>CM067339.1:68265000-71205000 GCA_034376525.1 Nicotiana benthamiana
AAGGAAGCGATTGCACATATTTTACTCAAAACCCTTCCAACGCCTGGACCAACTGTCCCCACAAGTGATAAATTAGCTAAAGCAAGTCTGGGAAGTTTTATTTAAGGGAATGGGTCTCTAAAATACAAAGACCGGTCTGGTCGTTACATTCTCCACCTTTTAAACAAACGTTCGTCCTCCAACGGACATAGAAAAGTACCTGGACTGCTGAATAAGTGGGGATATGTACTCTGCATGTCCTCCTCGGACTCCCAAGTCTCCTCCTCAACCGGTTCGCCCCTCCACTAGACTCTCACCATATAAAGCTTCTTGGACCTCTGCTGGTGATCCTGTCTCCAAATAATAGCAACTCGCTCCTCCTCAAGCCCAAACTTTAATCTAACTGAATGGTGTTGAAGTCCAACACGTGGAATAGGTCGGCATGATACTTCCGAAGCATCGAAACATGAAAAACTGGGTGAACTTCCAATAAACTAGCGGCTAACGCAAGCTCATAAGCAACCTCCCCAACTCGTCTCAACACCTCAAAGGGATGAATAAACCTAGGGCTCAACTTTTCCTTCTTTATGAACCTCATAATTCCCTTCATGGACAAGACTTTCAATAGAACCTTCTCGCCAGTCATGAATGATACATCACGTGCCTTCTGATCCGCGTAACTCTTTTGTCGGGACTGAGCTGTGCAGAGCCTCTCCTGAATCAATTTTACCTTATCTAATGCATCCTGCACCAGATCTATACCAAGTTACTTAGCCTCAGAGGCTCAAACCACCCTGTAGGAGAACGACAACGGCGACTATATAAAGCCCTATAAGGGGCCATCTCTATGTTGAACTGATAGTTGTTGTTGTATGCACACTCTACTAAAGGCAAGAACTGATACATACTGCCCAGGATCCAGGTCCTGCAACTATAGTGTATCAGACTCCAGGCGTATTACCCACAGATGGGGCTCTGCCAGTTGCTGCAGTGGCACTCCAACCAAGTCCAGCTGTGGCTGGTGATCCACATAAGTTATTGGATAGATGGACCAGGCTTCACCCTCCAGTCTTCGGGGGTGAGCGTCATGAAGATGCACAAGACTTCATAGACAGTGCAGGGACAGCCTGCACAACATGAGGATATTGGAGTTGCATGGAGTTGACTTCACTACTTTACAGCTTGAGGCAGGGCACGTAGATAGTGGCAGTCCTATGTACTTGCCAGGCCAGCAGGTTCTCCTCCCCTCGCTTGGGGTCAGTGCACTCAGTTATTCCTAGATCGATACATTCTTCCCTCTGAGAGGGAAGAGCTGCGATATTAGTTTGAGCACCTGGAGCAGGGTCAGATGTCTGTGACCGACTATGAGGCGAGGTTCTCTAAGTTCAAGTATATATATATATGTATATATTGTTTATATGTATTAGATATATATATATATATATATATATATATATATATATATATGTATATATATATATATATATGTATGTATGTATATATATATGTATGTATGTATATATATATGTATGTATGTATATATATATATATATAAATATATATATATATACATATATATATACATACATACATATATATATATACATACATATATATATATATACATATATATATATATATGTATACGTATATTGTGTTTATATTTATTTGATATATATACATACATACATATATATATATATATAAGACAATATGTATATATTGCATTATATACAATGCAATATATATAATATATACAATATATGTATATACAATATATCCTTACTTTATATATACATACTATACATACTATATATACTTTATATTGCTATATATAAGAAATTTATAATAGTATATACATATATACTTTACAAGAAATTAACTTAGACAAAAAGTTTCAAAAAAAATAGCTTGAAATGAAAAAAGCATGTTAGGCTCGTGGTCGCGACCTATTAAGCCCAGGACCATGTGGGCTTAGGCCCATAACCGTCCGGTTCAACCCAATTGGGATCGTGAAGCCCGGGATCGTTTGGCCTGGGATCGCCAAAACCCGGGACTATTTTTCCCGGCCCCGGCCTAGGATACACCCCTAAACCCGGACCGTTTTGGCATTGGGACACACTCCCCTTCTAGAATTTTATCACTGATACCGTGTCATAAACCTGATATACCCAAGGCCCTTTGTCATCATCTGCCCCATTGAATGTTACAATAGCATCACTATGAGCATACAGATTGTCCTCGCTGTGCACGACTATTTCTTGTTTGTCCCATTCGAATTTCACCATTTGATGCAAAGTAGAGGGGACCGCTTCAACAGCATAGATCTAGGGTCGCCCCAATAGTAAATTGTAAGAGACAGCCCCAACTAACACTTGGAATTCCATGGTAAAGTCAATCGGGCCGAATGTCAGCTTGAGTACTATGTCACCGAGTGAATCTTTCCCTCCACCGTCGAACCCTTTCACATAAATACTATTCTAGTATATACTTTCATCGTCCTTCTTCAGCTTGTTCAGGATGGAAAGAAGGCAAATATTTTCACTTGAACCATTGCAGACTAATACTCGACTAACTACAGAATCTTTGCACTTCACCGTAAGATAAAAGGCCCTATTGTGCTCAGTACCCTCTAGGGGAAATTCGTCATCAGAAAAAGTGACTCTGTTTACATCGAAAATCATGTTGGCTATCTTTTCCAAGTGATTGATTGAGATTTTGTAAGGAATGTGGGCCTCGTTAAAGATATTCATTAGTGCCCGACGGTGCTTGTCTGAATGAATCAACAATGATAACAGTGAGACTTGAGCATCTGTCTTCCTCAATTGTTCCACAATAGAATAGTCTTGCACTTTCATCTTTTTTAGAAACTCTTCTTCTTCCTCTTCAGTCATAACTTTCTTCACCAACATTGATTTATCCTTGGAGGGTTTGGGTTTTTCCAACTCCTCGGGGGCAAAGCACCTCCCTGAACGGGTCAATCTATGGGTTTGGCAAACTTCTTCTCTAACCTCTTTCCCCTTTTAAGTCACTGTTACTCACTCACAATTCCAAGGGACGGCTCTGATGTTGACTACTGGTAACTGAGTTATTGGTTTGATAATGACAGGCTCGGTGCGAGCACCTTCCACAACCACAGCAGTCTTGCTTGTCATCCCTGGTACCACAACTTCTGCATTTTCTTGTTTCACTATCCCATATCCCGGGGATTCCTTCTTGACTACGGAAAAAGGCTCACTGATTTTCATTCAACTTAAGCATTGACATCTCGCTTGTTAGTTTTTCAACCGGCTTCCCCTCACTAGCTCGGATTGTCATGATAGTTTTCGAAGGCTTTTTGGGCTTTCCCTCTTTGTGCACTATCTCAATCATGTTCATTTCTTGATGGGCAAGCAGCGGGTTCTAGTTAATATTGGGTGCTTCAGGAGCTTGCACCTCAACTCGATGCGAATCGATGAGCTCTTGGATAGCATTCTTTAGATTCCAATATATCTATGTGTCATGCCCCGGGTCACCAGAACAATACTCACAACGGATAGAATAAATAAGATTTCTTGGGGGAGGATTTGGAAACTTTGTTTTTATCGGCCTCAGCATATCCAACTGTCTCAACCTGTGGAATAAGCTAGTATAAGATTCTTCCAATGGAGTGAAAGTTTTCTTCGTTTGCAGTATTTCATTCTTGAAAGCTTGGTTGGCCTGGAAAGCTAGTCTCGGGAGGTTTTGGTAGACTCTTAGAGGTGTATTGGCATTTTGTGGAGCTGGATAATTATTTTGTGGGGTTGACATATGCCATTGTGTGTGGGCGGGAGGCTGAGTATATGTTTGTTTATGATGGACGAAAAATCAGGGGTCAGGGGGTGGGTAGTAGTGTTGTGATGGGCTATATGGAGTGTGGGGATAGGTTTGGTGGTGGGGTCGAGGCTAGTTGTAATGTGGTGAACCCCGGGGCCCGAACCAAGTTCTTGAGTCAACTGTTGCTACCTCCTCCTTCTTATTCTTTCCGATCGATCCCCCCATCCCGCTTTGGATGGCTTGGGTGGTTGCTTTGATTGCTGAATAACTTATTAGTTGATTAGATTTGAGCCCCTCCTCTACCATGCTCCCCATTTTACAACCTCATTAAAAGACTTGCTGAATGCTGATACCATGTGGCCAAAATAACTAGGCTCGAAGCTTTCAAGAAGTAATCTACCATTTCACATTCCTTCATTGGAAGGTCGACCCTCGCTACTTGGTGTCTCAACTGGAATTCGTGCTTTCTAAAGCTCTCATTATGATTGTTTTTTAGTTTCGTCAAGGACAAACAATCTGGAATAATTTCAACATTGTACTAAAAGTGGGTGGCAAATACTTGGGCTAGATCGTCCCATGTGTACAATCGACCATGATCTTGTAGGGTGTACTATTCCAAAGCTGAGCCACTTAAACTTTGAGTGAAGTATGCCGTCAGTAATTCATCTCTTCCTTCTGCTCCTCTCATCTTGCTGCAAAACCCCCTCAGGTGTGCCACTAGATCACCATGCCCATCGTACAAATCGAACTTGGTTATCTTAAAGCTCGCCGGCAATTGTACATATGGGAAGAAACATATGTCTTTTTATGCCACACTTACTTGGCCTCCCAACCCTCGCATATCTCTGAATGACTTCTCTAGGCTTTTGACTATCCTAAGCATCTCCTCTTGCTCGGGATTTTTGGTCGATTTCTTAGCCACTGCAGGGAGTTCAAAACAAAGAGTGTATGAATAAGGATATGGAGCTTTGTAGATGGGCTTTGGGGGGTAATACTTGTTGTCATGGGTTTTGAACAAAGGTTAGCTTGATGATATATGGAGTGTAGCGGGTGGAGGTGCCATAAAGATAGGAGCAACTGGTGGAAGAGGATGTCGAACAGGTTTGGGTGGTGGAGCTGGGAGTGTATGGGAAGTTGTGCCCTAGTATTGTTGGTAGATAGGGAAGCTTGGAGGTTGATCTGTGGCAGAGTGATCATGTGACTAGGCTAATGGTGGGATGAAAACCGGGTTGGCGGGATAAGCTGGTGGTGGTTGCCTTCACCCACGCTTGATACATTTCATCCATTTGTTGTTTCAATTTATACGTCTCTTCTTTCATTGGGGTAACACCCAACTCTTCCATCTTTCTTAAGGGATCAATAATACTTCTGTCAAGCTCTTAATTGGCCATAGTCAGCTTGTTTTTGGAGCGAGTGTGGTAGAGGTGGGTTGCCAGAATGCCGAAAAATTAACCACATGTCTAGATTGGATAAACAACATCAAAATATGTTAGCAGTTAGGCTTTAACATATAGGCAACCACATATTCGGGGATGAATGCACCTAAACACTTATCGGTTTCTATTATGCACTAGATCGGTTGTTTGTGTCATCCCGGCTTTTATCCTATACCACTTCGTTTTCTTTTCTCTCTTATTTTCTTCTTTTTCTTTGTTTTATTCAGCTTGTTTTGCCTGCTTTCTCTTTGTTTTATTATTCTCTCCCTTATTTTGCTATTGTTTCTCTCTCACAGTTTCTTACTTGTCCTCTCTCTTCTTTTCTCTCTTTTCCCTATTTCATTTTCTCTTTCTTTTTTCCTTTTGTTTTCTCTTTTTTTCATGCTCGAATCACATGGAGATTTGCTATGTATCCTTATCCAGCATGAATCAGACTGAGCTTAGTTATGGCAGATAAGTATAGAAATTTTTTTGGGAATTTCAAATTTCATAAAGTAAAACATTTTATATTACAAGCACCAAACTGACATACCCGAGAAAAGAATCTAATAGACTCTGACTCAAAACAAGACCAATAGACTCTAAGAGAAAGGTGAAAACAGCAAACTCAACAAACAACTACAGACTCAAATAAAAGAAAATACAGACAATCACAAATACATTAATGCCTCTAATGCTCCTGGGGCCTGCAGGACATCATTCGGTATTACCGCAGGCCTGCGTGCTAAATCCCCTTGGAAGTGGTGGAGGTCCTCCCTCACTTAACAAATGAAGGTCATTGTAGTGGCAAAAAGCATGGATCTAGTCATATCTTCACAGCTACTACACATTACTGTGATTTAATCAGTGATCCTCTAGACCCTCTCTCTTATGACACCATTTTCTTGCAACAATCGCCCAATCTGTTGGGCTCTGGCTCCCAAAGTTTGTCCGACTACCAGATATAGTTCTTGAAATTGATGCAAATCTCTTTCTAGTTGTGCTATTACAGTGTAACAGTTCTCTCTTTGAGCCTCGAAGTCCTTTGCCTACTTAACTATTTTGTTTTCAACAATGATGACCCTCTTCCTCAGTACCGCAACCTCATCGTCGTACCTTTCTTTACACGGCTCAATCATGCGTGCTCCTTCTTCCGTATTTTTGCCAATTACATTGGGGCCTTGGCTAGCTTACCCTCTGCTTTGTTCAAGTTAAAACCATATTCTCCTACTTTTCGCCTTAGGTTTTCTATTTGCTTCTCATCTTTCACACTTTTGGTGGGATTCTCTGCGCCTATTTTCAGTTTCTGAATTTGGGCTCGCAAGGATTCATTTTCTTTGGCTAGTCTTTTTTTTAAGCCTTATCTGCCGTGGCTTGAAAATCATTCTCGAATTGATGGTCATTTTATTGTTTTTCTAGCTTCGCTATTGTGGTCATGTATTCATTTTCCTTTGCCAACCAGTCGCACTGTTCTTGTGATTCCTGAGTAAATTCCCGAAGATGTGGTCTTTTGACCGGCCTTCCGTACTCTTCTTCCCTTTTATATCAAGTAAGGTACCCCGGTGCAACTTCACCTTTACAGGTCACATACTCGAGTGTTCGTTGTCAAGTACTAGCACTCGCTCCAAATTTGGCAGTTTGCTGCTTCATGAAACTTACCATTGGGACCAAACTCAATCACGTGGTGACTAATGTCTTTATCCTTGGGAACCATTTGGCATCTCCCTAACTGTCTCAGCACCCGGTATGGAGCATAAGGTTGGATGCTCCTAAGACCTATCAAAAGGAAATGAGGCCCGGTGGCTGGCATATATATAATTTCATCGAGGGAGCCACTCAAATGTCCACTCTATTTGGTCTGCACATATGGCATGGAGATATGATACCCATTCTGTGACTCCCTCTGGCAATCTAAACCCCTCAACTCTGGTAAAATTCCTCTATGCAGCTCTTTTGTGACAACTCCATAACTCATGAATTGAGGACAATGACACAGGTGTTTAATCATCCCCATCTGTAACAACAAGTTGCATCCTTCAAAGAAATCTCCTCCCACTTTACATGCTGTGAGAGCACATAAGATTTCAGATAATATCATGGGTGCGAGGGTACTCTTAGCCTGAGTAAGAAAAGTGCTAAAAACACTCGCTATCCGTATATCAATAGTCCCATCTTTCCAGAGAAACACTAAAGGCCCAAGAAGAATAACATAAATGCAAAACACATGTGTTCTTCCCATTTGAGTCAGTTTCCCTTGCTACAAATTTTTTTTTCCGGGTTGTTAAACCCCCCTATGAGTCCGTACCTCTTGAATATAGACCACGGAGTACAAAATCGGCCGACAGATCTGAGTTGTGAAACCCCCTGCTTATCTTTAGTGAATCTAAGAATTTGTTTATAGTGATAGCCCTTGGTGCGATCAAGTACCGGTCTCTCAAGGGAAATTTGGGGTCCCCAATATATACAGCTATTTCTTCCAAGTTTAAGGTGAGTTCGAAGTCTGAGAAATGAAATACGTTGTGGGCCGGGTCCCAGAATAGAACCAACGCCTTTATGATCTCTCCCTTATGATTAATATTTAACAGCCCGGTGAGACCTCCCAAGTGTAAATTGACCTTGTCCTGCCCTGATTCACCTAGATCATTCCACTATGTATGCAGCTCTAAAGGAACCTTGTCCATGACTATTATTGGCAAATTTTGATTCGTGCTTATTCTTCACATTTATTAGGGAAAGTAAGCAAAAATTCATGATTTATTTGACTCAAAACAAAACAAAGCTGATATTTTTTCAGATTTTTCATTTCAAAAGTACAAGTCCAGCTTTGCAAATACGGCCTTTCAGCACTTCCGAGGGAAGATTTTAAGGCTGTGCTTGCTACCGACCAAAAAGTTGAAATAGAATCCAAAGGCAGCTGTTCTTGCAAAAGCAGCCTTCCGGCGTCTTTTTGGGGACATTCGGCTAAATTTGACAAGAATTGCCTTATTTATTTATCACAAACAAAATTTGGTTCTTTTGAGGATATTTTTTAAAAAATGGAGTTGCGCTCGATGGGGGCTGCCTACAAACCTCACGCCCTGTGAGAATCAAACTAGCGTAGTTCTGGCAATTTTAACAAAACAAAAGCCACTTTTTCTTTTTTTCTTGAAAACAGTAACAAAATCTTTTCTTTTATTTTTTCAAAAATTCGGCAGAATTTCAGTATCTATTTGGGACATTGGTTTCTTTGAAACGGTTAATTACCTCCCTTATCCCTCACACTGTTATTTTCTTTGCCAAATTCTCTATTTTTTATTCAAAAGCCGGTCAGCATGCAAATCTAAAATTGTCACGACCCCAATTCACCCTTCATGAACATGTTGTGATGGCACCTAGTTCCTACAACTAGGTAAGCCTAACAATACGGAAAATTAATATAACTAGCGGAAACATTTAATTAACTTAAGCAAAAGTAGAAGAAAAATGGTAAGTAAGTGCCACTTGGAATATACAACTCAAAAATAAATGCGGAAGTCTACAACTCAATAGCAAAACCCGGAAACACACGGGAACCACAGACTAATAGAGAGGTAATATACTTCTCTAACTCAAGAGTGTCTAAACAACTGAAACAAAAGGATAGAATAACTACTAAAGCTAAAACTGAATAGACACTCCTGTTCTGCGGACGCGGCAGATATACTTCGAAGTCTCGAGGGTAGTACGCCTCGAGGGTAGTACGCCTGAGATGAAATACCTGGATCTGCACATGAAAATCATGCACAGAGAGGCATGAGTACACCACAGCGGTACTCATTAAGTGCCAAGCCTAACCTCGGTCGGGTAGTGACGAGAAAGGTCAAGGACTTACTGAGGTTAAACAATACAATTAGAATGCGGAAAATAGTATATAGTAAGCAGAAATAATGGAATACAACTGTGAAGTAAGTCAGGCTACACAAACAACAACCAACACATTGAGGATAAGATAACACGGAGTAAATAGTTCAATATCAGTGCCAATTTCGAGGATCTCCTAGGATACCGTCTTGTAGTCCATTTCCATATAATTACTAATAACGAGGATCTCATAGCATACCGTCCTATTGTCCATTTCCATATCAATACCAATAACGAGGATCTCCATGGATACCGTCCTGTAGTCCATTTCCATATCAAAACCAGTAACGAGGATCTCCCAAGATATCGTCCTGTAGTCCATTTCCATATCAATACCAATAACGAGGATCTCCCAGGATACAACCCTATAGTCCATAATATAAATGTGCAGGGGGACTCCCGAGAATCTAACTCGTAGTCCCAAAGTAAATTTGCAGGGGATCTCCCGGAAATCTAACTCGTAGTCCCAAAGTATATACAGGGGGATCTCCCGGGATTCTAACCCGTAGTCCCAAAGTAAATATGTAGAGGGATCTCCCGAGAATCTAACCTGTAGTACCAAAGTAAATATGTTGGGGTATCACTCGGGAATCTAACCCGTAGTCCAAAGTAAATATGGGATCTCCCGAGAATCTAACCCGAAGTCCCAAAGTAAATATGAAACCACAATCAGAAAATATTCATAAATGAAGTAAAACAATACAAGCAACAAATAGTTCTAGCGTTATATGTCCCACGTAGTGCAGCTAACGCAATTTAAGCAAGTAGACAAGCTAAATCAACTAAACATGTTTTTCTAATCTAACACAAGTTGTAATTGCAAGTAAAATAAGTACGAAAGAAGCTCAATCTCAATATCTTAAGTAATAACCGGATTTTCAATGATTAGCTCCGGTACGCACTCATCACCTCACGTACAATGCACTAAATTACAAAATAACATATCCTAGGGGGAAAGGTCCCCAAACAAAGTTAGACAAGTCACTTACCTCGAACAAGTTCAAGTCGAAACCACGCTCTGGCCACGAGTATCCGACTCCAAATGGCCAAAATTTATTCAATTCAATTATATCTCATAAGTAACATCTCAAACAACCGATTCTAATATTCAATTTAAAGCTAAGACATAAATTTAGGTAAAATGACCAAAATGCCCCTCAGGACAGCGTGGTTAAAATCTGAGGTTCGAACCAAAATTAGGTTACCCATTCCCCCACAAACCCAAATATATGATTTGTTTTGAAATCAGACCCCAAATTGAGGTCCAAATCTCCAATTTTTAAAAAACCTAGGTGCTACCCCAAACCTATAATTTCACCCATTAAAATCATTGATTTTTAGTTGAAAACATGTTAAATGATGTTAAAGATTGAAAAAAATAAGTAAATACAACTTACAAATTATTTGGAAGAGGTCTTGTTCTTGGAAGATCGCCTAAAGCAGTTGTGTTTTGAAATGGGGTGAAAATGCCCAAAAATCGATTGAGTATAAAAATTGCAGGTTGGAGATGTCGCAATTGCGAGCAAGTGTTCGCAATTGCAAACACCAACCCTCCAAACTTGGGAATTTTGTGACTCTTGTTCGCATTTGCAAACTATGGGGAAAACTGGGAGGTTCCCATTTGCAAACCATAAGGTCGCATTTGCGAAGACCTCAACATCGCATTTGCTAGGGCTTAGTTTGCAATTGTGAACTCTACCGGGAATTAAGGGTCTCGCATTTGCGAGCTTACCACTTCGCAATTGCGAAGCCTGCAGGTCAGTTATAGCAGCAACTTTTTCCAAGTTCAAAACGCATTTCGACACCTATCCAAAACTCACTCAAGCCTTCGGGACTCTAAACCAAATACGCAAACAACCTCAAAAATATCCTACGGACTTGTCTGTGCGATCAAAGCACAAAAATAACATCATATATATCGAATTAAGTCTCAAAACTCATAATTTCTTCCAAGTTTTCATAAAACATCAAATTTCCATTTTTATGTCCGAAACATGTCAAACAACGTCAGTTTTCAACCAAACTTTACAGAAAGCGCTTAAACCATATATAAGACTTGTACCGAGCACCGGAACTAAAATGCAGGCCCGATACCATAATGTTTAAATAAAATTTCACTTCAAAGTTTCCTTAATTGTTTCTAGAAAATAATTTCATGAAAAAAAATTATTTCTCGGGCTTGGGACCTCAGAATTCGATTATGGGCATACGTCCAAGTCCCAAGTTTTCCTACGGACCCTCCGGGACCGTCAAATCACGGGTACGGATCCGTTTACCTAAAATGTTGACCGAATTAAAATTTGTTTAATTTAATATCAACATTTACCTTTTTTTTCATAGAATCCATATCTAAGCTTTCCGGCTACGTGCACGGACTGCGCACGCAAATCGAGAAAACACCAGATGACGCTTTCAAGGCCTCGAAAGTACCTAATAGTTAAGAAAATAAGTGATGACCCATTTGGGTCGTCACAAAAATAAAGTCACAAGTAGTACGTAAGATCTATCAGATGATCTGTTATTTCGAGTACACATGTCCTAGACGGCCAAACCCTTGTGTGGAGTCCCCTAAGTCAAATGCACATGATTCAAATAAGCGTTCCAACTAGGGATGTAGTATGGGGCTAAGTTATTCTAGGTTCAAAACTTGGGTATACGTTACTTGAGCGGACAACTCGAGTCGAGGAGGGGGCTCCGTACCGGGAACCAAAAGGCCATCCAGCTTAGTAACATGGCCGAGCCTCTTTTATTATTTCAAGGCATGAAAAAATAGAATAGGGAGTCTCGACCAGCAATTACATACCCTAAGATGAGAATAGAAGGGTTACATACAGTTCAAATAATATCAAAGCAGTAAAAGCATCATTTAGCAGAGTCGTCGGAGCTGTCACACCTTCTTGTTTACCTACACCCCTGGGAAGGGCGTAGAAGGGAGTTTTTCCAATTAAAGGACAATCGAAACGGGATTATTTATTTATTAAAATTCAGAGTAGCCACTTCGGATAATGAATAATGTCCCAAGTTACCGGTTCAAATCACGAATCGAGGAAAGGTTGACTTTGTAATACAGTCCACGAACCAGAAATTCGGGTAAGAAATTCTGTTAACCCGGGAGAAGGTGTTAGGAATTCTCGAGTTCTGTGGTTCTAGCACGATCGCTCAACTGTTATATTCACTTAATTATCTGATTTTTAAACATGTTTTGGCCTATGGTTCAATTTTAACTTCAACCATTTTAATTCATTTTAGGAATATTGCAATATTGTTAAAACACGTCTTGGACCACTTCACATAAATGCACATGCAGTCTTCAACACATTTGGACTATTGTCGAGATTTGGATTTGGGTCACATAAATGCGCACCCAAATTTAGGAAGGTAAATTGTTTAAATAACGCGCCTAAAGAAATTATGTATTTTTTAATTTTGTGAGGGCCATGGAATTTTGCTAAATGTCACTCCTCGAATTCTAAGGTTAAGTTGTAATTAATTAAAAGCGGGCCAAGCAATTGAAATTAATTTGGCGCGGTGTCCTTGATTCCATTTAAAAGGGTATTCAAAACTAAAAGTCAGAGGGTCATGGACTATTATTATCTATCATGGCTTGCCTCCATAGTTGGAGAAATTTAATCAATCAAAATTAACGGGAGAGAATTCTACCACAGTTTATGCTAACGACTAATTTTTGGCGTAAAAGAAAAGGTTCATAGTGGCCTCAAACTGTAGGGCCTAGCATAAGGCTTGAAAACATACAGAACACATGCCACTCCATATCGGGCCCAATAAGGAGCCCAAGTCGAGAAAGCAAACCTCTTCAAAAAATCATAAAACCATTTTGAAACCGTAGTACCTAAGAAAACTGAACGGCCCGAACCCTTTTTAGAAAAAAAAAATGAGTGCGAGCATGAAAACAAACCACTGAACTTTCCATTTTAATTTTAAAATCAAGTTTGCCTCATAATCTTCAAGCATTCAAGAACTCATATATGGAAAATAGGCAACACTATGATAACGTGCTACTGAAGTTAATAAACCAAAATTCAGATATTTGTGCATAAGTTAACCTGACGGTGTGATATACGAAACAAAACTCTACCCAAACTTAAAAGTTTTAATAAATGCTCAAGCCCAATATAAGAGATCCATATTCAAATTCTAGTCTATACCAAACATATACTTATGCACTTTAAAATGATAAACCTCCCCCGACCCCGCTTCACATACACGTTAAACTTCAATTGTAACAGTTTTGCAATAAACAACATACTCCCACAAAATAAGTTCATAATCACATCTGGGATTCAAAACCAATTGACCCTTCTAGCAGTAACAGAATTAAAAGGATCGAATACATGGGGATCAGTAATTCTAATAATAACTCTATTACAATGCTAACGTAGAACTTGGAGAACATACTTCATATTAAGCATGTTGAGCTAAAGGGATTAACATAATCATTTGTAAAGTAAACTAAATAAAGATAAAAATCTAACATCTAACAAAAGAGACATGATCTTCACATATCTCCATCACAAACACTCCGCAAGCCATTTTTACAGGCCTAAAGTCAAAAATGTGTACCTGAGTAAAACAAAGAAGGAAAAATGAGAGACTCAGCAATCAACACCAACAATAACACAACCCCAGATTCAGGAAATTGAACTCACAATGACAGTTCTAAATCCATTTGAATAGTGATTTCAAAACTGCTTGACCCAGACCTTTCCAAAAGCCAACATCAAATCATTTTCAATCTACGTGGGTCATAAAGTTGTTTTTAGAAATTTGAAGAGGTCTCAAAGTTCAAGGCGAACTTAATGAAATAGTAATTTTTGATATTTTCAGCTGATTTTCCTTTTCATGAGAAATTTTAGCTCCTCCAAATCTCATTTTACATTAAGGCTTCAATGCTTTTATAGGCAAACAATTAGGGAAACCTTCAAATTTTGATTTTATCTTTTAGTCCCTATTTAATTCCCTTTTTTGTTACTTCATCCTTCATTTTTTGACTTATTGGACAAGTCATAGTCTGAAAATTTAATACAAACCCCTGCTAGATATTTCTAGGTCCATTATCCAAAGATTCCCCTACTTCATTACCAAAATTACCCTCAGCTACCCTTAAATTTACCCTGTATTGACTAGTTATGGGTCAAATTGACCATGGGTTGACCCATAGGCAACCAGCCCAAGATTTTAGTTTAAAAATGTACCCCTAGAGCCCACAAACAATCAAACCCAATTTCTAGATTAAAAATGAGAGCAAGAAGCAATTTGAGCCAAAGGATTAATGCCAAAATTAATGCAAAGGATGCAACTAACACTTAAAAAGCTGAAATTAACTTACTGACAGATCAAAGGATGCAAGTAAAAAATGTGTAATTGCTTGACATAAATCAAACAATCAAACATTCCCAAGGTCATTTAGACCACCGTTTAAACAGAGACTCCACTACAAAACCCATCGCAATTAAACTAAGCAATGATTTACACAAATTTAAACTTAAACTGACTGGCATGAGATAATCACAAAAATGAGAACCCTGAATATGAACATGCATTCCTACTTGAAGGAGATGGGGTGAGAAGGAGGATGAATCAATAAAAACAAAATCAAAAGGAATTGAAAAAAAACTTATCTATTGAGGAGAATCAAACCTCGGACTCGAACCATTGACTTCGTCCCCAATAACGTCATCCATTTTTTCTTAGGAAGAACAAATAAACAAGCGTTATGGAGATGAAACCAACCAAAACTTGAAAAAAGACCGTCATGCATCAATTTTAGTCTTGGACTTCTAGACCCTAGATTTAAAATTCGAACACTTTTAGGGTGTCTGAGAGAAACTGAGCATGGATTTATGATAAGGGGACAAGATGGTTATAGGGTGTAAATTTGGGGAGGTTTGGTGGTGGCGCCGCCACTAGAGAAAGTGTGGCGACGCTAAGGTTTATGGTTTCAGATATTCGAGGAGTCTAGGTGGGTTTTGAGGGAAACTAATTGTGGATTCGAGATGAGGAGGTAGAGGAGGGGCTATGGTGTAAATTTGGAAGCGATCGAAGACTTGCAGCCACCATGGGGTGATTTCCGGCAGCGACGGACGGTGGAATTACATGGGAGGGTTTGGAGACGATGAAGGGGTAGGGGCTGTGTTAGGACATTAATATATTAAACAACCCTAGCTTCTGAGCCGTTGGATCATCTAACCTCGATGGCTCTGATTGAGTTACATAAATAGGGTCGTTTTATTGGGGGGCCTTGGACCGGATCTTGGGCGATTGGGCCGAGTATGGAGTGAGTTTTGGATGGAATTCTTGGGCTTGTTGGCCCAAATCTAGTGTTTAACCTTTTTATTTTAAAATTATTTTCTTTCTTCTTTTATTTTTTTCTTTTTAATTTATTAAATCCTAAATCAACTTTTATACTAATTACTCATCAAAGTATTTACAATAACTAATTAATTCCCAAATTACAGAAGCTACAAAATTCAAAATTTCAAAAGATAAAAAAAATGCAAAGTGAGCCGTTTTTTTCTATTTTACCTTATAAATAATATAATTATTAATTAACGCTTAAAATACACAACTAAGTCCTAAATGCTCATGCAACACATTTTTGTATTTTTTTCCAATTAAAATAAAATAAACATGCGCAAAGAAATGCAAACAATTAACAGAAAATACCATGAAAATCCACAAAATTACAAATAATGAAAAGAAATTTTTTTTTTATTTATGAGAGTGATTTATATAGGGAAAAATTCACGTGCTCACAATGGTCATTCTTGACACCAACGTATAGATACTTGTCACCATGCGTATACGTCGTACTCAACAAGGAGCAAATACAAAATATGACTCAACTCCTAATCCCTTAATCTAAGATTGGACCAATCACTTGCTTCAATGCCTTCAACACTACTCAAGTCTCAATTACAGCTTTGCCCCTTGATTCCACCGCCAATTCATCATATCTGATCACAAATTACTTAATTACATTAATAAACGCTAAATAAACAAATCCTAATGCATGAAAATGAGATTTCCAAAATTCTACCCAAAAAGCCAAAATTTGCCCTAAGTCGACGTGGTCAAAACTCGAGGTTCAAACCAAAACCCGATCACCCATTCCCCCAGGAACTCAAATATATAATTTGTTTTGAAATCGGACCTCAAATGGAGGTCTAAATCTCCAATTTTTGAAAAACCTAGGTTCTACCCAAAACACCCAATTTATCCCATGATAATCTTTGATTTTAGGTTGAAATCATGTTAAAATTTGTTAATGATTGAAAGAAATAAGTAAAAACTAACTTAAAATCGTTTGGAAGAAGACTTCTTCTTGAAAAATCGCCCAAAGGAGTTTGTGTTTGAAAAAATGTGAAAAATGACTTAAAATCAGCTAAATATAGAAAAATACAAGTCTCAGATGTGGCAATTGTGAACCTCGAGCTCTGCAAATGTGGGAAATGTGAAACGGGGATCGCATTTGCGAACCCTTCAGAAATTCCCAACTTTTGCATTTGAAAAGAATTGTCGCATTTGCGATAGATGCATCGCATTTGCGACCTCATGCGTAAAAGGGAAGCTTCGCATTTTTGATCCCCTACGTCGCATTTGAGATGGGCCTTCGTATTTGTGAACAAATTGGTCGCATTTGCGACTAGGCCAGCCCAGGTCTCATCTTTGCATTTGCAATGCATTGCTCGCATTTGCGAGACTGGCTTCGAAATGTTAAGCCTGCATATCAGAAATGCCAGCTATTTTCAAAGTCAAAAAATGCACCTGTGGCCTATCAAAAACTCACCCGAGCCCTCGGTGCTGTAAACCAAATATATACACAACCTCAAAAATATCCTACCGACTTATCCATGCGATAAAATCGCCAAAAGAACATCATATACATCGAATTAAACCTCAAAATCTATGAATTCTTTCAAACTTCTTAAAACATAAAATTTTCAATTAGTCCGAATCACATCAAACGACATCCGATTTCAACCAAATTTTGCAGAAATGACTTAAAATATATATAAGACTTGTACAGGGCACCGGAACAAAAATACGGACCTGATACCATCGCTTTCTAATCAGATTTCATTTCAAATTTCCTTAAACATTCCAAAAAACAATTTTACTCAAAAATTCATTTTCTCGGGCTTAGGACCTCAGAATTCGATTTCGGGCATACGCTCAGGTCCCATACTTTCCTATGGCCCCTTTAGGACAATCGAATCACATGTCCAGGTCCGTTTACCCAATATATTAACCAAAGTCAAATTTATACATTTTAACATCAAAACTTAGCATTTCTCACGAAATTTCATATTTATGCTTTCCGGCTACGCGCCCGGATTGTGCATGCAAATCGAGGGACCTATAAATAAGGTTTTTAATGCCTCATAAGTATGGAATTAAATTTGAAATAATTGATGACCATTTGGGTCCTCACAAAACCCTTTTCATTTTTAATTCTTCTTGAACTAATTAAACTAGCACGAAATAAATATTTAAATAACAACAGAATATGAATTTAGAGGAAGTCTTAAATGGAATATAAAACCAAAATATCCTGAAAACTAACACATGCCTCTAACCAGAACCTGGTGTCACAACATCTCCAGAATTACTAGAAATAAGTGTTTAAAAGAAAAGAACATAGCCTGTCTCGAGTACAAATGACAACAGAACATAAAAACCAATAGAAAAGATATGGGGCCTGCGGACGCTAGCAGGCTACCTCGGATTCTTGGACTGCAGGATAGCTTGCGATCTACTGCAGATGACCAAATGCTACTCTGGGATCTACACACAGTGCAGAGTGTAGTATCAACACAACTGATCCCATGTGCCGGTAAGTGCCTGGCCTAACCTCGGTGAAATAGTAATGAGACTAGGACCAGACTCTAGATAAACCAGTGCAGTTATCTATATATATATATATATATACACACACACACAACGGAAAATAGACTGAAATAAATAAGATAAAGTTGTGGAGGGGATCATGCTTTGGGGATGGCAGATAATATAGAACCTCAAGAGAATAATAAGGAAATCAACAATTTAACTCTAACACGGATAAGGAAAATAAAGGCAAATCTCACTATCAATACTCATCCCGTTGCAGGAGTGCAACCCGACCCCATTCTTCATATCTCGTGGTAGGCATACCACCTGCTCCCATTTTATTATATCTCGTGGTAGGTGTACCACCCACTATCATTTCATCATATCTCATGGCAGGCGTACCACCCGCTACCATTCTATTACATCTCGAGTTATGCGTACCACCCGCTACTTTATTAAATCTCTTGGTAGGCATACTACCCGCTCCTATTTCATTAAATCTCATGGTAGGCGTAACACCCACTCCCATTTCATTAAATATTTTGGTAGGCATACCACCCGTTCCTATTTTATTAAATCTGGTGGTACCTGCACCTATTTAAATAAATCTTGTGGTAGGCGTACCACCCGCTCCCATTTCAAGCCAGTACAAAATCACAAGGTCATCCCCGCAAGGGAACAAACAATGTAACAATCTCCTGGCAAGGGACTAAAATAATATAATAACTTCCCGGCAAGGGGTCAATAATATAGAAACAAACGTCCCGGCAAAGGGAGAATCAGCTATTACCAATCCTAACTCAACTTCTACTTAGCTCAATTAGTACCATACTCAGTCACAAATACATTCCATGAAAATAAGCTAAATCCTTGCACAATATCAATAATCATTAATTAAAGCACCCATAGAATCGCTTATGAATGCAACATATATCAATTAAAGACTCAAGGTCATGCTCGACACGAACGTATAGATACTCTGCACCATGTCTATACGTCGTACTCAACAAGAAGCAGTTAGCAATTAGGACACAACTCCTAATCCCTCAAGCTAGCGTTAGAGCGGACACTTACCTCAAACTTTCACTGCCAACTAAAACCTCAAACACCGCTTTTCCTTTCAAATTCGGCTCCAACCCAATCGAATCTATAGATAATTAACTTAATAACATCAAAAAATTTTGAACAGTCCAATTCCAATATTCAGTTATAACTTTTCAATCATTCTTCCCAAAATCCCAAAAATCAACCCTGGGTCCCCTTGGTCAAAACACGAGGTTCGGACCAAAATCAAATCACCCATTCACCCTCGAGCCCGAATATATGATTTGTTTTCAAATTCGACCCCAAAACGAGGTCTAAATAAAGAATAATCAAAATGCCCTAACTCTACCCAAATTCCTTATTTTTTACCCTTAATCATATATTTTAGGCCTATAATTCCAATAGATTTTGATGAAATGGGAAGAAAATAAGTTGAGGATTACTAACCCATGAGAGTATGGTGTAAAATTTATGCAAGTATCGCCTAAGAGCTTTGGAGAAGAAAAGGTTTTGTGAAATTTTGATAAATCCCGTAATGGTTCTATTTTTGGTCGTTTCAATCACTGGGCCAAAATGTTCTACGAGATCGCGATAGGACCCTCGCTGGCGATGGGTCGGCTGGTTAAGCCTTCATATTCACATGTATGGGCTCGCATTTGCGAAGTGTTTGCTTCTCAAGCCTCGTATTTATGAACCAGTGTTCACGTTCGCGGTACACATACTAGTGATCCCTCCCCATCAACCTTACTCGTTCGCGAGTGGAGGGCCGTATTTGTGAAGGTTCTCGCCCCATCAGCTTCGCGTTCGCATCCCAATGTTTGCATTCACGAAGAGAAACTGGGCACCTGGAATCATTGCCTTACGCATTCGCAAGGGGGACCACGCGAACACGAAGGGTAAAATCGTTGGGCACCGGCTGCAGGAAATCTGCAACTTTTCATAAGTCAAAAACTTCTCGAAACACATCCGAAACACACCCGAGCCCTCGGGGCTCCTCACAAAAATTATATTTACTAACTCAGCAACATCATACGAACCTATCCGTGATATAAAAATTGCCAAAATAACATCATACACATTGGATTAAACCTCAAAAATCGAGAAATTTTCTCAAACTTCACCAAGTATCAAATTTAGTAATTCAAGTCCGAATCACGTCAAACGACGTTCTTTTTTATTTAAATTTTGCAAGAATGACTTAAACCATATATATGACATATATGGGGCGTTGTAACCAAAATACAGGCCTGATACCATCGCTTTCTAATAAAATTTCATTTTTAGATTTCCTTAAACAATTTTAGAAAACAATTTATTTCAAAAATTTATTTCTCGGGCTTGGGGCCTCAAAATTTGATTCTGGGCATACGCTCAAGTCTCATATTTTTCTAGGACCCTTTGGGACCATCGAATTATAGGTTTGGGTCCGTTTACCCAAAATGTTGACCGAAGTCAAATTAACTCATATTATACTCAAAACTTATCATTTTTCACAATTTTTCATATTTAAGCTTCCCGCTACGCACCTGGACTATGGAGGCAACTCTAATTGAGGTTTTCAAGGACTTGGAACCACAAAATTCAATCAAAAACAAGTGATGACTTTTTGGGTCGTCACATTCTCTACCTCTAAAATAACCATTCATCCTTAAACGGAGAAAAGAAGGAAGTACCTGAGTCGGGGAAGATATAGGGATAACGGCTCCGCATATCGGATTCGGACTCCCAGGTCGATGCCTCATGAGGCTAACCTCTCCAATGAACACGAACAGAAGGAAAACTCTTCGACCTCAGCTAATGAACCTGCCGGTCTAGAATAGCTACCGGCTTCTCCTTATAAGACAAGTCATTGTTCAGCTGGACAGTATAGAAATCTAACATGTGGGATGGATCGCCATGAAACTTCCGGAGCATGGACTCATGAAAAATTAGATGCACGGCTGATAAGCTCGGCGTCAATGCAAGCCTATAATCCACCTCTCCCACTTGATCAAGAATCTCAAATGATCCAATTACTCTAGGGCTAAGCTTGCTCTTCTTCCTAAATCTCATCACGCCCTTCATAGGCAACACTCGGAGCAATACTCGCTCACCAACCATAAAAATCATATCTTGAACCTTGCAGTCTGCATAACTTTTCAACCTGGACTGAGCTGTACGAAGCCTATCCTGATGATCCTGACCTTGTTCAAGGACTCCTGAACCAGATCCGTACCCAACAACCGAGCCTCCCCCGGCTCAAACCATCTAACTGGAGATCGATACCACCTACCACATAAAGCCTCATAAGGAGCCATCTGGATACTCGACTGGTAGCTATTGTCTTAGGAAAACTCCGCCAAAGGGAAAAAATGAATCCCACGAACCTCCAATATCAATTACACAAGCTCGGAGCATATCCTCCAAAATTTGAATAGTCCGCTCGGACTGACCATCCGTCTGGGGATGAAATGTTGTGCTCAACTCAACCCGTGGGCCTAACACTCGCTAAACTGCTCTCCAGAAGCACGAGGTAAACTGCATACCCTAGTCCAAAATGATATATTCGAGCACACTATAAAGGCCAACAATCTCCCGAATATAGATCTCAGCTAACCTCTTAGAAGAATAGGAGACTGCCACAGGAAAATATAATGTGCTGAATTGGTCAGCTTATCAATAATGAGCCATACTGTGTTGAACTTCTTCCGAATCTGCGGGAGTCCATTAACAAAGTCCATAGTGATCCACTCCCACTTCCACTTAGAAATCTCAATCTCTAAAATAAGTCACCAGGCATTTGATGCTCGTACTTGACCTGCTGATAATTCAAACAACGAGCCAGATATGCTACGATATCCTTCCTCATTCTCCGCCACCAATAATGCTGCCACAAATCATGATACATCTTTACCTCGCCCGGATAAATAGTGTACCGGGAGCAATGGGCCTCCTCTAAAATCAACTCTCGAAGCCCATCTATATTAGGCTCACAAACTCGACCCTGCAATCTCAACACTCCATCATAATCTAAAGCAACATGCATGGCATCTCCATGTGGCACCGTGTATCAAAGGACACACAAATGGGGATCATCATACTGTCGATCACGGATACGCTCCAATAATGAAGATCGAGTAACCGTGCAAGCTAACACATGACTAGGCTCAGAAACATCCAGTCTCACAAACTGATTGGCTAAAGCCGGGACATCCAAAGCAAAGAGCCTCTCACCGACCAGAATATAAGCAAGACTGTCCATACTGACTAACTTTCTACTCAAAGCATCAGCAACCACATTGGCATGTATCATATGATATAAAATGGTGATATCATAGTCTTTCAACAACTCCAACCACCTCCTCTGCCTCAAATTCAACTCCTTTTGCTTGTACAAATACTGAAGACTTGTGATCCATGAATACATCACATGCCAGACCATATAGATAATGCCTCCAAATCTTCACTGCGTGAACTATGGCTGCTAACTCCAAATCATGAACCAGATATTTCTTCTCATGAATCTTTAACTGTCGCAAAGCATAGGCAATGACTTTGCCATCCTGCATCAACACTACACCAAGCCCAACATGAGAAGCATCACAATAAACTATATAAGACCCCGAACCTGTGGGCAAAACCAAAATCGTTCTCGTACTCAGAGCAGTCTTGAGCTTCTGAATGCTCGCCTCACACTCATCTGGCCATCTAAACTGGGCACCCTTCTACGTCAATCTGGTCATAGGGGCTACAATAGATGAAAACCGCTCCATGAACCGACGATAATAGCCTGCCAATCCCAAGAAACTTCAAATCTCTATAGATGATGCTGGTCTATGTCAGTTCATGACTGGCTCAATCTTCTTCAAATAAACCTGAATACCCTCTACTGACACTACATGACCCAGAAATGCAACGAAACTCAACCAGAGCTCACACTTGGAGAACTTTGCATATCGTTGACTATCCCTCAAAGTCTTAAGAACCACTCTAAGGTATTTCTCGTGCTCCTCCTGGCTGCAGGAATATATCAAAATATCATCAATTAATACTATCACGAACGAGTCCAAATAAGGTTTGAACACTCAATTCATCAAATCCATAAACGTTATTGGGCATTTGTCAACCCGAATGAAATGACCAAGAACTCACAATGCACGTACAAGATGTAAAGCTATCTTAGGGACATCGGATTCCCTAATCATCAAATGATGGTAGGCAGATCTCAAGTCAATCTTGTAAAATACCTTGTCACTCTAAAGTTGATCGAACAAATCATCAATCCTTGGCACTAGATATTTATTCTTGATTTTTACCTTGTTCAATTGCTAGTAATCAATACACATTCTCATTGACCCATCATTCTTTTTAACAAACAACACCGGCATACCCCAAAGCAAAACAGTGAGTCTAATGAAACCCTTCCAAGAAAGTCTTGCAACTTTTCCATTAAATCTTTCAACTCAGGCAGGGCCATACAATATGGCGGGATAAAAATGGGATCGGTGCCCAAAATCACATCAATGCAAAAGTCAATATCCCTATCGGGCAGCATACCCGGTAGGTTTGAAGGGAAAATATCAGGAAACTCACGAACAACAGGCACAGAATCAATAGAGGGGACCTTAGCACTAGAATCACGAACATATGCCAAATAGGCCAAACACTCCTTCTCGACCATACGACGAGCCTTCACACATGAGATAACACTGAGATTAGAATGATCCTGAGTCCCTCTCAACTCTAAACGAGGCATACCTGGTAAAGCTAAGGTCACAATCTTGGCATGACAGTCCAGCATAGCGTGGTAAGGTGATAACCAGTCCATCCCCAATATAAAATCGAAATAAACCATGTCTAGAAACAACAAATCCACACAAGTCTCAAGGCCCTCAATAACCACTACACAAGATTGATGGACTCGATCTACCATGATAGAATCACCCACCAGTATAGACACAAAAACAGGGACACTCAATAAATCACCGAGCATAACCAGATACGGTGCAAAATAAGATGAAACATATGAGTTTCTAGACCCTAGATCAAATTACACTGAAGCACCTCTATCACAACCAGAACAGTACCTGTGATAACCACATCTGAATCCTCAGCCTCGAGCCTGGGTGGAAGAGCATAACATTATGGTTGTTCCCTACCACGCTAAACTATGTCCGTGGGATCTCCTGCTACTGGCTCGCCTTCACCTCAAGGACCTCTACCTCAACCAATAGCACCTCTACCCCCTAGCTGATGGGGCGGACTGTGGAACACCTAGTGGCTGAACCATACCACGGGAACTTTGATGCTAAGAGCTACCTGGTGCGCGAGGGCAATATCTAGAGATATGCCTTGTGTCACCACAAGTAAAACAAGCTCTCGTCTACTAGGGGTAGTGACCTTGGAAACTCTGAAGCGGTTGTTCACTAATAGAAGCTGGTGGCGCACTGAAGGACTGCTGATCATAATGTTGCATCTGAGGACCACAACTACCTAAAGCACCGTGAGAAGCCTAAAGAGCTTACTAAAAGGACCTAGGAGGATACACTTTACCATATGAATTTCCACCTCCAGATGAGGTACCACTGAATGTGCCTGAATGAAGAGGCCTCTTGTCTGCTCTATGACCACCCCTTGCGATAATACTATCTAAATCCTCCGAGCCATATTAGCTGCCTCATGGAATGAAATCTCACTCCAAATCTCTCTAGCCATCTAGAGACGAATCAGCTGAATGAGTCCATCAATAGACTGCCTCACTCTCTCCCTCTCAATGGGAAATATAACAAGGGCATGGCAAGCCAAATCTTTGAACCTTGTCTCGTACTGGGTGACTGTCATGGATCCCTGCTAAAGGCACTCGAACTGCCTCTGATAGGCCTCTCGCTGTGTAATAGGGAGAAACTTCACCAAAAATAGCCGCATGAACTACTCCCAAGTTAAAAATGGCGATCTGTCTCATCTTGCCAAATAAAAATTCCTCCACTAAGCTTTGGCGGATCCAGGTAAGCAAAATGTAGCAAAATCAATCCCATTGGTCTCAACAATACCCATATTCTGAAGAACATCGTAGCAGCTATCCAGATAATCCTGGGGATCCTCGGTAGAGGCTCCGCCAAAATGTAGTAGTGAAGAGCTTGGTGAACTTGTCCAACCTCCACAAAGCATTGGCAGACATAGCTGCTCCATCACCGGCCCGGGCTACCATGCCCTACTGAGCTGCTCTAACTAGCTGAACTGCTGGAGTCTGAATCTTGGGAGCTACCTGCTCCGAAGTGCAAGTAGCAAGAGTCTAGGCTCCTCTACTATCCTGAGAAATGACTGGTGCTAAAGGAAGTAAACATGTTCTAGTGACACTCTCCCTAAGGCCCACTAGATCGACCAGAGCATCTTAAAGAACTGGGGTGGCAATAAACCCCACTGGGACTTGAGATGGACCCACCAGAAATGCTAGGGCTATAACCTCGTCATCAAAATCAACATGAGGCACCTCTACAGGTGCTGCTGCCATAGGCTGAGCTCTGCCCCTACATTGGCCTCTAGCACGGCCTCGCCCTCTGCCCCTCGTGGAAGCTACTGGGGGCTCGGACTGTTGATCGATAGGTTTGGATGCGTGTGTTCTTGCGATATGCAAAAGACCATAGTAGAAATTCAATCAGTATTGAGAAACCAAACTGCACGACAAGAAAGAACAAATGTGAAATTTCTCCTAACTTCGTAGCCTCTGAGAGATAAATACAGAAGTCTTCGTACCGATCCCTCATATTCTACTAAGCGTGTCCATGAATTGTAAGACCTATGTAACCTAGAGTCATGATTCCAACTTGTCACGAAACGGATTTCCTACCCTCGGGAGTCATGATAGCGCCTGCTCATAGAAGCTAGCAAGCCGCGAAATTAAAATCCATAAAACCCTTTTAAGTTTTTAATTTCTTTTTAACCAATTAAATTAGCAAGAAATAAACGATAAAATAACAGCGGAATATGAATTTAGCGAAAGTCTTAAATGGAATATAAACCAAAACATCCTGAAAACCAACACATGCATATAATCAGAACGTGGTGTCACAACATCTACGGACTGTCTAGGATAACTACAAATCAGTGTTTGAAAGAAAAAAACATAGTCTGTCTCGAGTACAAATGACAATAAAACATAAAAATTGATAGAAGAGACGTCGGGCTTGCGGACGTTAGCATGGCTACCGCAGAGTCTCGAACTGAAGGATAGATCCCGATCTACTCTTGATGACCAAATATTGCTCCGAGATCTACACCTAGTGCAGAGTGTAGTATTAGCACAACTGACCCCATGTGCTGGTAAGTGTCTGGCCTACCCCCGGTGAGGTAGCGACGAGGCTAGGACCAGACTCCAATTAAACCTGTGTAGTTATATATATATATGCAATGGTAAAATAGACTAAAATAAACAAGATAAAGATGGGGAGGGGATCATGCTCCGGGGATGGTAAATAATACAGAACCTCAAGAGAATAATAAGTAAATCAACAATTTAACTCTAACACAAATAAGGAAATTAAAGGCAGATCTCACTTTTAATACTTATCTCGTTGCAAGTGTGCAACCCGACCCCATTCCTCATATCTCGTAGTAGGCGTATCACCCGCTCCTAATTTATTATATCTCGTGGTAAGCATACCACCCGCTCCCATTTTATCATATCTCGTAGAAGGCATACCACCCGCTCCCATTTTCTTACATCTCGTGATAGGCGTACCACCCGTTCTTATTTTATTAAATATTGTAGTAGGCGTACCACTCGCTCTCATTTCACGCCAATAAAAAATCATAAGGACATCCCAGCAAGGGAACAAATAATATTAAAATTTCCCAGCAAGGGAACAAAACAATATAATAACTTCCTTGCGAGGGGTCAACAATATCGAAACAAACGTCCCGGCAAGGGAGAATCAGCTATTATCAATCCTAATTCAATTTCTACCCAGCTCATTAATACCAATACTCAGTTATAAATTCCATGAAAATAAGCTAGATCCTTGCATAATATCGATAATCATCAATTAAAACACCCATAAAATCGCTTAAGAATGCAACAATATCAATATAAGACTCACAGTCATGCGCGACACCAATATATAGATACTCTTCATCATGCCAATACATTATACTCAACAAGAAGTAGGTAGAAATTAGGACACAACTCCTAATCCCTCAAGCTAAGGTTAGACCGGACACTTACCTCAAACTTTTACGGTTAACTCAAGCCTCAAACACTGCTTTTCCTTCCAAATTCGGTTCCAACCCAATCGAATCTATACATAATTAACTTAATAACATCAATAAATTCTAAACAATCCAGTTCCAATGTTCAATTATAACTTTCTAATCATTCTTCCCAAAATCCCAAAAATCAACCCAGGTCCGCTTGGTCAAAACACGAGGTTCGGACCAAAATCAAATCACACATTCACCCACGAGCTTGAATATATAATTTGTTTTCATATTTGATCCCAAAATGAGGTTTAAATCAAGAATAATAAAAAAGCCCTAACTCTACCCAAATCCCAAATTTTCTACCCTTCATCACATATTTTTGTCCTAGAAATCCAATAAATGTTGATGAAAATAGAAGAAAATAAGTTGAGGATTACTAACCCAAGAGATTATGGTGTAAAATTTCTACAAGGATCGCCTAAGAGCTTTGGAGAAGAAGAGGTTTTGTGAAATTTTGATAAATCCCCTAATGGGTTCTGTTTTTGGTCTTTTAAATCACTGGGCAAAAATGTTCTATGAGATCGCAAAAGCACCCTCGCTTCGAGATGGGGCGGCAGGTAAAGCCTTCACATTCGCATGTATGGGCTCGCGTTTGTGAAGTGTCAGCTTCTCGAGCCTCGCGTTCGAACCAGTGTTTGCGTTCGCGATACACAAACTCGTGATCCCTCCCTATCAACCATACGCGTTCATGAGTGGAGGGCCGCATTTGTGAAGGTCCCCCCCCCCCAGCTTCGCCTTCGCATCCTAATGTTTGCATTCACGAAGAAGAAACTGGGCACCTGGGATCATTGCCTTACGCGTTTGCAAGGGGGACCACACCAACATGAATGGTAATATCCAAGGGCACTTACTGCAGAAATTTTCAACTTTTCATAAGTCAAAAACTTCCCGAAATACATCCGAAACACACCCTACCCCTTGGGGCTCCTCAGCAACCATAGGTACTAACTCAGCAACATCATACAAACCTATCTGTACGATCAAATTGCCAAAATAACATCATAAACATCGGATTAAACCTCAAAAATCAAGAATGTTTCCCAAACTTCATCAAGTATCAAATTTACCAATTCAAGTCTGAATCATGTCAAACAATGTCCGTTTTAACCAAATTTTACACAAATGACATAAAACCATATATAAGACTTGTATCGGGCGCCGGAACCAAATACGGGCCCGATACTATCGCTTTCTAATTAGATTTTATTTTCAAATTTCCTTAAAAAATTTTGGAAAATAATTTCTTTCAAAATTTATTTCTCCGGCTTTGGTCCTCGGGATTCGATTCCGGGCACACGTCCAAGTCTTATATTTTCCCATCGACCCTCCGTTTACCCAAAATATTGACCGAAGATAAATTAACTCATATTATAATCAAAACTTATTATTTTTATATTTAAGCTTTTCGACTATGCAACCGGATTACGTACGGAAATCGACGCAACTCTAAATGAGGTTTTCAAGGCCTCGGAAGCACAAAATTCAATTAAAACAGGTGATGACCTTTGGATCGTAACATTAGGAATATGATTTCGAGTTTATATCTCAATTTTGAAGGGTTTTGGTGAAGATTAGACTTTATTTTTACCTGAATTTCATATTGAAATTCGAAAAAGAAGAAGAAGAAGAAGACATTACATGTATTATATTGCAGAAATTATAGATAAATTGTAAGAAAATTATAGACAAATAGTAAACTGTTGTTATTTATTGTTGACTTTGTATTTTTGTATTAAAAGTTTTGATGGGAGTTTGTTGTTTCACTCCGTCTGTTTGGAGCTAATTTGTGCAGAGGAGAAGATATTTTTTTAAGTTATATATATTGCTATATCTTTAAATTCAAGAAAGTATGTTTGTATCGTATTTAAAGGGGCATGAATTTGTAGAATAGGTTGAATGTGAGGAATGAGTCAACTAAGACTCACAAGGCTTGTTTTCTATATTTAATCTACAACTAAACTACATATCATTTGAAAAATCAAATATGAAAATACAGAATATCAATATTTCTACAAATTATTTACAAAATATCTACAAACTGGGTATGTTAAATTTTAATATCCCAATTCTTATTCAATAGAAGAATAATTGAGATTTTCAACATAATTGCATTTTTTTCAGAAGATATGCAGAAATTTTAGTCGTTTTTGATTTGTGAAAGCAAAAAAAAAGAAAAACATCTACAATCAGAATACAAATAATCTATAAATTATCTACAAAATATCTATAAACTGGGCACATTGAATTTTAATATTCCAATTCCCATTCAATTGTAGCATAATTGGGATTTTTTATATAATTGCATTTTTTTCAGAAGATTTGTAGAAGTTTTAGTCATTTTTTTATTTGTGAAAATAGAGAATAAAGCATCTAAAATCTAAATACAAATAATCTATAATTTATGTACAAAATATCTACAAACTGGGTATATATTTGAACTCGACATGTTTTCCCTGAAATGTATGTTTCACATGTTCTATACATATTTTTGTCCAAAATTGTACTAAATCATCCACTTAAATATAATTTTATACAATATTGTTCAACTTTCATAAAATAAGTAAATGAATAAAAGAAAAATATGCAATTTTTCTTCAATTTATCTACAATTTCTGCAATGTACGTCTCCTTGTTCTTCTTCTTCTTCTTCTTCTTCTTCTTCTTCTTCTTCTTCTTCTTCTTCTTCTTCTTCTTCTTCTTCTTCTTCTTCTTCTTCTTTTCAGTCAAAACCAAGTCTAATCTTCACCAATACCCATCAAAAGTGAGATATAAACTTCAAATCATATTCCCAATTATTTTCAACAACATCCAATCCAAACAAATAATGATTTTTAAAAACCCAAATTTGAATTCAAAACTTTCAAGTTTTTTAATGGTTGTCAATGGTGAAAGTGCTACTCTCTTTTCCTTTGTTTTGTATTACTGAAATTTGGACATAATTGCATTTAATGTAGAAGAACTGTAGAAGATTTAGTCGTTTTTTATTTGTGAATTATAGAAGAATAATCAACTCGTTTTTGAATTATAGAAGAATAATTGCGTTTGATGTAGAGACGCCAAATTTGAAACAAGAAACAAAACTGATGAAGAAGGTTAATGTGCATGATTTGCGTTAGACAGATCTGGAAGAATATTTAATCCCCCAATTTTAGCGCCTAAATAAGGAAGAGATTTACAATGATTCCTTATTTAATGTATGATTTATATTTTATAGAAATACTATTAACATGAAGGGCAATATGCAAATTACGAACATATTTAATAATATAATTTCATATATGAAATATATACGAAAATTTCCTAATTTCCTAATCAGATTCATGAAGTGGGCCTAGCATTTCTAAGTTCAGAAGTTGCGGGCCTGAAGATCCAAGAATGCACCTGATGCCTGTAAATTCTAATCAAATTACTCAGGCAGAGCAAAATAAACCTGCTAAAATAAAAAGACGAATTCATAATATTCAAAATTATAAATAGGAGATTTAATTAGGTGTCTTGCATTACCGAAATATTTCTATGAACTAGCATTTCCTTGTCTAGTACCACAAGAATAGTTTTAAAAAATAAAATTTACATAATGTAAAACAAGTGGCTATACCCCCTAAATAAACAGCTATATTCCAAAAATATGTTTGGAAAAGGGCAACGGTACCCCACTACCAAATTAAAAATAATAAAATAGACTAAGCAAATAGTAAATAATTATTCTTTTCCACAAGTATATAAAATAGTTAAATGACAAAGAATGGCAAAAGTCTATATCTATATTCTATCTATATACATATATAAAGGAGGGACACGAGAGAGGTGATATGGCATCTATATAGTGTAGGATACATCTTTATCTTTTTTTCTCATTTTTTTGACTTTTCCTCCTATTTTTCCCTCTACGTGCTAATAAAAAAACACATTTCATAAAAACTTAAACGTCGCTTCATAAATAAGACAACTGAAAAGTCAACGTATTTGTTATCAACGTATTGTTTCTTCATTTACGTAGTACGTTTGCCTTTTGGACTGACCCATTGTCGATTAATACATTGTTTTTTTTTTTTTTGGAGAAAAGTATAATTTCATTAATAGAGGTTAATAGGCTGTTTTGTGTTATTTGTGTTTCTCTGGTTTTAGAATGATTTAAATATTGAGAGTTGCATTAGCATTACTGATGTCGAATTTGACAAATGGCTACGTAATTTCTGGAGCAGGAGTATATAATTGACAATTATCGTCTTCTTTTTTGATAATCCGAACAACTGAACATGATAGAAAAACCATTAACTTTCATTAAACTTCAATTTTAAGATTCTAATTCTGCCTTTGCCATTCATGTGCGCCAAAAGGAATAGAAGTTTGCCTGCATTGTGATTGGTTGTGTTTATTTATTATTATAATGACCGAAAAACAATGAGAGACATTTATATTTATATGAATCTTTTTCCTCATTTTAATACTATGCTCTATCACTTTAAATTTGAAAAAAAAAACAAATTTTGTTGCAAGAACTTTAGTTTTCAGATTTCTACATAATTGGTAATAGAAAATTTTTTATTTACAAAAAAAGGGAATGGGGTTGGTTAAGGTTGTAGAAACCTTTGTTTCTCTTTTTAAGCTTTCTCACTTTTCTCTTGCTTTTTTTCCCTGTGACATACTAAAATAGGGGAAAGAGATAAAAGTAGAATATTTCAAAATTTTAAGGAAAACTTAAAAATATATACCTACTTAAATTGAAGAATATTATGTATCTAAGAATATGATGTATGTACAGGATTATAGATACTTACACCATACAAAGAAATAATGCAAACAATTAATTATATAAGAATAAAAATATAACATTTTTATAGAGTAAAGATAGATTCCGAAAAATCATGTAAGAATTTTGAAATAAAATAATATTTCATAGTTTTTTTAAATAAAATAAAATATCAATAGAAAAATAAAATATCAATAGTCTATTGTTAACTGAAGGTCTCAAAATTTTTCTTAAAAAATATTTTTAATATCCAGATGATAGAAAAAGATGATTTTTCTTAATTTAACAAAGTGACTCATGCATGATTTTGTGATAATAATTTTTTGTACAATTTGCTTAGCTATATACTCTTTTGACATAATATAAATGTAAAAAGTTTTATTTTTCTAAACGCGGTTAAATATTTTAGATGGTAATTTTTATAAGAAGTTATTGTTAAATCGATATATTATATAACTGCGCGTAACGCAGTTAATTTACTAGTTATAACATAAATGGTGAAGGATATTGATAGTAGTAGTATTATTATTATTATTATTATTATTATTATTATTATTATTATTATTATTATTATTATTATTATTATTATTATTATTATTTTTAATATCAAACAGAAGATTTCATTGATAAGTACAGTACGAGAATTACAGGGTGATTGCTAGAGTCGCTATTACTGGTTACATCAACAACTACGTGCATACAACTCAGGACCATAAACATAACAGAAAACATAAATAGACTATAATATTTTTGTTCCTTCCTTGAAAGACTCGCAAAATGTCTTTATTGAAATCAGACTATTGCATGTAAAATACTAAGGATGTAATAAAAAATCAAGTTGAAATCCTTAAAGATATATAAATTATCGTATTAATCCTATCCTTAGAATCATGAAACTTCATGAAGATCAGCAAAATCACCATTTTCTGTCATCATACGTCTTGCGAATTTTTTGGCTACGCTATATTTGTGATCAGTTATATTATTGGAGTTGTCGATGGATTATAATAATCAGTGGAATCAATTTCAGTATCAAAATCAAATGTAATCTAGATAACTAGTATAAATAAGATTTTACAGGTTACCTCTTGAAGCGTGAACATATCTCTTCTACCATATGAGCCTTCTGTTCTATAACTTCTCAATGGAATCTCCATCACCCGCAGAATCGTGATCCTCGAACGTTCCACAGTCTTTTATTGTGTTACCCCAATAATAACCGGAAATAGCAATTTTGTGTGGGCGAAATTTCTAGGAAAACTTGGCTGAAAATTTCAGCCATTGTCTTTGTTTCTTCTAGGTGGAAAACCTAATTGTATTTATAGCACAAGTTTTAAGGGTTAAGACCCTTTTTCAAATCTGTTGAATTTTCTTTTCCACCAGAAAAAAAGAATCCTTTATTTATTATTATTTAGGCACAGTAGAGACCACAGAATTTAATTAACAAGGTTTCCAATTATTGAATCAATTTATAATTTTCGAAATTAATATATACCATAATTAATTACGAATTATTCCAAAAAAATTTTTAATTGCACTCCTTATTTAATTTCGAAATTCATCCATTAAATCTTATTTAATTCCCCATGTTAAGATTCAGATACGAATCAATTAAATTAAATTAGTGACGATTTAATTTATTGATTATTTCCTTTACACTTTCGCTTAACTTATTTCATGTGTCGGATACAAAATCCACTGGCCGGGTTTACACATGAAAACTTATACTATTTCATAAAGGTGTATCAACAATCTCTAAACCGAGACATTGATTCCATCAACTAACTATTACTTCGTCAATGTACATTATTATTATTATCCAGTTTACCAGCCATATTGACCCGCGAAAGAATCTCGCCTTTTAATAAATCAAAACAATAATATTATACACAGCTAATAATAATTATATCACGATTAAGAGTATAAGTACATTTAATAACTAGAGAGTTCATTTTATTAAGTCAGTATAAAATACTTATCTCTACCTGGTCCGTTCAATACAAACAAAATATACTAGCACAAGAAGCTGGCATTAAACCATTCCCATAATCAAGATAAATTATATTTAATTTTGTGTTACAATCATTCCTGATGGTTTGTCCAATTCCATCATTAGATTGTGAACCCAAACTTTATACTTATAGGAATCGATGATTTAATCTTCCGTGTATAAGTTAAACTCTATATACTAAATCATTTGCTATATAACCAAATGACACAGACTATTATATGATCCTTTTAAAACTTTATTAAAATTAAATAAATAATTATTTTATAATAAATATTATATTTAAACAAAATACATGGTTAATAGTATATATCTCAACAGGTGTGAGGGGCATACAAACGCATTTGTGATTTAGGCAGTAGAACAAATCCTCTGGAGGACACGATATATTCGCACAGTCATCATTGTTCGAGCACCTTATAAATGTTGCCTTCGATATTGAATCTGCATTTTTCGAGAGTTCAAAATAAAATATATATATATTTGCAACTTCAATACTTAAATCACAATATTTTATTTTATAGCACGAAATGATATTCATTTTAGTCAAAAATATTAGACAAGGAAAGGTGATGGTAGGAAAGCAATAGTATGTAGTAGGTAAATAGCTCTTGGCCTAGCCAAACTATAGTAGTAATTATTTCAGTGACCGGATCGATTAGGAATTATCTCCTGGAACGAAATGAATATATATGATTCATATAAATGACAACTCCCACAGATCAACCAAGCTTTAATTGGTTGATTATTTGAATAATGTAGTTATAATCAAGGCCCGGTGCACTTATGGTGGGGTTTGGCTATATAAGTATATAGAAATTAACTAAATATGTAATATATAATAAATTAAGAATCCAATAGCATAAATGGGTAGTAGATTAAGAGTTTTTAGAACCTATAAATTTTAAATACTAAATAATCTCTAGTTATAATCTAGTGGTTGCATTTAGAACTATATATGGACTCAGTGTCACCGTATTCTGTCTGTGTCTGAAATAACTAAATCAAAAGAATTGAAACAAATAATGAAATGAAGGAATGATGAAGAAGGGCAAGAAAAACAAACCAGTTGATATAAGAAATAAATTAAACAGGAAAATCATCTTTTACATGAAGGGACTCCCCATATTTTCTCTGGCTGCCGCACTTTACTATCAACATTATTATATTATTATATAGTGAGAATGAGTACAATTGAATGCAAATTAATAAGATCCTGTGAAAATGAACTATCGGTTAATTTCAGTAAGAAAATCTATTCGAAAGGAAAATGATAAATGTTTTCACACTGTTTATAGAATATAGTTCATTCTTTTTATTGCCTATCTATATTTTTCCTAAGATACAAGTCTTTATTAGGCAACATGACTAATATACTTTGTGCCAATATATGAGAATTTATTAATTTTCTCTTAATGACCTAATGTAATTTTGGTATGGATCCAATTTACCGATATTCAATAAATCTAGTATAATAGTATGTGAAAAAGCTCTAACTTGTCCAATTATAGTATTTTTGGATTTGGAAATTTTTGAGGAGTTGACGGCGTTTATCAACAAAGTTAAAAAGACTGCTTATATTTATTTACAACTCCAACAAGCATATATTCAATTATATTGGGTTATAAAGGAATTATATTTAGAGCTCATTTTAATTTTGTGTTGCGTACAACCTTGATAATTTTTTCTCTCATTCACTAACAACGATCTCCACGATAGTAAACACTCAGGTTCAAAGAATAACAACGATATCCACACAGCTATTTTGATTTCTTTCATTGATAATTACTTATATTTTCCTATATTTGGATCTCCTATTCTTTTTCCATTTATATAGCTTAAATTTACGTATCATACGTCGCTTAATTGCTGGTTACTTTCAGCAATTAATGATAACTTTTCCCGTATTTCCTTTTTTATGTGGATTTAAATTAATCATCCGAAGATCCTCTCCGTTTATAGTCCCAAATTAAGTCTGTGGGATTTGATCCCAATTCTCAATCATTACTTATAGTCCCAAATTAAGTCTGTGGGATTTGATCCCAATTCTCAACCATTACTTATAGTCCCAAATTAAAGATTTAATTGACTTAACCCAAAATCAATTGAACCGACTCATTCTTCCTATTTAATTTGGTCTTTGCGGCAAGTGGCAGGTATGATATAACTAGTTAACGCACGTGTATTTCATGTAAGTTGTACAGATTGTATAAATCATATTTAAATTGCATTGTTATTAGTAAAAGAAAATGTAATTTATAAAATATAAGTATATAAGGAGTAAAAGTCAGCCTATTATATATTTTCTAATCCTGCAAAATTAAATAATAAGATGTGTTAAGATTGGTATATTTATAGTATCTATATTTTGATGTTAGTAGATATATACAAATAACTATCTTACCTAAAACTTCCTTATAGATGATGTTTTTGGTTTATGTTTCACTTTTACGTTTCGGTTGCTCTGTTATGACCAAAACTCTTATTGTAGATATTGATATCCCTCTTGAAAGTACGACATACAATTGTCCATGAGAGAAAACATCTTGCATAAAATACAAACCAACGTGGAAAATTGTTTGGTCTTGTGCTTTATTTATTGTCATGGCGAAGCAAAGACGTACTGAAAATTGCTTACGAATGAATTTGAAAGGATATCCTTCATTTTCGGAGGGTGAAAGCTGAATTCTAGGAAGAAACACATGCTTATTTGCACAATGTCCAATCATTATTTAAGCATGTAAGACATTTTTGTTAAAGCCTCTACATATTATTCTTGTGTCGTTGCATAAGCCATTTGAAAGGTCTAAATTCGTAAGTAACATGATTGGTGAATTTTCTTCAAAACTAACATGTACAAGATAGAAAACTTATTTTATAATATTTATGAAATATGTATGTATATGTAAGCACAAGTAAAATATGAGTGAAAAAATTAACTGTGTATATAACATATAGTATTTGTTATTTAATCTCTATGGAGGGAGACCATTTGGTGTCAGAGTATTTAGATATTCTTCTTGGTAGTAGTTATTGGTGTCATCTTCTACGAAGTCAAAACTTATAAAATTTTTGCTTTTACCTGGAAATATGGTTATCAATCTCTCATTTAGTTTATCAACATACTCATTCCGGCTTGCTAAGATAGCCCGCTCTATTACATATTGTAGAGCTTGTATTTTCCTATAGTAATGAAAATATTTCTTTTATTAAGCAATCAACAACTGTATCATCAGTACTATACTTAATAGTCAGTTGCTCTGGAAGATGGATGATATTATCTCTTATTGTCGGTTCTTCTCTGTTACCAACACGAAGTAAGAAGTCGGTGAAAGTTGGGTCTGTCTTGCCCTCATATTTACGGTAAAGCAGATTTTTTCCATCAAAGGCCAGAGGTATGACTTTGCAAAGCTTATGTTGATAGTTTGTGCTCTTATAGACTTTTGAACTACTGGTAATACCTGACGAAAATCTCTTCCAAAGACGATTACTTTTCCACCAAAAGGTTTATCAATTTTCATTATATATCTAAAGCTCCTATCAACGGTTTTATTTGTTTGCCGCCTGGCCATAGGCGCTTCATCCCATATTACTAATTTTGCCTTTTTGATCATTTTGGCAGCACCACTTTGGTTTGACATATTTGTCATGGTCGAGTCATTCGTTTGAAGGGGAATGTCAAATCTTAAATGAGCTGTACGACCTCCGAACAAAATTAAAGCGGCTACTCCACTCGTCACTGTTGCCAATGCTATAATTCCCATTGAGTGTATTTGCAAGCAACGCTTGATATAAAAATATTTTCCTTGTTCCCCCAAGTCCATCACAAATAATAATCCAGCTTTCCATAATAGATATTTTGCAAAATTGTTTTGAAAGCCTGCTCTTGTTCATGATTTAATTTTGATTGTGCTTCAAAATCTTCTTTAGGTATTGATACAGACCTTTCTTTAATTATTTTTCTACATTCCGATGTAGAAACTTCGGCCAATTAGTGTTCAAGTTTAGGGAGGTCAAATTTGTCGATGCTCTTGCTCATACTATCCAAATAATAATTAATGCTCTTTAATGTATATTGTTATTGAGTTGTGGCTGAGTTGTAATGTATCCTTTTGAAGTCCTCTGACATATCCTCAAAATAAGTTTCCCAAAGTGCTCTAACATCAGTAGTGTTACAGTGAAGCAAAATTGTTTCAAACAAATTACAAAGAGTTGACGACATTTGAAAAATTGCAGCCTCATATGATATGCTGTTATTTAATTCTAATAACACCCTTTCTTTTGCAGCTTCTTCAAAAGTGTCACAATGTCTTTCATTTATAGTAAGTATGTCTTTGAATATAAATGGTCATCTCACATGGTTGCAGATTGCATTTCAGTTAGGTTGAATTCATAACTTCTACATAATGCTTCGGGTGGCGAGACCCATCTCGCATCTTGATAATTTTAAATCTCATCAATTATTTTTCCCCATCATCTGACTGAATATAAACTACATATCTACCATGACCTTTATATATATACACACACACACACACACAGATATATATATATATATATATATATATATACATATACATACTTATAAAGGTACTTTATTACCTTTACTCCCGAGCATACTTTAATATTTATGTGACAATTGTATCTCATAAGCAAGTAAGAGTTTAAGGTACAACCCATTGGTTGTTCATTTTAATTCTATGAACCGTGTCAAATCTTTCATCCCTTCCTCTTTTGTAAGTAGGATATCCATTCTTCCAATGTATTGATCTATTGTTGAATGGGCGAGGATAATGATACTTGCATTGGCCATCTTGAATGCATGGACTCGTCTGACGGCGGTTCCCACAGGGACCATGCATCATATGCTTGACCACTAATTCATGCAAGAGTGGATATTCTGCTTTGTCAGGAAGTTCGGCTGAAATAAACTTCGTATTGATCTAATGAATTGATCTTGTGGCCTTCTTTCAGTATGAGCAAAAGATGAATGTAAGGTAGACCTCCTTTTTAGAAATTTATAGCAAAAAACATGAGCTGCAACGATCCCAAATATTTATCTTTTTAAGAATTTGTTCTTTTGGATCTTGCAATTTAGCTTTGATGACTCTAGTCACCAAGTCTGGTCTATCTTGAGCAGTTTGCCCTTCTCCCAAATGTTCTTGAATTTCTGCTCAATCAGGATTACATGCCATTGTTATGAACAGATCACGTCTTTCAAAATGTTGAACAAATTCCATTGCGTCCATATATCGCCTTTGCATATCCCGTGGATCTCAAATGAAAGATGCCGGAAGCAGTACTCTTTGACCAATTTTATCTCTTCTACTTTCTCCAGCCATGACACTATCAACTATACCTTCACAAATCGCTCTTCTAATATTTGTTTTCTCTTTTTTGAAATACTTAAGCCTAGTTGTTTCTTGTTTTATGCACATGTCAATAGCAAATTGCTGCAATAATCTTCCACATAACAGTAATACATATCTATCTGCTTCCCACGCTTATGATTTATAATAGTAATACTCTCTACAAGAAATATCACCTTTTGTTTTGCGGACAACATCTATAAAAATTATTTATAATGATTATACTTTATGTAAACGCAAGTACAATGTCACAATAATTTGAAAATATTACCTTGCTCCTCGTTGGCAAATATTGCATCCGCTGATATGAATCATGTAATGTCATTGCTCATAGTTGTGGGGAGCACTGCTCGACGATCTTGTGTTTTTCGTTGTTTCCTTTTTCCTTGATGCTAGCCTCCCTCTCCTCTTTGTGAAAGCAAAGGATATTTCAGCGGATCATGACAACCACAATAGTGTTTTGCCTGGTGTCTATTCCCTGAATGTTCATGAACAATTATTTCACGATTGAATGGTACATTTGGATTATTTCCATCTATCCAAATTGATGTATCTTGATATACAGAGGGTGTATTGTAGACTCGTTGATCTAGGGTTAGCAATTCGAAGGTGCAAATTCTAAAATGTGGAATGGTCTTTCAGTTGGCAGAAAAATTGTGCATATGGATTTCCATCCATTATCTTCTTCATTTTTATTACGATGTTGTTAGACAAGTTAGCATGTTATAGCTTTGATATTCTATTGCCTAATTCATTATCTGTCTCATAAAAGTACAATTAAAAGTAACAACAGTTCTTATCATGGGGAAGCAATGATGGAAGATCGTGATATATTTGACCCTCTGCCTTAAACGTGTACACTCATTTCTTTGACAATACTAATTCTTTATCAAACTTAGCATAAAAGGATATAAAAGAAAATATGCTATTATATGCATGAATATTTTTTCGGAACTCTCTAGCTTCTTCTGTTCATCCCACGAATAATCTCATATAGTTTAGGTGGAGCTTCTGTGCTTGCCAATTTGATATATCTATTATCACAACAAAGTATAGAGATAGATAATTATCTATTGTTAGCAATATTGATAAGTTAAAAGATTATTTTTAATTATTATTTTAAGGTAGATATTATTTTCATGTAAAGTTACTATACCTATAACGTCTAATGGAGTGATGCCTTTGTTGAATGAATGTATTTTTGTTTTTTCCATAAATGAATATAGTCAATCGGTAAAATAAAAGTAAAGTGAACACATCGGATGCATAGAAAATGAGGAAAGTTATAACTTATTGGAAATTAAACAACACTTTAAAGCTATGCCAGCTAAAGCTGCTCCTATTAGAAAAGTAAAACATCTAACAAAGATCATAGCTAATATAATTCTTAGATAATAACAAACTTAATCTTTTCCACTTTGAACTTTTTATTAGTAACTGGGTGTTCCTCTTCATTATTATCTTCATCTTTCTTTGTCTTCTTGCTTCTTAGCTTTATTGATGTATCTCTATCTTCTATATCACCAGTTGCAACATTTTTTCTAAATTCATGAATCTCTGCAGCTATCAAATTCATTTTCTTTTCTTCTTTTGCAAATTTTAGTCTTCACAAGAAAACAAAAAAAATTTCCTTTAGTCAATACCAACTTGCGGTAATACTTGGATTCCTCTTTCTGTAGTTGTGAAAAATCAGATAAAATACTTAGAAATTGATTAAATATTTCATAAATTTGTTTGGGTTGTATATTTTGGCTTAAAAAATAGGAGTGTAACCTTTTCAAATTTTGATTAAATATACTCCTTGACGTCAACACCAAAGAAGAATTGTGCAGCATCAAATAGTGTAATACTGATATAGTGTTGCTTGACCGAAACATCGAAAGTAAACTTATATCTAAAACAAAAATTAGGAGTGAAATCATGTAGTGTTCATCTACTTGTTCTGGAAAATATATTGTTTGGACTTTTTCATGTATACCACTCCTCATAATCAATGTTATCTTGTTAGAATTATGATTCCGACTAAATATAACAACCTTCATATTGAATAATCCGGAATTAAATTACATGAGCGGAAGCTAACTTGAATCCATATGTGGAATTGTTGAACCTCCTTTTTGATGATTGTCCCTATGCCTTTTGAAGAATGCTCCTTAATCCTTTCCTTCAAGTTTGTTCTTGATGGTATGTGTATCCACAAGATTCTTCACAAGACTAAATAATATGTGTGGTTTCACAACAATAACAATGTAATGACAATGATCAAAATGGTTTATGGTTTTCCACACTATTTGCAAGACAACAATGGAGTATTTTGGCTCTTGATTCAATGAGAGGAAGAAGAGTCTTGTCTTGCACTAATGTGGGAACCATAACCCGCACTTTATAACACAAGAGTTACATAACCCAAGAGTCACAAGAGTTACAAGAGTTACATAACTCAAGAGTCACAAGCATGTAACCATGGTTACATATATGTAACCTTAGTTAGCCCATCATTAACTAAGGTTAGCCTTTTGGGTATCTACACATTAGTCCTACACTTTATATGACAACACATTGGCCCCCTTAACATAATGTCCATAAGACCACAAAATTAGGCCAAACCAAAAGATAGCACATAACATATAATTTATCCATATATTGTTCATATGTATGTAAATATAAGTCCATATATCTTACAATCTCCCACTTGGACGAGATACACAAACATATGTACAAACCTTAGCATTATATGTTACAAAATAACCTTAGGTGCGCAAAATTGCTATCACAATAAAATTGTCATGAACAATCCGGTCCATCAATCATACCAAAATAGGAACTAAGTGCTCGTCGTTACTCATTCCTAACTAGAACCAATCATAGATCACGTATATCAATATAACCAACGACATGGATCAAGTGTAGGTATGTAGCATGGAAATAACATAAAGTGTGGTCAATAGAATGTCTATTTCCAACTGGTTCTCTTTATTGAGATCAATCATAAACTGTAAGAGTACAATAAAAACTTCAAAACTGAATATCTGTAGATATAACTGAATTACTGAATTTCTGAATATAATGAACAATTACATAAATGTACAATACAAAACTCCCACTAAATACATAATCCTTATCTGATTTGACACCCATACAAGCAATATGCTCATGAAATACTTTTGGTGTCAATCCCTTAGTTAGCGGATCCGCAAGCATGGAGTTTGTACTAATGTACTCAATGCACAATTGTCCATTTTGTACTCTTTCTTTAACAACCCGAAATTTGACGTCCATATGTTTTGCTTTCGTCAAACTACTGTTGTCATTAGCATAAAGGACTGCCGATCTGTTATCGCAAAATAGCCTAAGCGGCTTTTTGATGCTATCAACAATTCGCAGTCCACCAACAAAATTCCGCAGCCATAATGCCTCATTAGATGCTTCATAACATGCCATAAACTCCGCTTCCATGGTCGAAGTGGCTGTAAGAGTTTGCTTAATGCTTCTCCAAGAGATAGCACCACCCGCAAGCATGTAAATATAGCCTGAAGTAGACTTCAAACTATCCTGACATCCAGCAAAATCGGAATCGGTATACCCAATGATCTCAAGCTGGTCCGATTTTCGGTATGTAAGCATGTAATCCTTTGTTGTTCTCTGTAAGTACCTCATGACCCGTTTGGCTGCTTTCCAATGGTCCATTCCCGGATTGTTAGATATCTGCCTAACATCCCAACAATGTATGCTATATCAGGTCGTGTACATACCTGAGCATACATCAGACTACCTACCGCCGAAGCATAAGGTGTCTTCTGCATTTCCGAAATTTCATAAGTATTGTTTGGGCACTGTTTGAGACTAAACTTGTCTCCCTTAGCAACAGGGGTGTTGCCTGGTTTACAATCCTGCATGCCAAATCTTTTCAGAACCTTATCGATATAGCCCTTTCGTGACAGACCGAGAACGCCTTTGGAGCGATCTCGTAGAATCTGAATTCCTAATAAAAAAGAAACTTCACCAAGATCTTTCATTTCAAATTTCTTTGAAAGAAATTTCTTAGTTTCAAGTAATAATGCTATATCGTTATAGGCAAGCAGTATGTCATCGACATATAAAACCAGAAAAATATACTTACTCCCACTGAACTTATGGTATATACAGTCATCAGCAATATTCGGTTCAAAATCAAAAGATGTAACGATTGCATGAAACTTATAATACCATTGACGAGAAGCTTGCTTGAGCCCATAGATGGATTTCTTTAATTTGCAAACCTTCTTTTCTGATTCATCCGAAACAAAGTTTTCAGGTTGCACCATATAAATTATTTCCTCAATGTCACCATTGAGAAAAGCTGTCTTAACATCCATTTGATGAAGCTCAAGATCAAAATGTGCTACTAATGCCATTATAGTCCTGAAAGAGTCTTTCGATGAAACTGGAGAGAAAGTCTCTTTATAATCAATGCCTTCCTTCTGAGTGTACCCTTTTGCGACAAGACGAGCTTTGTACTTAATAACATTGCCCCCTAAATCCCTTTTGGTTTTAAAAATCCATTTACAACCAATAGGTTTAATACCTTCAGGCAATGTAACAAGCTCCTAAACGTCATTATCGCTCATAGACTTCATCTCATCATTCATGGCATCAATCCACTTTTGAGAGTTAGAACACTTAATGACTTGACGGAAGTTGATTGGATCATCTTCCTCAAGTCCAATATCACTTTCTTGTTCTTGGAGAAATACTACATAATCATCCGAAATTGCATTTCTCCTCTCCCTAGTGGATCTCCTTAATGGCATTTCAGTTACTTGAGGTTGTTGAGTTTGATTTTCATTAGTTATATCAGGTTCTTGATGGGGGAGATTTTCGAGATTGTCTTGAACTGGAGTTGTGTGATCCGAGTCAGGAAGACCAAGATCAACAACTTGAGGGAAAGACACATGTTCTTCCTCAAAGACAAAATCTCTAGCAACTTTATCTCCCCACCCCCCAAACTCAATATCCGCAAAGAACCTAGCATTTCCCGTCTCGAAAATAGTTCTAGAAGTGGGATCATAAAACTTAAAACCCCTGGATTTTTCAGAGTATCCAACAAAATAGCTACTAACCGTCATAGCGTCCAGTTTCTTTTCATTCGGCCTATAAGGCCTTGCCTCAGCTGGACAACCCCAAATGTGAAAATGCCGAATACTGGGTTTATGCCCAGTCCAAAGTTCATAAGGGGTTTTGATTGTAGCTTTAGTTGGAACTCTATTTAGAATATAAGTTGCAGTTTTTAATGCTTAACCCTAGAGTGAGTCTGGCAAAGAAGTACAAGAAATCATACTTCTTACCATATCCTTTAGGGTCCTATTTCGTCTCTCAGCTACACCATTAATCGTAGGACTGCCTGGCATAGTATATTGAGGGACGATCCCACACTCATCTAGGGATTTAGCAAAAGGCCCTGGACGTTGTTCACCGGAACCATCATATCGACCATAGTATTCACCACCACGGTCAGATCTAACAGATTTAATTCGTTTGCTTGTTGATTTTCAACTTCAGCCTTAAATGATTTGAACACGTCTATGGATTGGGACTTTTCGTGAATAAGATATAGGTACCCATAACAAGAGTAATCGTCTACGAATGTGATAAAGTATTGTTGACCATTCCGACAAGGAGTAGGAAATGGCCCACAAATATCCGTATGTATCAATTCTAAAACGTCCGAAGCTCTCTTAGCACCCAATCTAGTCTTGTTTGTTTGTTATCCCTTGATACACTCAATACAAATTTCCGAATTTGAGGAATCAAGAGAATCAAGAATTCCATCTGACACGAGTTTCTGAATTCTTTGAATGGATATGTGACCCAAACGTTTATGCCAGAGTAAAATAGAATTCTCATTAGTTAATTTCCTTTTAGTACCACTTAAACTTGTATGCAAAGTTTCTTTGGGCCGGTATTAAACGCATGGAAGACTAACATCCACAGTCATCTTATATTTTAAAATTAATCAATCTACACAATAGAGGTTACTTTGGCAACATAATGCTTCAATTGAATAATTAAAATATTAGATGCTATAAATTTTAGTTCCTTAAGCCTTATTATGAATCTCAACATAATATGTTACATATGTTGATATGTAACACTTGAATATTAATTGTTGTTTACTTTATAGGACAATTCCATATAATATTAGAATTGATGGACTTCAATAACAATTAACATTCACTGAAACTTAAGAGGGCTGAAACGTTTTTAACCTTACTGGACAAAAACAATCGATTGTAAGCAATAGACAATCGATTATCTTTGGCTTAAAAATGTTTTTTTTCCAGTTACTGGACCAATATAATCGATTGTCAAAACCAGACAATCGATTATTTTGGTTTTGAGAAATTTTTTTTAAGTTTCTGGACCAACATAATCGATTGTCAAAACAATATAATCGATTATGCTGGTTTTTAGAAAATTTTATGTTACTGGACCAATATAATCGATTGTCAAAACCAGACAATCGATTATTTTGGTTTTGATAAATTTTTTTTAAGTTTCTGGACCATTACAATCGACTGTCTACAATAGATAATCGATTGTATGGTATAATTAAAAACGTTTCAACTCACTGGAACAGAACAATCGATTGTATAGAATATACAATCGATATTCTGGTGTTCCAAAAAAACTGCCAGAATTTTAAACGTCAAAGACAATCGATTGTGTAAGGAAACAATCGATTGTATTGAGGCAGCGACCAAACAAAATTTTTTCTGAATAACACATGATTTTCAACATGAATCTTAAACATAAAAAAACATGTTGTTAACCAACTAAAATCATGCAATTTACAATGTTTTAACATGATATTAAAACATCAAATTACATCAAAACATAACATTCATAAGATCATGCTATTTCATGGTAGAATTTCATAAACAAAATTCTAATTAAACTTATACATGAATCCTAACATAACATGAATCTTATGAACATCCAAATTATCCAAAAATGAAGGGTGGCTCTGATACCAATTGTTAGAATTATGATTCCGACTAAATATAACAACCTTCATATTGAATAATCCGGAATTAAACTACATGAGCGGAAGCTAACTTGAATCCATATGTGGAATTGTTGAACCTCCTTTTTGATGATTGTCCCTATGCCTTTTGAAGAATGCTCCTTAATCCTTTCCTTCAAGTTTGTTCTTGATGGTATGTGTATCCACAAGATTCTTCACAAGACTAAATAATGTGTGGTTTCACAACAATAACAATGTAATGACAATGATCAAAATGGTTTATGGTTTTCCACACTATTTGCAAGACAACAATGGAGTATTTTGGCTCTTGATTCAATGGGAGGAAGAAGAGTCTTGTCTTGCACTAATGTGGGAACCATAACCCGCACTTTATAACACAAGAGTTACATAACCCAAGAGTCACAAGAGTTACAAGAGTTATATAACTCAAGAGTCACAAGCATGTAACCATGGTTACATATATGTAACCTTAGTTAGCCCATCATTAACTAAGGTTACCCTTTTGGGTATCTACACATTAGTCCTACACTTTATATGACAACACATTGACCCCCTTAACATAATGTCCATAAGACCACAAAATTAGGCCAAACCAAAAGATAGCACATAACATATAATTTATCCATATATTGTTCATATATATGTAAATATAAGTCCATATATCTTACATATCTCTCATACAGTTTTGGCAACTTGCAATACTCTTTATTACAGTCACTCGTCTAGAGCATTTTTTGTAAGCAGGATACCACAGGTCATCTTTATTTTTGATGTCGTCAATTGTGGTATTGGACTTACAATAAACATCCTAAAATTAAATGATCATGTGCAAAATTTATTAGATAGTAAATATATAAAATAGTATGCATCGTGCTAATAGTTTGATAGGATAATGTACTTTCTCATTGTCAAGTGATCCATCATAAGATGACTTAGTTTGATTTTTTTGGATTTTCGCATCAGTCTACTTGGCATTAAACTTATATCTATTTTATCTCACTTCTTTTTTCCATGCCCGCATAGTAGTATTATTTTAATATTTTTTAATACCTTTACCTGAATACAAGTGGCATATAACTAAGTACAGAATGTACAATATAGTTACTATTTCTGGAGATCTTTTGCATTTTGAAATTTAGGATTGATTAGGATGCTATTTACAGAAGTTGTTGAGAGGACAAAATCCTCTATTTGGAAGGAGAAACAAATTTAGTGATAAATTAACATAGTTAAAAAATTATGCAAATAGATAAGATGTGCAATGTTAAACCTTGGTAAATATACCCTCTAACATCGCAAAAGGCTATCATGAGTTTGGTGCTTTCAAGGATTTCTAACATTTCCCCGTCAATCTCAGTTAAGTCTCTCCACAAAGTTAAAGTTTTTCGATCATACCTATATATCATAGAAGTTAGATTTTATTAATACAAAAGATAATAAAGTTTTGTTGATGGATCTAAATTTTCTATTTTAAACGGTGTAGTTAAGGGCTATAATTTTAATGGGAAGACAAGCAGGACAACTGATGAACTTCCAAGCCTACATAAGTTTTTGATAAGCTATGAATGAGAACTGAAATTGACATATTGGAAGCCAAAAAGACCAGAATGAAGCTCAACAAAGGCAAGATAAATCTGGTGATAAAGTTGTTCAATCAGATCACCATACAAATTCAAGCCATCATCTAGCAAGTATTATGACCATTTGCCTTATATGAATTGCTCCCATAAATTCAAAACAAAATAAATTTTTCATTATTTACGATTTTGTAAACGTTTGTAATACTTTTTTAAATTATTTGTATTTGTCTATGCACGTTTAATTCATAAAACTACAAAAATATGTTTCATTTACTTTTAGGATTTAATTTTATATTTGTAAGTTAGCAAATTAGTTGATTTATAAAAAAGGAAAATCACAAAAAAATAGTTATTTTGCACCTTTTAATTTTAATTTTTTATTTTGAGTAGTTTTTCTTGAATTTATTAATTGTGGTAACTAATTAGCATTAGTTAGTATATTTGATAAGTTAATTTGGTTTTATAACTTAATTTAGGATTTAAGTGTTAATTTTTGAAAAAAGAAAAGAATTAGTTTTGAAAAATGAGAATGGAATTAAAGAGGCAAGTTTTTGGGTTGTCTTGTTGATTTGCCCAGGCCCAAAGTGTTTCCTCCAAAACCCTACCAATATTGATCCAAACCCGGCGTAGTCCCCTGATCTGTCTCCCCTTAAATCCGAATGACCCCATTTAGTTTAACACAAATCCGAGTTGTCGTGGTTTGTTGATCTAATGGCTTAGAAATGGGGAGATTAAAGTATATAGCTGCTGAAATACCCCTATCCCCCCATCTCTTATCTCCCTCACATCACCAGAGACCCCTTTCGTCATCGCCATCCGCCACTGCCGAAAATCGCCCCACATCGATGGCTGGCGTCCAATCGCCCTAAAATTAACACAAAGCACGCTCCTCCACCTCCACATCCCAAATCCTCAAACGCTTCTCCTCAAATCCATGCGGAAGTCTTCGAATTTCAATTCAAAGTTCTAAATCTTTGTGCCGCCACAGTTTCTCCGATGGCAGCGCCACCACCAGACGACCCCAAAATAACGCCCCTTGATCTCCTCCATCCCTTCTTCCCCAATCCCTAATTATTTTCCCTCAAACACTCCTAGAACTCGTCGAATATTGGATCACAAGAAAGCCCTAATTTCGCAAACCCAAATTCAACGGGCTTGTTGAGAATTTTAGACTGTACTGGACCTTGCTCGTGTGTTTTCACATGAAAACACAAGATTAAGGTTAATTCAGGTCGAAAAATTAAAAAAATTTTCAAAGCTTGTTCAAGTCTGTCCTGAGTCACTTTAGGTATTTTTTGTTAGTTTTTCTTTACTTTTCTTTCATTTTTTACCTTTCCTTATGATCTGCTTATTCCTCTTCTTTTGGATTCCTTTGCTTTCCCAGTTTTAGAGTCGTCCTTTACATGTATGATTAGTTTTAAAAAGCTTTCTTTTCTTTAATTAGTATAAAGAGTCTGTTATTGTTTTAGTTTCAATTTCATTAAATATTTGTTCATTAGTTGGATGTTTGAAAGTTCTCGAATTGTTTCTATTTCCTTTTGTTTTCATTTTTACTTAGATGGTTTGGTTTTAATTGTGCTTGGGCTTGAGGTTCAAGCTTGTAAGTTCATGTTTGGGTTGGGTTCCTAATGGATTTTCCCTTGGGTCAATTTGACCCAAAGCCCATTTAAGGTTCAGGGGTAAAAACAAGGTAGCTAAGGGTGGGTTGGGTAATTAACTTAGGAAACCTTTTAATAACTACCTGAGGAAGCTTCTTAGAAGTTGCAAATAGACTTTCTTGGCAAGAAAGTCAAAAAAAATTAGGGGCTTTTGAGTAAAAAGTATTTAAAAGGGAAAAAAAAATGCAAATATGATCCCTACATTATTGCCCTATTTCCTTGCCTATAAAGGCACTTCTAAGAGAGGCTAAAATGAAGAAAAAGAGGGATAGACGGTTGAAAAATTGGACAACACTATTCCATTAAAATTTCTGCTCTAAAATTTGAAATTATTCATTGCTGAACGTCATTTGATTCTATTTGAGTTTTAAAACGGTTTGAGTTGGTTTGAATGTTTGGTTTGATTTGCTGCTCTGGCACTGTTCCATTGCTGTTGTCTTGCTGCTACTGCTTCTTCTTAAGCTTCAATCTTACTTTCCTTGTTAATTTGCGGTAACCAGGTACTCTTTTGGACCTTATGAGTGTATGCAATCCACATTTGAAGCTATATGATCAACTTCAACTCCTATGGATGAGTGGAATTTGCTGAATACTTGGCTCTGTTTCATTTTTTTGAAGATCATTCATGTTTTCATTTCCTTTATTGAATTAGTATATCATGCAATGTGTTATGGTGTGACGACCAAAAAGGTCATCACCTATTTCTTTACTCATTCCATATCTCTGAGGCCTTGAAACCTCATTGAGGGTCGCCTCGATCTGCATGCGCAGTCAGGGCGCGTAACCGGAAAGCTTAAATATGGATTTTGTGTGAAAAATGATGAATTTTGATATTAATATGATTAAAGTTGACTTCGATCAATATTTTGGGTAAACGGATCCAGACCCATGATTTGACGGTCTCGAAGGGTCCGTAGGAAAATATGTAACTTGGGCGTATGCCCGGAATCAAATTCCGAGGCTCCAAGTCCGAGAAGTGAATTTTTATGAGAAATTGTTTCTTGAAAATAACTAAAGAAATTAGAAAATGAGATTAATTGAAAGACTGTGGTATCGGGCTCGTATTTTTGTTCCAACGCCCGGTACAAGTCTCAAATCTGATATAAGAACTTTCTATAAAGTTTGGTTGAAAATGGACGTCATTGGACGTATTTCAGACTTAAGATGGAAAATTTGGGTTTCTTGAAAGAATTGAAAGAGATCTTAAGCTTTGGGGATAGATTCTACGTATATGATATTATTTTGGCGATTTGATCGCACGAGTAAGTCTGTGGGTTATTTTTGAGGTGGTGTGTATGTTTGGTTTGGAGCCCCGAGGGCTTGGATGAGTTTCGAGTAGGCTTAGGGAGGTTTTAGACTTAATAATAGTAGGGTCCCAGGTTAGCCAGTACGGCCACGGTTAGTGTTCGGTTTAACCTCAGGTTGAGGGAATAAGAGTTGAGTCTTGTTTATTACTTGCTAATTGTCGAGTACGGTATATAGGCATGGTGACAAGTATCTATACATCGGTGTCTAGCATGACCGTGAGTCTTTAAAATGTAAATATCATGATTAAGTTGTGAATTCCATGTTAAATTGAGGATTTCTATATATTGTAAAGAACATGTGAAAGGCATTATGATAATTTAATTTCGCGGAGCATTGGCTTGGTTGTGATACAAATTGACAAGATATATGGGATTATAGATTCTTTGGAGCATTGGCTCAAGTGATAAAGTGAGATACGAGGTAAGAAAGGAAAGGAAGCAAATGAGTTAGGGTTACTCCCTTGCTGGGATGTTCAGTTGTTTGATTGTTGACAATGTTCCCTAGCGGGGATTCCTATTTGTTTGTTCATCCCCTTGCTCCATTGTTGTGATTGTTGTTGGGTAAGGAAGAGTGACAAAGCACAGGTGATGCTGTGCACGTTCATGATGTGAATACTAATGCACGAAGGAACATTCTGTGCCAAGTATGAGTGTTTACGCACGAAGGATCATTCCGTGCCATAATTTTTGTGAGGTAAAGCATGAAGGGTGATGCCGTGTATTTTATATGATTAATTTGGTGAGAATCAGAGTAAAAGCACGAAGGGTGGTGCCGTGCAACTATTGATTTCCTTATTCTCGTTGATATTGAAGTTGTATAGTTTCATTCTTTATTTATTGATTGTATTATCTGCACGGTTATAGCCCTACAACATGCTCCCCTCCCTGTTTTCTTTTGACTGGTTAAATTCTTTTTGTGCTATACTTTACGGCATGATATATATATTTAACGGCACAAGTTTGATTGGTAGTCCGGTCCAAGCCTCGTCACTACTTCGCAGGGGATAGGCCAGGCACTTACCAGCACATGGCGTCAGTTGTGCTGATGCTATACTTCTGTGATTATTTGCACCAGATCATAGAGTTCGAGTAGCTTTTGGTCAGCAGCAGTAGGTTGGGAGAAGGCCTTCAGTCCGTAGTGAGACACCGAGGTAGCCTTGCAAATGTTCGCGGGCCCAGCGTCTCCCTTATCTTATTTTTTTAGTGGTTATCCCTTGTATTTCAGGACAAACTCTTATCATTTCATTCTAAACATTGTATTTAGTTAACTCTTAGAAGATCATGAGCTATGTGACACCAGCTTTTGGGGTAGCGTATTGTGTTAACTTCGGCAAATTTTGTCTAGTCTCGTTAAGGTTGAGTATTCTGCTTTAATAGTTTAGATGCAAGTTTTTATGTTACTATTGTGAATTGTGAAAAAGGGTGATTAAGTTAGCTTGCCTAGATCCGTAGGTGCCATCATGTGTGTGGGAAATCCGGGTAGTGACAAGTTGGAATTACAACACTTGGTTACATAGGCTTCACAACTCACGAACAAACTTAGTAGATTCTGAAGGATCGGTACGGAGACGTCTGTATTTATCCCCCAGAGGCTACCGAGTTAGGAAAATTTCGTATTTGTTCTTTTTTGTCGTGTGGTTCTGTTACTCAAATACTGATTGTCTTTCTACTATGTTCTTTGCAGATGGCAAGCACACAACCTTCCTTATCTTCCGATCAGTAGTCCGAGACCCAAGCAGCCCTCGCTAGGGGTAGAGGCTGGATAGGTTAACCAAGCTCTTCAGTACCACATTCAGCGGTGCTTATTCAGAGGACCCCTAGGATTTATTATATAGCTGCCATGAGGTTCCTCGGACTATGGGTATTATGGATACCAATGGGGTTGACTTTGCCACCTTTTGTCTATCTGGATCTGCCAAGACTTGGTGGAGGGACTATTGCTTAGCCAGACAAGCAAGGTCGCCCTATTTGACTTAGGACCAATGTGCAGAGTTGTTCTTGGAGAAGTTTCTCCCTGTTACCTAGCGAGAGGCTTTTCGCAGGCAGTTTGAGTGCCTTTAATAGGGCTTTATGATTGTTTCACAGCATGAGACCCGGTTCATTGATCTAGCTCGCCATGCTATTGTCATACTCCCCACCAATAGAGAGAGAGAGAGAGAGGGTGTGTGGAGGTTTATTGATGGTTTGATTTAGCTGATTCGTCTCCAGATGGCTATGGGAACTGGGAGTGAGATCATTTTTTTAGGAGGCGGCCAATGCAGCCCGCCGAGTTGAGATGCCCTATCATATGGAGGTGGTCATGGGTCAGATAAGAGGCCCCGTCACTCAGGCAGATTCAGTGGTACCTCGTCTGGAGGTAGAGATTCTTATGGTAGAGGCCACCCTCCTAGGCCCTTTCAGTCAGCTCTACAGTCCTCTCATGGTACTTTAGGTGGTAGTGGTCCTCAACCGCATTACTCTGACCAGCAACTCTCCAGTGCACCATCAGCACCCATCACTGCCCAACCGCTTCAGAGTTTTTGGGGTGGACATTAAGGTCGACAGGTCAGCAGCCCTAGCAGTCGAGTGCTTGATACGCTTGTGGTGACCCGAGCCACATTGCCAGATTTTTCCCAGGAGCCTCGAGTTGTTTCTAGCAGCAGGATCCTCATCTTATGATTCAGGCACCAGGTGATCCACAGGCCGCCCTGCCATCCAGAGGCGGGGGTAGAGGCCATACAGGTAGAGGTAGAGATCATAGAGGTGGAGCTCGGACCGCCAGAGGTAGAGTCCAGCCAGCAGCCGATCGTCCCAGAGATGTGGTTCAGGGAGGAGGGGCCCAACCTCGATGTTATGCTCTTTCAGCCATTCCAGAGGCTGAATCTTCATCTGTAGTTATTACAGGTACTATTTTGGCCTTTGATAGGGATGCTTCAGTGGTATTTTACCCTGGATCTATGTATTCATATGTGTCGTCCTATTTTGCACCATACTTGGTCATTCCTAGTGATGCTTTGAGTATTACTGTTTATGCATCTATACCGGTGGGTGATTCTATAGTGCTCGACCGAGTTCATCATTCCTCTGTGGTAGTTCTTGGGGGTCTTGAGACACGTGTTTATTTATTGCTCTTAAACATGGTCGATTTTGATGTCATATTAGGGATGGATTGGTTGTCCAGGCATCATGCTATCTTGGATTGCCATGCCAAGACCGTAACCTTGGCTTTACCATATTTGCCCCATTTGCAGTTGAGAGGGACCCTAGGTTATGCCACCTGCAGTGTTATATCATAAGTGAAGGCTCGGCGCATGGTCGACAAAGGGTGTTTAGCTTATTTGATGTATGTTCCTGACTCCAGCATAGAGGTCCTTTCTATTGATTCGGTACCCGTTGTTCGGAAGTTTCCTGAGGTTTTCCCTTCAGACCTGCTAAGTGTGCCGCCTGACAGGGATATTAACTTTTGTATCGATCTAGCTCCGGGCACTCAGGCAATTTCTATTACGCCATATCGCATGGCCTCACCAGAGTTGAAAGATTTAAAAGGTCAGTTGCAGGATTTGTTTGAGAAAGGTTCATTAGACCTAGCGTTTTTCTTTGGGGTGCGCCAGTGTTATTTTTAAAGAAAAAGGATGGTTTGATTAGGATGTGCATTGATTACCAACAATTGAACAAAAGTACAATTAAGAACAAGTATCTACTACCGAGAATTGACGATTTGTTTGACCATCTTCAGGGTGCAAAGGTGTTCTCAAAGATAGAATTGAGATCTGGCTACCACCAGTTAAGGATTAGGGCATCTAATGTCCGTACGACAACCTTCCGCACTCGGTACGAGCATTATGAGTTCCTAGTCATGATATTTGGGTTGACCAATATCCAAGCCGCTTTCATGGAGTTAATGAACCGAGTGTTCGGACCATATTTGGATATGTTCGTGATAATCTTCATTGATGATATTTTTGTGTACTCTCGCAGCCAGGAGGAGCACAAGCAGCACCTCAAAGTGGTTCTTCAAATTCTGAAGAATAGCCAGTTATATGCTAAGTTCTCAAAGGGTGAGTTCTGGTTGAGTTTGGTTGCATTTCTAGGTCATATTATTTTTGCAGAGGGTATTCAGGTGGATCAGAAAGAGATTGGGGCAGTCAAGAACTGGCCTCGACCAGCTTTAGCTACAGAGATTCGGAGTTTCTTGGGGTTAGCAGGCTATTACCACCATTTTATGGAGGAGTTTTCATCTATTGCAGCCCATATAACCAGGTTGAACTAGAAAGGTGCCCAGTTAAGATGGTCAGACGAGTGTGAGGAGAGCTTTTAGAAGCTCAAGACGGCTCTGACTACGAAACCAGTACTTGTTTTTCCCACAAGTTCAGGGCCTTATACAGTCTATTGTGATGCTTCTCTTATTGGGCTTGGTGCAGTATTGATGCGGGATGGCAGAGTCATTGGCTAGGATTCGAAGTAATTGAAGATCCACAAGAAGAATTATCCAGTTCATGATTTATAGTTGGCAACCATTTTTCATGCTTTAAAGATTTGGAGGCATTATTTATATGGTGTGACGAGTGAGGTGTACACTGATCACAAAAGTTTTCAGTATCTATTCAAGTAGAAGGACTTGAATCTGATGCAGAGAAGGTGGTTGGAGTTGTTGAAAGATTATGATGTAACTATCTTGTATCACCCGGGGAAGGCCAACATAGTGGCCGACGCATTGAGCTGGATATTTCTAAGCCTAGCCAAGTGTTATCTTGCACAGTCGCTCGTTCTTCATTATTGGAGCGTATCCGTGGGCGGCATTTTGACGATCCCCATTTGTGTGTCCTGTGAGACATTGTACAACATGGAGGTTCCAAGAAGGTGACGTTAGGTGACGATGGTGTCTTCATATTGTAGAGGCGAGTTTGTGTGCCCATTGTTGAAGGTATTCGAGAGTTGATCTTAGCGGAGGCCCAAAATTCTCGGTATTCTATTCACCCGAGCGCTGCGAAGTTGTATCAGGATATGTGGCAGCATTATTGGTGGCATAGAATTAAGAAAGATATTGTTGCATATGTGGCTTGATGTTTGAACTGTCACCAGGTTAAGTGTAAGCATCAGAGGTCTGATGGACTGTTTTAGAGGATTGAGCATCCCGAGTGGAAATGGGAGAGAATTACTATGGATTTTGTTACTGGACTCCCATTGACCCAAAAAAAGTTTGATGCATTTTGGGTCATTGTTGATAGACTGACCAAGCCAGCACATTTTATTCCTGTTGCAACCACTTATTCATCCGAGAGGTTAGCTGAAGTCTATATCAGAGAGATTGTTCGCCTACATGGGGTGCCGGTATATATCATTTCGGACCGGGGTACGCAGTTTACCACGTGCTTCTGGAGAGCTGTTCAGCGAGAGTTGGGCACCCAGGTGGAGTTGAGCACAACATTTCATCCTCAGATGGACGGGAAGTCCGACCGGACCATTCAAATATTGGAGGATATACTCCGAGCTTGTGCCATTGATTTTGGAGGATCGTGGGACCAGGTTTTGCCGTTTGCATTGTTCGCTTACAACAACAGCTACCAGTCCAGCATTCAGATGGCTCCTTATAATGCGTTGTATAGTAGGCGATGTCGGTCTCCAGTCGGATCGTCTAAGCCGGGAGAGGCTCGGTTATTGAGTACAACTTTAGTCCAGGAGGCCTTGGACAAAGTCAAGTCCATTCAGGATATTCTTCGAACAGCTCAGTCCAGACAGAAGATTTATGCAGATCACAAGGTTCGAGATGTGGCTTTCAAGGTTGGTGAGCGAGTATTGCTCCGAGTGTCGCCTATGAAGGCGTGATGAGATTTGGGAAGAAGGCCAAGCTTAGACTTAGGTTAATTGGCTCATTTGAGATTCTCGATCGTGTGGGAGAGGTGACTTATAGACTTGCCTTTCCGCCTAGCTTGTCAGCGTGCATCCGTTGTTTCACGTATCCATGCTTCGGAGGTATCACGAAGATCCAGCCTGCGTGTTAGATTTCAGCACTGTCCAGTTGGACAAGGACCTGTCATATGAGGATGAGCCAATGGCTATTTTAGACCAGCAGGTTCGACAGTTCAGGTCGAAAGTTTTTCCATCTGTGAGTGTTTAGTGGAGAGGTCAGCCTCCTGAGGCATCGACTTGGAGTCCGAGTCTGATATGTGAGCCGATATCCTCATATATTTCCCGACTTAGGTACTTCTTTCTTTTGTCCATTCGAAGATGAACATATGTTTTAGAGGTTGAGAGTGTGAAGACCCAAAGGGTCATCACCTGTTTCTTTACTCATTATGTATCTCCGAGGCCTTGAAAACCTCATTGAGGGTCACCTCGATCGGCTTGCACAGTCTGGGAGCGTAATCGGAAAGCTTAAATATGAATTCTATGTGAAAATGATAAATTGATATTAATATGATTAAAGTTAACTTCGGTCAATATTTTGGGTAAACGGACCCGGACCCGTGATTTCACGGTCCTGGAGGATCCGTAGGAAAATATGGGACTTGGGCATATTACCGAAATCAAATTCCGAGGCCCAAAGTCTGAGAAATAAACTTTTATGAGAAATTGTTTCTTGAAAATAATTAAAGAAATTGGAAAATGAGATTGATTAGAAGACTGTGGTATCGTGCTCGTAATTTTTTTCCGACGCCCGGTACAAGTCTCATATGTGATTTAAGCACTTTCTGTAAATTTTGGTTGAAAACGAACATCATTGGGCATATTTCAGACTTAATATGGAAAATTTGGGTTTCACGAAAAAATTGAAAGAAATCTTAAACTTTGGGGCTTGATTCTATGTATATGATGGTATTTTGGCGATTTGATCGCATGAGTAAGTCTGTGGGTTATTTTTAAGGCGGTGTGTATGTTTGGTTTGGAGCCTCGAGGGCTCGGATTAGTTTTAAGTAGGTTTCGGGAGGTTTTAGACTTAATAATAGTAGGGTCCGAGGTTAGCCAGCGTGGTCGCAGTCGTCTTTGTGTGGTCCTTGCTGGATGAATCAGAGAATGGTCAAAATCCATGTCTCGGAACCCTCTAGCGCGGCCCGCGTGAAAACGTGTGCGGCCGCAGAGGGTCATGCGCGTCTGCGATACATTTGGCGCGGGCCGCGGTCGTCTTTGTACGGTCCGCATACCAAACTTTTGAGAGTCGGCAAGTCTTCATTCAACCAGCGCGGCCACACTTCTTTTTGTGCGGTCCCCGCTGGATGCATCCGAGAGTATAAATACACAGGATTTTCAGTTATTTCTCACTTTTCAAAAACCCAAAACATAAAACGCAGTTTTTCAAGAAATTCTTCTTCTTCAAAACATTTGGTAAGTGATTTCTAAACTATTGTCCTCACTCCTGGACATCTTTTAAGATGATTTCAAATTCAATCAAAGATTTGAATGGGGAAATTTGGGAATTTCGGGTAGAACCTAGGTTTTTCTAAAATTGGGGGTTTTGGACCTCAATTCGAGGTCCGATTTCAAAATAAATTATATATTTGAGTTAATGTGGGAATGGGTAAACATATGTTTTTTCTAACCTTGGGTTTTGACCATGCGGGCCCGGGGGCATTTTTGGAATTTTCGGCAAAACTTTTGGAAACCCATTTTTATGCATTCAAATTTTTTACTTAGCATTTGTTGATGTATTTATGTAATTTGTGACAAGATTCAAGCGAATTGGTGAAGGAATCGAGGGCTAAAGCTGTATGTGAGGCTTGAGTGAGTTCAAGACATCGAGGTAAGTGTTTGGTTTAACCTCAGCTTGAGGGAATAGGAGTTTGAGTCTTGTTGACTACTTGCTAATTATCGAGTACCGTGTATAGGCATGGTGACGAGTATCTATTAATCGGTATCTAGCATTACCGTGAGTCTTTAAAATGTGATTATCATGATTTAGTTGTGAATTCCATGTTAAATTGAGGATTTCGATATATTGTAAAGAACATGTTAAAGGCATTATGATAATTTAATTTCGTGGAGCATTGGCTCGGTTGTGATACGAATTGAGAAGGTATATGGGATTATAGATTCTTTGGAGAATTGGCTCAAGTGATAATTTATATAGGAGGTAAGAAAGGAAAGGAAGCTAATGAGCTAAGGTTATTCCCTTGCCGGGATGTTCTATTGTTTCATTGTTGAGAATGTTCCCTTTGCGGGATTCCTATGTTTTTGTTTATCCCCTTGCTCTATTGTTGTGATTGTTGTTGGGTGAGGAAGAGTGATAAAGTACGATGGGTGATGCAGTGCACGTTCATGATGTGAATACTAATTCACAAAGGAACATTCCGTGCCATAATATGATTACTAATGCGCGAAGGAGCATTCTGTGCCATGATATGAGTGTTTACACACGAAGGATCATTCCATGCCATCATTTTTGTGAGGTAAAGCATGAAGGGTGATACCGTGCATTTCATATGAACAATTTGGTGAGAATGAGAGTAAAAGCACGAAGGGTGGTGCCGTGCAAATGTTGATTTCCTTATTCTCGTTGATATTGAAGTTGTGTAGTTTCATTCCTTATTTATTGATTGTATTGTCCGCACTGTAATAGTCCTATAACATGCTCCCCTCCCTATTTTCCTTTGACCAGTTAAATTCTTTTTGTGCTGTACTCTATGGCATACATATATATATTGAACTGCACAAGTTTGATTGGAAGTCCGGTCATAGCCTCGTCACTACTTTGCTGGGGTTAGGCCAAGCAGTTAGCAACACATGGGGTCGGTTGTGCTGATGTTATACTTATGTACTTATTTGTACAGATCACAGAGTTACTGCGGCTTTTGGTAAGCAGTAGTAGGTTGGGAGAAGTCCTTCAGTCTAGAGTGAGATACCGAGGTAGTCTTGCGGATATGTGCTGCCCCGGCGTCTCCCCTATCTTATTTTTTTAGTGGTTATCCCTTGTATTTCGGGACAAACTCTTATCATTTCATTCTAAACATTGTATTTTGTGAACTCTTAGAAGTTAGTGAGCTATGTGACACCAGGTTTTGGGGTAGCGTATTGTGTTAACTTCAGCAAATTTAGTCTAGTCTCTTTAAGGTTATGTGTTCTTCTATAATAGTTTAGATGCAAGGTTTTATGTTACTATTATGAATTGTGAAAAAGGGTGATTAAGTTAGCTTGCCTAGTTCCTGTCAGTAGGTGCCATCAAGACTCTCGAGGGTGGGAAATCCGGGTCGTGACAAGTTGGTATCAGAGCACTAGGTACATAGGTTTCACAACTCACGGACAAACTTAGTAGAGTCTGAGGGATCGGTACGGAGACGTCTGTATTTATCCCCCTAGAGGCTATCAAGTTAGGAAAATTTTGCATTTGTTTTTTCTTGTCGTGTGGTTCTGTTACTCAAATACTGATTGTTTTTCTACTCTGTTCTTCACAGATGGCGAGAACACGCGCTTCCTTATCTTCCGATCAGCAGTCCGAGCCCCAGCAAGCCCCATTAGGGGAAGAGGGAAAGGCCAAGGCCGTGCCAGGGGCCGAGGTAGGGGCAGAGATCAGCCCCATGCAGTAGCACTAGTCGCAGAGCCTCAGGTTGATTTCGATGAGGAGGTTCCGGCCCCAGCTCCCGCAGTTCAGATGAGCCCAGGTCCCAGAGGAGTTCAAAGCCACCCCAGTTCTTCAGGATGCTTTGGTCAGATTGGTATGCCTTATGGAGAGAGTCACTCGAGCAGGTTTGATTCCAGTAGCACCAGCCTCCTCTTAGGCTGGGGAAGGAGTTTAGACTCCTACTACACGTACTTTAGAGTAGGTAGCTCCCCAACCTCAGGTTCCAGCAGTTTATAGAGTTGTGGCAGTTCAGCCGGGTACAGTGGCTTTGGCCAGCGATGGAACGGCTATGTCCGCAGATTCTTAGTGGAGGCTGGATAGGTTCACCAAGCTCTTCACTACATATTCAGCGTTGCTTATTCAGAAGACCCCTAGGATTTCTTATATAGCTGCCATGAGGTTCTTCGGACTATGGGTATTGTGGATATGAATGTGGTCGACTTCTCCACCTTTGTCTATCTTGATCCGCCATGACTTGGTGGAGGGACTATTGTTTAGCCAAACCAGCAGGGTCGCCTTATCTGACTTGGGACCAGTTTGGAGAGTTATTCTTGGAGAAGTTTCTTCCCATTACTCAGTGAGGCTCTTCGGAGGCAGTTTGAGCGCCTTTTGCAGGGCTCCATGACAGTTACACAATACGAGACCTGGCTAATTGATCTAGCTCGCCATGCTATTGTCATACTCCTCACTGAGAGAGAGAGAAGGTGCAGAGGTTTAGTGATGTTTTGATTTAGCCGATTCGTCTCCAGATGGCTAGAAGAGCTGGGAGAGAGATTAGTTTTCAAGAGGCGGCCAATGCAACCCACCGATTTGAGATGGCCCTATCACATGGAGGTGGTCATGGGTCGGATAAGAGGCCCCGTCACTCAGGCAGATTCAGTGGTACCTCGTTTGTAGGTAGAGATTCTTATGGTAGAGGCCACTCTCCTAGGCCCTTTCAATCAGATCTACAGGCCTCTCATGGTAGTTCAGGTTGTAGTGGTCCTCAACAACATTATTCTGACCAGTAGCTCTCTAGTGCACTATCAGCACCCATCAGCGCCCCACCGCTTCAGAGTTTTCGGGGTAAATATTCAGGTCGACAGGGTCAGCAGCCTCAACAGTCGAGGGCTTGCTACGCTTGTGGTGACCCGAGCCACATTGTCAAATTTTGCCCCCGAGCCTCAAGCAGTTTCCATCAGCATGATCCAATGATTCTGGAACCAGGTGCTCTACAGGCTGCCCAACCAGCCAGAGGCGGGGGTAGAGGCCATAGAGGTGGAGGTAGAGATTATAGAGGTGGAGCTCTGACCATGGCGATAGAGGCTAGCCAGGAGCCGATCATCCCAGAGATGTGGTTTAGGGAGGAGGGGTCCAGCCCTGGTGTTATGCTCTTCCAGCCGGGCTAAACGCTGAATCTTCATATGTAGTTATTACAGGTACTATTCTGATCTGTGATAGGGATGCTTCAGTGTATTTGACCCTGGGTCTACATATCTGTATGCGTCGTTCTATTTTGCACCATACTTGGTCATTCCTAGTGATGCTTTGAGTATTCCTATTTATGTATCTACACCGGCGGGTGATTCTATATTGGTTGACCGAGTTTATCGTTCATGTGTGGTAGTGTTTAGGGGTCTTGAGACCCGTGTTGATTTATTTCTCTTAGACATGGTGGATTTCGACGTCATATTCGGGATGGAATTCTTGTCCCATATCATTCTATCTTGGATTGCCACGCTAAGATCATGACCTTGGATTTACCAGATTTTCCCCGTTTGGAGTGGAGAGGGACCTCAGGTCATGCCACTCGTAGTGTTATATCATATGTGAAGGCACGGTGCATGGTCCAGAAAGGGTGTCTAGATTATTTGGCGTCACCTCGCGACTCCAACGCAGATGTCCCTTCTACTGATTCGGTACCCGTGGTTTGGGAGTTTCTTCAGGTTTTCTCTTCAAACCTTCTAGGTATACCGCCCGACAGGGATATTGACTTTTGTGTCGATCTGGCTCCGGGCACTGAGCCCATTTCTATTATGTCGTATCGCATGGCCCCACTAGAGTTGAAAGAGTTAAAAGGCCAGTTGAAGGAATTGCTTGAGAAGGGCTTCATTAGACCTAGCATTTCGCCTTGGGTTCCGCCGGTGTTATTTATGAAGAAAAAGGACGGTGCATTAATTACCGGCAATTGAACAAAGTTACGATTAAGAACAAGTATCCACTGTCGAGAATTGACGATTTGTTAGACCAGCTTCAGGGTGCAAAGGTGTTTTCAAAGATAGACTTGAGATCTGGCTACCACCAGTTGAGGATTAGGGCATCCGATGTCCCTAAGATAGCCTTCCGCACTCGGTACGAGCATTATGAGTTCCTTGTCATGTCATTTCGGTTGACCAATGCCCTAGTCGCTTCATGGAGTTATTGAACCGAGTGTTCATACCATATTTATACATGTTCGTGATAGTCTTTATTGATGATGTTTTTGTGTACTCCCGCATCTAGGGGGAGCACGAGCAGCACCTTATAGGTGTTCTTCAAACTTTGAAGGATAGCCAGTTATCTGCTAAGTTCTCGAAGTGTGAGTGTTTGTTGAGTTCGGTTGCTTTTATGGGTCACGTTGTTTCGGCGAAGGGTAATCAGGTGGACCCGAACGAGATTGAGGCAGTTAAGAACTAGCTTCGACCAGCTTCAGCTACAGAGATTAAGAGTTTCTTGGGGTAAGAAGGCTATTACCTTCGGCTTGTGGAGGGATTTTCATCTATTGCAGCCCTTATGACTAGGTTGACCCAGAGGGTGCCCAGTTCAGATGGTCAGACGACTGTGAGGCGAGCTATATGAAATCTCAAGACAGGTCTAACTACGGCACCCATACTGGTTTTGCCCACAGGTTCAGGTCCTTATGCAGTCTATTGTGATGCTTTCCGTATTGGGCTTGGTGCAGTATTGATGCGGGATGGCAGAGTCATTGCCTATGCTTCGAGGCAATTGAAGATCCACAAAAATAATTATCCGGTTCATGATTTAGAGTTGGTACCCATTGTTTATGCTTTGAAGAATTGGAGGCATTATCTATATGGTGTGACATGTGAGGTGTACACTGATCACAAGAGTCTTCAGTATCTATTCAAGCAGAAGGAGTTGAATATGATACAGAGAAGGTGGCTGGATTTGTTGAAAGATTATTATGTTACTATCTTGTATCACCTGGGGAAGGCCAACGTGGTGGCCGACGCGTTGACTAGGAAGTCAGCCAGCATGAGTAGTCTTGCTTATATTTCGGTCAGCTAGAGACCACTTGCTTTGGATGTTCAGGCCTTGGCCAATCAATTGGTGCGATTGGATATTTCTGAGCCTAGCCGAGTGTTAGCTTGCACAGTCGCTCGCTCTTCATTATTGGAGCATATCCGTGAGTGGCATTTTGACGATCCCCATTTGTATGTCTTGAGAGACATGGTACAGCGTGCAGGTTCCGAGAAGCTGACCTTTGGTGGCGATGGTGTCTTGAGATTGCAGGGGCGAGTTTGTATGCCCGATGTTGACGCTATTCAAGAGTTGATCTTAGCGGAGGCCTACAGTTCTCGGTATTCTATTCACCCGGGCGCTGCGAAGATGTATCAGGATCTAAGGCAGCATTATAGTTGGCACAGAATGAAGAAATATATTGTTGCATATGTGGATCGATGTTTGAACTGTCAGCAGGTTAAGTGTGAGCATTAGAGGCCTGGTGGATTGTATTAAAGGATTGAGCTTCCCGAGTAGAAGTGGGAGATGATTACTATGGATTTTGTTACTGGACTTCCATTGACCCGGAAGAAGTTTGATGCACTTTGGGTCATTGTTGATAGTCTCACCAAGTCAGCACATTTTGTTCCTGTTGGAGCCACTTATTTATCCAACAGGTCAGCTAAAGTCTATATCAGAGAGATTGTTCGCCTTCATGGGGTGCAGATATCTATCATTTTGGATCGGGGTACGCAATTTACCTCGTGCGTCTGGAGAGCCGTTCAGTGAGGTTGGGCACCCAGTTGGAGTTGAGAATATCATTTCATCCTCAGGTGGACGGGCAGTCCGAGCGGACCATTTAGACATTTGAGGGTATGCTTCGAGCTTGTGTCATTGATTTGGAGGCTCATGTGACCAGTTTTTGCCGTTGGCATAGTTTTCCTACCAGTACAACATTCAGATTGGTCCTTGTGAGGCGTTGTATGGTACGCGATGTCGGTCATAAGTCGGATGGTTTGAGTTGGGAGAGGCTCGGTTATTGGGTATAGATTTAGTTCTGGAGGCCTTGGACAAGGTCAAGACCATTCAGAATAGGCTTCAAACAGCTCAGTCCAAACAGAAGAGTTATGCAGATTGCAAGGTTTGAGATGTGGCTTTTATTGTTGGTGAGCGAGTATTGCTCTGAGTGTCGCCTATGAAGGGTGTGATGAGGTTTGGAAAGAAGGGTAAGCTTAGCCCTAGGTTTAATGGCCCATTTGATATTCTCGATCATATGGGAGAGGTGGCTTATAAACTTGCATTGCTGCCTAGCTTCTCAGCCGTGCATCCGCTGTTTGACGTATCCATTCTTTGTAGGCATCACGACGATCGTGCCCACGTGTTAGATTTCAGCACTGTCTAGTTGGACAAGGACCAGCCTTATGAGGAGGAGCCGGTGGCTATATTAGAACATCAGGTTCGATAGTTGAGGTCAAAAAGTTTTCCTTTTGTGTGTGTTCAGTGGAGAGGTCAGCCTCCTGAGGCATCGACCTGGGAGTTCTAGTATGATATGCGGAGTCGGTATCCTCATCTATTTACCAACTCAGGTACTTCTTTCTTTTGTCCGTTCAAGGACGAACGGTTGTATTAGAGGTGGAGAGTGTGACGACCCAAAGGGTCATCACCTGCTTCTTTACTCATTCTGTGTCTCTGAGGCCTTGAAAACCTGATTGAGGGTGGCTTCGGTCTGTGTGCACAGTCCGGGCGCATAACAAGAAAGCTTAAATATGAATATTGTGTGAAAAATGATGAATTTTGATATAAATATGATTAAAGTTGACGCCGGTCAACATTTAGGGTAATAGGACACAGACCCGTAAGTTGATGGTCCCGGAGGGTGTAGCAAAATATAGGACTTAGGCATATGCCCGGAATCAAATTCTGTGGCCCCAAGTTTGAGAAACGTATTTTTATGAGAAATTATTTCCTAAAAGAAACTAAAGAAATCGAACAATGAGATTGATTAAAACACTATGGTATCAGGCTCGTATTTTGGTTCCGGCACTCGGTACAAGTCTCATATGTGATTTAATCTTTTTCTATAAAGTTTGGTTGAAAACAGACGTCATTGGACGTATTTCGGACTTATGATGGAAAATTTGGGTTTCATGAAAGAATTGAAAGAAATCTTAAGCTTTGGGGCTTGCTTCTATGTATATGATGTTATTTTGGCGATTTTATCGCACGTATAAGTCCGTGGGTTATTTTTTAGGTGGTCTGTCTTTTTGGTTTGGAGCTCCGAGGGCTCCGATGAGTTTTGAGTAGGTTTCGAGAGGTTTTAGACTTAATAATAGCAGGGTCCCAGGTTAGCCAGTCCGCGTGAAAACGTGTGCGGCCGTGGAGGATCCAGCGCGGCCGCGGTCCATTAGGCGCGGGTCGCGGTCGTCTTTGTGCGGTTTGTATGGCCAACTTCAGAGAGCCAGCAAGTTTCATTCCACCAGCGCGACCTTGGTCCTTTTTGCGCGGGCCGCGCTGGGCACATTTGAGAGTATAAATACAAGGGATTTTAAGTTATTTCTCACTTTTAAAAAACCCAAAACATAAGAGGTAATTTTCAAGCAATTCTTCTTCTTCAAAACGTTTGGTAAGTTATTTCTATACTATTTTCCTCACTCCTTAGAATCATTTAACATGATTTCAACTTCAATTAAAGATTTTAATGAGGAAATTGGGGAATTTCGGATAGAACCTAGATTTTTCTAAAATTGGGGGTTTTGGACCTAAATTCGAGGTTCGATTGCAAAATAAATCATATATTTGAGTTCATGGGGGAATGTGTAAACAGATTTTGGTTCGAACCTCAGGTTTTTACCATGCGGGCCCGGGGCATTTTTGGAATTTTTCGCCAAAACTTTTGGAAACCCATTTTTATGCATTCAAATTGTTTCACTTAGCATTTGTTGATATATTTATGTAATTTGTGACTAGATTCGAGCAAATTGGTGAAGAAATCGAGGGGCAAAGCTGTAATTGAGGCTTGAGTGAGTTCAAGGCATCGAGGTAAGTGTGCGGTTTAATCTCAACTTGATGGAATAGGAGTTGAGTCTTGTTTACTACTTGCTAATTGTCGAGTACGGTGTATAGGAATGGTGACGAGTATCTAAACATCAGTGTCTAGCATGATCGTGAGTATTTAAAATGTGATTATCATGATTTAGTTTTGAATTCCATGTTAAATTGAGGATTTCTATATATTGTAAAGAACATGTGAAAGGCATTATAATAATTTGATTTCGTGGAGCATTGGCTTGGTTGTGACACGAATTGAGAAGGTATATGGGATTATAGATTCTTTGGAGAATTGTATCAAGTGATAAAGTGACATATGAGGTAAGAAAGGAAAGGAAGCTAATGAGTTACGGTTATTCCCTTGCCAGGATGTTTTAATGTTTGATTGTTGATATTGTTCCCTTGCTGGGATTCCTATTTGTTTGTTTATCCCCTTGCCCCATTGTTGTGATTGTTTATGGGTGAGGAAGAGTGATAAAGCACGAAGGATGATGCCGTGCAGGTTCATGATGTGAATGCTAATGCACGAAGGAACATTCCGTGCCATAATATAATTACTAATGCACAATGGAACATTACATGTCATGATATGAGTGTTTACGCACGAAGGATCATTTCGTGCCATCATTTTTGTGAGGTAAATAATGAAGGGTGATGCCGTGTATTTTATATGATTAATTTGGTGAGAACGAGAGTAAAAGCACGTAGGGTGGTGCTGTGTAACTGTTGATTTCATTATTCTCGTTGATATTGAAGTTATACAGTTTCATTCCTTATTTATTGATTTTATTGTCTGCACTGTTATAGCCCAACAACATGCTCCCCTCCCTGTTTTCTTTTGACTGGTTAAATTCTTGTTGTGCTGTACTCTATGGCATATATATATATATATATATATATATATATATATATATATATATATATATATATATATATATATATACATACATACATATTGAGCTGCACGGGTTTGATTGGTAGTCCTGTCCTAGCCATGTCACTACTTCGTTGGGGTTACGCCAGGCACTTACCATCACATAGGGTCGGTTGTGCTAATGTTATACTTCTACGCTTATTTTCACAGATCGCAGAGTTGGAGCTACTTTTGGTCAACAACAGTAGGTTGGGAGCAAGCATTCAGTCCATACTGAGATAGTGAGGTAGCCTTGCAGACGTTCGTAGGCTCGGTGTCTCCCTTATCTTGTTTTCAGTGGTTATCCCTTGTATTTCGGGACAAACCCTTATCATTTCATTCTTAACATTGTATTTAGTAAACTCTTATAAGTTAGTGAGCTATGTGACACCAGGTTTTTGGGTAGCGTATTGTGTTAACTTCGGCAAATTTTATCTAGTCTCTTTAAGGTTGAGTCTTCAGCTTTAATAGTTTAGATGCAAGGTTCTATGTTACTACTCTGAATTGTGAAAAAAGGGTGATTAAGTTGGCTTTCCTAGCTCCTGTCAGTAGGTACCATCACAATTCCCGAGGGTGGGAAATCCGGATCGTGACATATGGTTATGTTGTTGATAGCCTTTTTGGGATTATGCTTAGAGTTTAGTTTGACTACTTTGACTTCATTTGAGTTGAGCTGCTTTCAATATGTATTTAAATAGCGACTATTGCATGTTGATATATAATCTGAATGGCTAAATCATTCTACTATTAGGATCACTAAGTGTGTGAGTTCAACAGTGGCTAGTAGTTATTCTAATTCCTTTTAAATACATATGGTTTGTGTGTTCCTTGAGCATGGAGGATTCCGTTTTGTAGTCTAGGTTAAGTTATATGGTGAATCTCCTCTTTGGTTTTGGCTAAAATAAATCAGTCGAATGTGCTCATATGGTGTTTCTGATACAAGGTTTTTGGCATGTTTAAGGGGAAAAATGCTCAGGATTCTATTGTTGGAAGTAGGAGTTTAGGTGTTATGAAGAATCACTTTTAGCCTTCATCTAATCAAATTGTTATTGATTTCCAGATTCGTGAATTAGTCAATGAAATTTTTTGTTGTTTTGTTTTTCCTTATAAAAGTTTAGTTTAGTATAGATTAGTCACGTAATCGTGTTAGCATTTTGTTTAAAAGTCATGAATGTTATTAGGGTTCAAATGATGAGATAGTTAGGTATGTGTTATTACAATATTCATGACTACTTCATCATTGAACTGAATTGGCATGGAAGAAAATATATGTTTTGCCTTTTTCTCATAATTTCAAAGTCTTTGTAAAGAATCATAATATAACCCAATTGATTATCGTGAATCATAATTGGGCCTTTATCATTAACTCTGTTGTGCCCAATTTCCCCTAGCTCGATCCTGTTCTTGGTTTGAGCTTCACGTTGAGCTAGTTGCCTCATGTGATTGTCATAAGCAGTTCTGCACATGACAATTGGACTAGTTACCAGTTTAGGCCCTATTTAATAACCAAATGCCTGGTTTCACTTATGGGTAATCCATCAGTTATAAATTTTAGCTTAAATATTTGCTTAAAGTAATTTCAAATCCCTTTGAGCCTTCTTTAATTAATTAAATTAAGGTGTGCCATCAAAATTGATTTATGGCCTTCACATGCTCTAATTAGACAATATGATTAGCATTGGTAGGAAAGCCTTTAGGGTCAACTAAAAATACAATCGTGATTGTTTACAAGTTCGCATGGCATAATTACTATCTTAAAAATCAACTATGCGCTCGCGCAACTTCGACTGAACTTTCTCAATGATGATGAATTTGTTGTTTGTATAGTCTTCTTTAGTTAAATGAGTTTTTTATTCGAAGTATGCCATCTATAGTTGAATCATTCGTGGCCCTCGAGTAAACTCCACATCTTTGATAAAAATGACAAATGCTCGTAGTTTTCCTTAGGCATGCTAATATACCATCGTGGTTGTGGACACGTTCGCGTGACATGATTGCGATTCTAAAAACAAAACCGAGTATGCATTCCCGCAACTATGGCCAAATATTCTTAATAATGATAAAGCATTAGTAATTTTGGACACGTTTGCGTGACATGATTTTTGACGCGTCGAACAAATGGATATACGTACGCTTAACCTGTTTCAAGATAAATTTTCTCAATTAAAAGCGATGAAAAGGGTAAATGCACATAGATTCAAAAATCAGTAATTAAATAATTTTAATAAGCCATGTATAATCAAAGCGGCTGTGCTAGAACCACAGAACTCGGAAGTGCCTAACACCTTCTCCGGGGTTAACAGAATTCCTTACCTAAATTTCTGTGTTCGCAGACATAAACAGAGACAAATCTTTCCTCGATTGGGGATTCTAAACCGTTGACTTGGGATACCATATATTATCCCAAGTGGCGACTCTAATTTTTAATAAATATAATCCCATTTTGATTGTCACTTAAATTGGAAAAAACTCCCTTTATACACCCTTCACGGAGTGTAGTGAAAAAAGGAGGTGTGACAGCTCTGGCGACTCTACTGGGGATGGAACCTAGAATCTCTGGTTCAAGAATACGAGCTTTTAATATGATTTTGCTTGGCTTTATTTACTGTTAATATTACTGTATTTTTGTGAACCTATATGCTAAATGCTATCTGTTTACTGCTTTAATATTGTTTAAATTGTATAAAATTGTCTTCTTACGCCATCCATCTGAGTCTTCTAAGAAATGGTGCATACATTCGTATAGCCCACTTTTCTGTAGAAATTATACCAAATAGAATGAGGCGGGGCAAACGACAAGGTAGGGTAGACTTCAGTGCTCCCGGTATGTCACCCCCTCTTCGGCCCCAGTTGTCCACTCGGGTACCCCAAGTCTAGACCAAAACCCCAAGATTTAAACCTAGAAGAACACAGCCTCAAGCCGGATCCCTAGTAGGAGTTCTTGTTTGCATCATGTGCATTTGACTTAGGGGACTCATCACTGGGGTTGGGTCCGTCTAGGATAGGTGTACACCAAAAATAACAGACCATCTTGATGAATTTTATCTGCTATATGAACATTTCTTTGTTTTGGCTTGCACGCTGACCGACTAAGGAAAATGAAGCAAAAGAAAAATCAAGAGTGATGTAGGGAAATGAATAAAACCCGGTTCTAAAGAAAACCCCAATATTTGAAAACATCCCAAAACTCTTCAAAAATTTTTCAAAAAGGGTTATTTCAAAGAATCAAATACTGTGTCCTTTTCAAATATATCAAAGTTGATAGAACTACGCAGGTCTAATTCTCACAGGATGTGAGATATGCAAGCAACCTACATAAGGTTCGGCCTTATTTTGAAAAATAAGAAGCAAGAAAATGAATGCCAGTGGTCAAGTGAATGTAGTTTGGATTCTTGGTCAAAACGAGCCGATCTAGCTTCGGCAATATTTTAAACCGTTCTTGCCGAGATAGCCTTAGAATATTTTCAATTGTCAAAGGGCTATTCTCGAAAAGAATGGACAAGATTGTGAAGCTATCATGGAATAGTTCCCCCCAGCCTCAAATCAATGACGAATTGGGAGGGGGGCCACACGTTTTCGAAAATGGTCGTTTGGTTAAAATTGTCATATAAGGGAAAGAACCATTGATTCTTTAATTTTATTAGAATTTTGTTTTACAAAAGGTCTGTTGGATTCAACCTTAACTTTAACCTTCCACGGGAGCAAATGAATATTATCTAGGATCCGCTAGAAGTGGTTAGGAAGCAGGCTAAGTTGCACTTGTGTATGTGGTGGAATGATATAGATGAAGACAGTCAGAAATGGGTAAAAAAGCAACTAGGTGCCCTTATAGACATTTTTGAGATTACACCACGGGAAGATGTAATTAAGGCTTTGGTAACATTCTAGGACCCTGTCCATAATGATCTTTGTTTTTCAAACTTTGAGATCACCCCTACGTTGGAGGAAATTGCTGGGTACATTGAGTTTAATCGGGACTTGAGGAAATAGCAACTTATATTTCCAAGGGGTCCGTCAGTGTACAAGTTATTTGAGCTATTAAACATCAGTAAATAGATGAAGAAAGCCCACGTAAGTAAAGGATGTTGTTCTTTCTATTTGTTGTACCTTAGGTTCGGGCATTCTATTGGGTTCGAGATGCATGAAAAAGGTTTGAACAATAAACAAGATAAGGGCCTTTTGGCGAGCTCATCGTCGGGTTGCATTATTGTGCCATTCTTGGTAATCGTGGTTTTTCCAAACGACGAAGGGAAAATGGATACTTGTATGGTTATAATTGAACAAGTCCTCACTACAAAGGAAGATCACACACTTGCCCTATTGGTGTTGGTGGATATTTATCGAGCATTGACATTGCGTAAAGCTGAGGCTCAATTCTATGAAAGTTGCAAAATCCTTCTACAAATGTGGTTGATCAAGCCTCTTCGCCATCATCCCGAATTTATTAGTTATGGTTCGAGCCCGAGTAACTTCATCACCAACTATGAGTAGAGGGTAAAGGATTGTGACAGGCCAGAAGGGTTTGAAGCATGGGTCTCCCACTTGAAAGCTCTCAAAGCAGGACGAGTAGAGTGGACTATAGGGTGGCTTCTAAGGACAGAAGCCATACACATGACTGATATCAAATACTACTTAAGAATAATAGGGATAAAGAGTATCCAGCCATATGCACCGCAGAGGGTCTTGAGGCAATTATGAAGATATCATTGTGCCCGAGGATGAAGATCTAAGCACCCAGGTCATAGAGCTACATCCAGAAGCTGCATTGCCCGAGGCTTTATTTAAGGAGGACTGGAATAACTACCGGTATCTAAAAAATGGCACTGAGGTACCGGATATGGAAAAGGGAGATATAGATCCAATTTATGTTGTTTGGTTTAACAAAAGATCTGCGTAAATAACGAGTAGGAGCCTGAGCTTGAGAGGACTACCAAAACACCTCATATTCAAGCTTTTGACGAAAAATCCATGAAAGGTTGGCATGGGGAGAAAAAGAAAAAAAATATCAAGCTGAGATTTGCACCTTGAAATAGAAGCTGAGAAACATGGAATTCAACAATGATCTCTAAACACAGGAAGTCAAAGGTGAAAAGAAAAAGTTGGTCAAAGAAAATGATGCCCTTCGTGCCCAAATTCGGGAAATGCAAATGGCAGCTAAAAATCCCACCAAAAGCGTAAAATACGAGAAGCTGATAAACAACCTCAAGCAAAAGGTAAGTGAGTATGGTTTCGATCAAAACAAAGAAGAGGGTGAATTAGCCAGGGCCCGAAAGAAACTAGCTAAAAATGAAGAAGAATGAGCATGCCTAATTAAACAGTTGAAAGAAAAGTACGACAACGAGGTTACAGGATTGACGAAAAGGATCATCCCCATTGAAAACCAAATTGTCAAGCAGGCAAAGAACTTTAAGGCTAAAAGAGAGCACTGATATATAGCAATGGCACAACTAGAAAATAATTTGCAATAATTTCAAGCACAAAGTCAAGTAGCCGAAAAAACTTTGGACGCCAGGGCCCAGCAGATTGAGCGTCTGTTGAAAGAAAAAGGTGTCATAAGAGAGGGAGAGAGAGAGAGTCAGAAGGACTACCGATTACAATGCGATGAAGTGTAGTGGTTGTGAAGATATAACTAGGTCCATGTTCTTTGTCACCGCGATGACCTTTGTCCGCCAGGTAATGGATGACCTCCACCACCTCTAAGGGGATTTATCACGAAGGCCCGTGGCGAGGCCGAATGATATCCCGCAGGCCCTAGGGTTAGTAGAGGTATTGATTCATTCATGGTTCTCATTAGAGTCTAGTAGTCTGTCCTCGAGTCGGTTGGAGTCTGTTAGTTTGTACCTCGAGAATGAACTTTCACTTTCTGTTGGAGTCTGTCAGTTTGTTCTCTAGTATGTATTTTCATCCCTCTGTCAGAACCTGTTAGTTGCTTTTTAGTCTGTTAGTTTTTGAGCTATTGTAATCAAAGCATTTTTCTTATAAAAATTTGAAAATTTAAGAATATGTTATTACTTATTTTTAGTTCCCATAACTACGCTCTGATTCAATCCGGGTCATGATATGTAAAAAAATCTCCATAGGATTCCACTATAACCAAAAGAAAGGGAAAAAATAAGGAAAAGAGAGAAAAGAAAAGAGAGGAATTATAAAAAACCGTGAGAAGGAAACAATGTAAAAATACGAGAGAGAATAATTAACAAAGATAAATCAAGAAGAAACAAACATGAATGAAAAAGAGAAAAAAAAGAGAAGAAGTTGTATATGGAAATAGAGAAAAGCCGGGATGACGTAAGCAGCCGATCAAATGCATAATAGAAACCGAAAACTGCTTAGGTGCATTTGTTCCCAAATATGTGGTTACCTATCTATTAAACCCTGACTGCTAACAAGTTTGTTGTTAATATTCCAGTAGTAGGCAGGTGGTTAGTTTTGTGGCATTCTGGCAACCCACCCATACAACACGCATTCCAAAAACAAGTTGACCATGGCCAACCAAGAGCCTAATGCAAGTATCATCGATCCCTCAAGAGAGGTGGAAGAGTTGGATATTAATGCAATGAAAGAAGAGATTTATAAACTGAAACAACAAACGGCTGAAATGTACCAAGCATGGGCAAGAGGGCAACTACCACCAGCTTATCCCGCCATTAGCCATGTCGCATGATCATCCTTCCCACAATTCATACCCAAGCTTTCCAATCTACCAACACTACCAAGGCACAACTTCCCAATCACCACCAGCTCCACCACCCAAGCCCGTTCTATACACTCCTCCACCAGTAACTTCTATCTTCGTAACACCCCTACCCGCTACACTCCACAGATTTTCTAACAAGCCTTTGTTCCAAACTCATGATAACCAGTATTACACCCCTCCTTTTAATCTCCCATTCGAAGCTGAGAAACCAATCAAAAATCCTAAACATGAGGAGATGTTCAGGAAAGTTCGAAGCTTAGAAAAATTATTCAGAGGCATGTGGGGGTTGGGAGGTCAAGTAAGTGTAGCATACAAAGATCTATGTTTGTTTCCAGATATGCAATTACCGGCAGGGTTTAGGAGGCCCAAGTTTGATTTATATGATGGGAACGGTGATCCAGCAGCACACTTGAGAGGGTTTTGTAGCAAAACGTGGGGAGTTGGAGGGAAAGGTGAGTTTCTAATAGCATATTTCAGTCAAAGTCTGAGCGGTTCAGCATTGGAATTGTATACCTAGCAAGACCACTTAAGGAGGTATATGTGGGATTATCCAGCCCAGGCATTTTGCTTGCCACTTCCAATACAATCTTGAAATTATTCCGGATCATTTATCTTTGACAAAAATTTAGAAAAATCACAATGAGAGTTTTAGCGAATATGGCTTCCGTTGGAGAGAGCAGGCAGCACGGGTGGACCCTCTAATGAAAGAAAGTGAAATGGTGGATTACTTCCTGCATGCCTTAGAGCCTACTTATTTTGGTCACTTGGTATCGTCTGTAGGCAAGTCCTGTAATGAAGTGGTTAATATGAGAAGCATGGTAGAAGAAGGGCTCATGTCTAACAAGATCGTGAGCTATTCGACGATCAAGGCAACCACTTAGGCCATTCAAAATGAAACTGGGGGAGCAATCGCGAAGAAAAAGAAAGAGGGTGTCGCAACAATTGAGTCAGGGACTTGGTTCGGATCCAAGGGCCTATCTTACTATTACAACCAACCTCATCCCAACCACCAGACCTATCCCCACACTCCATATACCCCACCACAACACTACTACCCCCGACTAGACCCCCATTTTTCTGTCCACCATGCACAAACATACACTCAACCTACCTCCCACGCACAATGGAGTGTGCTAACCCCACAAAATACTTACCAGCAACACAAAATGACTATCCCCCCCCCTCAAGAGACTACCAAGACCCCCCGAGACCAGCATTCCAGGCCAATCAAGCCTTTTAGAATGGGAGGTTGCAGAAGAAGAAAACCCACACTCAATGGGGAGAGTCCTATAATAGTTTATTCCACAGTTTAAGACAGTTAGATATGCTCATGACGATTGAAACAAAGTTGCCAAATCTTCCCCTAAGAAATCTTGATTATATTGCCGGTTGCGAATATTGCTCTGGTGCTTCGGGGCATGACGCACACAAATGTTGGCATTTGAAAAACACTATCCAGGAGCTCATTGATTCACAGCAGGTTAAGGTATAATCTCCGGAAGCACCCAATATTAACTAAAACCTGCAGCTAGGCCATCAAGAAATTAATATGATTGAGATAATGTTTAAAGAAGGCGCCTAAAAAGCCTTCGCAAACCGTCATGATGATCCGAACTAGTGAGGGGAAGCTGGTTAAAAAACTAACAAGCGAGATGTCAATGCTCAAGTTTAGCAGAACAAGCAGTGAGCCTTCTATTGTAATCAAGAAGGGTCCCTCAAGTGATGGTGTAGGGAAACAAGAAAAAGCAAAGGTGGTGGTACCAGGGGTGGCAAGCAAGCTTGTTGTGGTTGTGGAAGGTGCTCGCACAGAGCCCGTCATCATCAAACCTGTAACTCAGCTACAATAGTCAATAACAGGGCTGTCCCTTGGAATAATAAGCGAGTGACAGTGACTTATAAAGGGAATTTGGTTACAAAAGAAGTTTGCGAGACCCATGGATTGACCCGATGAGGGAGCTGCTTTGCACCCAAAGAGTTGAGAAAACCTAAATCCTCCAAAGATAACCCAGTATTGGTGAAGAAAGATGTGACTGAAGTAGAAGAAGAAGAGGAAATTTTGAAAAAAGATGAAGGTGCAAGACAATTCTATTGTGGAGCAATTGAGGAAAACGCATGCTCAAATTCACTATTGTCATTGTTAATTCATTCAGACGAGAACCGTCGGGCACTGATGAAGATCCTGAATGAGGCCCACGTTCCTAACAAAATCTCAGTCAATCACTTGGAAAAGATAGCTAACAAGATTTTCGAGGTAAACAGAGTCACCTTTTCTGATGATGCATTGCTCGAAGAGGGTAATGAGCACAATAGAGCCCTTTATCTTATGGTGAAGTGCGAAGATTTCATCGTTACCCAGGTATTGGTCGACAATGGTTCAAGTGATAGCATATGCCCTCTGTCCACTCTGAACAAGCTGAAAGTGGATGATGAAAGAATTTACAATTACAGTATTTGCGTACGTGGGTTCGATGGTGTTGGGAAACATTCGGTCGGTGATATAGTACTAGAGCTGACAATCAGAACGGTTGATTTTACCATGGAATTGTAGGTGTTATATATGGATGTCTCTTACAATCTACTATTGGGTCGACCCTGGATCCATGCCGCTAAAGCTGTCCCCTCTACTTTGCATCAAATTGTAAAATTTTAACGGGATAAACAGGAAATAGTTTTGCACGGTGAGGACAATCTGTATTGCCATAGTGATGCCATTGTACCATTAATTGAGACTGAGGATGACAAAGAGCCTTGGGTATATCAAGTTTCTGACACAGTATTGGTAAAGAAAATTCTAGAAGGGGAGTTCGTTCCAGTTCCGAAGGTAGCTGCTGCATTAGTCATGGTAGCTATTGAAATGATGAGAAATGGTTTTCTCCCAGGGAAGGGTTTGGGAGCATCGGTGCAAGGTATCGTACAACCGATGTCTCTCCCCAAAAACATAGGCACCTTTGGTTTGGGATTCAAGCCCGCAATGGCAGACGTGAAAAGAGCCAAAAAGATGAAACAGAAAGCATGGGTACTTCCAAAGTCTATCCCACGTCTCATCAGATCGTTTTTTAGGCCCAACACCAAAAAGTGCCTGATAACAAGTTGTAGTTCTATAGTCGGTCCTGACAAGAAATTACTTGAAAGGTTTGAGAAGCTGTTTGAGGATGTGAATATGGTGGAAGCTGGAGAGGGTTGTAGTAAGGAGGATGTGCAATTTGTTGGTCCCAGTGCAAAGATAAAGATAATTGTTTAGATTCCGAATTTGATTATGTGAGAAATTGGGAGTGAGTATTATCTAGAACTGTTAGAATAAGTATAAGGAGATTGTATTTAAAACTTGAAGTCATTTAATGGAGATTTGGACTGATTTTGAACAAGAATTGTAACTGAAAATTGTGAAAGAAGTCCGTCTATAGACGCTTGTATAAAGATGTATAAAACACATAATAGTGTATAAGATGTGTTTATATACTCATATACACTATTATACAAGATTATACAAAAAACAAAATTCGTCTTCTTCCTTGCGTTTTTTCTTAAATTTAACTCAAATCTTGCTCAAATCTACTCCAAATCACTTCAAATTTATTGAACTCCTTTTGACATTTTCAATCAATTGGAACAACACTCAATCCAAGCACTAACAAACGCAAAAAAAATCTTATTTTTGAAAGCAAAGCTTTGAATGGACTTCAATGGTGGAATGTTGAATCTTCAATTTTTTTATATTGCCACCAGGTGACACATGGAAGAAGCAGTAATGTCAGACGGACCCTTGAAGCATATGTAGAAGATTTGAGAAGAAAAAGAGAGTGAAAGCAATGATTATGGGAACATAAATTTAACTCTATAGCTTTTAGAAACATTGGTTGTAAGAAAATAATATTTTGAACTTGCTAGTGTTTTCAAAATGTGTACAATATGGGTTAAGTCGGGTAAAACTTAATAATATGGACCATTTTGGTGTGAAGTCAAGTGTATTCTTGTAATTCTTTCTAATAATTTCCTTAACCAATAAATTAAATAAACTGTTACATCTATATTATTGATCTAATAATGAATCAAAATGACCGCCATATATAAAAATTAGTCTCAATAATTTAATTAAATTCATGAATCTTGATGGAAAGCAATATTTTCAGTCATCATACGTCTTGCAAACTTTTTATGTTCAACGCCGTTGTTCTTCTTCTTCTCTACGTGCACACAAACGCATGTGTGTTGAAGACAGACCGGCAATAACGTTGGACCACAAGTCTTGAGACAATCAGGATTACTGTTGCATGATTTCCCTGCAGTCTGCAACATTGAATCTGCATGCACGTATAACGAGTTTAACGTTGTACACCTGACATATATATTTAAGAAATAACTATACGTAATTATCGACAAGAAAATTGAATTAGTAACTTAGAAAATGACACGTTAATTACTTGTTACAGCAGATAAAAATCAGTCTATATAAGTTAAATTACAGGATGAATATCTTATTAGCAAAATGTGTGTGTATTTTATTTGAAGAAAGAGGAAAATATGAGAAAGGAGAGGGAGAAGGTTAAGAACAACAAACCAGTTGAAATAAGAAATAAAGCAAATAGAAAAAACATTTTTGACAACTTTCTCTCCATGTTTGCTTGATGTATATAGTTCTACCCTGTTATTTAACACGATCTTTAGATGTAACTATTTGGAACATTATATAGTGGCATAGAATTGGATGTAGATTGGTAGGATATGTGAATTGAACTATTGAAAGGAAAATTAATAAATTTTCACTATTTTATGGAATAAAATTTCATTCTTTTCGTTACATGACCATGTTTGTTATAAAATATAGATATCCTTATTAGGGAAAATGATAAGTCTCACTTCATCACTTGTATCAAGATTGTTGTAGAAGTTATACTTTCCTAATGATAGAGTATAGTGCGGTCGAAGCAAAATTACTTCAGATATATGTGTATACCAAACCAATTCCTACATAATATATGTCATTCTTCTTCTCTCCCGTCTTTACACATAAACCCTGGTTAATTTAAATTAATTTTAAAATTTAAATGTTGTTATAAATAATAAGAGTTCAATATCATAAAAGAAAAGTAAATAACAGTATAATGTCCTTATTTTACCCATTAAAATCAGTTGTTTAAAACTGTTTTATGATCTCCAAAATTCATAAACGTAAACTTTTTAAAATGTTCAATATTGATTCCTAAGATTATCTAAATTTGGTGCAATGCTCAGAGAAAAAATAACAAAATGAAGAGCAAAAAAGATTCAGATGAAGTTTGGAAGAGAATGAAAAGTGATAAACAATTATTCAGAAGCATCTAAGAATATGGGTGTATTGGAAAGAGGCCAAAGTAAAGCTAGACTTTCTGCATTTATCATCACAATTGGTCCATTGATATATACAAGATAATAATTCTTATTTTCAGAGTTACTTAACTATTGTGTATGGCCTATATACTACTGCTACTGCTGATAGAAAAGCTTTATGGGATCAACAAAGGAGTATAAATGTTGTGACTATAGGTCTTTGGTTAATTCTAGGTGATTTCAATAGCATAATGAACGTAAAGGATAGAATAAATGAGGCACCCGTTCATAAGTAATTGACTTCAATCAGCGCAATGGGGATATTGAAGTAGGACTGATCAATAAAAATGGATACAATACTCATGGAGCAATAAGAGAGGGGCTGAGGACATGATCCATAGTCATATATGCTGGGTGGTGTTTGGAAATGCAGATTGGTTTGGAATGTATACAGGAATTGAAGTGGTATATCTAGTTCCTGGATGTTCTGATCATACACATATAGTGTTGACTTCAGAGGTGCACAGAATGAAGATAAGGAAACCTTTGGACTATTAGATGTACCGTTACAGCAAGAAGAGTTCAAGGGAGCAGTTGAGCTTATATGGAATAAAAACATACAAGGGTACACCATGTATATTGTGACAACCCAAAGGGGTCGTCGTTTGTTTTCTTACACATTTTGTACTTTTGAGGCCTTGAAAAACTCATCTGAAATTGCCTTAATTTACGTGCGCAGTCCGGACGCGTAGCCGAAAAGTTTAAATATGAATTCTGTGAGAAAAATGCTAACTTTTGATATTAAGTTAAATAAATTTGACTTCGGTCAACACTTTGGATGAACGGATTCGGACCCATGATTTGACGGTCCCGGAGAGTCCGCAAGAAAATATAGGACTTGGGCATATGCTCAGAATCGAATACAGAGGTCCCAAGCCCGAGAAATAAATTTTTGTGTGAAATAATTTTTTTTGGAAATAATTTAGGAAATTGAAAAAAAATTTATTAAAAGATTATGCTATCGGGCCCGTATTTTTGTTCCGGTGTCCGGTACGAGTCTTATATATGGTTAAGTGCTATTTATAATGTTTGGTTGAAAACGGATGTTGTTTGACGTGTTTCAGACTTAAAATGGGAATTTGATGTTTTAAGAAATTTGGAGGAAATCATGAGTTTTGAGGCTTGATTCGATGTATATGATGTTATTTTGGCGATTTGATCGCACAGATATGTCTGTAGGATATTTTTGAGGTTGTGTGCATATTTATTTTGGAGCCTCAAGGGCTCGGGTGAGTTTTGGATAGGTATCGGATTGCATTTTTTAACTTGTAAAAATCCGGTATGTTTTCTTGTGTGACCTTCGCAATTGAGAAGATAGACCACACAATTGCAAGCTCGCAAATGCAAGCATTACATCGCAATTGCGAAGCCTTGGGGCTGGGCATACGATCGAAAATGCGATCCAATTTCTCGTAAATCAGAAGGCGCTCACCTTGATCAGGGATCACAAATACGGAAGCTGGACTTCGCAAATGCAACATATCTGTCCGCAAATGCGAAGTCCCCATCTATGCTCATGGTTCGCAAATGCGAATTATGGTTCGCAATTCTCACATTTGGTCGGAGTTGGCAACAATTCCCATATCTGCAGCCCAGCAATCTCTATACTTAGTCAAATTTTAGGCCATTTTCACCCCTCTTTCACAATACAACTCCTTAGGCGATTTTCCAAGAACAATTAAGGATTTTCATGGTGAAATTGGGGGTTTTGGGTAGAACCTAGGTTTTTTCTAATATTCAGGATTTTGACCTTAATTTAAGGTCCGATTTCAAAACAATTCATATATTTAGGTTTGTGGGGGATTGGGTAACCAGGTTTTGGCTAACCCCAAGTTTTGATCACGTTGGCCTGAGGGGTGTTTTGGGTCATTTTACCTAAATTTGCGTCTTAGCTTTAAATTAAATAGTGGAATCAGTTGTTTGAGATATTATTTATGAGATGTAATTGAAATGAAAAGATTTGGGCCATTTGGAGTCAAATGCACATGCCAAAAGTGTAGTGTCAAGTTGAATTTGGAGTCGTTTGAGGTAAGTGGCTTGTCTAACCTTGTGTGAGGGACCTCTTCCCTTAAGGACATGATGTTTGGTATTTGAATGCATCGTATGTGAGGTGACGAGTGTGTACTTGAGAAAATTGTTGGAAATCCCTTTTTACTTGAAGTATTTAAATTGAGTTCTCTTGCTTACCTGTTTATTTTAAGTTGCAATTTTATTCTATGCTAGTTTAGAGAAGCATGTTTATTTGATTTGCTTGTCTAAGTGCTTAATTATTTGTTTGTGCTCCGTCTAGTATGTTTTTTGGCTAGGATTTTCTATTTCTTTCCCCGAGTTTAGTATCTTTCCTAATGTTTAGGTTGCTATTGTGTGTTTTTAAATTAGGACTACACGTTGGCCTCCCGAGAGTTCCCCTGCACTTGATATGTTCTGGACTGAGGGTGCGTGTTACCAAGAGATACCTGACACATGAAATTGTAAGTTTTGAGGATACCAAGAGATCATCAGGATACCAAGAGATCCTATGCACATTAAATTGTAAGTTTTGAGGATACCAAGAGATCCTCGAGATACCAAGAGATCCCTGGTACATGAAATTTTATGTTTTGAGGATACCAAGAGATCTTCGGGATACCAAGAGATCCTGGCACATGAAATTGTAAGTTTTATACCAAGAGATCCTCGGGATACCAAGAGATCCCTAGCACATGAAATTGTATGTTTTGAGGATACCAAGTGATCCTTGAGATACCAAGAGATCACTAGCACATGAAATTGTAAGTTTTGAGGATACCAAGAGATCCTCGGGATACCAAGAGATCCTCGGTTGTGATTCCTGTTGTGAGTAGTATTTACTAGTATTGTCATGTTTTTCTGCTTTCTATTATGTTCTCTATATTTATCCTGTTTAGATTCCTATTGTACACTTTATCTATACTATTTTTCCCTCATCTTATTATTTATTATGTTATATCTCAGTAGGGCCCTGTCCTTTCCTCGTCATAACCCAACCAAGGTTAGGCTTGGCACTTACTAAGTACCGATGTGGTTTACTCGTGTCTCTCCTGCGCATGTTTTTCATGTGCAGGTCCAGGAACTTCATCTGAGGCACACTATCCTTGAGGCCAGGAGAGCTACGGAGACTTTGACATACTTCTGTAGCGTCCGCAGACCCATGAGTCTCCTTCTTTACTCTATCTGTTGTATTTGGACTACTTCCGTACTTTTGCGTTAGATATTCTAGAGTTAGAGCCATGTATTACTGTTCGTTAGCTTGTATTTTCATATGTTTTCGGGTTTTAGGGTGTTATAGTAGACTTCTGCATTTATTTTGAGTTGTATATGCCAAGCAACAATTTTATTCAGATTTCTTTTAGTTGTTCAGTTTTAATTAATTATTCCGCAAGTTGTGTTGTTTTTCCGCATTATTAGGCTTACCTAGTTATAGGAACTAGGTGCCACCACGACATGTTCACGGAGGGAGAACTAGGGTCGTGACAAGTTGGTATTAGAGCTCTAGGTTCATAGGAGTCATGGGACACATGCAATTTTATTATAGTCTCATTGATCAGTACATAAAATTTCTGTACTTATCTAGTAGAGGCTATGTAATTGTTAGGAAAATTTTCACCTCATTTGATTTCCTTGTCGTGTGATATTATTACATCACAAAATTCTAAACTTCTGCCTTTCATTCTCTCATAGATGGTGAGGACACGCACTACTCGGGATGATTATCCACCTGCGTCCCCTACTACAGCTGTCAAAAGCCTGGGCCAAGGTAGAGGTTGACGACGCGCACGTGGTGCAGCCAGAGCACCTTTGCGAGCTTCCGCCGAGGCACCACCAGCAGATTCAGCCGGAGCCCAAGCACCTGGCACGCCTACTACTGCCACTACTACTCCAGCTTTCTGGGAGACTTTGGATCAGTTCATGAGTATGTACACCACCTTGGCTTAGGTAGGGTTGCTTCCCCTTGCTGCAGCCACATCCCACGCCGGGGGAGGAGCACAGACTCTTGCCGTCTACACTACTAAGTAGCAAGTGCAGGTTGAGCAGGCTCCCGAGATTATTCCCGCACCGCCTGCAGTGCCAGTTCAGCCCGAGGGCGGGTCAGTTGCTTCAGAGGACGAGCATCGAAGACTTGAGAGGTTCAAGAAGTGTGATCCCCAGTGTTCAGTGGATTAGCATCAGATGATGCCTTAGCATTTCTAGAGGAGTGCCACCATATTCTTTGCACTATGGGCATAGTAGAGTCCATTGGGGTTTCTTGTACTACTTTCCAACTTTGATGAGTTGTCTATGATTTGTGGCGCACTTATGAGATAAAAGTCCAATTGAGGCTGCTTCACTGACTTGTACCTAGTTCTCGGATATGTTTATGAGAGAGTTTGTCCCCCAAAGTCTCAAGGATGCATGGCGCACAGAGTTTGAGCATTTGTACAAGAGTGCTATGACCGTTTCGGAGTATGCTATCCGTTATACCAGATTGGCCACGCATGCACCAGCCTTGGTTGCTACAGTTCGCGAGAGAGTTTACAGGTTCATCAAGGGTCTTATCCCACCAATTAGATCTAGCATGGCGCGAAAGTTGGATATTGACATTCCTTGTCAGCAGGTAGTGAGCATTGATAGGAGGATTGAAAGTATGCTCACTAGGGAGCGAGTAAAAAGAGAGGCCAAGAGGTCTCGAGAGTTAGGCCACTGCTCTGGTGCCCATACCCCAGTAGCAGGTCGACATGGTAGGGTTTTTATGGGTTACCCCGTTCATTCAGCTCTTCCAACGGCCAACAGTGCTCCAGCTCCGCATGTACCTCTGGAGCGTTACTATGCACCTCAAGTTTCTAGCGTGCTTCCTCCGCGGGGTGTTTCTAGAGGTCAGCCCAACAGACCTAGCTCTAGAAGTGACAACCACTACGCCCTCCTAGAGCTTGTTTTCAGTGTGGCGATACTCCCCATGTCGTGAGGGATTGCCCTAGACTTGGGAGGAGTGCACGCCCACAGACTTCTCAGTCACAACATGCTCAACAGAGTTCTCAGGCCATGATCACAGCTCCAGTTGTCGCCCCACCCTCTAAGCCACATAGAGGTAGAGGCCAGGGAGGTAGAGGTCGCCCTCGAGGGGTAGGTCAGGACAGATGTTATGCCATTCCTGCTCGTGCCGAGGCTGTTGCCTCCAATTTTGTTATCACATGTATTATATTGGTTTGCCATAGAGAGGCATCTATTCTATTTGATCTGGGCTCTACTTATTCTTATGTGTCTTCCTGCTTTTCTCCACATTTGGGTGTGCCTCGGGATTCTTTGAGTGCCCCCGTTTATGTTTCTACTCTTGTGGGAGATTCTCTTATTGTGGACCGCATTTATCAGTCTTGTTTGTTTAATATTCGTGGTTTTATGACCAGAGTGGATTTATTGTTACTCGGTATGGTTGATTTTGACATTATTTTAGGAATGGACTAACTGTCACCCCATTTTGCTATTTTTGATTTTCATGACAAGATTGTGATGATGGCTATGCCAGGTATTCCGCGTGTTGAGTGGAGTGGTAATTTAGATCACACTCCCAGTAGAGTTATCTCTTTTCTTAAAGCTCAGAGTATGGTTGAGAAATAGTGTGCTTCTTAGCTTATGTGATAGATGTTAGTGTTGATACCCCTTTTGTTGATTCAGTTCTAGTGGTACGGGATTAACCTGATGTGTTTCCAGCTTATCTTTTGGGCATGCCGCCCAATAGAGACATTGATTTTGGCATTGACCTGTTCTCGGGCACTCAGCCTATTTCCATTCCTCCGTATTGTATGGCTCTTCCAGAGTTGAAGGAATTGAAGGATCGGTTGCCGGAATTGCTTGATAAGGGTTTTATTCGACCCAGTGTTTCACCGTGGGGTGCTCGTGTTTTGTTTGTGAAGAAAAAGGATGGTTCTATGCGTATGTGCATTGATTATCGCCAGTTGACCAAGGTTACAGTGAAGAACTGTTATCCTTTACCTCGTATTGACGATCTGTTTGACCAGCTTCATGGCGCACATGTGTTTTCTAAGATTGACTCGCGCTCAGGTTACCATCAGTTGAAGATTCGGGAGCCAGATATCCAGAAGACTGCCTTCAGGACTTGGTATAGTCATTATGAGTTCCTTGTTATATCATTCGGGAAGACCAATGCCCTAGCAGCTTTTATGCATTTGATGCACAGTGCGCTCAGGTCATATCTCGACTCATTCGTTATTATTTTTATTGATGTTATTCTGGTGTATTAGCGGAGTCGGAAACATCATGAGCAACACCTGAGGACCGTGCTTCAGATCTTGAGACAGAAAAAGCTATATGAAAAGTTCTCAAAAATGTGAGTTGTGGTTGAGTTCGGTGGAATTCTTAGGCTACGTGATTTCGAGCGGGGGGCATTCGGGTAGATTTGAGGAAGATATAGGCCATGCAGAGTTGGACCAGGCCGTCCTCAGCTACAGAGATTCATAGTTTCGTTGGCTTGGTGGGCTACTACCGTTGCTTTATGGAGGGGTTTTTGTCGATTGCAGCCCTTATGAATAGATTGACCCAGACGGGTGCCCCATTTCAGTGGATAGAGGAGTGTGAGGCGAGCTTTCAGAAGCTCAAAATAGTTTTGACTACAACCCCAATTTTGATATTGCCTACCGGTTCGGGGTCTTATACTGTCTAGTGTAATGCCTCGAGAGTTAGCCTTGGAGCGGTGTTGATGCAGGTGGTCGGGTGATTGCCTACGCGTCCAGACAGTTGAAGATACATGAGAAGAACTACCCTATCCACGACCTTGAGTTAGCTGCAATATCATGCCTTGAAGATGTAGTGTCATTATTTCTACGGTGTGCCTTGAGAGATTTATACTGACCATCGGTGTTTGTAGCACTTGTTCAAACGAAAGGATCTAAATTTGCGCTAGAGGAGGTGGTTAGATTTGCAAAAAGATTATGACATTACTATTTTGTATCACCCGAGCAAGGCCAACGTGGTAGCGGATGCCTTGAGTTGCTGGCAAGAGAGTTTGGGGAGTCTTCCATATTTACCAGCTTTAGAGAGGCCTATGGCGATGGAAGTTCAGGCCTTTGCCATTTAGTTTGATAGATTGGATCTTTTAGAGCCCAGTCGGGTCCTATCTTGTGTGGTCTCTCGGTCTTCTTTATTTGATCGCATAAGGGAGCAGCAGTACGATGACCCTCATTTACTTGTCCTCAAGGACAAAATTCAGCGTGGTGATGCCAGAAATGTGACCATTGGAGATGATGGGGTATTGAGCATGCAGGGCAGTATTTTTGTGCCCAATGTTGATGGGCTCTGGGAGTTGATTTTAGAAGAGGCCCATAGTTCGCGAAATTCTATCCATACGAGTACCGGAAGATGTTTCAGGACTTGAGGCAGCACTAATGGTGGAGGCGGATGAAGAAGGATATAGTTGGATATGCTGCTAGATGCCTCAAATGTCAATAGGTGAAGTATGAGCACCAGAGACCGGGTGGGTTGCATAAGCGGATATAGATTTCAGATTGGATGTGGGAGCGCATCACCATGGACTTTGTATCTGGACACTCACGGACATTGAAGAAGTTTGATGCTATCTAGGTTATTGTGGATCGGCTGACCAAGTCCGCTCATTTCATTCTTGTGTGTATCACTTATTCTTCGCAGCGGTTGGCATAGATTTATATCTGAGAGATTGTCCGTTTGCATGGTATTCCAGATTCTATTATTCAAGATAGAGGTACTCAGTTTACATCGCAGTTCTGGAGAGCCGTGCAACATGAGTTAGGTACTCGAGTGGAATTGAGCACAACGTTTCACCCCCAGACGGATGGACAGTCCGAGCGTACTATTCCGATTCTTGAGGATATGCTTCGTGCGTGTGTAATTGAGTTTGGAGGGTCTTGGGATCTGTTCTTGCCCTTAGCAGAGTTTTCCTACAACAACAGCTACTAGTTGAGCATCCAGATGGCCCCTTATGAGGCTCTATATGGTAGACGGTGTCGATCTCCAGTTGGATGGTTTGAGCCGATGGAGGCTTGGTTTTTAGGTACGTATTTGGTTCAGGAGGCCTTGGACAAGGTCAAAATCATTCATGACAGGCTTTGTTCAGCTCACTCTAGGCAGATGAGTTATGCATATCACAAGGTTTGAGATGTTGAATTTATGGCTGGTGAGCGGGTGTTTCTTCGACTATCGCCTATGAGCAGTCTGATGAGATTTGGGAAGAAGGGCAACCTTAGCCCTAGGTACATTAGTTTGTTTTACATCCTTGATTTTGCATTGCCGCCTAGCTTATCAGCCGTGCATCAAGTATTCCATGTATCCATGCTCCTTATGTATCACGGTAATCCAACCCACGTGTTAGATTTCAGCACTCCCGTTGGACAAGGACCTGTCCTATGAGAAGGAGCCAGCAGCTATCCTAGACGGTCAGGTTTGTCAGTTAAGGTCCAAGAGATTTCCTTCTGTTCGGGTCCAAAGGAGAGGTCAGTCTCCTAAGGCATCGACATGGGAGTCCGAGTTTGATATGTGGAGCCGTTATCCTCATCTTTTTCCTAACTCAGGTGCTTCTTTCTTTTGTCTGTTCGAGGACGAACAATTGTTTTAGTAGTGGAAGATGTGACGACCCAAGGGGTCATCACTTGTTTTCCTACCTATATTGTACTTTCCGAGGCCTTGAAAACCTCATCTGGGGTTGCCTCAATTTGCATGCGAAATCCGGGCGCGTAGCCGGAATGCTTAGATATGAATTTTGTGAGAAAAATGCTAAATTTTGATATTAAGTTGAATAAATTTGAATTCAGTCAACATTTTGGGTAAACGGATCCAGACCCGTGATTTGATGGTCCCGGAGGGTCCACATAAAAATACGGGACTTGGGCGTATGCTCGAGATCGAATTCCGAGGTTTCAAGCCCGAGAAAAGAATATTTGTGTGAACTTGTTTTCTAGAAATAATTAAGGAAATTAAAAATAATTTTTTTAAAAAATATTATGGTATCTAGCCCGTATTTCGGTTTCCGGTGCCCGATACAAGTCTTATATGTGGTTTAAGCGCTTTCGGTAAAGTTTGGTTAAAAACGGGTATCGTTTGACGTGTTTGGACTTAAAAAGGGAATTTAATGTTTTATAAAAATTTTGAGGAAATTATGAGTTTTGAGGCTCGATTCGATGTATATGATATTATTTTAGCGATTTGATCGCACGGATAAGTCCATAGGATATTTTTGAGGTTGTGTGCATACTTAATATGAAGACCTGAGGGCTCGGGTAGTTTTGGATAGGTGTCGGATTGCATTTTTGAACTTGTAAAAATCTGGTATGTTTTCTTTTGTGACCTTCGCAATTGCAAAAATGGGCCTCGCAAATGCGAGCATTGCATCGCAATTGCGAAGCCTTGGTCCTGGCATACTATCGCAAATGCGATCCAATTTCTTGCAAATGCGAAGGCACTCACCTTGTTCAGGGATAACAAATGCAAACTATGGTTCGCAATTGCGAGCCCTTGTTCGCAATTCCCATATCTGCAGTCCATCACTTTCTATACTTAGTCGAAATTTAGGCCATTTTTCATCCCACTTTCAAAATACAACTCCTTATGCGATTTTCCAAGAATAAGACTTCTTCCAAATCACTTGTAAGTTAGTTTTACTCATTTCTTTCAATCTTTAACATCATTTAACATGTTTTCCATTTAAAATCAAGGATTTTCATAGGTGAAATTGGGGGTTTTGGGTAGAACCTATGTTTTTTTCTAAAAATGGGGATTTGGACCTCAATTTGAGGCCTGATTTCAAAACAAATCATATATTTGGGTTCGTGGGGAAATGGATAATCGGGTTTTAGTTCGAACCTCGGGTTTTGATCACGTTGGCCTGAGGGGTGTTTTGGTCATTTTACCTAAATTTGCATCTTAGCTTTAAATTAAATAGTGGAATCAGTTGTTTGAAAAGTTATTTATGAAATGTAATTGAAATGAATAGATTTGGGCTATTTGGAGTCATATACTCGCGGCAAAAGTGTGGTTTCAAGTTGAGTTTGGAGCCGGTTTGATGTAAGTGCTTTGTCTAACCTTGTGTGGGGGACTTTTTCCCCTTAGGACATGATGTTTGGAATTCGAATGCATCGTACATGAGGTGATGAGCGTGTACTTGAGAAAATTGTTGGAAATCCATTTTTACTTGAAGTATTTAAATTGAGTTCTCTTGCTTACCTATTTATTATAAATTGCAAGTTTGTTCTACGCTAGTTTAGAGAAGCATGTTTATTTTACTTACTTGTCTAAGTGCTTAACTATTTGTTTGTGCTATTTGTAGTATGTTTGGCTAGGATTTTCTATTTCTTGCCTTAAATTTAGTATCTATCCTAATGTTTGTGTTGCTATTATGTGTTTTTAAATTGGGACTATGGGTTGGCCTCCCGGGAGATCCCCCGCACTGTATATGTTCTGGGCTGAGGGTGCGGGATACCAAGAGATCCCTGGAACATGAAATTGTACGTTTTGAGGATACCAAGAGATCCTCGAGATACAAAGAGATCCCTGGCACATGAAATAGTAAGTTTTGTGGATACCAAGAGATCCTCGGGATACCAAGAGATCCCTGGCACATAAAATTGTAAGTTTTGAGGATACCAAGAGATCTTCATGATACCAAGAGATTCCTGGCACATGAAAATGTATATTTTGAGGATAACAAGAGATCCTCTGGATACCAAGAGATCCCCCATTGTGGTTCCTTTTCTGAGTAGTATTTTCTAGTGTTTTCCTGTTTTCCTGCTTTTTATTACGTTCTCTGTATTTATCTTGTTTAGATTCTCCCTGTACACTTCTATTCAATTTTCCCTAATCCTATTATATAGTATATAAAATCTCAATAGGGGTCTAACCTTTTCTCATTACTACCCAACCGAGGTTAGGCTTGGCACTTAGCGAGTATCGCCGTGGTGTACTCATGCTTCTGCTGCACATGTTATTCGTGCGCAGGTCCAGGTACTTTATCTAAGCCACACTATCCTTGAGTCTAGGAGAGCTACAGATACTTTGAGGTACTTCTGTAGCGTCCACAGACCCAGGAGTCCCCTTGTTTACTCTATCTGTAGTATTTGGACTCTTCCGTACCTTTGCTTTAGATATTTTTGAGTTAATGCAATGTATTACTTTTTGTTAGCTTGTGTTCCCGTGAGTTTCCGGGTTTTGGGTAGTATAGTAGACTTCCGCATTTATTTTGAGGTGTATATGCTGAGCGACAATTATATACACATTTCTTTTAGCTGTTCAGTGTTAGTTAATTATTCCAAAAGTTGTGTTGTTTTTTCCACATTGTTAGGCCTACCTAGTTATAGGAACTAGGTGCCATCACGACATGTTCACGGAGGGCGAACTAGGGTTGTAACATATAAAATATGTAGAAAACTGAAGCGATTGAACATTCATACTAGGGGAATTCAGAGACAATACTCATCAGTGAAGGTGAAATTCAAACAACTGAAGGAGGAGTCAAATGGCATACAACAGGATATAAATGATGATCATTTAAATCCAACTCTCATTGAACAAGAGAAGAAAATGCTGATGCTAATTGACAGATGAGATGCAGTCTATAAGAACTTTTTAGTATAGAAGTTAAGGGCTATATGAATCAAACATAGAGACTCAAACATCAAATATTTTCATGCACAGTTGTAGGCCAGGCACGCAAGGATACAGTAACTCCTATTTTTACAGAAAAAAATGTGAGGGTAACTGATCGAAAGCAGATATGGCAAGATTTCATATAGTTGTTGAAAAAGTTGTTAGGTGAACTTACCCAAGTAATGACTGGAATTAATGTTACTATTGCTAGAGATGGACCCTGTTTATCACTAGCACAACATCAAGAAATGATGGTGTCTATAACAAGAGAGGTGATTATAAAGATAGTTCATGAATTACCAAGTTACAAAGCTCAAGGAATAGATGGATATCAGGAAAAATTCATTAAAGAAAATTGGCAAGTAATTGGTGAAGATGTTATAAAGGTAGTAATGGAATTCTTTGCTACAGGGAAGCTGCTTAATGAAATAAATTGTACTACTATCGCACTAACTACTAAGGTGGTAAATCTTAACTTTGGAAAGGAAATCAGACCTATTGCATGTTGCTCGACCACGTCAAGATCATTGCTAGGATGCGTACTAACAGAGAAGTTGGTAGTAGATTATTTGGTGGGACCTTCACAGTAGGCACTCATAGAAGGAAGAAACATTTTGGACAATATCCTACTGGACCATGAACCGATTAAAGGATACAACCACAAAATAGTCTCTCCAAGATATATAGTAAAAGTGGATGTAAAAAAACATATGACTATGTTGACTGGAATTTCTTAAGGACTCTAATGGTAGAGCTGGGTATCCCATACAAAATGGTCAACATTATTATGGAGTGTGTAAGTACAGTCTTTTATTCACTTCTGATTAATGGCGGTTTGACACCTAAGTTTCCAAAAAGAAGGGGCAAAGACAACAAATGCCACCTTATCTATTTGTTTTGGTGATGGAGTACTTTGAATAGGGATCTGAATCAACTGGATCCAAATCCAGCTTTCAATTATAATCCCAAGAGTGCAAAACTGGAGTAATTCATTTTTTTTGGCAATACACTAGGCAGAGCATAGGGTTATATTTTTATTAATAACATAAAAGAAAAATTACAACAATTAGGAGAAATACTAATAAGACAATCGTGCCGGAGTTGTTACCCATATAACAAAAACCGGGCTAACCTTACCGTACTAATCCTATTGAGGCCTCAAAACCTCATTACTAGCAAGCATGTAAGTAATAAGAACTTTAGAGGACCAAATAAGCCATGATCATCACAGAGTTTATAACATACTCTGTGATGATATTACATATGAAGATACTAAGACGGTAAAATATATATACGAGGAAGCCATGAAGGTTCTGTCCTTTCTCCAACTTTGTGAGGAATTCAAATTGAAGTTTATTGTCTTCGTCCACAATTTTTCTCAAAATGTCTTCAAAATTCATGCTTTGTTCTTCCTTCGATTGGACTTTGTAAGAGTTGTTTGAGTGACGTGTTTTTGTTTTGCAGTTCTCATTAGGAATCTCCTTATGTTTGCGTCTTCAAACACCCCGCCGTCTCAGCTTCTATCATGTTGACGACACTTTTTACTTGTTTTACTGTGCATTGGTGACAAATCACCTTTTCTTGAAGCATCTTTCCGACATTGCGCTAAGATATCCTCTTCCTCCCCCTCTTCATATATATGTCTTTCTTCCATTGCATTCAGGAGTTGTTTTTGCTCTGAAGAGATTAACGGAGCAGAAGATACATACTGGTGCTGCCCCGCCTGTGAAAATGCCACTGAGTTGCTATCATCAGAAGGACAGTTCATTGGTGTAATTTCATTCCTTTGCTGCCGCTGTCTTGTGTGTAAAGGTTGTTTCATTGCATCCATTAGTTTCCTCTCCTCAAAAGTAGTGAATGGTTCTGTTGGTACAATCTGGTTCTGTCCAAAAGTTGGCAGTGCTGTTTCCTTTCCAACAGCTGATGTTTCACCCGAGAATTGGATTACTTGTACATTTTGTGTTGTTTCTATTTGGTCGATCTTTGTTGTCGCTGTATTTGAAGTACCTGCTGTTTTAGTATTTCTTGGAATGTAAACTGAAGAGTTATGGTTCAAGATGCTGTTTGGATTTACTGCAGATGGCAGTTTTGCATTACAATTGATAGTTGCGGGTTTCCCTTGAAATTTTGGCTTGACTGGAGCCTCAATGTCCTCTCATGTACTATCGTAATCAAACTCTTGGTCTTCTTCTGCAGATGAGCAACCAGCAAATCCTTCACCCTAGCCCTCGTCATCATCAAATTCTCGTTGGTCTTTCCAGAGTTTTGATTTATTGACCATGTCCCTCATGTTAGCTAGAATTAGTTGTTTATTCTTTCCATTGAAGATTGAAAATTCCCCGTAATCTTTGATAACTTTCTCTACATGTGTACTGGAAAAAGGAGTGGGATTCCCTCCCACCACCTTTCCATCCTCATTACTGACATTTGCAAGTGTAGCAAATGAGTTAGAGCTTGTTAGTAATGCTGGACTCTTTTCTGCGATCTGCTTATTTAGTTTGTTTTTCGGAGTTTCTTTTTTGTTAGACCTCGATGACCAATTGTTCCTTGCAGTATGTTGTCCAGTTGCCCTTGTTTGTTGTGTATCATCAGAAGGTTGTAGATTAAAATCACTTTGAGACAAGGCAGTATTAGAGACATTTGCAGCTGCTGTAAGCATTGAGATGGTCATACTGCCTTGTTGAGCCATCTCAGGCTTGTGAGAGGTATCTTGTCGAAATGAGATCTGTGCAATATCATCATCTGTAGGACTTGCTGTTACTTGAATGACAGCATCATCACTCACTTTGTAATGGAAGTGTAGAATCCATCTTTGGCAAAATAAAAACTGCACCAGCAGCTTCATTATGCAATGTCCAGTTGGTACTCTTGTTACTCTTTGTAACAGATTCGGCAAATTCCAATTCCATAACATCACATTGATCATCCACCTCTTCATTCTGCCCGATCATTTTAATGCCATCCAATGCTAGAGTTGGCTGAACAATAGTCGGGACATGTACCTCTTCTGCTGCTAGCTGCTGAACGTTATACAAGTATTGCTGTTCTTTGGATAGTTCAGTTGTATTGGGAGGGGTATAATTAACAAAAACTAATGTTTTATTCAATTCATTGCTTTCTTGTTGTCCAGGTACTTTTGAAGCAGCAGGTAATGTGGACCTGTCAGCTGGTTGAATTGATAAAACTGTAGAATCTGTACCTGGATTGAAAGTATTCGGATCCTCCAAATTTGTACCAGTTGTTTGATCAACCAGAATAGAGTTCTGCACCATGTGCTGCTGGTCGATCAAATTATGTTTCTGACTTTTTGCATTATCATGTGGTTTCACATAAGACAAATTTGACATCTCCTTTTTTGAAGCATCAAAATGAATTGGTACTGTTGACTTCCTTACTGGTTCAGCAGATACAACAGTTGGATCTCTATTAACATTCAAAGAAACAGAATCCTCAAAAATGTACCATTTCTTTGATAAGATAATGTACTATTATGATTCTTACTATTCTGTACCAAAAGCTGTTGCTCGATGGTTTTATCCTGCATACAGACATCTATCAAAATCTGGCCAGACCTTTTTTCAGTGTCACCTGCTACTACAAGAGATGCAGCAGTAGGCTTCAAATATGACACCACCATATCTGACTGTCCATCTAGATCAACCACCTGCCTAGCCTTTGCAGTAGTAGTAATATGATCTGCAGAAGTCAGCGTAGTCCCAACAGTATCCACATATGATCGTGCATAAATTGTAGAAGCGGGTACATCTCTAGGAAAATTAGGAGGTCCTTTATCCAATTTCAATACCTCTTCCATAGACTCCACTGGAGCTGCTGCATCAATACACCTATCATTCACAACAGCAACCACAGCAGTTTTAGCCACTACATTCTAATCTACATCACCCCTATCATTCACAGTAGGTTGTGTAGTCTTAGAAATAGCAGTCTGTTTTGTAACATTCTTTACAATATCATGTTGTACAGCGGAATCAATTCGACCAACAACCTCTTTCAAGCCTGCATTATTTTGCAAAGTCACTTCTGCAATTTGTAAAGTCTGTTGCGAGACTTTTGTTAATTCATTCCTGAATTACCATCTTTTTCTTATAAAGCCTTAGCATCTTGTCCAGCTCTTTTATCATTTAGATAGTCCCTTGCATCCCCTTGTAATTTGTCAACATCATCAACATCATTTCCAAGCAGATCACTGACCAGATTATCCTCTGTCTTCACCTCTGCTCCAGCTTTTTCTTTTTTAATTCTACAGGCCTTCTCATCGTGACCTTTGTGTTTGCAATAAGCACAATACTTAGGAAGGTTGTCGTATACTATTTCTTGATGGAACTCGACAGATTTACCTAAAACTGAATCTATAATCTGCAGCATGACCTTTTTAGGATGATTATCCAACAGATCAAGTATAACCTTAACTCTTGCCGCGCTAGGTCTCGTTCTATCCTGCGTCACCTTATCAACAACAAGAGGTTTTTCCACAGCTGAGCTATAGACATTAACGATCTATTAGCAAAGAAATTTGGTGGCAGACCTGGGAGAGAAATCCATACAACTTCCCTGGACGTCTCCTCCTTCGGATTGAATCCCAAAGACCATGGGAATGTTCTGAAGAAATATTCGCCGCCTTTGGATTTAAGATATCCAGTCGACTTTGAAAGGAAGTGAAAATAATCATTGAAGAGATCAAACCTGATTAACAGATGACGAAATTCCAAATGACCAACGTTACATTAACCTTGAACATCGAATTGTGACGAAAATACTCTTCGCACTTCCGATAGATCAGGTCTTCCATAAGAGAATTATAAAACAGCTGCCTGATGCAATCCTTCTTCGCTAATGAAGTTGTTAACGTCTTCCATTGTTAGTTGAATTACTTGTTCACCATGATCAAATTTAACTGGACAGAGCTCTATTTTTGTCAGAGTAGGCTGTTTTGCTTGAACTGTTATTGCATACGATTTCCTTGAATTTTCTTTTGGATCAGCTTTTATGAGATTTTGAATTACCTCTCCCACAGGCAAAGGCTGGGGAGAGATCAACGCAGCCATGGTCGCCAAGCTGACAAAACGTCTACAAAATCCTAGAGATAGAACAAGGACTCAACCATTGTTCTATTCAACCAAGAATAGAGAAATTGATGAAGAATCTGAAAAAATTCTTCGATCTACAGTGATTTGTAAAATCAAATTAAGATCTTGAAGAGATGGTTGAGGATTTTGATAAGAAAATAAGAGAGGATTGATCGCAATGAGAAGGGGGTTATTTTGACACCACGTTTGCTATCATCCACCGCCGGATTCCGGAAATATGGCCGATGAATAGTGATGGAATCACTATTCACCCTTCTTCCTGACCACTTTCTTTGGGGTTTTTGATTTCATACAAACTTAACTGGGAGTAATTCATATCTGTTTTGCTTATGATTTGCTAATGTGGTGTAGAGCGGACAAGGCATCTATTGAATTGATGATGAAGCAATTTGAGAAATTCTCGACTGTATTTGGTTTACAAGAAAATATGGAGAAGAACTCACTCTATGTGGAAGAAATATCTACACAGTATAGAGAAGGAATTCTGCAGATGTTAAAGCTGACCATTGGAGAAATACCGTTCAAATACTTAGGGGTTCCATTGTCCTCAAAGAAGCTCAACATTAACCAATGTATTCCACCGGTGGACAGAATAGTAGGAAGAATTAGATGTTGGATAGCCAGGTTTTTGTCATATGCAGGAAGACTTCACTTTATCAAAAGTGTGTTGTTTGAAATACAAACCTATTGGGCACAATTATTTTTTATTCCAAAAAAAGGACATGGAATGGTTACTGCTATATGTAGGAACTTTCAATGGATAGGAAGCATTGAAGGGAAGAAGGCACCAATAGCATGGGAAACTAATTGTAAACCCAAAGCAGTAGGAGGTTTGAATGTTATAAACTTCTCACTATGGAACAAGGCAACAATAGGCAAACTACTATGGGTAGTTGCACAAAAGAAGGACTAGTTATGGGTTATATGGATTCATCATCACTATATGAAGAATAAGGATTTTGAAAATATGGAAACTCCTAAACAAGCCAGCTGTGTGATAAGAAAACTTTTCGAAGCAAGAAGATGACTAACTACTGGACTGAAGAAGCTGGAGTTATATGCAGTAAAGGGGAAGTATCTAAGTAGTAAAGCGTATACTTCATTTATGCCACAATATCCAAAAGGTCAATTGAAAAATATACCTCTTGACACAAGGAATATTACCTAGACATCAATTTGTTTTGTGAATGTCATTGCATTAGAGACTAGCAACAGTGGACATGCTAAGAAAATGAGGAATAACAATGCCTAAGGAATATGTTTTGTGTATGACTGATATAGAGGAAGCTCATGAACATTTGTTATTTAAATGTTCATATTCAAGGTTTATATGGGAGCAGCCGCTAAAACTCTTTGGAATAAATTGACAAGTAGGACGATGGCTAGAGGAAACTGCATGGCTGACACCAAGAACAAAGAGCAGAAATGAACTTTGGAAGATCCTAGGAAGTGCATTTGCAGCAACAATATATCAAACATGGATGGAAAGAATCCTTCGAAAATTTCAACAGACAAGAAGACAAAGTAGGGATATAGTTAGAGAAATTGTATTATATTTACACATTAAAGGTGAGAGCTATTGTAAATGGAGAGAAGTCTTAGAACAGATAAATAGGTATCCATGTTAACATAGATAGTATGTTCCAGATGTGGAATGTCAAAATTGGTCATTTTTGTAGGACCCGACTCTAGAGTCAAATGAGCGTGCGGATGTACATATTTCACTTGGTTAAATAAAAGTCTGCAATTTAACCAAAAAAAAAATATGAACCCTCCACAATAATCAATTAAAAATTGTTATGTAATAAATGATAAAAGTAAAATCTTTTATGAAAAATTTCATTCATATACACTATATGAAACTTTATTACAAAAAATATCCTTGTTTATAATATTACTCGACCTGAACATGTTTTTCCTGTATAATCGAATCATTTAAAAAGAACTCCTTTACATTCCTTTTTAGGAGCGAGAATTTGGGATAGTAAAGGATTCTACCAAGATTTTTTTCAATGCATTAGTCGCCATTAATTAAGCCTAAATTATTTCGTTTCTCTCATAATTTCAATACTCTGTTATTTACTGTATATTTTGGTTTCAAAAGTAAAATAAAATCAATTATCTACAATTGTAGTGAATCACGCACAATAAAGTCGAAAATAGCTATTATGCTTCAGCTAAATGGTAAGTGGGAAAGCTTTGGGAGATACATGTATTTTCATATCGACGGGATTGCACTCAGTGAAGATGCAACATATAGCCAATTAATTTCTTCAATCGCATAGCATCAAATTATTGATACATTAGAAAAAATAATCAACATCAAATACATCGTCAACAAAAATTATCCGCCAAAGAAATTAGGAATGATATGGGAGTTCTAGCATACATGGAGATAAAAAAGGAAAATAAGAGCTTAGGAATGTATCTGCTATGTATAAGAGTGCGAGATTACAATTTTGAATGCAATATGTCTATGTTGAACGCAATTGTAGGTTTGATCTGTTCTGTTATAACAGTGGTGAAATTTGTTTATATCTCTTGTGTTCTACAATTTATCTACAATATTTCAATAAAACAACTACATAACATGTGTATATCAAAATAAGTATTGAATTTCATTTGCTCTATAATTTTTCTTCAATATTTCTAAATAAAAACTACATAGCATGTGTATATCAATTGTTATGAATATGTAAGTCTTGAATTTCATTGTTCTACAATTATACTACAGAATATCTACAATATATATCATAACTGTATTTAGCTTTAATTGATTGCAGGTTCATCTGGAACACTAAATTTGATTGATATGCGAACATCTCCGGCGATAGTGGAATATAAACATATAATCATAACATAAAATACACCAGCTGTTATTGAAATAGGCCAATTATACAAAGAAAAGAAAATAATTAGTAGTGCACAAAGCACTATTCTGTCATAAACAAGCTCCAATTTAGGGTGAAAAGATCTAGTGCTAGAAGCTAAGAGCAATTCAATGGTCAAAAATTATGTCTTTGTTTAATTTGTAGTCTTTTTGTATTTTTTTTTTCTTCAGCATTTGTAATATCTTTGTATAGAAATTGTAGATAATTTGTAGTTTTTTGTATATAAATAGTTAAATATAAAGATATCATTATTAAACAACCTATTTTTTGTGTATCTATATTTTTCATACCATTGTTCAAATTATTTTTATTCTGTAGCTACTGTTTGGTATGTGTTGGGGAAGATTGTACATGTCACTTCAAGTCCACCAGCATAAATAATTCAGAAATGTTCAAGGTTCGAAAATTCAACAGCTTGCACACAAGCTCTTTGATAGACAATACATACATACAACCCAAACCTATTTCCATGATAGTGGGTAGCATGGTTATACCAAAATATGTTGATCCTAAGGCAATTTATACACCAAAAGACATAAAAACTGATATATTATCTGTACACAGCGTGACTTAACATACATAGAAGCCTGGAGAGCAAATGAAAAGGCTTTGGAATTTTTGAGAGGTCATCCTACTGACTCCTACAGTCGATTGCCAATTTATTTGTATATTTGTATATTCTGGAGAAGACTTATCCAAGGTTGGTAGTTAAATTAAAGAAGACCGACGATGACTATTTCTTGTATGCATTTGTTGCGATTAGTACGTCATTCAATGGTTGGAAATATTGTAGAACAGTTGTAGTAGTTGTTGGGACCTTCCTGAAGTCAGCATACAAGGGGAATAATGCTAAATGCTAGCACAATGAATGCAGAAGATATTGTAGATTTATTATAGATATATTGTAAAAAATTTATTGTTTGTATGTATTTTTCATTATCTACAGTTTTATGAGGAAAATTGAATTCCTTTTAGCCACATATGATAGGTAGCATATTACCACTGGCATATGATGTTGTTGATTCAGAAAATGAGGCATCATGAAAGTGGTTTTTTGAGCAATTCAAACATGCATATGGTGAAAAATCAAATATGTATGTTGTGTCTAATCGAAATGGGAGTATCTTGAAGGAAACATCTATTTTTTATACCGGCATTCCACGTTATTCTTGTATGTGGCATATTTTGACAAATATATGATCAAAGTTCAAGAAAGGTCATCTAAATTTAAGCGAATTTTACTTTGCCACAGCTCGATTATACACGCTTGATGAATTTTATGAAAGAATGTAAAAGATTGAAGAGATCAACATGTGTATTAAAGCATACTTATACGATATTTGCTATCACAGATGGTCCTAAGTACATGTTACACTGAACATAACTTGGACTATGACATCAAATATTGCATAGTCATGGAATATGATAATAAAGGATGCAAAAGAGCTGTTGATAGTAGAACTATTAGAGTACATGAGGACTATTTTTAAACGTTGGACTAATGAAAAGTTATTGAAAGCAAATGGTACATTCACATACCTTGGATTTAAATCTAACAAAGAGTTGGAGGACAACAAACATTGTCGATGAATCTAAAAGTAAGTTATATCTAATAACATCTAATAAATTATTGCATCAAACTGAAATATTAACAGATATTGTAGATAAATTATTGAATAATTGTAGTTATTTTGTATATGTTGCTGATAATTTGTTGTCTGTATGTAATGTAATTGTAGGTGAGGGCTTCAACAAAAGACATCCATATGGTGCTAGATGGTGTGAGGCGTTATATTGTTTCTCTTGAAAAAAAGAGATATAGTTGTAGATAATTCCAGCTTGATGAACTTTTCTGTCCACATGCTTTGGCTGCTTTAAGGCACAGGGATGAGTCTTATGAAAAATATTGTTCTCCTTATTACATGAGGGAGAGCTTCTTATATACTTATGAAATACCAGTAGACCCGTTGCCTGATGAAAGCAAATGGAATGTGCCATAACATTTAGCTGAAGAAGTTGTATATTCACCTACCAGAAAAGGACAACCTGGAAGACCTCAAAAACAAAGATACATAATACATGATGAAGTAAATGCAAAGAAGTACAGAATTTTATGTGGAAACTATGGAATAGAATGGCATAACAAAAGATCTTGCAAGAATACTCCCAATAAAAAATAAAATTTGATGTAGTTAACAGATTTTTTGATAAAAGGTTTTGAGTTGTTCAGGAGAATTATAGTTGAGGTATAATTGTGGTTGATAAATTGAGTAAAGATTATTTTCTATATTGAAATGTTTCAGCTTTTAATGTAGTTGGTTTGAATTTGTTTTGTTTAATTACCGAGCGTATTGAGTTCAGACATTCATAACCTTATTGGATTATGAATGATTTATATCTATAATAGACAATTAATTAATTACCTATATCACAAATCATTAGTGAACAATGATTCTTACAGTTTATCTACACAATAACTACATAATTTGGAGTTGACAGAATACCTACTTAATAATTAAGTTCTAAATGAATTTCATGCAAACATTAATGAGATCAAGTGCTAATAACTTTCAACTAGTCAAGATAAAAGTAACAGAATATTTCCTATGTTAGCACTAGTATACTCGATAAAATAACAAAACATAGGATAAAATAATTGTATCACAAATCTGCTACAACTTGTTCATAAGTAATAATTTGTTTACATTCTTTCTGCAAAATCAACTGCACACTAAATAATTTAACTACATTTTTTCCTGCAGAAAATGGCAAGTAATTCTTCCTCTTCCGGACTTGTCTTCTCGCATTCACAACTGGTAAAAATAAATAGTAAAACAAAGGGTAACAACAAAAAATAAAAGTAGAAGAATAAAATACTAACAATTTTTAACCAAAAAGATATCCATAGTGTTTTTGATTTAAAATAGCAATTCTGAACAAAACTAACAAAACTAAAGGTAAAACAATAATAGTACAAATATGCTACAAATATGTTTCAACTAACTTGTTCTGAGTTAATAATTTATCTACAACTTTACTACAAACCCACTATACCTACACATTTTAACTACAATTTTACTACAAAATAGGGAAATTAATTCTTCTTCTTCTTTTTCTGAACTTCTGTTCTCTCATTTGCAGTTGGTGGACCTTTTCTTCTTGTTAATCTGCAAGTCACCTCACTCTTACTAATTTCACCACTCTCTCTTTGTCCTAGCATAATCCCAAAGTAGAGTTCCATAGCATCTACGATGTTGATCAATATCAGAAAGGTCTTCCCTTAAAATCGATACTGGCATATTCAGCAAATGTAGCAACATATACTCTACATTCACTGCAAACAAAAGTCAGGGGAAATGATTTAGCATTCATTAATTGAATAAAATTTGTTAAATAAATAGAAGGAAAAATAGTCTTTTCATATAGTGGACCCTCATTTTACTAGGGTATCTCACCAACCAACTACTTAATGTCAAGAAGGTCAGTTGTAGACATGTAATTTTTTATTCTTCCAAGATTTTTTATATTTTCTCTTGTAAATATTTAATTCAGGCCTAACATCGCTATAAATAACAATAATAGTTTTATTAATATTTTGTAGTCATTTTTAATCTTGAAAAAAATACCAAAAATAGTTTTATTTTAATGGCAGTCTTATTTTAATAGTTATTTTACATAAGTATGATTAATTAGAAAATAATGTAGTATTTTTAGTCTTTTTCATTGAGAATGAACAAATTTGGAGTCAAACAACCCATTTTTAAGCCTAATTTTCGGACCTAACATATAATAACACAAGCCCAATACCTCTTAAACTCTAGAATTAAACTTAGAACTAACTTAGAATCCATATGGAGAGATCACCCATTTTTTTACATCGAGAACCCTTTATCTTCCTAAGGTGGACAACCAAAAAACCCTAGGGACCTTTCTTCTTCAACCATAAGAAAACCCTAGAGGAAAACCCCTAAGCCCTAAGAGAGCTCCCGTCATCCTCTTTGAGACAACCAGCCGCAACACATAGAAGAGCCCATTGCCCGGACCTCTCTGTTCGCCACACTTCTACCATCTCTGGTGAAGCTTCACCTCACACACACTCTAAGTTCTTCTTCTTCTTCATTGACAGACCCAGCCCACACCACCACCACCACCCTCGACCTCATCTCTCTACTCCAAAAGAACTCAGCGGCAGAACCCGATTCCAACCATTTCTTCCCCCATTGTCGCTTCTGCTTCTCACCTCCAGTGCTACCGAGAAGAAGCTCGTGAATGAATACAATGAAAAGCCAATGCTCTCACGTCCTCAACTTTAATTTTATATGGGAAAAAACTATTTTGAAATCGATTTATACATTCACAGATTCAACTACCTTGGTAGAAAGGGAGTGGAGTCGTTTCAAGAAAGATCTAGACAAGTATATGAAATCTGGTAATCGCTCAAACACATTCTTAGACTTAAAATTGGTCCAAAATGTTTATTTCTTTTTCGAAATTTCAAGCTCTTCTGAAATCTAAAAGCATTCGGCAAAGGTCGTGATCCGAGGTCTTATTCAGTCGTACGTCAAGTTTGCTGTCTTGAGTTTCCTGGATTAATGTTCTGTTGCTGCTGCCATTTTTTGTCTCTGTTCGTACTGTGATTTGTTAGATTTTGGCCGGAGAGCCTTCTATATCTTTCAAAGTATCAAGGGAAAAAGGAAATCTGATTTTTCTATTTTAAGGTCCCTTCTTAACTGATCTTTTAATTTAAGTTATATCCCAAAGCTCGATTTGCATGATCTTTGTGGTATTTGGATGATTCTTATTCGTTAGTCAAACTAGTATATGTTGGAATTTTGTCGAACCTGCCCACGAACCTTTGAATGAATATTTGAGTGAAATACATTGTTCATTCGCCAGTGCTTGCTTTCGAAAATTAGTTCATTTGTTGAATTCCCTAATGAGATGTGACAGTTCATTTGTTCGAAGCTACTTGTTTCGTAATGTCGCTTAAATGGTTCTTCGAATTAGTTTGTCAGATTAGAGACTCCAATGATTTGAACAAGTTTCTAGTTGGTTTGGGGTTTAATAATCTATGAACATCATAGTTTTTCTTAAGAGCGTATAATAAATTATGTAGCTATTGGTACGGTTCCCATGACGTAGTTGTGATGCCTAATTTCTAAATCCGAAGGTACATTTATGTCACACGGCTATAATTTAATCTTGTTAATAAAATAAACATGTTGTGGATCGTGGGTACGATTCCCCTGACATGATTCGTAACGTGTAATCAAATAATTAGTTGTATAATAATTGGATTATTAAAAGCGAATTTAAAAGGGATAAAATGCATATGAGTTTCAAAAGATATTATAAAATCAAATGCATATGCCAATAATGATAGTTGAGCAACCATGCAAAAACCACGAAACCCGAAAATGTCTAACACCTTCTCTCGGGTTAACAGAATTTCTTAGCCGATTTTTGTGTTCGCAGACCATAAGTAGAGTCAATCTTCCTCGATTCAGAATTTTAACCGGTGACTTGGGACATAATAAATTATCCCAAGTGACAACTTTAAATTTAAATAAAATAATCACATTTTGATTATCACTTTAATTGGAAAAAACTCTCTTATATCCTTTTCGAGGTAGGAAAAAGGAGGTGTGACAGCTCTAGCGACTTTGCTGGGGACAAGAACCCAGAACGTGTAGTCCAGGGTTAAGAATTCAAGCTTAGAAATAATTGTTATATTTGGATTTATTTATTATCTGGTTTTATTTACATATTTCCGTCTAATGCGCTAAAGTTTGCTTTTTACTTCTTTGATATTATCTAAATTGTATATAAACTTCTACGAAATCCCTCTCTTCTAATCTTATGAGAAGTGCACGCTGGCGTAACTTCTCTTTGTTAGTGTCATATGCTAATTTAGAGTGAGGTTCGGACAAGTTGCAACGCCAGATGTTTGGTTACCAGTACGCTGCCTCGTCTAGGCTCGAGTTGTATGGTCGGGTAAGCCAGGTCTAGAACAATACATATAGATTTTAAACCTAGAATAACACAGCCTCATGTCGGATCGCTAGTAGGAATTCTTATTTGCATCATTTGCATTAGACTATGGGGACTCAAGATAGGAAATTGGTTCATCGATGACAGGTGTACCAAAAAATAAAAGACCATCTTGATGCATCCTAATATGCTACATGTTGCAATCTTCAAGGGTAAAAAGGTCATTTGATGGACCAGTAATAGTTGAGGAAAAATGAAAAAAAAGAGGGTGAAGTGTGAAAATAAAGTAAGTACGACCTAGTTATATTTTCTGTCACATTTTTGTTAAGAAAAAGACAAAAAAAAAAATGAAAATTCAAAAAGATTTTGCACTTTTTCATCATTTTATGAAAATTAAAATAAAAAGGGGAAATAAAATCCAAAATGAGTTCACAATGTTTCATCATTTTTCAAAAGAAATGACACTTTTTTTTTCTGAATTAGTTGTTATTTTGATTTTCGTCCGTATCCAATCTATCCGAACTACGCATACCTGATTCTCATCTTTTGGGGCATGATGCATAGGCAACCCACATATGGTCTGGCATTCCTAGTGAATCGTAGGTTCTTGGCTTTGGGGGATCTTAACCAAATCTTGCATTTTTAGCCAGATTTAGCCAAATAGGTTAATTTTAGAAAAATAGTCACAATCATGTCTTGCATGTGTCGAACAGGAAGTATTATTGTCTCACATAGCTCTCTAGGGCTTTAACTTTTTTATTTTTAATTTATCATACAGGTGTGAGCTTACTTACCGGGTTTTGAGTATGATAGGCACCTCGGGACCATCCAGGCAGGATCGCTCATTCAGAAGTTGCTTAAGGAGATTTTTTTTATTTTTTGAGTCTGTTTTTCTTTTACGTCGTCTTTTACATTCTAATTTTTTACAGAAATTTGGAGCGTGTGATCTTTTCCCAGTTTAAATTTCTCCCATAAATTCATAAAATTAGGATTTTTTCTTATTTGTGTGATTTTTAGAAGGTAGTTGCATAATTGCGTGTTCCTTTGCATTTTGAGTACATTTTATTTCATAAAAATAACAAAATAGTCACTTTACATTTTTGTTTAATTTTTGTTTTTGAATTAAGGATTTAATTTACTTTAGAAAAATTAATTAGTTTAATTTTAGTTTAAATCAGGTCTTGTATTTTAATTTTGCATATTACAAAATCTGGAAAAAGTAACTAAAAAAAGAAGAAAAAAGGAAAGGAATTAATTTTCAAATAGGAAAAGGGTTTGAAAAAATGAGGGATCATATTTTATAAATTGGGAAAATTTCTCAATTTTTTTGCTCAGTCCAAACGGACTCTTTCCCCATAACCCATTAAACCCATCCTAAGCCTGCACTCTTCGAACTTGTCCACCGTGCCTGTTCCCATAAGACACCATTCAGTTACCAAACGACCCCGTCTCAATCATCTTCCATCTGGATCGTTGATATCAGTTGATCAAACGGTATGGAACTGAGCACCTCTTAAGTATTTAACTGTCCTAACAACCCTACCATACCCCCAAATCATCTCTGAGAACCCCTGAAACGTGCCAGCCTAACGCCGCCGTCTCCTGCCATCCTCTGCCCTAGACCACCACCGAAAATCACCTCAAGGCGCCGGTCGGTCACCAAACGAATCCAAAATTACACCGCACCACCCTCTCAGCCTCCTCTTTCCAACCCCACTGTCATTTTCTTTCAAATCGCGCCAGATCTTGTCGAATATGTGGATCAGTGGTCGTCGCCTCCGCCACCCACGACGGCGCAACCTCCAAATCTTACCAAATTAATAGCACATAGCCTCCTCATCTCCCTCTTTACGAATCCACGGTTTATAGCTTTCGAATATTACCGGAACTGCTTGAATTTCAAATCGTAGAAAGGGCAGAATCCTAGATGCCTGATTTGCTCAATTCTCCCAAATTCCTCAGCCTAGAGATTGATTCAAGGCACAAAATAATGTGCTCGTTTGTTCTTGATAAAGAACAAGGGTTCACATCATTCTGGACCTCAAATCGGAGTCCTATTTGGTTCAACCCTTCATCGGTAAGTTTCCTTTTTCTTTTCCTCCTTGACTATTTGCCTGCATGATTGGATAATTTAGAGTTTTAGGGTTTTGATTAATGATTCTGTCCTGTTTTGATTTTGTTCTGATTTTTGTTTGTGTCTGGTTTCAATTAAACAATCTTACATAGGTGAATTCTCTTTTTCTTTCTCTTGTTATTTGAATTCACTGATTTTTTTTAGTTTTCTGATTAATTCCATGCTTTAGTTTTATTTTTTTGACAAAAACTAGTTTCGTATTTTAGATTAGTTTAAGTTTCTGGTTTTGTTTGTATTGATGCAAAGTCGCGACCAGTGTTGCTAAGTGAATTAATTTGAATTGTCGAGTTTTAATTTAGGATTAAACTAGGCTTAGTTTAATTTGATTAATCAAGGATTGTTACTGTTTTATATATGCCATTTTGTTTTGTATTGCTTCAATTGATAGTTTACTGCTTTTCAATGATACATTGGGTCTTAAGATTCACATTAATTAGATTTAAATTAGGATCGTTAGGTTACAGGTTACTAGTTCTATTTTAAGAATTGATTGGTTATAGCTGAATCTTTCCAGCCTTTTTTTGACTAACTACGGTCAGTTTTTGACCAAGTTAACAGGGCTGGGGAGTTCGTATGTGTAGATCGGTAATTTCAGAATAAATAAAAGGGTAGTATAGGCTTTTTAACATAGAGTTTCACTAACTTGGTGTTAAGACTTGAGACGCAAGTCAGTCTTTTAAGGACTTTGAAGCAAAAACTAAAAATAAAAAGAGGGACTAGAGGTATAAAAATAAGATCTGAAGGCAGCCGTAGTTTGTTGCTATAAAAGGCACACCCTTTGCCTTGTTTTACAAGTTTAAAAGCCTAGAGAGAAATCCTGAAAACAAATATAGCAGAAATACTATTCCATTGCATTTTTTTTCACTATTCTCTAATCTGTTCAGCCTTGGAAAAAGTTCTGGAAAATCTGAAAGTTGTTTTACATAGTTTTGAATTCCAGCTCTTAATTTAAGTTTCCTAGCTCATCTAAGATCAAAGAAAAATCAATTTCTTGGTTTTGTTCAATAATTGAGGTCTAAAACTCATTAAAGTCCTTTTCGAGTTGATTTGGTTTGTTTGAGTTGGTCATTTTGGATGTTTACTGGTTGTGTCAATTGCTCGGTTTTGTTTGATATCAGTCCTGGGATCGGAAATCAGTTTTAAGCAATTGTTACTATCGTTTGCTGCTACTGATTTCTCCTTCTTCATTATTGTGGCTTCCAGGTACACTTCCTGAATGTGACACTTCCTAAATACGATACAATGTATATATCAAACAGAAATATGAAATGAAGTTTGCTCCATGATTTTGTTATAGACTTTGCTATTTAATGTTTTATATTTCAGGTAGTTTCCTTGAATAGGTTAATGTCCTTGTTGGAAATAAATCTGAACTGTATTGAAATGTTGAACTATTGAGCTTATGATTACTCATCTAAAACATTAGCCTTAGTATCGTGTAGTTTGATTTCTCATGCTAGTTTAACTTTTAAACTTAGAAAGTATCATGAACTTCAAATTGGGTTCTGAAATCAGGATGTATGCCCGTAGCAATGTCAAACTCAAGCTTAATAAATGTTTGTAGTACTGTAGTACTGTAGTGTTGATACCAATAATTTGATTTTAAAATAAGAGGATTTGCGTTTTTAATTGTGCTGTGTCCTTTGGTTTAAGACTTCGATCTAGATGTTAATTGCTTCATGTCAATTCATTGAATTCCTTAAGTATTTCTAGCAATTAGCTAGCTCAAACACAATCTGAACACAAATTTGGATTTTGACAATTAGTAGCTCGTCAATCTGAAGAGGTTATATATTGTACCCTTTATCACAAAAAAAAAAAGCAATGAAAATATTTGGAACAATTTTAAACAAGTTCAGCGGTTGTAAAATTAAACTGAAGTTCCATCTGGTTTGGGATCTGCTGATAGATCAAGGCTCAACGGCTTGTTCTGTTGATTGACTTGGGCCTCAGTTCTGTTTGATGCATAGTCCAGCTTCTGTTTCAACTCGTTTGGACCTGTGCAAAGGCTCATGACTGCCTAGCTTTTATAAAACATGGCTGAAGCTTCCCCTCCTTGTGCTAACCTCAAAGACCAATAACCTGAATCTATTTCTGAGTTTTTATTTAATTTGAATAATGCGGTTTGGGCTTCCAAGTTATGTAGCACATTCAAGCTATGAGGTTTCCCTCTTGTTTGAGAGTGAACTTGAACTTAGAGCACGAATCCCATGAATATTAGTTTATTAATAATATTAGTTGATTAAGTAATTTTAAGGACAATATTTAATAGAAATAATAGTTCTTTTAGGTTGGCCTTTAAAATAACACGAGGTGCGTCGCGCCAAATAAAATCACAAATTGTGTGGCCCTCTTCAACTACTTCTTTATAATATTTGGAACTCGCGGCGTGCCGTTTAGCTAATTTCCACGGCCCTCGCAAAGTTAAAAACGCATTAGATGTTTTAGGCACATTCTTAATAATCTTACCTTCCTAAATTAAGGTGTGCATTTCATGTGACCCAAATCCAAATCCAAAAATGTTGAATAAAATGTGTCGAGGATCCGGGTGCATTTCATGTGACGTGATAAAAAAATATATTTTAAGCGACGTTTAATTTCCTAAAATTATTAATTAAAGCGATAAAAAATTTCAAATTACACTATAGGATAACATGTATTAAAAATCAGATATTAGCAAAATATAATAGTTGAGCGATCGTGCTAGAACCACGAAACTCGGAAGTACCTAACACCACCACTCGGGTTAACAGTATTCCTTACCCAGATTTCTTGTTCGCATAATGTAACACTAGAGTCATTCTTTCCTCGATTCGGGATTTAAAGCGGTGACTTGGGACACCATTAATTATCCACAGTGTCGACTCTGAAATCTCTAAATAAAATAAATCATGTTTCGACTATCCTTAAATTGGAAAAAACTGCCTTTCTATGCCCTTCGCGTGGTGTAGTGTCCAAAAGGAGGTGTGACAGCTCTGGCGACTCCGCTGGGGAAGGAACCCAGAATCTCTAGTTTAGGGTTCAAGAAATCGAGCTAGAATAACTGTTATATTTGGCTTTTGTTATTTTCCTACACGTTCCACACTATATGTGCTAAATGCTTTACCGTCTTGATATTTGTTGATTTGTATATATAAACTGCTACAAAACCCTTCCTCTCTCTCCTTCTAAATCATGCAGAAGGGTGCACTTAGTGTGAATTCTCTTCTGTTTAGAATGTCATCACATTTTAGAACGAGGTTCGTACAAGCTGCTAAGCCGACGGAACTTCTGTATCCCCGGTACGCTGCCCCCTCCCCCCGTCCCGAGTTGTCTGCTTTGGTAAGCTAGGTCTAGAGCAATAAAGCCAGAGCTTAAACCTAGTACAACAAAACCTCATGCCAGATCCCTAGTAGGAACGCCTGTTTGCATCATGTGCATTTGACTTAGGGGACTCAACACAAGGGTTGGGTCCGTCTAGGACAGGTGTACCAAAATCAAAAGGATCATCCTGATGCATCTTATGTGCTACTTGTGCATTTATTTGCTCGGTTTTGCATGTTGAACAGCTCGTAAATAGTGGAAGAGATTTAGAAGATATTAGAAGCATAAATGGGTAAGTGAGAGGGACCACCTGCTTTGAAACACCAAAATCCAAATAATATCGAAACTCTCTCGGATTTGTGGAAAAAAAAGGAAAAAAAAAGAAAAAACAAAAAACGAAGGAAGCTTTGCTTTGGTTTTTACAAATTTACCGGAACTACGCCTGTTTGATTCTCACTGGATGTGAGATACATAGGAAACCCCCATCGGGCCTAACTTCCTTTTTTGCAAAAATAGCCAAAAATGATAACAAAAATGTTGATTTTAGCTATAAAAAGCTAGGTGATGCCGTTATTGTAAAAAATAAGCTGAATGTCCCAAAATGGCGCCGGAAGGCTGTTTTTCCAAGAATAGCCACCTTGAGTCATTTTCAACGGTTAACAAATACAACCTTAAAATCTTCTCCCTCGAGGCGCTAATATTCCGTATCCGCAAAACCGAAGTCTTACCTTGAAATAAAACTTGAGAAATTGTGAAAAAAAAAGAAAAGAAAGAAATGATGCTATTTTCCTTCTTTCGACCTGTCTTTATATCACTTTAATAGATGTGCAGGATGAGCACGAATGAAATTGAACCCTTCACAGTCCTTAATGACATCTCCTTAATGTTCCATATATGGTGGGGCAATCTAGGGTCGGGCAGCAAAGATACAGTGGAAAAGGTTCTGGGAGGCCTCGTCGGTTTATTAAAAATCAAGAAAATGTTGGACATAGTTGAGGATTTGATACCTTTCTGGGAGCCTACTCGCAATGTATTCCGTTTCTCCGACTTTCAGCTCACACCTACATTGGAAGAAGTTGCCAGTTATGCAGGGGTCAATGGAAATATTAGAAGCATGTATCCGTTGGCACCGAGACCAGTAACTCCCCACATGTTCCTAGACTTGCTAAGTATTAGTCGTGATGTTCGGGATGAAAATATATCAGAAGGGTATTGCACACTCCTTTTCTTGTATCATCGATATGGCAACCTCCTAGGTTTTGAAGGGCTAAACACTGGGCTAATCCATGCCAGAAACATAGACAAGTGGGAGGCAAGGGGGGCCTTTGCTTTCATGAAAACTTCTTAGGGAGTTGTAGTCTGTCCCCGAAAAGATGGTCACTTAGAAATCGGCTTTGTAGGAATGCTAGATGTGTCACTCAAAAAAGCCAACAGCACGGTGGTGCTGCTAATCGTGTCTGAAATCTATCAGTCTTTGACTATATGCCGAGAAGGTGGAAACTTCTTCCACGGTTGCAATCTGTTGCTACAACTATGGATGCAAGAGCACCTCTGTTACCGAACTGGGTACATGAACTACAGTTTGACCAGATTGAGTTGTATTAGAGAATTTAAGACTTGGGTAATAGGCATTGAATTCCCTGAGGGTACTGAGGCTTGACTATCATGTTCGAGATCCTTGGCCGCTGACAAAATTGAGTGGGCTTTCGGATGGCTTCCCGCTACTATGGCAGTATACACATTAGTTGAAGTACCTTATATTTTCTTGATGGGCATCTGGAGCATCCAACCCTAAGCTCCCTGCAGGGTTTCGCACCAATTGGGAAGATTTCAAAACGTCCATAGTGACGAATATCTAAGCAAGCAAGTCATCGAACTAGGCCCAAAGGCTGCATTTCTAGAAGGAAAGATCCGCCAAATATGAAATGAATGTAGGTTTCTTGAGCCTAAGACTAGTACGGGATCGACCTAGAGGTGAAGTGGACCCTAAATATATGATTTGGTATGGCAAAAGATTCCACATCACCAAGAGACCCGCAAAAAGGCCACATGTCAAACAATTAACTAACGTATCCCAGGGGCAACGGGATTGGGCAGCCAAAGAAAATGAATGCAGGACTAGGATAGGAGTATTGGAAAAGAAGGTTCGGAATCTTTAGTTTGAAAACAGCTTGCAAGCGGCAACCGATGAAGGTGATAAAAAGAAATTGACTCAGGAAAATAAGACTCTTAAGGCTCTGACCCGACATATTAAAGTACCATCCAACAACCAAGAAAGGAGTCGGGCCGATGAAATGTTGATAAGCGGGCTGAAAAGGCAAGTCTTGGAATGCCAAGAAGACCTGGAAAAATCCCAATATAATATAGCAAAAATCCAGGTGCATTGGGCAAAGAAAGCAGAAGAGTGCGCCTAATTTGTGCGAAAAATGAAAAGAAACTATGAAGCAACTATTGCTAATTTGATAAGAAAAGTAACTACCCTTGATGATGAGGAAATTAGGCAAGCCAAAGATTTCAAAACCGATAGGGAACATTGCTATGACTTGATGGCCCAAATGGAGGAGGAAATACAACAGCTGCAAAATCAGCACCTTCATAACTCCCATGGTTTGGAATCCAGGAGGTATCAGATAGGGCGGCTGGTTCAAGAATAGGGTAGGATTAGAGAGCAGATCAAAGCCATTGCTGACTACATTACCACGAAGTGCCACGCATGCAAGGACATGGAATTTAGCACCTTCTTTGCTACAGTGATGATTTTTGTTAGACAAATAATGGAAGACCTCCACCACCTTCAAGGGGATTTAGCATATAGGCCTGCGGCAAGACCGAATGATGTCCAGTGGGCCGTAGGAGTATTAGAGGCTTTAATGTATTCATGATTGTCCAGTTTGAGAGTCTGTAGTTCCTTGTATTTCAGTTGTAGTAGTGTGTTGGGTTAGTCGTTGCCATTTTAATTCAAAGTTGGTCTTTTTCGGTTGAGTTGGCGTTTTCTTTTCAGCGGTTGTAATCAAATGTTTACATTATATAAATTGAATATTTCTTTATTAGAAGTTGTAATCAAATGCGCTTTAAGAAAATGGAAAATTCCAAAAATAGTTATTTCATGTATTCTGATCTGATTCATGTGGGGTCATGATACATAGGCAATCTACATAGGATTCTACCGCAACCAAATAAAAGAAAAAAGAAAAGAGAAAAGAAACAAAGAGGGGGAGAATAGGAGAGAAAAGCACATGAAGAGAATGGAAAGCAATAAACAAACAATGGAAAAACAAGATGGGGAGTGAGAGGATAAAGCAAACAAGATGCATTGCAAATAAAGAATAAGGAAAGCCAGAATGACGCATGCAACCAAGCAAAGTCATGTTAGAAACAGTTAACTGCATAGGTGTATTTATTCCCAAAATGTGCAGTTTCCTATCTATTAATGCTCTAACCGCTAACAAAGTTGTTGTTGATAATTAGTCCAGACAGGTAGTTAATTCTTGCGGCATTCTGGCAACCCTCCCCTACAACACTCGGTCTAAGAGCAAGCAGATCATGGTCAATCAGGAAATCGATGCCAACATCATTGACCCCTCAAAAGAAGTAGAGGAATTGGACGGTAATGCAATGAAAGAGGAAATGTACAAACTGAATCACCAAATGGCTGAAATGTACCAAGCTTGGATGACCGGGATAGTAGCACCCCTGCCACCACCTAGTTTCATAGACGCTACCCTTATCCAAACTCCGGTCATGATTTCGAATGATCCTCTATACTCTCCCGATACACCCGCTTATTACAGTTTCCCCAACCACCATGGTATTTCATCACTCATCCTCCAACTATGTTTTCCCAAAAGTTCCCTCCTGTCACATCCACTATCCCTAACAATGAATGCCCACCCAAGGCTCATGACGTCCAATACTATGCAACAGAGGTTGCTCAAAAGATTCTTGAATTGTTCAAGTAGAGCCCGCAAGGTGTGCCTTGCAAAGAACTGTTGGTGTCCCCTGATGTTCGCCTACCCACAGGGTTCAAAGTGCAAATATTTAACTTGTATGATGGGTGTGCAGACCCGTTAGCCCACCTACGGGTCTATTGTAGTGAAATGAGAGGCGTTGGAGATAAAGATTACATGTTGATAGCATATTTCAATAAGAGCCTGACTGGGGCAGCTTTGGACTGTTATACTGTTCAAGATATCGGTAAATGGCCTACATTGGGTGACATGGCTCAAGATTTTGTTTGATACTTCCAATACAAATCCAGTGTTACCCCATACCGCATTTCCTTATCTAAAATGGAAAACAAGCCAGAGGAAAGCTTTAGTGAGTTTGGGCTTAGATGGAGGGAGCAAGCTACTCAAGTTAGTACCCCGATTGGTGAAGAAGAAATGGTTGAGCTTTTCATACAAGCTCAGGATCCCACCTACTTTAGTCATTTGATCCCAGCTTTGGGAAAACCTTTCAATGATGTGTTAAAAATGGGGGAGCTAGTAGAAGGGGGAACCAAGGCAGGAAAAATCATGAGTGGTTTGAAATACATTCAGAACATCCAAGTAAGCTTCGACGGAAGAAAGAGAAATAGAAAAGATGATCCGATGGGCTTTCCCGATCAACATTTCTAGCCTCGACATCGTCCTCGTGGATATTCTTGTGTACCAGATGATCCTCCCCTCTGCTGCCTCTCTCCACATAACTCGATCCAGCTCCACAGAATGCCTATCCACCCCCAAGAGCATACCAAAAACCTCCTGGATCAGGTTTCCGGCCCAAGAAATCGTTTAAGAAAGAGAGGCTGCTGAAAAAAGAAAAGGCTTTCACCCAATTGGAGCATCATACGCTAGTTTGTTCCAATGGTTGAAGCAATTCGACATGTTGAAGCCGATTGAGATAAAAATGCCAAACTCTCTGTCAAAGAAGTTTGAAGTTTCTCAAAGGTGCGCATATTGCTCAGATGCCCCGAGGCATGGCACAGAGTAGTGTTGGAGTCTGAGTAAAGAAATTCAGAAACTTATTGATGTAGGTGACATTGTCGTACAAAATCTGGATGCAGCAGACACTAGCCAAAGTCCATCGCCTGTGCATAATGAGACGCACATGTTGGAATGTGAGAATTCTTATGGGAGCCTCGGAAACACACATACTGCTGAGCTTTCAGTTCTATTAGAGGTTGATCTTAAGAACGAGTCGGTGAAATGGACCCAACAGCAATCTGTTATGAAGTGATGAAGACTTGTGAAGTTCCTAATATTATTAATGTGGAACCCAGCGGATAATATGTTGGGCTTGGTAATTGGAAAGACGCTCCATTTCTTGGCCATCCAGAGAGGTGTTTTGGCGGGTTATTTTGTTGTCATTTATGTTGTTCGGGTTATTTTTAGGGTTGTAATCTGGATATTGTCTTGTGATTCGAACCCTTTTATCCTTTTATTTTGCCTAGTTTTGTTTTTCGCAGTAACTCGTTTAGTGTCGTCTCCAGGGTCGTAATCCCAGTTTATTTCACTTGTTTTGATTGTTCAAACTCTTTCACCATCCGTCTAATGCATTTTTATACTTTCCATTGTTTCTAGTCATTTGGGTTAGTTTTATTTTCTTTTTACAATTCTTTTCCCTGCTGGTTCTAGTGACATGACATGCATGTTTAATTCTCAGCCTAGCCTTAAAAAGTTAGTTCATTCATGAAGCAATGAAACAATTATGAAGATGACAGGGAAACTTGAGGGAAATAAGAATAGATTTCGACTCTTTGAGATCTTGTGCTTCCGAACCATGTGAAACAGTAGTTGATAGAACATGAAGAAATCCTAAAAGCATGTTTGCGAAATTGACAGGGGCCATTCGTGGTAAGGAAAGTAAGAGAGTTGTCCATTGATGCTTTGTATTCCCCTAGACGTAGAAGGCGAATGTGTGGATATGGTTATCAAGGATGGTACAATCAAATGTTATGAATGTTTTCTGTGGTTCATTTAATTGCGTTGTTTGTAGTTGGTATGGTTTGGAGATTGGAATGATGAAGGCATTTTGTTCTTCTATCTAACCCTTTATCCTTCGTTATCCCTTTGAGCCTTATTTATTTTATTTTATACCCCTCGTCTTGAATCACTAGAAAAGATCATAAACACAAGCGTGAAAGATAAGTGAAAAAAAAGAGAAAAGAAAAATATTGAAAAGAAAAAAAAGAAAAGAGAAGGAAAACAACAAAAACAAAAAAAACCAAAAAAAAGAAAAGAAAGGAAAAATAAAGGGAAAAGAAAAATCCCAAAAAAGAAAAAAAAGAGTAATTTCAATGACATGAACTACGATAGACCTGATTCTTGTTAAGGATACGTAGGCAGCGTCATGGTTCGGTCTCATCAAAATAAAAGTCCAAGCGTCCCCAAGCAAGAAACTGAGGCAGAAGTTGTGGTTGTTGTAGAAGATCCGATTCCAAAAGTTGTAAGTTTGAACCTATTCAAGTTGTTTGAGCCTTTGGTACCCTTTTTTTCTAACCCTATCCAAAAGCCCACGTTATGGTCCAACGAAAGACCTTTTGATCAGTCTTCAAGAGTTGCCAAGTCGAACAAGTGGAGATGGCTGATGTCAGGGGCAACACTCTGGTACACGCAGGAAAGATAATGAAAATGAGAGTCTTATTGGTGAAAACCTTCAGGGTCACCGCAACGCAAAATGAGCTAAGAGAAATGAAGAATGAGAGAGTCTTATTGGTGAAAACCCTCACTGGAACCTTGAGGCGACTGTAAGTTGAGAGAAAGAACAAAATGAGAGAGGCTTGATGGTGAAAACCATTTGGGCGCTACAAGTCAAATAAGGATTGTGAATCAGATTGGATAATCGGACCATTAAAGACCAGCTTCACGGTCTGGGGGGTATATTGAACATCAGATTTGCTTAACAAAATAGGCCACAGGTGCATGTCATGGTCATTAAAGATGGTATCCATATCCGATAGGTCTCTACTGTGTAGTTGTTCTGTTAGGGATAACCTCTTTCCATTGTCCCTTAATCTATTCCTTTTGTTTTATTTATTCCTTCGTCTAGAGTCTATTTGGTCAAAACAAGTGAGAAATGACTTCAAAATTTTCCACCAACTTTCCAATTGCACAAAACGGGATCTGCTTGTCACATCAAAGCGGCATAAGTTAGGAAAGAACAATAGGCACATTGAGCTGGTAGCATTGAACATGGTTTGGGATTCGTTTGAAATACAAAGGCTTGGTACATGTATATTCATGGACAATGCAACAGAATTAGGGTTAGGGTAAACAGATCAAAAAGTGTTTTCTATGATAAGACTGACGAGAAGGGTGGTAAACCAGTGAAAAGAAACATCTTCCAAGAAGAAATCGAAGTTATCATGGCTAGTGATGGAGCAGTAGACCTCAAGGCCAGAACCAGTGGTTTGAGTCAACAGAGAACATCATACACAGTGTGGTTGGTAACAATTAATATGCTTTGGGGATCAGGTGAAACACAAAGGTTTGGCAAATATGAGTTCAGGAACAATGCAATAGACGGAAGGTATTGGGTATGAATGAGAAGCGGTATTTTGGGTTAAGGTTTAAAAAGGAAGTGGTTAATCAAGGAAAAATATGGGTCTTCGAATGAAAATAAATTATCATGACAAGTGAAGGAGCAATAGACCTCAAGGTCAAGGCTAGTGGTTTAAGTCAATAAAGAACATCATACACATGTAGTGGGGGCAATAGACATGCTTTAGGATTCATGTGAGACACAAAGGTTGGGTAGATGCCAATTAATAAGCAATGCAAAGGTTGAGTAGATGCCAGTTCATATGGAATGCAACAAATAGAGGTATTGAGTTTGAACAGAGAAGATGTATTTTCGGTGATAAGGATGACAGAGAAATTTGTTATCCAATAAGCAAGCAACATATTTCAAGGAAATCAAAGTTGCCATGGCAAGTGAAGGAGCGTAGGACAAAGATGGGGGAGTATAGTAAAGCCATATGGGTTCAGAGGTTAGGCGAGCATAGTACATTGACTTGGTAATCTCAGGAAAGATGTAAGAGCTCTAGAAAAGGGTCAAAAGAGCAACACAAGGATGGGGAGCAGAAGAAAGCTAGAAGGCTCAGGGGTCAGCCGATCATAACACACTGCCCGGGTAATCTCAGAAAGGATGCAAGGATTATGGCGAAAGAGTCAAAAGCACAACACAAAGATGGAAAAGGTCGCAAGAATTACAACTGTCACACCTCCGTTTTTGCTTACACGTGGCTACCCCGAAAGAAGACATGTGTATAGGAGTTTTTCCAATTTAAGTGACATTATTCAATACGAGATTATTTATTTCAAGATTCGTCACTTGGGATAGGCTTGGCTTTTGGTATCCCAAGGTACCGGTTTATTTAAAATCCCAAATCGAGGAAATTTTGACTGCCCGATTAGAGTCTGCGAACTAGAAATTTTCGAGTAAGGAATTCTGTTGACCCGATGGAAGGTGTTAGGCACCCTCGGATCCCGTGGTTCTAGCACGGTCACTTAAAATCATTAAAAGTGGCAAAAGTATGATTTGATATAAATGTTAATCCTGCAACTTTAGATTACTAACCGCTTTTAACATCTTATATAGGAAAATTTACAATGTTATTAAAACACGTCACGAGTCACGTCACATAAATGCACCCACAATTTTAGACATATTTTAATTCCATTGATGATGGGATTTGGGTCACATAAATGCACACCCGAATTTAGGAAGGTATTTTTATTAAATACGCCCCCATAGCAACTACGTCTTCAAAATATTTGGGAAGTCCGTGAAATTCGCTAAACGACACTACGTATTTTTCTATGTGATTTAATGAATTAAAGAGCCATTGCATGATATTTGATTGGATTAACGCGGCTCACTTTATTTTATAAGGACATTGAAACACATACTAAGTTCTCTACTATTGCTGGTGTTTAAATACACTAATCGTTTATAGTAAGGCAAAATATTTCGGAAAATGATTCTTGCATCTTAGCCTCACTCATGGCTAATTGCACACACTGGATTCAAGTTTGGGCCGGCCCAGAACACACATTGTATCTGGACACCACTGGACCTCTCAACTGGGCCCAGAATTAATTTAGATGTAAGAGTCCATATGAAGATGTTTCGATAATGGCTTTTTGAGTTCAAATTTATGCACACGATTAATTATCTATACATTCATAAAGAGGATACTAATGATCAGTATATGTAAATTTTCAGCATTTGATCTGAACTAACAGATTCATATACTCTTCAGTCGGAGTATATGAATCTAGCTTTCAAAATTCAATTATGATTTGGGTTATAAAGTGTTAGGTAAATCTGAACAAGTTATTGCTAAGTGTATGGAAATTTAAACGAACTAAAACACTACACAAATGTTTCGATTTTTGAATAACTTCCAAACTGATATTTTCTAAATCCAACATTTTTAGCGAAGTAAGAAAAAAAACAAACACTTGAAATAGCTTTATCACGAGCTAATCTTACGAATAATTACACATGCCTCAACTAGCAGCCTACATATCCAGATATTACAAAGTAAATCCACCACAAATGTGTTGTTATTACAAAAATTTTATCAGTTCAAGCGTCTAAGTACAACAAAACAGTTACCTTATCATTACATATATATTCGAACTAGATAAGGGGAAAATGGGGATATGATTCAAGAATAAAGACGACAGATATAGACCTTCACATTTAGGATTATACTGGAACTTCATATATCAATGAGCATCGACATGTACTTAGAATTTTAGCAAGGAAAAAAAGCGTATGAGTAATGATGTTAATCAACAAGCAAAATAGCAGCCAACTCGAACAGTATACCCAGGTTTTTAGGGAGTTTTGATAGAATTAAAATCCCAAAAGAATAAGAACAATACTGGTAGTTTCCCACAGATATAGGGAGAACTAATATGAATTGTTATCTCTAGAATTCAAAAGAAGAGTCCCCACCCCCCATCCTCTAAAAATGCTCAGGTGGTTTCTTTTAAAGTGGAGCCTTAGGGCAACAACTTTTCTCTTGTTTTTCCTTTAGTCCTTGAGTTAGTTTTACACTTTTCCTAAATGGTCCTTCATTTCCCGACTTGTGCCTCATGTTTGAGGCAGAAATTATGTTTTAGTCCCTTACTAGAAGGTTCTAGGGGATTATTGTCAGATTTTTAAGGTTCAAATACCCCTATTTACTTTCCTAAATAACCAACCTGTAGTATTTAATCGTCGTTATTCCTTGACCCTGGTCAATTGTATTTGTGTTATGGGCTAAGGTTTGGTCTTGGATTAACAGGTCCATTGGATCCATACAACTAAGTGTCCTAATATTGATTGGTTGATCAGTTATTATTACTTAGGATCATAAACATTTAGGAGTCTTTGTATTAAGACCAATGGATCACTATCAACCAGAAGACCAATCAACTAATACTCATTACAAGAAAATTCTAATTAAATCACTCAAATAAAGCTTGAAACAGGGATTGAAAAAATTAGAAAGCAATTAAAGATTCAACCACACAAATCAGCCTAAACTATGCCAATACGAAAGATAAAAAATTACTATGAAGATACAAACACTGAATAGCTTAAACGCCTAATCAAACTAATCAGAATATGAGATGAAGGCCAACAAAACATAAGAATCACACTACTGAAGAATAAACAAACTAGGCTTTAAGAATCAAGGAGCTAAAATTAACAAGATATCAAATTATTCAAGAGACGAAGAGATTTCAAACTAATAACATACAAAGATATATAACTACTGCACCTATTTCATATAAGATTGTACACAAACAAACAATTATTCAAATGAAATCAAAAGCTTTAGAGCTAAAAGAAATGACGCGAATATATACAGAAGAAGACAAACTAATTAGCTTTTGTTTTACACATGCACATCCACTTGAGCCGATTTTGTTGGTTCTTGACTCCTTCTACATGGGCTTCTAGCAACTTATTTTGGGATGATGGGCTTTCAGCGTTCAGGACTGGGGTTCTGGTAATTCTGAGACCTTGTGAGGTCTCAGATTTGATTTTCTTGGTGATTGGTGGTGTTTGGGGGTTGTGGGGGGTGGGGTATAGTTGGGGAGGGAAAAGTCCAAGGGTTTCCTGGGAGGAGTTTGACCAAGTTTTGACGGGGTTTGGGTTTTAGGGTTGAACTTCGAATCAATGTTCGACACGTTTTGACTAGATTCGAAGGATGTGACACATATCGTTGGAATGAGGAGATTGAGGCGTTCAGGGATGTAAGTTTGGAAGGGTTTGGAGTTGAGTTGCCGGAGATGGGGTTCCGACGACCTTTCTGTGAATATTTGAGCTGATGGGGGGTCATTCGAAGGGAAAGAACTGCAGGACGGGGAAGGGGAGGTCATGGTGGTTTTATGGTGTAAAGCTGGAGGGGTTTGGAATAGGGTCGCCGAGACAGTGGTTCCGACGACCTTGTTTTTTAATATTCGAGACGGAGGGGGTTTACTCGACGGGAACTAATCACAGGGTGGGAAAGAGGAGGTTATGATAATTTGGTGGTGTAAATCTGGGGAGGTTTGGTTACCGGCCGCCGCCGTGAGGCGATTTCCGGCAGCGGCGTTAGGGTGGTACACGGGTGGTCGATGGTGGTCATCAAGGGGTGGTCAAGGGCGGTGTTACACTGGGTAAATGGTACGAGGAAGGAGGGGGGTTGGGTCTCTGAGTGTATTAGAGACGTTGGGACATATGTATATGATTTTTGGGGGGCTTTCATGACCGTTGGATGATCAAATGATCAACGGTTGTGATGAGCTTTCTCTAAACTACGACGTTTTGGGTTGGTCTTGTGTGGACCGGACCGGGGTCGTCTGTTTGGGCTGGGGCTTGTGGGTTTCAAAGGGGAAAAAGGTTTGGGCCACTCAGGTCTGGCCCAATTGTGGCTAGTCCGAGTGGCTATGCATACATGTATATATATATTTTTGTCTTTTCTTTTTATTCTCTTTTTTTAAATTAACTCCTAATTTTATTAAAAAATAAAACAAAAATTACTAATTCACACAAAGAAAATGCAATAATAAAAAATGCCGGAAATATATATTTTTGTATTTTAATTTGTAAAACAAACTTATGTAACAATTAAATCCTAAACAATTTTAAACATGCATTAGTAAACACGCACTGGCACACGATTAAATTCTAAAAATAGAAAATTAATATTTAAAGAAAATCCTAAACTTTTGAGAGTCCCGTAGGAGCTATTTTAACCGGGTAAAAATCATGTGCTCATAGCCAAGCATAGTAAACTGACTCAGCAATCTTAGGAAAGATGTAAGAGTTATGGCAAAAGGGTCAGTAATGCAAGACAAATATGGGGAGCAGAGTAAAGCCACAAGGGTATGAGGGTGAGCCAAGCATAGTACATTGACTTGATTATCTCAAGAAAGATGTAAGAATTCTGGCAAAAGGGTGAGGAGTGTAACACAATAATGGGGGAGCAAAATAAAGCCATAAAGTTTCGAGGGTCAGCCAACCAACTCAGGCAACTCATCATCAACATGGAAAATTGAACACAACGGAACACGACAATGGGGAGGCTGCTTCCAACAAGAATGTCGCAAGCTAACCACAATTTTTCAAATTGACAAGTTTTCTTTGATTGACACAGGGGCAAAAACATTTCGGAAGATTCTGAGGGAGGCCAGCTGCAGGGGAAGGCAAGCACATGGCATGTATGATAAAAAATCTTAGGACCCACCTGGAAAATGGGACACAGTCAGTTAAAACTCAATAAGGAACATAATCCGACATAAATATTATCCCCAGCAAGAGTATAATGGGACGAAACATTAATTAGCAACCCCAAGCAGAGACAACCGAGAGCTAAAATGGACATCTTGAAATTTGCAAGACCCTCTTGGAAGTGGGACTCAGTTTAAAACTCAAACAGGTGCGGGTAAGATAGGCAGGCGCAAGCACCTTCCAAGTAAGAGTCGTCGGAACCCTCCTGAACATTGATCACTAGCAGAAACAGAAGGAAGTTAGAATTGTCATTTAATATGGAACCCTCAGGACCCTCATGGAAAAATGGGACTTATTTAAAGGTTAGATGCAATTAGGAATACCAAAGAAACAATTGGGGGGGGGGGGGCATGGTCAAGCCCAAATATTTCCCCAACAGGCGTCATCAGGACCTGCATGGATAGTGGGATTTAATTATAAAAACTTTCATGACCCACGTGGATAATGGGATGTAGCTCTAAGTACTAACCCCCAGCAGACATTTTTCATCTAATTAAAAGTTGTCATGACCCTCCTGGATAATGGGAAATAGGTTAATCACCAGTCGTCGGTAGATCCCTAGCAGACATAACTCTGATAACTAGACATCGTGGAAAATAATGCCTTCCGAGAAACATAGACTAATCTTAAAAGTTGTCACTAGCAAAGAGCTGTCAGGACCCTCCTGAATAGAGAGAAGTAGCTTTCAGATTTAAGAAATAGTTGATAATGGGATTTGATTAACACTCACAGATGCGCCCAACACCAAACTGGGGCAGAAAGAATTTCGAGTGTTTTGTTTGTTTTGTTGTGATCAGGTACACATGCACCAGTCTCAGTGAATACTTTTCAAATTTGAAGTTCTCCGTAATCAAGCGCCCACCTGGAGAACAAGGGAATATTTTTCAAGTTGCAAGTTTTGGTAATCAGGCGCCCACCTGGAGAACCAGGGAATATTTTTCAAATTTCAAGTTTTGCTAATCAGGCGCCAACCTAGAGAACAAGGGAATATTTTTTAAATTGCAATTGCAAGTTTTGGTAATCAGGCGCCCACCTGGAGAATAAGTGAAAATTTTTAAAGTTGCAAGTTTTGGTAATCAATCGCCTGCCTAAAGAACAAGGGAATATTTTTCAAGTTGCAAGCTTTGGTAATCAGGCGCCCACATGGAGAACAAGGGAATGTTTTTCAAAGTTCAAGTCTTGGTAATCAGGCGCCCACATGGAGAATAAAGGAATATTTTTCAAAATTCAAGTTTTGGTAATCAGGCGCCCACTTGGAGAACAAGGGGAATATTTTTCAAATTTCAAGTTTTGGTAATATGGGACCACCTGGAGAACAAGGGAATATTTTTCAAACTTCAAATTTTGGTAATCAGACGCCCACCTGGAGAACAAGATAATATTTTTCAAGTTACAAGTTGGGATAATCAGGCGTCCACCTGCAATATGACAGAATACATTTCAAGTCCAGCAATTCGGCATCAAACATAGAAGAAGAGAAAACAAGAAATCAACAAGTCAAAAAGAAGTTTATAGAAATAAATACCAGTCGACAAGGCAACAAGAAGTTATACTGGAAGAAATACTAGTCAACAAGGAAACAAGAAGTTCAACAGGAAGAAATACAAGTCAACAAGGCAACAAAGAGTTTACAGGAAGAAATACAAGGCAACAAAGAAACAAGGATCAAGAGCAAGTCTGAAGATATAGATATGTTCTTTTGTAACGCATAGTTCATAGCTTCGTCTAGATTCTTTTTATTTTCACGAGGTGTAATAAGGAGGTCTAGAAAGCAGTAGCAGCAGCAACAATAATGAGATCACAGCTCCGGTAGTCCCAGCTACCAAACACTCGTGAACTACAGTGACCAAATTCCTCTTTAGCCAAGGATATGTAGGAAACTTCTGAATCAGCGTGAAGTCAAGCTTTTCAAAACGCTTCTCACGGAGTGTTAAGCAGGCAAAAATCTCTCATGATTTCTCACTTGTATTTGCCCGAAGACGCATCGTGTCTCTGAGAAAAGAGGAGCATCTGTGAGCATGTGACTTTTGTCCAGTTTAAGTTACTTATATTAATTCTTAAAATTTGGATTTTTCCTTATTTGTGTGATTTTTAGAAGTTAGTTGCATAATTGTGTGTTCCTTTGCATTTTCAGTACATTTTAATTCATCAAAATAACAAAATAGTCACTTTACATTTTTGTTTACTTTTCCTTTTTCAGTTAAGGATTTAATCAATTTTAAGAAAATTAATTAGTTTAATTTTGTTTAAATCAGGTCTTGTATTTTAATTTTGCATTTTCCAAAATTTGGATAAAAAAAAGAAGAAAGTAAAGGAAAGGAATTAATTTTGAAAAAGGAAAAGGTTTTGAAAAATGGAGGGATAAGATTTTATAATTTGGGCCAATCTCTCAATTTTTTGCTCAGCCCAAACAAACTCCTTCCCCGGAACCCATTAAACCATGCCAAAACCCGCACACCCAAACCCGATCCACCGCCTATGTCCCCAAACAACACTGTTCAGTTACCAAACGACCTCGTTTATACCATCTTCCATTTGGACCGTTGATCTCAGTTGATCAAACGGTCTAGAACTGGATACTCTTAAAGTATTTTACTGTCCTAACGGCCCCACCTTACCCCAAATCATATTTGAGAACCCCTGAAACATGCTAGCTAAACGCTGCCGTCTCCCGCCATCCTCCTCCCTAGACCGCCACCGGAAATCGCCGAATACCAAACGACTCCAAAATTACACCGCACCACCCTCTCAGCCTCCTGTTTTATACCCTGCTATCATTTTCTTTCAAATCCTGCCAGATCTTGTCAAATATATGAATCAGTGGTCGCCGCCTCCACCGCCCACGGTGGCGCCACCTCTAAGCCTTACCATATTACCACCACATAGCCTCCTCATCTCCCACTTTTTGAATCCATGGTTTATAGCCTTCGAATATTACAGGAGTTGATCGAATTTCAAATCGTAGAAATGACAGAACCCTAGATGCCTAATTTGCTCGATGCTCCCAAATTCGTTAGCCTAGAGATATGATTCGAGGCACGAAATAATGTGCTCGTTTGTTCTTGAAAAAGAACAAGGGTTCACATCATTTCGGACCTCAAATAGGAGTCCTATTTGGTTCAACCCGTCATCGATGAGTTTCCGTTTTCTTTTCCGCCTTGACTATTTGCTTGCATGATCGGATAATTTAGAGTTTTAGGTTTTTGATTAATGATTCTGTCCTGTTTTGATTTTATTCTAATTTTTTATTTTGTGTCTGTTTTCAATTAAACAATCTTACATAGGCGAGTTCTCTTTTTCTTTCTCTTGTTATTTGAATTCATTGATTTTTTTAGTTTTCTGATTAATTCCGTGCTTTTGTTTAATTTACCTAGTTTCGTATTTTAGATTAGTTTAAGTTTCTGATTTTGTTCGTATTGATACTAAGTCGCAAATAGTGTTGCTAAGTGAATTAATTTGAATTGTCGAGTTTTAATTTAGGATAAAACTAGGATTAGTGTAATTTGATTAATCAATGATTGTCACTGTTTTTTATATCCCATTTTGTTTTGAATTTCTTCAATTGATAGTTTACTTCTTTTCAATGGTACATTGGGTCTTAAGAATCACATTAATTAGATTTAGATTAGGATCATTAGGTTACAGGCTACTAGTTCAATTATAAGAATTGTTTGGTTATAGCTGAATCTTTCCAGCCTTTGTTTGACTAGCTATAATCAGTTTTTGACAAATTTAACCGGGCTGGGGGGTTAGTAAGTATAGTTTGGTAATTTCAAAATAAATAAAAGGGTAGTATAGGCTTTTTAGATAATAGGAGTCTTGTAGTAGCATGAATTAGAAACCCCTGGAACCTTCTAGTTGGGTTCAAAATAGAGTTTCAATAACTTGGTGTTAGGACTTGAGACACAAGTCAGTCTTTTAAGGACTTTTCAAGCAAAGACTGCAAATAAAAAGAGGGACTAGAGGTGTAAAAATAAGATCTGAAGGCATTCTCGTTTTGCGCTATATGGGCATACCCTTTGCCTTGTTTTACAAGTTTTGAAGCCTACAGAGAAATTCTGAAAACAAATATAGCTGAAAATACTGCTCCATTGTATTTTTGTTTCAATATTCTCTGATCTGTTTAGCCTTAGAAATAGTTCTGGAAAATCTGAAAGTTGCTTTACAATAGTTTCGAATTCCAGCTCTTAATTCAAGTTTCCTAGCTCATCTTAGATCAAAGAAAAATCAATTTCTTGGTTTTTGTTTAGTAATTGAGGTCTAAAACTCATTGGAGTCCTTTTCAAGTTGATTTGGTTTGTTTGAGATGGTCATTTTGGCTGTTTATTGGTTGTGTCAATTGTTGGATTTTGTTTGATAACAGTCCTGGGATCAGAGATCAATGTTGAGCTGTTGTTACTGTTGTTTGCTGCTACTGATTACTCCTTCTTCATTGTTGTGAATTCCAGGTACACTTCCTGAATATGACGCTTCCTGAGTACGATGCAATGTAGATATCAAATGGAAATATGAAATGAAGTTTTATACATGATTTTGTTATTGACTTTGCTACTTAATGTTTTATATTATGAGTAGTTTCCTTCAATTGGTTAATGTCCTTGTTGTTAATAAATCTAGACTCTATCAGACTATTAAACTATTGAGCTTGTGATTTCTCATCTTAAACATTAGCCTTAGTATCGTGTAGTTTGATTTCTCATGCTAGTTTAACTATTAAACTTAAAAAGTATCGTGAACTTGAAACTGGTTTTTGAAATGAGGATGTATGCCCATATCAATGTCAACTCAAGCTTAATAAATGTTTGTAGTAGTGTAGTACTGTAGTGTTGATACAAGTAATTTGATTTTAAAATCAGAGGATTTGCGTTTTTCATTGTGTTGTGCCCTTAGATTTAAGACTTCGATGTAGATGTTAATTGCTTCATGTCAATTCATTGAATTCCATAAGTATTTGTAGCAATTAGCTAATTCAAACACAATCGGAACACAAATTTGGATTTTAACAACTAGTAGCTCGTCAAGCTAAAAAGGTTATACATTGTCTCCTTTATCACAAAAAAAAAATCAATGAAAATATTTGGAACAATTTGACACAAGTTCCGCGGCTATATGATTAAGCTGAAGTTCTGTCTAGTTTGGGATCTTCTGATAGATCAAGGGTCAATAGCTTGTTTTGTTAATTGACTTGCGCCTCAGTTCTGTTTGATGCATAGCCCAGCTCCTGTTTCAACTCGTTTGGATATGTGCAAAGGCTCACAACTGCCTAGCTTTTATAATACATGGCTCTTCCCCTCCTTGGGCTAACCTCAAAGACCAATAACCTGAATCTATTTTTGAGCTATTATTTAATTTGAATAATGCGGTTTGGACCTTCCAAGTTAAGTAGCACATTCAAGCTATGAGGTGTCCCTCTTGTTTGAGCGTGGAATTGCTTAGAGAGCGAATCCCATGAATATTAGTTTATTAATAATGTTAGTTGATTAAGTTGTTTTATGGACAATAGTTAATAGAAAATAATAGTTCTTTTAGGATGGCCTTTAAAATAACACGAGGTGCGCCGTGCAAAATAAAATAACAAATCGCGTGGCGCTCTTCAACTACTTCTTCAAAATATTTAGAACTCGCAGCGTGCCGTTTAGCTAATTTCCACGGTCTTAGCAAAGTTGACAACGCGTTACATGCTTTAGGCGCGTTCTTAATAATCTTACCTTCTTCAATTCGGGTATGCATTTCATGCGACCCAAATCCAAATCCCAAAATGTTAAATAAAATATGTCGAGGATCCAATGCATTTCATGTGACGTGATCCAAAAACATATTTTAAACGACATTCAATTTCTTGAAATTATTAATTAATGTGTAAATAATTTTAAATTGCACTATAAGATAACATGTATTAAAAATCATATTTTAGCCAAATATAATAGGACAGCGACCGTGCTAAAACCACAGAACTCAGGAGTTCTTAGCACCTTCGCCCGGGTTAACAGAATTCCTTACTCAGATTTCTGGTTTGCAGAATATAATAACATAGTCATTCTTTCCTCGACTCGAGATTTAAACTGGTGACTTGGGACACCATTAATTATCTTTAGTGGTGACTCTGAAATCTCTAAATAAAATAAATCCTGTTTCGATTCTCCTTTAATTTGAAAAAATTCCCTTTCTATGCCTTCCGCGGGGTGTAGTGTCCAAAAGGAGGTGTGACAGTAATGTCGAGTCTTTTGTTATTGTATTTTCTATTTTTTATCGGAAATGTGTTTTAAATCAAAAATCCAAAAACAAAGTAATTTTACATTTTTATATTTCCGTTATATATTTTCTTTAGAGAACTAACTCTGGAAGTTCCAAAAAAAAAATCTTTTAATGTTTTTCGTAGGAAATTAATATCTAGAACTCATTATAAAAATTACTTTTATATTCCCTTTAATACTTTAAGAATAAAAACTTTTAAAAAAAGAATTTTCTTTTAGTGCCTCTTTAAAAGTTTTCTTTAAGATATTAATTCCAATATCAAAAAAGATTTTTTTTAGGTTCTTCTTTGGGAAATTCATGAAAAAATAAATATTAAAAAAAATTATTTTTGCTTTTACTAGAACTTTAGGACATTGTACACAAAAGAAAAAGAAAAAAACATACTTTATCTTTAGTTTATCTTCAAAGTTTCGCCGTTAGGTAGTCAAAACTAAAAACCAAAAATATTTTTTCTCATCTTGTTCATTTAATGGTTCGAAATCTTTCCTTCAGGATATCACACAAAAATTCAAAATATTTTTCTGTGGTTCATTCTTTAGATTTTCTTCCTAAAAAAAGAATCAAATATATTTTTTTCTTCTAGGGTTTTTTTCTTAATAATTTGTCACCGAGTATTTATTTAATAAAAGAGATATATGCTCGTTTAAGCTTGAGCTTAGAATAAATTATGGAACATTATGTCCATAAAATTCAAAAAAATAATTTGTTTCTTTTATTTCTATATTTTTATAAGAGTAGTCATTAAAGTAATAAACGAAAAGAAAATGAGAACATTAGCTTGTTTACTTTTTTATCGATCTTTCCGAACTATGCAAAGATCTGATTCATTAGGCATCATTATACATAGAAAACCTACATAGGTTCGATCGAATAATTTTTATATTTTATTAAAAGAAAAAGGAAAAAAGGAGGAAACAAACAGAAAAAAAGAAAAAAAAAGGTGAAATTATGGCATGAGAGGAAAGACGAGGTTGATAATTATAAGAGAAAAGAGGAAGGAAAATGAGCAATCCAAGAAGTTCCAGAAAAGAAAAGAAAAGAGAAGATTGAGATGAACGAATTGGGATAATGCCACGTGACCTTGTGACCCTCGAAGTCATTTTTGAACCATTAAATATTGCTAGGTGCGTTGCACAAAATGTGATATTTGCAGCTGCTAAATGTCCTAAGGCTAACGTGATGACCTCATTTTGTTCCTTTTTATTATCTCCATTGAGCAGAAGGATGGTTGGTTTGTGGTTCTTAAGGTAAGTCATCCATACAATACAAGGTCAAAGAGCAAGGTAGCCATGACTTGCAAAGACCTAGACACAAGAGTTGTTGACCCGTCTGGAGTCGGAGTCTAAATTGAAAGGCGAGGTCCAAATGTTGAAACAGTAGATGGTAGAGATGTATCCGTCTTGGATGACGGGACATCATCCACCTTCATTTCCCACCAACTACACTGAAAACCCTGAAACTATCCCACCATAATCACAAATCCCAATTCCCACTGCTGCTGATATCTCCCCTAAACCTTTTCACACTCCACCCCGCAGAACCACCTCATATCCCTCTCTTTTTATCACTCATGTTCAGGTAGATCATCAAACTTCTACCTTCCTTCGATCCTCTAACGAGAAAGTGTTCAATGTCCCCGATGCCAAACACTATGCTCCAGAACCAACTTTCAAAGTCTAGGATCCATACTCTCACGCTCCTTTTTTTGAGCCTCCCGGCGATACTGAAAATCCTGTTAAGACAGTGGAGCAAGATGATATAACTAGGAAGGTGAAAATGATAGGGCAGTCTTTAAGACATATGCAAGGGATAGGTAGCCAGATAAGCGTGTCTTATAAATACTTGTGCTTGTTTCCTTACATCCAACTGCCCGATGGGTTTAAAAGGCCAATGTTGAATTTGTCTGATGGGCGTGGAGATCCAGTAGCCCATCTGAGGAGTTATTGCAGTGAAATGGGAAGTGTTGGCGGAAAAGATGAGTTGATGATGGAGTATTTCAGTGAGAGCCTGACTAGGTGTCACGACCCTAGTTCGCCCTCCGTGAACATGTCGTGATGGCACCTAGTCCGTATAACTAGGTAAGCCTAACAATGCAGAAATACAACATAGCTTGTGGAATAATTTATTAAAACTGTATATAAATGCCGCTTAGCATATACAACTCAATAATGCGAAAGTCTACAATATCACCACAAAAATCGGAAACTCACGGGAACACAAGCTAGAAAAAGTACTGTAAAACACTCTAATCTCCAGAAATGTCTACAAAAAGAGTACGATAGAAGGCTAAATACTATAGATGGATTAAGGAAGGAGACTTTTCGATCTGGGGACATGGAAGTTGTACCTCACAGTCTCCGTAGCTCTCCCTACCTCAAGGATAGTGCGCCTGAGTCGAGGTATCTGAATCTTCACATGAAAAACATGCACAGGAGGGGCATGTACAGCACAACGGTACTTAGTAAGTGTCAAGCCTAACCTCGGTTGGGTAGTGACGAGGAACGTCAGGGCCCTACTGAGATAAAATACAATAATAAGGTTGACAACAATATCAAATAAGCAGAATTATTGGAATACAACTGTAATGTAAGTGAAGTTACACAAACAACAATTTAACACATAGAGGATAAGATAACATAGAGCAAAACTGCTCAATATCAGTACAAATAACGAGGATCTCCAAAGATACCATCCTGTAGTCCATTTCATCAATCTGTCTGAAGAGCTCCCTGGATACCGTCCCGTAGTCCAGCATATGTGTATATCTGAAGGATCTCCTAGAATACCGTCTCGTAGTCCAACTATCAATGCGCGGGAATCTACCGGAACCCTGGCCCGTAGTCTCAAATGTAAATACCCAGTAGTTCCATATAACTGTGGAAGGGGATCTATCAGGAATCGAACCCGCAGTCCCAAAGTAAATATACATGGGGGATCTACCGGGAATCTAACCCGTAGTCCCAAAGTACATATGTAGGGGGATCTACCGGGAATAAAACCTGTAGTCCTAAAGTAAATATACAGGGGGATCTACGGGGAATCTAACCCGTAGTACCAAAGTAAACCGACAAGGGAGGGGGGGGGGAGCTACCGAAATCCCACATCCACAATCCCAATGTAAATATGCAGCTACAACAAGAAGATATTCAACAACGAAGTTTAAAGAAATACAAGCCAACAGGAATTTCTAGCCAAACATGTTTCACGTAGTACAACAAAGCAACTTAAGCAAATAGGCTATTTAGATCAACTAAGCTTGATTTTTCTAAAGTAGCACAGGCTATAACTCCAAATAGAATAAAGTCGGTAAAAAATAAACTCAATCTAAATATATAAGTAAAATTCAATTTTCAACAATTAGCTCGAGTACGCGCTCATCACCTCACGTACAAGGCTTTTAATTACAAAACATCATATCCTAAGGGGAAAGTCCCCAACACAAGGTTAGACAAGCCACTTACCTCGAACCGGCTCCAACTCTAATTGAAATCACACTTTGCCACGAGTATCCGACTCCTTGGTCCATAGCTATTCAATTCAATTACACATCGTAAATAACATCTCAAGCAACTGATTTTACTATTTAATTAAAAGCTGAGGCGTGAAATTAGATAAAATGACCAAAACTCCCCTCAAGATAACGTCTCAAAATCAGATAATTTTCATATTTTCAGAACCCTCGTACTCTCACGAGTCTAACCATATAAAAATCTCCCAAATCGGAGGTCAAACACCCACTCAAAACTCAATTGTTTTGTCTATGAAGTTTTACCCATTTTCCATTTAAAATCTGAAATTAGAGGATGAAATTAACAAAAGATTGATGGAATATAATGCAAAAGGGTTAAGGAATAGTTACCCAATGATCTCCCCTTCAAATCACTCTCAAAATTGCCCTCTCTCGAGCTCCAATGCGATTTTTTCTAACTTATGAAACTAAACCCTCGAAATCACTATTTCTGGCCAGTAAATTCCGCATCTCTGGTCCCGCTTCTGCGGAACATATGTCGCATCTACTACTTCCACTCAAAGGACCAGGAGTTGCATCTGCGGTTCTTCTTCCGCTGACGCGAAACCGCTTTTGCAGTAAAACATTCGCCTCTGCAGAACCTGGAGGAATGACTCAAAGCCGCTTCTCCGGCCCTTTAGCCGCTTTTATGGTGATGCATCTGCATAAATTAAGCTGCAGATGCGAAAATACCAGAAGCAGCAATGCTTCAGCTTCTACAACACTTCTCCGATCTTCCCGTCAACCCTCCGAAAGCATCCCGAGGCCCCCGGAACATCAACTAAGAGTATCATCAACACCTCATACCTCATTCAAACTTGTACCAATTCATAAACCACCTAAAACAACACCGGGAACTCAAAATAATCAAGGATTTGAGCCTAAGAACTTCAAATTTCATCGAAACAGGCTTTCGATCAAAAACCTAACCACACAATATCCGAATGACCTTATATTTTGCACATACGTCCCAAATGGCATGATGGTGCTACTACAAATTTCAGAATTGCATTCCAACACTCGGATAAAAAACTCACTATCGGACCGGAAACTTTAATAATTCAAACTTCGGCATTTCTAGCCTAAATTAGCTACGGACTTCCAAAATGCATTCCAAACACACTCCCAACCCCGAAATCACCAAACCAAGCTAATGAAACCATTGGATTTCCATTCTGATGTCGTATTCTCATTTTTCTGACAACGGACCACTTTACAACACTTAAGCTCTCATTTAGGTATTAAGTGTCCCAAAACTTGACACCGAACGTCCCGACAAACCAAAATAGTAGAAATGAAGTTAGGGAAATAGTTAATAGGGGATCGGGGAGTTAATTATTAAGATGAACGGTCAGGTCGTCACATCCTACTACACTTAATCATTCGTTCGTCTTCGAACGAGAATAGAGAACATACCTCACGTACAGGGCATTCAATTACAAAATATCATATCCTAAGGAGAAAGTCCCCCACACAAGGTTAGACAAGCCACTTACCTCGAACCGGCTTCAACTCAACTTGAAATCACACGTTTGCCATGCGTATTCGACTCCAAATGGCCCAAATCAATTTAATTCAATTACACAACGTAAATAACATCTCAAGAAACTGAATTTACTATTTAATTCAAAGCTAAGGCGCGGAATTAGGTAAAATGACCGAAATTCTTCTCAGGCCAATGTCTCGTAATCGGATAATTTTTACATTTTCAGAACCCCTGTACTCTCACGAGTCTAATCATATAAAAATCTCCCAAATCGGAGGTCAAACACCCAGTCAAAACTCAATAGTTTGGTCTATGAATTTTTACCCATTTTCCATTCAAAATCTGATATTAGATGATAAAAATTGACTAAAGATAGGTGGAATATGTTAGAAACACGTTCTCAATGCAATATACTAAACGTGTACTCTTTTGTAGGTTTTGATGAATGACAAACGAAGCAAAAATTGATATATGACGGAATTCAAGTACAAGCGCACAATGGTTGCGAATAAGATTGAAGTTCAAGAGATAGCCTTTAATTGTTATTGAGTTGTCCTAAAATTGTAATCTCGATCCTATAACTTGACTCATAGTATGGCATCTCTCATAAAAACAATTTTCCAAAATCATGCATATTTAATTTTGTGTCAAAAAGATTTTCAAACATGCATATTTACATTAGACAAAATGTTTTCTAAACATGCCTCAAAAATCTGGGCTAAAATAATCGATTATGTACTTATGATAATCGATTGCTTCTGAGTCCAGACTGCATGACAATCGATTATGAATTAATGGTAATCGATTGTGAGTAAGACAGTGAACATCAGGTTTTTCCAAATCTGCATGATAATCGATTGTGAACAAATGACAATAGATTGTTGTTGAGGTAAAGTTTTTCAATACTCAAAATAATCGATTATGAACTAGTAAGTGATCGATTGTGTTGAGTTGATGTCTTCCAGTGATTTTAAATTTAATTAAGTAATCGATTATGTCTTTAGATAATCGATTATCACTGAGACAGTAAGTTTTATGATTTTCAGAAAATAACAAGTAATCGATTATGTCTTTAGATAATCGATTATCACTGAGACAGTAAGTTTCATGATTTTCAGAAAATAACAAGTAATCGATTGTTGCAAAGGATAATCGATTGTTGAAGCTGACCGTTGTCAAATGATGTTCAAATACCATAAGGTAATCGATTATAGATTTTATATAATCGATGTTTTTCTTAAAATCTGGAAATGATTTTTAGAACGTTGCTGAAGTAATCGATTATAGATTTTATATAATCGATGTTTTGCTTAAAATCCGGAAATGATTTTTAGAACGTTGCTAAAGTAATCGATTATGAACTTAGTGTAATCGATTATCTGATTTTGAATATTGCCAGTAATCGATTATAGATTATGTATAATCGATTGTGAAGCGTTAAATCTGGGATTGATTTTTAAACTAACTGGCAGATAATCGATTATGTGGTCTTAATAATCGATTATCACTGAGTAATTTCAGCAACTCTTAAATGGCAATTAGGCATCGGTAATGCCAAGTTTTTCAACTATAAATACAGCTTCACTTCAGTGTTTTAACAACAACAACATACACAAACTGATCATTACATTGCTATAAGCTTTCATTCAATTGTTCTTCATTTTCTACTCATTTCATAAAGCTTTTGAGAGCCATATTATTGCTTAAAGTTGTTGTGATCTTGAACATATTCTTTTACTCATATCTACTCAATAAGGAGTACTTTAGTTAAGTGAGTGTCCAAGTATTTGATATACTTGTAAGAGAATTGCGATTCTCTTGTTTCAAGGAACTTGCGTTTCCTTGGGTGAAGTCTTTGAGATTGCGATCTCCGAGCAACTGTTTGAGGCTTGTGTCCTCAAGTGTGTAACGGTTTGTTGAGCACCCGTAAGCTTAACAAGATAGTGAAAAATCTCGAGAGAGTCTCTCGGGGACTGGACTAACCACGTTGGTGGCCAACCAGTATACATCTTTGTGTAAGTTTATTTTTCTGCACTTATTTTACTTCCTGCAAAGTTTAAATTCCGCAAGAAAACGCTAAATTCTATTAATACGCTATTCACCCCCCCTCTAGCGTAAAGCGTGGTTTCTAACAATTGGTATCAGAGCCCAACTCTCTGAAAACTTAACCGTTTGAGAGAACCATCCATGGCTTCTACTCTTGACTCTTTTGCAGGAATTGCAGAAGGACAATGCTCTACACGACCTCCTCTATTCAACGGCACAAACTACTCATACTGGAAGGAGAGGATGCAAATCTTTGTGCAATCAAATAGCTTTCACTTTTGGAAAGTATTCACCAATGGAAACCAAATTCCAACCAAGAAGGTGGAAGACGAATGGGTTCCAAAGACCGAAGAGGAATATACCGCGGAGGATATTCGTAAGGTTCAAAATAATGCCAAAGCTATAAATTTATTATATTGTGCTGTTAATGCTAACGACTACAGGAAGATATCATGTTGCAAAACAGCAAAAGAAATGTGGGATAAGCTTGAAGTGACATACGAAGGAACCGACCAGGTACGAGAAGCTAAAATTGATTTCTTAACTCACTCTTATGAACTATTCCACATGAAGGAAGGAGAAAAAGTAGACGAAATGTTTGAGCGATTCTCAATGATCGTGAATGATCTACACGCCCTCAAAAAGACGTTTACGGATAGAGAACTTGTCCGGAAGATCCTCAGAAGTCTCACTCCGGCATGGCGATCAAAGGCCGATGCAATCCAAGAATCCATTGGTATCACAAATGTCACAATTGACGCATTAAGAGGTAATCTCAAAACCTATGAATCAACTATACTTAACCCGTTTGTTGATGATCAAAGAAAGCAAAGGATTGCTCTAAAGGCTAGCCAACCACAAATTGATGAGGAAGGTGACAACGAGTTTGGACTCGTTATCAAAAGGTTTCAAAAATTCATGCGCAAAGAGTATGAACGCAAGAACAAAAAGCAAGGCGATCAACTAAAATGCTATGAATGCGGAGAAACCGGGCACATAAAATCAAATTGCCCTAACATCAAAAAGGAGAAGAAACCCTTCAAAAAGCAACGTGCATACATCTCTTGGGGAGGAGATTCCGGAGATGAAGCAAGCGAAGAAGAAGACGATGAAGCAGCAAATTTATGTCTCATGGCTCAAGAAGACCGCAAAGACGAGGTAAGTCAAATCTCCTCTCAAAATTTCTTTACTCTTGATGAAATGAGAAATGCTTTTGATGAACTATATGCTGAATTTATCAAAGCTTCAAAAACTGTCAAAAGTGTTAAAGAAAGCGCTTCTCTAAAAGAAAAAGATTTTCAAACACGGCTTTCGTTAAAAGAAAAAGAATTAGAAAAACTGGTTTTCGAAAATGAGAAGCTAAAAGAGGAAAACAAGTTTTATGGAAAAAGAAGTGCTGATAAACCTGAAGGTTCTACTAGAAACTGTTCTTCTTGTGTGCTTCTTAAGAATGAAGTAGCTAGACTTAAAGGCACATTAGATAAGTTTAATTCTTCGCATAAAAACTTGAATGATGTGCTTGTTAATCTAAAATCAACTAAACATGGAATAGGATTCAAGAATGAAGAAAAGGTTGGTGCTAAACCACAACAACCTAGAGCTCAACCTAGGACTAATAACCAAAATGCTTATCCTAGAAGTAGAAATCCTAGAAATAACTTGCATGTTAGACCAAATAGTGAAAATGCTAGAAGACCTAGAAATGATGCATATTTTAGGCCAAACCTTGAACAATTTAGAAGACCAAGAAATGACCCTCCACCTAGAAATAGATATTCTAGAAATGATGCATATTTTAGACAAACTTGTGAACCTCCTAGAGCTCATGGTGTTCAAAGTAGAGTAAGCAACCTTCATTCATCCAGTTACTATGTACCTAGAAAAATGCATAATCCCAACGTGACTTGTCATTATTGTAGACGTATTGGTCATATTGCTCCCGCTTGCTTTACTCGTCATAGACATATAAATCAATTGCATCATTATAACATGCCTAACCCTCAAGGACCCAAGATGGCATGGGTACCTAAAGAACATTAATTTGTTTTGTAGGTGTGCTTGAAGGGATCAAGTGTACTATGGTACCTTGATAGTGGATGCTCCAAACACATGACGGGAGATGAATCCAAATTCCTTCAACTAGAGCACAAAGAAGGAGGAAGTGTCATATTTGGTGATAACAATAAAGGAAAAATCATCGGCATTGGTTCGGTCGGTAAGGACGAAAACTCCTCTATTAAACATATACTACTTGTGAAAGGTTTGAAGCATAATCTCTTGAGCATAAGCCAATTATGTGACAAGGGAAATCTTGCTCTATTTGATTCGGATGAATGTCTTGTATTTAGACGTAGTGATTTCAAGATCATACTTCGTGGTTTTAGAATTGATAATATCTATATGGTTGATCTTGAAAACTCCTCACCCGAATATGTTGATTGTTTAATAAGCAAAGAGGATAACTTTTGGCTATGGCATCGTAGAGTAGCACACATGAACATGCATCTCTTGAACAAACTTCTTTCTCAAAACTTAGTAGTTGGTCTTCCCAGTTTAAAGTTTGAAAATGATTCTATTTGCAATTCTTGTCAAAAAGGGAAGCAAACCAAAGCATCTTTTAAATCCAAGAATATTGTTTCAACGTCTAGACCTTTGCAATTACTTCACATGGATTTATTTGGTCCCTCTCGTATTGAAAGTCTTGGTAAAAATAAATATGTTTTTGTAATTGTTGATGACTTTTCTAGATTTACTTGGACTCTATTTCTTGCAAATAAAAGTGATGCTTTTCAAAATTTCAAGTATTTCCTTAAGCGTGTTCAAAACGAAAAGGAATCGACCGTCACTTCGATTAGAAGTGATCATGGGGGAGAGTTTGATCACAATCTCTTTGCGGATTTTTGTGACGAACTCAGAATCGAACACACCTTTTCCGCTCCACGGACACCACAACAAAATGGGGTGGTGGAAAGGAAAAATAGGTGTCTCGAAGAGACGGCAAGAACCATGCTCGACGAAGCTAAGATTCCCAAATATTTTTGGGCGGACGCTGTGAGTACCGCTTGCTGTGTTTTAAATAGAGTAGCAATTCGGCCGATACTCATGAAAACCCCATATGAACTTTATAAGGGTAGAAAACCCAACATTTCTCATTTACGTGTTTTTGGTTGTAAATGTTTTGTTCATAATAATGGCAAGGACCAATTGGGTAAGTTTGATGCTAAATCGGATGAAGGTATTTTCATTGGTTATTCCTCACGTAGCAAAGCATATAGGATCTTTAACAAAAGAACCCAAATTGTGGAGGAATCCCCTCATGTTGTGTTTTCCGAAGATAACACTCGCTTGGCGAGAAAGGAATCCGGTTTTGATCTTGCAGGTATCTTGGATAGCTTGAAAGATAAAATCCAAGAAGAACCTTCAAAGGAAAACAAAAATGAAATTGGGGAACAACCAACGGAAGAAGCGCCACAATTAGAAAAAGGAATAAATACGCCTAACGAGTGGAGAACGATCAAGGATCATCCTCTCGAACAGGTAATTGGCGATGTTGGAGAAAAGGTAAGTACCCAAAACTCTCTTAAGAACACTCTAGGACACAATTCTTAAGAGTTCACGGCATTACTTGTTAACACTAGTGTAATTTATTAATTTCGCCATAAATTACTAACTTGAGCGTCGGAGACGTTTAAATCTATTTTGCAGGTACCACCCCAAAGGTAGGGGGAATTATGAAGTTTTAGCACAAAATAATCGACTATTTCAAGTCACTAATCGATTATTTTCTGTGCAGTACATCGATTATCAGTATCAATAATCGATTGTTTATGACTGATTATTAATATTATGCATCTGTGTTTAATTTTTTCACTTCCTAAATTGCATAATCGATTTACGCCTCAGTCATTCAGCAATGCTTTCTACAACAATCGATTATTTTTTCATACAATCGATTATTTGATAAATTCTGATATTCTCCAAGTTCACTGTATCAAATTAGTTCCCTAAATAATCGATTACCAAGAATTGACAATCGATTACTTCATATTAATTTTTGTTACCGTTTGGCTCCTCAATCGATTCCTGACAGGTCTTAAATGCTCCATAATCGATTACCAAAACTTAATAATCGATTATTTCATTCAAATTTTTTTACCGTTTGACTCAAGAATCGATTTGTCAGATTCAAAATCTCAAATACAATCGATTATTTTAGTTAAATAATCGATTATCTAACGGTCAGTAATTTTAATTCTTACCGTTTTCTGACTGCTCCTAAACCAAAATCTCAGCAAATGTCTCCATTCAATGCTTGATAATCCTTTCCTCTATAAATAGGCATCATAAGAGCTCACATTCACCCACTCAAGCACTATCTCTAGCATTCAAAAACTAAATCTCTTCTATTTTCTTTGCCAAATTCCAGCAGATTTCTCTTAACATGTCTGGACGATCTTTAAAACGTTCCCGATCCAAACATGGCGCATCAGCCTCAACCGCCCCTCCTCCTTTAAATTTTCCATACCAAGACGGTTCCGTCTTGTTCTTTGAAAATGAAAATGAACTCACAAGGTTCCTCTCAAAATTTGAGAAACGCACCATTCTTCCTCCTCGGTTCTCAAATAGTAAACGCCTTGAACCTTTCACCCCTGCCGCAAATATGTTAAAGGAGTGTCAACTATATGACTTCTTGCTTCTCACTCATCCTCACATAAACACAACTCTCGTTCAAGCTTTTTACTCAAACCTCCATAAAAATGAAGATGGCGAACTTGTCACTTCCATTAATGGGGTTCAAATTCTTCTCTCTGAAGAGAATCTCCACACCATTGCCCGCCTTCCAAATGAAGGTGAAGACCTTTACCGGTATATTGATAAGGCCGGAGCTCTCTTTGATGAAACCACCCTTCTCCACCAAGCCGGTATAACTTTCTATGATCCATCTATCTCTACCCGTCGTCCTACCATAACGGGAATGGATCCAAACTACCGGTTGATTCTCTACTTCATCACCCGAGTCCTCAAGCCTAGACGACACAATCACACCACCATCTCCCAGGAGGATACCAAACTTCTGCATGCCATTGTCACCGGAGCCAAAATAAATTGGTATCGGCTCATCAAAATTCATATGCTCGATGCCATCGGTGATGACATGCCTCTTCCTTATGCCCTCCTCATTATGAACTTCCTTGAAGCATCCGGATTTGTCACGGAAAATGGTCCTCTCAAAAGGAGTACCAAAATTTGGGAAATCTCGGAGTCTTCTTTCCATCATGATGGTGATCATGCTCCAACTCAGTCTTCAAGTCGTCCACCCCGTCGTGCTCGTTCGTCCCAAGAGCCTACTCTCCAAACCATATCCGACCAGCTTGCTCAACTCACTCATGAGATCCATGGATACTTTGACCATGTCAATTATCCATATGCAGCTCTCGTTCCTTTTGAAGCAGCACCGGATAACGAGGCGGACAACGACGGAAATGCATAAATTTTTCTGTGTTTTGTGTTTGTTGTTCCCATTGATGTACCCTTGTCTTTTTTTCAATAAATAAACCTTGTTTATTTCATCCTTTTGCATCTTTCCTTACTATTTTTTTGCTAATGGCAAAAGGGGGAAGAAAACGGGATATCGGGTATGCACCACCTCTTAATTCATTGATTGCTTATAAGCTAAAATTGAGGGGGAACTCTTAAATTGAGGGGAAATTGCATAATTGTTACTTGTCTTGAATTGTCAATATCTTTTGCCTAAATTGCATATCCCGCTTAATGTTTGCCATTATCAAAAAGGGGGAAATTGTTAGAAACACGTTCTCAATGCAATATACTAAACGTGTACTCTTTTGTAGGTTTTGATGAATGACAAACGAAGCAAAAATTGATATATGACGGAATTCAAGTACAAGCGCACAATGGTTGCGAATAAGATTGAAGTTCAAGAGATAGCCTTTAATTGTTATTGAGTTGTCCTAAAATTGTAATCTCGATCCTATAACTTGACTCATAGTATGGCATCTCTCATAAAACAATTTTCCAAAATCATGCATATTTAATTCAATGTCAAAAAGATTTTCAAACATGCATATTTACATTAGACAAAATGTTTTCTAAACATGCCTCAAAAATCTGGGCTAAAATAATCGATTATGTACTTATGATAATCGATTGCTTCTGAGTCCAGACTGCATGACAATCGATTATGAATTAATGGTAATCGATTGTGAGTAAGACAGTGAACATCAGGTTTTTCCAAATCTGCATGATAATCGATTGTGAACAAATGACAATAGATTGTTGTTGAGGTAAAGTTTTTCAATACTCAAAATAATCGATTATGAACTAATGGTGATCGATTGTGTTGAGTTGATGTCTTCCAGTGATTTTAAATTTAATTAAGTAATCGATTATGTCTTTAGATAATCGATTATCACTGAGACAGTAAGTTTTATGATTTTCAGAAAATAACAAGTAATCGATTATGTCTTTAGATAATCGATTATCACCGAGACAGTAAGTTTCATGATTTTCAGGAAATAACAAGTAATCGATTGTTGCAAAGGACAATCGATTGTTGAAGCTGATCGTTGTCAAATGATGTTCAAATACCATAAGGTAATCGATTATAGATTTTATATAATCGATATTTTTCTTAAAATCTGGAAATGATTTTTAGAACGTTGCTGAAGTAATCGATTATAGATTTTATATAATCGATGTTTTGCTTAAAATCCGTAAATGATTTTTAGAACGTTGCTAAAGTAATCGATTATGAACTTAGTGTAATCGATTATCTGATTTTGAATATTGCCAGTAATCGATTATAGATTATGTATAATCGATTGTGAAGCTTTAAATCTGGGATTGATTTTTAAACTGACTGGCAGATAATCGATTATGTGGTCTTAATAATCGATTATCACTGAGTAATTTCAGCAACTCTTAAATGGCAATTAGGCAACGGTAATGCCAAGTTTTTCAACTATAAATACAGCTTCACTTCAGTGTTTTAACAACAACAACATACACAAACTGATCATTACATTGCTATAAGCTTTCATTCAATTGTTCTTCATTTTCTACTCATTTCATAAAGCTTTTGAGAGCCATATTATTGATTAAAGTTGTTGTGATCTTGAACATATTCTTTTACTCATATCTACTCAATAAGGAGTACTTTAGTTAAGTGAGTGTCCAAGTATTTGATATACTTGTAAGAGAATTGCGATTCTCTTGTTTCAAGGAACTTGCGTTTCCTTGGGTGAAGTCTTTGAGATTGCGATCTCCGAGCAACTGTTTGAGGCTTGTGTCCTCAAGTGTGTAACGGTTTGTTGAGCACCCGTAAGCTTAACAAGATAGTGAAAAATCTCGAGAGAGTCTCTCGGGGACTGGACTAACCACGTTGGTGGCCAACCAGTATACATCTTTGTGTAAGTTTATTTTTCTGCACTTATTTTACTTCCTGCAAAGTTTAAATTCCGCAAGAAAACGCTAAATTCTATTAATACGCTATTCACTCCCCCTCTAGCATAAAGCGTGGTTTCTAACAGAATATAATGAGAAAGGGTTAAGGAATAGTTACCCAATGATCTCCTCTTCAAATCACTCTCAAAATCTCCCTCTCCTGAACTCCAATTATATTTTTTTCTAACATATGAAACTAAACCCTCGAAATCACTATTTTCGGCAAGTAAATTTCGCATATGATGTCCTGCTTCTGTGGAACATATGTCCCATCTGCGACTTCTACTCAAAGGACCAGGAGCCGCATATGTGGTTCTTCTTTCGTAGATGCGAAACCGCTTCTGCGGTTAAACATCTGCATCTACAGAACCTAAAGGAATGACCCAAAGCCGCTTCTTCGACCCTTTAGCCACTTCTGCAGTGCCGCATCTGCGGAACCTGAGCCGCAGATGCGAACATGCCAGAAGCATCAATGCTTCAGCTACTGCAACACTTCTCTGATCTTTCCGTCAACCATTCGAAATAATACTGAAGCCCCCGAGACCTCACCCAAGAGTACCAGCAACACCTCATACCTCATTCAAACTTGTACCAATCCTGAAACCACCTAAAACAATGCTGGAAACTCGAACTAATCAAGGATTTATGCGTAAGAACTTCAAATTTCATCAAAACACGCTTTCAATCAAAAACCTAACTAAAACATATCTGAATGACCTGAAACTTTATGCACACGTCCCCAATGGCGTTTTGGTGCTACTGAAACTTCTAGAATTCCATTCCAACCCTCGAATCAAAAACACACTATCGGACCGGAAACTTTACAAAATTCAAACTCTGGCATTTCAAGCCTAAATGAGCTACGAACTTCCAAAATGAGTTCCGAACACACTCCCAACCCCGAAATCACCTAACGAAGCTAACAAAACCATTGGATTCACATTTCAAGGCCGTCTTCAGATTGTTCTAACTACGGACCAATTTTCAACACTTATGCTCTCATTTAGGCACTAAGTGTCTCAAAATTCTCCGAACATCAACATCAAACGTCCCGAAAAATGAAGATAGCATAAATGAACTTAGGGGAAGCAGCTAATAGAGGATCGAGGCATTAATTCTTAATATGTTTTGTTGCGTCGTCACACTAGGATAGATTTAGAAGGACATACTTATCAAGATACTAGTAAGTGGCATACATTGGATGACATGGCTCAAGATTTTGTGCGACACTTTCAGCACAATATAGACATTGTTCCAGACTGCTCCTCCCTATTTCAGATGGAAAAGAAACCCAAGGAAAGCTTTAAGGAATGTTAGTTTAGATGGAACGAACAAGCTGCTCGGGACAGTCCTCCCATTGATAGAAAAGATGTTGCTTTGCCTCGCCAACGACATGATCCAGTGGGCATTCCTGCTAAGCGCTTTCAGCCTTAATTCCGACCCTACAAATCTCCTCGTACTCCAGATAATCCTCACCAATGCTAGTTTCCTACACAAAATCCCCAAGGTCATACCTTACTTTCCCAATACTATATCTACAATGCACCGCCTTATGCTCCACACCCACGAGACCCGAAATGGACTACACCACCTCTACAAATATCTTAGCCGCCTCCTCAAGCATATCAAACACCCACCAAAAATGAGGAGGCAGCAGCAAAGAGACAAGTCTTTTTCTACTATGGAGAATCATATGCTAGTCTGTTTCAAAGGCCGAGGCAATTAGACATGTTGAAGCCGATTTAGATAAAAATGTCGGGCCCTTTTCCAATGAATTTTGATTTTTCTAAAAAGTGTGCATATTGCACTAATGCCCCGGGGCATGACATAGAAAAGTGTTGGTATATGAAAGGAGCAGTCCAGAAGCTTATTGATACATGTGACATTACCTTGAAAAATCCAAATGCAGCATATACTAGCCAAAGTCCATTGCTTGTTCATAATGAGACACATATGGTGGATATGAGTTGTGTGGAAAAGGAATATGAGAACTCTTCTGAGATCCTCGGACGGCCACTTGGCGTAATGCTTTCAGTGCTATCACTCATGATTCTGAATGTTAATCCTAAGAACGAGCCGGCAAAAGAGACACAAAAGCAATTTGCTAAGGAAAATGGGATGAAGAGTTCTGACGGTTCTAGTAATGTTGATGCGGAACTCAATGGCTAGGATGTCGAGCTTGGTGATTAGAAAGATTCTCCTTTCTTGGTTAGCCGGGAAGGATTCTTGGTGATTTATTTATTGTCATTTCTCTTGTTCGGGTTATTTCAGGAGTTGTAATCCGGATATTGTATTGTGACTCTCAAACCCTTCTATCCTTTTATTTTTCTTAGTTCTTTTAGTGTTATCTAGGTTTGTTCAAGGATTGTAACACCAATTTAGTTTGCTTGTTTTGTTTCCGAACCCCTTCACTGTTTGTCTAATGCAATTTTCTGTTTTCTGTTATTTCTAGTCATTATTTTTTTAGCTCCCTTTTTCTTTTATAGCTCTTTTCTTGCTGACTCTAGTGACATGATATGCACGCGTAATTCTTAGTCTGGTCTTAAAAGCTAGTTTAGTCATGAAATACTGAAACAATTTTGATGATGATAGGGACATTTGAGGGCAATAACTAAAGGCATTTTGAGATCACTTAAAGCCTGAATTGTGTGAAACTGGGGCAGATAATTTGGGAAGTTAATGGGAAAACAAGAATTTGTTTCAAGAGAGTGTGTCCCAACAATTTAAAGTAAGCAGTTTTGCATTCAAGTACACCTCAATTTACAAGATAAAGTCAAGGGGGTTTGCTCCAAACAGACGGAGGGTATCCATCATGAAGAAGAAATCACCCAATGAGAGTTCTATACTTGACAAAGCACCAAAAAAGTGAAAAACATATCAGTAATATCAATACTTAAGTCATAAAAGAAATGTTGTCTGCACTATTCCTTTTTCATTTAAAGCTGCATGTATTGTACATTTCATTTTCGGGGATTGGGAGGCCCTCTTTCAGCTACCCAAACACTTATACCATTCGATCCCCTTTTGAGCCTGTAATGATTTATTTGATCTCACCTCTTTTAGAATCAAGTTAGAGTTAAAAAAAAAAGTTCATGTCCCCACAGGTTTATTTTAGAAAGTTTATTCAAAAAAGAAAATTCAAAAAAAAAGAAAAATAGAGATAAATAAAAAAAAAGAAGAAGAAAAAGGAAAAGAAAAAGAAAACAAAGAAAGGAAAAGAAAAAGGGAAATAGTAACAAAAGTAGTCTTGTGAACTACCTTTGACCTAATTCTTGTCACCACAAGATACGTAGACATCCTTACGGTTCAGTCATACCAAATAAAATATTTCATAATTCAACAAAGTCGAGAGTGGGACAATCTTTCGTAGAAATTTCATTTCAAAAAGAAAAAAAAAAGATAATGAAATTCTCTTGTTTTAGAAATTAGGGCAAAATTTAAAATGGATTCAAAAATTTGTAAATAAATTAACCCCGTTGTCTTAGTTATTTTGAGCCTTGATGATATCCTTTCTTTCTAACTCTGTCCACAAGCCACATTATAGTTCAAAAAAGACCTCCCAGATAACTTTTGAGAGTGCTGAGCTAGAGCTAGACATGCCAGGAGCATACGATGTTTTCACTCTGATCAATGTTTTGTCATATGAAGAATCAGAGGAAATAAAAAGAATAAAGAACAAAATTAGAGAGTCTTATCGGTGAAAAACTTCACATGAACTATTAGGCGACGGTAAGTTGAGAGAAAGAACAAAATGAAAGAGGCTTGATGGTGAAAACCCTTCAGGCACAAGTCTAATGAGGATCATGAATCAGATAAGATAATAAGAGCGTTGAAGCGGAGTTTCATGGAAAAAAGGTACAACAAGAGTTGAACATTATATTTTCTTGACAGATTAGGCCACTTAATCCAAAAGTGCATGTCATGGCCATTAGAGTTTGTATCCACATCCGATAAGTTTCTACTTTGTAATTTTCTTGTTAGGTATCATCTCTTTCCATTGTCCCTTACTTTGTTCCATTTGTTTTGTTTACTTCCTCTTCTTGAGTCTATTTGGTAAGAATAAGTGAAAAATGACTTCAAAATCTACTACCAACTTTTCGATTTTACAAAGCGGAGTCTGGCTAGCACATCGAATCGACATAAGTCAGGAAAGAGCAGTATACACACTAAATGAATACCAATCTACGTGCTTTGGGATTGATGAGAAATGAAAAGGTTCGGTGAATGTCAATTCATAATCAAAATGCAACATATAGAGGGTATTGAGTTTGAATGAATCAGAGGTATTTTCAGTGATAAGGGTGACAGAGAAAATGGTTAATCAATAAACAAGCAATGTCTTTCAAGTGGATATAAAAGTTATCATGGCAAGTGAAGGAGCAATCGCCTCAAAGTCAAGGCCACAAACCAACCACCGTGTTTAAACTGACATGTTTTCTTTGTCTGAAACATGGATGAAGGCTATGTTCATATCAAAGCTCAGAAGCATGAACTTTTCAGGTGTAATGCCCCAATTATGCCTACGCAAAGCTATTGAGACGATCACACATCACCACTAGGAGAAGTACTTCCTACTCTGGGTTTCCATGTTATATTTTATTAGAGGAGACTCATTTTCTACATTGAGATTTTACCCATAGAAGACGCACTTTCTAGTCTAGGTCTTTAAAGTTATACTTTTGTGTTAGGAGACACACTTACTAAATTGAGATTTCACCCCTAGGAGAAGCACTTCCTAGTCTGGGTCTTTCACGATATACTTTTAGGAGACGCACTTCCTAAGTTTAATGTTCATTCATAGGAGACGCACTTCCTAGTTTGTGTCATTGAAGTTTCACCCATAGGAGACACACTTCCTAAATTAAGATCTGTTACCATTAGGAGACACACTTCCTAGTTTTAATCATATGAGTTTTAGAGTTTTCACCCCTAGGAGACGCACTTCCTAGTCTTGGTCATTTAAATTCATCTCTAGGAGACGCACGTCCTAGTTGGAGTAATTGAAATTTTACCTGTTAGGAGACGCACATCCTATTATGGTTCATTGGAGTTTCACCCCTAGGAGATGCACTTCCTAATCAGGGTTTTTCAGGATATACCTTCAGGAGACGCCCTTCCTAAATTGATAGTTAATATGAGACACACTTTCTAGTTTGAGTCATTGAATTTTCACCCCTAGGAGACGCACTTCCTAGTCTGGATCTTTTAGGATATACCTTTGGGAGACGTACATCCTAAATTGATAGTGTGGGCATGTAATTTTTGCATAACTTAAATCACTAAAATAAATTCGTAAGATTAGGATTTTTTTATCGGTATGATTCTTAGAATTTAATTGCATAATTGTGTGTTTGCTTGCATGTTGAGTGCAGTTTAATTCATAAAAAATATAAAAAAATATCGTGCGTTTGCATTTATGATTTATTTTCATATTTTTTATCAATTAGGTGCTCTATTAAAATAAAAGAAGACTACAAAAAATTAGTTCATTTGGCATTCTTCTCTTTAAACCTTGAATTTGAGGATTATTTAGTTTTTATAAATCATGTGATTAGTAATTTGGCTAATTTAGTAAGATAATTGAGTTTAGGAAATAATTTAGGTTTTAGTTTAATTTTGAAAATAATTAAAAAATCAGAAATAAATAAGAAAAGAATAGATTTGAAAATTAGTCTTGATTAACAGACCAATTTGTGCCCCTTTTCAATTAAAACCAGCCCAAAAAAATCACCCAACCCCGGGTCAATCGTTCCGCTAACCCGATCCAGCCCCAGACCAATCAAAACAACGTCGTTTCATGGTTGAATAATCTTGACCATCCATCATCCATCATCCAACGGCCCACGTGGAGCCTTGCTACTGAAATAAAATGGTCCAAACACGGTGTATAGTGTTAGAGACATAACTGGTCCTCATCGTACAAAAATACCGACAACCTTTGAACCGCCCTAACACCACCGTCCGTTCGACAGCCGGATATCACCGCCGCCGCTAGAGCAACGCCAATGCCTCCCAGATATACACCCCAGAACCCCCTCACTCTCCTCTTCCCAATACCATAGAGATCGTCCTTCAAACCACCGCCAAGCTTCTCAAATCTTGGTTTTAAATATGGCAGCTCTGACGTCTACGGCGGTGGACGGTGGTAAACAACCTCCAAATCAACACCAATGAACCTCCTCACCCTCATTGCCCAAACCTTCCCAGTGGTTACTCTCGAACATGTCTGAAGCTTGTCAAATATGTGCCTGAATATGGCAGCTCCGCCATGCATGGCGGTGGCTGCCGTCCAATGCCCTTCAAGCACCACACCCACCCTCCTCTAACCCTCATCCACCCAAAAGATCACCTAAACCCACCCAAATATTCCAAGAACTCCTCTAGTATCGGCACCAACCAGTTGAAGTTCGAGTTCAAGATTGGAAATCACTCGAAGATTTGAATTGACTCCAACAGCGTCTCATAAGTCTACCTTCCTTTTTTTAATTTTAGTTTTTTTCCTTATACTTATGATTGTTTTGCCTATTTTGAGCAAATTGGGGCTGTTAGTTCAATTTGTAATTGGTTTTAGCAAAATCTCAAACTTGTTAAGCTGATTCTATGTTAGTTTCATTTATGAATGTGCTCAGTAGTTAGTTCTACCATGTTTGTTGTTCTTGGAATCAATTCCTATGAAAAAAAACTAAATTCATGTCTTTTTGTTTGCATAATCAGAATGTTCAAATTTGTTAAGCAATCCAGGTGTCTTGCTTAAATTGTTTTCCTAATTCATGGAATCAGTGAGTCCATTGTTCCTCGATTCGGGATTCTAAACAGTGACTTGGGACACCTTAACAATCCCAAGTGGCGACTCTGAAATCTCTTAAATAATTGAATTCGATTGTCCTTCAATTGGAAAAATTCCCTTATCTGCACCCTTTGTCGGGTTGTAGTAGCAAAAAGTAGGTGTGACAGATAGTTCATTCGTAGTAGATGCACTTCCTAGTTTGAATCATTGAAGTCTCACCCATAGGAGACGAACTTCCTAAATTGAGGGTTCATTCAAAGGAGACACACTTATTAGTTTTAGTCATTGAAGTTTAACTTATAGGAGACACATTTCCTAAATTGAGAGTTCATTCGTAGGAGACGCACTTCCTAGTTTAATTCATTTATGTTTCACTCCTAGGAGATGCACTTCCTTGTATAGGTCTTTCAAGTAATAAATGATTTAGGAGACACATTTCCTAAATAGAGATTTTACCCATAGGAGATACACTTCCTAGTTTGGTTCATTAAAGTTTTACCCGTAGGAGACACACTTCCTAGTCTGGGTCTTTCATGTTTTATTTTATATTAGGAGATGCACTTCTTAAATTGAGATTCTTCCCCTAAGAGACGCACTTCTTGCTTTGGTTCACTCAATCACCCCTAGGAGATTCATTTCCTCATCTGGGTCATTTAGTTTTTATTTTTGGCAAATACATTTGTTGGTCAAAGTTTCTGGGTTTTAATCATTGGAGATGCACATCCTAGTCGATTATCTAGTTTACTTTCATCATTGCATCAATAACATAATTGGTTTATAGTTTTGCTAATAACTCACAAATCATCTGAGTGCAAACTGGGACAGAAAATTTTGTTTGTTTAATTTTTTTTGATTACAGGCACCCACCTAGAGAACAAGGGAAGACAGTTCAAGTTTCAAGGCAAAGCAGTTTCGAAGGAAGATAGTTCAAGTTCAGCAATCTGGCACTCACCTGGAGAACAAGTAAAAACAATACAAGTTTCAAAGGAAGACAGTTCAAGTTTTGGCAATCAAGCACCCGCCTGGAAAACAAGGGAATACACTTCAGAATGCAATTCAAGTCAGCGACAAAAGAAGCTTGCGGTAAGAATACGAGTCAACAATCTGAGATTATCAACAGAAGTTAGTCACAATCCAGAATAATAAAGAAAGACAAGAAGTGAATCCAAATGCAGAAGTTGATGAAACATGTTAGCTACTCAGGACATGACCGAAGTCACAAGCATGGTGTATCTGGTTTAGATCCAAAAAGCTGAAGAAGAATGGACTAGAACCTGCAACTAGCAAGCGTCAAGGTTCAAATCCAAAGTCCGCATGAAGAACCATCCAAGACTCAAGATCAAGCTTCAGAAGACTTATAGATAGGAATCTTGTAACCGATAATTGACAGGCTTTGTTAGTCTTTTTAATTTTTGAATTTTGATGTAATATTTGGACCATGGACTGGATCCTCAACCGGCTCTCCACGTCAGTATACTCCATCATTGTTCTTACTTCTCAACTACATGTTGCCCGATTACTTTATAGCTAAGGATATGCAAGCAGCTCAGATACCTGGCCTCGGTCACACTCTCCTTCTTCTATTTTCTGGTCTCTCTAAATAAGGGTCGGGTCAAAAAACATGTCTGTTCATTCTTTGTCAGAAAATACTTCGTATTTCCAGTCAAATAAGGGCAACTATAGACATGTGATTTTTGACCCTCCCCAAGATTTTCTATATTTTAGCATGTAAATATTTAATTTAGGACTAATTTCGTTATTTCAATGAATTTTGACTCCTTTACTTAATTTTATCACAAGAAAATGCAAATTTCAAATAAATAGTTTCATTAATATTTTGTAGTCATTTTTAATCTTGAAAAGATACAACAAAATAGTTTTGTTTTAACCGTCAGTCTTATTTTAATAGTTATTTTACTTAAGTAGCATTAATTAGTTAATGAGGTAGTATTTTTAGTCTTGTTCACGGAGAAAGAATAAAATTTTGGCTCAAACAACCATTATTAAAACTAATTTTCAGACCTAGCCCATAATAATCTAAGCCTAATTCCATTAAACTCTAGACTTAGACTTAAAACTAACCTAGAATCCACAGGGAGAGATCAGTCGTTTTTTACATGGAGGACCTTCATCTTCCTAAGGTGGACAACCAAAAAACCTTAGGGACCTTTCTGATTTGACCTTAATAAAACCATAGAAAAGAACCCCGAAGCCCTAAGAGAGCCGTTGTCATCCTCTCCGAGACGACCAGCCGCGACACATAAAAGAGCCCATTGTCAGACCTCTTTGTTCACCAGCATCTGTTATCTCCAGTGAAGCTTCACCTCACACACACTCTAAGCTCTTCTTCTTCATTGATAGACCCACACCACACCACCACCCCTGAACTCATCTCCCTACTCCATAAGAACTCAGCGGTAGAACCCGATTCCAACAATTTCTTCCCGTATCGCCGCTTCTGATCCTCACCTCCCGTGCAATCGAGAAGATGCTCGTGAATGTATACAAAGAAAATCATGTGCTCTCACGTCCTCAAAATTAATTTTATTTGGGAAAAACCATTTTGAAATTAATTTAGACATTTACAAATTCAACTGCCTTGTTGGAAAGGGAATGGAGTCGTTTCAAGATAGATTTAAACAGGTATATGAAGTCTGGTAATCTCTTAAACACACTCTTATATTCAAAATTGGTCTAGGCTGTTGGTTTCCATTCAAAATTTCGATCTCTTCCGAAATATGAAAGCATTCGTCAAAGGTCGTGATCCACGGTCTTGTTCAGTCGTACGTCAAGTTTTCTGTCTTGAGGTTCGTGGAGTAATGTTCTGTTGCTGCTGACATTATCCGTCTCCGTTCGTACTGTGTTTTGTTAGATTTTGTCCGGAGATCCTTATATATCTTTCAAATTATCAATCGAAAAAGGAAATTTGATTTTGCTATTTAAGGTCCCTTCTTAACTGATCTTTTAATTTAAGTTATATATCAAAGCTTGATTTACTTGATCTTTGTGGTATTTTGATGATTGTGATTTGTTAGCCAAACTAGTATATGTTGGAATTTTGTCGAACTTGGCCATGAACCTTTGAATTAAGATTTTGGTGAAATAAATTTTCATAATTTGCTTTAGGCTCGTATAATAAATTATCTTAGCTACGAGTATGGTTCCCGTGAGGTAGTTGTGATGCCTAATTTCTAAATCAGGGGGTACATTGATGTGGCTCGGCACAATTTAATCTTTTTAAGGAAATAAACATATTTTGGATCGTGGGTATGGTTCCCGTGACATGATTCGCAAGGTGTAATAAAATAATTAATTGCATGACAATTGGATTATTAAAAGCAGTTTTAAAATGGATAAAATGCGCATGGGTTTCAAAAGATGTTTTTAAATCATATAGATATGCCAATAATAACAGTTCAGCGACCGTACTAAAACGACTGTTACACCTCCTTTTTTACACACCACCCTGAAGGGTAGTATATAAGGGAGTTTTTCCACTTTAAGTGACATTATTCGATGTGGGATTAATAATTCATTTTTATTTAGAGTCGCCACTTGGGATGGTTTGTTTTCTGTTGTCTCATGTCACCGATTTTATTTTTAAAAAATCCTAAATCGAGGAAAACTCGACTTTCCTTTTGAAGTATGCGAACCAGAAATTCTGAATAAGGAGTTCTGTTAACCCGAGGGAAGGTGTTAGGTACCCCGGATTCCGTGGTTCTAGCACGGTCGCTTAAACTATCATAATTAGACTATTTATCTGATTTTAATACATATTTAATCATATGATTAAATTTTGAATTATTTATCGCTTTTAAATTAATTTTAAAGAAGATTGAACGTGTTTAAAACACGTCTTTGATCACGTAACAAGAAATGCAGCCGCAATCTGAAACACATATTATTCAACGTTTTAGGATTTGAATTTTGGTCACATGAGATGCGCACCCGATTTTAAGAAGTTGAAATTATTAAATAACGTGCCTAAAAGCAATTAACGCGTTGATAACTTTGCGGGAGGCCATAGAAATGCGTTAAATGGCACGTCCAAAGTTCTAAGGATTTTAAAAATATAATCAAAGAGGGCTACGCAGTTTATGATTTTTATGTAGTCGGCGCATCTCAGGTTTGTTAATAAAGGATATTCAAACTAAGATGCGAAGGGCCACAACTATTTGTCTTATCTACTACGGCTCACCTTAATTGCTAATTTCGAAAGAGAAACCAATTAATTACTTATGAAAAGATGATGAGCTTCTATTCGTTTAAGCAACAAATTCTACATTAACACATTGCAATCCCATGAGTAAATTATTTTAAACACAAGAGTGGAATCCCTGTAACATGTCTCCAGGATTTGGGCTTGCCCATGTGAGGCCCATATTTTCATGTCCAGAACACTCCAATAAGGTTACTTACCGATGCTATCAAACAATGAATCCATTTATTGAATGAAGACTCTAATTTCAAACACCAACACCAATTAGTTGTCAGGCTATGGATCCCAAACTTAACATCAAAGATGACCATGCTTACAAACAAATCCGCGTGAATTAAAACAAATGAACCAACATTTAGAAATTTGATGAATCCAAAATAACTGGAGCTAAAACAAATATTCAACCCAACACACAAAAGGACTATGGTTCCAAATACTAAATGAGTTACTGATACCCACCCTTACACTATTTTGCTCAATATAGTCAAAACCATTCAAAACTAGAGTCTACAAGTAATTAATATTTGTTATAATATACCTCCAATACCAGAAATATGATATTTGACAAAGCTGGACACAAAATCAGTCAAATAATCCAATGTACTGAACCATCAATTCACCTTACATGTAGGGTTCAAATTTATACTACCGGAGATTAAACATTACACCCTCCATCCAACCAAACCAAACATCAACTAATTCAACAAAACAAACTTGCTAAATTATGACACCATGCTAACTTATAAATGAGATTCAACCATAAGTATAAATGAACAAATTGAAACGTATATGTATGAACTACATAGCAATTTTAATATCTTAAAGGACCAAAGCTGGACTTCAATCGAACAACATTTATCATTAAACATCCAAGTTGAAAAAATATTCGCACTTCACATGTGATTCAGGATGCGAGAAATACCTGGAAGAAGAAGGAAATAAAGAAGAAATAAGCAGCAATAGGTTCAATGGTAGTAGTAACAGGGACATGAATTAACAGCAAATGACATCCAGACTTAGTGAAAAAACCAGAAATCAACTTAAAACTAATGCAATAGTAATTTCCAACGCAATTTGACCACAAAAGCTATTCAGGAATGATTTGAGAATGAAGACTAAGGATTTTTTGGAATTCCAATAGAACAGTGAAGATTTTTTGTTTTTGGTAGTTTTAGCTCTTAAAATCTCTAAAACCCTCTTTTAATTCTCAGAAATTCTCTTCCCAAAATTGATCTTTAAAAAAACCCTCCCTTGCAATGTAAGAATGGCATGCCTTTTTAGGCAAGGAATTAGGGTAAGTTCCAGATTTTATATTAGCTTTTTAGTCCTTTTTAATTCCTATTTTTGCTTAGAGGGTCCCTGAATTACTGTCTTGCTACACAAGTTAATACCTTATGTACCTTCTAGGAAGTTTCCTAAGCTGTTACACCTAAGATTACCTAATTGAATTAACCTAATTACTCTTTAACCTTATGAAAATTACTTTGACGGACCAGCCTGGGTGTAATTGACCCAATGCTAATCATTCCTGAGTTTTTAATCTATTGGGCTGACCCTTCTTCTCCTAAATGGGCCAATAAAGATTTTCAAGACTCACACAAACCATCAACCTAATTAAGATTCTGAGGCAACTTAACCGAAATGTAATCATTTAACAATTTGAATCCTAAACTATTCGACCTATTCATCAGACCTAAAATAATGGACCAATTAATGGCCTACAGTTACTGATTGAAGAAACTATACAAAACCAGGCATGAATAAATGAGATAGTTGTAGAACAACTAAAACAAAATTAAGAGATGAGCAAAACAATCTTGAAATAAAAATGAACTTATGAACTAAGTGAAGATCAAAACAGAATGAAACTAAAATGGGTGTTAAATTATGGCTAACCTGGGCATGCAGAAGTAAAATAAGAAAGAGAAGAAGATAAAAAAAAAAGAAGTGAAGAAAAGAACTCTGAGCACACCTGTCTAAGATGATCTAACACAATTCATCAATTTTAAAAGAAACTAAAAAAATTCAAGCAAAAATAAATAAAAATTCATTTTTGACTTTTGCATTTATATAAAATCCTAATTACAAATTAATTTAAAAGTATGTAAAATCAAATCCTAAATGCAAATACAATATCTTTGTATTTTTTATGAATTATCTAAATTAAAAATTCACACAAAATGCAAAACAAATATAAAAATTATGCAATTAATCCTAAAAATCAAATAATTAAAAGGAAAAATCCTAAATTTAAGAATTTTATAGGAGTAGTTCACGCGAGGCAAAAATCAGCTCCTCAAAAGCTAAGCTAGCTATGCCTATCAACTACGAGTTACAAGATCCCTATGTATAAATTTGTTGAAGCTTTATCTTGAGTCTTCTGATTTTACTGATGACCCCGATCTGAATCTTGATAATCATGAGCTTTAGGTACTGATTCTTTTTCAGTGTTGGATTGGAGCGGTACGTGCGAAGCTTGTGGCTTAGATCAAATTTGACCAATCTGCATCCTTCTCTACTTCAAACACTTAGAGTTCACTTATTTTTTTATCTTTTCTTATTTTCTTTATTCAGGATTAAGACTCACTCTTTCGGTCATCTCGAATCATGTTCCTTGAGGTAAAACCTGTTCGGACACCAAAACAAACAAACGAACAAAATTGTTTTGCCGCAGTTTTCACTAGAAAAATTTCTTGAGTTATTTGAAACACAAAATCTAAACTACTTTTTTTTATTGAAAGCACTAAAAATCAGGATTGTGCATCCTTGGGAATGAAGCCTTAAATTAGGAGGATTACCACGTTATACTGGAAGATAACCGGGTTATGCCAAAAAAGTAAAAGCTCCTCAGGTTATGCCCGGGAGATCCACAGTTATGCCGGGATAAAAAAGAAAAAAGGTCTTTGGGTTATGCCAGGGAGATCCACAGGTTATGCCAGGATAAGAAAGGAAAGAGGTTCCTTGGGTTATGTCGGGGAGGTCCACGGGTTATGCCGGAATGGGAAAACATATCCTTAGGTTATACCAGAGAGATCCATGGGTTATGCCGGAATAAAATAAAAAGGGTTCCTGCTGGGGATAAAAGGGAATTCTGTGGTTATGCCGGGATAAAAAGAAAAAGGGGTCTTTAGGTTATGCCAGGGATGTCCATAGGTTATGTCGGGATAAAAGAAAAAAGGTCCTTGTGTTATGCTAGGGATGTTCACGGGTTGTGCCGGGATAAAAGAAAAACGTTCGTTGGGTTATTCCAGGGATGTCCATGGGTTATGCCGGGTTATAAGAAAAAGGTCCTTGGGTTATGCTAGGGAGATCCATGGGTTATTCCGGGATTATAAAGGAAAAAGCCTCCTTGGGTTATGCTAGAAAGATCCACGGGTTATGCCGGGATGGAAAAATAGATACTTAGGTTATGCCAGGGAGATCCATGGGTTATGCCAGGATAAAAGAAAAATGTCCTTTGGTTATGTCAGGGAGATCCACGGGTTATGCAGGGATGAAAGAAAAAAGGTCCTTCGGTTATTCCAGGGCGATCCACAGGTTATGCCGGAATAAAAGAAAAGGTCATTGGGTTATGACAGGGAGATCCACTGGTTATGCCAAGATAAAAGAAAAACGTCCTTGAGTTATTCCAGGGAGATCCACGGGTTGTGCCGGGATAAAAGAAAAAAAGGTCCTTGGGTTATGCCAGGAAGATCCACGGGTTATGCCTGGATAATAGAAAAAAGGTTCTTTGGTTATGCTAGGGAGATCCACGGGTTATGCCGGGATAAAAGAAAACATTTCTGCTGAGGATAAAAGGGAAAATGATCCTCGGGTTATGCCGAGGAAAGAAAAGATTCCAGGTTATGTTGGGGAGAAAAGGAGAATGATCCTCAGGTTATGCTAGGGAGAAAAGGGAAAATGATACTCGGGTTATGCCGGGGAAAGGAAAGATCCTCAAATGATGCTGGGGAGAAAAAGGAAAATGATCCTTGAGTTATGCCGGAGAAAGAAAAGATCCTCAGGTTATGCTAGGGAGATCAACGGGTTATGCCGGGGAAAGAAAAGATCCTCAAGTTATGCTGGGGAGAAAAAGGGAAATGATCCTCGGGTTATGCCAAGGAAAGAAAAGATCCCCAGGTTATGTTGTGGGGATCCACATATTATGGCGGGATAAAAGAAAATGGTCCTTGGATTATGCCAGTGAGATCCACATGTTATACCGGGATGAAAGGAAAAAGGTCCTTGGGTTATGCAAGGGAGATCCACAGGTTATGTCGGGATAAAAGAAAAAGGTCCTTGGGTTATGGCAGGGAGATCCACGGGTTATGCTAGGGAAAGAAAAGATCCTCAAGTTATGCTGGGGAGAAAAAGGAGAATGATCCTCGAGTTATGCCGGGGACAACTAGGGAATGTGGTCCTAGGTTAAAAAGGATGCAGCTAGAGATTTTGAGGCCCTATGCCACCATTTTTCTTTTCTTCTTCTTTTTTTATTTACAAAATGCAGGAAATAATTTCGAGGAAAACTTCTTTTTTGGGTTGATTATTCCTGCGAAGCTGTTTCTAGCTCTTGTGCATTTCCCTTTTTTATTGCACCAGCTTCTTGCACGGCTGCTTTGGGTTACACCTATTTCAAATCTTCAAACAAAAACAATTGTTTGTTCGAATAAATTGTTGGTTTTGCGGCCTTGGTTGTTTGATCACCGGGTCTTGGCCCAACTTTGTGTGAGAACTTCTTCTACTTGCTGGCTTTACTTGAAGAGTGATCTCTCCCTTAAAACCGAGGAACTTAGCTTTTCATAATTTTCATGAAAGCTCACCTGCGTGGGGCTTTGGCCCTTTTTCACTTTACTCTGCCTTTAAGACCATTGTCCTTGGTTTTCTTTTCATTTTCAACAACTTTGAATTCAGAACATCGTGATCCCTTGGTTTTTCAGATCCTTGCCAAGACTTTTATCCACGTGGGACTCAGTCCTTTTAACTTCATTTTGCCTTTGTGGGCTTTGACTTTGACTTCCTTTCCTTTCAGGAATTTTTCAATTTCAAAACATCAGCCGTCACGGCCAGCCGAGATCGGCATGATGCACTTGCTGAGGCTGGGTTCCTTTTTTTAGCTTTTGTTAGGCAAAACTCTATAAGGCTAGTCTTGCCACCTTGTCATAGTTTCGAGAATAGAGTTAGACCAAAAAGGGATTCAATTAAAAAGTAATCAAAAATCAAGGGAATGAATTTAAAGAAAAGTGTCCCTTTCAGGAAGAAAAGAAGGACTTATCTGGGGTGCATGCAGGCTTCGAATAGACATGACATGCTTCTTGGACTAGATGTCCGACCCGCATGAGACTTTTCGTCTTCTCATAACTAATTGACCTGTGTTCCAAACCAGGGAGTCTTGCGGAGACTATATCAATGGTGGGAAATACTTTCTTTTTGATCTACGACGCCCTTTGCTCATTCCTCTTCTCACCATCACTCAATAGTGCCCTTTAAGAGTTTTCACTAAATGGACTCTCCCATTTTCAATTTCTCTACTCAGCGTCGCCTTATGATGCCTGTAGGTTTTCACTAATAAGACTCTCTCATTTTATTTCTCTCAATTTGACTGTACCAGATTCCACCGATGGTGTTTTTTGATTCCGCTGTCGTTGCCAATTCATCAGAATGACTTGAATAAGGTTTGAACAGAATCTAGATGAAATTACAACTTTGAAACCATTTTGGTGGGCTCTTTGCCGATCCATTATATTATCAGCCCCAGTTTCACTTTCTTGGGGCACTTGAGATTTTTGTTTTGGTGCGACTGAACTCCAGAGAGAGGCTTCCTATGTATCCTTTCGGAATCAAGGTAGATGTAGTTCAGGCAACTTTATTTTTTGTTTTCTTTTATTGTTTATTTTTTGTTTTGTTTTCTATTTTTTCTTTCTGTTCTCTTTTCCCTTTTCTAGTCTTTTCTTCTTTTTTTCGTATTTTTCTTTTTCTTTTTTTTTTGTTTTGTTCATTTTATTTTTCAATAACACTTTCGGATTCCAGAGAGGGAATCAAAGAAGGCGTAACCGGCTCAAATGAGTTTGCAAAGGGTTGATAGTGTTTGAATAGTAAGAATGAAAGCCTTTGTCATCTCAATTGAACAAAGTCATTGTTGTAGAAAGCCTAAGCGTTGTACATTTTTATTGCATTTACATTCACAGTTGTTTCGGGATCATTCCTCTCGATACCGCCCAGAAATAATGCAGCAATATCCTTCTGATGATGTACGGGCCTTTCCAATTAGGAGCAAATTTTCCTTTTGCTTCCTGGTGATGAGGAAGAATACGCCTAGCACAAGTTGTCCCACTTCAAAATTTTTGGGCCGTGCTTTCTTGTTATAAGCACGGGCCATTCTCTGTTAATACAACTTCCTGTGGCAGACCGCAGCCATTCGTTTTTCATCAATTAAGGTTAGTTATTCCCAACGAGTCTTGACCCATTCAGTGTTATCAATCTCAGCTTTAACGATGATCTGGAGAGACGGGATTTCAACCTCCGCGTGTATTACATGCTCAATTCCATAGATTAAGAGATATGGGGTCGCTCCTATTGAAGTACGCACTATGGTGCGGTATCCCAGTAATGCGAAAGGCAACTTTTCATGCAATTTCTTGGAGCTATGAATCATCTTTCTCAAAATCTTCTTGATGTTTTTATTTGCTGCATCAACGACACCATTAGCCTTGGGTTGATAAGGAGTAGAGTTCCTATGCGTTATCTTGAATTGTTCGTATATCTACTCTATCAAACGACTATTCAGGTTTGCTGCATTATCTGTGATGATGGTTGCGAGAATATCAAATCAATAGATAGGATTGGAGTGCACGAAATCTATTACCGCTTTCTTGGTGACAGATTTGAGGGTGATGGCTTCAACCCACTTTGTGAAGTAATCAATGGCAACTAGTATGAACCTGTGCCTATTTGAGGCTTTTGGCTCGATCGGCCCGATGACTTCCATGCCCCAAGCGCTGAATGGCCAGGGTGCTGACATGGGATGTAGTTTCGTGGGCGTTTCATGAATCAAATCCTCATGCACCTCACACTGATACCACTTTCAAACAAAGCTAATACATTCATTTTCCATGGTTATCAAGTAATATCCTGCTCGAAGGATTTTCTTTGCCAAAACATACCCGTTCATGTGGGGTTCGCACACTCCTGCGTGTACTTCATGCATGATACTTCCAGCTTTTTCTACATCAACACATCTTAACAAATTGAGATCCGGGGCCCTTTTGTACAAGATATCACCACTCAAGAAGAAACCACTTGCCTGACGTCTAATGGTTCTCTTTTGATCTCCAGTGGCTTGCTCGAGGTATTCCTATGTTTTCAAAAATTTTTTGATGTCATGGTACCATGTCTGAATACTTGGTTGTGCTTCAATTGTATTAGAGTAACCATGCCTTTCCTTGATTTGGATTTCCAAAGGATCAATATGGGCATTGCCTAGATAGGGTAACATCAAGGCCAGAGTGGCGAGTGCATCAGCTAGTTCATTGTGACAACGAGGGATGTACCTGAACTCTATTGATTTAAACCGATTGCTAAGATATTCAACATATTGCCGATACGGAATAAGCTTAACATCTCAGGTTTCCCATTCTCCCTGGGCTTGCCGGATAATCAAATATGAGTCTCCCATAATCAACAACTCTTCGACATCTTTGTCGATTGCCATGTTCATACCCATGATACAAGATTCATACTTAGTTGTGTTATTTATGCAGAAAAATCGAAGTCGGGTTGTGGCCGGGTAGTACAGACTAGTAGTGAGATCAAGACTGCTCCAATTCCCCCACCTTTGGCATTTACTGCTCCATCAAAGAACATTTTCCAAGCAGTCGTATCCTCAGATATTTCCTACACCGAGTTTACCTCTTCATCTGGGAAATAAGTGTTCAAAGGTTGGTATTCATCATCAACCGGGTTTTCGGCCAAAGTATTTGCCAATGACTCTGCTTTCATTTCCGTGCAAGTGGCATAGACTATGCCAAATTCAGTGAGCAGAATCTGCAATTTCGCTAATCTTCCCGGTGGGCATCGGTTTCTGGAATATGTATTTTAATGGATCCAACCCGGTTATAAGGTAGGTGGTGCAGGCTTGCAGATAATGTCTCAGCTTCTGAGCAACCCACGTTAAAGCACAGCAGGTTCGTTCCATAAGAGTATACTTGGCTTCGTAGCCGGTGAATTTCTTGCTCAAGTCGTATATTGCCTGTTATTTCTTTCCGGTAATGTCATGTTGCCCGAGGACACAAGCAAAGGAATATTCCAAGACTGTCAGGTACAAGAACAGAGGCCTCTCCGGTTCAGGTGGGACCAAGACTGGTGGGTTGGGTAGATACTCTTTGATCTTATCAAAAGCTTTCAGACATTCATCCGCCCATTTGACAGCTGCATCATTTTTTAGTAATTTGAATATGGGTTGACACGTGGAGGTCAGCTGAGCAATGAACAAGCTGACATAGTTCAATCTTCCTAACAAGCTCGTCACATCTTTCTTGGTTTTTGGAGGAGGTAATTCCCGAATAGATTTTATCTTTGTTGGATCTAACTCGATACCGCTCTGGCTGACTATGAATCCCAAATGTTTGCCCGATAGGACCTCGAGCGCACATTTGGCTGGGTTTAATTTCAAATCATAATTGCTCAACTGCTCAAAGAACTTCCTCATATCTTGCACATGGTCATCCTGAGTTTTGGACTTGATGATCATGTCTCTTAATGCATCGTATCATGGAAGATGGTGGTCATAGCTCTCATGTAGGTTTCCCCGGCATTTTTCAGACCAAAGGGCATGACTCTGTAGCAATAGGTTCCCTAGGGTATGGCAAAAACTGTTTTCTCTACGTCTTCTTCATCCATCAATACCTAGTGATATCATGCATAACAGTCCACGAAGGACTGTATCTCATGCTTGGCGCAGTTATCAACAAGGTTGTGGATGTTTGGCAAGGGGAAGTTATCTTTGGGGCGTGCCCTGTTCAGATCTCTATAATCCACACACACTCGGGTTTTTCCATCTTTCTTTGGCACTGGAACTACATTGGCCAACCATGTGGTGTACCAGACTACTCGGATCACCCCTGCTTCCAACTATTTCGTGGTCTCTTCTTTGATTTTATCACTAACATCAGTTTTGAATTTCCTCTACATTTGCTGGAGGAAATTTATGCACCACCAAATCAACTCTCGGTCCCGGCATGTCATTATATGACCACACAAACACATTTTTGAACTCAAACCGGAGTTGGATTAATTCATCCCAAATTTTCTCATTTGCGTGGATGCTTATTTTGGTTTTCATGATTTGTTTGGAACTACCCAAGTTGACCGGCTCAGTGTCATTTAGGTTTGGCTTAGGTTTATTTTCGAAATGTTCCAGTTCTCGATTTATTTCTCTAAAATCCACTTCTTCATCGTATCCCAGTTCTTGGTTCATTATTTCACTATTAGACGGCATGTTTGGATCTAGGCACGAAGTCCGTAAGCATGTCATGTTTTTTAAAGCCGCATTATTGGAACTGAAAAAAGCTATAAAAAATAGCAAAGATCAGAAAAACGAAAAGGAATAGTGAAATATTGATTTCATATCTTGGAAATGGAAGATAATAGGGCTTACATTTTGGAAATTAAAAGACAAGAAACTAAAGAAAACATCCGAGTTACACCCTTGAATAACTCGCGATGTAGAAAAAGTGGCAGGACTAGTCTACCGAGACTCCCGCCTGATGGGCAATGGCGTAGCCTTCCAATTTTTCAATTTGTCCTTTGGTCCCATGTACAGCACCTCTACGGTGCTTAAGACCTCTCATGGCTGAACCATGTGGGTTTCATATAGTATCTTTCTCATTGCCCCACATATTTCCTCAATCTCTTCGGCTGTAAAAGCCTCATCCTCTTCTTCTTCATTGTATTTTGGCCTAGCAAATGTCTCGTACAGATGATCCAATGGTTGAGGTAGGACTCATCCATCATGTTTTCTGTCCTTTGCCTATTTTATATCATCTGGAGTAGGACGTAAGCCTAGCTCAAAGAACTTTTCAGTGGCTGACAGAGTAAATAGTTCAGTTATTCCTTGCAGGGATTTCCCAAGTCCCTTCCCTGGTTTGAAGCCATGTCATATCATTTCTTTAGCCACCATAATTGATACATTAGAGATGAAGGGGTGGGGGCAACGGTCTTCTTCTTCATACTAGTCTACCACCAGAATTTCAAAGGCTTGATAAACTATGTGCTCGCTGCCTTCTCTCCCTTCATGGCATCGGACCGAGGGATCTCGATAAATTGATTGTTCATCCTCCCCATGGACCACAATCTCTAGGTCTTCATGCTCAAACTTTACCATCTGATCAAGAGTGGAAGGCACAACCCATGCTGTATGGATCCATGGTCTCCCCAAAATAATGTTAGAGGGCGTGTCCATGTCTAGAACATGGAAAGTCACCTCAAAGTCAACTGGACCAATGGCTAGAATCAAATCATTCTCTCCAATCGAGTCCCTTTTGATACCATCAAAAGCTCATATGCAGACATTGTTGGGATGAATCATTTCTGTCCCAATCTCTATGCATTGTAGTGTTGAGAATGGGCACATATCAACCCCAGAACCTCCGTCTACCATAACCCTTTACACATAATACTCATCACATTTGACAGCTAAGTGTAGGGCTTCGTTATGTGCAGCCTCTTCAGGAGGCAAGTCATTTTTGCTGAATGAAATCTAGTCAATAGCGAAAAATCTTTCTTCCATTCATTCTGATTGCTCCATAGAGGTCTCGACTGGCACATATGCCTCGTTGATGGTCTTGATTAGTACATTCTGGTGTTCAAGGGATTTCATCAACAGAGATATCAAGGAGACTTGTTCAAGAAATTTTCGAAACTGGTCAACCACTTCATAATATGCCATTTTTATTTTTTGAAAGAAAGATTCTGCCTCTTCGACACTCACTGCTTTTTTAGTTGGGAAGCACTTCCTAGTGGCGTTGTTCACTTCTTCCAAATTTGGAGTACTTTTCCACAGGGTAGTTTTCTTCACCTGAGATTTCGTTCCCTTTATACGTCACCACTTGTTTATGGTAATTCCAGGACACCGCGGAAGGATCTGTCATGGGCCTCTATGGCGCGCGGCCAATAACCACGGGCTCACTCAGGCTTGCTGGAATATTTGGCCCCAAAACTACATAAGCTCCCTAGGGCACATACATCTGGGTGGTCTTGTTCAGTTCGAATCTCTTAAGAGGACTAAAAGTCAACCGCTTTTTCTAGCGGCCCTGTGGGAGATAAAGGACAGTGTCTTTGGCGGGTGTTGCCCCAGTTTCTGACTCAATTTTCTTTTCTTATTTGGGGTGTGTGGCTTTCTTATTTTTCTCCCCTTCATCTTTCTTCGGGGAAGTTTTTGGCCTTCTCTCCAAATCGTCAATAGCAATTATGGCCTTCAATGCCGAGTTGAATTCCTTGTCTTCACAGATAATTCCGATTATTGACCCGTTCTTGTGGGACGACAATGGGTTGTTTTCCATGTTTGGGACGTCCTCGTCACTTAAAACTATCTTCCTCTATTCTATCAAATCCTCCACAGTTCTTTTCAAGGTCCAACAATTTTCTGTATCGTGTCCCTCAGCCCCTGAGTGATAGGCGCATCGGTTGCCCCGCTGGTAGGAAAGTGATTCTGGGTTTTGCCAGTTTGGAGGTAAGGGGATGCAGTAGGACCATTTGGACAAGTTTCAAAGCAAACTGGAGTAGGGTTCGCCGATTGGTGTAAAATTTGTCCGTCAGGGTGGTTAACGAGGACAGAAGTTATTTAACGGGGGCGGGGGTTATAGTGGTTTTGCTGAGGAGGATGGTTTCTTGGGAATGGGGCTTAGTTCATGTTGGCTTGTTGTTGGGGCCGGGCAAAAGGTTGAGCATTCATGACCCCATACGGCTGAGAAGCATAGGTCGTGTCTTGGTGAGGGTAATAATGTTGAGGGGTTTTTTCTGGGAACATGGATTTGGGAGCACGACTTCTTCTCACACCGGATGCTGCCATGGACGTTGCTTCTTTTTTCTTGCACCTTGCTACACCACTAGACCCAACCTGAATGGCTTGGGAGGTTGCTCTGATAGTATATTGGCTTAGAGTTCTGCATGTTTTTAATCCATTTTCTACCATTTTCCCGATTTTGATAGCTCCCGTGAATGGTTTACTTATAGCTGACATCATATTCTAGAAGTAGTCCGCTTCTTGTGCTTGAAGAAAAACTGTGACCATTTCGACCTCATCCATCGGAGGTTTTATTCTAGATGTTTTTTCACGCCATTTGATTGTGTATTCACTAAATCGTTCGGGGGACTTCTTTTTCAAGTTTTCCAATGAGTTTCTATCTGGAGCAATGTCTATATTGTACTAGAATTGTGTGACAAAGTATCTAGCAAGTTCGTCCCAAAAGTGCCAACGAGATGTGTCTTGATCCATATACCACTCGGAGGCAATACTTACAAGACTTTCTCCAAAATAGGCCATGAGTTATTCTTCCCTTCCTCTGGCCCCTCGCAACTGATTGAAGTACTTCTTGAGATGAGAGATAGGATCACCATGCCCATCGTATTTTTCAAACATTGGAGTTTTGAATCCCAATGGTAAGTGCACATGAGGGAATATGCATTGATCAGCATACAACACACTTTTCTGTTCGCTCAAACCCTTGATGTTCTTGAGGCTTTGCTCTATACTTCTCATCTTTCTTGCGATATCTTCTTGCTCAGGAGTATTGGGAGTCTTTTCTTGTCCCAGAGTGAACTCAAATTGAGGTGTATGAGGGTAGGTATAAGTGGGTAATTAAGGAGGCTCCATTTGGAGGGTAGGTTTTTGGAATGTAAAGGCTGAAGGATAAAAAGCAGGCCTAGGCAGTTCAACCTATGTTGTGGCCGAGCATGGGGGAGCGGTGAAGATACTTGGGACCGCACTGGACTTGGGGGTGAACCTCAGAAGGAGTTCCCACGAAATGAGCCGATATAGTTGGTTGTCCTAGTGGGATATTTGGGTGACTGATTGGGGCATTAGAGGTACCACTTGTTCAAGGAAAAATTTCGGGGTACCCCGGGATTGTGGTTGGTGGCCTCTTCTGTTTGCCCAAGCGTCCCACATTTCCATAACCCTAAGATGCAGTATTCTGTTATCTTTGGCAGCCGCCGATTCAGAGGATGGGATGCCCGAGATGGGTCCATCATATGCAATGGGAACCGTTGGTAAAGTAATTTCTGAAGACATTCCGATGCTCCCCTTTGGTCTAGTAAAGTATGGATGTGAAGCCAGGTTACCACCAAAACTAACTACCGTTCTACAAAACCCTAGAAATGAAGGGATAGCAGCAAACGGTTAGTTTGTGAAAAATAACAAATAGGTAATCGCATGTTGGGTTGTGATGCACTTATGCAGTAAAATGGGTTTCTTCATGTTTTGCGACTGTTGCATGCTTCGTCTCGGCTTTTCCTTATGCTTTCTTTCGATTTCTTATTCCTTGCTTTTCTTTTCCTTTGTATTTTCTTTTCCTATTTTCCTTTATTATTGGAGTTATTTACAAGATTATGATCGGATCCAATGAGGATTGCCAACGACGCCGTGTGAATCAAATCGTTACATATTTCAAGAGAAATAAATATGAAAAGTAAAGAGACAATTTTTTTGATTTTAATTTTCATTAATAAAACTTCTATTACAAAAGATGTTAACTACTTTTTTTCTTGGAAATAAAACTACAGACTCAAAATAAAGCAAAAATACATACTCAATGATTGAAAACTCAGGAATACAGTAATACTTGAACTAGTGGGGCCCGAGGGGCATCATTCCGCCTCGTCGCGGGCGTATGTGTGAGACAACCTTGTAATTGCTCCAAATCTCTCATAACCTAACGGACAAAAGTCATCATTGTGGTAAAGAAGGTAGTACGAGTCATGTCCTCGCACGCTTGGCACTTTATAGTAATGTAGTCCGCGATGGTCCTGATCCTTTCTCTAATTCTGCCTTTTTCCTGAAGTAATCTCCCTATCTGCCAGTTCCCGGCTTCGAACACTTGGGAGTCATGGAAGTGTTGATCTTGAATTTGTTGTATTTCTTTCTCCATTTTAGCCATCAAATTATAACAGTGCTCCCTATTAGCCTTTAAATCTGTAGCTCGTTTGATTGCCTTATCCTTAAGATTAGTTACCTTTCTTCTTAATGTAATGGTCCCTTCATAGTTTCTCTTCATTATCTGCACAAATCGTGCCCGTTCTTCTGCTTTCTTTGTCCATCGTGCCCAGATTTTTACTAGACTATCTTTAGGTTTTTCCAAATCTTCTTGACATTCGAGGACTTTCTTTTTTGGTCCACTTATGAGTCTCTCATTAGCCTAACTTCTTTACGAGTTATTGGCAGTTGTTTTCCTCTTTCTGATTTGAGCTTTAAGGGCCTCATTGTCTTGGGTCAGTTTCTTCTTTTCTCCTTCGTAGGCGGCGGATTGAACACCATTTTCAAATTGAAGCTCCATGACTTGCCTTTCCAATTTTCTTATTTTGGCCTTGTATTCATTCTCTTTGGTCAACTTGTCCCATTGCGATTGTGCCTCAATTGTGAATCATTGGACATGTGGTCTTTTTGCAGGCCTTTCAGGAATTTGGAATTTCTTGCCGAACCAATTAACGTACATAGGGTCCATTTCACCTCTATCTCGGTCTCTCCCTATAGCCTTAGGTTCAAGAAACCTATGCTCATTCCACATTTGGAAAATTTTCCCTTCTTGAAATGGAGCTTTTGGGCACAGCTCAATGGCACACTTACTCAAATTTTCATCATTGTGGACGATTTGAAATCTTCCTAATTGGCGCAACACTCTGTAGGGAGCATAAGGTTGGATACTCTGAATGCCCATCAAGAGGATATACGATACTTCATCCGACATCTAAACCGCTTCGGTGATTGGAAGCCATCCAAATGCCCACTCAATTTTATCGGTCGTCGAGGATCTAAAATGTACAAGCCAAGCATTAGTACCCATAGAAAATTCAATTCCTGCTACCCGGCTTTCAAATTCTTCAATGCAGCTCAGACCGGTCAAACCATAATTCATGTACCCTGCCCGGTGATAAAGGTGTTCTTGCATCAATAATTGAAGCAACAAATTGCAACCCTGGAAAAACTTTCCTCCTTCCCGACAGATACTTAGGGCTCGGTAGATTTTAGGCACGATCAGCTGAACCACAGTGTTGTTGGGTTTCTTGATTGCAACATCGATCATTCCCACAAGACCTATTTCTATATTTCCATCTTTCCGCGGACAGACTACAACACCCAAGAAATCCACCATAAAAGCTAAACCCCGCCTTGCCTCCCATTTGTCTTTATTTCCGGCGTGTGTTAGACTAGTGTTCGGCTCTTCAAAATCTCGAGGGTTACCATGTAGATGATACAAAAACTGAATTATGCAATACCCTTCAGATAAATTTCTGTCTTGAACATCTTGACTAATACTTAGCATATCCACAAATCTCTGGGGGGGACACCGGTCTTGGTGACAAAGCATATCGGTTTCTAAGGTTTCCATTGAGGCCCGCATAACTCGCAACTTCCTCCAATGAAGGTGTGAGCTCAAAGTCGGAGAAATGGAACACGTTGCAAGTCGGGTCCCAAAAAGATATTGAAGCTTCAATTATGTCCGACCTCGGCTTGATTTTCAATAATCCGACAAGTCCTCCCAGAACTTTCACCACTATTTCTTTATTGCCCTTTCCGAGATCAATCCACCACATGTGGAGCTTCAAGGGGATCTCATTAAGGACTGTGAAGGCTTCAATTTCGTTCGTGCTCATCATGCATATTTATTAAGGAGACTTAATGAATTTAACCTAAAAGAAAAAGAGATAATAACACCATTTCTTCTTTTTTTTAAAAATTTTCATTTATTTTAAAAAAAACTCCGGCTTTGCAGATACGGATTTTTAGCACCTCGGGGGAGAAGATTTTAAGGTTGTGCCTGCTGGCCGTTGAAAATGATCCAAAGTGATCGTTCTTGCAAAAACAACCTTCCGGCGCCCTTTTGGGGACATTCAGCTTATTTTAGGCAAGAGTGTGCATTACCTGACTTATCTATGACAAAAATTAAAACATTGTTATTTTTGGGTTATTTTTTCAAAAAGGGATGTTGGACTTGATTAAGGTTGCCTACGTATCCCACATTCGGTGAGAATCAAACCGGCATATTTTTGGAAAACTTGACAAAACCAATTATATTTTAAAAACAAAAACTTTTTTTCTTTTTTCTCTTTTTTTTTTTTTGCTTTTTTTCTCTCTTTTTTTTAAAAACTGTCGGTAGTGTTTCGGTATTATTTGGGTATTAGTTTTTCTCGAAAAATGTGATCAGTCTCTACTATTCTCTTTTCAAATCTCTCCCATTATTTATAAGGCGGTCAACATGTAAATCCAAAGCAAATAAATGCATTAGTAGCAGGTAAGATACATCAGGATGGTCTTTTCATTTCAGGTCACATATCCTAGACGGACTCAACCCCTATGTTGAGTCCCCTAAGTCAAATAGACGTGATGCAAACAAACGTTCCTACTAGAGATACGGCATGAGGCTTTGTTATGCTAAGTTTAAAATCAAGGTTTATTGTTCTAGACCTGGCTTACCCGAGCGGACAACTCGTGCGGGGAGGGGGGGCAGCATACCGGGAATACAAAAGGTTCGCCAGCTTAGCAACTTGTCTGAACCTCGTTTTAAAATGGGATAAGACTCTAAATAGAAAAGAAGCCACACGAAGTGCACCCTTTTCCATGATGTATAAGACTCAGAGAGAGGAAGGGTTTCGTAGTAGTTTATATATACAATTCACCAAAATATCAATGCGGTAAACCATTAAGCACATTTAGCATAAACATGTAGGAAAATCATATAAAGCCAAATATAATAGCTATTCTAAGCTCGAATTCTTGAACACTGAACCAGAGATTCTGGGTTCGATCCCCAGCAGAGTCGCCATAGCAGTCACACCTCCTTTTTTACACACCACCCCGAAGGGTAGTATATAAGGGAGTTTTTCCACTTTAAGGGACATTATTCAAAATGGGATTAATTATTCATTTTTATTCAGAGTTGCCACTTGGTATGGTTTGTTTTCTGGTGTCCCAAGTCACTAGTTTTATTTTTATAAAATCCCAAATAGAAGAAAACTCGACTTTCTTTTTGAAGTCTGTGAACCAGAAATTCTGAATAGGGTATTATGTTAACCCGAGGGAAGGTATTAGGCACCCCTGGATTCCGTGGTTCTAGCACGGTTTCTTAAACTATCATACTTGGTCTATTATCATATTTTAATACACATTTCATCATATGATGCAATTTTAAATTATTTACCGCTTTTAATTTAATTTTAAAGAAGATTGAACATCGTTTAAAACATGTCTTTGGATCGCATCACATGAAATGCACCCGCAATTCGAAACACGTTTTATTCAATGTTTTAGGATTTGGATTTTCTTCACATGAAATGAACACCCAAGTTTAAGAAGGTAAAATTATTAAATAACCCGCCTAAAAGCAACTAACGCGTTGATAACTTTGCGGGAGGCCATAGAAATTCGTTAAATGGCACGTCTCGAGTTAAGGATTTTAAAAATATAATCAAAGAGGGCTACATAGATTATGATTTTTATTTAGCGCGGTGCATCTCAATTTTGTTTTTAAAGGATATTCAAACTAAGATGCGGAGGGCCACAACTATTTGTGTTATCTACTACGGCTCACCTTAATTGCTAATTTTGAAAGAGAAACCAATTAATTACTTAAGAAAAGATGATGAAATTTTATTCGTTTAAGCTACAAATTCTACATTAACACATTGCAATCCCAGAAGGAAATTATTTTTAACACAAGAATGGAATCCCTGTAACATGTCTCAGGGATTTGGGCTTTCCATGTGAGGCCCATATTTTCATGTCCAGAACACTCCAATAAGGTTACTTACTGATGCTATCAAAGAATGAATTCGTTTATTTAATTAAGACTCTAATTTCAAACACCGGCACCAATTAATTATCAGGCTATAGATCCCAAACTTAACATCAGAGATGATCATGCTTACAAACAAACCCGCGTGAATTAAAATAAATGAACCAACATCTAGAAATTTGATGAATCCAAAATAACTGGAGCTAAAGCTAATATTCAACCAACACACAAAAGGACTATGATTCTAAGCACTTAATGAGTGATTGATACCTACCCTTGCACTATTTTGCACAACATAGTCAAAACATTCAAAACTAGAGTCTAAAATCAATTAATATTTGCAATAATATACCTCCTAATACCTGAAATATGATATTTGACAAAGCTGGAAAAAGAGCAGTCAAATTATTCATTATACTGAACCATCAATTCATCTCACATGTAGGGTTCAAATTTATACTACTGGAGATTAAACATTACACCTTCCATCCAACCAAACCAAACATCAACAAATTCAACGAAACAAATTTGCTAAATTATGACACCATGCTAACTGACAAATGAGATTCAACCATAAGTATAAATGAACAAACTGAAACGTGTAAGGAAAGTATGAACTACATAGCAATCACAAGACCTTAAATGACCAAAGCTGGACTTCAATCGAAAAACATTTTCATTAAACTTCCAAGTTGAAACAGATATCCGCACTTCACATGTGGTTCAGGATGTGAGAATTACCTGGAAGAAGAAGGAAATAAAGAAGAAATAAGCAGCAACAGGTTGAACAACAGTAGTAATAGGGACAGGAATTAAAAGCAAATGACATCAAGACTTAGTGAATGAACCAGAAATCAACTTTAAAACCAATGGAACAGTAACTTCCAATGCAATTGGACCACAGAAGCTACTCAGGAATGATTTGAGAATGGAGACTAAGGATTTTCTGGAATTCCTACAGAACAGTGAAATTTTTTTGTTTTTGGTAGTTTTAGCTCTTAAAATCTCTAAACCCTGTTTTAATTCTCAGAAATGCTCTGACCAAAAATGATCTCTAAAAAAACCTCCCTTTCAAGGCAAGAATGGCATGCCTTTATAGGCAAGGAATTAGGGTAAGTTCCTGATTTTATTTTAGCTTTTTAGTCCTTTTTAATTCCTGTTTTTTCTTAGAGGGACCATGTATTACTGACTTTCTACCCAAGTTAATACCTTATGCAGCATCTAGGAAGTTTCCTATGTTGTTATACCTAAGATTCCCTAATTGAATTACCCTAATTAACTTTTAAACTTCTGAAAATTACTTTGACGAACCAGCCTGGGTCCAATTAACCCAAGGCCAATCAGACCTGAGTTTTTACACTATTGGACTGACCCTTCTTCTAGTAAATGGGCCAATAAAGACTTCAAGACTCACACAAACCATCAACCCAATTAAGATTCTGAGCCAACTTAACCGAAATACAATCATTTTAACAATTTGAATCCTAAACTACTCGACCTATTCATCAGACCTATAATAATGGACCAAATTAATGGTCTAGGGTCACTGATTGAGGAAACTATATAAAACTAGGCATGCATTAATGAGATAGTTGCAGAAGAACTAATACAAAATTAAGCGATGAGAAAAATAATCTTGAAATCAAAATTAACGTATGAAATAAATGAAGATCAAAACAGAATGAAACTAAAAGGGGTGTTTAATTATGGCTAACTTGGGCATGCAGAAATAAAATAAGAAAAAGAAGAAGATAAAAAGAAAAACAAGTGAAGAAAAGAACTCTGAGCACACTATGAGCAAATAAGAATCTGGAATCAATCCCTTGAATTAGGCTTGTTATGGGTCGAATTAGACCTTAATCGCGTGTTTTCAATGAAAACACGTGACTAAAGTCCTAATTGAACCCAAACTTCATCCAGTTGATCATTTAAAATTTTAGGGTATCAAATTTTGATTTAAGATTTGAGGAGTTAGGGTAGGATTCGAGGGTTAGGAGTGTGATATTAGGGAAGAGGAGACCATGGGGATGCTGTAGTGTGAACTTAGTGGTGTTTGGGTTGTGGCGCCGGTCACGGCGGAGGGTCAGAGTTTCTGAGTGATATTCGAGAAGCTCAAGCGGGATTCGATTGATGGGATTTAGAGATTTTGAAAGAGGAGAAGGAGAGGAATCTGGGTGTTAATTTGGTAGCCATTGGAAAGCCACCACCGTCGTGGGAGATTTCTGGCTAGCTGCAAATGGCGGTGGGCGGTAGAGTTTAGGGCTAGTGTCTAAGGTTAGTGTGTGAGAGAGTAGATGAGGAAAGGCGGGAGCGTGAGGACACATATATTAATTAACCCTAGCTTCCCAACCATTAGATAATCAAACCTCGATGGTTGGGATCGATCCTTGATAAATCGACATCGTTTTGGGTTAATGGAGGACTGGACCGGGTTAGGAGACGGGTTTGGACCGGTTCTGGGAGGATTTGGATGGTTTGGGTGATTAATTTGACTGGGCTAGGTATTTTTGACCCAAATTGGGCATTTCTTATTAGACTTATTTATTGATTTTCTTTTCTTTTCTTTTTTCAAAATTTAAAATTAAACTGAATTAAATCTTATAAATTAAATTAATCTACCTAATCATATTAAGCTCCAATTAATGATTAACACAATTAATCAATTTTAAAAGAAACTAACAAAATTCAAGCAAAAATAAATCAAAATTTTTTTAGGCTTTTTCAGTTTTGTACAATTCTAATTACCAATTAATTTAAAAGTGTAAAATCAAATCCTAAATGCAAATGCAATATTCTTGTATTTGCTATGAATTATCTAAATTAAAAATGCACATAAAAATGTAAACAAACACGAAAATTATGCAACTAATCTTAAAAATCAAATAATTAAAAGAAAAAAATCCTAAATCTAAGAATTTTATTGGATTATTTCACGCGAGGCAAAAATCACATGCTCACAACGACAGAACATGGAAATGCCTAACATCTTCGCTCGGATTAACAAAACTCCTTAGCCGTATTTCTATGTTCGCAGACCATAAATAGAGTCAATCTTCCTCGATCCGGAATTTTTTACAGGTGACTTGGGATACTATTAATTATTCCAAGTGGAGACTCTGAATGTTATATAAAATAATCCCGTTTCGATTGTTAATTTAATAGGAAAAAACTCCTTTATACCCTTTCGGGGGTTGGAAAAAGGAGGTGTGACATCAGTAACACCTTTTTCTGTGACGACCCGGCCGGTCGTCTTAAGAATTAATTCCTCGATCCCCTATTAACTGCTTTCCCCAAGGTTATTTTTGCTAATTTAATTTTCCGGGATATTGGATTTTGAGTTCAAAGAGTTTTGGGACACCTAGTCCCTAAATGAGAGCTTAAGTGTTGGAAAGTTGACCGTAGTTGGAACAGTGTGAAGACGGCCTCAGAATGGAAATACCATAGTTCCATTATATTTTTTGGGTGATTTTGAGGTTAGGATTGTGTTCGTAATGTATTTTGGTGGTCCGTAGATAATTTAGACTTGAAATGCCGAAGTTTGAAACTTTAATGTTTCCGGTCCGATAGTGAGTTATTGATCCAAGGGTCGGAATGGAATTCCGGAAGTTGCATTAGGTCCTTCATATAATTTTGGATGTGTGTGTAAAGTTTTGGGTCATTCGGACGAGGTTTGGTAGACTTTTTTATCAAAAATGGGTTTTTAGAGTTTTGGAATTTTTAAGCTTGAATTAAATGAAAAGTAGGTGTTTTGATGTTGTTTATGGTGTTTTGAATGTTTGAAAAAGTTTGAATGATGCTATGGGTTATGTTTGAGGTTCCAGGGGCCTCGAGTGTGTTTCAGATGCTCAACGGGTCAGTTTTTTAACTTAAAAAATTGCAGAAAATCTATCAGCTAGTATCCCATTCGCGTTCGTGTTAAACCTCCTACATTCGTGAGGCCTTGCCTTTTTCCTTCTTTCCATTAGAATCCAAGCCCTCCCGTTCGCTTAGTATTATTTGGCATTGAAGGATGTAACTATTTTTCCTCATCGAGTTCGTGTAGCTTAAAAAGTTCACTCTTCACGTTCGTACTGGTTCACGCGTTTGCGAAGAGCAATTTCTGGGCCACAATATTTTTCTCTTCCGCGTTCCCCAAGCACATTTGAGTATCCTTCATTTTCCTTCTTCCCGAATGTGAGACTTCCTTCACGTTTGCGATGCATTAAATACCTAGGAAGATATAAATTATCAAAAACGAGGCTTTAGCCTTTTTTACCAAAAACTTTATCTTGGGAGATCGGATTTGAGCGAGATTTCGAGAGGTTTTCAAAGATATCTATTGGGTAATCATTCCAACTCTTTTTTTCCTGTAACCCACTAATCTAAGCATGAATTCCTCCTTTAATTTCGGATTTATAAAGAAAATTTGATAGAATTTCATAGGCCGAATTATGGAGTTTTGATGGGGATTTTGACATCCGATTTGAGAGATTTTATATGGTTAGACTCGTGTGAGTGTGAGGATTTTGAAAATATAAATTTCACCTGATTCGGAGACGTTGGCCTGAGGGTTGTTTTGGTTATTTTGCATAAAAACACGTAGTAGCTTTGAATTAAATCGTAAAATCAGTTGCTTGAGATGTTATTTACAATATGTAATTGAATTGAATAGATTTGGGCCATTTGGAGTCAGATACTCGTGGCAAAAACGTTGTTTCTAGTTGACTTTGGATCCGGTTCGACGTAGGTGGCTTGTCTAACCTTGCGTGGGGAACCTTCCCCTTAGGATTGGTGTACTTAGTAATTGAAATGCTTTGTGCATGAGGTGACGAGCGCGTGCTTGTGAAAATTATTGAATAATCCGATTTTTCTTAAAGTATTCCTTAGCATGTTTCATTTCATTCTTTACTGTATTTGAATAACTAGCTTGTTGTTAGTTAGAAGAGCATGTTTAGTTGACTTAAATTTCCTATTTGCATAAACTTCCATAATTGCATTGTGTGCAGCATGTTAGGCTAGAATTGACTGTTTACTTATACGAAGCTGGTATTTAATTTAATATTCTTGTGTCGCGGTTGTGTATTTTAAATTAGGACTACAGAACGGCATTCCAGGAGATCCCTTGTATGGAATTTTGAATTGGACTAAGGTGCGGGATACCAAGAGATCCATGGCATTTATACTGAGGATACCAAGAGATCCCTGACATTTATATTTAGGATAACAAGAGATCCTCGGGATACCTAGAGATCCCTGGAATTTGTATTGAGGATACCAAGAGATCCCTAGCATTTATATTGAGGATACAAAGAGATCCTCGGGATACCTAGAGATCCCTGGCATTTTTATTGAGGATACTAAGAGATCGTCGGGATACCAAGAGATCCCTGGCATTTTTATTAAGGATACCAAGAGATCCCTGGCATCTATATTGAGGATACCAAGAGATCCTCGAGATACGAAGAGATCCCCTGTGTATACATTGAGGATATGAAGAGATCCTCGGGATACTAAGAGATCCCCGATTATTATTCTTGTTGGGAGCGGTATTTCCTTGTGTTCTACCTCTATTTCTGTTTTTCTTCCTTTATTGTACTCTTGTTATCTTGTATAGACTCTTGCTGTAGATTCTCAATTATGTTGTTTATCTTATCCTGTCATTATTATTATTTACCTCAGTATGGCCCTGACCTTCCTCATCACTACTCAACCGAGGTTAGGCTTGGCACTTACTGGGTACCTATGTGGTGTACTCATGCCTTTTCTGCGCATGTATTTCATTTACAGATCCAGGTACTTCTACACAGGCTTACATCCTTAAGGCAGGGAGAGATTTTGGAGACTTCGAGGTACATCTGTAGCGTCCGCAGACCAAAGAGTCTCAATCGTTATTCTATCTTGTAGTGATAGCCCTTCTATCGTACTGTTGATTTAGCCACTCTGGAGATTAGAGCACTTTACTGTATTTTCTTCTAGCTTTTGTTCCCGTGAGTTTCTGGGTTTTCGAATAGTATTGTAGAAGTTTGAGTTATTATGATGTACATGCCAGTGGCATTTCGTATTCAGCTTTCATTTTGCTAAATTTTGTATTAAGTTATAATTTCGAAAATTCTCGATTGTTTTTTTTCTGCACTTGTTAGGTTTACCTAGTTGTAGGGACTAGGTGTCATCACGGTATTTCACGGAGGCCAAACTAGGGTCGTGACAAGTTTATATCAGAGCTCTAGGTTCATAGGAGTCACGGAACATAGGCCGGTTTGTTAGAGTCTCGTTATCGGTACAGAGACGTCTGTACTTATCTACGAGAGGCTATGTAACTATTAGGAAAATTCTACTTCATTTGATTTCCTAGTCGTGTGATATTTTGATATCATAACTAAACTTGTGTCTTTCTATTATCTCAAAGATGGTGAGGACACGTGCCACTCAAGATGATCAGGCACCCGTGCTCCCTAGTGCAACCGTCAAAGGTCAGGACCAGGATAGAGGCTGAGGGCGCGCACGTGGTGCAGCCAGAGCACCTACGCGAGCTACGGCTGAGGTACCACCAGTAGATTCAGCCGGAGTCCAGGCACTTGACGGAGTCCTATTACTACTACCACCATTACTCCAGCTCTCCAGGAGACACTAACACAGTTCATGAGCATATACACCACATTGGCTCATGTAGGGTTGCTTCCCCTTGCTGCAGCCACATCCCAGGCCGGGGGAGGAGCACAGACTCCTACCACCTACACTCCTGAGCAGCGAGTGCATGTTGAGCAAGTCCTTGAGATTACTCCTATACCACGTGTAGTGCATGTTCAGCCCGAGGACAGGGCAGTGGCTTTCGAGGATGAGCAGCTGAGGTTTGAAGGTTTAAGAAGTACAAACCTCCCTTAATCACTAGTCTAGAATTGGAGGATGCTCTAGGATATCTTGATAAGTGTTACCACATTCTCCGTACCATGGATATTTCAGGATCCAACAAGATTTCTTTCACTACTTTCCAGCTCTGAGGAGTCTCCTATGAGTGGTGGCGCACCTATGAGTTAGACAGTCCAGACGAGGCTGCTTTGTTGACTTAGGCTCAGTTTTCAGATCTGTTCCTGAGAGAGTATGTTCCTCAAAGCCTTAGGGACGCATGGCATGCGGAGTTTGAGCATTTGCGCCAGGGTTCTATGAGTGTTACAGAGTACGTTGTCTCTTACACCAGTTTGGCTAGGCATGCACAAGCCCTGGTTGCTACTGCTCGCGATAGGGTTCGCCTGTTTATTGAGGGGCTTATTCCCAGCATCAGAGCTAGCCTGGCTCGTGAGTTGGAGATAGATATTTCTTATCATCAGGCGGTGAGAATTTCTAGGAGGATTGAGGTTATGCATGCTAGGTAGAGAGAGGAGGGGGAGACCAAGAGGTTTCGAGAGTCGGGCCATTATTCTGGTGCCAATACCTCAACTACAGGTCGTCATGGTAGGGGTTATATGAGACACCTCGTTCATTCAGCTCTTCCAGCAGCCAACAATGCATTAGCTCATCCTAGGCCCCAGGAGCCTTATTATGCACCTCCGATTTTTAGCGCGCCTCCTGCACGGAGTGCTTTCAGAGGTCAGTCCAGTAGATCTGGCCCTAGCCAACCATAGCCACCACGTCCCCACAAATCTTATTTTGAGTGTGGTGGCACACTCCACGTGGTGAGGGGTTTCCCTATATTTTGGGAGGAGTGCACACAGACATTTTAGCCTCAGCGTGCCCCGTAGAGTTCTCAGGCCATAGTTCCAGCTCTAGTTGCTACCACACCTGCTCAGCCAGCTAGAGGTGGAGATCGAGGAGGTAGAGGTCGTGCTAAAGGGGGAGGCCAGGCCACTATTCCATGCCTACGCATACCGAGGTTGTTGCCTCTGATTCTGTCATCACATGTATTATATAGGTTTTCCATAGAGATGCATCGGTTCTATTCAATACAGGCTCTAATTACTCTTATGTGTCTTCTTATTTTGCTCTGCATTTTGGTGTATCTCGGGATTCTTTGAGTTCCCCTGTTTATGTTTCTACTCCTGCAGGGAATTCACTTGTTGTTGACCGCATTTATCAATCATGTTTGGTTACTATTCGTGGTTTTGAGACCAGAGTAGACTTACTGCAACTCGGCATGGTTGATTTTGATAGTATTTCGGGCATGGGCTGGTTGTCGCCCCATTATGCTATTCTTGATTGTTGTAGACATGTGATTTTTTGTCCCTCCCCAAGATTTTTCATATTTTAGCACATAAATATTTAATTTAGGCCTAATTAAATCATTTTTTCTCTTTTACTTTTATTTTATTACAAGAAAACAAAAAATTACAACCAAAAAAATAGGCATTCTTAATCTTGAAAAATACCAAAAAATAGTTATATTTTAATGGTTAGTCATATTTTAATAATTATTTTTATTTAAGTAGGGCTAATTAATATTTATGATAATACTTTTAGTTATTAAGCTAAGCATAGTCAGTCATAAAGACCCAAGTTTTTAACCCACTCCTTAAGTCCAATACCCAATACGCATTAAGTTAACCCTAGGGACCCTTCTATACTCTTATTTGGAACAAAAAATAAATAAAAAGACCCTAAAGGCTTAGCACAAAAACATATGATCTAATTGGTAAAATACACAAAAATAAACGTAAACCTATACATATACAATGTAAAAAGAATGCCTACAATGAGCGGGGAACAAAAAAAAATGAGGCCTCGGACAAAAAAAATACAAAAACACCTAAAAGTGCTGCTCCACACAAACAAAGACCCCACCCCCCCTGTATCTCCTCTCCCTCCCACCACCCTCAACTCGTCGGAATCAGGTGGCGTCCACACCACCAGTTGACCACCCCTATAGCCTAGCACCGCAATACCCATCGAAACTGCTTTGTCTTCGTTATCAGTACACACAACAACCTTCCTATCACTGTTCATCTTCTTCAGCCAGCGCTTACCTACTAAAGAGACCCCCCCCCCCCCCAATAATTGTTTCTTCTTCATCTCCCACCCGCTACCAGTATTGTTCCCCCTCCTCGTCGCCTGAGACGGCAGCGCTCTTAAAAAAACTAGTCGCCCCCTCCCCCATCATTCTTTAATTATAAAAAATAGAACATATACACCAATGCAGGAATTTTCCACTGATCTCACTCATAGCTGATCCAAAAGCACATAGGTTATAACAAGGAGATAAACGAAGCTTTCCGTTGTCCATCAATTTAGACACAGTGATCATTTGGATTTAGTATTAGTATGGAAACTGGTAAAATGGACGGCGCGCCAAGGTTGATTTCGATGCCATTCGCAGTTCCGATTCCAGGGTTCTAATTTCAGAATTATAGCTTCAATTGAGTTTTCGGACGCCAGTTCGAGCCAAGGTTTCGGTTTTTTGCTTGTGTAAATGTTGAATACTTTGAGAAATTGAAACATCTATTTCAGTGACTAGTACACCCAGGTATTTATTTTTGTATTTAAAGTATTCATATTTTTGATGTAATATGTTGCCTAGGTGTTGATTTGATTTGTAGTTTGTCTTATTTTCTTTAAGTGGCTTTACCTTATTGAAAAAACAAATACAGCTTCATGCTTAAATTGGTTACTTTGTTCTATAGCTTAATTTGAAGGACGTATATTGAAATTCAAGATTAGCTTGGCTTGAATGGAGTTTATTTGGTTGTGGACATTAGACACATACACAATTTGCTCATGAGATTGTTTACAGTAAAATGCCTAGCGCTTGTTCGCACAGCTTCGATATTTTCCATTCTTTGGTTCTGGGTTAGCATCTTGTTGATTGAATCTAGCATCATTGATTTTTGGACCCTATTTCCATCCGTTAGTGTGAGTAGAAGCCATAAGTAATCTCATTCCAGGAGCATTTTTCACTTTATTTAGATACTTGATTTGTAGAAGATTTTGATTATGTTTGACTCAGTTCGGGGATTACCCACGCAATTATCGTCATGATTCCCAACCTCGCAGCAATCTCAAATTAGCTTAGGAAATAATTAATTATGAACATCGGTGGTTTATTTTAGTTGAATACTTTCTTTTGAAATAATTTGAGGCGTGTCATGTCCTCATTTAATTAATTTTAATCCTTGAAATCGAGGTATGCCATTTAGCCGAAATTTCCATTGCCCTCGCAAAGTTGAAAGTGCGGAGTTGCTTTAGGCACGTCATTTAATAATTTTTCTTCCTAAACTCAGGTGCGCATGTGTGACCCAAATCTAAATCTCAACAATGTTTGATAAAATGTATCGTGGATTGCAGGTGCATTTATGTGACGTGGTTCAAGACGCGTTTTATATAATGTTGAATCTTCCTTAAAATAATTAAAAGCGTCTATAAAGTTAAAATTATACCATAGGTTAAAACCTGTATTAAAACCAGATAATATGCCAATTATAATAGTTGAGCGACCATGCTAGAACCACAGAACTCGGGAATGCCTAACACCTTCTCCCCGGTTAACAGAATTCCTTATCCAAAGTTCTGTGTTCGCGGACTGTAAAACAGAGTCAATCTTTCCTCGATTCAAGATTTGAACCGGTGATTTGGGACACCATAAAATTATCCCAAGTGGCGACTCTGAATTTTTAATAAAATGATCACGTTTCGATTGTCACTTTAAGTTGGAAAAACTCCTTTCTATGCCCCTTTCGAGGTGTAGGTAAAAAAGAAGGTATGACAGCTCTGGCTATTCTGCTGGGGAATAAGAACCCAGAATCTCTGGTTCAAGGTTCAAGAATTCGAGTTTAGAATAATTGTTGTATTTGGCTTTGTTTATTATCTGATATTTATTGCATGTTTGGGCTTAATGTGCTAAGTGTTGCTTTTTAACGCTTTGATATTATCTGAACTGTATACATAAACTGCTACGCAACCTCTCTCTTCCCTCTCCTGAGGAGTGTACGCTGGCGTGACTTCTTTCTGTTAGTGTCATATCACAAATAGAACGAGGTTCGGACAAGTTTCAAAGCCGGGTGATCTTTTGGTGACGGGCAAGTTGCCCCCCCCCTCCCGGCTCGAGTTGTCCGCTAGGGTATGCCAAGTCTAAAACAATACACCTAGGTTTTAAATCTAGAATAACTCAACCCCATGCCGGATCCCTAGTAGGAACGCTTATGTGCATCATGTGCATTTGATTTTGGAGACTCAACACAGGGGTTGGGCCTGTTTAGGAAAGATGCACCCAAAATCAAAAGATCATCCTGATGCACGCTAATGTGCTACATGTTTTATTTCTTCAAGGGTAAAAAGGTCATTTGATGGACAAATGATAGTAGAGGGCAGATGGAAAAAAAATGAGAAAAAAGAGGGTAAAGTATAAAAGTAAAGCAAGTAGGACCCAATTATGTTTTCTTTTACATTTTTGTTAAGAAAAGGAAAAAAAATGTAAAATTGAAAAAACAAAATTTACACTTTTTCATCATTTTTTGAAAATCAAAAAAAGGGAAACAAAAATTCAAAAGATTTTGCATGTTTCATCAATTTTCAAGAAAAAGCAAAAAAAATATATTTTTTAAAATTAGTTATGTTTTTTAATTATCGCCCGTATCCAATCTCCCCGAACTACGCATACCTGATTCTCGTCTTTTGGGCGTGATACATATGCAATCCACATAGGGTTCGGTCTTCCTAGTAAATCTTAGGTTCTTGGCTTTGCGGGGTCTTCGCCAAATTTTGCACTTCTAGCCACCTTTTGGCTACATAAGTTATTTTGGAAAAATCAATCATGTCTTGCATTTGTTTAGTAGGGAATGTTATTGTCTCACATAGTGTTGATTTTAGTTTTCTCATACAGTTGTGGGTCTACTTATCAGAGTTTAAGCATGGCAGATACCCCAGGGTCACTCTACATTCAGGAGCTGCTCGAGAAGCCTTTTTATGGTTTTGAGTCAATTGTTATGTTTCACTTTCTAGCCTTGTACAGTAGTATTCAATCATTTGTCAGGCTTTTGTTATTATTTCCTATTTTGTATTTGAAAAATGTATCATAAATCAAAAACACAAAAAAAGAGATATTTTGCGTTTTATATTTTCGTCATAATTTTTCTTTAGAGATACTACTCCTACAAATTAAGAAGAAAAAAAAAAAGAAAGTTTGAGGTGATTTTATTTTAGGAAATTAATATCTAGAAAAAATAGGGTTGCTTTTATATTTCTTTTAACATACTAAAAATTTAAAAAAAAGACTCTTTTTAGAGTCTCTTTAAAGGTTTTCTTTAAAATACTAATTCCAAAATTCAAAAAGATTTTCTTTTGAGGTTTTTTATTTGGGAAATATATATTTTTTTAAAAAGAACAAGAAAAACATGCGTATGCTTTTTGTTTTTGCTAGAACTTTAGAACATTTTACATAGGAAAAAAACCATACTTTATCTTTTGTTTAAAGTTTCTTCCTTTAGGCAATCAAACTGAAATCCAAAAACATTTTGTTTTATCTTTCTCATTGCTTGTTTCGAAATCTTGCATCAGGATGTCAAATAAAAATTCAAAATATTTTTCTATGGTTTATTCTTTAGATTTCCTTCCTAAAAAGAAAAAAAGAAGAATTCAAAAAAAAATTCTCTTTTAGGATTTTTCTTTAATAGAGTGTTTGTTTCGAAAAACAAAGAAGAAAAAATCCGTTAAGCTTGAGTTTAGAATACGATATAGAACATTATGACCAGAAAAATTCAAAAGAAAAAATCGGGGTTCGCTTCTTTTGTTTTTCTTTGTTCGTCAGAGTAGTCATTATGATAATAAAAAAAGAAACATAAATGAGAATCTTAGTTTGTTTACTGTACTCCCGAACTTCCCAAATATGTGATTCATGCGGCGTCATGATACGTAGGAAACCTAGATAGGGTTCGATCGAATCATTTTTTATTTTATAAAAACAGGAAAAAAGAGAAAAAAAGAAAGAGAAAAAGAAAAAGAAAAGAAAAAGAGAGATGAAATTATGGGATGTGAGAATTTAGAGGAAAGAAAAGAGTGATAATCAGAAGAAAAAGAAAGGCAGGAAGCTGAGCAAGACAAGAAGTGCTAGAAAAGCAAAAAACAAGGGAGGATTGAAATGAATATGTAAAGATGATGACATATGACCTTCATACCCTCGAAGTCATTTTAGAATTGATAACTGTGACTAGGTGCATTGCATCCAATGTGATATTTTAGCTGTTAAATGCCCTAACGCTAATATGATCACCTCATTTTGTTCATTTTGTTATAAGGAAGAGGGCTGGTTGGTTTGTGGTTCTTAAAGTGGTAATTTTTCTATATAACATAAAGTTGAAAGGTGATACGAGTGCTCAAAAGCAATTGGTTGAATAGAAAAATGGGTTGTTGAAGAGGTAAGGATGTTAAGACAACATATGCGAACATATATCGGACCTGGATGACTAGGAATGCACCACCCCCGCCACTGCCTAGCTTCTTAGATGCTAACCTTACCCAAACTCCGGTCATAGTGTCAGATGATCCCCCATACTCTCCATATCCACCCGCTTATCACAGCTTTCGCAGCCATGCTAGTAGCTCCATCGCTCATCCTTCGATTACCTTTTCCCAAAATTGCCCTCCTATTATATCCACTATACCCAACAATGAAAATCCACTCAAAGCTCATGATGCTCAATACTACCCGTAGAGGTTGCCCATAAGGTTCATGTAAAAAGAGCCCTCGGGGTAAGCTTCATGCTGGAAATGAAAAGGTTACAGGAAAAGAAGGGCAAGATGAAATATCCGGGAAGTTGAAAAGCACAGAACAGCCTTTAAAGAATATGCACGGGATGAGAGACCATGTTAGCATGTCATACAAAGAGTTGTGTATTTTCCCTAACGTTCGCCTCTCGGTGGGGTTTAAAGTGCCAATGTTTAACTTGTATGATGGGTGTGGAGATGCAGTAGCCCATTTGAGGGGTTATTTTAGTGAAATGAGAAGTGTTGGTAAGAAAGATAATTAGTTGATGGCATATTTCAGTGAGAGTTTTACTAGGGAAGCTAGAAGACGACCTACGACATCTGATGGTCAGATGCCTACGGTCGGTATATCTTTGAAAGCTCAGACGGAGAGAATAAACGGACTCCTCGAGGGCTACTTAAGCCACTTTAGTGCTGGAATGGCATAATCGTTAAGATGTCGGTAAGTGTAATACATGGGGTGACATAGCTTAAGATTTTTTGCCACACTTTCAGATGGAAAAGAAACCCAAGGAAAGTTTGATCTTTGGCTCAGGTGGAACGAACAAGTTGCTCAGGATAGCCCTCCCATTGATAGGAAAGATGTTGCTGAACCCCACCAATGACAAGGTCCAGTGGTCGATCTCGCTAAACGCTTTCAGCCTCGGTATCGACCCCGTGGATATCCCTATAATCCTCCTCACTGCTCCTTCTCTCCACAGAACCCCCAGAATCGTACATCACTTCCCCGATACCCTGTCCACAATGCACCACCATATGTTCCACATCCCCGAGGCCTGCGGTGGCACGCACCGCTTCCACAAATGTCTCACCCGCCCCTCAGGCGTATCAACCACATGCCCGCAAAAGGTTCCAACCGAGGCTAGAGTATAAAATGAAAAGACTGCTGAAAAAAGAAAATGCTTTCACACCCATTAGAGAATCCTATACAAGATTGTTTGAAAAGTTTAAGCGTTATGGGCTGATTGAGCCGCTCCTCAGATATACTCCAGAACCATATGCAAAAGTCTTTGATCCTACTGTGCGATGCAAGTAATACTCTAATGTCCAAGGGCATAGCGTTGTGGATTGTAGCTCTTTGAAAAGGGAAATAGAAAGAATGATTTAAGAAGGGGTAATTGTGATAAATGAAAATGACAAGGAGCATGTGAATCCTCTTAGGAACTTGTTGACTAAAGTTGGTGATATTGAAGTTGGTAATGATCTTGGCAATATTGATGTGGAACTCAGTGGCTAAGATGTCGTTCTTGGTAATTGGAAAGACGCTCCATTTCTTGGTTATCCAGAGAAGAGTTTTGGTAGTTTATTTTGTTGTTATTTCAGTTGTCCCGGACTATTTTCAGGATTGTAATCTAGATATTTTCTTGTGACTCAAACCCTTCTATTATTTTATTTTGTCTGGTTTGTTTAGTCGTAGTAGCTCGTTTAGTGTTCCCCAGGTTTGTTCCAAGTTTGTAACCCCAGTTTAGTTTGCTTGTTTTATTGTTCAAGCACTTACACCATCTGTCTAATGCAATTTACTGTCTTCTATTATTTCTAGTCATTTTTGTTTAGTTCTCTTTTCCTTTTACAGTCCTTTTCCTGTTGACTCTAGTGACATGACATGCATATGTAATTCTCAGCCTGGTTTTAAAAAAGTTAGTTCAATCATGAAGCGATTTGGAGGATTATATAGACATTTCTGGGAAACAAGTAAAGGTATGAAGAGATCACTTCAAGCCCGAAATGTGTGAAACTAGGGTAGATAGAACATAAACATATACTATTGAGATGCATCATGCTGCATCGAGTTGAAGTTAAAGGCAAGTTTGCCCCGAATTGGCAGGGGCCGTTCATGGTAATAAGATTGTTGTCCAATGGTGCTTTCTATTTAACAGATATAGAAGGTAAATGTGTCGTAATGGCTATCAACTCTGATGCAGTAAAAAAATATTATATATGATTTCTTTGGTTAAATTTTGTTTAATTGTACTTGGCATGTTTTGGAAATTGGAATGATGAAGGCATTTTGCTTTGCTATCTAAATATTTTATCCTTTGTTACCCCTTTGAGACTTATTTATTTCCTTTCATACCACTCTTTTTGGAATCAGCAGCAAAGATAAAAAATGCAAGTGCAAAAGATAAGTAAAGGAAAAGAGAGAAAAGGAAAAAATGATGAAAATGAAAAAACGAAGAAGAAGAAGAAGAAGAAGAAGAAAAAGGGGAGTAGAAAAGTAAAGAAAAAAAGAGAGCAACAAAACAACAAAAAGAGAAAGAAGGAAAAAAAGGGAAAGAAAAGAAAGAGAAAAGAGAAAATCACAACAAAGCAATTCCTATGACATGAACTACGTTCGACCTAATTCCTTTTAGGGATATGTCAGAAGCCTCACGGTTCGGTCCCATCAAAATGAAAATTCAAAAGTCCCCAAAAAAAGAAACTAGGGCAAAAGCTGTGGTTAGGTAAAAGATCTAATTCCAAAAGTTGTAAGTTTAAACTAATTTGAATTATTTTGAGCCTTTTGATATCCTTTCTTTCTAACCCTATCCAAAAGCCCATATTACGATCCAAAGAAAGACCTTCTGATCAGTCTTCGAGAGTTGTCGAGTCAAGCAAAATGACAACAAAATGAGAAAGTCTTATCCGTAAAAATCTTCACATGCACCATAAGGCGATGGAAAGATGAGAGAACAAAATGAGAAAGTCTTATCCTTAAAAACCTTCACATGCACCATAAGGTGATGGTGAGTTGAGGAAAAGAAAAAAATGAAAGACGCTTGATGGTGAAAACACTTCAGGCACCACAAGTTGAATAAGGATTGTGAATCAGACTAGATAATTGGAGCATTGAAGCCCAGTTTCACGGTTTAAGGGGTATATCAAGAGGTATACATCAGACTTGCTTGAGAGAATGGGACACAGGTGCATGTCATGATCATTAGAGTTGATATCCACATTTGATAGGTTTCTACTTCTAGTTTCTTGCTAGGAATCATCCCTTTCCATCGTCCTTTACTCCATTCTTTTTGTCTTGTTCAGTTTCACTTCTTGAGACTATTTGGTCAGAAAAAGTGAGAAATGACTTTAGAATTTGAAACCAACTTTCCAATTGTCCAAAACAGGATCTGGCTAGCACATCAAAATGTCATGAGTCAGGAAAGAACGGCAAGCGCACTGAGTTAGTAACAATCAACATGCTTTGGAATTAATGTAAAATACAAAGGTTTGGTATATATTAATTTATGAAAAATCCAACAGATAGAGGATGTTGGCTGAACGGATCAAGGTATTCTTTGTGATGAGGTTGACAGATATAGTGGTTAACTAATGAGAAGCAAGATCTTCCAAGCGGAAATCAAAGTCATCATGGTAAGTCAAGGATCAATAGACCTCAAGGCCAAGGCCAGAGGTTTAAATCAAGAAAGAACAACGTATGCACTGAGTGGGTGGCAACTGACGTGCTTTGGGATTGAAGTGAGACACAAATGTGTGGTAAATGTCAGTTGATAATCAAAGCAATAGATAGAGGATATTGGGTTTGAACGAAAAGAGGTATTTTCTGTGATAAGGGTGGCAAAGAAAGTGGTTAGTCAATAAACAAGCAAGGTCATTGAGTGGAAATCAGTTATCATGGGAAGTGAATGAGCAATCGCCCTCAAAGGTAAGGCCACAAACTAACCACCATATTTTAAAACAAACAAGATTTTTCCTTGATTTGAAATAGGGGAAGAAATTTTTTTTTGTTTTGGATAAACCCTCCATAAGAATAAGCAAGCACCTGACAGGTTTGACCGTAAAATCTCAGGACCCTTCTAGAATATAGGACCCAGTTTAAAATTCAAAATAATCATGAGTAGCAAGATCTTTGATAAGTGTACCCCGAAGGAATATAAGTTGTCTTTAAAGTTTACATGCTTAAGATAGGATTCAGTTAGGAATTTCCAGGACTTCCTGGATAATGGGACGTAGTTTTAAGACCTTCTTTGATAACAAGATTTGGCTGAAGTCATACCTCTAAAAGATATAATTTAGATCTAAAGCTGTCATCTAACTCGGAGTTTTCAGGACCCTCCTGGATAAGGAGATTTAGCTTTCAACTTCGTATATATATATTTGGTAACATGATTCAATTAACACTTGCAAATGTGCCAGCACCAAACTGGGGCAGAAAATTTCTTTTATTCTATTTCTTTTGTCGTAATCAGGATAAAAGGCAGTAGTTTTAGAGAAACATTTCAAGTTTTTAGCAATCAAGCGCCCACCTGGAGAACAACGGAATACAGTTCAAGTTTATAGCAATCGGGCGCCCACCTAGAGAATAAGGGAATATGGTTTAACTTTTGGCAATCAGGCACCCACTTGGAGAACAAGAGAACACAGTTCAAGTTATGGCAATCAGGCCTTTACCAGTAGAACAAGGGAATATAGTTCAAGTTTTTTCAAATCAAGCGCCCACCTGGAAAACAAGGGATTATAGTTTAAGTTTTTGGCAATCAGGCGCCCACCTGGAGAACAAGGGAATATAGTTCAAGTTTTTGGCAATCAGCCGCCCATCTGGAGAATAAGGGAATATAATTTGATTTTTGGCAATCACGCGTCCACTTGGAGAAAAAGGGAATACAGTTCGAGTTTTTGGCAATCAGGCACCCACTTGGAGAACAAGGGAATACAGTTCAAGTTTTTCCCAATCAGGCACCCACCTGGAGAACAATGGAATACAGTTCGGGGTTTTGGAAATCAGGTGCCCACCGAGTGAACAAGGAACACAGTTCAAGTTTTGGAAATCAGGCGCCCACTTGGAGAGTAAGGAAATACAATTCAAGTTTTTGGCAATCAGTCACCCACCTAGAGCAAAACAAAATACCATTCAAGTTTTTGGCAATCAGGCACCCACCTGGAGAACAAGGGAATACTGTTTATGTTTTTTGCAATCAGGAGTCTAGCTGGAGAACAAAGGAATATGGTTCGAGCGTTTGGAAATCAGGCGCCCACCTAGAGAACCAAATAACACAATTTAAGTTTTTGGCAATCAGGTGCCCACCTGGAGAGCAAGGGAACACTATTCAAGTTTTTCTCAATCAAGCGCCCACCTTGATAACAAGGGAATAGAGTTTAAGGTTTTGACAATCAGGCTCCCACCTGGAGAGCAAGGGAATACAATTCAAAGTTTTGGCAATCAGGAACCTACCTAGAGAACAAGGTAGTACAGTTCAAGTTTTTGACAATCAGGCACCCACCTGGAGAACATGGGAATACAGTTCAAGTTTTTGGCAATTAGGCTCTCACTTGGAGAATAAGGGAATACAGTTCAAGTTTTTCTCAGTCAAGCGCTCACCTGGATAACAAGGGAACACAGTTCAAGTTTTGGGAATCAGGCGCTCACCTAGAGAACAAGGGAATACAATTCAAGGTTTTGGCAGTCAGGTGCCTACCTAGAGAAATAGGGAATATAGTTCAAGTTTTTGGCAATCAGGCGCCCACTTGGACAACAAAGGAATACAGTTCAGGTTTTTGGCAATCAGGCTCCCACTTGGAGAATAAGGGAATACAGTTCAAGTGTTTAGCAATCAGGCGCCCACCTGGAGAACAAGGGAATACAATTCAAGTTTTGGCAATCAGGCGCCCAGCTAGAGAACAAGGGAACACAATTTATGTTTTTGGCAATTAGGCGCCTAACTGGAGAACAATGGAATATAGTTCAAGTTTTGGAAATCAGGCGCCCACATGAAGAAGAAGGGAATACAGTTCAAGTTTTGGCAATCAAGCGCCCACCTGGATAACAAGGGAATACAGTTCATGTTTTTGGCAATCAGTCGCCTACCTGGAGAATAAGGGAATACAGTTGAAGTTTTGACAATCAGGCGCCTATCTTGAGAACAAGGGAATATAGTTCATGTTTTTGGCAATTAGGAGACACCTAGACAATAAGATAATTCACTTCAAAATTCAATTCAAGCCAGTAACAAAAAAAAACTCGGGCAAGATTGCAAATTGACAGTCCGCGATGATCAACAGAAGTTAGTCACAATAAAGAAAAAAAAAGGAAAAAGGCAAGAAGTTAATCTAAATGTAGAAATCGAGGAAAGATGTTTATTCTCAAGACATGGCTAAGGTCACAAGCATGGTGCATACGGTCCTGATCCGGAAAGTTAAAGAAGGATTAACTAGTACCTGTAACTAGCAAGCGTCAGGGTTCAAATCTAAAGTCTGCATTAAAAACCACTCAAGACTCAAGATCAAGCTTTAGAAGACTTATAGATATGAATCTTGTAACTGGTAGTTGATAGGCTTAGCTAGTCTTTTTCATGTTTTGAATTTTGATGTAACATCAGGACCGTGGACCGGAACCTCGGCAGAGCGGCATCTCGATCGCCTCTCCACCTTAGTATACTCCATTATCTCGCTCACCTCTGAACTACACGTGGCTTGATTACTTTATAGCCATGATATGCAGGCAGCTCAGATACTAGGGCTCAATCATGCCCTTATATTAGTTTTAGTCTCTCCCAAATAAGGGTCGGTCAAAAAACCTATCTAGTCGTTCTTTGTCTAAAAACTCTTCGCTTTTTCAGTCAAAGAAGGACAGATGTAGACATGTGATTTTTGCCCCTCCCTAAGATTTTTCATATTTTAGCACGTAAATATTTAATTTAGGCCTGATATAGGTATTTCAACTCATTTTTACTCTTTTACTTTTGTCTTATTACAACAAAAATTAAAAAAAATAAATAGTTTCATTAATGTCTTGTAGGCTTTTTTAACCTTACAAAATACCAAAAATAGTTCTATTTTAATGGTCAGTCTTATTTTAATAATTATTTTTACTTAAGTAGGGCTAATTAATATTTTTGATAATACTTTTAGTTAATTAAGCTAAGCATAGCTAGTCATAAAGGCCTAAGTTTCTAACCTATTCCTTAAGTCCAATACCCAATACCCATTAAGCTAACCCTAGGGACCCTTCTAGACTCTTATTTGGAACAAAAAATAAATAAAGAACCCTAAAAACTTAACACAAAAGGACTAGGGACTAATTGGGAAAATACAAAAAAAAAAAAAAAACCTAAATCTAGACCTATACAATGTAAAAAGAATGCGTACAATGAGCGAGAAATAAAAAAGGAGGCCTAGGATGAAAAAATACAAAAAAAGCCTAAAATTCTGCTTCACTTAAGCGAAGACCCCACCCCCTGTATATCGTCTCCCTCGCATCACCCTCAACTCGTCGAAATCAACCGGCATCCACAACACCAGTCGACCACCCCTGTAGCCTAGTGCCGCAATACCTATCGACATTGCTTCGTCTTCGTCATCAGTTCACACAGCAGCCTTCCTATCATCATTCATCTTCTTCAGCCAGCGCTTACTTATTGAAGAGACCGCCCCTCCATCATCATTTCTTCTTCATCTCCCACCCGCTGCCATTATTGTTCCCCCCCCCCCCCTCCTCGTCATCTAAGACAATAACGCTCCTGAAAAAACTAGTCGCCCCCTCCCCCCCTATCCCATCATTCTTTAATTATAAAAAGTAGAACATATACACCAAGATGGGGATTATGTAATTAGGACAGGAATTTTCCATTGATCTCACTCATAGCTGATCTAAAAGCACATAGGTTATAACATGGAGACAAATGAAGCTTTCCGTTATCCATCGATTTAGACACAGTGATCGTTTGGATTTAGTGTTAATATTGAAACTGGTAAAATGGAGGGCACACGCCGAGGTTGATTTAGATGTTGTTCACAGTTCCAGTTTCGGGGCTCTAATTTCAGAATTATAGCTTCAATTGAGTTTTCTGACGTCAGTTCGAGCCACAATTTTGATATTTTGCTTGTGTAACTGTTGAATACTTTGAGAAATTGAAACATCCATTTCAGTGACTCTAATACATTCAGGTATTTATTTTTGTATTTGAAATATTCATATTTTTTATGTATTCCGTTGCCTAGGTTTTGATTTGATTTTGAGTTTGTCTTGTTTTCTTTAAGTGGCTTTGCCCTGTTAAAAAAACAAATACAGCTTCATGCTTAGATTTGTTACTTTGTTCTATAGCTTAATTTGAAGGACGTATATTGAAATTCAAGATTAGCTTGGCTTGAACGGAGTTTATTTGGTTGTGAACATTAGACGGATACACAATTTGCTCATGAGATCGTTTACAGTAAAATGCCTAGTGTTTGTTCGCACAGCTTTGATATTTGACATTCCTTGGTTCTGGGTTAGCATCTTGTTGATTGAACCTAGAATCCTTGATTGTTTGACCCTATTTCCATCCGTTAGTGTGAGTAAAGCATTAAGTAGTCTCATTCTAGGAGAATTTTTCAGTTTATTTAGATACTTGGTTTATAGAAGATTTTGACCATGTTCGAATCAGTTCAGGGATTACCCACGCAATTATCTCCATAATTCGTCACATTGCAACAATCTCAAACTAGTTTAGGAAATAAATAATTATGAACATTCGTGGTTTGTTTTAGTTAAATACTTTCTTTTGAAATAACTTGAGGCGTGTCATGTCAATCAAAACCCCTTAACTCATGACTCTCATTTAATTAATCTTAATCCTTAGAAATCGAGGTGTGCCATTTAGCCGAATTTTCCATGGCCCTCGCAAAGTTAAAAGTGCGGAGTTTCTTTAGGCGCATCATTTTAATAATATTTCTTCCTAAACTCGGGTGCATATTTATGTGACCAAAATTCAAATCTCAACAATATTAGATAAAATGTGTTGTGGATTGCGAGTGCATTTATGTGACGTGGTTTAAGACGCATTTTATATAATGTTGAATCTTTCTTAAAATAATTAAAAATGGCTATAAAGTTACCATAATTTAAAACATGCATTAAAATCAAATAATAGGCCTATTATAATAGTTGAGCGACCGTGCTGAACCACAGACTCGGGAATGCCAAACACCTTTTCCCGGGTTAACGGAATTCCTTACCCGAATTTCTGTGTTCGCGGACTGTAAAACATAGTCAATCTTTCCTATTTCGTGTGACTTGACCTCGTATTGATGATTTGTTTGACCAGCTTCAGGGCTCACGGGTATTTTCGAAGATTGATTTGCACTCAAGTTACATTAGTTGAAGATTCGGGAGCCAGACATCCTGAAGACTGCTTTCAAGACTCAGTATGGTCATTATGAGTTTCTTGTTATGTCATTTGGGCCGACCAATGCCCCAGCAGCTTTCATGCATTTGATGCACAGTGTATTCCGGACATGTATCGACTCTTTTGTCATTGTCTTTATTGATTACATTCTGGGGTATTCTTGGAGTCGGGAAGATCATGAGCAGCATTTATGGACGGTGCTTCAGAAGCTGAGAGAGAATTAGACATATGCAAAGTTCTCAAAATGTGAGTTTTGGTTGGATTCACTGACATTCTTAGGCCACATAGTATCGAGTGAGGGCTTTCGAGTGGATCAGAAGAAGGTAAAGGGTGTGCAGACTTGGCCCAGGCCATCCTCAACTATAGAGATTCGTAGTTTCCTTGGCATGGAGGGCTATTGCCGTCGTTTAATGGAGAGGTTTTCATCGATTGCAACCCTTATGACTAGATTGACCCAAAAGGGTGCTCCATTTCAATGGTCAGTGGAGTGTGAAGTAAGCTTTCAGAAGCTTAAGACAGCTTTGACTACAACCCCAATTTTGGTATTGCCTACTAGTTCGGTGTCTTATACAGTCTATTGCGATGCCTTGAGTTTTGGCCTTAGGGAAGTATTAATGCAGGATGGTAGGGTGATTTTCTACGCATCCAAACAGTTGAAGATACATAAGAAAAATTATCTTGTCCATGATTTTGAGTTAGCTGCCATTGTTCACGCCCTGAAGATTTGGCTCCATTATTTATGTGGTGTTTCTTGTGAGATTTATACTGATCATCGGAGCTTGCAACATTTGTTCAAGAAAAAGGATCTAAATTTGCGCCATAGGAGGTGGTTAGAGTTGCTGAATGATTATGACATCACTATTTTATATCACCCGGGCAAGGCTAATGGAGTGGTTGATTCCTTGAGTCGTCGGGCAAAGAGTTTGGGGTGTTTGGCATATATACCTGCATCGGAGAGGCCTTTGGTGATGGATGTTCAGGTCTTAGCCAGCCAGTTCCTAATATTGGTCTTTCGGAGCCCAGCTGGGTTCTAGCTTGCGTGGTTTCTTGGTCTTCATTATTTGATCGTATCAGGAGCGGCAGTGCGATGACCCTCATTTTCTTGTCCTTAAGGATAGGGTTCAACATGGTGATGCTAGAGATGTGACCATTGGCAAGGACGAAGTATTGAGGACACAAAGACGGGTCTGCGTACCCAATATTGATGGGCTTCGAGAGTTGATTCTAAAAGAGGCCCATAGTTCGTGGTACTCCATTCATCCGAGGGCAGCGACGATGTATCAGGATTTGAGGTAGCACTACTGCTGGAGGCGGATGAAGAAAAATATAGTTGGATTTGTAGCTAGATGCCTCAACTATCAGCAGGTGAAGTACGAGCACCAGAGACCGGGTGGGTAGCTTCAGCAGATAGAGATTCTGGAGTGGAAGTGGGACGGATCACCATGGACTTTGTAGTTGGACTCCCACGGACTTTGAAGAAGTTTGATGATATCTGGGTGATGATAGATCGGCTGACCAAGTTCGCTGATTTCATTCCTGTGTGTACTAATTCTTCAGAACGGTTGGTAGATATTTATATCCGGGAGATCGTTCATCTGCATGGTATTCCAGTTTCTATTATTTCAGACAGAGATACTCAGATCACATCACGGTTCTGGAGGGCCGTTCAGCAGGCGTTGGGTACTCGGGTGGAGTTGAGCATAGCATTTTACCTCTAGACGGACGGACAGTCCGAGCGCACTATTCAGATTATTAAGGATATGCTCTGTGAGTGTGTGATTGAATTTGGAGGGTCTTGGGATCAGTTCTTGCCATTGATGGAGTTTTCTTACAATTACAGCTATCAGTCCAACATTCGGATGGCATTGTATGAAGCTTTGTATGGTAAGCGATGTAGATCTCTGGTGGGTTGGTTTGAGCCGGGAAAGGCCAAGGCTATTGGGCACAGATTTGGTTCAGGATGCTTTGGAGAAGGTTAAGGTAATTCAGGATAGACTCCGTATCGCCCAGTCCAGACATAAGAGCTATGCAGACTGGAAGGTTCATGATGTTTCTATATGGTTGGAGAGCGGGTTCTGCTTCGGGTTTCGCCTATGACGGGCGTAATGATATTTTGGAAGAAAGGGAAATTGAGTCCATGGTTTTATTGGTCCTTTTTAGATATTTCGGCAATTTGGGGAAGTTGCTTATGAGCTTTCCTTACCTCCCAGCCAGGTAGGAGTTCACCTGGTATTTCATGTTTTGATGCTCCGGAGGTATCACGGTGATCTGTTGCACATGTTGGATTTCAGCTCAGTCCAATTGGACAAGGATCTATCTTATATTGGGGATCCAATTGCTATATTGGACAGGCAGGTCCGGAAGTTGGGGCCAATGAACATAGCTTCAGTAAAGGTTCAGTGGCGGGGTCAGCCGATCGAGAAGGCAACCTGGGAGACTGAGCAAGATATGCGCACCCATTACCCTCATCTTTTCACTACTTCAGGTATGTCTCAATGCTCGTTCGAGGACGAACAAATGTTTAAGTGTAGGAGGTTGTGACGACCCGGCCATTCATCTTAAGAATCAATGCCCCGATCCCCTATTAACTGCTTTCCCCAAGTTTATTGCTGCTAATTTGATTTCGCGGGACGTGCGGTTTTGAGTTTCAGAGAGTTTTGGGACACAGTCTCTAAATGAAAGCTTACGTGTTGGAAAGTTGACCATAGTCAGATCGGTATGAAGAAAGCCTCAAAATGGAAATATGATGGTTCCATTAGCTATGTTGGGTGATTTTAGGGTTAGAAGTGTTCGGAATGTGTTTTGGAGGTCCGTAGATAATTTAGTTTCGAAATGCAAAAGTTTTAATATTTTAAGTTTCCGGTCTGCTAGTGAGATTTTGATCCCAGGGTCGGAATGGAATTCCAAAAGCTGTAGTAGCTCTGTCATGTCATTTGGGATGTGTGTGTAACAGGTCATTCGGACGAGGTTTGGTAGACTTTTTGATAAAAAATGTGTAGTTAGTGTTTTGGAATTTTAAGCTTGAATTCAATGAAAAGTAGGTATTTTGATGTTTTTTACGGTGTTCTGAAGGTTGGAACAAGTTTCAATGATGATATTGGTTATGTTCGTAGGTTTGGTTGAGGTACCAGGGGCCTCGGGTGTGTTTCAGATGCTCAGCGGATCATTATTAGAACTTAGAAAATTGCAAAAAATCAGTTAGCTGGTATCCCCTTCACGTTCGCGTTAAACCTCCGGCGTTCACGAGGCCTTTCCCTTTTCCTTATTCGTGTTCACATCCTAAGCCCTCGTGTTCACGTAGTATTATTTGGTGCTGAGGGTATTTTTCCTCATCGCGTTCGTGTAACTTCACTTGCGTTCGCGTAGTTTTGCGAGTTCACCCTTCACGTTCGCGTACTGGTTCACGCGTTCGCGAAGAGCAATTTCTGGGCCACAATATTTTTCTCTTCTGCATTCGTGAAAGCATATTTGAGAAGCTTTCATTTTCCTTCTTCACGAACGGGAGACTTCCTCTGCATTCGCGATGCATTAAATATCTGGGCAAATATAAAATTTCAAAATGAGGGTTTAACCGTTTTTACCAAAAACTTAAGCTTGAGAGCTCAGATTTGAGTGAGATTTTGAGGGGTTTTAAGAGATATCGATTGGGTAACGATTCTAAACTCCCTTTTGCTTGTAACGCACTAATTTAAGCATGAATTTCTCCTTTATTTTCGGATTAGGAAAGGAAATTTGATAAAACTTCATAGGCCAAATTATTGAGTTTTGATGGGGATTTTGACATCGGATCTGAGAGATTTTTATATGGTTAGACCTGTATGAGTGTGAAGATTCTGAAAATATAAATTTCACCCTATTCCAAGACGTTGGTTTGAGGGGTATTTTGGTCATGTTGCATAAAAACGCATATTAGCTTTGAATTAAATCGTAAAATCACATGCTTGAGATGTTATTTACAATATGCAATTGAATGAATAGATTTGGTTCACTCGGAGTCGGATACTCGGGGCAAAAGCGTGGTTTCTAGTCAATTTTTGAACCGGTTCGAGGTAAGTGACTTGTCTAACTTTGTGGGGGGCCCTTCCCCTTAGGATTGGTGTACTTGGTAACTGAAATGCCTTGTGTGTGAGGTGACGGGCGCGTGCTTGTGCAAATTGTTGAAAAATCTGGTTTTTCTTAAAGTATTACTTAGCATTTTTCTTTTCCTGCTTTACTGTATTTGCAGACTTAGCCTGTTGTTAGTTAGAACGTAGAAGAGCATGTTTAGTTTACTTAAATTTCCTATTTTCTCAAATTGCCTTAATTGCATTGCGTGCAGCATGTTAGGCTATAATTGACTGTTTACTTATACGAAGTTGGCATTTAATTTAATATTCTTGTGTCATTGTTGTGTATTTTAAATTGGGACTACAGAACAACATGTTGGGAGATCTCCTGTACTGAATTTTTAATTGGACTGAGGTGTGGAATACCAAGATATTGAGGATACCAAGAGACCCTCGGGATACTAAGAGATCCCTGGCATTTAAATTGAGGATACTAAGAGATCCCTGATATTTTTATTAAGGATACAAAGAGATCCTCTAGATACCAAGAGATCCCTAGCATTTTTATTGAGGATACCAAGAGATCCTCGGGATACCAAGAGATCCTCGGGATACCAAGAGATCTCTGGCATTTATATTGAGGATACCAAGAGATCCTCGGGATACCAAGACATCCCTAACATTTATATTTGTGAGCATGTGATTTTTGCCTCGCTCGAAATGTTCCTATAAAATTCATTAAAATTAGGATTTTTCTTTTATTATTTGAATTTATAGGAATTAATTGCTTGATTTTGTATTTATTTGTATTTTTCCGTTATTATTTGAATTTGTAGAAACTAATTGCGTGATTTTGTGTTTTTGTGCATTTTTGTCTTTTATTATTTGGATTTTTAGGAATTAATTGCGTAATTTTGTGTTTATTGTCATTTTTGTGTATTTTTACTTAATATAATTCATAAAAAATAAAAACAATAGCAATTTTGCATTTATGACTTAATTTTTACATTTTTTCTTTTGTGTTATTAGTTAAATAATATTGAAAATAGCAAAAAAATGGTTATTCATACATTTGTTCAATTTTCGTGTGAAATTTAGGATTTAGGTTATTTTAAAGGTTATTTAGTTTATTTTGTAGAATTTAAATATGTTTTAGTTTATTTTTATTTTTATTATTAAAATCTGAAAAATATAAAAAGTAAAAAATATATAAAGGGAAAAATGCACATAAATTGGGCCTTCTCATTAAAGACCATAATTTGGGCCACAATTAGGAGCCCAAACCACCATACCTATTAAATTAAACCAAAACCCAAAAATCCCCACCCAGTCGAGGAATGCCCAGGTCAAAACGGTATCGTTTACACCAAAGGGATTTGAGCCATTGATCAATCTCAATCGCACAGTCGAAGAGTGGGGGGGAGGGGGGGCGTAACACTATATAAGTGTCTTATAATACCTTCCCTGCCCAGAAACATCGTACCCTGTCCACATTAACCCTAATCCCTCCGGTGTCACACCACCGTCTCTCCATCACCCGTCGCCATCCGGAAATCGGCGTCGCTGGCGGCGTAACTCCAAATTCACCCAAATTAACACCACTTAATCCTTGTAATCTCCTCTTTCCACCACCCCCCCTCCCCCACAAATCAACCCTCAAGGCCCAGCCAAACGTCTCAAATATTCCTCCAAAGGAGTGGCTGCTCCGCCGCCCACGGCGGTTCCAGCTCCAATGGCCGCCAAAAATACACCTGATACTCCCCTAAGCTTCCTCATCACCAAACCTGATTAGATTTCCTCGAACAAGCCTAATTTTCCTCGAATTTTAGATCGAAACTCCAACCCAAACCCTAATGCCTCCAAACAGCCCCAAAATCATACACCAAGCTCTCTTCAACTTCCTCATTCTTAATTTCAAGCTGGAAACCCACGAACCTTAAAAATAATGTCTGAAGAACTCCAATTCGTTTGGGTTTGCAAGTGTTCGGGTGATTTTAAAATTAATGTTATATGTTTATTCCGGACAAAATAAACATATAACATTAATTGAAAAATCAATTTCGAAAGCAATCTAGTTGAAGACCAAATCAGTAAGTTTTCACTTTCTTTTGTCTGTTTTTATTTTACTTCTTTGTTGACAATTTTGTCTTTCTTTAGTTTTGATTATTTGTTTTAATTGGAAATATTCATTAGTTCTACTCAGATTTGATTTTTGGTTTTTGATTACCATTTATTTCGGTTGCACTTTTATTTTTTCCGATTATTCCATAACTTTAGTTTTCGACCATGTTTTTGAATTACCCATTCCTTTAGCTTAATTTCCACTTCTGATTTATGTTGCATTAGCTTCAATTTTTAGCTAAGCTTTAGTTTTAATTCCTGAATCTTCACTTTTCTAGTTTAGCCTAGTGTAACGTTTAATTTTAGTATGAATTAGAATTAATTTTCAATCTTGATTGGTTCAAGTAATAGGATGGCCTGTTAGTTGTTGCTTTCCATGTTTCTTTTAATTATGTTAATTTAAGCCTTTGGCTTGAATTTGTGGTCCAGCAGTTTGAGAATTCCGAGTTGAATTTTGATATTTCTTATTAATAGTTCAGATTTGATTATGGTTTGTTTATAGCTATTAGCTAGCATTAAATACTTTTTAAATGCGTAGTAGAAATGGTAATTTTAGTATACTAGAAGGGTAGTATAGGGTTTGTTTTAGTTCTGGTAATTTCAGAATAAAATAAGGGTAGCATAGGTATTCTATAAATAGAAAACAATGTTAGAATCGTTTAGACTCTTCTAGAAGAGGGCCATAGTATGAAATCCAGTAGTTTTAGTGCAGTGACTTGAGAAGCAAGTCAAAAAATAAAGGACCAAGTAAGTAAAATCTGAAAATTAGAAGAGAGGCTAGTGGTTAAAACAAAATAATGGGGTTGCCCTAGCTTTTGGCTATTGAGATTAAAAAAAAGACTTTACAGACATTCTAAAAGAGCTCTGAAAATTTCCTAGAAATTTTGAAGCCTAAAAATTCTCAAAAGTTTCTGAAAAAGATTCCAAAAATCCAAAGTGTATTAAGTTACTGAAATCCTCTGAAATTCAGTGATTTTACTGCTCCATTAGATCCTCTATCCTCAGAATAATTCTAACTCTCAGCTGTCCAGTAGAAATTTAGCCATATAGGATAGAAAAATAACCTGAAATACGCATATTTGAAGAGTTAACTTTCCAATATTTTTCCTGGATTCGATTTAAGTTGGTTAGGGTCTTATTCAAGCTATTTTGAGTTTGGTTGCTGATTTGGTTTGGAATAAACTTTTCCTAGGTTATTTAGTATCCTTCTGGGTTCATAATTGATCATGAGCTACTGATTCCTATTGATTATATTACTGCTTGAGTTTGTTGATCCTCAGTTTTCTCTTGCTCGAATTCTATGTACATTTCCTATATCCAGCGATGTCTGAAGTTTGAACTAAATTAACTCTCAAGTTTGAAGATGCATATCATTTGCTCTTTCATCAAATTTTGTTACTATTATGTTTATTGTAATTGAGACAATTTTTTTGTATAATAGGACATTTTGACTGATATTTTTAGTATATGCAGTAGTCAGTAGTAGGTTCAGCCAGTATTGTAATTGATTTAAACATTCTAGTCATACTTAGTTAGAAAAGTGAATTTGAAATGAGATTTTGGTTTAAACTAGTATGAACATTTTATTCAATGGAAAATTATCATCTCTTGTATATGTTAAATAGAATGTTATGTGAATTTGATCATTGTGTGTTTGTAAAAAGTAGTATATTTCATTTTTGAAACAGTTCGATGCTTCATCTCATGTTGCCTTATACGTTAATATGGAAACTACTATTAAACATTAAGTTAAATGTCCAGATATGCTGCGTATTGGTGAATTTAAGTAGACTAGGCTTAAAAGGTCAAATAGCACATTTGATGACATTTCCAAAATTCATCGTTCGAAATCTTCTTTAACGAGCCCAAGCAGCTAGCTTCTCTCGTGCAAAGAAAGTAGGGGCAGGTAATTGAGCCCAAATTCTCGAGAATCCATTGAATAAGATGAAGCTTCAGCTCTCCCCCATGGGTTACTTTAAGACCTAATTCGCTAGGAATTTTGTTAATATAGCAGATTCAGTGAGGTTTGAACATTTTAAAAGATTGAATTGTAGATTTAAACCTTCCAAATAATGTATTATTGATTAATTGAGCATTATTAGAGACACATTCTATAGAAAAAATAATAGTTTGCTTTAGGATTGATCTTTAAGATAACAAAATGAGTTGCGTCGCGCCAAACGGAATCCAAATATTGCATGGTCCTCTTTAAATGATCATATTAAAATACGTAAAGATTAAAGATATGTCGTTTAGCGAATTTCACGGTTTTCCCGTGAAGATAATAATACGTTAGTCGCTTTTTAGGCGCGTCTTTAATAATTTTATCTTCCTAAGTACGGGTGCACATTTATGTGACCCAAATCTAAATCTCAGTAAAGTTTAAATATGTCAAGAATTGTGTGTGCATTTATGTGACGTTGTTCGCAACATGTTTTAACGACATTGCAAATTTCTTTTTTTTTTTAAATGTTAAAAGCAGTATAAAAATAATTTAGAATTACACCATAGGATGAACATGTACAAGAATCAGAATGGTTAGCCAATTATAATAGTTTAAGCGACCATGCTAGAACCACGGGATCCGAGGATGCCTAACACCTTCCCTCGGGTCAACAGAATTCCTTACTTAGAATTTCTGGTTCGCAGAATCCATTTGGGCAGTCGAAAATTTCCTCGATTTGGGATTCTAAATAAACCGGTGACTATGGACACCAAAAGCCAAACTTATCCCAAGTGATGACTCTAAATAAATAAATAATCTCATTTCGAATAATATCACTTTACTTGAAAAAACTCCCTTATTCGTTTTTATCCTTCGGGATAGCCGTGTAAAAAGGAGGTGTGACAGCTCTGGCGACCCTGTTGGGGATCGAACCTAGAATCTCTGGTTCAGGGTTCAAGAATTCAATCTTAGAAAAGCTGTTATATTTGGATTTTTCTGATTTTCCTACATGTTTCATGCCATAAGTGCTAAGTGTTTTATCGCTTTGATATTGAATAAATTGTATATGAACTATTACAAAACCCTTCTCTCTTTATCTTTGGGGATGTGCTCGCTAGTTGAGACTCCCTATTCTGTTAGTGTCATACCTTGAAATAAGAAAGAGGCTCGGACAAGTTACTAAGCCGGACAATCTTGCGGGTCCCCAGTGCGTAACCCCCTCCTCGACTCAAGTTGTCCGCTCGGGTACACAATCTAGAACAAATAGCCAGGTTTTGAACTTAGTATAACAAAGCCTCATGTCGGATCCCTAGTAAGAACATCTGTTTGTATCACGTGCATTTGACTTAGGGGACTCAATGCAGTGGTTGGGTCTGTCTAGGACAGGTGACCCAAAATGAAAAGACTATCTTGATGCATTTTACGTGCTACTAGCGCATTTTTTTGCTTTAGATTTGCATGTTGACCGGCTTGTGAATAAGGAGAGTAAAATAGAGAAAGTAGCGGTATTAGGGCTGACTGAGAGTAACCATTTGTTTTACCAGTGCTCAAATAGCGCTGAAATGCTGCCGGAGTTTTTAAACAAAAGAGAGAAAAAGGAAAAACAAGAAAAACAAAAACAAAAAAACAAAAGAAAGAAAAAGGGGCTTTTCAACAAATTTTTGGTTTGGAAAAAATATTTTTCCCGAACTACGGCGTTTTGATTCTCACCAGGTGTGAGATACGTAGGCAACCCCCATTGGGTCCAACCTTCCTTTTGCAGAAATAGCCAAAACAAAGAAAAACAAATATCAAATTTTTATTTGTTGTCCTAAATAAATCGGGTGACGCTATGGTATTCAAGAATATCCAAATGTTCCCGAAAGGGACTCCAGAAGGATGATTTTGCACAAACGGTCACCTTTAGGTCTTTATTGTATTTTTGGCTGGCGGGCACAGCCTTAAAAACTTCCTCCGGAAGTGCTGAGAGAACGTATTCGCAAAGCTGGCCCTTTGGTTTTAGAAAATAAATTCATAAACGAAAGGGGTCAATTTTTTATTTCTGAAGTCAAATAGGAATAAAGTCATAAGTTACTAATTTGCCTTAATAAATGTGCAGGATGAGCACAATCCAAAACGAACCTTTTTCATTTGAAAGTCGAATCCCTTTGGAGTTGCGACCGTGGTGGAATGACCTAGGTATAGAAGGGCCAGACGAGGTAAAGAAATATTTGGGGGGGTATGCCCGGGCTATGGGAGATTGTACCCCGATGAGACATCATAAGAACGTTGGTCACATGTTAGGACCCAGCGCATAATGTGTTTCAGTTCTCAGACTTTGAACTTACCCCGACTTTAGAAGAAATAGCTTGGTACATCGGAGATACTGAGCTTCCTTTGAGACACAAGTATTTGGTTGCTCCAAGAGTTGTAGCTGTGCATAAATTCTTAGATAACTTGAAAATAAGCAGAGTGGTACACGACTCGAACCTGGCGGCAGTGTTTTGCGCCTTTTCATTCTTGTATACCAGATATGGTCACATATGAGGGTTCAATAATCCAGAAAACAAAATCTGCAGCAAAGGAAACCGTGTCAAATGGGAAGAACATAGACGCTTTGCTTTAATGGTGGCGTTCTTAGGGCTTCTGGTGTTTCCAAGGAAGGACGGGAACATCGACATAAAAATAGCAGGGGTTGTCAGCACTCTACGCACCCAAGCCAAGCGCACACTCGCATTTATGATAGTAGCTGAGATCTTTCGCCTCTCACAGCTTGCAAGGCCGGAAAAGATTTCTTTGAGGGGTTCAATTTATTATTGCAAATGTGGATGACCGAGCATCTATGCCACTATCTACAATTTATGAGTTATGGGTCCGCGGAGAAAACTTTCATAGAAGAGTTTTACATAAGAATTGAAGGACTCAGTTTGCCCGAAGGCGTAGCAAGATGGATATCTTACTTTCAGTCCCTCACTGTCAGTCAAATAGAATGGACGATCGGATGGTTGTCTGTAGAAAAGGTCATATACATGCCAGCAACAGAACCTCATTTCCTTCTGATGGGTCTGATCAGTATCCAGCCATATGCCCTGCACCGTGTCTTGAGAACACTTGGAAGGTGCCAGATAGTGCCAAAAGACGAAGATGTCAGTACCCGAGTAGTCGAGATTAGACCTGATGGTTAGTTCACCAAAGCAACAGTTCGCAAAATTTGGAATGAATGCCAATACCTATCGGCAAACACTTGTGTACGAGAGCGGTCAAAAGGCAAAGTGCCGCAAGGATATCTTACTTGGTACAGGAGAGAAATTGAGGTTGAAAGGCCAGCCAATAGGCCCCATCTCCAGCAATTCGTTGAAGCGTCGCAAGAGCAGTGGGATTGGTTGGCTAAAGAACGCGATTACAAGGCTAAGATAAGCAAACTAGAGAAAAAGGTCATGAATTTGTAATCCGAGAAAGATTTTCAGGCCGCCGCAGATGAGGGCGAAAAGAAAAAACTGGTCAAGGAAAATGAAGCTCTTCGGCCCAAATTCAGAAGATGGAAATAGGAGAGGAAAACCCCGTCCGGAGTTCCAAGGATGCAAAACTTATAAATGGCTTGAGACAAAAGGTGGATGAATATAGTTTTGATTTGAATAAATCAAAAAAGGAGCTAGTCAAGGCTTGGAAACAATTGGTTAAAAATGCACAACAAGCACGTATGATCATGTGATTAAAAGAAGAGTTTGATGGTGAGATGTTAGGGTTAAAGAAAAGGGTCGTCATTGCGGAAAACAAAATGCTCAAACAAGAAAAAGAGTTCAAAATTGAAAGGGAGCATTGTTACACAGCATTGGCAAAGTTAGAATTGGATTAGCAACAACTTCAAAAGCAGAATCAAGTTGCTGAACAAACTTTGGGATCCATAACCGAGCAGATTGGGCGGTTATTGCATGAGAAAGGTGTCATATGTGAAAGAATCAAAGGAATCGCTCACTACATCCCAATGAAATATAACAGTTGTGAGGACATGTCTAGATCTATGTTCTTTGCCACCGTGATGCTTTTTGTTCGCTGTGTAATGGAAGATCTTCATCACCTCCAAGGGGATTTAGCTAGTCGACCTGCGGCAAGGCTGAACGATGCCTCGCGGGCTCCAGGAGAAATTGAAGCCCTAATGTATTCGTGATTTCCGAAAATTGTATCTTTCTTTTGATTCTGTCAGTTTGTCTCATGGTCTGTATTTTCTTTTACGCATGGTTAATTGTTCTTTGAGTCTGTAGTTCTTCTTATGTCAGAGTCTGCTAGTTGCCTATTTAAATCTATCAGTCTTTGTAACCGAAGTTTGTCATTATGAAAATTGAAATTCCAAAAAGTATTTTATATCTTTCATTTTATTTCATGAACTATGCTTGGTCTAATTCATGCGGAGCATGATACGTTCATAGGATTTGATCGTATTCTTAAAAAGAAACACAAAGGCCACAAAAGAAAAGAGAGGAATGAAAGAAAGAAAGAGAGAAAAACCAAAACAAAAGGAAAACCAGAGAGGTAGAAAGCACAAAAGGGGGCAAGAAAGAAAAATAAAGAGTGGAAGTCAAAAGGAAAATTGGAATAAAAGCCAGGATAACACATGCAACCATTGCAAACAAGTAGAAATTTGTTAACTGTATAGGTGCATCAAACCCCAATGTGCGATTCCCTATCTGTTATCTGTCTTAAGCTAACCATTTGTTGTTGTTACAATTCTAGTCCATGTATTAGAAACGATGGTTGGTCTGTGATAAACTGGCATCACATCGATATTTCACCAGATCAAAAGGAAGCGCAAATATGTAATCTGAAATGACTTTTTCGGCAACTCCCATCTCAGAAGATAGCCCAGTTACAGGCATCCCGGCCTCAGAGTCTGCGGCTTCCGAAGGAAATAGGATCCTACGGCTTATATTTATGTAAATGTGGGATGCATGGACGAATGGAAAAGAGCCGCCGAGTGCCATCCCTGGATTTCTTGAGCTCTTCCCAAGGTCGGGGGTACTTCCACTGTTCCCATTAGACATCCAAACATCCTCTTGGGACAGCCTACCATACCGGCCAATTTTTTCGGAGCACCTTCTGAAGTCCGCCCTCAGGTGTTCACCTCTAGCACAGTCCCCAACATTTTTACGGCTCCCCCATGTGCAGCCACCACACAGCTCGCGAGGCCAAGACCCATGTTTGATCCGACGGCTTTCATATTTCAAACTCCCAATTGCCAGACTGAGCCTCCCCCATACCCCACATACACGTATCATCAAAAATCATACGAACTTACACCAATGCAGGATAAAACTCTTAAAGTGCTTGAACAAGATGAGATAGCAAGAAGAATGAAGAGCCTTCAGCAGAGCTTAAAGAATATGCAAGGCTTGAGTGGGAAAAAGAATGTTTCTTACATAGACTTGTGCATCTTTCCGCATGTACATATTTCCATGGGATTTAAAACACAAAAGTTTGAAAAGTATGATGGTCATGGCGACCCCATTGCTCACCCGAAAAAGTATTGCAACCAATTGTGTGGGGCAGGCGGAAAAGAAGCACTGTTGATGGCATACTTCGGATAGAGTCTGGTGGGAATTGCTTCAGAATGGTACATGGACCAAGGTGTCTCAAGATGGCATATTTGGGATGATCTGCCATAGATTTTTTTAGGTAATTTCAGTATAACGTTGACATTGCGCCAGACATAAATTCCTTGGCCAATTTGAAGAAGAAACCTACAGAGAGTTTCAGAGAATATGCTATTAAGTGGAGTGAACAAGCGCCGACTGCGAAGCCGCCTATGGATGAGATAGAGATGGACACTATTGTTTCTCCAAGGCAAAAGAAGCAGATTATTTTCAAAACATGATATCAGCCATGGGCAAGCCTTTTGCGAAAGCGATCAAGATTGGCGAGATGGTAGAAAATGGTTTGGAAACAGGAAGAATTCTGAGTCAGTCAGCCATCAGAGCAACCTCCCAGGCCATCAAAAGCTGGGCAGGAGGAGTTGCAAGGAACAAAAAGAAAGAAGAAGCTTCGATGGCAGCCTCCGGTATGAGAAGGCAACATAGGCCCATATTCTCGGAAAGAACCTCTCAACACTATTATCCCCATCAAGACATGCATTATGCTCCCCAATCTTATGCAGTTATGACTACCCAACCATTTGCACAACCAAAATAGCAGGTCAACAGGAATCAGGCCCCGAGAAATCAACCTCCCCAAAACCACTATAATCCCCTCCCTCCTCAAAACAATTTCCGTCCTGGGGAGCCACCCAGAAGGCAAAACTTTACGCCAATTGGGGAGTCTTATTCCAGCCTGTTCCCAAAGCTAGTCCAGATAGGTCTCTTGCAGCCTGTGCTTCCGAACAGACATAACCCCGAGTCACCTTCTTACTAATGGGGTGTCCATTGTGCTTATCATTTAGGGGCTAAAGGGCATGACACAGAAAATTTTTGGACTCTAAAGCGAGCTGTGTAAGATTTAATAGAACACTGGAAAATAGTGTTGAGGGATGAAGATGTCCAAATGTGACTAACAACCTGTTATCGGCCCACAACAATGGACCAGTAATTGGGATGATCTGCGAAGACAAAGAATTTGACCCTGCTTTGAAAGCCATAATTGCTATTGCTGACGCAGATTAAAACCAAAAGCGGTCTCCAAGAAAGCAGAAGAAAAGAAAATGAATGAAACCACGGACCCAAAAGCTGAAAAAAAGGTTGAGGCTAAAACTAAGCAGGCACATGTCAAAGAAACTATCCTTTACATACCACGAGGTCGTCAACAAAAGCAGTCGACTCTAAGTCCCCCAAAGAGATTTAAGTTAAACAGGACTATGTACGTACCTAGAGGAACCTCTATGGTGCGGGGACCAACTAAACCGCCAAGGCTGAATGAGCCCGTGGTAGTTGGTCGCGCACCTCAGAGGCCTATGACAGACCCTTTTGCAGTCCCTTGCAACTATCAAGAAATAGTGGTAACATATAAAAGCATGGAAATCACTGGGGAAACTCAAGAAAGCCACCCTGTAAAGAAATATTCTGACTTTGATGAAGTGAACAGTGCTACCAAAATGTGATTCCCACCTAAGAAGCCGGTAAGAGCTGAAGAGGTGGAGGCCTTCTTTCGAAAGATAAAAATGCCGGACTATGAAGTAGTGGACCAGCTCCGGAAGTCCCCTAAACAAGTCTCTTTGTTATCATTGCAGATGGATTCTCCGGAGCACAATAAGGTGTTAGCCAAAACTTTAAATGAGGCTTATGTGCCGGTTCAAACCTCCATGGAACAGATGGAGATAATGGCGGAGAGATTCTTCACCATTAATCAGATTACATTCAGTCAGAATTATTTGCCTCCAGAGGGAGCCGCCCACAACAAAGCCCTACATCTTACAGTCAAATGTAAAGGCTATTACGTCAAAAGAGTAGTGGTAGATGGAGGCTCCGGGGTGGACATATGCCCATTGTCAACATTACAAATCGGGATAGAAAGGATTCACCCCAATAATGTGTGTGTCCGGGCTTTCGATGGAATTAAAAGAGACACGATAGGAGAGATTGATCTGGTGTTGATCATTGGTCCGGTTGATTTTGAGGTAACATTTTAAGTTTTAGATATGGACAAATCCTACAATTACATCCTAGGAAGGCCATGGATTCATGCAGCAGAGGTTGTGCCTTCTACTCTGCACCGGATGTTGAAATGTGAACATGAGAACCAGGAAATCATGGTCCATGGTAAAGATGAACAGTCAATTTACCGCGACCCCTCTGTCCCCTGCCTCAAAGCTAAATAAGGAAGTCAACATATAGTCTATCAGGCTTTCCAAATTGTGGTAGCTAATCAACACGAAGAAGCCAGACCATGTCGCTAACCTTTCCTCTCCAATGCCTCAATCATGGTGGCTAGAGAGATGATACGTCAAGGATTCAAACCAGGGAAAGGCTCGGAAGTTCTTTACAAGGGATAATTGAGCCAACTGCTTTACCTACTGCAGAGAAGTTTTTCGGGTTAGGCTTCCACCCAACACCAAATGATATAAAATGGGCAAATCGCAGAAAGCGTAATGGATGGGCTTTGCCTCAACCTTTACCCCACTTGTACGAAACATTTTTGAAGCCGAAATATAGTGACGAAGAAGAAGATGAGACCTTCATAGCATAATAAATTGAGGACATATTTAGGTCCATGAGGAAAGTATTGTATGAAGCTAACATGGTCCATCTTGCAGAAGGCTCGAGCACCACTGAGGTGCTCCATATGGGACCGAATGCCAAATTGCAAAATTGGAAGGCTACGCCTTTCCCAGTTAGGCGGGAGGCTCAGTAGTTCTGCCTGGCCATCTTTTCTTGCATCACGAGTTATTTTACAGTGTAACTCGGGTGTTTTTCCTTTAGTATTTTGTCCTTTAATTTCCAAATGTAAACCCTGTTATCTTACAATTTCAAAGAAATGAAATCAATATTTCATCGTCAACATTCCTTTATTCTTTCTGATTTTGTTGTTTTCCTTTTACTTCATTTCTTTCAGTGCCAATAATGCCGCTTTAAATAATATGACATGCTCGCGCACTTCATACCCCAATCCAAACATGCCACCTAATTGTGAAATAATGAACCAAAAACTGGAGTATGATGAAGAAGATGCTTTTAGGGAAATTAATCGAGAAGTGGAACATTTTTAAAATAAACCTAAGAAAAATCTAAACAATATCGAGCCGGTTAACTTGGGTGGTCCCAGCAAAATCAGGGAAACCAAAATAAGCATCCATGTAAGTGTGGAATCGAGGACTCACTGATTCAACTTCTTTTTGAATTCAAAGACGCGTTTGCCTTGTCCTATGACGATATGCCAGGGTTGAGTATTGATTTGGTGGTTCATAAGTTGCCTACATACCTTAAATTCCCTCCAGTCCAACAAAAATTGAGAAAGATCAAGCCTGATATCAGCAATAAGAACAAAGAGGAGATCACAAAATAGTTGGAGGCAGGAGTAATCCGAGTGGTTCGGTACACCACGTGGTTGGCCAATGTAGTCCCAGTGCCAAAGAAAGACGGGAAAACCCGAGTATGTGTAGACTACAGAGATTTGATAAAGGCAAGTCCCAAAGACAATTTCCCTTTGCCCAATACCCACATCCTTATTGACAACTGTGCCAAACATGAGATATAGTCTTTCGTGGATTGTTACGCAGGATACCACCAGGTGTTGATGGATGAGGAAGATGCTGAGAAAACTGCCTTCACCACACCTTAGTCTTATTACTATAGGGTTATGACTTTTGGTTTAAAGAATGTTGGGGCGATAGATATAAGGGCTATGACCACTATATTCCACAACATGATGCATAAGGAGATAGAAGTGTATGTAGACAACGTGATTATCAAGTCCAAGACTCAAGGTGATAATCTACGAGACCTCAAAAAGTTCTTTGAAAGTCTTCACAAGTATGATTTTAAATTAAACCCAGCCAAATGTGAATTCAGTGTCCCATTGGGCAAGCTCTTGGGGTTCATCGTCGGTCGAAGAGGTATTGAGCTGGATCAAACCAAGATAAAATCCATACGAGAGATACCTCCTCCGAAAACCAAGAAGGATGTAATGAGCTTGTTAGGAAGACTGAATTATATTAGCCGACTCATCACCCAGTTGACCTCTACGTGTGAGCCCATATTCAGGTTGTTATAAAAGGATGCAGTAATTAAATAAACTAGTGAGTGTGAAGAGGATTTTGACAAAATTAAAGATTACCTTTCCAATCCACCAGTCTTGGTCCTCCCGGAATTGGAAAGGCCATTGTTTCTATATTTGACGCTCTTAGAGAACTTTTTTGGTTGCATTCTCGGGAATCATGATGTCACCAAAAAGAAGGAGCAGGCCATTTATTACCTGAGCAAGAAGTTTACCAGTTACGAGGCCAAATACACTTTGCTAGAAAGAACCTGGTGTGCCTTAACTTGGGTGGCTCAGAAGCTAAGGCATTACTTGCAAGCCCACACCACCTACCTCATAACTAGGCTGGATCCTTTGAAGTACATATTCCAAAAACTGATGCCTACATGGATATTGGCGAAATGGAATTCCTGCTCACCGAGTTCGACATAGTCTATGTCACTCGAACGGCAATGAAGGCCCAAGCGCTAGCACATCATCTAGCCGAGAACCCAGTTAATGATGAATATCAACCCTTGAATACATATTTCCCGGATGAATAATTGAATTCGGTGGAGGAAACATCTGAAGACATCACCTCTTGGAAAACGTTCTTCGATGGAGCAGTAAATGCGAGAGGCATAGGAATTGGGGCAACACCCACTGGTCAACACTACCCAGCCATAGCACGACTTTGGTTTTTCTGCACCAACAACACAGCTAAATACGAGGCCAGCATCATGGGCATGAATTTTGCTATTGACCAAGACGTCGAGGAATTATTGATCGTGGGGAATTCAGATCTGATTATCCGGCAAGCCCAAGGAGAGTGCGAAACGAGAGATGTCAAACTCATACCATATTGACAGCATGTGGAGAATCTCGGCAAATGGTTCAAGTCTGTACAGTTCAGGTACATTCCTCGTTTTCACAATGAATTAGCAGATGCACTCACAACTTTAGCCTCCATGTTTCCTTACCCCGAAAATGCCTACATTGAATTATACTGTGATCGAGGTAGAATCCAGCACTCAGCCATGGTATTATGATATCAAGAAATTTCTGAAAACACAAGAGTATCCGGAGCAGGCCACCGGTGATCAAAAGAGAACCATCTGACGGCATGCAAGTCGTTTCTTCTTGAGTGGTGATATCTTATATAAGAGGACCCCAGATCTCAACTTGCTAAGATGTGTTGATGCTGAGGAAGCCAGAAAGATTATGCACGAAGTACACGCGGGAGTGTGTGGGCCTCATATGAACTGGTATGTATTGTAAAAGAAAATACTTCGGGCAAGATATTACTTGATGACCATGGAGAAAGACTATTTCTGCTTTGTTTGGAAATGTCATCAATGTCAGGTGCACGGTGATTTGATCCATGCACATCCAACTGAATTGCATCCTATGTGAGCACCTTGGCCATTCACTGCCTAGGGCATGGGCGTCATTGGACCCATTGAACCAAAAGACTCAAATGGACATAGATTCATATTGGTTGCCGTTGACTACTTTACAAAGTGGGTCGAAGCAATCACACTTAAGTCAGTCACCAAGAAAGCTGTGGTAGACTTTGTGCATTCCAACCTCATTTGCCGCTTTGGTATTCCTGCAACCATCATTACAGACAATGCTGCCAACCTGAATAGTTGCCTGATAGGAGAAATATGTGAACAATTCAAGATAACACATAGAAACTCCACTTTCTACCGGCCCAAAGCCAATGGTGTCGTCGAAGCTGCTAACAAGAACATCAAGAAGATTTTGAGAAAAATGATTCAAATATCAAGACAATGGCATGAAAAGCTTCCTTTTGCATTGCTTGGATATCGCACTACAATGCGCACATCGGTAGAGGCAACTCCATATTTATTGGCCAATGGAACTGAAGTTGTTACACCCACAAGGATAGAAATCCCTTCGCTCCGGATAATTGAAGCAGAAATTAAGGATAGTGACTGGGTTAAGACTTTGCTGGAGCAGTTATCATTAATTGAAGAAAAATAAATGGCCGTGGTTTGCCATGGGCAGTTATACCAACAAAGAATGGCCGGCTCTTACAACAAGAAAGTGCACCCCAAGAATTTCGAAGTCGGACAGCTTTTATTGAGGCGTATTCTCCCTCACCATTAGGAAGCAAAAGTAAAATTTGCTCCTAACTGGAAAGGTCCATACATCATCAGAAAGATACTTCCCAAATGAGCATTGTACTTGGCTGATGTCGAAGGAGACAATCCCAAAACAGCAGTGAATGCAGATGCAGTAAAAAGGTATTACGTTTGAACTCCCTGCAGTAAAGATTAGGCTGGTTGAAATGATGAAGGCTTTTCTTTCTCGCTACCCTAAACACTATAATCCTTCACAAACCTATTGAGCTAGTTACGTTTCTTTGATTGCCCTCTTTGGAACCCAGAAGTGCTATTCAAAAGAACAAAAAAAGAAACAAAAAGAAAAAGAAAAGAAAAGAAAAGGAAACAAAAGAAAAATAAAACAAAAGAAAAAAAAGGAAAAGAAAAAGAAAAGAAAAGGAAAGATACACACAAAAAAAAAACGAAAAAAAATGAAAAATGATGAAACCGGGAAATAACAAAACAAAATTAGTTTAGGAAACACTTCCTGAACTACGTCTTACTTGATTCCGAAATGATACGTAGGCAGCCTCTCCCAGAGGTTCAGTCATATCAAATAAAACCCCCAATTCCCCAAAATCGAAACTCTGGCAGATGATGTAATGGTTTGGCCATGAACCCTCCAAAATGGTTCTAAAATTGTAGTTTCCATCCAATTTCCTTTACCCAAAAACCTGTCCCAAGTCCTTCTGATCGATTGGCAAAGGCAGGGACACGACAAGCACCATTGTTGGGATTTGGCACAATTCAAGTTGAGAGAAATAAAATGAGAGAGTCTTACCGGTGAAAACCTTCGGGCACCATAAGGCGGTGAGTAGAGAAAATAAAATTGAGAAAGTTCGTTTAGTGAAAACTCATAAAAAGCACTATCTGGTGACGGGAGAAGAGAAATGAGAGAGGTCGATTGGCGAAAACCTGCAAAGCGCGCCGTCGGCCGAAAAGAAGATATATCACCATCAAAAGCCTCAGCAAGTTTCCATAGTTTCGAAAGGTTGAAATACAGTTCAAAAAAAGCTGGAAATATGGTACGGGTTGGTCAACCAGTCCAAGAAGCATATCACGTCCATTTGAAGTCGGCATGCAGGCCCGGAAAAGTCCTCCTCTTTTCCCCGAAAGGGACACTTCTCTCTAAATCCATATGATTGCTTTTGTTGCTTTCTTGAATCCCTTCGGGCGTAACTTTTATTTCATGACTATTCCATAAGAAAAGGTTGTAAGACCGGTTTTACAGGGCTCACCTGACAAGGACTAAAGAAAAATAGCCACTCTCAACGGACGCATCTTGCCGATCCCGGCTGGCCATGATGGCTGACGCTTAAGAAGCAGAAAGGTGGAAAGAGAGAAAACCGAAGTCAAATGCATACAAAGGCAAAATAAAGATTTGAAACGTTAAGCCCGAGTGGGCTAATTGTCTCCACAAAGTTCCAAAAGGCAGGATACCCAAAGGCCCTAAAATGGAAATAGGGGCAAAGAAATCGTAACTAAAAGGTCTATGAAAGCGAAACAAATCTGAAAGATGAGATCTCCAGACCAAACAACAAGGCAAAGTCTGGAAAGCCAAAGGTCTTCTCAACAAGAAGTGATGCCAGGATCAAGAAAATCAAGGCCACAATACTGACACCGTTTCGAACTCACAAGTCGTGTTTTGTTTGAAAATTTGAAAAATATGTAATACAAAGCAATGGGATAAACAGCAAATGCCACCAAAGGAAATGCACAGGGACTAAGAATATCCTTGTAGTGATGATCAACCAAAAGGGAAGTTCTCTTTACATATTTTAATGCGGTTTTATAAATGTAAAGAAGAAAAGGAGAATCACAAAACGTAATAGCACAGGACTCCAATCCCCGACTCCATCCCCCAAATCTAGGACCACATCCCCTAACTCTCCCCAGCATAACCTGTGGACCTCCCTGGCATAACCCGAGGATCATATTCCGTTTTCCCCAGCATAACCTGAGGATTCCTTTCCTTCATTCCCCGACATAACCCGAGGGTTCCTCTCTTCATCCCTAGTATAACCTGAGGGACCCTTCTTTCTGTCCATCCCCAGCATAACCTGAGGGACCTCTCTTTCTGTCATTCCTGAGCATAACTTCAGAACCAATTTCCTTCTACCCTAGCATAACCTAAGGGTGTTTCCTTTCTCTCTATCCCCAGCATAACCTGAGGGACTTCTTTTTCTTTCATTCTCCAACATAACCTGATGGTCTTTCTTTTTTCTTCCACAACAGGAATCTTTTCCTTCAATCCCAGCATAACCCGCGGATTCCCCTGGCATAACCCAGGATTTCCTTCTTTCAATCCTAGCATAACCCGCGGATCCCCCTGGCATAACCCAGGAGCCCTTTTCTTCCTATCCCGGCATAACCCGCGGATTCCCCTAGCATAACCTAGAAGTCTTTTCTTTCAATCCCAGCATAACACGTAGATTTCCCTGGCATAACCCAGGAATCTTTTTCAATCCAAGCATAACTCGCGGATCCCCCTGGAATAACCTAAGAGCCCATTTCTTAATCCTCGCATAACACGCGGATCCCCCTAGCATAACCTGGGAGTCCTTTTCCAAATTCCAGCAAAACTCGTGGATTCCCCTGGCATAACCCAGGAGTCTCTTTTAATCCCGGCATAACCCGCGGATCCCCCGAGCATAACCCAGGAATTTTTCTTTCAATCCCGGCATAACCCGCGAATCTCCCTGGCATAACCCAGGTATCTTTGTCATACGTCCCGGCATAACCCGTGAATTTTCTTCCTCTTTCGAAGCAGAGACTATTTATTCATATCTAGGCATAACCCGCGGATTCTCTCTTATCCCCAGCAAGGACCTGTTTCTTCTTCCGGCATAACCCAGCCATCTGCCAACATAACCTGGTAATATTTTCAAAAATAAACAATCCTGAATTTTACTGTTTTCAATAGAAATAGGTTAGATTTGTGCTACAAATAACTCACGAAATTTTCCTAGTGAAAACTGGGGCAGAAAATTTCGTTTGTTTGTTTGTTTTGGTGTCCGAAAAGGTTTTACCTCAGGGCGCAGGATTTGAGATGACTGGAAGAGCGAATCTCAATCCAGGACAAAAGAAAAGAAGGAAAGAACAAAAAGGAAACAAATCCAGAATGGTTGAAAAGAAAGATGCGGATTGTCCAAATTTGATTCAAAGTTACAAGTCGCGCATGTCCCGCTTGGTTTCAATACCTGAAGAAAGAACCGGAACCTACAGCTTACGAGCATCAAGATTCAGATCGGGGTCCACGGTGAATCCAGCTAAGACTCAAGATAAAGCTACAAGAGATTTATAGATAGGAATCTTGTAACTCATAGTCTATAGGATTAACTAGCTTAGTTTTGGTATCCTTTCTGGTGTAATAAGGAGGTCAGCAAGCAGTAGCAGCAGCATCAACACTTGAAATCATAGCTCATGGTAGACTAAGAAACAAAACACTTCAGAACTACACTGACTTGATTCCTTTATAGCCAAGGATATGTAGGCAACCTTTGAAGCAGGGTTCGGTCAGACAGTTTTCAAAATGTTTTTTATGGAAAGCAAAGTAGGCAAAATCTCTCATTCGCTCATTTATCTTTGCCCGGAAATCCTTTGTATCTCCAGTAAAAGAGGGGCAGTTGTGAGCATGTGATTTTTTCCTCGCTCGAAATGTTCCTATAAAATTCATTAAAATTAGGATTTTTCTTTTGTTAATTGGATTTTTTAATTGCTTGATTTTGTGTTTATTTGCATTTTTCCGTTATTCTTTGAATTTTTAGGAACTAATTGCATGATTCTATGTTTTTTTGCATTTTTTTTTATTATTTGAATTTTTAGGAATTAATTGCGCAATTTTGTGTTTATTTGCATTTTGTGCATTTTTACTTAATATAATTCATAAAACATACAAAAAATAGAAGTTTTCATTTAGTACTTAATTTTTATATTTTTTCTTCTGGGTTAGTAGTTAATTAATATTGAAAATAACAAAACAAATTGGTTAATCTTACATTTGTTCAATTTTCTTTTGAAATTTAGAATTCAGGTTATTTTAAAGGTTATTTAGTCTTTTATAGAAGTTAAATATGTTTATGTTTATTTTTATTTTTATTATTAAAATTTGAAAAATATAAAACAAATAAAAAATAGAAAAAGGAAAAAATGCACATAAATTGGGTCTTCTCAGTAAAGATCATGATTTGGGCCTTAATTTAGAGCCCAAACCACTAGACCCATTAAATTAAATCCAAACCCAAAATCCCTACCCATTCTAGGAATGCCCAGGTCAAAGGGCATCGTTTACACTAAAGGGATTTGAGCCGTTGGTCAATTTAAATTGGACGGTCGAAGAGTGGGGGGCGTTACACTATAAAAGTGTCTTATAAACCCCCTGCTCCCCCCCCCCCCCGCCCATAAACATCGTGCCCTGTCCATATTAACCCTAATCCCTCCGGTGTCACAACATCGTCTCTCCACCGGTTGCCGGCCGCTGGAAATCGCCGGTGGCGGCGGCGTAACTCCAAATTCACCCAAATTAACACCACTTAATCCACGTCTTCTCCTCTTTCTACCCCCCCCCCCCCCCCCCCACAAATCAACCCTCAAGCCCCAGCCAAACGTCACGAATATTCCTCTGAGGAGTGGTTGCTCCGCCGCTCACGGCGATGCCGGCTCCAATGGCCGCCAAAAACACACCCTATACTCCCCTAAGCTCCTCATCCCCAATCCCTGATTAGATTTCCTCGAACAAGCCTGATTCTCCTCGAATATTAGATCGAAACTCCAACCCAAACCCTATGCCTCCAAACAATCCCAAAATCATACACCAAGCTCTCGTCGACTTCCTTATTTTGAATTTCAAGCCGGAACCCCTCAAATTCAAGTGGAAACCCACGAACCTTAAAAATAAGGTTTGAACAACTCCAATTCATTTGGGTTTACAAGTGTTCGGGTGATTTTAAAATTAATGTTACATATTTATTCCAGACAAAATAAACATATAACATTAATTGAAATATCAATTTCGAAAGCAGCCTAATTGAAGACCAAATCAGTAAGTTTTCACTTTCTTTTTTATTATTTTTATTTTACTTCTTGGTTGACAATTTTGTCTTGCTTTAGTTTTGATTATTTGTTTTAATTGGAAATATTGATTAGTTCTACTCAGATTTGATTTTTGGTTTTTGATTACCATTTATTTCCGTTGCACTTTTATTTTTTCCGATTATTCCATAAGTTTAGTTTCCGACCATATTTTTGAATTACCCATTTCTTTAGCTTAATTTCCACTTCTCATTTCTATTGCATTAGCTTCAATTTTTAGCTAAGCTTTAGTTTTAATTCCTGACTCTTCACCTGTCTAGTTTAGCCTTGTGTAATGTTTAATTTTGGTACGAATTAGAATTAATTTTCAATCTTGATTGGTTCAAGTAATAGGATGGCATGTTAGTTGTAGCTTTGCATATTTCTTTTAATTATGTTAATTTCAGCCTTTGGCTTGTATTTTTGGTCCAGTAGTTTGAGAATTCCGAGTTGAATTTTGATTATTTCTGATTAATAGTTCAGATTTTATTATGGTTTGGTAATAGCTATTAGCTAGCCTTAATAAGTTTTTAAATGCTTTTTACAAATGGTAATTTTAGTATACTAGAAGGGTAGTATAGGGTTTGTATTAGTTCTGATAATTTCAGAATAAGATTAGGGTAGTATAGGTATTCTATAAATAGAAAACAATACTAAAATCCTTTAGACTCTTCTAGAAGAGGGCCATAGTATGAAATTCAATAGTTTTAGTGCAGTGACTTGAGAAGCAAGTCAGAAAATAAAGGACCAAGTAAGTAAAATCTGAAAATTAGAAGAGGGACTAGTGGTTAAAACAAAATGAAGGGTTGGCCTAGCCTTTGGCTATAAAGAGGGCACCCTAATTCATTCAAAAAAGACTTTACAGACAGTCTAAAAAAGCTCTGAAAAATTCCCAGAAAATTTGAAGCCTAAAAGTTCACAAAAATCACTGAAAAAGCTTCCGGAAATTCAAAGTGTATTAAGTTCCTGAAATCCTCTAAAATTCAGTGATTTTACTACTCCATTAGATCCTCTATCCTCAGAATAATTCTAACTCTCAGTTGTCCAGTAGAAATTATATAGGATAGAAAAATGACCTGAAATACGCATATTTGAAGAGTTAAGTTTCCAATAGTTGTCCTGGAATCGATTTAAGCTGGTTAGGGTCTTATCAAGCTATTTTGATATAGGTTGTTGATTTGGTTTGGTATAAAATTCTCTTGGGTTATTTGGTATCCTTCTGGGTTCATAATTGATCATGAGCTGCTGATTCTTGTTGATTATATTACTGCTTGAGTTTGCCTATCCTCGGTTTTGTCTTGCTCGAATTCCAGGTACATTTCTTATATCCAGCGATGTATAAAGTTTGAACTAAATGAACTCTCAAGTTTGAAGATGCATATCATTTGTTCTTTCATCAAATTTTATTACTATTATGTTTATTGTAATTGAGACAATTCTTTTGTATAATAGGACATTTGGACTACTATTTTTAGTATATGCAGTAGTCAGTAGTAGGTTTAGCCAGTATTATAATTGATTTAAACGTTCCAGTCATACTTAGAAAAGTGAATTTGAAATGAGATTTTGGTTTAAACTAGTATGAACATTTTATTCAATGGAAAATTATCATCTCTTGTAAAGGTTAAATAGCAAGTTATGTGAATTTGATCATTGTGTTTTTGTGAAAAGTAGTATATTTCATTTTGAAACATCAGCTCATGTTTCCTTATACGTTAATATGGGAACTACTATTAAACAGTTAGTTAAATGTCCAGATATGTTGTGTATTAGTGAATTTAAGTAGACTAGGCTAATTAAAGGTCAAATAGTACACTTGATGACATTTCCAAAATTCATTGTTCGAATTCTTCTTTAACGAGCCCAAGCAGCTCGCTTCTCTCGTGCAAAGAAAGTGGGGGATGGTAATTGAGCCCAAATTCTTGAGAATTCTTTGAATAAGCTGAAGCTGATGCTCTCTCCCATGGGTTACTTTAAGACCCAATTCGCTAGGAATTTTGTTAATATAGCATATTCAATGAGGTTTGAATATTTTAAAAGATTGAATTGTAGATTTGAACCTTCCAAATAATGTATTATCGATTAATTGAGCTTTATTAGAGACACATTCTATAGAATAAAAAGTAATAGGTTGCTGTAGGATTGATCTATAAGATAAAGAAATGAGGTGCGCTGTGCCAAATAGAATCCAAGTATTGCATGGCCCTCTTTAAATGATCATATTAAAATACGTAGAGATTCGGGATTAGCGAATTTCAAGAACTGCGTGCGCATTTATGTGACGTGGTTCGCAACATGTTTTAACGACATTGCAAAATTCTTTTTAAAAAAATGTTAAAAGCGGCATAAAAATAATTTAAAATTGCACCATAGGATGAACATGTACAAGAATCAAAATTGTTAACCAATTATAATAGCTAAAGTGACCGTGCTAGAACTACGGGATCCGAGGGTGCCTAACACCTTCCCTCGGGTCAACAGAATTCCTTACTTAGAATTTCTGGTTTGCAAACTCCATTTGGGCAGTCGAAAAATTTTCTCGATTTGGGATTCTAAATAAACCGGTGACTTGTGACACCAAAATCAAAACCTATCCCAAGTGATGACTATAAATAAATAATCAATCCCATTTCAAATAATGTCACTTTAATTGGAAAAACACCCTTATACGTTTTTATCCTTCGGGATAGCCGTGTAAAAATAAGGTGTGACAATATTGAGGATACCAATAGATCATCGGGATACTACGATATCCCTGGAATTTATATTGAGGATACCAAGAAATCCTCGGGATACTAAGAGATCCCCAGTGTATACATTGAGGATATCAAGAGATCATCGGATTACTAAGAGATCCCCGATTATTATTCTTATTGGGAGCGGTATTTCCTTGTGTTCTGCCTTTATTTCTATTTTTTCCTTTATTGTATTGTTATCCTGTATAGACTCTTGCTGTAGATTCTAAATAATGTTGTTTATCTTATCATGTCATTATTATTATTATTTACTCAATAGGGCTTTGACCTTCCTCTTCACTACTCAACCGAGGTTAGGCTTAGCACTTACTGAGTACCGTTGTGGTGTACTCATGCCCTTTCTGTGCATGTTTTTCATGTGCAGATCTAGGAACGTTTGCGCATGCTTACCATCCTTGAGGTAGGGAGAGCTTTTGGAGACTACGAAGTACATCTGCAGCGTTCATAGACTGAAGAGTCTCCATCTTTATTCTATATTATAGTGTTAGCCCTTCTATCGTACTGTTGATTTAGACACTCTGGAGATTAAAGCACGTTACTGTATTTTCTTCTAGCTTGTATTCTTGTGAGTTTCCGAGTTTTGAGATAGTATTGTAGAAGTTTGAGTTATTGTGTTGTACATGCTGTGGAATTTCATATTCCACTTTCATTTTGCTAAATTTGGTTTTAAGTTATAATTCCGAAAAGTCTCGATTGTTTTTTCTGCACTTGTTAGGCCTACTTAGTTATAGGGACTAGGTGCCGTCACGACAGTTCATGGAGGGCGAACTGGGGTCGTGACATTTTCAATGTATGCCTTTGTGTACTTGAAGTTGATTTCTAGACGCTTGCCCTAGAAGCCGGTACATGACAAGTATAGGGGGATCCTTGTTGCAAATTTGTTGACAACAGATTCAACAATGATGTAATTGTGTGAATAGACTATAGAATCATAAATATTTAGAACCCTTTCGGTAATTTCAGAAATAGCCAACAACCAATGAAACTTTTCTACAATAATTATGGGCATAGTCACAAAATCCACTTAATCCCATGCAACATTTGTTAGTAGCCTGTACCCAATATGTATTCTGCTACAATGACCTGGGATTTGATAAGAACTAGCTTCTTATCGTCAGTGGCATTAATGTATTTTTTATAAAGTTGTTCAATTCTAGTCTTGAAAATACTGTCAGTGGTTGTAAAACGTGTTTTGTTCACATGACCATACTTTCTCTCTTCCTCAAATAGTATAAAATAACATCAATGTGCTGCAAAAAAAAAAGTTTATTATTTCTTAATGCTTCAAAAAAATTAACTACAATTTTTAAACATAAAAACTACAATATCCTTCAATGATAGAATACCCCAGCTAATAATTTCATTCTACCAGGGTATGTGTTTACCGTGTAGTTGAGGACTTGTTGGGGATATGCTAAAGTGTAAAACTACTCTGTTTTACTAACTTTCTCCACTCCAAGATCATACCACAACTTCAGCTAGTTATCTTTTATAGAATAAGGTGCCTTCCTCCTATTTAAACACATACCAATTACAGTAAATACGTAGATTGAAGTGGATATCCAAAATATGAATGCACTCAGAAATATGAACAAATTATATAAACTAACCTCTTTGAAGTTGTATCAGTACCAAGGTATAACCAGTTGTTGAATTCGTCCAACAACTCAGGATCAACATTTTGACCTATAATCTCAATAAACGGATGCTTGATTTGAAAAATTGGATGTCCAACAGAAGTGATGCAGCTAGAACTGTAAATAAGGAGAAAGGGTGATCGGGCATGCTTTCCAGGCTGCCTTGTTCTTCCTTGATGAATAAGGGTTATTTCATCTTGGTTAAGCTCGCCGAACTTAACAATCTGGGAGAAGTTCTCTGGCAACTCAAAATCATCAAGTTTTACTTCCCTTTTTATCATATATGGAGTTTTCTGAATCACGTACATTAACGTAGTCGGCTAGTTCACCTCCTTATTTTCAACAACTATCTCCTTCTTTTATAAAATTCTCTTCTTCAATGGCAGGTTGAAATTTTTTCCCCTTCTCCTCATTCTTCTATTCTCCCTGAATGCTTATTGTACTTCAAGTATTGGAGATTGTTCAGGCATAACTTCCTTCACTGTTACAATAAATATTTTTAACTTAATAATTTTGTATAAAATTTGTACTAAACACTAACATTTTAGAAAATAAATTGTAGTTTAAATGTAGCAATTTCATTGAAATGATGTCATGCATTTGATAACAGCTAAGTTTATGATGTTCCTATTACGATAACATGTACTAACTTATACCTGCATTCTCTTCATCAATTTCCCCTTCAAAAATGAGAATCTACAGCAACATGTACAGGAACACAAACACTATCATTAATTTCCACGTCATTCACACGTCTTGTATCTAAGAAACTCATTTGAGTTATAATGCACATTAGTCTGAAAGATTATTAGGCAATATGTATGTATATTGTATACATCTACACAGATATGTAAATCTGTGTAGATATATTGTAGGCATAATGTTGATATGTCTAGACATATTGTAGTTATAATGTAGATATTTTGTATATGATGTAGATATGTTGTACATACCTTTTTTACTAATGCTGGCATGCAACTGGTTTATCACTACTGCACGGAAAATGTTGATTGTTGTTTTCTTTTGATTGCTCAGTAATTTTTGTAGAACTCCCAGAAAACTGCAGGCTTTAAATTTGTTTGGATATATTCGTTATGGACGATAATATAAACTTAGAGATGATATAAATGGTTCTGTTAAATGAATAGATTTCAAATATTACCTTGACATCAATGTTATCCTTTTGAATGTATATCGCCTGCAAAATAGTCTTGATTGAGTCATTGAGTAGCAATCAAATGCTACCTAGTTCTTCAAAATCACTTGCCTTGAAAGATCCAAGATATAAAAAAACCTACATATTAAAATACAGAGAGTTAATGAAAATATTGGCTTAAAATAAATTAAAGAAATAATCCAAGATTATGTATATATGTTACCTTGTCAACATCTTTTCTTAAACTTTTAATATCTTTCAGGATATCTTTGTTGTCCTCTATTCCAATTGACTTCTTGTGTCCCGATGGAGATGCATCATCTTTCGGAGCCTCGGACTTGGTTTCAACTTCTTCAAGTATGTATTCAAATTTATCAGGCAAAGACATTATAGAAAGCTCTTCCGATGCTTCAAATATGTTGGTGAACTAAGTGAAAAAAGAAAATTAGTTTGACTTAGACATAATATGTATAACATTTGTGGATAATTTGTATTAAATTATCCACTCATAAGTAAAACTATTTACCTTGATCCATACTGGTTTGATCATTCTATCTTTAATTGTAGATAACCATATCTTGTCCTTACTAGTTGACCAGCTACGTATGCGAGGGATAGAATTAACAACCTTTGTAGCTATAACAGTGTTGACGATAGATCAATACTCATACAACCATTCTTGCATAGTGCAAATCCGCGAATAAGATAAGAATAAACAGAAGGATTAAGCTTGTACCTAACAGACTGAAGCAACTATTTGTAAGAATCAATACCTCATGCGTAGTTCGTATACTGTCCCGAGTTTACCTAATAAAACCTAAAATGGTCTACCAACCCTACATTGTCTTTATCTGAATGATAGAGGAAGAATTTTATGAGATATAGAATACACAACTTGACTGCATCATCATCGTTCAACCAACTTTTGGTGGTTACAACTTGTTTTAAGCATGACTTCTGAACTTTTTACTTGTTTGAAAAATAATTTCTCATTATTTTACTGTCATATCTACGTGTGTAACCAAAGTGTATCACTTCCTTAAAATATTTTTGACCAGTTATCAAGGAAAACTCTCTCAAGCCAAAATTCAACCTATGATCCTTTATCTCTGCCAAAAAATAATCAGAACTGGATGCATTTAATTCATTCTTCATTAGAAGATGAATTGCTTGATTTTGCATACAATAAAAGCAAATAACAAAAACATGTCTTCTTGAAAAGATTTAAACCATATGATGACAATAAATCTTTTGTTTGGCCAAGAATATTGGGGTCGGATAATGTTTGAAAACCAACGACCCCAACCAACATTATGAGGTGCAAAAAAAGGTCCATTCTGCAACAAAAGGAAAAACTCCTTATTAAAACAAGGCTCGAACTTAAAAACAAAGTATCTACATTTTTAATACAATATTTCTATACAATTACATAATAGAGTAAAAAACAAATAACAACATAACTACAACGTTATTACCAAATTTTTACAATCTTTAAACAGAGTCAAAATAAGGCAAACATGTATTTAAAAATGTATCTACAATCATGAATTACAAATCTACAATAAATCTACATAATGTAGAAAAAATTTCTGCAAACTACAAAATCAAATACTATATAGATTCATAAGAATGAGAATAAATTTTTTTTGCTTTTAACAAAATTTATTTTTGAAATTAATAAATTATTTTCTTCACCAATGACTGTTCGGGAACAGTCTTAGTAGATTTTTGAACTTTCTTTTTTTTTTTTAAAGCTTTTACATTAGGAGACACTCTAACTTTTTTTGCAACATTAATGCAACTTTTTCATCGACGAATACATCATCGAAATCAATATCTTTGCGTTTCGTTTTAGCAAATTTGACAGGTATCGAAGATTCACCAGCATCAATATCGTGCTTTTGCTTTGTTCGAGCTTCTGCCCTAGCTTCATGAGGGGAAACCTTGGGCTTGTTCCCTTCTTTTGCATGAGTTGATTTTGAAGCCTTTTTGGGTGAATTTGCTGAGAAAACATCCAAAGTAAATGAAGGAACATCTGCTCCTTTGTCTTTTGTAGGGTTGTTCTTTGAAAATGTCTTCTTTTTATTAAACGCCAAGATAATCAAAGACTTTAATGGAGGTAGGAATTGTGAATAAGTGTCCCAATTTCGTCTAGTTGTGTGACAACCCAGAGGGTCATCACTGTAGTTCTCCCTTTTCTTGTGCTTCTGAGGCCTTGAAAACCTCTTACTGGGTTGCCTTGATTTACGTGCACAGTCCGGCACGAAGCCGAAAGATCTTTATGAAAATATTTGAATCATGTGTTAAAAACTATGAATTTTGATACCAATATTGCAATGGTTGACTTTGGTCAACATTTTGGGTAAATGGACCCGGACCCGTGATGCAACGGTCCCGGAGGATCTGTAATTAAAATTAGGACCCGGGGGTATTCCCGGAATCGAAATCCGAGGTCACAGGCCCGAGTTCGGAGCTTTTCTGTGAAATTGTTTTATGAATATGCTTAAGGGAAAAAATGAAAACAGAAATTGATCAAAAAATAATGGTATCGGGCTCGCATTTTGGTTCCGACGCCCGATAAAAATCTTAAATGGGCGTTAAGCGCTATCTGTAAAGTTTGATTGAAAACGAACGTCGTTTGACGTGTTTCGGACTAAAAGTGGAAAGTTTGAAAGTTTTGAACTTAGAAAAGAAAATCATGAGTTTTGGGGGTTGATTTTTGATTTTGATGTTATTTTGGCGATTTGATCGCTCGAGCAAGTTCGTAGATGATATTGAGTTAGTGTGTGTGTTTGGTTGGGAGCCCCGAAGGCTCGGGAGTGTTTTCGAGGGTGGTTCAGGGTGTTTTTGGGCTTTGAAACTTAGCAGATTTTGCTACGCTTTCTGCACAGACCTTTTCTTCTATGCGATCACATAGGTTGGTCTGTGATCGCGTAGAGTTTCTTCCTAGCCATCCCATTATTTCTCAATTCGGTCGCACTGTTTCATACGCGATCGCATAAGTCAGCCAAATTCTTCAACGCGATCACATAGCATTAGACCCCACCTTAGTTCTAAATCTCCTCTCTTTTACGCGATCGCGATTCTTATCTTGCGATTGCATAAGCCAATCTCACCACTCCTTTATGCGATCGCATCTGCCGCCCTGCGATCGCATAGGCTAAAAGCCTTCATCGATTTCTAATTAAAAACAGACCAGTGGCAGCGGACTTCTCCCTATTTTTCACACGAGCTCTCTCTCTCAAAACCTCCATTGACGAAATTCAAGCTCCCAATTCATCACCACTCTTTGGCTAAGTGATTCCTACTTCATCTAATTATTATTCCTTCATTAAATCATTAAATTCCTAGCCCTAAAACATGAAATCAATAAGAATTTAGGGGGTTTTGGGTTTAGTTAGGGTTTATGGCATTTTGGGTATTTCAACCTCAATTTGAGGTCGAATTTAAAATCTAATCATATCTTTGAGCTCGTGTGGTTATGGGGGATTGGGTTTTGGTCCGAGCCTCGAGTTTGGAGCACGTGGGCCCGGTGTCAAAAATTTTGTATTTTTGGAAGTAAGCTAGAAAATGCATATCTAGGCTATGGGATTGTGTTTTTGGATTCTTATTGATAATATTGAATAGAATTATGTTAGATATCGTTGGTTCGGAGTCGAATTCTAGAGGAAAGGTGATTGTTGAGCTTTGAGTTTCTATTTTCGGCTTCGATGTAAGTGTTTGATCTAACTTTGGCTTGAGGGAATAGGATTAGGTTATTATTTGTCATATGCTATGTGAGCGGTGTATAGGTATTGTGACGGTTACCTATGCGCCCGAGTCAAGCATGACCTCCTATGCGCCCGAGTCAAGCATGACCGTGATGTCATATTTGCTATTAAATTGTGAAGCAAGTGAACAATTGTGATAAATATTTATTTCAAGCACTATGAAGTGAAAGTTGAGAATTAAATAAACTAAGAAGGAATTTTTGGTACTTTTCCCTTGCCGGGACCATTTGTTGAGTTGTATTCCCTTGCCGGGACATATTGTTGAGTTGTATTTCCCTTGACGGGATCACTTGTTGTACTGTTTTCCCTTGCCGGGATGCCTTGTCTATATATATATATATACTTCCTTGTTCCCGTTTGGCTGTGACCATTGATTACGAGAGGAAGTGAGAGTAAAAACACGAAGGGTGATGTCGTGCACTATTTAATGAGAGTAAAAGCACGAAGGGTGATGCCGTGCACTGTTTATCGAGAGGAAAAGCACGAAGGGTGATGTCGTGCCTTGTATTTGACATTCTTGGTAAGAAATGAGAGTAAAAGCACGAAGGGTGATGCTGTGCATTATACTTGACTATTTTGGTAAGGAATGAGAGTAAAAGCACGAAGGGTGATGCCGTGCAGCCGTTGATTCATTGGTCTTCTTATTTAATAATTATTTATTCAGTTTCATTCCTTGATTGTAGAAGTTATAATTGAACTGTGACTCCCCCAGTATGTCCCCTTCCCTTTTTACTTGCTTAACTTCTTGTTTTCTTCCTGTTATTACATATATCTATACAAGTTGGTTGTGATAGGTCCGGTTTAGCCTCGTCACTACCTCGCCGAGGTTAGGCCGGGCACTTACCAGCACATGGGGTCGATTGTGCTGATACTACACTTCTGTGCCTTTTGTGCACACGTCAGGACCCAAGCTACGGACCGCAGCTTTAGACCGGGAGTGATCCTTCAGTCCAGAGGCTTGAGGTAGTTCGCTGGCGTTCGTGGGCCCCGAGTCTCCTTATTTCTTTTCGTTTGTTTACTTGTATAAAACAGACATGTTATTTATTTTCGTTCAGACTATTGATTTTAGTACTCTGTTAGTAGTCCGTGAGTAGTGACACCAGATACTGGGTAGAGACATGTTGTAATTTCCGCATCTTTATTTTCGCCATTGTTGTTAAAAGACCTCCTCAGGTTTAATTAAATATTTTAGTATTACACTTGTTTTAGATTTACGAATGGTATAAATGCTTATAAGGGTTGGCTTGCCTAGCTTCGACAGTAGGCGCCATCACGACTCCCGATGGTGGGTAAATCCGGGTCGTGACAACATTTTTGAAGAAGAGATGAAATAGGCGTTAATGGAGGATTTCTGAGATTTGTGTAGAGAAAATTGTAGGTGAGTGCAAGATACGTGAGTGAGGGGGTGTGATGTAAAGAGAGAAACGTGGGGGAAGTAGGAATATATAGTAGAGTTATTTTAGGACAGTAATTAATACCATTAATTCCCTTAAAATATACATAAATTGTAACTGGGTCTATAAAATATAATTATAGTAAAACTTAAGTGGGAAGTATAATATAATTTCATATAGTATATAAGAATATAAAAGTTCTATATTAATTGTTAAATATTGGTCCCGGAAGTTAAATTAATCAATTTGGTGTCAATACTAGGTGCAAACAAGATTTTCCATTGTCGAGACACTTCATGACTTGAAAATCAACAATTATATTACTTCTGTTATTTTTAATTTAGCCAATATATAATACATAGGTAGAAACAAAACATCCTTAGAGAATTGATTTTGGGTCTATTACTAAAACAAATTAAACACCTTTAACGGTTTAGAGTTGTTGCTTTGATTATGTTTTTTCTGAACTGGGCGTCTTTCAAAAAAGCTTCTTTATCTTTATAAGTTGGGTAACGTTTGCATATACATTACTTTTTCCAGACTTCATTTACGAAATTACACTCGTTTATTATTATTGTAATTGATTAGAGTCGTCTTGAACAATACAAGACCCATTCTTGTTTGATAATCATACTAGTTTTTGTAAGGTTAAATTCTCTCTCTTATATTTTTTTTTCCTTTCAAATAAGCGCAAAATCTATTGAGGGTCAACCCTTCGAACAAAACCCAACCTTTAAAACATGAGGATAATGGGCTCACCCAACTATCTATTCTCCACTCACATGTCTCTCTTTTAATCTCTTCCAACAATCCAACCCCCCCACCCCCAATCACACACAAACCTTTCTTTTTTTTTTCTCTGGTTTGTTACAACGTTTAAAGCATTAGTAAGAGAGTTTCTGTTTTATCTAAAGTTCTAACAAAGATATAAAAAACAATGTACATATAAGCACCTCTTACAATTTCTATACTTATTATCTGACTCGTATACTAGTATAGTATTTTGTTCTTTTAAGTTACTCTTCTTCAACTGAGAAATCAGGTTCTGCAGGTTTCTGCAATGAGCTAACTGCGGTGGAATCCGAACTAGAGTGCTTGTGGTGACCCCTTCTACTTGCTGCCAATTTTGCTGCATAGACTGAAAACCCTGATCCTGGTGATGGTGCATTTTTATCCAATAAAGGTTCTGTTTCATTCATTATGTTCTCTAGAGCTCTAAGCTCAGCTGCACTCTTTCGCTTTTTATATCTACGCCATGCTGCTTGAACGAAGCATGCAGCCCAAGTACGCCATTGGTGCGAGTAGAACCTGAATTTGTGCCTTAATTGTTTGCTATGTAACCTCCGGAACTGTGATGCAACAAACTTTAAGTCCTCTGCTACAAGTGCGAATGACTCTACTTCAGAAACTGCTTTTACTGTCCTAGTGGATGATGGGAGAATCACACCTGGACGTGGATCGAGCGCCCATGTTAGCAGTTCCTCACCACAGAAGTCGCCTGGACCAATACGACAAGAATTGAAGAAACCAGTACGACCACCATTGGTGGTGTGAGAATCAAGATTCCCTCGAATTATGAAGAGCATTTCGTTGACAGGATCACCCTCGCGCACAAGACAAGTGCCTTGTGTGCATAAAGCAGGTTTTAGCCTCTCACATATCGCATCCAGCATCCTTTCATCCATTTGATCAAACAGAGGAACCTATCAAATTTCAGCAACGGATAACTCAGACAGGTGCAGTACTAACATTTGCATATTGTTCTTTTGTTTCTTATGCTACTTTATAAGTGTATCAGAATGAATTATATTAAGTTTCCTCGACTATATTCCAGTATTGCTTAAAGTACTCGAAGAACAAGTTCTTCTAACTTTTATGTGTACCAATATTATACAAGAAGACTAAACAACTTTAGAACTCACTCTTCGAACTAAATCATAGCACAAGTGACGCTTGATATCTCTGCGGAGATCTAAAGGAAGTCCTTTGAGAAGAGCTTCCTCATCCACTCCTCTTGTAGCCACCCATTTGTATTGATCATACTTCCGTACGGACTGCCTTAGTTCTTGAGGTAATTGCCTATGATGCATCCATTGTTCTGTATCAGTTCTCCTGATTCTCCATTCCTCTAATCTTACAGTTGTTGATTGGAGATAGGTCTGCCAATAGAAGTCAGTGAGTATATATTACCAACAACAAGACTGTAAGTCATGTTACAGCCCATAGGATTTGAAGACTAGCTCAAAGTTAAAATGCAGTAAGGTGTACACGAGCAGACTTACTTGCATATTTCCAATCAGCAAGGCGAACAGAACTAGGCCAAGAGTTGCAATTATGATGGCAAAACCTATTTCTCCGACGTAAGTGCTTGTTGCAAGATTTTGCCCTAGAGAACTGCGTATCAAACATAAAAATGAAGTCGAGATTTTTATATATATAAAAGGTTATAATGACAATGTGTTTGAAGTGCCTTGCCTTAGATTCTTCAAGCCCCACCACAGGCAGTAGAAGTATTTGTTGAAAAATGGAGCAGTCGTCACATTAGCTGTCACGGAATCACTGTAAATACCAAAGGGGTAATCACTAGTATTAGGATTACATTTCTTTGTAATATTGCTGGACTGGAACCATGCATTTCTTTCTGGATCCTTAACCCTCCGGCAGTCAAAATATCCAAAATCACAAGATCGCTCCTCAAAACTGCAGACATGTCTCCAGCAGGCTTCTTGCCTCTCAATCGATAGCAGGTACCAACAAGCTCCTCCTACCTATATTCGCAACAAAAATTCATTGACTAATATACTAAAAACTACTACTACTACTATTACTGTGGTCTCATATTAGCACTACAGTAACGAAAGAACAAGAACAGGAACTGCCTGTTATATATTCATATGGTTTTTATCTGAAGTAAAGTATTAATTTGCAATAAAATGAAGCAAGCATCAATCAAAGAGAAAGCTCCGAATCCACTTACATGGCTGGCTAACATGTAAAGCATCAAGTTGTAAGCAGCTCCTGCCCATGCTGTTTCAGTAACCACGCCGGTAGTCTTTACTATTTGTGACGACAGTGGAAATATGAGATAAAGTCTGGGAAGGTACTGAAAAATGATAATGAATCGAAGGACATTCTTCGTGTTGGCCATTGTTGAGCCACTTAAATTAGGGATAATGGCCCATATTAATACCTGAAAAACATGGACAGTAATAAATTCATTAGTATTTTCAACTTTATTCCACTGTGGACGATAACTACCCAAATTTCCAGTTGACAGACCTGTGGTAAAGGCAGGGCAGCAATGATATCGATCCAGAAACCTTTTTTAAAGTATCTGTGACCGATCTTTGAAGAATCTATAACAAGCTCTCCTCTCCCAAACACTCGAGAAGATGGAGCAACATAAGCAGTTCTAAACCGAACATATATCTGAATCATATAAAAGACATCAGCTATTGATCTAATAACTGTAAGGACAACTTCCAGATTAGTTCCTATATCAATGCAGACTTTATCTTGGACCACCGGCAAGTAAAAGAATAGAGGGTCCACGAATAAAGCGACTAAACAAGCTACTAAGAAAATCTTGTTCCATCTACGAATTGTTGGTCCACGAGGATCCAGCATCTTTTTCTTCACTCTTTCATAATCTTCTGAGAATACCCGCGATAATACTTTAGCCTTCAGGGATTTTCCAGTCCTGTCAACCTCTTTTTCATTATTTCTACTAGCCGTCTCTGGTAATCGTGATCCATCAATCTTGTACTTCACTTTAATAAAATTATCTCCATTTATTGTTGCATACTTTGTTGATTCAAGATCATCTTGGAATCTGAAATTCGAAAGATAACTATATAATATATTTGATTACAATATCACCCCACCTAATATTGTCTACAAAAATGAACATTTAGCTCGAAAATGAAAGAACAAAAAGGGCAGCCGGTGCACTAAGCTCCCGCTATGCGCGGGGTCCGGGGGGGCGGACCACAAGGGTCTATAGTACGCAGCCCTACCCTACATTTTTTGCAAGAGGCTATTATTAAGGCTCGAGCCTATGACCTTCTAATCATATGGCAGCAACTTTACCAATTACGCCTTCTAAGTGAAAGAAGGAAAAATTCATATACCAAATAACATAATGCAAGAAATCAAAATGGACTGACCTTACGGATCTGGAATTACCATAAGCCATGATACTAACTAAAATATAATCTCCTCAGACCTTCAATTATAGATTTTCATCTGTGGAACATAACAAAAAGAGAAGGCCCGTGATTTTCACGGATACATAACCAGAAAATGACTCCTAATCAATTACAAGCCACCAAAATAAAGAGAACTACCTGTTCTTTCTTTCAGTAGAAATCATGTGAAGAACTGAAAAGTTGAATACAATATTACAAGTAAAGTAGTTAAGATTCTATTTTCTCAATTTTAAACTTAAAGTTCAAGTCAAACTTGTGACCAAGTCTTCAAATCTCACTATTTTTTTTATTCAGTCAATTAATCCAAACCCTTCAGAAAAATAAAATCTTTGGTTTCTCAGTCCAGTGGTGGAAGAACCAGTCAACACTTAAAACCAGACACAGCCCTAACTGCATCAAATTCCAACTAAGCCATACCCCAACATTAAATAATAATAATAATAATAATAATAATAATAATAATAATAATAATAAAAAAAAAATCAGACCCTTATAAATCAAACAAGTAAATTTATGCTGAACAAACAGAGCTCAAAAAAGAACCACGAATTAAAAAGGACATCCCGGTGCACTAAGCTCACGTTATGTGCGGGTCTAGGGAAGGGCTCGACCAAATCTTATTCTTGTATTTCTGCAAAAGGTTATTTTCACTACTCAAACCTGTGACATCTTAGTGATATGGCAGCAATTTTACGAGTTACATCAAGGCACCCCTTCAAAACAAAGAAGTAAAGCAAAATAATAATCGCACCGTTACAACAACAATAACAATAACAACTGAGCCTCAATCTCGAACAAGTTACGGTTGCCTATTCTATTTTCCATGTCTCTCCATTTAAGTCAATCTCCGCCCAATATAAATCAGACCCTTGTAAATCAAAATTACACAGTAGAAGAAAAAAAATGCTGAAAGCAACTAACCATCATATTTGAGGAGCAAAATGCAGTATAAATATGAAGCTCAAAATCAAATCTTTTTATATACCCTTCAGCACCCTTTTCTTTGCTTTGCTGATTTCTATTTGTTTTCTTTAATATTCTCAGAGAAAAATCACAAACCCAATACAGTAAGCAAAGCCCAGAAAAGGGAAAGAAAAAACTTTTTGATAAATTAAGAAGAAAGAGAAAAAAGGACAAACTGAAATTATGGATATTGCTATATTTGGGAGGGAAAAGAAGACAATATCTCTCTTTAGTCTCTCCTCTTGCTATTTGCTGCCACCCCCAGTTGCTGAAATATAGGAGCGGCAGAGTTTCAGTTATACAAAAATGGAATTTATATACTCAATTTTTATAGCTTTTGTTATAAACTAAAGCAAAAGACAAGAACAATAGAACAAGAACAATAGCAATAGAGAGAAGAGTAGAGAGAGTTCTTCTTATTGAGTTGAGAGGGGTCTCAAGGGATGATTTACAATGGTAGGGGGCACCTCTATTTATAGGGGAGAGGAAGATTTAGCTACCACTAATAGAACTCTAAAATCTCTCTAATTAAATACATTAAAGACATTCACCTTAAATAGAAGTGTAAGAATCTTCTATTTATAACACTCCCCCTTGAATGTCTATTCAATGATGTGCCTCATAAAACCTTAAAACCAAAACCCAATGGGAAAAAATTAAAGTAAGGAAAAAGAGTACACATGTTTGAATATGCGCCTATTGGTTGCCTCGTTAAAAACCTTGCAAGGAAAACCCAGTGGGACAAAACCTTGTAAGGGAAAAAGAGTGCAACGCGCATTGACTCCCCCTAATGAGTACATCGATTTATATCCTTGAGCATTTGCATTCCAATCTTGTGCATCATCTTGAAATCATCATTCTTGATAGATATGAACATCTTCATATATTGTCGTGGAATAACTCTTCAATATCTCCATAGATGCATTCTCAATGCCATCATGCTTATAGTTATAGCAAGATACATATGTACACAAATTGCACTTAGGATGCGGTACTTCAGGACCAAGAATTGCATATGCTTCAAGCAACTTAAATCTTTCAAGTTAAGTCATGTAAGTCACATAATAAACTTTAGCTGCATATCAAGCTTTCATTAGTGATACTAAACAAATAAGATATCGAAAACTGACTATACATACCTTTGACTTTATACTTTCAAGCATTTGAACTATAGGTTCAAAACTTCATGTCTTTCATATGGAATCAATTCTTCTTGAATTGTATCTCTTCCATTTAGTTACTTTCTTTGAGTCAGCAAATGCGTATAGCATGCTTTGCAATATGTTGCAATTGCATTTCCCTTTTTATGAACTACAGGTTCATATCATGATATTCGGGGATATACATATACAAATGAAAATTCATCCCATGTAACACTTTCTCAAGTGTTTATCATGTCTCCCCCTCATGTTAGTAAAACTAACATGTTTCCTCAACTTTGGAAAATCATCTTTGTGCATTATGTCAATATACACAGCACCTTAATAATAAGATGAAATTATTTGGTTCCTGACCTTGAACCACTCGTGAGGGGAGAATATACTCTCGTATACAACTTATATCAAACTGATATACACAACTTCGTTCTCATAAGGAACAGTTTAGCTATTAAGTGGAAGCACTCAATAATTATCTTGCTAAACCAACTTTGATATAAACCAACTTATCAAGATGAACTGTCTTGAGTAGAGAATCTGGAAACTATGCTCGAAGTTAGATTACTGAGCGATTTACCTCGCAAGCACTGCCAGGCTGCGGGTTAATAACAATGGCGCATGTAACCATATCATAGATGCATCATATGTGGTATACATGGCAGGTGAATGGGCCCATATTCACCTTTGATATTTCCAGAATTTAGGGGCTTCAACCCGAACTCTTTAGTTGGTCAGTTCATTACTGAGAACAAGAACTTCTAGTTCTTTGATATTCACCTATGTGAATTTGCACATCATACTTCAAATGAGATGGCTAACATAAATTATCAATATTGGTAAACTTCAAATTTACACCATGACATGTGCACTTATCAATAAACTTCGGGTTTATTATGACATGGGTTTTATACCAATAGATATCCACTTTATTGTGGCATTCTTTCATTTGTGTAGTACAAACTGGAGAACAAAGCGGGTAGCTTTTCATATACAAATTACCCCGCTACAAGTTGTAGTAATAGGAGAATCAAAGCCTTCCTTTATTTATAGTCTCAATATAATCAATCGCTTTCGCGTGTACTTTGGAAACTGAATAAGTTTCTTTGAGACTTACTACAGCACAATACTCAATTGTGTTTCTCCAACATAGTAATAATTGGCTCTTCGAGAGCTCTCAATTAATTTTGTACTACCACAGACTGAGGTTCGAGATCCTCACATTCTTGCATTCCGTATTTTCAAGAGTCTCAGGCTCAATAGATTCTTCGTGAATCTCGGAATTAATCAAATCATGAGCGTCCTCATGTGATTCTTTCATAGTGTCATTTAGATCGTTCTTTTTCCTCTTTCTAGGATTTCGATCTTTGGAACCTAATGGTCTGCCACGCTTCTGGCGTGCATTTGACTCATTGGATATGACACTAGATTTTTGTCCAATTGGGACTTCAATACGGATCGGAACATTTTCCGCGTGAATGTGGGATTTCGTTATCCTCTTCAAGTCCGTAAATGCGTCAGGCATTTGATTTGCTATTCTTTGCAAATGGATAATCTTTTGTGCCTCTTTCTTTCAAATAGAGGTATGTGGATCAAGATGAGATAATGATGCATTTTTCCACAAAATTTCCCGTTTGGTATCACCAACTTCTCCCCCTAATTTTGGGAAAAGTGTCTCATCAAATTGACAGTCTGCAAATAGTGCAGTGAACAAATCTCCTGTCAATGTTTCGAGGTAGCGAATAATGGAGGACGCGTCAAACTCAACATATATTCCTAACCTCCTTTGCAAACCCATTTTGGTGCGGGATGGCGGTGCTACAGGCACATATACTGCGCATCCAAAGCTTCTTAAATGGGATATATTGGGTTCATGACCCAAAACCAATTGCAATGGGGAATATTTGTGTCAATTCGTCAGTCAGAGACGAACTAGCATTGCTGCATGCAACATGGCTGTGACCCCAAACCGAAGTGGGCAGCCGACGAACTAGCATTGCGTCATGCAAAATGGCGTGACCCCAAACTGAAGTGGGCAGCCGACAAACTAGTATTGTTGCATGCAAAATGGCGTGAACCCAAGTCGAAGCGGGCAGCCGACAAACTAGCATTGTTGCATTCAAAATGGCGTGAACCCAAACCGAAATGGGCAGCCTCGTTTTCATGAAGAATTCAAGATTATTCTCATCTATTGTCTCAATATGATATCCATTTTGAATGATATCTTTAAAACTCAACAAGTTCCTTTTAGACTTGGGGGAGAACACTTTGATTGATATCATTAAAACTCAACAAGTCCTTCTTAGACTTGAAGGAGAACATTGCATTCTCTATAATTAACGTCATGCCTTTGGGCAGAGTTACAATTGCTCTTCCGGAGCCTTCAATCAATTTACTACTTCCATAGATTGTAGTAATGTTTGCCTTACACAATTACTCTTCTTTTCTTTGAGTATTGTATGTGTAGTACATGAATCAACTAGGCAAATACTTTTACACTTGGACGTTGGTCCAAGTTTGCTTTGTGAGATATCTATATTTGCTATCCCATAGTTTAACATACAAAAGAAATACACGAACATAAGAATAAACAAGTTCAATTCTTTTGTGTCACATAATATCTGCTACTAACAGTTGGCTAACAAAATCAGATATGTTATCCATAATCAATTCCTTTGCAGTTTGAAAATTTCAGCGTTTTTCATAAGACAATCGATTATAAAACACACACAATCGATTGTTGGAACATAGACAATCGATTGTTAGACATACACAATCGATTATTTGTTATTTTTGAAAAACTTCTGTTTAAGACAATCGATTGTTAGATACAGACAATCGATTGTTGGTCATTTTTGAAAAATTCCGGACCAGTGTATCTGACAATCGATTGGCAAATATAGACAATCGATTGTTGGTCATTTTTGAAAAATTCTGGACCTCACTGGATAAGACAATCGATTGTCAAATATAGACAATCGATTGTTGATCACTTTTTGAAAAATTCGTTATAAAGACAATCGATTGTTGATCATTGACAATCGATTGTTTTGCAGTTTTATGCGACATGAGATAACCGACTAGTTTTTCAGGTTAGTCGATTACCTCTACTGGAAAGTAAAGATATTATTGATATTTGAGCATATTGAGAACTAATACAAATATCATATCATGAACTAGCTAATACGAGCTAATACTAATGACTATTAGTTTATTCATTAACTAATACAAATAAATCAAACAGCTCCATCTTCTTTCATCACCGATCCATCATCGATTAGGTGGTCTATCTTCCCATCGGGTTGCTCAAAGAAGTCTGCCACATCCAGGTGGGTGAAGTCAAAGTTGTCGTCAGAGACAAAATTCGTTTCAGGGCGTTTACTCTTTCGAGATGCTTAATAAAGGTCAACCAAATTTTATGGTATACGGCAAGACTTAGACCAGTGCCCGTTTTCACCGCAACGATAATATATAGTTTATAAACTATTTGCTTTTGGATTCTTATCGTATCATGCTTGTGGCAGAGTGACCAACTTCAGGTTGTCATCTCTCTTCTTTAAGCCTTTCCACAAGATGGGTGAATCCTTGATGTTGAGATATTCAATCTTCAAACTTTCATCAAGGTGATGGCGCAAGTAAATCAAGGCCTTCGTATAGTTTCAAACCTTCATTAAGGTGATGGCGCAAGTAAATCAAGGCCTTCGTATAGTTTTGGGTGGATGCATTATTTCTGTATTTAATGGCGTCTCCAAGACCCATAGCATCTAAGTGGATTTCAGTATCCAACACCCATGTTATATAGTTCTTGCCCGAAATTTCGAGGGCAACGAACTTTCTTTTCATATGACACAATTACATCAAGAGCGTGTTCATACTTACGGGCTCTATTACAATTATCACATTCACTTCAGGGAATGGATCAAAATCATGTGCTTTACACAATCTTATGTCAAATATTACTTTCATAAAGTGAAAGATTATTTTGAGAATCCTTATTGTTCTCACAATAATGACGATTATAATTTCGTCTATTGCCACGTCCATGGTAATGCTTTTGTCTTCTTTCAGACTTACCATATACTGCATCCACATTCTCTAAAGGGAATGGAGCAACTTCAATGGGACGGGATTCTTTGCCCACAATCATACATGAATTTAATCATAGCAAGACATAGAGATTTTACCACTTCGTGTGGTTATAATTTCTTACAAACTCCATTAGAGTTGTAATCAAACTTGATTTTCTATATTTGTATATAAAATTTATAGAATTCCAAGAATTTGAAAGGGAAAAGTAAATTACTTACCTTTAAGGTATACCAAGTATATTTTCAATATTTTCTTCCTTTCCTTTCTTTCTTTCCTTTTTTCAACGTTTTTTTTTTCTTCCTTTTCTTTGGTTCTTTTTGCTTTCCAGAGAAATTTTTCTTTCTTCCTTTGGTTCTTTTTTTTTTCTGTTTCTCGTTCCCTTTTTTTTTTTCTCATTCTTTCTTCGTTCTTTCTTTGAAGTAAAACCCTACACAAACAAAAGTTAAGACAATCGAAAATTTCAATTGGTTAGAGACTCGTGCTGATAACGTGTTATAAACTAAAGCAAAAGACAAGAACAATAGAACAAGAACAATAGCAATAGAGAGAAGAGTAGAGAGAGTTCTTCTTATTGAGTTGAGAGGGGTCTCAAGGGATGATTTACAATGGTAGGGGGCACCTCTATTTATAGGGGAGAGGAAGATTTAGCTACCACTAATAGAACTCTAAAATCTCTCTAATTAAATACATTAAAGACATTCACCTTAAATAGAAGTGTAAGAATCTTCTATTTATAACGGCTTTCTTTTTAAATTTTATTTTTATGATGTCAACCATGTCTTATTATTTGTCTTGTTAGTGAATTAAAATTTAAATGTATAGAGGTGGAGCCCTTAAATTATCTGCAAACTCATAGGCGGTCATAGCGGGAGAAATTCAAAAATAGCTAAATTTATAATTGGTCGTTGAAAATAGCCTAATTTTAAAAGTAATAGAAATTTAGCTACTTTTTATGTAAAAATAAATATGAACAAAAATACTGTTCAAAACTCGAAAAAATATTCAGTATATTACGCTGGAGTTCCAGATAAGTTTACTTGAACTCCAACATATTATACTGAAGTTTCAGGATAGGTATGCTGGAACTCTGGCATAATATGATGGAGTTCCAGCATAAGTACACTAGATCTTCATCATAATATACTGAAATTCCAGCAAGTATATTGGTCCAGTATAATATTGGAGTTTGGAGTACTGGTGCTCCATTCTCTAGTATATTTTTCTGGACCGGTCTCTATCGCAGCAAAATAATGGCTACTTTTCATTGACTTGGTAAACGCTGGCTATTTTTTAATGACCATTCCAAAAACTGGCTATACCGTGCTATTTACAATCATAGTTGGTTTATTTACCGGGCTCGCAATTAAATATTTTTATATATTTAATGAATTTTTTTAATATTAATATAAGGTGTAAGCAAAAGTTACTTGGGTTTGTTCAAGTTTAGGCCTGCTTCTCTAGCTCTGCCTTTGAAATGTATGATTAAGAAAAAGCTTTTTACTAAATATAAAATGAGAAGTGTAAAATTAATTATTTTTATGTTTAAGAGTGAATTATTCTTTTAGAAACTAAAGAATAAGAAAATATCACATTAAATTAAAACATAAAAAATCAATTAAAGGGCACAAGAATGGGTATTTTGTTTCCTTTTCTAGTTGAACTGCAGAACAGTATCGGCAAGAAAAAGACAAGATCGAATATGGAATAATTCGCTTTTTTTTCAAATGAAGTCCTAGACAACACAATTTAAATATAGTCGGTTTTAATACGAGTCTCAAAAACTGGATAAAAAACCACAAAAAGAAAGACAAGACACTGATAATAGTATGAAATGAATATATCCGGGCAAGAAAAAGTACACAATTGGCTGGAGTATGGATTTTGTATTTCTTTTTACCTTTTTATTAAAAATATTTTCCTTCTTAATTGTTGTAAAGATCCAAGGAGTTGACTAACTGGATAGTGTCACGTGGCACTGTGACATATGCTGCTACTTCTCACTTTTTTACTTACTACTTGGAATTTTTTCTTTTTTTATCGGAGAGCTCTTCTGCATCAGACAAAAAAAAAGAGAGAAATGTGTGATGAAAAGCAAAAGTGCATCTATGTTTGACAGTATTGAAAATGCATAATACATCGGTAATACTTTAAGGTTGTCCGCATTTTTCACTCAAATATTTTATTTTAAGTCCATTTTATTTGAATACTTCAATTATATTTCATGTATACCATTTAGATAATTACACGTTAGAGTGACGAATAAAACAAAGACACATGAATTTAACTTAAACAAATTAAAATATAAGAAAACCTGCCCCACCCTTTGGTCATCTTCCCCAACGATTCCCCTCCTTTCGCCTTTTTCTGACGATTTTCTTACTTTGTTTTCGCAAAACTCTCCACTTTCTTCATTTTCTTCCTCATATCTGATGTGAAACGAGAAAGCAAGAAATGCTCTTAGATTTGATACAAAAACCCCAAATCTAAAACAACTTTGCAAAATTTTCATATCGAAAAAGAACTTTTTCAGCCAAAAAACTTTCACATCGTTAGAAACTTTGTAAGTTGCAGATCTCCTTTACCATTATTCATTCTCTCTTCTCTCAGTTTGCCGGAAAGTTCTCCATCGCATTCGTCAGACTAAGTAGTCCAGGAGGAATAGAATAAGGGGGTGAGTAGAGGAGGTGATTATATCGATGGAGATAGCACGGAAAGATGAGGAGCAAGTGTGAACAACTTTAAGGGTTATCCGTGGATTTTGCCTATTGAAAATGTACTTTTTACGATTTTAGTGAATTTATTACAACAATAATAACAAAACCTAGTATAATCCTACAAAATAAGGTCTGAGGATGGTAGTGTATGTTAGGTGTTTATCCTTATTTTCTTAACATAATTGATTTTCCTACCTTTTGAAGGAAAGAGAAACAATATACCATAATTAGGTTTTCCTTTTTTTAAAAGGAAATTATATATTTCTCATATTTGGTTAGTCCCTTTCTTGGAGGAAAATGTTTGGATTTATGTAAATTGAGGATCATTTCTTCTCAATTCAGTATCATCTACAATGTAGCCATAAGGGGTTTGAGAGTCTTATTCAGGAGGATAACTTTTCGGGACAAATGTTAGTGTGTCTTTTGTGTTTTTCTCTTTGTGAAGCTGTTCTCTCAATATTTTGTACTCTCTTTTATATAGCGGATTGTTCATCTACATATGTGGATATAAGTCAATTGACTGAACCATGTTACATATTTGTGTGTCTTTTGGTATATTTTTTTTGTTTGATTATCGTTGTTCAAGGTTTACTTTACTAGTTTTGGCATGATACTTGATTATTTCGATTCTAACAGTATGTACGCAAATTTTACTCCTGCCTTCTAAAGATATAAAGATAATTTTCGATAAACGTTCGTCTGAAGAAAAATGGAAAAAACTAAAAGCAATAACAACAACGAGGTTAGATAATAAAGTATCTTAAGTGAAAGAAACAACATACAATAAAAGAAATATGCGGGTTAGAAAATACGAAAATAAAAAAGTAATACTAATACTAATACTGGCAGCATAAATAATAGATATGCATACCTATCTGCTAACCTTCTATTCTATCTTTATATCATTCTATTAAGATTTATGTTCTCGGTAAGTTAAAATTGTGTCATATTCTGACTATCAAATTAGTGTGTTTTTATCAAATAAATGCTTATCAAAAGATTCAGTTATAATTACTTAATAATGATCTAGTTGAGTAAATAGATTTTAAGTTATATGGCTTAAACTCTTGTTTTATTAGTGAATTGTTTCACTTGTCTTTTCCTTAGCTTCTTTTTGTTCTTTCATTTTTTCGTTTTCTAAAAGAAATTTTCTCCTCTTGTTTAACTTTGCCACAATTGTAAGGATGATTGGGTTTGACGACTTCTACGGGAAACATAATGTTCCTTTATTAGCAACAAATGGAATCTAACTCCGCACTAATTTGCTTAGGCATTAAACTTTTAACTCATTCTTAAGCCCAAATTGCATGAAGAGGTAAGGATTTAAAATTGTTTGATAAGAGTGAAGCTTGATTAGTGGATCACTAAAACTTAAATATTAAAAAACATTAACTTATTCCATATGAATTTTGTCACTGAATTTGAGACTTAATTGTCTCTTTACATTAGTAGATCTGTACTTAGACGTACATCCAAGTACTTAAATATGTGTATCTTTAATTTTTCTTATGTATTCAAGTTTAAAACAAGAAATATAGTGTAGTCCTATAAGTAGGGATCTGGAGAATGTATTGCATACACAGTTTTATCCCTTCCTTGTTCCATTAGAGACGTTATTTTTTATAAATCCTCGGCTCCAAACAAATATGCAAAACACGATAGTATAGAGAAGAAATGCAATAATATAAAAGTTAGAGTGGCAGTGACAACAAGAAGGAAGTAAAACAAGCACAAGCAACATTAGGTAGTAATATAATTTGTTTTTGTTGATAAGTTTAAAATATGTTATGTAAAAGCAGAAAATATTCTTCACTAATTTTTTTCTGCTTTATCACGATTCGATATCCACATTGTATTAAAAACTTTTAAAAGGAGGGTAGGAATTAGTTTTGTGGGAAAATCAGTAAACCAACAGGGAGAATATTATGTCCCCACAAAATTTGAAATTTGCACCTTTAAATGAGTAAAATACCATTAAGAAATAAATTAGTATCTGCATTAAGCCCCTTTTTAGGGTTGAAAAATTGACTAATTAGCACTAACAACAATAATTGCATTATTCCCTTTTGTCCGTGTGTCCAGAAGAATGAAAATTCCATGATTCCATCCTCCACCCCCCTCAGCTAAAACTTTTTAAAGAATTTTTATTTTTTGAAGAAAAAAAAAAGTATAGAAAGAAACAAAAGCATCCAACTGGATAGTTGACAATAGGGCTAAAGGGAGTTCAATCATTGGCCTAATTTTCCTTGGCTTAGCCGCTTCGGTCAAAATTGTCAAAGGCTATATTTTGGTAAAGATTGAAGTTTGTAACAGGTGAGAATTAGTAGAACTGAATAGTAATTAGTGACTATGACTTTTGAAAAATTCAGTTGTGACTCATACGGACAACCTTTCTCTTCGTGCCTTAATTCCATATCCCAGCTAATAATTTTTTTGTTTCTCACCTTGTCCACTTTGGGCCTCAATTAATGTGCATTTGCGTCACATCAGGCTTATTAAAGGGCAAAACAGTACTTGTCGTGATTTTTTCATTCACTATACTCAAATTCTAGATCTCTTGTTAAGAATAAAGGGATCTTATTCATTCTATCATTATTTGGGGTGAATATGATAAAAACAATTTTTTTATTTATATGGTTGAAACCTGAGACATCTGGTTAAGAGTGGAAAAATCTTATTCATTATATCATTATTTGTGTTGAAAATGCTACCTATCAGGATATTTTTTCTATTCCCAAAGCTCGAAACTGAGACATTTAGTTAATGGTGTAGGGAGCTTGTTCATCTGATGATCATTAGTCAGGGGTGGTTAGCTAATAATTATCATGACATAAATAAGAAACGTGTTTTACGAAAATAGCCTCTATATCTTCTTCAGGTAGGGGCAAGCTCAGCGTACATTCTGTCTCAAAGCACTGTGATAAATTATGTGCATTTTTGTGTTTTGATGATCTAAAAACTTCATATGAGAATCATATTGGGAACCTGTTACACATCCCCAAAGTGCTAAAAAATAACAAGTCACACGTTTGGCACAAGTTCCAACATGTTCAATCAAATAAACGGCAGAGGGAATATATGCCTATTAGTTCCTCTGGCGACAGTACAAGTCAACTCCCTACAACTGTTAATGTCGTTGCATTGTTTCTCTACACACGCAACAGTATAATAGTCACTTTATGGAGTATGTCTTGTACCTGATAATTGCATACATCATCCCAATGACCTCATATATATATTACCAACATGAGGCAAGGGAAAATACAGACTTGCAAACCCTAAATCATTAAGTTTCTCTCAAGTGTGTTGCCGCCCTCATTGACTCAAAATATTAAAGAACAAAGTTGTAACAGAATAAAGGACCATATCCCAACACTGAGTCTATTACATGTCCTAGTATTGTTGTATCTTTGTTAGTGTGATTTACCTATAATTCCTACTCAACTTAGTCAGAAGCATTCTGTAGGACATCTTTTGTAAAATCATAAACCTTGTATTTGTGTTTGGCTAGAGTTAGTTAAAGTGATGAGCTTTGTAATAGAGTTAGTACAAAGAGGTTTGCAATAGAGTTATTCCAAGTAGGTGAGGATTAAGAGGTTAATTCTTAGATTACAATAGGTTGTAATCTAAAGTTTGCTCAGTTAGTGAAGTTGAAATGCTATGAGTATAAGTCGTGGTCTTTTTTCCTGTGAGCTACGACTTCTCCATGTAAAACACTATTGTGACATTTACTTACTGATGTGTGTATGTGTGTGTTCTATGGGAATTGATAGAGAACCAGATTCTCCATATAATTTGGTGGACTCTAAGTTTACCTCAATTGGTATCAGAGAAAATTCTTTCTATAGGTCTAACCCCTAGAAAGGATCTACATGGCTGCTCCACCAAACTTTGAAGAAGGTCAATCAACCTAGAGACCACTAAGATTCAATGGAAAATACCACGGATGGTGGAAGATAAGGATGCGTAATTTATCATGACTAAAGATTCAGAGCTTTGGGATGTCATCTGTGATAGACTCTTCGTCCCATGAAGACCATAGGCAATCTAGCAGTGATAGTTCTAAAGACAAGGAAGGAGTACAACAATGTTGACCACAAATTTATATAGAAAAGTCTTTCGAGCAAAGAGATCCTCATTTGTTGTATTAGACTAGATGATAATTTCTATGTGTCAATCTACCGAGGAAATTCGGGAGTCTCTCCAAACTGCACATGAAGGAACAACTCGAGACAAGCAGTCAAAGATCGACATGCTCACTAGTGAGTATAAACTTCTCAGGATGGAGGATGATGAGTCCATTCAGGACGTGCACACTCGATTCACCTCCGTCATGAATGAGCTCCACTCTCAAGGAGAGCATTCCAAGGAACAAACTTGTCAGGAAAATACTCAATGTATTACTAGTTCTTAGAAAACCAAAGTCAGTGCTATAATAGAAGCAAAGGATCTGCAAAAGTTAACCATTGACGAACTCATTGGAAATTTAAAGACTTATTAAATGAAGAAAAAGAAGGACCATGAAAGAAGAGAGCCCAATAAGGAAAAGAACCTGGTTCTCAAGGTAGACAACAATGATTTAAGTGGTGATGATGTTGGCATGGCCTATTTAATAAAGAGATTTTCTGAAAATGGTTCGTAAAAATTGAGGCACTCCGAAAAAAGGCAGCTCCAGTAGATCGAAAGGCTATGACTTGTGTCATAAATGCAGGAAGATAGTAAATTTCATCAAAGGCTATCCTTTCCACAAGCAAGACAAATAAAATCACAACACATATAAAGTAGCCAAGAGGAACTCAGAAAATTCAAGAGAAAAGATTTTGCTGACATTATTGTGAAACAAGTTCTTGCTGCATGGGGAGACTCCTCCGGTGAATTTGAGATAGATAATGAACATGGCGACACCTCCATGATAGCAATTGAAATCAAATCAGCTAAATATGATTCCATCTTTGCCCTGATGGCAAAATCTGACGAGGATGAAAATGATGATGACGATGTGGTAAACTTTCTAGACGTTCAAAGAAATTTGAAGTCTTACTCCCAAAGAAGCTTGTATCCTTAGCTAATATTCTAACTGATGCTTACCATAATCTTATCAATGATAAAAATGTGTTAACTGTGGAACTAGGAGAGGTAGAATATGAGAGAGATGATTTTGGTAGTCATAATGGTTGATTTAAAAGAAACCATTGAGGATTTATAAAAAGAAAAGGATGGTCTAATTGAAAAAATTGAAATCGTAAATCATGAGAGAGATGACTTGTTGGTAGTAGTTGTGGATCTAAAAGAAACAGTAGAAGAATTAAAAGACAACATAGTTATAGAAACACTTTAAAAGGTACGGAAGTGGCAAGTGAGGCACACCTTAAACTCGAAAATAAGCTCAAAATGGTGAAACTGAGTATGTGTGATGAACTTGAAAGAAATAGACAAGTTTAGGAAGATCTAGGTAGGGTTAAAAATGACCTAGATAAATCTCTAAATTGGACCTGATCCTCTGATATAATCACTGCCATATATAAAAGTAACGGGGGGAACATGTAGGGAATTTGTTTTGAAAAGGAAAAGGCTCCTTACAACCCACATAGCAAGTATGTTATTGTCCTTCATAATTGGCTTTGCACTCATTGTGATAACCCCGCACATTTTAAAGAATCCTTGATAGGTACAAGTACCTTCGGCACAAGTACTTTACTTTATATTTTGATGATCTAACAATCTTACCATTCACAACCAAATAAGGAACCTGTTACACATCTACAAGATCTTGAGCTCACAAAGTTCTAGATTGGGATGTAGCCCTTGGGAAAGCAAGATGAATGTTATTACTGAATCAAAGGACCTGCAGGAGCTAACCATAGAAGAGCTGGTTGGAAATCTGAACACCTATGAGATGAAGAGGAAGATAGACAGTGAAAGAAAAGAACCAAAGAAAGAAAAGAACCTGGTACTCAAAGCTGATAGCAGCGACTCAAGACAACCTAGGCCGTGCGCACAAGAACCAAATCAGGAACCTGATCCCTTGGTGCTTTTCCGACAGAAGTACAAGCCAACAATATAGATAGAATGCAACTGAGTGACTGTCCGCAACTCTACAATGAGTAACACAACGGGGACTTGGTCCTTTAGGGTTCTCTGATAGAAGTACAAGTTAACTACAGCTGGAAAGCAATTGCAGAAAGTGACTGTCTGCAACAGTGCACCAGACAGTACAATAGTCACTTCCCATTGAGATTGGACATTACTAAGAATGTCTTGAGCAGTATAAACCTTATACAAGGCATACGATTCACCTTTAACTCTTGCAAATATAAAAAAACAAAAATACTCTCAAGAGCTCAAGAACCTCTCTCAAGAACAAAGTTGCCTCAACCTCAAGGACCAGATCCAAGGCCGAAGATATTTTAAGTCCTTAGGTTGTTGAATCTTGGTTATATGTTCTTTACTGTAATTCTTAGTTTTCTTTCTTAGAAGAATTTTCTTAGAAACAAACATAAATTCGTAAACTTCTGAGTTTATGTTGTGACTAGGGAAAGTCATAAGCAAAAGCGTTTGTAACCATTGTTTGACAAAGTGACTTGTGGAACATCACAAGTTACTCAAAGCCTTTATAACCTTAGTGTGACAAAGTGGCTTGTGGTGGAAATACCATAAATTAGTCAAACTCTTTATAACTATGATAGTTATAGAGTGGCTTGTGATGAGAGCATCACAAGTTAGTTGAAGTCTTTGCAATAAGGTTATTATAAAGTGGCATGTAATAAGGAGATTGCAAGTTAGTGAAGTTAAAAGCCTACAGGTGTAGGTCGTGGTTTTTTACTCCCCTTGTGTGGGATTTTTCTTATGTAAAAATCCTCGGCCTTACTTACATACAGGTTTACTAGCATTCACATCAGAACCCCACAAAGGACCAGGTACTATATTATTTGGAGGACTCACACAAAATTAGCATTGTACCCAAACTGATATAGGATTAGATCCCTATACAGTTTGGTTCATCAGTATTATAAGAGGAAAGATATAGAGAACCGGTTCTCTATATAGTCTGGTGGACGCACAGGGTCTAACAATTGGTATCAAAGCGAGTTCTTTCTAAAAGTTTAACACCTAGAAAGGATCTACATAGATGTTGTACCAGAATGTGAGGAAGGCCAATCAACCTACAGGTCACCAAGACTTCTGAAAATGGTTAGTAGAAATGGAGGCATTCCCAAGAAGGGTAACTCTAGCAGAAACATACAATTGTTGTCACAAATGCAGAAAACTAGGATATTTTATCAAAAACTATCCTCTCCACAATGAAGTCCACTACAAACACAATGCTGGAAAGGTGGGTAAAAAGAACCCAGTCTCGGATAGAAAGCTTAAGAAAAGAAATGTCGCTGACAATATTATAAAGCAAGCTCTAGCTACTTGGGGAGATTCCTCTTGTGAATCTGAGCGTGATAATGAAACGGAAGACACCTCTATGATGGCCGCTTAAAAAAAGCTGCAAAATATGATTCCTTATTTGCATTGACGGTAAAATCTAATGAGGATGAATAAGATTATGATGATGAGATAAACTTCTTTGATGTTCAAATAAATCTAAAGTATTATTCTTAGAAAAATCTTATGGCTTTGGCTAATGTTTTAATTTATGTGTATCATAGTCTTATAAATGATAAAGATGTCTTAACTTTGGAACTAGGAGAAGTAGAAAAATCAAGAGAAGATCTAGAAGTTCAGGTTGTGAACTTAGAAGAAACCATTGAGATTCTAAAGAAAGAAAAAGATGCTTTAAATGAAAAAATTGCAACCATAGGACATGAGAGGGATAATCTAGTGGTTGGTGTGGTCAATCTAAAGGAGACCATTGAGTTTGTTTTAAAGGAGAAGAAGGTTTTAACTGAGAAGGTTGTTAACATTGAGCATGAGAGAGATGACCTATCAGTTGTGAATGTAGACCTAAAGAAAAGAATTGAGGAACTAAAAAGGGATGCAGGCCTAGAAACACTCAAAAGGGAAAGAAAGTTGCAAATGAGGTATACATTAAGATTGAAAGTGAATTAAATTCAGTGAAGTCTAGTTTGTGTGCTGATCTTGAGAGAAACAAACAACTTCAAGAAGAACTAGGCAGAGTGAAGAGTGTTCTTGAAAAATCACTCAAGTTGACCTGATCCTATGATGCTATCACTGCCTTGTACACAAACAATGGGGGAAACAGGCAGGTAATCGGGTTCCAAAGGAAAAAGACTCCCTACAACCCTCACAGAAAGTACGTTACTGTACCAACAATTGGTTTTGCACGCACTGTGGCAATACTAGGCACTTTAAAGAAAATTGTAAGGTCAGAATTCAGTCCCAACAGAAAAACAAAGTTTTTGCTGAAAATGTAACTGCTGCTACGGAACTTGGTCCTCCACATAAAAATCGTATAATGCCTGCTTGGACCAAAAGAGCCCTCATTCACCCCATTTCATATTACAAGAACTCCTGTAAATTTAAAATTCAGCCGTTGCAGAAAAATAAAGTTTTTGTTGAAAGGAGGTGTATTGATGAGGAACCTGGTTCCGGGAAAAGAAAATATATGTTGCATGCATAGGTAAAAGAAGTTTGATCTACCAATTCTATCATTATAAGGGACCAAAGATGGCTTGGATTCTTAAGTCTAATCATTAATTTAGGATGCATAGAATAGTGAAAAGGGGGCAGTGAACAGTGGTACATGGATAGTGGCTATTCAAAGCTCATGACTGGAAGAACAGATAATTTTATTTCACTGAAAGCCCTACAGGGAGGGAATGTATCCTCCAGAAATAAAAGAAGGGGTACATTCTCGGTGTCGAAAAGGTTGGAAAGTTCTCAAATCTATGATGAAGGGAACAAAGTAGAGTTCTTGTCTAAAGTGTGCATAGTTATTAATTTGATAACTGGCAAAGTGATCTTAGTAACCAAAAGATACAAGAATATCTATGTTTCTTATTTTGAGTCTCTACAAGCTGGTAATATGAGCTGCTTGAAGATGGACCTGGTTTTTGGTCTACCAAATTCAAGTTTCAAGGAGCAAAGAGTGTATGATGCATGTGTTAAGGGAAATATCTGATGCTTCTAATGGCAAGAACGATATGACGAGTCATATGAAGGAGGCAAGTGAAGACAATGTCCCATCCTCTTCCACTTCTCAGGAGAAACCTGGAACTCCAATTGCTACCACTAAAGCTGAAGAAAGATTGGAGATACAATATTAGGAACTCCTGATTCATAACAAAAAATAGTGGAAGTAATGATTCTATTTATGTCAATGATGATTCCCATATGGAATAACCTGGTCCTTCAATTTTGAAGTTCAAGTATCCAACTAGAAAATTGGCTTGAGCAACTGCCCAACCATTCCATCACTACTTGGGATAAGTTGGCGGACAAGTTCATTGCAAAGTTCTTCTCACCAGGGCATACGACAACATTGCATGATGAGATCTTAGCTTTCAAGCAGGAGCCCACCGAACCATTGTATGAGATTTGGGAGAGATATATAACCATGGTGAAGGAATGCCCCAATAATGATATGACGGGGAATATGTTGCAAAAAACTTTCTACTGGGGCATCAACACAACAAATCAATGCATAATGAATTAGCTTGCTGGAGGTAATTTCATGAAGCTGACGTATGATGAAGCATGTGTCATTCTTGATGAGATGGCTGACACATCCTCCACTTGGCAAAGCAGAGCCAATGTGCCCCAGGGTGACCCCACAGTCACTCATTTGCATAAAGAATTACATGGTCATGGGCAGGTGATAGCTGAGTTAAAAACAACCATGAACCAAATATCAAAGGCAAAGTTGCAATAAGTCCAAAATCCTCGCCAAATGAATGCCATAGAGGGTGTTAACATGCTAGTAAACCAAAGAAGATAAAGAGGTCAATAGAACCAAGGGAGTTCGGATCAATTTGAAAATGATTGTAGAAGATTCCAAGATGATGGTTATGATGGACAGAATGAAAAGGTACAATATGTGAATAATTATCAAGGTATAGAGGCAATTTTTCCGACCAACGGAAACAATGGAGATCTCAAGGCAATTGGGGTAATCAACAACAAGGCAAAAACAATTGGAATAATAAAAAATAAAGGAAAAAACAATTGGGGAAACAATAATCAAAATCCCAACTGGGGAAGTCAAATAACAAGTGGAGCAATCAAAGAAGCTGGGGCAATAACAACAACTAGGGTGGATGGAACAATAACCAGGGAAATTAGGGGCAAGGCTTACAAAGGCTCTTCAATGTACCAACAATTGAGACTCCCACCACCTTTTTCCATTCCAGGGTCCTAGTTATTCCAACAATGTAATGGGGAGAATTGAAATAATGTTTGAACATATGATGAAAAAGAATGCTGACTCCGATGCACAATTGGCTTCTCACAACACTTCAATCAGGAATTTGGAGGTTCAGCTAGGCCAAATTTCACAGTCTTTAAATACTCACTCTAAGGGAGCTCTACCGACTGATACGGTGGTTAACCTAAAGGGTGGGAACAATCATGTTATGGCGGTAACTACTAGGAGTGGACGAGGCGATGATGTGAATGCCTCTAAACAAAAAGCAAGTTTTAGGTGATGAAATTGAGTTGCAAGAAGATAAAGTTCCTTTGGTGGTTGAGAATGTGGTTGATGAAAATATGAACGAAGAAGTGAGGATTGATATTCAAGATGCCGAGGTGGAACTAGAAAATAATGTGAACCTGTCTAGGGAACACGTAATAGACATGCCAAAGCCGGTTGTGCCAAAAGACAAGGCACCCTTGCCTAGGCCACCTCCACTTTATCCTCAAAAGCTAGCCAAGCAGAAAAATAAGAATTAGTTCAAAATTTTCATTGACATGATGAAGAGCTTATCCCTTAATGTTCCTTTGGTGAAGGCTATAGAGCAAATGTCTGGCTATGCTAAATTCATGAAAGATAAGGTGACAAAGAAAAGATCCATGGACTATAATACTATTAAGATGACCCACCAAGTTAGTGCTATAGTACATTCAATGTCTCCAAAGTTGGAGCATCCTGGTGCTTTCACTCACTTGCGCTATTGGAAGTGCAGATTTTGCTAAAGCTTTATGTCATTTAGGGGAAAGCATCAACTTGATGCCCAACTTAATTTTTAAGACTTTGGGTATTGGTCCACCAAGGCCGAATTCCATGAGATTGCACATGGCGGATAGATCAATGAAGCGACCATTAGGTATTGTTGATGATTTGTTTGTCCAGGTGGATAAATTTGTCTCACCAACTAATTTTGTGATCTTGGATTCTGAGGTAGATTATGAAGTTCTGATCATATTGGGGAGATCTTTACTTGCTACGGGGAAGGCTCTAGTTGATGTGGAAGCAAGGGAATTCACTTTTCGGGTGCGTGATAAAAAGGTAGTAGTCTTTCATATGTTCAAGTCAATAAAGTAGCCCAATTGTACTGAAGTGTGTTCATTTGTGGATCTTTTCACGGCTGTGATAATTGATGATACTAGTACAATGACCAATGTGGAAGACACTTTGGAGTCCATATTATTAAATCATGATGTCAATGGGGATGAGGGCCGAGTGGAGTGTGTGAATGCTTTACATGGAATGGGCTCTTATTCTAATGAGCCTAGGAAACTCTCTTTAGATCTTGAAAATAGAAAGACTCCTCTAACAAATTTGAAGAACCTCATGTGTTGGAGTTGAAACCATTGCCTCCAACCTCAGGTATGAATTCTTAGGCCCTAGTTCAACTTTATCAGTTATTCTTTCTTTTTGTCTTACTAACATGTAGGTAGATGCCATATTGGCGGTGCTCAAAAGCGGAAGAAGGCAATTGGATAGACTTTAGCTGATATTTGAGAAATAAGCCCCGCATTCTGTATGCACAAGATTAATCTTGAAGATGATGCAAAACCCTCCTTGGAACATCAAAGGAGGTTGGACGAGGCAATGCAAGAAGTTGTGAAAAAGGAGATGATCAAGTGGTTAGATGCGGGGTTATGTACCCTATCTATGACAGCCCGTGGACTTTGCCGGTGCAATGTGTGCCAAAGAAGGGTCGTATGACCGTGGTGACCAATGATAATAATGAACTAATTCCTACCCGAACACTTACCGGATGGAGGGTGTGCATGGATTACCGCAAGTTGAACAAGATGACCCGCAAGGATCACTTCCTATTGCCTTTCCTTGACCAGATGTTTGATCGTCTTGTTGAGCGTGCCTTCAATTAATTCTTGGATGGATATTCTAGGTACAACCAAATCTTGATTGCTCCAGAGGATCAGGAGAAGACCATATTTACTTGTCCATATGGAACCTTTGATTTTTCTCGGATGTCTTTCGAGTTGTGTAATGCACCAGCGACATGCCAACAGTGTATGATGGCCATTTTCACCGATATGGTGGAAGATATTTTGGAGGTGTTCATGGAAGACTTTATTGTGGTGGGTGATTCATTTGATGAATGTTTGAAAATTTTGGATTGAGTGTTGGTCTGTTATGAAGACACCAATCTTGTGCTCAATTGGGAAAAATGTCACTTCATGGTTGAGAAGGCCATAGTGTTGGCTCACAAAATTTCAAAACATGGCATAGAAGTTGATACGGCCAAAATATATGTGATTTCAAGGATATCTCCCCCCACATCTGTCAAGAGGGTTAGTAGTTTTCATGGGCACGCGGGGTTCTACCGGAGATTTATAAAAGATTTTTCGAAGGTAGTGAATCCTTTATGAAAGCTACTAGAAAAGGATGCCAAGTTCGTGTTCGATGAGGGGTGTATGAAAGCATTGAACTTCTCAAGCTTAAGTTGACCACCACCCTTATCATTACCGCACCCAGTTGGAGTTTTTCTTTTGAGCTCATGCGCGACATGAGTGATGTTGCGGTTGGGGCAGTTTTGGGTCAAAAAGTTAACAAAATATTTCATCCGGTGTACTAAGCGAGCAAGACAATGAATAAGGCTCAAAGGAACTGCACGGTGACTGAGAAAGAGTTGTTGGCTATTGTGTTTGCAATGAAAACGTTTTGGTTGTATCTCATGGGAGCCAATATCATAGTGCAAATGAATCATGCAGCCATTAGGTACTTGATGACGAAGAAAGATTCCAAAGCTAGGCTAATGTGATGGGTCTTGTTACTTCAAGAGTTTGATTTAGAAATAGTGGAATGCTAAGGTACTGAAAACCAAGTGGCGGACCACTTGTCCCGCTTGTAGGAGGAAAGAAGGTCGTGTGATGGCCTAGAGATCAATGATTCATTTCCCAATGAGCGGCTACTTTCTGTGTTAATGAGTGATATGCCATGGTTTGCGGATGTTTCTAATTACCTTATGACTGATATAATCCCATGTGAGCTCTCTTCTAACCAAAGGAAGGAGCTCCAACGAGAGTTTTTTGATTTATATTGGGATGAGCCGTATTTATTCGAGATTTGCATGGATGGTGTAATCTGAAGGTGTGTCTCAAAGAAAGAGAGATTGAGTATCTTGGAGGCTTATCATTCCTCTCCCTACGGGGGCCATCACGGTAGGGCGAGGACGGCTTCAAAAGTTCTTAGTTGTGGGTTTTATTGGCCAACTTTGTATAAAGATGCAAGTGATCCGAAGGTGTGTCTCGAAGAAAGAGAGATTGAGTATCTTGGAGGCTTATCATTCCTCTCCCTACGGGTGCCATCACGGTAGGGCAAGGATGGCTTCAAAATTTCTTAGTTGTGGGTTTTATTGGCCAACTTTGTATAAAGATGCAAGTGAGCTTGTGAAGAGATGTAACGAATGTCAAATAGTGGGTGGAATTTCCAAGAAAAATGAAATAAAAGATGAGATGCCTCTCAATACCATTCTTGTGGTTGATATTTTTGATATATGGGGCATTGATTTTTTGGGCCTATTCATTAGCTCGTGTGGGAAAACCTACATTATAGTGGCAGTTCACTATGTTCAAAATGAGTCGAAGCTGTGGCTTTGCCCAACAATGAAGTTAGGAGTGTGGTTGAATTTCTCAAAAAGAGCATTTTTACAAGGTTTGGTACTCATCGTGCAATCATAAGTGATGGGGGTCTCAGTTTTTCAATAGAGCTTTTGACACCTTGCTTGCAAAGTATGGTGTCAACCACAAAGTGTCTACTCCTTGTCATCCTCAGGCAAGTGGCCAAGTTGAATTTTTAAACAGGGAAATCAAGAGTATTCTATCTAAACGGTCAATGCAAATAGGACCGATTTGTCTAAGAAGTTGGATGATTCCTTATGGGTGTATAGGACTGCTTACAAGACTCCGATTGGTATGTCTCCATATCGGTTGGTCTTTGGGAAAGCTTTCCATTTAACGGTTGAGTTAGAGTAGAAGGTCGTGTGGGCTTTGAAGAAGTTGAACCTTGATTCGGATGTAGCTGCAAATCTTTGGGTGGAGCAGCTTAATGAACTTGATGAATTTCGATTCCATGCCTACTCCAATTCGTCCTTGTACAAGGATAAGATGAAGTACTTTCAAGACAAATATACTCGAGGCAAGGAGTTCAAGGTAGGGGATTTGGTACTCTTATTCATCCTCAGTTAAATTTGTTTCCGGAAAAGCTCAATCAAAATAGAGTGGATCTTTTGAGGCAGTGTGTGTGACCCTATTTGGTGCTCTTGATTTAAAGAACAAAATGGGGAAATTTTTAGAGTGAATGGGCACAGGGTCAAGCACTACTTGGGAAAAATTGATGACGGTCACGTGGTGGCACTTCTTCATCTCAAATGATTTGATGAGAACCTGTGTCGTGCTGCGACATTAAATCAGGTGTTTCTTGGGAGACAAACCATGTGATTTTCTTTTGGTTTTCTTTTATTTTTATTGTAGTATAGGATTTATTTTTAGACTGGCTCATTGTAAGATACTGCAAGGTTGTGTTGATGCAGTGCCGGACAAAGTGAAAAAATTTGTTCAAGTCTCTGATGTTCGCAATGCGGACCGTACCACACTTTGTGTGACAGCAAAGAACTTAGTGCGCGGCACAAAAATCTATGCGGACCATACTGATGATGGATGAAACAACAACCTCTCCGAAGGTTCCCACCGCGGTCGCATTATATTTATGCGGTATGCAGTGGACCACTATGGCCGTAATGGTATTTTGTATGGACCGCAATGGTTGCCTTTCTTAAACCTGCATAGCACTGTGTGGTGTGGACCGCACTACATTTTGTGTTGTCCGCATTGGGTTGTTAAGCTAGGCCCCAGGACCTCTTCTATAAATAGGGCCTGATGCCCTCTTGTTACACTTTCCAAACTTTTCACTCTTAGAATTCAAAAATTTCATTGTTCATATTCCTTCTTGCAAGAATTCATCTGCATTGTCTCGATTAATCATCAGTACTTCTCACCTCTGGTAACTTTTACTTCTTTTTTGTTGTTTAATTTTTGTATTTTCTTTTAGTTTTTGTTTATCATGAGTATTATTCTTGCCCTTCCCGTATTTCGTTCGATTTGATGAATTAGGTTAGTTAATTTCTTGTTTAAATTAGGATTATGTAGTTAAATAATTGGGAATATACTTAGGGACCCTTTATTAGGTGTAAAATTGGACTTAAAGTCAAAATATCCTGAACCCTAAGTTAGTGCTGCTAATGGGTAATCAGTGTGGACCGCGGTGGAAATTATGCAGTCCGTAGTGCCCTTGTGCAGCCCGTATGATATTTTATGCGAACAGCATTGCTAAAAGTTCTGAAACCTGATCCTTAAGGACCGCTGTCGCATTGCATTTTGTGCGGTCCACAATGCCTCAGTGCGGACCGCATTGCCATTTTGTGCAGATCGTATGGTGCTTGTGCGGCCGCAATATATTTTGTACGGTCCGCAGTGCATAAATTCAGAGAGTTGGTAGTCTAAACCCCACCTCTGTGCAGACCGCAATGGATTTTGTGTGCTCCATATTAGCCTAAATATGGCCGCACTGCATTTTGTGTGGCCCGCACTCTGCAAAAAAATTTTCCGCAACTGCAATTCATAATGCATTTCTAGATACTAGCAAGCCTAATGAATATTGTTTATAGACAATGGTGAAACAAAGAGTAAAGGGTGCTAAACAAGCAGGTAGAGGAAGGAGATTTGAGCCACTAATAGAGCGACTTACCACTCATCGGGAAGCAAGTATGAGCCCTCCTGGGAGGCATCTTTAGACTCCACACTAGAATGCGTTCCTAATTGGTCGTAGAGAAACAGACTAAGAGACACTCTTCCACCTGCCCCCACTGCCCAAGCTTAGTACGGGTATCTTCTGAGTCATCTGAGGGCTCAACTGTTGGTAATGAAAATGAATACTCCACCTCTCCCACAGCTTCATTATCTGGAGAGGGTGCAGTAGGAAAAAAAGGAAGTAGGATAATAAGAGGTCGTAGGAGAAGAGGATGAACCACAAGTGGGAAGAGTAGCTAGAACTAGAAAACTGAAGGTGCAGCAGGACCGCTTTGTGATTAAAGTGGCCTACCATAAGTTCAGAGAATGGTGGCCTATGAAGTAATTGATTCCAGAGCAAAGTTTTGTAGATAAAGACCTCTTGCCTCACAATCCCAATATGAGAAGACAGTTTAGAGAGAGAGTGGGTTAGGATTACTTCTTGGGCGACTATATGGATGCAAACGATCACCTCGTCAAGGAATTCTGCACCAATGTTTCCCACATCAAGAAGGGCACCAAAGTGACCAAGGTGGAGAATTTGAAAGTTGTTTGATGGAATACAATAAATGAGTACTTGGGCTTAGGTGAGGAGGATTAATCACTTTATTTAGCAAAGCTGGAATAAGGTGAGGAGGTCCGTCTTTGGTTTTCACAATATCTGGAAATCCCAGGTACAACCCCCGATTTGCTGAATGCAAAAGTGAACATTCTGAGGAGAAGATTGAATTTCGAGGCCAAGGGGTGGGAAACATTCGTATTTAGCAAATTGGACCCCAATACCCATGAAAACTCACTCCCTCTTCACCAGGAAGAACTGGTAGCATCAATCATGGCGAGGTACCCAATTAACATCGGGAATGTAATATCTCGGGTGATTACATAGGTTGTAAGTGAAGATGACAGAAACAACCTTTTCCAGAGCTTCTTTACCATGTGATTCAAGGACCTCAATGTTGAAAATCAACCATTTGATATCAAAGTGAAAGCAAAGGCCCCGTTCTCATGGTACAGCATGTAGGGTGATGATAACCCAAAAGGCAAAACCTACAAGGGAATAGCCATTGCTTCAACTAGCCAGTCTGAAGAGCCAGTAGTGGTAGTGGCTCCCACTCTGCCTTATTTTACCTCAGTGGACATTCCCCCTAGTCCTTCCACTTTATCAGTTTCAGACATACCCTCTACCTCTGCCTACCTATTTGCTGCCCACTGTCTGAGCCAGGCCCCTCTTAGTATGAACAATTGGATGCAGACAACTTCCTCTAAGTTGTCTGTCCCTACTACTATTGTGGAAACTTAGTCGGCACCTCCACCTCTACAGGTCCCACAGTCTATTGAGGACGCCCTCAAGGAGATTCTAGAAAACTAGAAGAAGATCCTTGATACTCAGAAAGTGCTTACGGAAGTTTTAGATTCTCATGGGAAAGCTCTCAAGGAGCTTGCTAGGGAGGCAAAGAAGTTGATGAAGACGCGGGATTCCAAGGAGTCCATGAAGGAGTTACGGATAGAGGTTGACAGGTTGAAGGCATATCACCTACCTTTGGATTTATTGCAACATGACTCGGTGCCAATAGCCCATCCCTAGCCAGTGAATCAGATAGGCCTCCCAAGAGGAAGAGGATGATTCCCCGTGCAAATGATGCAGTCATCCAGTTGGCAGATCCACCAGAGACCTCCTCCAGTCAGCCATAGAATGCAGCTCAAGAGCCTGTCCAGGTCCAAGTCCAAGCCCATGTCCCAGCAGTAGAGTCAGAGGTACAGACCCAGAGGCCACTCAGGACCCTATGCAGAAGACGGCCAATAGGGAGTTTCTGTATCCTCTTCCCTTTTTATTTTTGGTGCTTATTTTATTCAGTTGGTATTGTAGACAATGCCAGCTTTCATTTGAGGGAGGTAGGCCCTACTTTGATTTGTTAGATGACTGTATATATTTGACAGGTTTTATGTTTTCCTTATTTTTCATCTTTGGTATGTATATAATTTTAGCACTTCATTACAATTTTCTTACTTTTTATCTTGGGTCTGTATATAAAGTTATGTTACACTGTATATATTCATTCTCGAATTGTATATTTGATTAAATCCCCTCTTGTACATATTCATTCTACTTTCCACATTTTTCTTTTCCGTAGCTTCTTATTTATGTTCGTAGCTTCTTGTTTGCAATAAGCCTTTGGTTTTCTTAATACCATGGTTCTTTACAAAGGTGGAGTTTGTGTGAACCGGGTGGCTCTTCCCAATGATGGATGGCGTGACAGCCTTCTTATGGGTTTGAACTGTTTTTCTTTTTTTCTTTTTAGTACTTAGTGGTAAGGGTGCCTCAAGCAAAGTTTCACTTGAGCTTAGCAAATTTGTCTTTGATCTCATGATCAAAAAATAAATTGTTGTGCATAGGATAGTGAAAGTCGTGACATTGAAACTCTTGTGTTGGCCGGTAATATCAAGTGGTTTTTCGGGACTATTGTGTGCTCAAATCTTATCTAAGGTTGTTGTGGGCCCCCAACTCTGTGTCTTTAGCAATCCCATAGCTTGTGTGGTGAAAATTTACATTGCAAGTCCAAGTCCTGAGCCATTGGTCTAGAACTTGCCCTGAATGTTTGTTGAGGCAAAATCCTAAGTGTAATTTGATAGAGACATGATTATTGGCTCTCATTGATCCAAATGATAGTTTGATCACTTTCATAGCCTACCAATGATAAAATCCTTAGTCAACCCTTTGGAGCCTTAGACCTTTTTCCTTAAAGAACCATGGTAGAAGCCTTTATCCATTCTAAAAGATACCCTCTCTTGGCACCGATCTTTCATTAGAACACGGCAAAACTATAAGTTTGGGAAGAGAGACAAGGATGGTAACAAAGTTGTAAGAAGATACAAAATTAATAAAAGGAAGGCAATGTAAAATAAAGAAAAGAAAAAATACAAAAAGAATACTCAATGTAGAAATGAATAAAAGGAATTCAAGAAAAGCAAAGAATGAAAGGTGTGAAAATTTGAGAAAGGAGAAGAGATTTGAAATGTATAAGAAATAGTGAAAGTGTGTCTCTATAACCCCTTAGAAAGAAGTGAAATTCTCAAAAGGTCAAGTGAATGTGTGCCCAAAATGAAACAAAATAAGTGCACAAGAACCTACTTAGACCAAACGTTTCCTACTCGGAACCAAAAGCCTTCACTATGTCTCCACAAAAGCCCTATATGATCTCTAGTTGAATGAAGCTTACATTAGTGGTGACTCACATAAGATACAAGCATATGGTACTTAGAGCTAGACTTGCGACTTTTCCTTGAGAGCGATAAGTGTAGTTCTATTAACCTCTTTCTGAGAACTATTATTTTAAAGGTGGGGTTTGCTTAGGGAGAGTTGAGGATGTGTGAGTTTGGGTTCCACAATGACCAAAGTAATAGAAAGAGTCTTTGATGTATTGAGTCAACTCTTAGTGCTTTTGTTTCGCACTTAATCCATGGTGTTCAAAAGACTAAATGTTGTTAGTGATTCATTTGTATTGAGGGCAATTGTTAGTCCCAGTTGATGCTAGATGAGGACACTTTAGGACAACTGAATTTTCTTGGATTTTCTCTTAAGGGGTGGGTCTTATTTTGTTTGCTTGAGGACAAGCAAAATCTTAGGTTTGGGGGAGTTGATAACTAGGAATTATGATGCATTTTACACTCCTTCATGCTTGAGTTTTGATTAGAAAGGTGTACAAAATAGTCCTGAAAGGCTCACAAGTTATGCTTGATTGCAGGTTTAATCAGCAAAGTGATAAGATGTCAAAACCAGCTCAAAAAGGAGTGAAACTTACACAAATACCAATACAAGGCAAAGCTCAGTCAGAAAGGGCCAGTGTAGCCGCACACCATTCTGTGCGGTCCGCAAAAGTGAAGTTCAGAGAATGTGCATCTCGAGCCAAAAGGGCAATGTGGCCGCAAAAGATTTTATACTGTCCGCATTGAATTCACTACAGCCACACTCAATTTAGCGCGGTCCGCATAGCCAAGGTTCATAGAGTTGCCAGATTAAAGATTGATGCCCAATGCAATTCGCGCTCCATCTATTGCGAACATTTCTTGAAGTCACCCGATCACGCTCGATTTCGTGCGATCTGCATTGCCCAAGTATAGAGAGATGGATATTCAAGTCAAGAGCCTTAGTGCGGCCGCACTCGTTTTTGTGCGGTTCGCACTATCCCCACAGGGGTATTTTTGTCCAAGATTTTTAGCCTAGTATAAAAAGATTCTTTTCCATTTTTAGGTCACCAAATAGTTTTGTACTGAGAATTACACTTGTGACTTCGTCCCTTTACCTATTTTAAGTAATTTCAGCGTGATTTCAACAGTGAATCTTCAAGTTTAATTTAGCAATTAATTATTATGAGTCTATCTTCATCTATTTCTTTATTTTCATCTATAATTATGAGTAGCTAGACCCATAAGCTAGGGTTGTGGCTCAATCCTAGTGTGAGTAATATATGGTTCTTGTATCTTAGGGCTTGATTGACTATGGGTGTTTGATATTTGGACTAATTTCATGTTTAATTCTTGAATTAATAGTTGCAAACACTTGTGTTTAGTTGACTTTTTCTCTTGAAAAAGAGAGCCTAAGCCTCTGAAATTGGTCCAACAAGGAATTGGGGCGTACTCAAGATATTGATAGCCCTAATTAAAGGGTTAAACCTAGATATAGTAACACCCGACTTGAATCTTGATTGCTTGTGCAAATTTTCATACTCAATTAGTCTTGAGAAAGTCAACTCGGGCAAAATCACTCAAACTACCGAGAGGTATAGAGTGAGTAGAATCGTGCAACGGTTATATCATACTCCCCAAATGTGACAATCTAGCTTTAGACTCAAGAATCTGTCAATTGACCACGTAGGCAAATGTTACTACCCTAGTGCCTTTTAATCATTTGAACAACTCGATATAGTCTAACCCCAGCTTATTTTAGTTTAATTGAGCATTGTAGTTTTATAAAATTAGAATCACAATCAAAACCAAAATTGTGTAGAAGTGAAACTTGGAGCAAATACACAACTCCACTTTAGATATACACCCAACTCCAATATCTAGCTCCTTGTGTAAATCGATCTAGACCTTAATCGGGTAAATGCTGCTTCGGCCTCTCTCGCTACTCAATAGTAGTGCAGGGTTGGCCTCGATCATTCTTTTAAGCAGACTGAACCTTGGCCAGGAAATTTTCTTTAAAATACCCATTGTTTCCACAGTGAGTACATAGCCAGTTATCAAGCACAGTGACATACTTGTTGTGTGGTTTGAGGGAGTTTTCTTTATTTTTGGAACCCGATGCCCTGCTTGTTCCCACTATTGTTGAGATATATGGCAGTCATAGCATCTGAGTACCAAGTCCACTTTAGGGCTTTCTCAAGATCATTTCATACTTTCTCCAACTCGGCTTGGAGTTGTTGATTCCTCTCGAGTTCATTGCAAAAACTGCTTTTACAACAGTTAACTCCTTTTCAAGCAAGATGTGCGACTCACTGGCTACTCCCTTCCTTTTCCCAAGACTCAAATATCTATATTCTTTATTCAGTCCCTCAATGGTTTCCTCTAGATCAGTGCATATCACTAGTAGGTCATCCCTTTCATCTTAGATGCAACTTTTACTTCTAAAGTGTATTTTTCATTGCTAAGACCTTGTATTGTTTATTTTAGATCAATAACTACTATCATCATATCGTCTCTCTCATTTTCCACGCTAGTTATTCTTTCATTCAGGTCCTCCTTCTCTTGTTGAAGATTGTCTATGGTCTCATTTAAGTCCACTATACAGACCACTAGATCATCTAGATTGTTCGGCCTCTCCTAGTTCTGCGATCAGAATCTCCTTATCATTTGCAAGGCTATAATAGGCATCAATTAGGACATTAGATAAAGACCTTATATTCTTAGAAGAATAGGATTTCAGATTTCTCTGAACATCCTTGAATTTTACCTCATCATCTTCATCTTCTTCTTCATCATCATCTAACTGTGCCGTCAGCACGAACTGTGAATCGCACTTTGTTGCTTCAGTTTCCATTGCCATCATGGAACCCATTTCTGCATCTGCTCCCATTCGGATTCACTTGAGGGGTCACCCAACGCAGTAAGAGCTTTCTTAACGCTATTGTCTGCAACACTTTTTGATTGAATTTTTTATCTGGAACTAGGTTCCTTTTTCCTACTTTGTCAGGATTTTGCTTGTTTTGCTCCTGTTTTGTAAGTGGTCAGTCTTTGATGAAATGCCCTGACCTTCCACATCTGTGATAGAGATCGTTGTTCCTCGTTTTACTTGAACTGCCCCACTTTGGTATGCCACCATTTCTTCGAACCATTTTTTGACATCTCTTAGTAAGATAGGTCATGTCACTATCTTCATCACTTGAATCACTGCTTTCAGCCTTAAGCACCAAGTACTTTTCCTTCTTAGGCTCACTTCTTTCACTGTCTTTGTTTCTTTTCATCTTGTATGTATTCAGATTATCAATCAACTCATCCATGGCCAGAGTTTGTAGAGCTTTAGCTTCAGTGATGGCATTTACCTTACTTTCCCAAGACCTAGGTAGAATACTGAGAATTTTCCTTACAATGTTGTTTCTGGGAATGACATCTCAAAGTGAGTGAATCTCATTCATGATGGAGGTGACTCTGGTGTGCATATCTTGTATAGACTTATCATCCTTCATCCTGAAGAGCTCATATTCAGTGGTGAGCGTGTCGATCTTGGGCTGTTTGACCGAAGTAGTTCCTTCGTGAGCGGTTTTCAAAGCTTCCCATATTTCTAGCAATATCACAAGCTGATACTCTCTTATGCTCATCAGGTCCTATTCCACATATCAAATTTTCTTGGCACGATAATTCTTTCTACAGATTTTCTGTCAATGTCGATGTACTCTCTTCTCCTTTTAGTTACCAATGGGACTATTTCTTCATGCCTTCTTATAGGAACATGTGGACCATCAAAAAGGATATCTCACAGCTCTGGATCTTTTGCCTTCATAAAATCATGCATATGGGTCTTCCACTATCCATAATATTGGCCATTGAATCTGGGAGGTCTATAAGTTGATTGTCCTTCTTCAAAGTTTGGTGGGATAGCCATTGAGGATCCTTCCTAGGTGTTATCATCATAGGAGAGACCAGCTCTGATACCAATTGCTAGTTTATATGAGTTCACCAAACTGTAGAGTACCTAGTCCTCTATGAAATGATACGTAGAATGCAGCAAAGATTGAAAGTATAGAATGCAAGAGATTTTCTACGTGAAAAATATCACACAAGGGGATCAAAAATCATGACTTGCTCTTGTATACTTTTAACTCTACTAACTTGTAATCTACTTATTACAAGCCACTTTGCAAAAACCCTAATGCAAAGACTTCAAACTAACTTGTGATACAACCACCACAAGCCACTTTGCAAATACTCTTATGCAAATACTTCAAACTAACTTGTGATACAACTATCACAAGCCACTCTATAGCTCTCCTAGTTATAAAGGATTTAACTTATGACTATTCCTAGTCACAACATGAACTCTGAAGTTTACGAATTTGGTTTCTTCCTAAGACAGTGTTTCTAGGAAAGCAAACTAGGAATTACAATGACGAATAATTAACAAGATTGCAACTCAACTATGGATATAAATAAAACTTGTTTAGAAATTGATCCTTAGTAGATATGTCTTCTTGTTCTTGACACACCGATGACTTCAATGCCGGATGAATACTTTTGCTTTTTGAGAATATCACTGAATGCACAAGTGATGGTGTGTCTTGCACCAGGTTGTTTTATCATAAAACATATAACAGTAGATAGTGATGTAAACTCTTGGTGTGCTTTTTCCAAGTGAGAAGTGATTGTTGCACTATCTGCACAGCCACTTCTAGGCAATTGCATTCCAGCTGGATAGTGGACTTTGTACATCTGTCAGGACATACCAACAAATCAGTTCCTAGGTGTGTAACTCTTCTGTAATCATTGCCAGATAGTCACTTTCTTCTACTACATTCTAGTTGTGCACTTGACTTGCATTTCTACCAGAGAACCCTAAGGGAGCAGGTCACTGTTGTGTTCCTCTTTATATTGATTACGTATAGTCACTGGCTTGTTTGTATTGGAGAACCAAGGGACAAGGTCATCAGGTCCCTGTTGTATTCCTCCATGTGGTTGTTCATCTATTTGCTGATGTTCAGGCTTCGACTAGTTCACATGAGATATGTATCCTGTGGGGCAGGTTCTCTATCTAGTTCTTCATAACAAGTTTGTTAGATCATCAAAACATAAGAAACATAAGGTTAAGTAAAAACCTATAATCCTTCATAACATTTATTTATCACTTGTTATAAATAGCGTAAAAATGTTTACTTCAACATGATCTCATCCCCGAGTCCACGTCAATTAACTGAAGACGAAACTTTTAATGTACGAAAACGTGAGATGTATCATCATTCCCCTCTTAGAAACATTCGTCCTCGAATGTTCAACTCCCCGTGATCCATATAACTTTGGCGGGTTTGCCTTTGTAACAACATTACTATCAACTCTCCTCATAGAAGCTTAATAACAACCGCCACACAGGACCATAATTATGAATAACGACAATGGCCTCACATGACCAATGACAATAACCAACACAAGAATTTACGCACGTACCTTATACTTATTACATCTCAATCAGACCCTTCTCTGGAGGAGGAAATAAATAGGAATATCTAGACTTCATGTCTTCCTCTGCCTCCCAAGTCATTTCTTCCACATTGTTGTTCCTCCAAAGTACTTTCACTGAGGCTATCTCCTTTTTTAGTAGCTTGTGGATTCGTCGATCTAGGATGGCAACCAGAATTTCCTCATATGATATGTCCTCTATAATCTATACATCATCCATCGGCATAACTCGGGTAGGATAGCCAATGCACTTCCGTAACATAGATACGTGAAAAACTGGATGGACAGACTCCAACTCCGAGGGCAATTCTAACTCATAAAATATTCTGCTCAACTCTCTGAATGATCTTATAAGGACCACTATACTGTGGGCTAAGTTTTCCTTTCTTTCCAAATCACATAACACCCTTTATAGGAGACACCCTTAAGAATACTCATTCATCTACCCCCAAACTCTAAATCGCATCGCCGTAGGTCAGAATATGACTTCTGATGACCCTGAGCTATCAACAGTTGATCCCCGATCAATTTTACTTTTTCTATGGCTTGCTAAACCAGGTCTGGCCTATGTAATTCAAATTCTCCAACATGGAACCACCCTATAGGTGACCTACACTTCCATACGTAAAGAGATTTGTATGGAGCCATCTGAATGCTAGAATAGTAGTTATTATAATACACAAACTCAATAAACGACAGATGATCATCCCAGCTACCTTTGAAGTCTATTAAACAAGCTCGTAACATATCCTCTAGTGTTTGAATGGTATGTTCGGCTTGTCCGTCTGTCTGAGGATTAAGACTTGCTTGAGTCCCCAATCCTTTTTAGAAAGACCTCTATAAATTGAGCTCCTCTATCCGAGATAGTAGATACAAGGACACCATGCAGTTGTACTATTTCCTTAATATAAAGCCTTACATAATCCTCTAAGGATTATGTAGTCCTAATGGGAGGAAAATGGGCTGACTTTGTAAGCCTATCAACAATAACCCATATCGAATCGAACTTACACTGGGTATGAGGTAAGCCCACGATGAAATCCATATTGATTGTTTCCCATTTCCAAGTCGGAATCTCAATAGCATGCAATAATCCACCGGGTTTTTTATGCTCAATATTAACCTGCTGACAGTTAGGACAATTAGCAACAAATTTAGCTATATCATTTTTCATTCCGTCCCACCAATACACTTCTCTGATATCATGATACATCTTGGTCGCTCTTGGGTGGACAGAATAACGAGAACGGTGAGTTTCTGTCATAACCTGCCGACGTAGCCCTGCAACATTAGGAACACATAATTGTCCTCGATATCTGAGGTATCCATCTTCTAAAATTTCAAACAGTGTCTTCTCCTTCTGAAGGGTGGTATTCCTATAATGAACTAACATAGGATCCTCGTACTGGCGTTCCTTTACTTCAGTTACTAAAGAGGATGTTGCTATATCTTGAATAGTAATTCCAATATCACCTAAGTCCAGTAACCGAACTCCAAGACTAGCTAGCTCTTGAACCTCATGGGTTATTCCCCTCTTTCTAGTTGTAAATATGATAGGCTACCCATAGATCTAAGGCTGAGGGCGTCTACTACTACATTCGCCTTCCCCCGATGGTATAAAATATCAATGTCATAGTCGTTAAGTAGCTTCAACCATCTCTTTTGACGTAGATTCAAATTCTTTTACTTGAAGATGTACCGGAGGCTCTTATGATCCGTATAGATATCAACATGAATGCCATGCAAGTAGTGCGTATCTTTAGTGCATGAATCACCACGGCTAACTCTAAATCATTGATCACCAAGAAGCATAAGCCAGAACCTTACCATGTTGCATTAGCACATAACCCAATACAATGCTTAAAGCGTCGTAGTAGATCATATAACTACCGGTCTTTTCTAGGAGCGTTAGAATTGGTGTTGAAGTTAGTTTGTCCTTTAAGGCCCGGAAACTCTGTTCGCAAGCGTCAGTCCATTGAAACTTTGCTCCCTTCTGAGTAAACTTTGTTAAAGGTTCCAAAAGGAAACAAAATCCTTCTACAAATCTCCTATAATATCCTGCCAAACCGAGAAAGCTACGAACCTCCGTCGGTGTTATGGGTCTAGGCCAAGTCTTTACTGCCTCAATCTTTTTTGTATCCACCTGCATGCCTTCACCCGAAATAATATGCCCAAGGAAAGTTACAGAGTTTAACTAGAATTCACATTTAGAGAATTTTGCATCAACTTCCCTTTTTGTAGAGTTCTGTGCGTGTTACACAAATGATCTGTGTGTTCAACGGTCTGAACGAGAGTACACCAACATATCATAGATAAATACAATTATGAATAGATCTAAAAATCCCTAAACACATGGTTCATCAAATCCATGAATATTGCTGAGTCATTGGTCAAACCGAACGACATAACTCGAAACTCAAAGTGCCCATATCTAGTCCTGAATGATATCTTCGGAATATCTTCATTCTTAACCGTTACCTGATGGTACCCGGATCTGAAGTCTATTTTTGAAAAGCACTTGGCACCTTGCAACTGATCAAATAAATCATTTATTCTCGGGAGCGGGTACTTATTATTGATCATCACCTTATTCAGTTGCCTATAATCAATATACATTCGTAAGGGACCATCTTTCTTTCTCACAAACAACACAGTTTCTCCCCACAGTGAGAAACTAGGCCTGATAAAACCTTTTTCAAGCAAGTACCTTAGTTGTTCTTTTAACTCTTTCAGCTTTGCGGGGGCCATTCTATAGGGAGGAATAGATATTGGAGAAATATCTGGTAGTAGGTCAATATAAAACTCAATTTCTCGCTCTAGCGAAAACCTGGAAGTTCATCGGGAAAAACATCAGGAAACTCGTTAACCACTGGGATGGACTGGATAGTTGGTGGATCTACTTCCACATCCTGAACCCGAACTAAGTGATAAATATAGCCCTTTCTGATCATCTTTTTTGCCTTGAGGTAGGAAATAAATTTTCCTCTTGGAGATGTCGTAGTAACTTTCCACTCCAAAGTAGACTCCCCTCGAAATTGCAATCGGACTATCTTTGCTCTACAATCAACATTGGCATGACAAGAAGCCAACCAATCCATACACATTATAATATCAAATTCTACCATATCTAACTTTATTAAATCTGCTATGGTAGATCAACCATGAACTATTATACAACCCCTATATACTCGTTTAGCTATCACTGAGTCCCCAACATGTGTAGACACCTTAAAAGATTTAACCAATTCAAGTGTTGTTCCAAACATACTAGCAACCAATGGAGTAACATATGATAAGGTGGAACCTGGGTCAATCAGTCTATACATTATATGAGAAGACTGATAATATACCTGTGACAACATCAGGCGATGACTCCTGATCTTGTCGCCCTGTTAACACATAGATATAGTTCTGAGGACCACTTAAACTATATGTTTTGCATCTGCCTCTGACACGACCCATTAGTGTTTGTGGACCATGCTAAGGGGGGCGTACTGATGATGAAGAACTAGCTACTGATCCCGCTGGCCGATCTATGATTGCATCACCTCTCATCGAACAACCGCTCATAACGCGGCCCGAATAACCTCAAGTATAACAAACACTGAATCCCATACGGCACTGCTCAATATGCTGCTTACCACATTGAGTATATCGTGGCAAGGGAGTCCTTATCTGACTTGACTCACCCCTATACTAAGAACCAATGGCCCTGAAATTCTAACCAGACCCTGAATATGTGGAACGAGAAAATCTCTTACCGTCAAATTGAGGGGGCGCGCTAGCCTATGGCTGGGCTGGATACCTCGGGTACTGTTGCCTCTTACCACATCGAAACTCACCAGAAGGACCCGAAGACCTTGCTCTCTTATTCTGAGCCCTATCATGCTCACGATCAGCCCTCTTTTCTGTTAATGTTCCTTTACACCCTAAGCGTATGCCTGAATATGAAAATTATCCATGTCTGGCTGAAATGAGACCGACGTACAATTGTTAAGCAAGTGAGGCTCTAGTCCCATCACGAACCGGTGAACCCGATTCTCCATCTTAGATACAATAGTGGGTGCATACCTAGCCAACTAATCAAACTGAAGATTGTACTCCCGAACACTTATGTTACCCTGCCGAAGGGTCAAGAACCTATCAACTCTAGCCCATATAAGTTCTGGTGGCATATAATGATGAAGAAAAGCTTTTGTAAACTCCTGACATACTGCTGGAAGGGTACCGTCACCTCTTGACAATTCCCAAGACTCGTACCAATTAACTGCAACATCTCGGAGCCTATAGGAAGCTAGCTCAACTGACTCAGTTGCAGTGGCCTTCATTACCGCTAACGCCCTCTGCATTCTATCAATAAATACATAAGGGGCATCATTTCGATCTACTCCAGTGGATAGCGGAGGGTATAAATTAATGAAGTCGTGAACCCTCGCGCTGCCAGACCTATCTGCATGACCAATACATACTTCCTGACGCCGAGCTTGTGTGGCTACTGGCTGAGGAGCTGGACATATAGGGGTGGGCCTTGGAGCTGGTGCCCTTCGAAACTCTTCTAGAAAGGGCGAGGTATGTGAAGTTTGAGATGGAATCTCACTATGAGACTCTCTCCGAGCCCCGGTAACGCGTGGCGCTCGACTAGTAGTCTCTCCCGCCATAGACTTTCCTTTCTAGGCGGCTGCAGTCTTTGGAGGCATCGCTGAATATATAACATATCGTTAGGAACATGAATTTCTTATATTGCATGATCTAAGATAAAAAGAGAGGATAACATCCTATACGTCCTGTAGCCTCATGTTTCTAAGTGTAGTGCACAACACACCCATAAACAAGACTCTACTAGATACAGTTCGTAAATAACCCTAGGATAAAACTGCTCTCATACAACTTTTGTCACAACCCAAATCGATGGTCCGCGACGGGTGCCCTGTCAAACACCCCTAAGCATGCAGCTAAGATATGAACCTGAATAACATCTGCTGAGTTACGAAAATTAAATACTTGAAGGAAATCTACCTACAAGGCATATGTACATATACATGTAGAATACAGTGGGCGAGCCGGCAAGGCTTCTATAGACAACTATACATCCAAAATTGAAAGGCGACAAGACCACATACAACCCAACTAGACATACTGTCTACAGACCTTTAATAGAAACATAACTATATAAAGACGGGAATGAGCCACGTCATACCCATATATATATATATATATATATATATATATATATATATATATATATATATATATATATATATATATATGCAAACGTATCGTACCAAAAGCAAAAGCAACTCCGGATGAAGTGGAGCACGCCAACTCTCACTGATTAGGGATCCTTAGAAGGGGGACAGTCAGCTTGCCTACCTGCACCTACAGACATGGAACGCAGGCACCATGAAATAGGGCGTCAGTTTGAAAAATGTACTAAGTATGCAAGGCATGAAAATTAGCACATAAAAGACATAGATAAAACATGGAATAAAGAAACACATCTTTAAATCTAAATAGCTTTGTAAATTCAGAAACATTTATAATGTCATGCACGTGCGTATAAATGTTATGTCATGCATAGGTTTTTGTGTACATAATATCATCAGACCGCTAAGGGCATCACATCATATCGTCTCGGCCACTGTGGGCAACATCATCAACATATACCAGCTGATCAGGTGGTGGTGCATATATAACCTCGTAACCCTTTCTCATATCCTATATCCTATATATATATATATATATATATGTATGTATGTATATATATACGCGTATCTAACGTCATCTGGTCATGAGTCAATGTACATGTATAAATTGGTGAAATGCATGAAAAATATGTTAAATTCTCAATATTCCTTCCGGATAAACTTTTTCAATTGCGTATTATTCCGAGACCCATGAACAAAAGATGATAATAATTCTCACGGGGAATCAAGAATACAGACACCCCGAGTATTTTTATGAATAGAATAATCTATAAAAACTGTGTGTTTACTCGTTTCTTTTATATAATTTAAATCATGCCAAAAGAAAGAAGGGATGACCTTAACTTACTTGGAATAGGAAAAACTCCTACTGTAAAAACTTTCGTGAAGAACTTAGAAACCAAAAAACGGATTGAGTCTTGTTTCTGCTCGCGAATTCTTGAACGAATCAAGCTTCCGTCTCTTTGAAAATTTTTGGAACGAATTATGTTTTTGTTCCTTGAAATATTTGAACTAGGAGAAATAGAGAAGTATGTCTCTTGTTAGGATTTTAATGTTATTTTGGCTCTGCTTGTCAAAAATGAAGGGAACAAGAAAATGTTTTCTTATTGAATTCCAGTTCCTAGATTGCCACCCAGATTATATGACTACTTAATCATTTTTAGCTTTTTGTGGCTTATTGCCACGTTTTGGGATGTAATTCATAAATTTTTGTTGAATTATTAATTATTAGGTAATATTTCGTTATTCGTAGTTAACTAATTATATGTATAACTCAAAAATTACCATAAATTACTTAATATTTTATTTATTTTTAATATACTTTATATATTATAATATCGTGGTCATATGGAACCTTGTATGATACTAGTTCATAATTATCGGGTATTATTATTCGATTCGTATTTTATTCTAAATTAGTCACTTTCAACAAAATCCGTTTTCTTTTGTTCGTGTACTCATTTATCCTTCATAACACTTATTTATCGCTTGTTATAAATAGCGTAAATACGTTAACATCAAGATGATTTCATCCCGAGTCTACATCAATTAACGGAAGACGAAACTTTTAACGTACGAAAATGAAAGATGTAACATTTCTACTCTGTTAACTCTATAAATTGTAGGATGTTCTCCCAACTTTACAGGTTACGCACAAAAGCAGAAGATAAACGTGAATTGAGAGCAAAATAGCAAAGCATTTTGCAAGCAGTACGTGTGTGATTCAAGTGTGCAAACCTGAAGTTATATGAACCGGATAGAAGAACCAGTTTCTGTTGGAATAAATCCGACTATAAAACTGTAGCCTTCATATCGAATTATTTGGAACTATAACATAAGAGGAAGCGTACCTGAATCCATAAGTGAAAGCTCCTTGATCCGGCTTGGAGATCGTCCGGGGTTGGGTTTCTTGAAGATCGTCCAAGGTTAGGCTTTCCACTTGATGTGCAAGACAAGGTTTTGCTCTCTCTCTCAATGGGAAAAGGAAGAGAAATGTTCTTACATCAAATGGGAACCATAACCCCCCTAATTATAAGCATGTAATATCAAAGGTCACATGTAACCCAAGAGTCTCATGCATGTAACCTTAGTTAGCGCATCATTAACTAAGGTTACTCTTTATGAGTATCTACACAAGAAATTATACCCTATACTTTATATGACAATGTATTGGCCTACTTAATAATAATATCCCAAAAGACCACTAATTTAGGCCAAACCAAAAGATAGCATATAACATATAATTAATCCACATGTTGTCCATATGCATGTAGTATAAGTCCATATATCTAACAATCTCCCACTTGGACGATATACTCATGCATATGTACAAACCTTAGTATTATATGTTACATTATAACTTTATGAGCTCAGTATTGCTATCAAAATAAAATCGTCATGAACAATCCGGTCCATCAATCATATCAACAAAGGATCTAAGAGATCTTAGTTACTCTTGCGTAACTAGACCCAACATTGATCACGTATATCAATATAACCAACGACATGGATCAAGTATAGGTGTGTAGCATGAAAATAACATAAAGTGTGGTCTGAAATAGAATGTCTATTTCCAACTGGTTCACCTTATTGAGATCAATCATAAACCATAAGAGTACATAAAACTTTAAGACTGAATATCTGCATATAAAACCTTAAAGACCGAATTACTGAATGTACTGGAAAATACATAATTGTATAACACAAACTCCCACTAAAACTCATAATCATCAACTGATTTGACACCCATGCGAGCAATATGCTCATGAAATACTTTGGGTGGCAATCCCTTAGTAAGCGGATCCGCAATCATGGAGTTTGTACTGATGTACTCTATGCACAATTGTCCATTTTTTACTCTTTCTTTAACAACCCGAAACTTGACGTCCATATGCTTTGCCTTCGTCAAACTACTGTCATTGTTAGCATAAAGGACAGCTGATCTGTTGTCGCATAATAGCCTGAGTGGCCTTTTAATACTGTCTACTATGCGCAGTCCACTAACAAAATTTCGCAGCCATAATCCCTCATTGGATGCCTCATAACATGCCATGAATTCCGCTTCCATGGTGGAAGTCGCCGTAAGAGTTTGCTTGATGCTTCTCCAAGAGATAGCACCGCCAGCAAGCATGTAGATATAGCCTGATGTAGACTTCAGACTATCTTGACATCCAGCAAAATCGGAGTCGGTGTACCCGATGATCTCAAGCTGGTCCAATCTCCGATATGTGAGCATGTAATCCTTTGTTCTCTGTAAGTGTCGCATGACCCTTTTGGCTGCCTTCCAATGGTCCATTCCCAGATTGCTGAGATATCTGCCCAGCATCCCAACAATGTATGCGATATCAGGTCGTGTGCATACGTGAGCATACATCAGACTCCCTACAGCCGAAGCATAAGGTGTCTTCTCCATTTCCATGGTTTCAAAACTATTCTTTTGGGCACTGTTTGAGACTAAACTTGTCTCTCTTAGCAACAGGGGTGTCGCCTGGTTTTCAATCCTGCATGCCAAATCTATTAAGAACCTTATTGATATAGCCCTTTTGTGACAGACCGAGAACACCTTCGGAGCGATCTCGATGTATCTGAATTCCTAATACAAAAGAGGCATTACCAAGATCTTTCATTTCAAATTTCTTTGACAGAAATTTCTTAGTTTCGCGCAATAATCCTATATCGTTACTGGCAAACAGTATGTCATCGACATATAAAACCAGAAAAATATGTTTGCTCCCACTGAACTTATGGTGTATACAGTCATCAGCAATATTTGGTTCATAACCAAAAGATGTAATGACCTCATGAAACTTGTGATACCATTGACGGGAAGCTTGCTTGAGCCCATAGATGGATTTCTTTAATTTGCAAACCCTTTTCTTTAGTCTCCCGAAACAAAATTTTCAGGTTGCACCACATAAATTGATTCCTCAATGTCACCATTGAGAAACGTTGTCTTAACATCCATCTGATGAAGTTCAAGATCAAAATGTGCTACTAGTGCCATTATTGTCTTGAAAGGGTCTTTCGATGAAACTGGAGAGAAAGTCTCTTTATAATCAATGCCTTCCTTTTAAGTGTAGCCCTTTGCAACAAGGCGAGCTTTAAACTTAATGACATTGCCCTATGAATCTCTTTTGGTTTTAAATATCCATTTGCAACCAATTGGTTTAACACCTTTGGGTAATGAAACAAGCTCCCAAACGCAGTTATCGCTCATACACTTCATCTCATCATTCATTGCATCAATCCACTTTTGAGAGTTAGAACCTTTCATGGCTTGACGGAAGTTGATTGGATCATCTTCCTCAATTCCAATGTCACTTTCTTGTTCTTGGAGGAAGGCAAGAGTATCTTCCACCATTTCCAAGTTTGCCTCATGTTCTTGGAGAAATACAACATAATCGTCCGGAATTGCACTTCTCCTCTCTCTAGTGGATCTCCTTAATGGCACTTCAGGTTCTTGAGGTTGTTGAGTTTGATTTTCATTAATATTATCAGGAACTTGATTAGGGAGATTATCATTGTCTTGAACTGGAGTTGTGTGATCCGTGTCAGGAATGAGAACACCCTGATCAAGATTAACAACTGGAGGAAAAGACACATGTTCTTCCTCAAAGACAAAATCTCTAACTTTATCTCCCCACCCCCCAAACTCAATATCCTCAAAGAACCGAGCATTACCCGTCTCAAAAATAGTTCTAGAAGTTGGATCATAGAACTTATACCCCCTGGATCTTTCAGAGTATCCAACAAAATAGCTACTAACTGTTTTAGAATCCAGTTTCTTTTCATTTGGCCTGTAAGGCCTTGCCTCAGCTGGACAACCCCAAATGTTTAAGTGCTTTATACTGGGCTTATTTCCAGTCCAAAGTTTATATGGGGTTTTGATTGTAGCTTTAGTTGGAACCCTATTAAGTATATATGCTGCGGTTTTCAATGCTTATCCCCAAAGTGAATCTGGCAAAGTAGTATGACAAATCATACTTCTCACCATGTCCTTTAGTGTCCGATTTCGTCTCTCAGCTACACCATTCATAGTAGGACTGCCTGGCATAGTGTACTGAGGAACGATCCCACACTCATCTAGGAATTTGGCAAATGGCCCTGGACGTTGTTCACCTAAACCATCATATCTACCATAGTATTCACCACCACGGTCAGATCTAACGGTATTAATCCTTTTGCTTAGTTGATTTTCAACTTCGGCCTTATATGATTTGAACACGTCGATAGATTAGGACTTCTCATGAATGAGATATAGGTATCCATAACGAGAGTAATCGTCTATAAATGTGATAAAGTATTGTTGGCCATTTCTACAAGGTGTAGGGAATGGCCCACAAATATCCATATGTATCAATTCTAAGACATCTGAAGCTCTCTGGGCACCTAATCTTGTCTTGTTTGTTTGTTTACCCTTGATACACTCAATGCAAATATCCGAATTTGAGGAATCAAGAGAATCAAGAATTCCATCTGACACGAGTTTCTGGATTCTTTGTTTGGATATGTGACCTAAACGCTTGTGCCAGAGTGATAAGGAATTCTCATTAGATAATTTTCTTTTGGTACCACTAGAACTTGTATGCAAAGTTTCATTATGTGAGGTTATTATGTCAAATAAATATAGGTTATCATATGCTGATAAAAGACCAGTACCGATAAGATCTGAACCTTGAAAAAGACTCACTTTATTGTTACCAAATGAACAAGAATAACCGGATATGTCCAATTTGGGAACAGAAATTAAATTCCGTCTGAAAGACGGTACAACAAAAGTCTCATTCAAATCCATATAAAAACCAGTCTTAAATAATAGCCTAAAATTTCCAATAGCCTCAACTTCGACCCTTTTGCCGTCACCAACATAGATATATCTTTCACCATCACTTGGTTTTCGGCAGTTCAGGCAACCCTGCATAGATATACTTATGTGAATAGTAGCACCAGAATCTACCCACCAAGTATCTTTAGGCACCGAAATTAAATTAACTTCAGAACAAAAAAGAGCAAGAGATATACCCTTTTTCGCACGCCAAGCGTGGTATTTGGTACAATCTTTCTTCTTGTGATTAGTCCCCTTACAGAAAAAGCAACCTGATTCTGTAGTTTCAACCTTATTTTCCTTGTGTTGCTTCTTCTGGGGCCTTGATACCGCAACTTCCTTATTTTTCCTTTTCTTGTTGTCTCTAGAAGATGATGCCAAATGAGCACTTTCTGTCTTATCTTGCTTTATTCTCTCTTCCTCTTGCACACAGTGTGAGATGAGTTCATTAAGAGTCCATTTCTCCTTTAGGCAGTTGTAACTGACCTTAAACTGATTAAATTGTGCAGGGAGAGAGATCAAAACTAAGTACACAAGTAGTTCCTCAGGTAATTCCAATTTGAGTGACTTTAGTTTTGAAGCAATATGAGACATTTATAAAATGTACTCCCTTATGTTTCCTTTGCCCTTATACCTCATGGAAACAAGTTTACTCAAAAGAGTACTAGTTTCCGCCTTTTCGTTTTGTGCAAAACGCTTTTCAAGGTCCTCAAGGAAAACTTTGGCATTATTTTCTTCAGTCATAGTGCCCCTAAAAGATTCTGGAATTGCACGTTTCATGATCATAAGACTCATGCGATTTGAGCGTTCCCACTTCTCCATCTCCTTCTTGTCATCAGAAGAAGATGTATCCTCAAGAGAAGCAGGTTTCTCAATCCGAAGTGCAAGGTCTAGATCCATGCAACCGAGAACTATCATAATGTTTTCTTTCCATTCCTTAAAATTTGTGTCGTTAAGCACAGGGATGCGGTTAATGTTCGCAGATATTGTAGCAGCTGAAGAATTCACTGAAAATAGAACAAGGACAACTTAAAACATGCTTATAACTATTTGAATTTTAACTTTAGTATACAGATTCAAAATAGGCAAATCCCATTACAAGATACCTAGCACAACATTGATTTTAGTCTTTGGACAAAAAATCAACTTGTAATTGGTACTCTTGGTGTAGTAATCAAATACTGACAATAAACTCCTGTCAAATATCAAGCCTTCCTTTGGGCCGACTTAATATTCACATGGAAAACTTAATAATTGTCACATATTTATCACCACAAGCATGCTCGAATTCCTGCCAAATAACAACCTTCCTTTGGGCCGGTGTTAAACGCATGGAATACGAACATACACAGTCATCTTATATCTTAAAATCAATCAATCTTCCCAAAAGAGGTTACTTTGGTAACATAATATTTCAATTGACTAATTTAAAGTATTAGATGCAAAATTAATTAGTTCTTTAAGCCATATATTGAATCTTAACTGAAAATTATATGTTTATTAGGTAAAATCTGAATAATAATGGACAAAACATTAATGTTATGAGATTAATCTTGCATTATGTCTCCATTAATGTCCCCAGAAAATAAAAAACGTCTCTTTAATAATGGATATTAATGTTATAATATTAATCTTGCATTATGTCTCCATTAATATCCCTAGAAAAAAACATTTCTGTTAATAAATTGCCAGATAATCGATTATCACGTCCTGATAATTGATTATCTTGGCCTTCTGGAATTTCCAATTCTGCTGGAAATTCCAGGATAATCGATTGTCCTAAAGGGATAATCGATTATTCTGGCTTTCTGGAATTTTCAATTTTGCTGGAAATTCCAGGATAATCGATTATCACTTGTTGATAATCGATTATGCTGGTTCTCTGGAATTTCTAATTTTGCTGGAAATTCCAGGATAATCGATTATCCTTAAGGATAATCGATTATGCTGGCTTTTTGGAATTTCCAATTTTGCTGGAAATTCCAGGATAATCGATTATCACTTGGTGATAATCGATTATCTTGGCCTTCTGTCCAACTTTATGGGGCTTTCAACAAAAGGCTTAAACAAGGAATCATATTCAACAATCAAAGTTTATGCAAATAATTTCAATATTTCAATTCATCTGGTGATATCAAGTTATTGAAATACTGAAGTTTGTCATTAACAAATCACTCACCAAAGCATATAGATTCGATATTTTCAAAAAAAAAAATCCTTACAAAATTATATATCAACAGCAAGATTCAATCTGAATTCATAATAGCATATTGGCCACAATATTGTACTAGATAAATACAGTAGCATATGAAATTCTTGAATTGCAGTTTTGAATTACGTAGCTATAAAATTTTCAAATAACCCAATACGAAGGAGGCTCTGATACCAATTGTTGGAATAAATCCGACTATAAAACTGTAGCCTTCATATCGAATTATTTGGAACTATAACATAAGCGGAAGCGTACCTGAATTTATAAGTGGAAGCTCCTTGATCCGGCTTGGAGATCGTCTGGGGTTGGGTTTCTTGAAGATCGTCCAAGGTTAGGCTTTCCACTTGATGTGCAAGACAAGGTTTTGCTCTCTCTCTCTCAATGGGAAAAGGAAGAGAAATGTTCTTACATCAAATGGAAACCATAACCCCCCTAATTATAAGCATGTAATATCAAATGTCACATGTAACCTACATGTAACCCAAGAGTCTCATGCATGTAACCTTAGTTAGCCCATCATTAACTAAGGTTACTCTTTATGGGTATCTACACAAGAAATTATACCCTATACTTTATATGACAATGTATTGGCCTACTTAATAATAATATCCCAAAAGACCACTAATTTAGGTCAAACCAAAAGATAGCACATAACATATAATTAATCCACATATTATCCATATGTATGTAGTATAAGTACATATATCTAACAGTTTCAAGTGTCTATCTTTTATTGTAGTAGATATTTTCATATTATATCTTTCAGCTTTATTTAGAAGCAATTGTATCTGAATATTCAAGTTAGAGTTAACATTTGAGAATATTTTAAAGAATTTAAGTTACATATATTCTTAGTAATAATTTTTTTGTTTTTTATATTATTAGGTCAGCAAAAGAATATTTACGGGTAAGACTCCTTAAAATATTTATCTGTAATCTTTACAATAAAACATGTTACCTGCAGGTAATGGTGACATAATGATTTAAAATTTTCTTACGCTAACGGTGTATATAATTTAAACTCTATTTTAAATTATTGGCTAGTTCACACAGATCACATCAAAGAGGATATAATATGTGGAGCCATGTATTAATCTATTCTTAAGTATAAAACTGGAGCCAATTAATTGGTCATTATTTATGGACGGCAACATATCTAAAAGAACACGCTAATGTCTCACTCGTCAATTTATATACAAATCAACTAGCACCATAATATTAATTAATTAGGGTTCGCGTAATCTCTATTATCTTTGTTCCATATCTTAAAAGTTAGATTTTGATTTACTTAAAACTATTGCACGACTTTGACTATATAAATACCATATATCAAGTTATGAGTACAAAAGAGACGTACCCTTTGTCAAAAAGTTGTACTAACTTAAGAATTGGAGCATACATGCAATTAGGACTATTGTTTTTATGTTTGTGCGTTTAACGTTTTTAGGATATAGTTTTAGTTTGCTACTTATTACATGCTTTTAAATTAATTAATTTTATCTTGAATTTCTAAAATAACAAATAATATTAAGACAATTATTTTTTAAGACCACGACAGATAATTTGAGAAGGAGAGAGTCGTGACCAATTAAAAGAATAATGAAAGTCAGTCTTTCATCTTATATTTAGTGGTTGATAAATATATCACATAAGTGTATATTGGAAAATGGACTAATAGTAATTGTTGAGTTGCCCCACATCGGGAGGGATTTGAGGTCCTTGGTCTCCTTATATGGCTTGGGCAATCTTCACCTCATAAGCTAGCTTTTGGTGTTGAGTTAGGCCCAAGGTCCATTCTTTTCATGGTATCAGAGCCAGGCTCATCCCAATTATTGTTATCGATGTTGGGCCCCCATTTATGTTGTCCACGCTCCAGAGATTTGGGCGTGAGGGGGGGGTGTTGAGTTGTCCCACATCGGGAGGGATTTGAGGTCCTTGGTCTCCTTATATGGCTTGGACAATCCTCACCTCATAAGCTAGCTTTTGGGGTTGAGTTAGGCCTAAGGTCCATTCTTTTCAGTAATTCTGATCATTTTCTTATATTACGTAAGAAGTGAACAACCAATTAATTGTGTAGGGTTTCTTCGCTTGTAATTCAATATACAGAAATATCTAATATATGGCCTATTATGAATGCATTTTGTAGAAAGACCGTAACTTCAATGAAGTGCTGGACTAGTGGTATTTAGTTGAGGAAACTTTGGTTAGACTTGAATAAAAGGGATGGCCAACATCAATTCTTAGGAGACAAATAATTATTCATCTTAGCTTGACCACGTTGCTGATCAGATTATGCAAATCTGAGGTATAGTAAGGTATTTCTTGCGATTTGTGACGGATTCAAAATTTTAAAATGATGGGTACTTACCGATAAAAAGTTCGAGAAAAAAAAAGAAATTTAGTTGTGAATATTCACTCTATATTTATCTAACTATTTTATAATTGTCTATATAAATTTACTAAATTTAGTTAAAAGTAAAGGGTGCTGAAGTATCTATAAGTGTCCATGTACATCCGCCGCTACTTACAATATATCAGTGTTACGTCTTACAACCGTACGATAATGTAGTTTCATAGCACAGTATTCACGAAAGTGCTCAGCGTACAAATTATTAGATGTTTGCCATAATTTTCTTATCGTATTTGGTTTTCCTATTTGTTGAAGGAAAAGGCAACATGTTTACCTTAATTGCGTTTTTCTTATTGTAGAAGAAAATTACAAATATTCCATATTTGGCTAGTCCTTTTTCTTGTAGGAAAAGGTTTAGAGCTCCATAAATCGAAGATCCATCATTCTCATTCAGTAGCATCCACAATATAGGCATATAGGGTTTAATAGTTGTGCCTAGGGGGAGAACTTTACGGGACAAGTGTTAGTGTGTCACTTGTGTTTGCCTCTTCGTGAAATTGTTCTCTCAATATTTTGTATTCTATTTTTATATAGTAAATTGCTCATCTCCGTCGTGAATGTAATCAGTTGACTGGACACATTATATGTTTGTATCTCTTTTGATAAATTTTTCTTTTATTGACTAATTTACCATCGTTCGAGGTTAAATTACTAACTTCTGCATGACACCTGATTTTTCTCGATCCTAACACAAATAAAAATCTCGTATTAATGATAAGAAGGAAAAAATGCATATAAGAGCTAGCAAACACTCTTAGCAGTCTAAGGGTCTAGCTTTCTCTTTTTTGGGTAGAAAATCGTGTGAGTTTAAGTCAAAACAGACAATATATCTTTCAGAAGGGAACAAAATTAAAAAAAAATTAGCAGGATTTATAATTTGTAATTGAAAAATAGCTACAATTTGAAAACTAATTGATATTTAATTATTTTTTATGTAAAGATAAAATCTTAATGAAATCGTCCTTAAAAATCTAAAAAAATTAAGTATGATATGTTGGGGTTCGAATTTTTACATATGAGTTTCCCGCATAATATGCTAGAATTTTGTAATGTGTTGGAGTTCCAACATAATATGCGAGAAGTTTATATTGAGGAGCACCATAATGCCACATATTAGGCTATAACTTTTCGTGTGCTGGAGTTCCGAAAAGTTTATACGCATGAACTCTATAATCCGATATATTATGCAGGAACTTTTTGTGTTTTAGCAAAATAATAATTATTTTTTAATAATTTTATAAATATTGATTATTTTTCGTTTACCGCTATAAAAACTGGCTAAACCATACTTTTTTCACCTTTCATAAGAAAACAAAATTACCTTGGCCTGAAGTCGATTCTCTAATTAGGTTATTGTTTGGATGGTTGTATTATTATTCCAACACAATTTTTGTTTTGATTTTTTTATTAAAATTAGTTGTATTGTTTGTTAAATTCATTGTTGTGGAACAATAAAACGTTCTCTTTTTTGGAACAATCGATTTGGTGTGGTGGAATTGCTTCCTATTTTTTTTCAAATTATGTCATAACTTATTACTCCACAATTCTATTTTATTCTTTACCTTTTTTTTTTATTTTAACTCCAAATCTCCAACCTATAACTTACTTTATTTTTTCCAGAACTTCTGCCGCCAACGTTAAAGTTGTTTTTTCACCTTTTGTTTTATTTTTTCTCCTAATTTGCTTTTAACTGAATTCTAATTAGATGCTCCTTTGTTTTACCTTCTTACATCTCGCTCCTTTGTTTTGCTTTCTTAAGGTGTTCCTTCTTGTATTTTAAATTATTTTTATGCATAATTTTTTACAAATTTAAAATTTAAATAATTAAGAATATTTTAATAAATTTATCAATTACAGTATAATATAATTTAGTCAAACCAAATAATAAAATATTATTTAATAATAATATATAATATAATCTATTCAAATATTTTATTAATAAAATAATATAGTACAATATAATATAATATATTATAAAATGATAGCAATGTTGAGGTGACATTATTAGTAAGGGTTATTCATATGTTGAATCACAAAATAAATAATTGCATTGACGGTGGGGGTGGGGGGGGGGGGTGTTTGTGAACTCACAAAAAAAGCAAAGCCGGCAGAGAGATAAGAGATTTGATGATGAAATTTGGGAATTGGTTGGGTCCAACATGCATTGACAGAGAGATCTCGACCCAATGCCCACCTAGCTAATTCAAGTTAGGTATATATATATACACACACATGGCCCACAGGAAAATGCAAATGTTGGGATGTTGGAACCCTTTGACATTAGCATAAAGAAGAAAAATTCTCATAAATAAAGAGACTACACAAATATTCTTCTCAACTGAGAAGGAAACAATTTTGTAGAAGCTTTTCGTTTTTTTTTTTTTTTTGTCTTTAAAATAGAGAAGCAAGCTGTAGATTTTGACATAAAAGCTCACTCACTTCCAATGTTTACATCACATTAATAAAAGGAATTTTTTTTATTTCTATACTATATATGAAGGTTATTACCAAATATATATAATATTTAAATTATCCGTTTAGTCCATATTTTTCCTACAATTTTTGTACCATTCATTTATTAGGAATTGATATGACAGAGTATTCCTGATGAAGCTACAGTGTGTTTCAACTTAAAGCTATGAATCACGATTGATCTTCAAATATTCATAAACTTACGCAAACTTCATGTTACAATATGGCAGTAACTTTTAATTTGACTAGAGAGAAGACGATGCTACAGTAAATCTTAAAAAGAGATTTTAAGATCTGTTGCAAATGATTGTTGATTTTAGAAGAAAAAAAAACAAAAGGAGATTGTTAACAATGAGAAGGGTGTTCTATTGGGACCAATTTTGAGATGTTACCTTGTCGGATGCCGAAATTATGGTAGATCCAGATATGTTCCACCATTGACAGCCATTAAAAAACTTGAAAGCTTTGACTTCAAATTTGAATTTTTAAAAATTATTATTTGTTTGAATTTGATGTTATTGAAAATAATCGGGAATATGGTTTAGAGTTTATATCTTAATTTTGTGGGGTTTCGGTGAAAATTAGACTTGGTTTTGACTGAATTTCAAATTGAAACTCGAAGAAGAAAAAGAAGACATATTATAGAAATTGTAGATAAATTGTAGGTAATTTATAGATAAATTGTAGATTATTTGTATTCTGATTGTAGATGCTTTATTCTCTATTTTCATAAATAAAAAACGGCTAAAACTTCTATAAATCTTCTGAAAAAATGCAATTATGTCAAAAATCTCAATTATGCTGCAATTGAATGGGAATTGGGATATAAAAATTCAATGTACCCAGTTTGTAGATAATTTATAGATAATTGTAAATTATTTGTATTTTAATTGTAGATGCTTTGTTTTCTGTTTTCACAAATAAAAAATGACTAAAACTTCTACAAATCTTCTGCAAAAAATGGAATTATGTCGAAAATCCCAATTAAACTACAATTGAAAATATTAAAATTCAATATACCCAGTTTGTAGATATTTTGTAGATGATTGTAGATTATTTATATTCTGATTGTAGATGCATTATTTTCTGTTTTCACAAATCCAAAACGACTAAAACTTCTATAAAATCTTCTGCAAAAAGTAAAATTTTGTCGAAAATACCAATTAAGCTACAATTGAATGGGAATTGGGATATTAAAATTCAATATACCCATTTTGTAGATATTTTGTAGATATTTTATAGATTATTTGTATTCTGATTATAGATGCTTTATTTTTTGTTTTCACAAATCAAAAACGACTAAAGCTTCAACAATTCTTCTGCAAAAAAATGCAATTATGTCGAAAATACTAATTAAGCTACAATTTAATGAGAAAATTACCAATATGGAAAATACAAATTATGCTACAAGCTACAATCGAACATCAATCTCATGCACTAGCAGGTTAAATTAATTAGTGATATACATTGATATACATGGTAATGTATATGTTATTGCCATGAAATTGTTTGAACTTATAGGATTTAAGATTTTATTAAATGTGTGTGATTTTTTTGGGCGAATCTGAATTATAGAAAGGGACAAGCATAAAATTGGAGAATTAAGTTAGGGGTTGGAAACTCATTCTCCTAATCTTTAGTTTTTTTGGTAGGATTTATCTATTCATTGCCTATGTTTTAGGATGTAGCTATTACTTAGCCTAATCTTTGACTAATTCTTGCCATTAATTGTGAGAAGTTGTTATGAATACTTCCAATGCCCAATCAGCTATCCTAGTCAGCAGCTACGTCATGGATCCTCAAGGAACTGGAAACGTGAGGCACAACACGAGAATTTGCAAAACACCAAAAGCTCTAACTTATTTTGTTTGGCAGCATTAATTGTACCCGTAAAATACATTTTGGTATAGAATTGGTAATTTGGTATTCTAAGTGTAATTAAGTCAAACCTTAAATATTGAGGGTAATAAGGTTTCCTATGTGGCATAGGAATGTAAAAACTCCTTAATAAAAAGTAAAAGCACGGTATAGCTAGTTTTCGGACTGGCCATTCGAAAATAGCCAGCGTTTACCAAGTCAATAAAAAATAGCCACTATTTTGTTGTAATAGAGATCGGTGCAGCATAATATACTGGAGTTCGGTGCACCTGTGTATGAACTCCAGCATATTATGCTGGACCGGTATACTTTGATGGCTCCAATATAATATACTGGAGACTGGAGCACCGGTGCTCCAAACTTCAGTATATTATGCTGGACCGAGATACTTGCTTGAACTCCAGTATATAATGTTGGAGTTCTAGTGTACTTATGCTGGAACTCCATCATATTATGTTGGAGTTCCAGTATACTTATCTTGGAACTCCAGCATAATATACTGGAGTATTTTTCGAGTTTTGAACAGTATTTTCGCCTATATTTATCTTTACATGAAAAATAGTTAAATTTTAATTACTTTTGAAATTGTGCTATTTTTGAACGACTAGTTATAAATCTGGCTATTTTTGAATTTCTCCCTAATAAAAAGGTAACAACTGCCCTTTATAAATAATTGTATTTACTTATGGCTTAACTATGCTTGATTAATGTATATTTTTGCATTAATTACTAGTTTTTTTTAACCTCAAAAAACTTTACAATGAGCACTCCGTACGCATTAGGTAAATCTCTCACTATGTAATAGCCTGTAAATTACATAAGAAATGTAAATTGCATTAAGTAAGCCCTTTGCACATGCTCGACCTAGAAAGTATTAAGAGAGGATCAATCCCAAATAATTTGTTTGGATGACCTCCCTCCAGATCACGATCAATTAATGCTTTTGAATTTTGATATAACATATAAGCACCGTGTCGACCAGTCTTTTTCTGGATATTGTGGGGTGACTGCCAATTTTTTGAATACTAATGCGCAACTCATTAGATTGTGTTATATTGTAGTCTTTGTATGACAACTACCTCATTATATATATTTGATATGCAAGAATTTGTACTTGGTGCTTTAAGAGTTCGTACATGATACTTTCAAGATTTGTTGATTGCTCCTGTGTAAGATAGTCATGAAATGTATAAAATTTTGACACATTTGGGGACTATTGTTATCACGAAAATCCTTGTCTTCATTCACGAATTAAACAAGAGAGAAATATGTACGCTAGGTACTATACATTTTTCATTCATATATATAAATTTTCTTGAAAAATGTACTACCTATGAGAATCACTTTCTAATTCTTTTTCCTCTGCTAATATAAGGCAATAAAACATTGTTTTTTTCCTTCTTTTTGCAGTAGGAAGAGGAGTTCACAAGTCTCACTATGTGTAAATTTGTATCCTCCTTTTTTCTAGAATTGCATATCTAACTAGGATAATTTACAAAAGAAATACGACTAGAAAATTTCTTCTAAATTTGTCTTACATCAATTGAAAAAAATGAAATCAACTGCCTTGTATGTGTAATCGTTTAACCAACCTGTGATTCTCGAATACTAAGACGTGAAAAAATGAGGAAGCCAAAGTTAAAGGAAAGCTGCTATTTTCCTACACCACCTACGTTGTTTCCAATCTAACAGTTGACATATGAAATTTCTCAAACCTCTGTGCAGTTAAATCCACTGCTTCATCATCTTGCGGGCTCCAACTTCGGGCATTTGAGTTATGGAGTAGTCGTTTCGCTACATCTGCAGCAGGAATAACATGTTCTTTCTGATCACTAGTTTCGCCACAATGATTGAACTTGCAATGTGGCGACAACAAGCAGTGAGCTGAGCGATTCTCAGACATGATCTGCTTGATCTCCTCAGCTTCAACAAAGCCGGGACTTTCTCCATATGTACTCTTTCCATCATAACTAAACGAGCCCTATATAATGTATAAAGAGCGTTAGCAGATCTGTTAGAGCTTTCTTATGCAATATCTATTACATATCAAAACATCTACTAATGGGATCTGCTTATCACTTCTGTATAAAGTTCTGTACGTTTGGATTCCTACAACAACAACAACAACAACAACCCAGTATAACCCCACTTAGTGGGGTCTGGGGAGGGTAGTGTATACACATACCTTACCCCTATTAGGATATATTGTGTATATCTTTTGTGTATCTTTTTATTATTGGTAGATATTCTTTCATTATTGTACAATCCTATAGTTGATAGGATTTGATACCTCTCTGTAACTCTGTATATATACTTTCGTGAGCAATACGAGAAAATCAATTCTCCAAAACTCTCTACATGGTATCAGACGCCAGTGGCTTATCGCCAAAGAAACCCTAATTCTTACCTCCACCGCCGCCGATCACCACGGTCAGCCTCCTCACTCCGGCATCTTGCCGCGCCGCCGCTGCACTAACCGGCAGCCCTCTCTCCCGACGTCGATCGGCACCTCCTCCCCTTTGCCTCGCGCTTCATGGCCGCTACGACATCAAACGATCTTCTCCAGCCGATTGCCATCAATGCATCGGCTCAGATCCCACTCAAATTGGATTCCACTAATTACCTAGCATGGAAATTCCAATTCCGAACCCTTCTTACGGGTTACGACCTCTTCGGCTTCTTGGACGGATCGAAGCCGTGCCCACCAGCCACTATCGTCGACAAGGAGGTGACTTCCCCCAATCCAGCATATCCTTACTGGATTCGCCAGGACAATCTTATTCTCAGTGCCATCATCTCGTCGATCACACCGACAATCATCTCCTTTATTGCCGCTGCGGAAACCTCTAAAGAGGCCTGGGACATCCTCGCGCGCACATACGTCACTGCTTCTCGTGGTCGTATCATGGCTCTCAAACAGCAGATCCATAATCTGGTAAAAGGTTCTAAATCTGTTACTGATTTTATGCACGGTATTCGCGTGGTTGTGGATGAATTATCTCCTGGGTGTTACTGTTGATTCTGAGGATCTTGTCATTAAGGTCCTCAATGGTCTTGATGATCAGTATACGGAGCTCTCTCATGCCATCCAAGCCCGCGAATCTCCCATCTCTTTTGCTGAATTACATGACAAGCTGTTAAGCATGGAGGCTCAGCTTACTGCTCGTGCGCCGGCCACCTCCGCCGCATCTGATTTGGCTTTGTACGCTGCCTTCCTCGCCGGACAGCAGTCCGGCCGTAACCGTTCCGGTGGCCCCGGGGCGTCTGTGGCAGCCGTGGTTCTTCCTTCGGACGCGGTGGTTACTCCAACAATGGCCAATCGCGCGGGTACAATGGGAAGTGCCAGCTTTGCAGTGAATTTGACCACTCCGCGCGCCGTTGTCCGTCCTATCCCATCTCCGGCGCCAATCAGCCCCCTTACGGTGGACCACAGCCGCGGCCAGCATACGCTCCGCCGCCTTATCTTGCTGCTCACACAGCCCATCACTCTCCGACGATTCCCTCTACATCCCATTAGATCCTGGACTCTGGTGCCTCTCATCACATAACCACTGATCTTGCCAACATGTCTCTTCACAGTCCTTACACTGGTTTCGATAATGTGGTTATTGGTAACGGTGAAGGTTTAAAAATTACACATACTGGACAACTTAACAGTTATTCCTCTCTTTTATTGCCTGGGGCTCTGTGTGTTCCACATATGCGTAAAAATTTGATCTTTGTTGCCCAATTATGTCGTCACAATAATGTTAATGTTATTCTTTCTGATACTGATTTTCAGGTGAAGGATCGTCGCACGGGGGCAACACTCGTTAGCGGCCCACTTAGGGCCAACGCCTACTACTGGCCGGCGGCTTCCAGTCTACCATCCGCCCTCACGGCACAAAAGCTCTCTGCGTCATTGTGGCATTCTCGGTTTGGTCATCCGTCAGCCAAAATCCTGCGTCATTTAGTGTTTTCTAGCAGTATAGCGTCCAGTAGTGTGTCTGATTTTGCTTGTGTATCTTGCAAGCTTCATAAGTGTCATAAGTTACCTTTTTCTGAGTCAAGTTTATCTTCTACTGCTCCGCTGGAGCTTATTTTTTCTGATGTATGGACCTCTCCAATTATTTCTAATGAAGGATTTAAATATTATGTCATTTTTGTTGATCATTTCTCTAAGTATGTTTGGTTTTTTCCTTTACGCTGCAAATCTGATGTCTTACAAACCTTCCCCACCTTTAAATCCATTGTTGAAAAATATTTCTCTGCTAAAATCATTACTCTGTATACTGATAATGGGGGTGAATTCCTAGCTTTACGCTCTTTTCTTGCCTCCAATGGCATCTCATATCTCACTTCACCTCCTCATACATCTCAGCACAATGGCTATGCTGAACGCCGTCACCGTCATATTGTCGATACTGGTCTCACTCTCCTTCATTATGCCTCTGTACCTCTCATTTACTGGCCTTATGCCTTTTCCACAGCAGTCTATCTTATTAATCGTCTTCCCAAGACAAATCTCTCGATGCTCTCTTCCTTTGAGTCTCTCTTCCATAGGCGCCCCAACCTTGCCAAACTGCGTGTCTTCGGCCCTACACCTCACACAAAATGGAACCCAGATCTCATGCCTGTGTCTTCTTCGGCTACTCTACTACTCAAAGCGCATATCTATGCTTTGATCCCTCAACGTCTAAAATCTTCGTCTCGCGTCATGTCACCTTCCATGAAGATATCTTCCCGTTCTCCAAATTGTCTAACCCCGAGTCTCCACCTGTATCCATTCCGGTCTCCCTAGATGTCCTTCCGCTGCCTCCGCCAGTACCTGCCGCCGCTTCCCCTCGCGATCCTTCACCGGACGCACCGCCGGCGCCAACGCCCGCGCCACCAGCGCCTCTTACAGCACCGCCAGCGGCCCCCGCCGCCACTACACCCACTATGCCGCCACCTTCATCCACTCAGGGTGGTCATCCAATGCAAACTTGCAGCAAAAATAACATCCATACGCCCAACAAGAAGTTTGGTATGTCTGTTGAAACCTCTCCAGCTATTACAGAACCTCAGACTTTGTCTAGTGCTATGTCTGATGAGCGCTGGCGCGCTGCTATGTCATTGGAGTTTGATGCTCTGCTACAGAATGGCACCTGGGATCTTGTTCCGCCAGATTCTTCACAAAATGTTGTGGGGTGCAAGTGGGTTTATCGTATCAAGCGAAAGCCTGACGGTACTGGACAAGTTCAAAGCCCGGCTTGTTGCGAAAGGCTTTCATCAGCGTCCAGGTGTAGACTTCCAAGAGACTTTCAGTCCGGTTATTAAGCCGGAAACTGTGCGTTTGGTTCTCAGTCTAGCTGTATCCAAGGGCTGGCCTCTTCGTCAAATGGATGTGAACAATGCCTTTCTTCACGGGAGACTTACAGAGGATGTTTATATGGCACAACCACCGGATTTTGTTGACAAAGCCTATCCATCTTATGTCTGTAAGTTATAGAAAGCTATTTATGGTCTCAAACAGGCACCCCGGTCATGGTACAGTGAGCTCCGCCAATGCCTTCTGGCTATGGGGTTCGTCAACACTATCTCTAACACTTCGCTCGCCGTCTTTCAGCATTCTGGTATTACAGCCTATTTTTTGGTATATGTTGATGATCTCATATTGACTGGTAGTGACTCTGCTTTCTTGAATCGTGTGATTGATTCTCTTGGGACTAAATTTTCTATTAAAGACATGGGTGATCTAAGCTACTTTCTTGGTGTTGAAGTTCTGCGTAGCTCCAAGGGGTGTTTTCTTTCTCAGCGTAAATATGTTGTTGATCTTTTGACACGTCATAACATGCTGGAATCCAATCCTGTTCAGACGCCAACAGCGGCGTCCACCCGCCTTCATCTGGCCGATGGCTCGGCTCCTGCAGACGTGTCCACCTATCGACAGGCCCTTGGGGGCCTCCAGTATCTCTCCTTCACTCGTCCTGATATCTCCTTTGCTGTGAATAAACTCTCACAGTTCATGCACGCTCCTACTGTCACTCATTGGGGTGCAGTAAAGCGCTTCTTCCGGTACCTGAATGGGACGCGTGACTTTGGAGTCTTGCTGCGTCCTTCATCTGCTATACCTCTGCATTGTTTCTCTAATGCTGATTGGGGTGGAAACTGTGATGACCGCTCCTCGACTGGTGCCTATGTTGTCTTTCTGGGGCCTAATCCTATTTCCTGGAGCTCCAAAAAGCAGCGTTCCATCGCACGATCTTCTACTGAGGCTGAATATCGTGCCATTGCTTCTGCTGCCGCTGAAGTCCGTTGGCTTCATTCTCTACTGCGCGAGCTTCATGTCCCTCTTCCGGCTCCTGTCATTTACAGCGACAACATTGGCGCCACTTACCTCTGTGCCAACCCTGTGTTACATTCGCGCATGAAACACATCTCCATTGATTATCACTTTGTTCGTGAATTGGTTCAGAATGGGTCTCTTCGTGTTGCTCACGTATCATCTGCCGATCAGCTTGCTGATGCTCTCACCAAGCACTTATCTCGTCCTCGACTTCTTCTGCTGATGTCCAAGATTGGCGTGTCCTCTGGCCCTCCATCTTGAGGGGGCGTATTAGGATATATTGTGTATATCTTTTGTGTATCTTTTTATTATTGGTAGATATTCTTTCATTATTGTACAGTCCTATAGTTGATAGGATTCGATACCTCTCTGTAACTCTGTATATATACTTTCGTGAGCAATACGAGAAAATCAATTCTCCAAAACTCTCTACAACCCCTACCCTGGGGTAGAGAGGCTATTTCCAAATAGACCCCCGGCTTCCCTCCAAGAACTTCCCACCTTGCAAGTAGATAATTAATGTAAGTAGATAACCATGTAATAATATGACAAAGACGAAGATAATTAATGCTGAAAGAGCTAAGTAAAACACGAAATTGATGACAAAATGCTCAAAGAGTTGGCCTAAACAAGAACTACAATGACAAAGGATGTCAGCTGCACTGAAAAAAGGAAATTTAGAATTGTGTGAAGTGCCACCTAAGTGGTCTTTCCAGGGGAAATAATATTCTAATTCCCAACTTTTCAGAAAAGACAATAATATCATAGTAGCAGTTTAAGATCGTCTCTTACAAAGATTTTCCTGTGTTTAGAAAGGTTTAATGCAGCTACTAGATGTCTATTTTAAATCAGATTGTATATGTAATTTGGCGTATAACACCTAGTAATTTTACCCCTTTTAGAAGTTTCTAATATCTGTTTGTCAAATCAGCGGATGACAGCTATGCAAACTTAAATTGGCATTTGAAATATGGTAGATTGGCAACAGAAAACCAAAATAAGTTTATTTGGTTACCTTGAACTCATCTCTCGAGAAGTGTTTCCTTTTAGATGTTTCTGGGGCAATAGTTGACAAAATTTGAACAACCTCACTCATCCTTGGCCGAGAATCTGGGTCCAATAGAAGACACTCCTTAGCCAAGTAAGCCATTACCTGCATCTCCTCTTCTTCAAATTTGGGTCTGGTAACTCTGAGATCACACGCCTGCTGTCTAGCAGACGAGGGGTTGCCTATATTATAGATGAAAATTAGCAATTGTCATTATCTTTTTGCTATTATTTGGGGTTAAGCTTTGAGAGAGGACTAAGGTTTCACAAAATCTAAGGACATAATTCTATCCAATTCAATGATGCTCTTCCCAGACAATCAAGTAAAAATGTTAAGCGAAATGAAACATTTTATTAACTTTTCATACCCATATCACAAGGCTCTCTTCTGCTTTATTAGCCGACTTATGTATTGGTTTTCGTCCAGTTATCAGTTCAAGGAGCACAACCCCAAAACTGAAAACATCTGACTTCAAAGAAGTTCTTCCAACAATTGCATATTTAGGTGCAAAATAGCTAAATGTGCCCTGCATCCGAGCAGGAGAACTGGAACCGCTAGGAATACCATCATTTTGAAGGTGTTTTGCCATTCCAAGATCAGTAATCTGAACATGCATATAGCGATAGTCAGAAACAAAGTGGGATATTACGTGATGAAAGTTACGGAAACGAAACAATCTGCAATTTGAAGTAGTATTTATTAAGTCCGGCAATACTAAAAAGACTGTACTTTAGAATCAGCATACTAAAGGTAACCACTAATAATGGCTAAAGAAAAAGGCAATCAATTAAACTCAGCTGCTGCATTGAAAAAGAATTGAAGCTAACTCCTCAGTATTTCCTTGGTAAGTGAAAACTGGTCACAGCTAGCCTTTTTCCGGCTTATTGATCAATGTAACAGATTTTCCCTTCTATTATTTTATTTGGACCTTGGTTTTAGTATTTGAGAAATTAAACTTACCTTCGCTCTATAGTTCTCATCCAATAAAACATTTGTGGATTTAACATCTCGGTATAAAATTCTTGGTGCAGCTGCTTCATGGAGATACTCCAAGCCACGTGCAGCTCCAAAAGCAACAGCGACACGTGTACTCCAATCGAGTAGTCTCCCTGATGCTCCATCCAGACAATCTCTCAGATTTCCATTTGCCATGAACTCGAAAATAAGTAGCCTCTCCGCATGTTTTCCATGGTGTTCAGAGCAGTATCCAAGCAATGGAACCACATGACAATGATGAAGTCTTGCTATGAGTTCTATCTGGCAAATGAAAATAAATTTAAATAAATTTTTCATTCTGTAGTCGCATGTGTCAAAAGGTTCTCAAAGTAGCATGTTTAACATATCAACTGAATGATCCTTTGAGGTGTTACCTCCGTCAAGAAAGCAGAGTCAGTGTCCTGTCCTGCCTGAGTTTTTATTCGCTTAATTGCAACAGTTCTTCCATTTCTGAGATAACCACGGTACACATGGCTGCTTCCTCCCACCCCAATCAAATTGGAATCAGAGAACTTATTTGTTGCGCTCTCTAAGTCAGCATATGAAAATTGAATAATCGTCCCATAAAATACTCCAGATTTTCTTTTGAACAGAATAGATGCTTTGGGAATGCAACCTACAGGATAAAGTTCAAAGAGAAATTAACCCAATTATTGACATCATCAGGAAGCTCATATCACTTATCAAAAGCACTCCTAAATGTGGTATAAAAGTGAATTTCTTGAAAATTAATCCTATACACAAAGTGATAAATTATGAACATCTGCAGATTCAATTCAAGGTCTTACACAAATCATTTAAGGAAAGCCAGGTTTACCTGTAACACAGGTGGAACCAGTGTATCGTCCATGTTCTGTAATTGAAGTTCCTTGGCTTAGTATTAAGTTGGTAGCACTGTTGTAACTTGTTTCTTTATCTGATGAAAATAGAGGTCGTTGGATAGAAAATTTATCCTTTCTATAGATATAACACAGCACCAAAGCAACAAAACCAAGTGTAATGATGGTTGCACATAGTAAGAGCATGACCAAAATAACTTTGCTGGATATGCTCTTCTTAGGTGACTGCTTTTCTAGTTGAGTTCCTGTTCAGAAGCAAACACATATTTAATCAACTCTTTGAACCTTCTAGCGGAGTTAAATTCAATTGATGGTTGTAAACAGATTCACAATCAAGAATAAAGAATCAGCAAAATTAGTGTGTAGGAACTAGGACAAAAGCAGATAATTGCGTTTGCAAGTTTCTAAAGCAACAAACATTTTATTAAAAACTGTTTCGAAGATCAGTACAGGTAGAAAAATACCATAATGGCAATCACAGGCTGTAAAACAGCTGCGATAACTATTAGCAGCAGCCACTCTAGGTAGTTCATCTGCGGCACATATGCATATCCATCTGTTCTTGCTTGATTTGTCTGCAGAAATGCATATCACCAAATCGGTGCACACTGGACTTTTCTATAATTGTATGATACTGCATATGACAAGATCAATGTGCAAGAAGAAGAAGAGTTTTGTCAAGTTTCTAAAAGAAAAGCAATAAAACATACAGTTGAAGACTGCTCAATACCAGAGGAAAGCTTATTCATGAGAGCTTGTTCGAAACAATTTTTAAACCAAATGCTCTTCGTGTCTTTGGAACTGAATTCTTCTTATCAAATTCGAAGTACCAGTGAGGAGGCCATTATGATAAGTGAAGAATTACATGCTTTAAGTAGTATTAACAGCAACTCAAACACTATAGCAATTGCCATTCAGCAGCAAAGAGCTCACAAAAACAGGGGAAAGAAAAACATACCAAGAGTGCAATCACAGGATGATGAATAGTTTTCTGGAACAACAAAACTCTGGTTGGCGAGACAGCTGCAGGTCCACTTACTTGTTACTGATGCATTTCTTCCTTCTTCATCTGATAAAGAGATAGATGAAGTTTCAATTTTCTACATGTACATGTCAAAGGGAATTTATGTTGTCTCATTGCGTGAAACACTCCAATAAAATATGTAAACTATCATCATCTCTTGTTACCGGAGCTAGAGAACTCTTTACTGTTTACACAGGTTGGACTCAGCTAGAGGTGAATTAAATAGAACATCCAGAAAAGGAAAAGGCTGCTCTGATCTGCAGTCTCTGGACTCTCACAAAATCAAAAGGAAAGAAGAGACCGCAATATCTTTTTTTTGAGAATGGTAACATTTACAGGAGACCGAAATACTCCCAACAAGAACACTCACCGCCAGCAATTTGCAGTATCCAGAACAAGCTAATGAGAAAAGCTATTGCAGCTTCCTTTCCAAACCTCATTTCTTGTTGACAAATCTCTGAGCTAAAATGCCAAGAATGAAAGACAAAATAGAGGGAAAAGTTATAAAAAGCCACGGACATATTAAATTCCAGAATAAGCACCATTCGAGTACTACAAACTAAGAAACAGTCAGTCTTAATGAGACTGACAACAACATAAGTACAAGAAAGATGCAAGCAATTTAAAATACAGAAGTGAGTTTCTGGGAGAACTAACTACTTTTGAATGGAATAGTAACTTCTAAACTGTTTCTTCAGAATTTTTATGTTAATGTAAAGTTGAATCAAAAGATTACTTTAGTATGTGTACATCTTAAAGGTAGCAAATTATATCTCTTTATGTATCCTTCAAACCATCAAACCAGTTGAGATGCTAAGACCGAAGCAAAGGAAACACATGATACAAATTAACGTAAATCCTAGTTGACTTGTAATCTTCGATGATAGTTGTGTTGCATATTCTTCAAAGTTCAAACCATCAATTCTTGAGATGTTTGATAGCATATTACACTGAGTGAACTTGAATTAAATCTACAAAAATTCTCAAAATAGTATCATAAAAGCTTTTATTAACAATTAAAATATTTCAAAATAATGAATAAAGAGATATCTTACCGAAGAGTAGTTCATTCATGAAATCTTCATCTCAAGGACCATTCTGCAGTAAGGATGCCAAACTATTATATTGTATAACAATTACACAACACAATCAACTAAGAACATTATAAGAGCACATCATGACACTATCCAAGGTCATCTACAAATAATTATTCTGGTACAAAGAGAAAAGACAGAGGGGGATTAGAAGATTTCATGTCATCCACAAATAGTCCAGTGCAAGAAGAAAGAGACAAAATGAACAACCTGAAAAAGAATTTCAGATTTTCACTTTCCAAGTGTAAGGGAAGGTCTTTTCTATTGGTCTAACATGACAATTACAATTATAATAATCATAAATAAGGGAGCGGGAAGAGAGCCATGGATAATTTGATAGATATGACCAAATAGATGGTAGGCCAACAAATGTTAGTAGGTTTAAACTTCTCTAGGTGTACATTTGAACGACTTCTGCAACGTAAATAAGGAATCTTGATCAGGTCAATTGATGACCCCCCAGAAACTAGTAAAGTATGATCAATGAAGCTGAATAGATAGTAAGCTTGAGAGAAAGTAATGCTCAACTAACAGGTTTAAATGCAGTGTTCAAAGAACTTGCACGTGCCAACCATCTAACATTTTTACACTGAGTTACATCAGACAATTAAGATGACACTCGGTCCCTAACATTTGGCAGGAAAAATACAATTTTGTATGCACAGATTAGAAGCATAAACCAAGACAATCCCAGTTAAGACAGCAATCAACATATATATCCTATCAGGTTTCTTGAATTGTGCCCAGCAGAGAACTGAAGTAAGGTAACATGCAGAGGCAGCCACGTGCTCTGCTTGTTTCAGATGAGTCAATTTTGTGATTAAAGCAAAAATGTTAAACCTAGAGAGCGAGAAAATCTTATCCTCACCACTTACTCATTAGCTGAAAACTGCAGCACAACCAGAGAGTATCACAACTATGCTTACTAACATATAAGGTAGACCCATCAAAGATTGAAGAATAGAAAGGCCAAAAAGACACTGAAAAACAGCTACATCTGACAGCAGACACCTAAAGACAAGGACATTTGGTTTTCTTTATCTTACACCCACAAAACAACATTTCTAGAAAGAATTAAATAATGCTAAAAATATATAAGTTGTAAGGCTAAAACCAAACTCCATGAAAGCAACCCAATTTCAAATCAGAAAGAGACTTGTCAACAATCAAAGCAGTATAAATTACAATCAAATACTTTATTAATACAGTAACTAACTAATTATGGGGTGTATCTAATAAGTTTCACAACTTTATACATTTTAGACCCTTATGTATGCTACAAGTAGTAAAGTCTACCAAATCTTTGAAAGTCATACTATGGTACGTGTATGCCAACGGTCAGAAATTAGAATAGACTTTGCTTCCAAGACATATTTTGGGGTTTGATACAAACTAAAAGCTGTGTGGCCTTGGCCTGGCCTGGCCTGCACCATCAACTAGCAGCAGAGTCCTTCGTATTACTCCACTGTGGACATTCTTGAGAGTGATGTTCTTGAAAAAAGACGTGCAGAAAAAAAAAAATTTATTCAGGGAAGACCCACAAAATTAGTGTCGGTTGTCGGGCAAAGACTAAAGAGATATAGAAATTGGCAAAAGGTCCATGAAATCTATGATGCCTTTCTTGTGTAGTTACTAATTTTTTGGTTCCCATTAGAGGGAAATGACGAAAATTTAACTTAAAGTTTTGCAAAGATATTATCTTTCTATATTTCAAGTGATTTCGCTAGGCAAAAGTTGTGACACTTTATGCTTCTCAGAGTCTAATGTGTTGCTAACCAAAAAAGCAAAGGTGCAATCTTTTGTATAGAGGTTTGAATATGCAAAAAATTATATTTAAGTGATGAATTTACTCAGAATAAAGTTTAATCCAAAATCAATTAGATCAAATTTTCATAATTGAGAAGGAATGAGCATATAAAGTCCAGAGAGCAATGTTTTCATTTTTTATTTTAAGAAAATAAATGAAATGGACGGAAACAGATACGTAGAGAAAACTAGAAATTGAGCAATTTGGTCAAAAGAAACGATTAAGTTGGATGTAACGATGGGAGAAGAGCCAGCTACCGGTGTGACACTGATGAAGCATGAACTTTCGGGCAGATGTACATTTAAATATCTAATATTTAATATTTTAATGTACCCTAACCTAGAGACCAATTCAATTTTATAGATTCAGAATTCAAAGTTTTAATCTTGAACTTATCGCTCCTGAGATGCCATATCCTCATACATCGATGGAGAGATATGTAATTTAAATTTTTAAAAATATTTACTCTCCCGGTTTCGATATATGTATTGTGTACGGAATTTAAAAAAAAATTTTAGAAAAATAAAATTTATGATCCAAAACAAATTAAAAAGGGTCAGAATATTTATTTATTTATAAAAAAATCTCATTAAAGATAAAATTATAAATTTAAATTGAATTATTATCAATTTAAAAACGATTCATTCTTTTTTAAATGGACCACAAAGAAAATAGTATAGACAGGGGGAGTATACAATTTTCTAAAAGATATTAGACACACGATATTGCAATGACTGACTTCAAATTCTTAATATAGCTCTTTAACATAAACGTGAACGTTGGCTCCATCAGTAATGAGGAACTGAAGCTTCACTAAAAACATAAGGATTTTTCCTGTGAATTTTAGAATGGAGAGAGTGATATCAAAATTCAAAAGTCACGTCGCATGGCAAAATAGCATTTAATTTGACCTACCTTTTCGATAGGTCCACAATGAAGAACAAAATCCTATATTTTCAAACACTCAATGAAAACGATCGATTATAATAAGCAGCGGAAGCAATTTCAGTATCAAAATTACATGTAATCTAGACAACTGGTATAAACGAGATTTCACATGTGGGCGAAATTTCTAGAAAAACTTGGCTGAAAATTTCAGCCACCACGTTCTTCTCCCTCTAGATGGAAAACCTTATGTATTCATAGCACAAGTTTTAAGGGTTGAGACCCTTTTCTAAAACATGTTGGGTTTTCTCTTCCACCAGAAAAAATGATTCATTTATTTTCTATTATTTAGGCACAGTGGGGACCACAGAATTTAATTAACAAGGCTCCAATTATGGAATTAATTTCTAATTTTTGACATTAATATCTACCATAATTAATTATGAATTATTCCACTAAAACTTCGTATTGCACTCCTTATTCAATTTCAAAATTCATCATTAAATCTTATTTAACTCCTCATGTTAAGACTCAGATACTAATCAAATAAATTAAATTACTGACGATTTAATTTATTGATTATTTCCTTTAGACTTTCGCTTAACTTATTTCATGTGTCGGATACAAAATCCACCGGCCGAGTTTACACATGAAAACTTATAAGCTTTCATAAAGGTGTATCTTCAATCTCTAAACCGAGACATGGATTCCATCAACTAACTATTACTTCGCCAATGTACATTATTATTATCCAATTTACCAGGCATATTGACCCATGAAAGAATCTCGCATTTTAATAAATCAAAACAATAACAAAATACACAACTAATAATAAGTATATCAAGATTAAGAGTATAAGTACATCTAATGGCTAGAGAGTTTATTTTATTAAGTCAGTATAAAATACTTATCTCTACCTGGTCCGTTCAATACATACAAAATGTACTAGCACAAGAAGTTGGACCTAAATCATTCACATAGATAAATTATATTTAATGTTGTACTACAATCATTCCTGATGGTTTGTCCAATTCCATCATTAGATTGTGAACTCAAACATTATACTTATAAGAACCGATAATTTAATCTTCTGTGTATAAGCTAAACTGTATACACTAAATCATCTACTATATAAGCAAAGGACATAGACTATTATATGATCTATTTAAAATTGAATAAACAATTGTTTCATAATAAATTATATAGTTAAATCAAACCCATGGTTAATAGTATATATCCCAATAATTTCCCACTTTGACTTTTAACCATGATAATTATTAGAATATATTATATCCAAATGCATGGTTAATAGTATATGCCTCAACAATCTCCCACTTAGACTCATAACCATGCATCTATAACTTTCTCAGACATTCTACATTACTATTAAAAGTCTTCACCAAATAAGGTTTTGTTAAAGAATCTTGTCAAGTTATATCTGATGCAATATTTGTCCAGTAGTGCTTTGTCGTAACTATCTAGTTTGGCATTAAACTCTTTAAGGATCCTGTTATCGAACTATCCCAAGAATGCAATATTTTGTCCAGTAGTGCTTTGTCGTAACTATCTAGTTTGGCATTAAACTCTTTAAGGATCCTGTTATCGAACTATCCCAAGAATGTATACTGAACTATGATTTTCTTTAGCTTTCTCCCACTACGACGAAGTACTACTAATATTACCTTCATTAGCTCACGACATTGAAATATTAGTGACTTCTTACTATAGTGTTCAATGTTCAAACATCACTCTCACTCGATAAAGACATATCATGTCTATTAACGTTCTCCCACTACTTAAATTCAATGGAACGTCAATTCTGACGTGTGGCTTTTGATGTTCTTGAACATCTAGTTATTTCTTTGCCCAGTTCCTGTAAAAATAGTTTACTTCTAGGAAATTATTATATTAAACAGTCCTTATCTAGAAAAATTAATTATTTTAACAATTGCCTTATTTTCTTTAGGACAATAAAATAAAGCTCCATTTGCTTTCTTGGATATTCGATAAACATGCACCTATCCATTCTTAGTTCCAACTTACATATCTGCTTTCCCTTTCAGCACATATGCGGGACAATCCTATATCTGAACATGCCATAGACCAAGATTACATTCAGTCCACAGTTCTATAGATGTCTCAGGTACTAGCTTAGAAGGAACTAAATTCAGAATGTAATTTGCAGTTTCCAAGAAACATTCCAAAAAATAAATAAGGCAAATATGAATAACATGCCATTAGTCTATTCATATCCAAAAGAGACTTATTTCGTCTTTCTACTACACCATTCTATTATGGAGTTTATAGTATAGCCAATCGAGATGTAATGATTGTAATCCCTAAATCTGATATGTAACAAAAGAACTTTTTAGAGATGTGCTCGCCACTACAATCAAATTGTAGGAACTTAATATATTTCTTTGATGCTTCTCCGTTTCAAGTCTTAAAAGTCATGAATTACTTAATTCATTAAGACTTACAATGCATCAAATAAATATATTAATATTTTAAGTAATTATTTATGAACGTCACAAAATACTAAAAATCTATCTCTTACGAGTATGTTCATTTAACCATACAAATTAGAAAGGACTCATTCTAACTTATCAGTGGTTTTATTTCCTTTTAAAAGGAAACATCTTTTAGTCAAATTTTCTTCCAAATAGGATCCACAAATTGGTAGTGTCTCTACTTTCAATGAACCTTAAGGTCCATCCTTGACCAACTTGAAATCCTATCCAGATTAATATGACTTAGACAAAAGTGCACAGATAAGTTTTACTCAATTTTGAAGAACATATTCTCTTATGAGGTAGACTAATATTGTTCTGTTCAGGAGAGACATCAATATACAATAACAAGGTCATGCATTCATGTACCACAAGAGAAAAAATGTTTATTAAGCTCAATACCTCAAGAGTTATTCGAAAAATAAAACAAATATCCATCTCTTATTTTGCCCAGAAACCGGAATAAAATTCCTTCTAACAAAAGTAAATATATTACATCCTTAAAATTAATGCCTTACACTAAAAAAAATTATAACAAGTAATACGATCAGTTGTATAAAATCATTGTGGAGTTGAGATAAAAACATTAAATAGATCATAATAAGTCAAAACATGAATAGCAAAATTCAGACTGCATTCAATATTTATATACATATATGCATCTGGAATAATAAATTTCGATGAGAAATGAATCATTCATGCAAAGTATATTATATAATGCAAGAATTATACAATCCAAAAATAAATATAACCAACTCAGATGGAGAGCATACTATTATTTTCAGTCAATTGTATATAACTTTTTAATACAAAAATTTTAAGCACACTACACATATATGTCATGCATCTTGAATAATAATTTCGATGGGAAAAGAACTACTCATGCAACATACATATGCAATGCCAGATTACTCACTCTGATAATTAAAACAGATCCAACTCAGATGGAGAGTATATTGTTAATTAAGTCAAGTGAATATCATTTTTAATAGCTCTAGTTCCATTGATCCAACATGTATACTCAGATGAAGAGTAAGTACACGATATCAATTACTAGTATTTTACCTAGTGAGCTTATAATAAATTTATCTGATATTGAGAAAGACCTAAAGTCAACGCGTAAATTTATTACTCACTTGAAATCAATAGTGAAAGACCATAGAAATATAATTCTATCACCATTTAATCATGATTGTATTTGAGTTACAAAATTGATTTAACCCTTAAACTCAGATGGAGAGCTAACATAGGTTATCAATAACTAGTAACTAACTAACTATATATATATATATGTATATATGTATATCTAGTGAGTTCATAATAAATTTATCCGATATGGAGGAAGACTTAATGTCAACGCGTAAATTTACTATTTCACTATAAATAAAAAAATGGAGACCATAGGGGTTAATTCCTATCACCACTTTATCACAACCACAAACTTTTTTCTCTGAGTATTAAGTTCCACAATTTAAAAAAACAAATGTTGAATACCCCATTTAAACAGTCTTAAAATACTAAAATTAATATTTTACACTGCATAGCAGTGATTATTATTCATTGAACTGTTTTTGATAAATGTACCAAATTTCATATCAATCGGAGATCGTTAAAGTCATGATCTCCAAAAGTTGCGATCAAATTTAGAAAATTATCATTTTAATCATTTTTTAAGAATTTAAAATATGACCTGTATTTTTATTTTTTTTATCATATATCAATTCATGTCAAAATAACATGTGCTATCATGTTCCATATTAGACATAAATAAAATGACAAAAAGAATGACTTTTCGTATGTAAATCACATTTTAATCCGTCAAACCTCCAAAAAACTAATCTAAACGATCCCGAATCATCAAAATACGATGTGATTCACTGCATCGCACTGAGTTCTTCTTAAATGATCGTTTCCAATGATCCTACCGAATTTCAGGTCATTTGGAGATCGTGAAATTCATGATCGCCAAAACTGGACCAAATTCGAATAAATTATTTTTGGCGTAGTTAGGATTAAATCCATGTGATTTGCATTATTCATATATATCATATCAAGTTAAATCACATGTTTCAGATTTAACACAAATATAGCCTATATATAAAGAATAATTTTTCATATTTATAACAAATTCAATTTAATAAATTGCTTGAAACCCCATCTAAACAACCTCAAAATGCCAAAATATAACATGATTCACTGCATAGCAGCGAGTTTTCTCTCACTAGATCATTTTCGATGAACCCACCAAGTTTCAAGTCAATCCGAGTCCATCAAATTCATGACCACCAACCTGTAACCAAACTCTGAGAATAACCGTTTTAAGTAGTCTCATGAATTAAAATAAATATGATATTGATTTTCATTCTTCTTATAATTACACTATGAGCTCAAGGCATATATTTTGTTCTTCCTATTTCTAGGATATATAATATCTCCTTTTGCAATAAATTATCCTTTTATTAAACACATAAGAACCTGAGATATAATATTTTCTCCTGTTCGGTGAAAACCCCAATATCTCTTCTCATGGGTGGAGTTAGTTTCACTAGTACCCAAAGATAAAACTTTTTTTCTAGTTAAGAACCCCCACCATTAATATAGATTTCTCAAGGATAATTTTCACATGGTATATTAAACATATTTTAATGACTCAAATAAATAGACCATTTTGTGGATCCTACTTATTAATCATAATGCTCAATCCATGAATAGTTATAATTTCACATGTACAAATTTACTAAGGATTTTTCCTGAGTTCAAATAAACAAACCACTTTAGTGGTGACTATTTATTACTCATAAAATTCTCAATTTACAAGTGAATATATATTTAGCTCATAAAATTATTATATGGTAGACCATAGCTTAAAAAGCCATACCAACAATATAAAACTTATACAAAATACCGTCATATTTCACTTAATTAGAACCTCCAATCAAATAACAAAATTTCTTCATCGAAAATCCAAACTAGTAATCACGTAAAGCATGAAAACATAAACTTAAATTTGAGAATCTTTTTTTTATGCATAAATATGCCAAACTCTCTAATCATTAGTCATCCAGGATATCAAATAGAGAATATTATTTTCTTACAAAATAATTATATCGTCACACAATATAGATTATACCTTGTAAGACCCAGTCAATTAAAATCCTACACATTTATTATTGAATTTAATACAATAACATGTCTATTTGCTAATAGCCAATATGTAAACCTATTATATGACTAGCATTTAATCATGGGGACCATGGGGAGTCACCCCACCACCATTGAATTAAAAAGAAATTAAAATTATTAAGAAATAATTTTCAAAAAATAGAAAAACGTCCAAAACACAGTCCAAACAACCTCAAAACGCCAAAAAATACCATGGTTCACTATTGGTGAGTTTTTCTCACCACGTTGTTTCCGATTGACCCACCAAATTTTAGCTCAATCGGAGTCCGTCAAGTTGCTGACCTCCGAAAATACCGGCTATTCGGTCAAAAACATGTTTTGCGTTTTTTCTAGGGTTTACCCCAAAAGTTCAGATAATCTTAATCAAATATCAATAAGAAAACATATATCTCATGATTACAAGAATAATCCAAAAATTTTGCATAGTTAATTCACAAAACACAAGTGCAGTTTTTCACAAAATCACATATATATGTAATTCAAAAAACGCACATAAACACCATATTTTTGTTTCATGAAGAACTTAGTTATCTAATCAGTTGTGAGTGGGCTCTGATACCAATTGATGGATTATAATAAGCAACGGAAGCAATCCCAGTATCAAAATCACATGTAATCTAGATAACTAGCATAGCCGAGATTTCACGGGTTACCTCTTGAAGCGTGAACATATCTCTTCTATCACGTGAGCCTTCAGTTCCATAACTTCTCAATGGAATCTCCATCACCCGCACAATCGTGATCCTCGAACGTTCCACGGTCTTCTAATGTATTACCCAAATAATACCGGAAATAGCAATTTCGTGTGGGTGAAATTTCTAGAAAAACTTGGCTGAAAATTTCAGCCACCACGTTCTTCTCCCTCTAGATGAAAAACCTTATGTATTTATCGCACAAGTTTTAAGGGTTGAGACCATTTTCCAAAACATGTTGGGTTTTCTCTTCCACCAGAAAAAATGATTCATTTATTTCCTATTATTTAGGCACAGTAGGGACCACAGAATTTAATTAACAAGGCTCCAATTATGGAATTAATTTCTAATTTTTGACATTAATATCTACCATAATTAATTATGAATTATTCCACTAAAACTTCGTATTGCACTCCTTATTCAATTTCAAAATTCATCATTAAATCTTATTTAACTCCTCATGTTAAGACTCAGATACTAATCAAATAACTTAAATTACTGACGATTTAATTTATTGATTATTTCCTTTAGACTTTCGCTTAACTTATTTCATGTGTCGGATACAAAATCTACCGGCCGAGTTTACGCATGAAAACTTATAAACTTTCATAAAGGTGTATCTTCAATCTCTAAACCGAGACATGGATTCCATCAACTAACTATTACTTCGCCAATGTACATTATTATTATCCAATTTACCAGGCATATTGACCCATGAAAGAATCTCGCATTTTAATAATTCAAAACAATAATAATATATACAACTAATAATAATTATATCAAGATAAAGAGTATAAGTACATTTAATGGCTAGAGAGTTTATTTTATTAAGTCAGTATAAAATACTTATCTCTACCTGGTCCGTTCAATACATACAAAATGTACTAGCACAAGAAGTTGGATCTAAATCATTCACATAATCAAGATATATTATATTTAATCTTGTGCTACAATCATTCCTGATGGTTTGTCCAATTCCATCATTAGATTGTGAACTCAAACCTTATACTTATAAGAACCGTTAATTTAATCTTCTTTGTATATAAATTGTATACACTAAATCATTTACTATATAAGCAAAAGACATAGACTGTTATATGATCTATTAAAAATTAAATAAATAATTGTTTCATAAATAAATCTGCCATATTGATTTGAATAAATATTCCGCACCTTGAAATTATCATTCTTGATAGATATGAACATCTTCATATAATGTCGTGGAATGACTCTTCAATATCTCCATAGAGGTATTCTTGATGCCATCATGCTTATAGTTATAGCAAGATACATATGTACACAAGTTGCACTTAGGATGTGGTACTTCAGGACCAAGAATTGTATATGCTTCAAGCAACTTCAATCTTTCATGGATTGACATATAAGTTAAGTCATATAAGCCATATAATAGACTTTAGATGCATATCAAGTTTTCATGTCATGCTAAACAAATAAGATATCGAAAACTAATTACACATACCATTGACTTTATACTTTCAAGTATTTGAACTACATGTCCAAAACTACATGTCTTTCATATGGAATCAATTCTTCTTGAATTGTATCTCTTCCATTTAGCCAATATTTTGTTTGTATTCGACAAACATAAGATCCTCATCGGTATTTAGCGCTATCATAGATGTCGTCGACGAACATTTTATATCGGTTCCAATAAATTTTCATAAGGACATAACATGGAGATCTCTTCATTCACACATTCAGGTACCTGAATCTCTCATGAGATTTTATGAAGTGTTATGTCATGTGATCTTCTAGATCACTTGCCTCCCCATTATGATCACTTTGATCATTTGCTCATCTTCTTTATTAAGAAGTTCCTTTTGAAACCGATTTGTCTATACGCCTTAAGCGTATCAAAGACTTTGTCCTTATAGGACTTAATATGAGCATTTGCAGTGAGAATATAGTTACTTTCTTTGGGTCAGCAAATGCGTATAGCATGCTTTGCAATATGTTGCAATTGAATTATCCTTTTATGAACTTCAGGTTCATATTACGATATTCGAGGATCTATTCATACAAATGATAATTCATCCCATGTAACCTTTCCTCAAGTGTTTATCATGTCTCCCCCTCATGTTAGAAAAACTAACTTGTTTCCTCAACTTTGAGAGTCCATCTTTGTGCATTATGGTGTTAATGAAAATATACACCGCACATCAATAATAATAAGATGAAATTATTTGGTTCCTGACTCTGAACTACTTGTGAGAGGAGAATATAATATACTCTCGTATACAACGTATATCAAACTGATATATATAACTTTGTTCTCATAAGAAACAGTTTAGCTATTAAGTGGAGGCACTCAATAATTATCTTGCTAAACCAACTATGATATAAACCAACTTATCAAGATGAACTATCTTGAATAGAAAATCTGGAAATTATGCTCGAAGTTATATTACTGAGCAATTTACCTCGCAAGCACCGGCCAGGCTGCGGGTTAATAACAATCGCACATGTAACCATATCATAGATGCATCATATGTGGTATACATGGCAGGTGAATGAGCCCATATTCACCTTTGATATTTCCAGAATTTATGGGATTCAACCCGAATGCTTTAGTTGGTCAATCAATTAATGAGAACAAGTAATATAAGAGAATTCGTAAAGAACTTTCAAGTTCTTTAATATTTACCCATGTGAATTCTCTATTACTGCACATCATACTTAAAATGAGATGGCTAACCCGAATGCCAACTGAATGAATTATCAATATTGATAAAATTCAAATTTACACCATGACGTGTGCAATTATCAATAAACTTCAAGTTTATTATGGTATGGGTTTTTATTCCAATAAATATTCACTTTATTGTGGCATTCTTTTGTTTGTGTAGTACAAACTGGAGAATAAAGCGGGTAGCTTTTCATATACAAATTATCCCGCTACAAGTTGTAGTAATAGAAGATATCAAATCTTTCTTTTATTTATAGTCTCAATATAATCAATCGCTTTCGCATATACTTTGGAAACTGAATAAGTTTTTTTGAGACTTACTACCACACAATACCTTATTGGTAATCAATTGCGTTTCTCCAACATAGTAATAATTGGCTCTTCTAGAGCTCTCAATTAATTTTGTACTACCACAGATTCATCAACATCCATGTGGTGAATATCTCTTTTAAAGAGAAAGTTATACCATTATGGTCATGGTCAAAATTATATGCAAGATATGTTTCTTGCATTATCGTTGTCCTTTAATAGTCATATTTCCAAAATATTTTGGCGTACGATAGGTACGTGACCAACGATCATTCATGCCATAATAATGACATTATTTTCATATATCATCTCAAACCTCCTTCTAGGGGTGAGTGTGGTATATTCAATACCAATGCGTCTGGCATTCGATTTGCTTCTTTGCAAATGGATAATATTTTGCACCTCTTTTTCACAAATAGAGGTATGTGGATCAAGATGAGATAATGATGCATTTTTCCACAAAATTTCCCGTTTGGTTTCACCAACTTCTCCCCCTAATTTTGGGAAAAGTGTCTCATCGAATTGACAGTCTGCAAATCGTGCAGTGAACAAATCCCCTATCAATGTTCCGAGGTAGCGAATAATGGAGGGCGATTCAAACTCAACATATATTCCTAACCTTCTTTGCAAACCCATTTTGGTGCAATATGGCGGTGCTACAGGCACATATACTGCACATCCACAAATTCTTAAGTGGGATATATTAGGTTCATGACCCAAAACTAATTGCAACGGGGAATATTTGTGATAATTCGTCAGTCAGAGACGAACTAGCATTGCTGCATGCAAAATGGCGTGACCCTAAACCGAAAAGGGCAGCCTCGTTTTCATGAGTGAATGAGGTATTCAAGATTATACTCATATATTGTCTCAATCTGATATCCATTTTGACTGATATCTTTAAAACTCAACAAGTTTCTCTTGGACTTGGAGGAGAACATTGCATTCTCTATGATAAACATTGTTCCTCTAGGCAGAGTTATAGTTGCTCTTCCGGAGCCTTTAATCAATTTACTACTACCAGAAAGTAACATCTGCCTTACACATACTTAAATGAGAGTAATATTTCTTCTCTTTGAATATCGTATGTGTGGTACATGAATCAATTAATCAAAGGAGATATGAGAAAACAAATTCAATCTGTTTGTTTCACATTTAAACAATATTTTCAAAATCTACTGAGGTTAGTTGACTAACTAAATCAGATAGTCGATTACATGTTTTCCATAATCGATTACTTTGCAGTTTGAAAATTTCAGTTTAAGCACTGTCTCAATGTAATCGATTGTTAAATATACATAATTGATTATTCGCTATTTTGAAAAACTTCAGATCACACTGTCTTAATATAATCGATTGTTAAACATACATAATCGATTATTTGCTATTTTGAAAAACTTCAGATCATACTGTCTTAATATAATCGATTGTTAAACATACATAATCGATTATTTGCTGTTTTGAAAAATTTCAGATCATACTGTCTTAATATAATCGATTGTTAAACATACATAATCGATTATTTGCTATTTTGAAAAACTTCAGATCATACTGTCTTAATATAATCGATTGCTAAACATACGTAATCGATTATTTGCTATTTTGAAAAACTTCAGATCACACTGTCTTAATATAATCGATTGTTAACATGTATATAATCGGTTGTTTGCTATTTTGAAAAACTTCAGATCACACTGTCTTAATATAATCGATTGTTAACAAGTATATAATCGATTGTTTTGCAGTTTTAATGTGAAATATTAGATAATCGACTAACTGTTAGGTTAGTCGATTAACTCTACTGAAAAATAAAAATATCTTTGAAATTTAAGCATATTGAAACATTCTAAAGAACTAATACTAACATTATCTCATAAACTAACTAATACGAGCTGATACTAATGACTATTAGTTTATTCACTAACTAATACAAATAAAATCAAACAATTCCATCTTCCTTCATCACAGATCCATCACCGATTAAGTGTTCTATTTTCCCCTCAGGGTGCTCAAAGAAGTCTGCCACATCCAAGTGGGTGATGTCAAAATTGTCGTCAGAGACAAAATTGGTTTCAGGGCCTTTACTCTTTAGAGATGCTTGATAAAGCTCAACCAAATGTCTTGGTACACGGCAAATTTTCGCCCAGTGCCCTTTTCCACCGCAATGATAACATATAGTTTCTGAACTATTTGCTTTTGGATTCTCATCATATCGTGCTTGTGGCAGAGTGACCAACTTCAAGTTGTCATATCTCTCCTTTAAGCCATTCCACAAGATAGATGGATCTTTGACTGTGATATATTCAATTTCAAACCTTCATCAAGGTGATGGCGCAAGAAAATCAAGGCCTTAGCACAGTTTCAAACCTTCATTAAGGTGATGGCGCAAGAAAAACAAGGCCTTAGCACAGTTTCAAACCTTCATCAAGGTGATGGCGCAATAAAATCAAGGCCTTAGCATAGTCTTGGGTGGATGCATTATTTCTGTCTTTAATGGCGTCTCCAAGACCCATTGCATCCAAATGGATTTCAGCATCCAACACCCATGTCATATAGTTCTTGCCCGAAATTTCAAGGGCAACGAACTTTCTTTTCATAATGTCAGGCATAAAACAAAATTACATCAAGAGCGTGTTCATACTTACGGGCTCTATTACAATTATCACATTCACTTCAGGGAATGGATCATAATCATCTGTATGTGCTATATATAATCTCATGTCAAATATTACTTTCATAAAGTGAAAGATTATTTTGAGAATCTTTATTATTCTCATTATCACAATGATGACGATTATAATTCCGTCTATTGCCACGTCCACATCCATTGATACCTTCATGGTAATAATTTTGTCTTCTTTCAGACTTATCACATACTGCTACCATATTCCCTAAAGGGAATGGAGCAAATTCAATTGGACGGATTTTTAATTCTTTGCTCACAATCATACATGAATTTGATCATGGCAAGACATAGAAGTTTTACCACTTCACATGTTTATAATTTCTTACAAACTCCATTAGAGTTATAATCAAACTTTGTTGTCTATGTTTGTATATGAGATCAAATCGTAGAATTTCAAGAATTTGAAAGGGAATAGTAAATTACTTACCTTTAAGGTATACCAATAGATGTTGTGATATCAAATATACCTCTTGAGTTTCCATCCCGTTGCATTACTTTATGATGATACCATCTCTTTTATTTTTCCATATAGAAATTATTTTCACAGGAGAAAGAGGCAGTGATGACTCGCCGGAGAATTTCGCCGGAGCAGTAGGCCGTATTGGAAAAGAGAGGGGAGGCGTAGTCAGCTTATTGGTTAGAGACTCGTGCTGATAACGTGTTATGAAATAATATAAGAACAAGAATAATATAGAGAGAAGTAGAGAGATGAGTATTCTTGTTGATACTTTTGGGAAGATTTACAATAGAATAGAACCCCTATATTTATAGGGAGGTGGTGACTTAGCCACCAAGTAGTAAACCCTAGAATCTCTCTAAATATAGACATTCACCTTAAATAGAGTTCTATTTATAACAGTTCTGATCCAGTGTCAGATAATTGGGAATTCGCTTTCAGCTCTTAATCTTCTTCGGGAGACATGGAAAAAGGTTAGAAGATTTTTCACCTTTTATATTGCTTCAGTTTCGTTTTATAAGGGTAAGTGGGTCCCATGGAGCCATGTGGGTAATTGGCCTTCCCGATGTGGCAGCGCCATTTTGAACTGTTAACTTTTTTGGCGCAATAATGGCTATCAGCAGTTGCCACGTAGCTGCTTGTAATCAAATCTTTGTAATAATATTTTCTTGTTAATTATCAAAATTTAGTGTACAAATTAGCATTCAGAAATTACTACTCTTAGATCACTCAATGTATTAATATATGCACCAAAAAGCCTGAATAAAACAGTAAGAATTACTGGCGCACGATAGCAAGGCAGCTTCCGACGTCGGAATATAGCTCGTCGCCGGCGTCATCTCCCATCTTCTGATACTCAACTAGTTACACCTGAGAATGGCACAACCAAGGAGCTTAAACCACTGACTTTTGGCAGTTTTCTGCCTCAGAAACTTCAATCGACAGAAACGACCCATGCAGTGACAGTTACTTGCGATTTACCAGTGACGGAGACTGAAGCAGCTTCACCTATTGCTGCAAAGCGCTTACAATTCACTAATCTCATTGATGAGGAGAAATCAAAGCCAACAGTTGCGGATGTGGTGCGAGGTAATCGCAACACTCAAATGGGCAAACAACTCTCATTTGTTCCTCCTATTGAACGAGATGGAAAAAAAGTTGTTAAAATTAGTGTTGAAGATCTGCAACCACAAGTGGATTATTGGCAAAATGCATTGATTGAATTCGTAATTGGAGATCGACCTAATGAGCAGTCTATGGAGAATTTTGTCATCCAAGTGTGGAATTTTGTTACCAAACCTGAGGTACTAATTCATGCTGATGGTTACTGTATTTTTAGATTCAGTAGCTCTGAGGATAAGGATTCGGTCTTGCAGTCAAGTCCCTATTCATTTAGAAATAGGCCAATGGTTTTACGACCATGGGAAGTTGATTTCAATTTTCAGAGTGATGTGCTTAGTACTGTGCCTATTTGGATTCGATTTCCAGGACTTCCTGTTGGTTACTGGTCTACTGAAGTACTTAGTAAGATGGCTAGTGCTATTGGAAGACCACTGTATACTGACAAATTCACTGCACATTATGAGAAAATCTCATTTGCTAGAGTCCTTGTTGGAGTGGATGCTGCCTACTCCCTTCCGGATCATTTGGAGATTGATATTCCTTATGGCCCTAAGATACAGACAATTGAATATGACTGGAAACCTTCCTTTTGTAATCACTGTCTCAAATTTGGTCATGATACAATTGAATGTTGGTATTATAATGATAACCAATCAGTGCAGAATAAGGAGGCTCAGGTTAAATCTAAAAGGCAAAGAGGAAAAGTGAATCAGCAGGGGAAACAAACCAGAACCGAATGGATTGCTAAGCAGACTGTTGCTGAGCAGTCTAGCCTTGTGGATCCTGTTAACACTGCAGAGGATCAGTTAATGCAGGACTCTCATATGATGATTGACACTCTCTCAAGTAGGCCACAGCAAGCTATGCATACTGAACCTGGTACTATAGTTAGTTCATAAAATGCAATCACTATTGTTGATACTGCTAATGATAATAGTGAACAGCAGATTGTTTATGGCAATAAAGGCAAGGCTATCATGAATGAGACTGGGAGTAGAAGCCACAAAATTGACCCTGGACCATCATGCAGGGTAGAGCCTAATTCCAAATGATCATAGTAACTTGGAATATAAGGGGGCTTAATCAGCCTCACAAGCAGAAGGAGTTGAAAAACTTCTTAGCTATTAATAAAGTAGATGTCATGGGAATACTTGAAACCAGGGTTAAGGAGCCTAAATCAAGGAAAATATTAGGAAATATTGCAAAGAACTGGATGGTGCAGTGTAATTACTCAAATGCTACTAATGGAAGAATATGGTTGATTTGGAAGCCTCAAATCCAACTGCACATACTAGCTATGTCTGACCAGTTTATTCATTGTTGGTTGGAAGATATTAGAAGCCAGATCAGTCTTCATTTAAGTGTAATATATGGCCATAATACTGCATTACTTAGGAAACAACTATGGAGTGACCTTAGATAATTCCAGATCCCTAACCAAGCTGCTTGGCTGATTAGTGGTGATTTTAATAGTGTACTCAATTCTGATGACAGGATTGGATCTATTGTGACTGATGCTGAAGTGAAGGATTTCAAAGAAGTTATTTCTGACCTCCAGCTAACTGCCATCAGAGCTAAAGGTTGGCACTTCATTTGGTCTAATAAGCAAGACACATCCACTAGAGTATACAGTAAAATTGATTGGGCACTGGGTAACTATCAGTGGTTGCAGCAGTTTGGACACTTGGAAGCAGATTACTTGAACCCCTTAATATCTGATCACTCTCCTTTTCTTGTTAAATTTGGAATGCAGAAGCCTTTGCATCCTAAACCTTTTCGATTATATAATGTTGTCATGGAGCATCCTCAATTCCTTAACATAGTCCAGCAGGTATGGAAGCAGGAGTATGTGGGCAATCCCATGCAGCAGATATGGCAGAAATTGAAGAGTCTAAAACAACAATTAAAGGAGATCACTTCATACATGACAGCTTACAAGCAGAATATAATTCAGGCCAGGGAACAGCTTGACATCATACAAAATCAGATGCAAAACAGTCCTTTCATACAGGAACTTATCCATTAGGAAAGGAAGGCACTTGAGGAACTTGAGAAATGGAGTAATATTGAAGAAAAAGTATTGAGGCAGAAGTCAAAAGCTACATGGATTGAATGTGGAGACTCATATACAAAATACTTTCATGCTCAATGGAAGATTAGAACAGGACAAAACAACATTACATCCATCTATACAGATACTGGAGTGAAACTAACTGATCCTTTATCTGTGGAACAGGAATTCTTGAAGGTGTTCCGCTTTTTAATGGGAGAATGTGCATCTGAACTTCCTGGTGTGAACTCTCAGATTATGAAGGAAGGGAAATGTCTTACTCTTGATCAACAAAGACTACTCATTAGAGAGGTAACTATGGAGGAAGTTACTGCAGCAATTAAGGATATGCCTACAGATAAGGCCCCAGGGGTTGATGGATTTCCAGTAGAGTTCTTCACTAAAACCTAGGAACTGGTTAAAGATGACATTCTTTCTGGTACTAAAGATTTCTTCTCTACATGTGAACTGCCCTATATGATCATTACAACAGCCATAGCTCTTGTTCCAAAAGTCAGATCACCCTCTACTGTTAAAGATTACAGACCTATTGCCTGTTGCACTACAATATACAAAATTATATCCAAGGTACTTACTAGAAGGATGAAGGATGTCATTGGGGAATTAGTGGGGCCTGCTCAATCAGCCTTTATTGAGGGAAGATGTATTGTTGATAACATTCTGTTAAGCCATGAAATATTTAAGGGGTACTCTAGAAAAGGTATCTCACCTAGATGTGTTCTTAAGGTTGATTTGAGAAAGGCTTATGATACCTATACCTTAGAATGGACTTTCTTGAAACAAATTCTCACTGATATGGGCTTCCCAGCAAAGTTCACACATTGGATTATGGCTTGTGTTTCTTCTGTATCATATTCCTTAGTAATGAATGGTGGTTTAACCAATCCATTCAATGCTAGGAGGGGTATTAGACAAGGGGATCCTATGTCACCTTATCTTTTTGTGTTGGCCATGGAATACTTAAACAGATTACTGCAGCAACTCCATAAGGATGGAAACTTCAATTTCCATCCTAGGTGCAGGAAGCTTAATATTTCTCATGTATGTTTTGCTGATGACTTGCTTATGTTCTGCAGAGCTGATGAACTGTCTATTCAAATCTTGCATAACACTTTTGCTCAGTTCTCAGCAGCCTCTGGTCTTCAGGCAAATGTTAGCAAGAGTGCTTTTTACTTGGCTGGGGTACAACAACATACTAGAGAGCAGTTAATTAGTGTTTTGGGATTCACTGAAGGACACCTTCCATTTAGATACTTAGGAATCCCACTGGATTCTAAGAAACTGGCCATTCACCATTACCTGCCCCTTATTGAGAGGATAACAGATAAAATCACTTGTTGGTCAGCCAAGTTTCTTTCTTATGCAGCTAGGAGCCAATTGATAAAGGCTGTGGTTTTTGGCATCCAGTCTTATTGGGCTCAAATTTTTATTCTGCCTAAAAAAGTCCTAAAAGTCATTGAAGCTATGTGTAGAACCTATCTTTGGACTGGTAAGACAAGTATTTCCAGGAGAGCACTGGTGGCTTGGGATAAGGTTTGCAAGCCAATATCTGCTGGAGGGCTTAATTTCTTGGACTTGTCTATTTGGAACAAAGCTGCCATAACAAAGCTGCTGTGAGATTTGGCTAACAAGAAAGACTGCTTATGGGTTCGATGGGTTCATGCTTACTACATTAAGCAAGGTAACCTCTCCTCTGTTAACACTCCAAAAACAGCATCTTGGGTGATCAGGAAAATACTGGAAAGTAGGACCTATATACTGGAATGCCCTCAGTTGCATGGTGATCTTACTGTTCGATTGCATAGTGTATGCAAGCTTAACAAGTTTAGCATATAGAAACTATATATATCATTGCTTCCCTGCTTTACAAAGGTTACATGGAAGAATTTGTTATTAATTGGCAATGTCCTTCCTAGACACAAATTCACTGTTTGGCTTGCTGCTCATCATAGTCTTCCTACAGTGGATAGACTACTGGTGTTGGGCATTCAAATTCCAGTGGACTGTGCTTTTTGCAAGCTACATGTGGAAGACTTTAATCATCTGTTCTTTGGCTGCCATAGCACTAATAGTTTATGGAAAAGAATATGCAATTGGTTGGGATATTCTCGAACTATTGGCTGTTGGGATTCTGAGCTCAATTGGATATGTAGTATAGCTAAGAGCAGGCAATGGCATAATTCGATAACAGCTGCTGCATTCATAACTACAACTGCACTTATTTGGAAAGCAAGGAACCATATTCGATTTGAAGGTGCTACATATGTGGAGGATTTGCTATGTCCAGAGATTGCCTTATTGATACATATTCGAGGCAGTAAAAACAAGCAATGGCAAATTGGACTGAAAAAGCTCAACTATTTTCCTTAGCCTATGACATTACATACCATAGACAGATTTGTATATACATAGCCAAATAGTGTAGTGAGATTCCTGTATTAGTATAGTATTTAGTCCAATACTACTATCATGACCTTCGATATACATATACTTTGTTATCAATGAAAGCTTAATTTTACAAATTAGCAAAAAGGAACTCCTTAATTAATCTTAGTGAACTTTTACCAAACACCCTGTTATCTCTCTTTAGTAGAATAATGAACTAATTGCAATATCACTAAATCTTTCGATCCTATTTTCTAGTCTTCCTTTGACTCGATGTCCATTTTTTTTAGTATTTTATGGCATTAATAATTTTACATATTATTTGTAATGACCTAATAGATCATCTTTAGGAGTGGCAAATGGTTAGGGCGGGTTGGATACGGTTCGGGTCGAAAACGGATAATGAAAAATTGGTAATATTTTGACCCGATCCATGTTTAATACGGATAAAAAATAAATTAATTGGCGGATAACATGGATAACTATATTATTCATGATTCTTGCATATGATCACTTTTGGGAGAATTCTTAGTCTCCCTAACTTGAGGAACCCTCAATTTGAGGCTCTACAAATATAAAAGTTAGACTCATTGGTTATCTATTGGTTAACCATGGGTTATCCATTTTCTAAATGGATAATATGGTTCTTATCTATATTTGACTCATTTTTAAATAGTTTATTATTCAACCCATTTTTTAATGGATAATATGGGTGGTTAACTGTTTTCTTTGAACTATTTTGCCACCCCAAGTCATCTTTAATTTTAACTTTCATTTATGTGTTCCGAGATCTCGAATAGCTCCATTCAATGTATGTTTTAGGACCTATATGTATGTTTGTTTAAGGTCCCGAGAGTTTCATACGAGTTTTGAATAAGGGTGAGAAATTCGGCACTTTGGGCCGTAGAACCTCGAATCTGCAAGCGTGTTGGTCTTACTTCAAGAGCTTATATCTTTTAATCTATAAGGAATTTGGAGATGATCCAAGAACGAAAGTTGTAGATCTTTGAGTCTAGTTTCCAAAAAGTTAAAGAAATCATTGGGACATTTATAAAGAAAGTTATGATCGATTTATTGAGGATTGGTACTGCAATTTTCACTACAATTTCTGTCCGAAAATAAGCTACCTAGGAAGCTCAAAAATGCATTTCAGCTTCTTTTCTCCATTATTTTGAAACTACTCCAAAGGTGGCGATTTCTTGAAGAGTTCTTCAAGAAAATTATTGGGGTAAGTGATTCTAACTCATATTTGACTAAATTTCATGATTCCATAATTATTTTCATTGTTAAATTATTAGAAATCAAAAAAATTATAAAATATTTCAAAATTGTAAAATGAAGAGTTGAAAGATGATTCAATATCAGAAGTTGTTAGTTTTGGTATGGTTGAATTTGTATTATAATGGGTGTTCGGATTTTGTAAGTTTTATCAGATTCAGAGGTGCGGGCACCGAGGGTTGACTTTCGTTGACTTTTTTGAAAATGATTTAAATTGAACCTCGTTTGAATTGTGAGTAGTTTCTATGTTTAATTTGAATTGGTTGGTTCAAAGGCTTGTTCGAAAGGAAAGACCGTGGTCGAGTGATTGCTTGTGTTGCGAAACAAGGAAAATATCGTGGTTAACCTTGACTTGAGGAAATATGACTTGTCTTTCTATTTGCTACGTGATTAAATATGTGGGTACAACATATATGTGAGATAACGAGTACTTATGTGTTGTATTTGAGTTAAAGCATGATGGTGAAATTTGTTTTTTTGCGATTTATTGCCTATTTAATTACGATGTCTATGCTTAGGTTAGACTATCACTTATTTGATCATTCTTTCCATATTTATTGTCATTTAAGAATTATTGAATATTTTGGAAGTTGAGATAGGTACCCTGGTATCATATTGGACGATAAATACAAATCCCTGCATTTAGTTTATTTTTTCGAATTTATATTATCATTGCTCCACGGTAAGGAAGAATATAAAAGCATAAAGGGTGATGTCATGTAATTTTTGCATTATTATTTATTTGTTTATATAGTGAGGAAGAGAGTTAAAGTGCGAAGGGTGATGCCGTGTCATTATATTATTTATTTATTTATTATATTATGGCAATGAAGAGAGTTAAAACACGAAGGGTGATACCATATCATTTCATGTTACTTATGACATCATTTCATGGCAAGGATGAGAGTAAATACACGAAGGGTAGTGGCGTTCCATTTTTATATTATGAGCTACTTGTCTTCACATTATTAGTGATTTATTTGGCTGCTACGTGATATTTCTTCTGCCGTAATTATCGTTCCTTTTCCCTTTCGCATGTTCCCTCCCAATTTGTGTAATTTTAATCATTGGGTCCGCTATTGCTTGTATATGTATATATTTGCATAGTTGTTTACGTAGGTGTCCTGTCATAGTTTCGTCACTACTTTGTCGAGGTTACAAAGTTCATAGAGTCGGTGCATATTTTGGAGTCGGTCCTAGCGGCGGTCAATAAATTTTACGCGAATTGATAGCCAGTTCGGAGATTTGAGGTGCAGTTGCACGGCGTTCACAGCTCTAAAGTCTTATTCTGCCTTATGCTATTTGTTTATTTCTATTTCGTATTTATTTCAGTTATATTGGTTATCTATTATTATTTAATTTTAATTGTTAATATGGCTAAAAATTGTTCTAATGTTAGCTTGTTTAGCAAGTCAAATATTATGCGTCATTACGGCCTTGAGAATAGAAATTTCAGATTGTGGCACGTTAGTATCAGAGCACTAGGTTACCTAGGTCTCACAAGTCACAAGCAAGCTTAGTAGAGTCTAAAAAATTGGTACGGTGACATCTGTACTTATCTTCAAAAGGCTCTGGAATTTAGGAATAATTTCACTTCTATACTTCTCTGTCATGTGATTTTATTTTATCATCGATGATTGAATCATCCTATTTTTGTTCTCTCGCAGCTGACGAGACCACGCACTGCATCAATAGTTGGACATGAGTCGGAGCCCCAAGTAGTAGCTATGACTAGGGGCAGAGGTCGAGGCCAAGGTTATGACATAGGTCGAGGCCGAGATCGTGCCAGAGGCTGAGGCCGAGGTAGAGGTAGAGATCAGCTTAGAGCTCGAGCAGCAGTATTTGCAGTGGAGCCTCGGTAGATTTTGAGAAGGAAGTTCCAGCTCAGACGGTACCCATCAGACCAGCTCAGGTTCCGGAGGGGTTCATAGCCACTCTAGTGCTTCAGGACACTCTAGTTTGTTTGGTGAGCCTTATGGAGAATGTGGCCCAGAATGATACATTTTCGGTGTAACCAGCGTCTCACGGGCTGGGGAAAGAGCCTAGGCTCCGACAACTCCCATTCCGAAGAAGAAGACTCCCTAGTATCAGGCTCCAGCAGCCCCGCCAATTAGGGTAGTTCGGCCAGTTATTGCTACATAGGCTGGTGATAGGCTTGTTTTGTTTTTTGAGGCTATGTTGAATTGGATAAGTTTACCAAAATCTTTTCATTTCACTGGTGCATCTTTTGACGACCCAGAAGACTTTCTGGACCATTTAGATGAGGTGTTGTGCAACATGGATATAGTAGAGACCAATGGGGTTGATTTTGCAGTATTTTAGATGAGTGATTTCGCCCGGAGATGGTGGAGAAATTATATGTTGACTACACCAGCCGGGTCGCCTGCACTTGCCTATGATTAATTCTCACAACCATTTCTAGATAATTTCATTTCTGTCATCCTAATAAAGGAGCACCGCAGGCATTTAGAGCGTCTTCAAAATGGTAGTATGACTGTTACCCAGTACGAGACTAGATTTGTGGACCTAGCTCGCCATGCCACTATCTTTCTTTCTACCGAGAGGGAGAGTAGGGAGATTTATTGATGGGCTCACTTATAGTATCAGGCTAAAGATGGCCCAGGACAACAAGAGTGATATTTCTTTCCAGAAGGTCGTAGATATTGCGAGGCAGATTGAGCTGGTTCATGCTCATGAGAGGGAGCAGTATTAGTTAAGAGGCCTCGTTATTTAGTTAGTTTCAGTGGTGCCTCATCCAGAGGTATGGCTACTTTTGGTGGAGGCCATCCTCACAGGATATTTCATTCATTGCTTCAGGCATCTCACAATGTTTTAGGGAGTCGCGGTGCTTATGTGTCTCATTCAGAGCAACTAGCCTACAGTGCTCCACAGGTTCCTATTAGTGTACCTCCTATCCCTAGTTATCGGAGTGGTTACCTAGGTCGATAGAGCCAGTTCTAGGGTCAGCAGTCACAACAGCCAAAGGCTTGTTATGCTTGCGTCGATCCAAGGTACATTGCTAGATTTTGCCCCGGGGCACAAGGCAGCATGCAGCAACAGGGTTATTGTGACGTGATTCCGGCACCGGTTGATCCACTACCGCTCATCCAGCTAGAGGTAGAGGTCAGACTACTAGATTTGGAGTAGGTCGTTAGAGGTGGAGTCAAAGCAGTTAGAAATCATCCCAGAGACGTAATTCAAAGTAGTGGGGCCCAACCCCAATTTTATTCTTTTCCAGCTAGGCTTGAGGCCAAGTCATCTCGTGTTGTTATCATAGGTATTATTCTAGTTTTCTATAGAGATGCTTCAGTTCTATTTGATCCGGGATGTACTTATTCTTGCATGTCATTCTATTCCACTTCGCATCTGGTTGTGCCTTGTGATTCTTTGAGTGCCCCTATTTATATGTCCACGTCGGTAGGGGATTATATTATTGTAGATCGTGTCTATCGCTCATGTGTGGCTACTATTAGGATTCTTGAGACAAGCGTAGACTTTCTACTTCTCTATATGGTAAATTTATATGTTATCTTGGGTATGGATTGGTTGTCACCTTCTCATGCTATATTGTATTTTCACGCCAAGACAGTTACCTTAGACCTTCCAGGGTCGATTAGAGTATAGGGGGACTCCTAGCCATTCTACTAGCAGGGTTATCTCTTATATTAAGGCTCGACGTATGGTCGAGAAAAGGGTCTAGCTTATTTGGCTTATATTCGCGATCCTAGTGCAGATTTTCCTTCCATAGATTCAGTTCTAGTTGTTTGTAAATTCCTAAAGATGTTTCTTACAAATCTATCGGGGACGCCACCCAACAAAAATATTGACTTGTGTATTAATTTGGCACTGGCAGCCTATTTGTCATATGGCCCCACCAGAGTTGAAGGAATTGAAGGAGCATCTGCAAGATTTTCTTTATCAAGGATTCATTAGACCTAGTGTCTTGCCCTATGGTTCTCTTTTATTGTTTGTGAAGAAGATAGATGGTTCGATGAGGATGTGTATAGACAATCGGAAATTGAACAAGATCACTATCAAGATTAAGTATCCTTTTATCGAGGATTGATGACTTATTTTATCAGCTTCAGGGTGCCCAGATGTTTTCGAAGATTGATTTGAGGTATGGCTACCACCAGTTAAAGATAAGGGCGTTCGATGTCCCTAGACAACTTTTCGCAATCAGTCTGGGCATTATGAGTTCCTTGTGATGTTATTTGGGTTGACAGATGCCCAACAATATTCATGGAGTTAATGAATCGGGTGTTTAAGCCTATTTGGATTCTTTCGTGATTGTATTCATTGATGATATTTTGATATACTCCTGCAGTCGAGAGGAGCACGAACAACATCTTTGGATTTCATTTCATATTCTAAGAGATAGTCAATTATATGTCAAGTTTTCCAAGTGTGAGTTTTGGTTAGACTCAGTCACTTTTTTGGGGCATGTTGTATTGGTAGAGGGCATAAAGGCGGATACTAAGAAGATTGAGGCAATTTAGAACTGGCATAGACCAACTTCAGCTACATAGATTTTCCTAGGTTGGCCCATTATTATTGCAGGATCGTGGAGGGGTTACCAGATTGACCTAGAAGAGTGCCCCATTCAGATGGTTGGATGAGTGCGAGTTGAGCTTCCAAAGCTCAATACTGCTTTGACTATGGTGCCAGTATTGGTGTTGCCCATAGGTTCATCATCCTACATAGTGTACTGTGACGCATCTCGTATTGGGCTCGGAGTAGGATTGATGCATGATGACATGGTAATTGCATACGCATCGCGACAATTGAAGGTTTATGAGAAAAAATTACCATGTTCATGATCTAGAGTTGGCAACCACTGTTCATGCACTGAAGATTTGAAGGTATTATCTGTATGGCATATCGTGTGAGGTATTAATGTATTATCTGTATGGCATATCGTGTGAATACTTACGCTGCGTGTATCTGAAGTTTAGACCTAGTGCAATATTAATACAAATGTCGAATGAGAAACAAAATGTTTGCCAATGTTAATGTACCTTGTCGAGCAGCTCATCTCAATTGGAAATTGGACACCAAAACTAGAATCAATTTTCATAACATCAAACTTATTAATTAGCATAGATTTCAATCACTGATTTGGCTATTAGTGTGGTACCGTGGGATCCCAAATAATTTATCACACTAAAATCTCTAGCTTTTGTCTACCTGCAGAGTCTAATATCTTGGAATCTGTCCTCTATTTTCTTTTTTTGGGCATAGGGATTTGACGTAAATGTGGAAAAATACTACTCTAGTTTTTTCACAGCTCCTGAAAAAATAGGTAAAATATCACTTCAATTTTCTGTTTTGGGGCTATAACTTCACCAAGGCGACAACCAGTAATTTATGGTTTACATCCGAATGCTAAAAAACGATTAAGAGAAGAGCAATACAAAGTATTTAAAAAGAGGATTCCTTTCTCTCTTTACTCTTCGAATTTATTATATAGCCTTGATACTATTTAACAGTAGAGATGGAAATTCGACTATTCAATTAAAACAAAATATTGTATTGGTCCCAATTGATGTTCATATGAAGACTTCTGCTTCCTACTCTGAATGTTAAAGTGAAGCAGCCCAACTCGAGATATTTTAGATATTTTTAAGATTAATTGTATCTTCCACTAATTTATATAATTAGTGTATTAGTGTTAGTTCAATCACAATTAATTAGTGGCCAAATATAAACATCTGTTAGTGTTTAGCTAGCTTAACTCTGTCTTTATATACTTGTATTTAGTGGGAGAAGTTTCATTGATTTTCATAGATTTTTAATGGATTAGAAATTCCTTTTCTTCCGGAATATTCATCTACTTGTCTTCCTCTTCTCTCCTCATCGAATAACTTCGAGCTTATGGTGCTAAGTTTCCCCCCATTATTGCTGTTACATTCTTAGCTCAGCTAAAGAAGAAATTACTATTTAATTGGCGGAATTTTGATATGGTATCAGAGCAAGGTGAGAAGTTCCGATTCGTTTTCCCAGATCTGTTGAATCTAGTTTCATCATTCTTGTTTTTGTTTTGATCATGTGCATGCAGACTTTGATCTCATCGATTTCAATTCTCTTAGAATTCTTTATCAGAATTCTAGATTTGTAGTCAGAATCTTGTGCTGGTTGATTAGTTGAAATTTACACTTCGTAAGAGATGGCTACTGACGGAGATGATGAACTGTCTACATCGACGATGGCTGAATCTCCTAATCATGCAATTGTTGACACCAGCAGTCCTTTTTATATGCATCCCTCTAATAATTTGAGAATAGCCCTAGTTCCTGTTCCATTTAATGGATTTGGTTATCGCTCATGGAGAAGAGGTGTGATGACAGCTCTATCAGTGAAAAATAAACTAGGTTTCATCAATGGTGACTGCAAAAGGCTAGATCCAGACTTCTCAAGCTATCAATTATGGGGAGATGTGATGATATGATGACTTTATAGATTTTGGAATTCCTTGGCGATGGAGCTTATAGACAGTATTGAGTATGTGATATATGCAATCTAGTTGTGGAAAGATCTTGGAGATCCAATATGATTAAACAAATGAAACAAAGCTCTACCAAATTCAAAAGGAGATTAACGACTTGTCTCAAGAAGCTCTTGATATTACTGGTTACTATACAAAAAAAAAAGTTGTGGGACGAACTTACTATTCTGATTGCAAATCTCATTGCACCTGCAACTGCACATGTGGAGCGAGGAAAAGTATGCACAAAAGTAGAACATGATAGAAGGTTAATACAGTTTCTTATGGGACTGAATGAGACCTAATATGTGGTTCGAGGAAGTATCTCATGATGGATCCTCTTCCCACAATTGCATAGGCCTTCTCATTGCTAATTCAAGAGGAAAGGCAGAGAGAAATTAAACTTCATAACCACTTAGCCCTTGAGTCATCAGCTCTAAATGTCAACACAAGCAGGACAATATCATTCAAGACAAATTATTCACACAATAACTCTCAGAACTATAGAAATAGACCCTTCTGTGATTACTACAAAAAGCAAGGACATAGGAGAGAAAAGTGTTATAAACTTCATGGTTATCCTCAAGTCTTCAATCAAAATCAGAATCCAAATCTAAGTCACAACCAGGCTTCCAGTTTCAATCAAACTCCAAGACAAAAATATAACTATGGGAATAATTCCGGTGTGAACCAAAGTACCAGGTTCAATAAGGGAAATAGAGGAATGGCTAATGCACATGTAGCAGCCACAGATACTCAGCATACTGGTGATAAGAACTGTAGTGCTCAAAGTTCCAGTCTCACAAAGGAAGAATACAGTCAACTTGTGAATCTACTACAACAGTTCCAATCTGGAGGAGGGAGAGACAGCTCAGACAATGTCAACACTTCATCAGTAAACTTTGCAGGTATCATAGCATGCACCTCCTCTATTGATTTTGGGAAACTCTCATGTGAATGTTTCAAGAACAAGATTGATTCATGGATTATCGATTTAGGAGCATCAAATAACATGGCCTTTAGTAGATCCTTATTAACCACTATAGTAACTTTACCTTATCCTCTGCTTGTCATTTCCCCCAATGGCTACAAAGTGAAGGTGACTGATATTAGTAATGGTGTGCTTACTCTTAAGGTCACTTTGAATAAGATAATGTTTGTTCCTTCCTTTAAATACAACCTGATCTCGGTTCATTCTCTAGCTTCTCATCTTAGTTGCCTTGTTGCCTTCATCAAGTCACGCTATATATTGCAGGCCCCTTCAATGAGGAGGCCTTTGGTGATTGGTAGAGTCAAATATGGGTTTTACATCTTATGTTCAAGGTGCTTGAAGAACAACAGTTCAAGTCCTTGAGCAAATGTCATTGATTTCCTGTCCACCCATGTCACTCACTGCACTTGTAACACACAATGTCCACTTCATTATATAATAAATAGATCATCTCATGTCAATAAGTGTGTTTTATCATCTTTAATTGTAAATAGTTCAAGTGTAGGAATTGAAAAACAATTTCTTTCTAAGAGTTCATCATCTAATCTTCCTAGTGCTTTTTCTCATATGTGTGTAGGAAACAATGTGGATGTTCTATGGATAACAGACTTGGGCATGTTCTCATTGTAAAAAAAAGTTATTTCCTCTATCCTTGTAACTTTTCTTCCAAACAAACATTTAATTGTACCATCTGCCTAATGGCCAGACAGGAAAGGCTTCCATTTCCTCAAAAAACTAACACAACCAATAATATTTTTGAGCTTCTACATGTTGATTTATGGGGATCATATCATGTGTCCACACATGACAAGTACAGATATTTCATGAACACTGTGGATGATTTTAGTAGGTCCACTGGGACTCATCTCCTATCCAGTACAAGCTATGCTCATCAAGTTCTTAAGGGATTTTTTAGTCTGGTGGAAAATCAATTTAGAGTAAATGTTAAAGTTGAGAGAACAGATAATGGACCGGAGTCCACCAATGCACAAACAAACATGTTATTTCAATCCAAAGGCATAATACATCAAAGAACTTTCCCTTACACTCCATAACAAAATGGTGTAGTAAAAAAAATCATAAGTACCTCCTTGAAACAGTTAGAGCTCTCCTCTTTCAATCTAAACTGCCCTTAAAATATTGGGGTGAATGTATACTCTGTGCATCCTTCCTTATAAGCAGATTGCCTTCCATTTCTATTAATGATCAAACTCCATATGAACTATTGTATAAGAGTGTCTCGCGGACGCGACCGACGCTCAACCGAATAAACCTGACTGAGCAAGCTTGTTAGATTTCATTCTAGCCAACCTAGTTCTTAAATAAAAAGAGGGAATGTTATTCCATTTAATCAAAATGCTAAACAATCTTCCACTAGCAACTTTTATTTCATTTCCGTTAATGGCTTCATTCATATTTCAAAATATTACTAGTTACAAGTTAATGAAAAACATGCTTGTCAAATATTAACATTTCTAGCCCTGAAGCCTAATATCAACCACCACCCACAAAGAGTCTACGGAGACTCTAAGTACAATAGAAGAGAAATAGAAAAATGCCGACAATAAGGATCCGGATATACCTTAAAACATAATGAGAAATGAACAAAAGAAGTATGACATGACCTCGGGATAGAGTAAGGCTCACCAAGTCTGCTGGGAAGAGAATACTGCAATCAACGATTGATGCCCCTCGTTATAGAACAACATGTATCATAAAACGACACAGCGCTCCCGGCAATAGGGACATTAGTGACGTCGAATAGCACTAGTATGTAAGGCTAAAAGACTTCTTTCAAAATAGAATGTCAATATAAGCAGAAACAACACATAGGAGCAGCAAGTCACAATCTACAATATCCAACAACTAATTAAAACATAAGGATTTTCAAGTAAGAAAATAATTTAGATATATATATTTGGTTGGGAGATCATTAGCACCGATCTACCACCGTCTTTGTTAGCATGGAGTCCGATCACACCCGATCGGCTAGGCCATCTCCCCACGGAACAATGTGATTTGATATTATGGTGCAAAAGAAAGTTATCACAAGAATCGTACCACCATGTGCGCAACATGGAGTCTGATCTCCACCCAATCAGCTAGGACGCCTTCCCACATATGCCGTGTGGGTTGACTTTTTCTTTTCCAATTCATAGGTAGTAGCTTCATCCCACTTTGAGGGAAATAGCCACACTCTACCCCTACACCGATATGTTTAGTTTAAGGTGTGGTCCTTATGACCCACCCTTCCTCGGTGTTGGTAATGATGCTCCCGAAAATATTTTAATTTGATTTAATATTTCACACAATTGTAGTATAAATACAAGTATACAAATATAGTATAAATGCAACCATGGTTATTTCCATGCCTTTCCTAATTTATAGCTTTTATAAGTATTCTCAATCTCTCTCGATAACAATATCTCTTTGGCAATTTGGGCCTTTCACAAGATTTATCTTTCTGATGGCACGAAGGCCGCATATGATTTCCCCATTTTCATCTCCTTTATTTCCAAAGATCGCCAACCAATATCAATGCACCAAGTATTCCAGAAATTTTGTATATATTCGAGTTTAATAGTTATAGAATTATCAATCATAAAGGATCCTCCCTAAGGAGGGACATGTCAACCAATAATTAAAATGCATATTGGAATTATGAGCAAGCAATCACCTCAATTATCCTTAAGTTATTCTTTTCCCGTTTTAATAATTGTACAATTTCAACATCGGAATGTATAAGGACTCGCATTGTAATGTATGTATTTAAAAAGTCAAGGTAATATCTAGAACAACCACTTATGGGCTTAGTTCGGGTACTAGACCTTTAGGTCATTCTATTTTTGAAGCAAGTTCATAACCGTTGGGTCGAGGCTTATTTCGGAATTTGTTTCACATTTTCCCATTTGATTCACTTCCAACCATCTTTACAATTTATCAGCTAATAGACACACTCAAGCAAGGCATTTAGTACACATAAAAAAACTAGGGGCATTAAGCAAATTGAATTCTCCTCGGCCTATTAAGATACTAAGATTCAGTTAAAGTGACTCAAGGCTATACCATTTTGGTGGTAAACCACACTTAAACTTACGAAAATAATGTAGAGTTCACTTTTGAGAGAGAAAGTTTAGCCTGCATACCTCGATTGAGCTCCCCTTAAGTCCTACTATACTCCGAGACTCTTAGCAACATAAATCTTTCGGGAACATGACAAATTGAACCACAAATTAGAGCGGTGATCACAGTTCTAGCTTAATTGAGCATATTCTCAAACACTAAGTGTGCATTATGCTTTTAATACTATTTTGTGAAAGATCCTACCATCCCTCATCCCCTCATTAGCTCAAAACCTAACCAAATGCTTTTAAGAACTCATGCATGCCAGATATCTACTTTCATCCTCATCAATTTACCCTCATATGGTCTACCCTAGTTATATCTAGATATCAAGAGCTGGAGTTACAGAACCTTACCTTTTTGGAAGAAGACCTAGGTGCCTTTCTTGACAATCTGAAGCTCAAGTAAGATTTTTGGATTATTGTTCATGAAGAACCCTTCTCTCTCTATGTCCCTCCCTCCCTCCCTCCACCCTCTCTCTATCTCTCTAAATGCATCAGAAAATATCCCTAAAATGAAGGGTGGTGTGTAATTTATTGACATGGGGTCGGGTAAGAAAATTAGAAATTTGAAGCCCCGGAACAGAATGCGATCATATAATGGACATGCGGTTTGCAAAATGGACCACAAAAATGGTCCCAATCAACTGAACACACTGACCGGGTTTGCGACGAGAATGTGGTCTGCATTCATGTTCTCCGGTCGCATAATGCACCGTTGAATTACCCTTCACAAAATCCCAAGAAAATTATGCGACGAGTATGCTATCCGCATTTCATTTATGCGATCGCATAATGGACCGTATTTTAACCTCAATTTTAACTAACCCACTAACTCACTTTGCATTAGAAATGCGGTCCGCATACTTGATTTGCAATCACATTCTGGACCGTACAATAGCACTTTTCTGAAAAATATAATTTCTTGACTTTTTAATGCACAACTTAGTCCAAAAGGGTCTGAACCGTTGCGAGCTTAATTTTACGAATTTTTATCACATATTCCTAACTTGGCACTACGAGACCTCAGGATTTGAGCAAAAATTTTCACGGGGCCTTACAAAGAGAAAGCCAAAGTACTCTCACCTAAAACGTTTTGGCTGCCCGTGCTACCCCACTGTACCTAAACTTCATAGAGACAAATTTGAACCTAGAACAACACCACATATGTTTGTTGGCTATCCCTTCAATAGAAAGGGATAAAAAGTCCTAAGTTTGGCCACTGGAAAGATCACCATTTCCAGATATGTAGTTTTCAATGAGTCTATCTTTCCATTTGCAACCAATTTGGATATATCTCCCCAATCATGTGTACCTCATTCAATTCCTTTTATTGAACCTCTATGTGAGCAACCTTCTAATAGTACAAACATTACGCAACAAACATCTGAACATTTGAGTGTTCAAGTAGTCATCTGATAACACAATTAATCTCATGTCAATCATACTTGATTCCTGGTAGCTCTACCACCATGAAAACAAGCAATATGATGCAAGTGGGTTTACAAAGTGAAGCATAAAGCTGATGGTAGTATATAAAGGTTCAAGGACATATTAGTTGTGAAAGGCTACACACAACAGACAAAAATTGACTATACAGAGACATTCTTCCTAGTAGTGAAGATGACAACAGTGATAGCATTAATAGCCACAGTAATGAAGAAGAGGTGGTGCATATCTCAGCTAGATGTAAATAATACCTTCCTCCATGGAGACCTCAATGAGGAAGTATATATGCAGACCCCACTTGGTTTGTTATGGATAAACCTGGATATGCAAACTAAACAAGTCTTTCTATTGTTTAAAGCAATCTAGTCGACATTGCTATACATAACTAACTGAAACTTTGTGTTTAAAAGGATATACACACTCCATGAATGACAACTCTCTCTTTTATAAGAAAAATGAAAATTCCTTGGTATATGTTATAGTATATGTGGATGATGTGCTACTTACTAGAATTGATCAAGAAGAGATCAAACAATTGAAAGACCCCTTACATGAGCAGTTTAAAATCAAAGATCTGGGACAACTGCACTTCTTTCTGGGGCTAGAATTAATGTACAAAGATGATGGTGTAATAATTTCTCAAAAGAAACTTGTGTTGGACATGTTGAAGGAGTATAACTACCTAGACAACAAGTCTTGTTCTTCACCCTTAGGCCCTACAATAAAGCTAAAGGCTAAAGAAGGTATCATCCTATAGGATCCAACATATTGCAGGAAACTGGTAGGAAAGCTAAATTTCCTAACAAAACACTAGACTGGATATTGCATATAGTGTTCAATACTTGAGTCAATTCATGCAAGAGCCTAGAGAACCACATTTTAAAGCAACTTTCCATCTGTTTATATACCTGAAAAGTGATCCCACTCTGGGAATCTTCATGTCTAAGGATACAGATTATACAGTCAAAGCATATTGTGACTCTGATTGGGCAAGTTGTCCAGATTCCAGGAAGTCCATTACAGGCTATTTAGTGCCTCTGGGAAATAGTCCTGCTAGTTGGAAGTCCAAGAAACATGAAACTATATCACTATCTTATGCAGAAGCAGAGTACATGGCTTTGAGGAAAGTAGTGAGGGAACTGGTATGGTTGAGCAGGTTGTTTGAAGAACCAGATGTCCCTTTTCCAATGCCTATTTCAGTTTCTGTGACAGTCAATCAGCACTTCACATTGCCAAGAATCCAGTCTTCCACGAGAGAACCAAGTACATAGAAGTGGACTGTCACTTTGTGCGCGATCAATTACAAGTATGATTAATTTCACTCCACCACATTGCAACATACAATCAACTGGAAGATATTTTGTCTAAAGCCTTAATTGGAATCAAACATAGTGCCACTTTGAGCGAGTTGGCTGTGTTTGCAAAACCTCCAACTTGGGTGGTGGTGGTGGTGGTGGTGGTGAAGGGATGTTAAGATTAATTATATCTTCCACTAGTTTATATAATTAGTGTATTAGTGTTAGTTCAGCCGAGTATAGATAGATGTCAGTTAGTTGACAGTCATTATTTAGTTAGTTTTCTTAACTCTGTCTGTATATATTTGTATATAGTGGGAGGAGTTCCATTGATTTTAAGAGATTTTGAATGGAATAGAAATTCCTTTTCTTCCAGAATGTTCATCTACTTGTCTTCCTCTTCTCTCCTCATCAAATAACTTCGACCTTATGGTGCTAAGCTTCCGCCATTGTTGATGCTGCATTCTTAGCTCAGCTAAGGAAGAAACAATTGTTCCATTGGTGGAATTTTGATAGACATCGTAGTCGTTCCTCATAGTTATTTTGGCTGATTGACCTTTCAATATACTAGTTTCAATAACTCTCATTCGTTACACCTCTTCCTAGCTGCTTGGCCTGTAGCAGGTATTTGGTTTACCGCTTTAGGTATCAACACTATGGCTTTTAACCTAAATGGTTTCAATTTCAATCAATCTGTAGTTGACAGTCAAGGTCATCTAATTAGTAATTTGGTTGATATCATTAACCGTTCTAACCTTAGTATGGAAGTTATGCAAAGTTCAATCTCGATATAAAATTTTGCGTACAGTAGGCTTTGAACTCGTGATATACTTTGAACTAAATTCTTGGTGTAATTTCCAGAACGTAGCCTAGCATCTTATTCTGGTGAAGATTAACAATCTGTAATTTTTCACCTAATATCTAGATGATAATGCAGAATATAGCAACATTCACTTTGTAATGAAGAAAGTAAAGATGCACTAAATTGAGCTTCCCAAAGATAGTGAAGAAAAAAATTTCATATATAATTTCAAGAAACACCCCCGTATACCCACAACTAAAATGGACTATACCCCAAAACTAACCAAAAGAGTACACACAATTTCTCCTTGTACACCAATAACAGTCAAAGATTTAACTCTAACCCTCACTCAGTTTCTCTTAGCCAACTTACTGGCTATTGCTCTTTTGTTTTCCCCCTTTCTTGCCAAAATCTTCTTTATTAATGTACATTCTACTACAAATATACCCCTTCCCTTCTGTAGGCCGTCGAAACCATTTCCCATTTAGCCCATGCTTTCCCAAAACCCAAAAGATTGAAATAGGAAAAAACAAAACTTGTACCAAGGAAAGGTGTCGAGGATCACCTAGGCTGTGGTCGTGCAGGAAATGATCGCACTGGCCTTAGAGGTGGTCGAGGAGCAGGACTACCGAGGTACATTGTTTGTGATCGGCTAACCATGTCAATCATAGATGGTGTCTGGTAAGCCTGTATCAGACTTGTACTATTAGTGGAATCGCCACGAGCTGTTGCCCTCTGCCAAGAATGTGAACTTAGTCCTGACAAAACATAAGCTCTACCAGATGTTTCATAAACGCGACGATTTGCCATCCTCTCTTGCATTTCCTTCAGCTCAGCATCCAGTGCAAGACATAATTTGTCTCTAGCTTGAGCAGACGCAGTTTCTGATAATTGCTTTCGACAATGCTCAAGAACGGATACTGCAGCTGCTAAATCACCATTTTCAGCTGCAGCTCTTGCTTCTGCCATTGCTTCTGCTGATTGAAGCCGATTACGCTGCTTGTCAACTTCCATTGACACAACAAGCTGTCCAATTGTCTCAGGCCTCTCAATTTTGACATCACTAGCATGATTCAAGGTTACTAAATCTTTCGATAGAGGGTCTTTATATGTACACTTAACTTTTCCAAGGGTCATAAAATCATTGCTTGACCTATCAGCAGGAATGTCAATCATGACCAAGAAATCTCTTTCTTCATCTGCGTATAAGTCACCAACTTTAACGGTGCCTCTTCTGTTATCAGATGTTAAACTGGCATTGTAACTTCCAGATTTTATTGTACTGAGACGCAAAACAGGGTGAATGCATTCAACTTCCACATTCAACTCTTGGACCACCACGCTTAGAAGGCCGCCAATGCACTGAGCAAATGCATCTTGAATAACACTCTCAGCTTCTATGAAGGAAAATGTTCCGCCTGATGTTTCAGAGATTGAGTGCATTGAGACTGCATCGTGGTCAGCACCAAAACCAAATGCATGCACTGGAATATGGAGACCTGAAGCTGCATTACGCTGCATGCAAACAGGAAGCAACGACTGGTAATTAATCTGTGTAGTAGCTCCACTAGGACTGTTAATAGTATACGTGTCTTGTCCATCAGATAACAATATTACGCTGCTAACTGGATTCTTCCACTTGCGATCTGTCATAATCTTGGCACTCTTCTTTAGGGCCTCGGCAATGTTTGTCCCACCATTGGAACTGAGTGAATTCACAGCTTGTAGAGCTTCTTGCTTACCTATATCACTCATCCTATGAAGAGGAAAGAGACGACGAGCAGTAGAAGAGAAGGCAATGACAGAAAGCCTGTCAGCAGGGCCAAGGTTTTGAATAACAAATCCCATTGCTCTCTTTAGCAAAGCAAGCTTGGTACCGGCCATGCTGCCACTAACATCAAGAACAGTGACAAGATCAACTGGAGCTCGGGAATTATGACCTGTAACTGGCATCTCACTCTGGTTTACCCCAGACTGTAGGGGGGCAATAGCATGTGGGGCTTTGAGATGCACCAACACAGCAAAATTGTTGTGAGAAGCTGATTTTGAAACTGCAGAAATCTCCGGCCATGTTTTCACTTCTATTGCATCCACGGAATGATGATTATCCACATCAGTTGATGAGCTTCTCTGGCTGCCGATGGGTTGGTGATCAATTACTTCATCATCATCAAAGACACCTGGCTCCGCGACTTGAAAAAGTGTAGAGATGTTGCGATTGGTATCCAATCGAGCAGGTGGGAGCCGCCTTACAACTGTCATCCAGGCATCATCTTGAGGCCAATGTACATGTCCGTTCCGAGACCTTGGGTGTGATATATCAGTAAGAGGACTCTGAAAAGGTATCTCTTTCCATTTTGCTCTACAAACTGGACAAATTTGGTTCCCATGCTTTACATTTGAAGTGATACAGTTGAAATGGAAAGAATGTGAGCATTCTGCTGTAAAAATTGCATGACCTTGGCCTGGTTTCATGGACATCAAACATATTGCACAAGTACTCTGCAATAAAGAAAACAAGTAAGGAATAAAACCCCTGACTATTCTTTAAAGAATAATCTAACATGAACATGTCGTAAAAACTTCAACAAAATGGATGTCTGAAAGCCCTTCCAAAAACACACATTAGTTCAGTTCAATCATTAATCCAATTTCAGCCTAAAGAGGATAGGGCAATGGCTGTAGTACCTAAGTACAAAATATAGCTTTCCGATGGAATCCCGCGTCAGAGATCGATGGGTTCCTTAGACTCTTTATAAGTCTTGGGCTCACCCTTTGAATTAGATTTTGGGGTTGAGTAAGGCCCAAGGTATATTTATCATTTTCATACTCAAGTTTTACAACTCCAAGCATTTCGCGTTCACGCATAGTCCGGGGAAGGGCCGCGCCCCAAAAGGTGTGATGTAGGCACGCTACCTTGATGCAAGCATCCGTGGCTGATTCCACAACTCGAACCTGTGAGCTATAGGTCATACGGGGACAACTTGACGGCTGCTCCAAGGCTGCCCTTCAACAACTCCAAATTTTGTTCATCAAATTTTGTCGCTCATTTCTTTATATCATTGTATTAAATTACAAAAAGTCAACATCTTTGGATTTATTTCTGACAGGTAAACTCAATTTATTTGTAATTCCCGGAAGTCCAACATCTTCTAAATTCTAGATCATGTTTTGCACATATAGAAGCCCCAAGAACAGTTGGTTCGCCGTGAATTGCTGAATCATCCAATCCCAATATTTCCGATGCATATCATAATATATGCATGAAATTTCACTAAAATTTGAACAAATATTAGATTGCAACCTAATTCTAAAACACAATGAGTTTAGTATTAGGAACCTTAAAGGTCGAAGACATCAAATTAAAATCATATCACCATCTTTGTTTTAGTACTTAGTAAGAGTAGTTTTCAGCTGACCTGCCACTTCCCATCAGGTAACTAACAGAAACTCATTTGTTTATAGTAACAACAAAGAACAAATAGTTACTCCACTTAAAAACATAGTAGGCCTATCTACAGAAGGATACAGTTAAATTGCCAACAAAGATCAAGGATTACTGTCATGTAAAGTGAGGCCCCAGTGGTCTGCATGTCAACTAGATTATCAAGACTGCCGCATAAAAAGATGAAACTGATAATGCCTACGCAATTACTGTCACTATTAATGGCTATAAATAAGAATATATTACATGTGCAGACTGGTCTACCATTCAATAAAGTCAATGTTTGAGTAGTCAAATATCAAAGCACAGCGGTGGACAATGGACATAATACTAAAGCAAGCAAACACCAAATCAAACACTTAACTTTTGAATAAAGTAGGCACAAACCTCTCGAGACAGCTAACTACACTGTTAAAATAATCAAGAACCCCACTTATCAAAAGAAGTAGAAATCATTGTTTCAGCCATTAAATAAACCCAATCTTTTTTTTTCAACTCTCAAATTACTTTACTTTGTTGTACTTAACTGTTAAAGGAAAGCTTTGACGTAACCGATAGTCCGAGCCATAAAAACAACCTATTGTAAAAACACAGAATAACACTGCTACGCTTGTTGTAGTTATAATAGTAGTAAGAAGCTCCCAATCAAGGGTTGTACAGGCTTTTTTCTTGGACTATGGCATGAAAAGGGGTGATAAAAAAAATGGCCAAATGAGTAATGTCATGTGTGTAAAAGACTAAAAATAGTGCAGTTGCTGACCAGACAAAGCACTTTCTCAACCAAGAAGGGTAAGTAGAAAAAGGGACTACTCTTATTACACTGTTGTTTTTCTTTTTACAATGAAACCAGTGGACCACTTTGAGGTCCTCTACTTTCACAGATACCTATCTATCCACTTTATCCCCACCCAACATGAAGAATCTGAAAACTACACATTAAAATACAAGGATATCACCATCTTTCCACAAACACAACTAGCTATATTTTCTATATAGCAATAAGAACCACTTGAAAATTGAAAGTTAAGGTAAGGCTACAGGGTCCTCCACATTTATACCCCATGTCATAGAATTAACTTATTGACTTACCATCAATTAATACAAAAGCTAAAGTAAACCAAAACCACTTAATAATAATCTCGTTAAAAGACAAATAATAAGAAACTTAAGAGTTGAAAATTAGCTTGGAGAAAGAATCTTTTCTCTGGTTTCAATTCACACTTGGTCATTGTTATCAACTTTTAATACTCAAAAATATCATCTAAATACCTTTACACTCAAACATCAAGAAAAATATCATCAAACATCAAGAAAATAACTTAATAGATAGTTTCTCAAGAAAAACATTTTCAGCATAAAACATTTTTTCTCCCTATCAAAAATATTCAATTTTTAATTTTTTTGTTAAGATGGTATTTGGACTAACTTGCGCACACTTAAATTATTTTATCGAATGCCTATTATCCCTTGTAAGCACAACAAGATATCATAACACGAATATCAAGTAATTCTGCCAATTCTACCCACTAAGACACTTTCAATTTTGATTCTTGACAATCTAGTAATGGAGATTATTGTTAGATGAACAAGATACTAGCCTCAGAATCCACCAACAACAACAACTACCCAGTATATTCCCATCAGGTGGGGTCTGGGGAGGGTAATATGTAGACGAGCCTTACCCCTACCCGAAAGGGTAGAGAGGCTGTTTCCATTCGACCCTCGGCGCATAGGATAAAATGAAAAGCTGCATTAAAACAAAAACAAAAACAAAAACAAAGACAAAATTAGAAACAAAAACAAGACAAAACAAAACAATAAAGCATTAGTAAATCCCGCAGAAATAACGTAAATAATTATGTAAACATAAGAAACATAAATACAGTCGCATGCAATAATAACAAACCGTAACTACCATACTAACAACCATAAGGGGACATAAGCTAAAACACTAATCATCTATGGGTGACCCTGCTATCCACACCCAACCCCGGGTGAGGCGTACGAAGAACTCTATGAGCCCCTAGCCTACAACCCTGATACTAGACCTCCAGACTCCCCTATCAAGGGTCATGACCTCGGAAACCTGCATTCTAGTCATGTCCTGCCTAATCACCTCTCCCCAATGCTTCTTAGGCCTCCCTCTTCCTCGCCGACCGCCGACAATCTCCAGCCGCTCGCAACTCCTCAACGGGGCATCGGGGCCCCTCCTCCGTACATGCCCGAACCACCTCAGCCTCGCTTCCCGCATCTTCTCATCCACCGGTGCCACCCCTACCTTCTGTCGAATAACTTCATTCTTAATCTTATCTAGCCTGGTGTGCCCACACATCCACCTAAGCATCCTCATCTCCGCAACCTTCATTCTCTGAACATGGGAGTTCTTCACGGGCCAGCACTCCGCCCCATACAACATCGCAGGTCTAACCACGGCTCTGTAGAATTTCCCCTTGAGTTTGTGTGGAATTTTCTTTTCACACAGGACCCCTGAAGCAAGCCTCCACTTTGACCACCCCGCTCCTATTCGATGGGTGACGTCCCCGTCAATCTCTCCGTCCCCCTGAATCACAGACCCAAGATATCGGACACTATCCCTCTTGGCGATGGCCTGAGAACCAAGCATCACGTCCCTGCCTACCCCACTCGGCTCGTCGCCAAACTTGCACTCCAGGTATTCTGTCTTTGATCTGCTTATTTTGAAACCTTTAGACTCGAGGGTCTGTCTCCACACCTCTAACCTTTCACTAACACCAACCCTCGTCTCGTCTATCAATGCTATATCATCAGCAAAAGCATACACCAAGGCACATCCCCTTGGATATGTTTTAAGTGAAGACATAAAATATAAACAAGAAATTATCTACCTTGTGTAATTATCTTAACGAAGAGTAATCCAAATAAACCAAACGAAAAAAAAACATAAAGATTGAAACTTTTTTTACCTTGGAAGATTTGGAGCTATGTTTAGGCAAGCGAAGACCAGAGGAAGAGGGAGTTGGGGTAGTGGGCATATCAACATGGCAATCAGAATTCCTATGTGGGGTCGTCGGAGACAATGAAACAGCATCGGAAAATCTCCCGCCGGACGGCGCCACCGCCGGCGACTCTTCAAGTGTCTTTGGTACATAAAGACACATATTCAAACCCAATGCTAGCTTTGCTTTTCTCCATTTACTCCCCATTTTTTTTCACTTTTTCTACGTAAAAAAGAGCACAAGAAATGCAGCAACTAGCTCGTTATCCACGTATTACGAAAAAGATTCAATATTTATTGAATTTAGATGAAGTAAATGAGAGCAACATTCTTTGTAAAGAAGAGGGGAGCAGATATCTAAGGTTGGCTTTGTTTATGATTTTACTTCTTCATTATAGCGTTATCTTTGAACTACACGGTATCCAATAGCTTTTACAGTTCGGACAAAACAGTTTTATATGCAACTAATATTACGTATACGCATTATTAGGGCCCATTACCCCCCACCCCACACCAACCCCCCTCCTCACCTCTTTGATTTTTTTTGCACATTCATTCCTTGTGCAATTATATCTATTTTGGCCCTTTTTTCTTGTAATTTTAACGATTTTAAATTTTATCAAAAATTATATTATCTGTCGCTGTATCTCACACAAGATATGAATAAAGTTGCATAAACCTATCTTTCATAAGTACAATTTATAAAACTACATTGGGTATGTCGTTGTTGTGGTACATAATTATATTACATTATCTATTATAACATAAAACATTTAATATTTTCAAAATTACAAATATCATTCTTTAAGGAGATTTCACTATAAATATTCTTTTGGTGATTTGATAATGTAAACAAATTATATTAACGTTGTATATGATAAAATCTCACCACTCAACTTTTCTATCATGTTGCAAAAAGAATAATTACATGTAATTTTTTATTTTGCAATATCTATAAGTTGGTAATTTATAGAAAAATGTTATTGTCTTATTACAATTGCTTAAACTACTGGAATAATGTAAAATAAAATAAAATAGGACTATTAGTATACAACTTAAATCATTAAATTTTTAAAACTTTTATCATATTAAGTTGCTTACAAGTTAACTTTATGATAAATATGAATTGATAAAGTCATGATATGCAACTTAAATCCTTTTTTGAGTATATAGAATATATAGTAATTTCACCAAGATGATGCGTTATTTCTATGCTGTCATAAATTTTGACTTTCTATCTTGATGAATTATTTTTTTGAGGACAAAGAAGGGTAAAATTGGAAATTAGGGAGGATGAGACCTTGGGATTGGTGGTTGTAGGAGTGGGTCAAAGTTTTGTTTTGACCTTCGCCTTTGTTGGGAAGTTTTTGGACTTTGTAATATAGTCATGGGTTTTACAAACTCCACTACTTCATGTCTTCTCCTAATTTTTGTATTTGCTCTTAGTCTTAGGCTATAATTATTTTCAATTTCTTGTTTTTAGGCACGATTAATTAATATTTTTATCGCATAAAGAATAAAGTGTTTTCTATTATAGTTTTTTTATTATTTTTAAGATTTGAACTCGAAATTTTTAATTAAAAATGAAAAAGGCGTATGAAGATATAATTTCTAAACATGCATGGATTTCATTTCATTTGAAAAGATGGAGTCAAAGTTAGTATTTAATGCTTGGCTACATTTCAAAATCAAAAATGCATTTTTTTGCCTACAGGAGAACAAGTAATAATGTCAATAGGCAAAAATAATAACGTGAGATGCAATAGTCCACTTTTTTTCTTTATTTAGGCAAATCACATAACTGATTTCTTATATTGTTGAGAATTGTCAAATTTTGAGCAAGCAAAATACGGCTTCTCATAATTTAAGTAAATGAAAATGACAGTTTATTTGGCAGTTTTTAATGTTGATTTTGACTAGTAATAGAAAGAGACAATATCGTGTAATGACAAGAAGATGTTTCTTTTTAGATTTCAAAATGTAGACGAATTCTTATTTGAGAAATTACATACCAATTGATACAATTTCTTTTATTGGCTTAAGAAAGTTTCAATATTTTTCAAATCTTAGCAATTCAAAGACTGGTAGCTTTGGTTTCACCTTCAATATTTGGTGCACCAAAAATGAAAATTAATGACACAAATTTACCAAGAAGTAGTAGAAAAAGAGATAAAGTTTATGTTGGTTGGGACTTTAATAGATGCAAAAATGGAGATTGAGCAACCTCCAACTCAACTTATAATAAGGAATATTTATTTTGAAGCAATAGATATTGGTATTATTCAAGCCATATAAATAATTAGGTGAGATTTCATATATTTGTTGGTTCATAAAACTTTCCAACCATAGTTAGATATTATGAGATGTTGTGATTTTTTTTCCTTAGGTGATTTAAATCATGATGTCCATTTCATTATTGGCCGATATAATCTTTAGAGCGACGAATTTAATTGAACCCAATATTTTTTTTATAAGGAACATAAATATACATATAAGAAACAATTAAATTTTAAAAGATGGTGAGCAGCTTGATTCGCTAAAATGGACACTAATTGAAAACCTTTTATTAGTTTCTTACAATCGTAGACAAGTGATTTGTTACATCTATGTTACATTTAATTTTATTCTCATTCGTTTTTTGCCTAAGTCAGTTTGATTTTGTGAGACACGAGTGGTTACGAAACATCTGATTCTTTTCATTTTTTGTTAAATTAGTTGCGCGCTATTATTTCAAAATTTCATAATGATTTGAATTGTTAAATATATATAGGTGCTACTTTAGCTGAACAAATAAATTTACTGACACAAGTAACAGGCAGAGAAAGGCAGTTGTAGGGGTTCAAATTTAATTGTTCACGACATCTGACGAAGTATGACAAACGACCGGATATTGTTGAGTCAAGCTTCGAAGGGAACGGCCTTAAGGCAAAGAAAGAAATCGTGCCACCCATATAATAGTGTAAGCCCCTTAGGGGACATTAGGAATATTCCGTTAAACATTCCTTGCTCTTTGTTTTCTTACAATTTAGAAGAATTTCTATCTAATATAAAAGTTGGATAGTAACCTTGAAAATGAGGGAGAAAAAACTTTGGGAAAACTACTACCTGAGAACAGAAAGAAACATGTTAACGATCATCTCTTTATCTATTACTTTTTCTAGAGATTATTATATTCAGTTAAGATTTATCCCTTCATATTTGATTGATTTGTTCAAAAAGATTCTAGTATCTTTTGAGTCAAACAGTAATATAATTGCTGTAAAAGGAAAACAAAACTAGGAATGGCAAAACAGGTGGGGCGGATATGGATGCTCTGAAAATGAATAAATTATCGGACCTGGCCCATATTTTAAAGTACAAGGGGGTGGGGGAGGGGTGAATTGTAGCTGATTTTAAAACTTATTGGCTAAGAAGAGAATTAGTCGACTAAACTTCACGGTGGGATCAATGGCAACAGAATTAAATTGTGCAAACAGAAAAGTAAAGGAAGAACAACAATTTCATACTGGTTCAGCACCGGTGTGGTACATACGTCCAATTTCTTTGGGTCACAAGGTTTCTCTTAGATCTTCAATAATTCATTACAAAAGTAATGTTTCTAGTGCGTTCACCACCAACGACAAATAACAACAATATTTTTTCTAGTGTTGACACAACTCTTGTTTTGTTATCTAACTCCTATCTTTTGCGACGCTTGTAGACTCAAGAATACAATGTTTGTTCTAAGAACTAGAAAGGAGTAGAAAGATATGTGAAGTTGCGCAATATTCCTTGTTGATGATAGGCTATAATTACGTATTTTAGTCGATTATTACACTCTAATTTACTGCACTTTAGTTGAGTTTGCGCTTTAATCGCTAGTGTTTTGCACTAACACTATGTTTTATGCTTTGTGGGAGTGATTCCGAACTATATATATATTATAGAATGAATTTAAATGATTTGGAGCTTTGAAGTCTGAGTAAGAGCTCAAGAAATTAAGCCGGAATCGGGTTCAGAGGTCAAATTTGGTAATTAAGCACGCACGAAGACTCGAGTTGTTAGTGCTTTGGCCTTTGTCCTACCAGGGAGTCTATTTTACTCTTTTATTAGTTATGGTGTGCATTGAGGATAATGCATAATTTTAAGTGTGGGGTGAGGAGATTTTCTGGGTGACTTTCTATGCTATTTTAGTTGTGTTAGTTTAATTGAATAATTTCTTTTTAAATAGAAAAGATTAGACTTTTTTCGACGATGGATCTATTTGGCAATTTTCTTGATGAATTTAAGTCTAAAGAAAAAAACAACAAAAAGATTTTTCTTTTGTTAGGTAGTGTAGCAATTACCCCTTGGTTTTTCTTTAAACCACGGTTCTTTTCCAAGGGTCTTGTTTGAACCGGGTGTAGTTAGTTTTCTTTTCTTTTTGTGAGTAGGGGCCATTGTGTTGTGCTTTGAAATAAAATAATATCTCTTGACTTGGTTATGCATTGAGAATAGTGAGTACTTTGGTTATGACGCTTATGCTCAGTTTTTGACTCTTGTAGAAGTACCTTAAATTGTATTATCTTAACTTTGCTTAACTGCTTTCACTAGAGTGTCTATGAAACCAATTCTGAGTGAGTTATGTGCCATGTGTGTGTAAGGATTTATTATATTCTGTGCATTGCATTTGATGCCTAGAACTTGCCTTGTGTGTTTGCAAAGCGAAATAAGAGTTTTGTTCAATCTTGGAAGTAATATATGCATCTCTTTATTGAGCCGGATATGTATATTTTACCCACCTAATTGTTATGTATCTTAGTTAACCTCTTTGAGCCTATAATCCTTTTTCTTTGGCAACCACATTACACGCCTTACCTATTTGTTTGAATTAACCATCTATTTGAACCTTTTCACCTCTCATGAGCACTTGAATTGTTATGAACTTTGTAAAAGTTAAAGTGTGGGGTGGTTGATTTGGCTTTTGAGTGGAACTAATTGAATAAGGAGAAAGGTGCACTGTTTTGAAAAAGGAAGAGCCACTTGAATTGAAAAAAAAAGAGTTGGATTGTTGTGAAAAAAAAATCCTTGATAAGTGGTGGCTCTTGACGTAAGAGTGGTTAAAGAAGAATGGGATAATTTACATTGATGTGAAGGTGGAGTTTTGGTTTGATATAAGTATGGGGTTTAAATGTTAAAATGTATGTATTAAAGTGCTTAGGGAGGTATAGTCACTCTTATATCTAAATGTATCCTACCCGTCCCACAGCCTATATTACAACCAAATAAAGTCCTAATTGATCCAAGATTGAATGAGCTCGATTAGCGGAGTAGTACATTACGGGCAAGCTTATGGTGCATTTTTTGTGGCATATGAATGTTATTTCTGAGAGTGAGTGAATTCTTTCTATCTTGAGTTCCTTAGTGTTCTTATATTTTATTGTGTGGAACTACTCTCTTGTGTTATATGAGGGCACTTGATTCGTGAAGGAAAGGTAATGTCAGTGACCTCTATGTTAGAGCAAGTAGGTGAGTTGTGAATAATGCGTGGTACTTGTGATTCAAATCTTGAGGTGAAGATTTTACGCTTTTATGCTTAGTCTATTTGAAATATTCTTGGTATGATGAGTTAGGAGAATTGCTTAAAAAGGCCGTGTCTATATAAAGTGTAGTTTTAATGCTCAAGGACAAGCAATGGTTTAAGTGTGGGGTATTGATGATATGCTATAATTACGTATTTTAGTCGATTATTACACTATAATTTACTGCACTTTAGTTGAATTTGCGCTTTAATCGCTAGTGTTTTGTACTAACAGTATGTTTTATGCGTTGTAGGAGTGATTCTGAGCTATATAAATATTATAGAATGAACTTAAGTAATTTGGAGCTTTGAATTCTGTGTAAGAGCTCAAGAAATTAAGCCGGGATCGGGTTCGTGGGTCAAATTTGATAATTAAGCACGAACGAAGACTCGAGGAGACATATTGCGCATTGTCTAGTAAAATAGACATAATATTTTGCTCAAAATCCTATTTGGACTCCACAATATATGGTTGGAAATCTAAAGGACTAAAACTTTCATGTTTTATGTTTTTCCAAATTCCAAATGGAACAGGGCGTAACCGCGGTAGGACCACGGTAGAACACTGCTGCAGATTCTGAAGGCCACTCTGGCCGCGGTCCTGGCGTAGCCGCCGAAGGACACATAAATTTCAGGGACCAAAGTACAAAACATGGGATTTTAAGCCCTAAACCCTATATTAAACGAGGTAGGTCGGACAAGAAAGGAAAAGAAGGAGTTTTGGAAGTGAAAAACATCAGAAGGAAGGGCAATAGGCAAGGAGGATCATTGGGCATCAATCTTTAATCTTCTTCTTTGTTTTTTTTACCTTTAATATGAATTCTTTTGTGATTTTTGTTATTTTCATGAGTAGCTAACTTTTGTTATCTAAGGTTTTAGTGAAACCCATTGGGGTTGAATGGGTTGTTATATTATATAGTTTTGAGTTGGTTCTTAATCTCTGTTTGTTCAACTACGTTTTGATTTTGGTTAATTGAAAGGATCTCAATTAGCCGTTCCTATTTATTATGTATCTGCTTGAGAAAGAGTATATATTTTAGGTAGTTGTTTGAACAAAATTACTCTCGGAGTATAGACGAGAGTCATAACCGAGGGTTTAGAGGTTGAATTAGAAATAAGGATACCTCGGGTGCAATCTAAGTGAACTGTAATGCAAATCTAGCTAGCATAGCTTGAGAGAGTGCGTCTAGTAAATTATCATAATTTCTTGAGAGAGATTTATGATAGCTGGAGAGTTCATGATTGATAAAGGCAACTAAGTCAAAGCTATATAAAACATACAATCAAGGAAATCAACAACCGGGAAAACCATTACTTTAAATCTTTATTCCAATTGTTTACAATTAAAGCATAGTTAGTTTTCAGCTATTTATTTATTTTCAATCTTGTCTTCTTGGTGGTATTTAGTAGATACAGCTAAGCTTTAGTTCTCTTTGGGATTTGACTCCGGACTTTTAGACCGGATTATATTTGCATTAACCATTTATCCTTTTTAGGACTAGAGTTGGGTGTGATTATTTGTCCTTCTACTTCTTCTTTTATAATGCTCGGTGAATCTTCTGATTTCTCTTTTCTAGGATCGTAACAACAATCATTGATGGTATTTCCTTGTGAGTCATACACTTCTAAGAGTGAGACCCAATGGTAGCCTCATGAATCTAGCTTGAGAGGTATGGTCATATTCATTCTTAGTTTGAAGTTTTGGTTCCTCCAATTAACCTTGTTTAGAGCTTCCGTCAGATTACCCTTGATTAACTCTCTATCCTTGATTGACCCCCTTTTCTTTTTGGCACGCTTGAGACTGTTTAGCAAGTCCGACTGGTTGTCTTTTCTTCCTTTTTCTTTGATTGATTGATTCTATTTCCATTTAATATCGAGTTTGAAGAACATAGTCGTTTGCTTCCTCTGATTTCATTGTATGATTTTCTTTCCTTTCATTCATCAGTACTGTTGTGAATCTCCACACAAAGTGAGATGACATTAGTCAAGAATCTTTTGATTATTGATCATTATTAAAATTCTAAACCTAAAAATCTCCCCTTTTTTTATGATGATAATAATTCAAAAAGAATTTTACTAATTTACGAGATACTTTCCTTTACGAATGTACTTCTGCTCCCCCTAACTTTGTGCTTCTTGTTTGTTTGTATGCTTCCCCTAACTTTGTTCTCTTTCTTTATTCTCCCCCTTTAACATTAATCAAAAAGAGCAAGAAGAGAATAATAGCTAATAATAATACTAGTTAAGCAGACAAAAATATATACATCTAACAGTTATACCATGCATACTTGACTATATGCCCATCCAAACACAACCAAAAGATAAGTTTTAGCAACCAGCACAAAAAAAAAACAAAGAAAAAGATTATTTAAACAGCCCAAACACTTAATTCCTTTCAATTAGATACTTCAAAGTGTTTATCGCTTTGGTGCAGAAAATATAATAGGAGGCATCAATCTCCTTGGTGACTTTGGTCGGCTTCTCAGTGACATACTCCATAGCGTTGATACCTTGCCTTATAGAGGTCAATAGTTCCTTCCCTTTTTGATTCCTTCACCCAATCTCATGAGAAGCAAGCCCAGCAGGCCCTGATACCTGCAATATTTTGTTGCACTAGTAGCAACTGATATGAGGAAGAGGATTTGTAATTTTTAGATTTATTTCCTCCAGTTTTATGTTGAGGAGTGGATTCTTATGCTTTTTCTTTCTTGAGTCAGGTTCCTTAACAAAACAGTAACCTATCAAGGCAAAGGTTGTCTTGTCATATGGGCTGGAGATGGTTTTAAGGGCATAGAGAGACAAATCTACTTTTACAACTTGCAAGATGTAAGAGATTAGTAAACCATAAGGCAAACTGTTAGCCGAAGATGAGACATCCTAATGCTTTCAAGCATTTGTTGTCGCACCCAAGCAAACCAATTAATAGCCTTCCCGTTCACAAGACAATACAAGACAAACACATCTTAAGAGACACGGTGCTAAGAGAACCAGTATAGGTATGCAGGGTGGTAGAAATAATATGGGCTGAGACACGATGCTTAAATTCTAGAATTTTAGGACCAATATCAAGGAGGTTTTTAGGCAACACACTTTTTGCTTCCTCAAATGACACTTCAAAATTATCAGGCCAAGAATGTTACAAAAAGAAATTGTACCTAACAAACTTTATTGCAGTGATTTTTTTTCAAACTGATAAGATTCAACAATAATTTGAGTTCCCAAAACCATGAATTCTAAGTCATTTTTATCATTCACAAAAAAATATGCATAAAACATACACACATGCTCTTAGATAGTGTTACCAATAGAACAAATGGAGAAACAAGTTTTTGAGCTTCAGATACTGAGATAACATCACAATGAGAGCTTTTCATAGACAAATCTTACTTTCTCTTCGGGACCAGAGAAGTTCATCTTGTCTTTAGGCCCAAACTCTATGCTTTCTATTCTCTCTCTCTTTTGAGATGATTGTTTGGGGATAGACTCCATTGGACGTCTTACAGCCATCTTTTGAGCGGTGAGAATTTCTTCTTGAGAACCACTAGATTCATCCTCGAACTGTTGATGATCTATACTCTCTCACTGCTCTACATACACAGGGTCATCAATTTGATGGATTTTCTTGAAGTGGTGATTTCTTTTAGGCCTGGAGGAGGATAAAGAGGGTTCGGTTTTGGCCATGAGTAAGAGAAAGCAGAAGGAGAGGGGATTTCTTTGAGATATTGGGAGATATGAACAAGAGATGAGATGTTAAAAAGGGGTGAATAGACGCCTCGATTCTGTAGAGACGTGTGAAAGGCTACTGAAAAGTTTCCTTTTACAAGTCTGTCGTCAGTCAGGTAATAAACACACGTATAGCGTAATCAAATACTTAAAGATATTTAGGGGAAAATCACGAAGATCAATTATGAAATTTTTTCTAAAATAGATAAATTTAGAGAAATTAAACGGTAATCAAACAAATACCGATTTTGTCATGAAGGAAACAGAATTTCACTTCAAGCAATGGTTTTATAAAAATATCTACTAACTGATTTTCAGTATTGATAAATTCTAATACAATGTCACCTTTTGCAGAAAGATCATGAATAAAATGATGTTTAATCTCAATATGCTTAACTAGAATGATGCATAGAATTTTTTAAAGGAAAATGGCACTAGTGTTACCACACATAATAGGAACGCAATTAAGACGTAAATCATAGTCTAACAGTTGATACATAATCCATACCTTCGTACAACAATTCTCTACAGCTAGATATTTGCTTCCTAGTATATAAAGCAACACATCTTTGTTTCTTCTTGTGCCAGGATATAAGATATTTTATAGGCAATTGACACATTCTATGTGTTCTTTTCCTGTCAATTTTATCATCTATAAAATCTGCGTCTGAAAAACCTTTGATATCAAAGATATTTAAGCTTTCGTACCATAACCTATAGTCGATTATCCCTATCATATATCTGGTAACAACAGTCAAGTGGGATTCTTTGGGAGTTGGCTAATATCTTGCACATTTGTAGATACTAAACATAATATCAGGTTGACTCGTTGTAAGATAGAGTAGAGATCCAATCATACCTCGATATATTATTTCATCAACACTTTGACCATCTTTATCTTCATCAAGGGTGGTTGATGGACTTATAGGAGTCCGTATGGCCTTAACATTAGACATCCCAAACTTTTTTAATAAGCTAGATTGTATATTTTGTTTGACTAATAAAAGTCCTTTTTTGTGCTTTCTTGATTTGTAGCCCAAGGAAGAAGGTTAATTCACTCATCATACTCATTTCAAATTCTCCTTTCATGATATTTGAAAAATTCTCGCATAACAGTGGGTTAGTATGTTTCATCCCGTACTTTATTATTAGGATTAGTCGTAATAATTCATATGAGCTTGAAGGGATTAAGAACATTCATGAGGTTATAGATAATTTTTTATTATGTTATTGTAAGAGCCCGTAAATTTAACAATATTGATATCGTTATATACATTTGATATGGTATTTGGAGTGAAATATTCTTGTAAAAAGTATAAAAAAATATGATTTTATATAGTTATTAATTACTACTTCCGAATATGATTTAAATTATATGAGAAAGTTTATGAAGATTTTCTTTATTGTAATTATAGGAATTATTTTCTCACAAAAAAAGAATATTATCTTTTTACCATTTTAAGAATTAAGCGTACAAAAATTTGTACTCTTATATCAAATTAAGAATATTAGAAATTGAGAAATATATGTATTTTTACATGAATGTTTAATGAAATAATATGGTATGTATTAATTTTATATGGTACCATGATTTATTAATATTTTAATGGTAGTACTTTAAGATGAGGACAAGATTATTTTTGAGGTTATAAGTGCTTATGATATTTATAACAAGTGATAGGTAATTTCGTGAAGGTGAGAGAGTAAACAAGTTGAAGAAAATGAGGTTGGTCGAAGTTTGACATTTAGAAATAAAATACGGTTCAAATTATAATATCCTATATTTATGGACTAGTAATATACGGCATGACCATGACAATAAGGAATACAATGTGTGTTAAAAATAAATAATAATTTAAGTAATTTGAAATAATTCTTAATTATATGATTAATTAGGAATTTTTAAGTGGGAGATTAACTTGTAATTATATTTGTGGATAATGTTTAAGGGGGACACCATCCCAAACATGGCAGCAAACTGATGAATAATTTAGTGACTCTTAATTCATGTGTAAGGTTACACATTTAGAAGATTTTTGGTAGCTAAGTCACCACATAAGTGGGACCCACACCCAAAGGTAAGAGACTTGTTAAATCATAAAGAATGATGCTTAGTCTACGTAGCAACATGATTTGCTTGAGAAATGCTTATATCTAACCTAGTTAGCAACGTGATTTTCCATAACAAAATTCATACAAAACTACTTACCAACGTGAGAATTTTTATTCTAAAGGAGTACAGTGCAACCTTTATCAAAAATATTTTACGGATATTTTTCTACTTCGATCCATTGTTACGTATTTTTCGCAAAGACGTGTGTTAAAGGGATTATCAAGAGAGTAGGCTCAGGTATGTTAAGACTAATCCTTCTTTCTTTTGTCATGATCCAAGTAACGATTTTAAACGTAATAATATTCTATAAGTGGTTGTGTTCTTAGCAGTGAAGGATGTCGATATTATTCATTCATGTAAAGTGATATTCAAGCATATCTAAGTATGTCTCTAGTTCCCTATTGAGGTATTTGATAAATATGTTAATGTTCATAATGGTATTATATGCATCGTCATTTATCACTAAGCTCAGTCGGTCGGGCAACCATGTATTTACCACCGAGTACGGTCGCTTGGGCAGTTACTTATTTACCACTGAGCTACGGCCGGTCGGGCAGTCATATATTTACCACCAAGCTACAGCCAGTTAGCCAGATACATATTTACCATTGAGCTATGGCCAGTCTGGCAGTCATGCATTTACCATCGCGTTATGGCCGGTCGGACAGCTACCATTGACCAGTTGGGCAGTCATACATTATACGGTATGGAGTACTCTCAAAGAGAAGAGAAAAGTGAGTGTGTGTATGTATGTATATATGTATGTATGTATGTATGTATGTATATATATATATATGTATATATATATATATATATATATATATATATATATATATATATATATATATATATATATATATATATATATATATATATATATAAGTATAATAAGTATGCATATACAGTGGCACTTTAGAGATTCAAGTTGATTCTTATATGTCTTTAATGTTGACTTATTATTATATTCCAGTTCCGCCTTACATACCCGATACATATTCGTCCTGACATCCTTTTATTGGGGACGCTACATTCATACCTGCAGATATAGATGATCAGTTTGACGAGCCTTCATAGTTGACGAGGTTAGCACTCAGGGAAGGATCTGTAAGACTCCACTTTATTCGGAGTGCACCCGAGTTTATTAGTCATCGTGTTAGAGTTTTGCTACAGACTTATGGGTAGACCGCTGCCCTGTCCTGTTTGATGTCTAATACTCTTAGAGGCTTTATAGATACATGTTCATTATGTACAATTTGTCAGAGGTCTTAACAGCGCATACGTATTCATTTTTAAGTACAATGGTTCGTTGATACAGTGTTTGCCCATTTATAGTTATACATTATGAGTTGTGCGCATGTGGGCCCATGATATTTACAAAAGGAATGAGTTCAGCTATCTCTACCTATGTATGTTCTAATTTTGGCCGAACGATCATGAGTTACAAAGTGGTTTGCTCGGGCCAGTACGGCACCGGTGCCAGCCATGCCTCCCCAGGTTTAGGGCGTGACATAGTACTTACAAAAATAATATTATCTACAAGATTTACACAATTGAATTACCTTAAGCTGATCTTTTGATAAAGAGAGTAATATCCGCTTAACCTTTCATGCCCAAGATCTAGGAGCTTGCTTAAATCGGTACAGGGTTTTGGATAACTTGTAGACATGATTTGGAAATGAACCATTTACAAAATTGGAGTTTTCTTGACGAACACTTCCACAGAGATGAAACTATTTAGGAACGTTCTTTTTACGTCCATATGATATAGTCTGAAACATTTGTAAGTAGCATAAGCTAACAAGATACGAATATATTCTAACCTGGAAACTGGAGCAAAGGTTTCTTCGTAACCAATTCCTTTTTGCTATGAATACCTTGAGCAACCAGTCTAGTTTCATTTCGTACCACTTGTCCAGATTTGATCAGCTTATTTTGTATGCCCATTTTGTTCCAACAATGGATATCTTTGGAGGTTTAGGAATGAGTTCCCATACTTTATTCTTCTCGAATTGATCAAGCTTCTCCTGCATTGCGGTTATCCATATTTCCTCCCCAAGGGCCTTATCCACCTTTTTTATATGAGGGAAATATTTGATGTTTGCTTTAGCGATCTTCTTGTTTTCATGCCTCCTGAAGATTTCCAATGGTGTATTTATGTGGATATCCTGACTCACTTTTCCATCATTTGGCACAACTAATACTGGTTCCTTTCCAATGGGAGTTTCTTGTTCAACTGAAGAAAGCTCTTGGTTATCTATGCGACTGCCTATCGGCTTATCCTACTGATCAGTCACCTTATCATGCGTGTTTTTACATGTATTGACTGGCTTTGAAACTATGGAAATTTCCTTATCTTCAGGAAGTTTTTCATTTCTTGAGCGAGGGTTCGTGTCCACAAATACAACATGTATAGATTCTTTTATAGATAGAGTACGTTTATTAATAACTCTATATGCTCTACTGGAGGTAGAGTTTCCAAGAAAAATATATTCATCACTTTTTGGGTCAAACTTACTAAGGTTGTCTTTTCTATTATTGTGGATAAAATATTTGCAACCAAAAGGATGGAAATAAATGATGTTGGGTCTTTTTTCTTTTCATTGTTCATATGGAGTCTTTTTGAGAATAGATCAGATTAAGCATCTGTTAATGATGTGACATGTTGTGCTTACAGCTTCTGCCATAAGTGGTATGGGAGGGAATTTTCCACAATTATAGTTCTTGCCATATCTTTCGAGGTTTTGCTTTTGCGTTCTGCCACTCCATTCATTAAGGTGATCGGGAGATGAAAAGTTATAGGGAATCCCTCAGCCATTGCAAAAATTTTCAAATGCTTTGGTTTCAAATTCTCCACGATGTTCACTTCTTATGGCAGATATGTTGTAAGCTTTTACTCGATGTATCCTCTTGTAGAAGACTTCAAAATTCCTCAATGTTTCATCTTTATGGCTAAAAAAACCCAAAGTAAATCAAGAAAAATCAACTACTATGACAAACACATATTTTCTACCACCTATACTAGTAGTTCTAGCTAGACCAAAAAAGGTCCATAGGCAGAAGTTGAAGAGGTTTTATAGTAGAAACTATGTTTTTAACTTTAAAAAAGAACCTGATTTGTTTTCCTAACTGATACACATCATAGATTTGATCTTTTGAGAAATCTAGTTTTGGAAGACCAATGACAAGATCAGGTTTGGAACGTTTTTGAATAGTATGCATGCTAGCATGGCCAAGTTTTCTATGTCAAACCCAAGGATCATCAATCATAGAAGCTCGACAGTTTTCGAGACTGTCTATATTACTAAGAGTGTAGACGTTCCTATATCTATTTCCAAAAAGAATAATTTTAATTGATTCACCTTCAATAAATCAATCAAGCCTTTTAAAACGAACCTCATAGTCATTGAAGCAAAGTTCATCTACCAGATATACTTCGTCCACATCACACGATGAGCTGAGAGAGACTCTTCCAACTCCAATTATGTTTCATTTTGATTTGTCTCTGAAAGTGACTAATCCACCATCTAGTTTAGTGGAAGTTTTGAATAGTTGTTTCACCTATCATATGTCTGGAATACGCCCTATCAAGATACCATTTTCCTTTTCGATTTTTCTTGCAGTGTTCCTGCAAAAACAAATTACTTTTTTTAGGTACCCAACCTTGGTAGGGTCCTAAATAGTTGGTACTCTATGTATTGGCTTGACTAGAGGTCTTCAGTCGCCAAACCCATCTTTCGTTGTTCTTAAACCTACAATGGTTATATGTCTGGACATGTTTTTCACAATAAAAGCAATAGGGGTTATTGGAATTTCAATGATTTTTTCTCCTCTATTTCTAAATTTGCAATGGTTAGAAGTGTGACCATTTTTTCCACAATGAGTGTAGAAATTATGAGGAGTTGACTTATTTGATTTGACGGAACTATGACAGGTGAATTTTCAGAATCTATTCAGTTGAAGTTGAAGTTCATTAACTTCATCTTAAAGTATATCTCTTTCAATTTCACAAACTTCTAATTCAGTGCCCAGTCTTTCTTTTCTCTTTGGATCTTTCAAAGTTCATTTAGAACTTTCTCAATGTCTACAGATCAATATTAATAAATTCTTGAAGTTCATTATGATTAGGACATGTAGGAAGGTGTACACCACTTGTTCCTTCGTCTTCCATGAGACCAAGCTCGCCTGCATCCTATCTTCTTTGGTGGCCATAAAGCACATGTTGGTAATTTCCTCGTGATCAGATTCCTCTTCATCACTCCATGCTACAAATGATTTCTTCTTCTGGAAGTTTTTGTTTATCTTTTTTTTCAGTTCAAGGCATTCAGCTTGAATGTGTCCATGTTTTCCACACTCACAAAATCTTCCATCATTTTTGTCATTCTCATTATTCATCTTCCCTTTTCTGAAATTTGATTTGCCTTTTATGCTATTTCTATTTTTCCTCATCATGCTTGCTACAACTTTAGAGAGCATGAATATATTCTCATCTTGTTCTCCTCCTCTTTCTTCTTCTTCATTTTCTGATTCAGCTACGGTTGTGTTGAATGCAACTGTCTTCTTTTTTTCTTGCTGAACTTGCATGTCTAACTGTGTTTTCTCAAACACAATTAGATCACCTTTGAGTTCATCATAGGACATCTTTTCAAGATCATGACATTCTAGAGCAATAACTTTGGGTTGCCAAATCATGGGTAGACTTCTTAGAATTTTTCTAACTTGTACCACATTTTTGATTGGTCTACCAAAGAATATTAAATCTCCAAGGATTTTGCTGAACCTAGAGAACATTTCTTCTACTGATTCTCCTTCTTTCATTTGAAACAATTCATTATCTCGAACTATAAGATAAATTTTTGTTTCTTTTACTTTGTTTGTTCCTTTATATGTGACTTCTAACTTGTCCCACATTTCCTTTTTAATTTCACAGCTTGATAAACTTTCATACTCTTCTCCGCTTATGGCATTATACAATATATTTTTGCCTTGACATTCACTTGTATAACATTTGCTTGTTCTTTGGTATATTAATCTAAATCAAGAGGAATAGATGATACTTATGATCTCACCGTCTTTATCATTCTTTGGTGGAATTGGAAGATTAGCTTTTTTGATCACACACTATACCCTACTGTCATATGACATAGTATAGGTTTCCCTACGCACTTTTTAGTATGAGAAGTGTTGGCCATTGAAGTAATGAGGTCGTACCTAAAAAGTTCCTTCTCGAAATGGTGCTCCAACAACTGTGTTTAATGTCATGGTATTTTCCTCACTTATTGTTAGGCAATTTTCGTGAGTCCTTTATTTGATAGCAATTGAAAGTACAAGATGGGGTGAATTATAGCTGATTTTAAAATTCAGTCGACTAAAACGGGAATTAGTCGACTAAACTTCACAGTGGGATCAATTGCAACAGAATTAAATTGTGCAAACGGAAAAGTAAACGAGGCACAACAATTTTATAACGGTTTAGTACTAGTGTGGTACATACGTGCAGTTCCCTTCGATCACAAGGGTTCTCTTAGATATTCAATAATTCTTTACAATTGTGATTGTTTTAATGCGTTCACCGCCAACGACTTACATTAATAATGTTTTTTCTAGTGTTGACACAACTCTTATTTTATTTTCTAACTCTTCCGATATTTTACGATACTCGTAGAGTCAAGAATATAGTATTTACCCTAAAAACTAGAAAAGTGTAGAAACATATGTGAAGTTACGTAATATTTCTTGTCCTTCTAATTCTTCTTTTATAATGCTCGACGAGTCTTCTGATTTCTCTTTTTTGGGCAAAACAACAATGATGGGTGGTCTTTCCTTGTGAGGCATAAACTTCTAAGTGTAAGACCCAAGGGTAGCCTCATTAATCTAGCTTGAGAGTTGAGGCCAGATTCATCCTCAGTTTGAAGTTTGGGTTCCTCCAATTAACCTTGTTTAGAGATTCCGAAAATTGCCCTTGATTAACTCTCTATCCTTGATTGGCTCCCTTTCCTTTCTTGCATGTTTGAGACTTTTTAGCAATTCTAATTGATTGTCTTTTCTTCTTTCTCTTTGACTGATTGATTCTCTTTCCATTTAATATAGAGTTTGAAGAACACAATCGGTGGCTTCCTTTGATTTCCTTACATGATTTTCTTTCCTTTCATTCATCAGCGTTGTTACAAATCTGCACACAAAGTGAGATGACATTAGTTAAGGCTCTTTTGATTATTGATCATTATTAAAATTCTAAACTAATAATATTTAGTACGGATAAAAAACGAGTAAACAGACGGATAATACATATATCCATATTATCCATGACTTTTTGACTATGATTACTTTTGGAAGAATTCTTAATCTTCCAACCCTTAAACCCATTAGTTATCCACTGATTATCCATTTTCTAAGTTAATAATATGGTTCTTATTCATATTTGACCTGTTTTTAAAAAATTCATTATTTAACCCAAATTTTAATAGATAATATAAGTGAATAACTATTTTCTTTTAATCATTTTGCCAGCACCGCCAAAGCTAGCCTAGATTTTGAAGTATTGGCACTTTCAATGATGTAAACTCCAAACTACTATTATTCAAGTAGCAAATTTTTTAAGGTAAATAGGAAAGGTTAAAATAAATAAATAACGAGCTATGTCCACCATTGTTTTTGTCCTTATATATCTAAGGTCAATTTGAAGTTTATGTTGAAAATGACTTAAGAGTTAAGACATTATTATTGGTCTGAAAGATAAATGGTGTCCTTTTCACTTATGTAATATATGATAAGAGGAAGGTATAGTTACTTCCACTTTCTTAAGGGTAAGGCAACAAAAACATCATTGAAAATGTTTGTTTGGCAGTAAAGTAATGATTTAGAAGCATTGAGAAAATTGACTAATTTGTTTAGTTAAACGGATTATTTTAAAGTCACTTTCAGAAATACCTCAGCCAATTAATCTATTTCTCTGGATATTACTATGTGCTAAGCAATATGCCAATTATATCCTCCATATAGTTTGACCTCTAATTGTTAATTAAAAAGCTTTCTTATTGTGCATGACGGCTGGTCATACATCATTTGGTGGAAATTATTATATGGAATACAATTCACTTTTAATTTCATCCCCTCAATTTTATGTGTTGGGACCTGACGATATATATATTTATAGATATGTAAGATCATTCTTTTTGAGGCGAATGACTAGTTAAGTTAAATTTTTAATAAAATAAGCTTCTATATTTTCAAAATAACATTTGAATATGATAATTGGGAATAAACCTACAGCCTTGATTAAATATATATCCTTTAATATTTTCACAATTTAATCTGGTGTTTGGATATAAATTTGGTTGAAATTTAAAAAAAAATAATTTTTGAAGTTATGTTATAAATTAATTTTTAGAAGTTAAAGTTATGTTTGGGCATGCATTTTATTTGAAAGAAATTAAAGTTTTGAGAGTAGAAGAAAAATTTCCACCCAAAAACTTTCCCAAACCAGTTTATGCAAACTTGAAAAAAAAATCTTTAACAAAATTGATGAAATTCCTTGAACAAACAGTGTTTTCAATTTCTTCTTCTTCTTTTGAGAAAAATAACAGCCAAAATTTATGGTCAACCGCGAGCGTAACTAGTTTAGTTAGTACAATGTAACTTTTATTAGTATAGCAAATTGTGACTCAAAAAACAGTTCTAAGACTTGTTGCCGCAATCTACCGGTCTTTGGTAATAAATCAAAACCATATGAATGCAAAAACTTTGATGCAATAAATAAAAGGAACAACACAAATGCTTAAAGCAAGAGGCTTGTGAGAGGCATTGAATGCAAAAATTTCTTGTTTTTTAATGTAGGGTTCACAGCAATAGTATAGATGTCAATTCTCATAAGTGAGAACACAGGTTTTCTGCTTTTATTTCATGACCAAGTTGTATCTAAACAACGTATGATCATAAATTATTTTGATTTTGACTAGTAGGGTACTATATCTAAGGGACAATTATTATTTTTAATTAAAAACCATGGTTTACTATGCCTAATGGGTCTTTATTTTATAGGACCCCCTAATTCTATAGTAGCTAGTAGGTTTTTATTTTTCCAACCAGTATCCGCTTTGAGACGGAAGTAGATTTAGAATTTGGAGGTGGCAAAGATACAAAAATAAACTGCTCACCACCAAAAAAATTTCAATTGCTAACGGATTTTACCAACGCTCCAAATTTGTTAGTGTATTAGCAACAAATTGCTAACCAAATGGTAACTAATTTATTTTTTAGAATTAAGTAACAGATTCCTAACGAATTGCCAACCAAAATGTTACTAACTAAATAATTTAGTTGGTAAATATGACGGGAAAAATAGGCGGCTAATATAGCAACTGCGTACTAATGAATTACCAACTCAAATGTTACCAACAAATATTTTTCGTTGGTAATATTACCAACGGACTACATATCCGTTGTTAAATATGGTGTAAAAAATGAAGTATTATTTATTAACAGATTAGTAACGAATTACCAACCAATTATTTACCAATAGAAAAATTTTGTTGCTAATTTTACCAACTAATTTAAAATGCGTTTGTAAATTACCAACCGAATGGTATCTATTAGTAAACTTGCCAACTAATACTTAATCGGTTGGAAAACTTTATTAATAGGTCAAGATTTTGGTTTGTAATTTATTAATAGATTGAAATTAATTATTAATAATACTTATGATACTTACATTATTAATTAAAGAATAAGCGAAAGTATGATCGATCTGAATTGTTCGAGTACATCAAATCATACATTTTAACAAAATCATAAATTAAAGATCATTTTATCTCAATAATTAAGAACCAAAAAATTATATATCTTAGACTTTTATTCGATTTCTCTGAATACATTTATTATTTTGAAATTATCAATAATATTTTTAGGTATTATTTTTACTTATTTCTTATATTCAATTTAAAGTATACGCTTTAATTAGTGTTATATTCAATTCTTTGTCTCTATTTTTCCTTCTGTATGTATACATATGTTTTGGGTTGCTTCTGAGCCTTTATTGACTAGTTATTACGTTGTTTAACTAGCTTGTGCTCGTTCGACTTCGTGTTGAGGGTTTTGGCTTATTCTTGATATTGGAAGCGCGCTTCAATTCGGAGCGAGGTGAGTCTCTTTCCTAACCTTGTAAGAGGAAAATGTCTCCATAGGATTTATAAATAAATAATTGTTGCTAAATGCAGGGGATACGTGCGCACTACGTGACGAGAGTTGGTGCTTAGCTACTACTATATTAATTATCCGGTAGTTTAGGACCCACGATATCATGCCTAATTTATGAAATCTCTATGTCAATGATATCGCCTAGGATATACTAGGGACTTGAAAGAGGATAAAAGTAAATTTGTATACTTGTTGAACTCTTGTATGGCATAATTGGATATTTATGTGCCTTCGTGTGTGTATATACATGATATTTGCTTGATATTTGTGGATCGAGCCGATCGCCTGGGTATGAATAGATGCATATATAGGCGGCCGTCGACCCTCGGCAAGTGCACAATTTATTTCTATTGGTTCGGGCAGTCGCCTCGGCATAACGTGCGGGTGATTATTGTGTGAATACTCATACTCACATTGTTCATTATTATACACAAAAATAAAAATAGTAAATCATTGTAAGAATGCATCTTGCCATAAACTGCTGATATTAGTAGCTTTCTATGCTTATAAAATATTTCATATATTATTTGACCTTAGTAAGTATCAAGTCGACCTCTCGTCTCTACTTCTTCAAGGTTAGACGGGATACTTACTGGGTACATGTTACTTATGTACTCATGCTACACTTCTGTACTTAAATATAGAGGATCTGAGGCAGGTGGACCTGGTTATCACTCGGGTGCGCATCAGTGGGCCATCTGGGACTTCTATGGTGAGTTGCTTCCCCTTCATGACGTTCTGCAGCCGAAGAATAGTCTTCTTTAATTTGTAATTTATTTTCTGTCTATCCTGATTCAGACAGTAGGATAGTATAGTATTCTTTTGTGTATATTCTACTAGTTCCCGTAGCTTGTGACACAAGGTTCTGGCACACACATTAGTAGACTAGTTTTGGGCTGTATCATTATATGCTTCCTACATTTCTTACTTTATTTGGTTTCTAAAACCCCATTGGGATCCTTTATCTTTTCTTAAAAATAATAATTTTTGATAAACTTGGAAATATCTTCCGCACTTGGCTTGTCTGGCAAGGTTGATGGGCGCCATCATGACCTATTATGAAAATGGATTGTGACACCAATAAGAGTTTAAGTCTTCGATTTTTTTGTGATAAATATGAGTTATTATTCGATTCTCACTATTTTTAGGATCTATGACACCTGCGAGAATGGTACTAAAAAATAAATATAATAATAATTAAGTATGAGATTTGAGAAATAATTAATCTTTTTTCATGTTGCGTTTTTAATTAATTAATATCCAATGATTATCTATATTTAATTTTATCAAGAAGTTATTTCAATTTTAAGATTATTTATATATAACCTAAACAACTCCAATATTTGACATGGTCAGTGCACGCGCATATCAGCGTGGATAATAATGCTAGTTCTAATATTAATTAGAAGTAATTTCATTGCATATTTGAACATTAAATAATTAGCTAAATTATGTTTGGACCTAGTTTATATTTAATAATTCAAACATGAGTGCAATTAAAATTTTATTATTTTATACAAATAGTTTGGTGCAATTAAAATTTATTAATTTGTATGATAATATAATAACCAAACGATACATGTATTTAGTTAGTATTAACATAGTTTAATTAAGAATAAAAAATAAAATGGTTAAAAGAAATTACAAGAATGTGCATTTTTTTGTTCTTTGTCGTTATGTGATTTTATTTAAATGTGTAATTTGTGTTTATTAAAGTGTTAATTAATATGTGTTTGATTAATTTCTTTTGATTTTTATAGGAAGTGTTTAGGAGTTTATTTAATTTTGGTTAGTTGAGAAAGAAGAGAAAAGTGCTAAAATTGCAAAGAAAACGGGCCCAATTGCACGTTTGACCCAGGCCAAGGCCATGCACCTCTGATACGTTAACCAAATGGCATCGTTTTAACCTCTCAATCCTGAGCCATTGATCAAGTCAAATTAACGGCCTAGATCAGGCCCTTCATTAAACCAAACGGCGTCGTATTTGACGTCTAATCTGGGTCGTTCATCCAAAGCCATCCAACGGCCCTAAGTCATCTCTATCTAACCCGACCCGTCTAGCCCTGGACCAACCCAATTCCATTTAAATGGAACGACATCATTTCATCTTAGCCAAAAGATCCTGGCCATTGATCACTCTTGATCTAACAGACATGATCCTTCCTCCTAATCCATATATATACTCACTCACTCACCCTGCACCCCCCAAAGGCACCCTACCCTCCTCATTCTTCTTCCCCATCTCAAACCCTCAGAGACCAGAACCCCAAAACCCTAGCCGCCTCTAGGCAATTTGCACCAGAAACCCGGCGACAACGACGCCGCCGGTCACCCCGTTAACACCACAGAACCCCCATCACACCCTAAAGCCAAATCCACTAACCCCTAACCTCGAATCAAACAGAACCTTCTTGAATCGTCATTTGAAGATTCGAGCCCAGATTCAACTCACACCAAATCACCCTAAATCAATACCAAGCACTCCCCTAACATCTCTCGTACCTAAACCAACAAGGTTTTGGTTCGAATATGACCTGAAAAGGTCGAACCCTAAAAGTGACTGTATGAGCCCTAGAAAATCCAAGGTTTGGAGTCTGGCCAAGTTAAGTGGAAATTGAGGTCCAAAGGACTCTATTCTAGGTGTTCTCAACTGAGAACACCCCGAGTTGCCTGCCCAGTTGAGTAAATAGGGGCAGAGTTGTTGTTTGCTGGTTGTTGATGCGTCTCCAATGAACTTCTCATGCTGTTCTTCATGTCAGCCATAAAGGTTGACTGGATAATGTTGTAGAGATGCCCATCTTGAAAGGCTCCATGAAGGTTGAATGCTGGTAGTGCACTGCAGTAAGTTTCTTAGGTTCCTTCAAACCATTGTTTATTAGCTGTAATTCAAAGTAGTATCTCGTGAGAATGCTATGCTGTTTCAGTAGTATTTTTGTATTCCTGGAGGCATGTATGGATGAATACTTGGTGCAAATGGTACAGTTTCATCAAATTATATATTAATATAGTGAACTTGATTTTCAATTTTAGGTTAAAGAACTAGGAAGACCAGCTCATCCACATGAGCTTCTGAAGAAGACTCATGTCAAGGAGAACAAGGAGTTTATGGACCAAAAATCTAAGAGCACATATGTAAGTTAGTATAGCTTGGCTGTTATTTTTTGGCACGTAAAAGTAAAGCGCCTACCTTGGCGATTACATATCTCCTATTACTAATTTTGAGTGAGTGACACCCAAAATTGGTCTTATAATTTGAACTAAGAAATGTGGAAACCTGTAACCTATTACAGTATAAACAAAATATAATATACACTAGCCATATGGATATAAATCGCTACCCACTGTCGCCAAATTTGATTCGCCATCTTCCAAGAGCTGGGCAGATCCTTGTAGCTCTTTGAATAATTTATTGATATCTTCATTATTTGGCATGATACAATAGCACAAATTTTTAGCACTAATCGAAATGAAAACAGTACATCCTTCTGTTCACACGATATTCATGCTTTTGTGTGATTCCTTGTTGATTTGTTGAAACTTATCTTGATATTCCATTGCATCCTTTTATGTATTCTGTTAACTCCCATATTTGGTAAATATCTTGTGAATCACCTCCCACATTTGAAACTTCGAGTTGTCCAGTTCTATAGCACAATGAGTTTCCTTTATGAATATATAGTGTACCTTCCTAGAATGTAGCCATGCCCAGTATAATATCAATCTATTATTCCCATGAATCACATCCTGGGAAACTATACATATGTAATACAATGCATATGCCTTTCTGAGAGCCTCCAAATGTAGCTTCCAAAGTCAGTCCAAAATACTAAAATGAAGAACAATAGCCATGATTTGATACAATCAACGTACAACTTTAGCGGCTTGAGGCATAGATGATCTGTTCATTTGTCCCTGCCTGTCTTTGCAGTCACTTGAAAACAGTCAGAGTTATTCATTGTTCTTTGTTTTTTGAGGACAAGCATAGAATGCAATATGAAACGTGCGGACAAACTTAGCTCCAACAATGTGAACATAGTATATATTTGCTACAAAAACTTGTGGTTAGTCACAATAATACATTTTGATGGAAGATAACTTATTAAGACATTTTGTTAGCTTCTATTACTTTTCTCACAACTAGGAGTTGACACAAGACCAGTTAACTATTGTATTCACACATAAGAAAATAAGTCCAATTGTTCCAAGTGCCTGCTGAACTCTTTCTACATATTCCCCTCATAGTTTATGGATCCATGAACAATATCATTACTGCAACCATAGGTTGACAGTTTGGTCTAGGATTGTGTTGATATATCTGGTCGCAAAAATAGCTATTTTTTTCTGGTCCCAAGGCAATTGATTAGTGGAAGGTATTGTTGAGTTCAATACAGTATTCACATATCTTTAGTCGTTGACTTCTAGAAGGAGGACAAAGGAGACATTGGATTTTAGAAATTGTTCAAACTTGACATCCCTGGTTGCTTTTATCTTTTGGAAATATGCTATGTAACTAAGACAATGTTTTCTTTTCTCACTTGTGTCTTGTGTATTTGTTTCATGAATCTCCTCCTCATGTATATAAATAATATCCTCTAATGCATCTCGTATACAGTAAGCAATTGAACTCTTTCCTGGGTTCCCTCTCATAGCACCATCAGTATTCAATTTTAGCCATCTTTCTCTAGAACTACCAGATGAATTATAAATCTGTACACATAATCTTTATAAATGTCACTGTTGAAAATTATTACTACTTCTTTATCTGAAAGTATAACAAATTGATGATGAACAAATAATGCAATTTGTAGGGAAAAATTGTTGTGTACATCAAAACAATTGTCTTTAAGGTGTTGTTATTGATATTTGAGTTTTCAGTTTTGTTGCCTTTATGACTCTGTTCTTGATATTTTCTCTTTCAAAAGTTATTATTATAGAGTTTATATCATTCTTTTGTTCAGGATGCCATAATATCTAAAATTGCGTCGGCGTCTCAGCCTGAAGACGAGTCAGTGAGCCTCCTGAAATTGATTACTCCCAAATTTATGTGGAGGAAGTCGGTGTTAAGAAGACGCGCATTTATGGTCTTGGTTCTCAAGCTCCTTTCTATGGGCATGTTGGTGCATCCTCTATTTCGATATCTCCACTTCAAGATATAGACTTTAATGCTCAGGTGAATGAATGTGTCGGGCATCGTTTGCAAGAAAGTAAGGAAGAGATGAAGCATGATATGAGATCACATATCAGAGAAGAGATTATATAAGAAATGAGAGAAGAATTACGTGAAGAAATGAGACACGAATTACAACAAGAGGTGCGTGAGCAAGTTGATCAACTACTCCAAAATCGTCTGTCGGTCCTCATAGGTGCCTTACCTACACCGCCTTCTCGTAGACATGACTCGTCGTCAAACGACACGATTTAGATTTATTTTAGTTTTTTCTATGTTAGACACATCTTGGATTCTTGAATTATGCTTTCAATTTCACAACTTCACGATAGATGTTATTATTATTTATAAAATTCTATTATGTTTTCTGTTTTGTTTAATATTTGTAATAGTTGGTAACACATTTACAATTTGTTAGAAAATTTTATGACCAAACGATTTCTTAAATAGAATATTTTTATAGATAAAATTACCAACCGATTGCCAATGTACTTTTAAAAATATACTATCGGATTTACCAACCAAGTAGGTATCCATTAGTATAGTTGCTAACGGAATACAAACGACAAGTTTCTTGTTACTATATTTATCAACCATTTACAAATACAAATTAAATAATGAAAACCAATTTTACTAACTCATTTTCTATCTGTTAGTAAAGTTACTAACAGATTTCCAACCGAAATTTGGTTAGTAAATTTACCAACGAAAATCTTGGACTCAAGATTCAAAAATTACCAAAAAATTTATTTGGTGTTTACTAACTTATTTTTAGTTGGTAATTTTACCAACAATTTCAAATTGGTTAGTAAAATTTAACATCGAGCCTTTTAGCAACGGATCAATATCCGTTGGTAATCTGTTAGTAACTCAAATTGCCAACCAATTTAATCAGTTTACCAACTATTTTTTTTGTTGGTAATTGAGATTATTTTGTAGTGTTAACTAGCAATTCCATGACTTTTAATCTTAAGGATTCCGGATAGAAATATTATTGTTTTTAACCTATATACACAAATATATTTAGATTTTTTACCGAGATTAACGGGTTCAGTGACCCCTCTAGTCCAAAAATAGATCAATCACTATTTTGGGATGCCGATAATTTAGATTCTTGCTGCGTAGGGTGTATTAACGACGGGAAAGCACTTCTTACGATATGCATTCAATCCCCAAAAATCGAACCTGATACTTCCAATTAAGGATGGAGGAGTTTATTTATATACCACAACTCTTAACTATTTAGTGGCTAGTAGTAGCATCTCATACATATGGCTAGCACTACACTCTGACATCTCTATAATAATATTTTTATATAATGACACTTTATTATAAAAATTAAATTTTTTTAGAACCAACTTTAATACTATGTTATAATATATATTTTTTATAGTAATATTTAATTATAATATTTAAAAATATTTGAAACAAATAAATTTCCTATATAAATGTACACTTTTATTTATTGCTTGTTGCCCATAGTATTATGTACCGTATACTATTCAGAAAAAAACTGAAATTTTATTTTTCAGGTTATTCAACTAGACTTGATTATGTGGAAACACTTGTTGTAGATCAATTTAATCAGACATTGAAAAATTATATATTGTCGACAAAAGCAAGTAAACTATGCTTTAATGTTTGACTTTATCCCATAAAGTTTTGCAGAAAAGGGGAGTCTTTCATCCCACTTTCGCCTATGAACAAAGTCCTTTATTATTAATTTATAAGTCTCTCGACTTAAGCATTCAAGTAATTGGTAGAGCTTGTGGTCTCTAACTAAAGACATTTTATACAAAGAGCAATTATATTGTCTTTGGTCCCAAAAATATCTTCAGGTTTTCAGCCTAAATATAATGTATATGTAGATCTTATATATATTCGGTGATTACTTATAGAAAAATTATTTTTGATAAATTATCTGCTTAAAAAAGCTTTAAAAAAGAATTAGCAATAAATAACAACAACAAAATAATAAAATAACTGAAGCGATTGAAAAAAGAGACAATAATAGAGATCGAAGGATAGAAAAAGACAAGAATAGTATTCCCTCCGATTCACAATAAATATTCAATTTACTTTTAGCACGTCCATAAGAAAATATTAAATTCTATATAAAATACATACTATGACTAAGCTACCCCTACTTAAACATTTAATGTGAGGAATAAAAAAACTTTTTAGGAATATGTACATAGGGGTTATTTTGTAAAAACAAATTGATTTCTTTCTTGAATACTTAACTGAACGTATTTTAAACCAAAATAAAAAAGCAAATTGAACACTTATTGTGAACATGAGGGAGTACTAGTGTTACTTGTAAGGAAAGAAGAAACTCTCAACTATCTACTAACCTTCTACCATAATTTTTTACCTTCACACCTTCCTAAAAGGGTGATGTCTTCGCTAAGTTGAAGCAACATTGTATCATGTCTTATCTAATCACATATCTTCAGTATTTCTTGGCAGCGACGAAACCACATGGTCATAAGGGTGATTAATTGAACACTATTTGTTAAAAGATTACACTATATATAAATAACATATTATGTTTTAGAGATATATAATACATAAGGAGCGTGATTTTATTACCAAATAGCCAAAAAAATCTAAACTCGATGAAATACGGACAAAATGGAACCAAAATATTGAGGCAGGGGCTCAACTGACAAAAACATACACCAAACTATTCAAAATTGAACTTAAAAAAGAGTGCTTTTTGTAGTGGCCTATAATTTAAGCAACGTGCCTTAACTTAGTCTAGGGATAGTATTCTAGAAATTGAGAAGTGGACAGGAAAATATTGAACTTTTCTAAGTTCTCAAATTCCAATACAACTAATATCTAAGTTATAATGGTAGGAGAGAAACTGAGACTTTAATTTCCAACCAAAATATTCAACTATGAATCTATGAGGAAGAGGAAAGATTATAATACTACAGGCTGTCTGTCATACATTGCATTGAACGAAGTGGGCAAAATTATTGGTGAAAATGTTGAATCCTTACGTTAGATATAAAGTGGTTCCACTCCCATTATATTATAGAATAAATGGACAATATTCAGTTTTTTCAACTAAATTTAATTTGTTAAATTACACTTTTCCCTGATTTTTTTTAAGGTTGAGATTATGTGTTATTGATAAATGTTGATGATCGGAATGAATTTGAGCCGCATAAAAAACAGTCTACTCTTATATTAACTAGGGAAACATAATTTTTAAGCTAAAGTCCATCCTTTTCAATGGAAATTTTTATGTTAAATTTTATGTAGCACTAACCAAGTTAACGAGAGTTGCGAAGAAGCGGTAAAGAATTACTTGTTATTAATCAGAAATCTCGGATTAAAGCTTTGATCATGAAGTTAGCTCTGTTAGTAATTATTTTTACCTTAAATATGGGATAATTTGGGGAAAATTTGAATATGGGAATCCAATAAGGACATTGGATAATAGTGGAAAATATGTTTTTTTTTTAAAAGGGATAAAATTAAAAAGTATCCAATCGGCCCAAAATAATTTTATGTACTAAGTGTGTGTATATATATATATATATATATATATATATATATATATATATATATATATATACTTCATCCGTTCACTTTTATTTATCCATTATTCTAAAAATAGATTTTCACTTTTATTTGTTATTTTTAGCATATCAGGAAAAGATAATTTTTTTCCTATTATACCTATAGTATTAATTACTCATCAAATCAATTTCTCAAATTCATTAAAAATACGCATTAATTAATATGTGTATCACGATAAATTATACACTTAATTTATTATTTCTTAAGAGACATGCAATATCCATAGATGACAAGTAAAAGTGATTAGAGGGATTATATACAAAAATATATATTTTATTGACTATTACTTTTTAAAGCGGCTGAAATTGTATATTTACAAAAAAAGAAAATAAGTCGATTACCAAGCGCACTAAAGAAAAACCATAAAAATAATTAGAATGAATTCCTAATGTAGAAGGATAGTCCAGATTAGAATGAATTTCCTATTTACTTATTTTTTATTTTATAGCAAAAAAAAAAAGGAAAGAATGAAGAAGAAGGATAGTCCACTTACAATGAGCTCTTTCAAGAATAAATTTTAGGGCACCACCTCATTCACTTTCTGCTGATTGTGGATCACAATTGACACCACTGAAATTATGACTTCACTCTGACCATTTTAATTCTTCTTTTTTTTTTGTCCAAAAACTCTTTTTTCCTTAATGTTTGGTGACTTTTTATCAAACCCACCACTTTGATGATGAAGGCAATGCAAAGGTGGTCGGTTTGATTTCTAAATTCTTGCAAATTCAAAGGATGATGCAGGATTATGAATTTTTACCGCAATTTTAAAATAATATGCGATAGTAATTTAATAAATTCCTTAATATATATAACCACCTACTGAATCTCGGATAAACCAAACATCATAAAAAATTAGGAAATATCATAATTCAATTTATAATATATATATATATATATATATATATATATATATATATATATATATATATATATATATATATATATGTATATATATAACTTTTTCCGCTAAAGAATATAAATACTTTTTGAGCGGGCCAAAAGTTAGAAAAACCCACAAATATACCCCACTGTTTTAAATATATTATATTAGGAATGTTCATTTAGTACTCTGTTGTAGATAAGCTTCCTGAAGAAGCTTATCCATATGAGACTTCGCCGTAAATATGTTTATCTATTTGGTACTCTATTGGAAATAAGCCTCCTGAAGAAGCTTATCACTTCGGTACCCGGTTATGGAGAATGATGCATTTTATCCTGGGCCTAAACGGGCCTTGCGGTCCCGGGCTTCGTGGGCCAGGGCTCTGGCGGTCCTAGTCTTCGTGGGCTCAATGGGTGAGATCAGCCCGTGACGGGCCTAAGCCCATGTGGTCCTGGGCTTAGCGGGCCATGCTTGGTGGGCATGACGGGCTTTTTTTATAATTTTTTTAAGGCAATATCTTATATAGTAGTTATTAGTATAGTATAGAATATATATTTATATAGTATACTAGTTATTAGTATAGTATATATAATATATATTTCATTTTATATTGTATTGTACTAATTAGTATATATTGTATGTTATGTGTGTATATATATATATATATTCCCTTATATGAATCCCTTATATATTTTCTTGTAGTATATATATATTGTATTTTATGTATATATATTAACTTATATAGTTATATATTTTGTTGTAGTATATATATTGTATCTCTTATGTATAATGTATATATATATTGCTTATATATTTGTATCTTATGTATATATGTTATTACTTATATATTTTCTTGTAGTTTAGGTTGTATGTTATGTATATATATTCTCGTATATATTTTCTGGTAGTATATATTGTATGTTATATATATATATATATATATATATATATATATATATATGCTTATAAATAATTTGAAATAAAGACAAAGAAATATTGAGAAAAAAGATATTCAAGGGTATGTCTTATAATTTTTATTACCCAAAATGGCATATCTTTCTTAGTCTTCCTTCCCCCAATGGAATGAGCACAACAAAGTACTAATACCACCATTAAAAGAAAAAAAACTAAAAGAAGATGTGCGAAAGTACATGTTACATCATAATCTACATTGTATCTCTAACAAATCTCATAAATCCGTCAAGGTTGGGAGGAGGTTGTATTGGTAGTGGTGGAAAAAAAATTGTTCATCACCACTTCCGGGCGAAGCCGAATCCTCCGCAAGATCCGCTATCATTTCTTCATAAGCTTCATCTATCGCCGGTTGTGATTATGCAATTCCAAAGTTTCTTCTTCCTGCGTAGATATAATCTCTAAAAAGTACCAATTTTTCCAAGCTATCCCTCATCACCGCTCTATGATTACCTATTTGCAGCCTTGCTTGACTGAAAGTGCTCTCCGATGCAATAATTGAAGCTTGAATTGATAAAATATCCCGAGCCATCCTTGCAAGAATCGGAAAATATTTTTCCCTTGACTTCCACCATTCCAAAAGATCGAAAGAGCCATCTGGATTCTCCTTTTCAATTCCCTGAGACAAGTAAACTTGAAGCTCATTTAGATGTGAAGTTTCATCATAATTATCACCTTGAGAACCCCGGAACTCCGCCAAGATTTAAGAGCTGTTAAGCCCGCAGCTCTTTTAGACGATTGTGAGCTAGACGAAGTAGGGGTTAGAATATTTGGCCTAGCATGCTCTAAGGCAAGTTGATAACCATTATAAACTGTTTGAGCATTAATTTTAATTGATGCTTTTGCATTTTCAAGTGTAGCAACTTCCTCGTTTGAAAGATCTAAAGCCTTATAAATATTTGAATGCAACTACTAAACTTTCGTACATACAATTCCATCTAGTCGGGCAAGGTTTAGTAACCTTTCTTTCTCTAAGGCCATATTCATCACAAATTTTAAAATACTCTCTAAGTCTAGTTCTACGGTTTGAAAAAAAAAAAGCCAATTAAGAGTCATTCGAACCTTTTCAATTTCTATGTTTAAAATTCGCATACCATCACCGACAATTAAATGATAAATATGACAAATACATCTAACATAGAAAATATTAGTAAATGCAGGATTTAGTGTTTTGTAAGCATGCCTATAGCACTAGTGTTACTAGAAGCATTATCCATAGAAATTTTCATTATTTTATCACTAAAGCAAAAATATCTACAAATATCTGAAACAGTGTTAGCTATAAACTTACCTGTGTGACGTGAATTAATTATTCTATACGCAATTATACGTTTTTGTACTGTCCAGTCATCATCTCAGTTAGATAGTTACAATCATTACCACTTCTGCCAATATCAATAGTAATAGAAATCGGATTAGGTATATGAGTAAATAAATAGCGCAAATATTGCTCATATTCATGTTTGAATTTATAAATATCGGCCTTAACTGCTGCGCGAGGCCAACCTTTATAAGTAGGATTAAAAACTCTTCTAATATAATGAACCCAATTAGGATTAGAAGCAAAAGTATAAGGTAAACACATAGCAGTAATCATCTTTATTAATTCTTCACGATCTCTATTTGGATCGTAATATAAAATACCTCCGGTGACAGTGTTAATTCCAGGTTGAACTAGATTTGAACCTGTACTAGGGTTAACCGCAGAATCTACACTTCTCTCCTCTTGATGCGCTTGCATTTGAAAAAATATAGCCTTATCTCTAGGGTGTGTTTTTATGTGCCTAGTCAAACTACCCGTGCCGCTACGGTCTCCAGAAAATTTATGAACCAGTAATTTCCCACAAGTTTTACACTTAGCCTTATTTAGTTCTCTTACTTGAGTAATAAAATTCCTAACTAATGATGTTTCTTGACGTTTAGCAGGTTGTCTATTAAAAGTTAGAGTTTCTACAGGTGGGTTGGCCGGTGCATTACTTGAGTTATGAACAGGACTAATAGGTGTATCATCTAAATTTGGTGCTTGGGTTTCATCATCATCATCCTCATTTTCCTCTAAGATAGGTTCATTAGGATAAAGAACATTCATAATTTCATCATCTAATCTATCACCTACTGCAACATCATGTAGAAATTCACTATCGGTAAATTGAAAACAAGGGTGATCACTATCAAGCCTTACGGGTGGAGGGGGAGGACGTCTAGGTTGGCGACTACTTTCAACTTGCTTATCTTTTGTAGGTCGGGGAGCCGGGGGAAGAGTAGTATTATGGCCACTACTTTCACCGGTTTTACCTTTTCCTTTACCAAATATTTTTTTCAAAGAAAATGCCATATTAATTATAATTATGCAAATTCAACCACACAAAAATATATTATTAAAACGTAAGAGTTGAAACGAGTTTACCGGATTGCCGAACAACTTCTTGAAAATTGAAAATCATTGAAGACTTGAAAACTTCAATTCAATAACTTCACAATTTTTCACGAATTTTCAACAATAAATTAAGCAATTGTAGTAGAAAGATTGAGATAGATTGAGAGATATTGATAAATTGGTGAACTAAAATGAAAGAATAGGGGGTATTTATAGTTGAGAAATGGAAAAAAGTGTAATTATATAAAGTTTGGGGGCCAAATGACCATTTTATAAACTTCCAAACGACCATATTTTCAGCCCAAATGGCTATATTTTAAAATGGCCGTTGCTGATTTTTAAAACAATTTTTTTAAAAAAAAAATAGCAGTTGGGCCCATTTAGGCCCGCATGACCGACCCGGGCACGGGTGGATGGTCCCGGGATCACGGGCTAATGGTCTTGGACTGGCGCGTCACGGGCCTAAAGGTAACACCAGGCCAGGACCACCAGGACCGACCCACCAGGCCCGTTAGGCCCGCCAGGACCGCGGGCCCGGTCCGATTCAGGCTCGGGCCACAGTGCACTCTTACTTATGGATAAACATTATCCATGATAGAAGATTAAAAGCTTATCCTTTCGATACTCCGTTATGGATAAACATTATCCCGGTAGATGATTATTCATATCGGGTATAATAAGTTTATTCTTTCGATAGTCCATTATGGATAAGTATTCCTCCCGATAGAAGATTATTCATATCGGGTATAATAAGCTTATCCTTTTCGATACTCCGTTATGGATAAACATTATCCCCGGTAGGACATTATCCATACCGGATACAATGAGTTTATCCTTTCAGTACTCTGTTATGGATAAACATTACCCCAGTAGAAGATTGTCTGTACCTAGTACAATGATCTTATCCTTTCAGTACTCTGTTATGGATAAATATTATTATGAGTAGAATATTATCCATATATGGTATAGTAGCAACTTACACAATATTTTGCAGTAGCAGCTTACACATCAGCTTCCTTTATTCTATAAATAGGAGAGATTTCTGTTCATTACGTACATAAAGTTTGAAGTTGAATAGTACATCAGTGTCACTCTATACTTGTCTTTACTTTACAATTTTTATTTTATAACACGTTATCAGCATGAGACTCTGTCATCTCGAGCAAATTCTTTGAAAATATCTGAGGTACGAGTTTTTTTCTAAATAATGTCAAGTCTTTCTAAGCTTGAATTTATAGCCCTGGAAATATCAGGCAAAAGCTATATGTCTTGGGTGCTTGATGTTAAAATTCATCTTGATGTGATGGATCTGGCAGACAGGGAATACAATCAGGCATTAAACCAAGACCGTCAAAGCAATGATATTCCTAGGCCATCACCTTGATGAGGGCCTAAAAATAGAATATCTCACTATTAAAGATCTAGTCATATTGTGAAATAATTTGGAAGATAGATATGACCACCTGAAGATGGTCGTTCTTCCACAACCACGTTATGATTGGACTCATATAAAGCTACAAGATTTTAAATCTATTAGTGAGTATAATTCTGCTGTATTCAGAATTATTTCTTAACTGAAATTATGTGGTGATAATATTACTGATCATGATATGTTGGAGAATACTTTCACCACTTTTTATGTCTCGAATATGCTCCTGCAACAACAATATTGAGAGATGATATTCAAATAGTATTCTAAACTTATCTCACATCTTCTTGTAGCCGAACAATATAGCGGGCTATTAACGAAAAATTGTAAAAGTCGATCTACTAGTTCTTGCCTATTCCCTGAAGTGGATGAGAAGAACTTCCACCAAGCTAAGTATGGAAGAGGTCGTGCTCATGGCCGTGATCGGGAAAGAAATTTTAATCATAGTAATAATAATGCACCAAATGAGCCTCCTCACCATAGCAGTGGAAAAGGAAGGAATAAAAGTACGAAGCGGTGCAAACACCAAATACAGAAAATGCATGCTATAGATGTGAAAAAAAGAGCATAGATCACGTACTTGCCGTACGCCAAAACACCTGGTTGAGCTTTATCAAGCCCCTCTAAGATAGAGAAAAATGCTGAAGCAAATTTTATTTATGAATATAATTTAGACTTCATGCATTTAGATGTAGCTGATTACTTTGCACTTCCAAAAGGAGAAACAAGCCATGTAATCGATGGTGAATCTGTAGAAATGTAAATATTTTAAATTTTGTTGTTTGTAATAGATAATATGGTTATGTAATTGTTGGACATAAATAAAAATAATTTAATGATGATGTTTACTATAATATATCCTATTTATGCCATTTTGAAGAATATGTATAATATTATTAGATCAACTTAAACTCTAGCAGAGTTTGCAAGAAATGTACAACTACCAAAAGTGGTATATACCATACATCACATTATAACTTTATTTTGCTAACTATCAAAAGTGATAATTTAGGCCAGACGTGATAATTTAGGCTTTCTATGGTTACAATTGAAGATAAGCTATAGAAATATTTTCTATATTAAATGCACGCCTCGATTTTCTCCTGAAGTAGTAAATATTTTAAAAGAGGTTGAAGTATCACAATTTCATAAATGTGCGTTCAGATAATTATGTTCGATTTCCTGAAGGATGAGAAATTTTGATAATATTAATCTATTAGGAATGAAGTTATTCGACAGAAGGTAGAGGTGGCCCCAGTGGACGAGAAGATGCGGGAAGCGAGGCTGAGGTGGTTCGGGCATGTACGGAGGAGGGGTCCCGATGCCCCGGTGAGGAGCTGCGAGCGGCTGGAGATTGCTGGTGGTCGGCGGGGTAGAGGGAGGCCTAAGAAGCATTGGGGAGAGGTGATTAGGCAGGACATGACTAAAATGCAGGTTACCGAGGACATGACCCTCGATAGGGGAGTCTGGAGGTCTAGAATCAGGGTTGCAGGATAGGGGCTCTTAGAGTCCTTCGTTCGCCTCACCCGGGGTTGGGTGTGGGATAGTAAGGTTACCCATCGATGTCTAGTGTTTTAGCCTAGGTCCCCTCTTGGTTGCGACGGTATTTATGTTCCTTATGTTTACATAACCATTTACGTTATTTCTGCAGGATTACTTACGCTTTGTTTTGTTATTTTGTTTTGTCTTGCCTTGGTTACTAATTTTGTCTTTGTTTTCCAATGCAGCTTTTCATTCTGTCCTATGCGCCGAGGGTCGCATGGAAGCAGCCTCTCTGCCCTTTTGGGTAGGGGTAAGACTGCCTACATATTACCCTCCCCAGACCCCACCTGGTGGGAGTATACTGGGTAGTTGTTGTTGTTGTAATCTATTTCCTGAAGTGAATGTAACAATATTAATAAAAATCTGGTAAATATGAACGCGCTCTTGATGTAAATATATTATAATTCACCTCAAGAAGATGTAATATAATTGAGAGAATATATACTCAATATTTTCTATTTTAAATTTTTTCTTGAAGAAGTATCACAATTGAAATTGTCTCGTGAAGTAGGAAAATATTATAAAGAAGAGTTTTCTTGTGCTTAAAAAATTATTTTAAATTGTTTATTTGATTGTGATTTTCTATCATGATACCAGAAGTGTTTAAGCAATATTTGATAGTATAAAATGTATCAACAACTCTTGAAATCCTAATTTTTTGCATAGAAGACACATAACACCAGTAGTGTCTGATAAAATTAGATTGTTGATAATTTTAACGACATGAATTTTCCACCCTCGGGGGTTGTGATGGCGCATACTTGTAGAATATAGGCAAGCCAATAAATCATAAGCTCCTAACCCTTTTATTTTAAATCCAATCATAACAACAGGCATTTTTCAATAACAACGGGATATGAAATTGAAGCGGAAAAGTTAAATTAAATAAGCTAAACAATACTGCAAAAATTAACATATGCCTCTACCCAAGAACTGGTATCACAACATCCACGGACTACTAAGAGTACTAAATACAACCGTTTGAAAGAAATATAACACTGTTTGTCTCGAATACATGAGATAACAAAATGAAATATAAGATAGCGGAGACGTCGAGCCTGCGGACGCCTGCAAGGCTACCTCGATGTCTCTGTGGACTGAAGGCTGGCTCCCGAGCTACTACTGCGCACCAAATGCTACTCCAGGATCTGCACACAGTGTAAAGTATAGTATCAACACAACGGACCTCATGTGCCGGTAAGTGCCTAACCTAACCTCGGCGAAGTAGTGACAAGGCTAGACCAGACTACCATATAAACCTATGCAGTTATAGATATATATACAATGAAAACAGAGATAATCAATCAATATAGGAGGGGGAGCATGTTGTAGGGAAGATAACAACTCCGAGTAAAAGTCATCAAGTAACGAAGAAAGCAACATAACTTAGACATCAATAACAAATCCGAAATTAATAAGTGCACAACATCACCCTTCGTGCTTTTACTCTCGTCCTCACCAGGAAATAATATAATAAAAACATGCATGACATCACCCTTAGTACTTGTACTCTCTTTTCTTACCAAAGCAATTAGATGATAAAATACTCACGGCATCCCCCTTTGTGCTTTTACTCTCTTTCCTCATATATATTCAATAGCATCGGCATAGAATGTTACATCGTGTGGCACAACATCATTCATGCTTTAACACTTTCTCACAATAACAAATAATGCACGACATCACCCTTCATGCTTTAGCACTCTTCCTCACTCAAAAAACAATCACAAACAAGGGGAAAGGGAATAAGTAGAATAATAATAGAAATTCTAGAAAGGGAACACAATTAAACAGTTAAATCCAGGCAAGGGTACAACATCAATAATCTCCACATCCCTGCAAGGGATATAATCCACAACGAAACAATATCCCGGAAAGGGAGTAATTTAATAACTCTTTCTCTTTCTTTCACTTTTATTTCATAACTCACTTTACCACTTGAGCCAATGCTCCAAAGGGTTCAATCATCTCATATACTTTCACAATTTGTAATATGACTTGAGACAATGCTCCTCGATATTCAAAGGTTACAATTTCCTTCCACAAGCTTTTCAAAAGAATTAGGAATCATCATCAAGGCTTGAAAGATACCAAGAAATCAAATATTCATAATTTAAAGACTCATAGTCATGCTAGACACCAACGTATAGATACTCGTCACCATGCCTATACGTAGTATTCAACAATTACCAAATAGCAAATAGGCCTCAACTCCTAATTCCTCAAGCTAAGGTTAGACCAAACATTTACCTCGAACTTCCACGGAAAACTCAAGCCTCAAACAACGTTTTTTCTCTCGAATTTGGCTCCAAGTCGATCGTATCTATACATAACGATTTCATAACATCAATAAATGCTAAACAATTCGAATCACATGCCTAATTATAGCTTCCAAACATTCTTTCCAAAAACCCATAAATCGACCCCGGGCCCACTTGGTCAAAATATGAGGTTCGAAACTTTTTTCTCAACTTCATCAAGTTTTAAATTTAGAAATTCGAGTCCAAATCGCGTTAAACGATGTCCGTTTTCAACCAAATTTTACAAGAAGGACTTAAATCTTATATAAGACCTATACCAGGCTCCGAAACCAAAATACGAGCCCAATATCAGCACGTTTTAATCAATTTTCATTTCAATTTTTCTTAAATAATTGCAGAAAATAATTTTACTTAAAAATTCATTTTTCGGGATTGGGACTTCGGAATTTGATTTCGGGTATACGCCCAGATCCCATATTTTCCTATGGACCCTCCAGGACCGTCGGATCATTGGTCCAGGCCAAGGTTACATTATTCATTTTAACATCAAAACATAGTATTTTTAACAGAACTTCATATTTAAGCTTTCCGCTATGCATCCGTACTGCACATGCAAATTGAGACAACTCTAATTGTGATTTTCAAGGCCTCATAGACACAAAGTTGAATAAAAACAGGTGATGACCTTTTGGGTCGTCAGATTATCCACCTTTACAACAATTGTTCGTCCTCGAACATACATAAGAAGGAAGTACCCGAGTCAGGGAAAAGATGAGGATAACGACTCCACATATCGGACTCGGACTCCCAGGTCGATGCTCAGGAGGACACTGAACACAAACAGAAGGTAAACTCTGATGTGCCGGAGAATTGCGGCACATTTCACTACTAATTGCTTAGATTTTAGCTTGTTTTAAGTGCAATTGTCTCCTCTACTTATGTAATTTTCTTGTTTTGCAGTACATGAGGTGTAAGAACCCAAGAGCATGGAAATGAAAGCAAAAATCCACAAAAAGATAAGAAAAGAGCAAAAGGCATTGTAAAATGAGGATATGCGATCGCAGAATCCACATGCGAGCCGCAGAATTTACACTGAAATCGCAAATCAAACTAGAGTGCTGGGCAAAGTTCAATGTCAAGAATGCGGTCCATTATGCGATTGCAGAATCACATGCGAGCCGCAAATTGGACCGCAAACCAACTATGAAGGCTGCTGAAGGCAGAAAATACAATACAAAATGTGGTCGCATTTCTAAAATGCGGACCGCAAACCATGAGTGCGGTGAAGGCCTGGAAACTAGGGTTACAATCTGCGGTGGAGAGGTAAAAAATGCGGACCGCATGTCTATTATGCAATAGAAATTCATTCTCATATTCAACTTGAAAAGGGCATTTTCCCCGATTTTATCCCCCTTTTTAGCCCTCTATAAATAGATTTATTAGGGTTTTGTGGGTTCGTAGGGTCTGACTTTGAAGCTACAATAAAATGCATAAATTTTCCTCTCTTTTGTAAGCATTTGGGGTCAAGAATTTTACACTTTGTAAGCTTTATGACATTAAATATTCTCTTCCTTTTGTATTTTAGCGTATGTAGCTAACTTTAAATATTAAGGTTGTGAACCCTAAATGGGTATAATGTTAATCGGTGTTTGACTTTGAATATATATATATATATATATATATATATATATATATATATATATATATATATATATATATATATATATATATATATAAATAATGGTTGGTTGATATTTATTTAGTTTCATTCTTCATTGATTGTTGGTGGTTGCAAACATGAACAAGTGTCAGTAAATGCTTACTTTTCTTGGGAAAGTGGGTTGGAATTTGGTAGAAGTAAATATTAAAGATTCAAGGCTTTAAACCTTGTTTAATAGAACCGCTTAGGAATAAGTGAGTTTTATTTGGAATATATTGATTGTTCTTAATTTTACCTCTTTTACATTTTGAAAAATCATAAAGAGGAAATATTATCCAACTATTGGAAAATATTGGGTAGTCATTTTGACATTATTTTCATATCAAAATAGCCATCCATTAGTATATCTTATTAACACCGATAGTGTTACACTTCATAAAAAGGGACACAACCTTGGTTACTTTAATCAAATTAATTAAACTCTCAACATTTTAGTTGTTACTTCAAACGAACTCAACTCATACTCTTGTCACCATTAATTCATACTCTTGTTACCGCTAACTGGATAGAACTACGACTTTAGTCAAGCAACACACTAATCGAGTAATCTTTTCACACCTATTCCCTGTGGGATTCGACCCCAACCTTGTTAGGTTATTTGTTTTGGCACCGACCGCCTTACATTATTTATTAAAGTGTAATTTGAGTGTATCAAATTTTGGCGTCGTTGCTCAGGAATATGATTTTGAAATTACTAATTAGTGTGTGCTTTACTTTATGTCTTATTCTATACCATCACAACTTTGCTTGGTGTTGATAGGAATACATGTCAGAATATGGTGATAACGTAGAGGAAGAAATGGAAGAAAATCATTTTGCGTACATCGAAGAGTACATCGAGGACACGAATGCTATTGTACCCCCAACTGTTGGCACTGCAACTTTCAAGATGGAACATGGTTTAATTCTTATGCTCAAAGCGAGGGGTTTTTCAGGAATTCCACTGATGATGATCCGACACGACATCTTAGAAACTTCTTGGATATGTGTGTGATGATAAGCAAAACAATGTCTCTGATGATGCTCTAAGGTTGAGATGCTTCAAGTATTCTCTAGCGGGGGACGCAAGGAAATGGCTTCAAAATATACAATTGAACTCCATTCACTCTTGGACCGAACTTGTCCGAGCATTCTTGTCTAACTGGTTTCCGCAGAGTAAGCAGTCCGAGCTCCGGGATAAAATATTCTTTTTCAAGCGAGCACCAGGAGAACATCTACATGCGGCATGGGAATGTTTCAAATTATAGTTGGTGAGGTCTCCCAACCATGGTTTTCCAGATTCTATCTTGTTGGAAAAATTCTATATGGGCTTGGATCCTATGAACCAATATATAGCTGAGAATGCAGCTGCTGGATCTTCATGGACAAATCATTCGCAAGGGTGACTCAAATACTTGACAAACTGGCAAAGCATAATCAAGCATGGCATTCCAAGGATACCACATGTGGAATTACTTATGGTTATCCTTCCTTGAACAACATGATCAAGGAAAATCAAGAGAGAGATAACTGATTGCTAGGCTTGCTACAAATATCAATGTGTTGACAAAGATGTTCAGCAAAAGCCAAACCAAGAAAGTAAATGTGGTTGAGGATGTGCAACCCATATCACATGAGGATTTTGAGGAAGTGAATTATGTCAACAAGTCTAAAGGAAACTATCAAAGGCAACATTACCAAGGTCAAGGACAACAACATCAATGGAGGCAAAACCCAATAGGGCAAGGCCACCAACAATGGTGAAATGATCAAGATGGCCCAAACCAAGGGAATTGGAACAACAACAACTTCCCAAACTGAAGCTCAAACCCTTACGTTCCCCCAAAGGGTCAATATTCAAATCAAGGTTCCTAAAGTGAGTCTAAGTTGGAAATTATGCTTGAACGGGTATTGCAAAATCAATAAAAATCCGACATATCTATGAGGAATATGACCAAGGTTGTGTGCTCTCATACCGCATCCATTCAAAAATTAGAGATGCAAATGAGGGACCTCAATAGGGAGCAAAACTCAAAGCAAAAGGGAACACTCCCTAGTGACACAATTGCAAACCCAAAGGGTAGTGGGAGTGGCCCAACTTCTTATGTCATGGCAAATTACTACTAGGAGTGGGAAGGTGCTACAAGGAGACGATGAGAAAGTGATTGAGGTAGAAGAGCTTGAGAAAGGGGTTGAGGTTGAAGAGTCAAGTGTTGTCGAAATTGAGAAGATTCTGGAAGATATGCACGTGCAAAAAGAGAATCGGGAAGAGGCAAAAGAAAAGGTGAAAGTGACACCAAAAACTCTTCCACCTATTCCTAGACCTCCTCCTCCATTTCCTCGAAGGCTTTTGAGGAGAGTTGATGATAGCAAACTTGAGAAGTTCTATGACATTCTCAAGAAATTATCGGTGAATATGCCATTTGTAGAAGCATTTCAAGAAATGCTGGGTTTTGCTAAGTATTTTAAAGATTTGATCAATAAGAAGAAGACCACCAAAAATGAAGTGGTGAATGTGACTCACCGGGTTAGTTCCATCATTGCAACGTCACCTATTCAAAAGAAAGAAGACCCAGAAGCTTTTATTATTCCTTGCATTATCGGGGTACATGATTTTGCAAGAGCCCTTTGTGATAATGGAGCTAGAATCAACTTGATGCCTCTTTCCATTTACAGGAATGCGGGATTGGGTATGCCAAGTCCCACAAGTATGAGATTGCAAATGGCTGATCATTCTATCAAACGGCCAGTGGGAATTGTTGATGATGTACTTGTGAAGGTGGGAAAATTTCATTTACGCGATGACTTTGTAATCTTTGACTCTGCAGTTGACAAAGAGATCTTTATCATCTTGGGGAGACCATTCCTTGCCACGGGAAGAGCATTCATGGATTCAGAACGGAATGAGATCAAATTTCTTGTGAATAATGAAGAGGGTACAATCCAAGCAAGTAAGGGTGTGAAACTGCCGCATGAGTATGAAAGTATCTTAGTGATCGATGTTGTTGATGTAGTAGAGGATTCAGTTGAAATGAAAATGGAAGAACAATGCATTAGCGAAACATTGACGGCTATTTTGGTGACTTTGATGGTGAGGATATGGAGGGATATATGGAATCGGTGAATGCATTCGAGGGACTTGGTTCTTACACCTATGCTCCGGCAAATCTCTCTCTCGACTTGGAAAATAGAGCTACACCTCCCGCAAAGCCATCTATTATTGAGCCACCAAAACTCGAGCTTAAACCACTTTCACCGCACTTGAGGTATAAATTTCTTGGCTCAAATGGTACTTTATAGATAATTGTTTCTTCTTTGTTGAATGACGTGCAGGTGGAACGATTGTTGGATGTCTTAAAGGAGCATAGGCAAGCCATTGGATGGACAATTACGGACATCTATGGGATCCCCGTGGGAATTTGCAAGCACAAAATCCAATTGGAAAGTGAAACAAAACCAAGTGTAGAACATCAACAACGGTTGAACTCGTCAACGCAAGAGGTGGTAAACAAAGAAATCATCAAGCGGTTGGATGCCGGGGTAGTCTACCCTATTGCTGATAGTTCTTGGGTGAGTCTGGTGCAATATGTGCCGAAAAAGGGGCGCATGACCGCAATTGAAACTGAGAAAAATGAGCTTATCCTAACGTGAACGGTGACGGGTTGGAGGGTGTGCATGGATTATCAGAAGCTCAATAATTCCACATGCAAGGACAATTTCCCTATGCCTTTTATTGATAAAATTCTTGATCGGCTAGCATGAAGGTCGTTCTATTGTTTCCTACAACCAATTAATATAGCATTGGAGGATCAAGAGAAAACGACATTCACTTGCCCCTGTGGAACGTTTGCTTTTAGTCGGATGCCATTTGGTTTATGCAACGCTCCGGCTACGTTTCAAAGATGCATGATGTCAATTTTCTCCGACATGGTAGAGGATTTTCTAGAGGTCTTCATGGATGACTTCTTGGTGGTAGGTGATTCTTTTGAGCATTGTTTCAACAATCTTCAACAAGTGCTTAAGAGATGCGAAGAGACCAACCTTGTGCTCAATTGGGAGAAGTATCACTTTATGGTGGATGAAGGTATCGTGTTGGGACATAAAATCTCAAATCATGGCATAAAAGTTGACCGGGCAAAGACAGAGATTATTTCTAAGCTTCCCCCACTGACTTCCACCAAGGGTGTTCAAAGTTTCTTAAGGCACGCCGGGTTCTATAGGTTCTTCATCAAGGACTTTTCCAAGATTGCAAATCCTATGTGTAAACTGAGAAAGATGTTAAATTTGCGTTCAATGAGAAATGGCTCAAAGCCTTTGAGGAGTTGAAGCAAAGGGTCACCACGACACCTATTATTGTCACACCCGATTGGTCTCTTCCTTTCGAGCTCATGTGTGACGATAGTGGTATAGCCATTGAGGCAATGCTTGGCCAACGTCACAACAAGGTTCTCAACCCAATCTACTATACAAGCAAAACACTCAATGGGGCAAAAATGAATTACACAGTAACGGAGCAAGAACTTCTTGCCATTTTCTATGCCTTTGAGAAGTTTCGGTCTTATTTGTTGGGATCCAAGGTAATAGTGTACACTGATCATGCGGCTCTTTGTTATCTCATAGAAAAGAAGAATGCAAAGACTCGGTTAATTAGACGGGTCCTGTCATTGCAAGAGTTTGACTTCGCAGTCAAGGATCGCAAGGGTACTCAAAATCAAGTGGCGGATCATTTTTCAAGACTTGAAGAGGCAGGGAGACCAAAAGGAGATCTTGAAATCAATTATGCATTCCCGGATGAACACATATTGGCACTATCTAGCAATTTTGCTCCTTGGTATGCCGATATTGCTAACTATCTAGTTAGTGACCTTATCTCGGACGGTTTAGAATCCTACCAAAATAAGAAATTTTTGTGAGATTGCTATTAGGAAGAACCATTCTTGTTCCATGTTTGTACTGAAAATATTATTAGAATATGTGTCCCGGAAGAAGAGGTTATGCCAATTCTAAAGGCATGCCATGACTCACTAGTTGGAGGTCATCATGGAGGAAATTGAACGGCAGCTAAGGTTCTTGAATGTGGTTACTATTGCCCCCCAATCTATTATAATGCCAATCAAATGGTCAAGACTTGTGATCAATGTCAAATACAAGGCCACATCTCCAAGAGGCATGAAATGACAATGCACTTTGTGATGGAGATAGAGATATTCGACATTTGGGGGAATTGATTTTATGGGCCCCTTTGTAAGCTCTTGCGGGATGAAATATATTTTGGTGGCGGTGGACTATGTGTCCAAATGGGTTGAAGCGATTGCCTTACCAAACAACAAGGCAAGGAGTATTACCGCATTTTTGAAGAAGAACATTTTCACTGGTTTTGGCACTCCTAGAGCCATTCTTAGTGATAGTGGGTCCCATTTCTACAACAAGGATTTCACTGGGATACTTGAGAAGCATGGCTTCAAGCACTTATCATCCATAATCAAGTGGGAAAGTTGAGGTTTCCAACCGGGAGATCAAGAGCATTCTAGCAAAGACAGTTAATGCAAACAGGACCGACTGGTCAAGGAAGCTAGATGACGCATTGTGGGCATACCGCACGACATACAAGACTCCTATGACACTTCTCCTTATCGGTTAATCTTCGGCAAAGCTTGTCATCTACCTGTGGAATTGGAGCACAAGGCCATGTAGGCATTAAAAATGTTGAACTTTGACTGGGTTGAAGCTGCAAATTTGAGGTTAACACCACTCAACGAAATGGAGAAATTTCGTCTCCATGCTTATGAAAGTGCAGCTATGCACAAAGAAAGAATGAAGTTTGTCCATGACCAGAAGATCTTGAAAAGAGAGTTCAAGTCGAGTGACTTGGTGTTGCTCTTTAACTCAAGGCTCAAATTATTTACCCAAAAGCTCAAATCAAAATGGTCCGGTCCATTTAAAGTGGTCAATGTCCCTCCCTTTGGAGCTGTGGAACTAGCAACGGAAGATGGGCTCCGGACATTCAAATCAAATGGTCAACGCCTCAAGCACTACTTGGGCACAGATGGTGAAAAAACATGTGGTGGAATAACTGACTCCCAAAGATGGTCAGTGTCAGGCCATTGAATGAATCCAAAGGAAAACCAACTTCTTCGTGTCGCAACGTTAAATCAAGCGCTTCATGAGAGGCAACTCACGAGTGGTTACACTCCCACACCTCCTTTTCACTCGGCCATCCCGAAGGATAAACGCATAAGGGAGTTTTTTCAATTAAAGTGACATTATTTGAAATGAGATTATTTATTTATTAGAGTCGCCACTTGGGATAGGTTTGGCTTTTGGTGTCCCAAGTCACCGGTTTATTTAGAACCCCAACTCGAGGAAATTTGTCAACTGCCCAAATGGAGTCTGCGAACCAGAAATTCTAGGTAAGGAATTTTGTTGACCCGAGGGAAGGTGTTAGGCACCCCCGGATCCCGTGGCTCTAGCACGGTCGCTTAAGCTATTGTAAATGGCTAAAAATTCTGATTTTACACATGTTCATCCTAAAAATGCAATTTTTAATATTTAAATCGCTTTTAATATTTTTTAAGGAAATTTGCGATGTCGCTAAAACTTGTCACAAACCACGTCACATAAATGCGCAATTAGTTTTTGACATATTTTAATTTCATCGAGATTTGGATTTGGGTCACATAAATGCGCACCCATACTTAGGAAGATAGAATTATTAAAGACGCATCTAAAAGCGACAAACGTGTTATTATCTTTGCGGGAAGCCGTGAAGTTCGCTAAACGGCATCTCCCGAATCTCTAAGCATTTTAATATAATTAAAAGGGCCATGCAATGTATGATTTTGTTTAGCGTGGCGCACCTCTTATGCTTTTTAAAAAAAGGCAACCTGAAGAAGCTGCGATTTCTATTATATGGCGTCTCTAAAATAAAAGGAGAAGCCCTAGTTATTTCACGTTCTAATGACCTACACAGAAACCATTGCATCGTTGTATTCAATCCAAACACTTTCAGCATGCATATCCTCATCATGTTTTATTTACTGGTTTTGCATTTGGGCTTATTATCCAGAAAACAATCCCAGGAGATTCAATATTTTGTGCGTTTCTCAGCTATAATCATTTGGGGCCGGCATTTGAGCCCAAAAACTAGAGAAAACAACAGTAACGTCAGTCATGGATCAAAGATTGAGTTCTAGAAATTACAATGCTATATCTATTACAATTTATTTTTGTTAATATCTGTGTTGTGTCATTTTCATAATCCAAAATGTCTTGCATGGTAAATACACAACTTCTAAATATTAAAGCAGGAGTTATCAAATTCAGGATCCATATGCTAAAAATCAAGTTCAGATCCAACTGATAAACTTATCTATACAAAACTGAATATGTGCACACATACTATCTCTACTATTTAATTAAGCATGAGAAACTAAGCAATCTACCATTACTAAATAAGATATCTCATCCTGCTAATAGTCAAAATGATCTAAAATGTACAGTCCAAATGATTCAAACAGTCTAGCATAATCTTAGAGTTATTTACACTGAATATTTAAACAAATCAAATGGCCAGTCGAAATTTAAACAGCAGATCTAAAATGCTTAAGTGCAACATGCTTCATTTCACATCTCAAGCTAGTTTTCTACATGATCGGGCTTGAGAAATTTACCTGGAATTTGAAATGCAAATAAGAAAAAAGGGAAGTTAGCAGCAGTTTTAGGTCAGCAACAGTGATCAACTTAAAAGGAAACACCCAGGGACGGATTAACACATTAGCTAGGAGAGAAAGTTTCCACAATTAGCACCAATAACAGACCAAAATGACCTTATTTGAACTTCAAACTCTCTCAAAATTGGATCTGGTAAAATATCGATGCAATGTCAGCTTACCACAAACCAACCACTGTTTCAAAAAGCATGAGACTGGAACTACAACAAACAACTGATTAGTTTGAGACAGATAACAGATAGGGAATCGCACGTAGGGTGTAATGCACCTATACAATTAACTGGAGTCTATATGTTTGCAATGGTCACATGTGTCATCCCGACGTTTATTCCAAACTTCTTCTTGATTTCCACTCTTTGTTTTCTTGCTTTCCCTTATCCTTTTTTCTTTTATATACGGTCGTATCCCATGAAGATTGCCTACGTATCATTCTTCGCACGAATCAGAGCGAGCGTAGTTCATGAAAAATAACAAGATATATATATATATATATATATATATATATATATATATATATATATATATATATATTGGAATTTTCAATTCTTATACAGACAAACTTTGGTTACATAGACTAGCAAAGTTAAAAAGGCAACTAAGAGGCTCGGACATGATAAGAACTACAGACTCGAAGAGTAATAATGCGTAAATAGAAAATACAGATTGACTGAATCTTTTAAGGAAAATACAATTTTCAGAAATCATGAATACATTAAGACTTCAACAGCTCTTGGAGCTCGCGACGCATCACTCGGCCTTGCCGCAGGCTTGCGTGCTAAACTCCCTTGGAGATGGTGGAGGTCCTCCATCACTTGCCGAACAAAGGTCATGGCGGTGGCAAAGAATATGGATCTTGTCATATCCTCGCATTGGTTGCACTTTGTGGTGATGTAGTTTTCAACCGCTCATACCCTTTCCCTAATAACACCCTTTTCTTGCAACAAACGCCCAATTTGCTCGGCCATTGCCTCTAGAGTTCGCTCTGCTACCTGATTCAGTTCCTGGAATTGCCGCAAATCCATCTCCAACCGTGATATCGTTGCATAACAATTCTCTTTGCCGGCTTTGAAATCCCAGACTTGCTTGGCTACTCTGTTCTCAGCCCTGATGATCCTCCATTTTAATCCAGCAATCTCATCATTATGCCCTTCTTTTAATTGCTCAAGGATGCGGGCTCGTTCCTCTGCACATTTATCCAATTGCTTCCGAACCCTGAATAGCTCACCTTCCGCCTTATTCAAGTCAAACCCATACTCGGTTACTTTCCGCCGCAAATTTTCTACGCGTTTTTCATCCTTCGTGCTCATGGAGGGATTTTCCGTGGCCGCTTTCATTTCTGGATTTGGGCTTGCAACGCCTCGTTTTATTTGGTTAATCTCTTTTTCTCTCCCTTATCTGTTGCGGCTTGCAAACCATTTTCAAATTGCAGCTCTTTGACTTGCTTTTCCAATCTTCCTATGGTGGCCCTATATTCATTCTCCTTGGCTAGCCAACCCTATTGCTCTTGTGACGTTTCAACAAAATTCTTGGAGATGCGGTCTTTTAGCCGGCCTTCTAGGCTCAATTTCTTTTTTATACCGAGTAATGTATCCCGGTGCAACCTCGCCTTTATATATGTCGTGTACTTAGGTACCCGCTGTCAAGTATTGACATTCGCTCCAGATTTGATGCACGACGGCTTCATGGAATTGACCATTGGGGCTAATCTCAACTGCATGGCGGCTCGTCCGTGGGAATCATTTGGCATCTACCTAATTGCCTTAGTACTCTTATGGTGTATAGGGTTGGATACTTTGGAGACCCATCAAAAGGAAATGAGGCCCGATGGCTGGCACATACACAACTTCATCTACGGGGAGCCACCTCCATTCTATCTGATTTGCAGTGACTACCCCGAGATGCGACACCCATTGTGTGACACCCTCAGGTAACCTAAAACCATCAACCCTGTTGCAGAATTCTTCTCTGCAGCTCTTTGTTGGTGACCCTTAATTCACGAGCCGAGGCCGGTGGCACAAATGCTCGATCATCCATATTTGTAAAAACAGGTTACATCCTTCAAATAAGTCTACTCCCTCTTTACAGGGGGTGAGAGCACGGAAGATCTCAAATAAGATCATAGGATCGAGGGTGCTCTTGGCCTGAGTTAGTAAAGCGCTGACGACCCCTGCTATTCGTATATCAATATTTCCATCCTTTCGCGGAAACACCACAAAACCCATGAAGAAAGCCATAAATGCAAAACATCGATGCTCCTCCCATTTGAGTTGGTTTCATTTTCTACAAATATTGTTTTTGGGGTTATTGAATCCCCCTATATTCCTGTACCTCTGATATATAAACTGCGGGGTATAGAAACCGGCTGACAGGTCTAGGTTGTGAACCTTCCTACTAATTTTTAAGGAATCAAGGAACTTGTGCACGGCGAAGGCTCTTGGTGCAATAAGGTATTGGTGCCTCAAGGGAATTATAAGGGTCCCAATATATCCAGTTATTTCCTCCAATGTCAATGTGAGTTCAAAATCCAAGAAATGGAGTACATTGTGAGCCGGGTCCCTGAATGTGATCAATGCTTTTACGATATCTCCCCTTGGGTTAATTTTCAGCAACCCAGTAAGTCCTACTAAATGCATGTTGACCCTGTTTTGTCTCGCTTCCCCCAGGTCATTCCACCGCATGTGTAGCTCCAAGGGAATTTTGTTCATGAATGCTATCGGCAAATACTGCTTCGTGCTCATTCTGCACGTTTATTAGGGAGAATTAGTATCTCAAAATTTTGTTCTGCTTGACTCCACAAATATTAAAACTGGCCTCTTTCTTTTATGAAATTTATTTTCCAAAATCAGGGCCCAGCTTTGCGAATACGGACTTTCAGCACTTCCAAAGGAATATTTTAAGGCGATGTTCCTTCACCGGCAAAAATAAAACTCAAAGGTGGCCATTTGTGTGAAGTCAGCCTTCTGACGTTCCTTTCGGTAACATTCGGCTATTCTGGCAGTAATGTCATCACCCGATTTATTTAAGAAAATAATTAAATCTGGCCAATTGTTTTTCCTTGTTTTGATTATTTTTGCAAACGGGATGTTGGACACCAATGGGGGTTGCCTACGTATCTCGTACCTGACGAGAATCAAACCGGCGTAGTTCGGGCAAAACAATTTATCAAAACCAAAATATTACTGAAAAACCCCCTTTTTCTTTTTCTTTTTCTTTTTTTTTTGTTTGTTTTTTTTTTCAAAAAATCCGGCAACATTTCATTGTTATTTGAGTATTGTTTTTACAAGACAAGTGATCACCCTAACACTGCTATTTTCTCAATTTACTCCCCTAATTCACAAGCCGCTCAACATGCGAATCCAAAGCAAATTAATACACAAGTAGCACGTAAAATGCATCAGGATGGTCTTTTATTTTATGTCAAATGCGTGATGCAAATAAGCATTTCTAATAGGGATCCGGCATGAAGTCAAGTTATTCTAAGTTAAAAACCTCGGTATAGGGTCTAGACTGTCCACCCGAGCAGACAACTCGAGTCGGGAGGGGGATATGTATCGGGAACCAAAAGGCCATCCGGCTTAGTAACTTGTCCGACCTCTTTCTTATTTTCAGGTATAACACTAATAGAATAGGGAGTCTCAACCAGTAAGCACATCCCCAGAGATAAAGAGAGAAGGGTTTCGTAGCAATTTATATGTACAGTTCAGATAATATCAAAGCGGTAAAAACATCATCTTCCATATTAAGCCAACATGTAATAAAATCAGATAATAACAAAGCCAAATACAACAATTATTTTAAGCTCGAATTCTTAAAACCTGAACCAGAAATTCTGGGTTCGATCTCCCCAGCAGAGGGGCCAGAGCTGTTACACCTCCTTTTCACACGGCCATCCCGAAGGATAAACACATAAGGGAGTTTTCCCAATTAAAGTGACATTATTCGAAATGGGATTATTTATTTATTATAGTCGCCACTTGGGATAGGTCTGGTTTTAGGTGTCCCAAGTCACTGATTTTTTTAGAATCCTAAATCGTGGAAATTTTTCGACTTCCCAAATGAAGTCTGCGAACCAGAAATTCCAGGTAAGGAATTCTGTTGACCCGGGGGAAGGTGTTAGGCACCCCCGGATCCCGTGGTTCTAGCACGGTCGCTTAAGCTATTGTAAATGGCTAAAAATTATGATTTTACACGTGTTCATCCTAAAGATGCAATTTTTAATACTTATACCACTTTTAATATTTTTCAAGAAAATTTTAGATGTCGCTAAAACTTGTCACGAAACGCATCACATAAATTCTCACGTAGTTTTTGACATATTTTCACTTCATCGGGATTTGGATTTAGGTCACATAAATGCGCACCCGTACTTAGAAAGATAAAATTATTAAAGACGCGACTAACGTGTTTTTATATTTGCGGGAAGCTGTAAAGTTCGCTAATGACATTCAATATTTTATGCGGTTCTCAACTATAATGACATTTAATATTTTATGCGGTTCTCAACTATAATCATTTGGGCCCGGCATTTGAGCCCAGAAACTAGAGAAAACAGCATTAAAGCCAGTCATGGATCAAAGATTGAGTTCCATAAATCATAACGCTACAGCCATTATAAATTATTTTTATTAATATATGTGCTGTGTCATTTTAAAAATCCAAAATGTCTAGCATGGTATATACACAACTTTTGAATATTAAAGTAGAAGTTATCAAATTTAGGATCAATAATCAAATTTAGATCCAACTGATAAACTTATCTATACAAATCTGAATACGTGTACACATACTATCTCTACTATATAATTAAGCATGAGAAACTAAGAAATCTACCGTTACTAAATAAGATATCTCATTCTGCTAATACTCAAAATGATCTAAAATGTACAGTCCAAATGATTCAAACAGTCCAGCATAGTCTTAGAGTTATTTACACTGAATATTTAAACAAATCAAATGGTCATTCGAAATTGAAACAGTAGATCTAAAATGCTTAAGTGCAGCAAGCTTCATTTCACATCTCAAACTGGTTTTCTACATGATCGGGCTTGAGAAATGTAAATGGAATTTGAAATGCAAATAAGAAAAAAGGGAAGTATTCATGCAAGCTCTCAAAACATCCAAAGACTTCAGCGAATCCCTCAACTGGAAAAATCTGGTACCAAGGTTGACATTAGCTTGAAATTTGCGGTGATTTGAGGGAAATTTATTAAGGATTTTAGGAAGAGGGAAGTCAGGATAGTTTATTGTATGATTGTGGTCGAATTTGGGGTGAATTAAAACTTGAGCCAGACTTTCGATTTGAAATTCGGAAGAGCTGGATGAGATTTGGCGGGAGATAATGGTAAATATGGCTTGAGAGTATGGAGATGGAGTTGTGGTGTAAAGTTGGGGTTGTTTTGGGGGTGGCGCCGCCATAGGCGGTGGAGGCGGTGTTCACATTTTTGTAGATTCTAGAAGCTGGGCCAAAGTTTGAGGAATGATTTTCAGGGCATTGGAAAGAGGAGGAAAAGGTGGTTCAATGGTGTATTGTTGGGTGAGTTTGGAGCTTCGCCGTCGGCGGTGACGATTTTCAGCCGGCGGCAGTGAGGCGGAGGGTTGGCAGAGACGATGGGTACCAGGAAGAGAGAGTTGGTCTCTAGGGTTTGTAATGAATTCAGACACTTTTATTTAATATTAAAGATTGAACTAGGGATGTTAGATTATGATGAATGAACGGCTGAGATCCATGCCCGAAAACGATGTCATTTTGGGGTGTCTCTAATGAGAGACCGGGTTGGGAACGGGTTTGAGCCGGTATATGGGTGGGGAGGGTTTTGTTTTGGGCCATAATCAATTTTGGCCCAATACCAGGCTAGCCTGATTTATATCTCTTTTTCTTTAATTCTTTTCCTTTATCTATTGTTTATTTATTGTTTCAATTTTTAAAACTCAAACTAAAATTAAATCTGAATAATATATTCAACCTATTAAATTGCGATTAAACTACTATTATTTTAAGGAATTTAAAAACAAATCGAATTTTCATTGTGATTTTTATATTTTGTAAAAAGCCTAATTACTAATTAATCTAAAAAAACAATGTAAAAATCACATCCTAAATGTTCATGCAATTTTTCTTTTGTATTTTTATGACTTATCATGCATGCACAAATAAAAATACACACAAAGATACGTAATTAAATCCTAAAAATTGAATAATAAAAGGAAAAATCCTAATTCTAAGAACTTTGTAGGAGTAATTTTCGCGAGGCAAAAGTCACATGCTCACAGCTGCTCCTCTTTTCCCGGAAACACGAAGAGTTTCAAAGATATATGAGCGACATGAGGAATTTTTGCCTGCTCCACACTCTAGGAGAAGCATTTGGAAAACTGATTGTTGAACCCCGCTTCAAAGGTTGCCTACATATCCTTGGCTATAAAGGAATCAGGTCAGTGTAGTTCTCCAGTGTTTGGTAGTTAGGACTACCATGAGCTGTGATTTCACTGCTGATGCTGCTGCTACTGCTTGCTGACCCCTTATTACACCTAAAAGGGAATCAAGACTAAGCTAGATGTGCCTATCAATTATGAATTACATGATTCCTATCTATAATTCTCTTGAAAACTTGATCTTGAGTCTTGGCTGGATTCGCCACGGACTATAATCTGAATCTTGATGCTCGTAAGCTGTAGTTTTCGATTATTTTTTCAGCATTGAGATCGGCTGGGATATGCACGACTTGTGATTTTGAATCTAACCTGGACAGTCCACATCTTCTTTTCAACCATCATGGATTTGTTTCCTTTTGTTCTCTTCTTCTTTTCCTTTGTCCTTAATTGAAATTCACTCTTCCGGTCATCTCAAATCATGTGCCCAGTGGTAAAACCTGTTTGACCATCAAAACCAACAACTGAACGAAATTTTCTGCCCCGGTTTTCACTAGGAAAATTTCCTGAGTTATTTGCAGCACGTGTCTAATCTATTCCTGTAGAAAATAATGAAAGCGGGATTATGTATTTTTGGGGAGATTACCAGGTTATGCTGGAAAATTGCCGGGTTATGCCGGAAAAGAGACATGTCCCTACTGGGGTGAGAGGAGGATCTACGGGTTATGACGGGATAGGAGGAAAAGGTCCCTACTGGGTAAAGGGGACAAATTCCATGGGTTGTACTGGGATTGAAAAAGAGAAGGCTCATGGGTTATGCTAAGGGATCCACGGGTTATGCCGGGATTGAAAAAGAAAACTCCTGGGTTATGCCAAGGGATCCTTGGGTTACGCCGGGATTGAAAAAGAATATTCCTAGGTTATGCTAGGGAAATCCACGGGTTATGTCGGGATTTGAAAGGAAAGATTCCTAGGTTATGGCGGGATTGAAATAGAAATCCTAGGTTATGCTAGGGAAATCTACAGGTTATGCCGGGATTTGAAAGGAAAGATTCCTGGGTTATGCCAGGGAAATCCACGGGTTATTCCAGGATTTGAAAGGAAAGATTCCTGGGTTTAGCCAGGGGAATCCGCGGGTCATGCCGGGATTGAAAAATAAAACTCCTAGGTTATGCTGGGGAAATCCGCGGGTTATGTCGGAATTTGAAAGGAATGATTCCTGGGTTATGCCAGGGGAATCCGCGGGTTATGCCGGGATTGAAAAAGAAAACTCCTAGGTTATGCTAGTGAAATCCACGGATTATGCCGGGATTTGAAAGGAAAGATTCTTGGGTTATGTTAGGGGAATCCGCGGGTTATGCCGGGATTGGAATGGAAAGATTCCTGGGTTATGCCAGGAGAATCTGTGGGTTATGCCGGGATTGAAAGGAAAGATTCCTGGATTATTCCAGGGAAATCTGCGGGTTATGCCGGGACTGAAAAAGAAAAGTCCTAGGTTATCCTAGGGAAATACACGGGTTATGCCGGGATTTGAAAGGAAATATTCCTAGGTTATTCCAGGGGAATTTGCAAGTTATGCCTGGATTGAAAACGAAAACTCCTAGGTTATGCTAGGGAAATCCACGGGTTATGCCGGGATTTGAATGGAAAGATTCCTGGGTTATGCCAGGGGAATCCGCGGGTTTATGTCGGTATTTAAAAAGAAAACTCCTAGGTTATTCTAGGGAAATCCACGGGTTATGCCAGGATTTGAAAGGAAAGATTCCTGGGTTATTCCAGGGGAATCAGCGGGTTATGCCGGTATTGAAAAAGAAAACTCCTAGGTTATGCTAGGGAAATCCACGGGTTGTGTCGGGGATTTGAAAGAAAGAAATCCTGTTGTGGAGGAAAGGAGAAAGGCCCTTAGGTTATGCTGGGGAATGGTGGGGAGTTAAAGGCCATAGAAGTCCTTCTGGCTATGTTGGAGATAGAGAGAGAAAGGAAAGACCCTTAGGTTATGTTAGGGATAGAACGGATTTAGCCTTCAGGTTATGCTGGGGAATAAAGGAAAAAGAGGGGCCCTCAGGTTATGCTGGGGACGGAGAGAAGAAAAGGTTCCTCAGGTTATGCTGGGGATGGAGAGAGGAGACCTTCGGGTTATGCCAGGGAATGAATGAAAGAAATTTCTCAGTCTATGTTCGGGAGAGTGGAGTGTGATTCTTGGGTTATGCCGAGGAGGTCCACAAGTTGTAGTGGGGAAGACTAGGGATGTGGCCCTAAATTTGGGAATTAGTCAGGGATCGGAGTCCTATGCTATCATGTTTTATGTTTCTCCCTTCCTTCTTTTTTATAAAACTGCAGGAAAAGATGTAAAGAGAACTTCCCTTTTTGTTGATCATTGGTGCAAGCGCTATTCTCAGCCTTTGTGCCGTTCCTTTGATTTCATTTGCCATTTGTCCCCATTGCATTGGATTACACCTGTTTCGAATTTTCAATCAAAACACGATTTGTCAGTTCGAACAGTGATTGGTTTGTGGCCTTGATTTACTTGATCCCTGCCTCATTTCTGTTGGAAAACTCTTGACTCTCGAGACCTTGACTCGTAGGTTTGTCGGGGGACCTCATCTTTCAAATTTGTTTCGCTTTTATAGGCCATTAGTTATGATTTCTTTGTCCCAATTTCCACTCCAGGGCCTTCCTTTTGAGAACTTTTGTGGAGACAATTAGCCCGCTCGGGTTTAACCTTTCCAATCTTCATTTGCCTTTGTGGGCTTTTGACTTTAAATTTCTTGTCTTCCACTTTCCTGCTCTTGAAGCTTCAGCCGTCATGGTCAGCCGGGATTGGCTAAATACGTCCACTGATACTGAATATTTCTTTTGGTTCTTGCCGGGAGAAGCCCCGTGAGACCGGTAATACCACCTTCTCTTGCAGAATAGTCATGAAATCAAAGTTAAGCTGAAAGGGAGTGGGGAAACAACAAGAGAAAACATATGGATTTAGAGAGAAATGTCCCCTTCGGAGAAAAGGGAAGGACTTATCGGGGGGTGCATGCCGACTTTAAATGGAGATGACATGTTTCTTGGACTAGATTCCCGGCCCGGATCCATTTCTGCTTCTTGTGACCCATAATTCAATCTTTCAAAAACCATGGAAACTTTCTTGGGCTTTGATGGTGATATTTTCTCTTTTCGGCCGATGGCGCCCTTTGCATGTTTTCGCCAATCGGCCTCTCTCATTTCTTTTCTCCCATCGCCCGATAGTGCTCTTTTATGAGTTTTCACTAAATGGACTCTCTCATTTTATTTTCTCTACTCACCGACGCCTAATGGTGCCCGAAGGTTTTCACCGATAAGACTCTCTTGTTTTATTTCTCTCAGTTTGAATTGTGCCAAATCCCAACAATGGTGTTTGTCACGTCCCTGCTTTGGCCAATTGATCGGAAGGACTTGGGCTAGGCTCTTGGGTAAAAGAAATTGGATGGAAATTTACAACTTTGGAACCATTCTGGCGGGTTTACGGCCGAACCATTATATCTCTGCCCTAGTTTTATTTTTGGGGATATGGGGTTTTATTTTTATATGACTGAACCTCAGGGAGAGGCTACCAAGGTATCCTTTCGGAATCAAGTCAGACGTAGTTCAGGAAGCGTTTCCTAAACTAATTTTTGTTTTTTTCCTTTTTTTTTCATTTATCATTTTCACTTTTTCGTTGTTTTTTTATTAGCAATTCCGGGTTCTAAAGAGGGTGAAAAAAGTAACGTAATCGGCTCAAAGGGTTTGCGAAGGAGTGGTAGTGTTTAGGGTGGCAGGAAAGAAAAGCCTTCGTCATTTCGACTGACCAAGATCATTGCTGTAGGGAGTTCAAACATAATTCCTTTTTACTGCATCTGCATTCACTGCTATCTCGGGCTCACCTACTTTAGCATCACCCAAGTACAATGCTCCTTTGGGCAGTATCTTTCTGACAATGTATGGACCTATCCAGTTCAGAGCGAACTTTCCCTTAGCTTCTTGATGGTGAGGGAGAATACGCCTCAATACCAGCTTTCCGACTTCGAAATTCCTGGGGAACACTTTCTTGTGTAAATGCAGGCCACTCTTTGTTGGTATAACTGCCCGTGACAAACCGCAGCCATTCATTTTTCATCAATCAATGACAACTGCTCCAACCGAGTCTTAACCCACTCGTTATCTTCAATTTCTTCTTCGACAATTACTCGAAGTGAAGGGATTTCTACCTCAGCGGGTATGACAGCTTCAGTCCCATAGACCAGTAAATATGGAGTTGCCCCTACCGATGTGCGCACTGTGGTACGATATCCAAGCAATGCAAAAGGCAACTTTTCATGTCATTGTCTTGAGCTTTGAATCATTTTCCTTTAATCTTCTTGATGTTCTTGTTAGCCGCTTCGACGACACCATTATCCTTGGGCAGGTAAAGAGTGGAGTTTCTATGTGTTATCTTGAATTGTTCACATATTTCTCCCATCGGATGACTATTCAGATTGGTCGCAATATCCGTAATGATGGTTGCGGAAATACCGAAGCGACAAATGATGTTGGAATGCACAAAGTCTACCACGGCTTCTTGGTAACGGACTTAAGTGTGATGGCTTCAACACAGTTTTGTGAAGTAGTCAACAACAACCAATATGAATCTATGTCCATTTGAGGCTTTTAGCTCAATGGGCCCAATGATGTCCATCCCCCAGGCAGCGAATGGCCAAGGTGCTGACATAGGATGCAATTCGATTGGCGATGCATGAATTAATACACCGTGCACCTGACATTGATGACATTTCCAAACGAAGCTGAAACAATCTTTCTCCATGGTCATCCAGTAGTACCTTGCCTGAAGTATTTTCTTTGCCAGTACATATCCGTTCATATGAGGTCCACACACTCTTGCATGTACTTCATGCATTATTCTCTCGGCTTCCTCGGCGTCGACACATCAGGAAGTTGAGATCTGGGGTCCTCTCGTATAAGGTATCACCACTTAAGAAGAAACTACTCGCGTGCCGTTGGATGGTTTTCTTTTGCTCCTCAGTAGCCTGCTCGGGATACTCTTGTGTTTTCAGAAATTTCTTGGTATCATAATACTATGGTTGGGTGCTGGATTCTGCCTCAGTCACATTACGGTACCCATACCTTTCCTTGATTTAGATTTCCAAAGGATCGACGTAGGCTCTTCCTGGGTAAGGCAACATGGAAGCCAGAGTTGCGAGTGAATCTGCTAACTCATTGTGACAACGAGGAATGTACCTGAACTGTACCGACTTGAACCGTTTGTTGAGGTCCTCCACATGCTGTCACTGGGGGATGAGTTTAACATCTCTTGTCTCTCACTCTCCTTGGGCCTGCCGGATGATCAAATCTGAATCCCCCATAATTAATAATTTCTTGACGTCTTGGTCAATGGCCATATTCATGCCCATGATGCAAGCCTCGTATTCAACTATATTATTAGTGCAGAAAAATCGAAGCTTTGCTGTAGCTGGGTAATGTTGACCAGCGGGTGAAATTAGAATTGCCCCAATTCGTACGCCTCTCACATTTACCGCTCCATCGAAAAACAGTTTCCAAGCAGGGATGTCTTCAGATGTTACCTCCACCGAATTCACCTTTTCATCAGGGAAATAGGTATTCAAAGGTTGATATTCATCATCAACTGGATTCTCGGCCAGATAATCCGCTAATGCTTGAGCCTTTATTGCGGTACGAGTGACATAGGCTATGTCAAACTCGGTGAGCAGGATTTGCCATTTTGCCAACCTCCCAATGGGCATCGGTTTTTGGAATATGTACTTTAACGCGTCCAGCCTGGTTATGAGGTAGGTGGTATGGGCTTGCAAGTAATGCCTCAGCTTCTGGGCCACCCAGGTCAAGGCACAATAGGTTCTTTCTAGCAGCGTGTATTTGGCCTCGTAACTGGTAAACTTCTTCCTCAAGTAATAGATAGATTTCTCATTCTTTCCTGTGGCATCATGCCCGAGAATGCAACCAAAAGTTTTCTCCAGGACTGTCAAATAAAGAAACAACGGCCTTCTCGGTTCCGACGGGACCAATACTGGTGGCTTGTACATGTAATCTTTGATTATGTCGAAAGCTTCTTGACACTCATTGGTCCATTTAATTTTTGCGTCCTTTTTCAATAGTCTAAATATGGGCTCACATGTAGAAGTCAGTTGGGCGATGAATCGGCTGATGTAATTCAATCTTCCCAACAGGCTCATTACATCCTTCTTGGTTTTTGGAGGAGGTAGCTCTCGAAATGATTTTATCTTGGTTAGATCCAGATCAATACCTCTTCGGCTGACAATGAACCCCAGAAGTTTGCCTGACGGGACCCCGAATGCACAATTGGCTGGATTCAATTTCAAATTATACTTGCGAAGCCTTTCAAAGAACTTTCTTAAGTCCCGTACATGATCAACCTGAGTCTTGGACTTGATAATCACGTCGTCCACATATACTTCTATCTCCTGATGCATCATGTCATGGAAAATAATGGTCGTATCCCTCATATACGTTGCCCCAGCGTTCTTTAAACCATTAGGCATAACCCTGTAATAATAAGTCCCCCAAGGTGTGGTAAAAGCACTTTTCTCAGCATCTTCTTCATCCATTAACACTTGGTGGTACCCTGCATAGCAATCTACAAAGGACTGTATCTTGTGTTTGGCACAGTTGTCAACAAGGATGTGGATGCTAGGCAAAGGGAAGTTGTCTTTGGGACTCGCCTTGTTCAAATCTCTGTAGTCTACAGATACTCGATTTTTCCCGTCTTTCTTCGGTACCGGGACCACATTGTCCAACCATGTGGTGTATCGAACCACTCGGATTACTCCCGCCTCTAACTATTTGTGATCTCCTCTTTGATCTTATCACTGATATCAGGTTTGAACTTTCTTTGTTTTTGTTGAACTGGAGGGCATTCGGGGTATGTAGGAACCTTATGAACCACCAAATCAACACTCAGCCCAGGTATATCGTTCTAAGATCAAGCAAACACATCTTTGAATTCAAAAAGAAGTTGAACCAGTGAGTCCCGAATTTCCTTATTCACATGGATGCTTATTTTAGTTTCCCTGGTTTCGTCGGGACCACCCAAGTTAACCGGTTTGGTATCATTTAAATTTGACTTAGGTTTATTTTCAAAATGTTCCAACTCTCGGTTGATTTCTCTAAAAGCCTCTTCTTCATCATACTCCGGTTCTTGGTTCATTATTTCACAAATAGACGGCATGTTCGAATCGGGGCATGAAGTCCGCTAGCATGTCATATTATTTAAAGCCACATTAGTGAACTGAAAGAAAAGATAAAATGGAAAAAATAGAAAAAATCAGAAAAATAGAGGAGTGTAGACGATGAAATATTGATTTCATTTCTTGGAAATTGTAAGATAACAAAATTTACATTTGAAATTTAGAGGACAAAATACTAAAGGAAAAACACTCGACTTACATCCTGAAATAACTCGTGATGCAAGAAAAGATGGAAAGGTAGGACTACCTGGCCTCCCGCCTGACTGGGAAAGGCGTGGCATTCCAATTTTGCAATTTGGCATCCGGTCCCATGTAGAGCACCTCAGCGGTGCTCGAGCCTTCTCCAAGCTGTACCATGTTGGCTTCATACAATAATTTCCTCATGGCCCCACATATCTTTTAAATTTCCTCTGTTGTGAAGGGCTCATATTCTTCTTCCTCACTGTACTTTGGCTTCGCAAACGTTTCGTACAAGTGGTGTAGGGGTTGAGGTAGATCCCATCCATGACGCTTTCTACGGTTGGCCCAGGTTATATACTTTGGTGTTGGGTGGAAGCCCAGCCCAAAAAACGTCTCCGCGGTAGGCAAAGAGATTGGCTAAGTTATTCCTTGTAGAGAACTTTCGAGTCCCTTTCCTGGCTTAAATCCTTGACGTATCATTTTTCTTGCCACCATGATTGAGGCATTGGAGAGAAAAGGCTGGGGACACGGTTTGCCTTCTTTGTGCTGATTAGCTACCACGACTTCAAAAGTCTGGTAAACTATGTGCTCACTTCCTTCTTTAGCTTCGAGGTAGGGGACGGAGGGATCGCGGTAGATTGACTGTTCGTCTTCTCCATGGACCATGATTTCCCGGTTCTCATGTTCAAACTTCAGCATTTGGTGTAGAGTAGAAGGCACAGCTCCTGCCGCGTGAATCCATGGTCTTCCCAGGAGGTAGTTGTAGGATGTGTCCATATCTAATACTTTAAATATTACCTCAAAATAGACAATACCAATGGTCAATACTGAATCACTTACTCCTATGGTGTCTCTTTTAATTCCATCAAAAGCTCGAACATACACATTGTTGGGGCGGATCCTCTCCATCCCAATTTCCATTCTTTGCAATGTTGACAGTGGGCATATTTCCACCCCGGAACCTCCATCTACCATTACTCTTTTGATGTAATAGCCTTTGCATTTGACAGTGAGATGTTTGTTCTAGGCGACTCTCTCTGGAGGCAAATTATTCTTGCTGAATGTAATCTAATTAATAGCGAAGAATCTTTCCGCCATTCTCTCCAGTTGTTCCATGGAGGATTGAATTGGCACGTAGGCCTCATGTAAGGTTTTAGCTAACACTTTTTGGTGCCCCGTAGAATCCATCAAAAACAATAGTAAATAGACTTGCTCGGGAGACTTCCGAAGCTGTTCCACTACCTCATAGTCTGGGATTTTTATCTTTCGAAAAAAGGCCTCCGCCTCTTCAGCATTTGCAGGCTTTTTTGGTGGGAATCGCCTTTTGGTAGCGTTGTTCACCTCTTCCAGGTCCGAATATTTCTTTGCAGGGTGGTCTTCTTGAGTTTACCCAGTGATTTCTTCGCCTTTGTATGTTACTGTTGTTTCTTGATAGTTCCATGGTACTGCATAAGGGTCCGTGATTAGCCTCTAAGGCACGTGACCGATTACCACGGGCTCATTCAGCCTTGGCAGTTTAATCAGTCTGTACCACATAGGCTCCCTTGGGTACGTACATCATCTTGTTCAACTCAAATCTTCTTGGAGGACTCAGAGTTGGCTATTTTTCTTGATGACCCCGTGGGATGTAAAGGACGGTTTCCTTGACGGGTGCCATCTCAGTTTTAGCTTCAACCTTCTTCTCTGCTTCCGAGTGCTTGGCTTCACTCATTTCCTTTTCTTCAACCTTTGTGGGGGTAGCCTTTGGCTTTCTATCTGCATCAGCAATGGCTATTATAGCTTTCAAAGTAGGGTCAAATTCTTTGTCCTCACAAATCATCCCAATGACTGGCCCATTGTTGCGAGCCGGTAATTGGTTATTAGTCACATTTGGGACATCTTCATCTCTCAACACTATTTTCCTTTATTCTATTAGATCTTGCACAGCTCGCTTTAGAGTCCAACAATTTTCGGTGTCGTGTCCTTCGGCTCCTGAATGATAAGCACAACGTACACCCCGTTGATAAGAAGGTGACTCGGGGTTTTTTCTGTTTAGGGGCACGGGCTACATGAGACCTATCTGGACCAATTTTGGGAATAAGCTGGAATAAGACTCCCCTATCGGTGTAAAGTTTTGCCTTCTAGGCAGCACCCTAGGACGGAAATTATTTTAGGGAGGGCGGGGATTATAGTGGTTTTAGGGAGGCTGATTTCTCGGGGCCTGGTTTTTGTTGACCTGTTGTTGTGGTCGAGTGAATGGCTGGGCATTCATAACTGCATAAGGTTGGGGAGCTTAATTCACGTCTTGATGGGGATAGTAGTGTTGAGAGGTCCTTTTCGAGAACATAGGCCTGGGAGGATGATGTCTTCTCATACCAGATGCCATTGAAGCTTCTTCTTTATTTTTGTTTCTTACAACTCCTCCTGCCCCGCCTTGGATGGCCTGGGAGGTTGCCCTTATGGCTGACTGGCTCAGAATTCTTCCTGTTTTCAAGCCATTTTCTACCATCTCGCCGATCTTGATTGCTTCTTCGAAAAGTTTGCCCATTGCTGACATCATATTTTGAAAATAATCCGCTTCTTGCGCCTGGAGAAAAACAGTGACCATATTTATCTTGTCCATGGGCGGCTTTACTCTTGATGCATGTTCATGCCACTTGACAGCATATTCTCTAAAACTTTCTGAAGGCTTCTTTTCAAGTTGGCCAAAGAATTTCTGTCCGGTGCAATGTCAATGTTATACTGGAATTGCCTTACAAAATCCCGGGCAAGATCGTCCCAGGCATACCATCGTGTGACATCCTTGTCCATGTACCATTCAGAAGCGATGCCTACCAGACTCTCTCCGAAGTATGCCATTAACAATTCTTCTTTTCCGCCTGCCCCGTGCAATTGGTTGCAGTACATTTTTGGATGAGCAATGGGGTCGCCATGACTATCATACTTTTCAAACTTCGGCATTTTAAATCTCAGGGGAAGACGTACATGCGGGAACATGCACAAATCTGTGTAGGAAACGCTCTTTTTCCCACTCAAACGTTGCATGTTCTACAAGCTCTGCTCAAGGCTTTTCATCCTTCTTGCTAGCTCATCTTGTTCAGGCGTTTTAAGAGTTTTATCCTGCACTGGTCTCATATGCTGGTTGAGCATAAGTGTATCTTGGGTATGAGGGAGGCTCAGTTTGGTAATTGGGAGTTGGAAATATGAAAGCCGTTGGATCGAACATGGGTCTCAGCACTACGGGCTGTGTAGTGGATGCACATGGGGGAGCTGTAAAAATATTAGGAACTGAGCCAGAGGTGAACACCTGAGGGCGGGCTTCATATGGTGCTCCGACAAAGTTGGCAAGTATGGTATCCTGTCCCAAGAGGATGTTTGGGTGGCTAATGGGAACAGTGGAAGTTCCTTCCAACCTTGGGAAGAGCCCAGGAAATCCAGGGATGGTACTCAGAGGCTCTTTTCCATTCATCTAAGCATCTCACATCTCCATGACTCTAAGTCGTTGGATCCTATTCTCTTCAGCTGCCGCAGATTCTGAGGTCGGGATCCTTGCAATCGGGCTATCCTCTGAGATGGGAACTGTCGGCAAAGTCATTTCGGATGAAATTTCTGCACTTCCTTTCGATTTGGTAAAATATCGATGCAATGCCAGTTTACCACAAACCAATCACTTTTTCAAAATTCTTGAGACTAGAACTATAGCAAATAAATGATTAGTTTGAGACATATAACAGACAGGGAATCACACGTAGGGTGTGATGCACCTATACAATTAACGGGTGTCTATATGTTTGCAATGGTCACATGTGTCATCCCGGCATTTTTTCCAAACTTCCTTTTGATTTCCACTCTTTGTTTTCTTGCTTTCCCTTTTCCTTTTTTCTTTTATATACGATCGAATCCTATGAAGATTGCCTACGTATCATGGCCCGCATGAATCAAACCGAGCGTAGTTCATAAAAAATAACAAGATATATATTATTATTTTTTTGGAATTTTCAATTACTGTAAAGAAAAACTTTGGCTACAAAGACTAGCAAGTTAAAAAGGAAACTAACAGGCTCAGACATGATAAGAACTACAGACTCGAAGAGTGATAATACGTAAAAAGAAAATACAGACTGACAAACTCTTTTAAGGAAAATACAATTTTCAGAAATCATGAATACATTAAGACTTCAACTGCTCCTAGAGCTCGCGGGGCATCACTCGGCCTTTCCGCAGGCTTGCGTGCTAAACTCCCTTGGAGATAGTAGAGGTCCTCCATCACTTGCCGAACAAAGATCATGGCGGTGGGAAAGAACATAGATCTTGTCATATCCTCGCAATGGTTGCACTTTGTGGTGATGTAGTCTGCAATCGCTCGTACCCTTTCCCTAATAACACGCTTTTCTTGCAAAAAATGCCTAATTTGCTCGGCCCTTGCCTCTAGAGTTTGCTCTGCTACCTGATTCAGTTCGTGGAATTGCCGCAAATCCATCTCCAACCTTGGTATTGCTGCATAACAATGCTCTCTCTCGACTTTGAAGTCCCCGACTTCTTTGGATACTCTATTCTCAGCCATGATGACCCTCCATTTTAATCTAGCATTCTCATTGTTATGTGCTTCTTTTAATTGCTCAAGGATGCGGGCTCGTTCCTCTGCACTTTTAGCCAATTGCTTTCGAACCCTGGATAACTCACCTTCCGCCTTATTCAAGTCAAACCCATACTCGGTTACTTTTCGCCGCAAATTTTCTATGAGTTTTTCATCCTTTGTGCTCCTGGGGGGATTTTATGCGGCCGCTTTCATTTTCTGGATTTGGGCTCGCAACGCCTCATTTTCTTTAGTTAGTCTCTTCTTTTCTCCCTTTTCTGATGCGGCTTGCAAACTATTTTCAAATTGCAGCTCTTTGATTTGCTTTTCCAATTTTCCTATGGTGGCCCTGTATTCATTCTTCTTGGCTAGCCAACCCAATTGCTCTTGTGACATCCAACAAATTCTTGGAGATGCGGTCTTTTAGCCGGCCTTCCAGGCTCTATTTCTTTTTTATACCAAGTAAAGTATCCCGGTGCAATATTGCCTTAGATATGTCGCGTAGTCACGTACCCACTGTCAAGTATTGACATTCGCTCCAGATTTGACACACGACGGCTTCATGGAATTCACCATTGGGGCTAATATCAACCACATGGAGGCTAGTATCCTCGTCCCTCGGAATCATTTGGAATCTACCTAATTGACTTAGTACTGTGTATGGCGCATAGGGTTGGATACTTCGGAGACCCATCAGAAGGAAATGAGGCTCGTTGGTTGGCATATACACAACTTAATCTACAGGGCACCACCCGAATGTCCATTCTATCTGATTTGCAGTGACAACCCGTAGATGCGACACCCATTCTGTGACGCCCTCAGGTAACCTAAGCCCATCAACCCGGTTGCAGAATTCTTCTATGCAGCTCTTTGTTGGTGATCCATAATTCACGATTCGAGGCCGGTGGCACAAATGCTCGATCATCCATATTTGTAACAACAGGTTACATCCTTCAAATAAGTCTCCTCCCGCTTTACAGGTGGTGAAAGCACGGAAGATCTCAGATAAAATCATAGGAGCGAGGGTGCTCTTGGCTTGAGTTAGTAAAGCGCTGACGACCCCTGCTATCTGTATATCAATATTTCCATCCTTCCACGGAAACACCACAAAACCCAAGAAGAAAACCATTAATGCAAAACATCGATGCTCCTCCCATTTGAGTTGGTTTCCTTTTCTACAAATATGGTTTTCGGGGTTATTGAATCCCCCTATATGCCCGTACCTCTGATATATAAACTGCAGGGTACATAAACCGGCTGACAGGAATGGGTTGTGAACCTTCCTACTAATTATTAAGGAATCCAGGAACTTTTACATGGCGAGGGCTCTTGGCGCAATCAGGTATTGGTGCCTCAAGGGAATCGTAAGGGTCCCAATATATCCAGTTATTTCCTCTAATGTCGGTGTGAGTTCAAAATCCATGAAATAGAATATATTGTGAGCCGGGTCCCTGAATGTGATCAATGCTTTTACGATATCTCCCCTTTGGTTAATTTTCAGCAACCTAGTAAGTCCTCATAAATGCATGTTGACCCTGTTTTGTCCCCGCTTCCCCTAGGTCATTCCACCACATGTGTAGCTCCAAGGGAATTTTGTTCATGAATGCTATCGGCAAATACTGCTTCGTGCTCATTCTGCACATTTATTTGGGAGAATTAGTATCTCGAAATTTTGTTCTACTTGACTCCACAAATATTATAACTAGCCTCTTTCTTTTATGAAATTAGTTTCCAAAATCAAGGCACAGCTTTGCGAATACGGCCTTTCAGCAATTCCAAAGGAAGATTTTATGGCGGTGCTCATTCACCGGCCAAAATAAGAATCAAGGTGGCCATTTGTACGAAGTCAGACTTCCGGCATCCCTTTCAGTAACATTCGGCTATTTTTGGCAGTAACAGCATCACCCGATTTATTTAGGAAAATAATTAAAAGTAGCTAGTTGTTTTTCCTTGCTTTGGTTATTTTTGCAAACGGAAGGTTGGACCCAATGGGGGTTGCCTACGTATCTCGTACCTGACGAGAATCAAATCGGCGTAGTTCGGGCAAAATAATTTATCAAAACAAAAATATTATTGAAAAACCCCCTTTCTCTTTTTCTTTTTTTTTTTGTTTTTTTTCAAAAAATCCAGCATCATTTCAGTGTTATTTGAGTATTGGTTTCACAAGACAAGTGGTCACCCTAACACTGCTATTTTCTCAATCTACTCCCCTTGTTCACAAACCGGTCAATATGCGAATCCAAAGCAAATAAATACACAAGTAGCACATAAATGCATCATGATGGCCTTTTATTTCAGATCAAATGCATGATTAAGCATTCCTACTAGGGATCCGGCATGAAGTCAAGTTAATCTAATTTAAAAAACTTGGTATAAGGTCTAGACTGTGCACCTGAGCGGACGAATCGAGTCGAGGAGGGGGCTATGTACCGGGAACCAAAAGACTATCCGGCATAGTAACTTGTCCGGCCTCTTTCTTATTTTCAGGTATAACACTAGTAGAATAGGGAGTCTCAACCATTAAGCATATCCCCGGAGATAAAGAGAGAAGGGTTTCATAGCAGTTTATATGTACAGTTCAGATAATATCAAAATGGTAAAAACATCATCTTGCATATTAAGCCAACATGTAATAAAATCAGATAATAACAAAGCCAAATACAATAATTATTTTAAGCTCGAATTCTTAAAACCTGAACCAGAGATTATGGGTTCGATGTCCCCAGCAGAGTCGCCAGAGCTGTTACACTCCTTTTCACACGGCCATACCGATAGATAAACGCATAAGGGAGTTTTGCTAATTAAAGTGACATTATTCGAAATGAGATTATTTATTTATTAGAGTCGCCACTTGGGATAGATTTGGCTTTTGGTGTCCCAAGTCACCAGTTTATTTAGAATCCAAAATCGAGGAAATTTGTCGACTGCCCAAATGGAGTCTGCAAACCAGAAATTCTAAGGTAAGGAATATTGTTGACCCGAGGGAAGGTGTTAGGTACTCCCAGATCCTGTGGTTCTTCCACAGTCGCTTAAGCTATTGTAAATGGCTAAAAAATTTGATTTTACACATGTTCATCCTAAAGATGCAATTTTTACTACTTATACCGCTTTTAATATTTTTTAAGGAAATTTGAGATGTCGCTAAAACTTGTCGCGAACCACGTCACATAAATCCATGCGTAGTTTTTGACATATTTTAACTTCATCGGAATTTGGATTTGGGTCACATAAATGCGCACCCGTACTTAGAAAGACAAAATTATTAGTGACGCGTCTAAAAGGGACTAACGTGTTTTTATCTTTGTGGGAAGCCGTGAAGTTCGCTAAATGGAATCTCCCGAATCTCTAAGCATTTTAATATATTTAAAAGGCCCACGCAGTGTATGATTTTATTTAGCGTAGCACACCTCTTTTGATTTTAAAAAAAGGGCAACCTAAAGAAGCTACGATTTTCTATTATGTGTCGTCTCTAAAATAAAAGGAGAAGCCCTAATTAATCATGTGCTAATGACCTACCACGGAAACCATTGTATCATCGTATTAAATCACGGCATGTTTTATTTACTAGTTTTGCATTTGGGCTTATTATCCAAAAAACAAGCCCAAAAGATTTAATACTTTATGCGGTTCTCAGCTATAATTATTTGGGCCCGGTATTTGAGCCCAGAAACTGGAGAAAATAACATTAATGCCAATCATGGATCAATCTAGGCTTATACCATTTTAACCCCTTATTTCAGGTATTTCAAGTCATTTTCTTCTTGAGTATTTCTATTAATGGCTATAGATTGAAATTGACTTGAAGAAATATTCAAATAGAATAGGAGATTTCCAGAACTCTGAGCCTATGGGGAATTTTGGACTTCTGGAAAATATTAGGAATTTTTTTAGGATTTTTTAGACTCCACACTTTCTGGGAATTTTTAAAGGTTTCAGATTGTATCCAAACTTGTAAATGAAGGCACTAGGGTGCCCTTTTATAACCCCAGCCTTAGGGAAACCCTTTTATTTGTGTTTTCCCATTAGTCCCTTTCTTATTTCTTAGAATTGTTCATTTAGTCCCTCATTTTCTGGCTTGTGCCTCAAGTCTTATCTTCTTATTACCAGAATTTTAGTTTTAGAACCTCCAACTAGAAGGTTCCAGGGGTTTACTGCAAAATTCCAATATCCAAATACCCATATTACCCTTATCCTTAACCCTAAATTACTTAACCTAACCAATTACACTCTAGTTCTTATCATGTTGGTCAGAATTTTACTATAGTTGATTACTCAAGGCAATAAGAATGATTAAACTAGCACCAAGAAACGCAAGACTAAATTAATCATAATCAAAACATGACTAACTAAAACAAAACTCAGAAGCAATTGCAGGGTTAATTATGAACAAATATGGATCAACTGAAATGAAGAAATAATAAAACCAGGGAAAGGACGAACAATTTGAAATTTCGTACTAACCTAGAATACTGAATGTGCAAACATGGATTTTTTGGAAAAGGAAATTAAAGAAGGGGTAAACACAGAAAATTTAAAAACCTATGGAAAAGAAAGGATATCTAACCTTTGGACCATAAATGGCAGTCTTAACTTGTTCATGCAAGGTCTCAAAACATCCCAAGACTTCAGCGAATCCCTCAACTGAAAAAATTTGGGACCAAGGTTGACATTAGCTCGAAATTTGCAATGATTTGAGGGAAATTTATTAAGGATTTTAGGAAAAGGGAAGTCAGGATAGCCTACTATATGATTGTGGTCGAATTTGGGTGAATTAAAACTTGAGCCAGACTTTTGATTTAAAATTCGGAAGAACTGACTGAGATTTGGTGGGAGATAATGGTAAATATGGCTTGAGAGCATGGAGATGGAGTTGTGGTGTAAAGTTGGGGTTGTTTTGGGGGTAGCGCCGATGTAGGCAGCAGAGGTGGTGTTCACATTTTTGAAGATTTGAGAAGCTGGACCGAAGTTTGAGGAATGATTTTCAGGGCATTGGAAAGAGGAGGAAAAGGTAGTTCAGTGGTGTATTTTTGGGTGAGTTTGGAGCTTCACCGCCGCCGACGACGATTTCCGACTGACGGCGGTGAGGCGAAGGTTGGCAGAGACGATGGGTACGAAGAAGAGAGAGTTGGTCTCTAGGGTTTGTAGTGAATTCAGACACCTTTATTTAATATTCAAGATTGAACCAGGGCCGTTAGATGATGATGGATGAACGACTGAGATCACATGCCCCAAAATGATGTCATTTTGGGGCATCTCTAATGAGAGATCGGGTTGGGGACAGGTTTGGGCCGGTTATGGGTGGTTTGGACGGGTGGGGAGGGTTTTGGTTTGGGCCACAATCAGTTTTGGCCCAATACCAGGCTAGCCTGATTTCTATCTCTTTTTCTTTAATTATTTTCATTTAACTATTGTTTATTTATTGTTTCAATTTTTACAACTCAAACCAAAATTAAATCTGAAAAATTTATTTAACCTATTAAATTATGATTAAACAACAATTATTTTAAAGAAAATTAAAAATAAATTAAAGTTTCATTGTGATTTTTATATTTTCTAAAAAGCCTAATTACTAATTAATCTAAAAAAAATGTAAAAAATCACATCCTAAATGCTCATGCAATTTTCTTTTGTATTTTTAATAAATTCTCATGCATGCACAAATAAAAATACACACAAAGATACGTAATTAAATTCTAAAATCAAATAATAAAAGGAAAAATCTTAATTCTAAGAACTCTGTAGGAGTAATTTTGGCGAGGCAAAAATCACATGCTCACAAACACTTTTTGTTCTTTAAAGTTCTAATCTTTTTATAGATAGATTTTCTTGGGCAATTTAAAGTGTGTGTTAGAGTGCAGGGGATTCAAAAGATCACAATACGGAGTAGGAACGCATGAAAAAGCGAAGAAAAACCACGGTGTGAAGTTTGCTGCAAAAATCCGGTCATATTTTCACTATGCGAACGCATTTTGGTCGCAAACCAAAATAGTGAGTTTGGCTAAAATGTTTGGTCGGAATGTGACGGAGTGGTGAACCTTGCGGACCGAATTTCACTTATGTGGCTGCATTGTGCACCGCCATTTGTTACCATTTTGCAAGCCAAGTGAACCCACCACATAACACCTATGCGGTCACAGAGTGTGTTATGCGATGCCCATCTAATCGTAAATTTGATAGGTATGTGTCGCATTCTCTCATCTCTCACACATTCAAAAAAAATTTAAAAATAAACAAAAAGAAAAGAACGGAAAGAACAGAGAAGCAAACAAAGAGGGAGGGAAACCACGGCTAGTGATCGAATCCTTCAAACGACGAAATCTCATTCACAATCTCCATCGTGTTTACACTCAACTTCACTGGTATTCGCCCTTGCCCTAATTTTCCAAATTCCATGTTCATGTTTGTCTCTTCTTTGTTCTTCTCAATTTTTGTTCTGCAAACCGTGGTCGTGTGTTGTTTTTCCTAAGTGTTTTTCCATATCATATTCGTTTTTGGGTAGGAAATACATCTGGGGTAATAGGACCGCCATTGTTGAAGGGATGACTTAAGTCCTGAGGATGAAGGCATTTGGACTCGTAAATTCAACATGCGGTCCGCATTTTTGCCGCATAATTGAACCCTAAGTCTTTTGAGAACGATGGTGAAATGCGATGATGTTTGAGATCGTATAATTGATATGTGGATGCAAAGTCAGCGCAAACTAAAACAAACCACCTAGTTGAGCTTTTTCTATTTTGCGGCTGTTTTTGTGATCACATTTCACACTTTGCGGTGGTGTCTTCGATCGCATTCTGTTTTCTTACTTTGTGAGAACCTCAAGCCTACGATGCTTCTGTGGTTTGCATAGTGGTTATGCAATCGCATATCCCATCATACACTGACATCCAGTTATCCACCATCAAGATTGCGATCAGTCTGTGGTCCGCATAGTGGTTATGTGACCATAGATCATGTTGCATTTTTTACTTCGTCTTTGACTTTTTTTGTTTCTTTTCATTGCTGCTTATAAGGTCGCTCGCATTTCACCTTGGTGCAGATATGGCCCCCAAGAAGCATCTAGCCTCTGCCAAAAAAAAGGCATCCTCCAGTCGTCACATATCACCAGCAAAACGATCACGACCGGACTCTAATGTGCCCCGTCCCTCCCAATCTGATGAGGAAGAGCTCAAGCCAACAGTTAATTTACGGGCTGAGGCATAGAGGAAACACATAGATGACATTCACCTCCGATTTGTGGTTGAGGGGTCAAGGTAACTATATTGAGAAGGGTTCATCAAATGAAAAATTCTAGGTGAGAAGCAATTGAGCTTGAATGGGCTACAAGAACCGTACCCTCACATCTTGGCAAACATAAAAGCAAGAAAATGGGAATGTTCCCCTGAGCCGTCTACGGAGTATAATGAGTCCCTTATTCATGAATTTTATGCATCATATGGAGCATCCATGACTACGCACCACAAACGCAACACAATTTTTTAGTGATAATGTGCTTGTTCGGGGGAAGAGTGTGTTTTGCACCAGTTCGACCATTAATAAGGTTTACTTCCTTGGCTAGAAATCAGGCATCGCTGGGTACGATGCCAAATATACAAATAGAGAAAATGAGTGTGGTTGGATTGCTTCTATGATATCAAAGGGAAACCCTGATTGGATCATCCCTAGGCCTAAGATATACAAGGAGGATCTCATAAGAGAGGGTCGATTTTGGCTCAGCTTTGTTACTTCTCGGTTGATATCGTCCTGGAACGAAACTGAAATAAGCATTGAGAAGGATCTCCTCATTGCATGTATCATGGCGAGCATCAAGATCGATGTTGGTGCTACGATCTTCCAAGAAATAGGGATCCGGACAAAGAAGCATGCCACTTCACTCCCCTTACCTTTCTTGATCACCGCTCTCTGTAAAGTAGAGGTCCCTCTCATGCAACACTCTGACAGGACCGCGAAGGAGACAAGGGACATTGATATCACTCATATTAGTGATGTTGTTGCCCCGCCAGCAGTTCAGATTCAGGATCCCATTGATGTAGAGCCTTCTGATTCTCAGACTCCTATGAATCCTCAGGTTACCGTAGCATCCACTTCTGCCTCAGAGTCTGCCCCTCAATCTACTATTGTTCAGCCTTCTATGGCATTGACTGTCGTCTCGAGGCTTGGTCTCCTTTATCAGCATGCCAATGCCAAAGTGGACCTGCTTTTGAAGACCCTGCCTAACCTAATCAAACAAGCCCTAACTCTGATACAAACTTCAGTAATGGCTCTCCAACACCAACACACAGTGTATGGGGATCGCTTGCAACAACTTGAGTTATGTGTTGAGAATATAGAGCGTGGTGAGGTTAGTGGTTTGCCCCAGCTCCGGGAAGAGTTTGCTTCTATAAAGATCGAACTCCACAAGATGCAGACTTTGGAGTTCGATCTATCATCCCTCTTGCCCACGGATGGTGAGCAGGTTCCAGGCACAGCAACTCCGGATTTAGGCCTTGACTTCTCTACACTTATGACTGATATTGCCTCTTCGACGGCTGGGGCTTCCCAGCCTACAGCTCCTCCCGCCCATGTTGTGATCCCTTCTGAGGAAGATTTTGGAAGTTCTTCTGAGTTCGAGGATGAGGAGGCGGATGAGGGGAGTTCATAGACTGAGGAGGATGATGGCCCTCAGGAGAAGGCAAGCAAGTTACTGTTCCTACAGTTGAGGAAGTGGAGAGAGCAAATATTGAGGCATCAATCAAACAGTCGCTAGCAGATTTAGCCGCCCCTACAGATTCCTCATCCACACAGCCATCAGTAGGCGAGGCTAGCAGCTCACAGGTCCCAGCTCCAGTTCTGGACCAGCCAGAGATCCCTCCTCCATCAGTGGAGGTCACTCCTCAAGCCGAGCTCTTATCGGTCCTAGCTTCAACATCAAAGGGTGACTCCACCATCACTCAGCCAGCTATCTCCCCCATAGCGCTTAGTATATCCTAGGGAGCCCCTCAAACTCCTCTCGTTGTTCGTATGCACTAGGGACACTGCATACTTTTGGTTGGGGGTGGTGGTAGCATTATATATACTTTTTGACATTAGAAATTGTTGTACGTATTTATATTTTTGTGTTAGAAACAAACTTATGTACTCATGTATATTTGGTGTATATTAGTATATTTTTGTACATATGTTCTGTCATATAGTTCATGATCATGTATATACTAGTGTTTTGTGATTTCGGTGTATAAGTTATGATACACTTGTGCATGTTTAAAATAAAAACAAAAAATATAAGTAGATAATAATTAGTAATGAATTCCCCTTGGTTTTTTTTCTCCGGGTTCTTTTCCAAGGGTGTAACAGTTGAAACAGGATAGTAGAATGAATCATATTGACCGCTTTGGTGTAATTGCCTAGTCTCAAGCATGTGTGTCTGTACATAGCATACACCCTTCCTTATATTAAATAAAACGAGATCAAGCACGTGTGCCATATGTGTGAGTTCTTTGTGTAATTAATTCTTGTGTTTATTTCTACCATCTAGAACTTGCCCGGTTGGTCTTTCAAACCTAACGACAGTATGTTTGGATGGAGGAATGATTTTGGCACTTTATTTTTAGTTGCAAAACCTCTTTAGCCTTCAAGCCTACATGTGCATAAATAATATCACTACTATCCTATTTAAGCCTTTAAACCTTTTCTTTGGTCAACTCATAACAAACCTTTTTCCATTTGTAAATAATGCCCTCTTTTGAACCTGTCCCTCCTTGAATATTGAGAATGAGGCTAAAAGCCTAAGTTGGGGGGGTTTGTTGTCAAAGTGAACATTGGTAAGGTTGTACAATGAGTGTAGAATCATATACCTCGAAGTGTGTATATTAAATTATTCAAGCTCCAAAAGAAATACTTATATTTATATAAAAAAAAGAGAAGATAAAAAATTGTATATCTATAACTTATGGAGCCTTGAATAAAATCAAAGAGGTATTTAAGGGGGTTCTATAGTGGAAACGAGCTGCCAATGAGGTTGTGTGGGTTGAAGAGAAACGAAGTGCAAAAAGAATGGCAAATGTGAGTAGTGTTCAAGGAGGATGAAGTCACTAGTATCCAAATGCTTATCCTACCCATCCTTAACCCTACATTACAAGCTCAAATATTCCCTTTGGGACCTTCAATCGAACATTCTTGAATAAGCAATGAATTAAAATAAAGGCAAGCCTATGGTATGGTATATTGTAGCACTTGAAATTCTTTTCTAAGAGTGAGTGTCTTTGTGAATTCGTCCCTTTTTGTTGTCATTGGCATATTGTGATTTTGGGACTTTATTTCTAGTGAGGATACACGAACTATAAGGTTAAACAAAAGTTGGGTTGTTGAGTCAAATGCAAGTGCACTCAGCTGATGGTAGCATTCTGTCACATTGTGTGAGGCTCAAAGTTCACAAGTTGATTAGTTTTCCTTGTATATATTGTTGGTTCAGGAGGGGTAAAACAATAGAAGATGCATGCTTGAAGTGTTGGCAACAAACACCCTCTATGGTCATTCTGGGTTCATGTTTTGTAGATGGAGTCTAGAATAGAATAGGATTGTGCGGAGAATTTAGGCACATTTCACTACTAATTGGCTAGATTTTAGCTTGTGTTAAATGCAATTTTCTCCTTTACTTATGTAATTTTAGTATTTTTGCAGTACGTGAGTTGTAAGAACCCAAGAGGATGGAAATGAAAGAAAAAAGCCACAAAAGTCAAGAAAAGAGCAAAAAGGCATTGCAAATGAGGATGTGCGATCGTAGAATCCATACGCGAGTCACAGAATTTACACTGAAATCGCAGATCAAAACTTAGTGTTGGGCAAAGTTAAACGTCAAGAATGCGGTCCATTATGCGACCACAGAATCCACATGCGAGCGGAAAATTGGAGCGCAAGCCAACCATGAAGGCTGCTAATGGCAGAAAATGTGATGCAAAATGCAGTCACATTTCTACAATGTGGACCGCAAATCATGAATGCGATGAAGGCCAGGAAATTAGGGTTAAAATCTGCGATGGAGAGGTCAAAAATGCGAACCGCATGTCTGTTATGCAACAGAAATGTGGTCACATATACAACCTGAAAAAGGGCATTTTTATCCGATTTTATCCCAATTTTTTGCCCTTTATAAATAGATTTGTTAGGTTTTTGTAGGCTCATCAGGTATGACTTTGAAGCTAGACTACAAGACATTGATATTCATCTCTTTTGTAAGCTTTTGGGGTTAAGAATCTTTCACTTTGTAAGCTTTATGAAATTAAATATTCTTTTCCTTTTTTATTTTAGCATGTGTAGCTAACTTTAAATACTAAGCTTGTGAACCCTAAATGGGTGTAATGTTAATCGGTGTTTATATATATCAACCAACCATATATATATATATATATATATATATATATATATGGTTGGTTGATATTTATCTACTTCTCATTCTTTATTGATTATTGGTGGTTGCAACATGAACAAGTGCCAGTAAATCCGTACTTTGCTTGGGAAAGTGGGTTGGAATTTGGTAGAAGTAAATATCAAAGACTCAAGGTTTTAAACCTTGTTTAATAGAACCGCGTAGGAATTAGAGAGTTTTATTTGGCATACATTTATTGTTCTTAATTGCACCTCTTTTACATTTGAAAAAATTATAAAGAGAAAATATTACCCAACTATTGAAAAATATTGGGTAGTCATTTAGACATCATTTACATATCAAAATGACCATCAATTAGAAATATATTTTATTAAAACTAATAGCATTATACTTCGTAAAAGGGGACACAACTTGGTTACTTTAGTCAAATAACACTCTCAACATTTTAGCTGTTACTTCAAATCAAACTCAACTCATACTCTTGTCACCATTAATCCATACTCTCACTACCACTAACTGGATTTTAGTCGAGCAACACACTAATTGAGTAACCTTTTCACACCTATTCCCTATGGGATTCGACCCCAACCTTGTTGGGTTATTATATTTGACACAGACTGCCTTACACTATTTATAAAGTGTAATTTGAGCGTATCAAACTCTTCGACCTCAACTGATGAACCTGCCGGTCTAGAATAGCCACCGACTCCTCCTCATAAGACAAGTTCTTGTCCAACTGGACAGTGCTGAAATCTAACACGTGGGTTGGATCTCCGTAATACCTCCAAATCATGGACATATGAAACACTGGATGCACTACTAATAAGCTCGGTGGCAAAGAAAGTCTATAAGCCACCTCTCCCACTCGATCAAGAATCTTAAATGGACCAATGAACTAAGGACTAAGCTTGCCCTTCTTCCCAAATCTTATCACGTCCTTCATAGGTGACACTCAGAGCAATACCCGCTCACCAAACATAAAAGCCATGTCTCGAGCCTTGCAGTCTACGTAAACCTTCTGACTGGACTGAGCTGTACGAAGCCTATCCTGAGTGATTCTGACCATGTCTAAGGCCTCCTGAAATAGATCTGTACCCAAAAACCGAGCCTCTCCCGGCTCAAACCCTCCCACACGAGAACGACACCGCCTACCATATAAATCCTCATAAGATGCCATCTGGATACTCGACTGGTAGCTGTTGTTGTAGGCAAACTCTGCTAAAGGCAAAAACTGATCCCACGAGCCTCCAAAGTCAATGACACAAGCTCGGAGCATATCCTCCAAAATTTGAAGAGTCCGCTCAGACTGACCGTCTGTCTGGGGATAAAATGATGTGCTCAACTCAACCCTTGTACCCAACTCTTGCTGAAGTGCTCCCCAGAAGCGTGAGGTGAATTGCGTACACCAGTCCGAAATGATAGATACGGGCACACCCTGAAGGCGAACAATCTCCCGAATATAGATCTCAGCTAACCGCTCAAAAGAATAGGAGACTGCTACAGGAATGAAATGCACTGACTTGGTCAGACTATCAATAATGATACAAACTGTGTCGAACTTCTTCCGAGTCTGCAGGAGTCTAGTAACGAAGTCCATAGTTATCCGCTCCCACTTCCACTCAGGAAGCTCAATCCTCTGAAATAAACCACCAGGCCTCTGATACTCATACTTAACGTACTAACAATTCAAACACCAAGCCACATATGCAACAATATCATTCTTCATTCTACGCCACTAGTAATGTTTCCGCAAGTCCTGATACATCTTCATAGCGCTCGGATGAATAGAGTTCTAGGAGCTATGGGCCTCCTCTAAAATAAAATCTTGAAGCACATCCACATTAGGCAGACAAACTCTCCGCTGCAGTCTCAAAACTCCATCATCATCTAAGGTAACCTTCTTGGCATCTCCATGCTGCACTGTGTCTCTAAGGACACACAAATGGGGATCATCAAGCTGTTGATCACGAATATGCTCCAATAAAGAAGAACAAGCGACCGCGCAAGCTAATACCCGACTAGGCTCAGAAATATCAAACCTCACAAACCGATTGGCCAAAGCCTGAACATCCAAAAGTTGTCTCTCACCGACTAGAATATAAGCAAGACTGCCATACTGGCTGACTTTCTACTCAAAGCATCGGCCACCATATTGGCCTTTCTTGGATGGTATAAAATGGTGATATCATGGTCTTCCAACAACTCCAACCACCCTCTCTACCTCAAATTCAACTCATTTTGCTTGAACAAATAGCGAAGACTCTTGTGATCTGTGAATACCTCACATGCCATGCCATATAGATAATGCTTCCATATCTTCAATGCCTGAACAATGGCTGCCAACTCTAAATCATGAACCGGATAGTTCTTCTCATGAATCTTCAACTACCACAAAGCATAGGCAATGACCTTTCCATCCTGCATCAACAATACACCAAGCCCAATACAGAAAGCATCACAATAAATTGTATAAGGTCCTGATCCTGTGGACAAAACCAACACCGGTTTCGTAGTCAGAGCTGCCTTGAGCTTCTGAAAGCTCGACTCACAGTCGTCCGACCATCTGAACTGGGCACCCTTCTGGGTCAAACTGGTCATGGGGGTTGCAAATAGATGAAAACTTCTCCACAAACCGACGATAGTAGCCTGCCAATCCCAAGAAACTCTAAATCTCTACAGTTGATGCTGGTCTAGGCCAGTTCTTGACTGCCTCAATATTTTTGGGTCCACCTGAATACCCTATGCTGATACAACATGACTCATAAATACAACTTAACTCAAACTGAATCCACACTTCAAGAACTTAGCATATAACCGACTATCCCTCAGAGTCTAAAGAACCACTCCAAGGTGTTGCTCATGCTCCTTCTGGCTACGGGAATATATCAATAGATCATCAATGAATACTATCACGAATGAGTCTAAATAAGGCCGGAACACTTGGTTCATCAAGTCCATAAAAGTTGTTGGGGCATTTGTCAACCCGAATGACATAACCAAAAACTCATAATGCACATACCAAGTGCGAAAAACTGTCTTAGGGATGTTGGATGCCCTAATCCTCAACTGATGGTAGCCAGATCTCAAGTCTATCTATAAAAATACCTTAGCATCTTGAAGCTGATCGAACAAATAATCAATCTTTGGTAAGGGGATATTTATTCTTGATTGTTACCTTGTTCAAATACTGGTAATCAATTCACATTCTCATCGAACCATCTTTTTTCTTAGTGAACAACACTGGCGCACCCCAAGGCAATACATTTGGTCTAATGAAACCCTTCTCAAGAAAGTCATGCAACTGTTCCTTTAACTCTTTCAACATAGGTGGGGCCATACGATATGGCACGATAAAAATGGGCTGGGTGCCCGGAGCCACATCAATGCAAAACTCAATATCCCTATTGGGCGGCATATCCTGCAGGTCTGAAGGAGAAATATTAGGGAACCCACGAACCACGGGCACCGAATCAATAAAAGGTACCTCAACACTAGAATCACGAACATATGCCAAATAGGCCAAACACCCTTTCTCGACCATACGTCGAGCCTTCACATACGAGATAACACTATGGGTAGAATTTCCAGGATTCTCTCTCCACTCTAAACGAGGCATGCCCGGTAAAGCTAAGGTCATAGTCTTGGCATGACAGTTCAAGATAGCGTGGTAAGGTGATAACCAGTCCATCCCCAATATAATCGAAGTCATCCATCTCTAAAATCAACAAATCTACATGAGTCTCAAGACCCCCAATCACCACAATACAAGAATGATGGACTCGATTGACCATAATAGAATTACCTACCGGTGTGGACACATAAACAAGAACACTCAATGCATCACTAGGCAAGACCAAGTACGGGGCAAAATAAGATAACACATACGAATACGTAGACCCCGGATCAACAACACTGAAGAATCTCTATCACAAACCAGAACCATACCTGTAATAACTGCATCTGAAGCCTCAACTTCGGGCCTAGCCTAAAAAGCACAACAGTGGGGTTGGGCCTCACCACTCTGATCTACCTCTCTAGGACGGCCTGTAGCTAGTTGTCCTCCATCTCTAACGGCCTGAGCTCAACCTCTAGTACCTCTACCCCCACTTCTAGCTGGCCGGGCGGGCCGTGGAACAGCTAGTGCCTGAACCATGGAACAGGAACCTTGATGCTGAGAGCTACTCGGTGCTCGAGGGAAAAACCTAGCAATGTGACTCGGGTCACCACAAGTGTAACAAGCCCTCGGGTGTTAAGACTGCTGGCCCTGTCGACCTGAATGACCACCTTGAAAACTCTGAAGCGGCAGTGCACTGATGGGAGCTGGTGTGCACTGTAAGGCTGCTGATTAGAATAATGCGTCTGAGAACCATGGCCACCTGAAGCACCATGAGAAACCTAGAGTACTGACTGGAAGCGTCTAGAAGGATGATCCCTATCATACGAATCTCTGCCTCCAGATGAGGTACCACTAAATCCGTCTAACTAACGAGGTCTCTTGTCTGCCCTATGACCACACCTATGATAATACCATCTCAGCACTCTGGGCCACATTGGCCGCCTCCTAGAAGGATATCTCACTCCGAGCCTCTTTTTCCATCTGAAGACGGGTCGGCATGATGAGTCCATCAATAAACCGTCTCACTCTCCCTCTCAGTGGGGATTATATAAGAGCATTGCGAGCCAAATCAATGAACCTGGTCTCGTACTGGGTGACTATCATGGATCCTTGCTGGAGACACTCGAACTGCCTCTGATAGGCTTCTTGCTGTGTAATAGGGAGAAACTTCTCTAGAAAGAGCTGCATGAACTGCTCCCAGGTCAAGGTTGGCGACCCTGCTGGTCTAGCTAAGCAACAATCCCTCCACCAAGTCTTGGCGGATCCAGACAAGTGAAATGTAGCAAAATCAACCCCATTGGTCTCAACGATACTCATGTTCCGAAGAACCTCATAAAGACTATCTAGATAATCCTACGGATCTTTGGTAGATGCACCGCTGAAAGTAGAAGTGAAGAGCTAGGTGAACCTGACCAGCCTCCACCAAAGCATCAGCGAACATAGCTGCTCCATTGCCAGTCTGAGCTACCACACTCGGTTGTACTACCCCAATTGGCTAAACTGCTGGAGTTTGAATCTGAGGAGCTACCTGTTTCGGAGTGTGAGTAGCAGAAGTTTGAGCCCCTCCTCCAGCCTAAGAGACAACTGGTGTTGCAGGAAGCAAACCTGCTCGGGTTACACTCTCCATAAGGCCGACCAATCGGACCAGAGCGTCCTGAAGAACTGAGGTAGCAATAAACCCCTCTAGGACCTGAGCTGGGCCCACAGGAACTATTGGGGTCGGAACCTCCTCATAAAAATCAACCTGAGGCTCCACTATTGGCGCTGCTACGTCGAGCTGAGCCCTGCCCCTACCTCAACCTCTAGCACGGCCTCAGCCTCGCCCTATGCCCCTAATAAGAGCTACTGCTGGGGGCTCGAGCTGCTGAGCGGTAGATGAGGAAGCGCGTGTTCTCGCCATCTGCGAAAGAACATAGTAGAAATTCAATAAGCATTGAGAAACCAAACCGCACGATAAGAAAAAACAAATGTGAAACTTTTCCTAATTTTGTAACCTTTGGGGGGGGGGGGGGGGTAAATACAAACGTCTCCGCACCGATCCATAAGACTCTACTAAGCTTGTCCATGAATTGTGAGACCTATGTAACTTAGAGCTCTGATACCAACTTGTCACGATCCGGATTTCCCACCCTCGGGGGTTGTGATGGCGCCTACTCGTAGAAGCTAGGGGAACCACGAAATCATAAACTCCTAACTCTTTTATTTTAAATCCCCTTTTCTAATCATAACAACAAGCATTAAATATTTCAATAACAACAGGATATGAAATTAAAGCGGAAGACGTAATTAAATAAGCTAAACAATACTGTGGAAATCAACATATGCCTCTACCCAAGAACTAGTGTCACAACATCCACGGACTACTAAGAGTACTAAGTACAACCATTTGAAAGAAATATAACATTGTTTGTCTCGAATACATGAGATAACAGAATGAAAAATAAGATAGAGAAGATGTCGGGCCTGCAGACGTTTGCAAGGCTACCTCGATGTCTCAGTGGACTGAAGGCTGGCTCCCGAGCTACTGCTACGCACCAAAAGCTACTCTGGGATCTGCACACAGTGCAGAGTATAGTATCACCATAGTCGACCCCATGCGCTGGTAAGTGCCTGGCCTAACCTCAGCAAAGTAGTGATGAGGCTAGACCAGACTACCACATAAACATGTGTAGTTATACATATATATACAACGAAAATAGAAATACAGATATAACCAATCAATATGTGATGGTGAGCATGTTGTGGGGAAGATAACAACTCCGAGTAAAAGTCATCAAGTAATGAAGAAGCAACATAACTCAGACATCAATAACGAATCCGAAATCAATAAGTGCATGGCATAACCTTTCGTACTTTTACTATCGTTCTCACCAAGCAATAATATAATAAAAATGTGCACCGCATCGCCCTTCGTGCTTTTAATCTCTTTTCTCACCAAAGAAATTATATGATAAAATATGCACGGCATCACCCTTCGTGCTTTTACTCTCTTTCCTCACATATAATCAATAGAATCGGCACGAAATGGTACATTGTGTGGCACAGATCACCCTTCGTGCTTTAACACCCTTTTCTCATAATAACAAACAATGCATGGCATCACCCTTCGTACTTTAACACTCTTCCTCACCCAAACAACAATCATAAACGAGGGAAAGGGAATAAACAGAATAATAATAGATATCCCGGCAAGGGAACACAATTAAATAGTTAAATCCTTGCAAGGGTACAACATCAATAATCTCAATATCCCGGCAAGGGAGATATCCACAAAGCAACAATATCCCGGAAAGGGAACAATTTAATAACTCTTTCTCTTTCTTTCACTTTTATTTCATAACTCACTTTACCACTTGAGCCAATGCTCCAAGGGGTTCAATCATCTCATATACTTTTACAATTTATAATACAACTTGAGCCATTCCTTCTCGATATTCAAAGGTTAAAATTTCCTTTCACAAGCTTTTCACAACAATTAGGAATCATCATCAAGGCATGAAAGATACAACAGAACCAAATATTCACAATTTAGAGACTCACGGTCATGCTAGACACCAACGTATAGATACTCGTCACCATGCCTATACAACAATTATCACATAGCAAATAGGACTCAACTCTTAATTCCTCAAGCTAAGGTTAGACCAAACACTTACCTCGAATTTCCACGGCCAACTCAAGCCTTAAACACCGCTTTTCCTCTCGAATTTGGCTCCAAATCAATCGTATCTATACATAACCGACTTTATAACATCAATAAATTCTAAACAATTCGAATCCCATGCCTAATTATAGCTTACCAAACATTCTTCCCAAAAACCCAAAAATTGACCTCGGGCCCGCTTGGCAAATTTCGACGTTCTGACCAAAATCAAATCCCCCAAACACCTACGAGCCTAAATATATAATTATTTCCTGAATTTGACCCCAAAATGAGGTCTAAATCACCATTAATCAAAAAGCTCTAGTTCAATCCAAATCCCTAAATTTCTACATTTAATCACATATTTTAAGCCTAGAAATTCAATATATGTTGATGAAAATGGAAAGAAATTAATTGAAAATTACTTACCCAAGAAGTTTTGGTGAAAAACTGCTTCAAGGATCGCCTAGGAGCTTTGGAGGAGAAGAAATTTTGTAAAATTTTGAGAAGTCCCGTAAGTGTTCTGTTTTAGATTTTTAAAAAATCACTGGGCATTTTAATTCTACGCATTTGCGATGGACCCCTCGCGTTCGCAATGGGTCAGTTTGTTAGGCCTTCGCGTTCGTATTAAGGGGCTTGCGTTTGCAAAGCTTTAGCTTCTCAAGCCCTTGCGTTTGCATACTACAGGTCGCGTTCGCGATAAATAAGCTGGTGGCCCATCCCATGAACCCTACGCGTTCGCGAGTGGAAGGACGAGTTCGTGAAGGGTCTCCCCCCTCAGCTTCGCATTCGCTTGCAATCCTTCACGTTCACGAAGAAGAAACGGGCACCTGGGGATTTTGCCTTATGCGTTCGTGACTGGGACTACGCGAATGCAAAGAATAATTTCCCTGTGCACTGACTGCAGAAAATCTGCAACATTTTCTAAGTTCAAAACTTTCCGAAATACATCCGAACACACCCGAGCCCTCGGAGCTCCTAACCAAACACACGTACTAACTCAACAACATCATACGAACTTATCTGTGCGATCAAATCACCAAAATAATCTCAATAACAACGAATCAAACCTCAAAATCAAGAACCTTTTTCTCAACTTCATCAAGTTTCAAATTCAGAAATTCGAGTCCGAATCACGTCAAACGACGTCCATTATCAACTAAATTTTACATGAAGGACTTAAGCCTTACATAAGACCTGTACCAGGTGCCAAAACCAAAATACGGGCCCGATATCAACACGTTCTAATCAATTTTCACTTCAAATTTTTCTTAAATAATTTTACTAAAAAATACATTTCTCAGGCTTAGGACATCGGAATTTGCTTTCGGGCGTATGCCCAGGTTCCATATTTTCGTACGGACCCTCCAGGCCATCGGATCACAGGTCCGGCTCCATTTGTCCAAAATTTTGATCAAAGTAAAATTTAATTAAAACTTAGCATTTTTCACAGAATCTCATATTTAAGCTTTCCGACTACTCGTCTGGAGTGTGCACGCAAATCGAGGGGACTCTAAATGAGGTTTTTAAGGCCTCGGAGACACAGAATTCAATTAAAACAGGTGAAGACTCTTTGAGTTGTCACAAATAATAAATGAAGTCTGTCGAAGAGCTTATATACAAATATGTCATTCATATTATATGATTATTGTCAAAACATATATTGTATTAAACCTGAAGTTTACTAATACAAATAACTATCATATTGAGACTACAAATGATTGGAAGATTGAAAATATTCATGTTTCTACAATTATAAGGGGTAAAATGATATGTATGCGAGAAGTTACCTGCCTTATTCTTCAATTTATATGATATCATGTATCACAGTAAATCGTAAGTTTACTAATGCAAAAGCAGTCACAGTAAATCAGAAGTTTGCTAATCAAAAGTTTATGCCATAGTAAATCAGAAGTTTACTAGGGGATAACACATGCCATGATAAACTTGAAATTTTCATTTTCCACTTTTGAATGAGCTATTTAAGAATTCAGATAAGCATATATTAAAGAACTAGAAGATTCTTCAAGAATTTTCATGTGTTGCTTGTTCTCATAATAAATTGATTATACTAGCTAAAGTAGCGACTAAGATCCCCAATTCTGAAATATATAAAAGGTGACTATGGCTCATTCACATGTCATGTGAACCACTTATAGATGCATACATAAGATGGTTACAAATATGTTCATTTTCAACCTGAAGTTTGGCATTTGAGATTGTTTTTCTCAATTAAGAACATAACTTTCGGATTATGAAATCAAGACAGTTCATCTTGATACTGTTGGTTTATATCCAAGCTGGTTTAGCATTGAATAACTCCTACTAATGGCTAAACTATTGCTTATGAGAATAAAGGTTCATGTGTTCGTCTAAGATATTCTAAATTGCATACAACATCACTTGTATGCATTGGACCAACAATATATGATAAAATCCTCCCCTTACAACTGGTTTAGGATCAAAAATAATTATTTTTACTATCTTTTGGTGTGTGATATATGATTAATTTCTCTACCACAATACACAAAGATATATTTCTCAAAGAAGATTGGGGATATATGTTAGTTTTTCTAATATTTAGGGGATGGAATAAACATCTGAAAAATAAGCTATATGAATCGAACTATCATTAATATGATCCTCATTTAGAAGATAATTCAAGTCGAATGCCAGAAGCATTTGCTGATCCAAAATTTAATATCATATTTCAGCTGTAAATGCTCCTACTAAGAACGTCCCTGGAGGATAGAGTTTACTGTATGCATGAAACGTGGTAGACCAATCGGTTCCAAAGGTAATAATTCTTGAAAAATGGTAGGAGCTAATGGTCAAAATGATCATAATGAGGAGAAAATAATCTCTAGAAGAGCCCACAACATAACATTTTAGAAAGCTCCCGAAAAAGTTCAGGTACCTGGAAATAAAGAAAGCGACGAGATCTCAACAAGTTATGTTTCTTAGGAACCGATACAAAATAATCGTCGACGATATATTTGATATAAAATAGTGCAAAATATTGTAAAAGATCGTGAGGATCGTACCTGCAGTCCAGACACATGAAAATGTCATGTCATTTAAATACAAGTCATAACCTATATGACTTATTTGATTAAATCTATATGAAGATCCTCAAAAGATTTAAAATGCTTGAAGCATATAATTCAAAGTCTTGAGAAATTTACTCGATCAAGTAATAAAGATATTTGTACGGTTTAAAGCAACTGAGCGCATATGATATAATCGCCTTAGTAAATATTTGTTGAAAGAAGATTACATAAATGATGTTATTTGTCCATGTAATTTTATAAAAAGAAAAATATCATCAAAAATTGTTATACTTGTTATTTATGTTGATAATATAAATCTTGGTGGAACTCCAGAAGAGATTCAAAAGGAAATTGAATATTTTAAGAAAGAATATGAGATGAAAGATGTTGGAAAAATAAAAATTTATCTTTGGTATGCAAATTGAATATTTAGCGGACGAGATCTTTATCCATCAATTTGCCTATATAGAAAGGGTCTATAGACGCTTCTATACGGACAAAGCGCACCTATTAAGTACACAAATAGTTGTTTGATCACTTGAAGTGAATAAAGATTTGTTTCGACCTCCAGAAGAGGATGAGGAATTCCTTGGTCCTGAAATACTATATTTCAGTGCAATTGTTATATCTTGATAATACTAACAAAGGTGGTATAGATCATATTGGTTATGCAGATACAAGATTAGAATGCGGAAACTCACATATTTGGAACAAGGTTTTCATCTAGGAAAGTAAAATCCGTGATGCACTCTTTTTTCCTTACTAAGGTTTTTTCCATAGGGTTTATAAGGTCTTTAATGAGGCACTTAGCAATGTGTATTACTAAAATATATGTACTCTTTTTCTTTCACTAGAATTTTTTTTCACGGGATTTTTTCTAATAACTTTTTAATAAGGAATATTATCTTTTAATGAACATAAATATATTATATGATGGATGTTCATTTAGTACTCTATTATGAATAAGCTTCCTGAAGAAGCTTATCCATATGGGACTCCACCGTAAATATATTTATCTATTTGGTACTCTATTAGAAATAAGCCTCTTGAAGAAGCTTATCACTTCGGTACCCGATTATAGATAAATATTACCTCCGGTAGAAGATTATCCATATCGGGTATAATAAGCTTATCATTTCAATACTCCGTTATGGATAAACATTATACCTTATAGAAGATTATCCATACCGGGTATAATAAGTTTGTCCTTTCAATACTCCGTTATGAATAAATATTATCCCGGTAGGAGATTATCCATATCGGATACATTGAGTTTATCCTTTTAGTATTCCATTATGGATAAACACACCCCGAGTAAAAGATTATCAATACCTAGTACAATGAGCTTATCCTTTCAGTACTTCGTTATAAATAAATATTACTTTGAGTAGAAGATTATTTTTATCTGGTATAGTAGCAGCTTACACGGCAGCTTACACAACGGCTTTCTTTCTTTTATAAATATGAGAGATTATTTCAGTTCATTATATACATGATTTTTGAAGTTGAATAATATATCAATTTCTCTCTATACGTATCTTTACTTTATAGTCTTTATTTTATAACATCCACCATAATTCGATGGTAACTCTAGCATATATTGTCGGACTCTCCAGTTTTCAGATTTGTAATTGAAAAATAGCCAGCATTTGCAAAGTTATTAAAATAACCACTATTTTGCTGCAACACAAAATGTTCAAGTATAATATACTAGAGATTGATGCACATGTGTATGAATTTCAACATATTATGCTGGAAGTTCACATGTAAATAATTCGAATTCTAGTATATTATGCTGAAATATTTTTTCGATTTTGAACAATATTTTTGTTCAGATTTAACTTTATATGAAAATTAAGTAAATTTCTATTACTTCTAAAACTGTGACTATTTTTAATTATCACTTTTAAATCTAGATATTTTTAGTTTCGCAATATATTGTCCGAAAACTTAACAAGTCTTATGAGATAAGCATTATATTCTTATTGTAGAATTGTAAACGTTAAAGAATTAAGACGACATATACTTGTGGAGTTTCCAAGTATATCGTAATCGGGAACTTTAATAAATTTATATTTATTCAACAAGTGGAATAGACGTACAAAGTTTAGTGGACTTGGTTGAAAACTTGGAATTCTTCTAGTTACACATTTTTTTTCTTATTGGATCATGTTGTATTCTCCAGCCAATTCAAACTAGCATATTTTTTAAATGTTGATTTATACTATTAGACTAGAGTAGTTATTATGGAATGAGGTGACGAACACATTGTGCGCAATCTGCAGGAAAAATTAGATTGAATATTCAGATTCTTTCGTATGGTATAAAAAATGGCATCGATTCTAAGTTTAAATCTCGCTGCCATTCATTTAATGAACGTTTTCACATGTTTCACGCAAAAAAAAGGCATGGCTCTAAATTTTCAAGGATATGACTCTTGATAGGAAGGTATGGAGGTCGGTCATTAGGATTGTAGATTAAAGAGTAGTTGATCGATTTCCCCCTTTGTCCTGGTTTCCCTCTTTGTATCGACGAGTATGATAGTGTTTTGTCTAGCCCTACTAACGATTTATGTTGTGTTTCACACTTTTGCATAATATAGTCAAACTTTTTTATAACATTTAATATTTTTTTACTTTTAGAGTAAATGATTATATTACACCTATAATATCATTTCACGTTTTGATATATCTGGCTGTTATAAATAAAAGATATCCAAATATTTTTTTTCTTTTTAATATTACATATAAAAGATAAGAAAATTATTCAAATTTAAAATCTAAAAAAATACATAGTGAAAAAAGCCATTACATTACTAATAAATCAATTTAAAACTTTGTTCAGTGAAAGATGTGTATCTTCAAATACTAAAATTTATGCACGATAGAAACTTTTGTGCAATGAAATGAAAATATGGAAGCATATCTTTAATTGGAATGTAACATAATATTCTTTATCATACACGGTGTATTAAAGTTTTAAAATATTTGGTTAATATCTTTAGCTTTATTATTGGTAATCTTAAAGATAGCGTGCTACTATAAAGATTGATGTTGTTATTATAGGTAAAAAAAACTATTACAAAAAAGTAAAATATAATATATTTCAAGAAATTTTGACTTTTATAGTAAATAAATATTTTATTAGTATATTATTATAGAAATTCCTTTGCTTCTGCTGTCGTTTATCTTGTGGTTGCTATTATTTCTGTATTATTTTTTTAAAAAAAAATTAACGTTCTTAAGCCGGAGTCTTTCAAAAACAGCATCTCCATCTTCATAAGTAGGAATAAGGTCTACATATCACTATCTTTCTCAGACCCCTCTTGTAGGATTTCACTTGATTGTTGTTGTTATTGTAGAAATGTCTGATTATAATAAATAAATGAAAGTGCTCCTTCTTCAACCTTTAAATGAATGACGAAAAATTCAAAGTTATTAGTACCTAAGGAGGGATCCAGGATTTTGGCAGGAGGGGTGCACAATTAAGATGAGGTGTATCTAGAACATAAATTTTATTGGTTCAACCTTTAGTTCTTATGATTGCATACCCATTGTACTTTTGGAATTATAAGTTCAAAATTATTATTTTTAAAACATAATAATTTTCTTATATCTATTTCTATTTTCCATGTTGAAAATATTAAGATCAGTTGAACCCATTGACTATATGATTCATCATACACCGCTACTAGTTCTAATATACACATTTGGTTTAATCATATAAGATTTTACAGCAACAAAAAGAAATATGAATTTTAATGTGTGAAAATTTTAAAAGAATAAACCAAATAAAAATAAAATAAAAAGAAAAAGTACATAATTAATACGCAAAAGTTAACACCAGACACGCCCATTTTTTGTGGCCGTCTACTTCTAAGAAAAGAAAAAATAATAAGATTAATATAAGATTTAAACTCACAACCTCATCTAAATAGGTACACACGATAACCATCACATCATATAATACTTTGAGCATGGATGCATACCTATATATTTAAATATTTTTATAAAAAAAATATCATTATTATACATAATTTAGGATAGAAAACATGAGTTTTACGTGCCCCACGAAACTCCCTTAGATACGCCACTACAAGGAGATAGCACACCTTTTTTCTTCTCTCATAAAAATAAAGAACATACCTAGAGCTAACTAAAAGTCGTGTCAAACTACAATATGGTGTTATGTTCCAAGCATAACAGTTCTGTCTAATTAAAACTCTATATTTAATTGGGGGCAAATTCTAATTTGGATTCTTTAATGGTATCTTGAAATCTATGTTTTCATACGTAAACTTTGGTCAAATCGCGTAAAGGCACTTTACCTATCTTACCATTAGTCATTGTATTTTACCTCAAAATTGATATATAAACTCAAAACTATATTCCTAATTGTTTGCAACAACATCCAATTCAAATAAGTAATGATTTTTGAAAATTCAAATTCGAATTCAAAGCTTCAAAACTTTTTAATGGTTATCAATGGTGGAATTGTTATTCTCTTGTGCAAGATACGTTGGAAAGAGGGGGGTGAGATGTGAAGAGAGAAACGTGGGGCGAGGGGAGTGAAAAATACGTTAAAGTAATTTTAGCACACTAATTACTATCATTAATTTCCTTAAAACATACATAAATAGTATTAAATATATAAAATGTAATTATAGTAAAACCTGAATAGAGAAAGTAATATAGTTTCATATAGTGTATAGGAATGTAAAAATTCCTAAATTAATTGTTTAATAATTACATAGAAAAAATAACAAGTCACATTGATATGTCTAGAATAAACTGTGTTTGGCACGAAGAAACTCATATTCTATAAAGAATTTCAATTAAAATGTTTTCTAGACATGCTTTGTAATGCTTGATCGGTGAATGAAAATAATTTCCTAATAATAGTAACAACTTCAGTGATTATTTTGATGAATTTTGTATATTAACAATGAGAAGGGGAGCTTTGACATAATAGTTAAAGTGGTTGCCACCTCTTACAAAAATACAAGTTAAGAATGTGATCCGACCTTCCCTCAATTCTGCACATAAAAAGAGTTGCACAAAGCTACCCTCCTTTGGTAAATTAACAATTGATAATTTGTCTAACAGTGAGTATTTTGATGAATTTTGTATATTAACGATTGGAATGAGAGCTTTGGCGTAAACGATAAAGTTGATATCACCGTAACCCTTTGATTACGGGTTCGAACTATGAAAACAACCTCTCACAAAAATACATGGTAAGAATGACCCATGTGATCCGATCCTTCTCCCGACCCCTTGCATAGCAGGAGCTTAGTGCACCGGGCTGCCCTCTTTGTGTATAATAACGATTGATAATATGTTTAAGCGTTGGGCAAATAATATGAAGCTAAAAGTCCTGCAAGGAAACAACTTCCATCCATAAGTGAGGGAAGCCATTTTCCCCTTTTGATGAAAAACATTACCTCATAATCAAACCATAAAATAACTTTTTCGTGAATACATACTCCAAAACAATGTCTGCCATCATACCAAGCGCGAAAGTTGACCTATAAAGTTAATAAAATTGAGGAAAGAATATCACAAGGCAGCATCATGATATCATTTCCTCAAGTACTTCGAGAGAGGGAAAAACAAAAAGAAAATGGGTTATTTCCTCTATTGAAACTAAGATGATTAGTTGATTACTTCATTAACAAAACTACAAACAGCTTTTCTTACTTCTCGCTGTACAATATCATTCATGACTGCATGTTTTCGCTGAAGACGTCTTCGTCTGTTAGTTTCTGCATAAGCGACACTGGAAGTGGAACCAAACAAATACCTTTGCTTTGTACATCAATTTGTCCCCCCTCCCCCCCCCCCCCCTGCTATTCTGTTTACTTGATATAGAAATAACTCAAGGAGATAACAATAATTTGTGCATTAGATTGAACGACTAAGCATATTTTTACCTGTGCGTGAAAAGGGAATCACTGTAGTTGTGAGAAGTGCTTTCCATATCACAGAAGTTCTGCAGACAAATGAGTAAATCATGCACAATGCAAGTCTAAACTGAAAGAGAAAAAAACACGCTTCTTTTACTTCAATGCACTGAAACTGGTTAGAACCTGAATCTGATCTTGAAGAGCCTTGATAGAGTTGTAAGCCTCGTGGAGGACAGAAGCTGCGTCAGCCTGCAATACGAGTCATGTCTTTTTGAGTATCGGATATGTAATTAGAGAAAGAGTGAAGCTGGTAAGTCACTATAACAACAACAACAACTCAGTATAATCTCACATAGTGAGGTCTGTGGAAGGTAGTATGTACGCAGACCTTACCTCTACCCTGGGGTAGAGAGGATGAGAGGATGTTTCCAAATAGACCACCGGCATCCTTCCCTCCAAGAACTTCCCATCTTGCTCTTGGGGAGACTCGAACTCACAACCTCTCGGTTGAAAGTGGGGTTGCTTACCATCAGATCAACCGCTCTTGTCAAGCTGGTAAGTCACCGAAGAGGGGAAAATGTGGCATGCTGCTTCTGGCAGTTAATTACCTTGTCAGTGGAAGAAACTAGCTTTTGCAGCACCGCAATCTTGTCTGTCGTTATCTTCTGGCTTCTCCCCAGCTTCTGGCTTTTTCTAACTGGCACCCGCTACACAAGACAGAACAACACCCTTCAGGAAGCTAGTCACTTAATTTGAGCTGCTGATAGAGCTAACTTTCACTAGAATGCCTCTTATCATCACAAATAATATACAAAGGGAAAAAAGAAGAAAAAGGCTAAAAGGAAGAGGGGGAGGGGGAGGGGGAGAAAGAGTATGGTTATAGACCCTTTTTCGTCTTTTAGTGAACTGAAGATCAAAAAGTGTGCATTTTCTTTTGATAGATGAGATCAAAGAGTGTACATGACAAACGATTGACATCGGACCACCAAATACTTACTCTCCATGTGATTGCCCAACTACGATAACTGAAAAGACTTCTTAGTTTGTCCTCATTTCCTCTTACCAGTGAGATTTTCTTCTCCTCAGGCAAACGTAAATCTCGGATTCACAAACAATAAATGAAAGAGTCTGAAAATTTGAGCAAAAGGGTGTCTGCATTATGCAACCATGGATCCGGAAGAGAAGTATCTATATGTAGGTTCTGCAACCAATAATTCATCGGCACATTGTGTTCCATATACTTCATCTTTTTTAGTCTCTTTCTATTTTTGGCAAACTAGAATTTTATTTTGGGTCTTAGTGTAAACATTGATATTAGACCGAGAAATCATAGAAAATATAGAGAGAGAAAGTAGAGAGAAGTCAGAGCATTTTGGAACTCTCTGGAAGATGAGAGATGTTATTACAGAGAAAAGAAAGAAAATGAATACCCGGTAGGTGAGAAAAATATCTCACCTACATATATACATGTTACACACGGACGGGTCGGGTCGGGTGATCAGGCCCAAAATTAAATAATGACAATTGGGCTCAGACACAAAATCATCACAGTCCAGTTACAACCCAATTACAAGGTATACCATGGATATACCGAAATTATACACTGAGTATACACAAAAATGTACAAGCATATACAAAGCTAAATCATGTAGCTTCTCTCATCTCAACACCCCCCCTCAAGTTGGAGGGGAAAACCACCTGCAACTTGATGAGCAGCGGAAGAAGTAAAGTGCCAGGCAGGGGCTTATTGAGCAAGTCGGCCAGCTGACGAGAAGTAGGCGCATGAAGCAACTTGAGAAACCAGAAAGTAGCAAGTCCCGAACAAAATGGCAATCCACCTCGATATGTTTGGTACGTTCATGAAAACAGGATTGCTAGCAATATGAACAGCGGGCCAGACTATCACAATATACAGAAATAGGAGAGGAAACAGAGACCCCAAGATCAACCAACAAGCGAGAAAGCCAAGTCAATTCAGCAACAACCTTGCTAAGGGCTCGGTATTCTGCCTCAGCAGAGGAAAGAGAAACAACAGGCTGTTTCTTCGATTTCCAACTGATCAAACAACCACCCAAAAGCACACAAAATCCAGTAACAGAGCGCCTAGTATCAGGGCAAGCAGCCCAGTCACTATCAGAATACCCAGTAACAGAAAAATCAGCATGAGCAGAGTAAAATAAACCCAATGAGGGAGTGCCCTTAAGGTATCTCAGAACATGCAGGGCAGCAGTCATATGGGGAAGTCTGGGGCATTTGAGAAATTGACTCAGATGCTGGACTGCAAAACAAATGTCAGGCCTAGTATGAGTCAGGAAGAGCATCTTGCCAACTAGACTCCTGTACTGGTCAGGAGAGGGCAAGAGGTCACCAGAATCAACATGAAGTTTGATATTGATGTCCAAAGGGGACACAACAGAAGAGACATTGACACAGTCAAACTGATGCAGCAAATCAGAAATATACTTGTGCTGATTAAGGTGCATCCCACCAGGGACAACAGACATCTCAAGGCCCAAAAAATAGTGCAAAGACCCCAAATCCTTGACTTTAAAATGATCATCCAGAAACAGTTTTAGAGCAGTCAGTTCATCACTGTCATCCCCAGTAAGTATTATGTCATCCACATAGACTGCTACCACCACAAGGGAGCCAGGCTTACCTTTGATGAACAAGGAGTAGTCATTCAAAGAATGTTTATACCCTCTGGAATAAAGAGCGGAAGATATTTTGGCATACCATTGTCTGGATGCTTGTCTCAGCCCATACAGGGATTTCTTGAGTTTACAGACCAGAGGAGGAGAAGGAGAAGAAGGAGAAGAAACAGAACCAGAAGTAGAAGGAGAGACTGTCAAACCTGGAGGAAGTTTCATGTAAACATCCTCATCCAAATCACCATGAAGAAAGGCATTATTGACATCAAGCTGAAAAAGGGGCCAATGATTCTTGACAGCCACAGCAATAAGGCACTTCACAGAAGTCATTTTAATCACTGGAGAAAAAGTTTGTGTAAAATCAATCCCCTCAACCTGTGTATCACCCCTAATAACCAACATTGCTTTATACCTTTCAACACTGCCATCAGCCTTGTATTTTATTTTGTAAACTGATTTACAACCAATGGGTTTCTTACCAGGAGAAAGAGGGACAACATCCCAAGTATGGTTAGTGTCCAAAGCTTCAAACTCCTGTCTCATGGCAGCTTGCCATGCTGGAACAGATGCAGCCTGAGAGTAATATAGAGGCTCAGATTCCAAAGAGGACGAAGATGAACCAGAGAAGGCAGGGAGTTGACAGACATAATCCTTAAGATAGGAAGGAGGATTATGTTGTCTTTGAGACTTTCTAGGAGCAGGAATAGAAGGAGAAGAAGCTAAAACAGGAGGTGAGCTGGCAGGATTGAAAGGAGAAGGGAAGACTGAAGCACTAGGGACAGTGACAGGGACAGGAAAAGGCATCTGCATAGATGTGGGAGAAGAGGGAGGAGAGAGGGGAATGGGAGAATCAGAGGCATCATCATGTTCTCCAGATGGAACAAAGGGAAAAGGAGAAGCAGGAGGATGAGCAGAAGGAGTCACAGATTTAAAAGGAAAACATGATTCATGAAAGAGAACATCCCTGGAGACCAAATACTTCTTTGAAGCAAGATCATATAATCTATAACCCTTTTTGCCAAAAGGATATCCCAAGAAAACACAAGGAATGGCTCTTGGCTTTAACTTGTCCCTTTGAGGGATGGGAACAGTGGCATAGGCAAGGCAACCAAAAGTCCTCAAGTGAGTATAAGTTGGAATTTTCCCATACAAAATTTCATGAGGAGACTTATTATGAAGCAATCTGGTGGGTATTCTGTTAAGTAGATAGGTAGCAGTCAACAAACAATCCCCCCAGAACGATACTGGCAAGCCAGATTGAAAAAGCAAAGCCCTACAGGTTTCAAGGAGAGTTCTATGCTTTCTCTCAACAACACCATTTTGTTGAGGGGTGTGAGGACAGGAGGTTTGATGTATGATCCCCTGGCTGCTAAAGAAAGAAATAGCGTCATTGCTAGAGCCCAATTCTAAGGCATTGTCACTTCTAACAGTCTGAACCACAGCATTAAATTGGGTTCTGACCAGAGAAAGAAATGACTTAAGCATAGAAAAAGCATTGCTTTTGGATCCCAATAGGTGTGTCCAAGTTGCCCTTGGAAAGTCATCAACAATTGTAAGGAAATATTTACAACCAGATGAGGTTGGAGTATGATAAGGTCCCCAGGCGTCCACATGAATCAGTTGAAAAGGTCTAGAAGTCTTAATGGAACTATCAGGAAAAGGAACCCTAGTCTGTCTGGCCATGGGACAGACTGTACAGGGAAAGGGTTATTTGGAAGAAAATGGAAAAGACAGACCAGAAATGCATTTCATATTTGCAAAAGGAGTATGTGCAAGTCTTAAGTGCCAAATGTAATTCATATCAGATGCAAAATCATTATTACAGATGGAACTATTCACATGTGAAGGCAAAGGAACAGCCTTGTTATCAGACAGGATGTCATCATTACAAGAAACAGACACAGAAGGCAATGTAACAACTTTGCTATCATTACAAGAAGCAGATACAGGACAAACAGAAGTAGAGAAACAACTAACAGAGGGAGAAGGGGAAGAAGGGACCCAAGCCAATTTATATAGGCCAGCAGCTTCTCTACCAAGATCCAGGGGCCTCCTCAGAGAAGGGTCATGTATCATGTGTAGTAAGCAGGATTGTTTAGTGAACATAACTATGCAATGCAACTGCTTCACTAACTTGTGAACAGAAATCAAGTTTTGTTTAAAAGAAGGAACTAGCAGTACATTGTGAAGAGTAATGGTAGGAGTCAATGCAAAAGAGCATGTGCATGTCACTTTCACTTTATAGCCATTAGGAAGAGTGAAAAGATATGGCAAAGTTAAAGGTGTGATGTTAAAAAGTAATTGTTTATCATGTGTCATGTGATTAGAGGCACCTGAATCTATAATCCAGGTGACAGAATTAATTTGAGCAGTGGATTCCCCTAACTTGGTCTGGTGTAACAAGTTCATCAACTGGTCATAATCTTGTCTGCTCAACCCTGGTATCACAGAGCTCTGGCCATCTATTCTTGCAACAGATTGATGGCTAGCAGGAGGATTCCCTTGAGGAACAGACAACAGTCCATCAGAAATAGGAGAATCCAGACCAGTACTCAGGTGAGCAGCAGCAGGTCTCCTTCCCTTGTTAAAAGTGGTACTTTGTGGATACCCATGGATCTTGAAGCACTTATCAATTAAGTGTCCAGATTTTTTACAGTATCTACAAAATAAAGGTCCCCTAGCTTGGTCAAAATTGACTCTCTGTTGGTCAAAATTGACTCTCTGTCTGAAAGGAGGAGGAGGAATAGACACTGTGGCCTTGTTAAATCCAACAGGCTGCCTATTAGTATGTACATTAAAAGAGACAGAGTCTGGATTAAAATGAAAAGAAGACTGGACTTGTCTTTGTTTCTCATCATTGAGGACCATATTATAGACATTGTCAAGAGAAGGAGGAGGCTGCATCATCAAAAGATTACTCCTGACCCCCATATATGCTTCATTCAGACCCATTAAAAACTGAAAGACCTTATTATCATCACTTTCCTTCACTATACCATCTTTTGCAGCACAAATACACCTTTGACCATGATTAACACACATAGAATCAAGCTCATCCCACAGACCTTTTAGCTTATTAAAATAGGAAGCTATATCTAAGGACCCTTGAGAGGTGTGGGACAACTCTCTTTTCAGTTCAAAGATTTTGGTCCTGTTTGCAGTGCCATATCTGGCCTGGAGTTGGGACCATATGCTCTGTGCAGTGTCAGAGTACTGCACAAATTCAGCAATTGCAGGGGAGAGGGAAGCAGTCAACCAAGAAATCACCATGTTGTTGCACCTATCCCACAACCTCTGTTGAGCCACATTAGTGGCAGGTCGGGAGTATGTGCCATCAACAAAACCGATTTTGTTTTTGGCTGATAAGGCAACAATCATTTTACGTCTCCAGCCCCCATAACCACTACCCGAGAAGGGAGTGGGAACGAGAGATACCCAAGGGACATCAGAAGAATATACAAAAAGGGGACTGGAAGAGTCTACAGAAGGGGAGGCACCAGTATTTGTGTTAGAAGCCATAGTCAATGAACCGGCTTAAAAGAACAACTTTTCAACATACAGATTATAACCAAATCAGGTATTCACACACAATAACCAACAAACAGAGTATAACCAAATCAGGTATTCACAGACAAAAGATGCTCACATAAACAGAGTCATATAATCACATACAATACCGAAGATAAGGACAGAGTTACCCTCCTTCTTCGCGATCGGAGAAGATCGGCCTTCAAACAACAGAGAAACCCTAGGTATAAAACCATAGGTGTAACCTTGGAAATCGTTACTGGAAATGTGGTCAGGAACGTCTGAGAGGCACCCAAAACGTCCACTAAGTGAGAATCGAGCCACCGGAAAGCAGTAGAACCCTAGGTTAAACCACCAGAAACCCTAGAAGCCGATAGGTCACCGAGAAACCACCCAAAATCAGCAGAAAACCACTCAGAATGTTCGGGTGAAGAATATATACTCAAATATCATGACGAAAAACTCGAAAAAGCATCTGATCTAGGTCAAAGCCATCATCGACCATAAGGTCCTAGAAAAAGCCCTAGAAAATCTCAAAAAGAGTTCAACCAAGACAACGAGATGTAGAGAAACATAATCAGATCGTCGTTTAGGCTCTGATACCATGTAAACATTGATATTAGACCGAGAAATCATAGAAAATATAGAGAGAGAAAGTAGAGAGAAGTCAGAGCATTTCGGAACTCGCTGGAAGATGAGAGATGTTATACAGAGAAAAGAAAGAAAATGAATACCGGGTAGGTGAGAAAAATATCTCACCTACATATATACATGTTACACACGGACGGGTCGGGTCGGGTGATCCGGCCCAAAATTAAATAATGACAATTGGGCTCAGACACAAAATCATCACAACCCAGTTACAACCCAATTACAAGGTATGATATACCGAAATTATACATTGAGTATACACAAAAATGTACAAGCATATACAAAGCTAAATCATGTAGCTTCTCTCATATCAACACTTACGCCTATTTTCACAAGACCATATAAATATTAATTGTCATGTACTTTTCTAAGTTTATAAGATTGAAGATGAAACCCTTGAGAGGTGTAGGGTATCTAGTTCTACTAGTAAACTCTTACTTCGTCTATTAAGGTATGTTTAGTAGTAATTTCCTTCTTTTCAGCTTAATGATTTAGGTTGTTCATTGGAATTCTAGCAAGGATTTGAATCTGTACTCTCAAGTTTGTGGTTTGATCTCATTGAAGGCCCAACTCCTTTGTTAAAATTAGTATTACTTGCTTGTTTCCAATCTATCCTTATCCTTTGAATATACATATACTAGATTTCTCAAAGGAAAAAATCGAAGCTCAAGCTAATGCTACTAATTCCCAGGATGAAAAAGCCAAATTCTCTAAAGTGAAAAATAAGGTCCAGAAATGTTCAGATCACTGACACATTACACTTGAGCAGCTCAATAGTCACTTCTCCAGGATTATAAAGTAGATGAAAATCATGCATTGGTAGTGTCAACATACAATCAATTAAGCATGCCTCGCTACAATCATAGCTTCAGAAACATGGTATTATGAGAGAAACAAACATTCATGAGAAACCTAAACCAAGGAACAGATATATTGCAATAACTACAGACAGAAAATTGGAGCATATACAGCTGCATTACACATGGGACCCTAAAAAACAAAGTTGAGGGGGCAGGGTGGAGAAGGAAGTGCATACCCATATATTTCCCCAAAGCTTCCTCTCCCAAGGTTAAATTTGCTTAGACATCTGTCACTGCCCTCTGACAGCATTCTTTTCCATTCTGCCTTTTTCAATTTTCTAAAAGAAAGTACTTACACATACAGATAGAAGAGCTGACCACAAACAGACAAACAAATCCTCTTTATTTTCAATAGTTCAGTCATCATCGGACTGACTAACAGCAGAACTTACATTAGTAGCTTCCCCTGCAGAGGAAGAACCTCCCTGTACACTGCCCAGTGAATGAAAGTCAGATAGGTCTACTGAATCAATATTACAGCCAATATCTGATAAAGGTAGCATAAAATTAGGTCTGTTTGCACGAGAACGATTCTCCATGTCTAGAAGCAATTCCCGTGCAGAGAGATATGCATTATGTATAGCAGGCATTCCTCCAAGTCCATGGTCCAATGATGTACTCCCAGAATTAGAAAGATTTACAGCTAATTGTGGCACTATGGGTGGCTGTATTTCATCTTGCAAAACTTGCAATGGGAGTGATGTTGATCGTAGAGATGAAAGTTGTGGATGTGAAGAAGATGATGCAGCCACCTTAACAGGTCGTGGATGACCTTGCACACCATTTGGAAGGATCGATGAGCTGCTAACATGGGTTGATGTAGGTACCCTGAAAGGCTGAAGATGAGGGGCTGGAGCACGAATCTCGCCACCTAATCGAGGATTACCCCTGGAAGGGTTGATTATGCTAATGAGAGGCGGTCTGCTTACAATTCCTGTAGGAAATGCTGTTGAATGACTAAAAGCAGCAGTCTGCTGATCAGCTGCAGGTGGAGATCTTAATGTAGGCCGAGAGGTTCCCCTAGAATGTATTGAATAATCAGCAACTGGTAAATATGGGACAGAAGTCTGCTGGCACCCCACAGGTAGGCGAGCTGAAGACAAACCACTGATTGGGGAAGATCTTAAACAAGCTCGGGCTGAAGCTTGCTCGCTGGCAGAAGATGAACCAGTCATAGGAGAAGACCTCAAACTATGCTGCCACCATACCTGATGCTGCATATGAGCAGGTGGCACAACTGGAACAAAACAAATTATGGTTACGTTTAGGGGTCACGAGAAACATTGAATTCAGATCCCCCGTCATGTCTAATGCAGATACCAATATAAGTTCAAATTTTCTGACAGGACATATCAACTAATGGTTAGGAACACATAAACAAAAAATATATAAGTACCTTGCTGCACAACTGGAGGCGCAGTAATTTCAAGATCCATGCATTTAAATCTGAAAGCATTAGCCAGAGCCTTATTCATGAGAACTTTTTTCTGATTCATATCAAGCTCATTCTTCTTCAAAAGATATGCTGCCTCAGCCTCCTGAAGCTTTAAATCATATTTCTTACGAATTGGTGCAGCAACAACCTCTATCTCCTTCTCGCACTCGGCTGTCAGATGCAATTTCTGTTCAAAGAGAGGAAAACAGCTTAACAAAATGAAATAAATGATGCCTGGAGTCCCCGAGTATATAATTATGGAGATATTGGACGCAAACCATATCCTCGTGGCCTTTTGTCACTTGCTCTCTTTCATTATGTTCCCTTTCCCATATTACATGAAGGGGGTCAGAATGGAAAGGAAGAGCTGAATTCCAAGTGGCCATCTGATGGGCAGGATGCACTGGCATATTGCTAGATCCTTGAAAAAAGGCAACATTAACGTTATGTTGAGAGACTGCTTGACTAGGAAGCTCAGCGGAACTCTGAGCCACTTGAAACGCAGTTTCAGTATTCTGAGAAGATGTGCGAAGATCAGTAATATATTGAGGATGCACTCTGCTGACTGCCGGTAAGATTGATTGATTGCAGGTAACACTTATGTCTGAGACAACAAATGCACGAGGCACCAGATTCTCCCCGGCTGGTGAAACAGCTTGATGTAAAGGTTCTGCTGCATGGGGGGAGGATCCAGGGATTGGAATAAAGTTTCTTTCAATGTGGGTTTGAGATGCACTCTCTCTGTGAGTATGGTGAGTGCCCATGGGAGTAGCAACAGGAATGCCATCACCTACTGTACGATGTTGCTCACAACTGTCAGCTAACATTGCTTCAGAAGTGTTGTTTGTAGTCCGTCCAGAAACAAGTTCAGTTTGTATTCCAATCTGGTTTTCACTAAGTAGCACATCGTTATCACGTGTTCCATTATCTCCTGAAGACCTGGAACATACATCCAAATGTACCTGATCCAGTAGAAGTGTCATAAATCAATCTGACTATATCCATAATTTACAAACGAAATGCATATGCTGTCACAACATGTAAATTTTTGAGACAGGATTGCACAGCACGTCTGCACCTGATAACACTTATTTACTTCACTGTTTTATGGATTGAAATCAAACTCTAAGGTCGCATGGAAATTGATTTGTCAAAGATGATCTAAACGGAACACAATTTGATACATTTTAACTTGCCCCCAGAAAGCCTTCTACTACTTGTATCCAGATTTAGAACCTAAACAGACAACAGAATGATCCAACACATGCATCATATAAACATGCAACACAAAAGGAAACATACTGAATTTTGCCGCAAAGAACAAGCATTATCGGAAGAAGGAACTGCTTCTAAACAAGGAAAGTCTGCTGGCGATTCCTCTGGAGTTGATTGGTTTCCATCAATGGAGCTAATTTTGTCTCTCTGGTTTCCATCAACAGTTGGCAAATCAGAACTATTTTTCGGAATAATATTTTCTCTACCCAGTTCTTGATTAATGTTATTTATTTCAGAAATTTGATCATGTCCCACAACTTTGTTAAGAGGAGCTTCAGATATTTCCAATGAACAGCCTTGACTTCGTTTGTCTGATGCGACTTCACCAGTATGTTCTTTGGAAAGTAGAGGAACCTTACAAGCAATTTCCTCTCCACTGCCACCTGAATTACCTGCTTCATCAGACTGCTCAATTGCAGCAACCAATGTTCTCCCCGAAGTGGTGATCTCAGCTTGCTCTTCTGAAACTGAAGCTTCTAAGACTTTAGTAGATAGAACAGGAAGAACATGGCACTCGTCTTGAGAAGATGCAGGTGCATCAGATGCAGTCACGTTGTCATGCATGCCAGAGAAAACATTGCCTGGACACTGTAACTCAACATGCTGTCCACATACAGGGGTAACAGTCTTGGGATTACTGTCAGAGACATTTAAACTTTCCACGGAGCACCCCATGCCGTCCCCAGAATCAGATCCAAGCAAATGGAGCTCATCAACCGTATAATGGGAATTATGCATCTCCTCATTCCTCATAGCAGAAAAATAAGCCTCAAGCTCTTTGAGTTGCTTGTCCTTTAGGCATTTGTGCTCTTCCATTTTCCTTGCAAACTCAGTTTCTAATGCTTTTTGTCTATCCTTAGTTGCTGCAGTCTGACCATGTATTGAGCGAAGAACAGCTATCTCCATTCTGTACTCCTTCTCTAGCTCTTCCTTTTTCTTCTCCCAGATTCTATGGAACTCCTCAATTTTTTCTTTTTGCTTTTGTCCCAGCCTGGATATTTGCCTGTCACGTCTGCACTGAACCTCCTTAAAGACCTTTTCCCTTTGACTGTCCATAAGTTTTTCCTCAGGAATTACACTGCCTTCTCCACTGAACCTTTTATCTAGTAAACTGTCTTTGATATCGGTTTTCACGTTCAGTGGGGTAGATACTACTGCTTGCGACATGCTTCCCTTATATGGCTCTTCTTTAACAGATTTCACTGATGATATAGGATATCTTGGAGCATTCTGATCCAATCTCTGTAAAAATATCTTCTTTAAGGAACGCAGCTTCAGATAGACATTGTATGCCTCTTCTTTAGTGCATCTAAACTGTAACTGTTGTTTTACGAGCAAGAAAGTATTGTCTTTGTCAATATTTTGCTTCGCGATTGAAGCTGCGATCCAAGACTGTCAATTACAGTAGACATCAATGAGAACACAAGTTCAGTAAATTCACTAAAATGAGCATGTAATGTTAAGGCAACAATAAAGATATCTCAGGATGCAAAAAGAGTTGTGAAAGGAGACAATACCTTTCCACAAAGCTTTTTTATACACGAACGACTACTTTACCATTAGCAAAAATTGAGCATGTTAAACTTGTAACCTCCACAAGTGAACAGTAACTACTTTTCTCTCTTTTCTTATTCGTGAGGGAAGTGATTCCAGTATAAAATCCCATTCGTGCAAGGAAATATTGGAAATAATCAATAGGTTGCACATAGGGAAGAAAAAATAAAGAGGAGAACTTAGAGCAGGATTTGAAATCAAGAGAGTTATAAATATGATACTTATAAGGAGAAGCACGTAAGATGATGGATATAGAGGCAAGGAGCAAACAATTTCTTGCCCTCAGGTTCCGCAAAGCACCAAAAATTAAATAAAAATGTAAATAAGAAGAAACAACAACAACAACAACCCAGTATAATCCCACTTAGTGGGGTCTGGGGAGGGTAGTGTGTACGCAGACCTTACCCCTACCCTTGGGTAGAGAGGCTGTTTCCAAATAGACCCCCGGCATCCTTCCCTCCAAAAACTTCTCACCTTGCTCTTGGGGAGACTCGAACTCACAACCTCTTGGTTGGAAGTGGGGGTTGCTTACCGTCAGAGCAACCCCTCTTATCTGTAAATAAGAAGAAACAACACAAAGAAATCCGCAAAAATCTTCAGTTAGAAGTTGCCTTAGTTATGCCAAAACTTCAAAAGAACCTAGCATTGGGTTGGACATGATTTGCATTGAAACTTGAAGCTTTTGATGGATATGAAAGTCTTTCGTAGCACTTATGAAGCTGAGAGGTGTTTGAACTGATGCCATCCAATCAATGCATTCCAAAAGTCCCATGCCTAAAAGAGATGTGTTCGAACTTGAAGAATGAAAAATGTCAGAAGTACTTTATTACTACGTATGAGCATATGTGTGTGCGTCAAAAATAGGTGAAATTTTATTCATCAGTCCACAAGAAAGACCATTCAAATTGCTGGCAAGTTTCCTAATACGATTATCAACAACAACAACAACATGCCCAGTGTAATCTCACAAAGTAGGGTCTAGGGAGGGTAGAATGTACACAGACCTTATCCGACCTCTATGAAGGTGGAGAGGCTATTTCCAATAGAACCCTGGCTCAAAGAAAATTTAAAAGAGGCAGACACAACAAGTAGTAATAGCAGCCAGATAAAGAAATTTTCCTAATACGATTAAACTGTAATCCTGATACAATTATATCCACAAGTATTTGTCACCACACATAAAATTATATGATATTCAACACAGAAAGGGTAAAAATTATGATTTACATAACTAGTATAATATAAGAATAAAAAGCACAAGCAAAGAGACATTGAAAGAGGATGAAAAAAAGATACTAACCAGAGATATCTGGAAAGCCTGCAAAATTGTTTCAGGTTCCTTACTAACATGATGATTCTCCATAATATATTCCAGAAATTTTTCTGCAGTATGCTTGATGACTTCCTGCATTTAGATTTTAGAGCCATATCACCACAGTGAAAGACCGGGGTCCTGACTTTAAATTTTAAAAGCAGCACTTATAAGTTGGAAGTTGAGTATGGTAGTCTTGCCAGAATACCTTTTTTATTTTCCTTTACACACAGCACCAACGTAACTTAAGTTTTTCTCCTGATATATCATACCAGCCCTCCCCATAACCCCAACCCTTTAAAAACCAAAGGAAGGGAAAGGGAAATAGAACAAACTATACATGATAAGAGGTTCGTCATGGCAGATTAGGAAAGGCAAGACAAATTTCTTAAGAATAGAGTCATAAGCCAACACAAAATGCATTTCAAAAGCATCATCGAAGAACCTAAAGCTATCAGGAGGGGTGAGGGGCAGAAATGCAACAGAAAGGACGAACAAATTATCGTAGTAAGATTCACTTTCAGGTTAAGGAAATGGGCCGGCACATTTTTATGAAAATTTGGATAACCAAACATGTACTAAGCTAGGAAGAGAGGACAGCCAAATGGAAATAGCTTTCATATAAAAAAGGAAGAATATTTGAGAGAATAGCGAACAAAGCAATTATAGGAGAATAATAAAATTTAAGATTGCTTAACCAAACACTGTCATTCGTGAAAACTAAGTACTGGATTTAGGTAAGATCTAAAATTTGTAGAACGTAAGACAGTCTCATTGACAGTTATTAAAGAAGTTCTCAAATTGCAGCGCCCTTATGTTTTTGGTCAACGCGCTTCTAACGACTTAACCGAGAGCTGAACTAATATAGTCTGTTAGGGCTTTAAAGAAAGAGTTACAACAGCAAACACAAGGCATCCCGTAAGTGCTCGCAAAAGTTTTATTACTCAAACAATTTGGTTAAAGCCACTAACAAACCTCTAAACAAAGGAGTAAATATCCGAGGTAAGTTAACCAGGGCGTACACCTTTCAACTGAACAGAAAACGGACCCTTTTGCAACATTTCACAGAGTACACGCATTTTACACCCAGTGTTAGAAAAAGCGGTCGCTTCCTCGCTTAAAGAGAGAAGCAAAGCAAAGCAAAGCGACCCCTTCCTCACCTCTGCCATGTGAAGCGACTCAGGTAGGAAAAAGCGACTGCTTCCCACTAAAAAGCGAGAAGCGACCAAGCGAAGCGATGAGCGCTTCTTTGTTTTAAAGAGTTGCCAGCCTATTTAATTAAAAAAGAAGAGTTTTCAGTGTTCTTTTATTAAACACAACCAGCAGAGCATCCAGCAACAGGTATGTGATGATTTTCTCTTCTTCTTCTTCTTCTTCTTCTTCTTCTTCTCTTTCATTGTTTCAACGTCCAAATAGTAGCGAAATGCCGGCAATTTTTTTTTTACCTTAGGTTCTTTCCCAGAATGCAGCAACAGAATTTTTTTTTTACCTCCAGTTCCTCTTTCACAGTTTCTTAGTTTTTATTGCATTTTCTTATGTGTTATGTGGTTGTTCTTTTAATGGAACCAAAAGAAGATAGAAAAGACTATGCTTGGGCTCACTCTACAAGAGTTAGCGAGACCAACAAGATGAAAATTAGATGTCTTTTTTGTGACAAGATTTCAAATGGGGGAATCTATCATCAAAAAGCGCATCTAATCGGTGGTGATCCAAATGTCGCATCTCGCTTGACAATCTTATAGAAGAATAGGATGCTCATTTTGTGCTTAAATTGATGCTACTCTTTAGTTTTTACATTGAAGTATTAAACATTTGCTTACAGTTACATGTATTGTCTATGCAGTATTAATTTTAATATATATTTTTTAAATTCCGCTTCACTTCGAAAAAGCAAGCGCTTCGCTTCTCGCCTTAAGCGAAATGGGGGTTGTCGCTTTCCATCGCTTCACGCTATTTTTAACTATTTGTAGATATGAGATTAGCATTTCCTTCTGTGGAAAACTGATTTAACAAATTTATATGACGTGTAATATAGAAGTCAATACCGAAACTTTTATCACTCCAAAAAGTTTTGCAATCTCAGCTTTTAGATGGATATGGAGGCTCTTCTGCTCATTGAATAGGATTCCTCTTTCTTCAGGCGCTACCAGGTCTTCCTCACGCAGCAAACTTGATGGAGATCCAGAACCATGCTCCCCATCAATACCATCATCTTCACAATGGTCTGACCCAAGAAATACATATTAGCAGCTGTTACAAAAAAAAAAAGGCGCCACGTGTAATCTATCAGCAAGAGTATGTTCTTCTAGAAACAGTTAATATATGGTGCAACAAACATATACTAACATGAGGATAATCTATTCAAAATTGTTAACTGAAGAGACACCTCTTTTCGAGCAGTTTTTAAAAAAACAAAAAGTGCAGAAAAGCAACAAGGTCTATGAGGCTTGAAGAACTGATAAGTGAAGCCCACAATTTACTGAAAATAAAATATTGCTTAACATTTCACTTTTGTTCATAAGAAAAATGATAAACATATATGAATTTAGTATTTATTATAATGAAATTACAGTTAAGATTACTAACTTCAGCATTCAATGTTAATCTAACTATCCAATGAAGCTTCAACAAAGTATAATTTCAATACGGCCATCAAAAGACAAGTCCAATCGCAAAATTAATTTTAAAATTTCAACTAATCAGTGATAAAACAATTGATTTGCAGCATCATTTGATATTTGATTGCTTTGGTAAATGTACTAGGCTAAAAGGCCTAAAGAAGAACGTAAGGATAATCATTCTAAGGAGTGCAATACGAAGGATGAGTAGTCCTATTCAGAAATTTTAAAATGATCATACCCTTTGGATATCAAAAAGCCTTTTGAAAAAGGAGAATAAAAATTTCTCAAGAATAAGTAGGAATTTCTTGAAGAATATAAGGCTATGGTAGAACTCATGTATGATGGAAATTTTAATAAAGAAAGCCCAGAGTTTCATATCATTTGTCAGATTCCAGTTGCTATCATATAATAACACTATCCACCAATGAGAGTTAAACGGTAGAATGGCAAACTCGACTCTCGGATAGAAAATAAATAGCTCGATTCCTTATTGTTAAATCTGTTAACGGCCAAGGCACGTCTCAATTCTTTCATAAGAGTTTTCTCCAAATATTTGATGCAGAAAATCATCCAAGATATCACCAAGTGATGGCCCAGTACCAACAATAGAATACCATTAGAAATAACAGTTCTGGAAAACCTCACCCAAAATGAGAGTGAGAGAGAGAATAAATGAAGCACCACATCACTTTCATAGAACTTCTAACGAACTACATAAGGACAGCTGTAAGAATATATATGCCTGAGTGCATTTCAGTTCATCTACAGCAGAGCGATTTAACAACAAAATAACAATTATCCCAACAATGAGTGTGTGAGACACATTGGGACGCCAGTCACAAACATTTCTTAAGGAACATCTAAACTTGTAGGTACTAACAAAATGCAAAGGTCATCAAGCAAGAGAAACATGCAGAAAGTTCTGACAGATAAAAATATGGAAGAAACAACTTGCTGATTCATACACTGTATGAGAGGAGAACACCATCTTATCCATATACAACATTGCCTACAACTATTTTACAGCATGATGAAAATATTTTAGAAGTAGAAACAACCTAGGAAGCACAAGTGCATAACTGCAACTGTCAACTGTTGTGGAATAGTTCCTTTACTTTTTTATAAATAAGGTAATAGTTAAGTTGCGGAATAATTCCTTTTTTTGTGATAAGTAAGGTGTTGGTTGTGGAATCGATGATGTTACTGTTCAGCAACTGAAGAACAACTTGGCATAGGTAACTATGAAAGGGGTCTGAGTTTATGTTCCTGTTATGAAGCAAAATTAAGTACAAAACAAGTTAGGCAGTGTTACAGACAAACAAGTCTATTTACGTTACAACGATAACAGCAACAATTCCACCTCAATCCCAAGCTACTTGGTGTAGGCTACATGAATCACTGTCTATTTCGCTCTATTTGGGCTCATTGAATTCCAATACTCCATAACTTGGGGTTTTCAAACACTTTGAGGTTATCTACAATTTCTATTGGCGTACACATCTCAATACTTCCAACACCATATATAGGCATACCGTAATGAGTCATGACTAAACCTTAATCCCAAGTAGTTGTGTCGCCTATATTGACCTTTTTCTTTAATTGTGTTAAAATTTTGTTATATCTACATTGACTCAGATATATTATAGTCCCTACTCATCCCATTCAACACCTTCAATTATCCTTTATTTTTCTTTTTTGATAAGCTAACACCTTCGAATATCATAGTTTAAAGTTTAAACTATAGACCAGTGCATTTAGAGGTCTAAGTACGAAATACCAAATCATCTCACGCGATCTTCACTCATTTTATCATCTACTTGCACTTTTTGCTGAATGTGATCATATCTGATTTTATCTAACCTTATATGATCACACACAAATCTTAACACTTGCATTTCAACAACACTCATAATGAAAATTATAGGCAATGCATGAAGCTTCTTTTACACTTCCCAGCATCCCAAGAGAGACCTGATCTTGTGCTACTTCTCTTTGTTATTACAATAAAAAGGCCAAGGAAAACTGAAACAAGAAAATGAGAACTTCAAGAGAACTATTGGCTTACCCGAAGTGGTACCTCCTTTCTTTTGCTTTTTGAATAATAACTTGTAAGTTCTGCCATCCAGTCTCTTCCTTTTTAAGCCAACAGATGCTGCAGCATTTTTCTTGCTAGTGCTAACATTTTCAAATTCTGTTGTCAGCTTCTTTGCAGTCTTCTCCTGGTTCTCCTCCTTCTTTGTACTAGACGAATTGGATTCTCTCCCCAAGTACCTTGATCTTGATGTAGTAGAGCACCTCTCATACCTTTTTAAAGGGGTTGGATTATTCTGTTGTTCAAGTCTCATGGATTTCCTCTTAGCAGGAGGAGTAGATGGTGTCCGCATCTCTAGACGCTCAGACTTCCTTGTACTTGCAGGGCTAAAAGCCTTTTGTTTCGATGAGGTTTCCTGAGATGAGCTTCTTGTTGATCCATCTGTCTTTCCAGAACTACGACTTGATGATCCTTTACCAACCAGTTTGTTCTCTGAGTTATTACTCTCATTATCCTTATTTTTTCTCCCAGATGTAGCATCATTAGCCATCTTCAGCTGTGATAAATAAACCTTAAATTAAGTCCGATGATTCTTACTATACTCACAGTGCAAATAATCCAAATGCAAAAGAAAAAAAAACAATGCTTCCCTGACTAACAATTGAAGCTTAATAAAAGAAAGGTACGAGATTAAAAGCCATCCTGCAACAAGGCTCTATGCAAATTAGCGTAAGCCCACTGAAAGTTGCCTGTTTTAATTGAATCCAATAAATGGCAATTATGTAGCAAACTATTTCATTGTCTTGGAAACAGTTTACCAGCTTTCCTCCTCCCACCAACCGAGTAACTCAGCATCCCATTTTCGCACAGGGTTCGGTAAGGGCTGCACCCCAACGGGTGGAATGTAGGCAACATTCTCTTATGCAAGCAACCAAAGGCTGATTCCAACGCCCGAACCCCTCCCACCAACCCTGATCCAAAAATTCAGCTGATTGCCCAATCCGTCAGAAGAATTACAAAAATCTATTTCCTAAATACATGAGGAAATGGTTCAACCTAACACATTTACAATTTGAATAGAAGAAAATAACAATATCTTGTGTTTTATTTTCAGATCTCTTAAACATGAAACTAATAAAATAAAATAAAATGGCCCAGAAAACCAGTTGACCCCAAATTTAGTTCAGTCACTCATAACAAAGCAATTTCCTATGTCGTATCATTATTCAAAATCAAGATTTGCTTATTCCGTTAAGTGTAATTGCCTGCATGTAAGCTCTTAAAGGATTTGACCATAAAAAAATAAACAACACGATACATAATAAGTTTAAGCTCCACTGTTGAAAATGCTTAAGAAACTTTAATCGTTTGAACAATATTCAGTTATTAGCAAAAATCAAACAAGAAACTTTAATATATGTACTACTAGCACACTTTTTCAATGGCGTGGAAGAGCAGAAGTTTCAGTCAAATAGTTTCAACTTTTGCAACTCATAAATCGAAATTCCGGATAATCCGCCTGGCGTTCCACTTCTTCCCGCTGTCCCTCTGCTAATTTCACTTCATCTAAATTTTAGTGGGCGTTTGGACATGAGAATTGTAAAATTAGAAATAAAAAAAGTGAAAAAAAAAATCACCTGAAAATAATATATTGATAAAATACCTTAAATTATCTTTAAATTTGACTCAAATTATTAGTATTCTCCTCAAACTATATCTGATCTTAATTATACCTCTCACCTTGACCTTTTGAGAGTCATTACCCCTTGTTGATAATGTGTCAAAAAGTGTGATTGCACTCACCTGCCAGTGAATTTTTCTTTCTATGTAGCATTTTATTGAAAAATAAAATATATTTTTTTACCTTTTTAAGAATATTATTTTATATTTTTTTCGAATACAATTTATAATAAAACTTGGATAGAACGATATTATTTAGGCTAAATATTTTTATTTGATCAAAAATAATAAAATTTTAGTTAATATTTTTTCTGAATTTGACCTGAAAATAAGGATTTTACAATTAAAAAAATAGTCAATGTATCTAAAAAGTTATAAAACATAGTTTGAAATTAATTATTTTGGCTATAATTTTTATATAGCTCTAAATTATGATGCTCTAATTTTATTTTTTTATTTTTTTTACAGATTTTACCTAAAAAAATAAAAATGTACAGTTGAAATAAATAGTCATTGCATCGCAAAAGAAGAAATACAAAGAGTGTATAATTACAAGAAATTACAAGTGCAATTCTACGCTCTTTTTATTTCTTCTTTTGATGCAATGACTATTTATTTCAACTATATATTTTTTTTAACTTTTTAGATATCTTAACTATTTATTTTAATTGTATAAATCTTTATTTTCAAATCAATTTCAAAAAAAAATTAACTAAAACTTTATTATTTTGGCTAAATAAAAATGTTTAGCCTAAATAATGTAGTGATATCCAAGTTTTATTATATATTTTATTCGAAAAATTATCTAAAAAGGTAATATTCTTAAAAAGATAAAAAAATATTTTATTCTTCAAAAAAAAATGCCACATAGATAGAAAAATTTATGTGGCAGGTGAGTACACCCATACTTTTTGCTACATCAACATCTATGGAGGTAATGACTCTCAAAAGGCTAAGTTGATAAGGGTAATGAAGATCGGACATAGTTTGGGGAGGATACTAATAATCTGAGCCAAGTTTTCTAATATATTAAAATTAGGGTTTGTGTTTGGACATGAATATAATTTTTGGTTATTTTTAAAGTTTTTCGAGTAATCTAAGGCTCTGTTTTACCATGGGTTTTGCCAAAATAAATTTGGGATTTAGTTTCAAGACTCATGTTTGGCCATAAATTATTTTCACATTTTGACAAAATCTCAAATCCTACTAAATCTCAAAATCACCCCAATTGCCGATTTTGCGCCAAAATTCCAAAACTTGGGAATTATATATATGTTTTTCAAAAATAAAGTTGAAAAATATGTTTTGAAAACGTATGTCCAAATTTTCATCTTCAAATCAAACGTCACCCAAATTAGATTTTTCAAAACAAATTTGGAATCTATGGTCAAACGCTAGCTAAGTGAAAGTTTTGGAAAGTAGCTTTTTTGAGTTTTACAAATTTTTGAAAATTTACTAAATTCATCTTCAAGTGAAAATTAAAAATTTTATGGCCAAACATTAATTTATTTTAAAAAGGTAAAAAAAGTTATGTCTAAACAGGCTCTTTATATATATATATATATATATATATATATATATATATATATATATATGTGTGTGTGTGTGTGTGTGTGTGTGTATGTATAATTTAGTGACTTTGGTTCGGTAAAGCGAAAAATTCATCCTCTAAGTTGCATTGGAATTAGAAGGAAAATTACTTTGTTCCACAGAAAGAGCACACCAAAGTGAGGCTTATGAGACAGGTAGAGACGAGGAAAGGAACAGCATTCCCTTGGTTTTGTTATACCCTAAGTCCTCTCTCTAGAAAATTCTCTCGAGAAAATCTAGAAGAAGAACCCTAATTCTTATCTTAGACAAAAAAAAAATTTCATTCCATCATCCACTACTCATACAACAAATGCAAGAACAACAAACCTTAGGTAAACAAGAAAATGAAAAAAAACACATACTCTCAGCGGCAAAGAAACAGAAACGAATAGTATTGCAGAAAACACAATCAATGCACAAAGATCTCAAAATCTCTTGAGCTCACTAATGGATAGCCCAAACTCTAAGGAAAAACAAGACCAAAAGGATACCTTCTTATCCAAGCTACAAGAAAATCAGGAAAATACTCAAACCAACAACAACATAAAAGTACAAAATATATCATTGGCTTTGATATCTCGGATGAATCTGAAAACATCTTTGATTTGGACAACTTTATACCCATAACTTCGGAGAATGGAAAGAATATACAAAAACTGGGAAAATGCTCTAATAATTAAAATATTCGACAGACGAGTTACAACAAAAAATACATGCCATATGGAGACTAACAGAGCATCTATCATTGATTGACCTTGGATACGATTACTACCTCATAAAGTTCTCTAGACAGGAAAACTATGATAAAGCTTTACACGAGGGACTTTGGTTCATTGAAAATCAATTCCTTACTGTTAGGACACGGGAGCCTAGATTCATAGCCTCAATAGCTTCACTAACCATCTCAGCTGTCTGGGCTAGATTACCTGAGCTCCACATGGAGTTCTACGACTTTGAGATTCTTCACAAAATAGGAAACAAACTAGGAAAACTTCTTAGGATCAACGCGTGCGCTACTTCAACCACTAGAGAGCAAATATGCAAGGTTTTGTATTTTATCACCCATAGAAAAACCTCTTAAAACACACATCATAATAGGAAACTGCTAAAAAAAATAGCCTACGAGGGATTCAATCTTTTGTGCGAGTCATATGGACGACTAGGACATAATACTATCAACTGCCCTAACACTGCATCTACTTCTAAGTCAAAACATACTACTAACAATGACATGAACATGGAGGTTGATACCCTAACCAAAGAAGTAGATCATTGCCAATAGTAACTTACAAAAAAAAATGCAAACAAAAGACCCCGTCCAGTTACTACCCAAATCGAAGTCACTGCCAAAATGACTTATGGTCAAGTAGGCACGACCAGTTTCACTAATGGGGAAATACCTAAGGACAACTCTTCATACGGACAAAATCAAAAACAAATGACCAAACCTAAAACCTTGTTACACCCAGCTGTCCAAACAAAGAACCCTAATGTAAACCCTCTCCCAAAAAATACAAAACCAGGCTATCCTACCAACATATACCAAAAAAATATAGCCAAACCTAGTAGTCTAAACACCCAAACGGTAACCCTGCCCCTAAGAACTTTGGAAACCCAAACCGCCTTACCTTTATCAAACATCTCAACATCACATTTAATGCCACCTTTCAATATCTTAAAACCCATAGACACTGTAACAAAACAGGAGGTCAAACCCTTGCCAAAACCTAGCGGAAAAACTACTATAACCCACGAGATAATTCTAAAACCTAGAAATCCTTCTCATAACATAACTACAAAAGACAATCTAATGGATACAGACCAAAAACAAAGTCTTGGAAAACCCCCCCATCAACTTTAATTAGTGATTATAACCTCTAAAAGACTCGACTTATCACTCCAAAAAGAAGATATTACCCCCAAATGACATTTTGTCACAAATCACTCCAACCAAAACAATTGAAAAACTCTTTTCAAACCAAAAAGTTGTTGGTAACACCATCTCAACAGACGTGTACATTACCCCATTATTTAATAAATTGAACTATTTATCTTCTAACACCAAGAAGTCATCAACACCTAAACCCTCCTCAAACATTCTGCCATCACCAAGGAACAAAACTATGGCAAGATTCCATTACAAAAATTATCAACGCAGGTTCAACAAGAACAGAAGGAATGTTTGGATGAGAAATCAACTAAGAACATCCCATCATGCAAACCATGCACCATACCCACCCATGAACCTTCCGGAGCCAATAAATCTACTCAACACCACCATTGCCAACGAACCATGCTCCTCAGTCATGGCTTGAATACGGATTGACGGGCTTCTCTCTCAACTTGAATCTACAGCTGGAAGGACGAAACATCACGATTCAGTTGGAAAACTCGAGCTACCTTGCTCAAATAGTGACGGAGGGGCTGAGAATATGGCTAGACAATGTGGCAAACCATCCATGGTTGGCCCTGTTCAACAACCAAATGCCTCTCCCAACTCACCCCACCTTGGGGATTCACCTATCACCATGGAGAAGACTCCAACGACCCACCCCTACTGCCCCCATAGATTTGAGCGTGCAACTTCCATTATTTCAAGAAACCTCACCCCAAATACAAGAACACTTCCAGCAATACCAAGCAGCCCACGATGTCAACAACCACCCCAATCCAATACTCCATACAAACCAACGGCAAACAATAGCTGCCCAAAACATAGCTACAATGGCAGCACCAAACAATCCCCATGCACATGCTCTAACACCGACGGAAGAGGGGGAAGGCGAGAAAGGATCATCAACAGCAAGACGAGTGGAGTACGGCATGATAAGGGACCCAAAGACGCTGGTGTTTAAGGAAAGAAGAGAAAAAAGATATATCTTACGCTGCCCGCACGACTTGAGGAAATTCTCGATCAATATAAGAATTCTTCAAAGTCCCCCGAGAATTAACAAGTACGGGACAGTAATAATACCAACCACATACGAGCACCATTGGATGAACCAAGACAATATGGCATAGGGGAGTCCACACCAAGAGACCCCACGGCAGGCACAGGTGGAGACGTCCCAAACCCTAAATAGATCGATAAGTGTTATAATCTGGAATTGCAAGGGAGCGGGTAATGAGGAGTTTAGGAGGATATTTAGATCAATGTTAGACTATAACAAACCTTTTTTGGTGGCCTACTGGAAACAAAATTAGCGGAACACCAAGCTTTAATGGTGGATTTTGGGTTCACAAAAATGACAGTGGCAGCTCAAGGCTGTTAGATAATACACTTAACACTAGAGGGGGGGTGAATAGCGTTATAATAAAAATTAGCGTAAACTTGCGAAATTTAAAAACTTGCAGGAAAAATAAGTGCGGAAATTAAATGCAATAAAGAACAAACGCACCGATGTATTCTGGTTCACCACAACAAGTGGCTAGTCCAGTCCCCGAGAGACTCTCTCGAGATTTTCCACTAACTTGTCAAGCTTACGGGTGCTCAACAAACCTTTACAACTTAAGGATACAAGCCTTAACACCTTTGCTCGGAGATACAACACTCCAAGACTTCACTATTAAGCTTACGGGTGCCTAACCAACCTTTACAACTTAAGGACACAAGCCTTAACACCTTTGCTCGGAGATACAACACTCCAAGACTTCACTGTTAAGCTTACGGGTGCCTAACCAACCTTTACAATCTGAGGACACAAGCCTCAACAATCTTGCTCGGGGATACAACACTCCAAGACTTCGACCAAGGAAACACAAGTTCCTTACAACAAGAGAATCACAATTCTCTTCAAGTGTACAAAACACTAAACACTCAAACAATACACTCCTTTATGAGTAGATATGAGTAAAAGAAGTAAGCTCAAGATCACAACAACTATGGACAAGACTTTGGCTCTCAAAAGCTTTATGAAATGAATATAAAATGATAAACAATAGTATGCAAGCTTATAGCAATAGAATGATCAGTTGTTGTGTGTTATTATGCTTAAAACACTGAAATGAAGCTGTATTTATAGTTGAAAAACTTGGCATTACTGTTGCCTAATTGCTAATTAAGAGTTGCTGATTTTACTGAGCGACAATCGATTGTCAAGAATCCACAATCGATTGTTTGCCAATCATTCCAAAAATCAATCCCAGATTTTACGCTTAACAATCGATTGTCCAAGATCAACAATCGATTATCGGCAACGTTCAAAAAATCTTTTCCAGATTTTAATATCAACAATCGATTGTACAAGATCAATAATCGATTATTCAGCAACGTTCAAAAAATCTTTTCCAGATTTTAATTTCAACAATCGATTGTACAAAATCAACAATCGATTACCGGACGGTATTTGAAAACTTTACGACAACGGTCAGCTTCACAATCGATTGTGCAATGTTAACAATCGATTATTTATCAGACTTTGAAAATCATTTTAGACATTGCCTCGTGACAATCGATTGTTATATACTCACAATCGATTATTTAATAATTTTGGAAAAGTCTGGAAGACACTGCCTCAACGCAATCGATTGTCATATGTTCACAATCGATTATTTTGTGACTTTTAAAAATCTGATGGACACTGTCTCTTCACAATCGATTGTCATTAGCTTCACAATCGATTATTCTGAGTTTTGAAAAACTTTGATGTACACTGCCTCATCACAATCGATTGTCATAAGGTTCACAATCGATTGTCATGCAGGTTTGAAAAACCTGATGCTCACTACCTTAACACAATCGATTATCATTAGTTCACAATCAATTGTCATGCAGTCTTGGCTTAACATAATCAATTATCATAAGTACATAATCGATTATCTTAGTCCAGATTTTAGAGGCATGTTTAAAAATCATTTTGACTGAAGTAAATATGCATGATTTAAAATCATTTAGCATTAAATTAAATATGCATGATTTTGTAAAAATAATTTTACGAGAGAAGCCATGTCATGAGTCAAGTTGTCGGATCAAGATCACAATTAAGAACGACTCATTTACACTATAAAACTTTGTCTTGTGCTTGAATCTCGTTATCCACCAATTGTGCGCTTGTACTTGAACTTCGTCATATATCAATTTGGGCTTGTTTGTCATTCATCAAAACCTACACATAAGAACACACGTTTTAGCATAAAGCCTTGAGAACGTGTTTCCAACAATTTCCCCCTTTTTGATAATGGCAAACTTTAAGCGGGATATGCAACTTAGACAATTGATAATGACGATTCAAGACAAGTAAAGATATGCAATAAGTATGCGATTAGTTCCCCCTCAATATATGAATTCCCCCTCAATTTAAGCTTATAAATATTGAGAGTGCATACCCGTTATCTTCCCCCTTTTGCCATTAGCAAAAATAATATAAGAAGATTCCAATGATGTAAATAAAACTTGTTTATTTATTGGAAAGAAAACGTGATTACTTAAAGAGAGTACAATAACTCAAGTAATAGCAGAACAATCGATTATTGATACGAGATAATCGATTATTAGACGACAGAAACCGATTTTTTTCTGAAGAAGACTCGATTATTGCGCGTCATGCTTTATAATTCCCCCTACCTTTAGGGCGATACCTGCAAAAATTCGTTAGACGTCTCCGACGCTCAAGTTAGAAATCATGTAAAATAAAAAGATGCAATGCATGACTTAGATCAACGTGGAGTCAAGAATCCCGAGTTCACTACGAATTCGGAAGAAGGACTCTTTCTCTAAGGGCTTAGTAAAGATGTCGGCCAATTGGTCTTTGGTTTCAACAAATTCAATTTCGACATCGCCCTTGAGAACGTGATCTCTTATAAAATGATGTCTAATTTCAATGTGTTTTGTTCGCGAATGAAGAACGGGGTTCTTCGTCAAGCATATGGCACTAGTATTATCACATCTAAGAGGGATATGATCAAGACTTAGGCCATAGTCCAAGAGTTGTTGTTTCATCCAGAAGATTTGAGCGCAACAACTCCCCGCGGCTACATATTCAGCCTCGGTTGTGGACAACGCAACACTTACTTGTTTCTTGCTAAACCAAGAAACGAGAGAGCTACCGAGCAAATGGCAAGTGCCACTAGTGCTCTTGCGGTCCAATTTGCATCCAGCAAAATCGGAGTCGGAATAGCCAACGAGTTGGCATGAAGAGCCTTTGGGGTACCATAGACCGACATTTGTAGTACCAACAAGGTACTTCAAAATCCGTTTTACCGCAGTAAGGTGAGACTCCTTCGGACACGATTGATAACGGGCGCATAAGCACACGCTAAACATGATGTCCGGATGACTAGCAGTAAGATAGAGAAGAGAGCCAATCATACCTCGATACTTCTTAGTGTCGACTTCCTTACCTTTCTCATCTTTGTCTAGATGATCGGATGTGCTCATGGGAGTCGCCATTGCTTTTGCATTGTTCATTTCAAATCGTTTCAGCAATTCTTTGCAATATTTGGCTTGGCAAATGAACGTACCTTCTTTCATTTGCTTTACTTGTAATCCCAAAAAGAATGTTAACTCACCTATCATAAACATCTCAAATTCGCTTGTCATTAAATCGGAAAATTCCTTGCATAAGACATTGTTAGTAGCACCAAATATGATATCATCCACATATATTTGAACTAATAAAATATCATTGTTTTTATGCTTAACAAAAAGGGTGGTGTCAACTTCCCCCCTAATGAAATCATTTTCCAATAGAAATTTACTCAATCTTTCATACCAAGCTCAGGGAGCTTGTTTATAGAGAGCCTTTTTGAGTTTGAAAACATGATCGGGAGATTTAAAAACTTCGAAACCGGGGGGTTGTTCAACAAAAACTTCTTCTTGAATAACACCATTTAGAAAAGCACTTTTCACATCCATTTGATATAAAATGAAATTCATAGAAGAGGCAAAAGCGAGCAATAGACGAATAGCTTCTAATCTAGCTACGGGAGCTTATGTTTCTTCATAGTCAATACCCTCTTCTTGATTATAGCCTTTTGCTACAAGCCTAGATTTGTTTCTAGTGATTACACCATTTTCATCTAGTTTGTTTCGAAAAACCCATTTCGTACCAATTATGGTATGATTTTCGGGTCTTGGCACCAAATCCCAAACGTCATTCCGTTTGAATTGGTTAAGCTCCTCTTGCATTGCCAAGGTCCAAAATTCATCCCCAATTGCTTCGGAGATGGTTGTTGGTTCAATTTGAGACACAAAAGCAGTATGTCCTAAGGTGTTCTTAAGGGAGTTTCGGGTACTTACCTTTTCTCCGACGTCGCCAATTACCTGTTCGAGAGGGTGATCTTTGATTGTCCTCCATTCGTTAGGCATTGTCGTTTCTTTCTCCAATTGTGGCACTTCCTCCATTGGTTGTTCCAAGATTTCATCTTTATTTTCCTTAGGCGTTTCCTCTTGTATTTTGTCTTTCAAGCTATCTAAAATACCTGCAAGATCAAAACCGGAATCCTTTCTCGCCAAGCGAGCATTATTTTCTGAAAATACAACATGAGGGGATTCCTCCACAGTTTCGGTTCTTTTATTAAAAACCCTATATGCTTTGCTACGTGAAGAATAACCAATGAAAATTCCCTCATCGGACTTAGCATCAAATTTTCCCAATTGATCTTTGCCATTGTTATGAATAAAACATTTACAACCGAATACTCTAAAATGGGAGATATTTGGTTTCCTTCCCTTATAGAGTTCATAGGGAGTTTTCATGAGTATAGGCCTTATGACTACTCTATTTAAGACGTAGCATGCGGTACTCACGGCATCCGCCCAAAAATGTTTGGGAATCTTGGCCTCTTCGAGAATGGTTCTAGCCATCTCTTCGAGACACCTATTTTTCCTTTCCACCACCCCATTTTGTTGTGGTGTACGTGGAGCGGAAAAGGTATGCTCGATACCGAGTTCGTCACAAAAGTCCGCAAAGAGATTGTGATCAAACTCTCCCCCATGATCACTTCTAATTGAAGTGACGGTTGTTTCCTTCTCGTTTTGAACACGCTTAAGAAAATATTTAAAATTCTGAAAAGCATCACTTTTATTGGCAAGAAATAAAGTCCAAGTAAATCTAGAATAATCATCAACAATCACAAAAGCATAACGATTTCTTCCTAGACTTTCAATGCGAGATGGTCCAAATAAATCCATGTGAAGCAATTGCAATGGTCTAGAAGTTGAAACAATATTTTTGGATTTGAAAGATGCTTTTGTTTGCTTCCCTTTTTGACATGAATCACAAATAGAGTCATCTTCAAATTTTAAATTGGGAAGGCCAATAACTAAGTTTTGAGAAATCAATTTTTTCAAAAGATGCATGTTGATATGTGCTACTCTACGATGCCATAACCAAGTATCATCCTCTTTACTCATAAGACAATCAACATATTCGGGTGAGGAATTAGCAAGATCAACCATATAAATATTATCCACTCTAAAACCACGAAGGATAATTTTAAAATCACTACGTCTAAACACTAAGCATTCATCCGAATCAAATAGGGCAAGATTTCCCTTGTCACATAATTGACTTATGCTCAAGAGATTATGCTTTAAACCTTTCACAAGTAATATATGCTTAATAGAGGAATTTTCATCCTTACCGACCGATCCGATGCCAATAATCTTTCCTTTATTGTTATCCCCAAAAATCACACTTCCTCCTTCTTTGTGTTCTAGTTGAAGGAATTTGGATTCGTCTCCCGTCATTTTGGAGTATCCACTATCAAAGTACCATAGTACACTTGATCCCTTCAAACATACCTACAAAACAAGTTAATGCGTTTTAGGTACCCATGCCATTGTCTATGTCGTGTAAAGCATGCAAGAGCAATATGACCAATGCGTCTACAATAATGACAAGTCACGTTGGGGTTATGCATCCTTCTAGGTTCATAGTAACTTGATGGACGAAAATGAACTACTCTATTTTCATTATGACTATTACGCATTTCATGAGAACCATTTCTCCTACTATTAGTTCTAAAATGAGCAGCATTTCTAGAGTAATGGTCATGTCTAGATGTTCTAAAAGGTTCAAAACTCCTTCTAGTGTTTGTCCTAGAATATGCATCATTTCTAGGGTAGTCATTTCTAGGTGGTATGTCATTTCTAGGTCTTCTAAAATGTTCAATATTTGGTCTAGCATGCATATTTGTTCTAGGATTGCTATTTCTACGATAAGCATTTGTTTTATTAATCCTAGGTTGAGCCTTAGGTGGTTGGGGTTTGGCGTCAACCTTTTCTTTAGGCTCATTCTTAAAGCCTATGCCATGCTTGGTTGATTTCAAATTAACAAGGACCTTATTCAAATTTTTGTGGGAAGAATTAAACTTATCTAAGGTACCCTTAAGTCTATCTACCTCATTTTCGAGATGCATGCAATAAGAACAATTTTTAATATAACTTTCGGGCTTGTCGGCGTTTCTTTTTCCGAAAAACTTGTTTTCCTCTTTCAGCTTCTCATTTTCTAAAACCAGTTTTTCTAAATCCTTTTCTTTCAAAGAAAGCTGTTTTTGAAAATCTTTTTCTTTTAGAGATGCATTTTCTTTTATGCTCTTGACAGTTTTAGAAGCCTTAATAAATTCAGTATATAGCTCATCAAAAGCAGTTCGCATTTCTTCAAGAGTAAAGAAGTTTTTAGAAGAGTTTTGACATACCTCATCTTGCTTGTCTTCTTGCGCCATAAGACAAAGGTTTGCGGCTTCGTCTTCTTCTTCTTCGCTTGACTCATCTCCGGAGTCTCCTCCCCAAGAAATGTATGCACGTTTCTTCTTAAAAGGTTTCTTCTCCTTTTTGATGTTTGGGCAATTTGATTTGATGTGCCCGGTTTCACCGCATTCATAGCACTTTATTTGCTCGCCTTGCTTTTTGCCCTTTCGTTCATACTCCTTTCGCATGAACTTTTGAAATCTTTTGATAACGAGTCCAAACTCGTTGTATCCGTCCTCATCAACTTGAGGTTGGCTTGTGCTTGCCTTAAGCGCTATTCTTTGCCTCCTTTGATCATCAACAAGAGGGTTAAGTATAGTAGACTCATAAGTCTTAAGGTTACCTCTTAATGCGTCGATGGTGACATTTGAGACGCCAATGGATTCTTGGATTGCGTCGGCCTTTGATCGCCATGCCGGAGTGAGACTTCTAAGAATTTTTCGAACAAGTTCTCTATCCGTGAATGTCTTCTTGAGAGCATGTAGATCATTTACGATTATTGAAAATCGTTCAAACATTTCATCCACCTTTTCATCTTCCTTCATGTGAAATAATTCATAAGCATGGGTTAGGAAATCAATTTTGGCTTCCCTTACCTGGTCCGTACCTTCGTACGTAATTCCAGCTTGTCCCACATTTCCTTAGCTGTTGTGCAACACGATATTTTCCTGTAATCGTCAGCATTTACAGCACAATATAGTAAATTAATTGCATTAGCATTATTTTGCACCGTTCGGATATCATCCGCGTCATATTCTTCTTCGGACTTGGGAACCCATTCGTTTTCAACCTTTTTGGTTGGAATTTGATTTCCCTTTGTTATCACCTTCCAAAGAAGAAAATTGTTTGCTTGAACGAAGATTTTCATTCTCTCCTTCCAGTACGTATAGTTTGTACCGTTGAATAGAGGTGGTCGTGTGGAGCATTGTCCTTCATCAATTCCTGCAAAAGAGTCACGAGTAGAAGCCATGGATGGTTCTCTCAAACTGTTAAGTCTTCAGAGAGTTGGGCTCTGATACCAATTGTTAGATAATACGCTTAACGCTAGAGGGGGGGGGGGGGGTGAATAGCGTTATAATAAAAATTAGCGTAAACTTGCGGAATTTAAAAACTTGCAGGAAAAATAAGTGCGGAAATTAAATGCAATAAAGAACAAACGCACCGATGTATTCTGGTTCACCACTACAAGTGGCTAGTCCAGTCCCCGAGAGACTCTCTCGAGATTTTCCACTAACTTGTCAAGCTTACGGGTGCTCAACAAACCTTTACAACTTAAGGACACAAGCCTTAACACCTTTGCTCGGAGATACAACACTCCAAGACTTCACTGTTAAGCTTACGGGTGCCTAACCAACCTTTACAACTTAAGGACACAAGCCTTAACACCTTTGCTTGGAGATACAACACTCCAAGACTTCACTGTTAAGCTTACGGGTGCCAAACCAACCTTTACAATCTGAGGACACAAGCCTCAACAATCTTGCTCGGAGATACAACACTCCAAGACTTCGACCAAGGAAACACAAGTTCCTTACAACAAGAGAATCACAATTCTCTTCAAGTGTACAAAACACTAAACACTCAAACAATACACTCCTTTATGAGTAGATACGAGTAAAAGAAGTAAGCTCAAGATCACAACAACTATGGACAAGACTTTGGCTCTCAAAAGCTTTATGAAATGAATATAAAATGATAAACAATAGTATGCAAGCTTATAGCAATAGAATGATCAGTTGTTGTGTGTTATTATGTTTAAAACACTGAAATGAAGCTGTATTTATAGTTGAAAAACTTGGCATTACCGTTGCCTAATTGCTAATTAAGAGTTGCTGATTTTACTGAGTGACAATCGATTGTCAAGAATCCACAATCGATTGTTTGCCAATCGTTCCAAAAATCAATCCCAGATTTTACACTTAACAATCGATTGTCCAAGATCAACAATCGATTATCAGCAACGTTCAAAAAATCTTTTCCAGATTTTAATATCAACAATCGATTGTACAAGATCAACAATCGATTATTCAGCAACGTTCAAAAAATCTTTTCCAGATTTTAATTTCAACAATCGATTGTACAAAATCAACAATCGATTACCGGACGGTATTTGAAAACTTTACGACAACGGTCAGCTTCACAATCGATTGTGCAACGTTAACAATCGATTATTTATCAGACTTTGAAAATCATTTTAGACACTGCCTCGTGACAATCGATTGTTATATACTCATAATCGATTATTTAATAATTTTGAAAAAGTCTGGAAGACACTGCCTCAACACAATCGATTGTCATATGTTCACAATCGATTATTTTGTGACTTTTAAAAATCTGATGGACACTGTCTCTTCACAATCGATTGTTATTAGCTTCACAATCGATTATTCTGAGTTTTGAAAAACTTTGATGTACACTGCCTCATCACAATCGATTGTCATGCAGGTTTGAAAAACCTGATGCTCACTGCCTTAACACAATCGATTATCATTAGTTCACAATCGATTGTCATGCAGTCTTGGCTTAACATAATCGATTATCATAAGTACATAATCGATTATCTTAGTCCAGATTTTAGAGGCATGTTTAAAAATTATTTTGACTGAAGTAAATATGCATGATTTAAAATCATTTAGCATTAAATTAAATATGCATGATTTTGTAAAAATAATTTTACGAGAGAAGCCATGTCATGAGTCAAGTTGTCGGATCAAGATCACAATTAAGAACGACTCATTTAAACTATAAAACTTTGTCTTGTGCTTGAATCTCGTTATCCACCAATTGTGCGCTTGTACTTGAACTTCGTCATATATCAATTTGCGCTTGTTTGTCATTCATCAAAACCTACACATAAGAACACACGTTTTAGTATAAAGCCTTGAGAACGTGTTTCCAACAAAGGCAACTAAGGTGGAATGGTTATGATGTGGAATGAAGCTGAGGTGACAGTAGACCAAGTAGCAAGCTCCGAGTAGGAAATTCACGCCATGGTAAAGGTAAATGATTCTCCACACCAATGACTTTTATCAGTTATTTATGCTAGTTGTTTATTAGAAGAAAAAAGTATCATATGGAACAACCTAAAAATAGTAGCAAACTCCATTAAAGGCCCCTGGTTAATCACGGGGGATTTTAATGAAGTGACCGGGCAAATGAAAAACTTGGAGGATTACCTATAAATAACAATAGGGTCTCCAACTCCATAAAATATATTGACTACTGTGAACTCCTAGACTTGGGATTTAAGGGTCCAAAGTACACCTAGTCTAGTAAAAGAAAGAATTCAAAGTCAATAATAATGGAAAGATTAAATAGGTTTATGGCAAACACCAACTGGATCAATATATACCCTGAAGCCCAAGTAACACACTTAACCAGACTGTATTTGAATCACTACTCTATAAAACTCAATTTAAGAAAAAGTACGCCCCGAGATAATAAAGTATTCAGAATAGAATCAATGTGGCTATCACATCCCACTTTTAAATCTCTTGTAGAAGCAACTTGGAATGTGAATGACTCTATTCTAACGACTATTGAAAACTTTACAAAAGAATTAAAAAATTGGAATATAACCACTTTTGGAAATATCTTCCATAAAAAAAAGGTCATGCTGGCTAGGCTCAATGGGATTCAGAAATCCCCCAAATATTCTACTAGTCAATTTCTAAGAGACCTGGAATCTTCTTTAATAGAAGACCCTGTAGGTCTATTAAACCTAGAAGAGGAATTTTGGAAGCTTAAGTCAAAAGTACAATGGCTAAATGATGGGGATGCAAGCACTAAGTTTTTCCACATTACCACAATGCAACGTAGGAAAAAAAATAAAATCCTTAGCATTAGAGATGAGGGGGTAGCTGGTTTTATGACCAGAAGGAGATTATCCCGTTAATTACTGAATTTTTCCAAAATCTCTTTAATATTAGTCATATTTCCTCCATAACTAAACAAATACCTATGTCTCACTATACTACCCTCAGTATTAGGGACCATCTTGCACTGACCATAGAACCTGACCTACAGGAAATTAAGAAGGCAGTCTTCTCTTTTAAACCTTATAAAGCACCAAGACCAAACGACCTTCATCCTTTCTTCTACCAAAAGTTCTGGAATAGAACAAAAAATGGCTTAATTAACTTCTGCAACGAGACTTTTAGAAATAAATCAATGACAGAAGAAATGAACAAAAGTTTCATTTGTTTAATCCTGAAATATAAGAGTTCGGAAACAATAAAACAATTTAGACCCATTAGCCTCTGCAACATGGCTTACAAAATTATTACAAAAATTTTGGTTAATAGAATTAAACATCTTCTCTCTAAAGTCATACACCCTACCCAAACAAGCTTCCTAAAAGGGAGAAGAGCATCTGATAATGCCATTATTGTGAATAAAGTAGTATCCTACTTCAAAAGAACAAAAGGTAAGAAAGGAAAAATGTTAATTAAAATAGACCTAGAGAAAGCCTTCGACAAAATAGAATGGTCCTTCGTAAGATTCTCTCTGATATCTCTAAATTTTCCCAAAGATATGATTGATATTATAATGTCCTGCATTTCGACCACTCAAACCTCTATCCTGATAAATGGATCTAGCACGGAATTCTTTAGACCAACAAGGGGGATTAGACGAGGGGATATCCTATCCCAATACCTTTTCATAATCTGCATGGAAATGCTATCTAGACTATTACACCATGAAATTGAATGCTGTAGATGGAATCCCATCAAATTATCTAACAAAGGACCTCAGTTGTCTCATATCTTCTTTGCAAATGACTTAATCTTAATGGCAGAAGTCAACCAGGAAAGTTGTAATTCAATAATAAATACCCTTAACAAATTCTGCAACTATTCGGGTCGGTCCATAAATTTTAACAAATCTAGAATTATATTCTCCAACAATACCTCCTCTAGAAACAAGGAATACATCAGTCAATGTTTATCAATGAAAACCTCGAATGAAATAGGGAAATACCTAGGATTCCCAATCTTGAGCTCAAACCCATCTAAAAGAGATTCCCAACCTATCATTGATAGCCTTAATAGCAAACTGCAGGGATGGAAAGTAAATCTCCTAACCAAAACAGGTAGGACCACCTTGATAAAGTCCACTCTTGTAGCAATCTCTAACCATACCATGCAAATATATAGCCTCCCAAAATCTACCTTGAAAACTATTGACACAATTCAAAGAAACTTCTTATGGGGGAGCATATCTGAAAAAATAAAATGTCACCTTATTAATTGTAATACATAACTAGGGACAAAAAAGAAGGAGGTTTGGGGTTATATAAAGCAAAATGGAAAAATCAACCATTCAATGCAACCCTGGCATGGAGATTTACAAGAGAAAAATAATCTCTTTGGGTTAAAGTCCTTCGAAACAGATACCTCATAAGTATGAACCTCTCCAGGTGGAAGGATCTAGAGAAAAAAGGAGGAACTCACATCTGGAAAAATATCTGTATTGGAGGAGAAATCTGCGAAAAAGGCATACACTGGGAGTAGGGAATGGGAAATCCATCAACCTTTGGCATGATGCCTAGATCATAGGCACAGGGCCCCTACGGTCCCTCATTTGGGGACCTCTACCCCACAATGAATCCAATCTAACCCTAAGTTCTATCCTAGTGGAGGGATCTTTCAATATCGATACTCTTTCTTTTGAAGTTCCTGAAACCATCCTTAAAATTTTTTTAGCAATTATATAAAATAAAGTGAGCCGGCAGTTGATAAATTTGCTTGGGAAGAAGGACCTAATGACTCCTTCTCGACGAAGGCTGCCAATAACATTATCAAAGCCCAGTCACAAGAAGTAGGTAACTGGACTGATTTTTCATGGTTACGGAAGCTTCATACCTTAAGCAAAATAAAGTCCTTCTTTTGGACAGTTGTCCACAATAGGTTGCCCACCTCTAAAATGTTACATAATAGGAAAATCACTACCTCTAGCATTTGCAACATCTGCCAAAACGAAGAAGAAGACATGGAGCATATGTACTTTAACTGCAGCCACTCATAACCTAGTTGGGACCAATTGTAAATTTTTTACAAATACCCGGATCAACCTCGCAATGAGCTTACAATGCATAACTGGTTAAAACCCCTTTGCCACAATAAATCACCCTTCAACATATTCTTATCTATGGGAGATATCCCCCTTTTATCCTTTGGCATATCTGGATACACAGAAATAACTTCATCTTTAACAGCAAAAAATCTCCGCTTTCCATAAAAAACATCATTAAGAGTGCAACAAGATTTAAGTTGTTAATAGAGTCTTTCCAAAATCCAAACCCCAAGACAATAATATACGTAAAATGGAAGCCACTTGATCGGGGAATTTATAAATTAAACATAGATGGATCTAGCTTAGGCAATCCTGGGATGGGTGGCATTGGAGGGGTTATCAGAGACTGGAAAAATAACTGGATTATAGGCTTTACCATGTCAATCCCTCATGCTACAAACATATACATGGACGGCCTAGCACTTATACGAGGTCTAAAAATAGCAAGACAACAAAATATTAGGCGTCTAGTGGTTGAAACATATTGCAATATCTTAATTAACATGCTTACTAACGAAAATGGTCCGTATCTAAATTTGATTACTGATTGCAGATGGATGCTTACTAGAGCGGGCGAGCCTCAACGCAATCATGTCTTCAGAAAAGCGAATGGTGTGGCTGATATTATGGAAAAACATGGAAGCAACTCGAACTTTTTTGAAATCCTATGTTGTATTTCTTCCCGCCACCTTTTGTTATTTCTACTTTTGAATTGGACAAGGTAGGAACTTTGTGTCCTAGAAAAGTCCCAATTTATAATAACCATTAAAACAGGGCGGAATAAATATCTTCATTACAAAAAAACTAAAGTACAGTTACCCAACTACTCAAAATACTATTATAATAATGGATGTGGGTATGAATAGCACTTTTACATGATCAAACAAAATTCTTAATATTGAATAGTAAATTTATAACTCCAACTACACTGGACGATAAGTTTATAACTGCATTTCAGTACACTCATCAAATCAATAGTTATATAATATGTGTCATGTTATTTTATGTGAAATTTAAATAAAATGTAAAATAATTAAATATTCAATAAGGCACACTAGAACTCATAGTATAAAACTTCCAGATGAAGGAAATTTAAAATTAAAAGAATTCTAAAATATAATTCAAAAAATTTAAATGGTAAAGTATAATCCATAAATTAATTTCATAAATTGTTATATATTTTGCCTTAAATAATTTGTCTAATTATTAAAGATTGGCCGTTCAAAGTTAAACTAATTACTTAGGCGCTTACTGGGTGCAAGGAGTTTTTTTTAAAAAAATGTATCCTGTTATAAAATATTCTATTTTAAGTGAATGTCCATATTTAGAGAGATTCTAGGGTTTACTTCTTGGTGGCTAAGTCACCACCTCCCTATAAATAAAGGGGTTCTATTCCATTGTAAACCATCCCAAAGTATCAATAAGAATACTCCTCTCTCTACTTTTCTCTATATTGTTCTTGTTCTTGTATTATTGTTCTTGTTCTTATATTATTTCATAACACGTTATCAGCACGAGTCTCTAACCAATTGAATTTGATTTCTTCCTTCTTCCAGAATTTCTATACGGAAAAATAGAAGAGATGGTATCATCATAAAGTAATGCAACGGGATGGAAACTCAAGAGGTATATTTGATATCACAACATTTATTGGTATACCTTAAAGGTAAGTAATTTACTTTTCTCTTTCAAATTCTTGAAATTCTACGATTTGATTTCATATACAAACATAGACAACAAAGTTTGATTATAACTCTAATGGAGTTTGTGGTGGAGTTTGTAAGGAATTATAACCACGTGAAGTGGTAAAAGTTCTATGTCTTGCCATGATTAAATTCATGTATGATTATGGGCAAAGAATTGAAAATCCATCCCATTGAATTTGCTTCATTCTCATTCCCTTTAGAGAATGTGATAGCAGTATGTGATAAGTCTGAAAGAAGACAAAATTATTACCGTGAAGGTATCAATGGATGTGGACGTGGCAATAGACGGAATTATAATCGTCATCATTGTGATAATGAGAATAATAAAGATTCTCAAAATAATCTTTCACTTTATGAAAGTAATATTTGACATGAGATTGTATATAGCACATACAGATGATTATGATCCATTCCCTGAAGTGAATGTGATAATTGTAATAAAGCCCGTAAGTATGGACACGCTCTTGATGTAATTTTGTTTTATGTCTGACATTATGAAAAGAAAGTTCGTTGCCCTTGAAATTTCGGGCAAGGACTATATGACATGGGTGTTGGATGCTGAAATCCATTTGGATGCAATGGGTCTTGGAGACGCCATTAAAGACAGAAATAATGCATCCACCCAAGACTATGCTAAGGCCTTGATTTTCTTGCGCCGTCACCTTGATGAAGGTTTGAAACTGTGCTAAGGCCTTGATTTTCTTGCGCCATCACCTTGATGAAGGTTTGAAACTGTGCTAAGGCCTTAATTTTCTTGCGCCATCACCTTGATGAAGGTTTGAAAATTGAATATATCACAGTCAAAGATCCACCTATCTTGTGGAATGGCTTAAAGGAGAGATATGACAACCTGAAGTTGGTCACTCTGCCACAAGCACGGTGCGATAAGAATCCAAAAGCAAATAGTTCATAAACTATATATTATCGTTGCGGTGGAAAAGGGCACTGGGCGAAAATTTGCCGTGTACCAAGACATTTGGTTGAGCTTTATCAAGCATCTCTAAAAGGTAAATGCCCTGAAACCAATTCTGTCTCTGACGACAATTTTGACATCACCCACTTGGATGTGGCAGACTTCTTTGAGCACCCTAAGGGGAAAATAGACCACTTAATTGGTGATGGATCTGTGATGAAGGAAGATGGAATTGTTTGATTTTATTTTACTTATTTGTATTAGTCAGTGAATAAACTAATAGTCATTAGTATCAGCTCGTATTAATTAGTTTATGATATAACGTTAGTACTAGTTCTTTAGAATGTTTCAATATGCTTAAATTTCAAAGATATTTTTATTTTCCAGTAGAGTTAATCGACTAACCTAACAGTTAGTCGATTATCTAATATTTCGCATTAAAACTGGATTTTTCCGCAAGCTAAGTTAGTCGACTATCTGATTTAGATAGTCGACTAACCTGATGACTGTTTACTAAGTTAGTCGACTATCAACTTAGTTAGTCGACTAACTAATCTTTCGCATTAAAACTGGACTTTTCTGCAAGGCAAGATAGTCGACTATCTGATTTAGTTAGTCGACTAACCTAATGACTGCTTCCCAAGTTAGTCGACTATTAACTAAGTTAATCGACTAACCTCAGCAGATTTTGAAAATATTGTTTAATTATGAAGCAACGGATTAAATTTTTTATTCTCATGTTCGTATATCTCTTTTGATTAATTGATTCATGTACCACACATACGATATTCAAAGAGAAGAAATATTACTCTCATTTAAGTATGTGTAAGGCAGATGTTACTACAATTTCTGGTAGTAGTAATTGATTAAAGGCTCCGGAAGAGCAACTATAACTCTGCCTAAAGGAACAACATTTTAGAGAATGCAATGTTCTCCTCCAAGTCTAAAAGGAACTTGTTGAGTTTTAAAGATATCATTCAAAATGGATATCATATTGAGACAATAGATGAGAATAATCTTGAATTCCTCATTTACTCATGAAAACGAGGCTGCCCACTTCGGTTTGGGGTCACGCGATTTTGCATGCAGCAATGCTAGTTCGTCTCAGAATGACAAATTATCACAAATATTCCCCGTTGCAATGAGTTTTGGGTCATGAACCTAATATATCCCACTTATGAATTTTTGGATGTGCAGTATATGTGCCTGTAGCACCGCCATATTGCATCAAAATGGGTCTGCAAAGAAGGTTAGGAATATATGTTGAGATTGAATCGCCCTCCATTACTCGCTACCTCGAAACATTGACAGGGGATTTGTTCACTGCACGATTTGCAGACTGTCAATTCGATGAGACACTTTTCCCAAAATTAGGGGGAGAAGTTGATGAAACCAAACGGGAAATTTTGTGGAAAAATGCATCATTATCTCATCTTGACCACATACCTCTATTTGTGAAAAAGAGGTGCAAAATATTATCCATTTGCAAAGAATAGCAAATCGAATGCCAGACGCATTTACAGATTTGAAAAGGATAACAAAATCACATATCCCCGCAGTGAATGTGACAACATCTGATGCACGAATACATATTCATTATTGGAAGAATATGAACATGAAATTGGTATTAAAATACCACACTCACCCCTAGAAGGAGGTTTGAGATGATATATGAAAATAATGTCATTGTATGGCATGAATAGTCATTGGTCACGTACCTATTGTACGCCAAAATAATTTGTCAATGTGATTATCAAAGGACAATAATAATGCAAGAAACATATCTTGCATATAATTTTGACATGACCATAATGGTATAACTTTCTCTTTAAAAGAGATATTCACCACATGGATGTTGATGAATTTGTGGTAGTACAAAATTAATTGAGAGCTCTAGAAGAGCCAATTATTACTATGTTGGAGAAACACAATTGATTACCAATAAGGTATTGTGTTGTAGTAAGTCTCAAAGAAACTTATTCAGTTTCCAAAGTATATGCGAAAGCGATTGATTATATTAAGACTATAAATAAAGGAAAGATTTGATATCTTCTATTACTACAACTTGTAGCGGGATAATCTGTATGTGAAAAACTACCCGCTTTATTCTCCAGTTTGTACTACACAAGAATACCACAATAAAGTGGACGTTTATTGATATAAAAACCCATATCATAATAAACTTGAAGTTTATTGATAATTGCACATGTCATGGTGTAAATTTGAAGTTTATCAATATTGATAATTTATTCAGTTGGCATTCGGGTTAGCCATATCATTTTAAGTATGATGTGCAGTAATAGAGAATTCACATGGGTAAATATTAAAGAACTAGAAAGTTCTTTACGAATTCTCTTGTATTACTTGTTCTCATTAATTAATTGACCAACTAAAGAGTTCGGGTTGAATCCCATAAATTCTGGAAATATCAAAGGTGAATATGGGCCCATTCACCTGCCATGTATACCACATATGATGCATCTATGATATGGTTACATGTGCGATTGTTATTAACCGCAGCCTGGCCGGTGCTTGCGAGGTAAATTGCTCAGTAATATAACTTCGAGCATAATTTCCAGATTTTCTATTCAAGATAGTTCATCTTGATAAGTTGGTTTATATCATAGTTGGTTTAGCAAGATAATTATTGAGTGCCTCCACTTAATAGCTAAACTATTTCTTAGGAGAACAAAGTTATATATATCAGTTTGATATACGTTGTATACGAGAGTATATTATATTCTCCCCTCACAAGTGGTTCAGGGTCAGGAACCAAATAATTTCATCTTATTATTATTGATGTGCGGTGTATATTTTCATTAACACCATAATGCACAAAGATGGACTTCAAAGTTGAGGAAACAAGTTAGCTTTTCTAACATGAGGGGGAGACATGATAAACACTTGAGAAAAGGTTACATGGGATGAATTATCATTTGTATATATAGATCCTCGAATATCATAATATGAACCTGAATTCATAAAAGGATAATTCAATTGCAACATATTGCAAAGCATGCTATACGCATTTGCTGACCCAAAGAAAGTAACTATATTCTCACTGCAAATGCTCATATTAAGTCCCAGAAGGACAAAGTCTTTGATACGCTTAAAGCGTATAGACAAATCGGTTTCAAAATAACTTCTTAATAAAGAAGATGAGAAAATGATCAAAATAATCATAATGGGGAGGCAAGTGATCTAGAAGATCACATGACATAACACTTCATAAAATCTCATGAGAGATTCAGGTACCTGAATATATGAATAAAGAGATCTCCATGTTATGTCTTTATGAAAATTTACTGGAACCGATATAAAATGTTCGTCGATGACATCTATGATAGCGCTAAATATCGATGAGGATCTTATGTTTGTCGAATACAAACAAAAATATTGGCTAAATGGAAAAGATATAATTCAAGCAGAATTGATTCCATATGAAAGACATGTAGTTTTGGACATGTAGTTCAAATACTTGAAAGTATAAAGTCAATGGTATGTGTAATCAGTTTTCGATATCTTATTTGTTTAGCATGACATGAAAACTTGATATGCATCTAAAGTCTATTATATGGCTTATATGACTTAACTTATATGTCAATCCATGAAAGATTGAAGTTGCTTGAAGCATATACAATTCTTGGTCCTGAAGTACCACATCCTAAGTGCAACTTGTGTACGTATGTATCTTGCTATAACTATAAGCATGATGGCATCGAGAATACCTCTATGGAGATATTGAAGAGTCATTCCACGACATTATATGAAGATGTTCATATCTATCAAGAATGATAATTTCAAGGTGCGGAATATTTATTCAAATCAATATGGCTGATTTATTTATCAAATCTCTACAAAAGATCGTTTTGAAGATGGTGCACAAGATTGGAATGCAAATGCTCGAGGATGTGAATTGATGCTCTTTTCAGGGGGAGTTAATGAGCGTTGCACTCTTTTTCCCTTACAAGGTTTTGTCCCACTGGGTTTTCCTTGCAAGGTTTTTAACGAGACAACCAATAGGCGCATATTCAAACATGTGTACTCTTTTTCCTTTTCTATAATTTTTTCCCATTGGGTTTTGTTTTAGTTAAGGTTTTAACGAGGCACATTATTGAATAGACATTCAAGGGGGAGTGTTATAAAATATTCTATTTTAGGTGAATGTCCATATTTAGAGAGATTCTAGGGTTTACTTCTTGGTGGCTAAGTCACCACCTCCCTATAAATAAAGGGGTTCTATTCCATTGTAAACCATCCCAAAGTATCAATAAGAATACTCCTCTCTCTACTTTTCTCTATATTGTTCTTGTTCTTGTATTATTGTTCTTGTTCTTATATTTTTCATAACATATCCCACTTTTTGATACCTTATAAACTAGTCGACATCATTTTTTCACGTCAGCAGCTTCCTGAAATAGGATCAAAATTTTAATTAAAAAAAGAAATTCTTATATTTATGACTCATTTGATATAAGTAAAGTTTATTAGTTTCGGCTTATACGATTATATATAACTTGAAATGACAGGAAATTTTAAGAAAGAAATGAAGACATTTACAATTTATGGTCTTAAATATGCTTTAGTATTTATGTGGTTATAAAATATTTTAAACTTGTCATTTTTAATATGTCTAACATTTATGTGACTATAACATTTTCATAATAAAAATAAAGTAAAAAGTGAAAAATTAATTATTTTTAAATTTAAAAGTGTGTCATTCATTTTTTGAAGAGTAAGTACTCTTTTGATTGACATTTTTACAGTCCAGTATAATAAAGAAGGGGTGTGAAGAGAAAGGCGGTCTATTAAGGCCGTCTAAGTGACATAAAAGTGTGATCAATTATCAATGAAGCTCTAAGAAATAAGATTTTTGACAAATTATGTATTTTTGCTAAGCCTCCTAATTTTGTAATCGATCTCTATGAAAGAGATATGGAGGACTATGTCTACGTAAGATCATGTAGTACCAAACAATGCGAAACTCTAGCTGCTCTAGAAAATATTAGTGCCATAGATGCCCTAATAGTTGACAATAGTAATGCTTGTATAAACAATATCTATATGGAGGAGACAACCCTCCCAAATTAGCTTTATATAATATATATATATATATATATATATATATACTTTTCCTTTCAAAAAAATAAAGATTATCAATAAGAATTTCAATTTTTTAGGTAGAAGCTGTAATATTCTTAAGTAATCGAGAATCGAATATGAGAAGAATGGAGAATTTTATTAAATGCTTGAATTCAATTACAACTACTATACTATTACGATTGAAACTGAAACTACGGAAATGAAAATGAGCTCTATCTTGTAGTATACCTTCAATAAAAATGAAAGGGAATTAGTTTCAGTAGGAATTGGGATTGAAGAGAGAAGAGACAAGAAAGAAGAATATAAGGATTGAGAATTGGCAAGAGAAAGAAAATTGCTAGTCAAAACATGCCCAACTAACATGGGCCAGGAGCTAATGAACTAATCTGGGTCGTCCTCTAATAACAACTCACATGGGCTTCATCTCCACTATTGATCTTCTTACTCAGCCCAACTTATTAGTGCTCAAGACGCATGCGGTCTCTATTGCACGTGATAGTTGAACCCTAGTATTATTCCCCAACTCCCTTTTATTTATCTAAGTCTCTTCTCCGACAATCAGAGACATAACATCCCCTCCTCGTTCAAATTGACCTTGTCCTCAAGATCAAAGATCAGTAATGAATTTTGGAAATTGATTCCCACGTGGCCTCTTCTGGTCCAAGATTTTCCTATTGCATCAGAACCCTAACCTTGACTGCATTGTTAGCCTTCTCCATGCGGCGTCGAATGGTAGCTATGGACTTAGTTGCTTGGACATGGTAATTTCGGTATCGTACTCGTGTCGATACGACATTGACACGGATAAGGGTGTAGGATCTGTGTCGGATACGGTCAGATAATTTACGAGCTCACATTTGCGATGCTAGCTTCGCAAATGCGAAAATTGTAGTACCGAGTGTACCAAATATCCTCTAAGTTCAAAATGCACTCCGACATCTATCTAAAATTCACCCGAGCACTCGGAGCTCCAAACCAAATTTGCACACAATCTTAAAAACATCCTACGGACTTATCCGTGCGATCAAATCGCCAAAATAATATCATATACATCGAATCAAGCCTCAAAACTCATGATTTCATCCAACTTTTCTTAAAATATCAAATTTCCATTTTAAGTCCGAAACACGTCAAACGACGTACGTTTTCAACCAAACCTTACAGAAAGTGCTTAAACCATACATGAAATTTGTACCGGGCACTGGAACCAAAATACGAGCCCGATACCATAGTCTTTAAATAAAATATCATTTCCAATTTCCTTAATTATTTCCAAAAAATAATTTCACATAAAAATTCATTACTCGGGCGTGGGACCTCGGAATTCAATTTCGGGAATACGCCGAATTCCCATATTTTCCTACGGACCCTCCGGGACTGTAAAATCATGGGTCCAGGTTGTTTACCCACAATGTTGACTGAAGTCAAATTTATTCAATTTAATATTAAAATTTAGCATTTTTCTCACAGAATTCATTCCAATTTTTTTTCTTGAAAACCAAAACAAACGATCTTTATAGGTCGTCATGGGCCAAATCATGCCAGAGAAGTATCGATCAAAGCGAAAAAGGTCAAAACGATCGGTCAGGTTGTTACATTACGCTAGGAGTAAGGCGTGTGGGCGTGTACCGTTGGGGTTTTTGACTTGGTCTATCCCGTATCAACTATAAAATCGTGTATTTGGTTAAAAGTATATGATACTTATGTGTTTTAGAAAGAGTTTCTAAAAATTGGGTTGCTTGCCATTTTTAGTCCTTGTGCCAGAGTTGTTTGGACCCTGAGGGGAATTTTTCTTACTATCCTCTCACTATTTTTTATTGAAAATCTATACTCAATCATGTTATACTTATTTATTTTATAACTCTATCTTTATTGCTCTGTTTGATGCATATAAATATTATTTTTGGGATGAGTACCCTATTTTTATTAAGAGCTCGAGTGGCTTGAGAGGTTTTATGACTGAGTGAGGCTGAGAGCTTGATTTGTAAGGATATTTATGGGATCAGGCTGCACGCTGCAACATATTGTTACCGATTAAGGATTGAGTGGGACTGAGGGCTTGATTGATTTATGCCATGAAGTGGCTTGTTACAGCGCTTGGGCTGAAGGAGCCCCTCCGGAGTCTACACGCCTCCAGTGAGCGCAGGTACCTACTCAGTGTGTTCTGCCCAAAAGGTTGTATATACGTAGTGGTGAGGTATGCTCGAGCGGTTGTATACGAGTGACTATTAGGTTTACCAATGGGCCGCATATGAGTGATGTTTTGCCTGCGGGGTTGTATATGAGTAGTGTTTTGCCCAAGGGGCTGTTTATGATTTCATCATTTTTGCTCACTATTGCATTAAGCCTCTATTTGATAACTATCGAAAATATCTTTAAATGATTTTATTGAAACTGATTTTTAACGAAATTATTTGGTTCAAACTCTACTTTTAAAAGCCTTTTCTATTTTTACTAAGATTTCATGATATGAACTTTATATGCTTTATTGCTCGTAACCACTTCTCAGCCTTTATTTAGTTTGGTTACATACAAAGTTGGAGAACTACCATTACTCCCCGCACCTTGTGTGCAGATCTGGGCGTTTCTAGATGCGGTAATGAGTGTTGATTGTTCAGTTGTGAATCTATTGAAATTAGCAAGGTAGCTGCTTGGCGATCGCAGCCATGCTTTCCTCCCTATTTATCTTCCCTTAGTTGTATTGAGTTATTTCCAAACTATGTTAGTCTTGATATTATCAGACGGCTATAATAGATGCTCATGACTAGTGACACCCCGATATTGAGCTTTTCTTTCTGCACTTTTTATTTGGATTTTCTTTATGAAGTTTTATTATTAAATAGCATAAATTTATCTTTGAAAATGAAATATCGCGCTGTTTTTTTTTGTAGAGAGTCGACTTGTATTAGGCACCATCACGACATGGTAGTATGGGTGACATAGAGTTTTAGTCAAAATAATAAATAATTATTTAATTGTAAGTTAAACTTTCCTATTTTATGCTTTAAAGGCACATATTTTTCATTTGAGTAAACTTCATATATATTACAAATCAGCATATACTCTAAATAAACAAATTTTACTAATTAACCTAATTATATTATTTATAAATACTTTTTTCTCGTATAAGAGGGGATAATTTCTAAATTAATGATTAGCATGTTACTGTTTTGACAAATTATGATCGCGTGAAACCCAAAAAAATTTATAAATTGTACATAATAAAATTGACCCTTTTATTCTCCATTATATGCTGTATTATGATACATATTGTAAGGCTAATTATAAATCACATGATTGGAGAATTAACTAATATAATTTTTTTTAATGACAAAGAAGAATAGTCGCGAATTTTAAAAGCGAAATAAAAAATTAGAGCATTTAAGAATACTCAATTTATATATTGGAATTATTTGTATTCTTATAGTATATTTGATTAGGACCACCAATTAGCATTGATCTATCCGAAATACTTGAAATATAATTAATTTTTAATGGCTAAAGACTTAAGGTTATGTAGCTTTCCCACAAATCGCATTTATCAACTAGAGTAGGTGTGACGATCCTGCAGTCGTTTCATGAGTTACCGCTCTATTTTTTCCATTTTTATTTCTTATTGCTTTGTTTTTCGATTCTATGTGTGATCGGGTTGGCTCGGATTCGGAGAGATTTTGGTAAGGTTTGAGATACTTAGTCTATTTTGAATAGGCTTAAGCTGGAAAAGTCAACCAGATGTTGACTTATGTGTTAGAAAGCTCGGATGTGAGTTTCGATGGTTTGGATAGCCTTTAGAGGTGATTTGAGACTTAAGAGCATGATTGGAATGTGTTTTGGAGGTCCCGAGTAGATTTAGGCTTGAATTAGATGAAATTGGTATTTTGGCATTTTCCGATTGACATGTGAGATTTTGATATATGGGTTGGAATGGAATTCTGGAGTTGCAATAATTCTGTTGTGTCATTTGGAATGTGTGTGTAAAATTTCAAGTCATTCGGACATGGTTTTATAGATTTTTTGATAAAAAACGTAATTCGAAAGATTTTGAGAACCTTAGGCTTGAATACGATGTGTTTTCGTTGATTTGATGTTGATTGAGCTGTCATAACCGTATCTGCGGTTGGGAGGTCACATTTCAATCCTCGTAGATGTGAGAAATGAGTCGTAGAAGCGAAATGAGCCTAGGAAAGCAGGAACCGCATAAGCGGTTGAGGGACCGCACCTACGCCATTATTGTGCATCGCAGATGCAGAAATTAGAAATTTAAGTGGTGACTGCAGATGCGGCATCGTGAACTGCAGAAGCGATATATGGGCTGCATGTGTGAAAACCTTGGGCCAGAAAGTAAGAAATATTCCTTCGCGATTGTTTTGGTTGTTCTTCACCATTTCAAGCCGGTTTTGGAGCTGTTTTGGAGATTTTGAAGAGGGATTCAAGAGATAATGTCCGGAGGTAAGATTTGTGAATCTAATAATCGATCCTATGATATAATTTCACATATTAGAACTATAATTAATGGAAATTAAGGGTTAAAAATTGGGAAATAGGGCTTGAGAATTGGAGACCTTTGAACAAGGGTTTGAGGGGTCAGTGTGATCGGATTTCAGTACTTTTGATATATATGAACTCGTGGGGAGATAAGGAATCTAATAATGTAAAAATTTATCTAATTTCGAGACGTGGTCCCGAGGGTCAGGTTTTTCGTGATTTCGGGATATATGTTATACATTGATTATTTTCGCATGGGCTTTGTTCTCTTAACATGTTTTTATATCATTTATTCCGATTTTGGATAGATTCGACACGAGTTGAGGCCGATTCGAGGGGAAATCCATTGCGGGCTAGAGTTTTGAATAGATTAAGGTGATTAATGATTGTAAATATTGTACTGAGGGTATGAAACCAGATTTCACATCGTTGTGCTATGTTGAGGTGACACACACGCTAGATGACAAGCGTGGGGGAGTTGCACCATTGGGGAATGTGACTTAGTTCGTCCCGAATGACTGTTTTACCGTATTTTTGGTTGAAACTGTTTGCTATCATCATGTTTTGGGTTGAATGTCATATTTGGGCCTCATGCCATTTATTTGGACCCTTAGGGAGTTTTACTGATATTTCCTCACTGATTTGACTTTATACTTGTACTCAATCATGCTATATTCTACTGTTTTCATAACCCAACCATGTTTACTCTTTTTAACATATTAAATGATAATTAGGTTGAGAATCATGTTTTACTATTGCCCGAGTGGCTTTTGAGATTCTGACTAAGGACGATGGCCTATGTTGTGAGGATACTTTTGGGTCGGGCTGCACGCTGCAATAATGATACACTGGTTATGATTATGAGGCCAAGGGCCTGAGTTGTACGCCACGAGGTGGCTTGATATGAGGCCGAGATCCTAGTGATTATGCCACGAGATGGCTCGGTATTGCGCTTGGGCCGTAAGAGGCCCCTCGTGGAGTCTGTACACCCCCAGTGAGTGCAAGTACCTGTTGTGATATGAGATATAGCCGAAGGGGTTGGTGTGGTTCCATGTTATTGCCCGAGGGGCCGATTCTGTTGGTATTGTGCATGAGGGTCGTTTTTTATGTGTTTATCTTTTCTAGCTACCTGTCATTTACTTGTTTAACTGCTAAAAAGGTATTTTAAAGAAGCTTAAACTGAACTAAGGTGTATCCATGAGATTTCACTATTTTATTGTACTCTACTAGTTTTACTCTGCTTATTTATAGCATATTGTTGTGTGTTTACGTGATTTCTTACCACTCTGTCTTTATTTATTATTATTACTCACTAAGTTGGAGTACTCACTTTACTCCCTGCACCCTATGTGCAGATTCAGGCGCTTCAGGTCCCGCTAACGGGTGTTGATTTCTTCCAGCTCAGGCAGTTCAGAGATTCACTAGGTAGTTGCTCGGTGTTCCCAGCCCGGTGCTTCTCCCCTATCTTATTTCTCTTCTTTTAGCTCAATAATTGACTATTTAGACTTTTCCTGTTTTTAATCGGTTAGTAGATGCTCATGACTTGTGACACTTTGATGTTGGGTTGTGTTGGTTTGTTTTCCACAAATTGTACGGTTTCACTATTTCTATTGGGAATTGATCCTGTTAATGACTTAATTATGCTATTTTAACTATTTAAAATGAATTATTATTGTTTTGTCTGGCCTTGCCTTAACGAGAGGCGCCATCACAATCGGGTCTGGGTTTAGGGTCGTGACAGTAAGAAACTCTTCTTGTTAGATTGTTTGTTTTTCCTATTAGTACAAGTTATGAACTATAAAGATGCTTGAAATCTATATTGTTGGATTGATTGGAAATATCAATTGACTTTATTTGACTAATTTGACCGATAACAAGATATAAACACTATCATATGTAATTAAACAATGCATAAGGTTATATGATTTTGGGGTTTGAGGTTTTCGTTTAAGGTTAATTAACCATTAATAAGACGTTACGATATATTTAGTTCTCAAACAAATCACCTTAACCAATCAAACCTATTAGATATTTATTTCATTTTATTAGTATAAGTATTGATATAACGAATTGCATGAAGTATAATTACACATTTGATTAGGGCTAAAATATAGATTTATCTAGTTATATAGTGATAAGGCTCTACAATCATATTTGTAATACCTGACCAGTTGTTTTAGATTCTAGAATCCCATTCCCCTAAATAAGACTCCATTTACTTGCTTTTACTGATTTATGACTTGCAGGAGGGTTGGTTTGGAATTTGGACGAGTTTGGATTGAAATCGGAACACTTGGTTCCTTAAGGTTGGCCTAAAAGGCCAATTTTGACTTCGGTCAACATTTTGAGAAAATGACCTCGGCATCAAAATTTAACTATTCTAATGGGTTCGTATGATGATTTAAGACTTGGGCATATGCCTGGTTCGAGTTTGGGATGATCCGGGAGCGTACTGTCACATAATAGCGAAAGTTAGTTCTTGAAGAACTTTGAAGTTCTTTAAATTTGGTTTGAACCGGGTTGTAGTAATATCGAGGTTTGAATCGAATTCCTAAAGTGGGAATAGTTCCATAATGTCATTTAAGACTTGCACGCAAAGTTTGGTGCCATTTCGAATAGTCTAAATATGATCCAAAGCATTCGGCGAATTTGGAAAACTTGAAGTTCAACGTTTGATTCAATTTGGTTTTTGGGTATGATTCTTGGTTTCGTTGTTCTTTTTTGCATTTCGAGAGTTCAAGCAAGTCCGTATTATGATTACAGACCTGTTAGTGCCTTTGGATGGGGCCCTGAGTTGCTCGGGTGAGTTTTGGACCCCTCGGAGCTAAATGCATGAAACCAGATCTGCCTAGTTTTGGTTTCCTTCTTTGCAAATGCCAAGGAACCATCGCTTTCGCATAGAAGGAGTTGGGCTAGGGAAGGAATGCTCTTCATGTTCGCATGAGGCCTCCCGCGTTCGGGTAGAGTGGAGCAGCTGGGCTGGGCCAACTTTGTCCTTCGCGTTCACAAAGTCATTTTTGCTTTTGCGAAGGTCTAGCCAAGCTAGCCTTTACGTTAGCATGTCAATTGTCGCGTTCGCAATGACGGGCCTTCAGAGGACTTGAGCCAATGGCTTTCACGAACGCGAAGCCCCTGTCGCATTCACAATGAAAGGGGCAACTGGGCAGTGAGTTTAAAATGGGTCATTTATTACATCCTTGGGTGATTTGGGAGCTTCAAAAGGGGAGATTTCAACCTAGCTTTGTGAAGTAACTTCTACCTAATGTGAGTTTAATACATGGTTTATGCGTAGATTACAACATGTAATTAGTGAAAATTATGGGTTTAGAGTAAAACTTAATTTTTTTTTTTATAAAAATAGTATTTAACCACGAAAATTGTTATAGAATGTAGTAAAAACCATATATTCTTTATCTAAAGGTTATGGGTAACAACTTTATTCAAACATTTTTGGAATCCGGACACGTGGGCTCGGGAATGAATTTTAGATATCTTGCAATTTGGGGTTGGGTATTTACTCTAATAAAGGGGATATAAACTTTTGAGCCTATATTGATTAGTTTTTACATTATATAGATAGTTTCGTATTGTTTGACACCAGATTTAGGGTTTGTGCTTAATCTTGGACCGAAAAGTAGCTCTTGAAGCGAGTAAGTCTCTTTTCTAACCTTGTAAGAAGGAAAGTTTCCCCGTAAGTGAACTAAATTAATATAGGATTATTTGTGGGGGCTGCGTACGCATGAAATAGCGAGAGTCTATACGTAGCTACTATTATTATTATGTACGGTAGTTCTATGCTTACACCATGATTTGTGGATACCTTTGTCTCAACATATTTTGTTGGTTTGTATTGAATAAAACTATGTTGAGAATTTTAAGATTTCAAAGGGTTTCAAGTAAATCATTATTTTGAAAAGAATTGAGAAGAATTTTGTTATATTTATATTTAGTCGCATCGCAGGTATATTCCGCGAGCAGGGTGACTATTCCACTACTCTCATAGGAGCGAGCCGTCCGCCTCGGCATGTTAATAGGAGCATCTAGGATTTGCGTCATTCGATCCTATGACAGTGCACATTTTATTATTATGTTGGATCGAGCCATGCGACCTCGAATTGACTTGCACATGCTATTTATTTGGACTTTCTGTGATTTGTACTGCTTTAATGCATTGAATGTAAATCGCTAAATGATATGACTGAAATTGACACTACTTTTTATGAAATAAGAATTTATCACTTCGTGATGTTGAGCTTTGAGTATTATTTATGATATTCATGCTTAGCACAATACTTTAATTATATTAATTTTGGCCTAGTAAGTGTCAAGTCGACCACTCGTCACTACTTCTTCAAGGTTATACTGGATACATAATGGGTACATATTCTTTGTAAACTCATACTACGCTTCTGTACCTTATTGTACAGGATCTTAGGCATGTGCATCTAGTTATCCACTAGATGCGCATACTCGATCCCCTAGATTGAGTGTCACGACCCCAACCCCGGTTGTGATGGCGCCCGACACATTGCAAGGTAAGCCTGACCAATTTAATAACCTCAACCATTTTTATACAATTCATGAATTAATTAACACAGATAAATTACTAAGTCATCATATTGAAATTCTAAAATAGAATTAAAACATGCGGAATCCTAAATACCAATACTACTACACAACCCGAATAATCTATATCACAAGTCTGAGCCTCTAATACATGAGTATCAACCTACTATATATCGTCCTAAAGAAATGCGGAAATGAAACAACAATATAGAAGGGAAAATCAGGACTGCGGACGTCATGCAGCTACCTTGATACTCCTGAATGAGCTTCTCGACGGAGAAGTCCTCACTCAGCCCCAGATGCACCTATATCAGCACACAAGGTGCAGGGAGTAATGTAAGTACTCCAAGCCAGTGAATAAATAAACATAAATAAAGGCTGCGAATAAGAAATCCTGAATAGGCACAAAGTAATTCTATAAATACAGCAGTGTACACCAAGTAGTATAAAGTTCGTAAACCAATGAAAAAAACTAAGGAGATACTGCAACAAATAATTAAGTAGATGGCATGAAATTATGAAATGCAACACATAGTCCGGTAATCTCTAGTATCCGCTGCGGGGTGCAACCCGCTCCATTCATATATCATCGACGACGCTCACTGAGGATGTGCAGACTCCGGGAGGGGCTCCTTACGACCCAAGCGCAATATAAGCGATCCCGTGGCATCAACTAGACCCTCGAACTCATATCAATATCAATATAATACTTCCACGACGCGCAACTCGATCCCATGTTCTTTCAAGAATCACATAAGACCCTCAGGCACAAAAATATATAAATATTTAGCCCAAACTTCATTGGAAATATTATTTTAGTTTAAAGTTTGAGAAAAGATGGTTGAGTTTGAAAAAAAATAGTGTTAAATACCAGAACTGAGTTCAATAATACATACAATTGGCAAGCAACCAGTAATAGCAATACCTGAAGGATTCAATCAATTGGCACGGAGCCCAATTATGACAATCAGCTCAAATCATACTGATAACAGGTGATATTTAGTCAAATACACAGTAAATTCATCTATTGGGACGGACCAAGTCACAATCCCCAATGATGCTCTACCAACACCCGCTATCCGGCGTGTAAGTCACCTCAATATAGCACTACGATATGCAATTTCGGGGTTTCAAACCCTCAGGACAGCATTTACATCTATTACTCACCTCAAGTTGGCCAAAATCCTAGCTCGCTATGCCTTTGCATCTCAAATAGACCTCCTCGCGCATCGAATCTGATCAAAACCACAACGAATACGTCACAATATGCCAATAGAATAATACCCAATCAAAAATAATCGAAAATAGCAAAAATCTCGAAATTAGAAAAACCCGAGCCCCTAGCCCATTTCTCGAAAATCAGAAAGTTTAGCATCAATGGATTCCTTATCTCGCCACGAGTCTATACATATAAAGACTACAAAAATTGGAGTCCAAATGACCCTTCAAATCCCCATTCTTATCTTTCCTAAGTTCAAACCCTAACCTTCATTCTAACTCCTTAATTCTTTAGTTTTTCAGTCTATATTCATGTAATAAAACCTTAGAATTGTGTTTTAGACTCAAAAAGCCTTATCTCAAAGAAATCCCTTGATTTTTCTCTTCCAACTCGCCTAATTTCTCCAAGTCCGAAGTAAAAATATGAAACCCTTTAAAATTTCGCGAAGGAGAAATTAAATAGCACTGATCAGTCATTTCCGTATCTGCGGCTCCTTAACTGCATCTGAAACTCCCGCTTCCGCGGTCAAAACTCCGCGTTTGTGGTTTCCGCTAACTTCTCCAAACTCCGCATCTGCGGTCATTTAGTCACATCTACGACTCCGCAGATGCGGTCAGCCACTTGCACATGCGATAGCGCCGCTTCTGCAGCTCACATCTCGCTTCTGCGGTCCTATTTCCGCAAAAGCAAAAATACCAGAAGCAGCTACAAAAACTCTTTAAGTTCACAAACCAAAACATCCCGTTAACTATCCGAAATCACCTCGAGGCTCCCGGGACCTCAACCAAAAGCACCAACACTTCCTATACCATCATTCAAACTTGTTCCAATCATAAAACACCTCAAACAACACTAAAACCATCATTTCTCATTGAATTCAAACCTAAGTTCTTTTAAAACTTCCGAAATACGCATTCGATCAAAAACCTGACCAAATCACCTCTAATTGGTCCGAAATGTTGCACACACCTCCCAAATCACCTAACGAAGCTACTGCCACTCTCGAAATTCTATTCTGACCTGCGGATCAAAATCTCACCTATCAACCAGAATTCGCCAATTCAAGCCTAATTCTACACTGACCTCCAAAATCACCTTCGATCACACTTCTAGGTCACAAATCATCCCCGAAGCTAATCGAATCATCAGAATCCATATCCGAGCCCTCTAACTCATAGGTCAACATCCAGTTGACTTTTCCAAACAAAGCTTTCCTTAAAGAGACTAAGTGTCTCATTTACTTCAGAATCCATCCAAACCAACTCGATCACACACGACACTGATAATAAAGCATAAGGAAACAGAAAATAGGGGAAACAGGGCGGTAACTCACATGACGACGGGTCGGGTCGTCACATCCTCCCCAACTTAAGCAAATGCTCGTCCTCGAGTGAGTCAAGAAACATACCTGAAGCCTGAAAGAGGTGAGGGTATCTGCTCCGCATCTCCTGCTCGGTCTCCCAGGTAGCCTCCTCCACGGACCGACCTCTCCACTGCACCTTCACCGAAGCAACATCCTTTGACCTCATCTTCCAAATCTGATGATCTAGAATGGCTGCTGGCCCTACCTTATAAGTCAAATCACCCTCCAGCTGAACCGTGTTGAAATCCAGAACATGGGACGGGTCCCCAATATACTCTCGAAGCATAGAAACATGGAAAACTGGATGCACGCTCGACAATCTGGGTGGAAAGTCAAGCACATAAGACACCTCCCCAATACTCCTAAGTACCTCAAAGGGCCCAATAATCTGCGGACTCAACTTTTCTTTCTTTACAAATACCATAACACCCTTCGTGGGTGAAACCTTCAGCAAAACCTTCTCACTAATCATACAGGATACATCTCGAACCTTCCTATCCGCATAACTCTTCTACCTCGATTGCGCAGTACGAAGTCTCTCCTGAATCACCTTCACCTTCTCCAATGCATCCTGAACCAAATCTGTCCCTAACAATCTAGCCTCACTGGGTTCGAACCAACCAACTAGAGATCTACCGTCTCCCATTCAAGGCCTCATACGGTGCCATCTGAATGTTGGACTGGTAGCTGTTTGTTGTAGGCAAACTCTGCAAGCGGTAGAAACGGATCCCATGACCCTCCAAAATTAATAACACAAGCCCGTAGCATATCCTCTAATATCTGAATAGTGCGCTCGCACTGTTCGTCTGTCTGAGGGTGAAAGGTTGTGCTCAACTGTACCTGAGTACCCAACTTTCACTGAACCGTTTGGGTAAACTGAGTGCCCTGATATGATATGATGGAAACTGGGACACCATGCAACCGAATAACCTCCCGAATATATAACTCTACTAGCCGCTCTGAAGAGTAAGTAGTACAAACATAAATGAAGTGCGCGGACTTGGTCTGCTTGTCTCCAATCACCCAAATAGCATCGAATTTCTTCAAAGTCCGAGGGAGTCCTATAAGAAAATCCATAGTGATCCTCTCCCACTTCCACTCAAGAATAACCATTTGCTGATGTAAGCCACCCAGTCTCTGATGCTCATATTTCACCTGCTGACAATTAAGACACCCGACTACATACTCCACAATATCTTTCTCCATCCTCCGCCACCAATAGTGCTGTCTAAGATCGTGATACATCTTCGCGGCACCCGGATGGATGGAATAACGTGAGCTATGGGCCTCCTCCAATATCAACTCTCGAAGCCCATCCACACTGGGCATGCAAATATGGCCCTGCATCCTCAACACACCATAATCTCCAACGGTCATATCCCTGGAAGCCCGACACACTTCCAGGAAAGCCCAACCAATTTAATAACCTCAACCACTTTTATACAACTCATGAATTAATTAACACAGATAAATTACTTAGTCATCATACTTAAATTCTGAAATAGAGTTAAAACATGCGAAATCCCATATACCAATACTACTATATAGACCGAAGAATCCGGTGTCACAAGTCTGAGCCTCTAATACATGTGTACAGCCTACTACATATCATCCTAAATAAATGCAGAAATGAAACAATAAGATAGAAGTGAAAATCAGGACTGCGGACGTCATGCAGCTACCTTGATACTCCCGGATGAGATGCTCGACAGAGATGTCGTCACTATGCCTCAGATGCACCTGGATCTGCACACAAGGTGCAGGGAGTAATGTGATTACTCTGACCTAATGAGTAATAAACATAAATAAAGGCTGAGAATAAGAAATCCTGAACAGGCACAAAGTAATTCAATAAATAGGGCAATGTACACCAAGTAGTATAAAGTCCTTAAACCAATGAAAACAACTAAGGAGATACTGCAATAGATAAATAAGTAAACGGCATGCAATTATGAAATTCAACACAAAGTTTGGTACTCTCTAGCACCCGCTGTGGCGTGCATCCCGCTCCATTCATTTATCATCGATGATGATCACTGGGGGTGTGCAGACTCTGGAAGGGGGCCCTTACGGCCCAATCACAATATAAGCCATCCTGTGGCATCAACTAGACCCTCGGCCTAATATAAATATCAATATAATACTGCTGCGGTGCGCAGACCGATCCCATGCTCAGTCTAGAATCACATAAGCCCCTCCGGCATAATAATATATAAATATTCGGCCCAAATTTCATTAGAAATATTATATAAGTTTCAAGTTTGAGAAAAGATGGCTGAGTTTGAAAAAAATAGTGTTAAATACCAGGACTGAGTTCAATAATCCGTAAAATTTGTAAGAAACCAGTAATAGCAATCCTTGAGGTTTCAATCAATTGGCATGGAGCCCAATTATGACAATCAACTCAAATCATAATGATAACAGGTGATATTCAGTCAAATACACAGTAATTCATATATCAGTACCAAGTCACAATCCCCATTTGTGCTCTACCTCACGCTCGTTATCCAACGTGCAAGTCACTTCAAATATAGCACTACGATATGCAATTCCGGGGTTTCAAACCCTCAAGACAGCATTTAAATCTATTACTCACCTCAAGCCGACCAAAATCCTAGATCACTATTTCTTTGCCTCTCAAATCAACCTCCTTGTGCGTTGAATCTGATCAAAACCACAACGAATACGTCCTAATATGCCAGTGAAACAATACCCAATCGAAAAGAATCGAAAAATAGCAAAAATCTCAAAATTAGCAAAACCCGAGCCCCAAGCCCATTTCTCGAAATTAAGAAAGTTTAATGTCAATGGATTCCGTATCTCGCCACGAGTCTATACATATAAAGATTACCAAAATTAGAGTCCAAATGATCCCTCGAATCCCCATTCTTAACTCTCTTAAGTTCAAGCCCTAACCTCCATTCCAACTCCTTAATTCCTTAGTTTTTCAATCTAAATTCATGTAATAACACCTTAGAATTATGTTTTAGACTCAGAAATCCTTACCTCAAAGAAGTCCCTTGATTTCTCTCTTCCGACTCGCCCAATTTCTCCAACTCAGAAGTAAAAATATGAAACCCATTAAAATTTTGCGAAGGAGAAATTAAATAGCACTGACTAGTTATTTCCGCATCTACGACTCCTTTTCCGCATCTGCGACTCCCGCTTCTGTGGTCAAAACTCAGTGTTTGCGATTTCCCCTAATTTCTCCAAACTCCGCATCTGCAGTCACTTCGTCGCTTCTCCGACTCCGCAAATACGGTCAGCCACTCCTCACTGCGATACCTACCGCTTCTGCGGCTCACATCTCGCTTCTGCAGTACCACTTCTGCGGTCCCATTTTCGTGGAAGTGAAAATACCAGAAGCAGCTGCAAATAATATTAAGTTCACAAACCAAAACTTCCCTTTAACCATCCGAAATCACCCCGAAGCCCCCAGGACCTCAGCTAGAAGCACTAACACCTCGTATCACATCATTCAAACTTGTTCAAATCATAAAAACACCTCAGACAACACTAAAACCATCTTTTTCTCATCGAATTCAAGCCTAAGTTCTTTAAAAACTCCTGAAATACGCATTCGATAAAAAACCTGACCAAATCACCTACAAATGGTCTGTAATTTTGCACACACATCCCAAATCATCTAACAGAGCTACTGCCACTCTCAGAATTCTATTTCGACCCTTAGATCAAAATCTCACCTATCAACCGAAATTGGCCAATTCAAGCCTAATTCTACATCGGACCTCCAAAATCACTTCCGATCATACTTCTAGTTCAGAAATCATCCCCCGAAGCTAACCGAATCATCAGAATCCATATTCAAGCCCTGTAACTCATAGGTCAATATTCGGTTAACTTTTTCAAACTAATCTTTACTTTAATAGAGTAAGTGTCTCATTTCCTTCAAAATCCATCCAAACCAACTCGATCACACACAACACTGATAATGAAGCATAAGAAAACAAAAAATGGGGGAAACAGGATGGTAACTCACGTGACGACGGGTCTGGTCGTCACATTGAGACATCATGATCAGGTGCCCTCTCGAGCCGTTATGCAGCAGTTGGAGTCTCTTATATGCCTTTATTTTCTGTCTATTTCCTTTCAGATAGTAGGATATCATGATTTTGTATAATCTACTAGATTTCCCACATACTTGTAATACTGTCTTGGCACATACTAGTAGATTTATGATTTTGGATTAGTTACATGATTTCGATTTTCACTTGTTTGCTTTCGCTTTAGTTGTGTTTTAGATTGCAAATATCTAAACCTTTTAATAAAATGATAGGATAGTATCCACTTTGTAATCTATTTAAAGGAAAAACTACTAGCTTGTTCAGAGTTGGCTTTCCTAGCAATAGTGTCGGGTGCTATCACGCCCTATAGTGGAATTGAGTTGTGTTCTCAAACAAATCACATTTATCATTCAAATGTAATAGAAATTTGTTTCGTTTTATTAGTATAGGTTTTGGTATAACGAATTGCAAGAAGTATAATTACATATTTAATTAGGACTAAAATTTAAATTTATCTAGTTATTTGTTAATAAGGCATTCATGATCATATTATTCTCAAACAAATCAAATTTATCATCCAAATGTAATCGAAATTTATTTTGTTTTATTAGTATAAGTTTTGATATATCGGATTGCATGAAGTATAATTACATATTTGATTAGGGCTAAAATACAAATTTATCTAGTTATTTATTGATAAGGCACTACGATCATATTATTCTCAAACAAATCACATTTATTATCCAAATGTAACATAAATTTTTTTCATTTTATTATTATAATTTTGATATAACTAATTGTATGAAGTATAGTTACATATTTGATTAGGACTAAAATTACGATTTATCTAGTTATCTGTTAATAAGGCATTATGATCTCTCTCTTTCTCTCTCTCTCACACACACATATATATATATATATATATATATGTGTATAAAAATTACATTAACTAATGTCTATTTAATGTTAGTATGTGCGTTAGTCTATAAATTATATTAATGTTAGTCTATTTAATAACATTAACAAATGTTTATTGAGTTGTTTGTACCTATTTAAATATTAGGAGTGGTATATATGATAGATTACTAAGGTATACATTAGTCTATTACAACTAAGAATGAAAAGGAAGTGATAGCATATTTTAAGTTAAATGCTTCTGACTTGATGTCCATCCTCGCCCATCGGATTTCCCCCAAAAGTACAAAAGAAGCATTAGAGGTATAAGGCTACTAATTTCCTTTTAAGAGTCTTTTCTCACCAAACAAACTTCCTCCAAATGCTACCATCCTCTTCAATGTGTTGTATCTTTATCTTCATCTCTATCATTTTCTTTAGCTCTCAAAATTTCTCCTTCTACCTCCTCAGCAGCAAATCAAAAGGGGCAAGGTTAGTTAAGGTCAATAAAAAGTGTAGGTTCCGAATTTGATCATAAACCTATTTGGAACCATATAAAAGTTCTTTCACTTACTCCAAGTGATGGTAAAAATAAAATATGGTCATGTAACTACTATAACAAAAGAGTTACTGGATCATATTCTAAAGTCAAATCTCATTTGTTAAAAATCCCTGGTCAAGATGTTCAAATATGTAAAGAGATAAGAAGAGAAGTTTGTGAAGCTTTGAAGCAACAACATGAAGAAGATGAATATAAAAAGCATCTGTACAACCTGATGCGAGGAAAAAATCTGATTACATATTGCTTTCTAAAGGGTTAGATTTAGCACATTTGAAAAAAGAAAAGTTTCAAATGTTAGAGCTCTAGAGAAGTCGTTCTTCATTGTAGAAACACCACCGACAAATGGCAGCCCGCGTGTTCTACACTTCAGGTTTATCTTTTAAATTTTGCGAAGTCTCCTTATTTTAGAAAGTATTATGAGTTTTTGGCAAAAGCTTCTATACCCGGTTATGTTCTGCCAACGTACAATAAGTTAAGAACTACTCTTTTAGCTCTAGAAATAGCTCATATTGATAGAAAATTATAACCTATTAAGGATGCACGAAAGAAAAAAGGGCTGTCTATTTGTTTCGATGGATAGTCGAATATTAAGAGGCGACCATTCATAAATATAATGGTGGCTTCCAGTGGTGGTCCACTATTTTAAAATCAATCAATTCAAGTGGAATTGTGAAGTGTGGAGAATATATACCTAATTTGTTCATTAAATTAATTGAAGATGCTTGTGCAAGTTATGTTGTTCAAGGTATCACTGATAATACAGGCAATATGGAGCTTATTGGTTCTATGGTTGAGAAAATATTTTCAGATATCTTTTGAACGCCATGTGTTGTTTATTATTTGAACCTTGCACTAAAAAGTATGTGCCAACCTTCCGAAAAATTAACTCTTTATAAATTGCAAATTGATTTTAGATTTGATCGGTGAAGTTAGTAGCTTGGAATTTTTCATGTTGAATCATGATATGGCTCATGCTTTTTTTCAAAAGAATTCGGTGTTGAATTTGTTGAAAGTTGCCGAAATGAGATTTGCATCTCATGATGTCAGGACTAGTCGTGTTCATCAAGAGAAAGTATCATTGGAAAGAATGATAATGAATTATGATTGGAGAAATTATAAGGGAGATAAAGTAATTGAATCTGAAATGCGTGAAATTACATCCCTTGTAATGAATGACGAATAGTGGGATAAGATTAAGTACTTTTTAAAGTTTATCGAATCAATTGTGTCTATGCTTATAAGTGTCGATCTTGATGCTCCAAAGTTGCATCTTGGTTATGGTATGTGGGATATAATGATCGAAAAGGTGAAAGCAATTATCTTTGAACAAGAGGAAAATGATCTTATTGTCGGACAACCAGACTTTTTTGATACAATTCAAGAAATTATTGTTGCTTGTTGGAATAAGAGTAACACCCATTTATATTGTATGTCACATTATTTGGTACCAAAATACTACCATAAATCATGGCTTAAAGGGGAAGGTAATGGGGTTGGAAGGCTTGCTCCAAATAAGAATAGAGAGATTTCTTTAAATAAAGTTAAATGCTTTCAAAGATACTTTAAAGATTCAAATGATCTAAAACAAACATCTTTGGAGTATGGAGAATTCATAAGTGGGAGTGATTTCTTTAGTCAGCCTCATGCGGTTGAGTCAATGATGTATGAGGAGCCTCTATCTTGGTGGGCTAACCATGGTGTAAACTCTCCACTTTTGCAAAGCTTGGGGTACAAATTACTTTCATAACCAGTTCTTCTTCTTATTGCGAAAGGAATTAGAGCACCTATTCATTAATTTCATTGTATTAAAAATAACAAGTTAGAGACTTCAAGAGACAAAGATCTAGTTTTGTGCACTACAATCTTCGCTTGATTTCTCGTTAAAAAATATACAAGTGACCTAAGCAAGTATTGTGATATGGGTATATCTATAATCAATATTTTCTTGAATGTATATTTCCTTTAGTATTTTTTTATTTTTTAAATTATGTTTATTTTAATTTTGCTTTAGGTGGAGATCGTTTTGATGTTGATAAAGCCACCAATGATCTACTTGATTTATCAGTAGATGAACCTCAACTAGAAGGAGTCATCTTTGAAGAAGAGATTGAAGATGCACAAGAAATTGATCTTGAAAATATTGAGGAAGAATGCTAAACATTTTTGTGTAATGACCCTGCCGGTCATTTTATAAATTTCAGTCCCGTTTTTCCTATTTATGCTTCTTTATGTCTTGTTCAACTGTGTTATGTGGTATTGGATTAGTTGGTTCGAGTTCGGAGTGTTTTCCTGGAGGAATGAGATGCTTCGTCTCTTAAGTCGGCCATTTAGTTGAAAAAGTCAATTGGAAGTTGACTTGTGAGAGAATGATTGTGGAATTTAGTTTTTATGATTCAGATAGCTTTGTGAGGTGATTTAGAGCTTGAGCCCATTTGGCTTAGCTGATTTAGAGTAGCTGGTAAGCATTAGGTGCTGAAACGCACTATTAAGTACTGAAGCTGATTTATAAAATAAACAGTTACGTATTTGGATATATGTGCTGAAATTAATAATAAGTAGCTGAAGAGCCGGGTATATGAAGGGTTTTATTCTAAAAAGAAGTATTTTAGGGATAGAATAGTAAATATTTTAGTCAAATCTAAAGTACTTATAAGATGGAATTTGATAAGTTGGGGGAGGCCAACTTATGACTTTTGGCTTATAAGCACTTTTAATTTTACTAAACGCGTAGATAAGCAAAAAACTGCATATAGGCCAGTTTGACCAACTTATAAGGTTAGCCATACAACCTCTTAGGAGCGTGTTAAGAATGTAATTTTGAGGTCCGTGGTAGATTTAGGCTAGAATTGACAAAATTGAAATTTTGGCGCTTTTCGATTGGTAGTGAAAATTTTGATATCGGGGTCGTAATGGAATTCTAAAAATTGGAGTATGTCCATTATGTCATTCGTGACGTGTATGAAAAATGTCAGGTCATTCGGCGGTGGTTTGATAGACTTTCCGATTGTTTGCGGCTATTCGAAAGTTTTGGGAATCTTATGCTTGAATCCGAGGGTGTTTTGGTGATTCGATGTTGTTTGGAGTATTACAAAGGTTTGGCTAAGTTTGAATAGTGAAAAGAGACTTGTTCATACTTTTGGTTGAGGTCTCGAGGGCCTCGGAATTATTTCGGATGGTTAACAGGAAGTTTAGGAATTTACTGGAGGAGCTTAAGCTGCTGAGTTTTCTGTCATAACCGTAACTGTGGATTGGGGACCGCAGGTGCGGGACTAACATAAGCATAGAGATGGTCACAGATGCGGCCAGAACTGTGAAGGTCGGGAGCTGCAGATGTGGAGTGTGGAGCGCACCTGCGAAGGTGCATGTTCGATTTTGAGCGGATAAGTGGGTTCCACAAGTGTGCACTTGGGACCACAGGTGCGAGTATTTGACCGCATGTACGGGATTGCTGGGAAGATTATATAAATAGATGCCTTCGCGAATTTTTGGTCATTCTTCACCAATTTTGGCCAGGATTTGATCTTTAGGCAGTGATTTTCAAGAGGAATCAAGGATTTTCAATGGGGCAAGTTACTTGGGCCTTATTATTCATGTATATGATGATTTTTTTCATCATTTAGTCATGAAACTAGTGGGATTTAAAGCCTAAAAATGGAGGATTAGGACTTGAGTTTTGGAGAGCTTTGAGTGGTAATTTGAGGGCCCATTTGGGGTTCGATTTTGATGTTCTTAGTATGTATAGACTTGTGGGAGGATAAGAATTTTAGTGCTGTGATTTTTATCAAAATCTGAGACGTGGACCCAGGGATCGGGTTTGACCAATTTAGGGATTTGTGACGTAATTTGATTATTTTGCATGGTCTTTGTTCCCTTAGCATATATTGATGTTATGGTTTTGATTTTGGTTAGATTTGGGGCATTTGGAGGCCGAATCGAGAGGCAAGGGCATCTCGGGCTAGAGTTTGGCTTAGCTTGAGGTAAGTAAAGCTTCCAAACTTGGTTTTGAGGGTTTTGAAACCCCAAACTATGTGTTCTATGATTACCATCGAGGTGACGCAAATGCCAATTGACGGGCTAGTGGGCGTCCACCGTGAGAATTGCGGCCTAGATCATTCCATGGCACCGTTTAGTGACGCTTTCTTGCTTATATTTGTGTTGTAATTATATGATTAAGTTAATGAGCTACAAATCATGCTAATTATCATGTTAAGGCTTCACGCCAATACTGTTGAGACCCGAGAGAGCCTTTCATGCTGTCATGTCATTAGCTTCATTGATGATGTGCACTCAGTCATATTCATGCATATTATATCATGTCTCAGTCTCAATTATTGTTATTTTGCATATTGTATCATTGTTCGGGCTAGTATCATGACATTTTGAGCCCAGGTGTGGAGACTGGATAGCGATGACCGAGTGAGGCGAGAGCCTGATATTGAGTGGTAGTATGGGATCGGGTTGTAGGGCCACAATGAGATATTGAACAAGCCGTTGTTGGCTTTGTAATAGCGCTTGGGCTAATGAGACATGCCCTTCCAGAGTCTTTACACCCCTAGTGAGAACAATTGATGATATTGAGGGATGAATATACCCTGGACATGGATCTTGTGCGAAGTATTTATATTTGGAGATGGATATTCTCTATAGGCCGGAATGGACTTCCTCGGTATTGGATGACCGCTATCAGTGATGTGTATATATTCCGGGATGAATCTTCCCTAGGCCTTGTGAGCCTACAATATTGAGTGGTTGTGAGTTTGCTATTGATATTATCTAGAGATGGATCTTCTCCATAGGTTGGAATGGCCTTGCTCTATACTGAGTGATTGTTGTCTGAGATATATATATATATATATATATCCTAGGATGAATCTTGCCTAGGCCGTATGACCCATATACATTACTGAGAGGACGAGCATTTGAGGTTGTGGGCACATGAGGCACTCTACATGGTACATTTCATACAACATGTGCATTGACATGTCGATGTAGCAGAGCTACACTCCTTTACCTTATTCATACTGTGAACACGTGATTTTTGCTCTATATGAATTACTCCCATAATTTCAAAACAAAAATGATTTCTTTTCATTATTTGCAATTTTATGAATTTTTGTGGCGTTTTCTGCTAATTGTTTGCATTTATTTGCGCATGGTTATTTTATTTTAATTAATGAAAAATACAAAAATGTGTCGCATGAGCATTTAGGAGTTAGTTGTGCATTTTAAGAAATTAATTAATAACAAGATTATTTGTAAGGAAAAATAAAAAATAACTCACTTTGCATTTTTTTAACCTTTTAATTTTTGAATTTGGCAGCTTCTTTTAATTTGGGAATTAATTAAGTTATTAAATATAATTTGTTGAGTAACTAGCTTAATTTTAAAAATTAATCCAGTTTAAAAGTTGGTTTAGGATTTAAATAAAATCAGAAAAAGAAAGAAAATGAAAACATATTTTTATTTAAAATAGAAAGGCTGAAGACTGGAATTTGGGCTAGCCCAAACCAAAAAACCCTTTTATCCGGTTGGAATACCCGTTTACCCCGCTCAAACCCATCTCCCCACTCGGTCCAGCCCCATCCATACCAAACGACCCTATTTTGATCAGAATGTAATCTCTGCCGTCGATGTTGTGTGATCAGACGGCTGAGAACTAGGGTATAAGAATGTCCAAAGACACCCCTTACCCCTTCCTCGTCTCCAAACCCTCTCCTGTAACGCTACGGTCCACCGCTGCCGGAAATTGCCCCACAGCAGCGGCAAGTCTCCAATGGCCACCAAATTTACGTTATACCATCTCCTCTACCTCCTCATCTCGAATCCACAATTAGTTCCCCTCGAAACCTACCCCAGACTCCTTGAATAACAATTTGAAACCACAAACCCTAGCGCCGCTACAGTTTCTCCGGTGGCGGCGCCACCACCAAACTTCCCCAAAATCACATCCTATAACCATCTTGCTCCCCTTATCCTAAATCCACATTCATTTTCTCTCAACAATCCCTAAAACCGCTCAAATTTGGATCATGGTTCCAGAGTCCAAGACCACAATTGATGCATGAGGGTCTTTTTTATTCAAGTTTGGTTGGTTTCGTCCCTCAATAACGCTATTTACTTGTTCTTTCCAAGAACAAATGGGTGACATTATTGAGGACGAAGTCAATGGTTCAAATCCAAGCTTTGGTTCTGTCAATTAGGTAAATCTTTTCCCATTCCTTCTGATTTTTGTTGATTCATCTTCCTTTTCATCCCTTCTTCTTGAAGTTGAGATGTACGTTTGTATTTTGGTATTAATCTTTGAGGTTAATGAACTTGGTTGTCTCTTGTAAGTTATTTTGAGTTTAGATTTGCTTAAATCTTCGCTTAGTTTAATCGGAATGAATGTGGTAATGGAATCTCTATTTAAATGTTAGTATATATGACCTTGGGAGTACCTGAGTGTTTGATTCATGTCCGGCGTGTGAGTTAATTGATCTGTTTAAATAAATTCATTTTGTTTAGTATTAGCATTTCATTCTTTGATTTGTTAGCTTATTAAGTGTAGTTGTATTAATTGGACTTCATGAAAAATGGGCTCAAATTGCTGCATGCTTTCATTTTAATCCAGAAAAGTGGGTTGGACTGTTTGTGGGCTCGAGGGTTGTGCTTTTGAGGTTCAGGATTGGGCTGGTTATCCATATAGGTAAGCCCAGGGTCAATTTGACCCATAGCTAGTCAATATAATGTAAAATGCAGGGGTTTAAAAGGGTAGTTTAGGTAATGAAGTAGAGGAATCTTGTGGTAACCAACTTAGAAGCTTCTAGTAGGGGTTTTTGTTAAAATTTCAAACCATCACTTGGCCAACAAGTCATAAAATGAAGGATGAAGTAACAAAATAGTGAATTAACTAGGGACTTAAAGATAAAATAAAAATCTAATGGTTTTCCCTAATTGTTTGCCTATAATGGCATTGAAACCTTAGGCTAAAAAAAGATCTTGGGAGCTAAAAAATGCAGAAAAATAAATATCCATTGAATTTTACCGTTTCATTGAGTTTTTAGAGGTTTTTAAGGAAAATTCTGAAAAAATTGAAACAGCAAAATTTTTTGATAAAAGTTATGCTGTTCCATTGAAATTTCATTGATTCATTTACTTCTAAAATCAAATTCCTATTCTGATATTAAAGTAGGTGATGCTTGGTTATTGAAGTTTGATTCAAGCTAGTTGAGGGCTGATCTTTCCTTAGTTTTGCTAGGTGAATTTCCTGGGTTTAAGTGTAAAAAACTGGTTGATTTCCTGTTTCTGAAGCTGTTGATTTGTGGTTGTGCTGACTCTTCACCTCTTTTCCTTATATCTCCAGGCACACAACTTTGTAATACTGTTGGTTGTGAAGTGAAAACTTGAAGGATGAATTGGAAAGTGAAGAATTATAGCATTGAAATGTTTCATTTTCAATTTTTATGATTTATTGCCTAATTTACTATGTTTATTTTGTCTAAATCAGCTCTAAATGAGTAGTTCGTAGCTATCAGTAGCAGTGATGTAATGTTAGCAACCATACTATGGACCTCCAGTTCAACTTAACAGTGTCATGCGTGTTTTGAGTGATTTTCTTTGTGCATTAATAGGGTTTGGTGTCCTGGTTCACTAGCACCTGATCTGCCAGCATCACGTTTTGAGTTTAATTCATGTTTAAAAAGGTTAGGCCTTAAAGGGCGTCTGTTAATATAGAGCCATTTATCATTCTCAAGGTTATACTAGTTTGAGGTTTATTGTAAGGTTATGTTTGTTGAGTAGTGGATTTTATTTGGATTTGGTCACTTATGGGCCATTTAGTGTTAAATCTGTTAGCAATGAAGTGTTAGTGATCGATCAAGTAGTCATTGGCATATTGTTTGTTTGTTGGTTAACATCTGCATGAAAGTGATACACTTAGCCATGTAAATATGAGATTGAAACTGTGGAAATTTTGAAATCATGCTGCTTATTGTTAGTTATTAGGACCATAATTCACACTCGTTTTCAAAATCAATTCATTTCTAGATGTCATATGATTGGTTACAAATAAGTCAGAGAGATTCCAAAGGTCTTTTGCATATATGATGGTCTCGACTGTTTGCCTACTTTGAATTTTCTCGCTTCTTCAGTCATGTTTATAAATGATAAGGGTTCAATGTTGAGCTTCAGTTGTAGGTCTCTGAATTTAGGCTCCTTATGTGGCCCAATTCTGAATCCCCTTTTTGAGTATATCCGGGCAACTTTCTAGGCTATTGATCCACTTGTGCTGGCACAAGCCTTTTGTATAAATGGGTTAGCCTTTCCTCGTGTAAGCTATTTTAGTTTCAAGGGAACCTTCGACCATATTTAGCGTTGACCAACACAAACAATTATGGCCCTCCGAGTATAGTTGAATTAATCATTTTAATATAGATTGAGGTGGGCATGCCAAACAAAAAAAACAATTGCATGATCTTTTGTTTTAATTAATTTTATTTTAACCCTTTAGAAATTGAGGAATACCGTTAGAGAATTTTCCAAGGCCCCTGCAAAGTTGAGAGCGCGTAGTTGCTTTAAGCGCGCTATTTCAATAATTTATCTTCCTATACTTGGGTACGCATATGTGTGACCCAAATCCAAGTCTCAATGCTAGTTAAGATACGTCGAACACTACAGGTGCATTTATGTGACGTGGTTCAAGACGCGTTTTAACAACTTTGCAATATTCCTAAAATAAATAAAGGCGGTTTAAAAGTTAAAAATTGCGCATAGGTTTGAAAAGGTACTAGAATCAGATAATTTAGCTGAATATAAAAGTTGAGCGACCGTGCTAAAACTACGGAAATCGGGAATACCTAACAACTTCTCCCGGGTTAACGGAACTCCTTAACCAGATTTTTGGTTCGCAGACTGTAATTCAGAGTCAACCTTTTCCTCCATTCAGGATTTAAACCGTTGACTTGGGACACCATTTATTATCCCAAGTGGCGACTCTAAATTTTTAAATAAGTAATCCCGTTTCAATTAACTTTAAGTTGGAAAAAACTTCCTTTCTACGCCCTTCGCAGGGTATAGTGTAAAAAGGAGGTGTGACAGCTCTGGCGACTCCGCTGGGGATCGAACCTAGAATCTCTGGTTTAGGGTTCAAGAATTCGAGCTTAAAATAATTGTTATATTTGGCTTTATTTATTATCTAGTTTTGTTACATGTTTGATCCTAATGTGCTAAGTGTTGCTTTTTACCGCTTTGATATTGTTTAAACTGTATATAAATTATTGCGAAACCCTTCTCTTCTCATCTTCGGGGATGTGCTCGATGGTCGAGACTCCCTATTCTGTTAGTGTCATACCCTGAAATAAGAAAGAGGCTTGGACAAGTTACTAAGCCGGATGGCCTTTTGGTTTCTGGTACGCAGCCCCCTCCCCGACTCGAGTTGTCTGCTCGAGTATACAATCTAGAACATATACCTAGGTTTTGAACCTAGAATAACTTAGCCTCATACCGGATCCCTAGTAGTAACGCTTATTTGCATCATGTGAATTTGACTTAGGGGTCTCAACGTGCGGGTTAGGTCCGTCTAGGACAGGTGTACCCAAAATAACAGACCATCCTGATGCATCTTGCGTGTTACTTGTGCATTTATTTACTTCGGATTTGCATGCTGATAAGCTTTTGAATAAAAAAAGAGAGTTTGGCTAGAAAATAGCAGTGTGAGGGATAAGGGAGATAATTACCTATTCCGAAAACCAATGTCCCAAATAGATACTGAGATTCTGCCGAATTTTTGGACAAATCAAAGAAAAGATTTTGTTATTGCTTTCAAGAAGAAAAGAAAATTTGGTTTTTTCTTTGTCAAAATAGCCCGAACTACGCCGGTTTGATTCTCACAGGGTGTGAGATACGTAAGCAACCCCCATCGGGCCCAACTCCATTTTGAAAAAATAGCCTCAAAAAAACCAAATTTTGTTTGTGATAAATAAATAAGGCAAATCTTGTCAAAATTAGCAGAATATCCCCAAAAAGATGCCGGGAGGCTGCTTTTGCAAGAACAGTCGCATTAGGATTTTCTTTTCAAATTTTTGGTCGGTAGCAATCACAGCTTGAAAATCCTCCCCCGGAATTTGTGAAAGGTCGTATTTTCAAAACCGGACTTGTACTCTTGAAATGAAAAATCTGAAAAAAAAAATCAGCTTTATTTTGTTTTGAGTCAAATAAATCATGATTTTTTGCTTAATCACACTAATAAATGTGTATAATGATCACGAATCAAAATTTGTCAATAACAGTCATGAACAAGATCCCTTTGGAGCTACATATGTGGTGTAATGATCTAGGTGAATCAGGGCAAGGCAAGGTCAATTCTTACTTGGGAGGTCTCACCGGGCTACTAAAAATTAATCCTAGAGGGGACATCATAAAGGCGGTTGTTACATTCTGGAACCGACCAACAATGTATTTCATTTTTCAAACTTCAAACTCACCCCAACCTTGGAAGAAATAGCCGAATATATCGGGGGCCCCAAAGTTCCCCTGAGACACCATACTTGATTGTACCAAGTGTCGTCCCTATACACAAATTCATAGATTCACTAAAGATAAGCAGGGGGGTTCACAACCCAGATCTGTCGGCCGGGTTTTGTAGTCTAAAGTTTATATACAAGAGGTAAGGACACATATGAGGCTTTAACGACCCGGAAAATAACATTTGTTGTAAGGGAACCGACTCAAATGGGAAGAACACAAGTGTTTTGTATTTATGGTATTCGTCTTGGGCCTGTTGGTGTTTCCCCGGAAAGATGGGAATATTGATATACGGATAGCAGGGGTTGTCAGCACTTTGCTTACTCAGGCTAAGAGTACCCTCACACCTATGATATTATCTGAAATATTCTGTGCTCTCACAGCCTGTAAAGCCGAAGGAGACTTTTTTGAATGATGCAACATGTTGTTACAGATGTGGATGATTGAGCACCTGTGCCATCGTCATCAATTCATGAGTTATGGGTCGTCAGAAAAGAGCTACATAGAGGAATTTTATACCAGAGTTGATGGGTATAACCAGAATGGGTCACATAATGGGTATCATATCTCCGTGCCATAGGTGCAAGTCAAATAGAGTGGACGTTTGGGTGGCTCCCCGTCGATGAAATTATATATATGTCAGCTACCGGGCCTCATTTCCTTTTGATGGGTCTTAGAAGCATCCAACCTTATGCCCCATATCGGGTGCTGAGACAGTTAGGGAGATGCCAAATGGTACCCACGGATGAAGGCATTAGTCACCACGTGGTCGAGATTGGTCCTAATGGTCACTTTCATGAAGCATCAGTCCGTTAAATTTGGAGCGAATGCCAGTACTTGACGGCAAACACTCGAGTACATGACCTGTCTAAAGGTGAAGTTGCACCGAGGTAACTTGCTTGGTATAAAAAGGAAGTGGAGTCCGGAAGGCCGGCCAAAAGACCCCATCTTCAGGAATATGCTGAGGCGTCACAAAAACAGTGGGACTTGTTAGCCAAGGAAAATGAATACAGGGCCACAATAGGAAAATTGGAAAAATAAGTCAAAGACCTTCAATTCGAGAATGATTTGCAAGCCGCGGCGGATTAGGGTGAAAAAAATGACTAGCCAAAGAAAAATGAAGCCTTGCGAGCCCAAATTCAGAAAATAAAAATAGCTGCAGAGAATCCCACCAGAAGTATGAAAGATGAGAAGCTCGTAGACAACCTAAGGCGGAAAGTAGGAGAATATGATTTTGACTTGAGCAGGGGGTGAGTTAGCCAGAGCCCAAAAGTAATTGGCCAAAAATGCGAAAGAACGAGCACGCATGATGGAGCAGTTAAAAGAAAGGTACGACGACGAAGTTGCGGGATTTAGGAAGAGGGTCATTATTTTTGAAAATAAAATGATTAAGCAGGCAAAGGACTTCAAGGATGAAAGAGAGCACCGTTACACAGCAATAACATAGCTAGAAAGTGACTTGCATCAATTCAAGAACTGAATCGGGTAGCTAAGCAAACTTTAGAAGCCAGGGCCCAGCAGATTGGGCGATTGTTGCAAGAAAAGGGTGTCATAAGAGAGAGGGTCCGGAGGATCGCTGATTACATCGCAGTAAAGTGTAGTAGCTGTGAAGATATGACCAAATCCATGTTTTTTTCCACCGCAACGACCTTTGTTCGTCAAGTGATGGAAGACCTCCACCACTTCCAAGGGGAATTAGCACGCAGGCCTGCCGTGAGACCAAATGATGTCCCACAGGCCCCAAGAGCATTAGAGGCATTAATGTATTCGTGATCGTCACTCGAGTATGTACTCTCTTTTACTTGGGTCTGTAGTTGGTTGACGAGTTTATTGTTTTCATCTTTTTGTTAGAGTCCGATGGTCTTGTTTTGAGTCAGAGTCTGTTAGTTTTTTCTCGGGTCTGTTAGTTTGGCTATTGTAATCAAAATTGTTTTACTTTATGAAATTTGAAATTCCTAAAATAATGTTTCTTTACTTATCTGCCAGAACTATGCTCGGTCTGATTCATGCGGGATCATGATACGTAGGTAATCTCCATAGGATTCGACCATAACCAAAAGAGAAAAACAAAAAGAGGACAAAAATGATAAAAGAAATAAGGAAAAGAGAGAAAAGAAAAAAGAGGAAAAATAGAAGATCGTGAGAGAGAAATAACGGCAAAATAAGGGAGAGAATAATAAAACAAAGAGAAAGCAGGCAAAACAAGCTAATAAAAGAAAAACGAGATGAGGAAAACAAGAGAGAAAAAGAAAAGAAGGAGTTGTATAAGGCAAAAGTCGGGATAACGCAAGCAGCTGATCCTGCACATAATGGAAACCGATAACTGCTTAGGTTCATTCATCCTGAATATGTGGTTGCCTATATGTTAAAACCTAACCACTAACAAGTTTTGATGTTGTTTATCTGATCCAGACACGTGGTTAGTTTTGCGGCATTCTGGAAACCCACGCCTATAACATCCGTTCCAAAAAACTAACTATGGCCAACCAAGAACCTGGCGCAAGTATCATTAATCCCTCAATAGAGGTGGAAGAGTTGGATGTCAATAAAATGAAAGAAGAGGTGTATAAATTGAAGCAACAGATAGCTAAAATGTATCAAGCGTGGGTAAAAGGGAAACCACCGCCAACTTATCCTGCCAACCTGGCCTTCATCTCACCATTAACCCAGTCACATGATCACCGTGTCACTGATCCACCTCCAAGCTTCCCCATCTATCAACAATACCAGGTTACAACTTCCCAGACACCCCCAGCTCCACCACCGAAACCTATCCCGTACCCTCCTATACCATTAGCCCCTATCTTTGTGGCACCCCACCCACTACACTCCACAGATCATCCAGCGAACCTTTGTTCCAAACCCATGACAACCAGTATTACCCCCAAAACCCACTTTGAAAGCTCCAAAACCCTATTCATACACTCCTCATTTTGAACTCCCTGCAGAGGCTGAGAAACCAGCAAAAAATCTCGAGCAAGAGGAGATGCTCAAGAAAATCAAAAGCTTAGAGCAATCATTCAGAGATATGTGAGGGATAGGAGGTCAAGTAAGTGTGGCATATAAAGATCTGTGCTTGTTACTAGATGTAAAATTAGCGGCAGGCTTTAAGATGCCCAAGTTCGACTTGTAAGACGGGCATGGTGACAAGATCATGGTCGATGGTACACATGGGAAGATCTAGACCAAGCATTCACCTGCCATTTTAAGTACAATCTGAAATTATTTCGGATCATTTATCCTTGATGAAACTAGAAAAGAAGCACAATAAGAGCTTTATCGAGTATGGCTTCCGTTGGAGAGAGCAGGTAGTAAGGGTTGACCCGCCAATAAAGGAAAGTGAAATGATAGATTACTTCTTGCAAGCCTTGGAGCCTACTTATTTTGGCCACCTGGTATCGACAGTGGGCAAGTCCTTTAATGAGGTAGTAAAAATAGGGAGCATGGTAGAGGAGGGGCTCAAATCTAATAAGATTATGAGTTATTCAACAGTAGAAGTAACCACCCAGGCCATCTAATGAGGGACCGGGGGAGAAACCAGAAAGAAGAAGAAGGATGAGGTAGCAACAATTGACTCAGGAACTTAGTTCGGGCCCACGATACACTACATTACACCCAACATCGACCCAACCACCAAACCTATCCCCCACACCCCACAGCTTACCATAACACTACTACCCACCCCTAGACCCTTATTTTTTCGTCCATCATGCACAAACATATCTTTCCCACATACAATGGCATATGCTGACCCTACAAAATAATTACCCAGCCCCACAAAATGCCCATCAACCTCCAAGAGCCTACCAAAACCTCTCGAGACCATATTTCCAGGCCAACCAAGCTTTTACAAATAAGAGATTGCAGAAGAAGAAAAATTTCACTCCATTGGGAGAATCCTATACCATCTTATTCCACAGGTTGAGATAGTTAGATATGTTGAGACCGATTGAAGAAAAGTTGTCAAATCTTCCCTGAGAAATCTTGATTGTTCTGTTAGTTGTGCGTATCTTTCTGGTGCCCCGTGTCATGACACAGAGAAATGTTGGCATCTGAAGAATTCTATCCAAGAGTTCATTGATTCGCATCGGATTGAGGTGTAAGCTCCGGAAGCACCCATTATTAATCAGAACTCGCTGCCTGCCCATCAAGAAACAAACATAATTGAGATAGTGTATAAAGAGAGAGAGCCCAAAAAGCCTTCGTAAACTATCATGATGATCCGAGATAGTGAGGGGAAGACGGTTGAAAAAACTAACAAGCGAGATGTTGAGGCTCGAGCTGAGTGGAACAAGAAGTGAGTCTTTTGTTGTAGTTAAGAAAGGATCCCTGGGAGATGGGATAGTGAAACAAGAAAATGCAAAGGTGGTGGTATTAGGAGTGGCAAGCAAGCCTGTTGTGGTTGTGGAACGTGCTCGCACAGAGCCGGTCATTATCAAACCTGTAACTCTATTACCAATAGTCAATAGCAGGGCCGTCCCTTAGAATTACGAGCAAGTAACAGTGACTTACAAGGGGAAAGAGGTTAGAGAAAAAGTTTGCGAAACCCATGGATTGACCCGGTCGGGGAGGTGCTTTGCCCCCGAGGAATTGAGAAAACCCAAACCCTCCAAGGTTAACTCAGTATTGGTAAAGAAAGCTGTGACTAAAGAAGAAGAAGCAGAAGAGTTTCTAAAAAAATGAAAGTGCAAGACTATTAAATTGTGGATGATTTGAGGAAGACGCCTGCTCAAATCTCACTGTTATCATTGTTGATTCATTCGGATGAGCATCGTCTGGCACTACTGAAGATCATGAACGAGGCCTACATTCCTAACAAAATATCAGTCAATCACTTGGAAAATATAGCCAACAAGATTTTCGAGGTAAACAGAGTCACTTTTTTCTGACGATGAATTGCCTGTAGAGGGTACTGAGCATAATAAGGCTCTTTGTCTTACAGTGAAGTGCGAAGATTCTGTGGTTACTCGAGTATTAGTCGACAATGGTTCAAGTGCGAATATTTTCCCTCTTTCCACCCTGAACAAGATGAATGTGGATGATGAAAGAATTCACAAGAATAGTATTTGTGTGCGAGGGTTCGACGGTGGAGGGAAAGATTCGATCGGTGACATAGTGCTCGAACAGACAATCGGACAAGTTGATTTTACCAAGGAATTCAAGGTGTTCGATGTGGGGGTCTCTTACAATTTGCTATTGGGGCAACCTTGGATCCATGCTGCTAAAGTGGTCCCCTCTACTTTGCATCAAATGGTGAATGTTTAATAGAATAGGCAAGAAATAGTTGTGCATGGTGAGGACAATCCGTATGCTCATAGTCATGCTATTGTACCATTTATCGAGGCTAATTATGACAATGGCCTTGGGTATGTTAGGTTTATGACACGGTTTCGGTGAAGAAAATTCCAGAAGGGGAGGGTGTTCCAATGCCGAAGGTAGCCGCTGCATTAGTCATGGTGGCAGTTGAAATGTTGAGAAATGGGTTTGTTCTAGGAAAGGGTTTGGGGGCGTCACGTCAAGGTATCGTACAACTGGTGTCTCTCCCCAAAAACATGGACACATTTGGTTTGGGGTTCAAGCCCATGATTGCAAACATAAAGAGAGCTAGAAAGATGAAACATAAAGCATGGGTCCTCCCCAAGCCCGTGCCGCATCTCTTCAGATCATTTGTGAGGCCTAGCTCCAAGAAGTGACCGACAATAATAAGTCCTAGTCTTGTGGTTGTTGTGATAAGGAATTGCTTGAAAGGTTTGAAAAGTTGTTTGAAGATGTGAATGTGGTAGAAGTAGGAGAGGGCTCTAGCAAGGTAGATGTGCAATTTGTTGGGACCTGTGCAAAAATCAATAATTGGGAAGCTACTCCTCTCCCGACCAGGAAGGAGTCTTGGTAGTTTGCTTTGATTTTTCTTTCAATTTCTCTGGATTATTCCAGGGTTGTAATTCAGAGTCTATGTCCCATCCATTTGGATGTATAAACCTTGTTATCTTTCAATTTCAATGAAATGTAATTTCCTTTTCTGATAGTTTTTTATTTTTTATTTTTTCTTTTCTTTTCCTTCTTGTACAGTTCTTTTTATGCTAGTTTCAATGACATGACATGCATAAGGAATCTTCGGCCCATTATTGGAAACCAATCTAATTCTGAAATAATAATTCAAGAGATAGAATGTGAAGATGATTCAGAGTATGATGGGGATGAGTCATTAGAAGAAATTATTAAAGAATTAAGCCACTTTGATGAAAAACCAAAGCCAAACCTGAGCGATACAGAAGCAATAAATCTAGGAGGCCCAGATAACATCAGAGAAACTAAAATAAGTGTCCATTTTGAGCCGCAGCTTAGGAAAGAGATAATCAAAGTATTACTTGAATACAAAGATATTTTTTCATGCTCTTATAGCAACATGCCTAGCCTAAGCACTGATTTGGTGGTTCACAAATTGCCCACTGACCCTGCATGCCCTCCCGTCAAACAAACGTTAAGGAAGTTTAAAACTGATATGAGCATAAAGATCAAAGAGGAAGTCACAAAGGAGTTTGAGGCAAAGGTCATTCGAGTCACGCGGTATCCCACCTGGTTAGTCAATGTTGTGCCGGTGCCAAAGAAAGAGGGTAAAACCAGGGTGTGTGTGATTATCGTGATCTCAACAAGGCAATTCCAAAGGATAATTTCCCACTGCCGAACATCCACATATTGATTGACAATTGTGCAAAAAATGATATTGGTTCATTCATGGATTATTACGCGGGCTATCACGTGGGGAACATACCAAGGGCAATGACAATAATTTTCCACGACATGATATATAAGGATATTGAGGTCTATGTGGACGATGTAATTATAAAATTCAGGAAGCATTCTGACCATGTCAGAGACTTGAGAAAGTTCTTCCAGAGGCCCTGCAGGTACAATATCAAGCCCAATTCTGCGAAATTTGCATTTGGTGTGCCCTTGGGAAAGTTGCTGCGATTCATAGTCAGCCGTCGAGGCATTGAACTAGATCCATCAAAGATTAAATCCATACAAGAAATGCCGCCTCTGAGGAACAAAATTGAGGTGATGAGTCTGTTAGGGAGATTTAATTATATCAGCAGATTTATTGCTCAGCTCACGACAACATGTGAGCCTATCTTTAACTATTGAAAAAGGATGATGCAATCAAGTGGACAGTAGAATGTCAGGAGGCTTTTGATAAGATAAAGGGGTATTTGTCGAACCCACCTATATTGGTCCCATCGGAACCAGGGAGGCCTTTGATTTTGTATCTAATGGTCCTAGACAATTCATTCGGGTGTGTGTTGGGTCAGCATGATATTACCGGCAGAAAGGAGCAGCCATATACTACCTTAGCAAGAAGTTCATATCCTACGAGGTTAAGTATACTCATCTTGAGAGGACATACTGTGCCCTAAATTGGGTAGCACAAAAGTTGAAACATTACATGTCATCTTACACTACTTACCTCATTTCCTGACTGGATCCATTAAAGTACATCTTTCAAAAGCCTATGCCCATGGAAAGGCTTGCAAAGTGGCAGATCCTGCTCACAGGATTCGACATCGTCTATGTGACATACACTATAATGAAAGCACAGGCTTTGGCTAACCATTAGGCCTAGAACCTGGTGGATGAAGAATATGAACCTCTAAAGTATATATGCATATCGATAAAGTGGAACAGGTCGAAAAGCCAGGATGGAAACTATTCTTCGATGGGGCCACCAACATGAAAGTCGTTGGGATAGGAAAAGTAATTATCTCTGAAACAGGACACCATTACCCATTACAGCTCAGCTCCATTTCTATTTCACTAACAATATGGCAAAATATGAGGCATGCATTTTGGGTCTGAGGTTAGCTGCAGACATGGGTGTCCAGGAAGTCTTGGTTTTAGGGGACTCGGGCCTTCTGTACACCAGATTCAAGGGGAGTGTGAAACATGAGATTTGAAGCTCATACCATACCAGCAATTTCTGCATGATCTTTGCCAACAATTCTAGTCAATAGAGTTAAGGCATATTCCAAAAGTCCACAACGAGATTGTTGATGCTTTGGCTACCTTGGCATCGATGTTACATCTTCCAGATAAGGCTTATGTTGACTCGATGCATATCTAAGTCCACGATCAACATGCTTACTGTAATGTGGTGGAAGAGGAGATTGATGGCAAACCTTGGTTCCACGATATCAAAGAATATATTTGTATGGGCGTGTATCCAGTACAAGCCACAAACGATCAAAAGATAACAATTCACCGCTTATCAAGCGGATTTTTCTTTAATGGAGGGGTATTATACAAAAGAACACCAGATCTTGGGTTGTTGTGATGCATATGTGCTAGGAAGGCCACGACCATCATGATCCAGGTACATTCTGGAGTTTGTGGACATCATATGAGTGGGTATGTTTTGCCAAAAAAGATTCTTCGAGCAGGTTATTATTGGCTCACCATTGAGCGAGACTGTATCAGTTTGGTGCAAATATGTCATCAATGTCAGGTGCATGGAGATTTGATTCACTCCCCGCCATATGAATTACATACAATGTCCATACCATGGCCCTTCGTTGCTTAGGGCATGGACGTCATTGGGCCTATCGAGCCAGCAGCATCCAATGGGCACAGGTTCATCCTAGTGGCTATTTATTATTTCACCAAGTGCATTAAAGCTAAAACTTTCAAGTTTGTGACCAAGAAAGCCGTGGTCGACTTTGTCCATTCAAATATCATTTGCCAGTTCAGGATCCCAAAGGTAATAATCACGGACAATAGTGCAAATCTTAATAGTCATTTTATGAAAGATGTATGTCAGCAGTTTGGGATTACACATTAAAATTTCACTCTATGCCGCCCTAAGGCGAATGGAGCAGTTGAGACAGCCAACAAGAACATAAAGAAGATACTTCGGAAAATGGTAGAGCGTTCCAAGCAATGGCATGAGAAATTGCCCATCGCATAGTTGGGTTATCGCATCACTGTTTGCACTTCAATAAGGGCAACTCTGTATTTGTTGGTGTATGGCACAGAAGCTGTGATACATGCAGAGATTGAAATTCCATCCCTTCGTATTGTCGTTGACGCCGAAATTGATGATGAAGAGTGGGTCAAAACCCGCCTGGAGCAATTGAGTTTGATTGACGAGAAAAGATTAACAGCAATGTGTCATGACCAGTTGTATCAATAGAGAATGGCCAGAGCATATAACAAGAAGGTACATCTAAGGATATTTGAAGTGGGTCAGTTGGCATTGAAATGTATCCTCCCTCATTAGGCGGAGGAAAAGGGCAAGTTCGCCCAAAATTGTCAAGGGTCATTTATCGTGTCGAGAGTATTGTCCAATGGGGCTTTGTATTTAACATATGTACAAGACAAGTGTGTAGAAATGGCCATCAATTCTGATAAAATTAAGAGATACTATGTGTGATTTTTCTTGGTTAAATTGTATTTGTTTGTACTTGGCATATTTTGGAGATTGGATCAAGTCATTCTGTCCTGCTGTCTAAACATTTTATCCTTTGCCACCTTTCTAAGCTTTAATTGTTTTCTTTTATACCCCTCTTTCGGAATCGACAATAAAATCAGTAGCACAAGCATGAAGGATATGTAAAAGAAAGAGAAAAGGAAAGAATGAGAAGAAAAGAAGAAAAAGAGAAATACAAAGAAGAAGTAAAAAGAGAGAAAAGGAAAAGAAAAGTGAGAAAAGTAAAACAACAAAACAACAAAAAGAAAAGAAAAGAAGAAAGGAAAAGAAGAAGAGAAAGAAATATCACAACAACAAAGCAATTTCTCACATGAACTACGTTTGACCTGATTCCTTTTAAAGATACGTAGGTAGCCTCACGGTTCGGTCCCATCAAAGTAAATTCCAAAATGTCTCCAAGCAAGAAACTGGGGCAGAAGTTGTGATTGTGGTCAGAAATATGATTCCGGAAGTTGTAAGTTTAAGTCCATGTGAATTATTTTGAGCCTTTGATACCCTTTCGTTCTAACCCTATCCAAAATCCCACGTTACGATCCAAAGAAAAACATTCCGATCAGTCTTCAAGGGATGCCAAGTCGATCGAGTAGAGGTGATTCATGTCAGGGACAACACTCCGGTACAAGCAGAAAAATAAGAGAAATGAGAGAGTCTTACTGGTGAAAACCCTCACAGGCACCGTAAAGCGATGGTATTTGAGAGAAAATGAAAATAAGAGAGTCTTATTGGTGAAAACCCTAACGGGTACCTTAAGGCGAGAGTGAGTTGAGAGATGAACAAATGAATGAGGTCTGTTGGTGAAAACCTATTCAGAACACCGCCGGATAAGCCATGTCAAGGTTCGGTTGAAGAAATTGGGCTATAGAAATCTGGGGCAACAGAGTATGGTGAATGAGAGCCAATTGGTTGGGCAGACTGGGCCGACTAGGCCGAAGTGCATGTTATGATTGTTGGCACCAGTTGTTCCGTACAGTTAAGTCTCTTTTCTTTCTAATTTTTAGTAGTCATCCAATTTTGGATTCTTCTTATCCTAAAACAACTCAAAATCATTACAATTTATTTTCTTTCGGGTTTCCATTTCTCTAAGTATTTCAAGGTCGATCTTGTTTGGGCAAGTAAGAAAGAATTTCAAAGCTTACCACTAGCTTCCAAATTGCAAAGCACAGTGTGGCCAGAGCATACCAAAGATAGCATAATGTAAAATGGGATATAAAGAATCACCGAGAGCTTTATCAGTGGAATGATTCGGTAATTTCAGAAGAGATGCAAAGATTCTGATAAAAGGGCTAGGAATGTAATATAACGGTTTGGGTACAAAACACTTGGTTCATCTAAGGCCATAGGGTTCAAAGGTTAGACGGAAAATCAGGCTGTTCATAGTCAGTTTGGAAAAGCTAGCCACAACAAAGCATGACACCAGGGAGGTGATTTTCAGCAAGAATGTCGTAAGCTAACCGCCACATTTTAAACTGAAAAGATTTTTCTTTGATTGCAATAGGGGTAGAAAACTCTGTATGTCTCGGAGGAATCCTCCATAGGGGAAAAGAAAGCACCAAGCAGGTATGACTATAAATTTTAGGACCCTCCTGGAAAATGAGACCTAGTTAAAGTTTAAAATAATTGTGAATAGCAAAAAGAGCATAAGTTGAGTCAAAGGTTTACATGTTTGAAATAGAATTCAGTTAGGAGTTGTCAGGACCCTCCTGAAAAATTGGACTTAGTTTAAAATTCAAAACAATCACGGGTAGCATAACCTAGCATAATGTTCCTCAAAGAACATAAGTCGGTTTCAATTTTGTTCTAGAGATAGGATTCATGTAGGAGTTGTCAGGATCATCCTGAAGAATGGGACCTAGTTTAAAAATAATTAGCAAAAAATAGCATAAATGAACCCCAAAGGAGTATAAGGTGGTCTCAAAGCTGGCACATTTCAAGGTAGGATTCAGTCAGGAGTTTTCATGACCCTCTTAAACAGTGGGACTTATCTTTAAGATCTCCATTAGATAAAAAAATTTAGCATAAGTGCTGTTGTATGGTAGTATAAGTTACCCGTAAATAATTGTCACTCTTAGGATGAAATTTGACTTGGGGTTGTCAAGAGCCTCCTGGATAATGGGATGTAGCTTTAATTGGCGGTCACCAGTAGATGCGACTTAGGTTTAAAATGGGCATTTAATTAAGAAATGTCAGGACCCTCCTGAATAATGGGACTTCGCTTTAGGATTTTCATTAGATAAAAATATTTGGCATAGACCTGTCATAGAGAAGCATGATAAGACTTGATTTTGATTTTTCAGAACCCTCTTGGATAGTGGGACATAGTTTTAAGGTCTGCTTAGATAACAAGAGGTAATGGAAGTCGTACCTTCAGTAGATATAACTTAAGTTAAACCTGTCTTTTAATTAGGAGTTTTCAGAACCCTCCCGGATAATGGGACGTAGTTTTAAGGACGGCTTAGATAGCAATATCTAGTGAAAGTTGTACCTTTAGAAGATATAGCATAGTGTTAAAATTGTCGTTATCTAAGAGTTGTCAGGACCCTCCTGGATAATGGGATCTAGCTTTCAATTTTTAGAATATTTGGAAGCATGACTCAGTTTAACACTCACATATATACCCAGCTACCAAACTGGGGCAGAAAGTATTCTTTGTTTTGTCTATTTTTGTTGAAATCAGGTATCCACCTGGAGAACAAGGGAATACAATTCAAGGTTTTAGTAGCCAGGAGCCCATCTGGAGAACTAGGGAATGCAATTCAAAGCTTTAGCAGTCAGGAGACCACCTGGAGAACAAGGGAATGCAATTCAAAGTCTTGGTAATCAGGAGCCCACCTGGAGAACAAGGGAATACAGTTCAATTTTTGGCAGTCAGGCACCCACCTGGAGAACAAGGTAATACAATTCAACTTTTGAGTAATCAGGAGCCCACCTGGAGAATAAGGGAATACAATTCAAAGTCTTGGTAATCAGGTGCCCACCTAGAGAACAAGGGAATACAGTTCAAGTTTTGGCAGTCAGGCTCCCTCCTGGAGAATAAAGAGAGTACAACTTAAGTGCCGGTAATCAGGAGCCCACCTGGAAAACGAGGGAATACAATTCAACTTTCAGTAATCATGAATCCACCTGGAGAACAAGGGAATACAATTCAGAGTTTTAGTAATCAGGAGCCCACCAAGAGAACAAAGGAATACAATTCAAGTTTCGGTAATCGGGAGCCTGCCTAGAGAATAAGGGAATATAATTCGAGTTCAGCAACCAAGCATCCACCTGGAGAAAAGGAAACATATTAGAACATCATTCAAGTCGGCAAAAAGGAGTTTCATAGGAAGAATACAAGTCAACGAGGCAACAAGAATCAAAAGCAAGTTTGAAGACATAAATAGGTTCTCTTGTAATCTGTAAATCATAGTTAGTCTAGCTTCTTTTATTTGACACAGTGTAATAAGGGGGTCCAGTAAGCAGTAGCAGCAGCAAGAGCAACGCTGAAATCACAGCTTCATGGTAGTCCCAGCTACCAATTATTCCTAAACTACACTGACCTGATTCCTTTTTAGCCAAGGATATGTAGGCAACCTTCGAAGCAGGGTGCGGTCAAACTTTTCAAAAATCCCACAGTATATTCAAACGGGCAAAAATCACTCGTATCCGCTCACTTATCTTTGCATGAAAATCCTTTGTGTTTCCGAGCAAAGAGGGGCAACTGTGAGCACGTGATTTTTTCCCTATATGAATTACTCCCATAATTTTAAAACAAAAATAATTTCTTTTCATTATTTGCAATTTTGTGAATTTTATGGGATTTTCTGTGAATTGTTTGCTTTTTTTTGCGCATGTTTATTTATTTTAATCAATTAAAAATACAAAAATGTGTTGCATGAGCATTTAGGAGTTAGTTGTGCATTTTGAGAAATTAATTAATAACTAGATTATTCGTAAGGAAAAATAAAAAATAACTCACTTTGCATTTTTTTAACTTTTTAAGTTTTGAATTTGGCATCTTCTTTTAATTTGGGAATTAATTAAGTTATTATAAATACTTTATTGATTAATTAGCTTAATTTTGGAAATTAATCCAGTTTAAAAGTTGGTTTAGGATTTAAATAAAATTAAAAAAAAGAAAAGGAAAATAGATTTTTATTTAAAATAAAAAGGCTGAAGACTGTAATTTGGGTCAGCCCAAACCAAAAAATACTTTTACCCGGTCAAAATACCCATTTACCCGGCCTAAACTTATATACCCACTCAGTCCAGCCCGGCATACCAAACAACCTTGTTTTGATCAGGATTTCATCTCAGCCGTCGATGTTTTTGATCAGACGGTTGAGAACTAGGGTTTATTCAATATAAGAATGTCCAAACACACCCCACCCCTTCCTCGTCTCCAAACCCTCTCCTGTAACGCTACCATCCGCCGCTGCCAAAAATCGCCCAACAGCAGCGGCAAGTCTGCAATGGCCACCAAATTTACACCATAGCATCTCATATGCCTCCTCATCTCGAATCCACAATTAGTTCCCCTCGAAACCTACCCATACTCCTCGAATATCAATTTGAAATCTTAAACCCCAGCGCCGCCAAGTTTCTCCGGTGGCGGCGCCACCATCAAACCTCCCCTAAATCACACCTTATATCCATCTTGCTCCACTTATCCTAAATCCACATTCATTTTCTCTCAAGCATCCCTAAACCCGCTCAGATTTTAGATCATGGTTCCAGAAGTCCAAGACCACAATTGATGCATAACGTTCTTTTTCATTCAAGTTTGGTTGGTTTCGTCCCTCAATAACGCTATTTATTTGTTCTTGCCAAGAACAAATGGTTGACGTTATTGGGGACGAAGTCAATGGTTTGAATCCAAGCTTTGATTCTGTCAATTAGGTAAGTCTTTTCCTATTCCTTCTGATTTTTGTTGATTCATCTTCCTTTTTATCCCCTCTTCTCCAAGTTGAGATGCATGTCTGTATTCTGGTATTTATCTAGAGGTTAATGAACCTGATTGTCTCTTATAATTTATTTTGAGTTTAAATTTGCTTAAGTCTTTGCTTAGTTTAATCACAATGGATTTGTTAATGTAATCTCTGCTTAAATGTTAGTATAAATGACCTTGGGAGTACTTGAGTGTTTGATTCATGTCCTCCATGTGAGTTAATTGATATGTTTAAATAAATTCATTTGGTATAGTATTAGCATTTCATTCTTTGATTTGTTAGCTTATTAAGTGTAGTTTTATTAATTGGACTTCATGTAAAATTGTCTCAAATTGCTACTTGCTTTCATTTTAATCCAGAAAAGTGGGTTGGATTGTTTGTGAGCTCGAGAGGTGTGCTTTTGAGGTTCAGGATTGGGCTGGTTGTCCAAATAGGTTAGCTCAAGGTCAATTTGACCCATAGCTGGTCAATATAATGTAAAATGCAGGGGTTTAAAGGGGTAGTTTAGGTAATGAAGTAGGGGAATCTTGTGGTAACCAACTTAGAAGTTTCTAATAGGTATTTTTATTAAATTTTCAGACCATGACTTGGCCAACAAGTCATACAATTAAGGATGAAGTAACAAAATAGGGAATTAACTAGGGACTAAAAGATAAAATAAAAATTTGAAGGTTTGCCCTAATTGTTTGCCTATAAAGGCATTGAAACCTTAGGCTAAAAAAAGATTTTGGGAGCTAAAAGATCCAGAAAAATAAAAATCCATAAAATTTTACTGTTCCATTGAGTTTTTAGAGGTTTTTAAGGAAAATTCTAAAAAAAATCAAAATAGCAAATTTTTCATAAAAGTTCTGCTGTTACATTGAAATTTCAGTGATTTATTTACTTCTAAAAAAATTCCTAGTCTGATATTCAAATGGGTGATATTTGGTTATTAAAGTTTGATTCAAGTTAGTTGAGGGCTGATCTTTCCTTAGTTTTGCTGGGTGAATTTCATGGGTTTAAGTGTCAAAAACTGGTTGATTTCCTATTGTTGAAGCTGTTGATTTGTGGATGTGCTGAGTTTTCACCTCTTTTCCTTTAATTTCCAGGTACACAACTTTGTAACACTGTTGGTTGTGAAGTGAAAACTTGAAGGATGAATAGGAAAGTGAAGAATTGAAGCATTGCAATGTTCCATTCATTTTCATTTTCTATGATTTATTGTCTAATTTACTATGTTTATTTTGTCTAAATCAGCTCTAATGATTAGTTCGTAGCTATCAGTAGCAGTGATGTAATGTTAGCAATCATACCATAGACCTTCAGTTCAACTTAATAGTGTCATGCATGTTTTCACTGATTTTCTTTGTGCATTAATAGGGGTTTGGTGTTCTGGTTCACTAGCAGCTGATCCGCCAGCATCGCGTTTTGAGAGCGCGTAGTTGCTTTAGGCGCGCTATTTCAATAATTTTTCTTCCTAAGCTTGGGTGCGCATTTATGTGACCCAAATCCAAATCTCAACGCTAGTTAAGATATGTCGAAAACCGCAGGTGTATTTATGTACGTGGTTCAAGACGTGTTTTAACAACATTGCACTATTCCTAAAATAAATAAAAACGGTTTAAAAGTTAAAAACTGCCCATAGGTTTTAAAAGGTACTAGAATAAGATAATTAATCTGAATATAACAGTTGAGCGACCGTGCTAGAACCACAGAACTCGAGAATATCTAACACCTTCTCCCGGATTAATGAATTCCTTACCCGGATTTCTGGTTCGCAGACTGTAAATTAGAGTCAACCTTTTCCTCGATTGGGGATTTGAACCGGTGACTTGGGACACTATTAATTATCCCAAGTGGCGACTCTAAATTTTTAAATAAATTATCTTGTTTCGGTTGTCACTTTAAGTTGGAAAAAACTCTCTTTCTACGCCCTTCGTGGGGTATAGTATAAAAAGGAGGTGTGACACATACTTACTATGTTTTACTATTCGAGCTGTTTATTTAACTGAAAGCATGCCTACTTTTTTGTATGTTATTTATATTGTCCTTGAGGAGGTTGAGTTCGTCACTACCTATCAGTCCAAATGTTGTACTTGTTACTTGAGTTGATGTGCTCACGTCACCCCCTGCACCTCGTGTGCATATTGAGGCACTTTGGATCCAGTGACGGATGTTTGATTGAGGCTGGTGACTTAGAAGATTATAGAGGTACCTGCACGGCGTTTGCAGGACTAGGCTCTCCACCTTACTCTCCAGTTATATTTCAGTTGTTCCCTTAGACGTTATATGAGACTATGTATTCTTTCTTAGATGCTCATGCACTCAGTGACACCCTGATTTTTGGGCTGGATTGTATTTATTCTTGGAATTTCTTATGTTTCAAATAGTTCTTTAACTATTAAAAACTTTCGTAAATATTTTCAAACTTATTATTATTGTGTTGATTGTTGAGTTGAGGCTAGCCTAGTTTCACGATAGGAGCCATCATAACGGGTCGGGTTTTGGGTCGCGACATATTGTTCAAATGTTAAAACTTAATAGTTATCCTGTCCTACTTTTTATTAGTTTATATAGTTCAATGTTAATGTAAGTGTATATGGAAAATGATGTAATGGTGATTGCTTTGGAAGTTTATTTTTGAATTTTGGTGTTCATGCTTATTGCTAGATGATATTTACATCTTGTATTCTCTATGTTCATGTCAAGGTCAAGTTCTTCGACAAAAGCAGTAAAAGCCTAAATGGTATGTTTTCTTTATCTTTATATATCTAAATCTTTTACTTATGTATTTATATGATATATATATATATATATATATATATATATATATATATATATATATATATATATATATATATATATATATATATATATATATATATATATATATATATATATATATATATATATATATATATATATATATATATATATATATATATATATATATATAATGTTTTAGTATACTTTATATAACTTGTAGAAGAAACTGAGAACGGAAGAAAATCAAAAAATCACGCCCACAACTTGAGAATAAAAAAGAAATCCACACTTTACGAGGTATAGGTTAGTATTCCATAAAATTCATCATAATTTAGAGATATTTTTATTTTTTTTGAATTATTTTTAGCCGAATCCCCACACCCATTTCGGTTCTAGGATATGTATCCCCATATCATAAAATTTTTATCTCAAAAGATCTAACCTCTAGATCCACACCTATGTCGGACACCCGCACCCGTATCAAAGCAAATTAGGCTATGGGTTGCACCAAGACTGCACCATATTTGTCATAGGCTGAAGGTTGTGCTTGCACCTCGATTTAAGGAGCAACTCTTTTTTTGAGCTGGGAAATGTGGAGTACAAGGTGGATTTGTGAACCCAACGGAAGCTCCAATCGGTAAGCTACTGAACCAATCCTCTGAAATACTTTGTATGGTCCATAGAATCATGTACTTAGATTAATATTTCTTCGTACAACAACAGAAGTTTGTCTGTAGGGTTGTATTTTGAGGTATAACCAATCTCCTTTTATTAGTTTTCGATTTGTCCAATTCTGGTCTGCATAGAATTTCCTTCTAGCTTGTGCTTGAATAAAGTTCTCCTTCAGGTCTGAATCATACTCTGCCTCTGGGCTAAATTACCTACCACTGTGGTATGAGTGGAATGGGGCAAGGACCCCAGGGCTACCTGTGGAGGTGGGCATCCGTATAAAGCTTCAAAAGGGGTAGTTTTGATAAAGTTATGGTAGTTAGAATTATACTACCATTATGCCAATGGTAGCCACTTATGCCAGTGTTTTGGATTGCTAAATATCATAGATCTCAAGTAAGATTCAAGACACTTATTGAGTCTCTCAGTTTGACTATCTGATTGTGGATGGTATGTTGCAGACATGTTCAACTTGGTGCCATAGACTTGAACATCTGCTGCCAAAACTGACTAGTAAAAATAGGGTCTCTATCTGTGACAATAGCGCTGGGAAGACCATGCAACCTGTAGACTTACTTGAGGAATATGTCTTCTATCTCTTCAATGAAATCCATAGCTACTACTACATTTTTGTGCCCAGAAGATGGTAGGCCTACAATGAAAACAATAGATATGTCCTTCAATAGCCCTGAGAAATGAACACTTTCATTTATCATCCTCTAATGAGTATCTCTCTCTGAAACCAATTTAGTAATGTATGCCTTCATACTTGCTAATAGAACATCATCTTAGCCCTCTTATATATGCCCAGCTGCCCAAAATGCCCTTCTAGTGGAGATTGATAGAGTGCTTCAAATATCTTGGTTTTGATACCTACTCTCATACCTACAAATATCCTATGATCATATCTAATGATGACTTGGTGCATATACTTAGGGTGGCCCATGGGATCTGTAATCAACTCAGTAAGGAATTCAATAGCTGTAGAGTCAGGATCATAATAGTGTTGTATTTCCTTTATCCATGTAAGCTCAACAGTAGTCATAGCATTTACTGAAGACTCTTCCTCTGCTCTTCTAGATAAGGCATAAACCACTCTATTCTCAGTCCCTTTCTTATATTGAACATCATAATCTAAATCCCTTATTATTGCAAGACAATAGTAATCTTCTTCTCTAGTATATTTTAAGTTTTGATGATTAGTTCTTATAATAAAATGTCCCCCTTGCAAGTAGTGTCTCCACTTCTCTACTATTGCTAATACTGCCATGCACTCCTTTTAATAAGTATACAATCCCTAATGTTTTGCTGAAGAGTGCTAATGGTTTAATCCAACGTAAGAACTGCTCCATTTCCCTTTGCACAAGCTTCGGTTTCAACAATGAATGGCTTATTGAAATTAGCCAAAGCTAGTACATGGGTAGTTGTCATGGCCTTTTTGAGTGAGTGAAAGTACACTTTAGCTTCTGCATTCCAATTGAAGGAATTCTTTCTCAGTAAACTAGTTAAGGGTTTGCTAATTACCCCATAGGATTGTAATACCCAATCAGGCCACAGAATTCTCTCAAAGCCTTCAAAGTCTTTGGAGTGGGCCAATTCACCATAGCCTCAAGTTTAGCTGGATCTGTGGCCACTCCTTCTCCAATGATGATGTTGCCCAAATACTCCACTTTCTCCTGCCCAATGAAGTACATAGACCTTTTAACAAACAATCTCTCCTTCCTTAATATCTCTCGTAATTCCTTAATATGGTCAACATGCTCAGTGATGGTGCAAATGTATACTAGTATATCATCAAAGAACATCAGGACAAATTTCCTTTGAAATTCTTTAAACGCATGAGTCATAAGGCTCTGAGAAGTAGGTGGGGCATTAGTTAAGCCAAAAGGCATAACCTTGAACTCATAGTGTCCGTGGTGAGTTCAAAAAGCTAACAACAACAACAAATCCAGTTTGATCCCAACAGGTGGGGTTGGGAGGTAGTTTGTACGCAGACTTTACCCCTACCTAATAAAGGCAGATAGGCTATTTTCAATAAACTCTCGGCTCAGGAAGGGCAAGAAGAATAAGAGGAAAGCAAGAAAAGAAGAAAGATGGAAGATAAAAAAAAAGGGAGAGATAAAGGATAATTGGCACCAAATAATAGCAACATGGAATACAATACGTGAGGAGAACAAAACCACATAACATACTAAAAATCTAAGAATATGAAGAAACATGCATGCTACTAAGACTATGGGTGAACAACTATAAACTACCTACTAACCTTCTACCTTATTCCTCAACCTCCATACCCTTCTATCAAGGGTTATATCCTAAGTGAGCTGATGCAGCGCCATGTACTGCCTAATCACCTCCCTAATACTTCTTAGACCTACCTCGACATCTTCTCAAACCCTCCAAAGCCAACCCCTCACATATCCAAACAGGAGCAACAATGCTTCTTTTCTTAACATGTCTGAACCATCTCAACCTCGACTCCCGCATCTTGTCCTCTATGGAGGCTACTCCCACTCTGTCCTGGATAGCTTCATTCTTAACTATATCTCCTGTTACACCCACACATTCATCTCAACATCCTCATCTTTGCTACTCCCATCTTCTGCACATGTGAGTTCTTGATTGGCCAAAACTTATCCCTATACAGCATAGCCAGTCGAACCACCACTCAATAAAACTTACCCTTAGGTCCTAGCGGCACATTCCTATCATACAAAACACCAGAAGTGAGCCTCTACTTCATCCATCTTGCTCCAATACGATGCGCGGCATCTTCAGTCAATCTCCCTGTTACCCTGGATAATCGACCTGAGATACTTAAAACTTGCTCTCTTGAGGATAACTTGAGATAACCTCTACGTCTGCATCATGGGTCCCATCACTAAACTTGCACTCCAAGTATTCTTTCTTGGTTCTACTCAGTTTGAAACCTTTAGACTCCAAGGTTTTAAAAGCTATTTTATGAATATCCCCTTCGTGCATCCTTATTTGATAACATCTGGCTCTTAGTTCTGTCTTGGACAACACATGTGAACCACTTAGCTTATCCATGAGGTCATCCCCACTTAAGAGACAAATGCACGCAAGACAAGTTTTCATGCTAGGAAATTCACAATTAAGAATCTCAAGCCCTATAGACATGACTTCTTTGTGACAAAGAATCAAAAGAAACAAACAGTCTCAGAGGCCAGGTACTATTTATCTCTAAGTGATTATACGATTTGTATGCTAATTTGAGGTTGTAGATTTCCAGTATTTTAACCTACAAATGTTGCGTTCAAATGTTTTACGCCCCAGGTGACAGTGAAAACTATTGGGAGAACCCAAGATTATTCGGGCCTTTTGACAATGGGCTAAGTGAATAATAAACAAAGTTGAGAGGTGCAATATTAACAATTATTAATGCGAATAGTGATATCCTATAGACAGGATCTCTAATGATTAAGACCTGGAACCTATTTATTATTTATGCTCAACCATATAGACATGTTTTCAAGGTGAATAGGATGATACAATAGCAAATGAAGTGATAAAAATCCTATAGGCATGATTTTTAGTGATCAGTGTGATACAGTAGCAAATGGAATGATAAAAATCCTATAGATAATGATTTCTAGTGATCAGTGCGATATAGTAGCAAATGAAGTGATCAAAATCCTATAGGAATGATTTCTTGTGAATTGAAATAAAGTTCACTGACATTTAATCCTATAGGCAGGTTTTCTAGTAACACGTAGCAGTAAGGATAATTGCAGCATTTAGATTTATATTTGCTAGTAGACAATGTGTGTGTGTGCACGCTTCTCTAATGACATGATTTCTATGGTGCACATATATATATATATATATCAAACGGCATATATAGCAAGTGAATCAATAAGTCCTATAGGCATATTATCTGCCACTTTTCATGCAAACAATAAGAATATACCCATTCCATATTTTTTCTAACACCCAACTATTAGAAGTTATTACAGGCCCAATAATCAATAAGATTACAAGTATTCTATAAATAATGATAATAAACCCACAACAGGTCTAAAAGAAATACCCAGCATCGTCTAGGTTTTCAACAATTCTCATGCAACAAACCAGACCTCCAACAAGGAGCCATATTCATCAATTCAACCCAGAATCCATAGAAGAGCTAAAAGACAAATTACACAACCATATTTCCAGGCATTGAATCACTTAAGACAACCAACACACACACACACACACACACACACACACACACACACACACACACACACACACACACACACACACACACACACACACACACATATATATATATATATATATATATATATATATATATATATATATATATATATATATATATATATATATATATATATATATATATATTCAGCAGATAATAGGAGGAAAGGGTTGAGTAGGATAGTTCAGGTTTCAGGGAGTGAGTAAAGACCCATATCCTAGCGTGTCAGAGTTCACAAGGGTCTCAAATGGGCCCCGAGCAGTGCTCACACTAGAGAGGTCCATATTAATGGCTGTAGTATCATTGGCTTTCAGCCGATTATGAATGAGAAGTTCAGAACATCATAAGTAACAAATGAGGGAGAGTGGACAATGATTGAGAGATAGAATTTAGGGGATACACTTATAACCTAAATTAGACATAGCCAAGTTGAGCATACAGAGCAGCTAATCAAGCAATTCATAGGACTTAGAAGTACGTTCAATAGGATTTCACCACTTAGCAAAGTAGCACATAACAGTTACATATTGAAAGAGTTAGGGGAGAAACAAGTTTGTAAGATTTGACAGAAGTTATCAAGCACAAATACACAATAATAAACAAGTTGAAACCTAAGATGTCCTAATTATGCTAAGTGTACATCCTAGTGTCATAGGACATACATGTTAACTCTCACCAGGGAACACGACTACAATGATACATGATAGGGAGCACACGTTATGACAAGCCAAGTAATCACTAAAGGAACATGTGATCAGGTGAGCTAAAGACATATTGAGGGACATATTAGCATAGAAGAAGGATCATAGTTGATAGGAAAAGGACTTAACAACAGATTAAAACACATTATACATGGAAGACAAAAGTTGCAGAGATCTAGAGCAGTGTGAAATAGTAAGCTCATGCCAAATAGTACATGTAGGAATTCTGTCATTGACACAATAGACTAATTAGCTATAGAAGGTCTAAGTTATGCCGAGGATTCATCCCAATATCATAAAAAAATTGTTCAAACGGGGTAGGGAAAACAAGTTGAAGTAACTATTAAGATCTCAGTCAATCACTAATGAGGTGAGGAATTAAGTGAGCATACTGAGTGACAAAATATCAGAGAAACATGTCATAGTTAACAAAGGAAGTTCTAACACAGATCATTACAAATGTGAAGCATTCATTACAAAGATTTAGGACAAAGTAAGTAAGCATATTTATAAACATTCAGGCACCAATATACTAGTTAAACGAGCTTAGGAGGGTCAGATTATCCAAGTTAGACTCAGACAATCTTAGAACTAGTAGCCTTAGGAGAAGTTAAATGCTAAAGAGACAAAAACAAATGAAAAATTAGCAGAGTCGTGCATGAAAGTAACCTAGAAACATGTTAAGCCATGGATTTCAAAGGTGAGAACATCTGCAAATTAAATACACATAACGACGAAATTGCAAAAGCCAAGTGGCTTGCTAGTTAAACGGTCAACAATAAAGAATAAAAGATCCACAAGAACCCAGAACCTCAATGCGTCAAAGAACCCAAGAGCTTCAAAAGAACCCTGGGCAATGAACACACCAAGAGAAAGCTCGAACAGTAGACTCTTAGAGGCCTTGGCTTTCAGCCGGCCAAAACAAAGTACAGAACAAGATATTGAAGTAATAACAGAAAAAAACTTCAAATTTTAGTGAGATTATATCGATCAAAGTCTCCTCTCAAAGGGAATGGGGAAGGGTTTATATAATGACATAAATTGGACAAGTAAACAAGGAAAACTCGTATAATCAAACATAAATAAGGAAATATTAACATGTAGAATCAATAAAAATCAGATTAGGAAAAAACAATAGGTAAACCCTAGTTGAAAGAAATCGAATATTGGCCAGAAATCTTAGCTAATCGGACCCATATAGCTATGGTCATGATGTATATAGACTAAAAATTGTCCAGATTCAATGGTTGAAGTGGAACGGACGGATTTTGAGAGATATTACTTGCTATATTTAGGCAAGTACTAGGTGATACCATGGAATAACACCTAATAGTGGAGGAACACTAGTATGGTAAGTAAATAATAGGAGAATCCCATTGTTGACGGGATTAGGGGAAGATTTGGAGAGGGCAAAGATTAGGGTTTTTGGTGGGCTGGAGGAGCATTTGAGTGCAGCTAGGTAGAGACAATGAGTCTCGAGGTTTGGGGTTGGATTACAAGAGGAGGGTTAGTTTATTAGGGGTCATTGATCATTTGAGATCAACAACCAAAATAGAAAGAGAGAGCTAGGCGAGTCATTCAAATGGGTACCACCGGTTTAGATTAGGGTTTGTTTGTCTTGGGCTAGGGAAAATGGGCCAGAGATTTGGGCATGATTGGTCCGAACTTGATACCAATTTTGGGCCAGGTTTAAAAAATAGAAATGAAGGAAAAAATAATTTAATAAATTAATTAAATAAAATATAATAATGCCATTTATGCAAAGTAATATTTAAAAATAATAGTAGAAGATTATAAAAATATAAGATATGATTTTGCCTTGAATAACATGACAAATGTAATACAATTGTAAAATATGGGCTATTATTGCAATATCGTGCAAATAGCCTGCATAATTGTAATAATAAAAAATAGAGAAAATATTATAAATGCAAAAATAATGATTCTAGGTAATTGAATCATCACAAAAAATAATTTGAAGGAATAATTAATAGATATTCAGGCAATTTAAATGCAAGAAAGATCAATTTTAAAGCCTTAGAATTATGAAACTATTATAGAAAAGGCTTGCATAAATCTTGTAAAATTATAATGATGCAAAAATGACATTTTGAAAGTATATACACTTATTTGAAAAAATATGAGGGCAAAATTAGGTATCAACAAAACTTATCATTCACAGTCATGTTGTTAAGTTCCTGTAATCTATACAAAACCTCCAACTTCCATCCTTCTTCTTTACAAATAAAAATAGGGAGGAAAAAGGGGAATGATTTGGCTGTATAATACCATTATTCAATATATTTGTGACTTGCTTCTCTATCTCATTTTTAAAAAAAAATTTACCTGTAAGGCTTGATGCTTATTGGTGTTACTACAGGTTTCAGTGGTATATAATGATCATGTGATTTTCTAGGAGGAAGTGTAGTGGGTTATGCAAAGTCATCTGCATACTGATGTAGCAAGTTGGCAATGGATACGTGTATTTCTTTTTCTGATGTCTTCAATTCAGTAGTTGGAATTGCAAACAGGAGAGCCTAAAGTGCATGCCCTTTCTTTCTTAAGTAAATGTTTAACATTTATCGCTGTCATGCTATTCAATTCATCTTGGTTGTAAATGCCCTTGATTTCCACCATCTTCCCTTTGTGAGTCACCTCCACCCTATAGGCTATAAAGTCAAATAACACATGATTGTGACATTTCATCCAATCACTTCCTAAGATCAAATCACTACCACGCAGCTCTAGAAGTCTGACTGAATCTTTAAACTCTACCCTTTGTATCTTCCACTTGAATCTTGGGCAAATGTGTAGACTCATAACTTGGTTTTCATTGGCTACAGTGACTTTCATAAGATTGACCTTCCTTATCAGATAACCCATATGTTTAGCTATCTCAAGGTCTGGGAAGCTATGAGTGCTCCTAGTGTCTTAATAAATTAGTCATGATATGCTTCTTAGATTCTCCTTTTAGGGTGATGGTATTTGGAACTTCAATCCCACACAGGGCATTGAGACTGGCAACCTCATCCATTACCACCATAACTTCATCATTCTCTACCTTCACTGGCTCTTTACACTCCTCCCCTTGCTCTAGAATTGCAGTCATTGCATTAATCTGTTTGTGTTTACATTGATGGCCTCGACGATATTTCTCTCCACATTTGTAGCAAAGCCCATGAGCTTTTTCAGATTCAAACAACTTGTTTGCCAGTGAGCTTCTTATGTTACCCTATTGGCTATACCATTTTGATTTGTCCACTGGACTGCCCCTAGTGAACTGACCCTTGTAACCAGACAACTTCCCCTTCTTATTCCAAGATTTAATCACCTTTTCTTGGTGTCTAACTTTTTCTACATCCTGACTTAACGTAAAGTAGTTTAGCATTTTAACTGTGTGCCTTATATCCTCCTTAAGCCCTTCCACAAATAACTCTAGAAAATAATCTTCAGGAATGGTAGGGTTCCTGACGAGGACCTATGCCTTTGGATCTTCAAATTTCTCAAGGTATTCATTAACTGTTCCCTTTTGTTCTGTATTTTAAATTTTCTTTTCCTATTATTGGTATCTTGAAATCTTCTGCACAATTCTTCTAAGAATACTTTCCAACTAACATTGACTTTACTCAATTGATAGAAAATACACTAAGCTCAACCTTACTAGACAAATGGAGTACTGCCTCTTCAAGCTTCTGATCTGGATTAGTGATATGGTTGTAATAGAAGTTCCTCTCACACTTCCTAATCCAAGAACGGGGATTTGCTGCTCCAATTCCTTCAAAGAAAGAAATTCCACCCTCAAGTTATGGTAACCTTGGTGATGTCTCTCATTTCCCCAAATTAAACAGACTGGTTCAATTGTGATATACTCCCAAATCCTTCAAGAGCCTGAGCTTCCATTGGAGCACTTCCTAAGATCCCTTTTTGATTGGGAAACAATTTCTCCATCATGAAATCAATTTTTCTATCTAGGTCATCAATCTTCGCATCAGTAAATTTTAATTTTTTACTCGTTTATGAGATGTGGGTTTGTAACTTTCATGGTTTTAGATCATGTTTCTGTAATTGTCATTGTATGTGGGTCAGGATAGGCTCTGATACCAAATGCAGTACTCTTAAGTAACTGAGAATCAAATATGAGAAGGATGGAAAATTTTATAGAATACTTGAATTCAATTACACTATTATGATTGAAACTGAAATTACAGAAATGGAAATGAGCTCTCGATCTTGTAGTATATTGTAATGGAAATGAAGTGGAATTAGTTTCAGTAGGAATTGAGATTGAAGAGAGAGGAAGAAGAAGAAGAATAGAAGGATTGAGTATTGGTTAGAGAAGAAAATTACCGTTCAAAACATGCCAACTAACTTGGGCCAATTCTGTTATATTGGAGCGAATGAACTAATCTGGGCCGTCCTCCAGTAACCACTCACATGAGCTTCATCTTCACCATTGGCCTTCTTGATTAGCCCAACTTATTAGCGCCCTAGACACGTGCAGTCTCTATTTCACGTGATACATGAACCCTAATATAATTCCCCAATTCCCTTTTATTTACTAATTCCATTCTCCGACCATCAGAGACATAACAGAAATGCCACTAGGTTGCCATTCTATAGAGGTATTATTTAGATATTAATCAGTGTATTCTAAATTTTAGTTTTTCAGTTTAATATTTTTCAGGACACAAAGTCATGAAGTGAAGATTTTTAGTTTAATATTCAGAACAAAATTAGTACTGGCTAATCCCTAAGTAGCATTCCTAAAACCTATCTCGCCCAGAGGACAACCCAACCGAACTCCATGACTTCGACGACCGAATGACAGGGGTTGGGAAAAAAAGCCCCACATTAGATGGGGCATAAAAATGTTAGTCCAACCAAAGAATTTTAAAAATCAGAAATAACCTGACTTATAATCGGTAATTGAAAAATAGTCACCGATTCAAAAATAATAAAAACATAGCCAGTTTTTTCGTTTATGGATAAAATCTAAAGAAACACCCTTAAAAATCCGCAAAAAATCCAGCATAATATACTGGAGTTTGAATTTTTTGCATATAAAATTCCAGTATAATATATTGGAATTTTATAATGTGGTGGAGTTCCAACATAATATCTTGGAAGTTTATACATAGGAGCTCCATAATCCAACATATTATGCTGTAATTTTCTGTATTTCACAAAAATAGTAACTATTTTTTTTAATGATTTTACAAATACTGGTTATTTTTCAATTATCAATCTGAAAATTGGCTAACCTGTGCTATTTATCCTACTATGGTGAGACTCAATGTATGCCTTTGTCGCTTGGCTTATAATTTAGTTACGCATGAATATAATGAATGGAGCTAGTGATTAATAATGTAAGCATTGTTATATGAATAATACAACTGCAAGGATTATTTGGTAAAGGTTACCTTATTGTCTACTTTAATGACATTTTGTCTTTAGATATTCTTATTCACATGCTACTAATACATCATATATAGTTAACGTTTCGACCAAAACTTGCGGGTAGCGTATCACCTCCACGTGCCTTAATAGATTCGCCCTTGAATATATATATATATATATATATATATATATATATATATATATATATATATATATATATATATATATGCTTATTTAAAATTTTATCTCATATAAGATAATGTCCATATAATAATTATACCAGTACTAAAGTTATAGCATGTGGCTACTAGCTAGGGGTGGAGCCATGATGTTGGTCGCGGACTCGATCAAACTCAATAGCTTTAGTTTAAATCTTGTACTTACATTAAGAAATTCAATAAAGGCAAAATACATAACTGAACACTTAAACTTGGTCTTTTTTGTTACTTGGACACCTAAATATAGAGTTATTCCTATCAGGCCCCTCAACTAAACCACACCCGTATCAATTAGACACTTTGTAGACCATCTGAAAAGAAAATTATAAAAATTAAACGCGTGTATTATAGTTGTCTCTAACACCTTAAAATATTCCACCTTATAGAATTAACCCCCAAAATAAATTGAAACTCATTTTCAGAAAATGAAAAACCTGACCGTCGGCACTGGCGACTTAGTGCCCTAAAATGCATGCTGAAATTTCCTCTGTTCAACTTTATTGTGTTCATGCATCTTTTGATACCCACACATTCAATTCTGTTACTACAAAGTGTCATTGGCACAGTTTTGGCTTAGTTGAAGGGACTAATAGGAACAACTCTATGTTTAGGTGTCCAAGTGACAAAAAAGGTCAAGTTTAAGGGTCTAGTTATGTATTCTGCTTTCAATAAATATATATAAATTATTAATTTATAATACAATAACTTGAAAGGATGTGATACCCTAGGTAAATTCCACATCGACAAAATACGGTAGAGATGTTGGCTATATAGGTAGGCATGCCTTAGACTCTAGTGGCGCATTTTAAAGTCGTGCGGGCCTAGATCCGAAGCGGACACTATCACTAATGGATTGGGTTGTTACATATGATATCTGAGTCACTCTGCGTGCAACCTTGAATAGTGGTAGGGCAAATCCATAAGGGAGGGTGTATATAACATCCTAGGCGAATCTTAAATCGATAAAATACAAGAGAGATGTTAGGTATATAAATAGACATGTCTTAGACTCTAGTGACGTATTTTAAAGCCGTGCGTGTCTCGGCTCAAAGCAGATAATATTACTAGTGGATTGGGCTGTTACAAATAATTATAATTACAGATTCACAAGGTTTAAATCCTAGCTCCACCTCTATTTCCGCTAATGCAACTTCACATAAGTTATATGGAGTTTAATACTGAAAGCTGAATTATGTATTAGTCATACATAAATTATCTTCATAATGCAAATTAGAGTTCTATACTGAAAACTGAAAATTGTATAGGTAATACCGAATTATTGACTCGGATTATCGTATAAGGAAAGAGCTATGTCACTCTTATCAGCTAGAAACATATCCAGGTTCCATCACAAACGTCAGAAAATGTTCCAAACTTTTCTTTTCGTCTACTTACCAATTACTAGCAGCAGGGGTGTTCACGGTTTTACAGAAAATCGATTCAAATCGAAAATCGAACCAATTTGATTAAGTAAATTTATATTATTCTTAATTTGAATTGGTTATAATTTTAAAATTTAAAAATTAATAATATTTGATTTGGTTTTGATTCTATTTTAAAAAATCAAAAAAATAAATCGAACCAAACCAATTAATTATATACAAATTTAATAATTATTTATGTACAATATAATATCTTTTTGTAAATAATTTTAAATATTTTATATATTTTATTGTTATTTTGAATTTTGGTTTATCCTTTTATATCTTAAAAGATTGCCTAAGCCCAAAACAAAAGGAATCAACCAATTTTCTTTTCAGTAAAAGATTCTAATTCTCTAACCCTCCGCACATACTTTTGCCTAACAGAAGAGTTAAAAAAACACCACAAGAGTAATAAAAACAAATTCGAATTGCAAGACAACAATAGTTAAAGCTTGAAAAAGCAAACTTTTAGTTTGTTTTTTGTTCATTCTTGTCATATAAATAAGTAAATAAACTTTCAATCCTGAAAAAAATATATAAAACATATAAATTTAGCATATTATTTTCAAATTGTTGTCTAGCGTTATTTTACTATTATCGACTTATCATTAGTTTACTAAGAGCCGAAAAACCAAATTGAACCGAACCTAACCAACAACAATTAAACTGATGATTTGTATCTAATTTAGTTTGATTCTGATTTTAAAATTTTAAAAATTTATAAAATTGATTTAGTTTTAATTTTAATCAAAAATCGATCGAACCGAACCATAAACACCCCTAACTAATAGATACCAGTTGGATACAAAATGGCCGGCTGCTAATGTTGCCTTTCATAGAGTAATATTTTCCATACCAATTCAGTCACAATATGTTATTACAATATAGAAAAGCAAAGGAAATGAATAAAAAATTAATGGCCATTCCTTTCATATACTTCACTGCTTGGCCTGCCATTAAATCTCATTGGATATTAATTTTAACATCATTCCTTCATTTGCCACATTCTTGCTTCTTGGTTCTTCATGTTTTATTTATATAATTAGCCAACTTTCACTTTTGCTCTTGAGCAGAAATGCTTACCATATAATTTTAATTTGCATGTCATGGATTTTCAATGGCTTCTAGTAATTTGGATCTGCATTAGCTCAAGCTATGGCTAACAATTCTATGATTCAACCTCATGTTTTTCTAATATCACTTCTCCAGGTACAAGATATACTTGTACTTCTCTCAATGATTCTTGTCAAACATTCTTGATCTATAGAGCTAATCAAGATTTCGCAACAATATCTGATGTTTCTTTCTTGTTTGGTTTTTCTCCTGATGTATTACTCACCTTAAACAATGTCACTTCATTCTTGAAATTGGTAGAGAGGTAATTGTTCCAATTCAATGTTCTTGTTTAGGTGAATTCTTTCAAGCTAATATTAGCTACCATGCACCTACAAACACAAAATTCTACGACGTTGCTTGGGGAGTTTTCGAAGGTCTAATTAAATCCATTACACTTTTGGAAGAAAATATTTCCAAGAAAACAAATATTTCTGATGTTAATTATGATGTCAAAGCTGGTACAGAGTTGCTTGTCCCTTTGAAATGTGCATGTCCTGATAATTTTTTTGATGTTGGAATAGAGTACCTTGTCACATATCCTTTTATATCAGGAGATGATAAAGGAAAAGTGAAAAATTCAATATTTCTGTTGAAGATACATGGAATGCTAACCATTTAAGTTTTAATCCCACTGTATTTTAAAACACAACAATTTTAGTTCCCTTAAGAGGTAAACCATCTATAAATTTCAGCATTCTTGATTCTTATCCTCCTACTCCTGGTTTTCTACCAACACAAATGCTAGAAAAATCATCCAAAAACCAGAAACTGAAGAAACTTTACATTTCAGTGTCTGTTGTTGGTTTTTTTCTGTTTGCTGCAACTTTAATTGCTTGTGGTTTATATATAAGGGCCATAAGGAAATTCAAGGCAGAGAAAAATCGTTCTTCGGTACATAAAAGCTCTGTTACTTCAGGTTCAACACCAAGAAATTCCCCTCCAACAACTACTAGAAGTTCCACGAATTCGTGCTTATCACCTGATTTACTTGCAGGAATTAAGTATTCTTTGGGAGAGTACAGCATTGTTGAATTGACAAAAGCAACGAATAATTTTAGTGAAGGAACTAATATAAGTGAAAATGTATACATACTGAAGTATTGATCAAGAAAATAAGATTTGAGGACACAAAACAAGCAATTGATGTATACTCAAGAATCAATCATGTTAACATTGTGAAACTTAAAGGTGTTTGTTATGGTGAGGATGATATTTCAGGATCTTATCTTGTGTTTGAATATCCATCAAATGGAACACTGAGGGATTGTTTATCATACTCCTTAGCTTCTCTTAGTTGGCATAAAAGAAGTCAAATTGCCTTTGACATTGCCACAGGGCTGCATCACTTACACTTTTGCACTATTCCACCTTATACACACATGAATATAAATAGCAAAAATATTTTCTTGACCCCGAATTGGAGGGCAAAGTTGGCTGTTCTTTGAGAAAAAGCTGTCATTGGAACGAAGAAGGAAATTGGAAGTATTGGAAGTCTCGGGGGCTGGATTGCCCCCGAGCATCTAGTACATGGCTCAGTGTCTGAAAAAGTGGATATTTTTGCATTCGGGGTAGTATTACTCAAGCTCATATCGGGAAAAGAAGATGTTGATGGGAATTTTTTGAGGGATTCAGTTACATATTTGGGAGGGGGAGATAATGAAGGAGGATGCTTTGAACAGTTGAAAACTTTCATTGATTCAAGCCTTATGGAAGATTATCCTTTAGCAGAAGCATTATGTTTAGTTGTTTTAGCTAAAGCTTGTATTGAAGATGATCATTTTCATAGGCCATCTATGGATGAAATAATTAAAGTTCTTGCTAGAATGGTATGATTTTCTTTAGCCGAGGATCGACAACCTCTCTACCTCCACAAGGTAGGGGTAAGGTCTGCGTATATACTATCTTTCCTAGATCCTACATGTGGAAATACACTATCATTGTTGTCAAAATGGTATGGTTTCAGAAATATATTCCATTCATTACCATATGCAATGTTAGTTAACATCAATTAGTTGTACTTTCCCTAGTAAAAAATGTAACGGTATGATCTATGAATTCTTGCTTTCAATTTGTCTTCGTTTTAATTAATACTACTTCCTTTCCATCACTAAGGTCCAGTACTGATTATAAAATCATTGATTTGATTCGATTTTTAGAGTACTTTTTGAACTATTATTGACAAACTTTTTCACCTTCAGGTTAAGGTCAAAATGTCTAAATTTAATAATCCTAATATCCTTGTCAAGAAAATAAAGTAAATAGTCCGCTATGCATATAACTAACTGGTTAAACTATTAGGGGTTGTTTGGTATAAGATATAAGTAGGTATTAGGATAGTATAAAATTTTAATACTATCTTAATATTTTGTTTGGTTAGCAAATCAGATTTAAGTTATGCCACTATTAATTTTAATGCTGGTATAGCTTATACCTTATAAAATGTGGGGTAATTAGCACTGGTATAACTTATACATTCTTCTTAAAAATTATGCAATTGTCACTTTTAATACAACATACCAAATAATGAATAAAGAACAATCCCAGCATAACTTATCCCAATATAACTTATACCGGCATAACTTATATCGGCATAACTTATACCAGTGTAAATCATATTCCAACCAAATGGGTCATTTTTTACGAGGTATAAGAAGGTATAAGGGTGATATAAAAATTTAATACCACATTAATACTCTGTTTGATTAGCAAACCAGGTATAAGTTATTCCAGTGTTAATTTTAACACCAGGATAACTTATACATTATAGAAGATGGGGTAATTAGCACCGGTATAACTTATACATTCTTCTTAACAATTATGCAATTGTCATTCTTAATACAACATATCAAACAATGACTAAACAACAATACTAGCATAATTAATCCAGTATAACTTATCCAAAATAATTTATACCGATATAAATCGCATTCCAATCAAACGATCCTTTAAATCATAAAAATTCATTACCTTGTCGGTGTATATAAGTTCAATCATCTGGCGTAGACGTATTCATGGTTCGGTTTGGATCGGCTTGTCCCTAGAAAGAAACCAAACCAAGTAAGTCAGTTTTTCAAATATTAGAACCAAACCAAACCAAACCAATAAAGTCGATTTTTTCTCAATTCGGTTTATGTTGGTTTTTCGATTTTTTTGATTATTTATTCATTTTTCTTAAATATAAGACATACACTACCAAACACATATTCCGCAGACTACATTTTCAACGTAACACTATCAAATCAATTGCTCCTTGAAAAATTTATTATTTACCAAGATATATTGATGATAATTGAATCAAATAGTGATGAATAATTTAAAGACTCAATTAAAAATATATTATTTTTAACACGAAATGGATTCTTACACTTAGCAAAATAAAATTACCAATCAAACTAAAATGTAAAAGTAAAGAAATATACTAAAAATGCAAACAATTAACATTTACCATTAAATTTTTGAAACTTTATATAAAAATATACATATATATAGGTGTAATAATAAATTTAAAATAACTACTCCTATAGTTGGTTTGGTTTGATTTTTAAAAAAAGTTAAAATCAAAACCAAACCAAATTTGATCGATTTTTAAAATTTAAAATTAAAATCAAACCAAACTAAAAAATATTAATTTTTTTGATGAATTGAATTTGATTTCGATTTGATTTAATTTTTTGGGATTTATGAACACCTCTGATCTGTCGTTTGTAATAGTGCAAATTATGCTTTGTATGCAAGGTTCAATAAAGGCAAAGGAGTTTTCTAATCCAGTTTTGGAAGAACAAATGGACTATCTGTTGGAAATATGCATGACTCATAGTCATACAAACTTTATTGTGCTTTGCGGAGTGTTTGACCTAATCTTGTCTAATAATTAATTGTTTGTTGCCTTGTTCTAATTAATGAACTAATGGGGGCGACTGCACATATAGCCTTTTTATTCTTACTGATGTTATTTAAAAATTAGTCGATATTTATTTGTCTAAAATATTAAATTAAAAATTTTAATTAATAATAGTTCATGATATTCGTATCCCGAAAAATTAAATTTAGAATACATTAACTAATTCTTAAATAAGTAAAATAGCTATCAGTCATTTCCCCCCTACATTTGTTCCTTTTGTGGGGCTGGTAGAATAAGAAATAAAGACAAATATGTCAAAAAGGCTGAAAATGAGAGGCATAATAGTACAAAGAACAAGTGCCACTAATTTATTTTGCCACAATCTATTAAATAATAAATACAATGAAGAAATACACTATATTGTGGAAAGAATTCCGACCATTTATTTTATATAAACAAAATCATTGTGACAATAATTATAAAATATGGTAAATTACGTCTAAGATTGTAGAATCATTTTCATTATTCTTTAGGATCATTTGGTCGATAGAGTCGGATCGGTCGTTTGTTTGCTGCTTGGACTGGTCTTGAATTTGTTTCAGATTCCTGCAAAAAAAAAAAAAATATATATATATATATATATATATATATTAATTCAGTGTGACGTATAAAACAAAAACTGAAAAGTGATTTAATATAATCGAATATTTTTATGATTAAGGATAATCATATATTTCTTAAAGGGTTAACCAAAATCTTAAAATGTTAGTACTAAATAATTTGGACCGAAGGTGATGTGTAGCAACTTACGTCATGAACGGCCTCGCGAATTAGCTTCATTTGCTCTCTTGTAACAGTCCTCACCTGAGAAAATATAAAGCAAACGAAATTAATTAATATTAAACTTCAAATTAATAATGTCACAAAGAATAATCAGAGCATAGAGTTATTTAATTACCTTTCTTACAATAGTCCAGACAACATCTTGAGTGCAAGGAGGAACAGTCAACGAGCCAATATATCTGTAATATTTTCTACTACCAAACTTCACTTGTTTTGGATCAATAACTCCAATATTTCTTTCCACACCTTTTGTATGTGCTAGAGCCTTTAAATCATCCTCGATCTGTAAATCAGAGATCGACCATCATAATTTTTTTCTTATATAGTCTCATCTACATTTTAATATGTTGTATTTTTTAATTACTAATACCATTTTTTATGAACATACAGGGTAGTCCAGTGCACTAATTAAGCACTCATTATGTGCAGGATTATGTTCGGGGAAGGGCCAGACCATAATGGTCTATTAATACGGAGTCTAACCCTATATTTCTACAATTGGTTGTTTCTACATCTCGAACCCTGGTTATATTGAAGCAACTTTACCAATTACGTTAAGTCTCACCTTCCCATTTATAAACATTATTGATAATTATATTTTAGGTGACCTAATAATATAAAAATATTTTACGCTATAAGTTATGTTTAGTGCGTGCATGTAATACCATAGATAAGAAGGAATCAGCTCTTCCAATCTTGTACATAATTCCAACCACTGCAGTCTTTCCATCATTGCTTTCATGCACCAAATGAACTTCCAAATCGAACCTACAATTATTCATGCACACTTTTGTCACTTTCTAAATATGAAAATTGAAGAATATAAACAAGGAAATAAAAAGGAAAGTTTATGTAATTAATTTATATTTTATAATAAGAACCTTCTTCCATTGATAGTATGTTCAGAAGGTGAGTGCCAATGAGCCTGATTGAGTTGATATTGGGTTCCATTTATCTTAATATGTCCAGCTCCACCTTCCCATCTTAACTGCATTAATAAACAATTATTCATCAAATTATCATATAAGAAAAGAAAAATAAATCATTCATAACGTTTCCATATTTAATAAACCATAACGCCCCTGTTAATTAATTCAAGGAATTAAATACACTTATGGAGGTAACGTTTCAGTTGACAAACTCTTGTAAAACTGATTCTAGGGAAGACGAATGATTAATATAATGCATCTCGAAATAGGTTCTTAATTAACTTCTTATGGTCGCAAAATTCAAAAAATAAGTTGATGATTTATTCCAGATGGTAGGTAAAATAGTGAATAACCACAGACAAAAATGATTGTATATTTGATTAATTTGATGGGTAGTAGGTTAAGCAGCTGATAGAAAGGACCTAGTTCATCAGTAAACAAAGAAAATTATGTTCATACCAATTTTATATACCATTGAGCCATTCAACTTGAAATTTTGCAAATTGAATACCATTTTAATAAAAATTTAAGTATTAAAGATTGATAATAGTATCTAAATATATTGGTTAGAGCATGTACTATAATTAAATTTTAGTTTTTGTAAGAAAAATAAGCGAAAAAGTCATTTTCTCCCTTTCTATGACAACTTACGTCATACCAAATAGTACAATACATGAACATGAGAAAACTTAAATATAACCATGAAAGAAAATTATTATTCAGAAAATTATCAGGGAATTAGCATGCTGCCGCTACGTTTCGGGTGCGTATTGAATAACCTGCTCATTATGCAATAGCTCGCAAATCACATAGAAGACACAACCATACTATGTGATGAGAGAAATCGATCCCAGGTCTCCCCACATGGGAAACCACTCAGCCAACTCTTGCGAGCTAACCATGAAAGAATTAGATCTTCTCTAAATGTGATGAGAATAAATGGAGTAAAACAAAAACTGTATTTTTTTTGTTCTTACCATCATATCATGTCCTCTATTCAAAAGAGTAGAATTGAATGGTTTGTAGCTTCTATGAAGTCTTCCCAAATGAGATACAATTTCAACCCTCTCATTCAAAAGATCAATTGGAGATTGCAATTTTCCTGAATTACACATGCTCCATTCTGTGTGAATTTCACCCCAATGAGATGGCCCCTTCTCACTTTCTTCATCGTAAGTAAACTCACTTTCATCATCTGTAATATAATTTGCGGAAAGAAATTGAAAGATCATAAGTTTCAAAAGTCGAAACTCAAAAACCAAAGCCATATTCATGCTATAAAAATTGAGAGACAAAAACTGAAACCTACCAACTTCATGAGATCTTGTAAGCAATGCAGTTGTAAGGAAAAGAAAAGAAAGGAACAAGATTTTTTTGGTTCTTGTAAGCATTTCCATTTTTTTTTATCCAACTATAGAAAAACTTGTGGTTTTATTTGTTAAGGAAACTTTACCAATAGAAGGTTGCTTATATAGAAAAATAAAGTATAGATTCTAAACTTGTGGTTTGTTATGGAAACTTTACCAATGGAAGGTTGTTTATATAGAAGAAAAAAGTAGCATTAGTTGAAATAGAAATGTGAAATTGACCAAGAAGATTTATAGCTGGCTTTGACCACAAGAATAATGTGAAGGAAGTTTCAAGCTATATTTGAGTAGCTGAGCAGGTTTGAAGTATATGTTGTTTCTACTTAGTTAAAACATAGGATAATTAATACGAGAAAGAAAAAAGACCACGGACTGTTTCCTTGATTTTTCCTAGTGCAAATTATATTCAATTTTTAATCAAAATGACCCTTTTCCTGTTTCTTTTTGTCTAATTAAGATGTATGAGTATCATGTGCTAATTCGTAGTCATCATGTTGTTGCACCACTACCAAGGTTCATGTCTATGATATAAGGATAGAAAATAAAACTTAAAAAAAATGAAAAAGATGAGTTTATCATTAGACGTAGATAAGCATATCGCTCTGTAAATATATGTAAGTTCAACTGAATTCATTGGACAAAGGATGCTTGCTCTAGTGGTTGAGCATCTCCATCGTCAACCAGTAGATTAAGAGTTCGTGAGACATGCCGAATCGTAAGCACAAACACTATTGATTCTTGTTAAATCTCCTCGATTAAGAGAGGAATTTGCAGAATTGCAGCAGAAATGAGCTAACAGTAATGGAGCTCGAAGAGAAATAACAGATAGAGAAGAAATCAAAGTGATCAATTTACATTTTGCTTCTATCTTGCTCAATTAAGAAAATGAACTCTTCCAATAATATATATACACGTATCTGCTAATCTCCACTAACTGATTCAGTTAAATTACAGCTGGCTAATTATGGTTTTCACTAACTAACTACAGTTAACTAAAGCTGATTATGGTTAAGTGACTTCAGTGCATGCAGTATCCTTTACCCCCCCCCCCCCCCCAAGCTAGGGTAAATTAAGACATTCTTGATCCCTAGCTTGGATACAAAGTAGCTGTGTTCGCGAATTGTGAGGCCTTTAGTGAGGGGGCGGATGTAGCCAAGTGGATCAAGGCAGTGGATTGTGAATCCACCATGCGCGGGTTCAATTCCCGTCGTTCGCCAATATTTCTTTTTCTGCTTTTGTGTTAAGCTTATCAATTTTTTTTTAATAAATGATTGGCTACAAAGGGATTTTTTTTTAGTGAACGTGTCACAAGCTTACTCCTATTTTTTTTTTTTGTAAAAACGAAGAATTTAATTCTATTTTCTCTCCTATTTACTACGGCGACGAAGAATCAAATTATCACTATATTTATTCCTTTTTCTACTTCTTCTTCCAAGTGCAGGATAACCCCAAGGGGTTGTGGATTTTTTTCTACCAATTGGGGCTCTCCCTTCACCACCCCATGATTGAACTTTCTCACGGATGAAATGACAATCAATATCAATGTATTTTGTGCGCTCATGAAAGAAGAGATTTGTAGCAATCTAAATAGCAAATTTGTTGTCACAAAATAAGTAAACTAGCACCTGAGTGTCCACAACAAGCTCCTTAAACAGCCCAACTAACCACACAATTTCTGCGATAGTAGAGGCTAAACTCCTATACTCAGCTTCAGCAGAGCTTCTAGAAATAGTGGGTTGTTTTTTGGATTTCAGGGCACCAATAAATCTCCAAACTTTAGCAAGTAGCCAGTGACAGAACTCCTAGTGTTAGTGCAAGCTACTCAATCAGCATCACAGAAGGCATGTAGATGAAAGTAAGAGGTTGATGACATAAGGATCTCTTGCCTTGGTGCCTGCTTAATGTATCTCACTAGACGCAGTGCAACTGCCGAATGGGACTGCTAAGGCGAATGCATGAATTGGTTGGGGTATTGCACAATAAATGTAATATTCGGTCTAGTAATGGTCAAATAAAACAGTCTCCCAAGCAGTCTCTGATAAGGACCAGGATCATCTATGGGAGGATCATCATGAGCTCTAAGGTGGAAGTCAAACTCAATAGTGGTAAGCCTTTGGTTGAGCTCAAAAGGAGCACCTACAGGCTTTGCTCTAGATAATCCCAAGTGTGATATGAGCTCAAGTGCATATTTTCTTTAATGAATTAGTATTCTATATTTGCCTCTTGCAAATATTATTCCCATAAAATACTTCAAGGCACCTAAATCCTTGATCTTGAAACTCTGATGCAAGTTGGACTTAGTTTCTTGAATCAGAAAGGGGCCATCACTAGTGATTAATAGGTCATTCACATAGACTAACATCACCACAATATTTCCAGCAGACCTTTTAGTGAATAAGGAATAGTCCAGGTGACTTTAAAAGAGCATGAATAAACTTGATCTTCCATTGTCTTAAGGCTTGCTTGAGTCCGTACAAGGACTTGAGCAGCTTGCACAGCTGAGACTTAACATGTGGATGACTGAATCCTTGAGGCAAGCTAATATAAACTTCTTCATCTAAATCTCCTTGTAAAAAGTTATTATAGACATCCATTTGATGAATGTCCTAATGCTAGCTGCTGCTATAGAGATGACTGCTCTGATAATAACCATCTTAACAACTGGAAAGAAAGTATATTGGTAATTAAGACCCTTTTGTTGAATGTACCCTTGGACAACTAACCTTGCTTTGAATCGTTCCACCTCTTTTGAAGCTTTATATTTAATCTTATAGACCCACTTTCACCCATTAGCTCTTTTTTCAGGAAGTAAAGTAACTATATTCTAGGTTTGACTATCATCTAAAGCTTTAATCTCAGTCTACATAACTTCAATCCAGCTTGGATCTTTTACAGATTGAGCATAAATGGTAGGTTCTACTTCAATAGAGAATCTGGTAATGAAGCTCTTATAACTGAAGGCGAATGAAGAATAACTCATCACATCTAATAAGGGATATAAGCAAGTTGTTGCAGCATGCTTATTACCAGGAACAACATAGTCCTTGAGCCATATATGGTTTGGAAGATCGAGCAGACTTTCTGATGGCCGAGCCTTCAACTACTGATGATTGAACTACTGAAGATCACCTGCAAAGGGTTGAGCTTGTGACTGTGTCGACATCATAGGTTGATTATCTGGTGACTTTACAGAATTAGGTGAAGTAGGTGATGGTAATGTAGAAGGAATCAAAGAATGTGCATGTGGTATGGCTGTTTCATGTGGCAATACAGCTGAGAAGATCTCATCTTCCACAAGCAAGGGAGCTGATCCTGTGGTGACAGACCAAGAGTCTTGTCTTGCAAAACTGTCATGAAAACGAAATAGTTTTCATGACATTGAAAATCTCTACTGATAAACACTGTCTTGTTATCAATATCAAATATTTTGTATCCTTTCTAAAAAATACCATAACCTAATTAGATAGCCCTTATGGCTCTATAACTGATCTTGTCATGCCTAGGAAGTTTACAAGCCAAGCATCATATGATTCTCGTGTGTGACAATGTTGGTACCTTCTAATATAATAACTCAAATGGTAACTTATTTCCCAGAACAGTGGAAGGTACTCTATGAATGATATATATTGCAGCCTCTGCACAACAACCCTAAAGTATGCTAGGTAAGTGTCTTTGAAATTTTATTAATCTTGCAGTTTCAAGAATATGTCTATGTCTCCTCTCCACCACCCCATTTTATAAGGGTGTGTATGGGCAAGAGCTTTGATGTATTATATCATGCTGGCCAAATAATTATCACAGTTTGAATTAAAGAACTCTAAGCCATTATTAGTCCTAACAAACTTAATTTTGCATTCAAATTGGTTGAGAATCATAGCAATGAAAGCCTTAAGCACACCAGAAACATCAGATTTGACATGCATAAAAAAAATCATGCCCCACCTGGAATAATCATCTACCACAATAAGAAAATATTTCATACCGTCATAGGTATCAACTTTGTAAGGCCCCCACACATATAAATGAAGTAGCTGAAAAGGAGCAGTAGCTCTACTAGTACTATGCTGGAAAGCAGTTCTAGTCTGTCTAGCTAATGGACAGACTTCACAATGATTTAAGAAAAACTATACTTATTCTGATAAACATGAATTTTTTTAAGACTGCCACTGGTACATAGCCAATCTCCTACGCATAATCTCTGGATCTGATGCTTCTTGGACTGCCATTGAACTGCTAGAGTTAGTTACTGCATTGTTGCTCTAGGACTTGAACATATATATAGACCTTCCTCTTCTCTACCAACGCTTTCACATTCCCACTGAAGAGATCATGGAAGAGAAAAATCTAGGATAGAAAGATGCAAAGAATTTTAAATCCCTGGTGAGTTTAGATATCTACAGTAAATTGAACTTAAAATCTGGTACACATAGAACATCTGTGATTACGTTACCTTCAGACAACTGAGAACTTCCAACATGGGATATCTTAGCAGAATCACTTGTTGGCATCTGAACTTGACCATTATTTCCTACTTAAACATCATCCAACAAGTGTTTGTTACTAGTCATATGATTGGTTGCTTCAGTATCCACTATCCAATCACGACTAAATTTATGTTCCGAAAGTAATATACCTTCCATATATGCACTCTGACCATTGATATCACCTATTGTGGTTTCGCTTATTATGTTCGAGATTTGAGTGTATTGATTTTGAGTGAAGACCGGAAGAGAGGCACAATTGGTGGTAGTTATTCCTTCAGACTGTGCCATATTTTCACTCACAGGTTGCCCCAACCTATTAGCCTTAAATTCTATAGGATAACCAATTATATTATAGTAATTTTCCTTAAGATGTCCCTTCATATTGCAGAAGCCACACCTCATGAGCTTATACCAATTTTCTTTTATGTGTTCACGTAAATGGCATTAATCACACCACAAACTATACTTCTTCTTCCATTTATACCTTGTATTATTAGATATAAACAAGGCTATGGAATCCAAATTTTCAGAGACAACATAATGTCCTCCAGCTACAATTTTCTAGCTCTCGTCTTGAAGAATTATTGCGTAAGCCTGATTGATAGTTGGTATTTTTGATTTCATCTGTACTTGTCTTCGTACTTGATTGTATCATTCATTCAATCGCATCAAAAATTGCCATAAACGATGTACTGCTAGTGTTCAATATAATTCTTTCATTTGTCACAACAACTCAGAGGTGGCATAATTAAGTCATATTCATCCCCACGATCTTTTAGCTTCGAGTAATACACTGATACTGGTGATGCTCCTTGTGTAAGAGTGAAGATTTCTCTATGCAAATAGTACATTCGCGATGCATTCCCTTTGTCAAATCTCTCACGCAAGTGCGACCCAATTGCATGTGCATTGGATCGAAATAGCACTCCGCTTAGCAAATCCCTGCTCACATTGTGCATAATCCATGATTCACAATTACATTATATTGATCCTAGAGGTTCACATACTTTTCTCCATATGTGTCTCTAATGATAAATCCATCAACAAAACCTAGCTTATTGTGTATGAGCATAGAGACTTCCATTACTTGATGCCAAAAAATATAATTTTCCATTCGAATAAGCTGAAAACCAAGTGACAAAACATTCGGAGTATCCGATGGGTGCAAATATAACGGGTTATCAATTACATTTGATTCTCATTCAACAATTTTGTCAATCGCTATTGATGAAAATTAGGGTTTCAAACGAAAACACAATCAATCTCTCGATCTTCACCACAATTGCGATAAGGACCCGAGATTTGATCACGTATTGCTCTGATACCATGTTAAATCTCTTTGATTAAGAGATGAATTTGCAGAATTGCACCAGAAATGAGCTAATAGCAATGGAGCTCGAAAAGAAAGAACAAATTTAGAAGAAAATAGAAAGATCAATTTACTTTTTGGTTCTATCTTGCTCAACTAAGAAAATGAATTCTTAAACTAACATATATACACGTATCTGCTAATCTCCACTAATTGATTCAGTTAAATTATAACTGACTAATTATGATTTACACTAACTAACTACAGTTAACTAAAGCTGACTATGGTTAAGTGACTCCGGTGCATGCAATATCCTTTACAATTCTCCTAAAGCGATAGGGTGGTAACAATGACGGATTCGGAATTTTTAAATGTGTTGGTGCTCAACTATCTTTAACTAAATATCTACTCTCTTAATAGGTGCTCAGTCAATATTTTTGTATATTAGTACTACTTTCCAACATAAAAATATATGGTTTCAGAATTTTGGTAAACACAATCAAGTTTGAGCACCCATAAGCTTCAATATAGATCCGCAACTAGGTGGATAATGATTAAAAAAACTTAACTCATTGTTTTTTATCTAATTACGTAAATACGTAATTATCTAGGTTATTTACATATAATAAGGTAACATTTAATTTATTTTAAATTCATAGTAGATTATGAATTCACTAAGGTAATAAATATACTGTCGGACCTATATATAACAATTGTTTTTTATAATAATACTTTACGATAAATTGATTTTTCATGTTATATTATTGTATTTCTTTTTGTAATAATACTTTATTATAACAACAAAAAAATATCAGAAGGAACGAGACTATTATAGAAAAGTTTGACCTTGTAAGAAAATAAAGACAAAAACAAAGAGAGGCAAAGGGCGACTTGCTGCTGCGTGGAATGCAAGGGCTTCACATGCCAATATTGACCATTAACAAATACTATAAGGCCTCTACTAATATATGTTCTTTTATAATTAGTACCAAAACACTTCAGATAACACCATAACAAAATTAAACCTTAACGTATTATCACGTCTTTCAGACAAAAAAATAACGTTTTTTGTTGCCAACCTTCTAGACATCTTTTGAGAAGCCTTAAAATTAGACACTGGTTGCGTATGTAGTGACCTCTTAATTTTTTAATACTTTTTGTATAGTTAATTATTTGATATTTGAAGTTGTTCTTGACTTCTATAAGTAAATATGCGGATCATTCCGATGACCCAATCAAGTATTTCTAGATCTTTATAAAAAATGTAAGATATCTGCAAAACAATATAATATTTTTTCTTTTTTGTAAAGTCATTTTTTCTATTCAAATTATAATTCGGAATAGGAGATCATTTCCTCATACATACTGATATTTTAGAGGCTGGCAATGAGTTTTTGAACCATACGTACATATATATGCCCCTAAATCTGTCTTATGGAAAAGCTTATACCCATTTAATGCTGACACCAAATTAATGAAGAAATATTTTAATTACATAAACATGATTAATTGATAGTATAGTTAGATCTAGAGGTGGACTTAGGATTTTAACGCGACGGAGACACTAATATTCTGCTCAATTAGTGTTCCTAAAGATTTTTAGTGTTCAGGGTGCCAAGTGATTTAAATTAATCATTTTCAAAGTATACACATATACACATACAAGATCTCTGCCGAAGTTTACGGGGTCATGTAACCCCTCAAGTTTATACTTAAGTCCGCTTCTGGCCAGACTTCTCTATAACAACATCCATATATAATAGCACTTCACTATAAAAGTTAAGCTTTTCCGAAATCAAATTTTGTGTTCTGTTATAATGTGGTAGTAATTGCAAAAGTAGGGGGCGGCAACTAAAGAGATAGCGAGACTGATCGCAATTTCAAGAATAGGTTGATTTTCTTTCATTTTTGTTATGGAAAGTGAAAGTCATTTTGTTTAGTACGAGATCGCTTCACACCTCGCGATACTTACACCTCTCGCCTATCGAAGTATATATTTTATATAGCAACAATGTATTATAACATTCAAAAATATCTGAAACAAATATGTTACAAAAGTTTAACGTATGCATTTTTAAGTTTGTTAAGGTTGAATTTATAGATTTGGTGAAACACATCTATGAGGAATACCCTTTCATGCCTAATATTTGCATCAAATCAAATACTATATTTAACCCTAAAAGTCAAAAATTAAACAGGAAATATACATTGTATTAATTAATCATCTTTAGTATAAGAAAATTGTTTATTTAAAAAAAGTCATGCACTTTTTCCTTTGATCCGTTTGTTTTTCTCATAATTAGGAAGAAAGCTAATGCCCCAAATAACTGGTCGCCAATTTTTACTAGAGCACTAACGGGGGGTTAAAAAATGATTTCTTACTACAGCACCACATAAAAAATTTGAAACATAATTGACGAAATGGACCAAGAGCAGTATAATGATGTGCTACGACATTAGTGAAACTAAGAGAAATTATGGAAAATGATATATAATCACAACTAAATATTGGTATAACCATTTGATATTATGAACCCATTAATGGTCCGACTATTCTTGTTGCATAAGAACCATTTATAGAAAATTCTTCCTATTAAAAATTTCTATTCATAAAATTCAAATCCGAAACTTCTGATTAAAACGAGAAAGATCGCATCCATCTTATTACACCCGGAAGGAAACTTTTTTTTTGTATCTAATGGGGAAAAATATTGATGTAGAAAGGAACTTTCGTGTGAATTAAAGCTTCGTGGCTTTTTGTCCAAGGAAAGGAGAAAGGAATAATTATCTTGAAGAATCGTACAGTATTACTTAATTGAGTAGGTTAAAAATTTTCTTGGAGGCTGCTCTGATTTTCAAGAATTTTTCTCCACCATTTTCAAATGTTTGTTACACCTGTGTTATTTGATTAAGTAGAATATTATGTGTCAATTTACTTGATCTATTCTTTTCCCACATGTTTTTTTTATTGTCTTTTCAATCCCATTTACCGATTTCTGTTTTACTTTTCGATTGTGCAATGGGTGAAAACAACTTTTCCCCTCAACTTAATGTGAAAAATCAAACTTTCCTTTTTTTTAAAAAAAAAAAAAATCTTTGGATTATGAGTATTCTTGTACTCTAGTTGCAATTTCTTACCGTTGATTGACAATTGAATTGATCCATATAGTTCCACACTTCCATAAAGGCTAAATGTGTTTTGCCATTTTAATTGACAACTTCACTCTTAAAATTTCTTTCATTCCCTAACATAACATGAAATTTGCAATAAAATGAAATTAGACATCTTGAAAATGTAAACCTTATACGTGTCGAAAACTTCTGTTATTCATAATATGATGATAATTAATCTAAACCTTTTTATTCTCAAAAGCAATAGATCTAAACCTGTTACACAAAAGAAATCCTTATATTGCATTCCTTATGCTTTATACCAATCCTTATAGATTAACAATACTCAAATTACACTTACTAAGAAGATACCTAAAAGCTAAAGCACCTGGAAGAAGAAAACTCATTTACCTACATTCTGAAATATATTGAATTCTTAATCAATTATATCAATTGCCATATGTCTATTGAGTTCAATATTAATCCTAAAACTTAGCAAGACTACACTTTTCAAGGTCTTTTATCTTTTGCTTTAATTTGAACTTTTATAATATTGTTGGTGTACCACTAATTTTAATGGAATAAAGATGCATTTAGAATATATTATTTTGCTTAGATAACAAACATTATTTGCTTTTCCTTCCACGTGGCCCTTAAATAGACAAACATAAATATGATTGATTAACAAAATGAGCAAAGCATACGTGAGAACAAAAGTTGAGCAATAAGTTGGTATCTACACAATTTCAACCACAAAAAGGTCAAGGAATAGAATTTCAAAAAGGAGTCCCGGTCTTATTTTAATCTGGCATATATTAGCAATAAAAAATAAAAAGACAAACTATTAATTATTCAAACTAGTTGAGCTGTGCATATGTAATATATAATAGAAATTTCACACACGATTAGAAAGTTTATTCAAAGCAAATTCTTTTTTCATCAGTTTCACATTACTGTACTCCTACTAAATCACCAAGTCATTTCATAATTTTCCTTGTTAACTACCTAATGATTCAACAAATCAAAATTAAAGTTAAAGGGAAAAATAAAATAATGTAAATGCCAGCAAGCAGCAAATATTTTTCTTTCTTCTGTTTCATTTCCAGACTTTCTTGAATCTTCTTTCTTTGCTTTACCTCTACGAATGAAATTTTTTCTTTTTTGGTTCGATATTATTAATTTATGTGATCGTAGGAACTAAAAGCTTAATGTATAAGAGAAAGTATAACTTTTAATTAATTTATTTAATTGGTTCTCTCTCAAGGGTGGACCAATTCTATTTTTCACGGATAAATACATATATGCAATTTCATAAGTGAGAGATTTGAGTCCATGACCTAGCCTGCTGGCTGCTCCTATATTATGGTAAATAGTGTGATCATTGTCTCTAAAACGGTCCAATTTCATCGTAGGCTATGATGATGCCCAGCACCATTGTTAGGTAAGTTAACAATGATTAAACTAGTAATTTTTTATTTAAATAAATTATTAAGTGGATAATACTTTTTCATTTGTTAAAAGATTTCGAAATTTACCAATGAAACAAAGTTAAACGGAAGTAACAAATACAAGCCATAACCATGTATACAATACCAAAATCATAAGTCTACTAGCGTGTATGTCCAGACATAATGTCACAAGCATGTGGGCAATCTAGTAGAATGTACAAAAAAACACTAGCCTATTGTCTGAAAGAAAATATATAGAAGAATAAAGCATAAGAAAGACTCCAGTTGCTGCAGAACGGCTCAGGAAGCAGCTCATCATGAAGTCTCAGGATGGGGATCAAATATGCGAGTCAGACTAGTGGCCAGATGCACCTGCCTCAAATCTTGTACAATTAAGTACAAAAATATAGCGTGAGTACATAAAAATATGTACCCAGTAAGTATCTAGTCTAACCTCAAAGAACTAGTGCTGAAAGGTCGACTCCGACACATACTAGGGCTAACAATATAATAATGTGAAATTCTAATTAAGCATGATATATAGAGATAACAATAGAACTCAGAGCAGGAAATAGCTCAATTCTTTCATCATATTTAAGCACCCAAAAATCGTTCCTTCATTTAATACAAATGATCACCCAACGAGGAATTTATATAAGTTATGAAAGGGACTTCCAGTTCTATTATCAAACACAAATTCCACCGCAGACGTTCGGCTCGATCCAACATAAATGTAAATTGTGCATTTCCAAGGGCCAAACAGTGCAACCATAGATGCACCTATTTACCCTGCTCACGAATCATACATGTGACGCGGTCAAATATAAATTTATCGTTAAATCATAACCCTTTCTTGATTCTTTTTAAAAATAAAGAAAATTCAACTTGAAGCTTTTAAATCCTTGGAAATTCTCAACTTAATTCCATTCGCTACAATAAGCAAATATAATCAAATATGGTGTTTACAAAGCATGGAGTAAACCTAAAATTATCCGGGCATAATCAGGAATATTAGCTACATACGGACTCTCGTCACTGTGTGCGTATATAGCTCCCACAATTAATCATATATTAGTTAAGTTCATTTATGAAAAATTTTTTCTCTTACAAGGTTAGAAAAGAGACTTACCTCATCTCAAAGCCTATTTCCAAACTCAAGAATGCGCTCAAACCTTCGAATCGGAGCCGAAAAATTCAAAATGATTAAAATAGTGTTACGACCAATCAATATATGTTCAAAAGTTTATATTCTAACTATTAAAGGGATTACCCAGCCCAAAATGCAAGATTCCTAACATTCATCCCCGGGCCCACGTGCCCGAATTCCTGAAATCTTTTAAAAATATTATTACCCATACCCTTAGGAACATAAAAATATGATTTCCACTAAGTTTCATAATCATTTTCGTGGTAAAATCTCATTTTTATCAAAACCCTCATAATCTAAGCTCTCATCTAGCTGAATAGTGTTGAAGTCTAACACATGTGACAAGTCGACGTGATATCTCCGGAGCATAGATACGTGAAAATTGGATGAACCCCTTATAGGATGTGAGGCAAAGCAAGCTCATAAGAGACCTTCCCAAATCGTCTCAACACATTAAATGGGCTTATAAACCTGGGGCTTAGTTTTCCTTCTTCCTGAATCTCATAATAACCTTCATTGGCAAGACTCTTAAGAGAACCTTGTTGCCTTGTTCTAATTAATGAACTTTTGGAGCAAGTGCACATATAGCCATTTTCATTTATGTTATTTAGAGATTAGCTAGTGCTTATTTTGTTCTGAAATTTTATACTAAAAATCTTAAATTCATGACAATTCATGATACTCGTATCCACAAATTGAATTTAGGAAGTATTGACTAATTCTTAAATAACAGTCCTGTAAATAGCTACCATGTTTTCACCTAAACCCATGATTTCTACCAATCTGCATGTTATAATCTACCCACATACTATGTATATAGCTCTCGTTGTGTAAGAATTACTGTCACAACCCTAAACCCGATAACGATATGATAACGCCTCTCGTGAAGAAGAGGCCAGCCGACACTTTCCATATTCCAATTTATTAATAGTTCAGCATTAAGAAACAGTCTAAACATGATAAAATAAATTCGAAATAGCAGATAATATCATAAATACGCGGATGAACACCCATACACAGCCTGATACAGGGGTGTCACTAATCATGAGAATCTATAAGTCATAATACAAGCCTGCTAAGTCTGTAAACTCGTACAACTATCTAAACAAGGTAGAAATGATAAAGGAGAGAGATAGGGGACTGCGGATGCCACGTAACTACCTTGTGAACTCCGAATATCCACCTGAAGCTGGAAAGATCAGCACTCGGGAGTGGAACCATCTACACCTGAATCTGCACACAGAGTGCAGGGAGTAAAGTGAGTACTCCAACTCAGTAAGAAACAAATGCAAATAAAAGCATGAAAACACGTAAGGCACAAAACATTCTAAATGAAGCAGTAAAAACCATATAAAAACAGTAAACCAGTTAAGAGATAAGTAAAAGTCCTTTTTCAGAAAGTAAGCATATAATTGACAAGAAATTAAGGAAAAATAAACACGTAAAGGTTCGCCCTTCGGGCACTGTATCAACAAAATCGTCCCTCGGGCAACATCTCAGAACAATACAAGAACTTCGGTCTCAATCTCACATCACAATAGGTACCCGCGCTCACTGGGGGTGCGCAGACTCCTTGAGGGGCCCCTTACGGATCTCGGCCTCATATCAATCAAGCCACTTTGTGGCGTACATATCTCAAGCCCTAGGACCCAAATCAATATCAGTGTTTCCTCACAACATATGCCCTAGGCCTTAATCAAAAATCCTCACAAGCCATTTGGGCATTAGTAAAACAATGTTTCTCAGACCAAACATCTTTTGAAATATCATTTAAGTATTAAAACTGAGTAAATATTGTTGAGTATCAAAATAGTAGAAAATAGTATGACTGAGTTCAAGTATAAATCAATAAAGTGAGGAAATATCAAGAAAAATATTCGAAGGGTTCCAAATAGTTGGCACGAAGCCCAAATATGGCATTCAGCCCAAATAATGATGATATGAAATATATTTCAGTCAAATACGTGGTAAAGCTATCAATCGGGACGGATCAAGTCACAATCCCCAATAGTGCACGACCCCACGCTCGTCATCAAGAGTGTGCCTCACTCACCTCAATATAGCACTACAACGTGCAATCAGGGGATTCATACCCTCAGAACATCATTTGCAATCATTACTCACCTCGAACCTGTCAAACCTCTAGCTCAAAATGCATTTTCCCCTCGAAACAACCTCTACTCACGTCGCATCTATTCAAAATCAGATCAAGGACGTCAAAATAAGCTAAGGGAACGAAGCACAAGCAAAAACAATCGATAATTGATACAAATCCCAAAATCACCAGAACCCGACCCTAGGCCCACATCTTAGAATTCGATAATTTTTACATCAGTAGATTCCTCATCTCCCCACGAGTTCATACATATCAAAATTTTTGAAATCCGACCTCAAATGGTCCATCAAATCCTCAATCAAAAGTCTAAATTTCCAAGCCCTAGTTCTTCACCTTTTGGCTTAATTTCCATGTTTTGCTAGGTGGAATTCACATAATAATCGAGTTTTGAAGACCAATAATACCTCTTCAATCCTCTTCAAAAAGCTTAAAAATCGACCAACAATGGAGGAACTTAGCCTTAAATTTGCGGAAATGAGCTTTTAAAACATTCTGCCTAGCTATTAAATTTCCTTCATCGTGATCGTGGGACAACCTTCGTAATCATGAAGCACAATTCCTCTGTTCCCAAAATTTACTCTATGTGAATGTATGAAATACCATGCGAACGTGATGCTCAAACCTTTTACACTACGGGATCACAGACCAACTAACCTCCAAGCCGACACCCCTAGTCCGCTTAACTCTACGCGAACGCTACCTTCACTATGCATTCGCGAGGAACAACTCCTCTACCTTACCTGATTGCAACACACCCTCCGTGAACGCGAAGAACAAACAAGATTGCCCCTAAAAAGCTTCTACGCTATCACGAGAACTCCTATACGATCGCGAAGAGTAAAACTCTGCAAAAGCTGAACCTGCTAATCTACAACATCTCCAAGGCATGAAATGGTCCGATTGACCATCTGAAACTCACCCGAGGTTCCCGGGACCTCAACCAAAGGCACCTGCATATCCTAAAACCTTATTTAAACTTGTACCAATCTTCAAAACACCTCAAACAACATCAAATCAACCAAAATATATCGGATTCAATCCTACGTTTCTAAAATCTTCTGAATTTCGCTTTTGATCAGAAACTTAACCAATCCACGTCCGAATAACCTAAAATTTTGCACACCCATCCCAAATGACATAATGAAGATTCTACAACTCTTGAAATTCCATTCTGACTCCTATATAAAATCTCGCCTACCAACCTAAAATCACCAAAATATCAATTTCACCAATTCAAGCCTAATTCCACTCCGGACCTCCAAAACTCATTCCGATCACACTCCTAAGTCACAAAATCACCTTCGAAAGATAACCGAACCATTAGAACTAACATCCGAGCCCTCTAACACATAAGTCAAAATTCGATTGACTTTTCCAACTTAAACTTCTTGAAAAGAGACTAAGTATCTCTAACCTTAACAAAATCATTCCAGATTCGATTCGACCAATATGATACTACAAAACACGGATAAAAAAAATATAAAGAAGCAGGAATGAGGGAAACAGAGCGGTAACTCATGAAGACGACTGATCGGGTCGTCACAATTTCTTACCTCAAAGTGTTGTGTGAAATCCCTTCTCTAAGAGCTCCAAGAATCGCCCAAGAATGGAATAAAATGAGTTAAAAATGTCTAAGTCCCATATTAAATGAAGGTTCTGCCTTCTGCAATTCCGCACCTGTGGAGGGACATCTGCTACTGTGGTCAAAGGCCCGCTTCTAAGGAGGAGCCTAAGGCTGGCTAGTTTCACTTCTGTGGGCGGGGTCTCGCTTTAGCGGCTCAATCTGCTTCTGCGATCACTGCCGATGCACTTGCACTTTTGCAGGTGAGGTCCCTCTTCCGCATTTGCGATAACTGGGCAGCCCATACTGGAGGCCACTTGTGCGTCTTTTGGCTTGCTTCTGCAAGCTTTCAACTACAGCTGGCGAAGCACATGTACAATTATGACAGCAGTTGGAGCTTCAGCTCTTGCTCCAAATTTCAATCTTGGTCCGAGCCTCATCCGATTGACGTTTGGCCCACAATCGGCCCCGTGGGCTCCGCCCGAATGTACCAGCAAGTTTGGAATCATAAAACGGTCTCGCTCAAACTCTCGGAATGCTTGAAACAACCTTAAAACTAAGAATCACACCCCAAAACCAATTGAATCAACCTTAATAACTTCAAGTTCTTCGATTTACTTCTAATGCGCCAAAACGTACTTATACTACTCGGAATGACACCAAATTTTGCGTGCAAGTCTTAAATGACATTATGCAATTATTCCCCATCTTTAAATTCCATTTGGACCCCGATGTCACCAAAAACCGCTCCAAACGAAATTTTTAAAGAACTTGTAAAACATTGAAAAAACCAACTTTTGCTATTAGGCGCCAAAATTCTCCTGGGTCATCCAAAACCCGCTCCGAACATGACCAAGTACAAAATCATCATACGAACCTATTGGAACCGTCAAATCCGATTCCGAGGTTGTCTACTCAAAATGTTGACTGAAGTCAAACTTGGCCTTTCAGACCAATTATAAGGAACCAAGTGTTCCGATTATAACCCGAACTCTTCTAAATTCCGATCTAACCATCCCCACAAGTCATAAATCAGAAAAAACAAGTACGGGAAGTCTTATTTAGGGGAACGAGGTTTTAGAAAGCAAAACGACGGCTCGAGTCATTACATTCTCCATCTCTTAAACAAATGTTCATACTCGAACGGGTTTAGATTCATACCTGAAGTGCTGAATAAGTATGGATATCTGCTGCGTATGTCTTTCTCGAACACCTAGGTCGCCTCCTTGACTGGTTGGGCTATCCATTGAACCATTATTGCGGAAATACTCTTGGATATCAACTGGCAATCCTGCCTAGCAATAATAACAACTGGTTCCTCCTCGTAATCTAAGCTATCATCTAGCTGAATAGTGTTAAAGTCTAACACATGTGACAAGTCGACGTGATATCTCCGGAGCATAGACACGTGATAAACTGGACGAACCCCTGATAGTTTGTGAGGCAAAGCTAGATCATAAGAGACCTCCCAAACTCGTCCCAACACCTTAAATGGGCCTATAAACCTGGGGCTTAGCTTTCCTTCTTCCTGAATCTCACAATAACCTTCATCGGCAAGACTCTTTAGAGAACCATCTCGCCAATCATAAATGATACATCATGTCCCTTCTGATTAGCATAACTCTTCTGTCTGGACTGTGATGTGCGAAGTTTCTCCTGGATCAACTTTATCTTTTCCAAGGCTTACTTTACCAAATCAGTACCATATAACTTAGCCTCGCTTGGATCAAACCACCTGATGGGAGAATGATATTGCTTATCATATAAAGTCTCAAATGGAGCTATCTCGATACTGGACTGATTACTGTTGTTGTAAGCAAACTCGGCCAAGGGCAAGAACCGATCCTACTGTTCCCTAAAGCAAATCACACATGTTTTGAGCATGTCCTCCAATATATGAACTCTCTGATCTAACTGCACGTCGGTATGTGGGAAAAACGAAGTGCTTAGCTCTATACGGTTCTCTAAAAATACAAAATGAACTGAGGGTCTCTATCTGATAGGATGGAAATAGGCACACCGAATATAAAATTGGGCGAACCTCTCTGAAGTATAAGTAGTTGCAATTGGAATGAAGTGTGCCGACTTGGTCAACCTGTCAAAAATGATCCAAATTGCACCAAACTTCCGTAATGTCCGCAGGAACCTAACTGCAAAATCCATAGTAATGTGCTCCCATTTCCGTTCTAGTATAGTCATCTGTTAGAGGAGGCCACCTGGCCATTGGTGCTCATACTTAACCTGCTGGCAATTTAGGCACCTATGCACATGCTCAACTATGTCTTTCTTCATCCTCCGCCACCAATAATGATGCCTCAAGTCATGATACATATTCATAGCCCCTGGATGAATGGAATACCTAGAACTGTGCGCCTCCTCTAGAATCCTCTCCCTCAAGCCATCGACATTAGGTACACATAGACGACCCTGGAGCCGCAAAATGCCATCCTCGACCATAGAAACTTCATTGGCACCACCCTGTAGTATTGTCTCTATGAGAACTACCAAGTGCGGATCATTAAGCTGTCAAGCCTTGATCTGCCCAATAGTGAAGACTGGGCAACAATGCATGCAAGAACTCAGCTGGTCTCTTAAATATCCAACCTCACAATCCTGTTAGCCAAGGACGGAATGTCCAAAGCTAGTGGCCTCTCCTCTGTTGAAATGAATACCAAGCTACCTATACTCTATGCCTTTCTGCTTATGGCATCCACGACTATATTTGCCTTGCTCGGATGATAAAGAATGGTGATGTCATAATCCTTTTGTAACTCAAGCCATCTATAATGCCTCAAATTGAGTTCCCTTTGCTTGAACAAATGTTATAAGTTGTGATGATCTGCGTAAACCTTACATGACACCCCGTAAAGATAATGCTGTGAGCATATGATTTTTACCCGGTCGAAACAAGCTCCTACAGGACTCTTAAAGTTTGAGATTTTTTCTTTAAAAATATTAGGATTTTAATTTTTAGGATTTAATTGCATGCTCATGTTCATTACTGCAGGTTTAAGATTAATTAGGATTTAATTTTTAAACAAATTAAAATACAAATAAAATATACATGTCCGGCATTTAAAATTATTTTTTGTTTAATTTTGACTTGGTTTGGTTTTTACTTGTGATAATTAGGAATTTCTGGTTGTAAATAAAGTTAAAAATTATTTTTAAATTAAAAGAAAAAGACCAAAAAATGTGAATGTATATATACAACAACTCAGGCTGGCCACAATTAGGCCAGACCTAAGTGGCTCAAACCGGCCTCTCCTTTAAATAATACACAACCAAGCCCAATCAATTGCCCCGGTCCAGTCCACACCCAAGGAACCAAACGACACTGTTTCAAAGAGGGTGTCATCATAGCCGTCGATCTCACCCCAATCCAACGGCCATTAAACCCCATCCCAAATCGTATATATGTGTCCAAACGTCTCTAATACAGATAGAGACGAAACCCCCATCCTCGTACTGTCTTCTCCGTTTGTAACGTCTCTGTTAACCACCCCACTACCACCCATTGACCATCGGCCAACATCCTAATGCCGCCGCCAGAAATCGCCTCACAGCGGCGGCCGGCAACCAAACCTCCCCATATTTACACCACTAAATCGTCACACCCTCCTCTTTCCCACCCTGTAATCAGTTCTCGTCGAACAAGTCCCCTCCATCTTGAATATTCAAAAACAGGGTCGTCGGAACCACTGTCTCCGGTGACCTTGTTCCAAACCCTTCCACCTTTACACTATAGAACCACTAGGACACCCCCTTCCCCGTCCTGCATCACACTCCCTTCGGATCCCCCTCCATCATCTCAAATATTCTCTGAAAGGTCATCGGGAACCCTATCTCCGGCGACCCTATTCCAAAGCCCCCCAAACTTACACCCCTATAGCACCTCAATCTCCTCTTTTCCAACCATGTATGTCACCCCTCTCGAATCTTCCGGAAACTCTTCGAATATCGATTCAAAGCCTAACCCTAAATCTCAAAACCTTCCAGAAATGCCTCAAACTCCTCCTAGGAAACCCCTGATCCTTCATGTCCCCAACCATACCACCCATAAGTCCTAAACATCCTCAACCATTGAATAAATACCAATCTGAGACCACACTGAAGTCTCAGAACTATGAAACCACCGCCTGAACTCTTTAATCGCTTGTACATCGTCCTAGGAGTGTTCGGAACCCCTGTGGAAGGGGTCAAGAGCTGTTGAAAGGGTCTGACTGGGCATGCATAAAAAGCTAAGTAGTTCGTCTCTTTTGTATGTATTTGCTTGATTGTTTTGTTTCTTCTGTATGTGTTTAGATTGACCAACTTCTTTAAATAACTTCTTGTTTGTCCATAGTCTCAGCTGAAGTAGGTTTAAATGGTCATGTGCTTTTGTTTATCAATATTATGAAATCATTTCATCTCCTGAGTAGTGTGATATATTGCTAGCATTAGTTTCTTGACTCTTGAAAACCTAGTCTAGTTTATTCTTCAGTAATGTGACTATTATGGCCCGATTAACCAACATCTTCATGTCATTATTTGTTTATTCCAATGATTTATGGTTTGTTTGGTTGTGCACGCCCCTAAGCATTTGATTGGCATAATGATTTTGATTTTTTTATATTGGTTCAAGCTAATTTGGGGGTTGGACCTTTAATTATTCAGTAGTAGCCTTTACTGGCTTCCTAAGTTGATTCCTGAACTAAATACTCGCCTCTTGCTATGTGCTTCTCGTTTTTAAGTATTTCTAAAGCATTTTGATTGAGATATTTCTGAAAACTAAGTGTTGATAAATGTATTCATTCTTCTAGTCCTTTCTTTTGATAATGTTTGGATTTAAAAGTCTATATTAAGGCATTTGTGTTGAACCTTGATAATTTTGGTTGATTCTGAACTTTCATGAGCCTGTTAGTCCAAGATTAAAGGGTGACCTAAGTTTAATCAACCAGGGTCAATTGTAGCTAAACTAGGGTCAAGGAATTGACCAAGGTCAAAACTTCAGAGGGGGGTAACAATTCTGGGCATACTATTTAATAGGTTAGTTGTTTGCTTGACTGACTCATTACGTTTTATTCATAGGCTCCTATTTTTTTGAATAACAGGTACATTTCCTTGTTCACTTGATATATTGAAGCTAAAAATATGAAATATTCTCAAGTGTGAAGATTCAAGTGTATTAGTTTATTCAAAACTCTTCCCCTGTTCTTCCCATTTAGTTGAGACGTATGTAATAATAAGTTGATTATCTTGTTGTACTTAAACTTTTGGATTGATTCATTTTGTAATAATTGTACTTTAGAGACTGGTTTACTTGTAATAACTGGAAATTCGATTTATTTTTTTTAAGTATGAACTATCAGTAGTGTTGGTAGTGAATGTATGACTGTCCTAGATGATTATTTCATGTTGTTTAGAACTAAGGAAATCATGAAATATTGGCTCAGAAACTATCAAATCCAGTCATTATGTATGGTGAAGTGCACTCAAATTTCAAAATGTTAGTAGTGTTGTGTTTCAGATCTATAAGCTGTAAACCAAAGTCATAGTTGAATTTTTAAGAATTGGATTCATATAGTCTGACTGAGGAGTATATGAATCATTTGATTCAGATCTAATGTTAAAGTTTGACATATAAAAATGATTGCTAATATTTTCTTTGTAAGTGTGTAGATATTCAATTTTGTATACAAATCTGAACCAAGAATGGTTACTGAGAATTGGACTCTTTTGTCCAAATCAACACTGGGCTCATTCGCGAGACCCAGTAAGTACCCAAATGTTATAATTCAATATGTTTTCTGGGCTGAGTGATTAAAAGCCAAGGCTAGTTGCAATAGCTGCCAGTCGCAGCCAAGCAATATGTGCTCTCGGGCTGACCAAAATCTGAAACAGTATATGTAATTAGCCATGAATGAGGCTAAGGTGCACATAATGTTTTCCAAAATACAGTTTATACATCAAAACAATTGGTGCATTTAAGCACCTGCAAAAGTAGAGGATTTAGCATGTGTTAAATATCCTTGTAAATTAAAGTGAGCCATGTTAATTCAAGCAAATACTTGTGATGACTCCTTAATTCATTAGAACACATAGAAAATAGGAAGTGTCGTTTAGCAAATTTCACGGTCTTCCCACGAATATTAAAGATGTAGTTGCTATAGGCGCGTGTTTAATAAAAATACCTTCCTAAATTCGGGTGCACATTATGTGACCCAAATCCTATTCTCAATGGAATTAATATATGTCTAAAATTGCGGGCGCGATTCGCGACGTGTTTTAATAACATTGCAAATTTTCCTAAAAGATGTTAAAAGCGGTTAATAATTTAAAAATACGGATTAACAGGTATAGCAAACCATGTTTTAGCCACTTATAATGAGTTTAAGAGACCGTGATAGAACCACGGGACCCGAGGGTACGTAACACCTTCCCTCGGGTCAACAGAATTTCTTACTCAGGAATTTCTGGTTCGCAGACTCCAATTGGGCAGCCAAAATTTCCTCGATGGGATTCTAAATAAACCGGTGACTTGGTACACCAAACTCAAACCTATCCCATGTGGAGACTCTTGAAATAAATAATTAATCCCATATCTGTTGATTTCACTTTAATTGGAAAAACTCCTATTCATGTATCATCTTTCGGGGTAACCACGTGTAAGCGAAAAAAAAGGTATGACAGCTCTAGCGACTCTGCTGGGGAAGGCGAACCCAGAATCTCTGGTTCATGGTTCAAGAATTCGAGCTTGCAATAACCATTATATTTGACTTCTTCTGATTTTCATACATGTTCTGTGCTAAATACCACATGTTTTACCATTTTGATATTATCTGAACTGTACATATGAACTGCTGCGAAACCCTTCACTTCTCACCTCCGGGGATGTGCTTACTGGTTGAGACTCCCTATTCTGTTAGTGTCCAATGCTGAAATAAGAAATAGGCTCGGACAAGTTACAAAGCCGGACGATCTCGCGGGTCCCCGGTACGTAGCCCCCTCCTTGGCTCGAGTTGTTCGCTCGGGTGCACAGTCTAGACCCTATTCCAAGGTTCTCAACTTAGTATACAAAACTTCATGCCGAATCCCTAGTAGGAACATTTATTTGCATCATGCATTTTGACTTAGGGGACTCAACACAGGGGTTGGGTCCGTCAAGGTCAGGTGCACTAAAATAAAAGACCACCCTGATGCATTTTTACGTGCTACTTGTGCATTTATTTGCCTTGGATCCGCATGTTGACCGACCTGTAAACAAAGGGAATAATTGAGAGAAATAAGAAGTGCTAGGGTAGTCACTTTTAAAAACCAAGGCTCACGTAGCACCGAAATACTGCCGGATTATTTTCGAAAAACAAAAAAAACCACAAAAAACAAAACAAAGGCACCAAATTTTGGAGTTTTCAATAATGTCGGCGGGTTTTGATAAATTATTTTGGCCAGGTCCAACCCCTCTTTCAAAATGTCTAGAACTACCCGAGTTTATTTTCTTACTACAAAATGAGCCGAATGGTGCCATTAATGTGATAATAGCTGAATGACGCTACAGGGGATGCCAGAAGGCTGATCTTACGCAAAGGGCTAGCTCTGAAATTTTATTCGGTCCGGTAAGCAAGCCCAGCCTAATAACCTTCTCGCAGAAGTGTCAAAAGGCCGTATTTGCAAAGTCGGTCCCCTTTTGAAACAAATTTCATAAAATGTCAGTTTTAATATTTAACACTAACTCGCCATAATAAATGTGCAGAATGAGCACGATAATGAAAAAATTCCTTTGGAGTTGTGGCTGTGGTAGAATGACCTCGGAGAAGCCGGACAGAAAAGGGTCAACGCGCATCTAAGAGGCCTCACTAGTTTGCTGAAAATCAACCCTAGGGGGGACATCATAAAGGCCTGAATCACCTTCTAGGACCCGACACACAACATCTTTCACTTCTCAGATTTTGAGCTAACACTGACCTTGGAGATAATGACGGATACATCAGAACCCATACAATCCCATTGAGACATCAATATTTGATCGCACCCAGAGCCTTCGGTGAGCACAAATTTCTGGATGTTTTGAAAATTAGTAGAAAGATTCACAAACCTGGCCTGTCAGTTGGATTTTGCACCCTCTAGTTCATATACCAAAGATATGGCCACATCAGAGGATTCAACATCCCTGAAAACCTTATATGTAGCCAGGGTAATCAGAGCAAGTGGGAGGAGCATCGATGTTTCGCATTCATGGTGTCTTTCTTGGGTCTGTTAGCATTCCCACGAAAGGACGGGAACATTGATATACGGATTGTGGGGGTTGTTAGAAATTAGAGGACTCAGGCAAAGAGCACTCTTGCTCCAATTATCCTGTCTGATATCTTCTGAGCCCTTACCATTTGTAAAGAAGGAGGGGATTTCTTTGAAGGCTGTAACTTGCTATTGCAAATCTGGATGATTGAGCATCTATGTCCCAGGCCTCGATTCATGAATAGTGGGTTGCCAATGAAAGGTTGCATAAAAGAAGTGGACAATAGGGTAAATGGGCTTAAATTAGCATGGGGTATCGCAGAATAGGTGTCACTTCTCTGGTCTATTTCTGCGAATCAAATACAATGGATGCTAAGTTGGCTCTCCGCGGACGAAGTTGTGTATATGCCCGCAACAGAACTACATTTTCTCTTGATGGTCCTTAGAAAGCATCCAGCCTTACGCCCCACATCGGGTCTTGAGACAACTCGGAAGATGCCAGATAGTGCCGAAAGACGAAGATCTCAGCATCTGGGTAGTCGAAATTGGGCCTGGTAGTTAGTTCCCCGAAGCCATGGTTCGCAAAATCTGGAATGAAAGCCAATACCAAACCGCTGACACTTGTGTACAAGATCCTGCCAAAGGTGAGGTGTCTCCAAGGTACCTTGCTTGGTATAGGAGAGAAATTGAGAATGAAAAACCATCCAAAAGGCCTTACCAGAGTTCGTCAAAACATAACAAGAGCAGTAGGATTGGTTAGAAAAAGAACATGAATACCGTGCTACCATAGGAAGGCTAAAAAAAAAATTCAAGAATTGCAATTCGAAAACAGCCTACAAACTGCTGGTAACGAGGGAGAAAAGAAGGCATTGGTTACAGAAAACGAGGCCATGCGAGCTCAAATTCAGAAAATGAGAACAGATGTAGAAAATCCTTCGAGAAGTACAAAGGATGAAAAGCTCATAGAGAACATGCACCGAAAAGTAACCGAATACGGTTTTGACCTAAATAAGGTAGAGGGTAAATTGTCTAGAGCTCGGAGACAAATAATTAAAAGTGCTGAAGAAAGGGCCCGCATACTGGAGCAGTTAAAAGAAGGAAGTGGCAATGAAAGCACTTCTAAAATAGAGAGTTATCATAGCTGAAAGCGAAATGGCCAAGCAGGCCAAGGATTTCAAAGCCGAGAAAGATTATTGATATGCGGTAATACTAGGGTTGGAAAGATATTTTGGCAGTTTCAAAAGCTAAATCAGGCGGCTAAACGGACTTTAGAAACACGGGCAGAAAAATAGGGCGTCTGCTACAAGAAAAAGGGGTTATTATAGAAACGATACGGGAAATTGCAGACTATATTACCACTAAATGAAATCACTGTGAGGACATGACAAAATCCATGTTTTTTGCTACTGCTACGACTTTTGTCCGACAAGTAATGGAAGATCTCCACTATCTCTAAGGAAGTTTAGCGCGCAAACCCGCAACAACGCCGAATGATGCCCCGCAAGCTCCAAAAGCATTTGAAGTGTTAATGTACTCATAGATTTATATTTTTCTGAGAAAAACAGTATGTCTGTTGTCCTTTCGAGTCTGTAAGGGTATTAATTCCTAGTCTAGTAGTCGCTTTTTGTTCTATTAGCCATTGTAATCAGGGTGTATATCTTTGTCAAAATTGAAAATTCCAAACATATTTTACTATATACTTCACCGTTTATTTCCATGAACTACGCTCGGTATGATTCATGCAAAGTCATGATACGTAGGCAATCTCTATAGGATTCGACCGTATTCTTTAAAAAGCTAAACAAATAATATTATAGAATAAGAATAACAAAAGAGAGAGGGATAAAAAGGAAGTAGCAAAAGGAAATTGAAATAAGAGGTAGGATGACACATGCGACTGTGGAAAGCATATAGAAACCCCATTATCTGCATAGGTGCATCATGCTCAACGTGTGATTTTCTATTTTTCATCTACCCCAAACTAACTACGTTTTCCAGAATTACAGTTCAGGTGTTTAGAACAGTGGTTGGTTTTGCGGTAAACTGGCTTCATACGGATACTTCACTCGTTCAAAGGAAATACAGAGATGTCAACTGAAATGGATCTACCCACCATCCCTATTCTAGAAGACAGTCCAATCACAGGAGTACCGGCCTCTGAATCTGCAGCGGCCGAAGAAAATAAGATCCTGCGGCTCCGGGTCATGCAAATGTGGGATGCATGGACCAACGGGAAGGAACCTCCCAATTCTATCCCTGGATTTCTCGAGCTATTTCCACGTTCAGGGGGTACCTCTACTATTCCTATCAGTCACCCGAGCATTCTCCTGGGGCAGCCCACTATTTCAATCAATTTTGTTGGGGCGCCCTCTGAAACCCACCCTCCAATGTTTGCGTCCGGGACAGTTCCTAATATCTTTACGGCCCCTCCGTGAGCAGCTACTGCACAGCCTGCAGTACCGAGGCATGTGTTTGACCCCACGGCCTTTACCTTCCAAACTCCTAATTAATAAAATGAGCCTCCCCCGTATCCTACATATCGCTACCCTCAGCCAACATATAAACTTACCCCTGTGCCAGAAAAAACTTCCAAAGCACCCGAGCAGGATCAAATCACAAGGAGAATGAAGAGTCTTGAGCAAAGCTTGAAGAATATGCAATGACTGAGCGGACAGAAAAGTGTAGCCTATTCAGACATGTGCATGTTCCCCCATGTGCATCTTCCTTTGGGGATTAAAATGCCGAAATTCGAGAAATACGATGGCCTTGGCGACCCCATCGCCCATCTGAAAAGGTATTGCAATAAATTACGTGGAGCCGGCGGGAAGGAAGAGCTCCTGATGGCATACTTTGGGGAAATTTTAGTGGGTATTGCATCCGAATGTACATAGATCAATACATCACCCGATGGCACATGTGGGATGACCTTGCCCGAGACTTTGTGAGACAATTCCAGTACAATATCGACATCGCCCCGGATAGGAACTCCCTAACCAATTTGGAGAAGAAACCTATTGAAAGCTACAGAGAGTATGATATTAAATGGAGAGAGTAGGCATCAAGGGTGAAGCCTCCTATAGATGAAGCAGAAATGGTCACTGTATTTTTGCAAGCACAAGAAGCAGGCTATTTTCAGAACATAATGCCCGCAATGGGCAAACCATTCGCCGAAGAAATAAAGATTGGGGAGATGGTCGAGAATGGCCTCAAAATAGGGAGGATTCTAAGTCAATCTGCCATAAGAGCCACCTCCCAAGCCATACAAGGAGGGGCGGGAGGAATCCCAAGGAACAAGAAAAAAGAGGAAGCAACCATGGCAACCTATGAGGAAACAACATACTCACAGGCATGCATTCTCTGAAAGAGCACCTCAACATTACTATCCTCTGAAAGACATGCACTATGTCCCTCAACCCTGCGCAGTAATGAATGCTCAACCATTTCCCCGACCTCAACAGCAAAACAATAGAAATCAAGCTCCGAGGAATCAACTCCCTCAGAATCATTACAACCCCCGCCCTCAACAAAATAACTATCGTCCCAGGGAGACACCCCGGAAGCATAACCTCACCCCAATAGGATAATTCTACGCCAGTCTGTTTCCTAAGCTAGTCCATATGGGTCTCCTCCAACTTGTACCCCCAAACAGACAGAATTATGAATCACCGTCTTACCAAAGGGGCATGCATTGTGCGTACCACTCTGGGGCAAAGGGGTATGATACTGAAAAATTGCTGGACCTTAAAACGAGCAATAGACGACTTGATTTATCAAAAGAAGATAGTTCTACGAGATGACGAAGTCCCAAATGTAACTTATAACCTGTTATCGGCTTACTACAAAGGGTCGGTCATCAGAATGATTTGCGAGGACAATGAATTTAATCCCGCTCTAAAAGCCATCATAGCCATCGCCGAGGCCGATAGGAAACCAAAAGTTACCCCATAGAAGATGGAAGAAAGAAAATAAATGAAGCCAATTGCCTTGAAGCAGAAAAGAAGGCTGAGGTTGAAGCTGAGACAACCCCTCCCAAAGAAAAACTCTACATCTCACGGGGATGCAAAGAAAAGCAGCCCACTTTTATCCCACCAAAAAGGTTCGAGCTGAACAAAACTATGTACATACCCAAGAAGGCCTACGTGGTATGGGGATCGATTAAGCCACCGATGCTGAATGAGCATGTGGTTATTGTTCGCGTGCCCCAAAAGCCTATGACTAACCCTTCAGCCGTCCCTTGGAATTATCAGGAAACCATTTTTACATATAAGGGCAAAGAAGTCCTCGGGGAAGCCCAAAAAGGATGTTCCTCCAAGAAATACCTGTACGTGGAAGAGGTTAATGCTACTACCAAACGGCGATTTCCGCCAAAGAATCCAGTGATTGCTGAGGAAGCAGAAGCCTTTTTCCAGAAAATGAAAATGCAGGAGTATGAAGTGGTAGATCAACTCTGAAAATCCCCTGAGCATATTTCTCTATTGTCACTATTGATGAAATCCCCCGAGCATCAGCAGGTGTTTGCCAAGACATTAAACAAAGCTTATGTGCCAGCTGAGACCTCTGTATAACATCTAGAGAAAATGGCGGAGAGATTTTTCGCTATCAATCAGATATCATTCAGTAAGAATGGCCTACCCCCCGAGGGAGCTGCTCACAACAAGGCTTTGCATTTTACTGTCAAATATGAGGGATATTACGTCAAGAGAGTGATGGTTGATGTAGGTTCTATAGTAGACATATGCCCACTATCTACCTTGCAGAGAATGGAGATCGGGACAGGGAGGATCCGCCCTACCAATATATGTGTCCGATCCTTCGATAGAATTAAAAGGGATACTATAGGTGAAATCGATTTGGTGCTCACTATTGGTCTAGTCGACTTCGAAGTAACCTTCCAGGTGTTGGATATGGACACCTCCTACAACTACCTCCTGGGAAGGCCGTGGATTCATCCAGCAGGGGCAGTGCCTTCAACCCTACACCAAATGCTGAAATTTGAGTATGAAAATCAGGAGGTTATAGTTCATGGAGAGGACGAATTATCCATTTACCGGGACCCCCATGTCCCCTGTCTAGAAGCCAAGGAAGGGAGTGAACACATAGTCTATCAAGCTTTTAAAATCGTAGTAGCTGATCAGCATGAAGAGGGCAAGCCGATTCCTCAGCCTTTTCTGTCAAATGCTTCAATTGTGGTTGCAAAATAAAATGACGCGCCAAGGCTTCATGTCAGGCATGGGACTCGGAAGCTCCCTACAAGGCATAACCAAGCCAGTCGCCTTGCCTGCCATAGAAATGTTCTTTGGACTGGGATTTCATCCAACCTTAGAAGATATCACCTGGGCTAGTCGCAGAAAATACCAAGGATGGGCCTTACCACGACCCCTGCCTCACTTGTACAAAACCTTTATAAAACAAAAGTACAGTGAACAGGAGGAAGAATAAACCTTCACGGTAGAAGAAATCGATGAGATATGCGGAGGTATGGGAGAGTTGCTCTATGATGTAAACATGGTCCAACCGGGAAAAGGTTCAAGTGCCGTTGAAGTGCTATATATGGGGCCAGATGCTAAACTTCAAAATTGGAAGGCCACACCCTTTCCGGTCAGGCGGGAGACCCGGTAGTCTCGCCTTGCTACCTCTTCCCACATCACGAGCTATTTCAGGGTGTAGCTCGGTTGTTTGTTGTCCTTTTAGCACTTTAAATATCAAAATGTAAACCTTGTTTATCTTTCAAGTTTAAAAAAACAAAATCAATATTTTTCATTTCTCTGCCTTTCTCTGATTTTTTGTCTTTCTTTATTTTTTATCTTTTTCAGCCCTAATAATGCGACTTTAAATAAAATGACATGCTCGCGAACTTCTTGCCACGACCCAAACCCTCTGCATGTCTGTGAAATAACGAACCAGGAATCGGAGTACAATGTAGAAGAGGCTTTTAGAGAAATCACTCGAGAATTGGAACACGTTGCGAACAAACCTAAGCCTAACTTAAATGATACTGAACCGGTTATCCTGGGCAATCTCGAGGAAATCAAACAAACTAAAATAAGCATCTATGTAAATAAAGAGATACGGGATTCATTGGTTCAACTACTGATGGAGTTCAAAGACGTATTTTCATGGTCCTATGACGACATGCCTGGTATGAGTATGGATTTGGTGGTTCACAAGTTGCCTACACACCCTGGATGCCCTTCGGTACAAGAAAAGCAAAGAAAGTTCAAGCCCAATGTCAGTCATAAATTCAAAGAGGAAATTACAAAACAACTTGAAGCAGGGATAATTCGGGTAGTGCGGTACACCACATGGATGGCTAATATGGCCACAGTACCGAAGAAGGACGGGAAAACCCGAGTGTCTGTGGATTATAGAAATTTGAACAAGGCGAGTTCCAAGGATAATTTCCTTCTGCCCAACATCCACATCCTTCTCGATAATTGTGCCAAGCAGGAGATTCAATCCTTCGTAGACTGCTATGCAGGATATCACCAAGTGCTGATGGATGAGGAAGATGCTGAAAAACCACCTTCACCACACTTTGGGGAACATATTGTTATAGAGTTATGCCTTTTAGATTGAAAAACGTTGGGGCAACCTACATGATGGCTATGACCACCATCTTCCATGACATGATGCATAGAGGAATATAGGTATACGTGGATGACGTGATTATCAAATCTAAAACTCAGGGAGATCATGTAAAGGATCTAAGAAAACTCTTTGAAAGGCTCCGCAAATATAACTTGAAATTGAATCCGGCAAAATGCGCATTTGGCGTTCCGTGGGGCAAACTTCTGGGGTTCATCATCAGTCGGAGAGGCATTGAATTAGATCCAACCAAGGTTAAATCCATTCAAGAGCTGCCCCCACCAAGGACCAAAAAGGATGTGATGAGTCTATTGGGAGATTAACTTACCTCAGCCGGTTCATCGCCCAACTGACTTCGACATGCAAGCCTATATTCAAATTGCTGAAGAAGGATTTGGCAGTTAAGTGGACAGTCAAGTGTTAGGAAGCTGTTGACAAAATCAAATAATACTTGTCCAATCCACCAGTTTTAGTCCTGCTAGAACAAGGACGCCCATTGTTTCTCTATCTGACGGTCTTGGAAGGCTCTTTCGGTTGTATTCTCGGGCAGCATGACGCCACGGGAAAGAAAGAGTAGGCCATTTATTATCAGAGCAAAATTTTACCGGCTACGAGGCCAAGTACACATTATTGGAGAGAACCTGTTATGCCTTGACATGGGTAGCTCAAAAGCTAAGGCACTATCTGCAAGCTCATACCACGTACCTCATAACCAGGCTGGACCCATTAACGTACATATTCCAAAAACCAATGCCCACAGGGCGGCTGGCTAAATGGAAGATCTTGGTTACCGAGTTAGACATTGTTTATGTCACTCGCACGGCGATGAAAGCTCGGGCACTGGCAGATCATCTGGCAGAAAACCCCGTTGATGACGAGTATAAGCCTTTTAACACTTACTACCCTGATGAAAAAGTGAACTCATTGGAAATAGCAGCTGAGGACACCCCTATCTGGAAAATGTTCTTCGACGGAGGGGCAAACGTAAAGGGTGTAGGGATCGGCGCAATCTTAATCTCACCTACAGGCCAGCATTATCCATCTACAACCATACTTCGATTATTCTACACTGATAATATCGCTGAATATGAGGCTTTCATCATGGGTATGAACATGGCTATTAACCGAGATGTCAAAGAGTTGCTAATCATGGAGGATTCTGATCTGATCATCCGACAAGCTCAGAGAGAATGGGAGACAAGGTACATTAAGCTCCTCCCGTACAGACAGCATGTCGAAGACCTCAGCAAACGGTTCAGGTCGGTACAGTTCAGGTACATGCCCCGTTGTCACAATAAGTTAGCGGATGCACTTGAAACCTTAGCCTCCATGCTGCCATACCCTGGGAATGCCTATGTTGATCCTTTATAAATCCAAATCAAAGAAAGACATGGGTATTGTAATGCAACCGAAGTAGAGCCTAGCCCACAGCCTTGGTATTACGACATTTCGAGATTCCTAAAGACACGGGAGTACCCTAAGCAAGCCACAGGAGAACAAAAGAAGACCATCCGACGGCATGCGAGAAATTTCTTCTTAAATGGTGACACGTTGTACAAAAGGACTCCAAATCTTAATTTGTTGAGATGTGTGGATGCCGAAGAAGCTGGGAGAATTATGCACAAAGTACATGCGGGTGTATGTGAGCCCCATATGAATGGCTATGTATTGGCAAAGAAGATACTCCGAGCTGGTTATTATTGGATGACCATGGAGAAAGACTACTTCACCTTTGTGCGGAAATGTTGTCAATGCCAGGTGCACGATGATCTAAGTCTTGCACTACCAAATGAACTGCATCCTATGTCAGCACCCTGGCCATTTGCCGCCTGGGGAATGGACGTCATTGGGCCGATCAAGCCAAAGGCCTCAAATGGGCACAGATTTAGATTGGTCGCTAGTGATTATTTCACAAAATGGGTGGAAGCCATCACCCTCAAGTCTGTTACCAAGAAAGCGGTAGTGGATTTCGTACATTCCAACATCATTTTCCGCTTTGGGATTCCCGCTGTCATCATTAGTAACAATATAGCTAATCTAAACAGTCGTTGATGGGAGAGATATGTGAACAATTAAAAATAACACATAGAAACTCCACTCCCTAAAGACCTAAATCTAATGGTGCGGTCGAAGCAGCCAACAAGAACATCAAGAAAATCTTGAGGAAAATGATTCAAAGCTCGAGGTAATGGCATGAAAAGCTGCCTTTCGCATTGATGGGATATCGTACCACAGTACGTATATATGTAAGAACCACTCCCTACTTGCTGGTATATGGAACTGAGGTTGTTATACCTGCCGAGGTAGAAATCCCTTCGCTCTGAGTGATGGTCGAGGCAGAAATCGAAGATAGTGAATGGGTCAAAACCCGATTGGAGCAACTGGCACTAATTAATGAAAAATAAATGGCTACCGTATGTCACGGGCAGTTGTACCAACAAAGAATGGACCGCGCATACAACAAGAAAGTGCGCCCTAGGAATTTCGAAGTCGGGCAGCTGGTGTTGAGACGGATACTTCCCCATCATCAAGAAGCCAAAGGAAAATTCGCCCCAACTTGAAAAGGCACATACACCATCAAGTAGATATTTCCTAGAGGGCATTGTACTTGGGCGACGTCGAAGGAGATGAGCCCGAGGGAGCGGTAAACGTCGACGCCGTGAAAAGGTATTATGTATAAATTCCCTGCAGCAATGGCCCCGGTAGATTGAGATGACGAGGGTTTCGCCCTCCTACTATCCCCTCCCTCTTTGTAACCTAGAAAAAAAGGAAAAGAAAATTCAAAAAAAAATTTAAAAAAAAAGGGAGTACAAAACAAAATTAGTTTAGGAAACACTTCCTGAACTACGTCTGACATGATTCCGAAAGGATACGTAGGCAGCCTCTCCCTGAGGTTCAGTCACATCAAAATAAAAATTCCATTCACCCAAGAAACTTAAAACTGGGGCAGAAATGTATCGGTTCGGTTACAAATCAGTCTGAATGGTTGCAAAGTTATGGATCCCCAGGGAAGAAAATACCATTTGTTGGGGTTCGGCACCAATCAAATATGTGAGAAAAATAAATGAGAGAGTCTTATCGGTGAAAACCTCCGGGCACCATATGGAGACGGTGAGCAGAGAAAAACAAAATGAGAGAGTCCATTTAGCGAAAACTCGCAAAGACCGCTACCGGGCGACGGGAGAAGAAAAATGAGAGGTTGATTGACAAAAACCCGCAAAGGGCACCGTCGGTCGAAGAGAGGAAATATTTTTGCCCAAGTCTGAGAAAGTTTAAAGCCGGCTATCCAGTCCAAGGGCCTTGATGTTCGGAAAGTGGAAATCAGAAAGCAAAAACAAATTTGGGCCGGGTATCCAGTCCAAGAAGCATGTCATCGCCATTTAAAGCCGGCTCGTATTTGCAGATAAATTCCTTATTTTCCTTCAAGGTCCATACCTCGTTAAATTCATACTTCACTCCTTTCCACTTTTATTTTCTCACCATTCCTTATAGAAAGGTAGCTGGGCCGGCTTTGCTGTTTTCTCCTGGCAAGAATTAGGGGAATGACTGACATCGTCAAGTATGCTTGGCCAATCCTAGTTGATCATGACAGCTAATGCCCCAAAAGTAAGGAAATAGAAGAAAGGAAATTCAAAGTCAAAAGGCATGGAGTTGAAGCAAAACCGGGGGTTTAAGCCAAATCGGATGTTGATTCCTATCAAAACCCCATAAGTAAGCCCAAGATCAAAGGCGGGACAAGGTTCACAACCAAATGCCCGAGAAACAAACACCAATCTGAAATGAGGACCCTCTGGCCTATTAGCAAAGCAAGGATTGAAAGCCAAGTGTGCGCTTTGGATACAAAGGAAGTTGAAATCAAGCGTGACAAGGCCGCAAGACCAATCACTATTCAAACTAACAGTTTATCTTGTTTCTGAACTTAAATAAATGCAGGTGCAACTTAGAGAAGCAAAAAGGAACATGGGGCAAAAATAACACGAGGATACGCGCAAAGATAGTGGTGCGCCAATGACGAAAGGGAAGTTTTCTTTTCCTTTTTTCTGCAAACTCATAAATGATCATGACAGCACGAGAACCCGATCCCTAGTTCCCCTTTGTATAGCCTGTGGACTTCCTAGGCATTACCTAAGGATCGCATTCGACCGCATCCAGCATAGATCGTGGAAGTTTCCCTCCATATCTCCAGCATAACCTGAGGACTCCTTCCCTATACTCTCCACTCCCCAGCATGGTCTAGGAGCTAACACTCCCTTGCCTTTAGCATAATCTAAGAGCTATTCCTTACTTCCTCAACCCCCAGCACAGTCAAAAGGATCTCTGAGATAATCCACTTCCTCGCATATTCCCCAGACATAACTCAGGATCTCCTTTCATCCCGGCATAACCCGCGTATCTCCCTAGCATAACCTAGGATTTTTCTTTCATCCTAGCATAACCCGTGGATTCCACTGACATAACTCAGGATCTTCTTCCATCCCGGCATAACCCATGGATTCCCATGACATAACTCAGGATCTCCTTTCATCCTGGCATAACCCGCGGGTCTCCCTAGCATAACCTAGGATTTTTTCTTTCATCCCAGCATAACCCGTGGATTCCCCTAACGTAACTCAGGATTTTTGTAATGACCCGACCCGTCACTTCTTGTATTTCCGCCCCGACCTCCCCGTATTATGCTTCCCCCATATGTTGATATATGTGTTTGGTGAGTTTGAGATGTGTTGGATTGAATTTGAATAGAAATGAGACCACTAGTCTCTTTAAGGAAGGCTTAAGTTGGAAAAGTTAACCGGATATTGACTTGTGAGTTAGAGGGCTCGGAATGGATTTTCGACGATTCGACTAGTTTTGGATGGTAATTTATGACTTGGGAGCGAAATCGTAATTTAATTTGGAGGTCCGGTGAAGAATTAGGCTTGAATTTGGCTAAAGTTGAATTTTGGCAAATTTTGGTTGATAGGTGAGATTTTGATCCGAGGGTCGAAATGGAATTTCTAGAGTTGCTGTAGCTTTGTTAGGCGATTTTGGATATGTCCGTAAATTTTCAGGTCATTCGGACATCGTTTGGTTGGGTTTTGGATTGAATGGGAATTTAGAAAGTTATAGTTTATCTTATAAGGAAATTCAATGATTTTGGTGATTTTTTATGTTAAAGGTAGCGGTTTTATTGCTCGAGAAGGTTTGAATGAAGTATTGGGGCATGTTTGTGCTTTTAGTTTGGGTCCCGAGGGCCTCAGGGTGATTTCAGATAGTTAACAGATTGGTTTTTGGATTTGGAATGCTGCAGAAATGCTTTAAGCTGTTGCAGAGGGTTTAACTCTATGCGATCGCGGAGGTCCTATACAATCACATAGAAGGATGGATGGGGGTGTGCCAGTTGTGCTATGCGAACGCGGAGAGGACTTGTTCGCATTGAAGGAATTTGGGAGGCTTGGCAGTAAGGCTATACGAACGCACGTGGGTTGTGCGAATGCATAGAAGGAGCAGGAGGGCCTGGGCTGTTGCTCTATGCGAACGCATAGGAGGTGTGCAAACGTATAGAGAATTTTAGATGCTGGGGAGTTTTTCTCTATGCAAATGCACTGAAGGAGCGAGAACGCATAGAAGAAGGCGTCTGGGCAGAGAGGTTTTTAAATTAACATTTCATCTGCGAGTCTCTTCACTTTTTCCTCCATTTTTACAATATCTTTAGAGCTCATTGACGGATTATGAAGGGGATTTCGACTGGGAAGTGATTGGAGGTAAGTCTCGTGGTCTTATTACATCATTTTATTGAAGAATCAACCATAAATTCTCTTAAATTTGGTGAAAAGTTAAAGAACTAGGGCTTGGAATTTTGAATGTAAATTGGGGATTTGGAGGAGCAATTGGACTCTGATTTTGATGAATTTTATATGTACGGACTCGTGGCGAGATGAGGATTCTGATAATGTGAATTTTGTAATTTTTCGAGAAGTGAGCCCGGGGCTCGGCTTTTGCCAACTTCGTGTTTTAGGGTGTATTTCAAGTTATTTCAATTGGATTATGTTCCATTTGCCTAATTTCACGTAATCCTATTGGTTTTGATCAAATTTGGCATCTGTGGAGGTAGATTCTCGAGGGAAAGGCATTTTGAACTAGTCTACGGCCGGCTAGAGGTGAGTAATGCAAGTAAATGTTGTTCTGAGGGTTTGAAACCCCGGACTTTCACATCGTAATGCTATGTTGAGGCGTGACACGCACTCCACGATAAGTGCGGGGTCGGATAGCGTTGAGGGATTCTGACTTGGTCCATCCCGAGTGAGATTTATACTACATTGGAGTATGATACACACACTGTGATGACTATTATTGAGCTTTATGCCGTGTTTGGGGCCTAATGCCGACCTGTGATATCCTTCGGGAGTTGGTATTACTGTTTTGGCATGACTGTGTATCATTTACTATCAGTCCATGATTTTAATACATTATTTTCAAAACCCTGCCGTGTTTCAAATGTTCAGAACTCATATGTTATCTTTTAAATGTATTTCGGCTGAGGATTATTGATTATTACTGCCCAAGGGGCTTATGATATATTTTCTGGATTGATTTTGGGTGGCTCGGGCTGTGCGTCGCATCGGTAATTAGAAATAGTGGTAACACGGACATTGAGTGATATGAGCGGTCGGGTAACATGGACTGGCCTGGTTATTGATTTTCACCACTATATGGCTGGTTTAATTATTCTCCACGAGATGGCTGGTTTGATTATTCGCCACGAGATGGTTGGTTATTGCGCTTGGGCTGTAGGAGCCCCTTCGGAGTCTGTACACACCCCCAGTGAGCGTCGTTGACGATAAATGTTAAGGGTGGCTCGGGATGCACGCCGTAGTGGGTACTGGATTGTACCAACATATGCATTACACTGCATGCTTGCATTTGCATATATATATATATATATATTGTTCAGCTGTTCAGTTTCAGATATAGTTTCACTCTGTTCTTTAGCTTAATTTGTGCATTTACTGTGTTTCTTACTTTCGGAGCTTTATTTACTGTTATTACTCATTAGGCCGTAGTACTCACATTACTCACTGCACCTTGTGTGCTGATCCAGGGCATTCTCATGCGGATTTGATCCTGCAGCTCTCAGATTTAGCAGTTCGGAGCGTTGAGGTAGTTTCTTAGTGTTTGCATCCATCGACTTTCCTTCCCTCTATCTTTATCTTCTTTTTGTCCTTCATACTTTCAGTTTATAAACAGACTTGTATTAGATTTGATCTATATTCTAGAGGCTTGGGCATTTTACACCGGTTCCTAGAGAGTTTATAGATGGTATTCAATATTCTATTCCGCTTTGTTTTTTTGAAGTTTCATCTTTTATTTTTCTGAGTATTGTTTCGTTTATATCTGTAAACTGGGATTTTTTTGAATTGATGTCGGGCTTACCTAGCCTTGCGGCCGGGCGCCATCACGATTGGGTTTAGGATTGTGACAAGTTGGTATCAAAGCCTAGGTTACTTGGTCTCGCGAGTCATGAGAAGGTTTAGTAGAGTCACGCGGATGGGTACTTAGACGTCCGTACTTATCCTCGGGAGGCTACATAACCTTTAGGAAACACTTCATATCCTTGAACTCTTATCGTGCGGTTATGTTGATTTGGGAACTGAAACTTCTTACTCTATTCTCTCGCAGATGGCGAGAACCCACGCTACCGGGCGTGGTGGACGACCCCCCTTTGCCACCAGCTAGAGGCCGTGGACGCGGTCGTGGCCGAGGTCGTGGGAGAGCAGCAGGGGCAGTACAAGTGAACCCACCTATTGCTCCTATTCAGGATTAGCCCCCAGTTGTTGAGGCTCCAGTAGCACCTGCTCAGTCACCAGCTATGCCTATTATGATTCCGGGTCTTCAGGAGGCCCTACTCCAGATTCTATCGGTTTACACTAGCCTAGCTCAAGCGGTATCAGCTTCTACTGCAGCAGCCACATCTCAGATAGGGGGTGGACATCAGACCCATGCAGCTCACACTCCAGACCAGGTTGTTCAGGGCTTGCAGACCCCAAAGGAAGCCCCTATTACCCCAGTTGCGCCAGTGGCGCCAGTTCCACAGATTTCTCCAGTTCAGCAGGTTGCTCCAATTCAGGAGGTTATGGTTCCAAAAATGTCTGACGGCGAGCAACGTCATCTTGAGAGGTCCTGCAGGCTGTTACCTCCTACTTTCAGTGGTGCTTAGGGCGAGGATGCCCAGGGATTTCTGGACAAGTGTAGACGTATGCTTCGGACCGCATGGATCTTGGAGTCCAGTGGTGTTTCTTTTACTAAATTTCAGTTCTCGGGTGCATCCTTCCATTGGTGGGAAGGTAATGAGCGGCGTAGGTCGGTGGGTGTAGCGCTCTTATCATGGAAGGAGTTCTCCACTCTCTTTCTGGAGAAGTGGGTACCGTAGTCCCAGAGGGAGCAGCTACGGACAGTTTGAGTACCTTCGTCAGGGTGATATTCCAGTGATGCAGTATGAGATGATGTTCACAGAGTTAGCTCGTTATGCTCCATGGAGTGTCTTGACTGATCGGGACAGCATTCAAAGATTTCTGGATGGACTCATTTATCACATCCGTATTCTGATGTCGCGAGAGAGGGTTCTGAGCCATACTTTTGAGGATGTTGTTGAGATTGCTAGAGATATTGAGGCAGATCGCTGTCAGGAGAGAGAGGAGAGGGAGGCCAAGAGGTCTCGTGGATCAGGTAGCTTAAGGACTGCTTCGTCGAGTGGCCAGTTTCAGCAGGGCAGAAGCCGCTCTTTCTGGCATCAGCAGCTGGCCCGTCCCGAGTATCGCGAGGCACCTTCAGGCCGTGCTCATCAGGGTTCACAGCCGGTTCTGTCTTCACTGAGTTCACTCCCAGCACAGGGTTTATCATATGCTCCTTAAGCTCAGGGTTCTTCGACACCGGGTGGATCGGCTAGTCATTCTAGTGCGAGGGGTTCCCTTCAGTCCCCTTCTCCAGCTTTAGGCGGCTGCTTTGAGTACGGAGAGTTTGGTCATATTAATAGGTATTGTCCTAGACTTCGTGGTGGTAGGTTTCAGCTGAGGGATCAGCCCTCCTCTTCTTCTCCATATGTTTAAGCACCACCCCAGTCTAGTAGGGGTGGGGGTCAGTCATCTAGAGGCCACCCCAGGAGGGATGAGTGGTCGAGCGATGGTCAGGCTCGTTTCTATGCACTCCCAGATATGAGAGATGTCGTTGCTTCAGATGCAGTGATCACAGGTATTATCTCAGTTTTCCATATGGATGCTTCTATTTTGTTTGATCCTGGGTCTACATATTCTTATGTGTCTGCTTACTTTGCCCATCATTTGAGGACTACCCGAGGGTGTCTCGCGTTGTCTGTGCATGTATCTACCCCGGTGGGTGATACTATTATTGTGGACCATGTGTACCGGTCTTGTCTTGTTACTATTGAGGGTCTGGAGACCCGAGCTGACTTTCTCCTTTTGAGCATGGTAGATTTTGATGTTATTCTGGGCATGGATTGGCTATCACCGTGCCATGCTATCTTAGACTGTCACGCCAAGACAGTCACGTTGGCTATGCCGGGTATTTCGAGAGTTGTGGTGGCGTGGTTTGACTGACTATGTACCCAGCCGAGTAATCTCTTTCCTAAAGGCCCAGCGGATGGTTGGGAAAGGATGTTTAGCATGTCTAGTATTTGTGAGAGATGTTGGAGCTTAGAATCCTAGTCTTTATTCAGATTCCCGTAGCGAGGGAGTTTCCTGATGTAGTTCTAGCACACCTGTCGGGCATGCCGCAGGACAGGGATTTGGTGCTGGGCACTCAGCACATGTCTATCCCTCCCTATCGTATGGCACCAGCAGAGTTAAAGGAGTTGAAAGAGCAGCTGCAGGAACTCCTAGATAAGGGGTTCATTCGTCCGAGTGTGTCTCCATGGGGCGCACCGGTGTTATTTGTTAAGAAGAAGGATGGCACAATGAGAATGTGCATTGATTACAGATAGTTGAACAAAGTGCAAGTGAATAACAAATATCCATTACCTCGTATTGAGTATTTGTTTGACCAGCTTCAGGGAGCGAAGGTATTCTCGAAGATTTATCATAGTTCAAGCTATCACCAGCTGAAGATTAGAGATTCCGACATCATGAAGACAGCTTTCAGGACGAGATATGGGCATATTGAGTTTCTAGTTATGTCATTTGGGCTGACTAATGCCCTAGCAGCATTCATGCACTTGATGAACATTGTATTCGACCGTATCTGGATTCATTTGTGATCATGTTTATTGATGATATTCTTGTCTACTCGCGTAGCCAGGAGGAGCACGCGCAGCATTTGAGGGTAGCATTTCAGAGATTGAGAGAGGAGAAGTTGTATGCAAAGTTCTCCAAGTGTGAGTTCTGGCTCAGTTCTTTGGATTTTATGGGACACGTGGTGTCCGGTGATTGTATACAGGTTGATCCAAAAAAGTTCAAGGCGATGCATAGTTGTCTTTGTCCATCCTCGGCTTCTGAGATTCGGATTTTCCTCGGCTTGGCGGGTTATTACCGCAGATTTGTTTAGGGTTTTTCATCTATTACTTCGCCTTTGACGAAGTTGAAGCAGAAGAATGCATCATTTGTGTGGTCTGATGAATGCAAGGAGAGCTTCCAAAAGCTCAAGTCATTGTTGACTACAACTCTAGTGTTAGTATTGTCAGCAGCTTCAGGTTCTTATGCGGTATATTGCGATGCATCGGGTATTGGTATTTGTTGTGTTCTGATGCAGGAGGGTAGAGTGATTGCATATGCTTCTCGGCATCTGAAGCCCCATGAGAAGAACTACCATGTTCATGATTTAAAGATGGCCGCTATTGTTCATGCCTTGAAGATTTGGAGGCACTATCTCTACGGCGTATCTTGTGAACTGTATACGGATCATCGCAACCTCCAGCACTTGTTCAAATAGAAAGATTTGAATCTGAGACAGTGGAGATGGGTTGAGTTGCTCAAGGATTATGATATTACCATATTGTATCATCCAGGGAAGCCCAATGTAGTGGCTGATGCTTTGAGCCGGAAGGCGGCGAGTATGGGTAGCTTGGCGTACATTACAGTTATGGAGAGGCCCCTTGCAGTTGATGTCCAGGCCTTGGCTAATCGCATGGTGAGATTGGATATTTCAGAGCCTAGTCGGGTGTTGGCTTGTGTGGTTTCCCGGTCTTCTTTGTATGATCGCATCAGGGAGCGCCAGTATGATGATCGCATTTGCTTGTCTTGAAGGATAGGGTCCAGCATGATGATGCCAGAGATGTGATTATTGGTACTGATGGTGTGTTGCAGATGTAGGGCCAGATTTGTGTGCCCAATGTGGATGGGCTCCGGGAGATGATATTAGAGGAGGCCCACAGCTCGCGATATTCTATTCATCCGGGTGCCGCGAAGATGTACCAGGACTTGAGGCAACATTATTGGTGGAGGAGAATGAAAAAGTACGTTGTGAGTTATGTGGCGAGGTGTCTAAATTGTCAGCAGGTCAAATATTAGCATCAGAGACCCGATGGTTTGCTTCAGCAGATGGATATTCGTGAGTAGGAATGGGAAAGGATCACGATAGATTTTGTGACTGGTCTCCTTCGGACAGCGAGGAAGTTTGATTCTAAATGGGTAAATGTGGATCGGCTTACAAAGTCCGCACACTTCATTCCAGTTTGTACTACCTATTCTTCAGAGCGGTTGGCAGTGATTTTTATTCGTGAGATTGTCCGATTACATGGTGTCCCGGTTTCTATTATATCAGATAGAGGTGCTCAGTTCACTTCTCACTTTTGGAGAGCTTTTCATCGAGAGATGGGTACTCAGGTTGAGTTGAGTTCAGCATTTCATCCTCAGATGAAAGGACAGTCCGAGCGCAAGATTCAAATATTGGAGGATACGTTGCATGCTTTTGTGATTGATTTTGGTGGTTCTTGGGAGAAGTTCTTTCCCCTTGCAGAGTTTGCTTACAATAACAGCTACAAATCCAGCATTCTGATGGCGCCGTATGAGGCCTTATATGGGAGGCGGTGTAGATCTCTGATCGATTGGTTTGAACCCGGTAAGGCTAGATTATTGGGTACAGATGCTGTTCAGGATTCCTTAGAGAATGTGAAGGTGATTCAGGGATGACTTCGTACAGCTCACTCGCGTCAGAAGAGTTATACGGATCGATGAGTTCGAGATTTATCTTTCATGGTTGAAGAGAAGGTTTTGCTGAAGGTATCGCCTATGAAGGGCGTTATGAGGTTCGGGAAGAAAGGGAAGTTGAGTCCACGAGTCATAGGTCCTTTTGAGATACTTGATAAGATTGGGAAAGTGGCAACCCAGCTTGCTTTTCCACCCAGACTGTCGGGAGTTCATCCAGTGTTTCATGTTTCTATGCTTCGGAAGTACGTGGAGGACTCGTCCCATGTATTGGACTTCAGTTCGATTCAGCTAGATGATGATTTGACGTATGAGGTGGAGCCAGTAGCCATTTTGGGTCATCAGGTTCGCAAGTTGAGATATAAGGATATAGCATCGGTGAAGGTTCAGTGGACAGGTCGTCCAGTGGAGGAGGCTACCTGGGAGACCAAGCAGGAGATGTGGATCACATGTCCCCACTTGTTTGCTGCTTCAGGTATGATTCTTGACCCACTCGAGGATGAGCGTTTGTATAAGTTGGGGAGGGTGTAATGACCCGACCTGTCACTTCTTTTATTTCAGCCCTGACATCCCCGTATCATGCTTCCCCCATATGTTGATATATGTGTTTGGTGATTTTGAGATGTGTTGGATTGAATTTGGTTAGAAATGAGACCAATAGTCTCTTTAAGGAAAGCTTAAGTTGGAAAAGTCTATCAGATGTTGACTTGCAAGTTAGAGGGCTCGGAATGGATTTCCGACGGTTCGACTTGTTTTGGATGGTAATTTATGACTTGGGAGCGAAATCGGAATTTAATTTGGAGGTCTGGTGAAGAATTAGGCTTGAATTGGCTAAAGTTGAATTTCGGTGAATTTTGTTGATAGGTGAGATTTTGATCCTATTGGTTTTAATCAGATTTGGCATCCGTGGAGGTAGATTCTCGAGGGAAAGGCATTTCGAGCTAGTCTACGGCCGGCTAGAGGTGAGTAATGCAAGTAAATGTTGTTCCGAGTGTTTGAAACCCCGTACTTTCACATCGTAACGCTATGTTGAGGCGTAACATGCACTCCACGATAAGTGCGGGGTCGGATACTGTTGAGGGATTCTGACTTGGTCCATCCCGAGTGAGATTTATACTATATTGGCATATGATACGCACACTGTGATGACTATTATTGGGGTTTATGCCGTGTTTGGGGCCTAGTGCCGACCTGTTATATCCTTCGAGAGTTTGTATTACTGTTATGGCATGATTGCATATCATTTAATATTAGCCCATGATTTTAAAACATTTTTTTCAAAACCCAGCCATGTTTCAAATGTTCAGAACTCATATGCTATATTTTAAATGTATTTCGGCTAGGGATTATTGTTTACAACTTCCCAAGGGGCTTATGATATATTTTCTGGACTGAAGTTGGGTGGCTCGAGCTGGGCGCCGCAGCGGTGATTAGAAACAATGGTAACACGGACACTGAGTGATATGAGCGGTCAGGTAACATGGACTGGCCTGGTTATTGATTTTCACCACTATATGGCTCGTTTGATTATTCACCACTATATGGCTCGTTTGATTATTCGCCACGAGATGGCTGGTTTGATTATTCGCCACGAGATGGCTAGTCATTCTGCTGGGGCTGTAGGAGCCCCTCCGGAGTCTGTACACACTCCCAGTGAGTGCCATCGACGATAAATGTTATGGGTGGCTCGGGATTCACGCTGCAGTAGGTACAAGATTGTACCAACATATGCATTGCATCGCATCCTTGCATTTGCATCTTGTATATATATTGTTCAGCTGTTCAGTTTCAGATATAGTTTTACTCTATTCTTTAGCTTAATTTGTGCATTTACTATGTTTCTTACTTTTGGAGCTTTATCTACTGTTATTACTCACTGGGTCGGAGTACTCACAATACTCCCTGCACCTTGTGTGCAGATCCAGGGCATTCTCAAGCAGATTAGATCCTGCATCTGTCAGATTTAGCAGTTCGGAGCGTTGAGGTAGCTGCACGCGCGCAGACATCGACTCTCCTTCCCTCTATGTTTATTTTCTTTTTGTCCTTCGTACTTTCAGTTTATAAACAGACTTGTATTCATTTTGATCTATATTCTAGAGGCTCAGGCTTGTGACATCGGTTCCTAGACGGTTTATTGATGGTATTCAGTATTCTATTCCTCTTTGTTTTTTTGAAGTTTCATATTTTATTTTTCTTAGTATTTTTCGTTTATATCTGTAAACTGGGATTTTTTGGTATTGATGTCGGGCTTGCCTAGCCTTGCGGCCGGGCGCCATCGCGATCGGGTTTAGGGTTGTGACAATCTTCTTCCATCCCGGCATAACCCGTGGATTCCCCTGAAATAACTCAGGATCTCTTTTCATCCCGGCATAACCTATGGATCCCACAAGCATAACCTAGGATTGTTCTTTCATTCCGGTATAAACCGTGGATTCCCCTGACATAACTCAGGATATCCCTTCATCTCGGCATAACCCGTAGATCCCCCTAGTATAACCTAGGATTGTTCCTTCATCCCGGCATACCCCGCGGATTTCCCCTAGCATAACCTAGGATCGCTCTTTCATCCCGACGTAACCCGTAGATTCCCCCAACATAACTCAGGATCTCCCTTTATCCCGGCATAACCCGTGGATCCCCCTAGCATAACCTACGATCGTTCTTTCATCCCAGCATAACCCGTGGATTCCCCTGACATACCTCAGGATCTCTATTAATCCCAGCATAACCCGTGGATTACCCTAGCCTAGGATTTTTCATTCGTCCCGGCATAACCGCGTATTCCCCTGGCATAACCCAGGAATTTATTCATAACCCATCCTCAGCAGGAACTTTCCTATCCCGGCATAACCCGCGGATCTTTTCTCTCCCTCCCCACAGAGACCTTTTTCATCCTTATTCTGGCATAACCCGAGGATTCTCATCTTATTCCCAGCATAAACCATTTATCCTCCCCAGCATAACCTAGCGATCTTTCCAAGGGCTACACAATTTCGGTCCTTGTTGTTTTAATAAAGAGCAACATAGATTTGTGTTACAAATGACTCACAAAATTTTCCAGGGAAAACTGGGGAAGAAAATTTCGTTCGTTTGTTTTGCTATTTGAGCAGGTGTCACCTTAAGGCACAAGATTCGGCATAATTGAAAGCATGAGTGTCAATTCAGAGCAGAAGAAAGAAAAGAGACAAAAGGTGAACTCAAAGTGACGAAGCGGACAAAGACACGGACTGCTCAAAATATAATTGAAGTCACAAGCTCAGCATATCCTGTTTTGTTTCAAGATTGAAGACTGAGCCAGCAGCTGCAATTAACGAGCATCAAGATTCAGATCGGAGTCTGCCACGAAAGATAGCCGGACTCAAGATCAAGATTCAAGAGAGTCATAGATGGGAATCTGGAAACTTGTAGTTGATAGACCTAGCTATCTTAGTTTTTATTTTCTTTCATTGTAATAAGGAGTTTAGCAAGCAGAAACAGCAGCAACAGTAGCCAATCACAGTCTCCCGGTAGTCCCAGCAACCAAAATTTCCAAAACTCACTTACCTGATTACTTTATTACCGTGGATATGTAGACAACCTTTGAAGCAAGGTTCGATCAGAAATTTTTCAAAATGCTTCACATGGAGTATTCAATCGGACGGAAATCGCTCATATTTGCTCACTTGTCTTTGCACGAAAACTCTTCGTGTTCTCGCGTAAAGAGGAGCAGTTGTGAGCATATTATTTTTACCCGGTCGAAACAAGCTCCTATAGGACTCTTAAAGTTTAGGATTTTTCTTTAAAAATATTAGGATTTTAATTTTTAGGATTTAATTGCATGCGCATGTTCATTACTGCAGGCTTAAGGTTAATTAGGATTTAATTATTAAACAAATTAAAATACAAAAAATATATATATGTCCGGCATTGGAAATTATTTTTTGTTTAGTTTTAACTTGGTTTGGTTTTTATTTCTGATAATTAGGAATTTGTGGTTGTAAATAAAGTTAGAAATTATTTTTAAATTAAAATAAAAAGACAAAAAATGTGTATGTATATATACAGCCACTCAGGCTGGCCACAATTGGGTAAGACCTGAGTGGCCCAAATCGGCCTCTCCTTTAAATAATACACAACCCAACCCAATCCATTGCCCCGTTCCAGTCCACACCCAATGAATCAAACGACACTGTTTCAAAGAGGGTTTCATCACAGCCATCGATCTCACTCCAATCCAACAGCCATTAAACCTCATCCCAAATCGTATATATGTTTCCAAACGTCTCTAATACACATACCCCCCCTCCTTGAACCGTCTTCTCCGTTTGTAACGCCTCTGTTGACCACCCCAACACCACCCCTTAACCACCAGCCACCACCCTACCGGAAATCGCCTCACAACGGCGGCCGGCAACCAAACGTCCCAAGATTTACACCACTAAATCGTCACACCCTCCTCTTTCCTACCCTGTAATCAGTTCCCGTCGAACAAGTACCCCCCGTCTCGAATCTTCAAAAACAGGGTCGTCGGAACCACCGTCTCCGGCGACCTTGTTCCAAACCCTTCCACCTTTTCACCATAGAACCACTAAGACACCCCCTTCCCCATCCTGCATCCCACTCCCTTCGAACCCCCCTCTATCATCTCAAATATTCTCATAAGGGTCGTCGGAAACCCTATCTCCGGCGACCCTATTCCAAATCCCCCCAAACTTACACCCCGAAAGCACCTCAATCTCCTCTTTCCAACCATGTATTTCACCCCTCTCGAATCTTCCTGAAACTCTTTGAATTAAGATTCAAAGCCTAACCCTAAATCTCAAAACCTGCCGAAAATGCCTCAAACTCCTCCTAGGCAACCCCTGATTCTTCAAGTCCCCAACCATACCACTCATAAGTCCCAAACATCCTCACCATTGAATAAATCCCAATCTAAGACCACACTGAAGTCTCAGAACTATGAAAGCCCCTCCTGAACTCTTAAAATTGGTTGTACATCGTCCTAGGAGTGTTCGAAACCATTGTGGAAGGGGTCAAGAGCTGTTGAAAGGTTCTGAACTAGGTATGCGTAAAAAGCTAAGTAATTCGTCTCTTTTGAATATATTTTCTTGATTGTTTGTTTTCTTCTGTATGTGTTTAGATTGACCAACTTCTATAAATAACTTCTTGTTTGTCCATAGTCTCGCCAAAAGTAGGTTTAAATGGTCATGTGCTTTTGTTTGTCAATATTCCGAAATCCTTTCATCTCCTGAATAGTGTGATATTTGCTAGCATTAGTTTCTTAACTCTGGAAAACCTAGTCTAGTTTATTCTTCAGTAATGTGACTATTAGGGCTCGATTGACCTACATCTTCTGGTCATTATTTGTTTATTCCATTTATTTTTGGTTTGTTTGGTTGTGCACGCCCCTAAGTATTTGATTGCCATAATGATTTTGATTTTTTTTATATTGGTTTAAGCTGATTTGGGGGGTTGGACCTTTAATTGTTCAGTGGTAGCCTTTACTTGCTTCCTAAGTTGATTCATGAACTAAATAGTCACCTCTTGCTTTGTGCTTCTCGTTTTTAAGTATTTCCAAAGCATTTTGATTGAGCTATTTCAGAAAACTAAGTGTTGATAAATGTATTCATTCTTCTAGTCCTTTGTTTTGATAATGTTTGGATGTGAAAGTGTACATTAAGGAATTTGTGTTGAACCTTGATAATTTTGGCTTATTCTGAACTTTCATGAACCAGTTAGTCCAAGATTAAAGGGTGACACAAGTTTGATTGACCAGGGTCAATTGTAACTAAACCAGGGTCAAGGAATTGACCAAGGTCAACACTTTAGGGGGAGTGGGGTAATTTAGGAAAGGAAGTGAGGGTATAAGAGGGAATTGAATCTTTAAAAAATCTGATAGTAATCCCATAGAACCTTCTAGCAAGGACTAAATCACAATTCCTGCCTCAAACTGGAGGCACAAGTGAGGAATAGAAGGACTATTTAGGCAAAGTGCAAATTTGAGTTAAGGACTAAAAGTGAAACAAGAGGAAAATCTGATGCCCTAAGGCTCTACTATAAAAGAAACCCCCTGGGCATTACTAAGGGAATCCGGAACTTTTCTCTAGAATCCTAGAGATAAGAAATACATATCAGCATCTCGTTATATCTGGAAAAGCTATCAGTGCTGATTTGATCATTTTTGAGTTTAATTCTCTCACAATTATGTTGAAACCCTGGGCATACTGTTCGATTGGTTAGCTGTTTGCTTGACTGACTCATTACGTTTTACTCATATGCTCCTGTTTTGCTGAATTACAGGTACATTTCCTTTTTCACTTGATATATTGAAGCTAAAAATATGAAATATTTTCAAGTGTGAAGATTCAATTGTATTAGTTTATTCAAAACTCTTCCCATGTTCTTCCCCTTTTAGTTCAGACATATGTAATAATAAGATGATTATCTTGTTGTACTTAAACTTTTGGACTGATTCATTTTGTAGTAATTGGACTTTAGAAACTGGTTTACTTGTACTAACTGGACATTCGATTTATTTTTTTTAAGTATGAACTATCAGTAGTGCTGGTAGTGAATGTATGACTGTCCTAGATGATTATTTCATGTTGTTTAGAACTACGGAAATCATGAAATATTGGCTCAGAAACTATCACATCCAGTCATTATGTATGGTGAAGTGCACTCAAATTTCAATATGTTAGTAATGTTGTGTTTCATATCTATAAGCAAAACCAATGTCATAATTGAATTTTGAAGAATTGGATTCATATACTCTAACTGACGAGTATATGAATCATTTGATTCAGATCTAATGTTAAAGTTTGACTTATAAAAACGATTGCTAATATTTTCTTTGTAAGTGTGTAGATATTCAATTTTGTATACAATTTTGAACCAAGAATGGTTACTGAGAATTGGACTCTTTTGTCCAAATCAACACTGGGCTCATTCGCGAGGCCCAGTAAGTACCCAAATGTTGTAATTCAACACGTTTTCTGGAATGAGTGATTAAAAGTGTAGGCCAGTCGCAATAGTTGCCAGTCGCAGCCAAGCAATATGTGCTCTTGGGATGGCCCAAATCTGAAACAGTATATGCAATAGCCATGAATGAGGCTAAGGTGCACATAATGTTTTCCAATATACAGTCTATACATCAAAACAATTGGTGCATTTAAGCACCCGCAAAAGTAGAGGATTTAGCATGTGTTAAGATATCCTTGTAAATTAAAGTGAGGCATGTTAATTCAAGCAAATACTATGTGATGGCTCCTTAATTCATTAGAACACATAGAAAATAGGAAGTGTCGTTTAGAAAATTTCAAGGTCTTCCCACGAATGTCAAAGACATAGTTGTTATAGGCGCGTGTTTAATAAAAAATATCTTCCTAAATTCGGGTGCGCATTTATGTGACCCAAATCCTATTCTCAATGGAATTAAAATATGTCTAGAATTGCGGGTGCATTTATGTGACGCGATTCGCGACGTGTTTTAATAACATTGCAAATTTTCCTAAAAGATGTTAATAACAGTTAATAATCTAAAATTACGAATTAGCAGGTATAGCAAACCATATTTTAGCCACTTATAATGAGTTTATGCGACTCTTCTAGAACCACGGGACCCGAGGGTGCCAAACACCTTCCCTCGGGTCAACAAAATTCCTTACTCAAGAAATTATGGTTCGCAGACTCCAATAGGGCAGTCAAAATTTCCTCGATTTGGGATTCTAAATAAACTGGTGACTTGGGACACCAAAAGCCAAACCTATCCCAAGTGGCGACTCTTGAAATAAATAATTAATCCCATCTCGATTAATGTCACTTTAATTGGAAAAACTCATATGCACGCGTCATCTTACGGGGTAACCACGTGTAAGCGAAAAAAGGAGGTGTGACAAATGCCTCCAGATCTTAAGAGCGTGAACAATCGCGGCTAACTTTAGATCGTGCACAGGGTAATTCTTCTAATGAATCTTCAACTGATGTGAAGCATATGCAATAACTCGCCAATCCTGCACCAATACACAACCCAAGCCAACACGTGAAGCATGACAATACATCGTATACATCCCAGAACCTGAAGGCAACACCAGAATCAGTGTTGTAATAAAAGTTGTGTTGAGCTTCTAAAAGCTCACCTCACAACCATCAGACCAACGGAACAAAGCACCTTTTGGGTCAATCTAGTGAGATGTGTTGCGATGGATGAAAAACCCTACACAAACAGGTGATAATAACATGCTAACCCTAGGAAACTCCTAATCTCAGTCACCGAAGTGGGACGAGGTCAACACTGAACTACCTAAATCTTCTTGGGATCCACCTTATTACCCTCATCTGATACAACATTCCCCAAGACTTCCACAGACTCTAGCCAAAACTCACACGTGACAAAATATTATGTTCAAAAGGAAACAACTCGGAGTCGCCACCTGACAATGATTTCAATGTACCAGGTTACCGTTTTTTTTAAAAAAAAAATCCTTTTAAAAAACTTTGGACCCCAAACTAAGTCTTCACCAGAGATTCAGGTAAGGGGGTTCATCTAACATGGAGAAAAGGTGTTAAGCATTCCCCTAATCCTATAACTAGTACAGTTGCATACTTGATCTAGTTGGCTTTCAAAACATTCAAATTGAGGTAAAATAACAGAAAAGGAAAATAAATACAAAAGAGGCTCAAGGTTGTTCCTACCTAAATGAAAGAAAATTATAAATAGGAAAATTAAAGTTCTAAATTATCCTACGCTACTTCTACGATGTGCGCCCCAGCCTCCAATTACAGAATACTACGGGGAATTCCCCAGAATAAAATATGTGCAAATCCTTCGGGACATTTTCCATATAATTTAACTAAAGTAACGACATCTCGCCTTAAAACTAACAATAATCCTAAAGTATTCCTACCCAAGTGTTGTCGACCTAAGTATGCTACTAACGTTAAACGAAACTAGTAATAACAAAATAGAATTAGAACATGTCATCTACTATCTAGTTCTCTTAAACTTAATTCTGTTCAAACTCTCGTGACCCAATCCTACTTATTCTAAATTACTTCCCCCATTATTGTTTTCATTAGAACTTGGCGACACCACACATACAACAAGACAAGAGTCCATAAGTTGTTACAATTAAAGTTTCAACCAAAAATCAACGTGGAAAAATTAAAACTAATCATAGGCAAATCAGAAAAGAAAAGAACAGAAGATAGCATGGACCTTCAGAGCTTTGAATCGCAAAACATAGTCAACCTTTACCGGAACCTCGAATCGAAACTTGTTTTGGTGCAAGAACCAAGGTCGACGGCTTCAAATCTATTGTCAACTCTGCTTTGAATTCTAACCTCTCGAAAAGCAGCGGACAAGGGAATTAAGGGAGATAGAAGTGAGCTTAAAGGACAAAATTTGTTGTTAGAACCTAAATCGTCGTTGCTGGAATTTCATAGGACTTATAGTCAATTGATAGAGTTTCACAACACGTCTATTCTCTTTCTTTTTTGCCCGTTCTCTGCTTTTGAAATTCTCGTCCAGTTTTGAGCCAAAACTGAAGCCAAAATCAAATTCACTTTCCCTTAAATTCTGTTCGTGGCCCTCTCCCCTGTTCCGTGTGTGTGTATGTGTGTGTTTTCTAACTGTTAGGAATATGTAAAAAGGTGGTGCAGCTGACTTGTTAAGGATCTGAATGCTGGTGAAGGGATGGGTGAACTCGCCGGCTTTATTGAGTTTTTTCGACGATTTTGTATTTGGTGGAGTCGACGACGTTGTGGTGTGAGGCTAGAGATGAGACATGAGTGGAGGAATTAAAGAAGAAAGGAACCAGTAGGTTCGCCAGGGTTTGGGTGTTGGAGACGGCTGTGTGATGGTCTCTTAGATCTAGGGTTCTGGCGGTTGGTTTTGTTGTGAAAAAGAAGAGCGAACAATGGTGTTGGCCAGCAGTTTAGGGATGCTGGCTATGGAGGACAGCGGCGCTAGTTTAGGATGTGGCGGCTGAGTTTGGTGGTGTGGAAGAAGGTAACGGCTTGGGGGTCTTTTTAGGATTAGAGTTTTAGGTTGTAATTGGGTTCATATATTATCTTGAAATATAATACGGGCCATTTGATTTAAAGGAGATGGATGGCTAGGATTGATCTTATTTTTGGTAGATCTAATGGGTTATAGGTTGATGGGTCGATGGGCTGGGCTGAAGAATATGAAATTGGGCCTTCTCTAGCCCGAAAAGCTGGTTAAAATTGGGCCAAGAAAAGGTTGAAAATTTAATTCACTTCTAAAAATACTTATAAGAAGATATAAAATAACTCTTAATTGATTTTAATAAACTATTATTAAAATAAAACTAAAAATTAAAGTTGAAACTATTTTTTGGTATTTTCAAAGATTAAAATTAGAATAAAAATATGTTAAAAGTAATATATCTTTCTAAAAATACCTAATATTGAATTAAATAGAAAATTAAAACTTTTTTTGTAGTTTTCTCTTTTTGGTGCCTAAAATATAATTAAATTTAATAATAGAGTGAAATAATATAGAAATAAGCTCAAATAATATTCAAAAAATACTAGGACTATTAAGGATAATTTTAATATGCGGGTCAAAAATTACATGTCTACATCACTCTCAAATGTTGCTCATGCTCCCCCAGGCTATATGAGTAAATTAAGATATCATCAATGAAGATAATACAAAGGAATCAATATAAGGCGTGAACACTCTGTTCATCAAATTCATAAACGCCACTGGGGCATTAGTCAAGCCGAAGGACATCACTAAGAACTCATAATGTCCATATCTAGTATGGAAAGCGGTCTTCAGAACATCTGAGTTCCGAATCATCAACTGATGTTACCTCGATCTCAAGTTTATCTTAGAGAACACCTTAGCACCCTGCAACTAGTCAAATAAATCATCTATACGTGGCAATGGGTAATTGTTCTTGATGGTAACTTTATTCAACTGGCGGTAATCGACGCACATCCGCATAGTTCCATCTTTCTTCTTCACAAATAGCACTGGTGCAGCCTAAGGTGATACACTTGGTTTGACAAACCCCTTTGCTAACAACTCCTCAAGTTGCTCCTTCAAATCTTTAGAGCCGTATAGTACGGTAGGATAGATATAGGTTGGGTTCCTCAGGCCAAGTCAATACAAAAATCAATATTACCATATTGTGGCATGCCTGGAAGGTCAGAAGGAAACACATCAGCAAACTCCCGAACTACTGGCACTGAATCAATCGACGGAGACTCTGCGATGGTATCCCGAACTTAGGCTAGACAAGCCAAACAACTCTTCTCAACTATGTGTCGAGCCTTCAGAAAAGAGATGACCCGACTAACTGTACTAATAGAGGAACCCTTCCACTCCAATCTCGGTAACTCTGGCATCGCTAAACTAATAGTCGTAGCATGAAAATCAAGTATGGCATGATATTGGGATATTCATGCCCATGATGACCTCAAAATCGGTCATATCAAGGAACAGAAGGTTTGATGAAGTCTCATAACCATAGAATGTGACCACACTCAACCGGTAGATCCGGTCCACAATCAAAGAATCGCCCATATGAATGGACACATAAATAGGAGTACCCAAGGACTCACGAGGAATACCTAGGAAATGAGAAAATAGATATCATACATATGAATAGGTAGATCATGGATCAAATAACACCGAAGCATCCCCACTACAGATAGAAATAATACATGTGATCACATTATCTAAGGCCACTGCATCTGATCTGGCCGGAAAAGCATAGAATCTTTCAGGAGCACCAGCTGGCTGGCCTTTGACTAGCTGAACAATAGTTGGTTGACCTCCCCCTTCCTGGCCTCCTCCTCTAGGATTGCCCCTACCAGCATGCCCCTTACCTCTGGGTGGTTTGACGGCTGGTGCTACAATTAATTGGCTAATGCCCCTGTTGTATTACTTTGCCTCGAAGTCTGGGATAGGTTCTCTTCATGTGATCCCGATCTCCACACTCGTAACAACTTCTCAATACCATAGACTTCTACCCGAAGTTTGACCCTGATGGCCTGAATACCTGCTAGAAGAACCCATAATAGCAGGTGGGCGGTATGAAATCTCGGGCATATCATTGAAATAGGGTCACGCTGGAGCGCCCCGATAAGGTGGTGATGGTGTTGGATATATGGTCCTGCTAGGCTGACCCCTCCTAAACTGGCCTCAGCCCCTGGCCGGGGCACTACTGACTCTCTAGAGAAACAGGTCCTCTTATCCTGCTGCATCTGCTCTCTACTCCTCTGGCAGTAGCCCTCAATCCTCCAAGCAATCTCTACTACTAGGTGATAATCAGTAGTCATCTCAACCTCCCAGGCCATACTAGCCTGAATACTAGGGTGCAACCCTGCAACAAATCTCTGCATTCTCTCTGCGTCCGTAGGAAGTGTCATAGGTGCATGGCGAGACAACTTAGAAAATCTCGCCTCATAATCGGTCACTGACATCTGACCTTGCTCGAGCTGCTCAAACTGACACCCTAACTCCTCCCTCTAAGAGGGTAGAATATACCTATCCAAGAAAAGCCGCATAAACTGGTCCCAAGTCATGGGAGGATAACCCACTGGCCTGCCAAGAATATAAGAATGCCACCATTTATAAGCCATTCCCTCCAATAGTAGTGAAATCCCCCACCCCCCACCCCCACCCCCATTTGACTTTAATATCCTCATGTTGTGCAGTCTGTCCATGCATCAATCAATGAGGTCATGGGATACTCATGTCCCTCACCTCCGAAGACAATGTGGTGTAGCCTAGCCCGTTTGTCCAAAAGCTTCTGCCGCTCGCCAGCCGCAACTGCTCTAGGCTCAGGTACAGCCGCTGCAACTAGCCGGGCCCTTCCCACGGGTAATTTTGTTCCATTTTTTTTCTTTCTAACTAGGCATTTACAAATGATGAGAGAGTGAGTTTAGTTGCGATAAAATAGCAAACACAGACCAGAAAACTGGGGCAATGTCAAGTAGGACTAGAAAATTTACAACCCTCTCTGATTGATCTATAGAAAACAATTGAGTTTAAGGGTGTGTTAGGTACGAAGGAAAATAATTTGCATAAGTATTTTTCAATTTTCCATGTTTGGTTGGCTTAGATATTTTGGAAAATATTTTCCTTATCAACTCATTTTTCTCCAATTGGAGGAAAATGTTTTCCCTATCAAGAGAAGGGAAAATATTTTTCAAAACACCTTTTCAACCTTCCTCTCATTTCCCATCCCCACCAACTCCCACTCAACCCACCCCACCTCCACCCCTAACCCTAAATAGAAATAATATTAATAGTATTTTCTCTTTGTATTATAGATAAAGTATTTTTTTCATTTTAACAAATGAGTATTTTCTTTTCGCGATATAAAAAAGTTTTATTTTCATTTAAACAAAAAAAGTACTTTCTTTTCATGATGTAGAAAAATATTTTCTTTTATTTCCACGAAATGGTGTAATATAAAGTATTTTTCGAAAAAAAAGTTTGCTCACCAGCCAAACAAGAGAAAATGACTCATTTTCCATACAGAAAACATTTTCCTTCGTACTAAGGGTGTCTAACGGGTGAGCCGGATCAGGCTGGGTAGGAAAAAGTTGAAACCGTAGGGATTTCGAACCAGGCCGGTTACGATTTAGGGGTTACCAGGCTTAATAGGTTTGGATTCATCCAGGTAAAAAATAAACTGTAAGGGTTACGGGTCCAAGAGGCCGGCCCGATTAGTGTTTTTTTTATTATTTTTTATAACTATTGTAATTTATATTAATATAAAGTAAAAACATAAAGAATACAATGAAGATAGAAAAAGATTGCACTTATAAATTGCAAGTACTACATTTATTTCAAAATTCAAACTTACAAATTGAAAAGTTTACATTTAACAACAAGTAAATTAACGAAAAAAAAAGAAAATTCAAAGGTTTTGCGTTGCCTTAAACTCTAAAACCTTAAATAAAAAAATTAAAATCTAGCATTTAAATCGGCCCGGGCCGGCTCGGTTAACACGTTCTACAGGGATTTTGGTTGACTGGGTTTGACCGGTCCAGTTAACTAAATGAATTAAACTAAACAAACCAACTCTCCTAACCCTAATAACCCAGCCCCCTAAGTACCGGATCAAGGCGGGTTGCAACCGGTCTGGACTGGGCTAATCCCGGATCAATCCGGCCCGTTTGACACCTCTACTTCATACCAAACACACCCTAAGTCGTATAGAAGTTGTGAAAAATAAGTAGGGACTCCAAACCCAACAATCAGCCCTTTGCTCATTTTGAAAAGAAGCCATGATATGATGGTAAGAAAACAATGTTTGAAGACAATGGAATATTGTGTGCAGAACCGCACATCATATTGATCGAGGAGCTCGGAAATGGACTAAATGAAAGAAGAGTTAAAGAAGCGATGTAAGTATATTATAACGTTGAAGACATTAATTAATGAGTGAAAACATATAAAGGCAGTTGAGATGGAAATGTGGTGGAGGTACTTGAAAATAAATGGAACTAAATATCAACCCATGTTATGAAATAATATAAGAACAAGAACAATAATTCAAGAACAAGAACAATAGAGAGAAAAGTAGAGAGAGGAGTATTATTATTGATACTTTGGGATGGTTTACAATGGAATAGAACCCCTTTATTTATAGGGAGGTGGTGACTTAGCCACCAAGAAGTAAACCCTAGAATCTCTCTAAATATGGACATTCACCTAAAATAGAATATTTTATAACACTCCCCCTTGAATATCTATTCAATAATGTGCCTCGTTAAAACCTTAACTAAAATAAAACCCAATGGGAAAAAATTAAAGAAAAGGAAAAAGAGTACCCATGTTTGAATATGCGCCTATTGGTTGCCTCGATAAAAACCTTGCAAGGAAAACCCATTGGGACAAAACCTTGTAAGGGAAAAAGAGTGCAACGCGCATTAACTCCCCCTGAAAAGAGCATCAATTCATATCCTTGAGTCTTCGCACTCCGATCTTGTGAACCAGCTTCTTGAAGGTTGACGTTGGTAGAGATTTTGTGAACAAATCAGCCATATTATCGCTTGAACGAATCTGTTGCACATTGATATCACCATTCTTTTGAAGATCATGTGTGAAAAATAACTTTGGTGAAATATGCTTTGTTCTATCTCCTTTTATGAATCCTCCCTTCAATTGAGCTATACATGCTGCATTGTCTTCATACAAAGTCGTGGGTAGTTTGTTACGCTTCAAAACCACATTTGTCTTGAATATGATGTATTATAGACCTCAACCACACACACTCCCGACTTGCTTCATGAATAGCGATTATCTCGGCATGATTAGATGAAGTAGCCACAATTGATTGCTTAGTCGATCGCCAAGATATGGCGGTGCCTCCACAGGTAAACACATAACCCGTTTGAGATCGAGCCTTGTGTGGGTCGGATAAATATCCAGCATCAGCATAACCAACAAGATCAGGACTGCAATTATTGCTATAAAATAAGCCCATATCGGTAGTCCCTTTTAGGTACCGCAATATATGTTTGATCCCATTCCAATGTCTCCTTGTGGGAGCCGAGCTATACCTTGCTAAGACATTAACTGAAAAGGTTATGCCAGGCCTTGTAGTATTTGCAAGATACATTAGTGCGCCAATTGCACTAAGATATGGTACTTCAGGACCAAGTAGCTCTTCATTCCTTTCTTGCGGTCGGAATAGATCTTTATTCACATCAAGTGATCGAACAACCATCGGAGTACTTAAAGGATATGCTCCATCCATGTAAAACCGTTTCAGTACCTTTTCTATATAGGTGGATTGATGAACAAAAATTCTGTTTGCCAAATATTCAATTTGCAAACCAAGACATAATTTTTTTCTTTCCGAGATCTTTCATCTCGAATTCATTCTTTAGATAATCAATTGCCTTTTGGAGTTCTATGGGGGTTCCAATAAGGTTTATGTCATCGACATATACGGCAAGTACAACAAATTCCGATGTTGTTTTCTTTATAAAAACACACGGGCAAATGGCATCATTTATATAGCCTTCTTTTAATAAATACTCACTAAGACGATTATACCACATTCGTCCTGATTGCGTTAGACCATACAAGGATCTTTGCAATTTGATTGAAAACATTTCCCGGGACTTTGAATTATGAGCGTTTGGCATTTTGAGTCCATCAAGAATTTTCATGTATATCTCATTATCCAGTGAGCCATAAAGATAGGCAGTAACCACATCCATTAAATGCATGTCAAGCTTTTCAAGGACAGCAAAACTAGTGAGATAACGAAAAGTTATGGCATCCATTACAGGCGAATATGTCTCTTCATAATCGACACCAGGCCTTTGAGAAAATCCTTGTGCAACAAGGCGTGCCTTATATCTTTGTACCTCGTTTTTCTCATTTCTCTTGCGTACAAAGACCCATTTATAGTCAACAGGCTTAACACCATTAGGTGTTTCAACTATAGGGCCAAAAACTTCACGTTTTGCCAGTGAATTCAATTCTGATTGGATTGCTTCTTGCCATTTTGGCCAATCATGTCTTTTTTGACATTCTCCAACAGATTGAGGTTCAAGATCCTCACTTTCTTGCATAATGCTAGATGCGACATTAAAAGCAAAGACATAATCCACCACTATATCCACTCGATTAAAATTTGCCTCAATATCGATTGGATTCATTAATAGTTCCTTATTTTCTTGAGTCTCGGGCTCAATGGATTCTTCATGAATCTCAGAATTTATTAAATCGTTAATTTCCTCATGAGATTATTTCGTAGTGTCATTTTGATCGTTTGCTTTTCTCTTTCTAGGATTTCGATCTTTGGAACCTAATGGCCTGCCACTCTTCAGGCGTGCATTCGACTCATTGCATATGACACTAGATGATTGTCCAGCAGGGACATCAATACGGATTGGAACATTCTCTGCGGGGATGTGGGATTTTGTTATCCTTTTCAAGTCCGTAAATGCGTCAGGCATTTGATTTGCTATTCTTTGAGAATGGATAATCTTTTGCACCTCTTTTTCACAAATAGAGGTATGTGGATCAAGATGAGATAATGATGCATTTTTCCACAAAATTTCCCGTTTGGTTTCACCAACTTCTCCCCCTAATTTTGGGAAAAGTGTCTCATCAAATTGACAGTCTACAGATCGTGCAGTGAACAAATCCCTGTCAATGTTTCGAGGTAGCAAATAATGGAGGGCGATTGAAACCCAACATATATTCCGAACCTTCTTTTCGGACCCATTTTGGTGCGGTATGGCGGTGCGATAGGCACATATACTGCGCATCCAAAGATTCTTAAATGGGATATATTGGGTTCATGACCCAAAACCAATTGCAACGGGGAATATTTGTGATAATTCGTCGGTCTGAGACGAATTAGCATAGCTGCATGCAAAATGGCGTGACCCCATACCGAAGTGGGCAGCCTCGTTTTCATGAGTAATGGTCTTGCAATCAACTGCAGGCGTTTAATTAAAGATTCTGCAAGACCGTTTTGAGTGTGAACATGAGCTACAGAATGTTCCACTTTTATCCCAATTGATAAGCAATAATCATTAAATGCTTGGTATGAAAATTCAGCAGCATTATCCGGTCTAATAGACTTGATTGGATTATCAGAAAATTGTGCACGTAGTCGAATTATTTGTGCCATTAGTTTTGCAAACGCAAGGTTGCGTGATGACAACAGGCACACATGAGACCATCTACAGGATGCGTCTATTAAGACCATAAAATATCAAAAGGACCCACTAGGTGGGTGAATAGGTCCACAAATGTCCCCTTGTATACGTTCCAAAAACGTAGGTGACTCAGTCCCAACCTTTGTTGGTGATGGTCTAATAATTAACTTGCCTTGATAACAAGAAGTGCAAGAAAATTCATTATTTAAAAGAATCTTGAAATTCTTTAACGAATGCCCATATGAGATTTCTATAATCCGTCTCATCATGATTGATCCAGGGTGTCCCAATCGATCATGCCAAAGTACAAAAGTATTGGAATCAGTAACCTTTTGGTTTACTGTTGAATGTGCCTCAATTGCACTAATTTTTGTCCAATACAGGCCACAAGATAAAGACGGGAATTTCTCAATGACCCTCTTTTGGCCAGAGACATTCTTTGTAATGATGAGATATTCAAGATTATTCTCATCTATTGTCTCAATATGATAGCCATTCCGGCGTATATCTTTAAAACTCAACAAGTTTCTCTTAGACTTGGAGGAGAACATTGCATTCTCTATGATAAACATTGTTCCTCTAGGCAGAGTTATAGTTGCTCTTCCGGAGCCTTCAATCAATTTACTACTACCAGAGATTGTAGTAACATCTGCCTTACACATACTTAGTTGAGAGAAATATTTCTTTTCTTTGAGTATCGTATGTGTAGTACATGAATCAACTAAACAAATATTTTTACAGTTGGACGTTGATCCAAGCTTGCTTTGTGAGATATCCATATTTGCTTTCCCATGGTTTGACATACAAAAGAAATACACGAACATGAGAATAAACAAATTCAATCCGTTTGTTTAATATTTTCAAAATCTGCTGAGGTTAGTCGATTAACTTAGTTGATAGTCGACTATCTTGGGAAGCAGTCATTAGATTAGTCGACTAACTAAATCAGATAATCGACTATCTTGCCTTGCGGAAAATTTCAGTTTTAATGCGAAATATTAGTTAGTCGACTAACAAAGTTGATAGTCGACTAACTTAGTAAACAGTTATCAGGTTAGTCGACTAACTAAATCAGATAGTCGACTAACTTAGCTTGCGGAAAAGTCCAGTTTTAATGCGAAATATTAGATAATCTACTAACTGTTAGGTTAATCGATTAACTCTACTGGAAAATAAAAATATCTTTGAAATTTAAGCATATTGAAACATTCTAAAGAACTAATACTAACATTATATCATAAACTAACTAATACGAGCTGATACTAATGACTATTAGTTTATTCACTAACTAATACAAATAAGTAAAATAAAATCAAACAATTCCATCTTCCTTCATCACAGATCCATCACCGATTAAGTGGTCTATTTTCCCCTCGGGTTGCTCAAAGAAGTCTGCCACATCCAGGTGGGTGATGTCAAAATTGTCGTCAGAGACAAAATTTGTTTCAGGGCCTTTATTCTTTAGAGATGCTTGATAAAGATCAACCAAATGTCTTGGTACACGGCAAGCTTTTGACCAGTGCCCTTTTCCACCGCAACGATAACATATAGTTTCTGAACTATTTGCCTTTGGATCCTCATAATCTCGTTTCTGCTTTTGGTGGTTATATCTCTTTGGGGGGTGACGGACATCAGGGAAATTTCTTCCTTGTCTACGTCCACGGCCATGACCCCGATTACGACCACGACCATGATTAAAGCCATAGCCTTTTCCATGCTTGCCATAATGAGAATACACCTTATCTGCTTCAGGCAATGGTGTAGACCCAGTGGGTCGATTTTCGTGATTTCTCATGAGCAGGTCATTGTTTCGCTCAGCCACAAGGAGAAGAGAAATCAGTTCAGAGTACTTTTTGAAACCTTTCTCTCTGTACTGTTGTTGCAGTACCATATTGGAGGCATGAAACGTTGTAAACGTTTTTTCAAGCATATCATAATCAGAGATATTATCTCCACAGAGTTTCAATTTAGAAGTAATTCTGAACATTGCAGAATTATATTTAGAAACAGACTTAAAGTCTTGGAGCCTCAGATGAGCCCAATCATATCGTGCTTGTGGCAGAGTGACCAACTTCAGGTTGTCATATCTCTCCTTTAAGCCTTTCCACAAGATGAGTGGATCTTTGACTGTGAGATATTCAATTTTCAAACCTTCATCAAGGTGATGGCGCAAGAAAATCAAGGCCTTAGCACAGTCTTGGGTGGATACTTTATCTCTGTCTTTAATGGCGTCTCCAAGACCCATAGCATCTAAGTGGATTTCAGCATCCAACACCCATGTCATATAGTTCTTGCCCGAAATTTCAAGGGCAACGAACTTTCTTTTCATAATATCAGACATAATTAAAACCAAATTCGGAAAAAGGGAAATACCTTAATTTTCTCAAGAGGATTCTTGAGACGGTAGAGTCTCGTGCTGATAACGTGTTATGAAATAATATAAGAACAAGAACAATAATACAGGAACAAGAACAATAGAGAGAAAAGTAGAGAGAGGAGTATTCTTATTGATACTTTGGGATGGTTTACAATGGAATAGAACCCCTTTATTTATAGGGAGGTGGTGACTTAGCCACCAAGAAGTAAACACTAGAATCTCTCCAAATATGGACATTTACCTAAAATAGAATATTTTATAACAACCCACAAATAATAGCCATATATAGTTACCTTTTAGGGGGAATCAACTACCATTGTCTTATTGTCATTTGGGGAGAGATTTAACCGTTTGTTCACATTATTTCATATTAGGAAAGCTACATGAGCAAGAAGGGTTGAATTTTGAAAAATTAGCTACTAATGATTTCATATCTCTTTAATACCAATATATCCAAAAATTGTACGCCAATTACGAACCAAAAAGAATAGAATGTAATAAAGATGACATCTACGTCATTTAGTAACTCAGCCAATGAAGTAATTATTTAAACATGAGGTGCTCTCAAACTTGTTGGCCTTATCTGTTTGTAATTTGCCCATAATTGAAAAATGTATATTTAGCCGTTCTATAAAATAATAGCCGACAAAAAGTATATTTTTTAAATATATGCGTGTATATACAAAAATTATACTTATTTTATATACGTCTTAGCTAGTGATACACAGACGCAAGTGCATTATTACAAAGAGGTGAATTTAAAATTTATATTTGACGGATTCAACTTTTAGATTCTTACCCTGAATCAATTACTATTTCGAAATTACAAGTTGTTGAGATAAGAGATGATACATGATTTAGTAGTGTATATGTTTGTACATTTTTGTGTATATTCAGTGTATAATTTTGGTATATCAATGGTATACCTTGTAATTATATTGTAACTGGGCTGTGATGAATTTGTAACTGAGCCCAATTATAATCTTCTAATGTTGGGCCGGATCAACCGACCCGTCCCGTCCGTCTGTAGCCTTATATAAGTAGGTGAGACATTTTTTTCACCTACCGAGATTCATTTTCGTCCTTTCATTTTTCTGTAATACACTTCTCTCTTCCAGAGAGTTCCGAAATGCTCTGACTTCTCTCTACTTTCTCTCTCTAGATTTTCTATGATTTCTCGGTCTAATATGAATGTTTACATGGTATCAGAGCCTCGACGACGATCCGACTATGTTTCTATATGCTTCGTGGTCTTGGATGAAGTCTGTTTCGAGGTTTTTGGGGGTGATTTCTGAGACCTCACGGTCGATGAAGATTTCAACCTATCGGAGACTTTTCTGAGTCTTTCATCATGATATCGGAGTGTATTTTCTTCTCCTGAACATTCTGGAAGATTCTATGATGATTTTTAGTTGATTTTGGGTGACCTATCGGCTTCTAGGGTTTCTGGTGGTTTAACCTGAAGTTTTACTGCCTTCCGGTGGCTCGATTCTCACTCAGTGGACGTTTTGGGTACCTCTCCGACGTTCCTGACCACATTTCCAGTAAAGTTGCTTTTAAGGTTACACCTAGGGTTTGATACCTAGGGTTTCTCTGTTGTTTGAAGGCCGATCTTCTCCGGTCGCGAAGAAGGAGGGTAACTCTGTCCTTATCTTCGGTATTATATGTGATTATTTGACTGTGTACTTGTGAGCATCTTGTGTTGTCTGTGAATACTTGACTTGACTGTATTCTGTTTGTTGGTTGTTGTGTGTGAATACCTGTTTTGGTTGTATTCTGTTTGTTGAAAAAGTCATTCATTTAAGCCGGTTCATTGACTATGGCTTCTAACACAAGTACTGTTTCCTCCCCTTCTCTAGACTCTTCCAGTCCCCTTTTTGTATATTCTTCTGATGTCCCTGGAGTATCTCTCGTTCCCACTCCCTTCTCGGGTAGTGGTTATGGGGGCTGGAGACGTAAAATGATTGTTGCCTTATCAGCCAAAAACAAAATCAGTTTTGTTGATGGCACATACTCCCGACCTACCACCAATGTGGCTCAACAAAGGTTGTGGGATAGGTGCAACAACATGGTGATTTCTTGGTTGACTACTTCCCTTTCCCATGCAATTGCTGAATCTGTGCAGTACTCTGACACTGCACAGAGCACATGGTCCCAACTCCAGGCCAGATATGGCACTGCAAACAGGACCAAAATCTTTGAACTGAAAAGAGAGTTGTCCCACACCTCTCAAGGATCCTTAGATATAGCTTCTTATTTCAACAAGCTAAAAGGTCTGTGGGATGAACTTGATTCTATGTGTGTTAATCATGGTCTAAGGTGTGTATGTGCTGCAAAAGATGGTATAGTTCAGGAATGTGATGATAATAAGGTCTTTCAGTTTTTAATGGGTCTAAATTAAGCTTATATGGGGGTCAGGAGTAATATTTTGATGATGCAGCCTCCTCCTTCTCTTGACAATGTTTATAATATGGTCCTCAATGATGAGAAGCAAAGACAAGTTCAGTCTTCCTCTCACTTTGATCCAGCCTCTGTCTCTTTCAATGTACATACACACAGACAGCCTGTTGGATTTAACAAGGCCACAGTGTCTGTTCCTCCTCCTCCTTTTGGACAGAGAGACAATTTTGACCAACAGAGAGTCAATTTTGACCAAGCCAGGGGACCTTTATTTTGTAGATACTGTAAAAAATCTGGACACTTAATTGATAAGTGCTTCAAGATCCATGGGTATCCACAAAGTGCCACCTTTAACAAGGGAAAGAGGCCTGCTGCTGCTCATCTGAGTACTGGTCTCATTCTTCTATTTCTGATGGACTGTTGTCTGTTCCTCAAGGGAATCCTCCTGCTAGCCATCAATCTGTTGCAAGACTAGATGGCCAAAGCTCTGTGATACCAGGGTTGAGCAGACATGATTATGACCAGTTGATGAACTTATTACACCAGACCAAGTTGGGGGAATCCACTGCTCAAACTCCTCCTCCCATATATGCTGCAAACTTTGTTGGTACTATGTTAACTGATAACCCTATTTGTGATTCCAAGCTTTGCTTGCTTACTCACATTAATTCTGTCACCTGGATCATAGATTCAGGTGCCTCTAATCACATGACACATGATAAACAACTACTTTTTAACATTATATCTTTAACTCTGCCATATCTTGTCACTCTTCCAAATGGTTATAAAGTGAAAGTGACTTGCACTGGCTCTTTTGCCTTGACCCCTTCCATCACTCGTCACAATGTACTGCTAGTTCCTTCTTTTAAACACAACTTGATTTCTGTTCACAAATTAGTGAAGCAGTTGCATTGTATAGTTATGTTCACTGAACATTCCTGCTTACTACACATGATACAGGACCCTTCTCTGAGGAGTCCACTGGATCTTGGTAGGGAAGCTGCTGGCCTGTATAAACTAGCTTGGGTTCCTTCTTCCCCTTCTCCCTCTATTAATTGTTCTTCTACTTCTGTTTGTCCTGTATCTGCTTCTTGTAATGATAACAAAGTTGTTGCATTGCCTTCATTGTCTGTTCCTTGTAATGATGACATCTTGTCTGATAACAAGGTTGTTCCTTTGCATTCTCATGTAAATAGTTCCATTTGTAATAATGATTTTGGATCTGATATGAATTACATTTGGCACTTAAGACTTGCACATACTCCTTTTGCAAATATGAAATGCATTTCTGGTCTGTCTTTTCCTTTTACTTCCAAACAACCTTTTCCCTGTAGATAGACTAGGCTTCCTTTCCCTGATAGCTCCATTAGAACCTCTAGGCCTTTTCAACTGATTCATGTGGACACCTAGGGACCTTATCATACTCCAACCTCATCTGGTTGCAAATATTTCCTTACAATTGTTGATGAGTTTTCAAGGGCAACTTGGACACACCTATTGGGATCCAAAAGCAATGCCTTTTCTATGCTTAAGTCATTTCTTTCTCTGGTCAGAACCCAATTTAGTGCTGTGGTTCAGACTGTTAGAAGTGACAATGCCCTAGAATTGGGTTCTAGCAATGAGGGTATTTCTTTCATTAGCAACCAGGGAATCATACATCAAACCTCCTGCCCTCACACTCCTCAACAAAATGGTGTTGTTGAGAGAAAGCATAGAACTCTTCTTGAAACCTGTAGAGCTTTGCTCTTTCAATTTGTCTTGCTAGTATCTTTCTGGGGGGGACTGCTTGTTGACTGCCACCTATCTTCTTAACAGAATACCCACCAGATTGCTTAATAATAGGTCTCCTCATGAAATTTTGTATGGGAAAATTTCATCCTATACTCACTTGAGGACTTTTGGTTACCTTGCCTATGCCACTGTTCCCATCCCTCAAAGGGACAAGTTAAAGCCAAGAGCCATTCCTTGTGTTTTCCTGGGTTATCCTTTTGGCAAAAAGGGTTATAGGCTATATGATCTTGCATCTAAGAAGTATTTGGTCTCCAGGGATGTTCTCTTTCATGAATCAGTTTTTCCTTTTAAATCTGTTTCTTTTCCTGCTCTTCCTCCTACTTCTTCTTTTCCCTTTATTCCATCCGGGGAACATGATGATGCCTTTGATTCTCTCATTCCTCTCTCTCCTCCCTCTTCTCCCACATCTGGGCAAATGCCCTTTCCTACTCCTTTCAGTCCTGCTGGTTCACCTCCTGTTTTAGTTCCTTCTCCATATGTTCCTGCTCCCAGAAAGTCTCAAAGACAACATAATCCTCCTCCCTATCTTAAGGATTATGTATGTCAACTCCCTGCCTTCTCTGGCTCATCTTCCTTCTCTTTGGAATCTGAGCCTCTATACTATTCTCAGGCTGCATCTGTTCCAGCTTGGCAAGCTGCCATGAGACAGGAGTTTGAAGCTTTGGACACTAACCATACATGGGATGTTGTTCCTCTTCCTCCTGGTAAGAAACCCATTGGTTGCAAATGGGTTTACAAAATTAAATACTAGGCTGATGGCAGTGTTGAAAGGTATAAGGCCAGGTTGGTTATTAGGGTGACATACAGGTTGAGGGGATTGATTTTACTGAAACTTTCTCTCCAGTGGTTAAAATGACTTCTGTAAAGTGCCTTATTGCTATGGCTGTCAAGAATCATTGGCCTATTTTTCAGCTTGATGTAAATATTGCCTTTCTTCATGGTGATTTGGATGAGGATGTTTACATGAAACTTCCTCCAGGTTTGACAGTCTCTCCTTCTGCTTCTGGTTCTGTTTCTTCCCCTTCTTCTCCTTCTCCTCCTCTGGTCTGCAAACTCAAGAAATCCTTGTATGGGCTGAGACAAGCATCCAGACAATGGTATGCCAAATTTTCTTCTGCCCTTTATTCCAGAGGCTATACACATTCTTTGAATGACTACTCCTTGTTCATCAAAGGTAAGCCTGGCTCCTTTGTGGTGGTAGCTGTCTATGTGGATGACATAATCCTTACTGGGGATGACAGTGATGAACTGACTGCTCTGAAACTGTTTCTGGATGCACAGTTTAAAATCAAGGATTTGGGGTCCTTGCATTATTTTTTGGGCCTTGAAGTGTCTGTTGTCCCTGGTGGGATGCACCTAAATCAGCACAAGTATATTTATGACTTGCTGCATCAGTTTGACTGTATCAATGTCTCTTCTGTTGTGTCCCCTTTGGACATCAATGTCAAACTTCATGCTGATTCTGGTGACCTCCTGCCCTCTCCTGACCAGTACATGTGTCTTGTTGGTAAGATGCTCTTCCTGACTCACACTAGGCCTGATATTTGCTTTGCAATCCATCATCTGAGTCAATTTCTCAAAACCCCCAGACTTCCCCATGTGACTGCTGCCCTGCATGTTCTGAGATACCTTAAAGGCACTTCTTCCTTGGGTTTGTATTACTCTGCTCATGCTGATTTTTCTGTTGCTGGGTATTTTGATAGTGACTGGGCTGCTTGCCCTGATACTAGGTGCTCTGTTACTGGATTTTGTGTGTTGTTGGGTGGCTATTTGATCAGTTGGAAATCGAAGAAACAGCCTGTTGTTTCTCTTTCCTCTGCTGAGGCAGAATACCGAGCCCTTAGCAAGGTTGTTGCTAAGTTGACTTGGCTCTCTCGCTTGTTGGCTGATCTTGGGGTCTCTGTTTCCTCTCCTATTTCTATTTTTTGTGATAGTATGGCTGCTGTTCATATTGCTAACAATCCTGTTTTTCATAAACGTACGAAACATATCGAGGTGGATTGCCATTTTGTTCGGGACTTGTTGCTTTCTGGTTTTATCAAGTTGCTTCATGTGCCTACTTCTCGTCAGCTGGCCGACTTGCTCACTAAGCCCCTACCGGGCACTTTACTCCTTCCGCTGCTCACCAAGATACAGGTGGTCTCCCCCTCCAACTTGAGGGGGTGGGGTGTTGAGATAAGAGATGATACATGATTTAGTTGTGTATATGTTTGTACATTTTTGTGTATATTCAGTGTATAATTTCGGTATATCAATGGTATACCTTGTAATTATATTGTAACTGGGCTGTGATGAATTTGTATCTGAGCCCAATTGTAATCTTCTAATTTTGGGCCGGATCACCGGACCCGACCCGTCCGTCTGTAACCTTATATAAGTAGGTGAGATATTTTTCTCACCTACCGAGATTCATTTTTGTCCTTTCATTTTTCTGTAATACACTTCTCTCTTCCAGAGAGTTCCGAAATGCTCTGACTTCTCTCTACTTTCTTTCTCTAGATTTTCTATGATTTCTCGGTCTAATATGAATATTTACACAGGTTAAGATTAAACTTTTTTATACAATTCCAGTAATTTTTTAATATATATACATATACTCCATATAAAAATACTGAGATTATTGAACCATGCTGCATTATGCTATTAGTTTTAATTATACAAATATTTCAATGACAAAGGGACATCAAGGATTTTAATGTGCTATATTTGGGGATTTTGAATGGATAAACCAAAGAAAAAAAATTAAATAAAACACAAGAGGAAACGCTAGATATGTCATTAAACTTTAATTTCACTTGTAAAAGTATATTCAATAATTATTAAAATATAGGATTCTTTGAGGTTGGTTATACACATATACATATATATATATATATTTAAGTAATTTTTAATAAATATAATATTATTATATATAATATTGAGAGAGGAACATGAGTTCAGATAACAATACATTTAATTTCAGCCGACCGTCCAATTTTGCAATTTGCCAATTGATGCATGGACATTGAAACTGCCCACTCAATCTTAGACTTATTTTGACTAAGAACAATGTACTATTCTCATGGCCCATGTTATGTCATTTGACAATAAATAACTTTTGTTGTTGATAGGAGAATATCGGCTACTCTTGGTCATAGTTGTCGAGGTAATTTCTTTGACACCACTAGGTCAAGGGATCGAGGCTGGTAGGAAGGGAAGAGAGGATAAGAAAAACAAATAAGGTATTCTAAAATACCTCCTTTTTTTCTCTAAATTATTTTATGTCCTTGATGACATATACTTTGATAATATAGTTTGATTTGTCACAGAATTTAAAGAAATTTTCTTTTTTTAAATACCTACTTTTTTTCTCTAAATTATTTTATGTCTCGATGACATATACTTAGATAATATAGTTTGATTTGTCACAGAATTTAAATAAAATTTTCTTTTTAAAATATGTAATCCTAAAAACTTATGTGATAAAAGTTTTATGGGACTATAATATTTGTGTGACTATACGAACTTGTCATTATAGGTAAAATGATAAAATAAACAGTTTACAATAAATAGTTTTCAAATATCTAAACATGTTATTTTTTTGGGGACGGACTAATAAAAAAGTCTATCATTTATATTGAAACAAAGAGAGTGGTACTTATAGTGTGTATATATATTGTAATCTTAATCCCTCTTTCCTTTTTTTTTTTTTTTGATTTCTTTTTAAGTTTGGCTCTTGCTGAATACGCATTGAACCAAACAAGAAAAAGTTTTATAATGTTGAAAAATTATATAAGAGGGAGTATTTTACTTATAGAATAATTGTAGATATTTCTTCTGTATTAAAAAAAAAACCTTGTTTCCAAAGAAAGAGTGCTAACTTTTAGGAAAAGAATTCAGACTACTGTAAAATTTCTTTACTTCTAAAGAACTTCCCTTCGATATGACTAGCTTTAACATCCACAAAATATTGTTATTCATAAGAAAATAATTTCTCAGATATTTAATCTAACCAAATAAAGAAAAGTTGGAATTTGTTACCTTTGTTCACGTTAAAAGTTTGTTTTTAATTGTATCAAGTGTCATATGGTGCAAATTGTAGTATTGTAATAGACTAAGTGAATTTGCTTTCGCAGGGTTGTGAACTACATACCGGTAAAAATTTACAGATTCTATACATATTTTCACAAATATGATTATCAGTAAATCATAGTTAGGCAATACATATGTCACCTTAATTCATATCACTTAACCATGATATATTAATCAGAAAAGAGCCAAAAATATCTTTGAATTATTTGAAAATAGCTCAAAAATATTTTTTATTTGTTTTTGGTGTCAAAAATTGTTAGATGTTCTGAAATTTATAAATAATTAAAACAGAAAAATAAATGTACAGAATGAACAGAAATCGCCACAATTTCCTTCTGTGTCCTTAAAGAATCTTATCCCCGCAATATTGCCCAACGTTAATGGATAAAATTCTTCCCAAGATAGAATGGAACTTCCAACTTAGCGGTAACGGCACTACAAACCACTAAGTTATCACCGAACTCAAAATAATGGTGTAAATCATACGACAGACTTACTTTGTTTTGAAAATAATGATGCAGAAAGAAGAAGGAGATGAAGCAGAAGATTTCAAGATGAAAAATTCTGAAGGAATTGCTGCTTATTTATAGCCAACGAATTTCTGGATTGAAAGGGTGTGAAAGTGGTTGTTCACACTGCAGGTGGCAACCTCTCTTTGGTGGTTGTTTAATTAATGCGAGAATATTTGAATAAAATTAAAGACACAGATTAATTAATTTATCATTACAAATAACAGTCACTCAAAATATTAATATAAAATATTAATATTGAATTAATTATTTTTATTTTATTGGTCCAAAAAATTAAGTCAATCAATCATATCAATTGACCGAATCCGAATCCAAAGCCGAAGTCGACGCCGAGTGAGCAACGACGACGACGGTGCAAGGCCCCTTCCTCTTAGCTCATTTTGAGAGCTTAAGGAAGTGCTTCTATATTTAAACACAACAAAATACTTGTCTTTAACCAATAAGGGACAAAGTGCAAAAGTCAAAGTTGCCTTTTCACCTTCTTCCCTCATTTTTCATTCACACTACTACTTCAATCCCAACAATACCCCACATGAATGAGGATTGATAAACATTCATGAAAATTTTGTGTGATTCGCAACTAATGACTAATTGCATCAGAATAAGTAGGTTTCCGTTCGAACTTTCTGTACTGAACATATATCAGATATAGTCGGTCAATTGGTAGATTTGATATCTTTGAACCGTCGAGATTTAGTGTATACCTAGACAACATATGTCACACAATTAATCCTTATCCATCTTTTGGTTCTCATTGTTGTGTTTGTTTTAGCCATGAACACCGCCTGGTTTCATAAGTGCGTAGAGAATTTGCCTTACAACAGTCTCCTTGAAGCGGCTTACACTTCACACTTATATAGGTGATTCCTAAACGTGTTATCCCGTAGATATACTATTTGATATACCTGTATCAAACTTAGAAATTATTGCTTTATCCTTGGTATTGAATATTGTACGCATCACGAGAATGGACCAAAATTTTATTTGACAATGTTGAACCGTCAGTAATGACTTTGTTTGATCGCCTTTAACCTAGATCTTGGGATCTCCACTTTTCTAGGTAGAGTTACTGCCACAGTGACTTGTCCTCGGCTATAGTCTCATTCCCTTTGATGACTTCTCAATTGCCTCTCTAGGTAGGCCTTTTGTAAGCGGATCCAATACATTATCTTTTGACTTTACATAATCAATTGTAATAATTCCACTAGAGAGTAGTTGTCTAATGGTATTATGTCTTCGTTGAATGTGACGAGATTTCTCGTTATGCATAACGCTCCCAGCCCTTCCTATTGCTGCTTGACTATTGCAATGTATGCATACATGTGCCAAAGATTTGGGCCAAAAAGGAACGTCTTCAAAGAAATTCCAGAGCCATTCAGCTTCTTTGTCGGCCTTGTCTAAAGCTATAAACTCAGACTCCATTGTAGAGCGAGTGATGCATGTCTGTTTGGACGACCTCCAAAGCACTGCTCCTCCACCAATGGTAAAAAGGTATTCACTTGTGGATTTTATTTCCGTTGATCTAGTGATCCAATTTGCATCACTATATCCCTCAATAACTGAGAGATAATTATTGTAATGCAATGCATAGTCTTGAGTATATTTCATATTTCCTAAAACTCGTTTCATTGCTATTCAATGAGCATGGTTGGGATTACTTGTGTACCGACTAAGCTTGCTTATTGCACAAGCTATATCAGGTTGTGTACAATTCATAATGTACATCAAACTTCCCAACACTCGAGCATATTCCAATTGAGATTTGCTTTCACCTTTATTCTTTACAAGAATATGGTTTAAATCAATTGGCGTTTTTGCTTCTTTAAAGTCCAAATATTTGAACTTTTCAAGAACCATTTTAATATAATGAGATTGAGACAAAGCTAGACCTTGAGGAGTCCGTTGGATCTTAATTCCCAAAGTTAAATCGTCAACTCCTAAGTCTTTTATATCAAACTTACTAGTAAGCATACGCTTAGTAGAATTATGTTAGCAATGTTGTTACTCATTATCAACATAGCATCCACATATAAACAAACAATGACTATTTGATTTGGAGTATTATTAATGTAGACATATTTTTCACACTCATTGATCTTGAAACCTTTTGACAACATTGTTTGGTCAAATTTTGCATGCCATTATTTTGGTACTTGTTTTAGTCCGTAAAGTGACTTAACAAGTCGATAAACCTTCTTTTCTTTTGCGGGAACTACAAACCCTTCAGGTTGTTCCATATAGATTTCTTCCTCTAAGTGCCCATTTAAGAAGGCCGTCTTTACATCCATCTGATGGATTTGAGGCCATACACGGTGGCTAACGATATTAACACCCGGATAGATGTAATCCTTGTTATCGGCGAGTATGTGTCAAAATAATCAAGACTTCTCATTATCTAAAACCTTTAACAACTAATCTTGTCTTATATTTGTCAATAGTACCATCAGCTTTTATTTTCCTTTTGAAAATCCATTTAGAACCCAAAGGTTTATTTCCTGAAGGAAGATCAACCAATTCCTAAGTATGATTACTTAATATGGATTCTATCTCAATATTGACTGCGTCATTCCAATATTGTACTTCCGAGGAAAACATTGGTTCTTTGAACGTTTGAGGCTCATTTCCAATAAAAAGCCAGAAAATCTGGTCCAAAGGAAGTAGTTGTCCTTTGACGTTTACTACGTCTTGGATTTTCCTCATCAAACGTACTTTCCTTTTATTCTTCCCGAGGTCGCTTAGATTTTTCATTAGACAACTCACTTTCCATTTTATACGGATACATATTCTCAAAAAATTTAGCATTATCCGATTCAATTATCGTTTTAATATGAATGTCGGAATTTTTTGATTTATGAACCAAAAACTGATATGCCTTACTATTTGTTGCATATACAACAAAAACGCAATGAATGATTTTTGGAGCAATTTTAACCCTTTCGGGTTTAAGAACATGCACTTTGGCCAAACACCGCCATACTTTAAAATATTTTAAGTTGGGTTTCCTTCCTTTCCATTTTTCATATGGAATGGATTGTGTTTTTCTAAGGGGAAACTCGATTCAGTATTTGATTAGTTGTATGAATAGCTTCGCCCCACAAGTTCTGAGGCAAACCAGAACTTATTAATAAGGCATTCATCATCTTCTTTAACGTTATATTCTTTCTTTCCGCAATTCCATTAGATTGTGGTGAATAGGGGGCAATTGTTTGGTGAATAATACCAATTTTCAAATATATTTCTTCAAAAGGAGATTCATATTCGCCGCCTCTATCACTTCTTATCATTTTGATCTTTTGGTTTAATTGTGTTTCACCTTCCTTTTTTTATTGCTTGAATGTGTATATTTTTCATCTTACTATTAAGTAAGTAAATATAGTAATATCTAGTACTGTGGTCAATGAAAGTTATGAAATACTTTTTCCCACCGTGAAATGGTATTGACTTCATGTCGCAAATATCCGTGTGAATTAAGTCTAAAGGATTTGAATTCCTTTCAACTAACTTATAAATGATGCTTAACATACTTTGATTCCACACATATTTGACATTTTGAGTTATTGCATTCAAACTTAGTTAATACTTCCAAATTTATCATTTTTCTCAAATTTTTGAAGTTGACGTGGCCTAAACGTTCATACCATAAATTATTTGACACAAGAATTACATTGAGCTTAAAAATGTCCTCAGTCAGGTAATCTTTCCTACATACATTTTATTCTTACTAACTACAATCTTGTCGGAAATAAAAACATACTTAAAGCCTTTCTTGACTAAAGGTGATGTCGAGACTAAATTCTTCCGCATTTCAGAAACATGAAGAACATCTTTTAGAGTCACAATCTTTCCCGAAGTCATCTTCAAAGCCACCTTGCATGTTCCTTCAATTTTTGTAGTACTATATAGGATAGGCTAGGCTCCTTCCTCTGTTCTTTTTAATATACACTAAACGGAGTTTTCCATAAACACTGTCTCGTTGGGTCCAGCGGGAGCATATGAAGAAACCAACTCCTTATTACCACAAACATGTCGAGTTGCTCCTGAATCAATCCACTATTCTCTAGGATTTCCGACTAGGTTGCATTCTGAAAACATGGCACATAGGCCGTCTATTTCATCATTCTTCTCAATCATGTTTTCTTGACTTTTCTTCTTGTGCTTCTTTGGTGCACGACATTCAGTAGCCTTGTGTCCAACCTTACCACAGTTGTGGCAATTATCTTTGAACCTCTTCTTGCTTGTATAATTCTTTGATCCAGACGGCTTCTTTTGAAGCTTCCTCAATATTATTTGCACCCATTATTGTTGAATTTCCATGAGATTCTTATCAGCAGCCTTGTTTTCATCTTCAATCTGTAGACGAGCAATAAGGTCTTCAAGCGACAACTCCTTGCACTTATGTTTCAAGTAATTCTTAAAGTCCTTCCACAGACGAGGTAGCTTTTCAATAAATGCTGCAACATGAAATGCTTCATTTATGACCATACCTTCAATCATAAATATATAATTAGTACAATAATTAATATCTTGAATAAAACTATTGACTCTTTTATACCTGCAGCAAGGAGGTCATGAACAATAACTTGCAATTCTTGGACTTGCGTTATGACAGATTTACCATCAATAATTTTGAAATCCAGAAATTTAGTGGCCACAAACTTCTTTATTCCAGCATCTTCGGTCTTGTACTTCTTTTCAAGAGCATTCCATATATTTCTTGATGTTTTCATGCTGCTATAAAAGTTGTACAAGACACCTTCCAGCCCACTTAAATTGTAATTTTTTCACAGAAAATCGAAGTGCTTCCAAGCCTCAGTAACATGGAAGCGCTCGTTGTCAGGGATTTCTTCAGGCACGGCTGGGACATCCTCTTGAATGAACCTTTGTAGACTTAGAATGGTTAGATAAAAGAACATTTTTTGCTGTTATCTCTTAAAGTCAACACCAGAAAATTTCCCCGGCTTTTTCGTTGGTGGCATAGCCATTGCAGGTGCAGTAGGACGCCTAGGACTTGGCATCCTTGAAACTTTGTTAGCAGTAACAATCACAACAGGATCAATTTGTTCCTCTCTGTTAGTCATTTCTTTCAATATAACACATACAGATTCAATAAATAGTGACGTATTTAGTCCTTCAACCAAAGACAACACAGTGAAGAGATTATTTTTCAAACTGATTTTAACACAGTGAAGAGATTATTTTTCAAACTGATTAGGAGTAGAAAACTACAAAGGTTTTAGTCTCCTCAGTCACTTCGAAAATCAGAATAGCAAGGATATATAAACAATAAGATTCCTTAAGCTTGTTAGATGTTCTGAAATTTATAAGTGACTAAAACAGAAAAATAAATGTACAGAATGAATAGAAATTGACAAATTTATTTTTCGAGCCCACAATTTTCTTGTGTGTCCTTAAAGAATCTTATCCCGTTACTGTTGCCCAATGTTAATGGATAAATTCTTCTCATGATAGAATGAACCTTTCAACTTAGTGGTATTGGCACTACAAACCAATAAGTTATCACCGAAATCAAAATAATGATATAAATCACACGACAGACTTACTTTATTTTGAAAGCAATGATGCAGAAGCGAGAAGGAGATGAAGTAGAAGATTTCAAGATGAAAAATTCTGAAGGAATAGCTGCTTATTTATAGCCAATAAATTTCTGGATTGAAGGAGTGTGAAAGTGGTTGTTCACACTACAGGTGGCAGCCTCTCTTTGGTGGATGTTTAATTAACGCGAGAATATTTGAATAAAATTAAAGACACAAATTAATTAATTTATCATTATTAATAACGGTCACTCAAAATATTAATATTTAATTAATTAATTTTACTTTATTGGTCCAAAAAATTAAGTCAATTAATCATATCAATTGACATTGACCTTGACCTTGACTGACCGAAGCCGCGCGAGCGAGCGACGACGACGGCGCGAGGCCTCTTCCTCTTAGCTCCTTTTAAGAGCTTAAGGAAGTGCTTCTATATTTAAACCCAACAAAATACTTGTATTTAACCAATGAGGGACAAATTATAAAAGTTTAAAGTTGCCTTTTCACCTTCTTCCCTCATTTCCCGTTCACACTACCACTTCAACCCCAACAAAAATATCCCTACCGTCTATGTTTTGGACCACAAATGCCTCGAAACCGTTAGTCTTGCCATTGAAGTTGACATGGCAGTCCAACTAGGTTATATTTGCTTACATGGCCATCTACCTATGCAATCCAGCATGACAAAATTTTTTTTTCGAGAAAAGTATTTTTTTTGAAATTTTTTATTAAAATACAAAATCAACATTTATTCCAAAAAAAGTAAAAAATATTTGGAAAATTTATTTATTTCGGATTTTTTTTAAAATACAAAATCAACACTTATTTCGAAAATAGTAAAAAATTTGGAAAATTTATTTATTTATTAAAATATTATATATAATATACAAAATAAATTATTTTGGATCATGCTTTATTATATTATTCCGGAATTTTTTTAATTTTTTTTGGAATAAGTGTTCGATCATGAAAATTATAAATTTCACTTGAAGTTGAATTTCAAAATTTTTGTAAATTTGAAAAGTCCAAAAATATAAGAACTTCGGATGAACCAATTGACACTTACAGTAGAGGTGTACCTTGTGTGAAGCTATAACTGATAAATATGTAAAAATTTAGATCGAACTAGTCATAAATTCACAAAAGAGAACAATGGTATTTTTTAATCAAATCATAAATCCAATCAAGAATAATTTTTTCGGAATTTTTTACTATTTTCGGAATAAGTGTTGATTTTTTATTTTCATAAAAAGAATTCTAAAATAAATAATTTTCTGAATACTTCTTACTTTTTTCAGAATAAATGTTGAGTTTTTTTAAATAAAAATTTCCGATTTTGTTTTCCCCGAAAAAATAGTTTTGTCATGTTGGATTGCTTAGGTGGATGGCCATGTAAGCAAATCTAACCTAGTTGGACTGTCATGTCAGCTTCAATGGCAAGACTAACGGTTTAGAAGCATTTGTGGTCCAAAACATAGACAGCAGGGATATTTTTTGGCACAAAAAACAAACAAAAGATATTTTTGAGCTATTTCGAATAGTTCAAGAACATGTTTGGCTCTTTTCCATATATTAATAGAGTTTGATATAAACACATACCGTGAAATACCTCATAAGATTAATATGGACTAAGAACTTACCCGCACCAAGTGTTTATACCCAACTAATAAACAAATAACACTTGTCACTTTATTTAACTACAATTATTATACTTAACTATTATTAGTAGTTAACTATAGCTAACTACTGATGTGTTTTGCACATAATCTTAATCAATAACATAATAATTACTTATCATCTTGCTATAATATATTCTTCGTTGTGTTCTAAAACGCCAACATCAAGTAGATTGATTTATTTTATATTATTGTACATTCTTTTTTACTTTTTTATAAAGAAAAATTTCTTGAATTAAATAAATGAAGTATCCTAAAAATAAATTTCAAAAGTTGGCAAACACATACAAATAAACATCACACAATCGCACTTGATTTTATACTTACACTGTTACTAGTCATGAAAATTAAGATCATATATTTAAAAAAACTCAATCTTGAAGAAGAAAATTAAACTTATGTGTTAACAACTTTTTCTTTAACAGCATAATAATTCTTTCAACATGCTATATTCCAATTTCTTAACTCCCAACCAGTCGTAGTTTAGGAGAATAACATAAATTTCGAACTGAAACCAGAACCTAGACGAAGAAGAAAATGAAATAACAAAAAAGGACAGCTATTAACGTTAAGTTATTACGACTTTATTTGCTTTAGTTTGTTTTTCATGATTAAACACCCCGATTTGTGTTTCCTTAGCGGAATGTGGGTAGCTCATACACATGAATTCAGAGACTCCTATAAAGAATTAGTCAACACTGTCTATAAAACTGAGGCTAAAGTTGTTGATTTTGTATCTTCTCTCTTCTTCATCTTTTGAAGATCACCTCATTTCTTTGTTCCGTTGGAATTTGAACTGCTTTATCATACTCTTAGGTTTCTGTCTCAACCATGTTACCTTATATATAAACTATTTCGTGTACAATACTGAAAACTATAAATAAATTGAAAATAAAGTAGTTCGGTGTACTAAGTCCTTGTTATATGCGGGATCCCTGAAAGGACCAAACTGATAAAAATAGATACTACGCATAACTCAACTCCAAGCTTATAAAATGAGGATTGTCCAAGCTATATAAAAAGATCAAAGACCTCAAATTTCTCCGATATGGAACAACTCAATACCCTTCAAGCCTAGGCCTCTGTATTCAAATATGTTTGCTCACATCGTTTCAAGTTAAGGAATGTGAATATTCTCCAGCGTCATTCGAAAAGGCAATCAAAAATATTTCTACAATTGCCATTCTTGCGCAGGATCACACATATACATACACATAGGACGTGTTTGGTAGAACTTGTTTTTTTTAAAAGAAAATGAGTCACTTACTGCAACCAAATACCCAAAAATATTTTTCTTGACAAATATTTTATTAATAAGAAAAATAAACGACTTTCTTCCATATGTGAAATTCAAAAATAGTTAGATTCACAATTGGTCATTCAAAAATAGTTCAGTTTCAAAAGTAATCGAAATTTAGTCACTTTTCATGCAAATAAATCTGAACGAAAATACTGTTCAAAACCTGAAAAATACACTAGTATATTATGCCGAAATTCCAGCATAATTATACTTGACCTCCAACATACTATGCTGGAGTTCCAGGATAAGTATGTTGTATGCTCGAGTTCCAGCATAAATACACTAGAACTCCAGCATAATATACTGGAGTTTTAGCAAGTATAACGGTCCAGTATAATATACTGGAGTTTGGAGCTCCGGTGCTCCAGTCTCTAGTATATTTTACTGAAGCCAATAAAATATACCGGTCCAGCATAAAATGCTGGAGTTCATACACTGGTGCACGAACTCCTGTATATTATGCTGGACCGGTCTCTGTTGCAGCAAAATAGTGGCTATTTTTTATTGACTTGGTAAACGCCGTAGACATGTAACTTTTTACCCACACATTATAATTACCTTTAATAGTCCTAGTGTTATTAATTTAAGTTTGTTTTTATAGGATTTCACTTTATTATTAAATTTAATTCCAATTTTAGGCACAAAATTTTAAAAAATACAAAAAAAATGAAAAAAAATTAAATATAGTTTCATATTTCTATATTAGGTATTTTTAAGAAGACATATTACTTTCAACCTATTTTTATTCTAATATAATTCTTGAAAATACAAAAAATAATTTTAACTTTCATTTTTAGCTTTTATTTTAATATTAATAGTTTATGAAAATCAATTAGAAGTTTTTACATCTTTGTAATTATTCAAATTGGCTTTTTCAGCTTTCTTTTACCCCAATTTTAACAAAGAGGTCCAAAATTAAGCAACCCAATTTCTAAAGCCATCAAACCCCCTCGCTCGCCAGATCGACCCGTCACCAGCCCCATGTTACCCTTTAATCTTGGCCATCCATTCACTTTGATCCAACAGCCCCTATTCCTCCCACCATGATATAAAAACCTAATATTTCCCAAACCCAAATGACGCCCCCTTTTAACACACTTCTCCGTCGTTCCCCTACCCCAAACCCACCGGAAATCACCCAAAATCCGACCGTCCACGTAAGCATTGGTCCCCTATGGTCCCCCTTCCCAACGAATCTCATTATTATTATAGACGCGTTTTCTTGCTCTAAGTTGGAATAGAATAAATGAAGGCCGTAGATTGAATCACTGTCAATCTACATCCTCCATTTGTTTGTTTTTGAACTATAAAATAGAGAAATCGGAGAAAAATTGTGATCTGGGTGGGGGGTGGATTTAAGGACAGAAATTGAGTGGAAAAAACAAACTAGGGTTTAGTTTTGAACCTGAGAGACCCTCTTTTTGTTTCTTCTGTTTTTTTCACTTCAAAAGTCAACAAAAAAATCAGAAAAATTGGATCGAAAGACTTCTAAGGTTCTTTGGAGTTTTTAGATTTTTATGTTTGGTTTGAACTCCAGAAAAACAAAAATACTACCAAAAAAATAGTTTGGGTATAGACTCTTGTTCGAATTTCATTTTTAGATTTCGAAATCAAAAAATACAAAAAATCATACAGCATAGTTCTGCATTCTTCAATTTGAATTTTGAATTTTTGTTTCAACATGTAGGTTTATTGAGCCGAGATCGAATTGGCCGTTCGAGTACGAGTTCATGATTTTTGCATCTTGTCGCACTGTAGCTGCTATTTCTTTGAATTTTCATTGCCGGATTCACCTGTATTCGACTCAAAGCAGAATCAATCAAAATCCTCGTCTATCAAGTTCATACTTCTCGCTTTGTTGAAATAATAATTTATCCAAAAACATTGACCACCGGCCATGTCTTTTGAAACACATGTTTTAGTTGTTAAAATGGGATTTTAAAATAAACTTCACCTACCAAGGTTAGGCACCGGCCATGGTGTGTTAGTTTTTGATTCTTTGTTTCACATTATTTGTTTACACTAGGGGTTAACTAGTATAAATAGGCTTTGTAATTCATTTGGTTATTATCAAGTTTTCAAGCAAGTATTGAGTGTAAGGAGTGTTTGTAAGAAATACTTTTGTATTTGAGAGTTTCCAAATTGTATTAATAAATCCATTTTCGGTATTCTTTTGTCTCCATAAATTGTTTTGGGAGTCATTAATTTATTTTTTGGTTCCTACATTTGGTATCAGAGCTAGTTTGAGTCTTGTGAGGTGTTAGGAAATTGAGTCATGTCAGGCAATAACTCGATTCAGTTTCAACTCCCAAAACTCAACGGTAAAAATTACAACAATTGGGTTATCCAATTGAAAGTATTTTTCCGATCACAGGCTATATGGGAAGTGGTGGAAAATGGCTATACCGAAGTTCCAGACGCCAAAGCGTTCGAGGCGTTGAAGAAGGAAGAAAAGACGCTTTAATTGAAACTCGGAAAAAGGACCAGAAGGCATTGTACGCTATCATTCAGGCTGTCGATGATCTGGTATTCGAAAAAATATCAGCGACAGAGACGTCAAACCAAGCATGGGTTATTCTGCAGAAAGCCTACAAAGGTGACGATCGAGTGAAGCGGGTCTAGTTACAAACACTCCGTGCAGATTTTGAGTTCTTGTGCATGAAGGAATCGGAAAATGTTGCAAGCTACTTTGACCGTGTGCAGTCAGTCATAAACCAATTGCGGGCTAACGGTGAATCGTTGGACGAGCAGAGGGTGGTAGAAAAAATCTTACGCTCTTTGAGCACAAGATTTAACTACGTAGTAGCTGCAATCGTAGAAGGTCAAGATACAACAACTATGTCGGCAGACTAGTTGTTGGGTTCGTTAAGTTCTCATGAGTAAAGAATGAACCAGACGGCGAGTAGCAGTAACCAAGAACAACCTTTGCAAAGCAGCTATGTCCCAGGAAATTGCGGTGGCAGTCAAGGCAACAACAGCCATGGACGCGGTGGCGGACAAGGTAGCGGGCAAGGTGGAGGAAATTGGAAAAATAATTCTTCTGGTAAAATTGACAAGTTCAAAGTCAAATGTTACCGGTGTCAACAATTTGGGCATTACAAAAGGGAATGTCCGCGTGGCAACCGACACAGACGAACGCAGTAGGCGCACGTTGCAGAGACAAGTGACAATATGGTTCTAGCATGCAACGCTGGAGAACCAAATAAAAATCACTTAGATATTTGGTTTCTTGATAGCGGTTGCCCGAATCATATGTGCGGACGCAAGGACCTGTTTACGAAGCTAGAGGAGTACGAAGGGGTGAAGTCAACTTTGGCAACAAGACGAAGGTGAGTGTCAAAGGTAAGGGTGACATCAAAATCCAGTCAAAGGATGGTACGGATGTTACTGTCGCCGATGTTTTCTTCGTACCTAGGCTTTTCTGGAACTTATTAAGCATTAGGCAGCTTTCAGAAAAGGGGCACAAGATTCTTTTCCGAGACGGAGTCTGCACGATCCGGAGCAAGAACAACAAGTTAATCACGCAGGTAGAAATGGCCAAAAACCGAATGCTCGCTCTTACTCTTAATACGAAGGGAGTAATGAATTTTCAAGCTGTGGCAATGGATAGCAATTGGCTATGGCATCTTCGGTTTGGTCACTTACACTTTAGAGGCTTGAAGTTGTTGGCGCAAAAGAAGATGGTGACAGGTTTACCAGTGATTGATGTTCTAGATCGAATGTGCGAAGGATGTCTACTTGTGAAGCAGCACAGAGACGGGTTTCTAACAGGGAAATCTATATGGGCAGAGCAACCATTGGAGCTAGTACACACTGATCTGTGTGGCCCAGTTGAGGTAGAATCTTTTGGAAACAAAACGTACATGCTTGTTTTCGTAGATGATTTTACAAGTAAAACTTGGGTTTATTTTCTGCGTGAAAAATCTGAAGCATTTGGAAAGTTTAAAGAGTTTAAAGCCTTTTTTGAAAAGCAAAACGGCGTTAGCTTGAAGACTTTGAGATCCGATAGAGGCGGTGAATTTTCCTCTAACGAATTTCATAATTACTGCTAGTCCCAAGGAATTCTTCGTCAGTTAACTGCCAGTTATACACCGCAGCAAAATGGTGTGGCAGAAAGAAAGAATAGGATGATCTTTGAGATGGCACGAAGCATGTTGAAGGCGAAAGGCTTACCAAAGGAATTTTGGGCGGAAGCTGTTGCTTGTGCAGTGTTCGTGCTGAATCGGTGTCCGACAAAAGCTGTGCTCGAGAAGACTCCGCAAGAAGCGTGGAGTGGCAACAAACCTGATGTTTCTTTGCTGAGGGTATTTGGGTGTATTGCATATCCCCATGTACCAGACGAACGTAGGAAGAAGCTGGATGATAAAAGTCAAAAGTGCATCTTTATTGGCTACAGCGAAGGGACTAAGGGTTATAGACTTTATAATCCTGTCAGCAGAGAAGTCATCATAAGAAGAGATGTGTAGTTCATAGAAGATGGAGCTTGGAACTGGAGTAGAAAAGATGACAGTGGAAGAGGTGTGCTGATGAAAATAGAAGAGGCAGATGAGCAAAATGTCTTAACCCCAGAACCATCGGAAGATATTCCATCTCTGGAGCCAGTAGATATTCCATCTCCGCAGGCAGTAGAGATTCCATCTTCACAATCAAAAGAAGAAGTTGAACGAGAATAGCGGCCTCGTCGACAAACAAACATGCCACCACGTTTCAAGGATTTTGATATGAGGAGAAATGAAGAATGTGTTGACAATGACAGCAGTCCTGACTTTACCGATAAATCATTGGTAAATTTTGTCTTTTTGCAAATTGTGATCCAGTTTTATCCGAGGATGCTACTGATAATGAAAGGTGGATCAAGGCAATGAATGAAGAAATTCATTCAATTGAAAAAAATGACACATGGGATTTAACTTCTTTGCCAGCCGGAAAGAAGCCTATCTGTGTCAAGTGGGTGTACAAGACCAAGTATCGACCCGACGGTCAGGTGGACCGATTCAAAGCAAGATTGGTAGTCAAAGGCTATCGGCAAAAGCCTGGAATTGATTACTATGAAGTCTTTGCACCAGTGGACAGAATGGATACTATTCGCATGATAGTAGAACTTGCAGCTCAGACAGGTGGAAGATCCACCAAATAGATGTCAAGTCAGCTTTCCTGAATGGCTTTCTTGAGGAGGAGGTCTATGTTGAGAAACCACCAGGTTTTTTAAGAAAAGGACAAGAGAATCATGTCTACAAATTAAAGAAGGCATTATACGAACTGAAACAGGCACCACGAGCTTGGTATACGCGCATTGATACGTATATGTTGCAGGCAGGATTCCAGAAGTGTCCTTACGAGCATACATTATACATCAAGTCAAAAGTGAATGGCGACATGATGCTTGTATGTCTTTATATTGATGATTTGATTTTCACAGGCAATTGTGAATGAATGTTTGCAAAATTCAGGGAGGCCATGACTAGTCAGTTCGAAATGATAGACATGGGGCTTATGTCTTACTTCTTGGGTATAGAAGTACAACAACGTAAAGATGGCATTTTCATTTTGCAAAAGAAATATGCCAATGATGTTTTGAAGAAATTCAAGATGGAATCTGCGACTCCAATCCAAACTCCAGTTTGTGAACGCCTGGAAATGAAGAAAGAAGGAAGCTGTGAGCTGGTTGATCCCACTTATTTCAAGCATAGTTGGAAGTCTGTGTTATTTGGCTTCAACTCGGCCAGATATTGAATATGGCGTGGGAATTATCAGTCGATTCATAGAGACACCACATCAATCACATTTGCAAGCGGCAAAAAGGATTTTGAGGTATATTAAAGGTACCCATGATCATGGAATTTTCTATACCTACTCTGACAACTGCAGTCTAGTAGGATATACAGACAGTGATTGGGCAGGTGATGTGGAGACTCGAAAGAGTACTTCAGGTTATGCTTTTTTTATTGGGAAAGGAGTATTTTCATGGTCATCAAAGAAGCAACATGTAGTTGCTCTTTCTACAGCAGAAGCAGAGTACATGGCAGCGACTACTGCGGCTTGTCAAGCAGTTTGGCTTCGAAGGATGCTTGGAGAGATGAAACACGAGCAGATTGGTCCGACAAGAATTATATGTGATAACAGGTCAGCAATCGCATTAGCCAGGAATCTGGTATTTCATGGCAGGAGTAAGCATATCGAAATTAAGTATCACTACATACGGGATCTTGTTAAGGATGGTGAAATCGAACTTGAGTTCTGCAGATCTGAAGATCAAATAGCGGATATCCTTACAAAACCGCTGAGAGAAGAATTGTTCGAGAATCTGAAGTCAATGCTTGGTATATGTAATTTTTGATAAATTAAAGGAGGCTGTTGAAATAACAATTTATCCAAACAAATTAACCACCGGCCATGTCTTTTGAAACACATGTTTTAGTTGTTAAAATGGGATTTTAAAATAAACTTCACCTACCAAGGTTAGGCACCGGCCATGGTGTGTTAGATTTTTTGTTCTTTGTTTCACATTATTTGTTCACACTAGGGGTTAACTAGTATAAATAGGCCTTGTAATTCATTTGGTTATTATCAAGTTTTCAAGCATGTATTGAGTGATCAATAGCTTGAGTGTAAGGAGTGTTTGTAAGAAATACTTTTGTATTTGAGAGTTTCCGAGTTGTATTAATAAATCCATTTTTGGTATTCTTTTGTCTCCAAAAATTGTTTTGGGAATCATTAATTTATTTTTTGGTTCCTACACTCTTTTCTATATTTCTGCTTAAAGGTGCGATCGAATACGACGAGAGCCTAGGATAAGCCATTAGAAATGGTTTGAATCTTAAAAATGGTTAAGTTTAAGTGTTAACAGAAATAGGTTGTTGTGTTCCGAGTCGGAATGACTTCTCTTGGCATGCGATTCTGTCTTGTTTGTTTTATGTTTAAATGTCTACAGTCCCGAATCTGATTGGTTTTGAAGCATTTGATTGAAGTGTGACTTGGTTTTATGTGACTATTCGAAATGGTGAAATAATGTCTTGTATTTGTTAGAACTCGCTCGATTAACTATGAAGCTGTTAAGCTAAATTGTAGTTCAGTAGTGTGTTTGCGCATAAACATTCGTAGCTTTTCTTGGTTTTGAGTATAATAGCAGAATAACAGAGACATTTGCTAAGAGTTTTGCTTGTTGATTAAATTAGTTCGTTTACGTAATTTCTGAAATCCGCCTTGCTTAGGGTTAGTTTGATCATTAAGTAAGTTTTGGGATTGCATTCTGTTTGTTGTCACTCCTGTTAGTCGCCTCTAATGTTCAAGCAAACATATGCTATGTTTAGTCGAATTTCCTGGTGAGGAATTGGTGATTATCCTTTTTCAAGATATGCACTAATTTTGACCTTTCTTCAGTCATGCTTTGAGTTCAAGGGGTAAAGATTGATCAATTAATTTTTTTTCTTGAATTAGTGTTCTGTGCATGCGGTCAAGATTTTGATTAGTTGAGTCCCTTCCATACCAATTACTAGGATACCAAGGTTCTTTTGTGTTCAATAAAGTTTTGAGGGCCTATATTTCAGAGTTTGAATGAGGATTTCTTATGGATTGAAAATAAGTTGACCTTGTGCCATCATGCGGTTGTTCAACTTTTGCAACATACTTCATCAAATCATACTCTTAATCAAAGTCGTATCTTGTTTTGATGACTGATAAGTGAGAACGAGGTGAGTTAGTTGAGATATAGAGGGCTTTTATCATATTTTGGCTTTGCCACTTTATTTCATTTTCATTCTTATTTCATCAGGTGATTATATCCTTCTCTCGTTCTGTGCATCTCAATTGTTTGCCATTACCTTTGTGTATGGATGGCTGGAGTGAATTATTTGGAAAAACTGTTGGGCCGTGGAAGTTGGGAGAAAGACTTGGCCCATTAGTGTTAATTTGCTTACATATTTGAGCTTGGTCTAAATAATAAGTTAAAAGAATATGACCCCGAGTTGAATTTCTTTTAGTTTTCTCTTATTTACTTATTCTCATTTTATTATTATTCGCTACGAGCATATTAGGCCAATCATATTTGGGTAGGCAAGCTTTAGGACTTTCTGTTAATTTTGAGGCAAGAGGTCATTTCCTTAGTTAAATTTATCCGGAAAATATTTCAAAACTTGTATTTATTTTATTCCGGAAGATGCCCCGTAATATTTGTATTTGAAGGCCAAAAGTAGAGCTTGCGGTATATTTTTATTTTTTCTTTTTTCTTTTATTAGGTGGGAACAACTTCGAGCCCTTTTGTGTGTTTGTTTTACCTCAATTCGAATATTCGAAAAATCGACTAGATTAAGTGTACATAACACCTTCTCCCCGAGTCAAATAAACTCCCTTACCCAAATCTTCGGTGCAGACTTAATTTAGAGTCCAAAGTGTTTTAAAAGGGAAATGATTTTTAAAAACGGTGACCTGGCACACCGAGACAAATGTCAGGTGACGACTCTCAATTATTTCCTTTTACACACAATTTTGTCACTTTTTAATTGGAAACCCTTTTAAACTTTACTAAATCCTTTTATTATTTTAAGAGGGTTTTGTGAAATTTGTAAAAAAAGGAGATAAACGCAGACTATTTTTGAGAAACCAAACCGATATTGGCTATAGTGTACTGTTTATACGTTTTTCTTGTATAATCTATTTATACTAGTTTCTTGATGATTTCATCTCTTTAAGATATACAATATATGCAAAAATTTACATACCAAATGTGAACCAAACAGAATAAGATACTCCAATTAAAGATGACATCTACTTCATTTGTTTAGAAAAACATGAAGAGGGGTTAAGTTCACAAATGATCTTGAAAGAGGAGAAAACTTCACTTTTAACTTTGGTCAAAAGTTAAAGACCACCTCTTATTGTATCCTATTTCTCCCTTTTTTGCTTGAGAAGTTCTCAAACTTGTGGCCTATCAGTTTGGGCCATTAAAACTCAATCTTGCCAATTGACACATGGACACTGCTCACTCAATCTTGGACTTCATTGAAATAAATTACATCAGTCACTCGGGGTCAAAGTGGTTGATGAAGTTTTTCCAACATTACTAGGTCTCGAGTTCAAGACTGATATCTTCTAATGGGGAAAAGTGAGGTATTCTTAAATACCTCCTTTTATTAAATTCCTCTGAAAGTATTTCGTCCTCTATTATATAGGAGTGCCTCAACAGTTGATTGTAGAAAATTGAAACTTCTTTAAAGTAAACAGTTCATAAAATAATTAAAAACCAAACTAAAATCATATATAGATACAAAAAGTGTGCCAAAGGTGCAGATAGCTGATCACCTATAAAAGATTTACCAACATGCACAAGCGTCTTTAAACCTAAACTTTGAGATCTTCAAAGTACAGCTTGTCAATATTGCAAGCAAATAGTTTAAACAAAGACAAATTGTAGTAGTTAGTCATATATATATATATATATATATATATATATATATATATATATATATATATATATATATATATAAACGAAGATTTGACAAGACAAATTCCGAGCCTACACAGAACTAGAAAACTGTACCAAGCACCATTGTTGAGAGCCAGATATCACTGCCGAATGGATTAGTATTCCCTCGAGTGCTTGGCCAACTCGCCCTACAGTCAAGAAAATGAACTAAGCATTGTTAGTAACACGAGCAGAGGAATGCTTCAAGAAAAAATCATTCGCTCATCACCATGTGAAAATGAAAATGCAAAATCTGATGCATGGACAGAACCTGATACAAGCCATTACAGTGAATCAAAGTTTAAGAGCTGGACACTACTGCCTGTTAGGAAGATTTGTTAGCCCATTTATAAAGCTTCTTCTATGTGTTCACTCTCTAAATAGTAAGTAGGTCAAATATATGTTGGAGTATTTTCCCATAGAATTGACTAGATGGACCATGGGTTTACAAAAACAAAATGGTGATATGGAAAACAACACAACCAAAAAAATAAGAAAAGGAAGATAGCATCCGCTGAAAATGGTGTCCGATTCTGCAACAATAGAATCAGCTAGAGGGGCTAATCAGCAACCCCCTCTTCATGACCAAGCTGAGACTGGACCACATCTAAAGATAATTTTTGGCTTGATTTGAAGCTTCCCTGGGATTATTTGCCAATGGGATTCCTATTCTAAATAGTGATAACAGGGTTAGGCTCACTCATATTCACTATTTTCACGCTGTTCATGTTTTTTAACAAGACAACAATTCGAGATTAGAGAATCAAAAATAAAAGCCAAAGAACTAATTTCACTCTAGATATCTTTCTACAAATATCCAAACTTCACTAAGCAAAGTATCCACTAATCTTCTCAAATCACATGTCAAGAACCTCGCATAAGGTCGTATCATAGCTTAATAGCCAAGGATACGTCTTAATATTCTAACTCTAGAAACTCACCGAGTTAGAAGGCTTACATTAGTATCAGACTAGCCACTGGCTCTTCTCCTGGTGACAGCTCCCATTCTCTCTCTATTTCGTCTCTCTACTGCAACGAGATTCAACAAGCTCCCTCTCTTCGGTCTAAGTCATGGTAGATCTAGAGATAAAATGATTGTTCTGTTCAATCTTACTATTTATATGACTAGAATTTGAAGATTCTCATAGTTAAATGTTCTAGAAAACGCCAACAAAGAGGATTTTTCACTTATCCTCTTTCATCAATTTAACCTTTTCTTATGTTCTGTAATGGAGTCTATAAATGTTGTTTGCCTTTCCCATGACGTCAATGACCAAGGTAGAGCAAGTGGTGTGAAAACGACAACCAGTCCATGGTCACCACTTTTAGCTCTCAGTATCAAAACCTTGGGGCTTTCTCAAGGGGTAATTGAGCAGCTTAAAAGACGGGGTGACTGTTCACAAATAAGTGGAGTCCTCATTCAATAGCATTGGGAGAGGGAGAGAATGGCAAATGGTACTTTCTGTTTGTTCGAGGTTTTATGGATTTTTGGACCATTAGGCAGTAAAAAGGAATACAATGTTGACGCAAGAAAAGGAGAGGAAAGAGAAAGGATTTTCTTTGGGTGTGAGCTGTACCCGTCATGAATTTTCGGCCGGGAGAACCGAGAACGGTCATAGTACCTAGCTGTCCATTTTGAAAAGTAATAAGGAACTCTAGAAGAATAGGCATCATTTTACATTCTCATATCAGCTTTTAAATAGAGTTTTTAAATCAGTGTCAACTGTCAAGTTCGAGGCGAGAAATTGAACAACTTCAGTATAAATCTCAAGAAGGTAAAGAAGCTCGAACTCAATTCACTAGATGCTTTTAACACTCTGCGTCCACTCCAAGCATAGAACCATAATATTTCATACCAAAATAAAGAACACACTACATAAAAGATTTTTAATTGATGCTTCATCTTAAGTACTGAAGAACGGGAACCATAATAATCCAACCCCCCAAAAAATAAAAAGAAATGGAAAGAAGTATTGAAGAAGCATACAATAATTCAAGTAAAAGTGAATGATTTTCCAAATATTTAAAACTTCCTAATATATTTTAAGTCTCTCGATTTGTTCTTATGCCAATTGAACATTACTGAACATCTTGAAATCCGAAGTCAAAATGATGTCTGCAATAATGCTAGGAACACATGATGGTACATAAACAAAGTCTACTTAAAACGAGCTAGACAAAAATTAAAAGATAACTGTACCTCGAACTGATTCTTCAGATGATCAAGTTCCTTATCAAGATCATTTATGGCCTGGTTATATGCCTGCATAGGTGAGGACTGACTTGTTGTTTGAATCTGCAAATCAACAGGTCAAATCCAGAGAGATTAAAGTGCATAAACAAACAAGATTGCGGTAGACCACCATAGTATCCAACAGACAAGTTAGCAACAAGTTGTAAAGAGATTATATATAAGTTCACAAGAAATACAGTGCGAAGAGTCATGCGAGAAGACATGATTGCTTTGGCAGCAACTTTTTCAGGATATACACCCCTGAAGAGGGAGAATATTACAAGCCAAATAAAGATTCTATTCTTCCAACATTACTGAGGTAAATACAACCTTGGAATCGTATAAACCAGCAAATCTGAAACATGAGTACAATAGGACTATAAAATCAACTAAATTTTATATATTGCATTCTTCCTTGTTTGGATTACGTCGAAAATTTTAATATGTAAATTCCAAAAATATTAACATTTTATTTCATATACTTTTTTACAATTAAATTATATAAAACGGCACGAAAAAGAAAGAATAAAAAATAGTAACCAAATAGGACTAAACCACTTGGTATTTAGAAGTTTACCCCATTGGACAGATTCCAAGAATTCAATCAAAAAAGAAAGAGGATATATGACGTTTTTGGAAGATAACGGAGTAATTTTTTTTATGTTTAGATTTAGTTTATATACTAAAATGCTTAAAAATATACAAAACTATTTCCCACCCATTTGATTTTCTTACAATTTGGCAAAAGAATTTTTATTTGATAGAATATAATTATAATTCGAATATATAATTTATATCTTTTACAGCTGAAAATAAATAATTAAGTATTTGGAATAGCTAATTAGCAAAAAAATTAATTCATTATTTTTTAAATTCATCATACGAGTAAAACTATCTTCAAGTTGACAAAAATCTTGGCTTAAATATATATGTTTCAATAAAAAAGACCATCGATAAGTATTCAAAATAAGTTGACAGTTATTATTATTTTTATTATTCATCTATTCCAATAAATGGTCCTCTATAGTGTTTTTTGTATACGTAATAAGTTATTGGCCGTAAAATACACATTCAGTATTAGTCAGTTTTAGACCTTACATTGTTACTTAACTATTCATTTTTTCCTAGTAGCTATATGACCTAGCCGTTCATTCCAATAGCTCTAAAAGAAAGATACAATTTTTTTAATTAGTGTTAATTTGATGATTGTTTGAAGAATTAAAATAATAATATATAACGATTTTGATCTTGTTAGATTTAATATTATGTCACAAAAATGACTAAAATTTTTGTAAGTTTACCCTAAAGGATATGCCCTTCAAATTAATATAAAATATATATATGCTCAAATATTTTACAAGTGAACCAGTTTCTTCAAAAAATTATATAACGACCCTATTTATTTCAATCTATAAACAAAATATAATTATTTTTATTGGTGGTCTTTTGAAGAATCACAATAAAAATATATAATAAACATCGAAATTTAATTACCAAAAAAACAGATATATCATTCATTTTAGATTCAACATCATGTTACAGGAGTTACTTTAATTTTCATAAGATTTTTTCAAAAGATACGCCCTACAAATTAAGATGAAATACGTGTTCTCCAAAATGTGTATTGATCATTTTACCTAAATTTTTTTTAGAATATTGTAAAACTAATTATTTTCAAATATGATGACAAGTGGTGTTAATCAATATGACAATTATTTAAAAATTAATTCCACTCGAATAATGATTTATTGAAACTAAATATACTCGTTCAAGTATAATTCTGAGTCATTCTCCGGACTAAATATATCTTGGATGAGCCGATATTAATATTGTTGTAAGTCTCAAAAGAGTCCATTTCCTTGTAAAAAAAACTCTCTCCTTCACCTAAGAAGTCATCAGCATGGACTCTCTTTGATCAAACCTCCCCTCCTCCAGAGCCCCCAGATAAAGAAGTAGAAATGGAGGTGGAAACACCACAATACTCCTACAAGGAAATGCTTCTAGATAAATAAGCGGCTAATCAAACCAACTACTACGAAATGGAAAACCATCCGGAACATGCTAAAGGGAAGCATATTGACGGCTCCATCCCGCTCTCAACTGAAGAAAAGGAACGCCTATATGCCCCCGGGAGATACTCAGTAATCATCAAAATATTCAAAAAAAAAAAAAATGCCTTACCACATGCTCTGATCTAAACAAATTGACCTATTGAAACCATCTGAAACATAAATCTTCATTGACCTAGAATGAGATTTCTGAGTGTGAAACTTTTCTAATGCCTTTTCGGGGAAAAAGTATATTTCTACTACTAAAAAAAAGTTACATAAATAACTAAAACACAATATAACACTGCGTTTTACTTTAACGGAAAGTTAACCGTTAAAGTAAAACGCAATACTATATTGGGTATCATTAAAAAATTATCTTTTTGTAAGGAAATCGCAGTACAATACTGTGTTTCCCTTAAACACAGCATTGTACTGCGTTTCACTTATTAATTTGGCCCCACCTATATTTTATTAAAGAGAAACGCAATACAGTACTGCGTTTAAGGAAAACGCAGTATTGTACTGTGTTTCCCTTTAATAAAATAAAGCCCTTCTTCTTCCTTGGACAACAAAAGAACTTCTACCCTCCATTAAAAAACTCCCCTGCTCCCCACTGCTGGTCTGGAAAACGCAGTACTATAATGTGTTTCCCTTTAATTAAATAAAGCACTTTTTCTTCCTTGGACAACAATAGAACTTCCACCCTCCATTAAAAAACTCCCATGCTCCCCACTACTGGTCCCACCCCCCCCCCCCCGGTCAAATTAAACAAAAACTTTTGGCCCCACCCGTCATGCAGAAAACAAAGAGTGTAGGCCCCGCACACAAGACAAGATTTTAAAAATGTTGAAATTGACACGCATAATAATTAAGGATAACTTAGTGCTACCGGGTCTCTAATATCGAGCCTTAAACCCATACATAATTATTAAGTCCAATATAAAAAATAATTATTCAATTTATTAGACTAACAAAATTCTAAAAATGTTGAAATTGACACACATAATAATTAAGGATAACTTGGTGCTACCGGACCTCTAATATCGAGCCTGGAACCTATACATAATTTTAAATCCAATTCAAGGATTTTTAATTTAATTTTTTAACTAACAAAATTCTAAAAATATTGAAATTGACACACATAATAATTAAGGATAACTTGGTATTACCAGGCCTCAAATATCAAGCCTGGAACCTATACATAATTATTAAGTCCAATATTAAAAATAATTATTTAATTTATTAAACTAACACACACAATTAATTTTCTTTAAATTATAGCAGACGACGTGGACTTTCCGCCTGCGCATCCTGGACCTGCCGAGGATCAGCTATTGGTCTTGCAGGGCGACCATAGGTCCTCCTTTGTATAGGAGGATCAGCCTCTCCGCGCCAGGAGACCTGACGATTTGTGGGAGTTCATAGTGCAACATCCTTTCCATGCCCGCGGAGTCGCGCGCCTAGAGGCTACGGGCTTCATTACGATTTTTCGGATTGGGCGGATGCAGCTTGATCGGTCGCTCATCACGGCTTTGGTAGAGCGGTGGCGACCGGAGACGCACACATTTCACTTGCCCATTAGAGAGGCCACCATTACGCTGGAGGATGTTAGGTGTTGTACAGGCTACAAGTAGATGGACGGGCCGTGGCACTACCCCAGTACATTACATCCACGACGCGTGCACAGTATTTGAATATGATGGGGCAGTTTACTGGTTATAGACCTCAGCTGACGTTGCATAGACCTCAGCTGGATAATTTACCGCTGTATAGGTGCATGTGCCGGGCGAGCATGGGCCAGCGGTAGACATATGTGGTTTTCTGCCTCTCCTACCGGTGACAACCTTTTCGAATACTCTCCTCATTACTCCGAGTTCTATATGGTCGAAATGAATCATAAATTTTACGTCAACCTTTTATCTTAGGTTTGGGCCTGGCAGCGGATCATGCCGTTGCAGCCATATCTACCACCACAAAAGCCCGGTGAGGCTTATCCCTCTAGCTTCTAGGTGGGTTATCCGGCGTGGGAACTACTGATGCTCATCATAATCATAAATTTTACGTCAACCTTTTATCTTAGGTTTGGGCCTGGCAGCGGATCATGCCGTTGCAGCCATCTCTACCACCACAAAAGCCCGGTGAGGCTTATCCCTCTAGCTTCTAGGTGGGTTATCCGGCGTGGGAACTACTGATGCTCATCATAATCTCCCCTTTGTCAGGGATGTGTTAGATATGCCGGTGACCGGACAGGTAAATATGTACCCACACTTGTTATAAATTGAGTTGTGTTGCGCATACTCACTTTTATGTTATTATTTGGTAGTTCATCTGGACGCCATACAGCGACGAGTTGCTAGCTCAGTTGCCCTATTATTGCTCAGTCGACCGACTGCTTTGGCCACCTCGGTCCCGATGATCTTCTTTGATATGGTTGAGTATCATGCCACAGAGCGTGTGCTTCGCTAGTTTCACTGTCCCCATCCTATACCAGGGGAGCCTTCATAGGTCCCTTACACACTATCAGCGGGATGACCGTATCAGGGTGGACAATATATTTATGGATGGCTCCAGCAGCAGGTCCATATTTGGGAGCAGCGAGGTGACCGCATTTCGCCACCACCTTCATTTACCCAGGAGGCCACTATTCACCTGTATACGTCATGGTACCACCGTCACACCCGACTGATTATCGAGAACCCCATTCATGTACTTGGCGGGTGCTACAGACCATACATCGGGAGGCATGAGCAGTGTTTAAAAAAGCGCTCGCTTCATCGCTTTAAGCGAGAAGCGAAGCGAGGAGGGTATGTCACTACTTCATAGACCTGAAGCGACTCTGGTACGAAAAAGCGACCGTTTCTATGTAATAAGCGAGAAGCAGTGAAGCGAGCAGAAGCGAGAGAAACGACCTCTTCTTTGTTTAAATTAACCCAAGCCCTATTTAATTAACCAAAGCCCAGAAGCATTGTCTGCGGTAAACCATAAACACTGTCTTGAGTCCAGAAACAACGAGACTAGGTTTTTCATCAACAAGAGTAGCGATTTCTTCTTCTTTTCTTCATCAACTTCAGATTTCTGAAATTATCTCAAGTTCCAAGCAGTGTTCACCAGGTATGTTTTTATTTTCATTCTTCTTCTTCTTCTAATCTTCTTCTTCTTTTTCTTTTTCTTTCTAAACGTCCAAAAAGTGCCGAAATGCTGGAGAATTTTTTCCAGAAAATTTCTGCCCGTTTTTGCTGCTGCTTCAAAAAAATTTTCCAGAAAACTTCTTCTTCTTATATATTTTTTATTCTTAGTTATTATTGCCTTTCTTATGTGTTATGTAGTTGATATTTTAATGGCGCCAAAAAAAGATAGGAAAGACCCGGCTTGAGCTTACTCTGAAAGAGTTAACAAGACCAACAAGATAGCCATTAGATGTCTTTTTTGTGATAAGATTACAAATGGAGGAATCTATCGTCAAAAAGCGCATCTAATTGGTGGTGATCCAAATGTCGCATCTTGTCCTAAAGTTCCGAGGCATGTGAAGGAAGAATAGAAAGCAAACCTTCAAAAAAAGAAAGAGTTAAAGACTCAAAGTCAAATGATTCATGAACAAGAACTTTATAATCTTGATGACGATGATGATGAAACAAAAGAAGGTGACGATGCTTCGTCGCATCCACCAAAATCACAAAAGCGGGGAAGGATGCTTCCACCAATGTCTGGTTCTATGGATTGTTACTTCCTGCAAAAATCTGGAAATAAGGGAGGAAAAAGTGGTAATCATCAAGTTGATGCAAAAGCAATTTTGAGGGACCGCGCAATTACCTGCTTTGCCCCGTGGATGTATGATGCAGGTCTTCCTTTTAATTGTGTTAATTATACTGACACTTTTGCTGCTTTTATTGAGGTTGTAGGCCAATATGGTCCAAGAATGAAGCCTCAACTTATTATGAAGTTAGTGGGCCATATCTAAAAAGGAGGTAGAAGAGGTGAATAAAATCGTGGAGGAGCACAAAGTAGAATAGAACAAGAATGGTTGTTCCATACTGATGGATAAGTGGACGGCGAGAAATGGAAAAATGATCATCAATATCTTGGTGAATTCTCCTAAGGGAACCCTGTTTCTTGAGTCCGTTGATGCAAGCGACTCTTCGACTGATTCAAAATGTTCTCCTTGTTCAAGAGTACAATAGACTCTATTGGAGCAGAAAATGTTGTTCAAGTTGTCACAGACAACGCCAGTGAAAATGTTAAAGCTGGTGAAATGATGTTTGCTTGCTACCGGCATATCTATTGGACTATGTGCGCAGCACTTTCTGTTAATTAGATCTTTGGTGATATTTTCAAGGAAAGACCCTTCAGTACTGTCTTTAATCAGGCAATTAGAGTGCATTCCTATATTCTTCAAAGGCATTTATTATTGAACATGATGAAGAGATTCACCAAACAAAGAAGCTTGGTGAAACCGGTAAAGACAAGATTTGTTACTGCTTTCTTGACTTTGGCTAGGATGTATGAGCAAAAAAGCAATTTGAAAAAGTTGTTTGTTTCAGATGAGCACACTACCAGTGCCTATGGAAGGTAAGCTCGAGGGAGAGAATCTGCAGATATTATATTTTCTCCTTCATTCTGGAACAATGTGGTTCATGCATTGAAGATTTGTGGTCCTTTAGTTAAAATGCTTCGTTTGGTGGATGGGAGCAAAGGCCACCAATGGACTACTTGTACGAAGCAATTAATAGGGCAAAGGAGGCTATTCAAGCCTCTTTTAGTGATCAAAGAAAATACAAAAGAGTCTTTGAGATCATAGTTAAAAGGTGGGATAGTAAGTTTCATAGCCTTTTGCATGCAGCTGGACTTGTTTTGAACCCGAAACTGTTTTACGCCAATGAAGAGAGGATTCTAGGAGATGAACCTTTGAGGAGTGGATACTATGAATGCATTGAGAAGTTGATACCTAAAGAATCTGTGCAAGATAAAATCACAGAGCAATTTAGTATTTATAGGAATGTTGAACAACTTTTTGGAAATAACATGGCCATTAAACAGAGAACGACGAAGTCACCAGGTGAGCGAGGGCTTATATGTTGTTTTATAGTTAATAAATTATTTCTTTATTAATATTATGTTTTGAAAATTTGTTCTACTTCTACAGTTGAATGGTGGAAGCAATATGGTCATTCCACTCCAGATTTACAAAAGTTTGACATCAAGGTTCTAAGTCTAACATGTAGTTCATTCGGGTGTGAAAGGAACTGGAGCGTGTTTGAGCATGTAAGAACTAAGAAGAAAGATTTAGTATATTGAGATAATTAAATCTCAATTGTTCTAATCTTACTAATTACTTATTATTTGCAGATTCATACCAAAAAGATGAACAAACTAACCTTGAAGCGCCTCAATGATCTAGTCTTCATTAAGTACAATAGAACATTGAGGCATCGTTACAACGCTCGTAATATAATTGATCCAATTAGTTTGGACAACATCGATGCTGCTAATGAATGGCTAACTGGAGTCCCAGAAGATCATGCAAATGAAGAAGTATTTGATGATACTTCTGATATCATTTGGGGTGATGTTGCGGAGGCGCGTGGAATTGGGAGAGGATTTATGGTTTGAGGGGGAGTACCTCAACTTCAAGTTCACATAGGAAGGGAAAACATGCAACTACTTTGTCCATAGTTGATGAAGAAGATGAAGTTGAAGAAGATGACGAGCAAGAATTTGACAATCTCGTAGAAGAATAGGATGCTCATTTGGTGCTTTAATTGATGCTACTCTTGACAATTTGTAGAAGAATATGATGCTTATTTTGTGCTTTAATTGATGCTACTTTTTAGTTTTTTAATTCAAGTATTGAACATTTGCTTACAATTACATGTGTTGTCTCTGCCGTATTTATTTTAATTTTTTTAAAAAAATTCCGCTTCACTTCAAAAAAGCGGGCGCTTCGCTTCTCACTTTTCGTAAAATGGGGATTGTCGCTTTTCCTCGCTTCACGCTATTTTCAACACTTGGCATGAGGCACTGGTATGTTTTTGTGGCTTATTAATAACTGATATTTGTGATATAGCGTTATTTAATTAATATCTTAAGTGTTTCAAAGGCTATTGGGCATCACCTGGACTACCAAATTGGATAGGAGATGCAGCAGCATGCCGATAGTGCTGTACTCGTTGAGTATGGCCGGCGGGTGGCAGATCTGGCTCGTCGGACTTTGTTTCAAGCGAGAGATGGCGTGAGGTTGGATCACGAGTCTCAGTATGTGGCGCCAAAGGACTACCATCGGGGTAAGGGTATCCCACGACGCAGGGGTAGGGCACGAAGGAGGGGTGCCCCACGGTGTCGCGGGGTCGTGGGGGGCGGCGAGGAGGTGGTCCCCAGCAATGGGGGCGTTGAGGCACCTGTCGACCCACCTGTTGAGGGACATGATGGGGATTTTGGAGATGATTATAGTAATGGCATTGGGTGGGGCAGTTTATCCCAATTGAGTTCAAAAATATCCTGGTGGGAAGTCTTTTATGGGTTAGGAGCCAGATGAAGTATTTTATCTTGTTCGGGGTTTGTAGTTTCCAGATCCATTTAAGATGGTCCACTTCCTCATGACAGCAATCTTGAGCACTTCTGTTTATGAGAGAGTATGCAAAATTGTTGGAAAACTAGCCATTGGGTGTGATTCCCCCATGTTAGTGTATCCTTCTTAGTGGTTATACTTGGAATAAACACAACCTTCAGGATGTTTTGGATATGGGGAGGGAGGTCAAATGACAGGGCTGATGTGTCCCAAGTTCCCCTATTATGCCCTGTCTCTACCTTAATTTGAAGGTCATTTTGGGTTAAGGGTCCCTCTATCAACTGCCTGAGTGCAGGCCGATTAGGAATCCATGTGTCATTGAAAAAGTTGACCCTGTTTCCTTTGTTGACAATCCATCTACTAGCTTTGCTGCAGGTTTCTCAACCCTTTAGCAAGCTCTTCCAAGTGGAGGATTTGTTGTTCCCATGGTGTTTGGGAAGGTCTGGACATATTACAATTTTTGCGGATAAGAACTCTAGCCCAAAGGCTGTTGGTGTTCATGTAGGCTCTCCATGCCAGGTTTGCTAAAGCAGCTTTATTTTTAAAGCTTGCTTTCCCCGCTTTAGTTCTAATGATTACCTCCCACTTAATCAAATGAAGTTTTTTCTTTTTAGGGTGGTGCCCCAGAGGTAGTACCTCTGAATTCTATCAATTTGATTAGTTATTTTGGTTATTTACACTGCAATGTCAATATTAATGATTATTTTCAGGAACTTATACTTTTATTTCATAACTCAAGCACTCATTGAGATATGATACACGAGCGATGCGCGTCCCTGAATAATTTTTTTATTATTTCTTATTGGATAAAAACTATAATTATAATTAAATATTTAAAACTTGTTATGAGCTATTATTAAGATTTGAATCAACAACAAAAACTCTCTTTAACGTTAAGAACAATCCTAATTAACCAATCAGTCTTTTCTTTAATTATTTTGCGAAAAATCAAGTCATTCTTTTCGAAATTTATAATAAAATAGATTATAATATAGTAGTAAGAGCCAAACTGTTAAAAATACAAACGTTAAAATCAATAAGAATGAAACATTAGAAGACAAAACATAATCTAAGTTTGTTGCCATCAATTAATTTTCTTTCTGGTATTCATTTAAATAAATGACAACTCTCTATATTTTTCTATCTACATACATTTTAAATATTAACTTAATGTAGACATTTTACTTAACATAAATATCTTGATTTACATGTTCTTCATATACACATATTTTACCGATTGACACTAACCACACGTGCAACACGCGTACACTAAATCTAGTAAATCAAATAAGCGACTAATAAAACTTACAAATAAAAAATGCAACCACCAGCAAGACTGATAAATAAGTTAACAAAAAGTGAAAAACAGCATATACTGAATTAAAAAGAGGTGGTTAATTCAATTAGTAACTGTTCTAATCACCCTAAAGCAATAAAAGCAGTTGCTAGTCATACATCATTAGGGATAAGCCCGACCTACAGCCTTAAGTCTTCTCCTGTCACATGCAATACATCATTTTTCGTAGTCATCTAAAAAACAAAATAAAGAAAGCACACACGCGCACAAACACACATACAGAAGCACACAGAGACCCACTCAAAATATTCCACTTAAATTTACCTCCTCTTTTGTTAGTTGTTACAGTCATATTCAAGGTGCAAGATAGCATAAGGGAAGTCTTGAAACAAGAAAGCTTCGACAGGAAAATGATTCAAGTATCATGAGGCAATAATGAAAAATTATTTCACCTTTTTAGTTCTCTTTTTTAACTGTCAATAATTTGAGCTTTTTTTGCTACTCACTTCTCAGTTTGATATCTAAATTGGTCATTTTTGCAGAGGAATATCAACCAAAGCAATCAACTAGCTGGAAAACCATACACTAGGTACCTGAAGTAAGCAAGCACTAAAAACGCAACCATATTACCTTCCTTTTAGGCCCCAAAATTTCCCTTCCAATTTAGGAAACTAAATGCATGACACGTCTTTCCAATGTTCCCATAGCTTTATTTTTCCACCCCATCAATTCAGCTTCTCAGCCAACTCTTACATGTAATTGGAGCAGGCTTTTATCTAATGAAATAGTGAATACAAATCTATCTTCCTCGTATTCATCCTTCATCGCAAATGCTCACCGTATAGGCGGAGCCAGGAATTTATACAAGGGGATCCAAAAATATAACAACTGGGATATGAACCTGTGACCTAAAGCAATTTCTGGACCCCCTTTGCCACTTCACAAGAATTTTCCTTATGACAAGGGGATTCGTCAGCTTGTTATAGCCAAAACACTAACTTTTACCTTATTATCTGCACAGTATAATTTTTCAACAAAGGACACTAAATTGAACCACCTTTCTTCAAGCTAGCTCCGCCCCAGGCATCACAACCATTCTTGCTGTTACTTATACATTTAGAACAGAACTAGCTTAACTCAAGCATCTTGCTATTCCTTTATGAGCAATATAACAAGCTATGACATTTCCTAGTTGCTAAAAACCATTTTTTAAAATTTTCATACCCACAATTATCACATATACTGCTATACACAGTTTGTCTTACTTTTAAAGGCACTGCACTTTTTTCCTTTTTTGTAGATAGCCTAGAAATCCCGAGGGCCAGTGGCATATGATCTGATACTCAATAGATAAAGGGCCCACCTCTCTCCTTTCTCCACTTAAATGCCATACTTTTGTCTGCATCCAACCCACATATCACACATTGTGCTCTAACACAAGACCAAAGCCCCGGGGCTAAAAGCATTGCAATTATAGAGCTAAAAAGCACTATAAACTGAAGAAACAGACACAAAAGAAGAGAACAATACAGGGTATTACTAACCCTGAGCAAGATTTTGTACTGAAGAGGATGAGGCAACTTATACCCAGCGAATAGTACATTGTCATCCCTATGCAGTTGCCTGTTATTTTTTTCAAAAATCATGCAAATGTTATCAAAAAATATGAAAAATTAATATACAAAAGAGAGCAAATCTATTCAGTCTAAAAGTAGTGTAATTTACATGCGAAGAATGTTGCCGATGGTGTGTTCCTCTCTTTCAACGGTGAATGTAGCTGCATTTATGATCTTTGTATCTCTCTTGTATGAAACCCTAAATAAATTAGCAGTGAATTAAAAAAAATGAAATTAAAAGGGTGAGTGTATGTAATAACACTGTGTAATAATCAGAAAATAGAGTTACTTCTTCACGCCCTCTGGAACGACGAATCGTTCGTAACGATCTGGAGCATTCATTTTTCTCTCTTCTCCTTTCTTCTTCTTCTTGTTGTTCTTCTGCTTCAACAATTCAATTCGATTCAATTCCTAGACTTCCAGGGAGCGGCTATTTATTGGGCTGGAGTCTGGACTATATTGCCGAACTGACCCAAACCAATATCAAATTGGGCTCCAACCCTATGGGCTCTAGCCCCCAAGCTGCTTACAAAACATTGACAAAATAACACGGTCTAGCCAGTTTTTGTACCAGTCATTCAAACATAGCTAGCATTTACCAAATCAATAAAAAATAATCAATATTTTGTTGCAACAGAAACAGTCCACCATAATATAATGGAGTTCAGTACACATGTGTATGAACTTCTAGCATATTATGTTGGACCAATATACGTTGTTGGCTCCAATATAATATACTGGAGACCGTAGCACGGACGCTCCAAATTACAGTATATTATGCCTAACCGATATATTATGCTAGAGTATTTTTCGAATTTTGAACAGTGTTTTAGTTTAGATTTATCTTTACATGAAAAGTGACTAAATTTGGATTATGAAACTGGGCAATTTTAAACGACCACTTGTAAATCTTGCTATTTTTTAGTTTCTCCCTTTCCATTTGATTAGTTTTGTTAATGAATTTTTTTTTACTATATTATAAACTATTATGACAAGGTGGGTTGCTCACGTGGTAATCACCCTCCACTTCGGGGTAGAGGTGATGTTGTATTGTTGTATGTCACAAACTATTTTACCCTACTTAATAATATCACTAGTTACTAAAATTAACAGGTTTTTTTTTATATACTATATTAGAAACTATTATGATAAGGTGGGTTGCTCATATGGTAAGCACGCTCTACTTCCAACTAAGAGATTGTGAGTTTGAGTCACCCTAAAATCAAGATGGATAGTTTTTTAAGAGAAGAATACAAAGGGTTTATTGGGTTACCTCTCTACCCCTGGGTAGGGATAAGGTTTTTTAAACAAATGATGAACTTATTTAAACTATTGAGTTGCTTAAATAACTAATTGAGCTGTTTAAGCTACTTCGATAAAGTTAAATAAGGGATATGAAATGATAGACATGTATGGTTATTACCAATTAAATGCCATATTATTAATGTAAAAATAGCACGGTATAACTAGTTTTTAGATTGGTCATTCAAAAATAGTCACTGTTTTCCAAGTCAATAAAAAATAGCCATTATTTTGCAGTGTCAGAGACCGGTTCAGCATAATATACTGGAGTTCGGTGCACTTGTGTATGAACTCCAGCATATTATGTTGGACCGATATACTTTGCTGGCTCCAGTATAATATACTGGAGACTGGAGACTGATGCTCCAAACTCCAGTATATTATACTAGACTGGTATACTTGATGGAACTCAAGTATATTATGCTGGAGTTCTAGTGTACTTATGTTGGAACTCCAACATACATATCCTGGTACTCCAGTATAATATGCTGGAGTTCAAATATACTTATGCTGGAACTCAAACATAATATACTAGCGTATTTTTCGATTTTTGAATAATGTTTTAGCTCAGATTTATTAATGAATACTCAATTATTATTATTAGTTTATATCTACTACTATTATATAAGAGAGAATAAGCAGGTAGCTGATGGTCAACATGCATGCTTGATTCTCAGGATTTTTTCTGTAATTTCACGAAAAATTAGCAACGTTACTGGTTAAGAAAGGGTATTACTGTAGCTACCAAGTAAAATTTTTAATGCCTTGACCAAATTACCCATTTCTCCCACAGTAGCTTATTTGCCTAAAACTTTGTACCCCCTTACGTCCCCACGTGTTCCTACCTTCAGCCAATCACCCAATCATTTGTGTGTGTAATTTTAGCAGTTCCTAACATACAGTTTTGTTCCTAACATGCAATTTGTTTGAATCTATATGTGGCAAACCTAAAAATTAATTGAAGTTTTAACTCTACCCAACAGTTATTGGTGTGTGCATTCTTAGAAAGTATTTTGGACTTAACCATATTAAAAAATTTGGTCGTAAATAATCATAATATTTGTGTTGTTATAAAACTTTTAAAATTTATAATCTAAAATTTGGCATACCATTTATAAGGCAATAAATGCTTCCTATTAAAAAAATATTAAAAGGTGTCAATATTTTCTAAACAGATTAATAGGTGTCAATCTTTTTGAAATAGAGAGAATATATTATATGGTTAATAAAAAAATAGTTTTATCATAGTTTTTTTGGTTCATTAAAATTAATATTTCTTTCATTTATAATAAAGTAAAACTTATGTAACTCCAGCATATTTATTGTCACGACCCAAAATCTATTAAGGGTCTTGGTGGAGCCGGACAACATCGTCAAGCAAGCTAACTAAATTACTTTGTTAAATTTTCGTTTTAGTACTCTTGAAATCTATAATTTTCCTCCATTTTGATAAATAAATAAAAAGGATAATCGCTTTGGTTTGAATTAAATAATAATCAATTAATACAAAATATTTCAAACTATCCTAGAGCCCAGTGTACAAGTACATGAGCATTTACTAAGAAGGAAATAAAATATAACAATCGTCCGGAATACAGTGGATAGAAAGTAAATACAATACACTAGAAGGGACTATATTAGCTGCGGGCTCCCTCGAATAGTGTAACTCACATAGTCCATGTATCATCCATGATGCTACAGCCAGTAGGCCGCTAATGAGCCTGTGCAACAAAAATGCACATAAGTGTAGTATGAGTACAAAAATTAACGTGTACTCAGTAAGTATACCGTCTAATCTCGAAGAAGTAGAGACAAGAGGTCGACTTCAACACTTACTAAGGGTCCATAAATGTGATGTCAATAATATATTAAATCGTAGATTTCTATAGACAAGATTGTTAATCCAATAGAAGGAAACAAGTAAATAATTATTTATTTTATAGGAAATTTTCAAAATTTTTATTATTATTTATCCAAATATTCTCAAGCCATGAAGAGGCAATAACAACTTAATAATTTCAAGGCAGCAATACAAGCATGCGCAAAGCATGCCGAGGTCGACGACCCGCTCCAACAGAAAATAAATTGTGCACTGATGATGGTCGAACGACGCGAACCATAGATGCATCTATTTACTCTGATGAGGCGTTTGGCCCGTTCCAAAAATAAACACACAGACAGTAAATTAAGAAGTCCACACGGAGTAATTATCCAATGAAAACAAATCCTCTTTTAACTATTTAAGAAAAATAAAGTTTTATCTGTTTAAAATTCATTTACTAATTCGATGTGATTTAAGCAATTCAAGCAATCAATAGGTTCATAGATAATAGAAATATAACATGCTTTTGGGTCCTAAACTACCCCGACAATAGCATAACGGTAGCTACGCACGGACTCTCGTCACCTCGTGCGTACATAGCCCCCACAAATAGGAGCACATAACCATTTATTTCACCTATGGAGACAATTTCCTCTTACAAGGTTAGAAAGGGGACTCAACTCGCTCCGAAGATCCATAACGGGCATTTAACGCCCTTCCTAAGACTCGATTTGATGCACAACGCTCAAAAACTAGCCAATAATTATGTAAAGCCATTAATTATGCTAAGATACTCATTATAATCCAATTTATAACAATTCCTACCCCCCGATCGAAAAGTTGACAAAAATACCCTTGGTCCCACATGCCCGAAATCCGAATTTTTTCGAAGATAAAATTTACACATATCCTCACGAACTCAAATATATGATTTTCTCTAAATTCCATACCCAAAAGCATGGTCAAAATCCAATAATACTAGTTTTCTAGGTTTTTCCTCAAACCCCAAGTTTTTTACAATTTTTCATGTCTAAATCCATATATAAACCTTGTATATACTCAAAACTAGTAGAGATCACTTACCTCATGCTTGGTGATGAAAATGAAACTCCAAAGGTTCTCCAAAATCGGCTCCCATGAGAGAGATGAAGTGAAAAAAGAGCCAAAACCCAACTTTAAAAGAACACTGCCCAGGCGACTCTTTTATGTGATCGCAAACAAAGCCCCGCGATCTTATAGGCCAACTCTGTTGCCTCCATAATTCCTTCTGTACGTTCGCATGCAAGCTCCCGCTTTTGCACAGACCAACCGCATCACAGCCTTCAATACACACTGTGCGATCGCATCACCAGCCATGCAATCGTATAAGCCCCAGCCTTCTTCCTTCGCGATCGCATTGGACTTTTTGCGATCGCATAGACCAAATTCCATCTCCCTCACTTTTTCTCTATGCGACCGCAGACGTTCTCACGCGATCGCATAGAGTAAAAACCTACTGCACTCATACCAGAAAACCACCAATCCTTACTAGGCGAAATCGATCCGTTGAGCATCCGAAACGCGCCCGAGGATCCCGGGACCTAAACCAAACCTACCAACCAGTCTTAAAATATTACGGACTTGATCGAGGCCTCAAATCATATCAAACAACACTAAAACCATGAATTACACTCCAATTCAAGCTTTATGAACTTTGAAATTTCAAACTTTTACTTTCGATGTTAAAACCTATCAAATCACGTCCGATTGACTTCAACATTTGCACGTAAGTCATATTTGACATTACGGACATACTCCAACTTCCGAATCAGATTTTGACCCGATATAAAAAAGTCCACTTTCGGTCAAACTTTTCAAAAATCTTCAAATTTCTGTCTTTAGCCAAATAACTTCAAAATGACCTACTAACCTCCGAATTCACTTCCGATCGCGCTCCCAACTCCAGAAACACCATACGGAGCTATTCACTGACTCAGAATCCCAAACGCACATCGATAACGCAGAAATGAACTTCAAGCCAAACTTATGAAATTTCTTCCAAAATGCTAACTTCCACAATAGGCGCCAAAACGCTCCCGGGTTATCCAAAACCCGATCCATCCATACGCCCAAGATCAAAATTATCATACGAACCTGCTGGAACCTTCAGATATCGATTCCGAGATTGTTTACTCCATAATCCAATTTTAGTTAATTCTTTTAACTAAAGCTTCCGAAATGAGAATTCTCTTTCCAAATCAACTCTGAACTTCCCAAAATTCAATTATGGCCACGCGTACAAGTCATAGCACTTGAAATGAAGATGCCCATGGCCTCAGACTGCTGAACGACATGCTAGAGCTCAAAATGACCGGTCGGGTCGTTACATTCTCTTCTACTTAAACATACGTTCATCCTTGAATGTGCTGAGAACTACGCTGAAGTAGTCTGAAATCATTGTTTAACACCTCATGCACCTTCCCGTGCTACCCCAGCTCAGTTGAGCACATTAGTCCGATCAATCTGAAGATATCATTTTTTGCTTAAGCAAATAAGCCTTAGAGCCCAATTCCAACATCTGGAATTCTCTGCCATAACTGTTTCCAACATACGAACACCATATCAATCACTATATGTTGAACCCCAAACATGACTGCATACCTTTGCTGAATTCACACCTTGCAGCACTTTTCTCAACGATCACAGTAACATTCCTCGATCAAATTAGTCAAAATTCCACGAATCTGATACTCTCATTGCACCTCATGACATACATAGGTCTTGCTCTAAACCTTACAACACCTCCACGACAGACGAGATGTGTATAAATCTATAACCAACTGTCGAGTCAACCAGTTATTGAGTTTATACTTCCATGAAGAACATTTACCCCATTATGAACCAAATGTCTTTGATCCTTAATATACTTCATGTAATCAGGTTGCATTGATCCTAAATCCAAATGATCTCATCTCACCCAGTATGAACTGCTCCGACAATAAGCCACCCCGTACTTGATCAAAAGTTTCGCATAACGCCACAATGCGCCAATAGGCTGCCAATTCAAATGCGTTATAAAAGGAAAACAAACTCTGGAAAGGAACTTCAATTACCCCGCTCGCGAATCATACATTCGATGCGGTCAATATGCTAATATGTGCTTCCTCAGAAAATAAGAAACAAAACACATAAAAATAGACATGGGGAACTATATTGAACATCTACTGTTACGGCGCGCGACTGATCCATACAACATAGACATGGCGGCGTGCCACCTGATCCAAATAACATAACCATGGCAGCATACCACCCGATCCAAATAACAAACCCATGGCGGCGTGCCACCTGATCCACACGTAGAAGTCACACAAGGGGATGCACATCGAGCTAAATTGCTCATTATAATAAAATACCGAATATCGGTCACAAGCACGCTAAGTGAATTATATCGTCCCTGGGGGAGCATATAGTGCCATAAGCTACAAAACTCAAGCACAACTGAGGTGCGATAATGATCTAAATATCAAGAGCCATTGCTAAGGTAATATCATAGCTACATGGAACCTCAAAGCATAAGAAATTTACCAAGTCATCTCACAACCCATACGGCAAGATATATCATTACATGAAATAGCTGGCAACGAGATAACACCCCGACTATTCTTTCATAAGGAGCACATTGCTGAAATGAACATATCTGGCCTGACGTAGAGCCCATATTCACATTAAATCCATCCATATACCTCAAATCAATTTTCGACTGTACCAACTAGGCCAATAACCTTTCATGGGTCCATAATAACCCCATTTTCTAGTAATACACAAGATCAACCGTCATAACTGGAGAAATTCTCCATAGACCACGACTTAATAAACTGAGTGCCTTTCAGGCATAGGTTCTCAAATTACTGATACCTCCACGATCTTCATACTTGTTTAAATCCTTCAGCCAATCAAGTGGCCACATGCCACACTTATACAATCTTCCTGTGGGCATGCTCCCACAACCTTCCGTAACAGGTAACAGGTCTGTACACCCAAACCACCGGCCGCACTAACGATGAAAAGAGATCAAGAATTCCTTAACCAGGATGCAAAGCCTTCCTTACAAAACACCGATCTCAGGTGACGCTGAAGACAATACCAGCTTACCTTAAACATCAAAACTACTTTCCTGCTCATCCGGGCTCTTGAATCCTTGTACACACTGAGCTGTTACCTTGATCATTACTTTTTCAAACTCTATACCACTGACGGCGCCTAACATGCTAACATACGATTAAACATGCTTTTCATCATAGCTTCGGAACCACTATTAGGCTAACACTTCATCATATAAAAACTTTCCATTTATTTCACTTTATGAGAACCATAGCAACACCCAGGTGAATTCTCATAACCATAGAACATGCAAACCTCTAAGTAGTGGTCTATGCCACCATAAATGTTCCCGGATCCACCCATATATAACAGGCCAAAATGGTAGAATACTTCTGAATAACATCAATTACGGTGGCCGGCAGGCCTCACACGTACCGTCACAAATCACTTGCATAACTTGTTCATGCTAAAAGAACTGATCACTGACATGGCCAATCAGTCTACCTTCTTCTAATTTATCCTTGATTGCTTAGATATAATACTAACCCATTCAACACATAACATACTTCATCTACACTCATCCCAAGTGACCTTGAATCACAAGACCATGCAATCCCAAATCCCACGAACCATTTCATACCTTCCTTGTATGCACATTCGCACACTCAGCTGATATGCCCATTTTTCTAATCATTTTACGAATCCGAAATCTCTTCTCATTTTCCTCTCACGAGCTGCACTGCAAGTCAAAACATCATAGAACATTTCTGAGCCTCCACCCATAAGCTGTTGCAAAAGCTTGATTCTCAACTGTACCTATAGGCTCGAAATCATTAGGCACCACACTTTACCTCTTTTTAATCCATTAGGACCATTTCTGAGAGCCACCTGCTCCGACTTGGCCCCGAATATAATCTACTCCATAAATCTTCTAGCATACGAAAGCACCCGGCAGAATCACTTCCCTTGAAGCCCGCATCTATACAAGGCATAGATCCCGAATCCTTCCCCCAAGTCTGAACAGAGGCCAATTAGGCCAACCATAACACACCTTTAATAATTCCTTTGCTTGTGTTACCACTTATGTTCTTTTTCCGTAGCCGAAATAACCCATCAATATACCAATAATCGGAAACCTCGCAAGTAGTTAACCATGCAACCCAATCATAAGTGGTGGGACTCTCTCACTTAGCTTGAAGCCATTATTTCACAGATCTAGAATTCACCCCACCTCTTTATCTCTTATTGACATAACCTTGCGCAATCAACCTTCAAAATTCTCGGAATCTTCCTATGAAACCCCTTTTCATTTTCTGAATCATCAACCACCTTCGCACAATCGATATATTCGCTATATAACCAATAGAATTCTTCGCAGAAGCTTCACCAACCACGTGACCGTGAACCTGCTCACAGGGAGTAACCCACATGTGGAAATCACTTCCCTACATCTTCCAACGCTGCTGCACGGGGTACAATCACTATGAGATCAATATCCGTTTCTGAGTTCGTGCTCACTCTCTAGCTGCACAAGTCCATTCATCCCTCGTGGACATCACTTAAATGTGCAGCAATAACCTTCTAATTCGCAGTTATGATGTATCCTTCTTCCTTTTAAGTAGCTCGTTTTTGTTACATCAAATCTCCTGCCGTAAAATAACCCATACTTCAAATTAGACCCGTAGATCCTAATCACCAATCACTAAAATTTACAAATCAATCCAAGCTATCCATAAGGCACGTAGTCATCCTACTACCAAGCCCATATACAACATCCGCTACTCTTCCACTTCGGGCAAACTCGATTCTTTAATTGACCAATCGACCTGCGCTCCTTTTACCTGGCTTTCTAGAAGTTTTAAACACCACCGGACACTTCCCACATGTCCTTCCTCATACTTTGCTACTCAATTGTTGCCTTAATTAAAATGTATCTTCGTAGCACTTGAACCTACAAATCATTACTGACTTTAAACCTTTCTGAAGATCTTCTTTCTCGAGTCGTGAACACTAGCAACACCGAGTCCATCATGAACCACTGCACCCCGTGATCTTTGACTGTCGTTTCTTCAACACTGACGTGTAATATCCTGTCCCAAAGGCAATCGTAGAAAACTGCAACACCGACAACTTAACATATTCAATCGAGGACGACGATACCACGTCGCTGATGAAAACTTTATCATACTTGAAAATACTAAGTCTCCTTCCCCCATCAACCTAAACCTGAACATTCTTAGCTTGATTACCTTTCCCCTGTCGGGAATAAAATACCGAATCTCTAGATCATGCACTGAGTAAACCTCCCTTCAAGTCATTCACTGCCCCAACACATAGGCAAATATCCTACCGTCATAACAATACTATGGAACAATTGTTTATAAGCATCATGGAAACTTGTGCCTAACCTCAAAGCTCTCAGAAGTACCACTACTAGGCCAAAATAATAGAATATCCTTCCACAAGTCGACGATAATAGCTCAATAAACCTGCAGGGAGAAACACCTACACCACATTCATAGTGCCACTACAATTATTCAATTCTCGATTTATAACAAGTGCTTTGTGTCGCATAAGATCAAGTAAGAAAGAAACAAAGGTGTAAGCCTCACAGGAATCAAATCGCACAATAAGGAATCAAGAAGGGAAGTAGACCTAACATCCCTGTAGCCTCCTGAAGATAAGTATAGACGTCTCCGTATCGATCCATGAGACTGTACTAGACTTTCTCATGACTTGTGAGACCTACAGAACCTAGTACTCTACTACCACGTTGTCACGATCCAAAATCTACTAAGGGTCGTGGTGAAGCCGGACACCATTGTCAGGCAAGCCAACCAAATTACTTAGTTAAATTCTTATTTTAATACTCTTGAAATCTATGATTTTCCTCCATTTTGATAAATAAATAAAAAGGATAATCGCTTCGGTTCGAATTAAATGATAAGCAATTAATATGAAATACTTCAAACTATCCCAAAACCGGTGTCACAAGTACATGAGCATTTATTAAGAAGGAAATAAAATATAACATTCGTCTGTGATACAGTGGATAGAAAGTAAATACAATATAGTGGAAGGGATTATACTAATTGTGGGCCGCCTCAAATAATGCAACTCACCTAGTCCCTGTATCATCGGTGCTGCTCGACCCAGTAGGCCGCTAATAACACGTGAGCCTGTGCAACAAAAATACATAAAGTGTAGTATGAATATAAAAAATAACGTGTACTCAGTAAGTATCCCGTCTAATATCGAAGAAGTAGAGACGAGAAGTCGACTTCAACACTTACTACAAGTCCAGAAATGTGATGTCAATAATATATTAAATCGTGGATTTCTATAAACATGATTGTTAATCCAATAGAAGGAAACGAGTAAATAATTATTTATTTCATATGAAGTTTCCAAAATTTCTTTTTTGTTAAGAATAGAATTCTATTTGGAGTGAATGTCTATCTTGTAGAGAGTTTTACTTTGAGGCTAAGTCATTTTTCCTCCTATAAATAGAGGTGTCTTACCCCATTGTAAATCACCCCAAAATTCAATATTAATTCTCTCTCTCTCTCTCTCTCTCTCTCTCTCTCTCTCTCTCTCTCTCTCTCTCTCTCTCTCTCTCTCTCTCTCTCTCTCTCTCTCTCTCTCTCTCTCTCTCTTTTTCTGCAATATTGCTCTTGTTCTTTTATTATTTTATAACACGTTATTAGCACGAGACTCTACCGTCTCAAGAAGCTCTTTGAGAAGATTAAGGTAATTTTTCTCCTCTTATTAATTGTGACTGACATTATGAAAAGAAAGTTCGTTACCCTTGAAATTTCGAAAAAGAACTATAAGATATGGGTGTTGGATGCTGAAATCCATTTAGATGCGATGGGTCTTAGAGACGTCATCAAAGACAGAAATAAAGCATCCACCCAAGACTATGCTAAGGCTTTGATTTTCTTGCGCCATCACCTTGATGAAGAGTTGAAAATTGAATATCTCACAGTCAAAGATCCACTTATTTTGTGGAATGGCTTAAAAGAAAGATATGACAACTTAAAGTTGGTCACTCTCCCACAAGCACGATATGATTGGGCTCATCTGAGGCTCCAAGACTTTAAGTCTGTTTCTGAATATAATTCTGCGATGTTTAGAATTACTTCTAAATTGAAACTCTGTAGAGATTTTATCACTGATTATGATATGCTTGAAAAAACATTTACAACGTTTCATGCCTCCAATATGTTTGTGCAGCAGCAGTATAGAGAGAAAAATTTCAAGAAGTACTCTGAGTTGATTTCTCTTCTCCTTGTGGCTGAGTGAAACAATGACTTGCTCATGAGAAATCATGAAAATTGACTCACTGGGTCTACACCATTACCTGAAGTAGATGAGGTGTATTCCCATTATGCTAAGCGTGGAAAAGGCCATGACTCTAATCGTGGTCGTGGACAAGGAAGAAATTTTCCTAGTGTCAATCACCCCCCAAAGAAATATAACCACCAAAAACGGAAAGGGAAAGATGAGAAGCCAAAAGCAAATAGTTCAGAAACTGAATGCTATCGTCGCGGTGGAAAAGGGCACAGAGCAAATATTTGTCGTGTACCAAGACATTTGGTTGAGCTTTATCAAGCATCTCTAAAGAATAAAGGCCCTAAAGCCAATTTTGTCTCTGACATGATTTTGACATCACCCACTTGGATGTGGTAGACTTCTTTGAGCGCCCTGATGGAAAAATAGATCACTTGATCGGTGATGGATCCGTGGTTAAAGATGATTGAGTTGTTTAAATTTTATTTTTACCTATTCCTAATAGTTAGTGAATAAACATCATGTACTCATAATTCTTTACATGATTAGTAGTGATTAGTATCAATTAGCACGATTAGTTAAGTTCGCTATTAGTTGTTTATTTAATAAAGTTTTCGTTCGGTATGAATTGTTATTCGACTGTGTTTGACGTAAAAGTTTGATACTAGAAGTAGATTGTTCTTTTGATTTCAAAGTACTGATGCTTAGGCTAACTAATGTATTAATACCTGATCTTTTTAAATGGTTGTTAAGTCAAAGGTAGACCTAGTGGTTAATCATTGTGTACTTCGAGATGATCACGAAATCATTTATTGTACAAATTGATAATAGAAAACGTCAACTCATTGTATGACTATTGGTTATATTTATATCAATTATACCAAATTTGAAGAAAGTATGACATGGAAATTGACTTTTAAGAATAAAACGTATATGTTTAGAGTTAACAACCTTGAAATTCAGTGTCATTTAGTCGCAGTTGTTTGTACATAATTTTAGGTTGAACTCTACTTTTATTAGTATTTGATATTATAACAATCAACTTCATTAATTAAGCACTAGAGACTGACATGCCAAATTTGTTCGAAATTGAATTATAAGTCATTATTGAGTTATTGACTTCACTTTATTTTTTTTTCTTTATCTTTGAAAATACTAATATTTATTCATATATTTTTTTTGTATGTCAAATCATGGGAAGCAAATATGGATATCTCACAAAACAAGCTTGGATCAAAATTCAATTGTAAAAATATTTGTTTAATTGATTCATGTACCACACATACAATTTTCAAAAAGAAGAAATATTTCTCTCATTTAAGTATGTGTAAGGCAGATGTTACTATAATTTCTGGTAGTAGTAAATTAGTTGAAGGCTCTGGAAGAGCTTCTATAACTCTGCCTAAGGGAAAAATATTTATCGTACAAAAGGCAATGTTCTCCTTTAAGTCCAAGAGGAACTTGTTGAGTTTTAAAGATATCCGTTGAAATGGATATCATATTGAGACAATAAATGAGAATAATCTTGAATATTTCATTATTACCAAGAATGTCTCTGGCCAAAAGAGGGTTATCGAGAAGTTCCCATCTTTATCTTGTGGCCTGTATTGGATAAGAATTAGTGCAATTGAGGCACATTCTACGTAAACCAAAAGGTTATTGATTCCAATACTTTCGTACTTTGGCATGATTTGGGACATCCTGGATCAATTATGATGAGACGGATTATAGAAAACTCAAATGGGCATCCATTAAAGAATTTATAGATTCTTTTAAATAATGAATTTTCTTGCACTTCTTGTTACCAAGGCAAGTTAATTATTAGACCATCACCAACAAAGGTTGGAATTGAGTCACCTGCGTTTTTGGAACGTATACAAGGGGACATTTGTGGACCTATTCACCCACCTAGTGGGTCGTTTAGATATTTTATGGTCTTAATAGACGCATTTTCTAGATGGTCTCATGTGTTCCTATTGTCATCTCGCAACCTTGCGTATGCAAAATTAACGGCACAAATAATTCGATTACGGGCACAATTTCCCGATAATCCAATTAAGTCTATTAGACTAGATATTATTGTTGAGTTTTCATCCCAAGCATTTAATGATTATTGCTTATCAATTGGGATAAAAGTGAAACATCCTGTAGCTCATGTTCACACTCAAAATGGTCTTGCAGAGTCTTTAATTAAACATCTGCAGTTGATAGCAAGACTGTTACTCATGAAAACGAGGCTGCCCACTTCGGTTTGGGTCACGCCATTTTGCATGCAGCAATGCTAGTTCGTCTCAGACCAACAAATTATCACAAATATTCCCCGTTGCAATTAGTTTTGGGTCATAAACCTAATATATCCCATTTAAGAATTTTTGTATGCGCAGTATATGTGCCTATAGCACCGCCATGTCGCACCAAAATGGGTCCGCAAAGAAGGTTAGGAATATATGTTGGGTTTGAATCGCCTCCATTATCGCTACCTCGAAACATTGACAGGGAATTTGTTCACTGCACGATTTGCAGATTGTCGATTCAATGAGACACTTTTCCCATAATTAGGGGGAGAAGTTGGTGAAACCAAATGGGAAATTTTGTGGAAAAATCCATCATTATCTCATCTTGATCCACGTGCCTCTAATTGTGAAAAAGTGGTGCAAAAGATTATCCATTTGCAAAGAATAGCAAATCAAATGCCAGATGCATTTACGGATTTGAAAAGGATAACAAAGTCACATATCCCCGCTGAGAATGTTCCAATCCGTATTGATGTCCATATTGGACAATCTTCTAGTGTCATGGCTAATGAGTCAAAAGCACGCCTAAAACGTGGCAGACCATTAGGTTCCAAAGATCGAAATCCTAGAAAAAGGAAAGCAAATGATCAAAAATGACACTACGAAAGAATCTCATGAGGAAATTCACGATTTAATAAATTCTGAGATTCATGAAGAATCAATTGAGCCCGAGACTCAAGAAAATAAGGAACTATCAATAAATCCAATCGATATTGAGACATATTTTAATCGAGTGGATATAGTGGTGGATTATGTATTTGCATATAATGTTTCATCTAGAATTATGCAAGAAAGTGAGGATCTTGGACCTCAATCTGTTGGAGAATGTCGACAAAGACTTGATTGGCCAAAATGGCAAGAAGCAATCCAATCAGATTTGAATTCATTTGCAAGACGTGAAGTTTTTGGGCCTATAGTTCAAACACCTAATGGTATTAAGCCTGTTGGATATAAATGGGTCTTTGTACGCAAGAGAAATGAGAAAAGCGAGGTACAAAGATATAAGGCATGCCTTGTTGCACAAGGATTTTCACAAAGGCCTGGTGTCGATTATGAAGAGACATATTTACCCGTTATGGATGTTATTACTTTCCGTTATCTCATTAATTTTGCTATCCTTGAAAAGCTTGACATGCATTTAATGGATGTGGTTACCGCCTACCTTTATGGCTCACTTGATAATGAGATATATATGAAAATTCCCGATGGATTCAAAATGCCAAACACACATAATTCAAAGTCATGGGAAATATTTTCAATCAAATTCCAAAGATGTTTGTATGGTCTAAAGCAATTAGGACGAATGTGGTATAATCGTCTTAGTGAGTATTCACTAAAGGAAGGCTATATAAATGATGCTATTTGCCCATGTGTTTTTATAAAGAAAACAACATCAGAATTTGTTGTACTTGCCGTATATGTTGATGACATAAACTTTATTGGAACTCCCATAGAACTCCAAAAGGCAATTGATTATTTAATGAAGAAATTCGAGATGAAAGATCTCGGAAAGACAAAATTATGTCTTGGTTTGCAAATTGAACATTTGGCAAACGGAATTTTTGTTCATCAATCTGCCTATATAGAAAATGTATTGAAACGGTTTTACATGGATTAAGTACTCTGATGGTTGTTCGATCACTTGATGTGAATAAGGATCCATTCCGACCTCAAGAAAAGAATGAAGAGCTACTTGGTCCTGAAGTACCATATCTTAGTGCAATTGGCACATTAATGTATCTTGCAAATACTACAAGGCCTGGCATAAATTTTTCAGTTAATGTCTTAGCTAGATATAGCTCTGCTCCTACAAGGAGACATTGGAATGGAATCAAACATATATTGCGGTATCTAAAAGTGACTACCGATAAGGGCTTATTTTATAGCAATAATTGCAGTCCTGATCTTGTTGGTTATGCTGATGCTGGATATATATCTGACCCACACAAGGCTCGATCTCAAATAGGTTATGTGTTTATCTGTGGAGGCACTGCCATATCTTGGCGATCGACTAAGCAATCAATTGTGGCTACTTCATCTAATCATGCTGAGATAATTGCTATTGATGAAGCAAGTCGAGAGTGTGTGTGGTTAAGGTCTATAATACATCATATCCGAGACAAATATGGTTTGAAATGTGACAAACTACCCACGACTTTATGTGAAGACAATGCAGCATGCATAGCTCAACTGAATGGAGGATTCATAAAAGGAGATAGGACAAATCTATTTCACCAAAGTTATTTTTCACACATGACCTTCAAAAGAATGGTGATATCAATGTGCAACGGATTCGTTCAAGTGATATTATGGCTGATTTGTTCATAAAATCTCTACCGACGTCAACCTTCAAGAAGCTACTGCACAAGATTGGGATGCGAAGGCTTAAGGATGTGAATCGATGCTCTCTTCAGGGGGAGGTAATGCGCGTTGCACTTTTTTTTCCCTTAGAAGGTTTTGTCCCACTGGGTTTTCCTTGCAAGATTTTTAACGAGGCAACCAGTAGGCGCATTTCTAAATCTGTGTATTTTTTTCTTTTCTAGAATTGTTTTCCTATTGGGTTTTATTTTAGTTAAGGTTTTTAATGAGGCACATTACTTATTGAGTAGACATTCAAGGGGGAGTGCTAAGAATAGAATTCTATTTGGAGTGAATGTCTATCTTGTAGAGAGTTTTACTTTGAGGCTAAGTCATTTTTCCTCCTATAAATAGAGGGGTCTTACCCCATTATAAATCATCCCAAAATTCAATATGAATTCTCTCTCTCTCTCTGTAATACTGCTCTTTTTCTTTTATTATTTTATAACATTTTTATTATTTATCCAAATATTCTCAAGCCATGAAGAGGCAATAACAACTTAATAAGTTCAAGGCAGCAATACAAGCATGCGCAAATCATGCTGAGGTCGATGGCCTGCTCCAACAGAAAATAAATTGTGTATGGCCGAGGGTCGAACGACGCAAATCATAGATGCATCTATTTACTCTGCAGAGGCGTTCGGCCTGCTCTAAAAATAGACACACAGACAATCAATCAAGAAGTCCACACGGAGTAATTATCCAATGAAAACAAATTCTCTTTAACTATTTAAGAAAAATGAAGTTTTATTTGTTTAAAATTCATTTACTAATTCGATGTGATTTAAGCAATTCAAGCTATCAATAGGTTTAGAGATAACAGAAATATAATATGATTTTGGGTCCTAAACTACCCGCACTATAGCATAATAGTAGCTACGCACGGACTCTCGTCACCTTGTGCGTACGTAGCCCCCCAAAAAAGGAGCACATAACCATTTACTTCACCTATGGGGACAATTCCCTCTTAGAAGGTTAGAAAGGAGATTCACCTCGCTTTGAAGATCCATAACGGTCATTCCACGCTCTTCCGAAGACTAGAATTGATGCACAATGCTCCAAAACTAGCCAATAATTATGTAAACCCATTAATATATGCTAAGATACTCATTATAATCCGATTTATAATAATTCCTAACCCAGGTCGAAAAGTTGACAAAAATGCCCTCCAAAAATAAACACACAGACAGTAATGATGAAGTCCACACGGAGTAATTATCCAATGAAAACAAATTCTCTTTAACTATTTAAGAAAAATTAAGTTTTATCTGTTTAAAATTCATTTACTAATTCGATGTGATTTAAGCAATTCAAGCTATCAATAGGTTTAGAGATAATAGAAATATAACATGCTTTTGGGTCCTAAACTACCCGGACAATAGCATAATAGTCGATACGCACGGACTCTCGTCACCTCGTGCTACATAGCCCCCTCAAATAGGAAAACATAACCATTTATTTCACCTATGTGGACAATTACCTCTTACTAAGATACTCATTATAATCCAATATATAACATCTAACCCCGGTCGAAAATTTGACAAAAATGCCCTTGGGTCCACGTGCCTGGAATCCCAAATTTTTTGAAGATAAAGTTTATCCATAGCCTCACTAGCTAAAATATATTATTTTATCTAATTTCCATACTCAAAATCGTAGTCAAAATCCAAGAATACTAGTTTTCTAGGTTTTCCCTCAAACCCCAAATTTTCTACAATTTTCCATGTCTAAATCCATATATAAACCTTGTATATACTCAAAACTAGTAGAGATCACTTGCCTCATGCTTGGTGATGAAACCGACACTCCAAAATTGATTCAAAATCGGCTCCCATGGGAGAAATGAAATGAAAAATAAGCCAAAACCTAATTCTAAAAGAACACTGCCCAAGCGACCCTTCTATGCGATCGCAAACAAAGCCCTGCGATCGCATAGCCAACTCTGCTGCCTCCATAATTCCATCTGTGCGTTCGCATGCAAGCCCCCCCCCCCTTCGGACAGACCAACCGCATCATAGCCTTCAATACATACAGTGCAATTGTATCACCAGTCCTGCGATCGCATAAGCTCCAGCCTTCCTCCTTCGCGATCGAATAGGCCAAATTCCAGCTCCCTCAGTTTTGCTCTATGCGATCGCAGACCTTACAAATTAAAAGGTTTTTTTTCTTGACCATTTTTGGTACATTTGACATAGGAAAAAAACTATTATGCAATACAAACATTATATTTCGGATCAGGTATAATTATCCTCCTAGATAAGTGGCATCATTATTTTATAGTGATGGCTTATCCAATACTTGAGTACTATGAACCGTAAAAAAAGGGGCTACATAACTATTGAGCCTTTCACAAATGACTCAATCTTAAATTCGCGTTTTTGATATAAAATCCCTGATTATCCTAACCTATTGTTTATCCTCTTTAGAGCCTAATCACATATGGTCATTCGTGTTTGTCCACATGTCTAAAAATTCTCACCAAAAGGGCTTAGTTATTCTTTATAATTGTTTCCCGTCTATCATTTCAATTTTTTATATTATTATATCCTAGTTCATTTTATTTTTACTCACAAACAATTGAAGGAGATAATTCTACTTTTGGAATAAATATGTTATACTGATCTGAAATATAATGTTCGTATTGCATAATATTTTTCTCCTTTGTCAAAAGTACCAAAAATAGTCAAAAAATGCCTTTTAGTTAGTATTGATCATAAATGTCATAAATAATTAAATATCAAATTATAAAGTAATAAATTTAAACTATATAAGATCCTTCACTATTAAATTATTTCACTATTAAATGTCATAAACTATATGATCTTTTGTATGATCTTGGCTATCTTCATACAAAAGATTCTTTTTTGACAAATATCTTCAGTGAAGATAGAAATGAATTTTTACAAAAAATGAGTATTATTACATCTCAAAAGTTTTATACTAAAATTACTTTACAAATTGATTACAATTTTAGAAAGGAATTCATTGCCTTATTTGACAGTGGAGCAGATGTAAATTGTGTTCAGTAAGGACTTATACCTTCAAGATATTTTCATAAAACAACTCATTGTTTAAGATCTGCTAATGGTAGTCAAATGAAATTGAATTATAAATTACCAAAAGCTTTTTTATGTAACAATGGTATTTGTTTACCTCAAAGTTTTATGATTGTGGAAGATATTTCTTGTCCAATTATTTTAGGGGTCCCATTCATGCATGCGATATTTCCTTTGAAAAGGTGGGATCATACTAAAATAATAGGAACTTATAATGATAAAGATTTTCAATTAGATTTTATCACTAAACCATTTACTAAGTCTATAAATCAAATTGTTGAAAAATTAATTTTAAAAAATCAACAAGTCAATTTTATAAAACAAGAAATTTCTTTATTAGAAATAGATATTTTACTAAAAAATCCAAAATTACAAGGAAAAGTGAATTTATTAAAAAACCAGTTTATTGCTAATATTTGTAATGATCATCCCAGTGCTTTTTGGGATAGAAAAAAGCATGTGGTGACATTACCTTATGAAGATTGTTTTGATGAGAATAATATTCCTACTAAGGCAAGACCTTGTCAAATGAATTCTGCATATTTGGATTTGTGTAAAAAAGAGATTGATAATTTATTGAAAAAGAATTTGATTAGACAATCTAGTTCTGCTTGGTCATGTACTGCTTTTTATGTTAATAAACATGCAGAACAAGAAAGAGGTGTACCTAGATTAGTTATTAATTATAAACCTCTTAATAAAGTTTTGAAATGGATTAGGTATCCTATCCCTAATAAAAAAGATTTATTGAATAGGTTACATGATGCAATCATTTTTTCTAAATTTGATTTAAAATCGGGATATTGGCAAATTCAGATTGCTGAACAAGACAGATATAAAACTGCTTTTAATGTTCCAATAGGACAATTTGAATGGAATGTTATGCCTTTTGGATTGAAGAATGCGCCTTCAGAATTTCAAAAGATTATGAATAATATATTTATTCCTTTTACAGATTTCATTATTGTTTACATAGATGATATTTTAGTATTTTCCAAAAATATTGAATTACATTTCAAACATTTAGAATTATTTCAAAAAATAGTTATTCAAAATGGATTAGTTATTTCTAAACCAAAAATGTGTCTTTTTCAAAGTAATATTAGATTTCTTGGTCATAATATTGGAAAAGGAACAATTACGCCTATTAATAGGACGATTGAATTCGGATCAAAATTTCCTGATATTATTACTAATAAGACTCAATTACAAAGATTTTTGGGTAGTTTAAATTATATTTCTCCGTTCATAAAAGACTTATCAAAAGATACTGCTATTTTATATGAAAGGCTAAAAAAGAACCCTCCTGCTTGGAATGATTCTCACACTGATGCTGTTAAGAAAATAAAATCCAAAATAAAAGAACTCCCTTGTTTAACTTTGGCTAACCCAAATTGGGAAAAAACTGTTGAAACTGATGCTTCAGATATTGGATATGCGGGTATTTTGACTCAATTTTCTCCTGTTGAAAAAAGAGATTATGTTATACAATTTTATTCAGGAAAATGGAATGATAGTCAAAGAAATTATGCAACAGTAGCAAAAGAGATTTTAGCTATTGTAAAGAGTGTTTTAAAATTTCAGACGGATTTATATAATCAGAAATTTGTAATCAAAACAGATTGTCAAGCTGCTAAGTTCTTATTTAATACGGATTTTAAGCACAATGTTTCTAAACAGATGTTTGCTAGATGGCAAGCATTATTGGCTCCTTTTGATTTTGAAATTGTTTATAAAAAAGGAATTGATAACAGTTTACCAGATTTTCTTACCCGAGAATATCTTACTAATGATTAATTTTCAGTTTTGTAGGATGAGGCCAAATTGGCCAAGACCTTCCTCTGGAAGGGGAAGAGGAGCAAATCAGAATAGATTTCAGACCCTAGGGCATATTCCAGCCCAGACAAGATTTCTTGAAGAAGGATCATCTTCATCATCAAATATAAGACCTTCTTTTGCAGATTACCAGAAATATCTAGATTTTATTGCCAGCAATGCTGGAACTGCTGGGGGTAGCAATGCTACTATTCAACCCACCTCTATTGAGGATAATAAAGATTTTGAACCCCTTAATGAAGATTCTTATGCAGTTATAATTGGGAAAACTGACAATGAGATTTTTGATATAAATCCTATAAAAGAGATTATAATTTATGTTGATAACAAAGATTTTCAATGGAAACACAATCCTTGGATTGTTATGAAAAGGTATTTAAACAATGCATTATTTCCAATGCAAACTTACAAGAACAGATTGCACTATGAAATGATTTTAACATCTACTGGATCAGTAGAAATTTCTCATAACAATACTAGTAATTCTAATAAATCATATTTTTCTTTTTCCAAAATGATTATTAAGAAAATTATTTTACCAGATGAATGGGGACTAAGTACTTTAAAAGATTGCCAGTATATACATCCAATTCAAAAGATGTCAATTAATTATAATTATTGGGATTATGTGGAGGCATTTTCAAAGACTTTATTTTATGAAAATGATGATCATAAGCACTCTTGGTTTATAAAAATTTGTGCTCAAGTTTTTAAAAGTACCCAGATTCCAAGTTGGTTCATTAAATGGTGGTCCTTTTTCGGGCCTTCCCAAGGAATACTACCAGTACAGTTTAAAGAGTTATATCATCAATGGGTAGAGATTTCGCCAAGGATTATGGATTTGGACAAAGAGGACAGATTATACCCAAAGACTCCGATTATGAATTTTTTTATGGAATTTTCTGTTCCTTGGATTTACAAATGGACCATTGAATTAGGGAAAGATTCAGATGAAGTACCTTGTTTATTTAGAAGACATTATACAAAATTTTGGCCTAAACTAATCTCAAAAGGATCTGATGGAAAGATGGTGGCAAGAGCTATTGGATACTATTAAGACTACAATTACCAAATATGACAAAGAAATCCCAGATGATGCAGAAATGGAAGAAAGTCATTTTAGAAAAATTACTAAAAAGATTCAAATAAAGAGAGGAGGAACATTATCTAAAGAAGAGCTAATTGCAGCTTACATGGAGCAGATTAAAAAAGATATTCAGAAGCAAATTACTGATGATGATGTTTTAATGGGGGATAATTTTGAAGATTCTCAAAGTGTAAATAGTATAACTTCAGAAGATTTACCGGATCTACTCAAGAAGGCTGAAGAAGATGTTGGAAATAACGCTTTACGCTAGAGGGGGGGTGAATAGCGTTTTAAAAATATTAAGCGTTTTAGTGCGGAATTTAAAAACTTTGCAGAAATTAAAACAAGTGCAGTAAAATAAACTTACACAATGATGTATCCTGGTTGGCCACAAACGTGGTTAGTCCAGTCCCCGAGAGACTCTCTCGAGATTTCCACTAAACTTGTCAAGCTTACGGGTGCTTAACAAACCGTTACAGCTGAGGACACAAGCCTCACCTAGGTGCTCGGGGATCACAATCCCAAAGACTTCAATTGCTCGGGGATACCAATCCCAAAGACTTCAATTGCTCGGGGATAACAATCCCAAAGACTTCAATTGCTCGGGGATAACAATCCCAAAGACTTCAACTGCTCGGGGATAACAATCCCAAAGACTTCAACTGCTCGGGGATAACAATCCCAAAGACTTCAACTGCTCGGGGATAACAATCCCAAAGACTTCAACTGCTCGGGGATAACAATCCCAAAGACTTCAACTGCTCGGGGATAACAATCCCAAAGACTTCAACTGCTCGGGAATAACAATCCCAAAGACTTCAACTGCTCGGGGATAACAATCCCAAAGACTTCAACTGAGGAATCACAAGTTCCTCAACAAACGAGAATCGCAATTCTCTTACAAACACAAAACAAACTCACTTTACAAAGTACTCCTCAATGAGTAGATATGAGTAGAAATAGTACGCTCAAGATCACAACAACTTAGCTCAATAGAATGGCTCTTCAAAAAGCTTTATGGATGAATGAAAAAGATGATCAATGTAAGAAAGCTTTTAGCAATGAAAATACTTAAATTGTATATGTTGTTATTGTGAAAACACTGAGTTAAGCCTGTATTTATAGGTGAAAAACTCAGTCTTACAGTTGTCTAATTGCCAATTAAGGATTGCTGAAATTACTCAGTGACAATCGATTGTCAAGACTAAACAATCGATTGTTTGCCTATCAGATCAAAAATTCAATCCCAGATTTTACGTCAACAATCGATTACTTCAAATCAATAATCGATTATTTATAACGTTAAAAAATCCTTTCCAATTTTTGGCATAAAACATCGATTATCAGGAAATCAACAATCGATTATTTTAACAACGTTCAGAAAATCTTTTCCAGATTTTACGCAAAACATCGATTGTTAAATATCAACAATCGATTACCTGAAGGTAATTTGAAAATGTATGACAACGGTTAGTTCCAACAATCGATTATCAAATAGAACAATCGATTATAAATTAATTTCAAAACTTACTGTCTCATATATAATCGATTATCAAAAGCCATAATCGATTATTAATTAATTTCAAAACTTTCTGTCTCATATATAATCGATTATCAAAAGCCACAATCGATTATTAATTTATTTAAAAACACTGGGAGACATTTTTCTCATTCTAATCGATTACCATTAGTTCATAATCGATTTTTCTGAGTTTTGAAAACTTTGCCTCAGTTAACAATCGATTATCAAAAGTACACAATCGATTGTTATGCAGTTTGCAAAAACCTGATGTTAACTGACTTACTCACAATCGATTATCATTAATTCACAATCGATTGTCATGCAGTCTTGACTTAGAGATACTCGATTATCATAAGTACATAATCGATTATCTTAGCCCAGATTTTTGAGGCATGTTTGAAAAACATTTTAACAAATATAAATATGCATAGTTTAAAATCATTTGACACTTAAGTTAGATATGCATGATTTTGGAAAAATAATTTTAGTAGAGAAGCCATGTTATGAGCCAAGATTGAGGAATCAAGATCACAATTAATATTGACTCAATTATAACATTTCTAAACTTTGTCTTGAGCTTCTTGTAATGCATCCATTTTGTGCTTGTCCTTGAGCACTGCTATATATCGCTTATTGCTTTGTTTGACATTCATCAAAACCTACAAAAGAACACACGTTTAGTATATTGCATTTGAAACGTGTTTCCAACAATTTCCCCCTTTTTGATAATGGCAAACATAAGCGGGATATATGCAATAATTATTTTGATAATCCAAGACAAGAGTAAAGTATGCAATTTGATGTTCCCCCTCAATTCATGTTCCCCCTCACTTTAAGCATGAATGAAGGTGAGAGTGATATAGCAATACTTCTTGATATCCCGTTTCTTCCCCCTTTTGCCATTAGCAAAAATTTACACAAGGGAAGAATATGAAAAAAAATGTGAAATAAACACAAGTTTATTTATTGGAAAATTAAGATAACATTACAAGGGTGAAACCAAACATAACTAACCAATCAAGAACAAACAGACCAAAAACAACAATTTCTCATCATAACAACAACAATTTCATCATTCATCACCCCCATCCCCTTCATCATCATTGGTAGGCGCTTGATATGGCACCATCTGAGCATAGGCATAATGCACGTGATCAAAGTAACCATGGACCTCACGGGTTAGTTGAGTAATTTGGTCAGAAATGGTCCGGAGGGTAGGCTCCTGAGGAGGATGAGCACGACGGGCTTGTCGATTTTGAGGAGGAGCGGGAGCATGATCACCATCATGATGAAAGGAAGACTCCGAAATTTCCCAGATTTTGGTGCTCTTTTTGAGAGGACCATTAGCAATATTGACTCCGGAAGCTTCAAGAAATTTCATTATTAAGAGGGCATAGGGGAGAGGTATGTCATCTCTGGTGGCATTGAACATATGAGATAGAATAAGCTTGCACCAATTTATTTTAACACCGGTGACAATGGCATGAAGAAATTTGGCATCCTCTTGGGAAATGGTGGTGTGATTGAGTTTACGGGGTTTGAGAACACGAGTGATGAAATAGAGAATGAAACGATAATTCGGGTCCATACCCTTTATGGTGGGACGACGGGAAGAGGACTCATCATAGGCTACTCCGGCTTGGCGGAAGAGATTAGCTTCATCAATCATGACCCCGGCATCATTTATGTACTGGTAGATGTCTTCACCATCATGCGGAATGCCGGCAATGAGGTGGAGGTTATCTTCAGAAATTAGAATGGGAATGCTGTTAACATTGGTAACAAGTTCACCCTCATCATCTTTGTGAAGGTTGGAGTAAAAAGCTTCAACCAAAGAAATGTTGTAGTAGGGGTGAGTAAGGAGTAGGAAATTGAAAAGGTTGCACTCTCTTAGCATATTTGCGGCTGGAATGAATGGTGCAACAAGAGCGTTTGTTGAAAAGCGAGGAGGGAGAATAAGGCGTTTCTCAAATTTGGTTAAGAAACGGGTGAGCTCTTCATTGGATTCAAAGAATAGAACCGATCCATCTTGATATGGATGGCGAGAAGAAGAAGCACCTTGTTTGGAACGAGCACGTTTTGAGTTGCGGCTTGACATTTTTTTTTGAAAGGATGTGCTAGGATTTTTCAAAGAAAACAAGAGAATTTGATGCTTGGGAGGCTTGAGTGAGTATACAAGAGCATATGTGCAGCCTATATATAGAGAAGGAATGAATCTTACATTTATTGGAAATGATTTGAAGAGATTTGAAGTCTGAAACGGTAAAAATAAATTCACTGACCGTTCAACAATCGATTGTTTGAATGGAATAATCGATTGTCATTAATGAAAATGATCTGACACATCGATTACACGCCAGAACGATAAGAAAATTTGAAAAAGATAGTCGATTGTCAAACTTGGTAATCGATTGTTTTTCATATTTATGACCTGTCAGGAATCGATTATGGAGCCAAAACGGTAACATAAGTTTAAAACAGATAATCGATTGTCAATATATAGTAATCGATTGTTTCACTCACAGAGAGTTTGAATTTTGGCAAATAATCGATTGGCAGAACAAATAATCGATTGTTTGGAAGGGGGATGCTGAAATGATGAGACTTAATTCTATCAGGCAATGTAAACATTTAACAAGATTTCATGGCAAAAAAATTGAATCAACAAATAATCGATTATTGATACTGATAATCGATTGTAAGCATAAATAATCGATTATGATCGATTTTTTTTTCTTGTATCAAGATAATTCATACTTTCCTCTTACCTTTTGGGGGATGCCTGCAAAATAGAATTAAACATCTCCGACGCTCAAGTCAGTAATCTATAAATGAAATAATAACTTTGAAACTCGTGTAGTCGGGTGAAAAAAAATGAACTCTTAAGAATTTTGTCCTAGGATGTTCTTAAGAGGGTTTAGGGTACTTACCTTCCCTTCGACTTTGCCAATTACCTGATTTTGAACACCCTCCGTTCATTTTGGTCTTTTGGCTCATTCTCCAATTTACGAAGCTTTTTCCACAATTTTGCCTTTTGAATTTTTCGAAAATACTTCCGATTTAAAAAAACATAAGTCGACTTTTCCGTCTCTTCCTCCTTCTTTGTGCTTTAATTGAAGGAATTTTGAATTCGTCTCTCGTCAAGTGTTTGGAGCATCCACTACACTTGATTCCTTCAAGCACACCTGCAAAACAAATCAATGCTCTTTTGGTACCCATGCCATTTTGGGTCCTTGAGGGTTATGCATACTATAATGATATGTTTGAGTAGCATGTCTATGTCTAGTAAAGCATGCGGGAGCAATATGACCAATTCGTCTACAATAATGACATGTCACATTTGGATTATGCATGCGTCTAGGCTCATAGTAGCTAGAATAATGCACATTGTTTACTCTATTTTCATTTCTCCTAATTTGAACACCATAGTCATTTCTAGGTTGAACATTTCGGGATCTTCTAGCATGATCATTGTTGTGCCTAAAATATGCATCATGTCTATGGTGACGATTGCTAGGCGGAAGGTCATGTCTAGGTCTCCTAATATTTTGTCTAGCATGCATGTTTGTTTTAGGAAAGGCATTTTTGTTATTAATCCTAGGTTGAGCTCTAGGTGGTTGGGTTTTTGCATCAACCTCTTCTTCATTTATGAAGCCTATTCCATGCTTGGTTGATTTCAAGTTATCAAGCACCACATTCAAGTTTTTATGAGAGGAGTTGAATTTATCTAGTGTGCCTTTTAATCTACCTACTTCATTCTTAAGGTCTACACAAGAAGCACAATTTTTTGTAGAACTCTCGGGCTTGTCAGAACTTCTTTTCCCATAAAACTTGTTTTGTTCTAGTAGCTTCTCATTTTCCAAAACCAATTTTTCTAATTCTTTTTCTTTTAATGAAAACTGTTTTTGAAAATCTTGTTCTTTTAGAGAAGCATTTTCTCTTAAACTAGTGACGGTTTTTGTAACTTTGAGAAATTCAGCATACAATTCATCAAAGGCATTTCTCATGTCATCAAGAGTATAAAAATTTTGAGAAGAGATTTGACTTACCTCACTTTGATTTTCTTCCTGTGCCATGAGGCAGAGATTTGCCGCTTCTTCATTTTCTTCTTCACTGGATTCGTCTCCGGAATCTCCTCCCCAAGATATGTATGCTCGTTGCTTCTTGAAGGGTTTCTTCTCCTTTTTAAGATTTGGGCAGTTTGTTTTGATATGCCCTGTTTCACCACATTCATAACATTTAACTTGCTCACCTTGCTTTTTCCCTTTGCGGTCATATTCTTTTCGCATGAATTTTTGGAACTTTTTGATGATGAGTCCAAATTCGCTATCTCCATCCTCTTCAATTGGTGATTGACTTGTGCTCGCCTTTAGAGCAATCTTTTGCCTTCTTTGTTCGTCAACAACAGGGTTAAGAATAGTGGATTCATAAGTCTTAAGATTACCTCTAAGAGCGTCTATGGTGACGTTCGTGATTCCAATTGACTCTTGAATCGCATCGGCCTTTGATCGCCATGCCGGTGTTAGGCTCCTAAGGATTTTTCGAACTAGTTCTTTGTCTGTGAACGTCTTCTTGAGTGCGTGGAGATCATTCACTATTGATGAGAACCGCTCAAACATCTCGTCTACCTTTTCGCCTTCCTTCATATGGAACAATTCGTAAGCATGAGTTAAAAAATCAATTTTAGCTTCTCTTACCTGGTCAGTCCCTTCGTAAGTGACCTCAAGCTTGTCCCACATTTCTTTCGCTGTTTTGCAGCAGGAGATTTTCCTGTAATCATTAGCATTAACAGCACAGAGTAATAAATTAATAGCTTTAAAATTATTTTGGACCATTCGATTATCCTCGGCGTTGAATTCCTCTTCTGTTTTTGGCACCCATATTCCTTCCACCTGTTTGACAGGAACCTCATTTCCTTTGGTGTACACCTTCCACAAGTAAGGGCTGTTTGATCTGACGAATATCTGCATCCTTTCTTTCCAATATGAATAATTAGTCCCGTTGAACAAAGGAGGTCTTGTGGGGCACTGTCCTTCATCAATACCTGCAAAAGAGTCTAGAGTAGAAGCCATGGAAAGATTCTCTCAAACGGTTAAGTCTTTCAGAGAGTATGGCTCTGATACCAATTGTTGGAAATAACGCTTTACGCTAGAGGGGGGGTGAATAGCGTTTTAAAAATATTAAGCGTTTTAGTGCGGAATTTAAAAACTTTGCAGAAATTAAAACAAGTGCAGTAAAATAAACTTACACAATGATGTATCCTGGTTGGCCACAAACGTGGTTAGTCCAGTCCCCGAGAGACTCTCTCGAGATTTCCACTAAACTTGTCAAGCTTACGGGTGCTTAACAAACCGTTACAGCTGAGGACACAAGCCTCACCTAGGTGCTCGGGGATCACAATCCCAAAGACTTCAATTGCTCGGGGATACCAATCCCAAAGACTTCAATTGCTCGGGGATAACAATCCCAAAGACTTCAACTGCTCGGGGATAACAATCCCAAAGACTTCAACTGCTCGGGGATAACAATCCCAAAGACTTCAACTGCTCGGGAATAACAATCCCAAAGACTTCAACTGCTCGGGGATAACAATCCCAAAGACTTCAACTGAGGAATCACAAGTTCCTCAACAAACGAGAATCGCAATTCTCTTACAAACACAAAACAAACTCACTTTACAAAGTACTCCTCAATGAGTAGATATGAGTAGAAATAGTACGCTCAAGATCACAACAACTTAGCTCAATAGAATGGCTCTTCAAAAAGCTTTATGGATGAATGAAAAAGATGATCAATGTAAGAAAGCTTTTAGCAATGAAAATACTTAAATTGTATATGTTGTTGTTGTGAAAACACTGAGTTAAGCCTGTATTTATAGGTGAAAAACTCAGTCTTACCGTTGTCTAATTGCCAATTAAGGATTGCTGAAATTACTCAGTGACAATCGATTGTCAAGACTAAACAATCGATTGTTTGCCTATCAGATCAAAAATTCAATCCCAGATTTTACGTCAACAATCGATTACTTCAAATCAATAATCGATTATTTATAACGTTAAAAAATCCTTTCCAATTTTTGGCATAAAACATCGATTATCAGGAAATCAACAATCGATTATTTTAACAACGTTCAGAAAATCTTTTCCAGATTTTACGCAAAACATCGATTGTTAAATATCAACAATCGATTACCTGAAGGTAATTTGAAAATGTATGACAACGGTTAGTTCCAACAATCGATTATCAAATAGAACAATCGATTATAAATTAATTTCAAAACTTACTGTCTCATATATAATCGATTATCAAAAGCCATAATCGATTATTAATTAATTTCAAAACTTTCTGTCTCATATATAATCGATTATCAAAAGCCACAATCGATTATTAATTTATTTAAAAACACTGGGAGACATTTTTCTCATTCTAATCGATTACCATTAGTTCATAATCGATTTTTCTGAGTTTTGAAAACTTTGCCTCAGTTAACAATCGATTATCAAAAGTACACAATCGATTGTTATGCAGTTTGCAAAAACCTGATGTTAACTGACTTACTCACAATCGATTATCATTAATTCACAATCGATTGTCATGCAGTCTTGACTTAGAGATACTCGATTATCATAAGTACATAATCGATTATCTTAGCCCAGATTTTTGAGGCATGTTTGAAAAACATTTTAACAAATATAAATATGCATAGTTTAAAATCATTTGACACTTAAGTTAGATATGCATGATTTTGGAAAAATAATTTTAGTAGAGAAGCCATGTTATGAGCCAAGATTGAGGAATCAAGATCACAATTAATATTGACTCAATTATAACATTTCTAAACTTTGTCTTGAGCTTCTTGTAATGCATCCATTTTGTGCTTGTCCTTGAGCACTGCTATATATCGCTTATTGCTTTGTTTGACATTCATCAAAACCTACAAAAGAACACACGTTTAGTATATTGCATTTGAAACGTGTTTCCAACAGAAGAGATTTTGAAAATCAAAAAAGCCACTTAAGTTTCTAGAAGGGGCTATTATGTAATTTTATTCAGTTTACTGTAGGATTATTGACTTTTATGTCGGTTACTGTGCACTTTTACTGTGCACAATATTTTCTATAAATAAGGTAGATTTCATTTAGAGGAGGTAGGTTTTTCGGAACTCTTCTCTCTCTTTCTTAGATTTTCCTCTCCCTTCTCTCTAAAATTTCCTTTTGTAATACTACTTGTAATAGTTATTGTGAATAAATAAATCAAGAAGTTCTGGTAATCAGGTACTTTCTATTTCTTTAGTTATATTATATTTTCTATATTATAATTGTGTTTTATTTGTTTATTTGCCCAATGATGGGCTAAATTCATAAGTGTTAAATAATAACTTATATAGCTTAAGTATGATCGGAAAAGGTAATGACTCTTAATGAATAGCTTGCCTTGAAGGGGTAAAGGTTGTGGTATGGGTGTTAGTTTAAATAATTTTATAGCAAACTAAGCTTAAATCATGGCGTTGGTAAGCCCTAAGAGGGGTGTTCCCGGCATGGTTAGTGAGGGATTATATCGGGTATAAACCTTGTGATTCCGTTGGAAGGGGCTATTATGTAATTTTATTCAGTTTACTGTAGGATTATTGACTTTTATGTCGGTTACTGTGCACTTTTACTGTGCACAATATTTTCTATAAATAAGGTAGATTTCATTTAGAGGAGGTAGGTTTTTCGGAACTCTTCTCTCTCTTTCTTAGATTTTCCTCTCCCTTCTCTCTAAAATTTCCTTTTGTAATACTACTTGTAATAGTTATTGTGAATAAATAAATCAAGAAGTTCTGGTAATCAGGTACTTTCTATTTCTTTAGTTATATTATATTTTCTATATTATAATTGTGTTTTATTTGTTTATTTGCCCAATGATGGGCTAATCTGTTAGTCTTGGGATATCGTGGGTTTTAAAACTCAAAGTTACACTACCATCTTTACTTTGTCTGATATCAGAAATCTCCTCACTAGTAATCTCACGAGGTACTGCAGCTTCTTCAATAATCCATTCAGTAGGAAAATTTATTTCTTCCCACTTAATTAATCTACGAGTAATAATTTTTGATTTAGAAAAATTATTTTCAAACAAAACAGTCTCATGATTTTGTTCAGCAATTTTATATATATATATATATATATATATATATATATATATACGTTCTAATACTTCAAACTTCAATAATTGTCACATCCTTAACTCAATTAGTTTCTCAATTATATCATCTTGAACCGTCCGAGGTTATATTTTATTTAAAAAGATACTTCTACTAAGTTTTGAGTTTTCAACTCCCATACTAAAGGAATTAATTCTTCCGAGACTGTATTTTAAATTTAATGGGGTATTTTCTTATGAGAATGATTTCTAAAAATAACTTCATCTTTTCTCTCTGATTTTTCCAAACTTATTTTGAAATTCAAATTTAATTCATATTATGCAAGTAGAACTTCCTGAACATCTTAAGTGTAATTGTAAGGATATTTGGTATTGTATATCATGGGAATTTGGTTGTTAAGAGTGAGATGGAAAATATGTGGGCACGAGGTGCCATATGTGCTGAAAGTTCGAAAGTTAAGATTATGATATGAGAAATCGAGGATTGAAATGATCGAAATGGTGTATTAAACATGATGTGGTTGATTGAGTTGACATTGTTTTCTTTAGTTGGATACATTCTTACTTGTCTCTATCTCTATTATGTCAGTGCTGAATTGTTTGGGTTATCTGATTTACGTGATTTCCATTCATTACTATCCGTGTTCTCCTTTAATTGTTTATACTGGTTGTACTTGGATTTTCTCTCCGCAGTTGATATCGATTCGTTATCTTTATCTTGCTGTTTATATCATATCCTATTAATTTTAATTGACCAGTAGGTGTCCTGACTGTTCCTGGTCACTACCCTACCGAGGTTAGTCTTGATACTTACTGGGCACCGCCGTGGTGTGCTCATACTATACTTCTGTACATTTTTTTGTGTACAGATCCAGGTATTGACCGATAGTAGCTATGCGGATTGTCGCAGTGTAGACTCACGGTAACCTGCTGCTGCGTTTGCAGGTTTTAGAGTCACCTTCATTTGTAACTATTTCCATTTGCTCTTTTGTTTCGGGGCAAAGATGTATTATTTTGCATAATTACACTTAGATGTGCTTGTGACTTGTACCACTGATTAGGAAAATTTTGGAATTATTCAAAGTAATGAAATTTAATGTTAGTAAGCATAGATGATATTTCAATTTATGTTAAGCTTACCTAGTTTAGATACTAGGTGCTTTCACGACCCCTTTCGGAGGAATTTTTGGGTCATGACAAGTTGGTATTAGAGCTCTAGGTTCATGTGTGCTATGAGTCACAAGCATGTTTTGTAGAGTTTTGCGGATCGGTATGAAGATATCTGTACTTATCTTCGAGAGGCTACAGAACTGTAAGAAAATTCCCCTTCTTTCATTCTTTATCGTGCGATATTGATTCAGCTCGAAGTATATAACTTATGCTCTTTTACATCCACTCGTGTATAATAATACGCTCTCAGCGTTCGCCATGTGCCCGTGGTTCGTGTGCTACATGCAGGCTACAAAGGAGTCAGGGATGCTCAGTTGTGTGGAGCAGCATGTGATTGTATTCAGGATTGGAATTTTTGATTCGATTCAGCTTGTTTGGGTGTGATTAGTGTGATGATGTGGAATTCGGGTCCCATGATGAATTTCAAATGTTGAGGTTTGGGTTCTTTTCTAAGGTTATGGACTAAAGAGGAGATCCGATCTTCGGTTAAGTGGCATCGTTAGTTCTTTATAGGTTGGGTGACAGGGAAACACCCACTTGGTGTATTTATGGTGAGCTCATGCAATGGTTCGATGGCTTTGGAGAGACTCCGGGCACGTTCGAGGACGAATACATGTTTAACTAGAGGAGGATGTACGACCCGAATGGCCATTTTGAGCAATCACGCCCGATTCGGTAGTTTGAGGTCTCGAGCAGCTTCACATTATGTATATCAACTTGCGTACATGGTTGGATTCTATTTCGGTGTGATTTACAGTCAAATTGGAAGAAGGGAACTAGTTTTGGAAGCTTAAACGGTGAAAATTTGATTGGAATTGGACTTTTCAGTAAAAGGCCCCGAAATGGGTCGTGGGTGATCTCAATAGCTTCATAAGGTGATTTTGGACTAAGGCGTGCGTTCAGATTGTGTTTTGGAAGTCAGTAGCTAATTTAGGCTAGAAATGCCGAAAGTTGAATTTTTATAGTTTCCGGTTCGATAGTAATATTTTTATCCAAGGGTCAGAATGGAATTCTAGGAGTTGGAATAGCTCTGTAATATTGAAAGTGATGTGTCTGCAAAATTTCAGGTCATTCGGATGAGGTTTGATAGAACTTTTTGATCGAAAAGTGATTTGAGAGTTGATGGAATTCTTAGACTTGAATCTTATGAAAAATTGGTATTTTGACCTTTTTTTGGGTGTTCCAAAAGTTGGAACAAGTTTGATTGATTTTTTAAGATTGTTTGGCATGTTTGGTTGAGGTCCGGGGGGCCTCGAGTGTGCTTCGAGTGGTTAACGGAGGGTGTTTGGCATTAAAAGAACTGCTCTTGCTGCTGTATTTCTTTGTTCTAGTTTTCTTCACCGCAATCGCAATCATCTCCTTCGCGATTGCATTGAGGAATTAAGGCAAGTATTATTTACTCTACGCGTTCGCATGCTTCTGTCCCCGAACGCGAAGGTCAACCTCTCCCTCTAACGCATTCGCATTAATATGTCCGCGTTCACGTAGCATAGGCTCACTTGGTTCCCTACTGCGATTGCGTTATCCATATCGCGGTTGCGTATCACGTTCATGGGGCATCAACACTTCACTCTTCACGAGGCTCTTTATTCGCGATTGCTATGCACAAATACCTGGGCAGTATTTAAATAGCCCATCCGCGACTCTTCTTCATTTTTTCACCATTTTTGAACGGGATTGAAGCTTTTGAGGGAGATTTTTAAGGAAACCAAAGGGGAGGGGGATCACTTGGAGGTAATATTCTTGACTTTATAACTCGTTTATATGTGATTAAAGGTCTAATTAGTGGCGAAAATTTAGGAAAACCAGTGCAAAATGGGTAATTAGGGCTTGAGATTAAAAGACATTAAAATGGGCATTTTAGGGGTCAATTGAGCTCTGATTTCAGTATTCTTGGTATGTATAGACTCGTGAAAGTATGAGTGTTCTGGAAATTTAAATTGTACTTGATTACGAGGCGTGGGCTCTAGGGGCATTTTGGTTATTTTACCTAATTTCGCGTATTAACTTAGAACTTGTTTGTAGAATCAGTTACTTGAAGTGTTATTTACACTATGCAATTTAATTGGATAGATTTAGGCCATTAGTACTCGTGTCAAGAGCATGGTTTCGAGTTGATTTTGAGCTGGTTCGAGGTAAGTATCTTGCCTAACCTTGTGGGGAACTTCCCCTTAGGAATTGAGTTTTCTATGTTCATTGTAGTCCATGCATGCTAGGTGACGAGTGTGTGCTTGGACTTATTTGTGGAAAATTTGCCTATAAGATCCTTAGCTCCTTATGTGGAAACTATCCTCTTATGATTAGGCTTCCTAGTTACTTAATTTGCCCTTATATGCTTCATATGACGTTGCTAGCTTTCCTCAAATTGTTGTGTGTTACATTGACCCTAAATTGCCTTAATTGAAGTGATTGCCTTCCTTATTGTTTTGGTACTTCTTGGTTGTGAATTCCTCTATGACTTTGTGCAAATAAGTTACATGTCCAATTGTTTTGGTTGTCGACGTAGTTATCACGTGTTTATTACATCTTGTTGTAAAGTGGTGGTTTCATTGTGAAGTTAATTGTTGGCACAAGTTTGGTTATAGTTGGTTCCCTTGAGGGGACACATTTAATTTTTACTGTTGGTTCCCTTGCCATGACGTGTTTATTCTTGCTTCCCTTGTCGGGATATTATTGTTTTGTTATTGTTCCCTTGCCGGGATATTGTTGTTTTCTTATTATTCCCTTGCCGGGATATTATTGTTTTCTTATTTTTTCCTTGCCGGGATATTGTTGCTTCCTTATTATTTCCTTGTAGGTATTCTTTCTTAATTGATGATGAGAAATTGAAATGGGAGCGGGTGGTACGCCTACCACAAGATATAAAGAAATGGGAGTGGGTGATACGCCTACCACAAGATATGAAAAAATGGGAGCGGGTGGTATGCCTACCACAAGATATAAAGAAATGGGAGCGGGTGAAACGCCTACAACAAGATATAAAGAAATGGGAGCTGGTGGTACGCCTACCACAAGATATAAAGAAATAGGAACAAGTGGTATGCCTACCACAAGATATAAAGAAATGCGAGCGGGTGTATTCCTACCACAAGATATAAAGAAATGGGAGCGGGTGGTATGCCTACCACAAGATATAAAGAAATGGGAGCAGGTGGTACGCCTACCACAAGATATAATAAAATGGAAGCGAGTGGTATGCCTACCACGAGATATAATAAAATGGGAGCGGTGGTACACCTACCATAAGATAAGTGAAATGGGAGAGGGTGGCACACCTGCCACGAGATAAATAAGATGAAAGTGAATTTCTGTGTTGGTTTTCTTATCCTTGTTAGTGGTTGGATTTTGGTGTCGTGCACATTCATTTTGCTATGTTTAGTTATTGTTGTCAATTCAAATGTTTAAAATATTTAATTCTTTCATTTTTGTGATCCTTTATGTTAGGACACACAATGTTATCAATACCTCACCATATTTATATATATTTATTTATACATTTCAATACTTCAAATTTTAATAATTGTCATATCCTTAACTCAATTAGTTTCTTAATTATATTCCTTTGAATCGTCTGAGATTGTATTTTACTTAAAAAAAATTTCCACTAAGTTTTGAGTTTTTAATTCCCATATTAAAGGTAATAATTCTTCTGACACTGTATTTTAAATTTAAAGGGGTATTTTTTTATGAGAATGTTTTCTAAAAATAACTTCATCTTATCTCGCCATTTTTCCAAAACTTATTTAGAATTCAAATCTAATTCATATTATGCAAATAGGACTTCTTAAAAATCTTATGGTAATTGTAAGGACATTTTGTATTGTATATCATGGGAATTTGGTTGTTAAAGAGTGAGATAGAAAATATATGCGCATGAGGTGCCATATGTGCTGAAAGTTCGAAAATTGAGATTATGATATGAGAAATCGAGGATTTAAATGGTCGGAATGGTGTATTAAACATGATGTGGTTGATTGAGTTGACATTGTTTTCTTTAGTTGGATATATTCTTGCTTGTCTCTGTCTCTGTTATGTCAGTACTGAATTGTTTGGGTTATCTGATTTACGTGATTTCCGTTCGTTACTATTCGTATTTTCCCTTTATTGTTTATAGTGGTTATACTTGGATTTTCTCTCCACAGTTGATATCGCTTCGTTATCTTTATCTTGCGGTTTATGTCATATCCTTTTAATTTTAATTGACCAGTAGGTGTCTTGACTGTTACTCGTTACTACCCTACTGAGGTTAGTCTTGATACTTACTAGCACCGCCGTTGTATGCTCATACTACACTTTTGTATATTTTTTGTGTACAGATCCAAGTATTGATCGATAATAGCTATGCAGATCGTCGTAATGGAGACTCACGGTAACCTGCTGATGCGTTCGCATGTATCAGAGTTACCTTCATCTATAACTATTTTCATTTGCTCCTTTGTTTCGGGGCAGATATGTATTGTTTTGCGTAATTACTCTTAGATATGCTTGTGACTTGTACAATCGGTTTACGGAAATTTTTGAATTATTTAGAGTAACGAAATTTAAAGTTAGTAAGCATAGATGATATTTTAGTCTATGTTAGGCTTACCTAATGTAGAGACTAGGTGTCACCACGACTCCTTTCGGAGGGATTTTTGGATCGTGACAAATTATTTATGACTTTTTTTATCAATACTAATTAAACGGCATTTTTTGACCATTTCTGGTACTTTTGACAAAGGAAAAAAAATATTATGCAATACAAACATTATATTTCAGATCAGTATAACATATTTATTCCAAAAGCAGAATTATTCTCTTTCAATTGTTTGTGAGTAAAAATAGAATGAACTAGGACACAATAATAATATGAAAAATCTACTTCTACTCCTATTAGATAAGAGAGGATAAGCAGGCAGCTGATTGTCAACATGCCTGCTTGATTCTCAGGGTATTTTTGTATTTTCACAAAAAATTAGCAACGTTACTGGTTAAGAAAGGGCATTACTGTAGTTGTCAAGTAAAATTTTATGTGCCTTGACCAAATTACCCATTTCTCCCATAATAGCTTCTTAGCCTAAACTTTGTACCCCCTCACGTCCCCACGTGTTCCTACCTTCAGCCAATCACCCAATCGTTAGTGTATAATTTTTGTAGTTCCTAACATGCAGTCTTCGCCAGTAAAATTGCTACTTTTTTGTGAAATACATAAATACCCTTAGAATCAAGCCAAGTCAAACCAAAATATTATTTTTTAAACAGAGGAAGTATAGAAATATAATTCTAAACCTATATAATGTATATAATTATATAATCCATATCGTTATAGTATTATATTTATGTCACGACCCGGATTTTCTACCTTCGGGGATCGTGATGACACCTACTAATAGAAGCTAGGCAAGCCAAATTTAATTACTTTTCACTAAACACATGTTCCTTGTAGTAATTTATTAGATTTGACGAGATTAAAATCATAATCGAAAGACTTAAATTTAATTAGCTGAATAAAAATACGAAATTTCCAACATAAATCTCTACCCAAGAACTATAGTCACATACTCACGAACATCTAAGAGTACTAAATACAAAGTCTGAAAGAAACATAAATATGTTTATCTCGAATAAGGAGACGGCAGCCTAAAGTAAGAATAGAGGAGACGCCGGGCCTGCGGATGCCTGCAAGGCTACCTCAGGTCTCAGTAGGCTGAAAGTCTGCTTCCACGCTACTGCCGCTGTTGCTGATCAAAACCTGAATCTGTGAAAAAATAACACAAGTGTATTATCAGCACAACCGACTCCATGTGCTGGTAAGTGTCTAGCCTAACCCCGATGAAGTAGTGACGAATCTAGACTAGACTACCATATAAACCTGTGCAATTATAAATATACAACGGAATCAAAATACGTGACAAGTAGACAATACGGGAAGGGAAGCATGCCATGGGGAGATAATAGTTTCAGTAAAAATTGACAATTATGAAGGAAAACATAACTCATACAACAATAAGGAACAAAGAACAACAAGTGCACGGCATCACCCTTCGTGCTTATAACGACCCAGCCTATCATTTTGAGAGTTATAGCCCCATTTACACCATATATACTTATTTATACGTTTTTCAGATGTGTTGAGTTATATCAAGTTTGTAGGTTTGAGTTCGGAGTAGTTTTGGAGTAAAATAATCACTTAGTCTCTTAATTAGAGCTAAGTTAGAAAAGTCAACCGGAAGTTAACTTATGAGTAAACGAGTTTAGATTTGGATTTTTATGATTTGATTAGCTTCCTTAGGTGATTTTACACTTAGGAGTGTGTCCGAAATATAATTTGAAGGTTCGTAGTAGAATTAGGCTTAAATTGACGAAAGTTGGAAGTTTAGAAATTCTTAGGCTTGAATTCGAGGTGATTTGATGTTTTGGTGTTGTTTTGGGTATTTTGGAGGTTCGACTAAGTTCAGGTAGTGATATATGACTTGTTGAAATTATTGGTTGGAGTCTCGAGTGTCTCGAGTGAGTTTTGGATAGGTTTGGGTTTACAAGCACAAATAATATCATATTGAACAAACGAGCTCCTATTTCTTTTTTGATTGAAGTATTAGATCCGTATCACATTACGGAACCGTAGCAAAAAGAAGGGTATAATTTGGACATCGTACGAGGGTTTTATGACTATTTTACTAAGAATTATGTTGCCATATTATTTAGTTTAATTACGAAATTGCCACTAGCAGCGTATTTAAAAATCTGCACTATTTGCAAATATTAAAACATACATATCTCATTCATTATAAGGTCAAATTGAGTGATTCAAAAGCCTAACTTGATTATAATTTCACAAGGAATCTATTGAAGGCATAAAATATGAGTTTGAGATCGTTTGAAATGAGAAACAAGGCAGAAAAGCTGGAAGAAAAATATATAAAAATAGGGTTTGTTTATTCGATAATATTTTGAGTTGGGGAGCTCGGATTTGGGTGATTTTGGAGGCGATTTTCACCATATAGATTGGGGTAAGTGTTCTCTACTCAATTTTGATTACGTTTAATGAACCCATCTTCATTTTTTGGAATTTGATTGGTAATTTCATTGTGAAATTGAGGGAGTTATGGTTTGAGTGTTGGAGAGTTTTAACTGAAGATTTGAGGGACCAAACGAAGTCCGATTTTGATTAAATTTATATGGCTAGATTCAGGAGAGAACGAGGTTGATGATTATATTATTTTTGACTTATTCCGAGATATGGGCCCGGGGGCCGAGTTTTGGCCGATTTTGGATTATTTTTATATTTTGTAGTTTTTAATGTGGAATTTGATTCTTTAGACTATGTTGATAGTACTAATTTGATTATGGTTAGATTCAGAGCTTTCGGAGAGTGATTCCAGAAACGAGGGCATATCGGAGTAGGATTTTATGCGGTTGAGGTAAGTAACAGTTTTAACTCTGGGATTGAGGGTATAAACCCAGAGAAATTAATATCATGTGATTGTTTGGTGGTGATACCCATGCTAGGTGACGGCCGTGTGGGTTTTCACCGCGAGGGATTGAGACTTGGTCCGTCCCGTGAGGCTGTGGGCATAAATGTTGTTATTTGTGGTTATGTGTTTACTTGTTGTTGAACTTATTTGCCTTTATGTTAGAGATCATGCTTAGGCTTTATTTATGCTCATATTATTTGTACTCAGTTATAAGAATTATTGTGTATATTCACCTCAGTCTCTATTAATTGATAATAGGATGGGATACGTGATGTCGGGTGTGTTCCCTTATTTGTCGATGCTTGTGTGGCTAGTGAGGTACATGATTGAATGAGGCCGAGGGCCTCAAGGTTGTGAGGATATTTATACCATAGCGCGTGAGATGTCCGCGAAGCATGTGAGTTGACCGTGCAGGTCCGGGTATTGATACCATAGCGCGTGAGTTGTCTGTGTAGCACGTGAGTTGACCGTGCGGATCTAGGTATTGATATGATGTCATGTGAGTTGTCCGTGCTTAGGCTTGGTCTTTGGGAGCCCCTCCGGAGTCTGTACACACCCCCAGTTGAGCGCAGAGTGTTGAGTGTATTGAGTATTGAGTGTTGAGTGCTGAGTGATTGAGTGACATTGCTGTGAAGTTGCATCTGCTTTTGTTGTTGCTGCATTTATCTGTTAAATTTCTTTGTGATATTCACTGAGTTATGAAATTTACTGTTTTATCTTTAAATATTGAAAATAAATAATTGAACTATTTTACTTAGCTCGTCACTACTGCTCAGTTCCTTAGTTATTTCTGTTACTACTGAGGTGGTAGTACTCATAGTACACCCTGCACTTTATGTGTAGATCCGGGTGAGCTAGAGCGCAGTGATTATTGATTTCAGGCCGGCTATCTGTGGAGATTGCAAGGTAGCTGCCAGCGTCCGTAGGACCTTGTTACTTCTTTTGTCATTTCTTCTTTTGGACAGTTAGCCAGTTTATATATCTTAGTTTATAGTTTTAGACGCTCATGACTTAATGACACCCCGATGTTTGGGACTCATTTTTTTGTATTTTATATTATTTATATTTAGAGTTGGTTTAGTTTATCATGAATTAAATTATTGAAAATATTTTATTAAATTCTTATAATCAAATTGGTAGTAATATTTTTGGAATTGGCTTGCCTTGTAACACGATAGGCGCCATCACGACCATGATTAGATTTTGGGTTGTGACAAGTTGGTATCAGAGCCTAGGTTATATAGGTCTCATGAGTCATGAGCGGGTTTAGTAGGATCTTCTGGATCGGTACGGATACGTTTGTACTTATCTTCAAGAGGCTGCAGAACCTTTAGGAAAACTTCACCTTCTTGAATTCTTATTGTGCGGTATTGATTCAGCTTGAAGTGTAACTCTTTGAATTCTTCCACGCATTCGTATGCGCACACGCACGCTTGGTATTAGTTGTGCATCGACGGATTTTGAATCCCTCGGTGTGTACGTGATGAGTATGATGTGACTGCGAGATAAGTTCATAATATTTGAATGTGACAAGAAGGTGTTGCTGAAGGTTTCAAACTATTTGAGACTCGAATATGTTTTTAGACTCGTTTGAGGACGAACGTCTGTTTAAGAGGGGGAAGATGTCACGACCCGGCCTATCGTTTGAGAGTTATAGCCCCATTTATCCCATATATACTTATTTATATGTTTTTGAGTTGTGTTGAGTTATATCGAGTTGGTAGGTTTAGGTTCGGAGTAGTTTTGGAGTAAAATAATTACTTAGTCTCTTAGTTAGAAACTTAAGTTAGAAAAGTCAACCGGAAATTAACATATGAGTAAACGAGTTTAGATTTAGATTTTTACGATTCAAATAGTTTCCTTAGGTGATTTTAGACTTAGGAGTGTGTCCGAAATATAATTTGAAGGTTCGTGGTAGAATTAGGCTTAAATTGGCGAAAGTTGAAAGTTTAGAAATTCTTAGGCTTGAATTTGAGGTGATTTGGTGTTTTGAGGTTGTTTTGGGTATTTTGGAGGTTCGACTAAGTTCAGGTAGTGATATATGACTTTCTGGAGTTATTGGCTGGAGTCTCGAGTGTCTCGGGTGAGTTTTGAGCATAAATAATATCATATTGAACAAACGAGCTCTTATTTCTTTTTTGATTGAAGCATTAGATCCGTATCATAATTAAGGACCCGTAGCGAAAAGAATGGTCTAATTTGGACATCGTACGAGGATTTTATGGCTATTTTACTAAGAATTATGTTGCCATATTTTTTAGTTTAATTACGAAGTTGCCACTAGCAGCGTATTTAAAAATCTGCACTATTTCCGAATATTAAAACATACATATCTCATTCATTATAAGGTCCAACTGAGTGATTCAAAAGCCTAAATTGATTAGAATTTCACAAGGAATCTATTGGCGGCATAAAATATGAGTTTGGGGTCGTTTGGAATGAGAAACAAGGCAGAAAAGCTGGAAGAAAAATATATAAAAATAGGGTTTGTTCATCCGATCATATTTTGAGTTGGGGAGCTCGGATTTGGGTGATTTTGGAGGCGATTTTCACCATATAGATTGGGGTAAGTGTTCTCTACTCAATTTTGATTACGTTTAATGAACCCATATTCATTTTTTGGAATTTGATTGGTAATTCCATTGTGAAATTGAGGGAGTTATGGTTTGAGTTTTGGAGAGCTTTAACTGAGGATTTGACGGACCAAACGAAGTCCGATTTTGATTAAATTTGTATGGCTAGATTTGGGATAGAACGAGGTTGATGATTATATTATTCTTGACTTATTCCGAGATATGGACCCGGGGGCCGAGTTTTGGCCGATTTTGGATTATTTTTATATTTTGTAGTTTTTAATGTGGAATTCGAGTCTTTAGACTATGTTGATAGTAGTAATTTGATGATGGTTAGATTCAGAGCTTTTGCAGACTGATTCCCAAAACGAGGGATCCCGGAGTAGGATTTTATGCGGTTGAGGTAAGTAACAGTTTTAACTCTGGGTTTGAGGGTATAAACCTGGAGAAAGTAATATCATGTGATTTTTTGGTGGTGATACCCATGCTAGGTGACGGCCGTGTGGGTTTTCACCGCGAGGGATTGAGACTTGGTCCGTCCCGTGAGGCTGTGGGCATAGATGTTGTTATGTGTTTACTTGTTGTTGAACTTATTTGCCTTTATGTTAGAGATCATGCTTAGGCTTTAATTATGCTCACATTATTTGTACTCAGTTATAAGAATTATTGTATATATTCACCTTAGTCTCTATAAATTGATAATAGGATGGGATACGTGATGTCAGGTGTGTTCCCTTATTTGTCGATGCTTGTGAGGCTAGTGAGGTACATGATTGAATGAGGCCGAGGGCGTGAAGGTTGTGAGGATATTGATACCATAGCGCGTGAGATGTCCACGTAGCATGTGAATTGACCGTGCAGGTCCAGGTATTGATACTATATCGTGTGAGTTGTCCAAGTAGCACGTGAGTTGACCGTGCGGATCTAGGTATTGATATGATGGCATGTGAGTTGTCCGTGCTTAGCGCTTGGTCTTTGGGAGCCCCTCCGGAGTCTGTACACACCCCCAGTGAGCGCAGAGTGTTGATGTATTGAGTATTGAGTGTTGAGTGCTGAGTGATTGAGTGACATTGCTATGAAGTTGCATCTACTTTTGTTGTTGCTGCATTTATCTGTTTAATTTCTTTGTGATATTCACTGAGTTATGAAATTTACTGGTTTATCTTTAAATTGTGAAAATAAATAATTGAACTGTTTTACTTAGCTCGTCGCTACTGCTCAGTTCCTTAGTTATTTCTGTTACTACTAAGGTAGTAGTACTCATAGTACACCCTGCACTTTATGTGCAGATCCGGGTGAGCTAGAGCGCAGTGATTATTGATTTCAGGCCGTCTATCTATGGAGATTGCAAGGTAGCTGCCAGCGTCTGCAGGACCTTGTTACTTCTTTTGTCATTTCTTCTTTTGGACAATTAGCCAGTTTATATATCTTAGTTTATAGTTTTAGACGCTCATGACTTAATGACACCTCGGTGTTTGGGACTCATGTTTTTTGTATTTTATATGTTTAGTTTATAATGAATTAAATTATTGAAAATATTTTATTAAATTCTTATAATCAAATTAGTAGTAATATTTTGGGAATTGGCTTGCCTTGTAACACGATAGGCGCCATCACGACCATGGTTAGATTTTGGGTTGTGACAAGTTGGTATCAGAGCCTAGGTTACATAGGTCTCACGTGTCATGAGCGGGTTTAGTAGGATCTTGTGGACCGGTACAGATACGTCTGTACTTATCTTCAAGAGGCTGCAGAACCGTTATGAAAACTTCACCTTCTTGAATTCTTATTGGTGCGGTATTGATTCAGCTTGAAGTGTAGCTCTTTGAATTCTTTCACACATTCGTATGAGCACACGCGCGCTTGGTATTAGGTGTGCATCGACAGATTTTGAATCCCTCGGTGGGTACGTGATAAGTATGATGTGACCGTGAGATGAGTTCATATTATTTGAATGTGACAAGAAGGTATTGCTGAAGGTTTCAAACTATTTGAGACTCGAATATGTTTTTAGACTCGTTTGAGGATGAACGTCTGTTTAAGAGGGGGAAGATGTAACGACCCGGCCTATCCTTTTGAGAGTTATAGCCCCATTTATACCATATATACTTATTTATATATTTTTCAGCTGTGTTGAGTTATATCGAGTTGGTAGTTTTGGGTTCGGAGTAGTTTTGGAGTAAAACAATCACTTAGTCTCTTAGTTAGAAAGTTAAGTTAGAAAAGTCAACCGGAAGTTAACTTATGAGTAAACGAGTTTAGATTTGGATTTTATGATTCAATTAGCTTCTTTAGGTGATTTTAGACTTAGGAGTGTGTCCGAAATATAATTTGAAGGTTCGTGGTAGAATTAGGCTTAAATTGACGAAAGTTGGAAGTTTAGAAATTCTTAGGCTTGAATTCGAGGTGATTTGGTGATTTGGTATTTTGGGGTTGTTTTGGAATTATTGGTTGGAGTCTCGAGTGTCTCGGGTGAGTTTTGAATAGGTTTGGGTTTCCAAGCATAAATGATATCATATTGATCAAACGAGCTCCTATTTCTTATTTGATTGAAGCATTAGATCGATATCGTAATTACGGACACGTAGCAAAATGAATGGTCTAATTTGGACATCGTACAAGGATTTTATGGCTATTTTACTAGGAATTATGTTGCCATATTTTTTAGTTTAATTACGAAATTGCCGCTAGCAGCGTATTTTAAAATCTGCACTATTTCCAAATATTAAAATATACATATCTCATTCGTTATAAGGTCTAACTAAGTGATTCAAAAGCCTAAATTGATTAGAATTTCACAAGAAATCTATTGGCGGCATAAAATATGAGTTTTGGGGTCGTTAGGAATGAGAAACAAGGCAGAATAGCTGGAAGAAAAATATATAAAAATAGGGTTTGTTCATTCGATCATATTTTGAGTTGGAGAGCTCGGAGTTGGGTGATTTTGGAGGCGATTTTCACCATATAGATTGGGGTAAGTGTTCTCTACTTAATTTTGGTTACGGTTAACGAACCCATCTTCATTTTTTGAATTTGATTGGTAATTTCAATGTGAAATTGAGGGAGTTATGGTTTGAGTTTTGGAGAGCTTTAACTGAGGACTTGAGGGACCAAACGAAGTCCGATTTTGATAAAATTTATATGGTTAGATTCAGGAGAGTACGAGGTTGATGATTATATTATTTTTGACTTATTTCGAGATATGGGCACGGGGGCCGAGTTTTGGCCGATTTTGGATTATTTTTATATTTCGAAGTTTTTATTGTGGAATTCGATTCTTTCGACTTTGTTGATAGTGAGTAATTTGTTTTTCTCAAAAGGTTTTACACTGCTCTGTATATCATGATGGTTTTCCTTACATGAATTCTTACTGCTCAGTTATTATGTACATTTATTACTCAGTGAGTTGGAGTGCTCACTTTACTCCCTGCACCTCGCGTGCAGATGCAGGTGTTTGTTCACCCGATAGCGGGTTTTGAGCTGATTGGAGTCTAAGTTATCAAAGTTTAGCAAAGTGACTGCCAACGTTCGCAGCACTGCATTTCTCCCTTTTGTTTATCAGTCCTATTTTATATATTACAGGCCTTGTAGTCGTATTTATACTCCATTAGATGCTCATGATTTGTGACACCCCGGTTTGGGCTATGTTTGTGTTGTATCTCGCACTATATAAAGAAATATTTGTTTAGATTGTGATTATATAATTATGCTAAAACTGTTTGTTAATATTTAACTATTTTGAAAAGGCGAAATGGGCTGGTTGGATGGCCTTGCTTTCACGAGAGGTGCCATCACAACTGGACGGAGGTTTGGGTCGTGACAAGTTGGTATCCAAGTCTAGGTTACATAGGTCTCATGGCTCATGAGAAGGTTTAGTAGAGTCTTGTGGATTGGTACAGAGACATCTGTATTTATCCTCGAGAGGCTGCAGAACCTTTAGAAAAAACTTCACCTTCTTGAATGCTTATCGTGCGTCATCGATTCAGCTTGAAATATAACTCTTTGAATTTCTTCCATGCGTTTGTATGCGCGCATGATCGCTCGGTATCAGATGTGCATCAATGGCTTGTGATTCCCTGATCGAGGGGCGAGATGTGATCTCTGTGAGTTGATGTTGGGCCAGTCTGGAGGACTTGAGGCCGGATTTTTGCCTATACCTTGAGCATCGAGGTGCTGATTGTGTGAGCAAGTGTTTTTGAACTTATATGTTTGGTAGTGTCCCTATTAATGGAAGTGACAGCAGGATGGCTATGTTATGAGTATGTTACCAGAAGATTCAAGGTACCAGATGGTCTATGTTTCACGAGCTTATGAAGGATGGAGTTTAATCTCAATGGCATTATGACAGCGATAGAGTATAACGTTATAAGTTATTGAGTGTGTTTTGATCTACGGCTTCGAGCCAAGTGGGGGAGTCTGTTACTGATTAGTTGATTGCACGATTATGTGTTATGTTGGTCCCAGTTCGAGGCATTCGGATTAGTTATGGCCTACAGAGATTAAGACTGAGGATGGCTTGAGTAAAGGAAAATTCTTATCAAAGGATATAGTATGCTTCATAGGTGTGAGAGAATCACGGGATGTATTGAGTCATTATTGGTAAAGGATGCTCGGTGCATAGAGCAAATAGTTGCTTGGATGTAATGGAATGATGTCACATTCTGCGGTGACAGAGTGCTAATGGGGCACGGGTTGTTCAGTTTATTTGTTAATTCTAATTGCAGTTCGAGTAGAGTGGATGACTCTCGAGAATGGTTCTAATGGGTTCAAGATTTTACATGTAATAGTTGGGTATTTTCAAGTTGTATGTGTGGATAGAAATTGAGTTTTCAATAGAATGTGTAAAGACTTGTGGTATTTTCTATATTAACTATGGGATTCTATGTATAAATATCAGGAAGGTGAAGCTAATGGCTTTGGATTCGTAAGAAGTATCTTCAGGGCAATCATTTTGAACGTCGCACTGTTGGGAATGTCTAGAGAGTATTTAGCGGCTTATGGACCATAATACGATGTGGTTTTATGCTTGGGTCTCATATGGTAAGTCTGGGTTGAGGAATGGTGATGTTATAGCAAGAAGGAGTGTCAAGTTTAAGGTAAACCAGAAGGGAGCTCGGATAGATAGGATAGCTTGGTAGTAGGCCAGATTGGTATTGTAAGGTATGATTAGTTTCTTGGGTATTTACAAGGTAATGAGTTTCTATGGATATTTTGCGACAATGCTCTTGGTTTTAGTGACCTGCATAGGTTTGTTGATTTATGAGGATTCATTCATGTTGATTGCTACCGTGGCTAGAGATGTATCTTTTCTGCTGGCGTGAGGAGCATGGTGCGCATAGTGATTTTCTTATAGATTAGGATCAATGGAATGTTCTTGGTTGGTTGAGTATATGATGGCTTTTGTCTAGAAATAGATATGAAGTTCTCATTTTATCATAGGATGGTATAACATATGCGGTATACTGTTGAGGATTGAGATTACGTGTGTGGGTTCGGTTCAATTCTGGATGGCAGCGGGCAGTTTCATATGATTGAGGAAATGGTATTGCTAATTAGGAAAAATTTGATGAGAGTGTATGTTTCAAAAAAAGGCAATGTAATTAAGTTGATGGAATTGCAGTAGTATTATGGCACTTTCTTGCTAGATTGACTGCTGGTATTCAGGTTTTCTTGGCGGCACAGAAGAATTTTAGAGTATCTCTTGTGGAATGATTAAATAATAGATGTGCGGTATGTATTCAGTCGGCAAAATTGAGATCAGGTAGGGTGATTCATGTGCTATATGGAGTTGGAGACTGAGAGTTCTCATGTTCAGGCTATGTTGTGGTTGTGGGTCGCGTGCATTGGCACTGTTTAGCGACTATTGGGGTCTGGAGACCCGAGTGGATCTTTTGTTACCTGGTAGGTCAAATTTTGGATGTGATATTGGGTGCAGATTAGTTGTCTCCGTGTTGTGTTATTCTGGACTGTTATGCTAAGGCGGCGATGTTGGCTATGACACGAATGCCACGGATTGAGTGGCGGGAATCAACAGATTTCATGTTGCAGCAAAGTGATTTTATATTTCAAAGATTCAGCAAATTGCTAGGAAGAACTATTTTCTTACTTGGGTTTCCGGGATGGTTATCAGATAGAGACTCCTACCATTGATTCAGTTTTGGTGATGATGGATTCTTCCGGATGTGTTACCTGCTGTCGAGCATGTCACCGGACCGGGTTGATGATTTTTATAATGATTTGGTGTCGGGAACGGTATCTTACGGCACCGACAAAGTTGAAGAAGTTGAAGAAGCAGCTTCAGGGTTTCCTTGATAAGGGGCTCGTAGGCAGGCTAATGTGGATGCGCGTTCTAACTTGAGTTGATTTGGTTGGCTCTGAGTTGTATTGTTGAGGGATGTGTTGATTCGATTGTTATTAAGCTTATTAGTAATCTGTGGAGATCTATGAGTTACCTTTATGTGTTGCGAGGCGTTATGATTTGTTGGTTATAGGCACATATGGTGCGGTTCTATTGGGGTTTCATGGTGGAAGTCGAGCTGGAAGAGTAATTGGGTGTTGCTCGGCGAATGGCATATCGGTTATGACCTTGCGAGTTAGTTCGTGTGTTTTGTTCCTATGATGTGAGGCGGGTTTTCAGCCTTGTGTTGTGGTGGTACTGGTGAGCTTGAAGTACAACTCTTTCATTTGAGTCATTTTTTTCATTATTTGAGTATGTTCGGACTGTTGCTTATTGGTTCTCGTATTGCGCAAGTTGTGGCTTTTGCCTTTATTGATGTTTCATGACACCATATAGTATGTTGGATTATATGATATCATTAGGATTATTGATGAATACATACTGATTCGATTTCAGCATGTTGGAAGGATAATATCGAGTTTCGGCTTAGAAATTTGTTATGGTTTTTGCCAAAGGAGAAGTGGCTTCAAGAATGGTTGATCTGAGAAATGGATATGGCTTACTGCGTGTTTTATCTATCATTGGCAGCATATGGAAGTGTTGGAATTAGACTTTAGTAATAAGAATTTTTCTATCGCTATTGGGGTGGTGTGTGCAACTGCGATTATTAGAAGTTATCACTACAAGTGTTTGAGTTATGTTGTATATCATGTGATTGCACATTAGATAGCAGGTGCGGTTTGTTACAGCTTGTTCGGTTTTGTGCAGAGCATAGATGTGAGATTTGGATTTTGTGGATGGTTTCAGGAGTGGAAATGTGGTTCTAAGGTTTAAGGGCTAGGTTTGATTGTGAAATTTCTATTGCATTATGTTATCGGACCTATATGAGATAGGGTGATGTGGGATCACCCCCGGGTATATGCATGATAAGGTTATTCAGCGAGGGTTGGCTTTGGGAACACCTTTGGGCACGTTCGAGGACGAACGTATGTTTAAGTGGGGGAGGATGTAATGACCCGATCAGTAATTTTGAGCTTTTGCACTTTGCTCGTTAGTTTTCAAGCATGACTTGCCCCATGTGGTATGTAAATCGTTGGTTTTGGTTTTAGGTTAATCAGAATGAATTTAGAAGTACAGTTCTCAGTTTAGAGCTTAAAATTTGAAAGGTTTAACTTGTTTGTATATGATCTCGGATTGGATTTTTATGGTTTGATTATCTCTGTTAGGTGATTTTGGACTTAGGAGCGTGATTGGAATGCATTTTGAAAGTCCGTGAAAGGTTTTGGCTTGAATTGGCAAAAATTAGATTTCGGCGTTTTCCGGTTGATAGGTGAGATTTTGATATAGAGGTCGGTATGAAATTCCGGAAGTTGTAGTAGTTGCATTGTGTCATTTGGGATGTGTGTGCAAAATTTCAGGTCATTCAAATGTGGTTTGATTGGGGTTATTATCAAAAGCGGAATTCTGAAGTTTTCGAATTCTTAGGCTTGAATCCGATGCAAATTTGGTGTTTCTATGTTGTTTTGAGCGTTCTGAAGGTTGGAAAAAGTTTGAATGATGTTACGGGATATGTTGGAATGTTTGGTTGAGGTCTCGAGGGCCTCGGATGAGTTTCGGGTGGTTAAACGGATCAAATCATTATTTTGGAAATTTCAGATTTTCTGTTGTTTTTGTTGCAGACTTTTGGCCTTCGTGTTTGCGAGAGGGCTATTGCCTTCGTGAAGGGATAAGAAGTGTGAGGCCCGTAAAAGATTTTTTCTTTAAACCTAAAAGGTCGTAGTGCCAGATTAGGAATATGTATTAGAAATGTGTAAAATTCTAGCTCGCCACGGTTCGAACACTTTTGGACTAGGCCATGCATTAAAAAGTAAAAAAATATGCTTTCCGGAAGAAGTACAAAAGTATGCGGACCGCATTTCTACCGCATAGCGAATCAGCGTGTTGGCCAAATTTGAAGTCAACTACGTTGTCAATTATGCGATCGCATAACCAAAATGCGAGCTGCATAGCCGTCACATAATTTCCTAGGGTTTTGTGAATGGCAGTTCGGTGGTGCATTATGCGACTGTAGAACATGAATGCGGACCGCATTTCTGCAGCAAACTCAGCCAGAGTGCCTAGTTTTTGGGATCATTTTTGCGGTCCATTCTGTTGACCGCATTTCAACTTTGCGATTGCAAATGCGCCCACAAATCCGTCTCCGTTATTATTTTTAAAATTTTAAAATTCGACCCCACCCTATTAATAAACACAACTATACGCCATTTTTTATCATTTTCCACAACATAAAGAGTAGTGGGGGTGGGGTGGGGGGTTCTAGAGTGAGAAAGAGTAACATTCATCAAGCTCTCTCTAAATTCATGTCCACATCCTTGAAGATTGTTAATGGAGGCTACTAGGTCTTCATCCTAATTGGTAAGTGACTACACCCTCATCAATAATTTAAAACATTTATGTTAAAGTATGTAATTAGCAAGTGGTTACATAGGTATAAAGCTAGAAATCTTGCATGCATAAGTAACAATGGGGTATGGGAAGATTGTGAATTCAAAAGATGGTAATCAGAGTAGAAAATGACAAAATCTCTCACAAAAGGAACTAAAAACCACAATGTACACCTAGTGCTTGACAATATGCTCAAATAAGCTAGAAATCTTAGTCGTGTGTCTAATTATTGGCTAAATTCATGGCTCTCATAAAATAGATCGAAGTTTCTAGGAATTTCCGAAATTTATTGTGAGGAATTAAGGGAGACTCCATGGGGTATGTATGGCTAACCCTTTTCTTTTTAGCGTTGAATTCTTAGTGTTCAAATGGTTGGCGTGAAACTAAAAATTGATTCTACTTGATTAATTGCATTAATATGTTGGGTGACGGACTTTCGTTCCACATTGTCCCATATGCTTATTTGAAATCATGAAAATTGATGAGGTGATCATGTCTTCCAAGTATTTGTTATTTTCTTAAGCGATGTGTTGTATGGTAGCCCTTCACAAGTGAATGATGGAATTACATGAATAAATTGACAAAGGAAAGACTTGTGTTTAGTTGATGTATCTAAGTGCCAAGGATCAAATAAATGAAAAGAGGTGTGGTACCAGGTATGTGAAAAAGATGGAAGGAAATTGGAACTAAGAGTAATTAAAAGAGTTTATGTCCTAAGTGAGATGGCTTAGCCGATGGGGCCGAGATCGGATTCTATACTGAACACATGGTGGCAGTTATATTTGGTTCCGAAACGTTATTGTGAATATGGATATTTCTCACTTGGGATGGATTAGCCGATCGGTCCGAGACCGGACTCCGTGTTAAAAACCCCACGGTGGCATTATACTATAGAGATATGGATCTTGGCACTAAAAGAATATTAACCTGAAGGAACGGAAAGACTGGATCAAAAATCATGTGAAGCTTATTTGGTAAACTTCTATGGTGTAATTGTTGATGATGTAATTTTCTTCCATTTGGTTCACTGTTCATCCTATTTGGAATTGTGTTTGTCATACATACTAGTACTACTCGACAGTACTAACGCCCCTTTTGCCGGGGGCGCTACATCTTTGAATGGCTGTAGGTGGTTCAGTTGCTCATAATGTCAATTGCAGATAGTGGTGCACTCATGTTCTCTTCATAGCTGTCTCGGTGAGCCCCTATTACTCCCAGGTGTTTGCAGCTCTTCTTTGTGTAAGTTATTATATTTTGAGGTATGACTGGGGCCTTGTCACTTTCATCATCATTTTGGTCTCTTGTACTCTTTATAGGGTCCGTAGACGTTTCTTTGTGGGTTATGTACAGGATTCAGGGTGGTCTTTAAATCACGTTGTATTTTGAAACTCTTTGCCTTAGCCTGTCAACCGTATGTACATTTTGGAAACTATACTATGGCATGTACTAAACAATAACTGTGTGTATGGAAATTTTGGAAGTTTAAAACTATGGATTAATGTTATGTTAATAAATAAGATGTCCATGATCAAAGATGTACAACCCCTTTTTATCCTTCAATTTCACTAAACGGAATCGAATGCCGGAATTTTATCGAGTCGGGTAGGAAGTGTTCAAGTTAGGCTTGCTTGATCGAGTTTCTTCGGTCGCGCGCCGATCTTCCTCCTCGAGGTCGGGGCGTAACAAACTTGGTATCAGAGCCTAAGGTTTTTAAAGCATCCTAGGATGTCTCGGAGCCGTGTCTAGCAGAGCGCTTCTTATCGGTGTGTTGTAGACCGCATCTATAAGTAGGGGACTACTTGGACATTTAGGAATCATACTCTTCATTATGTTCCTTATTGTGTGTTAGAGCGGTATGTGAGGTTGCTTTCCTCTAACTCATGCATTGTTCTATCTTTCAGTGAATGGCACCTAAGAATAAGGCGATATTGGGCCAGGAAGCCAATGGCCCCTCGGGATTGGCTGATGAATCCCTACTCGATGCTGCGGCGAAGGATAGCCGCCCTGCTATCACTTTGCATGGTTCTTCCACTCCAGAGCAGACTACACCAGTTCCTACACCTGCGGAGGGTACCACCATCCCTCCACTGATATATTTGCTCCACCCCTAGCCCAACTTCTGGTTCCGGTATTTTGGATAGGGATCTTAGAGGAGCTATTCAGATGCTGACTCAGTTAGTGGATTCCCAGGCACAGAGGTGAAATGCTGCAACCACCTCATTTAGCCTGCAAGGGGATTCTTCCAGTTCTAGAGTAAACAGGTTCCTTCAGCTGGTCCCTCCAGTTTTCACAAGCATTGACCCCAGAGCATACCTCAGGATTTATTGATGAAATGCACAAGACCCTCCGAGTTATGTGTGCTACCGATACTGAGGGAGTGGAGTTGGCATCCTATGATCTGAAAAAGGGTGGCATATTACTGGTTCTAGATGTGGGAGGACTCCCGTGAGGAGGGGAGCCCTCCGACTAGGGGGAGTGAGTTTGCGGATGCCTTCATAGACTATTTCCTGCCTCCCGAGACGAAGGCAGCCCGTGCTATGGAATTTGAGACCCTCAAGCAAGGTAGCAGAAGCGTGTGGGAGTATCATATGGAGTTCGTGCGCCTGTCAAAGCATGCTATTCACATGATGCCGACTATGGAGACTAGGGTGCGTCGATTTGTGCAGGGCCTTGGTCTTTTGGTTATCAATATGGCTGCCACAACAGCTCTAAATTATGACATGAACTATGGCAGAATGGTAGCCTTCGCCCAAGCTACCGAGGCTCGAAAGTTAAAGCACAAGATGTAATAGGAAGGGAATGAAAGGGCTCGATCATCAGGCCAAACTGGAGATTCATTTCGGGATGAGGGGTCAACGATGCGGAGAGGATCATCAAAGCCATCCCTGTCTTATGCTCAGTCTTCAGCCAATGCCCCGCCATCAGGGCACGGTCCGTAGCAGAGGAGTCGCTTTAGGTCCAGCCAGGACAATAGGGGGCCCATCATCAGGGCCGATCGAGAGGGAGAACCCAGCAGCAGTAGAGGGCCCCAAGTCCTAAATATGGGAGAGTACATTCATGAGTCTGCTACCTCGACATGCTAGTATGCTATGGATGTAGGTTGAGAAGCCATATTCAGAGGTACAACTCAGTTATCCAGTACTAGAGCTACCATATCTTCCGCACGCCCTCCAGCTCGAGGCTCTCCAGCACCCACTGGACAGGGTGGTGCAAAGGGTTCGAGGGGACCCAACCAGTTTTATGCCATGGGTGGTTGTCAAAGAGCAGAGGCCTCCCAGATGTTGTCACAGGTATATTGACCTTTCAATCTTATGATGCATATGCTTTTATTTATCCCAGATCTTCCTCGTCCTATGTTACCCCATATGTTGCTTTAAACTTCAGGATAGAATCGGAACAGCTTCATGAGACGTTCTCCGTATCTACTCCGATCGGTGAGTCTATTACAACCGCACGGGTTTACAAGGGTTGTGTGGTCACAGTGCGTGACTAGGATACCATGGCCGATCTTATTGAATTGGAGATGATTGATTTTGATATAATAATGGGAATGGATTGGCTTTATTACTGCTTTTCTAAACTTGATTGCCGAACTAGGGTCATGAGAATCGAATTCCCTAACGATCCAGCTATTGAGTGGGAAGGGAATAATGTCATGCCGAGGGGTAGGTTTATTTCCTACCTTAAGGCCTTAAAGATGATCAAGAAAGGGTGCACTTGTCATTTGGTCTGAGTTACGGACACCACAACTGAGGTGCCTACCCTTGAATCTGTGCCAATTGTAAATGAATTTCTCGATGTGTTTTTGAACGAGATCCCTGGGATCCCTCCGGACAGGGAGATTGATTTTGGGATGATGTGATGCCAGGCACGCAACCTATATCTGTTCCACCTTATAGAATGGCACCGGCATAACTGAAGGAGCTGAAGGAACAACTGAAGGATCTTTTTGAGAAGGGTTTTATTCGACTGAGTGTGTCACCTTGGGGTGCTCCGGTTCTCTTTGTCAGAAAGAATGATGGGTCGCTGTGAATATGTATTTACTACTGGCAACTCAATAAGGTCACAATCAAAAATAAGTACCCGTTGCCAATGATAGATGATTTGTTTGATCGATTACGAGGTGCCTCATGCTTTTCAAAATTGATTTACGTTCCAGATATCACCAATTGAAGATATGGGAGTGGGATATTAAAAAAATAGCTTTCAGAATTCGGTATGGGCACTTTGAATTTCTGGTAATGTCTTTTGGGCTAACAAATGCCCCGACATCGTTCATGAATCTTATTAATCGAGTCTTTAAGCCTTTTCTAGACTCCCTCGGGATCGTGTTCATTGACGATATTCTTGTGCATTCTCGAAGTTTGGAGGACCATGCTGGCTATCTCAGGGCGGTTCTGCAGACTCTCCAGCAACATTAGTTGTATGCAAAGTTTTCAAAATGTGAATTTTGGCTTGAATATGTCGCATTTTTGGGGCACGTCGTCTCCCCAGAAGGAATTACGGTTGATCCTCAAAAGATTGCAACAGTGAAGAATTGGACTAGGCCTACCACTCCAACAGAGATTCCCAGTTTCTTGGGATTGGTTGGGTACTACGGACGATTTGTGGAGGGGTTTTCTACTTTTCCCTCTCCCTTGACTAAATTGACCCAGAAAGCAGCTAAGTTCCAGTGGCCCGATGCTTGCGAAAGGAGTTTCTAGGAATTGAAATCAAGATTGACTACAACATTGGTATTAACCCTGCCAGAGGGTACATAGGGATTTGTGGTGTATTGCAATGCTTCAAGGATCGGGCTTGGGTGTGTTTAATGCAACATGGTAAGGTCATAGCCTAAGCTTCTAGGCAACCTAAGAATCATGAAAAGAACTATCATTTAGAGATGGCGGCAATGGTGTTCGAGCTAAAGATTTGGTGTCATTATCTATATGGCGTCCACGAAGATGTATTCATGGACCACAAGAGCCTTCAATATATTTTCAATCAAAAAGAGCTGAATCTGAGGCAAATGAGGTGGCTAGAGTTACTCAAGGGCTATGATATTGATATTCTCAATCACCTGGGAAAGGCTAACATTGTGGCTGATGCTCTTAGCTGGAAATCTATGGGGAGTTTGGCTTGTTTGCGGGCGGATAAGAGGCCGTTTGCTTGGGAGTTTCATTAATTGGCCAATTTTGGAGTTCATCATATGGACTATAATGATGGAGGGGTAGTTGTGAAAAATAAGACGGAATCGTCGCTTGTGGCAGAGGTGAAGGAAAATAAATTTGACGACCCATTGTTACTACATTTGAATGAGGGGTTCATAAAATCAAGACCACATCTTTTTCTCTTGTCGAGGATGATGGTACCCTACGATGCCAAGGCCGCCTATGTGTTCCAAATGTTAATGGTCTTAGGGAAAGAATCATGGCAGAAGCTCACACTTCTAGATATTCTGTGCACCTCAGTTATACAAAAATGTATCACGATCTCAAAGAAGTCTATTGGTAGAATAACATGAAAAGCGATGTGGCAGACTTTGTAGCTAGATGTCCGAACTGTCAGCAAGTGAAGGACGAACATCAAAGTCCCAACGAACTCGCTCAAAGCATAGAAATTACTATGTGGAAATGAGAGATGATCAATTTTGATTTTGTGGTAGGGTTGCCTCCCACTCCACGCAGGTTCGACTCAATTTGGGTGATTGTTGATCGACTCACGAAATCAGCGCACTTCTTACCAGTCAAATCTACCGACACCGCGAACAGTATGCTCAATTGTACATCAAGGAAATAGTCAGGTTGCATGGTACTCCGATCTCAATCATTTCAGATCGAGGGGCTCAATTCATGTCCAATTTTTGGAAGAAATTTCGACAGGGTTTGGGCACACAGGTAAATCTTAGCACAACTTTTCACCCTAAGACCGACGAGCAAGCAGAGTAGACTATTCAGACGCTTGAGGACATGTTGCGTGCCTACACCCTTGATTTCAAAGATAGCTGGGATGATCATTTGCCACTCATAGAGTTTGCTTACAACAACAGCTTCCACGCTAGTATCCAAATGGCACTATTTAAGGCACTGTATGGTAGAAGATGTAGGTCCCCTATTGGGTGGTTCGAAGTTGGGGAAGCTGAATTGATAGGGCCAGACCTTGTACACCAGGACATGGAGAAGGTAAAGATTATTAAGGAAAGATTGAAGATTGCTCAGAGTCGCTAAAAGTCTTATTTGGATGTTCACCACAGGGACTTGGAATTCAATGAAGACAATTGGGTATTATTGAAGGTTTCCCCCATGAAGGGTATCATGCGGTTCGGGAAGAAAGGGAAATTGAGCCCAATTTATGTCGGACCGGACATGATCATCCACTGTATTTGTCATATAGCATACAAGCTTGAGTTGCTGCCCGAGATGTCATTGGTACACCCCATTTTTCATGTGTCTATGTTGAAGAAAGTAGTGGGAGATCCACCCACTATCGTGCCGGTTAAAACTATTGAGGTTAATGAAGAGTTGTCCTATGAAGAAGCTCCAGTTGCCATTCTTGACAGACATGTCCGAAAATTGAGGAATAAGGAAATTGCCTCCGTAAAGGTGTTGTGGTGGAACCAACAGGTTGAAGAAGCCACTTGGGAATCTGAGGAAGAAATGAAAAGGAAGTACCCCCATTTGTTTGTATAGCCATGTAATAGCTTCCCACCATTTGGTCCTTAATGAAATTTCTGTCCTTGTTTCAGTCTATGTGAAAAATTGTTCTACTTCATCTTGGTTATCTGATTGTCCATGTGGCCATGCGAATATTGTAAAGGCCATGTTGTTCTACAGATTATGTATATATGCAGTAGGATATGTTTTCTGGGGCTCTCTGATAGGTGGATATGCCTAGATACAAAGGGAACTCTGGTGAAAATTTCAGAAATTTAAGGATTTAGCCAATTCGGAGTTATTGAAATATCCCATGATTGCGAGTCACTAGGAGTTCATGAGAGACTATTAGTAGGGAACTTTGACCCTCATTCGAGGACGAATGATCCTAAGAGGGGGAGAATGTGAGGCCCGTAAAAGATTTTTGCTATAAACCCGAAAGCTCATAGTGCCAAATTAGGAATGACAACAACAACAACAAATACCCAGTATAGTCCCATAAAGTGGGGTATGGGGAGGGTAATATGTAGACGGGCCTTACCCCTGCCCGAATTAGGAATATGTATTAGAAATGTGTAAAATTCAAGCTCGCCCCGGTTCGGACCCTTTTGGAATAAGATATGCATCAAAGAGTCAAAAAACTATGCTTTCCGGAAGAAGTGCAATTCTGCGGTCAAGAATTCGGTCGCATATCAAGTATGCGAACCGCATTTCTACCGTATAGCGAATCAGTGTGTTGGCCAAATTTGAAGTCAACTATGCGATCGCATATCCAAAATGTGGACCGCAAGTCGTCACATAATTTCCTGGGAGTTTTGTGAATGGCAGTTCTCCACTGCATTATGCGACCGTAGAATGTGAATGCGGATTGCATTTCTGCTGCAAACCCAGCATAAGTGCCCAGTTTTGGGGAGCATTTTTTTGGTCCAATATGCGGACTGCATTTCAACATTGCGATGGCAAATGCGACTGCAAATTTGACTCGGGATCTTATTTTCTAAATTTTAAAATCCGACCCCACCCAATTAAAAAACACAACTATAGGCCATTTTCTGTCATTTTCACAATATAAAGAGGGGGGTTCTAGAGTGAGAAGGAGTATAATTCGTCAACATCTCTCTAAATCCACGCCCACATCCTTGAAGATTGTTAATGGATGCTACTAGGTCTTCATCCTAATTGGTGTGTGACTACACCCTCATCAATAATTTCAAACATTTCTGTTAAAGTAAGTAATTAACAAGTGGATACATGGGTATAAGGCTAGAAATCTTGCATGCATAAGTAACAATGGGGTATGGGAAGATTATAAATTCAAAAGAGGGTAATCAGAGTAGAAAATGATAAAATTTCTCACAAAAGGAAGTAAAAACTACGATGTACACCTAGTGCTTGACAATATGCTCAAATAAGCTAGAAATCTTAGCCGTGTCTCTAATTCTTGGCTAAATTCATGGCTCTCATAAAATAGATCGAAGTTGCTAGGGATTTCTGGAATTTGTAAGGAATTAAGGGAGACTCCATTGAGGTATGTATGGCTAAGCCTTTTCTGTTTAGCGTTAAATTCTTAGTGTTCAAATGGTTGGCGTGAAATTACAAATTGATTCTACTTGATTAATTGCATTAATGTGTTGGGTGACGGGCTTTTATTCCACATTATCCTATATGCTTATTTGAAATCATGAAAATTGATGAGGTGATCATGTCTTCCAAGTGTTCATTATTTTGTTAAGCATGTTCATGTCTTGTCTGATAACCCTTGGCAAATGAATGATGGAATTGCATGAATAAATTGACAAAGGGAAGACGTGTGTTGAGTTGATGTATCTTAGTGCGAAGGATCAAATAAATGAAAAGAGGTGTGGTACCAGGTATGTGAAAAAGATGGAAGGAAATGGTAACTAAAGAGTAATTAAAAGAGGTTATGCCCCAAGTGAGATGGCTTAGCCGATCGGGCCTAGTCGAACGCCATGCTGTAGACATGGTTGCATTTATATTGGGTTCCGAAACAGTATTGTGAATATAGATATGTCTCTCTTGGGATGGCTTAGCTGGCGGGCCGAGAACAGACTCCGTGTTAAAAACCCCACGGCGGCATTATATTATAATTATATGGTACTTGGAACTAAAAGAATATTAACCTAAAGGAATGGAAAGACTAGATCAAAAATCATGTGAAGATTATTTGGTAAACGTCTGTGGTGTAATTGTTGATGATGTATATGTCTTCCATTTGGTTCACTGTTCATCCTATTTGGAATTTTGTTTGTCATACATATTGGTACTATTCCACATAATTAACGCCCATTTTTCCAGGGGCGCTACATCTTTGAATGGATGTAGGTGGTTCTGTTGCTGATAGCGCCGATCGTAGTTAATGGTGCACTCTTTTTCTCTTCACAGCGGTCTCGGTGAGCCCCTATTCCTCCCAGGGGTTTGTAGCTCTTCTTTGTGTAAATTATTAAATTTAGAGGTATGGACGGGGCCTTGTCGCTGGCATCATCATTTTGGTCTCTTATACTCTTTTGAGGCCCCGTAGACGTTTCTTTGTGGGCCATGTATGGGTGCTAGGGTGTTCTTAGAATCACGTTGTATTTTGAAACTCTTCGCCTTAGCCTGTCAACTGTATGTACTTTTTGGAAACTATACTATGGCATGTACTAAACTATAACTGTGTGTGTATGGAGAGTTTGGAAATTTTTAACTACGGCTTAATGTGGTGTTAATAAATAAGATGTCCATGATCAAAGATGTACAACCCCTTTTATCCTTCAATTTCACTAAATAGAATCGAGTCCTAGAGTTTTATCTAATCGGGTAGGAAGTGTTCAAGTAGGGCTTGCTCGATCGGCCTTCCTCGATTGCACGTCAGTCATGCTCCCCGAGGTCGAGGCGTGACAAGAAGCGATGCATTCGATTTGGCCTTCGTGTTCGTGATGTTAGGCCTGCATTCGCGAATGGTATGACAAGGTGTGCATCACGAACGCGAGGTAGGTTCTGTGTTCGCGTAGGGTATTTGGGAAGCTGGGGTCCTAGGAGCTCTATGCTTCGCATTCGCGTAGGTAGAGCCGCATTCGTGAAGTCTTGGAAAGTTTAAGCATTGCGTTTGCGAGAGGTAAGCCGCGTTCGAGATGGGTTAATGAGCTAAAGATTCGTGTTCGCGTTCAGGAGGTCGTTCTTGCGAAGAAGGATTTTATCAACGAGATTTTTGTGCTTTGCGAATGCCAGGTATTGACCGCATTTGCGAAGAAGGAAATGAAATCGCTGGGCAGAATGATTTAAAGGCCATTTTCGCATTTTTGTGGCCATAGTCCACCGTTTTTGGCTTGGTTTTGGAGCTTGGGAGAGCAAATTGAAGAGGGAACTAAAAATAACTTCTCGGAGGTAAGAATTTCGGACTTAATACTTGATGAAATGTTGATTCTTACTTGATTAAACATGAAATTATTAGGATTTGAAGCCAAAAATTGGAGAGTTAGGGCTTAGAATATGAACACAAGATTTGATGATTTGGAGACCGAACTGTTGTCGAATTTTAGTAAAATTTGTATGTATGAACTCGTGAGAAGATGAGGATTCTATTGACGTGATTTTCATCTGATTTCGAGATGTGGGCTCAGGGGGATAAGTTTGATAAATTTCGGGATTTTGATGTAAATTGGATATTTTCGAGTGGTCTTCATTCCCTTAGCATATATTAATGGTAGTGTACTGATTTTGGCTAGATTTGGAGAACTTAGAGGTTGATTCGTGCGGGTAAAGGCATCGCAAGCTAGAAGTTTGGACCGGATTGAGGTGAGTAATGATTGTAAATGATGTTCTGTGTGTATGAAACCCCGGATTTCACATCGTTCTGCTATATTAAGGTGATGCACATACTAGATGACGAGCCTGGGGTCGAGCACTGTTGGAGATTGTGACGTAGTCCATCTCGCATAATTTTTTTACTGCGTATTTGATTGAAAACTATTTGCAATCTAACTTTTGGGGCTGAATGCCATATTTGGGCCTCGTGCCAACTATGTGAACCCTCAAGGGATTTTTATTGATATTTCCTCACTGTTTTGACTTTAAATTTGTACTCAGTCATGTTAGATTCTACTGTTTTCAAAACTCAGCCATGTTTACTTTGCTTTAACACTTGAAATGATAACCCAAATAATATTTTGGGTTGTGCATCATGTTTTACCGTTGCCTGAGTGGCTTATGTAATATTTCACTAAGTAAGGCCGAGGGCCTGTATTGTGAGGATACTTTTGGGTCGGGCTGCATGCTGCAGCAGTGATATACTGATTATGATAATGAGGCAGAGGGCCTGAGATTGTAAACCACGAGGTTGCTTGATATTGATATGAGGACTAGAGCATGTTTATGATGCCATGAGTTGGCTTGATATTGCACTTGGGCCGTAAGGGATCCCTCTAGGTGTCTGTACTCCCCCAGTGAGCGCGGGTACCCATTGTGATGTGAGATTTGAGCTTGAGGGGCTGGTATTTGTACTATGTGATTACCCGAGGGGCTGGTACTGTTCTATGTGATTGCCTGAGGGGCTGGTATTATTCTAAGATATTGCCCGAGGGGCAGATTTGTTGACACTATGCCCGAGGGGCGAGGGGCAGATTTACCTGTTTAATTGTGCACTTGTGCCTGAGGGGCAGATTTTCTGTGCCTATTTGCACTAATTACTTGTATTCATTTGTGTAACTGTTGAAAAAGTCATTTTACAGAATTTTAAACTGCGTTAAGATGCTTTAAGAGATTTGACAGCTTCATTGCTTCTGTTTTGGTTTGTACTACTTCTACACAGCATGTTGATGCATTTTTGGTGATTTCTTATCACTCAATCGTTAGTTATGATTATTCGCCACTGAGTTGGAGTACTCACTTTAGTCCCTACACCTTGTGTGCTGATTCAGGTATTTCTGCACCCGGTATTGGGCATTGGTTGAGCAAAGGTAGAAGCATTGGAGTTTAGCGAGGTAACTGCCGATGTTCCCAGCACTGCGTTTCTCTCTCTTAATTTCATTAGATTGTATTTAGTGCATTTTTAGGATTTTCGTTGTATTGAGACCTTAGTAGATACTCGTGACGTGTAACACCTCGATGTCGGACTATGTCTATTCTATAACTGTATTATTTACCTCATGTTTGGGGATTATTATTATGTTGGAGACTTAAATTGTGTCATTTTAATTGCTTAAATAAATTGGGGGTGTGTTGGATGGCCTTGTCTTTACGAGAGGCACTTTCATGACTGAATCCGAGTTTGGGTTGTGACAAGTTGGTATCAGAGGCTAGGTTACATAGGTCTCACGGGTCATGAGCAGGATTAGTAGAGTCTTGCGGATCGGTATGGAGACGTCCTTATTTATACTCGAGAGGTTGTAGAACCATTAGGAAAAACTTCACCTTCTTGAATTCTTATCGTGTGTCATTGATTCATCTTGAAATGTAACTCTTTGAATTCCTTCCATGCGTTCGTGTGCGCGCATGAGCGCTCGGTATCATATATGCATCGATGGCTTGTGATTCCCTGGTCGAGGGGCAAAATGCGATCTCTGTGAGTTGATGTTGGGCCAGTCTAGAGGACTTGAGGCCGCATTTATGCCTATAGCTTGAGCGTCAAGGTGCTAATTGTGTAAGCAAGTATTTTTTAACTTATATATTCGGTAGTGCCCCTATTAGTGGAATTGACGGCTGGATGGCTATTTGATGAGTATGTTTGTGTTGCGAGATGTATATGATTTGGAAGCAGCGAGAACGGTTTGCTGGAGAATAAAAGACTGCTAGGTATTTGATTTTCATCTTTATTTGAGGTATAGCCCCGAGTTATGGGCGTGTGAAGAATCTTTTCATGTTTCCCAGTTGAGAGTGAAGTAAATTTCATGTTGCGGTATGAGTTCAGACTCATGAAGACTAAGTGACTGCGTAAAGCTTATGACGATGGAAGGTATGCAGAAAGGTTAGTTCGAGGTGAAGTAGGTGGGTTATCTCTTGTTGAGTATTCGAAAGTTTGCACGACCTTTATGTTGTCTGTTAGAAGATCTCATTTGCAAGTGAAAGATATGTGTTATAATTTAAATTGGGTCGCTTAAAAGAGTGGCTGTAACTATTGTGAGAGTGAATGCGAGATTCGCAGAAGATTCAAGGTACTAAATGGTCTGTGTTTCATGAGCTTATGAAGTATAGAGCTTAATCTCACTATGGTATTGTGGCAGCAATAGAGTATACGCGATATGAGTTATAGAGTGTGTTTTGATCTATGGCTTCGAGCCAAGTGGGGGAGTCTGCTATTGATTAGTTGATTGCATGGTTATGTGCTATGTTGGTCCCAGTTGGCATTTAGGCGAATCAGTTATGGCCTACGGAGATTGAGACTAAGGATGGCTCGAGTGATGGCTCGAGTAAAGGAAAATTCTTAATAAAGGATATAGTATGCTTCATAGGTGTGTGAGAATCACGGGATTTCTTGAGTCATTAATATCGGTGCATAGATCAGGAAGTTGCTTGGTTGTAATGGAATGATGTCATATTCTGCGGTGTCATAGTGCTAATGAGGCACGTGTTGTTCAGTTTGTTTGTTAAGACTAATTGTGGTTCGAGTAGAGCGGATGACTCTCGATAATTATTCAAATGGGTTAAAGATTTTACATGTAATAGTTGGGTATCTTCAAGTTGTATATGTGGCTAGGAACTGAGTTTTCATGAAAATGTCAACACTGGTGGTATTTTCTATTTTAATTATGGGACTCTATGTATCAGTATCAGGAAGGTGAAGGTAATGGCTTTGGATTCCTTGGAAGTCTCTTCAGGGCAATCATTTTGAACGTCGCACTGTTGGGAATGTCTAGAGAGTATTCAGCAGCTTATGGACCATAGGACGGTGTGGTTTTATGCATAGGTCTCACGTGGTAAGTCTGGGTTGAGGAATGGTGATGTTATAGCAAGAAGGAGTATCAAGTTGAAGGTTAACTAGAAGGGAGATCGGATAGATGGGATAGCTTGGTATTAGGACAGATCGATATGGTAAGGGTATGATTAGTTCCTTGGGTATTTACAAGGTAATGAGTTTCTTCGAGTATTTCGTGGCAATGCTCTTGGGTTTTAGTGGCATGCGTAGGTTGGTTGAGTTAGGAGGATTCAGTCCTGACAGGCTTGATTGTGCAAATGGGAGTTGGAGAGTTCTTGTTGATTGCTACCGTGCCTAGAGATGTATATTTTCTGCTGGAGTGAGGAGCATGGGATGGATAGTGATTTTCTTCCGGATTGGTCTTAATGGAAAGTTATTGGTTGGTTGAGTACATGATGGCTTTTGGCTCGTAAGAGATATAAAGTTGTCATGTTATCCTATGATGGTATGGCATATGCGGTATGTTATGGAGGATTGAGATTGCGTGTGTGGGTGCGGTTCAATTCTTGAAGGAAGGTCATAAAACTCTTAGGCAGCGGTCAGATGATTGAGAAAATGGTGTGCTACCTGGGATGATTTGGCAAGAGTGCATGTTTCAGAATAAGGCAATGTAATTAAGTTAATGGTATTTCGGTAGTATTACGACACTTTCTTGCTATATTGACTGTTGATATTCGAGTTTCCTTGGCGACACAGAAGAACTTTAGAGTATCTCTCGTGGAATAATTGGATATTGGAGGTGCGTATGTATTCGGTCGGCGGAATTGAGATCAGGTAGGGTGATTTGTGTGCTATATGGAGTTGGAGACTGGGAGTTCTCATGTTCATGCTATGTTGTAGTTGTGGGTCGCGTGTATCGGCACTGGTTAGTGACTATTAGGGTTTGGAGACCCGAGTGGATCTTTTGTAGCCTGGTATGTTAGATTTTGGATGTGATATTGGGTGTAGGCTGGTTATTTTCGTGTTGTGTTATTCTGGACTGTTGTGCTAAGGCGGCAATATTGGATATGAAGGGAATGCCACGGGTTGAGTGGCGAGATTGGACGGATTTCATGTTCTAGTAGAGTGATTTTATATTTTGAAGATTCAACAGATGGCTGGGAAGAACTATTTTCTTACTTGGGTTTCGGGATGGCTGTCAATGTAGAGACTCCTACCATTGATTCAGTTTCGGTGATGAGGGATTCTTCCATATGTGTTTCATGCTGTCAGGCATGTCGCCGGATCGAGTTGTTGATTTTGATATTGATTTGATGTTGGGAACTATATCAAATGGCACCGGCAGAGTTAAAAGAGTTGAGGGAGAAGCTTTAAGGTGTCCTTGATAAGGGGTTCGGGGTTAGGCCAATGTGGATGTGTGTTCTAACTTGAGTCAACTTGGTTGGCTCCGAGTTGTAATATTGAGGGATGTGTTGGTTCGATTATTATTGAGCTAATCAGTAATTTGGGGAGGTCTATGAGTTACCTTTCTGTGTTGCGAGGCATTATGATTTGTTGGTCATAGGCACATATGGTGTGATTCTATTGGGGTTTCATAGTGAAAGTCGAGCGGGAAGAGTAACTGGGTCTTTCTCGGCAAATGGTGTATTGGTTATGACCTTGCAAGTAAGATCCGTGTGTTCTATTCCTATGATATGAGGCGTGTTCTCAGCCTTGTGTTGTAGTGATACTGGTGAGCTTGAGGTACATCTCTTTCATTTGAATCTTTTTTTCCATAATTTGAGTATGTTCGGACTGTTGCTTATTGGTGCGCGTATTGCGCAAGTTGTGGCTTTAGCTTGTATTGAGGTGGCATGACACCAGAGTAGTATGTTGGATTAGATAAGATCGTTGTGATCATTAATGAATATGTACAGATTCGATTTCAGCATGTTGGAAGGATAATATCGAGGTTCGACTCAGAATTTTTTTATGGTCTTTGCTAAAGGAGAAGTGGTTTCAGGAATGGTTGATATGAGAAATGGTTATGGCTTACTTCATGTTTTATCTATCATTGACATTATATGGAAGTGTTGGAATTAGACTTTAGTAATAAGAATTTTTCTATTGTGTGCAGTTGCAGTGATTAGACGTTATCACTACAAGTGTTTGAGTTATGTGGTATATCATGTGATTGCACATGAGATTGCAGGTATGGGTTATTACAGCTTGTTCAGTCTTGTGAAGAGTATAGACGTGAGATTTTGATTTTGTGGATGGTTTCTAGAGTGTAAATGTGGTTCTAAGGTTTAAGGGCTAGGTTAGATTGTGAAATTTCAGTTGCATTATGTTATCAGACCTATATGAGATAGGGTGACGTGGGATCACCCCCGGGTATATGCATGGTAAGGTTATTCAATGATTGGTTGGCTTTGGGAACACCTTTGGGCACGTTCGAGGACGAATGTATGTTTAAGTGAGGGAGGATGTAACGACTCGACCGGTCGTTCTGAGGTTTTGCACTTTGCTCATCAATTCTCGAGTATGAGTTGCCCCGTATAGTGTACTATGACTTAAGTAAATTGTTAATTTTGGCTTCAAGTTAATCAGAATGAATTTGTAAGAATAGTTCTCAGTTTAGAGCTTAAAATTTAAAAGGTTTGAGCAAGATTTAACTTGTTTGTATATGATCTTAGATTGGAATTTTTATGGTTTGGTTAGCTCTCTTAGGTGATTTGGGACTTATGAGCGTGATTGGAATGAATTTTGAAATCTGTGGAAGGTTTAGGCTTGAATAGACAAAATTTAGATTTCGACGTTTTCCGGTTGACAGGTGAGATTTTGATATAGAGGTTAGAATGAAATTTTGGAAGTGGCAATAGTTCCTTTATGTCATTTGGGATGTTTGTGCAAAATTTCAGGTTATTCGGATGTGGTTTTATTGGGTTTTTAATCAAAAGCGGAATTCAGAAGTTTTCGAATTCTTAGGCTTGAATCCGATGCAAGTTTTGTGTTTCTATGTTTTTTTAAGCGTTACAAAGTTTGGGAAAAGTATGAATGATGTTATGGGATATTTTGACATGTTCGGTTGAGGCCCCGAGGGCCTCGGGTGAGTTTCATGTGGTTAAATTGATCAAATCATTGTTTTTGAAATTTTAGATTTTCTGCTGTTTCTGTTACAGACTTTTGGCCTTCGCGTTCGCGAGAGGGATAAGAAGTGCGGCGATCGATTTGGCCTTCGCGTTCGCGATGTTGGACTCGCATTCACGAAGGGTATGGCAAGGTATGCGTCGCGAACGCAAGGTATGTTCCGTGTTCACGTGGGGTATTTGGGGCAGTTGGGGTCCACATGAGCTTTCTGCTTCACGTTTGCCTAGGTAGAGCCGCGTTCACAAAGGCTCGAAGAGTTTAAGCATCACGTTCACGAGAGGTACGCCACGTTCGCGATAAGTTAAGGAGCTAAAGCTTCGCGTTCAGGAAGTGGTGTTCGCGAAGAAGGATTTTGGTCAACGAAATTTTATGCTCTACGAACACGAGGCTTTGACCACGTTCGCGAAAAAGGAAATGAAATCGCTGGGCAAACTGTTTAAAAGATCATTTTCGCGTTTTTTTGGCCATAGTCCACCAATTTTGGCTCGGATTTGGAGCTTGGGAGAGCCAATTGAAGAGGGAATTCAAGAGAATTCTTTGAGGTAAGAATTTCGGACTTAATACTCGATCATATGTTGATTCTTACTTGTTTAAACATGAAATTATTGGGATTTGAAGCTAAAAATTGGAGAGTTAAGGCTTAGAATTTATAAATAAGATTTGATGATTTGCAGACCGAATTGTTGTCGAATTTTGGTAAAATTTGTATGTATGAACACGTGAGAAGATGAGGATTCTATTGACGTGATTACATGGGCTCGGGGGGATGGGTTTGAAAAATTTCAGAATTTTGATGTAAATTGGATATTTTCGAGCGGGCTTAGTTCCTTTAGCATATATTAATGGTAATGTACTGATTGTGGCTAGATTTGGATCACTTCGAGGTCGATTCGTGCGGGCAAAGGCATCGCGAGCTAGAAGTTTGGATCGGATCAAGGTGAATAATGATTTTAAATGATGTTCTGAGGGTATGAAAACCCAGATTTTACATCTTGTGCTATATTGAGATGACACACATGCTAGATGACGAGCGTGGGGTCGAGCACTATTGGGGATTGTGACGTAGTCCATCTCGCATAATTATTTTACTGCGTATTTGATTGAAAACTATTTGCTATATTTATGTTTGGGGTTGAATGCCATATTTGGGCCTCGTGCCAACTATGTGAACCCTTCGGGGATTTTTATTGATATTTCTTCACTGTTTTGACTTTAAACTTGTACTCAATCATGTTATATTGTACAGTTTTCAAAACTCAGTCATGTTTATTCTGCTTTAACACTAGAAATGATAACCCGAATAGTATTTTGGGCTGAGCATCATGTTTTACCGTTGCCCGAGTGGCTTATGTAATTTTTGATTGAGTAAGGCCGAGGGCCTATATTATAGGGATACTTTTGGGTCAGGCTACACAGCGCAGCAGTGATATATTGATTATGATTTTGAGGCCGAGGGCCTGAGATTGTATGCCACGAGGTGGCTTGATATTGATATGAGACTGAGAGCTTGTTTATGATGCCACGAGATGGCTTGATATTGCTCTTTGACCGAAAGGGGCCCCTCCAGGAGTCTGCACACCCCTAGTAAGCGCGGGCACCCATTATGATGTGAGATTTGAGCCGAGGGGCTGGTATTGTACTATGTGATTGCCCGATGGGTTGGTATTGTTCTATGTGATTGCCCAAGGAGCTGGTATTGTTCTAAGATATTGCCCGAGGGGAGGATTTGTTGACACTATGCCCGAGACGCGAACCTTATGTGTTTATCTTCCTCACATACATGTCATTTACCCGTTTAATTGTGTACTTGTGCCCAAGGGGTGGATTTTCTGTGCCTATATGCATTAATTTCTTGCATTCATTTGTATAATTATTGAAAAATCCATTTTAAAGAAGTTTAAACTGAGCTAAGATACCTTAAGAGATTTCACAGCTTCATTGCTTCCTTACAGGTTTGTATTACTTTTACACAACATGTTGATGCTCTTTTCGTAGTTTCTTATCACTCAGTCTTTAGTTATAATTATTACTCACTGAGTTGGAGTACTCACTTTATTCGATGTACCTTGTGTATAGATTCAGGTATTTTTACACCCGATATCGGGCATTGGTTGAGCATAGGCAGAATCATTGGAGTTTAGCGAGGCAGCTGCCGATGTTCGCAAACTTTTCTCTCTCTCAATTTCATTCGACTGTATTTAGTGTATTTTTAGGATTTCCACTGTATTGTAACCTTAGTAGATACTCGTGACTCGTGACATCCCGATGTCAGACTATATCTATTCTCTTCACCTCATGTTTGGGATTGTTATTATGTTGGAGACTAAAATTGTGTTATTTTAATTGCTTAAAATGAATTGGGACTGTGTCGGCTAACCTTGTCTTTACGAGAGTCGCTATCACGATTGAATATGGATTTTGGATCGTGACAATAGCAATGAATTAATTAAATTCTAAGAACGATGTTATCACATACCATAAACTTGAATTAAATATGTGAATATAATCAAATTAGTTAAGTTAGACAATATATGTACCTATATTATAGAAATATGGAACGTGGTCATATCTTATCGAGTATTTTTTCATAGACGATATTTTGGTGTATATTCCCTTCTGACTCTTTGGTTAACTCTATTATGAATAAAACTCTTTCGTCCCTTTTAAAGTAGAAAAAAAAATAGTTTCCTCTAATTAGTATCTCCTTACATCTTTTACTCTCCGACTTAGTGTTCCCAACGTGAATAACTTCTAGCAACTCCATCTTTTCCTTATTTATCCTAAAAGACTCTTTGGCGTCCAAATTAAAGTCTAACACCAAATCACAAGATAAATTAGGTTTAGGAGTTCGTAGAAAATAAAAAGAAGTCTAAGGTATAGACTTTTCTAAAAGAAATATACCAATATTCATTATATCTGTTATACAGGATGATATTACGTTTGGTTATATTTATTTATATTTGTTTAGGTTAGTTTAGTACAAAGACTAAGTCATTTTGGAGCCCAAATAAAAATCTAACACCAAATCGAAAGACGTCATAAATTTATGAGTTTTGTGAACAAAAAAAGATGTCGTATTGTACAATTTGTTTTCAAAAAACTAAGACATATATTTATATTTATTATATCAATGCCAGTGGATGATTCTATATTAGCCTTCTAAGCAAAAAAATCTATGTTAGAAAAAATTGTAATATTTTGAACTCTACATTATATAAAACTTTGAATGTATAATTATTTCTCTACCCAAATACATGGATACAGACCCGTTTCAAACAACCATGTTTGCACACCAAATAAAAATTCAGAGATTCGCACAACTATAGTAATTGCACTCGAGCCTTTGAGAGTATGACACAGAGAGCCGATATTCATATCTTCTCTTCAACAAGACCTACAATTGGCCAATAAATATTAAATATTAATTTTAATAGAATTAGTCTTCTTCTATGATTCTTAATTTTTATCCAACTCCAAATCACATGATCATTTCAAAATTTTACTTTTAAGTCGGGCTAAATCTGGTTGTGTTAGAATTCGGTATGGATTAATAGTAGTCCAAGTTTTTAGTTACAATTTTGTCCAATATATAATTATATTTTGAAGGACATAAATGTCAATCAATTTTTTGAGAATATTTTTATCGTTTAATATTTAACGTGAAACATTATTATTTTGCTGATTCTTGTATTTTTCAAATCTTATTTTAAAATTTTTAATTTTGAGTCGGGAGTCTAGCGAAAATAATCTTTTTATCACATAGATATATAATAGAGGTAAGAACCGCCAATACCTTACTCTTCCTTAATCCCACTTAGAGGATTAGCACTAAAATATTGTTGTTGTTGTTGTCTTATAGGATTTGAAAAGCATTCAAAATGCAGTGGACTAACATGATGAGTGTTGATCATGAAAAAGTAAAATTTATTTTAGAACAACAACTAGGCAGAGTGGAAATTACTATGCATTTCTAAACGGACAATTTAATCATGCCAAGTTTCCATATCTAGAATAGCATTAAACAGATAAATCCCAAAGAAACTTAAGATATTATATATGTTAAATTATAACAAATCATGTAATACAGTAATTCAACTGTTACTGGTTGACTTTTGATATATAACAAAATCCACTGACATTGATGTGGGATTAAATTCTAATAATATATTTTCCGTATCAAATAATGAGACATTAATTTCCTTCAACTCCATCATTTATTTGTCTGATATGGCAATCCACTTCTTCTTGCCTCAACTGGTGGAGTTCCCATCTCCGAATAAAATAATATGAATACTAATTACATGATCTCTAGATTCACTCGCTATATAAACAACGTAAAAAATTTCATATACCTCACAACTAACTTCAAATATTCTCTAGCACTTCTTATATTTAGCCAGGTATGTTTATATTTCACAGTTAGATAATACATTATATTATGCCTTTTATAAGAGGAGAAAATATCCCCGTTATGCAACAATATACATCTAAAAACTTTTAAAAGTTTCGATGCTTAGCTTCATGAATAAGAAAATCATGTATAAATTAAAGGAGATTTTTGTTAATGGTACTTCGAGCTTGGAACGAACGTAAAGAGATTAAATATATTTCTTTATTTTGGGTTTTCATACAACATAGAAAAATCAAATTATTACTGTATTTATTCACCTTTTTACGTCCACTCCCACCAAAATGTCATGCTTAAGACATGAAAATTGGACGGCATACATGTTACGTACTTTTTTCATAGCTAGTATGTTGATGATCCATAAATTCATAGGCGGATTCAGGATTTAAACTTTATGGGCTCAACTTTTTTATGATTTTAGCATTTAAACTATTATATTTTTGAAATTATGAGTTCATATCTACTATTTTTTCAATTTAAATGAAGTTTTACATATAAAGTTTTACTCCGCATAAAAAATTATGGGTTCAATCAAACTCGTAAGTAATATACACTTTTTTTTTCTTTTGAAAATTGTCCGCAATCATGTTCTTATATATCTCTACTGGTAAAGCATCTATTCACACGTTTGTGGTTGCATACTCAACGACTAAACTCATCATATTATTTATCATTCTTGATTCACAGGGGCAGATATAAAAAGGATACATAATTATGAGGACGCTTGTTGTGCTTGTATTAGTTATGTTGGTGATAACTTCAACCTTGGCCACGAGCAGGAACTCAGCCGATAATGGTTTCGGGCAGGGGGAAAGCAGCAACGTGAATAATCACCATTATATACCAAGGCAAGACTTCAACAATGGTAATGGAGGTGATGTTCCTAAAGAAGGACATGATACAGATGCTGGCAAGTTCTAAAAGTAACCTAGTATACCTTGTATATATGCATGGTATAACTGTAGTAAATATGAATAAAGGGTAAACTTTCATGCATATATGCTCCTGTTTTGTTAAGTAAAGTGGGTAGTGGTTATTTAACGTTCCCGTCTTTGTTTCCTGTAGTGAAATATGTTGTTGTTTTCACGTTGAGGTTTTGTCTATATAACTACAGTAACACTTTTCTATGATGGTCATCTTTTATAACGGTACTTTATTATAATTTCTTTGAAACCGATTGTTCATGTATGTTATACTGTATTGTTCATGTTATAATATATTTCTTTATTACATTATTTTACTATAGCAGACAAAAAATATATGGATAAATTACATTATTATAAAGAAGTTTGACTATATATATATAGAAGTAAAAAGTTTGTATCAGTTTATTTTATGGAAAATGGATTAAAGTACCCCTATTATATGGTAAACGCTTTATAAAAATCTTCTGTCCATCTATCCATCTGAAAATATATAGGACATTAATTCTATTTTTAAATTATCGCGACTAACGGGACTCCATGTGGGTATCTAGTTAAATGATGTGTCGTTCTTTCATTTGTCCGCGTGACTCAGTGGGGCTGACATCGTATTTGGGTATTTTTCGACTCATTTTACCCTATACCCACTCTTTAACCCGATACCCGTATATTTTCCTCGTCTTCTTCCCCAATTTAATACTTAGGTCATCAGGTTGCTTACCCGGTTCTTCTTCCCCAAACTTTCTTTTTTTCAACTAATTAAATCTTGTCTTTTTCCTTCGAATCTTGTGGTTGGCTGTAAAAGTTCCGCCTTTATTGAATAACAAAAAATTCAAATGTCTAAAAATTTTGCTTTTTCTGGTTCGGCACATCGTTGTAGGTGTGGTTTAATTGCAAATTATTTTGTGGCTAAGAATCATTTGAGCAGTGGTCGTCGATTCTACAAATGCTCTCGTTTCAATGAGGAAGCTTCATATGGTTTGTGGGAATAGCGAGATGAAGAGAATCCACCACATGTGATGATGTTAATCCATAAAATGAATACTTCACTGAAATCAGTGGAAGTTGAAAGAAATTATCTGAAGAAGATGATTAACTTGAAAGATGTTGTTTCTGTTGAAAGACTGAAAATGAAGAAAAAAATAGAAGAGGTGGAGGGAGTTAATAGGTCGCTATGATGGACGATAAACTACAAAATATAAAGTTATTTATTGTATTTTCTTATGCTGTCTTTGTATTGGTGCTAGTTTTCAAGATGATATAGCATAGTTAGGTTATTATGTAATTCTATCAATTTTGTAATTTGCAGATGTTTATGTATTAGGTTCAGATGTTGTAATTCTGCAGATGCTGTAATGCTGCATTTGTAGTGGTTCTTTGTTGGTATGAAATGAATTTTTTCACCATTCTCTGCACTCTCATACAATATTTTGCATATACGGACAATCACAATAACAAAAAAAACATCTCGTATAGATAGACAAGAAGAACATTGCCATTAATCGAGTAGCAAATATATATTATTTCAAGATTTAAACCCAACAAAATATTGCTATTAGACAAGTAAATGTGTGATCCAAAAACCTGTACCACTCTCACAATATTTACTTGTCTAAAAACCTAGAACATAAACAAACATCATGTAACTCAAACAGTCATGCAAAAAAAAGGGTTCTAATGTATATTACATTCATCATTTCTTGACACACTACTCCCCTTGCCCCTCCCCTTGCCTCTTCTAGCTTTAACTTTGCCTATCCTTGTCTCTTTCATACGAACAGTTGAGTTGTTGTCATTGTCTCCTTACTTTTCTAGGAGTATGGCAGTTTCGTTGGTTGTGAGCTACCAGTGTTGTCACGACCCATAATCCACTAAGGGTCGTGGTGACGTCAGACACCGCTATCAGGCAAGCCAACAAAAATACTTGATTAAATTTCAACTTTAGTACTTGTTTAAAATCATTTTTTCTCTATAAAACAAATAACGAATAATGAAATTTACAGGAATAACTACGAGGTCTTCTACAAACTAAATATTGAATAATCCGAAAATCATCCCAGAACCCGGTGTCACAAGTGCATGAGCATTTACTAAGAAGGAAATAAAATACAACATGCGTTCGGAATACAGCGGAAAGAAAATAAATACAGTATACCGGAAGTGACTATACTAGTTGCGAGATGCCTCGAATAATGCAACTCGTCTAGTTCCACAATCATCTGTGCTGCTACGCTCAGTAGGCCACTAATAACACATAAGCATGTACAATAAAAATACATAGAAGTGTATTATGAGTACAAAGAAACAACTTGTACTCAATAAGTATCTTGTCTAATCTCGAAGAGGTAAAGACGAGAGGTCGACTTCGACACTTACTAAGGGTCCAATGATATGGTGTCAATAATATATTAAATCGTGGACTTTTATAGACATGATTTTTAATCCGATATAAGGAACAAGTACACCATTATTACTTTTATAGAAAATTTCCAAAATTTCTTTTTATTATTTATCCAAATATTCTCAAGCCATGAAGAGACAATAGCTACTTGAATAAGTTCAAGGCAACAATATAAGCATGCGCAAATCATGCTGAGGCGTATGACCCGCTCCAACAGAAAATAAATTATTCACTGCTGAGGGTCGAACGACACGAACCATAGATGCATCTATTATCCCGCTCGCAAATCATACATGCGACACGATCAAATATAAATAAACACAATAATCGGTCAATCAAGAATTCATTAGGGAGCAATTATCCCAAGGAAATCCAATTCTCTTTTAAAAATTCAAGAAAATAAAGATTAATCTTTTTAGAAATTCATTTACTAATTCGATGTGATTTAAGAAATTCAAAGTATCAATAGGTTCACAAATAAGCCAAGTATAAAATGATTTTGGGTCCTAACTACCCGGACAGTAGTATAATAGTAGCTATGCACGGACTCTCGTCACCTCGTTCGTATGTAGCCCCCACAATTAGGAGCACATAACTAATTATTTCACCTATGGGGATAATTCCCTCTTACAAGGTTAGAAAGGAGACTCACGTCGCTCCGAATCCTGTATTCCAATTCAAGAACACGCTCAAACCTCCACATTTGGAGCCAAACACTCCAAAACTATCCAAATAGGGTAAGAACTAGTCAATACATGCTCAAAAGTTCATATTCTAATTATTAAGTCAATTTTCCAACTTTAAATGCAAGGTTCCTAATATTCATTCCCCGGGCACACGCGCCCGTATTCCGGAATTTTTGAAGAAAATTGTAACCCATAACCTACAGATTAAGAATATATGATTTTTACTTCATTCCCTAATAATTTTCGTGGTTAAATCTCGTTTTTACTAAATTCTAGGTTTTTCATCCAAAACCCTTGATTTTCCTTAATTTTCACATGTTAAATCTACCCATAATCTATGTGTTTAACTTATGATGTGTAAAAATTACTTACCTCTTTGATGATGAAGGAATCCCTCCTCAAATGCTCTAAAAATTTGTCTAAGGCCAGTGGCAAATGAAGGAAATGGGCTAAGTCTCGGAATAAAAATCCACAGCTCCAAACGCAGAAATCGCATTTGCGACTCTAGGCTCGCAATTGCGATATCGCATTTGCGACAATTGTATTGCAAATGCAAAGCCTAGCCCACCATGTCCTGGTCGTACTTGCGACAATATCCTTCGTAATTGCGAAGGTGACAGCCTCGCAAAATCGATCCCTCTTCGCAAAAGCAAACTTTCCCCTAGAGGGCCAGGCTCGCAAATGCGAACAGAAATTCGCAAATGTGAGGTCGCATTTGCAACCAATACATCGCAAATGTGATCATACCATTACCAGCAATCCTATTACTCACTCTGAAGCTATCTCGAATGACATCCGAGCCCCCGGGGCTCCAATCTATACGCCCGCACAAATCTAATAACATAACAGGGACTTGCTCGAAGTCTCAAATCACATCAAACAACGCTAGAACCATGAATCGCGCCCCAATACAAGCTTAATGAACTTTGAAATTTCCGACCTCTACTTTTGATGTTTAAACCTATCAAATCACGTCCGATTGACCTCAAATTTTGCACACAAGTCATATTCGACATTACGGACCTACTCTAACTTCTCAAAAACCTTCAAGTTTCTATCTTTAGCCAAATGACTCCAAAATGACCTACGGACCTCCGAATTCACTTCCGATCGTGCTCCCAACTCCACAATCACCATACAGAGCTAATAACAGACCTGGAATCCCAAACAAACATCGATAACACTAAAATGCACTTCAAGCCAAACTTCTGAGATTTCTTCCAAAATGCTAACTTCCACAATAGGTAGCAAAATGCTCTCGGGTAATCTAAAACCCGATCCGAGCATACGCCCAAGTCCAAAATCATCATACGAACCTGCTGGAACCTTCAGATCCGATTCCAAGGTTGTTTACTCTAAAATCCAATTTTAGTTAATTCTTTCAACTTGAAGCTTCCGCAAATGAGAATTCTCTTTCCAAATCAACTTTGAACTTCCCGAAATTCAATTCCGACCACACGTACAAGTCATAATACCTGAAATGAAGCTGCTCATGGTCTTTGACTACAGAACGATGTACTAGAGCTCAAAACGACCGGTCAGGTCATTACAGTCTCTCCCACTTAAGCATATGTTTGCCCTCGAACGTGCTGAGAACTACACTGTAGTAGTTTGAAATCACTTTTTAACACCTCATGCACCTTCCCGTGCTACCACAACCCAGTTGAGCACAGTAGCTCGATCAATTCTGAAGATATTTATTCAAGCAAATAATCCTTAGAGCCAAATTCCAACATCTAGAATTCTATGCCAGACTGTTTCCAATTTACGCTCATCATATCAATAGCTACACGCAGTACCAATATGTGACTGCATACCTTAGCTGAATTCACACCTTGCACCTTTTTACTCATAGGACCACCATAACATCCTCTAAGCACAATAGTCGAAATTCCACGAACCTGACGTTCCCATTGCACCATATGAAATACATAGGCCCCACTATAACTCTTACAATACCTCCACGATAGAGGAGATGTGTAGAAATTCATAATCACTGGCGAAACAACAATTCATTAGGTATATACTCCTGGCAAGAACTATCATCTCATTTTGAACTAAAAATGGTTTTAGCTCCTTAACATACTTCATTTTTTCAGATTGCACTGATCTCGAATTCAATGATCTCGTCTCACCCAGTATGAACTGCTCTGGCAATAAGCCACCCCAAACATGATCAAAAACCTCAAATGATGCCGCAATGTGCTGATAAGCCACCAGTTCGAACGTGATATAAAAGAAGAAAATGAACTATGGAAGGAAGTACTCAACTCACGCTCTAATACGGATTTTCATTAGAAAATAGGAAGCAAGGCATACAAAAATAACATGTAGAAAACTATACTCAATATCACACTATTGCGGCGCGCAACCTGATCCAAATAACATACCCATGGCAGCGTGCCATTCGATCCCCACATAGGATTCACATCATATGATACACATCGAGCTAAATTGGTCATTTCAATAAAATACCGAATATTGGTCACAAGCACACTAAGCACATAATACCATTTCCCTGGGAAGATATATAGCGCCACAACCTACAAACTCAAGAAAAACTTAGGTGCGATATATGATCTGAATCTCAACAGCCATCCTACTCATATAACATCATCTCTACATGAAAACTCAACACATAAGAAATTCACCAAGCCGTCCCACAACTCGTATGATGCAATACATCATTACGCGAAATAGCCGACGATAAAATAACACCCCAACTACCTTTCCATAAGGTGTACTTTATTGAAATGAACATCTCTGGCCTGATACAGATCCCATATTCACATTCAAATCCCTCCATCGACCTCAAGTCGATCCTGATCGCACCAAACTAGACCAATAACCCATCAAAGGTCCACACTAATTCCCTCTTCTCATGACGCATAAGAACAACCATCACAACCGGAGTAATAATCCAATGTCCATAACTCAATAAATCAAGTTCCCTCCAGGAATCAATTCCCAAATCAACGATATCACCACAATCTTCATGCTTGGTTTAAATCTTAATCAATCAAGTGACTACATGCCACAATTATATAATCTCCCTGTGGGACACGCTCCCATAACCTACCATAACAAATAACTGGGTCGTACCTCCAAACCACCGGCTGCACTAATGCTGAAAAGCGACCAAGAATCATTAACCAGGATACAAAGACTTCTTTTCACAAAACACCAATCTCAGGTGACGCTGAAGACAATATTAGCTTACCTTAAACATCAAAACTCCTTTCCTGCTCATCCGAGCCCGTGACATCCTTGACAACACCGAACTGCAACCTTGATCTTCACTTAAAATTCCATACCACTCGATACACCCAACATGCCAATATACTATAGAACACGTTTTTAATCATAGCTTCGGAACCACCATTTGATTAACACTTTATCATATAAAACTTTTCATATCTCACTTCAGGAGGACCCCAGCAATATACGGTGAATTCTCATAACTGTAGAATATGTAAAACCCTAAGTAGTGGTCCAAACCACCATAGCCCTTCCGAAATTCACCCCTACATAACAGGCCAGAACAGATGAATACTTTCTCAATAGCACCAATTACGGCAGCCGACAAGCCTCACATGTGCCATTACAATACATTTGCATAACTCGATCACGCTGAAGGAACCGATCACTACCAGCAATATGCCAATTTGACTATGGCTAACCAATCCATCTTCTTCCAATTTATCCTTGTTTTCCATAGAAACAATAACAACTCCATTCAACCCTAACACACTCCATCCGCACTCACCCCGAGTGACCTTGAATCAAGAGGCCATGTTGTCTCAAATCCCACGAACCATTTTATACGTCCTTTGCGTGGACATTTTCACCCTCAAGTGATATGTCCATTCTGATGATCCGTATACGAATCTAGTATCTTTTCTCATATTCCTCCCAAATGCTATACTGCATGTCAAAACATCATAGAAAATTTTGGGCCTCTTCTCATAAGCTGCTGCAAAATCTTTACTCTTAACTGTATTTGTAGGCTCGAAATTATTAGGCACCACTCTTTACCCTTTTGAATCTGTTAGGACCGTTGTTGAGAGCCACCAGCTCAGATGGTGACGACCCGATCGGTATTCTTAAGAATTAGCGCACTGATCCCCTAATAACTGATTTTTCTAAGTTTATTTATGCTAATTTGATTTGTCGGGACGTACGATTTTGGGCTTCGATGAGTTTTGGGACACTTAGTCCCTAATTAAGAGCTTAAGTATTGGAAAGTTGTCCATAGTCGAAACAGTTTGAAGATGGCCTCGAAATGGAAATATGATGGTTTCGTTATCTTCTTTAGCTGATTTCGGGGTTAGGAGCATGTTCGGATTGTATTTTGGATGTCCGTAGCTAATTTAGGCTTGAAATGCCGAAATTTGAATTTCGGATGTTTCCGGCTCGATAGTGAGATTTTGATTCGAGGGTCGGAATGGAATTCCAAAAGTTTCTATAGCTTAGTTATGTCATTTAGGATGTGTGTGAAAATTTTCAAGTCATTCGGACGTGGTTTGAATGGGTTTTTGATCAAAAACGTATTTCAGAAGTTTTTAGAAAACTTAAACTTGAATTCGACGTGAATGGATGGATTTAGTATTGTTTGAGGTGTTGTGATGATTGGAACAAGTTTGAATGAGGTTTTAGGATGTGTTGGTGTTTTTGGTTGAGATCTTGGGGGCATCGGGTGTGTTTCGGATGCTCAACGGGTCATTTTTGGAACTTATAAAATTGCAGAAAGTCTAGTATCTGGTATCCTTATATGCGATCGCAATAGTGGCACTACAATCGCATAAGGTTGTTAGTAAGGAGGAAAAATCATTCTATGCAATCGCAAGGAGTGGTCTGCGATCGCGAAGTGTAAGAGACCAAAGTAGTGCGGTCGCGTGAGGATGCAGATGAACGCATAGTGCGGACGCGCGTGGCATTGGGTCGAGTGTTTACTCTATACGAACACGGTTGGGTGTATGCGATCGCGTAGAGGGATGAGAGCCAGATCTATGCAAACGCCTATGTGGGACCACGATCGGAGAGAAGGATTTTATTAAGCCACTGGTCAGTATTTTAAAGCTCACTCCGCGACCCTTCTTCATTTTTCCACCATTTTTGAAAGGGATTGGAGCTTTTGAAGACAATTTTTTAGGGAACTAAAGAGGAATCACTTGGGGGTAACATTTGTGATTTCATAACTTGTTATGTGATTAAGTACCTAATTAATTGTGAAAATTTTGGGAAAAATGGGTAATTAGGTCTTGAGATTAAGAGGCCTTTAAGTGAATATTTGAGGGGTCATTTGGACTCCGATTTTTGTTATGCAAAGACTCGTGAGAGTACGAGGTTTCTGAAAATGTTAATTTCACCCGATTCCAAGATGTTGGCCTGAGGGCCATTTTGGTTATTTTACCTAATTTTGCGTCTTAGCTTTGAATTTAATTGTAGAATCAGTTATTTACGATATGTAATTAAATTGAACAGATTTGGTCCATTTGGAGTCAAATACTCATGGCAAAGGCGTGGTTTCTAGCTGATTTGAGCCGATTCGAGGTAAGTGGCTTGTCCACCCTTGTGTGGGGACCTTCCCCTTAGAATATGGTAATTGGTAATTGAGTGCCTTGTACGTGCGGTGACGAACGCGTACGTGAGCTAATTGTTGAAAATCCGGTTTTGCTTTAAGTATTTAAAACTGAGTTCTTTCTTACCTGATTTATTATACTTGCAAATCTTAGCCTGTTGTTGGTTAGTGAAAAATGTCTAGTTGATTTAAAATCGTCTATTTGCTAAATTGCCTTGGTTGCATCACATGAAGTATGTTAGGCTAGAATTACTTGTTGCCTTGGTATGAAATTTCATTTCTAAAAATCTCCTTGCTATTGTTGTGTCTTTACATTGGGGCTACGGATGTGGGATTGCGGTAGCTCCCTCTTGTCCGTTTACTTTGGGACTGTGGGTTAGATTCCTGATAGAACCCACTGCATATTACTTTGGGACTGCGGGTTCGATACCCGTTAGATCACCCTACATCTTTACTTTGGGGCTGTGGGTCAAATTCCTAATAGACCCCCCCTGCACATTTACTTTGGGACTGCGGGTTCGATTCCCGATAGATATCCCTCCATCTTTACTTTTTGGACTATGGGTTAGATTCCCGATAGATCCCCCTGCACATTTACTTTGGGACTGTGGGTTAAATTCCCGATAGATTCCCCTGCACATGGTGCATTTCCGTAGTTTTATATAACTGTACAGGGAGATCTACCAGGAATCTAACCCGCATTCTCAAAGTAAATGTGAGTGGGGATATACCGGGAATCTAAACCGCAGTCCCAAAGTAAATGTGCATGGGGATCTACCGCAAATCTATCATGTAATCCCAAAGTAAACAGACAAAGGGGAACTACCGGAATCCCACATCCGTATTCCTTATGTAAATACGCAGCAACAACAAGAAGATATTCAGAAATGGAATTTCATATCAAGGAAACAGCTAATTCTAGCCAAACATGCTTCATATAGTGCAATCAAGGAAATTTAAGCAAATACGTAATCTAAATCAATGAAACATGTTTTTCTAACTAACAACATTCTAAATTTGCTAGCATAGTGAAGCAGGAATGGAACATGCTAATGAATACTTTAAGAAAAACTCGGTTTCCAACAATATGCACAAGTACGCTCCCGTCACCTCATGCACAAAGGAATTCAATTACAGAATATACCAATCCTAAGGGGAAGGTCCTCCACACAAGGTTAGACAAGCCATTTACCTCGAACAATGCTCAAATCAATGTGAAACCACACATTTGCCACGAGTATCGGACTCCAAATGGACCAAATCTCTTTATATTCAATTGCATATTGTAAATACCACTTCAAGTAACTGATTCTACAATTAAAATCTAAGATATTACGCAAAATTACGTAAAACTGACGAAAATTCCCCTCAGATCCACGTCTCGGAATCTGGTGAAAGTTACATTTTCAGAAATCTCGTACTCTCATGAGTCTATTCACAGGAAAAACACTGAAATCGGAGTCCAAATGACCCCTCAAATCTTCATTTAAAGGTTTCTTAAACTCAAACCCTAATTACCCCCTTTTCCCAAATTTCTCACCGTTATTTATGTCTTTAATCATTTGAAAACGAATTATAAGGTGAAGAACGTTACCTCCAAGTGATTCCCCTTTGTTTTCCTTAAAAAAAAACCTTTTTGAAGCTTTAAACCAGGATGAAAATGGTAGAAGAATGGCTAAAATTTCGCAAAGACAACTATTTATATATTCTGCCCAGTGACTTTCGCACTTGCGGCTTCGAGACCGCATCTATGGTCCCGCTTCTGCAGATAACACGTCGCATCTGCGACACTCATTAAAAAGCCAGCTTCCGCATCTGCGGACCTCTAACTGCATGAGCGGTTCTGCTTTTGCGAGCCTCACAAGGTATCTGCGGTTTCTAAAGTATCAATCCAAAACTACTTCTGCAACCCTCTAGCCGCAACTCGGTCCCCAAACCGCATATGCAAAAATACCAGAAGAACAGTTGTTGGACAACTTCAATCCCAAAAGTTTCCTCCGTTAACCATCCGAATTTATCCCGAGTCCCCCGGGACCTTAACCAAAGGCACCAATATCATCTAATATCTTATTCAAACTTGTACTAATCCTTAAAACAACTAAAACACCTCGGAACCTCAGATTAATCAAGGATTTAAGCCTAAGAACTCTAAATTTCCCAATAATACGGTATCGATCAAAAACCTAACAAAAACCACCTCCGAATAACCTGAAATTTTGCACTCACATCCCAAATGACATGAAGGAACTATTGCAACTCTCGAAATTTTATTTTGACTCTCAGATCAAAATCTCATTATCGTACAGGAAACTTTACAATTTTAACCTTCAGCATCTCAAGCTTAAATTAGCTACGGACCTCCACAACACACTCTGAACATGCTCCCAACCCCAAAATACCCAACGGATCTAACGGAACCATCAGGTTTCCATTCTGAGGCTGTCTTCACACGGTTCCAACCTCGGTCAAATTTTCCAATCCTTAAGCTCTCATTTAGGGACTAAGTGTCCCAAAACTCTTCGAAACTCAAAAACGAACCTCCCAGCAAATCAAATTAGCAGAAACAAACTTAGGGAAGACAATTAATAGGGGATCGGGGCATTAGTTCTTAAGAATACCGGCCGTGTCGTCACATTCTCCTACACTTAAACATTTGTTCGTCCTCTAACAAGCATAGAGATGTACCTGAAGTAGTGAAAAGATGAGGGTAGCGGCTTCGCATATCCTGCTCGATCTTCAAGGTCGCCTCCTCGACTGGCTGACCCCGCCACTGAACCTTCACTAATGCAATGTTCTTTCATCTTAGATTTCTAACATGTTTGTCCAATATTGCCACTAGCTTCTCAACATAGGATAGATCCTTTTCCAATTGGCTTGAGCTGAAATCCAACACATGCGACGGATCACCATTTATCTCCAAAGCATCAAAACGAGAAATATCATATGAACTCCTGCCAGATTGGGAGGTAAGGCAAGCTCATATACAACCTCCCCAACTTGCCTCAATATCTTAAAAGTCCCAATAAGTCTCGGACTCAACCTCCCTTTCTTCCCAAATCTCATAACGCCTTTCATAGGCGGAGCAGAACTCGCTCTCCAACCAAATAGGAAACATCACAAACCTTCCGGTCTGCATAGATCTTCTGTCTAGATTGGGATGTACGGAGTCTATCCTGAATCACCTTAACTCTCTCCAAAGCATCCTGAACTAAGTTTGTGGCCAGTAATCTAGCCCCACTCGACTCAAACCAACCCACCGAAGACCTACACCTCCTACCATATAAAACCTCGTATGGCGCCATCTGAATACTAGACTAATAACTAGTGTTGTAACCAAACTCCGCCAATGGCAAAAGCTGATCCAAAACCCTCCAAACTCAATCACACATGCACAGAGCATATCCTCAAGAATCTAAATAGTGCGCTAGGGCTGTCCGTCCGTTTGAGGATGAAATGTTATGCTCAACTACACCCGAGTACCTAAAATATGTCGTACGGCTCTCGAGAATCGCGATGTGAACTAAGTACATCTGTCTAAAATGACGAAAACTAGAATACCATGCAGACAGATAATCTCCCAGATAAAATCTTCGCTAAGCGCTCCGAAGAATAAGTATTACACATAGGAATGAAATGAGCGGACTTGGCCAGCTGATCCATAATACCCCAAATGACATCGAACTTCTTCAAAGTCCATGGGAGCCTAGATACGAAGTCCATGGTGATCTGCTCTCACTTCCACTTCGAAATATCTATCTGCTAACGCAGTCCACCTGGCTTCTGGTGCTCAAATTTTACCGGCTGATAGTTGAGGCACCGAGCTAGAAACCCAACTATATCATTCTTCATCCGCCTCCAACAATACTGCTGCCTCATGTCGTGATACATCTTTGCGACACCCGGATGAATGGGATATTTGGAACTGTAAGCCTCCTATAGAATTAGCTCCTAAAGCCCATCGGCATTGGGTACACAAACCCAACCCTGCATCCTTAATACTACGTCCTCACTAATGATCACGTCTCTGGCATCACCATGCTAAACCTTGTCCTTAAGGACAAGAAAATAAGGGTCATCATATTGTCGCTCCCTGATACGATCAAATAAGGAAGACCGAGAAACCACACAATCTAGAACCCAACTAGATTCTGAAGGATTCATTGCCATAGGCCTCCCTGATACTGCTAGATAAGCCAAACTCCCCAAACTCTCTATACGGCGACTCAAAGCATCGTCCACCATATTGGCATTGTCTGGGTGATACAAAATAGTAATGCCATAATCCTTTAGCAAATCTAACCACCTTCTCTGGCGAAAATTTAGATCCTTTTGCTTAAACTAATGCTGCAAGCTCCGATGATCAATATAAATCTCACAAGGAACACCGTATAAATAATGGCGCCAAATCTTCAGGGCGTGAACAATAGCAACTAACTCGAGATCATGGACAAGATAATTCTTCTCATGTATCTTTAACTATCTGGACGCATAGGCAATCTCCCTATCGTCCTACATCAAAATAGACAGTACAAGACACTGAACCTGAAGGCAATATCAAAATTAGGGCCGTAGTCAGAGCTGTCTTGAGCTTCTGAAAGCTCGCCTCACACTCTTCCGACTGCTGGAACATAGCACCCTTCTAGATCAGTGTAGTCATAGGGGCTGCAGTCGATGATAACCCCTGCCCAAAACGACGGTAGTAACCCGCCAAACAAAGGAAACTGCGGATCTCTATAGCTGAGAATGGTCGGGGCCAACTCTGCAGTACTTCTTCCTTCTTCCGATCCACCTAAATACCCTCACTCAATACTACATGGCCTAAGAAAGTAATAGAATCCAACAAAAACTCACATTTTGAAAACTTTGCACGTAACTTCTTTTCCCTCAGAGTCCGAAGAATTGTCCTCATGTGCTACTCATGATCTTCCCAAATCGAGGAATATACCCAAATGTCATCAGTAAAGACAATGACAAAAGAGTCAAGATATAGCCAGAATACGATGTGCATCAAATGCATAAAAGTTGTTGGGGCATTGGTCAACTCAGAAAACATAACAAGGAACTCGTAATGCCTATCTCGAGTCCTGAAAGTAGTCTTCAGGATATCTGGCTCCCGAATATTAAAGTGATTGTAACCTGAGCATAAATCAATCTTAGAAAACACGCGTGCGCTCTGAAGACGGTCAAACAAATCATAAATACAAGGCAAAGGATAGTGATTCTTCACTGTAACCTTGTTCAACTGGCGGTAATCAATACACATAAGCATAGAACCATCATTTTTCTTCGCAAACAAGACAGGAGCAACCCAAGGTGAAACACTGGGTCGAATAAAACCCTTATGAAGCAATTCCTGTAACTGGTCCTTCAACTCCCTCAACTCAGGAGGGGCCATACGATACATGGGAATAGAAATGGGTTGAGTGCCCGGCAATAGATCAATGCCTAAATATCTCTATCAGGCGGCATGCTCGAAAGATCAGCTAGAAATACATCAGGATAATAAACCGCACTACTGGGACTGAATCGACTCAAGGGATATCAATACTGATATCTCTCACATAAGAAAACTATGAGTCACACCCCTTCTCAACCATACGTTGAGCCTTAAGGAAAGAAATAACTCTACTGAGAATATGATCTAAGGTAACCCTCCACTCAACACGCAGTACACCTGGCATAGCCACCGTCACGGATTTGGCGTGACAATCAAGACTAGCATAATGGGGCGACAACCAGTACATGCCTAAGATAATATCAAAATCAACCATGCTGAGTAACAACAAATCTGCTCTAGTCTCAAAACCACGGATAATAACCAAACACGACTGATAAACACGGTCCACAACAAGTGAATCTCCCAATTGAGTAGAAACATAAATAGGGGAACTCAAATAATCCCGTGATACACCCAAATACGGAACAAATAAGAAGACACGTAAGAATAAGTGGAACCTGGATCGAATAAAGTAGATGTATCTCTGTGACAAACCAGTATAATACTTGTGATGACAGAATCAGAGGGAACCGCCTTGGTACGAGCAAGAATTGCATTGTATCAAGTCTAGCCTCCCTCTCTATGGCGACCTTAGCATCCCTGATCTCCACATCTAGCTAGATGAGCAGGTGGGGTAGCAATTGGAGATGGGACCATGGCCTGAGAACTCTGCAGGGCACACTGTGGCTGAGAAGTCTGTGGAGGTGCACTCCTCCTAAGTCTGGGGCAATCCTTCACCTGTAGCGTGTGCCACCACACTCGAAACAAGCTCTGGGAGGACGTGGTGGCTGTGACTGGCTCGGGCCAGGTCTGCTGTACTAACATATGAAAGCACCTCGCGTAGGATGCGCGCTGCAAACCAAAGGTATATAATAAGGCTGCTGAGATCTAGGAGGAGCTAGAGCACAACTGGCTGCTGGAAGAGCCGAATAAATAGGGAGGCTCATATAAACCCTACCATGACGACCTGCAGCTGGGGTGTGGTCACCAGAATAATGGCTCAACTCTCAAGGCCTCTTGGCCTCCCTCTCCTTTCTCTCCCTAGCATGCATACCCTCAATCCTCCTAACAATGCTCACCACTGCTGATAAGAAATGTACATCTCCAACTCACGAGCTATGCTAGATCTGATGCTGGGAATAAGGCCCTCAATAAACTGGCGAACCCTCTCGTGTACAGTAGAAACCAAGCTGGTGCATGCCTAGCCTAACTGGTTAAACGAACAACATACTCTGAAACTGTCATAGCACCCTGGCACAAATGCTCAAACTCTACGTGACATGTGCTCCTGAAGCCTGAGGAACATACTCTCTCAGGAACAGATCTGAAAAATGAGCCCAAGTTAGTGAAGCAGCCTCATCTACGCTATCTAACTCATAGGTGCGCCACCACTCATAGGCGACCCTCGAATTTAGAAGGTAGTGAAAGAAACCCTGCTAGATCCTTAGATACCTACGGTACAAAGAATGCGGTAACACTCATCAAAAAATCCCATATCACTGAATATGGGAGGCTTGTACTTTTTGAACCTCTCAAGCCTTAGCTGCTCATGCTCGGAGGCCACTACCTTCTCCTCGGGCGGAACTGGCACTGCAGGCGGTACAAAATAATCTTGGGAGCCTATTCCACATGCACTCGCAGCTTAGGAGTGCGGACGACGGGAGTCTGTGCTCCTCCCCTAGCCTAGAATGTGGCTGCAGCAAGGGGAAACAACCCTGCCTGACCCAAAGTGGTGTAGATATTCATGAACTATGCCAGAGTCTCCTAAAGAACTGGAGTGTAGTAGCAGTAGTAGGCGTATTAGGTGCCTGGACTCCGACTAGAACTGCTGGTGGTACCTCGTTGGCAGCTCGCGCAGGTGCTCTGGCTTCACCACGTGCGCGTCAGAGGCCGGGATCATCTCGAGTAGCACGTGTCTTCACCATCTGTGAGAGAATAGAAGACGGAAGTTTAGAATTATGATGTCAAAATATCACACGAGAAGGAAATTAAATAAAGTGGAATTTTCCTAAAAGTTACATAGCCTCTCGTAGATAAGTATAGACGTCTGCGCACCGATCAGCAAGACTCTAATAAACCAGTCTGTGTTCCATGACTCTTATGAACTAGAACTCTGATAATAACTTGTCACGATCCTAGTTCACTCTCTGTGAACAAGTCGTGACGGCACCTAATCTCTACGACTAGGTAAGCCTAGCAAGTGCAGAAAATATATTGAAACTTGCGGAAATATAAATTTAAAATCGAGAATAACTAAAAGTAACGGTATATGAAATGCCGCTCACCATATAGAGCACAATGTCTCAAAACTTCTACAACACTGACCCAAAACTCGAAAACTCACGGGAACACAAGCTGAATGAAATATAGTAAAATTCTCTCACTCCGGAATGTCTACATCTAACAGTATTAGGGAAGAGCTAACACTACAAGATAGAATAAAGATGGATACTCTTCAGTCTGCGGACGCGGCAGATGTACCTCGAATTCTCCAAAAGCTCTCTTGCCTCAAGGATAGTAAGCATGTGCAGAGATACCTGAATTTGCACATGAAAAACATACGTAGAAAGGGCATGAATACACCACAGCCTTACTCAGTAAGTGCCTAGCCTAACCTCGATCGGGTAATGGCGGGAAAGATTAGGGCCCTACTGAGGTTAATCATAATATAAAGATTTAACAGTGTGGACCAAGCGGTATAAATAAGTACAGTAGTGGAATAAAACAGTTCATACAAGGCAACAAAAAATGTGGAAAAGAACAAAGTAAACACGAGAATAAGAAGAGCTCAATACCAATAGTAACAACGAGGATCTCCTAGGATACTGTAGTCTCTTTTACAACGGTCTACTGGATCGTCCGGGATAGCGTCTCGTAGTCTAACTATCAATGCGTGGGCATCTACCGAAATCCCGATCCGTAGTCCAAAAATTAAATATTCAGTACTGTGGGAATCTACCGGGTGCATTCCCGTAGTTCCATATAACTGTGCAAGGCAGTCCCTAAGTAAATGTATAGTATGATCAACCGAAAATGTAACCCGGAGTCTCAAAGTAAATGTACATGGGGATCTACTGGAATCTTACCCGTAGTCCTAAAGTAAACAGACAAAGGGGAGCTACCGAAATCCCACATCCGTAGTCCCAATATAAATACGCAACAACAGCAAGAAGATATTCAGAAATGGAATTTCATATCAAAGCAACAGGTAATTCTAGCCTAACATGTTTCGTGTAGTGCAATCAAAAGGCAATTTAAGTAAATAGGTAATCTAAGTCAACTAAACATGTTTTTCTAACTAATAACATGCTAAATTTGCAAGTATAGTGAAGCATGAACGGAACATGCTAATGAATACATTAAGAAAAATCGAGTTTCCAACAATTTTCACAAGTACGCGCTTGTCACCTCATGCACAAGTCAATTCAGCTACCAAACGTACCAATCATAAGGGGAAGGTCACCCGTATAAGGTTAGAAAAGCCACTTACCTCAAACAATTCTCAAATCAACGGGAAACCACGCATTTGCCACGAGTATCCGAGTCCAAATGGACCAAATCTCTTTAAATTCAATTGCATATTATAAAAAACACTTCAAGTAACTGATTCTACAATTAAAATCTAGGTCATTGCGCAAAATTACGTAAAATAACCAAAATGCCCCTCAGGTCCACGTCTCGGAATCTGGTGAAATTGACATTTTCAGAAACCTCGTACTCTCACAAGTATATACATACCAAGAAGACTGAAATCGAAGTCCAAATGACCCTCAAATATTCATTTAAAGGTCTCTTAAACTCAAGCCCTAATTACCCTTTTCCCCCAAATATCGCGTAGTTATTTAGGTCTTTAATCATTTGAAAATGAATTCTAAGGTCAAGAACGTTACCTCCAAGTGATTCCCCTTTGTTTTCCTTAGAAACCCCTTTTAGAGCTTCAAACCAAGATGAAAATGGTGGAAGAATGACTAAAATTTTGCAAAGACAACTATTTATAGATTCTGCCCAGTGACTTTCACATTTGCGGCTTCGGGACCAATTCTGTGGTCCCATTTCTGCAGATAACACGTCGCATCTGCGACTCTCATTAAAAAGTCAGCTTCCGCATCTGCGGACCTCTAACTGCATGAGCGGTTTTGCTTTTGCGAGCCTCACACCGCATCTGCGATTACTGAAGAATCGACCCAAAACCACTGATGCGGCCCTATATCCGCTTCTGCAGCACCGCATCTGTGATCCCCAAACTGTAGATGCGAAAATTTCAGAAGAACAGCTGCTGCACAACTTCAACTCCATAATTTTCCTCCGTTAAGTATCCAAATTCATCTTGAGGCCCCCGGGACCTCAACCAAAGTCAGCAATATCACCTAATATCTCATTCAAACTTGTACCAATCCATAAAAACCCCCAAAACAATTTCGGAACCTTGGATTAATCAATGATTTAAGCCTAAGAATTCCAAATTTTTCAATAATACATTTTCGATCAAAAACCTAACCAAACCACCTCCAAATAACCTGAAAATTTGCACACAAATCCCAAATGACATGACAGAACTATTGCAACTCTCGGAATTCCATTCCGACTCTCGGATCAAAATCTCATTATCGGATCAGAAACTTCATAATTTTAGCCTTCGGTATTTCAAGCCTAAATTGGTTACGGACCTCCAAAACACACTCTGAACATGGTCCTAACCCCCAAAATCACCCAATGGAGCTAACGAAACCATCAGATTTCTATTCCGTCGTCGTCTTCACACTGTTCCGACTACGATCAAATTTTTTAATACTTAAGCTCTCATTTAGGGACTAAGTGTCTCAAAATTCTCTGAAACTCAAAACTGAACCTCCTGGCAAATCAAATAAGCAGAAATAAACTTGGGGAAAACAGTTAATAGGGGATCAGGGCGTTAGTTCTTAAGACGGCCGGCCGGGTCGTCACATCCATACAGAGATACAGATTACATGACCCTTTCTTGAATCCTCCCAAACATATTGATATGACAATGTTTACAGATTTTATGACTGAATCGATAATTGACTCATGTTTACATGAAAACAAACAAGATTAATTGTTGTTACGATTCTGAAAAAGGGCATTTATTTCATGATATTTTTTAATTATTGTATGAGCATGTTTTTTGATTTGTCCCTATGAATAAAAAATATTGTGGTTAAGTGTTATTACTCTTTGAGCTAGCAACTCATTCTCCACTATTTTTTTTACAGAGATGGCAGTTAACGCGAGTGAAGATTTCGTTAATTGGAGTATACGAGTAATAGTTCCTGGTGAACCCCGCACTTATTCAAGTGAGCGAAGAATCTATTTATTTGTCATCGTCTTTGCTTGGAACTCTTAGAGTCGTTCCATAGTCATTTTTATTAGTGGTATGATTATTCATGCGTGATATTAGATTAGTTCCTAATATTGCATTTGTTTTCATATTCCTGAGATGGGATTAGTATTATTATGTTGATAAGTTCTGTAATCATAGTGAAAACTCATTTTTGGTTTGTTGATGAGGACAGTGAATGATTTAGGTAAATATTGATTGGTTGTTATTTGTTTATGAGATACAAAAAGTTTTGGATAATTCAAAAATAGAAGAAACTTTGTCTGATTTTCTATAAAATATCAATTAAGCTTTACTTGAGGGCACTTGCTCCTAAGCGTTGGTCATGATTTGAGTTGTGACAACTTATCAAGGGAGTAAACCAGTATCATAAGTAGTTTTAGCTCAATCGTAATTTTATTTTCATTCAAATATACATATTTTAAATAAAAATCTTTTATTACATGATTAATTGTCCTGTCCTACGAATTTCAAGTGGCCTTTTAGTAGCTTGTTACTTAGCTTAGTGACATTGGAGAGAGAGAGACCGTGCAGTATAGATTGCTTTCATTTTTCAAAAGAATAATGGTATGTAGAAATTTGAACTACGAGATAAGGGCAAGGTACATTTGCTAATAAAAGATAACTCCATAATAATTACAACAATAATTATTTATTTCAGCTTATTATGTACTAGTATTACTTCTAATAAGGCTATCATGAACCTTTTAAGAAAAAATATCGAGAAAAAATATACTAATGTACTTGAATTAATTTTTATCCATCTGAGTCAAATTTCATTTTCTTAATAATATGTTATAATGATATTCACTTCTTTAAATGGTGATATTGCCTTCTAAAAATTCTGTGTATGCCCTTGGGATTCCTTTATCCTTGACAAAAGAATTTAGAACCTTAAATTACACATATAGCAAAGGGTCCAAAGTATTTCTTACCCTTTAGTTAAGTGAACACATGTTAGTTCACTTGTATTTGAGAATCATAATTCAAGAGCCTTGTCATGATATATGGTTAAGCCCCCTATACATACTACTACATAAAAGACAATCTACAACTATTTTCCCCATACATATGTGGCGCATTTCACTACTCAATATATCAACAAAATTCAGCACATTTATCTTGTGATGTCATTAAGCGGCTTAAACTTAAACTTGCTCGACAATTGTCATAATAAACCATTCAATCTACAAAGTCATGAATCATCTGACCTCCAAACTGCTGTCTGAGTCGATGTTCGTGTAGTTGTTGCAACTGTTGCTGTTGTTGTGCAGCCTCAGCATTTTGCCTTAGACCCAATGTCAACGATACAGCTCCTATACCTCCGACTCCAAGTCCATTTCTCTGGTAAGGTACAAACCCCATTAACGAACCGTCCATGCTAGCAGGAATATGACACTCTAACCTTGACCGCTTTTCTTGATTCTTCCACAATATGTCTTCGTCTAATCGTTCCGAGGGACCGATGCCTGAACAGTCATCTTGCTTTTTTGACATGCCACTCACGTTGAGCACATTGAAATGTTGGCCACAATTTGAAATGCCAATACTACTTCTATTTAATCCATCATTTACATGGTTTGGTCGTTCTGTCACAAGCTTCCCATCTGATCTTCTGACACTAGAGCCGGTTTGATCTCCCAATCCTTTAGTCTCCAGCGTATGAATTTCTTCAACCATGGGTTTCCACACACGCACACGTGCATTAATAAACCAATTGGAAACCTGTATTAAACATATCAGACATCATATTTGTGCAATGCCATGAATGTAGAATATAAAAGACAGCATTTGTTTTGATAAACTGCAAACCTCAAGGATGGTCGAAAGACCTACCTGGTTTCTAGTTAAGCCAGTTTGAGTGGCCAACATGTGCTTATCACTATCTGTAGGATACCTATAAGTAGATTAAAAAAAGTTCATTTGAAACGCTATTACATGGAGTCGGTGAGACAAACGAATTTTCAACAATTATCAAAATTGAAGAGAGATCTAGGATAGAGATTTACGGGTGAAGGAAGTGGTCGAAAAGCCAAGCTCTAAGAATAGCCACAGCACGCTCGGGTAAGCCTCGTTGGGGCCTCCAGACATGTTGCTGGGATTCAAAAAAGGCCACCCCTGCTCCACCAGCTTTCTGCTTATGTAAAGTCTGGTCAACAAATTTCATCTTTGATGGAGTTCCATCACCTTTGCTCATGCCAGTTGCAGGAGACGGCAAGTCTTCACCTAAAGCTTGCCTTATATTCTTTAGGTGATCCGAGATGGCATTCCTCAGCGATCTAAAATGTTGGGAGATCGATTTGAGAGCTAAGGAGATGTAAGGGGTCGCTGCACTAAGCCCAGCCACCGTTTCAAAGGATGAGTTCACCATTTGCATTTGCTGATGATACTGTTTGTATCTTCTACAAATCTGTCACAAGTATATTTAAGTCAATATAGTTCTCCTCTATATTAAATACGCACCAAATATAAAGAAGCAATATAGTGGAAAATGTTCCATTTGTTGCTTCTATTTCTGAACTTTACAATAACTAAAATTTCAAATACAAGTTTGAGCCGAAGGTCTTTGGAAACAAGATCTTTATCTTCACAATGTAGGGGTAAGGTCGCGTACATACTACCCTCACCAAACCTCACTTGTAAGATTATACTAGGTATGCTGTTAAATTTAATCCCAATAAGTTGACAATTAAGTTGGGTTAATCTGTGGTAGAACGTCAAATCAATTGGTAGAACAAGTAATTTTTTAAAAGATGTCGGCAACAGAAGTACTTGGTTAGGACATTGCTTTACAACTATGAGAACATCAAAGTATGGTCTTTGAATGATGAGATTCTACATTAATAAAGTCACTAAGCAAAACATCATTGATTGAAAATCATTCTATTCAAAGCAATGCTCTTAGTTGAGTAAATAAATGTTCATGCTAGATGTAGAACGTAGAATGTTGAAGGCACCAAATCATAGATCAACTAGCAAAGAAAAAAAGACAGTAGGTCCAAAAAGTTAAACTATGTCCTACAACAAAAACAACCATCAGCAAGTCTACTTTTCGTTACAACCAAGTGATCATTTTATATAAGTAGAACGCAAATAAGTCAATGTACCTAACATGAATTTTATACAGAAGGGTGCGCTACTATAACAATTAACTAACAAGTGCAACAATCGATAATCATCAATGGCTTCTAGTTCAGAATTAGGGCTCATAATTTATTCCAAATATTAGAGATGCTATACCGTGTCCCATTTTACATAAGAAAAGACATAGTGAGATACCATTATTTCATCAATGCTTCATGTTAGAAGTTTAGCGACAGCTGTTTATCAAATGAAACTGAAATTGGAATATCGGCCTACTAGAAACTAGAAAGTCGATAACTATACAAACACCCTTCAAAAAGTCCGGATAAGAATGAAGATAAATGAAAGCATTTCCTAATGCATGGTATATCTTCATTCTTGTTATACGAATATTTTGAAGGATATTATCATATTTGTAAATGCCGCCAGGCCAGGCTAATCTAGTTCTAAGAGTACAACACATGATGTGTTGGTTGGACACACGTCAGCATGTCAAGCTGTGCACTGTATACTACTGAGATTTTATTATAGAAGGATAGAAAACTTCAAACTGTACACCCCTACGCTGTCGGGCTTTGTCAGTTGAAAAAATAAAAGATAATCTACCTAGTAACAAAACTCTACAAGACATAACAGTGGGAGATGCATGCAGGAAACGGATTCACAGATAGAAGAAAAATGCAACTCTTGAGAAGTTCTAGATACACTATATTGCAAAATTATAAAACATTCTGAAAATTACATTATACAGAAGATAAAACATTTTATTGATTGGAAAGTATGTTATGCAAGAAAACTAAAACATCAATTGTGTCACACTAATTTAAGCTTAGATAAAAGGAAATATTGCACAAACCTCATCCTGCATATATATTAGCTTCGCCTTCTTTTGCAAATAATCAGGCCGCCCATTGGATTCAGCTGATGAGCCACCTGAATCTCCAACAATGGCTCCTGATGAAGACTCAGCAGCACTACCGTTACAAGAAACCCTAACACCACCCTCACGAACTTTCTTCAAGTAAATGCAACTTTTAATGGCGTTTGAACCGGCTGCAAGATTGCATAGTTCGTCCATCAACTGTTGTGCCGGCCTTAGAAACTTTGAGCTTTTCAGTATAGTTGCATAACCAGTGAACGGACCAAGTGGCACTGCACTCCGATGTGCAACTGCAAAATTCTCAGATAATGCATTTCTTTTTTCCATCTGTACCATATTTGTTTTTGATGTTGGAACCGGTGAGAGCGAAAGAGCTAATGCCTGAGCGTTAGAATTATCAGGAGCAGTACTACTCGTGCTAACATTTGTACCCAATTCACAACTAATCCATTGATGACATCTCTCGACCGGCCTACTTACTAAGTCAGAAGAGTTTTTCACGTGTAACGGGCGAGAATGATCAACATAATTTGGAAGCAAAAGAAGTTCATTTCCGCTCCCCGTCCACGAACCACAGCCAGGCATTTCTACACCTCGGGTTCCAACGGTGGCAGAAGTGACAACTTGTTGAAGAGTATCATGGTAAAGTACTTCGGTGGAACTATATTGCATATTAGAGGATGAATTAGTCAAGGAAGACTGATGTATTTCTTGATAATCGAAAAAATTGGGCTTCACATCAATGGTAGAAACATTATTCAAATTCAACGATCCCGATAAACCTTGATCCCCTACAAACATTGGAGTACTTAAATTGCTATCAATAACAACTCCAGATCCACTTGAATAATTTCCAACATTATTCCAATTACAATGAACGGTCTGTTGCAAATCAACGCTTCTCCAATTGCTACAATTTTGTGTAGCATCATGACTAACTCTATGATCAAGCCTATCACTAGCAGCTCGCAGCTCTAGATTATGCATCAGCATTGTATCCTTATTTGACACTACAACAGGTTCCATGCTTGTACCGAAATTAAACATTTCAGTCGACAATACAGATGGATCATACGAAATATTTCCATATTGATATGGTTGAATTCCTTGCTCCGAATTATACCTCAACCTTTCTCTCCTGCTTTGTTGTGCTACATGAAATTCAGATGTTTGGTCGCTCATCTCAAACCAGAAAATTAAAACCCAATCACTCAAATTATTTCAAGTATTTCTTTATGATCCACTCTTAATCTTTATCGTTCAATGCCTGCATGGTCCGAAAAACTGGAAAATTTAGTGTTCAACGAAAATAAAAGGCGTATATGAAGTAGAAACAAATATCATGTTATAATGTTAGAGTAAGTATAGTAGCAGGAAATAGCACAGGAAGTCCAAGCTGGTAGGTAGAAATAGATATATAGGAAGCAGATGGGAAACAATAAATGAGAAATTAATAGAGTTCCAGAGACACAAAAGATAGATGAAAAATAATAAGATGCTACAGCAACAACAAACCCAATATAGCTTTACAAGTAGGGTCGGGGAATGATAGAAACTACAACCCCACCCCTATCGTAAATGGAGAGAGCCTGTTTTTAGTAGACCATCGGAACAAAAATAAACAATGTCAAGACCACTGTAACACACGGGGACGAACCAGGGAAGGAGACAAAAATTTAGTACTGTTAACGTTTTACCAGACTCTGAAACGCTAGACAGTATGCCTCCTAGAATTAGCCTTATAGGACAAGCAACAACATTTTACCACGCTATCTCTTCACAACAGTTGCCACAAATTGAATAAAAATGTGTGGAAGGAAAGATTTACCACGAGTAAACTTACACCAAACAAGTTGCTAACAGGAAAAAGGAAAACATACTGCAAAATGTAAAGGAAGAAAACAAAGAAGTTGCTAACAAGTAAAAACAAACCCTAATTCAAACCCCAATATGAAAAGTGTATATATTTTTTATTTCACTTCATTTCCTGTAGTTATAAAAAAACAGTTGCGAATAAACAAAAGGAACAGAAAATGGCAGTGGCAAAATTTCATGAATGTCTCTTTTGAGCTATAACTAGGCTTAAACAGTCTTTTTAAACACAGAAACACACAGTTAAAACTTCAAAAAAGAATTACTCTACTGCTTTCATAGCTATATTGATCAAATCTTGTACAAAGGATAGAAAAAAAGACAAGTAATTTAGCAACATAACCAAGTAGAAAGATTGAGAACAAAAGGAAAAACAGTGTCGATCACAGTAGTAAAAGCTTAAAGCAAGAAGTTGATTACCAGTAAACCAAAAAATGATCGGTAAGAACTCGGTAAAACTTGATATAGAGAGAAATTCATACAGGAGAAGAATATGCCGGCAAGAATCCGATGAGTTTTCCGGCGAGAGAGAGATAGCTGTAGAGTAGAATTCAGGAGAGGGAAGAAGTAGTGTAGTACAATGATTGCCAAAGTTGGGGTGGGGTTGGGGTGGGGTTGGAGTAGGGGGTGGTGGGTGTGTTGAAGTGATAATTGCCAAGAAATTTTAGCTTTAACGTGTAAGAGAGAGAGAGAGAGTAGTACTTGCCTACTTGGTTAGCATTTAAAGGGTTTTTGGCGGACAAGGGATGGGATTTTAACGTCTCTTCGTCGTTAGATTTGACGGCGAATATTGTCACAGTCATGAATCTCAATGAAATGAAATGGATTGATTTGAATTGAACAAGAGCCTTTTGGACAAAATATTATTTAACATAGTTTGAAAGGAGAAAATAATCTTTTAAAAGAAATAAAGTTTGTGAGTCCTTATTTATTTACGTTCGACTGACGTTTATTTTATTTGACTAAATATCTAGCGACAAACTCCTATACTCCTTTTATTCTGATATTTTTTAGGAAGATCTTGATAACAAGACTATTTTTCTTATGTTATTTGTGGGTATTTGGATATAATAATTGTAAAATTCTAAAAATAATAAGTAAATTTTTATTTTCAAATAGCATTTGAGATTAGAGTTCTGTTTGGACCTGAATTTAATTTTAGGTTGCTTTCGAAGTTTTGTAAATGATTAGCATAAAAATTTTGAAAAATAATTTTTTGAAATTTTCGAAAAAATTTAAAATCATCTTAAAGTAAATATTGTAAATTATATGGCCGACCATTAATTTAGAAAAAAAAATATTTTAAAAATTAAAAAAAAAACTATTATCTTCAAACGGGCTCTTTATATGAGAGTATTTTTCACAATGAGGCTTGCACTTTAAACTTAAGTTAAACATGCATAATACTTTATTCTCATTTTGATGATATAAAAACTCCTTATAAGTAATTTGTTCACATACTTAATTATTGTCAAAGGGCTGTAAAAATTATAAAATAGTTACTTTAACTTGCTGAAATGATTTGTGGGCATATTTGAACAGCTAAGTGGGTCCATTGAATACTCCTTTTGCAATCTTATTGAAAAACACAGAGGTCCTCACTCCTTTGAGCATACTCTTCATTTTGGAAATTTTCCGGGATATTTAGTTCGGGTTTTTTCTTATTATATTCTTTTTGTGTTTAAGGACATTCTTATACAACATTTTTCAAATAAATTCTTTAGAATCGAACAAACATATTTTAAAACGAGAAATATTCAAATATGCTATTGAACATACGATGTTGAACAAATTTGTCCGTCGTTAATACTTTAGCACCAAAATGACTATCGTCCAACATTTGCTTCTCATATAGCCCTTATTCTAAACTGCACCATATGAAGTATATAGGGGTGTTTATAAAAAAAAACCAAACCAAAAACCGTCAAATTGATTAAAAAATTGATGATTTTTAGTTTTATTTAGTTTTGATTTTGAATTATAAAAACCAGCTAAATTTGGTTTGATTTTTATTTTAAACAAAAATAATCAAAAAATCGAATCAAATGAACTATAAAAATACATATTTAAAACTTATTATTATCACACACACATATATCTTATGTGAAGTAAACGGCTTACATGTTGTTCATTTTTTAGTTCGTAGTCTAGTTGCCTTATAATAATGTAGTTATTTACCTTTAAATTCTTGTTTGATTGGTAATTTTATTTTGTCAAGTCCAAGACTGTATGTTTAAAATAACGTGTCTTTAATTAAGTTTTAAAATATTCATCACCATTTAATTCAATTATCATTAAATATATCTTGATAAATAATAAATTTTATTAAAGATTAATTAATTTGATAGTGTTATGTTGGAATATAGCCGCCGAAATATCTATCTGTTTAGTAGTGTATGTCTCATATTTAAGAAAAAAGTCAACAAAAATAGGGGAAAAAAATATCGAACTGACATCGATCAAACTGAAAAATGATAAAATTTGTTTGGTTTTGTTTAGTTTCAAGATTTAAAAGGATTGACTTAATTATTTTAGTTTTTTTTTAGGTGAAAATAGACACAAACGTATCCATGAACACCTCTAGGAGTTCATATTTGATCTCACACGCATATTTTGATGGCATATTTGGCTCATTAACTTTCTTAAAATTTTAGGTTATTGAATTATCTTGTTGGTTTATAGAACTGTAATGGAAATTTATAATGAAAAAATCACCCTCAAATCGGTTGTTTTTCTTATGTAAATTGTAAATACGAATTAAGAGAAGCAAAGTTTGTAAAAAAAAATTAAACCATTTATTGGAACACTTATCAGTAAATTTTTCCACGATCTCGTATACCTCAAAACACCAGTAAATAATTACTCCTGGTATCACTATAATAAAAACTAATATAATAGACAAACCTAACCAGTATAGGCAATAAATAAATCAGCTGCATCAATCATATGTATCGAAACTCAACCCAAAAGCAAAAAATAAATTACTTACTTAACACTTGCTTCGTATAAACAAAAAATGTGCACTTTGCTTAGAAACAAAGAGAGGCCTGGTTTAGGAACAAATAGAAGCCAAATGTAGAAAACATGATTTAAGATTTACTGTGAACATCCTGGATCGATTGAGGATTTAGGAATAAGATGATTAGAAATTTGCGGAATATTCGAGAAGGAGAAAAAGAAGAGATACAATTTTTATGGTTGGAAAAGTAATTAGGCATTCAGCCTTTTCCTGTTTATATGTTGCCTATTTACATACAAGGTCCATTTATACAAAGAGTAAAAACTAATCAAAATACAAATGTGGCTATGTATTAAATAAAATAATGGCCAATGGCTAGCCGAAATACTAAATGTCCCTTATTGGGCCTGAGGCTAGATAGTCAGATAGCCCAACACCCATTTCAAGTTGGAGGGGGAGAACACCTTCAACTTGGAAATGAATGACTGATGAAGCACACCAGTAAAAGGCTTGGTGAAGATGTCGGCAAGTTGATTAGAGGTGGAAACATGAAACAGCTTAATCAAGCCATCCGCTAACTTCTTTCTGATAAAATGCCAATCCACCTCGATGTGCTTGGTACGCTTATGAAACACTGGATTTCTAGGAATATGTATAGCAGCCTGGTTGTCATAAAAAACATAAACAGGATAAGAAACTGGAACATAAAGATCAGGAAACAGCCTAGTGAGCCAAGTGAGTTCAGCCACCACTTTGCTCAGTGCCCTGTATTTAGTTTCAGTGGAGGAGAGGGAAACAACATGTTGTTTCTTATATTTTCACGCTACCAATAAGTCACCCTAAAAAACACAAAAACTAGAGACAAGCTTACGAGTATCAGGGCAAGCTGCCAATCACTATCAGAATAAGCTGTGAATGTACAATCAAGAGAGTTAGAATAGAATAGCCCAACATCAATGGTACCCTTCGGGTACCTCAACATGTGAAGAGCAACAGTCACTTGAGGTAATCTTGAAGCTTGTAAAAACTTACTTAAATATTGTACACCAAAACATAAATCAAATGTAGTATGGGTCAAAAAGAGAAGCTTTCCAATTAGACTCATATACCTCTCAGCCTTCAACTTTGAGTTTAAATCCAAAGGTGAAACAATAGAAGACACCTCCAAACAGTTATATTCTTTAAGTAAATCTAAAACAAATTTTCTATGATTTGAGAATACATCATCAGGTGAAGTCCTAACCTTAATCCCCAAAAAATAGTATAGGAGATCCAAATCTTTTATCTTAAACACATTATCTAAAAACTTCTTGAGAGCAGCAATTTGAACCAGATTGTTTCCTGTTAGAATTATATGATCTACACATACAAAAAGAATGACAATATCACCAGAAGATCCTTTGACAAATAGAGAATAATTATTTAAGGAATGAGTATACCCTCTGGAACATAAATCTTGGAACAACTTTGTATGCCATTGCCTGGATGGAATTCTTTAACTTGCAAACTAAGGGGGTAGATGAGGAAGAAGAGGAAATTGAAATACCTTGATGAAGATTCATGTAAACCTCCTCATGTAGATCACCAGGAAAGAAAGCATTATTCACGTCAAGTTGAAACACGGACCAACCATGCTTAATAGCAACAGCTATAAGACATTTAACAGTGGACAATTTTACAACAGGTGAAAAAGTTTCAGTGAAATCCACTCCTTCCATATGTGTATCACCCCTAATCAAAAGCCTAGCTTTATATCTCTCTACACTACCATCAGCGCTATACATGATTTTGTATACCCAATTACACCTAATAGGTTTCTTTCCAGCAGGTAGTTCAACAATATTCCAAGTATTATTGGCTTCTAGTGCCTCAAACTCCTTTTTCACTGCATTTTTCCATGCTGGAATAGGTGTTGCCTGAGTATAGGTGTAAGATTCAAATTCAGCAGGCTAAACAAAAGAACAAGAAAAGTAGGTAGGGAGCTAACACTTATAGTCTTGTAGATAGGAGCGAAGATGATATGGTCTATTAGATCTCCTTAAGGAAGGATCACGAGGTTGAAGAACAAGAGAAATTATCCCAGGATTGATATAGGTGAAGTAGGATTAGGAGGAGGAGTAGAAGCAGGAGTTGGGGAAGTAGAGTTAGAAGTAATATCAGTATCAGAAGATAATGCAAGGGGATAGGACAAGGAAGGACTATTAAGAGTAACTTCATTAGTAGGTATAATAGGAGTAGGAACAGGAACAGGAACAAGAACAAGAGTGTCATTAATAGGATCCAAAGCAGGAGTAGGAGGAAAACTAAGAGATTGTGTGGCAGGAGATGAAGAAGTGGAAGATATATCAAAGGGAAACACAAGCTCCTGAAAGAAAACATCGTTGGAAATGAAAAATTTGTGAGTATGTAAACAATATTGCTTGTATCCCTTTTTGGAAAAAGGATATCCTAGAAATACACACTTCATGGCTCTTGGTTTAAGTTTATCCCTTTGTGGAATTGGGATAGTTTCATAGCACAAACAACCAAAAGATCTTAGATGAGAATAAGATGGGATGTTTCCATGTAATATTGATTCGTTGTTGAATAATTTGGAAGGAAGCCTATTGATGATGTAAGTAGCAGTTAATAGGCAATCACCCTAGAATTTGAGTGGTAGCTTCGACTGGAACAAAAGAGCTCTAGATGATTCAAGTAATGTCCTATGTTTTCTTTCCACCACACCATTTTGTTGTGATGTGTGGGGGCAGCTAGTTTGATGAATGATACCATTATCAGAGAAGAATGAAATTGCCATGGGACTAGACCCAAGTTCTAATGCACTGTCACTTCTAATAGATTGAACATTCATATTGAATTGTGTTTTGACCATGAGAAAAAAGCTTTGAGAAGAGAAAAAATATTGCTTTTAGACTCCATTAGGCGAGTCCAAGTAGATCTACTAAAATCATCTATAATTGTTAAAAAATATCTACAACCAGAGTAAGTAGGAGTGTGAAGGTGCCCAAGTGTCAACATAAATGAGTTGAAAAGGTTTATTGGTTTGAATACTACTGTTAGGAAAGGCAATATAGTTTGTCTAGTCATGAGACATACATTACAAGGAAAACACTATTTGGGAGAAAAAGAAACAGCATAAATAGTTTCATTCTCACAAAAGGAATATGCAAGTCTTTGGTGCCAAACAATATCCATGTCATTTTGAGCAGCTTTATTACAAATGGAAATGGAAGTATTTAAAGATGTTAGATTGTGAATAGAAAGACCAGAAACTAAGCTGCATGAACTGAAGTTTTCAGTAACAGAGTTATGTGGGAGAGACATTAAAGGAAACTCTGCCTTGTAGATTCCATCATCCACTCTACCAAGCTCCAGAGGCTTCTTCAGAAAATGGGCATGGGTAAAACATCCAATATAAGTGATCATAACTATACAACGCAATTGGTGTACTAGTTTATTCACACATATTAAGTTGTGATGAAAAAAAGGACATAAATGACATTGTGCAAAGTGATGAATTCATTTAAAGAGTAAGATCATGTACTAGTGACCTTTAATTTATATCCATTTGGAAGAGATACAAGATAAGTGATAGTTAAAGGAGTTGTATTGAAAAGGATATCTTTATTTGAGGTCATGTGATTAGTGGCACCGGAATCAATTATCCAAATTAATTTTCTAGAATTGGTGGTTTATGTCACCGTACAAGAATTAGAACTAGACACTACAATATCAGACAACAATATACCAGCAAAATTGGCAGATGCCATGATATGAGGTGAAGTGACTGAATGAGACAGTTGAGATTGTTGAAGCAGATTCATTAATTGAGTGTAATGCTATTGTGTTAGACCAGGTATTGCAGATATTTGGCTCTCAGAAGATACCATAACACCACTGTTGGCACTAGGAGTGAAAACAGATGAGTTTGGGTTAGAATCATTGGGAAATTCACTTTCTGTAGTCACATTGGCTGCAATTCTCTTGCCTTTGGTAAACTTGAACTTAGGAAGAAACCCATAAAGTTTGTAACACTTATCAACTAAGTGTCCATGCTTCTTACAATATTTGCAAAAAAGATTACTCAAATTCTCTTTACTATGGTCAAAATTAACCTTTTGAGTATATTGTCTTTGAGGCTGAGCAAAAGGTGATTTTTCGTTAAAGCCAGACACATTAAAAGATTCAGATTCAGAATTGAAATTTGAACCAGGATTTACTTGTCTTTATTTTTCATCTTGTGACAGAATGTTATAGGTGTTATCAAGTGATTGAAGTGGTTGCATCATCAAAATGTTGCTCCTAACCCCATCATATATCTCATTCAAACCCATTAGAAATTGGTGGACTCCATCATCTTCTTCCTCTTTCAGAAGTTCCGCTCTAATAAACTCCTTGCATAGTGGATGCAAATTCTTTTTTTATCTAAAAACCTTCGTCCCATTAACTTTTAATTATTCCTATATGCTTTCAGCAGTTAATGAATATTGAACACTCTCAACAATTTCTTGAGAGAGTGAACTGGTCAACCGAGAAATGACCATATCATTACATTTGTTCCATTGTTTAATGTGTGGAGGAATTATCAGCACGTTTGGGGCAAGTACCGTCTACGCAATTAATTTTATTCTTAGCAGACAAAGACACAATTATACTTCTTTTCCACCCACCAAATATAGTACCAGAGAAAGGTGTGTGAACTAAGAAAATCTCAGGGATATCGGAGGAAGGAACATTGGACTGGAGGAATCAATAGTTCCGTCAGTACTACCCATTTTCACAATCCAAAATACACCAAAACACAAAATATCACAACAACAATCTTCAAAGTTCAAGGAGTAGTCAACAGCTCTACTTTATAACATAGATTTTGAGAAAAAATGATATTACCAGCCTCTTTTGCAATCGAAAAGAGCACGGCCTTGATAATCACGAGAATCTAAAAAACAAGATTTGAAGGCTGCAAATCAAAAACCCTAACTTCGACGGTGAGCTCGAACCCTAGCTTCAAAACAATACTTGAATCCTAACTTCAACAACAACAGTCTCCAACTGGAAACCAAAGGAAAAACTTCAAATTGACTGAGATATTGAGGATATAAGATGGAAATTGCAAGAAATTCGAAGAAAAATCGAAGATTATATTTTGTGCGAGAGAGAAAAAAAGAAGATAATGAATTTTCTCGAAATTGAACGAGGGTACCATCGCTCGATTCAGTGCGAAGAGATCAATCAGGATCCACGCTTTGATACCATGTAAACATCCTGGATCGATGGAGGATTTAGGAACACGAGGATTAGCAATCTACGGAATATTTGAGAAGGAGAAAAAAGAGATACAATGTTTATGGTTGGAAAAGTAATTAAGCATTCAGCCTTTTTTCTATTTATATGTAGCCTATTTACATACAAGGTTCATTTATACAAAGAGCCAAACTTAATGATTAACAAAAATGGCTAATAGAATAAAATAATGGCCAGCAGCCAGCCCAAATACTAAATGTCCCTTACTTGGCCTGAGGCTAGATAGTCAGATAGCCCAAACATTTACAGAAGGAAAACAATTGATTTCAGGAGAATTTTATTATATAGTCATGAACAAGACAAACAATAACATAAAAGCTTAAGAATTTTAATGGAACAAATATGCTCTCATAGGATGCACATGAGATCAAATATGCTCTCCATATGGGACTATTTGAAATAAGAATATATAATTTGGATGTTTGTGATAAAGTATTAACGAGGGGCAAGCTTTATGAATTTCACATAATTCAACATATATATATATATATATTCTTCACAATTTTTCCCCAAAATTTTGTTAAAGCTGTCCAAACGAGAGTTATGATTTAAGGTTTTCATGGTTCGATTTGGATTAGTTTTTCCTTAAAAAGAAACCAAATCAAGTAAGTTCATTTTCAGATATTTAAATCACCAAACTAATTAAGTTATTTTTTCTCGATTCTGTTTATGTCTGATTTTATCGATTTTTCGGTTATTTGTCAGTTTTTTTAAATATAAGACACACACCACCAAACACATATTTTGGCGACCACATTTTTACCGTAACTTTATCAAATCAATTGCCCTTGGAGAAATTTGTTATTTATCAAGATATAATGATGATAATTGAATCAAATAGTACTGGATAATTTAATTACTCAATTACTAATATATTATCTTTAACTCGAAATAGATTCTTACACTTAACAAAAGAAAACTACCAATCAAACTAGAATATAAATGTAAAATAATATACTAAAAGTGCAAACTATTAACATTATATTTATCATTAAATTTTAAAGTTTGTATAAAAATATACATATATGTAGGTGTAATAATAAATTTGAAATAATTACTTTTATTGTCGGTTTGGTTATTTTTTTTTTGGTTTTTTCTGATTAAAATAAAAAAAAATCAAATTTGATCGAATTTTAAAATTCAAAATCAAAACTAAACTAAATAAAAAAATATCAAATTTTAATCGATTTAGTTTGATTTTTGGAAGATTTATAAAAACAGTACAATACTCCGAAAACGCGGAACCTTCTTTCGTGAAAATGATGTTGCCTTTAAATGAGCTTCTTCAAAAGAGGCTCCACCAACTTTCTTGGCCTACACATTAAAAAAAAAGTTGTACCATATGTGCATGTTAGCTTTTCTCAATAAAGAAAGACAAAGGTAGCCAATATAATATAAGTCTTCATAGTTTTATCATTTATGGAAAATATGCTGTGAAACCAATTCCCAAAAAAATAACATTCCTTAGGTTTCATCAAATATTTTAAGAGATTTTTAAAGAAAACCATGTATATTTATACATGTTTGAAGAAGTATAGTACAATTTATGAATCATGAGAATCCATTTCAAGGTTAAGAGAATTAATAGTACTAATCTCGAACTGAAATGGATTTCACATAGCTTATGAATTTTGTTTTCATTATTTGAATCAGTTAATAATTGTAGATTATAATATCCTTTGGTTATAGAGTTTATAACTTTATATGTGCTAATTGGGGAAAGAAAAATCTTTCAAGGTGCTATCTGTACAACGTGCCTTTTATAATTTGAATTTAATAATTTTTATTTTAAATCACTTATTTGTAAATGACAAAGTTTTCATGGGTAAAAGTAAATTTTTCACGTGTAAAAAAAAAGAGAGAGGTGTAGTCATATAAGTAAAAATTAATTTATAAAGAGCTAAAAAACTAGTTGACCAGCTACGAGATGCACACTTACCGAAGCAATATCATGCTATACCTCTTCTTCGTTTACGGAAATAAAAAAATAAAAAAATAACACCATTTAATATAAATTATATCTTGATATATTTGTTATATGCTTCATTTTGCTCCAAAAAATCAAAAATTCAAACCTCAACTCAGCAAAATTTTCTTTTGCATATTTGAGATAACATTGTTGTCAAAAATTGAACAAAGATAAAAACGTTATCTTACCAATGTTTTCACTTGTATATTCATCAGAAAAGCGCACAGGTTTCTTTTATCAGAAAGTTCTTTAATATTACTCTATTTGTCCTAATTTAGCTATGCAACCATATGTTCAATATTATGGCATTAATTACGAATGTGATGTAAATGAGACTGTTTTTTTAGTTAGAGGTTACAAGTTCGAGTTATGAGTATGAATTTATTTTTGATAGGGAACGGTTCCCTATGAATGGGGTATCACGTGAAATCCGAATATAATCAAGTTTCAATATAAGTACCAAACACTGAATGAGAAGCCAAAAAGAATTATGAAACTACTATAGTAATGATTTTCTTTTATAAAATAGTTTCGCCTTTTGGTGGCGATGCCTTTTCATATATTAGCAAAACTCCTTCAAAATTACAACAAGGGCTCTATATAATTATAACCGTGTCAAAAACATCTACTATCTTCTAACTGTAACCGCTATAAAGTCAGATGTCTTGTGCTATTGATCTCTTGACTGGCTGTATAGCTATATGCAAAATATAACTTAGTAAAATTACAACTCCTAAAGTTACTAGTACTTTACAAAAATCATTTTGTTATGAAATAGAAGATTCTTACACTTCTATTTAAGGTGAATGTCTTTAATATATCTAATTAGAGAGATTTTAGAGTTCTATTAGTGGTAGCTAAATCTTCCTCTCCCCTATAAATAGAGGTGCCCCCTACCATTGTAAATAATCCCTTGAGACCCCTCTCAACTCAATAAGAAGAACTCTCTCTACTCTTCTCTCTATTGCTATTGTTCTTGTTCTATTGTTCTTGTCTTTTGCTTTAGTTCATAACACGTTATCAGCACGAGTCTCTAACCAATTGAAATTTCGATTGTCTTAACTTTTGTTTGTGTAGGGTTTTGCTTCAAAGAAAGAAAGCAAAAGAAGAAAAAGAAAAAAAAAAAGAGAGAGAAACGAAATCAGAAAACAAAGAAGAGTACTGGATAGCCAAAAGGAAGAAAGGAACGAAAAAGTTGAAAAGAAAAAGGAAAGAAAGAAATACTGAAAATATATTTGGTATACCTTAAAGGTAAGTATTTTATTTTTTCCTTTCAAATTCTTGGAATTCTATAATTTGATTTTATATACAAATATAGACAATCAAGTTTGAGTATAACTCTAATGGAGTTTGTAAGAAATTTTAACCACACGAAGTGGTAAAATCTCTATGTCCTGCCATGATTAAATTCATGTATGATTATGGGCAAAGAATCCCGTCCCATTGAAGTTGCTCCATTCCCTTTAGAGAATGTGGATGCAGTATATGGTAAGTCTGAAAGAAGACAAAAGCATTACCATGGACGTGGCAATAGACGAAATTATAATCGTCATTATTGTGATAAAGAGAACAATAAGGATTCTCAAAATAATCTTTCACTTTATGAAAGTAATATTTGACATAAGATTGTGTAAAGCACATGATTTTGATCCATTCCCTGAAGTGAATGTGATAACTGTAATAGAGCCCGTAAGTATGAACACGCTCTTGATGTAATTGTGTCATATGAAAAGAAAGTTCGTTGCCCTCGAAATTTCGGGCAAGAACTATATAACATGGGTGTTGGATACTGAAATCCACTTAGATGCTATGGGTCTTGGAGACGCCATTAAATACAGAAATAATGCATCCACCCAAAACTATACGAAGGCCTTGATTTACTTGCGCCATCACCTTAATGAAGGTTTGAAACTATACGAAGGCCTTGATTTACTTGCGTCATCACCTTGATGAAAGTTTGAAGATTGAATATCTCAACATCAAGGATTCACCCATCTTGTGGAAAGGCTTAAAGAAGAGAGATGACAACCTGAAGTTGGTCACTCTGCCACAAGCACGATACGATAAGAATCCAAAAGCAAATAGTTTATAAACTATATATTATCGTTGCGGTGAAAACGGGCACTGGTCTAAGTCTTGCCGTATACCATAAAATTTGGTTGACCTTTATTAAGCATCTCGAAAGAGTAAACGCCCTGAAACGAATTTTGTCTCTGACGACAACTTTGACTTCACCCACCTGGATGTGGCAGACTTCTTTTAGCAACCCGAGGGAAAGATAGACCACCTAATCGGTGATGGGTCCGTGATGAAAGGAGATGGAACTATTTGATTTTATTCCACTTATTTGTATTAGTCAATAAATAAATCAATATTCATTAGTATTAGCTCGTATTAGCTAGTTCATGATATGATATTTGTATTAGTTCTTTAGAACGTCTTCAATATGCTCAAATATCAATAAAACTTTTATTTTCCAGTGGGGGTAATCGACTAGCCTGAAAAACTAGTCGATTATCAACTATTTTCGCATTAAAGTTGAAAAACAATTGATCAACAATCGATTGTCGTTGACTAACAATCGATTGTCTTAAAACAGAAATTTTCAAAAATCATCCACAATCGATTGTCTTTGTCTAACAATCGATTGTCTTGAAACAGTGAGGTCTGGAATTTTTTAAGACAGTGATCTGAAGTCTTAAGACACAATCATCCACAATCGATTGTGTGTGTTTAACAATCGATTGTCTATGTTCAAACAATCGATTGTGTGTGTTTAATAATCGATTGTCTTATGAAAAACGCTGAAATTTTCAAACTGCAAAGTAATTGATTATGGACAACATATCTGATTTTGTTAGTCAACTGTTAGTAGCAGATCTTGAAAATATTATGTGACACAAAAGAATTGAACTTGTTTATTCTTATGTTCATGTATTCCTTTTGTATGTCATACCATGGGAAGTAAATTGATTGAAAGGCTCCGGAAGAGCAAATGTAACTCTGCCCAAAGGCATGACGTTTATCTTAGAGAATGCAATATTCTCCTCCAAGTCTAAGAAGAAACTTGTTGAGTTTTAAAGATGTACGCCGGAATGGCTACAATATTGAGACAATGGATGAAGATAATCTTGAATATCTCGTCCTCACTTTAAAGAATGTCTCCGGCCAAAAGAGGGTTATTGAGAAATTCCCGTCTTTATCTTGTGGCCTGTATTGGACAAGAATTAGTGCAATTGAGGCACATTCAACAGTAAATCTAAAGAATACTGAGTCCAATACATTTGTACTTTGGCATGATCGGCTGGGTCACCCAGGATCAACCATGATGAGACGGATTATAGAAAGCTCATATGGGCATCCGTTAAAGAATTTCAAAATCCTTTCAAGTAATGAATATCCTTGCACTTCGTGTTATCAAGGCAAGCTGATTATCAAACCATCCCCCACAAAGGTTGGGACCGAGTCACCCCCGTTTCTGGAACGTATACAAGGGGACATTTGTGGACCTATTCACCCACCTAGTGGGTCGTTTAGGTATTTCATGGTCTTGATAGACGCATCCTGTAGATGGTCTAATGTGTGCTTGTTGCCATCACGCAACCTTGCGTTTGCAAAGTTAATGGATAATAGATGAGAATAATCTTGAATTCTTCATGAAAACGAGGCTGCCCATTTCGGTTTGGGTTCACGCCATTTTGCATGCAGCAATACTACTTTGTCGGCTGCCCGCTTCGGCTTAGGGTCACGCCATTTCGCATGCAGCAATGCTAGTTCGTCTCTGACTAACGAATTATCACAAATATTCCCTATTGCAATTGGTTTTGGGTCATGAACCCAATATATCCCATTTAAGAAGCTTTGGATGCGCAGTATAGGTGCCTGTAGCACCGCCATCCCGCACCAAAATGGGTTTGCAAAGAAGGTTAGGAATATATGTTGAGTATGAATCGTCCTCCATTATTCGCTACCTCGAAACATTGACAGGAGATTTGTTCACTGCACTATTTGCAGACTGTCAATTTGATGAGACACTTTTCCCAAAATTAGGGGGAGAAGTCGGTGAAACCAAATGGGAAATTTTGTGGAAAAATGTATCATTATCTCATCTTGATCCACATACCTCTATTTGAAAGAAAGAGGTACAAAAGATTATCCATTTGCAAAGAATAGCAAATCAAATGCCTGACGCATTTACGGACTTGAAGAGGATAATGAAATCCCACATTCACGCGGAAAATGTTCCGATCCGTATTGAAGTCCCTATTGGACAAATATCTAGTGTCATATCCAATGAGTCAAATGCACGCCAGAAGCGTGGCAGACCATTAGGTTCCAAAGATCGAAATCCTAGAAAGAGGAAAAAGAACGATCTAAATGACACTATGAAAGAATCACATGAGGACGCTCATGATTTGATTAATTCCGAGATTCACGAAGAATCTATTGAGCCTGAGACTCTTGAAAATACGGAATGCAAGAATGTGAGGATCTCGAACCTCAGTCTGTGGTAGTTCAAAATTAATTGAGAGCTCTCGAAAAGCCAATTATTACTATGTTGGAGAAACACAATTGAGTATTGTGCTGTGGTAAGTCTCAAAGAAACTTATTCAGTTTCCAAAGTACACGCGAAAGCGATTGATTATATCGAGACTATAATAAAGGAAGGCTTTGATTCTCCTATTACTACAACTTGTAGCGGGGTAATTTGTATATGAAAAGCTACCCGCTTTGTTCTCCAGTTTGTACTACACAAACGAAAGAATGCCACAATAAAGTGGATATCTATTGGTATAAAACCCATGTCATAATAAACCCGAAGTTTATTGATAAGTGCACATGTCATGGTGTAAATTTGAAGTTTACCAATATTGATAATTTATTCAGTTGACATTCGTGTTAGCCATCTCATTTGAAGTATGATGTGCAAATTCACATAGGTGAATATCAAAGAACTAGAAGTTCTTGTTCTCAGTAATGAACTGACCAACTAAAGAGTTCGGGTTGAAGCCCCTTGATTCTGGAAATATCAAAGGTGAATATGGGCCTATTCACCTGCCATGTATACCACATATGATGCATCTATGATATGGTTACATGCGCCATTGTTATTAACCCGCAGCCTGGCAGTGCTTGCGAGGTAAATCGCTCAGTAATCTAACTTCGAGCATAATTTCCAGATTCTCTACTCAAGACAGTTCATCTTGATAAGTTGGTTTATAATAAAGTTGGTTTAGCAAGATAATTATTGAGTGCTTCCACTTAATAGCTAAACTGTTTCTTATGAGAACTAAGTTATATATATATATCAGTTTGATATAAGTTGTATACGAGAGTATATTCTCCCCTCACAAGTGGTTCAGAGTCAGGAACCAAATAATTTCATCTTATTATTAAGGTACTGTGTATATTGACATAATGCACAAAGATGATTTTCCAAAGTTGAGGAAACATGTTAGTTTTACTAACATGAGGGGGAGACATGATAAACACTTGAGAAAGTGTTACATGGGATGAATTTTCATTTGTATATGTATATCCCCGAATATCATGATATGAACCTGTAGCTCATAAAAAGGGAAATGCAATTGCAACATATTGCAAAGCATGCTATACGCATTTGCTGACTCAAAGAAAGTAACTAAATGGAAGAGATATAATTCAAGAAGAATTGATTCCATATGAAAGACATGTAGCTTTGAATCTATAGTTCATATGCTTGAAAGTATAAAGGCAAAGGTATGTATAGTCAATTTTCGATACCTTATTTGTTTAGCATGACATGAAACTTTGATATGCAGCTAAAGTCTATTATGCGACTTATATGACTTAACTTGAAAGATTTAAGTTGCTTGAAGCATATGCAATTCTTGGTCCTGAAGTACCACATCCTAAGTACAATTTGTGTACATATAAATCTTGCCATAACTATAAGCATGATGGATTTGAGAATGCATCTATGGAGATATTGAAGAGCTATTCCACGACATTATATGAAGATGTTTATATCCATCAAGAATGATGATTTCAAGGTGCGGAATATTTATTCAAGTCAATATGGTTGATTTATTCATCAAGCATCTACCAAAGATCATTTTGAAGATGATGCACAAGATTGGAATGCAAATGCTCAAGGATATAAATCGATGTACTCATTAGGGGGAGTCAATGCGCGTTGCACTCTTTTTCCCTTACAAGGTTTTGTCCCACTGGGTTTTCCTTGCAAGGTTTTTAACGAGGCAACCAATAGGCGCATATTCAAACATGTGTACTCTTTTTCCTTACTTTAATTTTTCCCATTGGGTTTTGGTTTTAAGGTTTTATGAGGCACATCATTGAATAGACATTCAAGGGGGAGTGTTATGAAATAGAAGATTCTTACACTTCTATTTAAGGTGAATGTCTTTAATGTATCTAATTAGAGAGATTTTAGAGTTCTATTAGTGGTAGCTAAATCTTCCTCTCCCCTATAAATAGAGGTGCCCCCTACCATTGTAAATCATCCCTTGAGACCCCTCTCAACTCAATAAGAAGAACTCTCTCTACTCTTCTCTCTATTGCTATTGTTCTTGTTCTATTGTTCTTGTCTTTTGCTTTAGTTCATAACACATTTAATATTTAATTTGGTGAAAACCCGTAGTATTATTTTGATATTAATTAAGTCTCATCATGGACACCAGATCCTTTTTTACCCATTTGCAGGAGTAATGATTCGAACCCACAAACAGGAAAATGTATGTTCGGGTAAAATCGGGAATAATATTACGTTTGATTTCCCGGTAAAGAAACAAGAGGGAAGCGTAATGTGACTCAACCTCGAGTAAAGTCGAAGGGCTCCTTGTTTTTGAGACCGGAGAGGACGGACTGTGCATTTGAGATCAGACACGGTTGAGCATCGTGTCCGAGCGGAAGGTTTGAACTAAGGGAAAAAAAGAAATGGTCAAGCACAAAGAGCAGAGAACTGTAATATTCGTCCTCAACCGAATATTACAATGTAAGTCCTGTCTCATGCCAACTTCAAATCGACATTTATCGAAAAAGAAGATTCTGTTACCTTATTTATACTTGTATTAGGATTGAAATTTTCTTACTATATAAAGGGAAAACTTTTATACTTTAGATCGTTGCTGGCACGCATACGAAATCAATAAAGTTTATTTTTGTCTTTTAGTTGTTGTTTAAAAGTGTTGTTCAGTTTCTCTTTTCTTTAGTTACAACCGAGTCCGTATCGGGGCTTTCAATCGGAGCTAGTCACAATGATCATTTCAACGCTAGGTTTAATTGTTCCATTGTGTTTGGTTTGATCGTTCCTCTTCAATTTAATTATTTGTTATTCTTATATAACTTGTGTCAAATTAAATCACGTATCTTTCAAGCCGTAAATAAATTTAATTGTTACTCATTTTAAGGATAAATTATTTTGTGTCCACCGTGGGACAAAGGATAATAGTGATTATTTGATACAAATCTCTGTTGCATAGCCTATTTTACGCTTATTATTTGAAATTTAATTTCAAATTAACCTAGGAATATCACATTCTCAGTCTAATCACTTGAACGTTGACGCCGAGTCAAACTACTATGATGACAATAATAATGTGGTACCTAGTAATGACTGGCCTCCTGTTGATCCCAATGGTGTCCCAGTCTATGACTCGGTCGACACTAACTCACAAATAACCATTAACATCAACTTGTCAACTGATCCCAAAAAATATCCAGCCGTCAGCTCGAGAAGCATCTGAAGGGGAAGGTGATAGGGTACATTGCATCTGATTTTCGAAATATTAGCAAGCAGCAATAGTGCAGTTGCAGACCCAAAGTGCACGTCCCTAACAAGGTCGAGCTCGAGGGGGTCAGGGAAAATACTCGAAGGGATGAACAAATTATCGTGGAATCAGATAAATTCAAGCCAGGGGAAACTTTCGAGGTGATGAAGATGCTCGAAACCCAGATAAAGCGGGTGGAGTATGGTTAGAAATGATAGAGGTCAACGATAAGAAGGTAAAAACTAATAATTTTAGGATCGATTAGATCCCGAAAGCGCGTCCAATATTGAAGGGACCAGGTTCTTCCGAAGCAGATCCTAAAGAGATTCCGAATGAGAAATTTAAAAATTAAGAAAAAACTGTACTTAATAACTTAATTATTAAGAAGTCAAATTTACTTTCCATCTAAAGACTAAAAAAAAAAACTCACGTGGTCTTTTTGTCCTGAAAATGGAAATTTAGGTAAATGCATAGACCTACTTGGCAAACCACTGTGTACACTGCTGGTTATTTGATTGCGATAGTAGTAGGTGTTGAGTATTTTTCACCATTAACCATTACTATCATAACCTCTAATCGAGAAACTGACAATTTCCCATCTTTTCTTTCTGTTCCTAGTCATTCCATTCTTTGACTTCTCACTATCCCCCATAAAGAATATTAAATCTCCTCTTACATACACACTTTCTCTCGATTTCTTCACCTCTAGTCCCTCATACTTTATACTCCCCACCATCCGATTTTCTTCATCTAAGGGTTGGTGTATTGAGATTTAAACAGTGATATCATCATCTACAACTTATCTAGAATTGGAAAAGAAAAGTAGTGAATTTTGCAGGCTTTTTTACTGAGGGGAAAGAGAATTAGCAGCTTTATTTTTTATTGGTAATTGATAATATTACTAATACACTGAAGCAAAAGATTTCTATGATTTTGGTAAGAGAAGTGTTGTACTAACTTCTACGTGTAAAAGTAAAGAAATATAACAGGTGACGCAATCATTAGTAGCCCTGCTATTTGCTAGGTTGTCCTCTTCTGATCTTTTTTTTTATTTAGAAAATATATTTGCTACTATCAATGGGTATTAATTGGCTAATAAGCAGTGTGAATTTCTGTAAAAGCTTTTGCACAAAGAAAAACAGTCACTTTCTTCCTTTGTTTAGAGAATTAAATCAATACACTTTGTTTGGTTGTTTGAATGAGGAGAATTAATAGCCTCATTAAATCTAGAATAATTTAGGGTGAAAATAGGTGTATTATCAGATTTTTTTCGTGATAGTAATGTTCGGACTAATTTACGTATAGCATAGTAATCGACACAGTTATCGAGTATTTCTATAAATCAAGATTTAGAACCTACAATTTTTTTTTTAATTTTTCTCACTTTATTGATTAGCAGGTCTTGCTAGTGGTGTCAATAGTTCGATTTAATTGGTTATTTTATAAAATTTATACAATATTAATTTTCAATTATTGTATTATATAAAAATAAAATTAGACTTTTTAAAACTGTTTCAATCATGTCGGTTTCTCTTTGTTATCGATACAATTTGGTAATATTCAATAATTTTTAAAAAAAATGTCATTTAAAAGTCACAAACGTACTTTTATAGAACTTAGCAAAATTCTCTAGACATTATTACAATTTAAAATATGATGAATTAAGAAAATATGAAAGATGACTAGTGTATAGATCCATCAATTATTCTACATCACCATAAAAAAACTAAGTAAATACAAAAAAATATAAATCACATTAGTGAAAAAATATTAACCAAGCTCGAATTCAAGAATAAAGTCTATAGAAGTTAAATATTTAAAAAGATAAATATAATGATACGAAAGAAACATATTAAATAAATCGTAGTTTGCTACTCATAATCGCTACAGTGAATACACTAAAATTAATTTAATTTTAATAGGAGTAACATAATAGATTTGAGAATTAGAATTTTGAGTTTAATTACTTGTTGGCTTGTTACTATTTCATAATTTCAAGGCCCCAGAAAAATTTAATGCTTTATTATTTTTAAATTTAATATATAAATATATTTTTCCATTGTATATTTAATCGGCATGATTCGATTTTTTTTGGTTTGTTTCATAAAATTAAAATATATCCTAATTATCGGTTACAATTCTATTAAAAGAAACCTAAAAATTAATTAAATACGATAATGTTCAATCTATACAATCGGTTTTTAAATATCCATTTACACCCTTAGGTCTCACCCTTGTATAGAACTAAGTGTATTAACAATGTTGAATTTAAATAATTTAGAAATATAATGCTTTTAAAGTAATTTCTTGTATAACAATAATATTTTCATTATAAATCATCTGTAATAATTCTATATTATTAATTGTCACATATTACTAATTAATCACCGCATAAATATTTTATACATTACTAATTTTGCATTAAAAATCCATTGCTAACCAGCTCAGTTCCAGCTATCACTCATGTCAAACTTAGTTGCGACAAATTTGTTTCCTCTTTGTTTAACACCACTAATATTTGATTTTATTTTAGAATGCACCTACATACAAGGGAAGGTAAATTGTATCGTACCCAATTTTTGCGAGTCAAAGAACCTGGTTCTCTGATGTACCTGATTCAGAAACAAATAGCTAGTAAAGTGTGAAATTTAAAACCACTAACGATTTTACTTGAAGAGCTCCTTGCTCGAGGGAATAAAAATCACAACTTCCACTTTTAAGATTTATTTTCAAAGCTTCATTAATTTCAAAGAGTAATTTTTTGTTACAACTCAGTAATAAAGGAGAATAATTTTAGTATCCTAACCCTTACAATTAACTCAATTGCAGTTAAGCTTTAAGTTACAACTCTATAACGAAGGAAACTGACTGTAATACCCTTCCCCTACAATCAACCCAATTATATCGTAGCTAAACTCTAGGTTACAACTCCATAACCAAAAAGACTAGTCTAAAACCGTTAATTAACTCAAAACTCCAAAACTGATGACTGATATGTATAAGCCAAAATCTACCTTAAGGAAATTTGGTGTAAAGCAACATTAAGGAAAAAGATGCGGTCAAGACGACCAGGAAGGAATAGGATTCATGCCGGGCTGTAAACGACGGTCGAGATGGAGCAACAAAACCATAACAATATCGGTTAGTTTTTATACTAAATTATTAAAGAGAATACTGTATTCATATTCTCTCTCTTTGTACTATTAGTGTCTTTTAGGAATATGTTTCATATAAATAGAAAATGAAACAATAGTGTAGGGCCGGTAACATTGACTTGATAAGAATACTTTTTAGAAAAAGATTCTTTTTCTTTACCAAAGATACAAATTTTACCTTTTGCAATATTCTCGCACACATTATCCCATATTATTCTATCAGATTCGAGAATAGTTCAAACATTCAAGGATTTATCTGTCATTCACCATTGTCAGAAAACAACCACTCACCTCATTCATTATTGGGTTAACAGCTTCTCCTATTTATATTTATGTCATTTATTGTTATTTATTACTTGATTCTCTTTTATTACATACAATTAAATAGTTTAATCGAAAGTTTGTATTTTTTGATCAAACATGTTGGAGCTGTCTGTGGGATTTCCTAGTTAAATTTTTAGTTTCTTGTAGATCTACAACTATCACGTATTGTTAACAAAAAAATTAAAGAACAAATTTCCTTTTCCTTGTTCATACAGATTTCATATGGCAGATAACGGAGAAGAAAAAACGAGGGTAATGACCGACCTTGCCATCAATATCATGAGCGCCATCAATGAGGTTTTTGAGACAGAAAACGAGGACATAATGCCAAATGTCTCTTCAGACGAGGTGAGTCACCTCTCCCTCACGGCAACATCGCGACATCCCGCCATAAAGGAGCTTCCACTTCTATGACGGAAGAGACGCCACCAGCAATACAAAAACTTCTTGAGGCTTGGCTAACTGACACACTAACCAGCATCCTCCACAAGCTCGCTCAGGATACGGTCATAGAAAATGCAAGGACTTGCAGTGCACAAATAACGATCGAGCAGCATGGCCCTTTCCCTCCTCTAATAATAGGTATTACTCACAACGTTAATAATGCAAGTGACAACACCCTCACAGCTATTTTTGAAAAAGATTGAGGAAATGGAAAACGAGAACAGAGTGCTTGGGGACCAAATGAGAGAGCACTAAGAAAGGGTCAACAAAATACCCGGTGTCCAAAAAATATTGCCAAAGAGAGATGTTGATCGATTTGTTGAGCAACCATACAATGATGAAGCCGCCCCGCATGCCATGCCAAATATCTTCAAAATACCGCCCTACCTAACATTATATGATGGTACAACTTATCTCGAAGACCATGTGACTCACTATGTCACCGCTGTAAAAGGCAATAACCTAACCAAGGAACAAGTATCCTCCATCTAGTTGAAATTTTTTTGCAAAACCCTCACCGGAGGAGCATTGGTTTAGTACTCACAGCTGCCCGCGTGTTCCATAAAAATATTCAAAGAGATGGCCGACAAGTTTGTAATGGCCCATGTAGGGGACAAAAAGGCAGAGGCGAGAATGAACAACATATTCGCTATCAAACAGTCGTCTGGAGAGGGACCGAAGGACTTTCTCACCTGATTCAACCGAGTAAGAATGACCCTGTCGAAGAAGATTCTTTTTCTCTAGCAAAAATACAAACCTTTTACAATATTCTCGCACACATTATCCCATATCATTCCATTTGATCTGAGAATAGTTTGAACATTCGAGGATTTATATGTCATTTATCATTATTAGAAGAAACAATCACTCATCTCATTCATTATTGGAAGAATCGTTTCTCCTATTTATATTTATTCATTTTTTGCTATTTATTGCTTGATACTCCTTCATTATTATTCATATCTTTTGAAATATTAAATGTGCATTATCCTTTGTCTTCCACCGATTTTATCCTACGTTATTCATGCTGACAAGTTTTAAATGTAAAATTATTATCATTACCTAAGTTTAACTCTCCAGTAAATAAAATTAAATAGTTTAACCAAAAGTTTATATTTTTGGTCAAACATGATGAATAATACTTCTGTAAAGCAAAATAGTTTACAGTTTAAGAACAATGAATCAAGACTCAACAACTAAGGAATTAAAACAACTTCGTCTTCTATATCATGTTCTTCAGTTGTGCAACTTTAATTTTTAAAAGCGCCTTCTTGCTATTATTGCTATTTTTCTGGATGAATCTTTAAATTTTTGCAGAATATCATTAGCTTCAATAGCAGCAACATGATGATTTATGCTTCAATTAATTTAGGCATGATGGTGGTCAAAATCCTTCTTCAATTTTTGCTCCAAAACCTAAAACAAAAATCACTTCAGGAAAAGTATCCTCTTAGGATTTGGTTGACTTATATATATTCAACTCTTCAAACATTTTACTTTCATGCAAGTATTTCTATAATTGTTTAATCCCTTTAACACAAATTCCTTCAACTAATATTTTTATTGTAGCCACAAATTTAATTTCAAGGAATCCGACATTTGTTAGGATTTGATTTTTCTTAAAGACTCCTTCATACGCTTTTTCTTTCCATGCAAGTATTTCCATAATTAATAAATTCTTATTAACCACGAATTTCTCTAATTATTAACATACTTTTAATCTACGAAAAACTCATTCAAGGAATCCAAATAGCAACAGAACTCTAGCGATTTGCATTAAGAATAAGCTCCCAGCTTCTAATCAGCGTCTTAAAAGGACATGGTTCTTTCGATATTTGTATGACACATCTGCAACTATGTATATTAGTACATCACATATCTTTACGAGATTTGGTTCATTGTCAGCTGGTGGTTAATCATTAAAATCTCTTTTATGCACATATTTTTCGAAAATTTTTACTCTGTGTCTCACACAACTGATATTAATTGTGTGACATTTCTTTTTTGTCTCACAACTGTGTGATCTCAGAATTTTTGTGAATTCAAATATGTAAAATATTGGTCCACAAATATGTGAGATAAAAAGAAGCCTCGCATATCTAATATAATGTGAGACACAAAATAAAATCACTCATATTTTTCAGACATTTGCTTCAAGGGACATGGTTCTTCATTGACCTTATTACATATGTATACCAATCAAGTAGCATAGTAACCTATTCATGAAACCTGATTGTTGTTTTTTTTTTTGAGTAATAATTGGAATTATATTAGACAGAATAGATAAGTGACATATTACATGTCATATTGTTGGTAAAGATAGTTATGGGGATTGGTATCCCCGTGTACAAAACATTACTACTAGATTGAACATTTTTGTTACCAAATGCCCTTAGCATATTACATACTGAAAGAGGTACTGATTTGTAGAATTACATTCCTGACTCAGGTCCTTTGTCTGGAGATGCTTCACAAAAAAGGGGGATCAACAAAAAGTTTTGTGCCTCCTGGTTTATATTGCTTGTTTTTCTTGTTTTTTGCCTCCTTGGCTAATGCAGCTGCTATTGAATTGCCTTGTCTGAAGTTATGCTATTGATGTAGGCCTTTCTCCTGGCGCATTAATGACATGCAAGATTGTATCAGATTAGATAATATTCTGTGCCCATTATTCATTGCATTCATTAAACCTGTTGAGTTTATCTAGATTTCCAGTGGCAGGAGTCCAAATCTAGTTGCTAATTGGATTCCCTCATGAAGAGCTTGCGATTCTATATGAAGAGGAAATAACCCATTACAATGTTTGTTAAATCTTAATATCCATTTTCCATCGCTGTCCCTAAACACATCTCCTATACCATTGTTTCCAAGAGTGAAGACACCATCTATATTTAATTTGGCCCATCCTTTTGGATGTGCATGCCACTAGATTGGAATGGTGATTTTTTCTTTTGGTTGAGGGGTTGTTTTGGCTAAGTAGTAAAATTCGACTAAGCGATTGTTGATGGTTGTGAGAGAGGGGGTGTGATTGTTATTGATGTTGTTACTATTTCTGTTTAACCAAATGCCCCAAATTAAGGAAGCTAAGAAGTCTTCCTAATCAGTATAGTTCGGTTTCCAGTTAGGTCTTAGGTCTTTTATGTGTATAAGCCAGTGATCCATGTTAGCCATTAATTGATTTTCCAAACCTAATTTGGTCCAAAAGGGTTGCACTATAGGACATTAGTGAATATGTGGACAATGGGTTCCTTTTCTAGTCGATAGGCTGGACAATTATTATCAATATTAATACCAATGTGCTTGAGATACTAACGACAAGGAATTTTGTTATGAAGACATTGCCACAGGAAGAATTTCAATTTGTTAGGGCAATGAAGTTTCCATAGCCACGTGAAGTCATGTGCTGAAGTTATGGTATCTTTGATAATGCTATGATAGCTTCTACAATTGAAAAAGCCATTGGTGTTGAGAGTCCAAATAGGAGTGTCATTATTATTATCAGTAAGATGTTTTGAAATTTGCTCAATATTATTAAGGATGTCAATTGAGATATTAAAGGAAATTTCATAGATCCCATTTGTTGTTTGAAGTTATATCCTTAAGTCTTAGGGCTGAATATGTTACGGTAAGGGGCCCTTCAATGCATGCACTGAAAGGTTGATTGTCTGGAATCCAAATCGAGTTGCATAGGTCCAAATTTGAGTTTTGCAAGGTTGCCACCTAATTCCTTTCGAGCATACGGACCAACCTTTCAATATGCTTTTCCAAATGAAGGAGGATTAAATTTTTGGATTATTTCTGGTATATTTGGTGATGATAATTCTAGACAATAAAATGGTTGGGTTTGAGAGTATTCTTTATTTAAGATTGCAAGGGGAATGAGGTTTTTTGTCTTGGCCTTTTTAGCCCTAGACCCCCCTCTTCCTTTGGATTTGTTACAGTGTTCCAGCTCATATAGTATATTTTATTGGAATTATCAGTTCCCCAAATAAAGTTATGTTGGATGCGATCTATTTGGTTAAGAACTTTATTATGGAGCTTATGTATATTGCATGTCATGGCTAGGTATGGAATTTAATAAAGAGGAGGCTAAAGTTGTTCTGCCCGCAATGTTGAGAAATTTGGCATTCCATGTAGTTAATTTTCTCTGCATATTTTCAATAATAAATTGGTAATATTTAGGAGTAGGTTTGTTTTGTTTTACAGTGTTTCCCAAGTAATTCCCAAAGGAGTTGTTGACTCGTATTTAAAAAAAATTGGCCACATCCTTAAAAACATTTAGAGAGCAATTCCTAGAAATATAATCCTAGATTTTTGAACATTGATGTTTTGTCTAGATAGGTTGTAAAATATGGTGAGGCATCTTTGATGGTATTGCAAGATTTGTCATTTACTTTGGCCATGAGAGTGAGATCATCTGCAAAGAAAATGTGAGATATTTTGGAACTGCGAGGATTAAGTTGAATTGGGTCCTATTGACAGATATCAACTTCATTAGAGATAAAATTAGAAAGCATTTTCATGCAGAGTATGAAGATATAGGGTGAGAGAAGACACCCTTGTCTGATGCCTCGAGTAGGACTGAAAAATTCAGTAATTGAATCATTAACAAGAATTGCTATATTGCTACTACAAATACAATTCATTATTAATTTAGAGATAGATGGAGGGAACTGAAAGAACCTAAGTATTCTATTGATAAAGGACAACTGAAGGCGGTCAAATGCCTTTTCTAAATCAATTTTTAGGAACATGTTAGCCTTCTTTCCTTTGATTTTCTTGAATTGGCTAATCAATTTTGGATTATGATCGTATTATCACCGGTCCTCCTTCCCTTAGTAAAACTAGATTGGTATGGGCTAATAAGATCATTTAGAAAGGGCTTTAATCTATTAGCAATTAATTTGGTCACTAGTTTGTACATAGTGTTACAAAGAGCTATCCGTTGAATTTTTCTTAATTGTTGGCATTGATAATTTTAGGAATGAGGAAAATGTAGGTTTTATTTATACCCTATGGTAAGAAATTATTCCGGAAGATTTGAATGCCTAAGTTAGTGATAGAGGGGCCCACTATCTTCCAGTATTTTTAATAGAAAAGGGATGAATTCCATTAGGACCAGGAGCTTTAAATGGTTTGAATAGAATATTGCATTTGTGATCTCAGAAGGCATTAAGGGATTATCAAAGCTTTGGAGTTCCACTTCTTTATCGCTAGTAGGGTCTTGCAGTATACTAGTCCAATTAGTGCAAATATGAAAAGTATTGAACGAGTTTTGGAAATAATTTTTTTGTGTATGATATGATTTCAAAAGGATCACTAATCCAATTTCCTGCATCATTTTTGAAGAAGCTAATTTTGTTTCTTCTTTTGTTGTTACAGGCCATGATATGGTGGAATCTAGTATTGGATGCCTTCTTATAACCAAGTAATACGAGACCTTAGCTTCCAATAATCATTCTCAATTTTAAAGATATTGTTATAATCAATTTGTAAGGAAGTTTCAATTGTTGGAGGAAGAGACTTGTATAGTAGTGACTGAAATTTTGTATGCCATTTAATCTGGCTAAGATTTTTTATTTTTTTTGTAAATATCCCCAAAAGTTTCATCCTTCCAAGCTTTAATATTAGTAAGAAAGGGGTTTGACGAGGTTATATAATTGTACCCAGATTTCTTTTTACTAAGTTAATAAAATCCGGATGCCTACACCAGTATGTTTCGAGTCTAAATTATTTAGGCAGTGTCGTACTGGGTCTAGGGAAGATTTCAAGAAGCAAGGGGTTATGGTCAGAGTGTGTTTTTGAAAGATGAGTAACAGAAGCATTTGAAAAGCTACTAATCCACTCACTGTTAGCTAGGATTTTATCTAACCTTTGCATAATTAAGCCCTTTTTGATTTCCTACGGTTAGTCCAAGTGTACTTAGAATCTTTAAAACCTAGGTCAATCAAGTTACAACTATTAATACAGTTTCATAAGTATTTAGACCGGGTTCTATTGACTTGGTTACCACCTATTTTTTCTGAGGAGTCAAGAACATCATTAAAATCACCACCTCCTAACCAAGGCCATTGATAATTAGCATTAATACTAATAAGGTTATTCCAATTTTGATTTCTTACATTAATCGTAGTACTAGCGTAAATAGAGGTGAATAACCGAGTTTTTCTAGTAGGGATTATCTCAATTGTAACACTGATTTCTTGATTTTTACGAATAAAACTATGGACATTGACCATATGGTAATCCCACAGAATAACCATGCTACTGTATTGTCCTTCTCCCGGAATCTCAATTATATCAGAAAAATCATAGGGGTTTATAAGAGATATGTGGTAGCCCATCCTAGTTTCGGACAACGTGATCATGTATGGGCGATGCATATCAAACATTTCCCTTAGACTAAGCCTGAAGGTGTCGTTATTTCCCCGAAGTATGTTTGATATGATGAAGGAGATTGGCCTATTCATGTTGATTGTCCAGTTGTGAAGATCCTCATTTTCCTTCACTCTTGGTGCATGAACTGGGTTCCTCTTTTGGAAGGGGACTAGGACCATTGCATGTTGTCCTACTGATGGATCTGCTGGGGGCCTTATGTCTATAGTCCACCTATAGAGTGCCACTGGACAATTGAGCATATGCCTCTGTTCTTGCATCTCCGTGAATAGGAAGACTTTTATCTCGTCGAGATTTGAATCGTCTGTCACTAGTTTTGGTGTAAAGTTGATGTGGGTTTCCACTGCCTCTTCCATCATTTCCTCTTGATTTGGTGGGTTTTGTTGTTCTTGAGGCTGTGTTTGGTTCTGGTGGGTGGTGGTAGTGGTTGCATGGGGTGGCTGAGCTTGGGGTACATGAACATCCCAAAGAGTGAAGATTGGGTTGATACTCGTCGCTATTTCTCGGGTGAAGAAGGGTAGATCTATCACCGGATGAGTGTTCTGAATTGGGACAAAGTGGGTTGGCATGTGCCACTCCCCCATCATCATTTCAGTGATGTTTGGGGCCACTGGATGTTGGATGTTGTTCACCTAAATATGTTCATGAAGTTGTTCATTAAAAGTTGAATGCCCTCCGACATTAGTTGAGCTAGATAATGAGAGTTCTATAGGATTATCTGGCATGTCCCATTATCCCTAGTTCTACCCAAAACAGTGATTGGTGGCATGAAACCTGATTCTTCAACATAATCAATCATAATTTAAAAATCATCAAAATATATTACCCCTTTATTTCAATTTTAATGAATTTATTAATTTGGGTCCGTGCTAAAAAGATTGACATCTTTTCTTATTTAAAAATATTTTACTTTTATATAATGATTTATAGTTACAGAAAATATATGTGCTTTATTTTATACCACAAATTAAAAAATCTTCTTTTTTTCCCTCAAACTTCGTGCCCAATCAAATAGGTTCACATAAAGAAATGGAGTGAGTGCGTGCTCAACTCAACGTTTGATATTGCACTTGACTAATCTAAAATTCTAAATTGGTATCGTATTAAATCCATTTCCTCATGAAATATGCTAAGGCCCACATGAAAGTTTCATTGGAAGTGATTAAATATGATAGACAATAAAAAAAATACATTACTATTTATTTTGTAATATGGTACAACTTACCTATAAGTGAACTAGTTTTATTTTTAACGAGCAATAAAATTATAATTATTGTATTGTTTAGATCCTCTAATTATGTAAAATTTCTTTTTGCAATATATTTAAAAATCCCATCTGCTTAATGATTAATAACTATTTATTTTTTCCCTTTTTCCTGCTAATATGTACTTGTGCAATAGGAAAAGAAAAACTCAAATTAGTGGATTTGACAGCAACAATTATCGCACTTGTATTTCTAGTTTTATCCAGTTTAATAGCATATTTGGTCAAGCTTTATTGTGGGGCCATATATATATTTTTTTGCTTTAAAACTTTAGGTGTTTGACCGAGCTTTTAGAGCGAAATAGTGACTTTAAAGAAAAGTAGAAACAGTTTTGAAAAGTGAGAAAAAATAATTTCCCTCCGAAAATACTTTTTTGAAAAGTATTATTGAGAAAATATATTTAGGAGTAGTTTTTTAAAAGCTTGGCTAAACACTAATTATTGTTCAAAAGTAATTTTTAAATTAATTAGTCAAACACACACTAATTGTCACCAAAAATACTTTTGAGAAAAATACTTTTCAAAATAAGCTGAATTTTAGAGTTCTCTTTTCGATTTATCACTCGATATCTAATACTTGTATTGATGTTCTAATTAAGATTTGCAACACGTAATATATATTAAACTCTTAAAGTGAAAATCGCTCCTTGCCAGTTTTTTATATTCAAGGCTTACTCAAAATTTCAGGTCTAGTAGCAACTAATCCATTCATCACATCTAAATCCCTAATTGTTGTTTTTGAGGTCTTTGATTTAAAAAATCAATTAGTGCAATAATTAAAAAACAAAAATAGTAGGGATATTTTAAATATAAGTTGAAAAAGTGAAATAATAATAGAAAGAGAAAAGAAGAAAAAAGTGCAAAAAGAACAATTATAAAACACTGTTAGGATACTGACGACTGCTATAAAATGGCGTCATAATTTCACGTAACAAGCAGAAACCCTACAAATGGTTGCCCTAACCTCCTAGCACTTCTCCTTATTCCCCAACAACTTTTTTCTTTATGAAGTTATATAAATAATTTATGGTTTATTATATTAAGAAAAAGAAAATCTTGCTTTACATAATTGCACTTGGGATTTCGGAAAAATATCTTTATCATTCTGTATTTGCTTTCAAAATAACACCTGCTACACTGTTCTTGTGATTTCCTACTTAATCATTATAATGTGACTGATGTGTCGTGTTATCTGTATTTTATGCTAGAGTTTATTCTTAAATTTGGTTGAAATTTAGCCTTTTTTTAAAGTTATGTTTGAAATAATTTTTAGAAGTTAAATTTATGTTTCGATATGTATTTTACTAGAAAAAAGTTATATAATTTTGTAAGTGAAAAAAAAATTCTTTCAAAAATGGGCTCCAACCAATCTTTAGAATTCCAAAATTGTTCTTTAACTTTTTTTAAAAGCTGATTAAATTCCACGAGTAAATAATGTTTTTAAATTTTTACTTTAGAAAAAAGTAAAAGTAAATTATGTCCAAACGGGAGCTTTACTTTTAGGAATTCCCTTGCATAACATTTTTTTTTTGGTGTAGCATAATTTTTTTTTGGGTTCGGGTTCTACTCCCTTGAAGTTATTAAATTTTAACTTAATAATTTTTATATGAATCAATTAATTTTTAAAATGAATATAAACTTTGAATTAAAGCAATGTAACTAAATTCAACTCACTCGTAACTCGTATTTTAGCTCCGCCTTGCGAATAATCCAGAAAGCTTTTATTTTCAAACTTTGCTGCATAAATCAGTTCATCACTTTCTAACTTTTTTCTTGGCTAAATATGCATTAATTGGAGCGTAATAATTTGGGAGCTCCTCTACCCGCACTTAAAAAAATAAAATAAAATAAAATAAGAAAAGTAAAGCGATAATCTGCTATTATTAAGTGATAATCTAAATGTCTACATTGACGAATTTGTTTTATTGTTTAAAACTAGTTAAGTGAAGGAAGGCATTACGAGCCAAAATTTATCCACTCTCTACCTTTCTTTAAAAACAAATTTTCACTAAATATTAGTAATTATCAAATTTCTATGGAAGTTCCAAAACAAGTTCCAATATGGATTTTCTACCAAATTAATTTTCGTTCCTGGCCCACACAAAATGGAAATTAATTAAATCGCCCAAACCCCATACTAACCTTGTTTAAAGTAGATCAAAATTAACCAAAAGGACGCTAAATTATGGACGATATCCTTTTTTACAGTAGGTTAAATTAGGGTTTATCTTGCTTAAGGCCAAGTTTTTTCCACATAAAGAAAGAAATACTTTTTGAGTCCCTGTTATTTTAATTTGACTTAGGATGATATTTACACTGTTCATTAGGACACTCTACTATACTAGCAATTTATTCTTCTTTACTCCACACGAATTATTGTATATGCTTACGAGTTTTAACTTTTACATACTGATCAATATTATACAAGAATTTTAAACTGTTACGTTAAAATTACTGTGTACATGTGCATGAGAAATTTTAAACATAGTATTGTCTTTAGGTCATCAATATATATATTGTGTATAGAAATTAAATTCGATGGGAATATACACCAAAGAGCTAGCAACCAAACTACTTTGCACCCAGTAGTACAAACGTGAAGGTGAGAAGAAACATAAAGGGTCAAGATAATTGATTTCACAGTCACAATGACCATTCATAGAATATAGACTTTCAATTATATATCTAACTTATTAACAAATCAAATCAAGGTGGGGGCACTTTAGAACGTATCAATATCAACCTATCTACTCATCTATAACCAAAATTGTTCCTATACCAAAATTGACAACCACACAATTTTGGACGGTCAATATACAAACACATTATATTAATAAAAACCTTTCTTGAAAAAGTAAGTTAGGATTCTATATATATGAAAACAATAGGAAGAAATGGAGTGGCACGGGCCATTCTTTTTTCCACTAGAATAATAATCAAATTTGGACCACGTTTGGAAATGTTTGGTTCTATTTAGTTCATGTTTTGTCCACTTTAGTCTTTTATGCATATCAAGAAATGATGAATTTGTGCTTCTTTATGAGACTTTGCTTAAATGCATTATTATATCTACCTGTTTCCCATAATCAGTCATCTAGACTACTGTAATAAACGGAACTAGGGGTGTCAAATGTGGGCGGATAAGAGGGATCACATTTTTTGGGTTAATTTTGCCCGTCCCTATGTTAGGGATATAGTAGATATGCCCTAGATCCAATATTATATTTGATAACTTGAACATATTTTTGTGAATGTCATTTGATATAAAATATATGGCATTTGATATTTATCAATCGTTTGATTATTTTGATAAGGTCATTGATTAAATTTTGAGATTTATCATCGTAATAGAGATCATGATAATGAGAGCAAACTCTTTTATAATGTAATCTAAATTTGTTCTTGATCGTAGGATTATTAATTTGGACATTAGTAATCCGGTTAGATCAATATTTATGTGATCGTCTTTATCGGATAAAGATTAGTTGATCTCATTAACTAAATCACATAGATAGATGATGCATATAGAGATATGATCATTGAACCGACTCATTGGATAATTCCTAATGGTTACAATTACCATAAACTGTCAATAGGATATTTTCTTGAAGAATATGATGTAACTGTTTCCTTTGACTTGAGATCGTCATAGTAATTGACAAGTTATTTATTGTGCTTTGATACTAGACACCTATGGCCCTAGGGCGATAGTTGAAAGGATATTGGGTATGATTATATACTTGTAGAATTAGTGATTGATCAAGACGGAATCTGTCAACTCTTGGTAATGAGTTTAAGCTCCATGTTGTCATGAATTATAAACGACCAAACTAAGACCTTGGTCAGGGCAATTGAATGAAAGAAGAAATGAGTTTCTTAGGTCATTCAATGGTCGATTATATTTGACGTGAACACATAGTTGATCGCATATTAGGATTGACAGTTGAACCATATCCTAGGGTGATCCAGAGCTATAAGGACAGAAGGAATTACTACATTATTCTTCTACTGGTCTTGAGAGTAAATTGTATACTTCATGCTATCCGGTCGTTAAGGAGTGTTGCTAGACGCCACCCTTGATTAGTATATTGATATGATTAATTTACTAGGTAGTATTGAACCTATGGGGTCTCACACTAACGAGTGTTCTGATCTTTGCTAAAGGATTAATTAACTTATTATTTGATAATTAAATTAAAGAATTTAATTAGTTAAATAAATTTAGTTATTAGTCCAAATTAAATATTATTATATTCTTTGCTAGCACAAAGATTATAATTAATATTGTGAATGAATTGAAGTTTCTATTTGGAATAAAAATTAAATAATATCTTTTGGTTGAAACATATGTGATATATGCAATTAATATTATTTTATATAATAGATGTATACAAAATATAATATTAATGAAGACTTGTTAATAAATCTAATTTTGAATTGGATTATTAGTTGAAGTTTTATCCTATTTGGAATGGGATTAATATTTTCAATAAGAAAATATTATATTAATATATAAAAAAAAAGAAAGGAAGGAAAGTTTCAATCCAATTTGGAATTGGACTTTTGAAACTTCCATAAGAATTCTTCGCCAGTCATGTTTTCAAGAAAAAAAAAACGTGATTTTATTTTTTCCATAAGTTTATTTTTGGAATAAACTTACCCTAGGAAAATTATTACATCAACCAAATAGGAAAAGGGTTTGTAGGTGATGCTATATAAAGGGTGATGGAGAAAATTTGAAAAAGTTTTTTTTTCTTTTCGATTTTAATCTTTTTCTTGAGAAGAAAACCCTACTTTGTGAAAGTGAGAGTGCAATACAAATCCAAGAGAAAAAAATACAATTACAAGAAAGGTGTTTCTTGTTCTTCTAATTTGAGTTGAGATTTTTGAGAAAAATCTCAAAACAATATTCTTCGTTCAATTTGTTCGCGGGTTTCATTGATCAAAGAGTTGATAGCAAGGATCGGTCTCGGTGTGGATACGCATAGAGTCTTCGCACTATCGAAGAAATTCTGAAAAAGGAAACTCTCTTCACCAGGTAAGTCTTAGACCCGATCTTTGACACGTAAGTAAATTTTAAACATGAAAAATCTACCTAGGATTGTTATTGTCTTCCGCTGCGTGTTACGAATACCTACATGCAATCCTTCAGTGGTATCAGAGCCATGGTTTATTGTGTCTAAAACTTATTTACAAAATATTTTAATATTATATTTGAAGAGTTCAAACCATAATAGATGTACCTTGTGCAATAATCAAATCGTTTGAATGTTGATATTATTTTATTGTGGATAAAATATGAATTCATGTAACTATTGAGATCCTTCATAACTTGAATTTAAAATTTTGTATTAGATACAACGGGAATCTATAATAGATTACATGATTCTATTGTTATTTTAATTGTTATTAGTTTATGACATGTTAATTAATAATAATATTCTAGCATGAATTCTTTTTATGTGATATATAAGATAAATATGTTAGAGGATGTTGAATTATGTTTTATGCCATGTTCTTGTTACATATAACAAGAACTAAATTAATTATGTTCTTGTTACGTAATTTAGAATTATTTATTACATATAATGTAAATTAATTTAGGACTAAGCATGTAGATAACTTGAACTAAATTCACATGCTATAAAAGATTTGATCTTGGTATTATTAAAAAAATAATTATTTTTGTAACAATTCCCTCTTACTAAAATTTGAGTTCTTAAATAATAAAATATAAGATATTTTATTATAAAGCTATCCATCAAGGTAATTAATTTTACTTATTTCTTGTTTATAAGGAGCGGCCTGACTACCAGGAGACTTATAGTTCGAGAATATGTTAAAATTATTTATTGCATTGGATGTATGGATTGAAAGAATTATTCAATTTTACACTAGACGCCTGGACTACCCGGGGGAGTATAAAATTTAATAAGTTCTTTGCTATCATGATGGTTGAACTCAACTATGCCAATAGGATCGACCTGACTACCAGGGGACTATTTGACATAGAGCTATTTAAGAAAATTGTATGGGGATATAATTGGTAAGAGTACCTACCTTTAAAATATATGTGAGAAACGACTTGATTTTCAAGGGGCTCATACATATTGTTAAAGGATTCCTTTACTCCACTAAAAGAAATAAAGATTTCGTAAACTATAATGAGGGTAAATAGTTTAAAATAATATTTGTAAAAATATCATTTAGATAAAAGTCCATGTCTTTATGATATATGCAAATATGTTCTTATATTACTGCTTTTTCTTTTCTATATTTTAGATTTCTCAATATGCCTGTTATATCACTGTGTGAATTACTTGAGACCAACAAATTGGTAGGACCAAACTTTGATGACTGGTATAGAAATTTGAGAATTGTTCTCATGCATGAAAAGCTTCTGGATGTGATCGATAAGCCTGCAAAGATAATCCCTCCAGAGAATGATGTTCAAGGCAACAAGGTTTATCATAAATAATTGAAATAAAAACTGCAAGGAGTATCTTGCAACTCTAAAGGACAAGAAACAAGGTGAGACATTAATGAAAAATATTTTCAAGGTTTTATCAGCTACCACTAATTCTTCACTGTGGGTATTAGATATTGGCAGTGGTTATAATATCTGCAATATGTTGCAAGGGTTCAAGATAAGTAGGAGGCTAAAGAAAGGAGAAATTAATCTACAAGTTGGAAATAGTGCAAAAGTTGCGGCCGTAGCTATAGGATCAACGTCTTTAATAATGCTACGGGAAAAATACTTATGTTGGATGATTGTTATTATGTTCCTAAATTTGTTTCGAACATAATTTCAGCTTCTATGTTAGACAAACGTGACTTTCACATTAATATAGGAAATGGTATTTGCTCTATTTATTATAGTGATAATTTATATGTGAATGGCTATCTCCAACATGATGTTTATGTCTTACCTAGTGTGAATGCTAATTCGATTATGCATGTTTCAAGTCTTAAGAGGAAAAGAGATGATCATGTAAATCAAACATACCTTTGGCATTGTAGTCTTGGTCATATTGGAGAGAAAAGAATTAACAAGTTGTACAAGGAAGGGTACCTTAACGAGTATGATTTTGAATCATATCCAACTTGTGAATCTTGTCTCAAAGGAAAAATGACCAAATCTCCATTTACTAGAAGTGGAGAAAGAGCTTCTGAATTATTGGGACTAATTCATACAGATGTTTGTGGGCCCATAAAAATTTAAGCTAGAGGTGGATATTCTTACTTCATTACCTTCACTGATGATATGTCAAGATATGGATTTGTATATCTTATGAAACACAAGTCTAAATCTTTTGAAATGTTCAAAAGATTCCGTAGTGAAGTTGAGAAGCAGACTGCTAAAAGTATCAAAGTACTAAGGTCTGATGGAGGTGGAGAATATCTTAGTGAATATTTTACCAGATATCTCAAAAAGAATGGGATTCTCTCACAGGGGACACCTCCAGGAACACCACAACACAATGGTGTGTCTGAAAGGAGAAACAGAACCTTATTAGATATGGTGAGATCTATGATGGGGTTCACTGATCTTCCAATAAATTTATGGGGATATGCTCTGGAAGCAGCAACATACTTACTTAATAAAGTTCCCACTAAGGTAGTCTCTACAACACCATATGAGATATGGAAAGGATCTAAGCCTAACCTTAAACATATTAAAGTTTGGGGTTGACTAGCTTATGTTACTACAATCTGATAGACTTGACTCAAGATCTAATAGGTGTAGGTTCATTGGGTATCCCAAGGAAATAAGGGGATATTATTTCTATCACCCTTCTGACCATAAAGTGTTTATGGCCAGAGGAGCAACCCTTTTGGAAAGGGAATTTCTTTTGGAAGGAAATTATAATAGAGAAATAGAACTTGATGAAGATCAAGAAACTAATGAATCAACACAATATAAATATACACGAGACCCAAGTTGAAGAACCTTTATTGGATGTTTTGAAGTTGCCAAGGAAATTTCCATCTTCAACGGTTGAAGTTCAAGAACTAAATGAAGTTCAAGAACAGGTTAATGAACCAGTTCCAAACCAAATTGAGCAACAACGAAATCCAACACAAGGTGAACAGGTTGTACAAGTACCTCTTCGAAGGTCTACACGATAACGTCATGTACCAACTAGATTAAATTTATTGGTACAAGATGATTTATCAAATGAGGTTGTTCATAATGATGATGACCCTAAGACCTATGAAGAGGCTATACAAAGTTCTGAATATGAGAAGTGCCAAAAGGCCATGGAATCCGAAATGGAATCCATGAAGGAAAATAAAGAATGGACTTTAGTTGAACCTTCAAAGGATATAAAACCTATAGGTTGTAAATGGGTTTTTAAGAAAAAGATTGGAGCAGACGGAAAGGTAGAGACCTACAAAGCACGTCTTGTTGCCAAGGGACATCGTCAGAAAGAAGGAGTCGACTATGACGAGACTTTCTCTCCCGTGGCAATGCTCAAATCTATTCGGATTTTGCTTGCTATAGCAGCATACTATGATTATGAAATATGGCAAATGGATGTGAAAACAGCTTTCCTTAATGGTGAGCTAGAAGAGGATGTGTACATGACACAACTTGAAGGTTTCACATCTTCTTCTGATCATAATAAAATTTGTAAGCTACAAAGATCTATTTATGGATTAAAGCAAGCTTCTCGAAGTTTGAATATTCGATTTAACAAAACAATTGAAAAGTTCAATTTTGTTAGATGCGAAGAAGAACCTTGTGTGTATAAAAAGGTTAGTGGGAGCACAATTATATTTTTAGTGTTGTATGTTGATGATATATTGCTCATAGGGAATGACGTACCAGCATTGCAAAATACCAAGATTTGGCTATCTGAACAGTTTTCATGAAAGACTTGGGAGAAGCAGCTTATATATTAGGAATAAAGATCTATAGAGATAGATCTAGGAAGCTGCTTGGACTTTCCCAGTCTTTGTACATTGATACTATCTTAAAGAGGTATAACATGGATAATTCCAAAAGAGGCTATCTACCGATAGGCACTGGAATTTCTCTCAGTAGGGAGGATTATTCTAAAACACCTGAAGAGAGAGAACGCATGAGTAGGATCCCATATGCTAGTGCAATGGGAGCTATCATGTATACCATGACATGTACACGTCCTGATGTGGCTTATGCACTTGGAGTGACTAGCCGATATCAGGGAAATCCTGGTGAGGAACATTGGAAGGTGGTGAAGACCATTCTTAAGTACTTAAGAAGGACTAAAGACCAATTCCTCATCTATGGGGATTCTGAGTTGAAAATTGAAGGTTATACTGATGCAAGTTTCTCTTCAGATAGGGATGATAGCAAATCTATTTCTGGTTATGTATTCACCTTAAATAGTGGTGCAGTGAGTTGGAAAAGTTCCAAACAAGCTACAGTAGCTGATTCAGTGACTGAAGTAGAATATATAGCAGCTAGTGAAGCTGCTAAGGAAGCTGTATGGATGGAAAAGTTCTTAACTGAACTTGGTGTGGCTCCTTCAATAGAAGGTGCGGTTCCATTGCTGTGCGACAATAAAGGAGCCATTGCTCAAGAAAAAGAACCAATATCACACCAAAAGTCCAAACACGTTCTGCGAAGGTATCACTTGACAAGAGAAATTATTGAACGTTGAGACGTCGAGATTCAAAGGTTGATGAAAAGGAAAATGCTGCAGACCCATTCACTAAAGCGCTTGGCACAAAGGAGTTTGACAAGCACAAGTGGAAATTGGGGATGAAGTACAAGAGCAATTGGCTCTAGTGCAAGTGGGAGATTGTTAGGGATTTAGTAGATATGCCCTAGATCCAATATCATATTTGATAACTTGAACATATTTTTGTGAATGTCATTTGATATAAAATATATGGCATTTGATATTTATCAATTGTTTGATTATTTTGATAAGGTCCTTGATTAAATTATAGAATTTGTCATCGTGATTGAGATCATGATAATGAGAGCAAAGTCTTTTATAATTTAATCTAAATTTGTTCTTGATCGTAGGATTATTAATTTGGACATTAGTAATCCGGTCAGTTCAATATTTATATGATCGTCTTTATCGGATAAAGATTAGTTGATCTCATTAACTAAATCACATAGATAGATGATGCATATAGAGATATGATCATTGAACCGACTCATTGGATAATTTCTAATGGTTAGAATTACCATAAACTGTCAATAGGATATTTTCTTGAAGAATGTGATGTAACTGTTTTCTTTGACTTGAGATTGTCATAGTAATTGACAAGTTATTTATTGTGCTTTGATACTAGACACCTATGGCCCCAGGGCGATAGTTGAAAGGATATTGGGTACGATTAAATACTTGTAGAATTAGTGATTGATCAAGACGGAATCTGTCAACTCTTGGTAATGAGTTTAAGCTCCATGTTGTCATGAATTATAAAAGACCAAACTAAGACCTTGGCCAGGGCAATTGAATGAAAGAAGAAATGAGTTTCTTAGGTCATTCAATGGTCGATTATATTTGACGTGGACACATAGTTGATCGCCTATTAGGATTTGACAGTTGAACCATATCCTAGGGTGATCCAGAGCTATAAGGACAGAAGGAATTACTACATTATTCTTCTACTGGTTCTTGAGAGTAAATTGTATACTTCATGCTATCCGGTCGTTCAGGAGTGTTGCTAGACGCCACCCTTGATTAGTATATTGATATGATCAATTTACTACCGGTTTAGTATTGAACCTATGGGTCGCACAATAACGAGTGTTCTGATCTTTGCTAAAGGATTAATTAACTTATTATTTGATAATTAAATAAAAGAATTTAATTAGTCAAATAAATTTAGTTATTAGTCCAAATGAAATATGATTATATTCTCTGCTAGCACAAAGATTATAATTAATATTGTGAATGAATTGAAGTTTTTATTTGGAATAGAAATTAAATAATATCTCTTGGTTGAAATACATGTGATATATATAATTAATATTATTTTATATAATAGATGTATATAAAATATAATATTAATAAAGACTTGTTAATAAATCTAATTTTGAATTGGATTATTAATTAAAGTTTTATCCTATTTGGAATGGGAATAATATTTTCAATAGGAAAATATTATATTAATATAAAAAAAATAAAAAAATAAAAGAAAGGAAGGAAAGTTTCAATCCAATTTGGAATTGAACTTTTGAAACTTCCATAAGAATTCTTCGCCAGTCATGTTTTCAAGAAAAACAAAACGTGATTTTATTTTTTCCATAAGTTTATTTTTGGAATAAACTTTTACCCTAGGAAAATTATTACATCAACCATATAGGAAAAGGGTTTGTAGGTGATGCTATATAAAGGGTGATGGAGAAAATTTGAATTTTTTTTTTGTTCTTTTCGATTTTAATCTTTTTCTTGAGAAGAAAACGCTACTTTGTGAAAGTGAGAGTGCAATACAAATCCAAGAGAGAAAAATACAATTACAACAAAGGTGTTTCTTGTTCTTCTAATTTGAGTTGAGATCTTTGAGAAAAATCTCAACACAATATTCTTCGTTCAATTTGTTCGCGGGTTTCATTGATCAAAGAGTTGATAGCAAGGATCGGTCTCGGTGTGGATACGCATAGAGTCTTCGCACTATCGAAGAAATTCTGAAAAAGGAAACTCTCTTCACCAGGTACGTCTTAGACCCGATCTTTGACACGCAAGTAAATTTTAAAACATGAAAAATCTACCTAGGATTATAATTGTCTTCCGCTGCGTGTTACGAACACCTATATGCAATCCTTCACCCTAACTATAGTAACAGACAATAAAGTAAAAGGGTAATATATACACAATCTTATTATTCTTACCTTGTAAAAGTATAGACAAATTATTTCCGGTAAACTCTTGGCACATACAAAACATAATGTCGACATTATAGAAAAGGAATACAATAACACAAAGCAATACCAACAATAATAAGATAACAGAAAACTGAAGCAGCAAAACGATTGATAGTAATACAAATCTAAGTATGAGAAAGTGAGAGAGTACTATTGGAACTAGAGATAAAAAAGGATCACGACTATGTATTAAAATTCTATCCTAGTTCTCGATCTCAAGCTTTCCTATTACTTTTAGTTGATCAAAAGAAGGTGCAATTTTTTATTTTTGTTTTTTTGGGGAAGAATCTGAATATACAAGAAAGGTGAGTTCTCTCTGAATTCGTTTGAGTCATAGCTTCCATTAATATGATTGGGACTTCGTATTTGGAATTTACAAACTTTTGAATAATTTAAAGAAAAAATTGATTCTACTACATGAAAAATAGGACCCAATGGACAGCCCATGTGTATATTTTAGAAAAGTTTTCATAAAAAAATATCTTTTAGTGGTAATTACTTATTTATAGATATCATTTACTATGCTATGGGTTGTAGATACGTTTTCTGTCATTATAAGATGTATTAGAAGTATTTAAGCTATTGTATTAATGAATATAGTAGCAAAAATAGGCGTGAATCATGGAAATCCAGCTAATCAATTACTGTATTCAAGTGTATTCGACTGTATTATGGAGTGAAATGTGGGATTACAGCTGGACAAATTATTGTATTCAACTGTATTCACGGCATGAAACATGTGATTGTACTGTTTTTAAACGGAAAACGAATCAATTAACATAATAGAATCTTAATATAACTCAACAAACTCAATTATAACACACAATTTTTATATTTTCTTGTATAAAAAAGATTCTCAATCGAAAAATACCCCCAAAACATAGCAATCTTCAGAGAAATTATATAATACATTTGAATATATAAATTATATTAATTAAAAAATATATATATGAATATATTCATGGCATATAGCGAGACAGTGAATACAATTAAATACATAAAATACAGTGGGATATATTGAAATACAATGAAAAAAGACAGTGAATAAATGAAATATAATGATATATATTGAATTACAATGGAAAAAAGAAAATGAATATAATGAAATACATAAAAATACAGCGTGATACATTGAAAATACATTAAAATATATTAACAGAAAATAAAGTTGCTCAGCCCCTTCGTAACAACCTCACCAAAACATTTCATGAATCTAAGTGCCCTCCGTCGGTGCCCTTCATATGAGAAATTTTCACGAAACCCAATAAGAAAGTCCTTCGTAACGGAAAATCAAGTTGCTTTTGACAAAGTTCTCAGTTATATTTTCGGGGTATGGGAGAAGATAATGACATATATTAAAATAAAGAGAAAAAGAAAATTGTGTAACTGAATAGCGTATTTAGTGGCTTAAGGGTTAGGAGGTAATCAAAATTAAATATTTTGTTATAAACATTAAAAGGTATCTATAAAATATATATTTTAAATAATATTTATTTAAAATAAATAAGCTAATAATCTTTGCCGTAGGAGATAAAAATTCTTACTATATTTTATTAAATTTGCCTTGCTAATATGTTTCTTGATACTTTGTGGAAGCTTAGTGAATTAAAGGGATTAATTTTAGTTTTATTTTCCTTTTCCCAGTTTCTATTGCGAGTGTAATCAAGTTATATTACATTTGATTTTGCCATTTATAGTCGATTACATTATCGTTTAATCATATGTTTGCTCCATCAGACCATCATTATATACTGCTAGTTTGTAGAGAGAAGATGCAAAATTTGTTGGAGAATATCTGAATATACAAAGAACTCGGCCCAAATGGAAAACACATGTATATTTCATTGAAAATTAACTCAAATGGCCGCTTATTCAATCGCTTAAACTAAAAATAGTCGATGGAAATATAATATATGTATAATTTCTGTATTACATATGTATAATATGTATAATCAATATATAAATTATGAATATGATTAGAGAAAATAAATAATAAATATGAATGACTATTTGTGTAAAGTTTGCAACGATTTCTTTTATATTTGTACTGTTAAAAAATTTGGACATTCAATCTAAAATTTTAAGACAAGAGTAGAATAGACCGGGACCATTTAAACCTCTTTGGAGATCTTTATACCCGATGAGAGACGCATATAATGTTCTCTAGCTAAGACCATCCTACATGTCCAACATGGTTTTAAGATTTACCTTTCACCACACTTTGACCACTAATTACCATTATTATTACTATCGTTGTCCCCCGTCATTATAGACTACCGTCACCCATTACTCACCATTCACTATTATCATCTTTAGCCACAATCACAGTCACAGCAAGCACAAATGTTAATTGTCATTATCACTAGCCAACATTTACCACCAATAACACCAAAATTAATATTCAGATATATATTTAAATTATCTTAATCTTAATAAAAACAAATGAAAGTTTAGTCACTCAAGCAAACATAGGAGGTAAAAGATCAAGTCAGTCAAGGAAACACAACAAGCCATTAGCTTTATGTGAAAATATTTAGTTAGTCTACTTTATGTTGATGTCAAATCTCAGAAGTGTAGTTGTGCATCCACCTTCCGATGCGAGTTTTTTATTTGAATATTCTGTTGGCATAGTGAATGAGAAATGGTACGAAAAAATAGAATATTTGAATTTTCTTTTTTGACCAAGGAATATTATCCTATATTAAAGGAGGAAAGGAGTTTTGATGGGTATATATATAATTGCTTTTCTGCTAGCTCTTAAAAAGTTGGAAAGAAGGCAAGCCTCACGCTGACGCTCGCTCGCTCGACTTCTACTTCAAATCTGATTGATTTATTTTTTTTACCAAATTTATTTGTTAAAAATTATTCCATCCGTTCTAATTTATGTGAACCTGTTTGACTAGACATCGAGTTTAAGAAAAAAATAAAGATTTTTAGAATTTGTGATCCTAAACAAGTCAGAATGGGGCACAGAGCATTTGTATGGTTATAAAAGCTGCTCATTAAGGGTAGAATTGTAAGTTTAAACTACATTGTTACCAAATTAAGAAAGGGGTTATTTTTTGGAACGGACCAAATAAGAAATATGTTCACATAAACTGGAACAGAGAGAGTAACATTTAATCCAAATCGATTGTTTTTGTAACTTTAAAGTTTCCTTCCTATTTTATTTTTCTTAAATAACCATTTAAGTAATAGTTATTTTATGTGAACCGTCATCGCACTTCGTTTAAACCCAATTTGTTGGCTATAAATAGCATGCCATTCCCTCAGAATTTTCCTTATGAAAAATTAAATTCTCCATCTTTCTTCTGCATTGTTTTAACTTTAAAAAATCAACAGTAAGTGTGATTTACTACCGATTATTTATGTTCGCTGCAATACTAGGGTTTGAAAGTACTGCTACACCAGTGTGTAATCTGTTATATCATTGGAGAAAATAATCCATAACCTTAGGTACTAGGAAAAGATTAAGTTCATTAAGAAATTCTGTGAATTCAGTTGGCTCGGATTAATTTTTACTTATTCTACATTATGTTTTTTATGTTGTTCTTAATTCTCCAAAATCATTTTACGAATACAATTACTACCAAGCTTAAGAAACTTAATTTGTATTTTGTATATATGTTGTATGCCCTGCTCTGGGGCTAAAGTTATGTGGTTTTCTACTCTCTGTTTACAGATTAAAGCCTTCGTGGTTTTCTACTCCAATTTTTGCAACGACTCTGCCAGTAGTTTCATGAGTTGTAGCCCTACTTTTTCTATTTCCGTTTCCTTTTGTGTTCTTAGGCTATATTTTGATCGTATCACATTAGTTGGTTCGGGTTCGTAGTGGTTATGAAGTGAATTAAAACACTTAGTCTATTTTGAGAAGGTTTAAGTTGGGAAAAGCTGAACGAATATTGACTTATAAATAAACAAACTCGAATTTGAATTTTGATGGTTCTGTTAGCTCTGTTAGGTGATATTAGGCTTAGGAGCGTATCCGCAATGTGATTTGGAGGTCTGTAGTAGAATTAGGCATGAATTGGAAAAAATTAGAAATTTGGCGATTTTGGTCGGCACTGAAAAATTTGATATCAGGGTTAGAATGAAGCTCCAGAAGTTGGAGTAGGTTTAAAGTATCATTTCTGACGTGTGTTCAAAATTTGGGGTCATTCGGATGTGATTTGATTGGTTTAGGCGTCGTTTGTGAAATTTAGAAATTTAGAGGTTCTTAGGCTTTAATCCGAGGATAATTTGGTGTTGTGATATTGTTTTGAGTGATTCGAAGGTTCGACTAAGTTTTAATGTTATGAATTGTGTTGGGTTGGTTTTTTGAGGTCCTGAGAACCTCGAGTGAGTTTCGGGTGGTTAACAGATAAATTCCTAGCTTTAAAAATTGGCAAATTTTCTGGTGTGATGTTGCAAAGAATTCCTTCATCGCATTTGCGAGAGGGCTCTCGCGTTCGCAAAAGGCATTTGAGAAGGTCAGCTGAGTTGTTATTCGCATTCGTGAAGTACTTCCTGAATTCTCCAAGGTGTAGAATTTTAAGGCTACGGGTTCGCGACCAGGTCATCGCGTTCGCATAGAGTCAACGGTCTTTGGTAGCTTCAGGTAGATAAGCCTATTTGACGACCCAAAGGGCCATCACCTGTTTCCTTGCTCATTCTATGTTTTTGAGGCCTTGAAAACCTCATTTAGGGTTGCCTCGATTTAAGTCGCAATTCGGGCACGTAGCCGGAAAGCTTAAATATGAATTGTGTGAGATAAATGCTAATTAAAGTAAATAAATTTGACTTCGGTCAATATTTTGGGTGAACAGACCTGATCCGTAATTTGACAATACCGGAGGGTCTGCAGGAAAATATGGGTCTTGGGCGTATGCCTGGAATCAAATTCCGAGGTCACAAGCCCGAGAAATAAACTTTTGTGTAATATTATTTTCTGGAAATAATTTAAAAATTTGAAATTAAATTTGATTAAAAGACTTTGGTATCAGGCCCATATTTTGGTTTCGGTGCGCGGTACAAGTTTTATATATGGTTTAAGCCCTTTCTGTAAAGTTTGATTGAAAACAGACGTCGTTTGACGTGTTTCAGACTTAAAATGGAAATTTGATGTTTTATAAAAATTTGGAAGGAATCATGAGCTTTGAGGGTTGATTCTATGTGTATGATGTTATTTTGGCAATATGATCGCAAGGATAAGTCTGTAGGGTGTTTTTGAGGTTGTGTGCACGTCTAGTTTGGAGCCCTGATGGTTCGTGTGAGTTTTGGATAGGCCACGGATTGCATTTTTTAAACTTTTGAAAAACTTGGTATGCTCAGCTCTGTGATCTTTGCATTTGTGAATATCATCTCACAATTGCGAACTTGCCAATGCAAGCTTTGCATCGCAATTGCGAATTCTGAGATTTTGGCAAATGATTGCAAATGCGATCTCAACGTTCGCAAATGCGTAAGTAGGGGGGTCGCAAGTACGACCTTTTCCTTCGCAAATGCGAGAACTGGGAAAATGGGAAGGGTTTGTAAATGCGAGCCCTGTCTTCGCAATTCCCAATCCAACAGAGTCGGGGTTCGCAATTGCGAACCCCAGTTCGCATTTCCCACATCTGAGACCCAACAAATTTTATACTTAGTCGAATTTGAACCATTTTTCACCATTCTTTTAAAACACAAACTCCTTGGGCGATATTTCAAGAGCAAGGTTTCTTCCAAATTATTTGTAAGTTGGTTTTTACTCATTTCTTTCAATCTTTAACATCATTTAACATATTTTCAACTTAAAATCAAGAATTTCCATGGGTGAAATTGGGGATTCTGGGTGGAACCGACGTTTTTCTACAATTCAGGATTTGGACCTCAACTTGAGGTCCAATTTCAAAACAAATCATATATATGGGTTTGTGAGTGAATGGGTAACTAGGTTTTGGTTCGAACCTCGAGTTTTGACCATGCAGGCCCGAGGGCGTTTTTTGACTTATTGGGCAAAACTTTGGGAAATTTATTTTATGCATTCAAATTGGTTCATCTAGCAATTGTTGATGTTTTAAGTAACTTGTGACTAAATTCGAGCTGATTCGTGGAGGAATCGAGGGGTAAAGCAATAATTGAGGCTTGAGTTGAGTTCAAAACATCTAGGTAAGTGTTCGGTTTAACCCTAGCATGAGGGATTAAGAGTTGAGTCGTATTTGCTACGTGTTTGTGCTGTGTACGACGTATGGGCATGGTGACGAGTATCCTTATGTTTCTATCGAGCATGACCGTGGGTCTTAAATTGATAGTTGTAAATTCTTAATTGATCCTATAAAAACCTTGGTTGATGATCCTTGATACTGAGTATTGGTTTTAATTGTACCGAGTAGAAATTGAATAGAATTGGTTATAGTTGACTCTCCCTTGCCAGGACATTTGAATTATTGTTACTGTATTCCCTTGTCGGGAAGTTATTACACTGTCTTGTTCCCTTTCCGGGATTATTTTGTGTATTGTGTTGGAAGTAATGGGATTGGGTGGTACGCCTACCACAAGATATTGATTGAAATGGGATCGGGTGGTACGCCTACCACAAGATATTGATTGAAATGGGATCGGATGGTACGCCTACCACAAGATATTAATTGAAATAGGATCGGGTGGTACGCCTACCACAAGATATTGATTGAAATGGGAGCCGGTGGTACGCCTACCACAAGATATTGATTGAAATGGGAGAGGGTGGTACGCCTACCACAAGATATTGAGTGAAATAGGAGAGGATGGTATGCCTACCACGAGATATTGATTGAAATAGGAGCCACAAGTTATGATGAAATGAGATCGGGTTGTACACCTACCACAACTTATGATGAAATGGGATCGGGTGGTACACCTACCACGAGAAATTTTGAAATGGGATCAAGTTGCACGCCTGCAACGAGATAAGCATTTAAAGTGAAAGTTGTTTTATCTACTCTGTTTCGCATTAGTAGCTTTATAGTTGGTTTCTTTGTCAGTTCTGAAAATGTTGTTCATTTTTACTATCCCCAGAGCATGATTTCCCTCCCGAGTTTTTACTTGTTTGTTTCCTGATGTTCCTTTCTCCATATATTATGTAATTGTACAGGTTTATCTGGAGTCTGGTCCTAGCCTCGTCACTACTTTGCCGGGGTTAGGCCAGACACTTACCAGCACATGGGGTCGGTTGTGCTGATGCTACACTCTGCACTTATGTGCAGATACCGGAGCAGCTTTTGAGCAGCAGCAGTAGCTTGGGAGTGAGCCTTCAGTCCAGTGAGACACCGAGGTAGCCTTGCATGCATCCGCAGGCATCAACGTCTCCTTTATCTTTATTTTTGTATGTATCTCATGTATTTCAAGACAAACAACTTACACTTTCTTTCAGACGTTGTATTTAGTGAATCTTAGTAGTTCGTGAGTTATGTGATAACAGATTTTGGGTAGAGGCTATGTTGAACTTCTGTATTGCTATTCGTTTTCATTAATATTAAGTCTTCTGCTTGTTTGGTTAAATCCGTTGCTTTTATCTTATTGCTGATAAATATTAAAAAAGATTATGTGGTTCAGGAGTTGTAATTAATATTTGGCTTGCCTAGCTCCTATTAGTAGGTGCCATCAAGATCCTCGAAGGTTGGGATATCCGGTTCATGACAAGTTGGTATCAGAGCACTAGGTTATATAGGTCTCAGAACTCACGGATAAACTTAGTAGAGTCTGAGGGATCGGCACGGAAATGTCTGTATTTATCCCTAGAGGCTAGAGAGTTAGGAAAAACTTCACATTTGTTCTTTCTTGTTGTGCGGTTCTATTCTCAACTACTGATTGTCTTTTTACTCTGTTCTTTCACAGATGTCGAGAACATGCACTTCCTTATCTTTCGATCAGCAGTCTAAGCCCCAGGCAGCCCCCGCTAGGGGCAAAGGGCGAGGTCGAGGCCGTGCCAGAGGCCGAGGTAGGGGCATAGCTCAGCCCTGAGCAGCAGCACTAGTGGCGGAGCCTCAGGTTGATTTCTACGAGGAGCTTCCGTCCCCAGCTCCAGCAGTTCCAGTGGTGCCAGCTCAGGTCCCAGAGGGGTTCATTGCCACGCCAGTTCTTCAGGACGATCTAGTTCGATTAGTGGGTCTTATGGAGAGGGTAACCCAGCAGGGTTGCTTCCTGTAGCACCAACTGTTTCTCAAGATGGAGGAGGGCCCCAGAATCCTGATACTCGTACTCCGAAGCAGGTAGCTCCCCAGGCTCAGATTCCAGTGGTTCAGCCAATTATGGCAGTTCACCCGGGAGTGGTTGTTCAGACCGGCGGTGGAGCGGCTATGTCCACAGATGTTTTGTGGAGGTTGGATAGGTTCACCAAGCTCTTCACTACTACCTTCAGCGGTGCACCCACCGAGGACCCTTAGGATTATTCAGACAGCTGCCACAAGGTTCTGCAGAACATGGGTATTGTTGAGTCAAATGGAGTTGATTTCGCTGCATTTCACTTATCTGGATCCGCCAAGACTTGGAGGAGGTATTTCTGTTTAGCTAGACCAGCAGGGTCTCCAGCCTTGACCTTGGAGCAGTTCATGCACACATTTTTTGAGAAGTTTCTCCTTGTCACACAGCGTGAGGCCTATCAGAGGCAGTTCGAGCGTCTCCAACAGGGGTCCATGTCAGTGACCCAGTACGAGACTAGGTTTGTTGAGTTGGCTCGCCATGCAATTGTCATACTCCCCACTGAGAGAGAGAGAGAGAGAGTGAGACGGTTTATTAATGGACTCATCCACCCTATTCGCCTCCAAATGGCCAGAGAGGCAGGGAGTGATATCACTTTCAGGAGGCGACATGTGGCCCGGAGGATTGAGATGTTATTGCCACAGTTGGTGGTCATAGAGCAAACACGAGACCCCGTCAGTCATGCCGATCCAGTGGTGCCTCATCTGAAGGCAGAGATTCATACGATAGAGTTCATCATCCTAGACCCTTTCTGCAAACACTCCAGGTTTCTCATGGTACTTCAGGTGGTCATGGTCTCAGCCACATTACTCTCACGAACAACCTTATAGTGCACTATCAGTACCTATCAGTGCACCATCGCTTCAGAGTTTCTAGGGTCGCCAGTTCCATCAGCCGAGAGCTTGTTTTACTTGTGGAGACACGAGGCACATAGCTAGGTATTGTCCTCAAGCTTCGAGTAGTTCTTTACAACAGGGGTCCCGTGCCATGGTACAGGCACCAGATGCTCCACAGCTTGCCTAGCCGGCTAGAGGCGAGGGTAGAGGTGCTAGAGGTTGAGGTAGAGGTCATAGAGGTGGAGCTCAGACCGCCTTGGGTGGAGGCCAGCCAGCAGCCGGCCGTCCTAGAGATGTGGTTTAGGAAGGTAGGGCCCAGCCCCGGTGTTATGCTCTTCCAGCTAGACCAGAGGCTAAGTTATAAAATACAGTCATTATAGGTACTATTCTAGTTTGTGATAGAGATGCTTCAGTGCTATTTGATCTAGGATCTACGTATTCGTATGTGTCATCTTATTTTGCACCGTACCTAGTCATGCCTAGTGATGCATTGAGTATTATTGTTTATGTGTCTACACCGGTGGGTAATTCTATCGTGGTTGACCAGGTTCATCGTTCCTGTGTTTTAGTGATTGGGAGTCTTGAGACTCGTGTTGATTTGTTGCTTTTAGACATGGCCGACTTCGATATCATATTCGGGATTGATTGGTTGTCCCTGTATCATGCTATCTTGGATTGCCATGCCAAGACCGTGACCTTAGACTTACCAAATTTTCCCTGTTTAGAGTGGAGAGGGACTCCTGGTCATTCCACTCACAGTGTTATCTCATATGTGAAGGCTCGATGTATGGTCGACAAGGGATGTTTGGCTTATTTGGCTCATGTCTGTGATTCCAGTGCTGATGTCCCATCTATTAATTTTGTTCCTATTGTTTGAGAGTTCCCTGATGTGTTCCCTTCAGACCTGCTGGGTATGCCGCCTGACAGGCATATCAAATTTTGCATTAATGTGGTTCCGGGTACTCAGCCCATTTCTATCTCGCCATGTCGTATGGCCTCGAAAGAGTTGAAAGAGTTAAAGGATCAGTTGCAGGACTTGTTGGAGAAGGTTTTTATCAGACCCAGTGTATCGCCTGGGGGTGCGCCAGTCTTATTTGTCAAAAAGAAGGATGGGTCAATGATAATGTGTATCGATTACCGGCAAATGAATGAGTTAACGATCAAGAATAAGTATTCACTGCCGAGGATTGATGACTTGTTCGATCATCTTCAGGGTGCTAGGGTATTTTCCAAGATTGACTTACGATCTGGCTACCATCAGTTGAGGATTAGGGCATCCGATGTCCTTAAGACAATTTTCCGCACTCGGTTTGGGCATGAGTTCTTGGTCATGTCATTCGGGTTGACCAATGCCCCAGCAGCTTTTATGGACTTGATGAACCGAGTGTTCATGCCTTATTTGGATTCATTCATTATAGTGTTCATTGATGATATATCGATATATTATCGCAGCTAGGAGGAGCATGAGCAGCACCTCAGAGTGGTCCTTCAGACTCTTAGGGGTAGTCGGTTATATGCTAAGTCCTCAAAGTGTGAATTCTAGTTGAGCTCAGTTGTATTTCTGGGTCATGTTGTATCAGTAGAGGGTATTCAGGTGGACCCAAAGAAGATTGAGGCAGTCAAGAACTGGACTAGACCATTATCAGCTACGGAGATTCGGAGTTTGTTGGGTTTAGCAGGCTACTATCATCGGTTCGTAGAGGGGTTTTCATCTATTGCAACCCCGATGACCAGGTTGACCCAGAAGGGTTCCCAGTTCAGATGGTTGGAGGAGTGTGAGGCGAGCTTCCAGAACCTCAAGACAGCTTTGACTACGGCTCCAGTGTTGATTTTGCCCACAAGCTTAGGACCTTACACAATCTATTGTGATGCTTCCCGTGTTAGTCTTGGTGCAGTGTTGATGCAGGATGGCAAGGTAATTGCCCATGCTTCGAGGAAGCTGAAGATTCACGATAAGAATTATCCGGTTCATAATCTATAGTTTCCACCCATTGTTCACGCCTTGAAGATTTGGAGGCACTATTTGTATGGCATGGCATGTGAGCTGTTCACTAATCACAAGAGCATTTAATAGTTGTTCAAGCAAAAGGAATTGAATTTGAGGCAGAGAATGTGGTTGGAGCTGTTGAAGGATTATGATGTTACCATTTTATATACCCGGGGAAGGCCAACTTGGTGGCTGACACGTTGAGTAGGAAGTTAGCCACCATGGGTAGTCTTGCTTATATTCCGGTCGACCAGAGACTGCTTACTTTAGATGTTCAGGACTTGGCCAATAGACTAATGAGGTTGGATATTTCTGAGCTCAGCTGGGTCTTAGCTTGCAAGGTTGCTCGTTCTTCATTATTAGAGCGTATCCGTGATCGGCAATTTGATGATCCCCATTTGTGTGTCCTTAGAGACATGGTGCAGCGTGGAGGTTCCAAGCAGGTGACCTTAGGTGATGACAATATTTTGAGATTACAAGGGCGAGTTTGCGTGCCTAATGTTGATGGGATTCGAGAGTTGATCTTAGCAGAGGCCTATTGTTCCTGGTATTCTATTTATCCGGGCACCGCGAAGATGTATCAGGATTTGCAATAACATTTTTTGTGGTTTAGAATGAAGAAAGATTTTGTTGCATATATGGCTCGATGTTTGAACTATCAGCAGGTTAACTATGGGCATCAGAGGCTTGGAGGATTGTTTCAGAGGATTGAGATTCCCGAGTTGAAATGGGAGAGGATTACCATAGATTTTGTTACTGGACTTCCATTGACCCAGAAGCGGTTCGACGGAGTTTGGGTCATTGTTGATAGGTTGACCAAGTCAGCGCATTTCCTTCATGTGGCAGTCTCATATTCATCCGAGAGATTTGCTGAGATTTATATTCGGGAGATTGTCCGCCTTTATGGTGTGCCGGTATCTGTCATTTCGGACAGGGTACTCAGTTTACGTCGCATTTTTAGAAAGCAGTTTAGCGAGAGTTGGGCACTCAGGTGGAGTTGATTATAAAATTTCATTCCCAGACGGACGGTCAGTCCGAGCGGACTATTTAGATATTAGAGGATATGCTACGAGCCAGTGTCATCGACTTTAGAGGCTCATGGGATCGGTTTTTTCCCTTAGCAGAGTTCGCATACAACAATAGCTACAAGTCGATCATCTAGATGGCCCCTTATGAGGCTTTATATGGTAGGCATTGTCGAACTCCGATTGGATTGTTTGAGCCGGGAGAGGCTCGGTTGTTGGGTACAGATTTGGTTCAAGAGGCGTTGGATAAGGTCAAGATCATTTAGGATAGGCTTCGTTCAGCTCAGTCTAGGAAAAAGAGCTATGCAGATCATAGGGTTTGAGATGTTGCTTTCATGGTTGGTGAGCAGGTATTGCTTCGAGTGTCGCCTATGAAGGGTGTGACGAGATTTGGGAAGAAGGGTAGGCTCAGCCCTAGGTTCATTGGTCCGTTTGTGATTCTTGATCGAGTGAGAGAGGTGGCTTATAGACTTGCATTGCCGCCTAGCTTATCAGTCGTGCATCCAGTATTTCATGTATTCATGCTTCAGAGGTATCACGACGATGTAGCCCACTTGTTAGATTTCAGCACTGTCTAGTTGGACAAGGATCTATCCTATGAGGAGGAGCCGGTGGCTATTCTAGACCGGCAGGTTTGTCAGTTGAGATCTAAGAGTTTTTCTTCTATTCGTATTCAGTGGAGAAGGTCGGCCCTCTTAGGCATCGACCTGTGATTCCGAGTCTCATATGCGGAGTCGTTATCCTTATCTTTTCCTGGACTCAGGTACTTCTTTCTTTTGTCCGTCCGAGGACGAACAATTATTTTAGAGGTGGAGAATGTGATGATCCAAAGGGCCATCACCTATTTTATTACTCATTTTGTGCTTATGAGGTCTTGAAAACCTCATTTAGGGCTGCCTCGATTTGTGTGCATAGTCCGGGTGTGTAGCCAGAAAGCTTAAATATGAATTCTATGAGAAAAATGCTAAATTTTGATATTAAATTGAATAAATTTGACTTCGATCAATATTTTGGGTAAACGGACGCGGATTCGTAATTTGACGGTCCCCGAGGGTCCGCAGGAAAATATAGGACTTGGGCGTATGCCCGGAATCGAATTCTGAGGTCCCAAGCCTGAGAAATGATTTTTTGTGTGAAATTGTTTTCTAGAAATAATTAAGGAAATTGGAAATGAAATTTGATTAAAAGACTATGGTATCGGGCCCGTATTTTGGTTTCGGCGCCCTGTACAAATCTTATATATGGTTTAAACGCTTTTTGTAAAGTTTGGTTGAAAACGGACGTCATTTGACGTGTTTCAGACTTAAAATGGAAAATTGATGTTTTATGAAAATTTGGAAGGAATCATGATCTTTGAGGCTTGATTGGATTTATATGATGTTATTTTGGCAATTTGATCGCACATATAAGTCCGTAGGATATTTTCGAGGTTGTGTGCATGTTTAGTTTGGAGCCTCGAGGGCTCGGGTGAATTTTGGATAGGCCATGGATTGCATTTTTTGAACTTTGGAAAAACCTGGTATGCTCAGCTCTGTGATCTTCTCATTTGCGAAGATCATCTCGCAATTGCAAACTCGCAAATGCGAGCTTTCCATCGCAATTGCATTTTCTGAGTCTTTGACCAATGATTGCAAATGCGATCTCAATTTTTGCAAATGCAAAAGTAGGGGGTGGCAAATGCGACCTTTCCTTCGCAAATGCGGGAACTGGGAAAATAGGAAGGGTTCGCAAATGTGAACCTAGTCTTCGCAATTCCCAAGCCAACAGAGTCGGGGTTCGCAATTGCGAGCCCCGGTTCGCATTTCCCACATCTGAGACCCATCAAGTTTTATACTTAATCGAATTTGAACAATTTTTCACCATTCTTTCAAAACACAAACTCCTTGGGAAATTTTTCAAGAGTAAGGTTTCTTCATAATCATTTGTAAGTTGGTTTTTACTCATTTCTTTAAGTTTTTAACATCATTTAACATGTTTTAAACGTAAAATCAAGGATTTCCATGGGTGAAATTGGGGATTCTGGGTAGAACCTAGGTTTTTCTACAATTGGGGATTTGGACCTCAAGTTAAGGTCCAATTTCAAAACAAATCATATATATGGGTTTGTGAGTGAATGGGTAACCAGGTTTTGGTTCGAACCTCGAGTTTTGACCATGCAGGCACGAGGGCGTTTTTTAACTTATTGGGCAATACATTGGGAAATTTATTTTATGCATTCAAATTGATTCATCTAGCAATTGTTGATGTTTTATGTAACTTGTGACTAAATTCGAGCTGATTCGTGGAGGAATCGAGGGGTAAAGTTATAATTGAGGCTTGAGTTGAGTTCAAAACATCTAGGTAAGTGTTCGGTCTAACCCTAGCATGAGGGATTAAGAGTTGAGTCGTATTTACTACGTGTTTGTGCTGTGTACGATGTATGGGCAAGGTGACGAGTATCCTTATGTTGGTACCGAGCATGACCGTGGGTCTTAAATTGATAGTTGTGAATGCTTAATTGATCCTATAGAAATATTGGTTGATGATCCTTGATACTGAGTATTGGTTTTAATTGTACCGAGTAGAAATTGAATAGAATTGGTTATAGTTGACTCTCCCTTGCCGAGACATTTGAACTATTGTTACTGTATTCCCTTGCGGGAAGTTATTACACTGTCTTGTTCCCTTTTTGGGATTATTTTGTCTATTGTGTCGGAAGTAATGGGATCGGGTGGTACGCCTACCACAAGATATTGATTGTAATGGGATCGGGTGGTACGCCTACCACAAGATATTGATTAAAATGGGATTGGGTGGTACGCCTACCACAAGATATTGATTGAAATGGGATCGGGTGGTACGCCTACCACAAGATATTGATTGAAATGGGAGCGGGTGGTACGCCTACCACAAGATATTGATTGAAATGGGAGCGGGTGGTACGCCTACCATGAGATATTGATTGAAATGGGAGCAGGTGGTATGCCTACCAAAAGTTATGATGAAATGGGATCGGGTGGTACGCCTACCACAAGATATTGATTGAAATAGGAGCAGGTGGTATGCCTACCAAGAGATATTGATTGAAATGGGAACAGGTCGTACGCCTACCACAAGTTATGATGAAATGGGATGGGGTGGTACGCCTACCAAAACTTATGATGAAAAGGGATGGGGTGGTACGCCTACCACGAGAAATTGAGAAATGGGATCGGGTCGCACGCCTGCAACGAGATGAGCATTTAAAGTGAAAGTTGTGTTATCTATTCTGTTTCATATTAGCAGCTTTATAGTGGTTTTCTTTGTCAGTTCTGAGAATGTTGTTCAATTTTACTATCCCCCGAGCATGTTTTCCCTCCCGAGTTTTTACTTGTTTATTTCCTGATGTTCCTTTCGCCATATATTAATTAATTGTACAGGTTTATCTGGAGTCTGGTCCTAGCTTCGTCACTACTTTGCCGGGGTTAGGCCTGACTCTTACCAGCACATGGGGTCGGTTGTGCTGATGTTACACTCTGCACTTATGTGCAGATACAGGAGCAGCTTTTGAGCAGCAGCAGTAGCTTGGGAGGGAGCCTTCAGCCAAGTGAGACACCGAGGTAGCCTTGTAGGTATCCGCAGGCATTAGCGTCTCCTTTATCTTTATTTCTGTCTGTATCTCATGTATTTCAAGACAAATAGCTTACACTTTCTTTCATACGTTGTATTTAGTGAATCTTAGTAGTTTGTGAGTTATGTGATACCATATTTTGGGTAGAGGCTATGCTGAACTTCCGTATTGTTATTCGTTTTCATTAATGTTAAGTATTCCGCTTGTTTAGTTAAATCGGTTGCTTTTATCTTATTTTTGATAAATATTAAAAAGGATTATGTGGTTAAGTAGTTATAATTAATATTTGGCTTGCCTAGCCCGCATTAGTAGGCGCTATCACAATCCCCGAAGGTTGGGAAATTCGGGCCGTGACAGCCTACGCATTTGCGAGGGTTGTTCCGTTTCGCGTGGGGTCTGCCAACATAGGCTTCGTGTTCCCGAAGGAGGATTTCCAGGTCAGAGGAACTTTGTTCTTCATAGTGAGGGCACAACCGTGTTTGCGAAAAGTAAAATCTAGGCAGTAGTGTTAAATATCAAAATCGAGGGTTTTTCATATTTTGGGCTAGAGACCATGGAGTTGGGCTATTTTTGAAGGGAATCTCAGAGAGGTGATAGTGATAAATGTTCTTCACTTGATTTTGGTTAGATTCCATCATTGTATCTTGATTTTCATCATCTAAATTGGTAATTGGGGTGTAATATTGGAGGGAAAAATGGAAGAGAATCGGGGAGATGATTTTGGGGATTTGAATGGCCATTTAATGTTGGATTTTGATGAATTTGATATGGGTAGACTTGTGAGTGAATGAGCTTTCTAGTTCTATAATTTTTGTTAGATTTCGAGATGTGGGCCTGGGCGTTGGGTTTGAGTGGATTTTGGGATTTTGGTCTAAATTGATATTTTTCGTGTGGAATTCATTCCATTAGTGTATATTAATGGTATTTTACTGATTATGAATATACTCGAAGTATTTGGAGGCCAAGTCGACGGGCAAGAGTATCGTGGAGTAGAGATTTGACTGGTTTGAGGTATGAAACACCGGATTTTTTTTTTATCTTTTTACTATTTTGAGCTGACGCACATGCTAGGTGACGAGTATGGGCGTGCACCGTTGGAGATTGCAACTTGGTACGTCTCGTAGCAACTATAAAGTTGCGTATTTGGTTGAACTATATGATACTAAATTTGTTTTAGAAATAGTTTCTATAAATTGGGCTGAATGCCATATTTGGAAAATCCCAAAGAATGGTTGTAAAGCACGAGAATATTGATAAATTATATGCTATGCTTTCCGAATGCGGCCTTGTGCGAAATCCCAAGGTATGATGGATTGATTCTGGAGCGGGTAAGATAGGAACGAAAACCGTTAAGTTTGTTTTCATAGGATAAGTAAACCAATGTTAAAACTTATTGTTTTTAAAAAATCCCGCCATTCATAATAATACAAATATAGATTCAAATAATGCTGAATTCTTTGAAAATATATATCCCTATAAAATGGAACGTTGGTCGATTGGTGAATAATCTAAATGACCTTGAAAAAAATGAAAGTATGTATAATCAAGAGGATCTGAGACGTAGTAAACATCAAATAACGTCTACTTCATTTGTACCAAATTTTGTGACTTTCTTATTCGAAAATGAGCCTTGAACATTTAAAGAGGCTATGTCCTCTTCGAAATCATTATTTTGGAAAGAGACATTCAATAGTGAAATATAATCCATATTGAACAACTATAGATGAGAATTGGTTGATCTTCCCCTTGGAAATAAACCATTGGGTTCTAAATGGATTTTTAAGAGGAAAATAAAAGATGATGTAACTATTGATAAATATGAGACAAGACCTGTGTCCAAATGATATAGACAACGAGAAGGTATTCACTATTTTTATACATACTCTCCAGTTACGAGAAGTAAACGAATGTTAGTAGCATTAGCTGCGGTATATGGTCTTGAAATTTATCAAATGAACATTAAGACGACCTTCTTAAATGGAGATTTAGACGAAGGAATCTACATGGAATAACCCTGAAGGGTTTGTGGTTCCAGATAAGGAAAATAAGGTATATAGGCTTGTTAAGTCACTTTACAGACTAAATCATCCATCCAAACAATGGCATGATAAATTTAACCAAACAGTATTGTTAAATGCTTCTAAGATAAACGAATATGATAAATGTGTGTACATTCAATATGTTCCAAATCACATAGTCATTATTTACTTATATGTGGATGATATGATGATAATGAGTAATAACATTGCTAACATAAATGCGACTAAGCATATGCTAACTAGCAAGTTTGATATGAAAGACTTGGGGGTTTCCGATTTAATTATGGGTATTAAGATCCATAAGACTCCTCAAGACAAGACATTTAAACAATTTTATTACATTAAAATAGTAGTTGAAAAATTCAAGCACTCAGATTTTAAAGTTGCAAAGACTCAAATTGACGTGAATATTGTACTTGGAAAGAACAAAGGCCAAAGCATATCAAAATTGGATTATACTTGTGTGTTGGAATTCTTAATGTATATCATGAATTGTACACGACCAGATTGTAAGGCCATGTAAAATTTCACCTAGAACCCAGGGTTTCGTGGTGCCTAGGTAGGCTAATATTTTTGAGGGTGCGTTACATACTTTTTGAATTGTGCAATGCGTTGAGTAGCTGAAGAATTATTTTTACAAAACATGGCATTTCTGCGGTGCACTATGAGATCGCAGAACCTCCTCGCAGTCCCACAGATCGGCTGTAGAATGCAACAGACTTAAGCCAATTTTTTGAGGTCATTATGCGATCTACTATGAGGCCGCATAACCATTTTGCGGGCTGCACATCCATCACAGAACCAACATCAGAAAACATCGGAGGAAGATTCTGGAGTGTGTTATGCGAACACATGATTGATCTGTCACAGACTATACCAGGTTAACCCAGTTTTGGAGGACCATACACAGTCCATTGTGTGGACCACATACCTATTCTGCGGCCCACTCCGCGACCGTATATTTAAGTTTAGAGGGTCCATTTTGATTTTATAACCCAGCCTTATTTCCTATAAAATTACCTTAGGGTTATTTTGGCTAGTTTAGTTAGATATTTTAAGAGTGATGGGAGGAAATAGAGAGAGAGAGGGAGGAAATACAACACCTACCACTTCAATCCCTTTTCCAAGCCATAGAGAATTCATAATGGAAGCTCACAAGGTCTTCATCTAAGAGGTAAGGTTCCATACACTAGTCTCCAATTTTGAATTTGGGCAGAAGTTCGGTAATAGAGAGTGTGATTCTTGGGTATCAGAGTTGTTATTTATGTATTGCATGTACCAATAAAGATGGCTGTGAGGTTATTGAACGAATATAGGTGAACTTTTGATGTTGAATTTGTTGTAGGGTGAAGGAAATCTTGTAGAAGAACCTTGTAGTTAAGTTTCACACATATTGCTTGATGAAATTCTTATACGAGCTAAACCCATGAACCTCTTCCTAATGAAGGTTCAATTTTATTAGGTCTCTAAATATATTGAATTTTCTAGGATTTTTGAAACATTATAGTAATTAAAGAAAAGCTCAAGACGAGATATGTTGGCTAAACTTCTCTCGTAAATCAGATTCCATGATGTTCCCGTAAGTTGCAATTATGATTGGCTTAAGTTTCTCTCTCTCATATTTTGAGTCCTTCATAAAAAACTTGATTCTTTTAAATAAGTGTTGTGTTGAAAGATGTATATACTCAAAATGTGCGAAGGAAACTCAACTTGCTTAAGACGTATAATGCTCACATATTTAAAAGCTTAGGTTCAAATGATTTTTATTGTTGATAACGTATGATGATGCTTGAAAGTGGAGGAAGTGGTTATGAAATATAAAATGTGGCCACCGTTCCAAGGATAGAATTACACTTGTGGACAATAGTGCCAATGAAGCGAAATGAATGCATGAAAGACTATGAAATGAGTTTTAACTTGTTCATATAATAATTCTATTAGCAGAATTGTTTAGTCACCGAGAAAGGGCATGTTGAAATAACCTAATCCCAAAACTGCACATGCCGATGTAGGAGTGATTGAGGGGTAAATTCCTGTATTAATATGTTGAGATTATTCCCATTAAATAGGATAAGATTGGTGTGTTGAGATTATTCCCCTTATTTGGGATGAGGTGATTCTAGCAAAAAGTGATGTCGACCCACACAGCATTATGGCGAGACACCTTAGCTGATCGCGCTGAGATCATATGCCATGACGTGTACATGGTGGTGTTGTGATTGAATATCATTGAGTAAAATGGCTTTGCCGATCCGTCTGTGATCGAACTCCCTGCTAAAAATACGGCGGTGTATCTGCCCTAAAAATCTCCAACCTAAAACATTATTATTTACTTGAAAGTTATCTTTCTTTTAACTTGACATTGTTATATTGTTTGAGGCTCTCATTGACTCCGCATTCTTTCTTATTGTAATGTTACTCGTTCTATTGAGAGGGTGTTTAGTCTTACATATTGGTGCTATTCCATATGTACTAACTGTTGATTTCAATTTTTTCCTATAATGCTTTTGAAGTGCATATATACCTTCAAAATTGTGCATTAGCATCAATTGATATTTTTTCATAATTTCTATATTTTCAAATTAAATTATCCTAATATTTTGTTTATACAAATAATTATTAAAATTACATCACAAACGACTTTATAGCATTCCATGATTTAATATTACTATTTATGGTCTTATTAAGTTTCAATTATTTCACAAATGGAATTTACACCTTTTGGTAACTATTGGAATAATTTTACATACTTTCCTTAAATTGTCTTATCACTAAGTCAGTATCGGTTATTAGAAACTCTTTTCACTCTTAAGACCTTCTTTATAATGTTTACCAAACTCTTTTAAATAATTATGCACTCTCATTTACTCTTAGATTACTAAGTTCTTGCCTATGTGTACTGCTTAGAGACCCTTGAGGTCTCTCTAAACTCTGGCATATCCGGGCGGGCACTTCCACACGACACACAAATCAGTTCTTATTTGAGAACTGTTTGAGTGTGAGTACTGCCCGGGATCCTTGAGATCCTTAGGGAACTTTGACACACATGGACATGAAATTGGCTATGAACTTTAGCCATTTGAGACTACTGAAGGCTTGCAAATTACTTTGGGCCTACTTCAGGCTCCCTATAGCTTAATGTATCTTTATGTTTATGTAATTTATTCAATTCTTGGTCTGTAATAAATAATTGTAAATGAATTTTGGGGGGACTAGTGAAAAGGGAGGGTAGTTGTCTACTGTGGGTAAAGTTGGGTAGATAACACTCCTATAGGGTTCATTTCAATTCAAATCTGTTTTGGTAGATAACATGCCTATAGGATTTTGCTTTGGTTCAAATAAATTCTTCTCACTTTACTTTACATAATTAGAAGTCATGCCTATAGGATCTAAATCGGTTTTTATGATAGAAATCATGCCTATAGGATCTAAATCAGCCTTAGTTATAGAAATCACGCCTATAGGATTCAAAATTAGTATTAGTTAAATCTGGAATCAGTTTAACTCACACTTGTAGTTTTTGAATCAGTTTAATTAACTCTACTCGTTTCTTCAATGATGTTCTAACCAATATTACTAGAAAGAATATCTGTAGGATCCAAATTTCCCGTTTAAACTTGTTTACTATTTTACTTCATTCTCGATCAATGATTTGATACCATGATCATAAAACACCACTATTATACGCCTAGGCAATCCTGTAGGGCGACTAAAATTCTGCAAACTGTAAAACTACACCTTGTTTTTGTGACTGCACATATTCGACATGTTTAAAAATCACTAGGCAAATGGATTAAGTTATTTTACACTTTGGTTTCAACTCAATACTGCATATTCTCTTCTCACCTAGATATCCTATTCTAGAGTTTCGCTTAAACATCTGAAAACTGTCGTTTGAGATATGAGTCTTTAATTGTTCTCTCTTTGAGTTCAGTTTGAATTGTTTTGATTATCGCCTAGATTTTTCTCCTTTAAGTGCCTTAGGATAGTCTAGAACTACCCAAACTAGAGGTCCTAAATACCTCCAAGGCCACAAAAACGGGACGAGTAGTGTACACATAGAATATATTTCAAGTTTGCTAGAATGCTTTAGGCTATGACCTGGGGAGGGAATTGGGTAGTAATGATATAATGACTAATATCTAATGTCATGTGTAGCCCCGCATTGAGGAGTGATTGTCGGACATTGTGTGGGTATGATTCTATAGGCTAACCAACCTAGGATCCCTCTTTCCTAATTCCAACGTGTTTAAATAAACTTCCTTTTCTTTACATATATGCAAGTTGTTCAAACCTCTCCCTCGCTTCCATTACTTGAATCATACATATGTTTAGGATATAAAACATGCCTTTATCTACGAATATGTGTTGGAATTGTTTGCTAGTATAATGACTAATTCACATAGTTTAAGTTCGGGTGGGACCAACCATTGTGGACCGTGAGGGGTGCCTAACACCTTTCCCTCAAGGTTATTTTGATCCTTTACCCTAATCTCTGGTATATGAAAATGTCACAACCCAAATCGAAGGGCCGCGGCGAGCACCTGGTGCCTTACTCGACCGAGTACTAGCGTAACATATCTTTCTTATCATACTATAATGGGTAGGTGAGCCAGAAAATCTATTATGAGATAACAAGAATAAAACGTAAGGGAATGCTTAACATATGACGACCAACATGATGTGAAAACTTATACATGTGATATACGGGCCTACAAGGCCGACATGACCATTTGTAAACTCAAAATGTTGGCCAACAAGGCCATAAGTGTATCCATACACATGACATCTATCTACAAGCCTCTAAGAGTACATAAAATCATAAAGGTCGGGACAGGGACCCGCCATACCAATCAATACATATCCAGAGCATACTGATCAAATAGGCAACTCCGGAGAAATTGGGGTGCACCAACACCTTTTTGCTGAGCTGATAGCCTACATAGAGAAATGCCAACATGTCTATTGGGACCTGCGGGCGTGGAACACAACATCCCCAAGCAAAAGGGAAGTCAGTACGAATAAAGTACTGAGTATGTAAGGCAGAAAAACATAAACCAGATTAGTAATGTAAAGCGAGATAGATGAGAAACAACCTGTAACATTTGAGTGCCTCTGGGGGCTACTGATATGAAATGCATAATACATATATATACATAAAATTTTAAAACATTTCCTCTCTGGGCATCATCATCATCATATCTTACCCGGCCTTATAAAGGACTCGGTAAAAACGTATCCGGCCATCATAAGGCTCGGTAGAATCGTAACCGGCCACGTAGAGCTCGGTAAAACCCAACTAATCATTGGTTGCACAGTAGGTGCCGTACCTGGCCGACTATAGCGCGGCTCGGTAGAGTAAAATAGATACATATATATAATGCATGCTCGACTCATGGAATCACCTTCTAAACCTTTTGGAGTGTCCTAAGAACCTTATGGACATCTATACCCTCAATATGAACCTTAGTAAGATTAAAGGATCATGCACATTTGCTTAGAATAATTTTATAAGGAAAGAACAACATGGACAACCTTATTTTCTAGGAGTAGATCCGTTATGAATTGGCGTACCGTTTATGTTCATGTCACTTTAGATCATGCCAAAAGAAATAAGTAAGCGCCTTAACATACGTTAAACATGTTGAGTCCTTAATTCCTTCCAAGTGACGCTTCAAACAAGTCAACTCGATCTATCATAGCATAAGGATATTAAAAAATAGTGTTGAGTAAAGGCCAAGTCTATAACTTAAGCTAGTAGCTCATTTTACTTAAATTTGGGTAGCATCTCCTTTGTAACAAGGGCCTCCACCAATACAATAAACTAACAACAACAACCAGAGAAGTCCATCAACGTATAAATGTCAATAACAAGACACCACATAACAATAATAAGTCACAACTACTTCACGACGAGGCGGCAAGCTCCAATTGGAATCCGTATAACACATCTACACCTTATAGACTTCATATATTAAGTTAAAAGTATCATTAACATGATAATGAAGTCATTCATCAATGATTCCATCCATATACCATATATTTATAACAAAGGAAACAACTCACAACTCTAACTACCTTCGATTAGTTACTTTATTCACTAGTTCATATCTACTCCTTCCACTTAACTTAATCAACATCAATAAAACCTTAGGCACTTGCAAGAACACAATATTTCTTCCTCCTACAGTAACTTCAAGTCAAAATCCAAGTTATATTTATCTGAAAATAACCCTCAATGGAAATATAACATCATAGAAGTGACTTAAGCTAATCCAAGTATTATCTTGTAGTTTATAATCCTAACAACTTAACCAACATACAAACAAGCTTAAGCACAATTAGTAGGCTGTACCTTATTAAGCAGCAAAGACTTGGAATTCATCCAAATACAGCCTACATTCATCCTCAATGACAACACAACCTCAAAGAGGTGTTGTTCTTCACTAGGACTAGGTTTTGACGTTGAAATATTGTGTAATTCATTTGAAAGACATGAAATAATCGAGGGTTTATATAAAAAAAAATACTTAAAATAATCTGCGATACGAGCTGAAACCACCCAAAAATCAGCAACAACAAGAAGAACAAGAGACTTACTAGCGCCACGGGATTCCCGACACTTGATTTGTGTTGTTTGCCGTTTGTTTGGGTCGTGAATCATGAGAGAACCTTGAGAAGGTGTTCCTAGGGTCTAAGATATGAAAATAGTGAAAAGAAATGACTTAAAACGGGTTGGAGGTGCCCTATATAAATCCAAATGTCTTAAACCGCCTTAAGTGGGCCCCATAGAGAGGTGCTTGGCGCAGTCTCGCAAAAACACGAATATCTCTCTACTCCGATGTCGTATGGATGGACGGTTTAATGAGCTGGAAATTAGAATCTTATATATTCAATTTTCTATATAGATCATTCCTTGATTCCAAGAATATTGGGAGAAAAGTGCATCTACATTTGACCTAAATTTCAGCAAATTTATGAATGCAACTTATGATGACCTTTGCCAACTCTTGTTCTACAGCTTTCTTGCCTTCAAAATGTAGAAATTTAATATCATACTACTAAAATAAATCATATAATAAGCTCCTTATCATGTTAAGAACCCTAGTCTCACCCCAAAGTACATGTTATAACATTCCAAATTTGTCGACTTTCAACGAAACTTATTTTCTTCTATTCGTTTAGCGTCTAAGCTTTCCAATCCTTTTGATTCTTGTTATTCATGATCTTAAAGACTTGTAACCTCAAAGATAAAAAAATGAAACTTGCACTATGTACTTTCAAAAATGATCTCATTTCTGAGCTTATATTAGTTGGCTTACGACGTACTCTCACGTACGAAAACATAGAATGTAAAGTCATTCCCCCATTTGGAACATTCGTCCTTGAATGTTGACTGATGTGCTTATCAGTTTCATAAACTATAGCTCTTACGAATACATTAATGATCACATTGCCATCTAGGCACTATTTTTTGAATAAATCCAAACGCATGGGCGTTCTCCCCCTTTGGCCTCTTTCTTATGCCATAACTTGTGGTTGGAATTCTTCCAATATCGTAACATTTGTTAGTTTATGTCACGCAGTATGTACAACCATGTCCTTGTATGAGCGCCTAGAAACTATTCTTCCCTTTTTCCTCCATCTTTTAGCCAATCTCTAAGCCTTACTTATGAACATATACAGAATTATGACAAGTTGTCCCTCTAGGCATCTATAGGTGTATTAATGTCTTTCGCTTGGTACTTTATTGAAGTTAAGACTATTGCTATCTCTTGTTTCATAGACTTGTATATCTATCCTTATGAATTTACTAAATCTAGGTAGGTTATACTATACCATAAAACATACTTAGGTTAATTTTTACCGAGGTTTGCTACCCAACTACAGGTTACTCTCTTGCTGCTTATCCTATATTTATAAATCTAAATCATTTAGTGCTTCTTCATTACTATTCATTTCAAGAACAATAAACAAATCTCACCTTGTACTTTGGAACTTGTACCCATCTATTGTTTATTCACCTTAATATTGATTCATAATCTATCACTGGTAATGTGCAACCTCTTACATAATGCACTATCCCTAGGACTCACATCTCCTCGGGGAACATCTGAAGTGATTTTTCCTGATCAACCTAGGGATAATACTATGCTTCAATAATCATATTTCATTGCATCCCAACGCAATTCATCTTATGGGGGTAATATAACCCTGTGCAATTAATGAAATCCCTTTTTCGTTAGATCGTTACTCAACCAAAGGCCTAAGCGTCATCCTCTTATCTATCACAATTTCACCCTTATTCTACCCCAGGACAACATTCCATCTCTTCTAAATGCACCTAGTCTTAGACTCCTATGAGTTCGTTCAGGTTGTACCGGGCTTTCAATAACCTACGGATGCCATCAAATCTCTTGTTTTGATGGGTTTAATCCCGAGGACGTACATATTCTCGTCACTTTCTCACTTATCTTTTCATATTGTTACTCTTATCTGCCTAAAATTCTTTTGCTCTACAATACTTTACATTACGACCTATACCTATCTATTTATACTACTCGAAACCTTCTTTTAACTTGCTAGTACCATAAATTTCCTTTCATGCCTTCTCAGTTGTTGTTAAATGTAAGCAATTACTTTTCCTGGTCGTTCTATCACTTGTTGCACGAATACTTGGATTGTCTTATTGCTATGAATACTATAATTTCCTGTACTTGATATGATCTCAAACATCACCTTTGATGACTTTTTTTTTCTTTCCATTCATTTGCCATGATAGATGCCACTTTCTTATGGAGTGTATACAATATTGTAGTGAGACTATTGTTACGAGATCATTTAATCTTTAGCTCACTATGTTTAGGTGGAAACCTTCTTCATTATTTCCTCAGCTAGTCTTTCATTGTAGTACTTAGGGAGACCTTCTGGCTCTTATAAAGTTGCAAGCTTGTATCCAAAGGAAATTTTCGTTATTCTTACTCACCTATAAAAATCCTTAGTTACATAACTTTGTGCCTTTGTGCTCGTACGCTTACTTCTAAGCTCAAATTCTTAGTGTCTCCTTAGTGGCACTCTCTCTTATTTTCTTAACGCTTAAAAATGGTAACTTTAACTGCCTCAAATCCCATCTGAATTTTTTTTCAAATGATTGTGATCTCGTATCTGCGAGACTGAATTCACTATGTTGCGGTTCACTACATTTACCTTGCATGGTCTATTGATTTATTTGTGACCTCTTGTCTAGCATAACTGGGCTCTTCTTGAACCAACTACTAATTACTCGTTAGTCCATTCTCATATATATGTGTATATATATATATGCATAATCTCTCTTGGGATATATATATATATATATATATATATATATATATATATATATATATATATATATATATATATATATATATATATATATATATATATATAATCTCTCTTGGGATATATCCTCTGGCTTAACTTATCTCTCGCCACTAGCTCCTGATATATCAAGTGTCCATTCACACTTATTTATCAATAACATCCTGGCCGAAAATATTTACTGCCTCTCCCTACAATCGTGCTTGTATAATGTTCTGGAGTCCATATCTATAGGAACTGAATAATGCAACATCATCCCTTTCTCCTTTTTACCACATTCTTCCTTTACCATTCCATAGTTAGCTGAACCGCTTAACTCCGACTTAATACCATATCACACGATATTCCCACCTTTTAGGGAGTACTAAGATTTAGTACTACGATGATCTATCTATAGATATTTTATCCGTGCATCTTTGGCGTCTTCTCATATCATTAATGAACCTTAATTGCCTTATGGTAATCTTATGTACCAGGGATAACTAAATTTCTTACGCATGAAGGCGACACCTAGTGTAACTTGCACACTTAGTACCTAAAGATTAACTCTGCTCAGAGTGCTTGATTTAGGTAAGTGACTTCATAAATGGCCTTTAAAAATTATTCGTTTGTTGCCTATTCTACCATTATGGGAGCATGATCTTTGAAAGTCTCACGATGTCGACCATTATCAAATCCTCCAATCCCTAATTCATGTTCGGTTTTATCTTGTTCACCAGCCCATACTGATTTTTCTTACTCTGGGGTCTAACCTTTCCTTTGGGTCTATTCTATTATCACCTCAAGGCTTGTCACCTCTTGTATTTTCCTTCACTTGACTATAAACTCTATCATCGTGTAATATTTTGATTTACTGTTATCACCCATATATCACATCTTACTCATGATGCTTCATTTACTTTCTTATTATTCTTCGACTAATTCTTCTATCTATCACTTTATTCTGAAAACTTCAGCAAAATGTCCTTTCACTTTTAGCTCCTTTTGATTCATCTCACTGGCTCTTCGGGATGCCTAAAATTCTCTTTCTCTCTCTCTCTCTCTCTCTCTCTCTAGGGCGGGAGTCATACTAAGGTAAATATTTTATCCCTAGTATTCATATCTGATTGCATTATTCTAGAGATCACCATCTGGGTGACTTACAAGGAGATCTATTACCACCTTTGTAGTACCCTTCGAAAATGTTAGCTAATGGTAACTATCCATCCACAAAATTTTGTTATTCTAACCCCAGCTTGATCCTGATATTACATCATTCTCTTAAACTATATTTGTCAGTTCCCATAGGAAATAATTAAGGTGGGTGTGGTCAATTGTATAAAACTTTGTTACTATTGAAAGTAACTCAAAATGCTTATATATTTCTCTACCTGAATTGCAAATACAGATAATCTTCATTGTCTAGGTACTTCGTACTTCTCTTTTTTTTCCTCATGTTATTTCTTTCACTTATTGAAACTTATATCCACCTTCTAATTCTCTCATTGCTCTTTACCATATGGGTGGATAGATATTCATGCCTTAGGGCTCCTTATCAAGAGGCTCATCTTAGTATACACATGATTTGCTGAAGACCTAACATTTACGCATTATAAGCATGATAACAAATAGAGTTCCTCTGATAAACTCTTCCACGTCCACATTCAATCTCTTACCAACTGTCTTTCTAGATATAGGCATCATCGTATCATGAATAAGATAGAGTATAGGAAATTGAGTTCTTATAACTGAGCTCTGCCACACGATCTTCAGTAAGAAGAAAGAGTGACAATCCTAAATGCCCTGTTGCCTCTTGATTATAAGTGTGGTGCACTACACACCCATAAACAAGACTCTATAAGCACGACTTGTAGACTCCCTAGGACAGAACTGCTCTGATACCACATTCGTCACGACCCAAATCGAAGGGCCGTGACGGGCACCCGGTGCCTTACTCGACCGAGTACCAACGTACCATATCTTTCTTTTCATACTATAATGGGTAGGTGAGCCAGAAAACCCATCATGAGATAACAAGAATAAACCATAAGGGAATGCTTAACAAATGACGACCAACATGATGTGCAAACTTATACATGTGATATACGGGCCTACAAGGCCGATTTGACCATTTGTAAACTCAAAACGTAAGCCAACAAGGCCATAAGTGTATCCATACACCTTCCATCTATCTACAAGCCTCTAAGAGTACATAAAATCATAAAGGTCGGGACAGGGACCCGCCATGCCAATCAATACATATCCAGAGCATACTGATCAAATAGGCAACTCCGGAGCAAGTGGAGTGCGCAAACACCTTTTTGCTGAGCTGATAGCCTACTTGGAGAAATGCCAACCTGTCTACTGGGACCTGCGGGCATGGAACGCAGCATCCCCAAGTAAAAGGGAAGTCAGTACGAATAAAGTACTGAGTATGTAAGGCAGGAAAGCATAAACAAGAGTAGTAATGTAAAGAGAGATAGATGAGAAACAACCTGTAACATCTGAGTGCGTTCGTGGGCCACTGATAAACTTGCATAATACATATATATACATAAACATTTAAAACATTTGCCTCTGTGGGCATCATCATCATCATCATATCGTACCCGGCCTCATAGAGGACTCAGAAAAATGTACACGGCCATCATAAGGCTCGGTAGAATCGTAACCGGCCACGTGGAGCTCGGTAAAACCCAACTAGTCATTGGTTGCACAGTAGGTGCCGTACCCGGCCGACTATAGCGCGGCTCGGTATAGTAAAATAGATACATATATATAATGCACTCGACTCATGGAATCACCTTTTAAACCTTTTGGAGTGTCTTAAGAACCTTATGGACATCTATACCCTCAATATGAACCTAGGTAAGATTCAAGGATCATGCACATTTGCTTAGAATAATTTTATAAGGAAAGAACAACATGGACAACCTTATATTCTAGGAGTAGATCCGTTATGAATTGGCGTTTCGTTTATGTTCATGCCACTTTAGATCATGCCAAAAGAAAGAAGTAAGTGCCTTAACATACCTTAAGCATGTTGCGTCCTTAATACCTTCCAAGTGACGCTTCAAACAAGTCAACTCGATCTATCATAGCATAAATATTCAAAAATAGTGTTGAGCAAAGGCCAAGTCTATAACTTCAGCTAGTAACTCATTTTACTTAAATTTGGGCAGCGTCTCCTTTGTAACAAGGGCCTCCACCAATAACATAAACCAACAACAACAACCATAGAAGTCCATCAATGTATAAATGTCAATAACAAGACACCACACAACAATAATAAGTCACAACTACTTCACAACGAGGCGGCAAGCTCCAATTGGAATCCGTATAACCCATATACTCCTTATAGACTTCTTACATTAAGTTAAAAGTATCATTAACATGATAATGAAGTCATTCATCAATTATTCCATCCTTATGTCATATATTTATAACAAAGGAAACAACTCACAACTCTAACTACCTTCGATTAGTAACTTTATTCACTAGTTCGTATCTACTCCATCCATTTAACTTAATGAACATCAATATAACCTTAGGCACATGCAAGAACACAATATAACTTCCTCCTAAAGCAACTTCAAGTCTAAATCCAAGTTATTTTTAGCTTACAATAACCCTCAATGGAAATATAACATCATAGAAGTGACTTAAGCTAATCCAAGTATTATCTTATAGTTTATCATCCTAACAACTTAACCAACATACAAGCAAGGTTAAGCACAATTAGTAGGCTGTTATACTCACCTTATTAAGCAGCAACAAACTTGGAATTTCATCAAAATACAGCCCACAACCATCCTCAATGACAACACAACCTTAAAGAGGTGTTGTTCTTCACTAGGACTAGGTTTTCATGTTGAAATATGGTGTAATCCATTTGAAATACATGAAATAATCTAGGGTTGATATAACAAACATGAGAGAGTATTACACAGAATATAAAATACTTAAAATAACCTCCCATGCGAGCTGAAACTACCCAAAAATCAGCAACAACAAGAAGAACAAGAGAGTTACTAGCGCCACGGGATTCCCGACACTTGATTTGTGTTGTTTGCCCTTTGTTTGGGTCTTGAATCTTGAGAGAACCTTGAGAAGGTGTTCCTAGGGTTCTACGGTATGAAAATAGTGAAAAGAAACGACTTAAAAGGGATTGTAGGTGCCCTATATAAATCCAAATGTCTTTAACCGCCTTAAGTGGGCCCCATAGAAAGGTGCTTGGCGCAGTTTCGCGAAAACGCGAATATCTCTCTACTCAGATGTCATATGGATGCACGGTTTAATGCGTTGGAAACTAGACTCGTATATCTTCAATTTGGTATATACATAATTCCTTGATTCCAAAAATATTGGGAGAAAAGTGCAGCTACATTCGACCTAAAGTTCAGCAAATTTATGAATGTAATTTATGATGACCTTTGCCAACTCTTGTTCCACAGCTTGCTTGCCTTCAAAATGTTGAAAATGAATATCATACGACTAAAATAGATCATAGAATAACCTCCTTATCATGTTAAGAACCCTAGTCTCACCCTAAGTACATGTTATAACATTCCAAATTTGTCGACTTTCGAAAATTATTTTCTTCTATTCGTTTAGCGTCTAAGCTTTCCAAACCTTTTGGTACTTGTTATTCATGATCTTTTAGACTTGTAACCTCCAAGATAAAAAGATGAAACTTACATTATGTACTTTAAAAAATGATCTCATTTCTTAGCTTATATTAGTTGGCTTACGACGTACTCTCACGTACGAAAACATGGAATGTAACAGAAAACTAGTTATACGAGTTAATTATTCTAGGTGACCTAACGCACCATAATCCGTTAGGTGGAAAATATTCAAATTCCATACCCAATTTCCAAAAGGAAATGAGTTGTGCCTAATGAATGTCAAAACCTAGACTTCCTCGCGAGGGAGAAAGAGTGGGTGCGACGGCATGTCGACTCTGCTGGGGATATTTTAGGATCTTACAATAACGAACTTATTTTTTGTGAATTAGTCCAAGCATGACTTATCCCATATACCCTTTCCCCCATTATTTGAATTTAACTGTTATTTATGACTAAAAACTAGCTTGTCTGTCTGTTTTCTTTTTCCGTAACTACCTTTCAATTATTTAAATGTTGCATTTATTATTTTTCCTGCATGCAAATATTGACAACATGTTATTTATTGTTTCATAAATCATGCTCCACGTCATATTCCACTCATTCATATTAATCCTATAGCAACACTTGATTAGTGGTTGCGCTCTTACAATTTATTAGCCTTAAATTTTAAAAGGCTTATTTGCGGTAAAACTAGTCGATCAGTGGTGCACTTGATGGTTCCGTGCCTTTCCCCCTCAATTTTTCCGCTTGAAGGTACCATTCTAGACCACCATAGTAACCTTACGCTGATCATTATTATACATACCTCATGGTCAAACCTAGTCGGATTAATATGTAAGCCACATAATAATCATTTAAGACGAGCCTTATCCAAAGGTCCACCGGGGTTTCCATAATCCTAACTGACGTAATCACGTTTTGTGCATTAATTTGGAGAGCTAAATGCCAATATTCTAATCATGAATGTAAAAATAGTCAAGTATGGAGGGGGAGACATGCCTAACATTTTTGTTTTGTAGAAAATGAGGAATGAGGTCCCCAGATTCGGCATGGTCAGCAGCATCCCACCATTACTACAAGATTGGTGGGAGGACATTTCCTCAATAGAGAAGAAACACATAAGAAATCACTTGGGTAAGTTACCTTCTCTACTAGACATTCTACTAATCGATAGGTTGATCGAGGCTGCCACTTTGTTCTGGGACAGTGAAAGGTCTGTGTTTCATTTCAGCGACATAGATATGAATCCCCTCCTAGAAGAAATTTGGGGACTTGCGGGACTGACTTAGGATAGCCCTGAGTTATTGGTACCGGAGAACCGCACTGGTAAAGGGTTCCTAAAGATTATTTGGCTGAAGAAAAATGCTGACTTGGAATGCTTGAAGAAGTCCTACATACCCTTCGAATACCTGTATGAAAGATATGGCCATAGCAAGTCCTACTGTACCTTCTATGACGAGTTTTCTATCACTTCTCTAGGACACATCTACCGCATAGTGTTCATGTTCATTGTGTTCTTCTTGGGCTTGATAGTATTCACAATGAAAAAGGAAAGAATCCATGCTAATATGGCCATGGTCACCAAGACTTTAATGGAAGGGATCAATGGAAAAACATACACTATAGTCCCCATGATCACGCTGTCAAAGAGGGATCAAGCATTTTGAGGGTTATAACTTGTTTCTGCAGTTGTAGATATTTGAAATCTTTAGCAAAGGGTTTAGAAAGACCATATTGCCTTCTATCACCCTTAGCGGATGACCTACATTCCAGAAAAGTTTTCTCAGCTAGAAAGTGCCAAAGAGTGGCTATAGTTCTTCGACAACTTGACACCGAGGAACAAGTGCAATGGATGTTTGAATGGTTCCCAATAGATGAATTCATCATCAGATCCAAGGAAGCTCCACACTTGGTGCTGATTGGGTTGAGAGGGATATACACATATGTCCCTATTCGAGTTATGAGGCAAGCAAGCAGGAAGCAGGTTATACCCAATATTGCCAAGATGAGCCATTTCAGAGCAGACTTTTAGGATGATGATGTCCCTTACAAGTGCCAAGCTCAGCACACGTGGAACTACAAGATCATTGTGGAAAAGAACATTGAGCCAGACATGTATCATGTGGGGTGTGAACCTCTCTACCCAACATGGTTAGAGGATAATCTGAAGGGGATGGTGAGGCCAAGAGCCGCTCGAGGAAATAGGATCGTAGATGAAGAAGCTGAAGACCAAGTCAAATACAACAGACTGCGCAAGAGGGTCCACAACTCTGAGAATGAGCACCAGAAAATACACGATAGAAATATGAGGTTGAATGATGAATTGAAAGAAAGGCCTGTCACTTCCAATTGAAAGTTGGAATATCTGGAGCGAAGATTAGTGGAGCTGGAGGGTAAAGTCATAAAGATTATTGAGGAATGCTAGAACGCTGAAGGAAGTGAAGAAGGACATTTGGCCAAAGCCTACCTACTGATGGGTCTTTAGGAGCCGGGGAACCTGTATGATGGAGTCCAGAAGATCGAGTATGGGAAGGGTCAGTCTGGGACTAAGTAGGCTAGATTTATTTGCTTTCCTAAATGTACTAAGGTCAAGTGCCAATAGTGACTTACTTTTCTATTATCTTAGTGTTGTTTTGGGATTTGTATATTTTCATATTATGAAATGAGGCATTTACTGGAATCTAAAGTTCTCCAAATCTATTTGTTGCTAGGCCTACTTCGGGCACAATGAGGCTTCCAAATTAGGACGTGAATTTATATTCTCGCAATATGTGTTTAAATACTGCAAATATTTCAGGATCCTTACTGACTTATTTACCTTTTTGTTTTCCTTTCATTCATTATTCCCATACCCTAAGGCTGGTTAGCTCATACTGGTATCATCACAATATCACACCAGATTTGGAGGCCCTCCGCCTCCTCCTTCTCTCAACAATGCAATAGGTAAAGGAAAAAGAAAAAATGGATGACTTAACTGGTATTCAAAAGTAGAATGCTGAGAATTATAAAAATTCAGATGGTCGGAGTACTCCGGCACCAAATGATCTAGTCTTGAGATTGGAACAAAAGATACTCGAGCTACAAGGAGAGCTGGAGCAAATTTGAAACTTGGAAAACTTGTCACTCACCCTGAATGTCCCCGACATCAACCAACAAAATATAAAGAACCCAGCACCTCCCCAAAACACACCAAATCAACATCCACAAAACCCTCATGTACCGCATCAATACACAACCCCACACTAAAATCTCAATTCCTTACCACTACCAACTCCGCCACAACAACACCATCAACCAATTTAGTGCCTACCAGCCACCACTTACCACACTCCCCAAAACACACCCCAACCTATTCCCGATCCTCAAAACTCAACCAATGACCATCACTACACCCAAGTCCCTGGAACTCATCAAAACAACCTTATATGGGAATTTTTCCAATTAAAGGACAATCAAAACGGGATTCAATTATTTAAGAGAATTCAGAGCCGCCACTTGGGAAATTTATGGTGTCCCAAGTCACCAGTTAGAATCCCGAATCGAGGAAAGAATGACTATGTTTAACGGTCCGCGAACCAGAAATCCGAGCAAGGAATTCTGTTTACCCGAGAGAAGGTGTTAGGCATTCTCGAGTTTCATGGTTCTAGCACGGTCGCTCGACTGTTACATTTAGCTTAAGTTATCTGATTTTATACAATTAAGAACCTATGTGCATTTTTAAATCTTTTAACCACTGTTATTATTATTTTAAAGAGAATGCAACATCATTAAAACATGCCTCGAACCACGTCACATAACACCCGTGGATTTTGACACATTTCAACTTCGTTGAGATTTGAATTTAGGTCACATAATGCACACCCGTGTTTAAGGAGATCAAATTATTAAAGACGTGCCTAAAAGTGACTAATGCGTTATTATCTTTGCGGGAACACCGTGAAATTAGCTAAACGGTGTGTCCCGAATCTCTAAGTATATGAATGTTTCACGAGGGCTACGCGATTTATGGATTTCATTTGATGCGACGCTCCTCATTTCTTTATTTTAAAGGGAAATCCTAGAGCAAACTAAGGTTTTCTATTAGATTTGTCTCTATTTGGGCCTAATGAATTGATACTACATTATTTAGAGGTCTAAACTTATGCTGAACCTCAGTACGTCTACTATGCATTATTTCGATTTTGTTTGACTTATGCTTCAAATTCCAGGCTCAGTCATAAGCCCAAAACTTTACTTACACAAAGAGTGAACAATTTGGGGCTCACCTAAGGCTTTGAGTAGATTTGGGCCTGTTAACGCGTATGCTATTAGTGTAAACAACGTGCTTGGAAATTTAGATAGCCAAATAGCAACGATTTCTGTATCAGCTTATAAAGCAACATGAGATAAATCATCATACTAACAATATATATATATATATATACTTCGAATCCTACTTTCCATAACTTGCTATTAAACATGCGCAAGAGATGATAATTTTCTTAACTACTAAGTACAACAACGCCTACACTTACTGCTAATTACTGCACATCTTGAGAACATTAATCCAAGTGTCCTATCATGCAAGCTATTGTCTTAACTAGGACAAACATTACAATATTTGAAACTGATTACAAATTGGTAAATTAAATAGTAGCAACAGTCCACAGAAAACAACAGTCTATACAATCCTATTTTAACATGAAATGGAAATAACTACAAAAGCAAATCACATTTCCAGAATGAAATCACAGGCAGCTAAAACAGCTGTTGCTTCAGATCTTTTAACTTGCACCATTCATAGAATCAATACTACACCCTTGAGAAAGAGAAGTACCTGGTAATCAAAATACAAATGAGGATGAGGAGTCAGCAGTAGGTCTTTTTTAAAAAAATCAGCAGCCAAATTTGTAAGCCACACAGCAGTAATAATCAGATCCAAACAGAATAAACCACACACAGCTTCAAAGATGACTTCAAATCACATGAAGTCAGACCCAGGAACTCCAGGAACAATTAAAAACCAAGTAAATGATGCAAGCCCCAGAACCAAACCAAAATAGACCTTGAATACAGCTGGACTTCCAATGGAACAATGTATTTTCGATTTTTTTTATTTAGAGTATTAAATACCCACATTTTGAAAGAAAGGCTACCAAATGTTTCAGCTACCTTAATATTTTTGTTTTTTTTATTATTGCAGGGATTGGAATGTTAATTTTCTAGATACTGCTGAAAATTTTCACAAAAAATTTTCTCAGACTGAGTAACCCCTTTTTTTGAATGAATTGGGGTCCTTTTTATATCCAAAGGCTAGGGCAACCCTCTTATTTCTAATTAGCAATTAGTCCCACTTTTGATTTTCAGATTTTACCTACTTTGACCTTCATTTTTTGACTTGTTTCCCAAGTTACTACACTACTACTGATTTTTAAACTAATCCATCCTTCTAGAAGGGTCCAAAAGATTCTAGCATTGTTATTTACTTGTAAGATACCTATACTACCCTTGTTTTGTTCCTAAAATTACCAAAGCCAAGTTTAAAACTCTAGTTTATTAAAAAAATTACCAGAATTAAGTGAAAATCCTATACTACCATTTTACTGCTGAAATTACTTTTTTATTAATCTTGTAATTAACTACAAACAGCTAATACTAAATCATGTAGTTAACTACTAACAACTATAACCAATCCCTAATGTCATTGAACTATTCATAAGGAATAATCGACCATCAATCTCAGAAATCAAACACAACTGAATCAAGATATCAAATCAAATACTCAATTAAACGAAAAACATAGAAGGCTACAACTATCATGCTATTAATAAAATTGAAGCGAGTCAGAATCAAAAACTGGAAGCTACTATGCTGGACTAACAAAATTAAAAACCAAAAGCAACACAAATAAAACGTGACCAATTCCTAATTACATGTGAACCATTAATAAATATGTAAACTCAGGAATCAAGAAACTATTGAATCAGGAATGCTGATATTAAGAAGAATATGGAAGCAATCGGAGAGGTCTGGGAGTTATTTGAAAGGAACTGGGTGTGTTTTTGGGTAGAAGAGGGCCAGAGGGGTGGGTGGTTGCGGTTTCGAGGCCATATGAGCTTGGTCACCGCAGTGCATGGCGGAGCTTCCCAGCTCTAATGGATATTCGAAGAGTTGTGGCCATCTTCGTGGGTGCCTGATGAGGGGGTTGGAAAGAGGGGGCGAGGGGAGTGTATGGTGTTGTTTTGGAAGCCATTGGCTACCGGACGCTACCATGGACGGCGGAGCTGCTAGGCTTCAGACGGATATTCGATGAGTTCATGTGAGTTTTGAGAAGTGATTTTAGGAGGGTTGGAAAGAGGGAGGAGGGGTGAGGGGATTCTGGGGTGTAATGTTGGAGGCCATTGGAGTTACGCTACCGCCGGCGGCGATTTCCGACTGGCGACGGATGGTGGAGATATGGTGGAGGCACAGTGGCGTTACACCGGCTAATTTAGGGCTTGTTTGACATGGTACGGGGTTAGGTTGATGGGGAGGGGCGTTAGTTTGACATATATATAAGGGAGTCGACCATGCATCTTTACCTTTTGATCAAGGATAATAAACGACTGAGATGCATTGGTCAAAATGACGTCGTTGTAGGCACCTGTGGTTTTTGGACCGGGCAAAGGGCTGGGTTTGGTTCTGTTTGAGTGGGGTTTGGCTACTTGGGCTAGGTTTATGACTAGATACTGGCCCAAAATCAAGGTTCAACATATATACAAATAATTACTCCCTTTTTGTATATTTGCTTTATTATTATTTTTTTCCAGATCTTCTGAATTATAAAAATTGAAGTAAAAATAGCCAAAAACATATTCAATCAAGAAATAAACTAAATAAACTCTTAAATTCTAGATTTCAAAGAAGGATTAACCAATTTTGTTATTATTCCTTTTCATTTTTAATATTAACTAAACATGCAAAAATTAAATCCTAAATGCTACCATACCATTTTATATTTTTTATGAATTATGAAAATTAAAACATGAAACATACAAATAAACACAAGATTATGCAATTAATTCCTAAAATTCAAACAATCACAAAATCACGCAAATTAATCCTAAAAATTCAAATAATAACAGCAAAATGCAAATAAGTACAAAATCACACAATTAATTCCTAAAAATTCAAATAATAAAAGAAAAGTCCTATATTAGTGAATTTTATGGGATCATGTCAAGTGAGGCAAATATCACGTGCTCACAATTATGACAAGATCATTGGGGTCGGAAAAGTCGAAAAGATCCGGATGAAAGTCTTTATGAGGGGTCTTACTGGAGATGCTTTGTCCTGGTACATCAGCCAGGATCCCAAGAAATGGTTCAATTGGGTGAGTATGGCACCTGATTTCATGGACCGGTTCAGGTTCAATATGGAAAATGCACTAGATATTTTCTAAATCCAGAATCTTTAGAAGGAACCCATCGAGACTTTCCGCGAGTATGCTACTCATTGGAGGTCAGAAGATGCCAAGGTCAGACCATCTTTGGATAAGGAATATATGAACAAGTTCTCGTCAGAGTATATGATCTGCAGTATTATGAAAGATTGATGGTTATTGAAACCATAAATTCTTTGATATCATCAAACTCGTGGAAAGAATCTACGAAGGCATCAAAAGCGGGATGGTAACAAATTTTGAAGTATTACATGCCACAAATAAGGCATTGCAATCAGGCGACATATCAAAGAAGAAAGACGTTGGGGCAGTAACGGTGGCTCAAGGCCCGAAATCTCCACTTACTTATCAAACACCTCCACCCACATATCAAACACCACAACCTACAAATCAACCATCATCTCCTAGATATTCCCAACCAGCCATTGTCTATCATACCTATAAATCCCAACCATCTCATTTTTATTCACCTCTGACACGCCAAAATTATCCAAGACCAAGACCCAATTTTGACCACTAAGTGACACAGACAATACACTACCATTTCTGAAGCCATCGAAGCTGTATGAGAGGTTGAAAGCCGTAGTCTACGTCACTCATGTTCCCACTATAGCATTAGAAAATCCATCCCAATAGGTCAATCCAAGCAAAACTTGTGTGTACCATTCCGGTATGGATGGGCATACCAATAATGAGTTCCAAACATTAAAATATAAAATTTAGACACTGATTGACAACAAGGATATACATGCAAAGGAAGCCACACCCAATATTCGTAACAACCCTCTCCCTGATCATAGAGGTAGTGGGGTACATGTAATGACAAAAACAGAGAGTGGGACCCTGAGGGGTTGATTGGGCTTATTCGGGAAGGCGATGAATTTAAACCGTCAGTCACACTCACTCCTATTGTGGTACAGACTCAGTCACCAATTAAGGTTTAGGTAGCTGCATCAGTTCCATTTTAGGTAGAGGTGGCTCCACTTGCATCCATCCCTGGTCTGTTCGAAGTAGAAGTGGTCACACCGTTCACATTAACATTATCAACCACACCTCCTTTCAATTCAAGAGCAATACCTTTGGATTATGTTGCCGAAGCTCGGCAAAAAGGGCAGGCGAAGATAGAGGAATGATGATGCACAAGGAATGATCAGGACTGGAAGAGTCTATACACTAGAACACTTGGGAGGACCAAGTAAGGATGCCACTACCAAGTAGCCTATCATCGAAATAGGGCCAAATAACCTTTGGAGGAAAGCAAAAGCAAGGGAGTATTCCATCATTGACCATCTAAACAAAACCCCAGCTCAGATATCCATCCTATCATTATCGCAAAACCTCAGAGACACACAACAACTCTTTAATAAAGGTGTTGAGTGAAACTTACGTAACCAACAACATCACCGGCACGGAGACGACCAATATTGTAGGACAGACACTAGAAAGTCATAAAATAATCTTTCATATGGATGAGCTGCCGACTGAATGGTTCAATCGTAACCGATCATTGCATATCACGGTGTAATTTGAAAATAAATTCATCGCTAGGGTCTTGATTGATGGAGGTTCAAGCCACAACATTTGTCTGTTGGATACTCTAAAAAGGTTGGACAAAGGTTTTCATGAAATACAGGCCGGAAGCATGAACGCGAAAGCTTTTGATGGGTCTAAAAGGGCCACAGTTGGGGAAATTAACCTTTGGTTGGAGATGGGGCCGACTTGGTTCGACATCGAGTTTTAGGTGCTCGACATACCAACCTCATACAACCTTCTGTTGGGAAGACCATGGATTCATGCCGCACCACACTACATTAAGCTTTTAAATTCGAATGGAGTCATCAGGACGTGATCATTCACAAAGATAGAAGTAAACCCATTTACACCTGCCAAATCATCCCAGTTATCAGAAATAGAAGAAGGCTAGGAGAGGAAACCTATCATCACATTGAACATGTCAATACATTTGAGAAAGACAAATGGTGGAGTAGTAAAATAGAGAGCATACTGGCATGTTCTGGGTATGAACCTAACAAAGGGCTTGGGAAGAATCTCCAGGGTATCACTAAACAGATATGGCTAAAGGGTCATGGCACTACCTTTGGGCTCGAATATCAGTACATATGGAAAGAGTATAATGATTGGTCGCCTCCATAGCGTAGATCATATTACCCTCTTGATAAACTAGTGCCACATCTGGATGAAGCATTTGACTAAGCTAACACAATATGGCATTAGCTGGGCTAAAGAATCTATTCTTAGAGGTCGAAGATATAGACTGCAGTGCAATAATTGATGAGGATGAGGAAGAAGACCACATTATTCAAACTTATGGAGAAGGAAATTATTCTCAGCAAGTGGACCGCCTCACCATCCCAGGCTCGCTGAGTCCCTGGATAGCATAGCAGATTTTATTTCTATAGCCATTATTGGAATTTAAGATTTTTAGTAACTTTGTTTTAAAGACTTACTTGTTTCAAAGTAAATGCTCGATTCATCGACCCGTATTTGTCCAAATGTGTTTCAGTTAGGGGTGTTCATCGGGCGGATTGAGCGGCTTTTTACTCTTCACGGTTTGGCTTAACGGTTATCGACTTTTAAATGTATTCATCCGTTAGCCACCCGATAAGATATCATGCGGATTGGTATTGGGTTAGCTCTTATCGGACGGTTACCGGGAGGTTTATCGGTTTAGTACCTATGGCGGTTATCGGAAAGCTTATACCGAATTACAATACTTGTACAATACTAAAAGTCTAAAAAGTAGAAGACAATTGCAAATTGTCCACATTTTCTGTCCGCACACTACATTGTCCAATGTCTAGTTCCATTTCTACTTCTTTTCCTAATTCAATTACACGAAAAACACTGAAAGAAATACAGTCCCATACTGTGAGAAAGAGTAGGAGATGATTTATTTCAGTTTACCTTGTAAAGGTTAAGAAATCACTATTTGTTGTCGACCTTGTCGACATAAAATTAACTGAATAGCTCTAACAATCAGATGCTCATTATGCTACTACTAACAGTTTGGATGTGGAAAAAAAATCCTAACGGTCTGAAAGAATATTTTTGAGTAAGAGCATGACTACTTAACTAACTTCTTCTATAACATGGATAGAAAAGAAAGCTATAACTAAGACAGTGTACTTTTAAAAAAAAATAGAATCACACTCAAACTTAACCTTGTGAAAATGGTCATTAGGCATCAAATTTTCAACTTAATTCAGTTACAAGAACGAGGCATCAAGTCATACAGCTCTACTCATTATCTCACTCAGTCAGAACAAACGGTGGGGGTGGTTTGTTTTTGTAATTTATTTTTGGTATACACTTATACTTATTCATTTTTAAGGTTTTTAGTTTTATATTTAATATATATAATTATGTAAGTAAAAATAAATTTTATATATATATATATATATATATATATATATATATATATATATATATATATATATATATATATATATATTCTTAACGGGTCAACGGATTATCCGCTAAGAAAATTGAATAATCCGCCCTCAAACTGATAAGCCGTTAATAAAACAAATTCAATCAGTTCTCCGTACGTTAAGCCGTTACCATTAAGCCATTAAGCTTCGGTTCGGTTCGGTTTTCGGTTTCGGATCGGTTTTGAACACCCCTAGTTTCAATTTTAATCAAATGCATTGCTCTTTATTATTCATTCTTATTTCTATACTTTTTCTTTCTACAACATTATTATTACTTTCCCTGATGAACCGATGATTGTGACATGTAATGAGGCATTGCAATATGAGGATAGTGATTTGGATGAAGAAGACGAGATATCCGAGGAAGTTGTCAGGGAGGTTGAAAACTGTGAGAATAAGCCCAAGTCCAACCTGGCCGAAACTAAAGCAGTAAACTTGGGGGATGACGAGATCGTAAAAGAGACTCATATCATCATTCACTTATCACCAACAGCAAAGAATGAGTATATCCATTTCTTAAAAGAGTATGAGGACATTTTTGCATGGTCATGTGATAATATTACCGGTTTAAGCATGTCCATAGTGGCTCACAAGTGTCCTACTAATCCCATGTGTCCGCCAATAAAATAGAAACTCAGAAAGTTCAAACCACATACAAGCCTGAAATCAAGGAGGAAGTCACTAAGTAGATCAAAGACAAAGTCCCCAGGGTTGTTGAGTACCCAACTTGGTTAGCCAACATTGTACCGATTTCGAAGAAAGATGGGTAAGTCAGAGTATGTGTTGACTATCGTGATTTAAACAGAGCAAGTCCGAAAGATGATTTCCACGGCTAAAATTATACATCCTAATAAGCAATTGCGCCAAGCATGAACTCTTTATAGATTGCTTCGCGGGTTATTACTAGATCTGGATGGATGAAGAAGATGTAGAGAAAACAACTTTTACTACACCGTAGGGGGTGGACTGCTACGAGATGATTCCATTTGGTCTAAAGAATGCTGGGGCTGCCTACATAAGAGCCATGACAACTATTTTCACGAAATGATACACAAAGGAAATTGAAGTGTATGTGGACGATGTCATTATCAAATCCAAGAGGGACATAGATCACATAGTGGGCTTGAGAAAGTTCTTTGGTAGGCTAAGGAGGTACAACTTGAAGCTGAACCCAACAAATCATGCATTCGGGGTCCCCACAGGAAAGTTACTGAGATTCATTGTCAGTCGTTGAGGGATCGAGCTGGATCCGTCTAAAGTCAAAACTATTCAGGAATTACCACCACTTAGGAGCAAAAAGGATGTGATGAGCTTCCTAGGATGTCTCAATTATATAAGTCACTTCATAGAATAGTCCACATTCAAATGTGCACCATCTTTAAGATGCTGAGGAAAGATGCCGAGGCAAACTAGATCGAGGATTCTCAGAAAGCTTTTGATAAGATCAAGGAGTGCCTGTCCATACCACCAACCTGGTTCCGCCAGAAGCAGGATGACCTTTTCTACTCTATCTATCTGTATTGGATAGAGCCTTCAGATGTGTTATGGGACAATATACGAGACAGGGAAAGGAGCAAGCCATATATTACTTGAATAAGAAGTTCACACCTTACGAAGCACGATACTCTCTGCTGGAACACACTTGTTGTTCCTTAACATGGACAACCCATAAGTTTAGGCATTACTTCTGTGCCTATACCACATACCTTATATCTAGGATGGACCTTTTGAAGTACATGTTTCAGAAACCCATGCCACACGAGAAGTTAGCCAAATGGCAGATACTGTTAATTGAGTTTGATATCATTTATGTAACTCAAAAGACAGTGAAAGGACAAGAATTGGTAGACCATCTTGATGAAAATTCAGTGAGAGGAGAATACGAACCCTTGAAAACGTATTTTCCTAATGAAGAAGTGTCGTTCCTAGGAGAAGACATTACCGAAGCATGTGATAGTTAAAGGATGTTCTTTGACAGAGCTGCAAATCTCAAAGGAGTAGGAATTGGTGTATTTTTGGTATCATAAATGGGTCAACATTATCCGATATCTACTAAACTCATATTTCCCTGCACCAACAATATGGCAGAATATGAAGCCTGCATACTAGGACTCAACATGGAAATCGACATGAATATTTAGGAACTGCTAGTAATTGGTGATTTGGAATTGTTTGTGAACCAGATACAAGGAGAGTGGGCCAACAAGAATTCGAAGATATTTCCATATCTACACCATGTGCAAGAATTGAGTAATAGGTTCACAAAGATAGAGTTTTGGTATGTACCCAGAATTCAGAATGAGTTTACCGATGCATTAGCCACCTTGTCATCATGATTCAACATTAGGACAAGAATTTCATTGATCCCATCCTAGTAAGAATCCATAATCAACTGGCTTACTGTGCTCATGTTGAAGAAGAAACATATAGAAAACCTTGGTTCCATGACATCAAGGAGTACTTGGTGAAAGGAGAATATCTGAAGTATGCAAACCACCCAGAAACACACACTTCGGAGATTGTCCAATCACTTCTTAAACAACAGAGGAAATTTGTACAGAAGAACTCCGGATTTGGGATCGTTAAGATGTGTCGACGCAAAAGATGCTTCTAAACTAATTGAGGATACACATGCAGGGACCTGCAACCCGCATATTAATGGTTTTGTCTTGGCCAAGAAGATACTTAGGGCCGATTACTTTTGGATGACCATGGAGATAGATTTTGTCCAGTATTTCCGAAAATGCTATCAATGTCATGTACGTGCTGATATGATAAAAGTGCCGCCTAATGAGCTCAATGCAACAAGCTCACCTTAGCCATTTGTCTCTTGGGGAATGGGTGTCATCGGTGCGATCGAGCCCACTGCTTCAAAGGGGCACAAGTTTATTCCGGTTGCCATCGATTACCCCACAAAATGGGTAGAGGCTGCATCTTATAAAGCTGTAACCAAGAAAGTCATCGCGAACTTGTCAAAAATCGTATTGTTTGCTGATTCGGAGTTCCCGAGTCCATTGTTACTAATAATGCCACTAATATCAATAGTGATATGATGAAAGCCATGAGTTAAACTTTCAAAATCAAGCACAAGAATTCCACAACCTATAGACCTGGGATGAATGGAGCCATAGAAGCCGCCAACAAAAATTTCAAGAAGATACTAAGGAACATGGTAGAAAACCACAAACGATAGAACGAGAAGCTACTTTTTTCTTTGTTGGGATACCGCATCACAGCTCGAACATCAACCAGGGAAACTCCCAACATGCTGGTTTACGGTACCGAAGCTATCATCCTAGCCGAGGTGAAGATTCCTTATTTAAGGATCATACAACAAGCTGAACTCAGCGATGAAGAATTGATAAGCAGCCACTATGAACAATTGGCCCTTATAGATATAAAAATTATGAACACAACATATCAAGGTAATCTTTATCAGAACAGAATGTCCAGAGCTTTTAATATAAGGGTCAAACCAAGATAATTTGCACCAGGATAACTGGTATTAAAGAAGATCTTCCCACATCAAGATAAATCCAAAGAGAAGTTTTTTCCCAAATGGAAAGGTCCTTATATGGTGTACAGGGATTTAACTGGAGGAGCACCCATACTTGCAAAAATGGATGGAGAAATCTGGCCAAAACCGGTCAATTCAGACGCATATAAGAGATGCTATGGTTAGACTATTTACATATGATGTAATTGAACTGTACTTGACTTGATTCTCATTTAACAGGGATACATAGGCAACCTTTTGGGTTCGGTCATATCTTAATAAAATTTTCATTTTCCCAAAAATCAGAAACGGGCAGAATTTTGAGGAGGACCCTCGAAAATACGGAGCAAGTCCAGCTGATGCCAACATATGTCAGACGGTATGAAATTGGTTAAAAAACTAGGGTAGAATTTTGAGAAGGATTCTCAAAATTTCGAAGAAGGTTCAACAAAGCTCACAAATGATCAAAGGATCATCTACCAAACTAGGGAAAATTTTTTATGAGCACCTTAAAAATTCTAACATGAGGAAGCTGCAATGTCTCTTAAATGTGTTGCAGTCACTAGTTCATCTGAAATTACTCGATATGTCTCTAATATGACTCTATTTTTATCATTAACTGCATATTTTCGAAAACTCGATTTCCATAATAGCCAGGTTTTACCCATGGAAACTCCAATAAGGTCTCCAAAATAAAGCAAATCAAGGGCAGCAAATAAAGACACGAATCAACCCCCCACTAAACTTACAATTTTTGTTTTAATGCAGGCACAGTTGACGTACCGATAGCATTCGTGAACACGCATACACAAAGCAAATCACTATCAAATAGTCCATCAGACACTGAATATATCTCCAACTAAGAAATATATTACTCTTATTTGCTACTCGCTCTTTGCATGAGGCTAATCCCTGCCACCATATCTGCATGAGGCTAATCCCTGCCTCCATATCTACATGAGGCTAATAACTGCCTCCATATTTCATGAGGCTAATCTCTGCCTCTATATTTGCATGAGGCTAATACCTGCCTCCATATTTTCATGGGACTAAGCATTGTCCCTCCTTGCATAAATATTACTATATTTTGGTACTATCTATTCGCTTCTCGATCGGGCTAAGCGTTGCCCTACATTTCATAAGACTAAGCCTTGTTTTGTTAACATCATATTATTGCATCTCATGGGTTGAAATATCACCAACCTATCCAAAGGCATCATAGTCTAAAAGCCATCATCCTTATAGCCGGAAGACATCATGTCATGGCCTGAGGATTTCTCAAATTTGCATATCATTGTTCAAAGGCGTCATGGTTTGGAAGCACCATTTGCATGGTTCGAGAACATCATTTCATTGCATACGAATCCCTTGTTAAGAAATTCATGGACCAAGACATCATGGTCTGAAGATTCCATCCTTAACCGTCCGAAGACAAATTTCATGGTCCAAAGGTAATCTGCATCACATTTAAAATTTCCGCACAAATACATGTTTGTAGCGTCTATATATCTACAGGTGACCAGTGAGCTCTATCCTAGTTGGAGCGACCTTGCTCCAGTTCCTTCAGCTATCTCAAACCTGGACCATTCACCATAACCACTATTGAACCCATTCCGAAATCTCATATCCGTTCTTGTAATGACTTCATTGGTATATTCTACCAATGAATCTAGAACTACAAGTGGCTTGATTCCTGTAAAACCAGGGATATGTTGGCAGCTCAAAGACTAGGGTTCAACCTATATTTCCAAAACGCACATTCAATCAAAATTGGCCATCATTTCTTTACCCGAAAACTTTTTCATCCTTCCCAGGTAAAGATGGATAACCGTTGACTCAATTTTCCCCTATAATACTTTTTAAAGTCCACATATACCTTCAAAATCGTGCATTAACATCAGTTGATATTTTTTCATAATTTCTATATTTTAAAATTAATTTATCGTAATATTTTGTTTATATAAATAATTACAAAATTATATAACAAATGACTTATATTACTAGTTATGGTCATATTAAGTTCAAATTATTTCACAAATGGTCAAATTTACACCTTTTAGTTACAATTGCAATAATTTTGTAATTAAGCATATGATTACATTATTACATTATTTTTATAGACAATAACTCATTCTATTTTCTAAATATGTACTAATTATTTTAAAACATTTCTATTCCTGAAAATTATTTTTAATATTGTGTTAATATTTTACAAAATATTATTTATAAATTGTTTGGGTATTTAACGAATAGCATACTTGTTTCCCAATATTTTCGGACCTAACCCCTCAACCAGCCCAAAACCTTTTAAAATATTAGCCCAAATCCCCCTTAAGCCCAATACACATCTACTCGGCCCAATTGCCCGTTGAATCCTAACCGTTGATCATTTTGATCAATGATCCACAACTCCCTTATTATAATTAAACCTAGACTTAACCCCCTCATCCCCAAACTCTCTCATTTCTCTCTATCACGCATGGTTATCATCTCCCTCTTCTCTCAAAACACTCTTGACCTAACTCTAGTTTTAACACGCCGTCACCGGCATAAATATTCTCTTTATGAAGCTTCCATGGCTTCTCCGGCCAGGCTTGGCTTTTTACACGCCATGGCTCCTTGATTTTTTTGGGTCCATGAGAAGATCTCAAAGAACCTAGTTGGTTCTGGTTTGAAACGTTGCTCATTAGCCTATCTCAGGCCATGGTTTGACTATGAGTTATAATTTCTTTTTATTTTGATACGAATCTATGCGTTTTCGACCTATTCTCTTATCTTTGCTATTTTTCTTCTAAAACCCTAGTTCATTGTTGTCAAGTCTTCTCAGATCTTCATAGATCTGAGATGATTTGGGTATTACCAAGTGTTTCCCTCCAAAACCCCGTTACTTTGATTGATTATCTTGCTTTAAAATCATTCTTCTTAAACTAGGGTTTATGCCGAACTATTTTTCAAAGATTTTTCTAAGTTATTAATATTTAATAAGATGTTTCTTCTTCACCTCAGCCGATTTTTGCATGAGCGTTCAAACCCTAGTTGATTCTATATGTTTATTTTTCCAGTCTTTGCTTCGATTATGAGTCTTTCAGTGTTGCCAATCGAATTAACTCATCCTGTATTTTTGGCTTACACGATTTTCCTTTGCCAAATCCAGTATTCTGTAATTTTACCTAATTGAGCCCTATTAGGGTTCGAATCTTGCTTTCCGGATAATTTTTATATTTTTTTGAAGTCTTTACTTAGTTTATTTTCTGTTTATGGGAGTTGATATATTCTTTCAAGAAATCATTGTTACTCTGAAATTTGGCTGATTGATTTGCTTTTTTTGAGATATTCATGCCTAAGTGTTGTCGGATTCTTTGTACACGGCCTTGATTAGTCATTCTTGCTTTGTTTGATTATCTGTATATTTATTGATTCATTTACATGATTCTTCCCTTACTTTGACCCCTGGTTATTTTATTTCGAACTCCTTTATTTGGTTTGATTTGAACTTCTTTCATAATTAGACTTCCTATTAATACAGTTTGGCTAATTACTTTCAATTAAGGGAAGTTTATTCTGAACCCTTGTCTGATTGGATTCAGTGACTTTCTTAATTGACTAAAGTTGATTCTTTTACCTTAATTACTCTACTCTTGAACTACTATATATACTTTTTGCATTTTAACTTCTTACAGATGGACATTAGTTTATAAACCACTACTTTTGCACTTTAGAAGCTCTTTCTGCTCTCCCTGCTACTTGTGATCTTTATTATTCTAGACGGCTGCAAACCAAGGCTGGAAATTGTTCAACATTTGTCTTACATCTTGTGTTTTGTTGCTCTAAATGGTATGCTTCTGATTAAGTTTTAGAATCCAAACCTTTGTGTTAATTTACTTCCTTAGTTCATCAATCCTGAGTTCATTCATGCTTTTGTTTAGTGCTTACTTAGCATGCAAAATATTGCCTTATTCAAATAAGTAATTAGCATGTCCTTACCTTATTGTTCTATTCACTATATTGTTTAACATGTCTTGCATGTGTAACTAGCCTGTTTGACTGACTACTGTTCGTCTAGCATGCCTAAACTTTGATTTTGTGTAATTAGCATGCCTAAACTTTTTATTAATTGCCTAGTATGTTCATTTAATTCCTTACCTATTCTCCCTTACTCCTGCTGAGTTATCTAATCTCCCTAGAGTGACTCTAGTTGTGTTGTTTATATGTCTTCAACATGTTTCTGTTGTCACTTTGCTTCATGTTTCAATGACCTGCATTCCATCTAACCTATTAGTTTTGAGCAACCCCCCTTGGGAACTCTCTGCATCCTGTTGTTTATGTGCTCCATTAAGGTGTATTCTATAGGTTCCCAACTCATCTTTCTTTGTGTAGAAATTGTTTGTCAAAGTATTTTCCAAAGTTGTTTGTTTGTGGCTTGTGTTTTGAGTGCAAATTATTTTCCATACTCTCCTTAAATTTTCTTATCACTAAGTCAGTACTGGTTTTTAGAAGCTCTTTTCACTCATAAGACGTTCTTTATAATGTTTACCAAACTCTTTCAAATCATTATGCACTCTCACTTACTCTTAGATTACTTAGTCTTGCCCCTCCGGTGTGTGTACTACTTAGAGACCCTTGAGGTCTATCCAAACTCTGGCATATCAGGGCTGACATTTCCACACTGCACATAAATTAGTTCTTATTTAAGAAAGGTCTGGGTGTGAGCACTGCCCAGGATCATTGAGATCCTTAGGGAACTGTGACACACCTGAACATGAAATTGGCTATGGAACTTTGGGCATTTGAGACTACTGAAGGCTAGGAAATTACTTTGTGCCTACTTCAAGCTCACTATAGCTTAATGTATCTTTATATCTTTGTAATTTATTCAATTCTTGGTGTGTAATAATTAATTGTAAACTAATATTGTGGTGACTAGTGAAAAAGGAGGGTAGTTGTATACTATGAGTAAAGTTGGGCAGATAACATGCCTATAGGATTCATTTAAATTCAAATGTGTTTCTGTAGATAACATGCCTATAAGATTTTTCTTTGGTTCATACAAATTCTGCTCGCTTTACTTTCCATAATTAGAAGTCATGCTTATAGGATCTAAATCGGCTAATTATAAAAATCATGCCTATAGGATTTAAATCAGCCTTAACTATAGAAATCACGCCTATAGGATTCAAAATAAATTTTATTTAAATCTAAAATCTGTTTAACTCACGCTTATAGGTTCTGAATCAGTTTAACCTACTCATTTCTTCAACGATGTTTTAATCAATATCACTAGAAAGCATGTCTACGGGGTCCAAATTGCCCGTTTAATCTTGCGTATTGTTTTGCTGCATTTCCAATCATGACTATTATATGTTTATGCAAGCCTGTAGGGCGACTAAAATTCTGCAAACTGTAAAACTACGCCTTGTATTTGTGACCGAACATATTCGACAGGTTTAAAAATCAATAGGCAAATAGATTAAGTTCTTTTACACATTGGTTTCAACTTAGTACTGCATATTCTCTGCTCACCTTGATATCCCATTCTAGAGTTTCTCTTAAACATATGAAAGCTATCGTTCGAGACGTGCAATTACTTGTTCTATTTGTGGAGGTAAAACATGAGCCTTTAACTATTCTCTCTTTGAGTTAGTCCGAATTGTCACACCTCCTTATTCCTACCCCGGGAAGGGTAATATACAAGAGTTTTTTCCAACTTAAAGTGACAATCAAAATATGATTTATTTATTAATGTTTAGGGTCACCACTTGGGATAGTTTATGGTGTCCCACATCACCGGTTCAAATCTCGAATCGAGGAAAAGAATGACTCTGTTCAGAGTCCGTGAACACAGAAATCCTGGTAAGGAATTATGTTAACCTGGGAGAAGGTGTTAGGCATTCCCGAGTTCTGTAGTTCTAGCACGATCGCTCAACTGTTATTATTGGCCTATTATATGATTTTAGAACACTTTTAAAACTATGTGCATTTTATATTTAAACCACTTTTATTTATTTCAAGGAAGATTTTAACATCATCTAAAACACGTCTTTGGACCACGCCACATGAAATGCACCCGCAATCCGAGACATATTTTATTTAACGTTGTTAAGATTTGGATTTGGGTCACATAAAATGCACACCCGAGTTTGAAAAGGTAATTTTTAATAGCGCGCCTAAAGCAACTACACACTTTCAACTTTGCGAGGGCCATGAAAAATTCAACTAAATGTAACGCCTCAATTTCTAAGGATTAAGATTAATTAAATGAGGGTCATGCATTTTGAGATTTTATTTGGCATGACACACCTCTATTCCAATTTTAAAGGGAATTCAAACTAAACTTTGGAGGGCCATAAGCTATTTGTGTTATCTAATATGGAACACCTCCAATAATTAAAGAAACTTAATTAATCATGAGAAAAGCCTTAGAGAAATCCGATTACTAATCTCTGCTAAAAATTCGGACTTAATTAGCTACCAATAAGCACCATATCGAATAGGCAAGTATCTAGAGCAAACATTGACTCCACAACAAAGCCGAAGGAAGACAAGGAATCAACAGAGCAAACAGGCCCAAATGATAAAACGGGAACAATCCCATTTGTTGCAAATGTCTCCGGGATCACAACGAAAGTAAGCCCAAGCACGATTTATAACTAATGCTGGGAAGTAGGGATTCAACATCGATTCCCTTCAGAAGGGGACCTTTGTACTCTATAAACCAATCTGAGCTAAAATGGACCATGTAACAAAGCCCAGACATTCTTTGGGTCTTAATAGGCACTCATGAAGCCCAATGTGCAAGATTAACTAGCAACAGGTCCGGTTTAGCGTGACTGGGCCAGTGTTGAAGGTCGAGTCATGGTTAATTTCAATTAAAAGAGATGAGTCAAAATTTCCATAAAAGGCCTTGAAGTGAAGCAAACGTTTGACAGTCTTCGCAACTAAAGGAAAAAATAGCAACATGAATTCTAATAAAGACTTATGAGAAAATGTAACCACAAACCTATACGTAATTCCTTGTTATTTTTGAGGTCTAATGCATCTTAACATTTCTAACCCAAAATGGCTAACTAAATGGGAATGTTTACTAGCATGTATCCTATCAAGCATCTACACACATTACTGTTAACATCGAGATTAAGCCGATGAATCATGAAAGTTATAGAGAGAGAAAGTAGAGAGAAGGAGGAGTAGGTGAGAAGTCTCTGGAACTTCAGAGAAAAGTTTATTCAACCGAGAAAGAGAAATGTACAAATGAAGTCCGGGGATCCCGAAATATCTAGGGACCCCAATATATATTTAATACAATGGGTCGGGTCAAGGACCCAAAATAAATGGGTCTCGGATGGGCTCAGATATGATTCTCAAGGATTGGGCTCGGAGAGGCCCAAACCAGACATTCATCACTGCCCAATTTGTTGTATACTATTGTATACCAAAAATACAATAAATATACACTGAGTATACACACTTCTTATCACGTGACATCTTGTATCTCAACACCCCCCCTCAAGTTGGAGGGGGGAACCACCTGCAACTTGGTAAGCAGCGGAACCAGCAAAGTGCCCGGCAGAGGCTTGGTGAGCAAATCTGCCAGCTGACGAGAAGTAGGCATATGAAGCAACCGCAAGAAACCAGATAGCAACAAGTCCCGAACAAAATGGCAATCCACCTCGATATGTTTTGTGCGTTCATGGAAAACAGGATTGTTAGCAATATTAACAGCAGCCATACTACCACAATAAAAAGAAACAGGAGATGAAACAGGGACCCCAATATCACCCAACAAGCGACAGAGCCAAGTCAATTCAGCAACAACCTTGCTTAAGGGTCAGTATTCTGCCTCAGCTGAGGAAAGAGAAACAACAGGCTGTTTCTTCGATTTCCAACTGATCAAACAGCCACCCAAGAGCACACAAAATCCAGTAACAGAGCGTCTAGTATCAGGGCAGGCAGCCCAGTCACTATCAGAATACCCAGCAACAGAAAAGTCAGCATGACCAGAATAAAATAAACCCAAGGAGGGAGTGCCTTTGAGATATCGCAGAACATGCAGGGCAGCATTCATATGGGGAAGTCTGGGGGATTTGAGAAATTGACTCAGGTGCTGGACTGCATAACAGACGTCGGGTTTGATGTGAGTCAGGAAGAGCATCTTGCCAACTAGGCTCCTGTACTGATCAGGAGAGGGCAAGAGATCACCAGAATCAGCATGAAGTTTGACATTGATGTCCAAAGGGGACACAACAGAGGACACATTGACACAGTCAAACTGGTGCAGCAAATCAGAGATATACTTGTGCTGATTGAGGTGCATCCCACCAGGGACAGCAGACACTTCAAGACCCAAAAAATAATGCAAGGACCCTAAATCCTTGATTTTGAATTGAGCTTCCAGAAATAGTTTCAGAGCAGTCAGTTCATCACTGTCATCCCCAGTTATAATGATATCATCCACATATACAGCTACCACCACAAAAGAACCAGGCTTACCTTTGATGAATAAGGAGTAGTCATTTAAAGAATGAGTATATCCTCTGGAATAGAGAGCAGAAGACAATTTGGCTTACCATTTTCTGGATGCTTGTCTCAACCCATACAAAGACTTTTTGAGTTTACAGACCAGAGGAGGAGAAGAAGAAGAACCAGAACCAGAAGCAGAAGAAGAGACTGTCAAACCTGGAGGGAGTTTCATATAAACATCCTCATCCAAATCACCATGAAGAAAGGCATTATTGACATCAAGTTGGAAAAGGGGCCAGTGATTCTTGACAGCCACAGCAATAAGGCACTTTACAGAAGTCATTTTTATCACTGGAGAAAAAGTTTCAGTAAAATCAATCCCCTCAACCTGTGTGTCACCCCTAATGACCAACCTGGCCTTATACCTTTCAACACTGCCATCTGCCTTATATTTAATTTTGTAAACCCATTTGCAACCAATGGGTTTCTTACCAGGAGGAAGAGGAACAACATCCCAAGTGTGGTTTGTGTCCAAAGCTTCAAACTCCTGTCTCATAGCAGCTTGCCAAGCTGGAACATATGCTGCCTGAGAATAGTATAGAGGCTCAGATTCCAAAGAGGAGGAAGATGAGCCAGAGAAGGCAAGGAGTTGACACACATAATCTTTAAGATAGGAAGGAGGATTATGGTGTCTGTTAGACTTTCTGGGAGCAGGTACAGAAGGAGGAGGATCCAAAACAGGAGGGGAAACAACAGGACTGAGTGGAGCAGGAGAAGGCATCTGGACAGGTGTGTCAGAAGAGGGAGGAGAAAGTGGAATGGGAGAATCAGAGATATCATCATGTTCTCCAGAGAGAAGAAAAGGAAAAGAAGAAGCAGAGGGAGGAGCAGAGGGAGAGGCATGTTTAAAAGGAAAAACTGATTCATGAAATAGAACATCCCTGGAGACCAAATGCTTCTTGTATGCAAAATCATAAAGCCTGTAACCCTTTTTGCCAAAAGGATAACCCAGAAAAACACAGGGAATAGCTCTTGGCTTCAACTTGTCCCTATGAGGAATGGGAACAGTGGCATAGGCCAGGCAACCAAAAACCCTCAAGTGAGCATAGGAAGGAATTTGGCCATACAAAATCTCATGAGGAGACTTGTTATTAAGCAATCTGGTTGGTATTCTGTTAAGGAGATAAGTGGCAGTCAATAAGCAGTCCCCCCAGAAGGATACTGGCAAGCCAGATTGAAAGAGCAATGCTCTACAGGCCTCAAGAAGAGATCTATGCTTTCTCTCAACTACACCATTTTGTTGAGGGGTGTGAGGGCATGAGGTTTGATGGATTATCCCCTGACTGCTAAAGAAAGAAATGCCCTCATTGCTAGAGCCCAATTCTAAAGCATTGTCACTTCTAACAGTCTGAAACACATCATTAAATTGTGTTCTGACCATGGCAAGGAAGGACTTAAGCATAGAAAAGGCATTACTCTTGGATCCCAATAAGTGTGTCCAGGTTGCCCTTGAAAAATCATCAACAATTGTTAGGAAGTATTTGCAACCAGATGAGGTTGGAGTATGATAAGGTCCCCAAGTGTCCACATGAATCAGTTGGAAAGGTTTAGAGGTTCTAATGGAGCTATCAGGGAAAGGGAGCCTGGTTTGTCTGGCCATGGGACAGACTGTACAGGGAAAGGATTGTTTGGAAGCAAAAGGAAAAGGCAGACCAGAAATGCATTTCATGTTGGCAAAAGGAATATGTGCAAGTCTTAAGTGCCAAGTGTAATTCATATCAGATGTAAAATCATTATTACAGGTGGAACTATTTACATGAGAATGCATAGAAACAGCCTTGTGATCAGACAAAAAGTCGTCATTACAAGAAGACGCAGAAGGCAATGCAACAACTTGGTTATCATTACAAGAAACAAAAACAGGACAAACAGAATTAGAAAAGCAAGTAACAGAAGGAGAAGGGGAAGAAGGAACCCAAGCTAGTTTATACAGCCCAGCAGCTTGTCTACCAAGATCCAGTGGCCTCCTCAGAGAAGGGTCCTGTATCATGTTATGGAATCAGGAATATTCGGTGAACATAACTATACAATGTAACTGTGTCACTAACTTGTGAACAGAAATCAAGTTGTGTTTAAAAGAAGGAACTAGCAGCACATTGTGAAGAGTAATGGAAGGAGTTAAGGCAAAGGAGCCAGTGCAAGTTACCTTCACTTTGTAGCCATTTGGAAGAGTAACAAGGTATGACAGAGTTAGAGGTATAATATTAAAGAGTAGATTTTTATCATGTGTCATGTGATTAGAGGCACCTGAATCTATTATCCAGGTGAAAGAATTAATGTGAGCAAGCAAGCAAAGTTTGGAATCAGAAATAGGATTCTTAGTTAACAAAGTACCAGCAAAATTTGCAGCATATATGGGAGGAGGAGTTTGAGCAGTGGATTCTCCCAACTTGGTCTGGTGTAACAAGTTCATCAGCTGGTCATAATCATGTTTGCTCAACCCTAGAATCACAGAGCATTGACCATCTAAGCTCGCAGCAGACTGATGGTTAGCAGAAGGATTCCCATGAGGAACAGACAACAGTCCATCAGAAATAGGAGAATCCAGACCAGTACTCAGATGGGCAGCAACAGGCCTCCTTCCCTTGTTGAATGTGGGACTTTGTGGATACCCATGTAGCTTGAAGCACTTATCAATTAAGTGTCCAGACTTTTTACAGTATCGACAAAATAAAGGTCCCCTGGTTTGATCAAAACTGACTCTCTGTCTAAAAGGAGGAGGGGGAACAGACACTGTGGCCTTGTTAAATCCAACAGGCTGCCTGTTTGTATGCACATTGAAAGAGACAGAGGTTGGATCAAATTGAGAGGAAGACTGAACTTGTCTTTGCTTCTCATCATTGAGGACAATATTATAGACATTGTCAAGGGAAGGAGGGGGATGCATCATCAAAATATTACTCCTGACTCCCATATACACCTCATTCAGACCCATTAAAAACTGAAACACCTTATTATCATCACATTCCTGAATTATACCATCTTTTGCAGCACATGCACACCTTAGACCATGATTAACACACATAGAATCAAGTTCATCCCACACACTTTTCAGTTTGTTGAAATAAGAAGCTACATCGGAGGAACCTTGAGAGGTGTGGGACATCTCTCTTTTCAGTTCATATATTTTGGTCCTATTTGCAGTCCCATATCTGGTCTGGAGTTGAGACCAGATGCTTTGTGCAGTGTCAGCATACTGCACAGATTCAGCAATTGCAGGGGAAAGGGAAGCAATCAACCAAGAGATCACCATACTGTTGCACCTATCCCACAACCTTTGTTGAGCCACATTGGTGGCAGGTCGGGTGTATGTGCCATCAACAAAGCTGATTTTATTTTTGGCCGTTAAGGCAACAAGCATTTTACGTCTCCAGCCCCCATAACCACTACCCGAGAGGGGAGTGGGAACAAGTGGTACCCCAGGGACATCAGACGAGTACACAAAAAGGGGACTAGAGGAGTCTACAGTTGGGGAGGCACCACTGTTTGTGCTAGAAGCCATAGTTAATGAACTGGCTTAAATGAATAACTTTTCAACAAACCGAATACTACCAAAACAAGTATTCAAACACAACAACTAACAAACGGACTACAGTCAGGTCAACTATTCACAAACAACACCAGATGCTCACAAGAACAGAGTCAAATAATCACATATAATATCGGAGATAAGGACAGAGTTACCCTCCTTCTTCGCAACCGGAGAAGATCGGCCTTCAAATAACAGAAACCCTAGGTATCAAACCCTAGGTATAGCTTTGAAAAACAAACTTTACCGGAAATCTGGTCAGGAATGTCGGAAATGCACCCAAAGCGTCCACAAAGTGATAATCGAGCCACCTGAATACGGTAAAACCTCAGGTTAAACCGTCAGAAACCCTAGAAGCCGATAAGTCACCCAAAATCACCAACCAAAATCATCACAAAATCTTTCCAGAGTGTTCAGGAGAGGAAAACACACTCGGATATCACGAAGAGACACTCAGAAAGGTCTCCGATAGATTGAAATCATCATCGACGAAACGGTCTCAGAAATCACCCCAAAAACCTCGAAACAGACTTCATCCAAGACCACGAATCACACAGAAACATGATCGGATCGTCGTCGAGGCTCTGATACCATGTTAACATCGAGATTAAGCCGATGAATCATGAAAGTTATAGAGAGAGAAAGTAGAGAGAAGGAGGAGTAGGTGAGAAGTCTCTGAAACTTCAGAGAAAAGTTTATTCAACCGAGAAAGAAATGTACAAATGAAGTCCGGGGGTCCCGAAATATCTAGGGACCCTAATATATATTTAATACAATGGGTCGGGTCAAGGACCCAAAATAAATGGGTCTCGGATGGGCTCAGATATGATTCTCAAGGATTGGGCTCGGAGAGGCCCAAACCAGACATTCATCACTGCCCAATTTGTTGTATACCATTGTATACCAAAAATACAATAAATATACACTGAGTATATACACTTCATATCACGTGACATCTTGTATCTCAACAATTACTTTAATAAAATTAGAATAAAATCATCATACAAGAATTTATTCCTACAAACTTAAATGAACATGAAGCATGCTTAATTCTACTGACGTTTACTATACTAATTCTTGTAGTTCACATATACATACCAAGCTCCAAACATTCCTAATCCATTCAACAGAAGAGCATAACAGTAACTAAAAGAACATGATAAAATGGGTAAAAGCAAAGAAGGATAATCAGACTACATGGACCAAAAGTATGTTTCAAAATAAGTCTGAAAACAAAGCAACGACTTTCGATTGATTTAAAATAAGGAACATGTTTTTCGATTGACATTCAACAATTCATTCCCAAATTCATATTCAAATTAATACCTGGCAATAGAAGGAAAAAAGAAGTGAGGAATCAACAAAGTAGATGAACTCAACTTGGAAATCAACCAATGCAACAATTTTTTATCGCAACAACTATAAACCAAGCTTCAAAATTCGCAGAACCAAACCATTTTCTCAACCAATTATAGGAATTTGAAATGCTTCTGAAATTTTATCTAGTAAGGAGGATCAGAAAACCTTAACTAAGAAGAGTTTCAACGTTAATTCAGAGTTTCTCCAAAATTCAGCCATTTCAGTTTTTTGAAAGATTTTTTTATCTCTTAATGTCTTGCTTGTATGTCAAGCAAAGGTGCCTTTATAGGCAAGGCATTAGGACTGCAGAAATGCAACACGTTTTATACCTTAATCCTTTTAATATTTTCATTTTAGCTTAGGTACGATTAGTTTAATTTTCATAACTCCAATTTCGTCCCTACCCCAGCTTCCTAGAAGCTTCCTCAATCTATTACAAAGATATTCCATATGTTAATTACCTAGATAACCTTTAAACCACTGAAAATTATCTCTCCATCCAAATATAGGTCAAGATGACCCGACTTAAATTGGTATAGGTCTGCAACCCAAGTTTAATTCCCTCTTGGGCTCTTGACTTTTCAGAATCCAATTCAAATAAACCAATGGATTCCCAATTTTAAGAACTGACCAAGATTTCTCAAAAGAAGAAACTCGGAAACCTTTTCAAATGCAACCAACCAAAGACGACGGCGAATGAATTAATTAACTTAACTCAATAGAAAGAAATTTAAAAAATTACAGGCCTAATTAACTACGCGATTAAACAGAAAAACAAACAAAAAATATAGCCATGCTTACCAGACTAAAGAAGCCAGAGAAACGAATTTGGGAAAATAAGGCTAATGAGGAACAAAAATACAACTTATTCTCTAACAGAAAATTTGGTCAAATTTCAGTTTAATTGACCAAAGAAAAGAAGGAGAGATGAAGAGGGACGAAGATTGAAATAACACCAAAAGAACAAAGAATGAATGAAAATTCACTAACCAAAGCTCGTACCTATGACTAATCCTCCGATTTAAACCCCAATATAATATCAATCGATTGTTCTTTGTCAAGAACATGCAAATAATTTTATTTTGTGATAAAATCGGCACCTTAAGCACTCAATAACACTGGAGAAATGAACTTGCATGAACGAATTTTTCTTTTGCTTCTAGGGCTCGAACCCTAGATTTAATATTTAAGAAGTTCTAGCCATATTCGAGGGAAACAGAGTGAGGATTTGGAAAGAGGGGAGTGAGGGGTTATGGGGTGTTATTTAGGGGTGGTTTGATGGTGGTGCCGCTGGCGGGAGACGACAGAAAATCTTGGCGGCGTTAGGGATTCTATTAGTCTATGAGATGAGGTGAGAATGAGATACGATGAGAGGGGGGATGGATTAGTGGGTTCGAACATATAAATATTAAAGGGACCCTAGTTCCTAGCCGTCAGATCATATGGGATCAGCGACTGAGATTATGCTCAACGAAAACGATGTCGTTTGATTTATTGTTGGGGCGGACCAAGTTAAAAAATAGGTTTGAGCTGGTATTGACAGGTATTAGGGGTAACGAACTTGGGCTTGAGAGATTTAAAAAAGAGAAAAACGGCACAAAATTGGATTCTCCTCTTTTCCATTTTCAAAAACCTTTTTAATTCCTTTTCCTTTTGTTTGTTTTTTTCCTTTTTTTCCTCAATATAAATTAAAACAAACCCAACTAATTCTTAACCCAAATTATCCTAGAAAATTAAATTAATTAATCCTAATAATTATTACAACTAATTAAATACAAAATTAAAGGGATAACCAACAAAATTCAAATCTAAAAATTGAATAATGCAAAATAAACCATTTTTTGTGATTTTTCCACTCTGTAAAGAATCTAAATTACTAATTGATTTAAAATGCAAAATGAAAATACAATATATTTTTGTATTTTGTTCATGATTTAAATAAAATAAGCATGCACAAATAAATGCAAACAATTAACAAACCCTATGAATAATCTACCAAATATCAAATAATGGGAAAATTTTATTTTCTCGAATTTATTGGAGTAATTCACATAGGGAAAAATCACGTGCTAACACTAATTGTTTTGTATGGCACCGAGATTTTTCTCCCTTAAGTGCCTTAGGATAGTCTAGAACTACCCAAACTAGAGGTTGTAAATACCTCCAGGGCCACAAGGAAGGGACGGGTAGAGCACGCATAGGATTTCATTTAAGTTTTCTGGAACGCTTTAGGCTTTGACCAGGGGAGGATATTGGATAGTAAGGATATGATGATTACGCTCTAATGTCACGTGTAGCCCCTCATTGAGGAGTGCTTACCAGGCATTCTATGGGTGATCTTGTAGGCTAACCAACCTAGGATCCCTCTTTCCTACTTCCTATGTGTTTAAAATAACTTCCTTTTCTTTACATATATGCTAGTTGTTCATAGTTCTCCCTTGCTTCCATTTCTTTAATTATACATGTGCTTAGGATATATAACATGCCTTTATTAGCGAATATTTTTTGAAATTTTATACTTGTAAAATGACTAATTCACATAGTTTATGTGCGGCCGGGACCCACTGTTGTGGACCGCGATGGGTGCCTGAAACCTTCCCTTCAAGGTTATTTCGTGCCCTTACCCTAACCTCTGGTAATGTGAAATAGTTACTGAGTTAATTATTCCTAGTAAAGTCCTTCTTATCGGTGTATTTTCGACCATATCTATAATTTGGAGGCTACTAGGGAATTTAGGAATGTCACATTTCTTTGACATTTAAATCGTGCGATAGAGCTAACTGTAAGATTGTTCTTCTGTTAGCTCGTGCATTGTTCTAATTTACAATATATAGAGCCTAGGAAGATGGCAAGAACAGGACAAGGAGCCAATGCCACCCCAGGAGTGGAAGTTTATTATGTACTCGATGAAGCGAGTGAGCACCCGAGGGGGTGAGGATATTCCCCCAACTACTACACTACGTGATTCTACTACTCCTGCTCAGACTGCACCAATTCCTACTTCTATTGAGGGTCGAACATAGTTCATGTATAATAATTGCTTTGTTGTTTTGATTTTCTCTTTTCTCTTTCTTTTCTTTCTCTTCTTTTCTTCTTCCCTTTTTCTCTTTTGTTGTTTTCGTTTTGTTTGTTTTGTTTCTCTTTTTCTCTCTTTTTTTCTTTCTTTTTTATCATTTCCTTTCTCGTTTCCCTCTTTTTTCTTTACTTATCTTTCGCTCTTGCATTTCTGAAATTTACTACTGATTCAAAAGAGGGGTCTAATAGGAAATAAATAAGGCTCAAAAGGGGGTAACAAACGATAACGTGCTTAGTTAACGGAAAAAAATCACTTTTTCATTCCGATCTTCAAAACAGGCCAAGTACAAACAAATACAGTTTAACCAAAGAAGTCATACATAATATCTTTTGACTGCATCATAGTTGATAACCATTTCTATACATTTGCCTTCTATTTCTGTTAAATACAAAGCACCATTACACAACACTCTCCTTATGATGAACGACCTCTGCCAATTTGGGGCGAACTTGCCTTTTGCTTCTGCCTTATATGGAAGGATATGTTTCAATACTTGTTGACCCACTTCAAATTTCCGTGGACGTACCTTCTTGTTATATGCTCTTGTCATCCTCTTTTGATATAACTGGCCACGGCATACTGCTGCCAACCTTTTCTCATTGATCAAACTCAATTGCTCTAGGCGGGCTTTGACCCATTCATCATCATCAATTTTAGATTCAGCGATAATCCGAAGTAGTATTTCAACTTTCGCGAGTATCATAGCTTCTGTGCTATATACCAACAAATAAGGAGTTATCCATACTTAAGTGTTAATAGTAGTGCGATAACCCAACAATGTAAAGGGCGGTTTTTCATGCCACTGCCTAGAACCCTCCACCATTTTCTGAAGTATCTTTTTTATGTTCTTGTTGGATACCTCGACTGCTCCATTCGCCTTGGGGTGGTATGGGGTGGCATTGCAATGCGTAATCTTAAATATTTGACACACCTCTTTCATCATATGACTTTTTAGATTAGCACCATTATCTGTGATGATCATCTTTGGGATCCCAAACAAATAAATGATATTTGACTGCACAAAGTCGACCACGGCTTTCTTGGTCACAAACTTGAAAGTTTTAGCTTCAACCCACTTGGTGAAATAATCAATGGCCACCGAAATGAACCTGTGTCCATTGGATGTTGTTGGTTCAATCAGTCCAATGTCATCCATGCCCCAAGCAACAAAGGGCCATGGTACAGACATTGTGTGTAATTCAGATGGCATAGAATGAATCAAATCTCCATGCACTTGGCATTGATGAGATTTCCGTGCAAATATGATACAATCTCGCTCCATGATGAGCTAATAATAACCTGCTCGGAGAATCTTCTTTGCTAGCACGTACCCACTCATACGCGGTCCACAGACTCCAGAATGTACTTCGGTCATGATAGTTGTGGCATGTCTAGCATCTACGCATCTTAACAATCCAAGATCTGAAGTTCTTTTGTAAAAAATTCCTCCACTGAAGAAAAATCCACTTGCCAACCGTCAAATTGTTCTCTTTTGATCATCTGTGGCTTGTACTGATATACCCCCATCCTAATGTACTCCTTGATATCATGGAACCATGTCTCACCATCAAGTTCTTCTTCCACCATGCTGCAGTAAGCATGGTGATCACGGACCTGGTTATGCAAAAGGTCAACATAAACCTTATCTGGATGATGTAACATTGACGCCAAGGTAGCCAAGGCATCAGCAAACTCAATATGGATCCTTGGAATATGCTGGAACTCTACTGATCAAAACCGTTAATAAAGATCATACAAGCATCCGGTACGGTATGAGTTTTAAATCCCGTATTTCCTGTTCTCCTTGAATTTGATGCACCAGAAGGCCTGAGTCTCCCAAGAACAAGACTTCGTGGACACCTATGTATGCAGATAACTTCAAACCCAAAATGCATGCCTCACACTCAGCCATGTTGTTTGTACAGTAGAAACAAAACTGAGCTTTAATAGGGTAGTGGTGCCCTGTTTCGGAAATAAGTACAGCTCCTATCCCAATGCCTTTAATGTTAGCAGTTCCATTGAAGAACTTGGCTCTTCAACCTATTCCAGCTCATCAATGTGCATCCCCTCTTTGTCAAGGAAGTAAGTCTTCAAAGGTTTATACTCTTCATCCACTGGGTTCTCAGCCAAATGGTCAGCCAATGCCCGGGCTTTCATCGTAGTGCGAGTCACATAGGCGATGTCAAATTTTGTGAGCAAAATCTTCTACTTCGCGAGCCTCCCTATGGCCATAGGATTTTGAAAGATATACTTTAACGGATCCAAACGAGAAATGAGGTAATTAGTGTAAGATGACAAATAGTGCTTCAACTTCTATGCTACCCAAGTTAAGGTGCAACATGTCCTTTCGAGGTGAGTGTAATTAACCTCATACGATGTGAACTTCATGCTGAGATAATAGATGGCATGTTCCTTCCTGCCTATGATATCATGCTGAGCTAATACACAACCAAATAAATTGTCCAAGACCGTCCAATACAGGATCAAAGGTCTCCTTGATTCTAGCGGGACCAACACAGGTGGGTTTTACAAGTACCCCTTTATCTTATCGAATGATTCTTGACACTCATATGTCTATTTGACTGCAGCATCCTTCTTTAACAGTTTGAAGATAGGCTCAAAAGTTGTCGTGAGCTGAGCAATAAACCTGTTGATGTAGTTCAACCTCCCTAATAGCTTGTTCCTTGTGACAATTCTAGGATAGATTTGATCTTTTACGGGTACAATTTAATACCGCGATGACTTACTATGAATCCTAATTGTTTTCCAGATGGCACACCGAATGCGCATTTTGCAGGATTGAGCTTAAGATTGTACTTGTGATGCCTTTGGAAGTACTTTCTCAAATCTCTGACACGGTCAGACTGCTTTCTAGACTTTATGATCATATCACCACATAAACTTTGATCTCCTTGTGTGTAATGTCATGGAATATGGCCGTCATTCCAATATGTAAGTTGCCCCAACATTTTTCAAACCGAAAGGCATGACCCAGTAGTAGTATGTTCTCTACGGTGTGATGAATCTTGTGTTTTTCGCATCTTCCTCGTCTATTATATTCTGATGATAGCCTGCGTAGCAATCCACAGAAGATCCAATCTCATGCTTGGCACAATTATCAACCAAAATATGGATATTTTGCAGTGGAAAATTATCCTTTGGACATGCCTTGTTGAGATCACGGTAATCAACACACACACTGGTCTTACTATCCTTCTTTGGCACAGGCACAACGCTCGCTAACCAAGTGGAAAATCGCATGATTCGAATGACCTTTGCATCAAACAGCTTTGCGACCTCTTCTTTAATCTTCACACTCATGTCAGTTTTCAACTTTCTCAACTTCTGCTTGACGGGAGGAAATGCCGGGTCAGTGGGCAATTTGTGAACCACCAAATCAGTGCTTAGATCCGACATGTTGTCATATGACCATGCAAAAATATCTTTGTATTCAAAAAATGCTTTAATTATCTCTTCCCTGATTTTTGGTTCAAGATGAACACTTATCTTAGTTTCTCTAATATTATCTGGGTACCCTAAATTGGTTGCTTCTGTATCACTCAGGTTAGGCTTGGATTTTTCTTCAAAATGGCTTAGTTCTATACTAATCTCTTCAAAGGCCTCATCCTCATCATATTCTGAATCACTATCACACTTTATTTCTTGAATTATTATTTCAGAATTAGATTGGCTTTTAAGACTGGGCTGAATATTTTGATGCATGTCATGTCATTGAAACCAACATAAAAAGACTGTACAAGGAAGAAAATAAAGACAAAAACTATCAGGATTGATGAAAAAGGGAAATTGCATTTCATTGAAGTAAAATAAATAACAAGCTTTATACATCCAAACAGACGGAATATAGAATCTGAATTATAACCCTGGAACAATCCAGATAAACTGAAAGAAAATCAAAGCAAACTACCACAACTCCTTCCGGGTGGGGAGAGGAGTAGCTTCCCAATAGTTAAGCTTTGTACTTTGACCGACAAGTTACACATCCGCTTTGCTAGATCCTTCTCATACTTCCTGCATGTTCACGTCATCGAAGAACTTCTCAAACTTTTCAACCAACTCTTTACCAAGATCAACCACCGCACTGGGAACTGTTGTTACTGGCATTTCTTGACGCCTGAATTTACAAATGACCTAGAGAGACGTGGGATAGGCTTTCGAAGGACCCATGCCCTCTATTTCAACTTTCTAGCTGTTTTCACGTCTGCGGATGTGGGTTTGAATCCCACATCAAATGTACCTAAATTTTGAGGAGGAGACACTGGCCTTATGATACTTGAAGAGATGTACCCAAGCCCTTAGCAGGTACAAAACCATTTTTCAATATTTCAAAGGCCACAATGACTAATGCGGCGGTCACCCTCAGAATTGGAAGGCACTTCCCTTCTAGAATATTCTATTAGGAAGGCACTTCCCTTCTAGAATATTCTATTCCGATACTGTATCAAATACCTTGTAGACCCAAGGCCCCGTGTCATGTTCAATCTCAATAAACAGAACAATGGCATTACTGGGAGAACACAAATTATCTTTGCCGTGCACAATGATTTCATGTCTATCCCATTCAAACTTGACCATCTGGTGCAGAGTAGACAAAACTGCTTTGGCGGCAGGAATCCAAGGTTGACCTAATAGCAGATTGTAGTAAACAGCTACATCCAACACTTGGAACTCCATGGTGAATTCAACTGGTCCTATTGCCAACTCAAGCACTATATCACCGATTGAATCTTTCCCTCCACCATCAAATCCCCGAATGCAGATACTGTTCTTGTGAATTCTTTCATCATCCATTTGCAACTTATTTAAAGTAGAGAGAGCAAATGTTCACACTGGAACCATTGTCGACCAATACCCGAGTAACCATGGAATTTTTGTATTTCACCGTAAGATAGAGGGCACTATTGTGCTCATCACCCTCCACGGGCAACTCATCATCAGAAAAAGTGACTCTATTTACCTCAAATATCTTGTTGGCTATCTTTTCCAAATGGTTTACTGAGATTTTGTCAGCAACTTAAGCCTCGTTCAAGATTTTCATCAAGGCTCGATAGTGCTCGTCCGAATGGATTAACAATGCCAGTAGTGAAATCTGAGCAGGCGTCTTCCTCAACTGCTCCACAATGGAATAGTCTTGCATCTTCATCTTTCTCAAAAACTCTTTAGCCTCTTCTTCAGTCACAATTTTCTTCACTAGAACGGGTTGTCTTTGAAGGTTTTAGCTTTTCTTAACTCCTAAGGGGCAAAGCATCTCCTCAAACGAGTCAAACCATGGGTCTCATAGACTTCTTCTTTAACTTCTTTTCCTTTGCAAGTCACTGTTACCCGTTCATAATTCCAAGGGATAGCCTTGCTGTTGACTATCGGTAGCTGAGTTACAGGCTTGATAATGACAGGATCTGTGCTGGCACTCTCAATAATTACGACAGGCTTGTTCGCCACTTCTGGCACAATCACTTTTTGCCTTTTCTTGTTTCGCTGAAACATCACTTGAAGACCTCTTCTTGACTATCGCAGACGGTTCACTGTTTGTCCCGCTCAACTTGATCATTGATATCTCACTTACTGATTTTTCAACTGGCTTTATTTCACTTAACCGGATCATCATGATGGTCTGTGAAGGCTTCTTAGGCACCCTCCTCTTATGCGCTATCTCAATCATATTTGTCTCTTGATGGGTCAGCAATGGGTTATGGTTGATATTGGGTGCCTCTGGAGCTTGAACTTCAATTCGATTTGTATCAATGAGATCCTGGATAGATTTTCTTCAAATGCCATCATTTCTCTGTATCATGCTCTGGAGCACCAGAACAATATTCGCAGTTTACAAAATAATCAAGATTTCTTGGGGGAGGATTTTGTATTTTTGACTCGATCGGCCTCAACATATCTAATTGTCTTAACCTATAGAATAAACTGGTGAGGATTCTCCTAATGGAGTGAATGTTTTCTTCTTCTAAAACCTCTTATTCTTGAATGCTTGATTGGGCTGGAAACTTAGTCCAGGAGGGTTTTGGTATGCTCGAGGGGGATGGGGGAAGGGGGGGGGGTAGGAGGTATTTTCTAGGATCGCCGCAAGCCATTGTGCGTAGGCGGGAGGTTGGGTGTATGTTTGGGCATGGTGGATAGGAAAATGGGCTTTGGTGGTAGATAATAATGTTGGGGTGGATAATACGAGGCATGGGGATAGGTTTAGTGGAGGGGTCGAGGTTGATTATAGTGGTGAGACGAGCCCCTAGGTCGAAACCAAGCTTCTGAATCGATCATTGCTACATCCTCTTTCTTCTTCTTTCCAATTACTCCCCAGTACCGCTCTGAATGGCCTGGGTAACTGCCTTAATAGCCGAATAGCTCATGATTTTATTTGATTTGAGCCCTTTCTCTACCATACCTCCCATCTGCACTACGTCATTAAAGGACTTGCCTATGGCTGGTACCAGATGGCCGTAATAATTAGGTTCTAGGGCCTGCAGAAAATAATCCACCATTTCGATTTCTTTTATTCGAGGTTCAACCCTTGCTTCCTGTTCTCTCCACCGAAAACCATACTTCCTGAAGATTTCATTCTGCTTTTTCTCAATCTTGTCAAAGATAGACGATCTAGAATAATCACAAGATTGTAATGGAAGTGACAAGCAAATGCTTGGGCTAGATTATCCCATGTGTACCATCTACAGTGATCCTGCCGAGTGTACCACTGTAGTGCCGAACCACTCAGACTTTGATTGAATATGCCATTAGTAACTCGTCTTTCCCTCCAGTTCCCCTTATTTTGCTACAAAAACCTCTCAACTGTGCCACTGGGTCTCCGTGCCTATCATAAAAATCAAACTTGGGCATCTTAAACCCTGTTGGCAATTGGACATCTAGAAACAAACATAGATCCTCGTAAGCCATGCTGACTTGACCCCCTAACCCGTGCATATTCATAAAGAACTTTTCCAAGCTTTTGAACTTCCTGAACATCTCCTCACATTCGAGATTCTTAGATGGTTTCTCAGTTTTCATAGGGGGATCAAAGCGGGGAATATAGGAATAAGGTTCTGGAGCCTTGAAAACGGGCTTCGAGGGAAGTAATATTGGCTATCGTGGACCAGGAATAAAGGCTCACTGGATGATTGGTGGAGTGTAGCGGGTGGGGGTGCCACAAAATTAGGAGTGATTGGTGGGGGAAGGAATGTAACTATTTTGGGTGGTGGAGCTTGTGGTGTTTGGGAAGTGGTGCCATGGTAGTGGTGATGAATGGGAAAGCCCAGGGATGAACTAGTGGTCATTGGTTCCTAGGACTGAGCCAATGGCGGGATGAAAGCGGGGTTGGCTGAGTAAGTTGGTGGTGGGTGCCCTTTACCCATGCTTGATATATCTCAGCCATCTGTTGTTTCAGCTTATACATCTCTTCTTTCAAATTAATATATGACTCTTCCCCTTTTCTTGCAAGATCGATGACAGTACCATCAAGTTCATGGATGACCATGATCGACTTGTTTTAGGATCGGGTGAGTTGCCAGAATGCCACATAAACTAACCACCTGCCTATTACTTGATGACAACAACAAACTCATTAGTGATCAGGATTTAACACTATAGGCAACCCCACATTTGGGGAATGCAATGCACCTAAGCAGTTCACCATTTCTATCATGCATTTGATCAGTTGTTTGCGTCATCCCGGCTTTCCTTTATTTCCATTTGCAACTTCTGTTTTCTATCCCTTTTTCTTATTTTTTTCTTTTTTTTCTATCTTGCCTTTCTTTGCTTGATCTCTCATTGTTCTTTATTCTCTCATTTCTCCCTCTTGTTTTGCCATTGTTTCCTTTCCATAGTTTCTTGTATTTCCTCTCCTTTTCTGTTGTTTTGCTTTTATTTTCCTCTTTTTTAATTTATTTTTATCACTCTTTTGGTTACAATCAGATCCTATAGAGATTGCCTACGCATCATGACGCTGCATGAATCAAACCAAGCGTAGTTTTGTGGATAAATGTAAAAATAAATAATAAAACATTTTGGGATTTTCCAAATTTTTCATAGAAGTAAAATATTTTGATTACAATGACTCATCTTACCAAACTTTAACCATAAAAACCAATAGACTCGAAAAAGAAAACTAATAGACTCCAACAGAAAGATGAAGATATAGACTCGAAAATAGACTAATAGACTCCAATAGAAAGGAAATAAAGACTCGAGTAAAATCATGAATAAATCAATGCCTCAACTACTCCTAGGGCCCGTGGACAACGTTCGGTCTCTCCATGGGCATATGTGCGAGATCCCCTTGAAGACGCTCCAAATCACTCATTATCTGGCGGACAAATATCATCACTACAACAAAGAAAGTGGTTCGAGTCATGTTCTCACATGCTTGGCACTTCGCAACGATGTAGTCGTCAATGGATCTAGTCCTCTCTCAAATAATACCCTTTTTCTTAAAGCAAGCATCCGATTTGCTTATTTCGTAACTGTTGCATATCTTCTTCCATCTGGGCCATCAAAGCATAACAATGTTCCCTATAGGCTTTGAAGTTCCTAGCCTATCGGTCTTCCTCATTTTAAAGGGTAGTTACTTTCTCCTTAGATTGGTGATTGTCCTTTCATATTTGCTTTTCATTTGTTGCACAAATTGTGCCTGCCCTTCAGCATTGTTTTCCAGTTGGACCCGGACTTTTGCTAGACTGGCCTCAGATTCTCTAGGTCATCCTGACACTCGAGTACCTTCTTCCTTAGGCCACTTGTAAGCCTTTTATTGCACGGATCATTTCCAGGTTTCTTGCTACTATTCTAATTTTCTAGATTTGAGCATTGAGGGCTTCCTTTTCCTTAGTTATCATTTTCTTTTCCCCCTTATCTATGGAAGCTTGGATGCTGTTTCCAAATTCGAGGTTCCGAATCTGCCCCTCTAATTTACTTATTTTTGCCCTGTATCTTTCTTCCTTTACCAACCAGCCCTACTGCTCTTGCGAGTCGTTAATGAATTGTTGAGCATGAGCTCTCTTATAAGGTCTCTTGGGAACCTGAAACCTTATTCCAAACCAAATATTGTACTTGGAGTCTATCTCGCCTCTAGCCAGATCCGGCACCATAGTCTTAGGTTCGAGAAATTTGCATTCATTCCACACCTGGCGAATTCTCCCTTCAAACAATATGACTTTTGGGCCCAATTCGATGAAATGACCTCTCAAGTCTTCGTCATGGGGAATGGTTTGAAATCTTTCCAGTTGGCACAAAACCCTGTGAGGAGCATACGGTTGGATGCTCCGGATGCCCATAAGGAGAAGATAACACATTTCGGCTGACATGTATACTGCTTTTATGACAAGAAGCTATCCAAATGCTCACTCAATTTTATCAGCACTCAAAGAGCTCAAGAGTGAAAACCAAGCCTCAGTACCATCGAGAAATGTAATACCTACCACTCGGCTTTCAAATTCTTCGATGCATTTCAAAAATCGATCATATCGTGGTTCATATACCCGACACGGTGGCAGAGATGTTCATATATCCACAATTGTTGTAGTAAGTTGCAGCCTTGGAAGAACTTTCCCCCTTCTCGACAAATGGTCCAGAGCTGGGTAAATCTCAGATAAAATCAGTGGAACCAAAGTTCCATTAGCTCTCTTGATTTTGACGTCAACCATTCCTACGAGGCCCAATTCTATGTTAATATCTTCTTGCGGAAAAATTACAATACCCAAGAATGCTACTATAAAAACCAAACCTCGCCTTTCCTCCCACTTACTTTATTTCCGACATGAGTCAAACCAGTGTTCGGTGCTTCGAAACATTGGAGGTTACCATTGTGTTGATACAAGAACTAGAAAGTGCAATGCCCTTCAGACAAACTCCTATCGTGAACGTCCTAGCTAATACTCAACATGTCGAGAAATTTGTGTGGAGATACCGGTCTTTGTGAATCAAGGTAATGACTTCTAAGGTTTTCACAGAGGCCGGTGTAACCCGCAATTTCTTCTAGCGTCGGTGTGAGCTCGAAGTTAGAAAAGCGGAACACATTGTGAGTCGGGTCCCAAAAAGGTATTAAGGATTCAATCACATCCAATCTTGGTTTGATGTTCAAAACTCCGATAAGACCACCCAATACCTGTACCACAATTTTCTCTACTGCCTTTTCCCAAATTATTCCATCACATATGGAGCTGTAAGGGGATCTCATTAAGAGTTGTGAAGGGTTCATTTTGTGCTCATCTTGCACATTTATTAGGGTGATTTAATAACTCATTTTGACTCAAAAAATAAGTTTGACACTATTTTTAAAAATTTTCATTTAGAAAATGGAAACTGGCTTTGCAAACACGGTCTTGCTAATCAGGCAAAAATTTCATAAAGAGACCAAAGGTGGCTATTCTCACAACAAAACAACCTTCCTGCGTCCTTTCGGGAACATTCGGCCATTTTTGACAAGAATGGTGTCACCTCACTTATTTACAAAAATGCAACAAAAGTTTTGTTCTTTTGGGGCTATTTTTGAAAATCGGAAGTTGGAGCCGATGGGGGTTGCCTACGTATCCCACATCCAGTAAGTATCAAACTGCCGTAGTTCAGGTAGATTTGACAAAAATGAAAACAAAACCAGCTATTTTTGGAAACAAGATTTTCTCTCTTTTTTTTCTTTTTTTGGAAAAAATTCGTTAGAATTTTAGTACCTATTATTTTTTCAAGACAGGTATTATCTCTCTTAGCCCTCAATTGATATTTGCTTTTCCCAAATTTCTCATATTATTCATAAGCTGGTTAACATGCAAATCTAAAGCAAGTAAATGCACATGTAGCAAGTAGGATGCATCAAGATGGTCTTTTCATTTCAGGTACACATGTCCTAGACAGACCTAACCCTTATGTTGAGCTTCCAAAGTCAAATGCACGTTATGAAAACAAATGTTCCTACTAGGGATCCGCCATGAGGTTTTGTTACACTAGGTTTAAAGATTGGGTTTATTATTCTAGACCTGGTTTACTCGAGCAGACAACTTGAGTCGAGGGAGGGGGAGCAGCGTACCGGGAATACAGAAGCTTCACCGGCTTTGCAACTTGTCTGAACCTCATTCTAAAATTTTGGATAAAACTCTAACAGAAAAGAAGTTACACGAAGTGTACACTTCCCAGATGACTTAGAAGACTCAAAGAGAGGAGGGTTTTGCAATAATTTATATACAGTTCAACAATATCAAAGTGGTAAAAAGCAGCATTTAGCACATTAGGCCCAAACATGTATATAAAATTATATAAATAAAGCCAAATATAACAATTATTCTAAGCTCGAATTCTTTAACCCTGAACCAGATATTCTGGGTTCTATCCCTAGCGGAGTCGCCATAGCTGTCACACCTCCTTTTTCATACCTCGGGAAGGGTATATAAGGGAGTTTTTTTCCAACTTAAAGTGACAATCGAAACGGGATTTATTCATTTAATGATCCGAGTCGCCACTTGGGATAGATTATGGTGTCCCAAGTCACCGGTTCAAATCTCGAAACGAGGAAAAAGATTTACTCTGGTCACAGTTCGCGAACATAGAAATTCGTATAAGGAATTCTGTTAACCCAAGAGAAGGTGTTAGGCATTCCCGAGTTTCGTGGTTCTAGCACGGTCGCTCAACTGTTATTATTGGCCTATTATCTGATTTTAAAACACTTTTAAAACTATGTGCATTTTATCTTTAAACCGCTTTTAATGATTTTAAGGAAGATTTCAACGTTATCTAAAATACGTCTTTGGACCATGCCATGAGAAATGCATCCACAATCTGAGACACATTTAATTTAACGTTGTTAGGATTTGGATTTGTGTCACATGAAATGCACACCCGAGTATAGGTAGGTAATTTTTAATAGTGCACCTAAAGCAACTATGCACTTTCAACTTTGCGAGAGCCATGGAAAATTCAACTAAATAGCACGCCTCGATTTCTAAGGATAAAGATTAATTAAATGAGGGCCATGCATTTTGAGATTTTATTTGGCATGACATATCTCGATTCTAATTTTAAACGGAATTCAAACTAAACTTTGGAGGGCCATAAGCTTCTTGTGTTATCAAATATGGCTCACCTCCACTAATTAAATAAACTTAATTAATCACGAGAAAAATCTTAAAGAAATCTGATTACTAATCTCTTCTAAAAATTCACACTCAATTAGCTACCAATAGGCACTATATCGAATAGGCAATATCTAGAGCAAATATTGCTTCCACAACAAAGCCAAAGGAAGACAAGGAATCAATAGAGCAAACATTCCCAAATAATAAAACATGAGCAGTCCCATCTGTTGCAAATGTCTCCGGACCCATAACCAAAGTAAGCCCAACATCAATACCATTCAGAGGGAGATCTTTGATATTTAAAATCCATAACCCAATTTGAGCTCAGATGGACCATGTATCAAAGCCCAGGCATGATTTGGATATTACTAGGCTCTCATGAGGCCCAATACGCAAGCTTAACGGGAAGCAGGGCCGGTTTGGCATGACTGGGCCAATGCTGAAGGCCAAGTCGTGGGTAATTGCAGTTAAAAGAGATGAGTCAAAATTTCCATTATAGGCCTTGAATTGAAGCAAATATTTGACAGTCTTTGCAATTAAAGGGAAAAAAATGCAACATGTATTCTACTACCAACTTATGAGAAAATGTAACCACAAACCTATATGTAATCCCTTATTGTTTTTGAGGTCTAATGCAACTTATGATTTCTAACCCCAAATGGCTAACTAAATGGGATTGTTTACTAGTATGTATTCCCATCAAGCATCTACACACATTACATTAATAAAATTTGAATAAAATCAACATACAAGCATTAATTTCTACAAACTTATATGAACATGAAGCAGGCTTAATTCTACTGAAGTTTACTATACTGATTCTCATAGTTAACATATACATACCAAGCTCCAAACATTCCTAAGCCATTCAACAGAAAATCATCACAGTAACTAAAAAACATGATGAAATGGGTACAAGAAAAGAAAGATAATCAGACTACATGGCCCAAAAGAAAGGTGCAAAATAAGTCTCAAAACAAAGCAACAACTTCTGATTAATTTCAAATAAAGAACATTTATTTCGATTGACATTCAACACTTCATCTCCAAATTTATAGTCAAATTAATACCTAGCAATAGAAGGAAAAAAGAAGTGAGGAATCAACAAAGTAGCAGAACTCAGCTTGGAAATAAGCCAATTCAACAGTATTTCAACCTAACAACTCAAAACCAGGCTTCAAAATTCCAAGACCCACACCATTTTCTCTACCAGATGTAGCAATTTGAAATGCTTGCAACCTTTTAGCAAGTAAGGAGAATCAGAAAACCTAAACTAAGCAGGATTTGAATTATTTTGAACAAAGAAATGTGATGAATTTAAATGTTAATTCAGAGTTTCTCCAAAATTCAGTTGTTTTCGTTTTTTGCATGATTTTTTATCTCTTAATGTTTTGCTTGTATCTCAAGCAAAGGTGCCTTTATAGGCAAGGCATTAGAGTTGGAGAAATGCAACTAGTTTTGCACCCTAATCCGTTTGATATTTTAACTTTAGCTTAGGTAACATTAGTTTAATTTTCAGAACTTCAATTTAGTCCCCACCCCTGCTTCCGAGAAGCGTCCTCAATCTGTTACAACGATATTCCCTATGCCAATTACCCAGATTACCCTTTAAAACACTGAAAATCATCCCTCCAGCAAAATATGGGTCAAACTGGCCCGACTCAAATTGGTATAGGACTGCAACCCAAGTTGAATTTCTTCTTGGGCAATTGACTTTTCAAAACCCAATTCCAATCAACCAATAGATTCCCAATTTTAAGAACTAACCAAGATTTCTCAAAAGAAGAAACCCGAAAACCATTTAAAATGCAACCGAACAAAGACGAGGGAGAATGAATGAATTAACTTAACTACATAACAATAAATTAACTAAATTATGGGTCTAATTAACTAGGTGATTAAACGAAAAAAAAAAACAAAAAATTTAGCCATGCTTAATAAACTAAAGAAGTCAAAGAAACATATTTGAGAAAATAAAGCTAACAGGGAACACTAAAATAACTTAATTCTCTACTAGAAAATTTGGTCAAATTTCAGGTAAATTTACCAAAGAAAAGAAGGAGAGATGAAGAGGGACGAAGAATGAAAGAATACCAAAATGAACAAAGATGAAGGAAAACTCATCAACCAAAGATCAAACCTATGACTGACCCCCTGATTCATACCCCAATATAATATTAAGCGCCTTTTCTTTGTCAAGAACATGCAAATAAATCGGCACCCTGAACACCCATGGACACTGGATAAATAACCTTGCATGAACGAATTTGGCTTTGGCTCCTAAGGCTCGAACCCTAGATTTAATATTTGAGAAGTTCTAGCCATATTTGAGGGAAACAGAGTGAGGATTTGGAAAGAGGGGAGTGAGGGAGTTCTGGGGTGTTAGTTTGGGGTGGTTTGATGGTGGTGCCGCCTGCAGGAGATGACGAAAAATTATGGCAGCGTTAGGGATTCTATTGATATTTGAGAGGAGCTGAAAATGAGAGATGATGAGAGGGGGGGGGGGGTAGTGGGGTCAGATATATAAATATTACAGAGACCCTAGTTCATGGCCGTCAGATCATATGAGATCAACGACTGAGATTAAACTCAACGAAAATGACGTCGTTTGATTTATTATTGAGGCGAACCGAGTAAGAAGATGGGTTTGGGCTGGTATTGACGGGTATTAGAGGTAACTAACCTAGGCTCGAGAGAATCTAAACAAGAAAAAAGAAAAACGACCCAAAATTGGATTCTCCTCCTTTCCCTTTTCAAAAACCTTTTTAATTCCTTTTCTTTTTGTTTGTTTTTTTTCTCTTTTTTCCTAAAAATAAAATAAACAAAACCCAACCTAATTCTTGCAACAAATTATCCTACAAAATCAAATTATTAACCCTAATAATTATTGCAACTAATTAAATATCAAATTAAAGGGAAAACCAACAAAATTGAAATCTAAAAATTGAATAAAGCAAAATAAATAATTTTTTGTGATTTTTTGTAAAGCAATTAAATTACTAATTGATTTAAAATGCAAATTGCAAAATGCAACATATTTTTGTATTTTTTTCATAATTTAACTAAAATAAACATGCACAAATAAATGCAAACAATTAACAAACCCTATGAAAAATCTCCAAATTGCAAATAATGGAAAAAAGTATTTTCTTGAATTTATGGGAGTCATTCACATAGGGAAAAAATCACGTCCTCACACTGATTATTTTGATTGTCGCCTAGTTTTTTCTCCATTAAGTGCCATAGGATAGTCTAGAACTACCCAAACTAGAGGTCGTAAATACCTCCAGGGCCACAAGGAAGGGACATGTAGAGCACGCATATGATATCACTCATGTTTTTTGGAACGCTTTAGGCTATGACCAGGGGAGGGTATTGGATAGTAAGGATATGATGACTACGGTCTAATGTCACGTGTAGCCCCTCATTAAGGAGTGCTTACTAGGCATTCTATAGGTGATCCTGTAGGGTAACCAACCTAGGATCCCTCTTTCCCAATTCCTATGTGTTTTAAATGAACTTCCTTTTCTTTACATATATGCTAGTTGTTCATACCTCTCCCTTGATTCCATTACTTTAACTATACATGTGTATAAGATATAAAACATGCCTTTATTTGCGAATATGTGTTGAAATTGTTTACTTGTAAAATGACTAATTCACATAGTTTATGTGCGGCCGAGACCCACTGTTGTGGACCGCGATAGGTTCCTAACACCTTCCCTTCAAGGTTATTTCGTGCCCTTACCCTAACCTCTAGTAATGCAAAATAGTTATGTGAGTTAATGATTCCTAGTAGAGTCCTTCTTATTGGTGTGTTGTCGACCATATCTAGAATTTGGAGGCTACTTGGGAATTTAGGAATGTCACCTTTCTTTGACATGTAAATTGTGCGATAGAGCTACCTGTAAGATTGTTCTTTCGTTAACTCGTGTATTGTTCTAATTTTCAGTATATAGAGCCTTGGAAGAAGGTAAGAACTGGACAAGGAGCCAATTCAACCCCAGCACTGGAAGTTGATTCTATACTTGATGAAGTGAGCGAGCACTCGAGGGGTGAGGATATTCTCCCAACTACTACACTGCATGATTCTACTACTCCTACTCAGACTGCTCCAATACCTACTTTTACTGAGGGTACAACTATGCCACACCCGATTGATATTCCAGTTCCACCTCCAGCCCCAACTTACAGTCCCGATGATTTTGATGGGAACCTTAAGGGATCCATACAAATTTTGGCTTAGATAGTGGATTCCTAGGCCCATAGATCGAACATTTTGCTTGCTTCTTTCAGCCAGCAAGGGGATTCTGCTAGTTCTAGGGTGAACATGTTTCTTCAATGAGATCCTCCAGTGTTCTCGTGTACTAATCCTAAGGAGGACCCCCAAAACTTCATTGATGATATGCACAATACTCTTTGAGTTATACGTGCTACTTATATGGAGGTAGTGGAGTTGGCCTCGTACCGCCTGAAAGAGGTGGCATATTCTTGGTTTGAGATATGTGCAGAGTCCTGTGAGAAAGAGAGCCCTCCGATGAGGTAGAGTGAGTTTGCTGACGCTTTCATTGATCATTTATTACCTGCCGAGACTAAGTCATCCCGTGCTGCTATGTTTGAGATCTTGAAACAAGGTAGCCTAAGTATGTGGGAGTACCATATGAGATTCCTCCGCCTTTCTAAGTGTGCCATTTACATGTTGCCCACTATGGAGGCTATACTACTCCGATTTTTTTAGGGCCTTAGCCCCATTGGTTATTAACGAGGACTATACAACTGCCTTGAATTATGATATGAACTATAGGAAGATGGTGGCATTTGCTCAATCCATGTAGATGTCACGACCCAAATTCCATACCCAGTCGTGATGGCGCCTCTCGTGAAGACAAGGCCAACCAACAACCCCGAATCCTCTTTAAACAGCTATTAAACATAAATGAATAGAAATACTAATTAATGGCATTTAAGTAAGAACTTTCATTCCAATACAACCCGACCGGGGTGTCACAAGTCACGAGCATCTAATGAGTAGAGACACTACTACGGGACCAACAATGTATATAAATACAAGATGAAACCATAATACAAAGGTGGAGTGGGGTGCCACGAGCTGAGGCAGTCACCTTGCTCAACTACCACAATAAGGCCTTCGGTCATGCTGATAACCCGCTACCGAGTCGACAATACGTGCAACTGCACACAAGGTGCAGGGGAGTAAAGTAAGTACTTCCAACTCAGTGGTAATAAGAAAGAATAATAACATAGCAATAAGAAAACACGCAAGAGCACACCAAACTGTTATAAAAGACAGAACAACCCCTTTTTAGAAAATCCGAAATACTGTGAAAATTCCCTTTAGAAAAATCCCAAGTTCGGTTCAAGATCACATTTGAAAATATGGTTTTTCAACAATGGCAAAATAAACTTCAATCATTATACAATAGTCAGAAACCCACCCCTCGGGCTCCATATCAACCTTTCAGTACAGTACCAGCCCCCTGCGGGCTCAATCTCAACACAGAATATCCATCATCAGCCTCTCAAGCTTAGCTCCCCTCAACATATAACACCAGGGTATCTGGTCAGCAACGCAAGTAACAGATGTATGCCAATGATATATGAGTGCTAAATGTCGTGCCACGTAGTACAAACAGGAGTAATGCATGAATGCAATGCAATGCATTTGACCAATGCAGAACATGCAGCCCGACCCATTTGGGTACCCGCGCTCACTGGGGGGGTTCAGACTTCGGAGGGGCTCCTACAACCCAAGCGCAATATAAATATATATCCGCTGCGGGTCGTGCAACCCGATCCATGCAATATGTCACTGCAGAACGTGCAGTCCGATCAATGCGATATGCCAATGCGGAACGTGTAGTCCGATCCATGCGATATGCCACTGCGGAATGTGCATTCCGATCCATGCATGTATATGCACATGTACACATATCACTCGAGAATTGCAAGCCTCCTTTTCTCGTATTCGTGCCCTCACATATGGCCCTCAGCCTCAATCAGTCTAAAATAGTCAAATCCCCTCGGCATCTATAAGACAAATATACTCAGCTCAAATGATGGTTCAAATATCGTTTAAAACTCCAAGTTTGAGTAAAAATATAGCTGAGTTCATAAAATAGTGTAAATCACACGACTAAGTTCAATTAGTGAGGAAAACAGTGATGGTAGCTCACATAGAGTTCAAACAATCGGCAATAAGCCCCAAGAATGGCAGTAAGCCCAATCAATGATGATAACAACAAATGGTTTGCAAATATGCGGTGAAAACAAACAACCGGGATGGACCAAGTCGTGATCCCCAACGGTGCTCTACCCCACGCTCAGGTCCAGCGTGCAAGTCATAACAATACAACACTAAGATGTGAAAATCCTGGGTTTCAAACCTTCAGGATACATTCCCAAATATTACTCACCTCGAACCGGCGAAAACTCAATCTCGCGATGCCTTTGCCCTCAAATCTGCCTCCACAGGCGTCGAATCTCACAAAAAACAGAGCGAATACATCACAATATGCAAATGGGACAATACCCAATCGGAAACAATCGAATTATAGCAAGAACGTGGAAACTACCAAAACCCGAGCCCCGGGCCCTCTTCTCGAAAAATTATTAAAGTCTCATCACCGGATTCATCGTCTCTCCACGAGTCAGTACATATAAAATTTACCAAAATCGGAGTTCATTTGACCCATCAAATCCCCAAATCATATTTTCAAATCCCTAGGCCTAAATCCTCAATTTCTAACCTCCAAACACGGATAAAAATGGAAACCAACAGAAATAATCATGGAAAACATCAAAATAAGGGTTATATTCTTACCCCCTTGTTGAGACGAGAACAACGCCGCGAAAATTACCTCAATCGGAGCTCTAGAACTCAAGTTATGGCTGAAATGCCAAACTTCTCGGTTTATACACTGACTAGGTCGCTTCCGCGGACGTTTTTTCCGCTTCCGCGGACTTTTTGTCTTATCTGGGACCGCTTTTGCGGTAATTTTTCCGCTTCCGCGATCCTGCTTCCACGGTCAATTTCCGCTTCGGCGGTTTTGAAAGAACCAGATTTTTTTCTCGGCACGGAAACAAACATAACTTCCTCATACAAACTCGGAATTTGATGATTCATTTTCCTATGGATCCGTAATTTTGATACAGATCTAATGGTTCAAACAAAACTTAATTTGGAGCTCATTTGCGTATTTTGGTACCCTTTATGCCCAAAGATACGGCGTTGGAACATCAAATAAGAGTGTGATCGCAACCCGAAACACACCCGAGGCCCGCGGGACCCCTACAAATCATACCAACCAATACTGATACTGAAACATGAAGAAACAAAATAAGGGGGAAACAGAGCAGTAACACATAAGACGACGGGTCGTCACATCCTCCCCAACTTAAACAAACGCTCGTCCTCGAGTGTACCAAGAGTTGTACTAGAAGTATCCTAATAGCTGAATGACCTTACCAAGAATATACTTGAGGTGACCCCACGTCACCCTAACTCACATAGGTACCGATAACACAACACAGCTAAATTTAACAATCCATCTGGCCCATAAATCGTAGAACCACACTGCACTTCCTGAAATCATACACAAGATCAGAACCTCACATCTATTCTCAGAATTAACCCAAACCAGCAGCAATAACCCACACCTGCAACCTCAGGTGAATTCATACAATATACCCCACATTCCAACACTCGGAACGATAGCCTGTATTTACAGCAGTTGCCTACAATAACCAAATACTGATAGAAAAACCTTTATATTAGCTAAAGTCTTATCCCAACACCTTTATATACCGCCAACGGCTAATGAAACACGCGATAAATCGAACCTATCTCTCAGATCACCCATTCATGAGTCCATTTCATTTCTGACTAATACTACAACAGATTTCGGAGTCAAACCTCGATATTACCTTTCTAACAAGCTGAATCAAACATGCTCATACTCATTAATGACTCCAATGATCATCTCAACTACAACGTGCCACTCTGGTGATATGACACCTCAACACCGGTCTAAGCCACAACGTGCTCAACAAAGGCACCAATAAGAAATTATCTGAATACACTCGAACCCTGACAACTAACTCAAACGAAAGAGCTGTAATTCAAATTCCTCCTTACGATCACAACACGGAACTGAGATCCCATCTCACATCATAGAAATAGAGTACCTGAATCCTCCTCGAAAGGTCATAACATCATGTGGCCTTGCCACAACGCGCGATTCTTTCCAAACACTATTACCCATGAAGCACTCCAAGTCAACATGCTCACACAGACAGCCACGCACAGATGGAGGTCTGAAACCAAGCAATCCATCACACCCATGGTGAAGCAAGTCATATACACTATTCAATCTTGAAAGGACGCAACCGATGCGCTATTCACCGACCAGTACACAATACGAACTTTCCTCAGAAACCAGAAAGTAAGGCATACAAGTTAGCATATAGAGAACTATTCTCAACATCACACTGTTGCGGCGTGCAACCCTCTCCAGATAACATACCCGTGGAGGCGTGCCACCCGATCCATATACCATACCCGTGGTGGTGTTCCACCCGATCCACACTCACAAAATGAGATGCACATTGAGTCAAATTTGCTCATTACATTAAACACATATAGCCTTATGCCGGCGCAAGAAACGCATCCGAAAAGTCCCTCAATACCGGAACTGAATCAATGGTAATAACCTCTGCACAAACATCCGCCACGAAGGCCCAATTAAACAAGCAGTACTTGCTGACCACCCGCTGGCCTCTGAAATATAACTACTCTGCTAGAGCAATAATACGAAGGCCCACAACACATTAGTCTAGGCAATCTGACCCTGGAACAACCAGTTTTCCGTCAACTATCATAACCAAAATTTAACACACGAAGCAAAGAAAGATCTACTCGGACCTCCAGTTTCCAATAACTCCTAGACGATGTCGATACAGACGACCCACAACCACCGCATGGTCGGATCATCAGAACTTCTAGTCTCCAACACATATAACGCATGAATCACTGTGCATGATCCCACACTCTGCCGTAAGAATACATAACACACCTCAAGAATCCATACATACCGCGAAAGATATTCAAAATTTCCTATGCCGTCAACAAACTCAAATATCTGCAGTCGATCCAACAAGAAAATGCCGGAATGCTACTAACGTATCATCAATTTACATCACCTTAATCATCTGAAAATCGGGTCTTTAATCACCTGTAGCTGACTGTGCTACTCAAAAATTTAATGATTTCCCATTATGAACTGAACCAAAGCCTTGAACACGCAATTCTCAAATCTCCACATCAGAACACACATACCATACCACACTAGGATAACATGCCCATTTTAAAACCACGGTGAAACACATCAAGAAATCTTTCTCCCAATTCCATTGCACAAGCTAAATTTTCAGGACTAAGTCCTTATATCCAAATTAAGTTAAGCAAACTGCCAACACCTAAAAGCTTTGCTGCACAACACCTGTGAGACTCATTACCGCAAACACATACAAGAATTAATCATATCTTTAGCATAATGATTTGGTTTATTATCAAGCTATTCCATTCACATCATTTCCTTCATGACTCATCATTAATTTGATATTCTCCCTTGCTGTATTACCACAATATCTCAACTCAAGTTACCTCACGAGACTCGCACATAAGACCCCTAGGCCACTGAATACCCCTCTCGAACGCTTCCCAGAAATATCATATTCCATAATGCTTTACCTTGAAGATCTTCCTGCAAATCTGAATTCGTTACCGTTACCTTCCAAATACGGATACATAGAATCCCTTGATTAACATAAAGTACCACAAGTCTGATCCTTTCTAATGCAGACACAGTCTCTAGCCACATACACAAACTTTAGACACCTTATTGTTAGATGCAAAATCTTGGACATAGTAAAACCATTCTCGAGAGTCATTCACTCTCATTCAGCTGTTACCACTCGTGCCTCATAAGTATCAGACACTGCAGAACATGATTTCATACAAATACAACAACCATCTTTCTCCTATATACTTTAGGAATTCTATACCTTTAGCAACTCAAATCATCCTAGCATTTCACACATTACGCAAGCACCATTTAACCTTTGTAGAAATTTTCCTTCACACGAGCCATCCTCGGCTCAATTTCTGTAACTAGAACAGATTCGCCATCCTACCTCAAAACGGAACCACCATGGCACATAACCATGCCATCATCTGACCAACAACCACCTCCCCAACTTGGCTCGATGCCATATAATAAGGAAATCTTAACAACGCATAACACTTTTTACTCTAATGATGCCACAATGAGATCAAACTCAAATCATTTACAAGTTTTATGAATACACAGATCATCAAGCACTAACGCACTTTGCAAACTTCGCATTCATTTCCACCTCAGCTGAGTCCACTTTCTTATGCATCCCAATTCTTCAAAATACAACACATACCCTTCAATTACCCCTAAGGATCATATCGCTCAAAACCCTCCGTAGGAGATAACCCACCTGCTTCGCCTCATTTCAATGTTTCCATATACCTTCCACCGTCATATATGTAATACATAATCATTTAGTATTTCTGAGTCTATACTGGTACCGCCACATGGAATGTACTTTACTTGCGAACTAAGAGACATGAAATATTCTTCACGCGCCCAAAACTCGGACTACAAATTAAAGCACAATAGGAGTCGAACACTCGACAACTCATCTATTATCAGCAGACTCTTTCGCCACTACCAAGATCACATAGATACACCCACGGTACCAACATACTCATCACATGGATATCCAGCCGCCATTCCGGCTAATAAGAACAATAATGAACATATACGTTCAAACACTTGCTCACACAATCAGCACCTCGGTGCTCAAACCATATGCAAATATCCGGCTTCAAGTCCTCTAGACTGGCTCAACATGAACTCATGGGGATTACCTGCCGCCCCTCGATCGGGGAATCACAAGCAATCAAGGCTCATATACTACTAAGCGCTCGCGTGGGCATACAGACGTGTGGAATGAATTATTCAAGAGTTATCTGAAAATGAATTAAGTACGCACGATAAGAATTCCAAGAATGGGAAGTTTTCCTAATGGTTATGCAGCCTCTCGAGGATAAATACAGACGCCTCCATACCGATCCACGAGCCTCCATTAACCCTGCTCATGACTCGTGAGGCCTAGTAATCTAGGCTCTCATACCAACTTGTCACGACCCAAATTCCATACCCGGTCGTGATGGCGCCTCTCGTGAAGACAAGGCAGCCAACAACCCCAAATCCTCATTAAATAACTATTAAACATAAATGAATAGAAATACTACTTAATGGCAATTAACTATGAGCTTTCATTCCAATACAACCCGACTGAGGTGTCACAAGTCACGAGCATCTAATGAGTAGAGACACTACTAAAGGACAATTAATGTATATAAATATAAGATGAAACCAGAATACAAAAATGGAGTGCGGTTCCACGAACGTAGGCGGTCACCTTGCTCAATTACCACAATAAGGCCTTCGGTCTTGCTCATAACCCGCTACCGGGTGGACAATACCTACAACTGCACGCAAGTTACAGGGAGTAAAGTGAGTACTTCCAACTAAGTGGTAATAAGAGAGAATAATATCTGAGCTATAATAAAACACGCAAGAGCACACCAAACTGCTATAAAAGACAGAATAACCCCTTTTTAGAAAATCGAAAATACTGTGAAAAGTCCCTTTAGAAAAATCCCAAGTTCAGTTCAAAATCACTTTTGAAACTATGCTTTTTCAACAATGGCAAAATAAACTTCAATCAGTATGAAATAGTTAGAAACCTACCACTCAAGCTCCATATCAACCTTTCAATACAGTACAAGCCACATGCGGGCTCAATCTTAACTAACAATATCCATCGTCAGCCTCTCAGGCTCTGCACTCCTCAACATATAACACCAGGGTATCTAGTCAGCAAGGAAAGAAACAGATGTATGCCAATGATATATGAGTGCTAAATGTCATGCCACGTGATACAAAAAGGAGTACTGCATGAATGCAATGCTATACAATGCATGACCACTGTGGAACGTGCAGCCCGATCAATTTGGGTACCCGCGCTCACTGTGGGGGTTCAGACTTCGGAGGGGCTCCTACAGCCCAAGGGCAATATAAATATATATCCGCTGCGGGTCGTGTAACTCGATCCATGCAATATGCCACTGCTGAACGTGCAGTCCGATCCATGCGATATGCCACTACAAAACGTGCAGTCCGATCCATGCATGTACACATATCACTCGAGGCTTGCAAGCCTCCTTACCTCGTATTCGTGCCCTCACATATGGCCCTCAACCTCAATCAGTCTAAAATAGTCAAAGTCCCTCGACATCCGTAAGACAAATATATTGAGTAAAAATATAGCTGAGTTCATAAAACAGTGTCACACGACTAACTTCAAATAGTGAGGAAAACAGTGATGGTAGATCACATAGAGTTCAAACAACCGGCAATAAGCCCCAAGTATGGCAGTAAGCCCAATAATTGATGATAACAACAAATGGTTTGCAAATATGCGGTGAAAACAAACAACCAGGATGGACCAAGTCGTGATCCCCAACGGTGCTCTACCCCACGCTCAGGCGCAGCGTGCAAGTCACAACAATACAGCACTAAGATGTGCAAATCCCGGGTTTCAAACCTTCAGGATACATTCCCAAATATTACTCACCTCGAACCGGCGAAAACTCAAGCTCGCGATGCCTTTGCCCCTCAAATCTTCCTCCACAGGCGTCGAATCTCGCAAAAAACAGAGCGAATACATCACAATATGCAAATGGGACAATACCCAATCAAAAACAATCGAATTATAGCAAGAACCTGGAAACTACAAAAACCCGAGCCCCGGGCCGACTTCTCGAAAAATTACGAAAGTAACATCACCAGATTCCTCGTCTCTCCATGAGTCCGTACATATAAAATTTACCAAAATCGAAGTTCATTTGACCCCTCAAATCCCCAAATCTTATTTTCAAATCCCTAGGCCTAAATCCTAAATTTCTAACCTCCAAACACGGATAAAAATGGAAAACAACAGAAATAATCATGGAAAAACATCAAAATAAAGGTCAGATACTTACCCCCTTATTGAGACGAGAACAACGCCGCGAAAATCACCTCAATCGGAGCTTTAGAACTCAAGTTATGGCTGAAATGCCAAACTTCTCAGTTTATACACTGACTAGGTCGCTTCCGCGGACTTTTTCTCTTATCTGGGACCGCTTTTGCGGTCATTGTCCTCTTCCACGGTCAATTACCGCTTCGGCGGTTTTGACAGAACCAGATTTTTTTCTCGGCACGGAAACGAGCATAACTTCCTCATACGAACTCAGAATTCGACGATTCTTTTTCCTATGGATCCGGAATTTTGATACGAATCTAATGGTTCGAAAAAAAGGGTATTTGGAGGTCATTAGAATATCATGGTACCCTTTATGCCCAAAGATACGGCGTTGGAACATAAAATAAGAGAGTGATCACAACCCGAAACACACTAGAGGCCCCCAGAACCCCAACACTTCATGCCAACCAATCCCAAAACATAATACGGACTTGATCAAGACCTCAAATCACATCAAACAATGCTAGAACCATGAATTACACCTCAATTCAAGCTTGAAGAACTTTGAAGTTTCTAACTCTTTTTCCGATGCCGAAACCTATCAAATCACGTCCGATTGACTACAAATTTTGCATACTATTCCAAAATGACATAAGGAAACTACAGAATATCTCGGAATTCCATTCCGAGCCTCGGATCAAAATCTCACCTATCAACCGGAATTCACCAAAATACTAACTTCGCCAATTCAAGCCTAATTCTACACCGGACCTCCAAATTCAATTCCGATCACTCTCTTATATCATAAATCATCTCCCGAAGCTAACCGAACCACCAATATTCACATCCGAGCCCTCTAACCATATAGTCAACTTCCAGTTGACTTTTCCAAAACAAGCTTCCTTCTAAGAGGCCATGTGCCTTATTTCCAACCAAAACCAATTCAATTACACCTGATGACTCTAATACTGATAGTGAAACATGAAACAACAAAATTAGGGGGAAATGGATCAATAACACATAAGATGACGGGTCGGGTCGTCATAGTAGACCTACAAATTGAATAATAGAATGGAGAGGTTGTAGCAATAAAGCCTTATCCACGAGCAACTTTGGTGGTTCTTCCAGTGGTGGTGGTGGTAGGTCCGCATTCAGGGGAGGGTCATTAGGGCTATCCCAGTCTTCTGTTCTGTCTTTAGTCACTGCACAACCATCAAGGCCCGATCAGTAGTAGTGGTGTCACAACCCAAAACCCATTAAAGGTTGTGATGGAACCGGACACCACTATCAGGCAAGTCGATATCAAATAGTTAATTTAGTTCTCATTTTAAGTATTTTTTGAAATTGTACTTTCCTTCAATTAAATAATAAGTAATAAGCTTCATAGAGTAAATAATAATATTTTTAACAAGTTTCAATACTGAATAATCCCATAATCATCCCAAAATCTGGTGTTACATGTGTGTCGTGACCCCATTTTCCCTCTTCGCATTGAAAAGTTGGTTTTATGACGTATTAGGTATATGACAAACTCATTCCTTTCGAGAACTGGTTTTTGCATTTGAAGTCGCCACCTAATGATTTATGGTGCATTAGTAAACCTATAAGGTTCACTTCTAAGTTTCTTTGATAACCAGAGATAGGGTAAGGGCTTAAAATTATCCTAAGGGTAAGGTATTAGGCACCCCACAGGATCCACTAGGGTGGTTCCCGACCAGATAGTTCTTTGTGAATTTGTGCACTTAACAAGTAATCAAATAAGGCTCAAATAAGAGGGGATTTTAATAGACAAGTGTTTGGAAGTGATAAAAGTAAAACAAAGTTTGAAAGAGTAGTCATTAAAAGGTTGATTTTCAAAAGAAGTTACAATTCTATTAATATTTAAAGGAAAAGAAAGAGCAGGGGGAGGTCCTAGGTTTATTTGTAATATGGATCACGTCAATGTAATATCCGGTAATTACTCCTCAAAAGAGGGGCTACACATGGTATTAGCACACATATCATTATATCCATATCTACCCTTCCCACCCCATTAAGGTACTAATGCGCGGATTGGTCTCGACCCTATTGCATGCTATTACCCGTCCTATTGCGATCAGTCCCGGAGGAAGCTAGGGCTACTATTCCTAAAATCGAGGGATATTAGGCTGAATTTTGAGGTTGAAAAAGGTGAAAAAGCTAAGGCAACATACAAAAACACATAGGATTGCACATTAAGGGAGAGCACAAAAACAACTAAAAGGCTCATGTATATCTCCTCAAGCAAAGCACATAAATAGCATGACTCAAACACAATCAAGGCTTGGATGTAAAGTACTAAGGGGAGTTTTAATTGTTGAGGCAAACCAATTGATTACGTCCCTCAACTAAGAAGTCTGAATCAGGCATGTTTGCTGGTTATAACAATAACCAATTAACGAAGGTGAATTCAGTTTTATTTGTTGTTATCACCTAAGGCTTGCCTAAGTGTTTGGTGAGACCCAATAAACATGGTATCTATTACTTATTCAGAATGTGACAAAGCAATAGCAATTCTAAAATATATGTTTTGAGATTCTGTAGACATGCTTTCTAAACCGTATTAATAGGAAGGGATTGTTTTTAAAACTAATTTAGAACTGTATGAGTTAGGCTGATTTTAAACGAAACTAGTTTTAGATTCTATAGACATTGGTATCTATTATTTCTGATTTTAATTCATATAGATGTGATATCTAGTTGAACGTGAAATGAAGCTGGTAGGATTTGCTTGAAATTCCAATAGGCATGATTTCTATTAAGGGTACTGAATTTAGCCTATTGGACATGATGCTAGATTATAATCATTTAGATCCTAAGAGCATGGTGTCTAAGTATGGTAATAATCATCCAAAATTGAAGACAAATCCTATATGCATGTGATCTCAACACAAAATTTAAAACAGGTCCTATAGACAAGTTCTCTAAATGCAGAGTTAAACATGCAAACTAAAATGAGTCCTATAGACATATTATATAAATGCTAAATTAATCATAGAGAAAAACAAGTCCTATAGGCAGGTTCTCTAAATAGTGAGTTAATCAATCAGAAAACACATCCTATAGGCATGTTCTCTACATTTCTAATAGTTAAGCATACACAATTACCTAGACCTTTTTTCACTAACCAACTCCAAAAGTATATTACAAATTATTACAGACCAATTGCTGAATTACGTCAGAAAGAAAAAATTACAACCAGAGAAAGCCTGATTCTTGACTTCCTGTCTGAGTTAGGGAAAAAATCACCTTAAATGCCATTTGTTTCAAAGCCTTTCCTAGACCTGGGTGTGTCAAAGTTCCCTAAGGGACTTAAGGGGACCCCAGGCAATGCTTACACCCAAGTTTGCAGAACTAGATAGAGATGAGTGCAATGTGGAAGGGCCAGCTCTGGTGTGTCCAAGTTCAGAAGGAGTTCATGGGTCCTAAAGCAAGGCTCACAATAGAGGGGCAGAACCTATGTCTAAGAATATAGTGAAAGTGTATGAACATAGGTTTAAAACTGAGCGGAGATTAGAGAGGCGTAAGGGTTATTGGAAAGTAGTAGTAATAAAGCCAATATTACACAGAATCAACATTTTCATGCAAAAATGTCAGGGGTTTGGGAATTCGTTTCAGGGGCATATCACCTTAGAAAGGGGTCAGGTTTGGGTGCGTAAATCAATAAATAGTGTTGGCATGCCCATGAACCAACCAGAGAATATAACACATAGAGGGGATATGGAGGTTGTAACCCTGTGGAGGGCCATTGAGTCATGCACAACAATGTCTAATACTAACATGCCTTAAACCAACTAAGGAATACAAACACATAGGGGATATAGGGTTTTGGGATTCATAGGTCATAATAAGTGACTAACATAGTTCATAAGAAAACATTAATTCAAAAGAGAAAGGGGCAGATTATAGCATGCTTAGTAATGGAACTTGATTAAGCACAACCATGAAACAAGTAGGAGTGAAAGAAATAGTAAAGAAACATGTTGTTGATGCTATAAAATTAATTAGAACATACCAGTAAAGAAGCAAATGCAAAGTAAGCAAATTTTCCACAGCCTAGGTTTGGCTTTCAGTCGGCTAGACAAGGCCGCAACACAAGTACAAATAGAGAAAAAAAGAGTTTTGAGTGAAGTGTGTGTCATGAACTCAAGTGTTTTGTTCCTTGTGTTCGTGTGTTTGAAAGAAGACGAGTATAAGGTATTTACACCTTTTTGAAAACGAGTGAAGGAAGGTAATAAGTAAAGTTTTAGTACAAATATAGAAACAATTTCCAGTCAGAATCAATTACCCAAGTGACTCCCAATAATTAAGGAATCACTATTTAATGAGTAGTAACAAATTCAAATAAGGAAAGAAATCAGTTTAGAGACAGATCGATTATTGCCATAAAATGAGTAGTAAAAACATTAAGTAAGCAATCGAGTCTAAGTACAGAAATATGCTTATTTTGGAAATAGATTCAGCAAGTTAAATATTACAACAATGGGAAAAGAAACAATCAATTTTAAACGAGCCAGCGAAATCAGGGCTCATAAAAAGAGAAACTCTAAAAATCATTCAAAAGACCAAGATCAATCAAAGAAGAGGCTTTAACATATAAATAAAGTGAACAAGGTCATCAGAATGAAAAGCCAAACATATTGACAAAAAAGATAATCACAAACATGCAGTAGTGGAAGAAATAACCTAGGGTTCAGTAGTAAAGCAAACATTCGAAGCATATTAATAAAGTAGGTCGAGTAACATGAATCAACAGGGAAGAAAAAGAGCATCAGAAACATGTAAAGGTTTCACAGTAGCAGGTGAGGAAACCTATTTTTTTTTTAAAAAGTTAGGGTTTCAACCCTAGTCGAGTTTAGAGATAGTAAAATCAGATGGGTCACACAAAAAAAAGAAAGTCTAAAACACAAGCTTTCAGTCGAGTCAAGTACTCAAACAAAAATTTTTAGACCAAGAAGACCTAGAGTTTGCAACAATAATCGATTCTAAAATATGATAAACAAATGAATCAAACAAGTACTACAAAACAGTTTCAGAACTCGAATGAGACCACAAAAGAACTAGGGTTTTAGTATGCTAAAACAAATAGGAGAAAAATATGGGAAAAACTTAGAAAAATCACAAACAAGTTAAAATTAGAGATCTTTGAAAAGAAAACTTAAAGGAAAACTATAATCGAAGAAGATGAGCGGTCATTTAGAACGAAAGTTGAAAATCTTTCGAGAAAACACTTAAAACATTCATAGAAAGTATAGATCTAAAGTAGATCTGGAAGAAAAAAATCAAAAAATCTTAAAGGTTAGGATTCCGAAAAACCTAGAAAACGTGAGAAAGGCCTTAAAAGGTACCGATCTAGCCGAAAAAGTCAGAGATCCTACTCGAATGACCATGGATGGCAAGAAATGGAATGGGAAGCCATGAGAGGTGAGTGAACTGCCTGTGATTCACTTGAGGGTCTCAAAACAATGACACATTGTCAATAGGGAACCATAAAGTTGGTAGGTAGTGAGACCACCATGGATTCAAGCAAGGAGATGGCCGGAGAAGGTGGGTGATGTTTATGTGAGAGGAGGGGAAGGGGGAAGGTTCTAGAGAAAACCAGATATAGAGAGAGAGAAAGATGAGAGTCGGTTGGTTGAGAAATGAGAGGGTTTTGGGGAGAGATCATTTGGTTTAATTTAGGAAGGGGAATGGGGATCGTTGATCTAGATGATCAACGGTCCAGATTGAACGGGGTAGGTGGGAGACCATGTTGGGTTATTTAAATTGGTAAGGGGTCGTATTTAAGAGGAATTAGGCTAGGGGAAATTGGGATCAAATTGGGGTCAATTTTGGGTTATAATTGAAATGAAATCTAGCTAGATTCTAAATAGCCATTTTTCCTATTTATTTTATAAAAATAGAAAACTAATATTTGAAAATAAATTGAATGTACTAAAATAATTTATAATGTATAATTAACTATTTAAAAATAGTGGACTTAACATTTGTAAATGTAAACATTGCAATATCCTAAAAGAGGCCAATATTGCAATTATGCAATTAGCTTTTTAAAAATTCCAAATAAATTAGTAAAGAATGCGAAAAATTTCCTTAGCTATATTCTAGTACAATTATAAAATTTCAACAAGTGAATCACCAAAATGATAATTTTCAAAAATAATTATTAGATTTTTATACATAAAATAAGGGAATAAATTGATTCAAAAATCTTTAAAAATTAAGGAAAAATAATAAAACATTTGGACATACATTATATATGCGTACATATGCTATTTTGAAAGTATTTTCATAATAAAAATACATAGGAAAAAATTGGGTGTCAACAGGTGCCCCACTTTACTCGGGAATAATGAAAAAGTTGTCGGATAAAGATATGAAGGCCAATACTGATAGAGAAAAATGGTTTGAAGAGGTTTAGGTCGTACCCTTGCTTTTGAGTTGCCTACATATCCCTGGTTTTACAGGAATCAGTATGCATGTAGTTCAGGATCCATTGGCGGAGTATGCCGGCTGGTACTTTCCAAGAATAGATGCATTTCGGTCAGGGTGAGCGAAAGGCTTACATGAATGGTTAGGTTTGATGTAGAAGTGGGCACAGGAGAACAAACGCTCCTACCGGGATGGATGTTGCTTGCGGGTTTACCTGCAAATAAATAGTACAAACATATATTGTGCGTAACTTTAGACATGATGCAAATTCCCGTCGGACCATGAATGTTGTCTTGGATAGTTAGGACGACTTGTTTAGACCATGGTGTCCTGGGCCATGAAGTGCATAATAAAGGATTCGCAAGCTATGAAAGATGTTCTCAGGCTATGATAATGGTGACTCTGAACCATGACGGTTTTGAATAATGATATGCAGGAGATTGAAAGGGATCCTTAGGCCGTGACAGGTGTTTTGGGCTATGAGGATGGTGCCTCTAAACGATGAGGCCTTTGGATAAGTTTGCAATATTTCAGCCCGTGAAGTATGCAGTAGCATGTGGCGATCTTTTAGCGGTATAGATATGGCGATCTTTCAGCCATACGAATGCGGAGATCTTTCAACTGTGCAAATGTAGCGATATTTCAGGAGTGAAAATTTGGCGATCTTTCAACCATGAAAATGTGGCGATCTTTCAATCATGCGAATGTGCCGATCTTTCACCCGTGCAAATGTGGCGATCTTTCAGCCATGCAAATATGGATGGAGACAACGTTTAGTCACGGAAGGTAGAATAGCAGCCTTATGCAAGCAGATGCCGATAGAGGTAGAGTTTAACCTCGGCAGGCATAATAGCACCCTTATGAAAATTGAAAGGCAGAATAGTAGCCTTATGCAGGTTGGAAGGTAGGATAGTAGCCTTATGTAATGTAGATGTCGACAAAGGTAGATTTTAACCTCGGAAGGCAGAATGGTAGCCTTATGAAAGTTGGAAGGCAGAATAGTAGTGCAGATACATATGGTGATAGAGCTTAATTTCAGAAGGCAGAATGGTAGCCTTATGCAAATTGGAAGCAAAAATAGTAGCCTTAGGCGGGTTGGAAGGTAGAATGGTAGCCTTATGCAAGAGATAAAATAGCAAATGATGATCGAGTTTCTTAGCTGATAGTAGATTGTAGTGTAGTGATTATTGGGAGCATGGTGACATATGAAACATTACGGGTGCGTGCTGATAGCAAAGGCTGGTAAGTGCAATGGTTCAGAGAATAATAATCTTGAACAATGTTTGCTCCGTGGTCGCACAGTGTGTTCAATGAATCGTAATCCTAATGCTTGCATCCAAAGAAAAATCATGAGTTCTGTAGAGGGGACGGTTAGTTTGTATCCCTGCTAGATTTACTTGGCTCGTTCGACTTTGATCTGGCGATACTGTCTCTTTCATTGGAGTAGTGTTTCCAAACAAAGCAGTTTCAATAAACAAGCATAATTTTGTAAAAGTATGACAAAAATGTATGATTAAAAGAAAAATAGCTTTTAGATGAGCCGACGACTGTGACGTGGTTTGAGACGTTGCGACCTCTCTTGCTAGGGAATTATGAGAGTCCTCCTCAAATTCTGTCCCAATTGATGGGTTGATGCTTCTGGCTGTTGCTCGAGCGAAGATTGACTAAAATTACTTCAAAATTTTATGGGTCCTCCTCAAAATTCTGCCCCAGTTTCCAACTTCGAGAGGAAATGAAAATTTTATTTAATTGTGACCGAACCCATAGGGATGCCTATGTATCCCCTCTTAAATGGGAATCAGGTCGGCGTAATTCAAATACATCATATAGGGAAGACATAAGGATTACACATAATAACACTTGACTACGTCTAAATTAATCGTCTTTGGCCAGACTTCTCTGTCCATTTCTTCTAGTATGAGGGCTGTTCCTGTCAAAACCCCGTGAACCATGTATGGACCCTTCCAATTAGGAGAGAAGTTCCCGTTGGCTTCATCTTGATGCGAAAAGATTTCTTTAATACCAGCTGCCCTGGAATGAATTGTCTGGGCTTGACTCTCCTGTTGAAGGCTCTGGACATTCTGTTCTGATAGAGTTAACCATGGCAAACTACATTTATTCACTTTCCATATATAAGAGCTAGCTGCTCGTAACGACTTTTCACCCATTCTGCATCGTTAAGCTCGACTTCTTATATGATCCTTAAGGAAGAAATTTCTATTTTGGCGGGAATGACATATTTTTGTACCATAAACCATCATATAGGGGAATGCCCCAGTTGATAAGCGGACTGTGGTGCGATACCCTAATAGAGCAAACGATAACTTCTCGTGCCATTGTTTATGCTTCTCTATCATTTTTCTTAATATCTTCTTGATTTTTTTGTTGACGGCTTCTACGACTCCATTCATTTGAGGCATGTAGGCTGTGCAATTTTTGTGTCTGATCTTAAAGGCTTTACACATGATTTTCATCAAGTCACTGTTGAGATTGGAGCCATTATCAGTAATTATTGACTCTAGAAAACCTATGTCTGTTGAGTTTGCATTGACTCTACAAACATTGCAGTCTCGGACAAAGTCTGTCACGACTTTCTTAGTCACTAGTTTGTAAGACGTTGCTTCGACCCACTCGGTGAAATCGTCAATTGCCACTAGGATGTTTGTTTGAAGTGGTAGGCTTGATTGGTCCAATGATGTCCATTCCCAAGCAGCGAACAGCCGCGGTGAGCTTTTTGTGTTGAGCTCACTCGATGGTACCTTTATCACGTCTGTATGTATCTGGCAGAGATGCATTTTTGGACATACTGGATGTAGCCTGTTTCCATAGTCATCCAAAAGTAACCAGCCTGGAGTATCTTTTTTCTAAAACAAAGCCGTTCATATGTGGACCACAGGTTCCAGCATGAATTTACTTCAGTAGCTTGGATACTTCCTTTGCGTCGACACACCTTAGTAATCTCAAATCAGGAGTCCTCCTATACAGGATTCCTCCATTGTGAAAGAAGTCGTTGGACAATCTTCGAAGCGTGCATTTCTGAGTATGATTGGCAAGCTCCGGGTACTCTCTTTTTGTCAAATATTCCTTGATATCATGAAACCAAGGCTTTCCGTCCACTTCTTCTTCAATCTGGGCACAATAAGCTGGATGATCATGGATCTTTATTGGAATGGAGTCAAAGAAGTTCTTGTCTGGATGTTGTATCATAGATTACAGGGTAGCCAATGCATCGGCGAACTCATTGGGGACTTTGGGAACATGCTGGATTTCCGTCCTCGTGAACCGCTTTCTTAATTCCTATACGTGGTGCAAATACGGGAGTATCTTGGAGTTCTTGGTTGCCCATTTTTCACGCACCTACTGTATGAGTAGGTCTGAATCTCCAATCACTAGCAACTCTTATACGTTTATGTCAATGGCCATCTTGAGCCCTAAAATGCAGGCTTAATACTTGGCCATATTGTTGGTGCAGGGGAACGCGAGTTTGGCAAACACCGGATAATGCTGATCTATTTCTGATACAAAGACTGCTCCTATGCCAACACCTTTAAAGTTTGATGCTCCATCGACGAACATTCTCCAATCGTCATAGGATTCTGCAATGTCTTCTCCTATGAATGATACCTCTACATCGGGAAAATATGTTTTCAAAAGTTCATATTCTCTATCCACGAGGTTTTTAGCAATGTAGTCTGCCAGTGCTTGTCCTTTGACCGCCTTTTGAGTTATGTAAACAATGTCAAATTCACTCAACAGGATTTGCCACTTGGCTAGCTTGCCATTGGGCACGGGCTTCTGAAATATGTATTTTAAAGGATCCATCCTTGATATGAGGTACGTAGTATAGGCACATAAGTAATGTCTTAGCTTCTGAGCTACCCAAGTCAAAGCACAATAAGTGCATTCCAAAAGAGAATATTGAGCCTCGTACGGAGTGAACTTCTTGCTGAGATAATAAATGACTTGTTCCTTTCTCCCCGTTTCATCGTGCTTCCCAGAATGCAAATGAAAGCCTTATCCAATACTGCAATGTAGAGTAATAGGGGTCTACCTGGCTCGGGCGGGACCAAGAGTGGTGGTGTTGACAGGTATTTCTTTATTTTTTCGAAGGCCTTTTGGTAGTCTCTTTCCATTTGGTGGCAGTGTCCTTCAACATCTTAAAGATTGGTTCACAGATAACTGTAGACTTTGCTATGAATCGGCTGATCTAGTTAAGTTTTCCCAAGGAACTCATCACATCCTTCTTGTTCTTTGGCAGTGGTAGTTCTTGAATGGCTTTGACCTTCGATGGATCCAGTTCTATTCCTAAACCCCAGCAATTTTCCAGCGGGTACTCCAAATGCACACTTTGCTGGATTTAGTTTTAGGTTGTACCTTCGTAATCTACGAAAGAACTTCCTCAAATCTTCCATGTGATTAGTGGCCTTTTTGGACTCGATGATAATATCATCCACATATACTTCATTTCCTTGTGTATCATATCATGAAAAATGGTAGTCATGGCCCTCATGTAGGTGTCCCCTGCATTCATCAGGCCGAACAATATCATTTTGTAACAAAGCATTCCCCATGGTGTAATAAAAGCCGTTTTCTCAGTATCCTCATCATCCATCCAGATCTGATGATAACCAGCGAAGCAGTCTACGAATGACTGCAGCTCATGCTTGGTGCAATTGTCAATCCAGATGTGTATGCTTGGTAAAGGGAAGTCGTCTTTCGGAATGGCCCAGTTGAGATCCCATAGCCGACACAGACTCTTACCTTCCCATCCTTTTTTAGTACGGGTACAATGTTGTCTAACCATGTTGGGTACTCAACTACCCTAAGAACCTTAGCTTTGACTTGCTTATTTACTTCTTCTTCGATTTTCAAACTCATCTCAGGCTTGAACTTTCTGGGGTTCTGCTTTACCAGCGAATATGTCGGATTAGTTGGCAGTTTATGGGCCACAATAGATGTACTCAGACCAGTCATGTCATCATACGACCATGCGAATATGTCCTCATATACATTTAGAAATTCTGTGTCTTCCTTCTTTTCTGATAGCGACAAGTGAATGCTGATTCGTAGACGTTTTCTTCATCTCCTAAATTAACAATTTCTGTTTCATTCAGGTTGGATTTAGGTTTGTTCTCAAAGTTCTCAACTTTTTTGACAATCTCCTCTGGTATGTCATCATCTTCTAAATTAATGCATGTTTGTTGCGTTGTCTCATTGTATGTCACATCATTGGTTCGTCAAGATAAGTAAAAGTTATGATGTATAAGTAAAGTAATAAGGGAAAAAATAATAACGAGTGTTGATTCATAAGAAAAGTCCAAATGTTTTGATAAATTTCATAACTGTTTCGAACATTGAAGATCTTATTGCGGGAATAAAAATGCGAAAAAGAAAATCATCTAGTAAATAAAAATGGGGAATACTGCTTGTTTTAGCCTTGCTACCCCGTGGTTCGTCGAGCTCTATGGTCTTGATGTCCTATTTTTGAGGTATGCCCCTCTAATCACAGCTTGTATGGAAGGACCTTCCTCTCCCTCCTCCTCGAGAATAACACAGCAATCCATATCATTATCCTATAAAAATAAGTTTTTCACTGCCGCGAGTGCTTCTTCTTCATCTGACCCATAGATGACGTCAGCTTGTTTGAAAATCTGCTCCAGGTGTGGTATCTGATTCTCCAATAGGTCGTAAGGGCCGCTTCATGGTGGCGACCAATTTTTGAGTTCCTCCTAGATGTACTCATATCCCAGACCGAAAGTAGAGTCGTGTTTATTGAGTTTTATGGGTTTAGCAATTCCTTAGAGGTTCTTGTCGAGCCCTTTTGCCAGATCGTACCCACTCCAATTTAGTGTACTTTCGATCGTGTTATCCCACCATTTCTCTTTGTCGATCGCATTTACCCACTCGATGTGGTGGTAGGTCTCTTCATCTAGCTTTCTTCTTCCCCCTATCATCGGAATGGTTTGGCGACTATATATACGATTGTCAACGTGAATGATCAGTTCCCGATGATTCCATTCAAACTTTACGGCCTAATTTTGTTTTGAAACTACAACTCCTGCAGCATGAATCCAGGGCATCCCTAGAAGCAGGTTGTAGGATGCTGGCACATCTATCACTTGAATGTCGACCTCGAACCAGGTTAGTCCCATCTGTAGACACAAGCTAATCTCACCGATGGTGGACCTCTGAGATCCGTCAAAAGCTTTCATATTTATTGCTCCTTTTATCTTATGCATCCATTTACCCAGCTTCTTAAGTGTTATCAACGTACATATATTAAGGCTGGTACTCCTATCGATCAGGATTCTAGTGATGAAGTAATCTTAGCATTGCACTGTGATATGCAAGGCTTTGTTGTGACCCAACCCTCAGGCGGCAGCTCGTCCTCCTAGAAGGTGATTTTAGCCATATTCCTGCCGGTGATATTACTTGGCACATACACTTTAATTAGCACCTTCAATAGAGCATTTTTGTGTGTCTTGGAATTTTGCAGCAATGAGAGGATGGGTATTTGTGCTGGTGTTTTGTTTAGCTAGTCGATGATCAAATACTCCTTGGTCTGTATCTTCCTCTAAAGGTCATCTACACTTCTTTCAATAATGAGTGCTCGGTTGAAAGTCTGCTTGCTCGACTCAGCTAAGTGTTCCCGGGTATAGACTCTTTCAGTTCTTGTCATACCCTATGCTGCAACAGTCTTTTCGAACCTATCTTTGCCTTTTCTCGTAGCATCGGCTGTATAATCCCAAGGTATTGCTTTTGTATAGAATGCCAGCATGGTGGTCATCTTTACTGGAATCGGTGCAGCCACCTTTATTTTGAATGGGACATGTTTTTTGGATGGTAATACTTTAACCTCAAATGGTGCTAGTGCTTTTGTTGATATCTCTGCTTCAAACTCCAAAGGGATAGACACATCTACCTCAATGACCTCGGATGGTTGGATCAGGACTATGATGGTGTTGATAGTAACTATTGGCTTCTTTGGATCATCGCCTTCCGTGATAAACCGGATGGATCCTTCGGGATCCCAATCATCCTCTACTTCAATCATGTGAATACCCCCACTTTTGTGGTATGGTAGAGGGTTATTGTGGACGTTCAGAGCAGCTTCCTTTGATACAATGACCTTGATATCAATCATGGACCGTATTTTGTCTTTTAAAGGGTGGCATTCGTCGATGGTGTGTCCCTTCATGCCAGAGTGGTATGTACAAGATTTGTTTGGGTTAACCCACTACGAAGGATTCTCAGGGGTTGTACCAGGGATGAGGGTGACATAACAAGTAGTTTTGAGTCTCTCATATAGCTGATCAATGGGTTCGGCGATGGGTGTGTATTGTTTTGGAGGTCTACGATCAAAATTAGGTTAGGGCCTAGGGATATTTCGCCGTGCGAGGGGTGATTGGTAATGAGATTTCGGTGTTAAACCTGAACCTGTCCATGAAATCAGAGGCCATACCTACCTAACTCGACCATTTCATAAGATCTTGGCTGATGTACAAGGATAGTGCATCTCCTTTCAGACTTCCCATGAATAGTTTCATATGGATCCTTCTGTCCTTTTCTACCCCGTCCAGCTTGTCACGGTATGTTCTCAACTAGACCCTTAGATCACATGTACTGTTAAACGCCTCGAACTTGGGAGGTTTGTACCCTTCTGGTAGTTTGACATCTGATTGTATGCAATAGTTCAACCCTTCGATCCGTTTACTTTCTTCCACGCCTTGAATTCGGCTATTTAATTTCTTAAGCTCTTCATCGAGGTTTCTAATGAGTATATCCTTTTCATCGAATTCGGGTGTGCAAGATATAGGTTGGGTGGAGAGTGTCATGGTCTCCACGTAGATGGGATTGTTGTGGTGGCGGGGTGTGTAAGCCTGGAAATGGTCATTTGCGGTTTAATAGTTCAGGAATGAGTAATGGATTGTTGTTTGGAATGTGGCAAGTGTTACATTGGTTCTTCATTGGAACAATGCGATAGGTTGTTTTTGTGGAGGTGTTGGATTTTAACCGTTAGCGAAGATGGCGTTTGAAGTGTTGAGGGAGAACGATATGTTGGTCAGATTCCGACCCTGATCAAGCTCTTCTTGAAACTTCAACAATTTCTGCTCAATTTATGGCACATTATCATCGAAAATCCGAATACCATGGCCATCAATGGCCTTTACTATTGTGTTCTCTTTTCTGATGTTCAAATCTTTCATTTTGCCTATGTTCTTGTTCTTAACAAGACTTAGAGAAGGAGTGGGTGGAGGGCCCTTGGATCTCATGGAATAAGATGACGTTGCCAGAGTGCACAATTTAACCTTTGGGAAGGGGAATAATAAAACAAAAAAAAAAATAAAACACAAAGGTAACCAAATTAGTGAGGATAAAAAAAAGTGTTGCAATATTTAAACACGTAGTGCATGAATGTAGATCATTCCCTAATTTGGAAACCTTTTTGTGCCCGAGGTAGGCCTAGCGACAAATAGATTTGGAGAACTTAAAATGCTAACTTCCTTATTTGATTGATAAAAGTAGAAGAATCCTAAAACAACACTAAATAACCAAGAAATAAAAGTCACTAATGGGCATTGGCCTTATTACATTCATAAAGCGAAAAAAGTAAATTCCTATCTACTTGGTCCCTGAAAGACCTTCCCCATGTTGAATGCTCTCATTCATAAAATCCTCCAGTTCGCGTAGGTTCACCAATAAAAATGCCTTCGCCAGGTGTTCTCCTTCTTTTTCCTCAACGTTCTAGCAGTCAGTGACTCTCTTCCTCATTTTTCCTTCCAATTCCAGCAGACCGTACTCCAGATATTCAAACTTTCCAATAGATTTGGCGGCCCACTCTTTCCACTCATTGGTTTGGTCATTGTATGGAAGACTCCTCCACCAGTCTAGCAAGAGTGGGGGTGTGCTAATCATACAAAAATTGGGGACCTCGTGCCGCATTTTTTGCAAAATAAAAAGGTTATCCCCTACCCCAACCAGACTCGACTGTTTAATATCAACAATTAGCATAAAGAATTGCAGTTCTCCAAATAAATGGACAGAACCTGGTGATGTTTATTTGGGTAGAGGGAAACCAAATAGACTTTGGATAAGGCTATCTTAAAGGATCATAACTGACCTGGAGAGGTTTGATAGTGATGCATGCACAGTTTGGATAGAGTATGTTTTCTTTGGGGTTTTAGACTGGTAAGCTTGAGCGGACAACTAAAGGGAGAAGGCACGGAACCGTCGACTGCACCATTGATCGACTAGTTTTACTGCAAATATGACTTTCCCAATTTAGGGGATAATAAAATAGGAAGAGCGCAACCACTCATTATATAAGTTGCTATGGTATTTGTTTGGCACAAGTGGAGTATGATATTGAGCATGATAATGCAATAATTAAAGCATGTTGACACGTACTTGCATGTTAAGAAAGCGGTAAATACAACAATTTCATATTTAAAGCAACAAAAGGAAGGAAACAAAGAAGATAAGTCAGTTTTGCCTTTGAAAAGAAATTAAACACTTAAAGGAATTTAAACAAGTAATTGCATATAAAGGGAATGTACAAATTCACAAGAACAATCTTAAATGGTAAAAGCCTAATATTCCCAGCAGAGTCACCATGCTGTCGCACCCCATTTTTCCCTCTTCGCATCGAAAAATTGGGTTTATGATATTTTGGGTATAGGACAACTCATTCCTTTTGGAAACTGGGTTTTGCATGTGAAGAGTCGCCACCTAATGATTTAATGTGCATTAGGACACCTATGAGGTTCACTTCTAAGTTAGTTTGATAACTAGAGATAGGGTATGAGCTTGAAATTATCCTAAGGGAAAGGTGCTAGGCACCCCTCAAGATCCACTAGTGTGGTTCCTGACCAGACAATTCTTTGTGAATTCGTGCAATTAACAAGTAAACAAATAAGGCTCAAATAAGAGGAAATATTAATACACGAGTGTTTGGAAATGATAAAAGTAAAACAGGGTTTGAAAGAGCAATCATTAAAACGCTATTTTTTTAAAAGAAGTTACAATTCTATAAATATTTAATGGAAAAGAAAGAGGAGGGGGAGGTCCGAGGTTTATTTGTAATATGGATCACATCAATGCAATACCCGGTAATTACTCATGAAAAAAGGGGCTACACATGGTATTAATGCATTGGTCAGCTTATCCATATCTACCCTTCCCACCCCATTAAGGTACTAAAGCGCAGATTGGTCTCGGCCCTATTGTATGCTATTACCCATCCCATTCCTATCTCTCCTGGAGGAACTAAAGCGCGTTGAATATGAAAACAACGCGACCAAGTAAGTATCCAGTTTAATCTTGAAGTAGTGACGAGAGCTTGACTGCGACACTTACTATGGACAACAATAATATACCAATAATATGATAAATTTTGGATTTTATAAGGAGGCTGTAAACTCAATAACATGAAGCAGACAAACAATTCTTTTATTAATAGGAGATTCCAAATATATTTTCATCTTTTAACAATTCATATCTCCGGCCAGTGAGGGCCACATCAATTATCGATAATTCTAAAATAATCATTAAGTCATGCACAGATATGCCAAGGTCGCACAATCCGATCTAACATAATATTTAAATTTTTGCACTGCCAAGAGTCAAATGGCGTGAACCATAAATGCATCTAATCACCCCGCTCATGAATCATACATATGACACGGTCAAACATAAATTTAAAGAATCACTCTGCTCGCGGATCATACTTGCGACAGGTTCAAATATACGCGGATCACACTTGCGACACAGTCAAATATAAATTTATCATTAAATCATAACCCTTTCTTAATTCTTTTCAAAATAAAGACATTTCAACTTGAAGCTTTTAAATCCTTAAAAGTCCTCAACTTAGTTCCATTTGATATAATTAACAAATATAATTAAGTAACGGTATCCACGAAGTATGGTGTGAACCTAAAACTAAACGGACATTAACAAGAATAGTAGCAATGTACGGACTCTCATCACCTCGTGCGTATGTAGCCCCCACAAATAGAAGCACATACTGAATTATTTCACCTATGAGGTAAATTCCCTCTTACATGGTTAGAAATAAGACATATATATTTGAAGCTTCATAACTGGCTCCCAATCCCTTCCGACGTCTCAAACCGGTGCCCAGCGCTCAAAAACTAGTCAATAATTGCGCAAACCCATCAATATATACTCAAATACTCCTATTTACAATAATTTCTCAGCTCTTCTTGAAAAGTCGATAAAATCACCACTGGGTCCATGTGCGCGGATCCCAAAAAAATTCAAAGATAAACTTTACTCATAACACAACGAACTCAAATATATAATTTATTCCAAGTTCCATCCCCAAGTTCGCGGTAAAAATCCAGAAAATATCAATTTCTAGGTCTTCTCCAAATCGCACATTATTCCAATTTTTATGTTTTAATCAATAATAAAACTATGTATTTTACTTAAAAGAGGTGGGATTAACTTACCTTGACATAGATGATGAAAACCCCTCCCCACCCTCCACCCCCCACACTTGAAGCTCTCCAAAAATTGTCCAACTAAGAGAGAATGGAAGAAAAAGAGCCAAATTCTCGCTTTAAAGAAACCTCACCGCCCATCGATCCTCACACCTGCGGTCACTTGACCTCTTATGCAGTTTCGCAGGTGCGTCTAAGAATACCACTTCCAAGTCAAACCTCGATCTGAGACCCTCATGATAGCTTCTATAGTGCCCACCGGGAGCCTAAACCTCGCAAGTGTGGTTTATCCAAGAAGGAAGCTGCTTCAACCCTTCTTCCATGTCCAACCTCGATATGTTTATCATCTAAATTCCACCCAAGGCCCTCGGGACCTCAACCAATTATACCAATACATCCCAAAATACATTAAAAACTTAGTCGAGCCTTCAAATCCTATTTAAAAATGCTTAAAACATGAATCGCACTCCAATTCAATCTTAATGAACTTTTGAACTTCAGACTTCTACATTCGAGGCCGAAATCTATCAAATCGCGTTTGATTGACCTTAAATTTTGCACACAGATAGCATTCGGCATTACAGACTTACACTAACTTACGAAATCAGAATCCAACCCCGATATCAAAAACTCCACCTCCGGTTAAAATTCTCAAAAACCTTCAGTTTTCTAACTTTCGCCAAATGACCCCATAATGACCTATAGATCTCCGAATCCACTTCCGGATGCGCTCCCAATATCATAATCACCATAGAAAGCTAACACTAAAATGCACTTAAAGCTAAATTTATGAATTTCTTCCAAAATACAAACTTCTACAATAGACATTGAAACTCTCTGAGGTCATCCAAAACTCGATCCGGACATACGCACAACTCTGAAATCACCATAGGAACCTGTTGGAACCTTCAAATCCTGATTTCGAGATCGTTTTATCTAAATTTTAATCTTAGCCAATTCTTCCAACTTAAGAATTTCAAAATGAAACCAATTTAACTGCGAACTTCTCAAAATTCTATTCCAACCATGCGTACAAGTAATAATACCTGAAATAATGTTGCTCGTGTCGTCAAAACACCAAACAATGCGCTAGAGATCAAAATGACCGACCGGGTCGTTACAAGTGAATCTGTTTTAGGCTCAGTCTGGGAAATATGGGATCCTACCAGCAGGGTTGGCCTGGTGGGAGATTTCAGCAGCAGTGGTGGTCACCATGCTCTAGGTGTGGGACGATCCTCTTAAGGTCCTGTTTCATTAATCTACCCATATGGTACGGGTGCGGTAGGAGGAATCAAATACAGAAGGATTGTCGTTTGTTCCACTAGAGCGATGGTAGGGGAATGACACAACCAACCAGTTTTGTAGCTACTTCATTCGCAATACCTCCTCCATCTCGAGGAATTCCAGACACTCGTAGGGCGTGGTTCAACTAGGGGTAGTGCGCAGAGTTTGGGAGGACCCAACCGTTTCTATGATATGAGGGGCCGCCACAATTCATATGCTTCTCTAGATATTGTCAAATATATATTGAATATCTAATCTCGTGATGTATATGCTCTTATTAGTCACAGTTCCACTTTACTGTATGTTACTCCTTATGTTGCTATGAAATTTGGCATAGAACTCGAATAACTCCATGAGTCGTTCTCTATATTTAGCCCGGTTGGTGGGTTTGTTATGTCCATACTGGTTTATGGGGATTCTGTCGTCACGGTGCATTATCGAGACACCATGACCGATCTCATTGAATTGGGGATGGTTGATTTTGATGTAATAATGGGGATGGACTGTCTTTATTCATATTTACCGAAGCTTGATTGCCGAACCAAAGCCGTTAGGTTTGAATTACCAAATGATCCAGTTATTGAGTGGAAGAGGAATGATGTACTGCTGAAGGGTAGGTTTATTTCTTACCTTCTAGCCACAAAGTTGATCAACAAGGGGTGTATTTACCATTTGATCTGTGTTACAAACACAAATACTAAGGCACAATTGAGTCCATGCTAGTGGTGAATGAATTTTTAGAGGTCTTCCTTGATAAGATCCCTAGGATCCCACCATACAGGGAGATTGATTTTAGAATTCATGCGATGTCAGTCACGTAGCCTGTATCTATTCCACCCTACAGAATGTCATGGCAAAATTGAAGGAACTAAAGGAACAATTAAAGGATTTGTTAGAGAAGGGTTTCATCCAGCCGAGTGTGTCGCCTTGGGATGCACCGGTTCTCTTTGTAAGGAAGAAGGATGGGTCACTTAGAATGCGGATTGACTATCGGCAGCTCAACAAGGTTATGATAAAGAATAAGTACCCACTACCAATGATAGATGACCTTTTGACCAAATAGCGTGCTAGGTACTTCTCCAAAATTGATTTAAGATCTAGGTACCACCAGTTGAAGATCAGGAAGTGAAATATTCTGAAAATAAACTTTAGGACCCGGTATTGGCACTTGGAATTTTTGGTAATGTCTTTTGGGCTAAAACATTCCCCCACAACTTTTATGGATCTTATGAATCGAGTCTCAAGCATTTCCTAAATTCCTTTGTGATACTGTTCACTGACAATAGTATTGTATACTCACAAAGTCGAGAGGATTATGCCAATTATCTCAAGGCAGTTCTACAGAACCTATATAAGGACAAGTCGTATGCGAAATTATCAAAGTGCAAATTTTGACTTGAATCTGTCGTATTATTGGGTCATGTCTCTAGTGAAGGAATCAGAGTTGATCAAATAAGATTGCAGCCGTAAAGAACTGGCCTAGACCTATAACCCTAACAAAGGTTCGCAATTTCTTGGGCTTAGCTAGGTATTAAAGGAGGTTCGTGGAGATGTTCTCTACTCTTGTCTCTCCATTGAATTAACTAACACAAAAGGCAGTTAAATTCCAGTGGTCAGACGCTTGTGAAAAGAGTTTCCAAGAGTTGAAATCAAGATTGACTACGACACCACTATTGGCCTTACCAGAGGGTACAAATGGGTTTGTGGTATATTGTGATGCTTTAAGGATTGGACTAGGGTGTGCATTGATGCAACATGACAAGATGATCGCATATGCTTCTATTCAACTCAAGAATCATGAGAAGAATTATCTAACACATGGCTTAGAGCTTGCGAAGGTGGTATTTGCATTGAATATTTGGCGTCATTATTTGTATGGAGTCTATGAACATATATTCACGGACCATAAGAGCCTTCAACATATTTTCAAGTAGAAGAAATTGAATCTGAGGTAGAGAAGATGGCTTGAGTTACTCAAAGACTTGACATCGATATTCTATATTATCCAGGCAAGGCTAATATTGTGACGCATGATCTTAGCCAGAAATCCAAGGGTAGTTTGGCTCATTTGGGGGCACATGAAAGGTCGTTGGCCATGGATGTTCATCGGTTGGCTAGTTTAGGAGTTTATCTTGTGGACTCTAGTGAATGAGGGATGATCGTGAAAAATAGGGCTGAATCAACTCTTGTTGTGGAAGTCAAGGAGAAACAATTGAAAGATCTATTATTGGTGTAGTTGAAGGAGGGGATTCATAAATATAAGACCACGTCTTTTTCTCTTGGAACGGATGATGGTACACTAAGGTACCAAAGGCGATTATGTCTTCCAAATGTAAATGGTCTCAGAGAAAGAATTATGACCAAGGCTCAGAATTCCAAGTACTGCGTACTCCCAGGCTCCACAAAGAAGTATCATGATCTTAAGGAGATTTATTGGTAGAATGATATGAAGAGAAATGTAGAGGACTTTGTGGCAAGATTTTCAAATTGTCAGCAAGTGAAAGTCGAACACCAAAGGCCTAATTGGCTGGCACATAAGATAGAACTTCCAGTGTTGAAGTGGGAGATGATCAATATGGAATTTGTGGAAGGACTACCTCGCATTCCTCGCAAGTTCGACTAAATTTGGGAAATTATGGATTGACTCACAAAATCAGCACGCTTCTTACCTGTTAAGGCTACTGTCACACCTCCTTTTTTACACGGCTACCCTGAAGGATGACATGTATAATGGAGTTTTTCCAATTAAAGTGACATTATTCGAACTAGGATCATTTATTTACTTAGAGTCTCCACTTGGAATATGTTTGGCTTTTGGTATCCCAAGTCACCGATTTATGTAAGATCCCAAATCGAGGAAATTTTTTTGACTGCCCAATTGGAATCTGCGAACCAGAAATTCATGAGTACGGAATTCTCTTAATCCGAGGGAAGGTGTTAGGCATTCTTAGATTCCGTGGTTCTAGCACGATTGCTTAACTATTATAAATGGCTAATTTTCTGATTTTTATACATGTTCATCCTATAGTGCAATTTTAAAATTATTAACCGCTTTATTCATTTTAAGAATATTTGCAACGTTATTAAAACACGTCTCGAACCACGTCGCATAAATGCACCCAGGTTCTTGACACATTTTAACGTTGTTGAGATTAGGATTTGGTTCACATAAATGCGCACCCGAATTTAGAAAGATACATTATTAAAACAACGCGCCTAAAGCAACTACGCGTTGTTAACTTTGCGAGGGCCATGAAAATTCTCTAAATAGCTCGCCTCGAGTTCTAAAGGATTAAAATTTATCAAGCGAGGGCCATGGGTTTTGGAATTTTATTTGACATGGCACGCCTCAAATTATTTCAAAGTACTTTACTCAACTGAAGCAAATAACGGATATTCATGAATTATTTTTCTAGACTACTTTAAGATTATTGTAAAACAAATGTTATGAAAAGTCGATATGGGAGAATTAACTTTGTAATTACTTTTAGTGAAATATAATTATAATAAAAAAAGGAAAACAAAGCAATGACAATTTTGTTAAGGCCACACTGACGATGCCACTGGACCAATTTTTCTTGAGGCTAAATCTAATAAATAGCAACTTAATGGATTATGTCCATGGCCTAATTTCATTATCAATAAAAATGCAATTTTGCAGTAAGAGTGCTTCTCTCTTTTCCGGAATACAAGGTGCGAATCTTCTACTACTTGATCACAAGTTAACCAAATAACAATAATTATTGCACATGAAAGTGAAGATAAATGACAAAATTTGCAACAGAAGTCTTCAGCGAATTCATCTTTAACTAACCCAAATGGAATAACAATCACTTCAATAGCAAAACTAAAGAAAGAAAGAAAAAAGAAAGTTGATAACTGCAAAAAAAAATAAAAATACTATTTCTTTCCCTTGAGCTAGATCCGAAAAGCAAACAAAAGATTAAAGGATTAGAATTCAAGAAATTCGTCCTTGATTACTTTAAGAAGACAGTGCATTAGACACACGAGATGAAATTTCAGTTTTTCCAATCACACATATAGTAGGCATGATAAATTAAATTTAGCAACAATCACAAAAAAAACCACCATTTATCTCATGAATCTAGGCATTCTAATGAAAGATGTGAGTTACAAGTTTATATTTGTGTACCTAATTCTGCAATGGTGAAAACAGGACTGTACCACGCCAAATAAAGGCTGAAAAAAACATAGCCATAGGTTGAGCTCAGCTACTAGTTGAACCACACAGCAACAAATAGTGATATCCAGCAAGCCACTTTTCTTGATTTTGTCGCTGGGTTTTTTATAACAATTTGTGGCCATTTGTTTTCCGGACTTTCAAGGCAGAAAAGAAGCCGTCATGGCTTCTCTGTTCCGAGTCCTAAAGAAACAACGAAGTTTTTTTTTTCTTTTTTTTTTTGGGTTGTTTCATTAAGAAGATGTTGAAGCTCGGCTGGGGAAGGTTTAAGAAGATGGAGTTTTTTGGGGGTCCAATTCTGTTGGTCGGAAATGGCTGATCAAAAAAGAAGCGTGGGGAGGGTCCTTTTTCTTGAAAAGTTGCGCTCCTTTTTCAGATGAAAAATCAGCACTTATTTTCTAGGTCTAGATCGTTTTATAGGTCTAAATCTAGGTTTTAATTGGAAGAGTATAAGTTTTGGACTAATGGATTTATATGTATTTGGGCTAGGTAGAAAATTTTAATGACTAATTTGGATACAAGAACTAGCTCAATATCCAATTAAATCTTTTCTTCAAATTCTTTTTCTTATCTTTTCTTTTTCTTTTTTCTTTAATCAAAAATCCTAAAACTAAATCTTAAATTATCTAAAAGTATAAAATTAAACTAATTAACTAATTATAAAAATTATAAAAGACACTTAATCCTAAATTAAAAGTGAAAAAATCAATAAAAGGAAAAGATGTAAAATAAATGAAGTATTTTTTGTGATTTTTAACTTTTATAAAACAAATAACTATAAATTAATCTTAAGAATATAAAAATAAAGCCTAAATGCTAGGAGTGATATTTCTGGTATTTTCCATAATTTAAATAAATATCAAACAAGCAAGAATAATATAAACAATTAATAAAAATCTACAAAATTCCTAAAAATGGCAAATAAGTAAGAAAAAATCTATTTTCTTGGGATTTTGTAGGAATAATTCATATAGGGCAAAAATCATGTGCTCACAGCTACCAACATAATAGAACAATATGCCCAGCTGTATATCGAGGAAATAGTCATATGGTATGGAACTCAAGTTTCTATCATCTTTGATCGGGGGCACAGTTCACAGCCAATTATTAGAAGAAATTTCAGCAAACCGTACAAATCATATAGAGGAACAGGATTGGTCAGGTGGCTTACACGCTTGAGCTACAACAAGAGATATCATTGGTGCACCTGGTGTTTCATGTGTCTATGTTAAAGAAGGTAGCTCGATACTTGACACCCATTGTTTTGGTTAAGACTATTGAGTTAAGTGAAGAATTGGCTTCTGAAGAGTTTCCAGTTTCCATTCTCGATAGGCAAGTCGAAAAGTTGAGAAATAAAGAGATTGCCTCCGTGTAAGTGTTTTTACGAAATCAACATGTTGAAGAGACCACCTGGGAGGTCGAGGAAGAGATGAAGAAGAAATATCCTCATTTTTTGAATAACTGTATAGTTGATTTATAGGAAAATGTTAAGAGCTTACTTTCTATGTATTATGTTTCCCTTGTACAGTGTATGTTAATGATGTTCCTTTTTGGTAATATAACATTTATGGTGTCATGGTTGATGTTGTTTTCATATTGTGATACATCTTTGTGTTATGGTTATGCTATCAGGACTAGTTTCTAGGATTCTCTGACAGGCGGATAAGCCTAGTTATAGGAGAAACTCAGCTAAAATTTCTAGAAATTTGGGGAGTTAGTAAAATTTTGAATTATTGAATTAAGAGGCGAGTCTCTTTGGATGCTGATAGTGGATTTTTACCCTCGTTCGAGGATGAATGATCCTTACTGCGGGGGATGTAAAGTCCTGTAAAATTTCACCTAGCAATTGGAGTTTCGTGGTGATGAGGTACACTAATGTGCCTGAGGGAGCGATACAGACTTTTTGGGTTGTACAGTGCATTAGTGAGTTGAAGGTTTTTTTGCAGACACGACATTTCTACGATCCAGTATGCGACCAAAAACCCTCTTTGCGGGCAGCAAATTGGCCGTAGAATGCAATAGGACTTAAGCCAAATTTCAGAGGTCACTATGTGGTCCGCTATGCGACCACATAACAATTTCACGGGCCGCACATCCATCATAGAACTAGCATGAGAAACCATTAAAAGAATATTATGTGACGCATTATGTGACCGTATAACTGATCTGCAGGCCGCAGATCTGTTGCAGACTTGACCATGCCAACCCAATTTTGGAGGACCATTTTTTGGTCCATTGTGTAGACCACATACCTATTCTTCGGTCTACTATAAGGCCCCACTATTAAGTTTGGAGGGTCCGTTTTCTGATTTTATAACCTGACCCTATATCCTATAAACGACTTTGGGGTTATTTTGCTGGTTGAATAAGACATTTTAAGAGTTAGGTGAGGAACTAAAGCGAGAGAAAGGGAAGAACCCCAACACCTACCACTTAAATCCATTGCCCAAGCCATTGAGAATTCACAAGGGAAGCTCACAAGGTATTCATCTAAGAGGTAAGGTTCCATACCCTAGTCTTTAATTTTGAGTTTGGGCAAAAGTTGGGTAATGGGGAATGTGATTATTGGGTATGTGAGTTGTTATTTATGTGTGTATGCACCAATAAGGATGGTGGGGTGGTCATTGAACTAATATGGGTGAACTCTTAGTGTTGAATTGGTGTTGGAGTGAAGGAATGTTGTAGAACTTGTAGTTAAGTTGCACGCATAATGTTTGTTGAAATGATTAAATGAGCTGAACCCATGAACCTCTTTCTAATTATGGCTCAATTTTTTTATGTCTATACATATATTGAAGTTGCTAGGATTTTTGAAATATTATAGTAATTTAAGGAAAGAACCAGGTGAGGTATGTTGGCTGAACTTCTCTCATAAAATTGAATTCCATGATGTTCCCATAAGTTGTAATTCTAATTGGCTCAATTTACTCTTTCTCATATTCTGAGTCCTTCCTAGATTTTGATTACTTTCAGTAAGTGTTTTATTGAAAGATGTATATACTCAAAATGTGTGAAGGAAACTCAACGTTCCAGCTTAAGACTTATAATGCTCACATACATATTTAAAGTCTTGGTTTCAAATGCTTTTATTCTTGATAACCGTTGAAAGTGAAGGAAGTGGTTATGAAATATAAAATGTGGCCACCCTGCCAAAGAAGAAATTACACTTGTGGCCAATAGTGCCAATAAAACGAAATGAATGCATGAAAGACTATGAAATGAGTTTTAACTTCATTATATAATAACTGTTTTGGGAGCATCATTTACTCACTGATGAAGGGTAGGTTGAAATAACCTAACCTCGAAACTACACATACTAGTGTAAGAGTGACTGATGGGTAAATCCCCGTATTGATGTGTTGGGAATATTCCCCTTAATTGGGATGATATTTGTGTGTTGAGATTATTCCTCTTATTTGGGATGAGGTGATTGCTAATGGAAAGTGACGTCGGCCCATATGACATTGTGGTGAGACGGTTTAGCCGATCGGGCTGAGATCGGTCGTCATGCCTTGCACATGGTGGTTTTGTGATTGTATATCTTTGAGTAAGATAGCTTGGCTGATCGTTCCATGATCAGACTACACGCTTAAAATACGATGGTATAGTGGTACTAAAGATCTTCCAACCTAAAATATTATTATTTACTTAAAATTTATCTTTCTCTTAACTTGATATTGTTATATTATTTGAGTCTCTCATTATTCCCACGTTCATTCTTATTGTAGGGTTACCCGTTCTAGTGAAATGGTGTTTAGTATTACATACTTGTGTTATTCCATAAATACTATCGTCTCTTTTTCTGGGGGCGTTGCATCTTTAATAGATGCATGTGTTTCGACAGCAGGAGATATCGATCAGTTTTAGTGGTATACTCTCTTCCCAGTTGACTTGGTAACCCCTACTTCATTTTTGGGTCTTGTATCTTTTGTTCCTTATGTATAGTGTTTTGAGGTATAGCCTTGGCCTTATTGCCGTCACCATCATATTACTCTCTTGTATCTATTAGAGGCTCTATAGACATAGTGTGGGTTGTATCTTGGGTTTGGGGAAGTCAAACTAAAGATGTTATATTTGTATTATATGTTCACTCTTAAACTTTGAATGCGTAATGTGTTTTGGGAAGTTCAAATGAAGTAAGTAATGGTAACGAAATTATGTTGTTCACGTGATCTTGTTATTATCTAATTAAAGGAAATGCACATATACTTTATTCATGGGTAAGTTCGGGTAGAAGGCATTGAATAAGCCTTCTTGATTGGGGTATCTCAGTTGAGTGGTGGCCACGCTCCCGATTGTCCGGGCGTGACACAAACATAGCATGTGATATAAGTAATTTAAGTCAGTACACGAGTAATTCAAGTCAATCTCATTGGGTAGCAATGAAACGAGTTTTGCAATATCTAAAACATACCAGGACTTTGCTTTGCACTATAGTAAATATCATGCACCTACTAAGGGATACAATGATGTAAATTGTATCACTGATTCCACTGATTCTAAGCCGACAAGTGGATATGTATTCAATGTTGGAGGAGGAGAGGTATCTTGAAAGTGATTCAAATAAACTTATATTGCCTAATGGCTCGAATTTCTTAAGAAGATATTTTATTTTGGCCCAAACTGTTGGCACCAATATTCACACATTAGGATAGTCAAACGAAAATTGAAAAGGATATGTATCATGGTAAATCTCATCATATACGACAAAGATATAAAGCAATTGGTAAACTACTCTATAGGGATATTATCACAATTGGCTACTTAAAGTCAAATGATAATGTGTCAGATCCGCTTACAAAAGGCCTAACTAGAGAGGTACTTGAAAGATCATCGAGGAAATGGGACTATGGAAGCTGACAAGTCATTGTGACGATAACTCTACCTAGAAAACTAGAGATTTCAAGCTGTAGGTCCAAGGAGATCAAACAAAGTCTTTAATAATGGTTCAACATTGCCAACTAAAATTTTGGTCCATTCTCGTGATGAGACAATGTTCAGTATAAAGGATAAAACATTAAGGCTTTTTAATAATTTCTAAATTTGATACGGGGTATGTCAAATAGTGTATCTATGAGATGATACATTTAGGAATCACCTATGTAAGTGTGAAATGTTAGCCGCTTCAAGAAAACTTCTGCAAGGGTAGTTCTCTATGCACTTATGAAATCAACTGATGTTCATGGTTGAAATGAACATAATAATGACAACCAAAGATGGTTAATGATTGATCGTGTGAATTATGATTGTCTAGGTATATACTAATGTTTAACAGTTCAAAGATTTCATATCTACCGATTAACCGAGTATATCCAACATAAGTTCACTACATAAAGTTCAAAGTGAAACTTACTTATCCAGATGCGATTAATACTTATTTGTAAATCAAACAGTTTTTCATGTATTTTTCTGTGATATCCATTACTCACTCATATGGGAGATTGTTAGGTTTAAGCTTATTATAGATTAAAATATAGTGAATATAAAATGGAGAGAAAAATAAAATATTTGAATTTCCCTTTTTGACAAAGTGACAATGTCCCATATTGGAGGAGGAAAAGTATTTTGATGGGTATATTTATAATTGCTTTTCTTCTCAGCTAAGAGCTGAGCAGAAGGCAAGCTTCGTGTTGTCGTCGGCGTCAGATTCTGATTTGGGTTTGGATTTGAATTTGGTCAAATGATCTGATTAACTGATTTACTTTTTGGACAAACTTTATTTGTTAAATATTAATATTTAATCCGAATCAACTATTTTTGTAATAGTAATTTAAAGTTTTCCTCCAATTTTATTTTGCATATATAGCCATTTACGTAATAGCTGTTTTATGTGACCGTTCATCTTGAAGAGTTGCACATTTTTGTTTGAATCAAACTATTGGCGATAAATAGCAGGACATTCCCTCAGCTATTCCTTATGAAAATTCTGAATTCTCCTTCTTTCTTCTACATTGTCTTAATTTAAAGAAAGCAACAATAAGTGTGATTTGCTATTGATCATTTGTGTTTGCTACAATACTGAGTTTGAAGTATTGCTACACTAGTGTGTAATCCATTTTATCCTGGGAGAAAATAATCCATAACCTTAGGTACTAGGAGGGATTAAGTTCCATAAAGAAACATTGTGAATTTAGTGAGTTCCGATTAATTTATGCTTTTTCTACATTTTGGGTTTTTACGTTATTTTATTCTTCAGAATTATTAAACAAATATAGATTACTAACACCATAAAAAATCTACCTTCATGTCACGACCCAAATTCCTTACCCGGTTGTGATGGCACCTTTCGTGAAGACAAGGCCAGCCAACAACCCAAAAATCCTCTTTAAGCAGTTAAACAATTATATAGCATATCAAATCTAGATTTACGACATTAATTAATTTGAAAATCAATACAGCCCGACCGGGGTGTCACAAGTCACGAGCATCTAATAAGTAGGGACACTACTACTGGTCCAACAACGTATATATATATACAAGATAAAACCGGAATACAAAGATGAAGTACAGTGCTGCGAATGCTGGCAGTCACCTTGCTCAATTACTAGAATATGGCCTTCGATCCTCCTAACAACCCGCTATCGGGTGAACAATACCTGCAACTGCACGCAAGGTGCATGGAGTAAAATGAGTACTTCTAACTCAGTGGTAATAAGAGAGAATAATATCTGAGCGATAAGAAAACACGTATGAGCACACCAAACTTCTATAAAGGCAGAACACCCCTTTTTTGAGAAAATCGAAATACGATGAAAATCCCTTGAGAAAATCTCAAGTTCAGTTCAAAAATCTCTTTTAAAAATATACTTTTTCAACAATTCCAAAGGTAATTTCAACAAGTAGGAAATAGTCAGAAACCTACCTCTCGAGCTCAATATCAACTCACAATATCCAACATCAGCCTCTCGGGCTCAACACTCCTCAACATATAACACCAGGGTATCTGGTCAGCAAGGTAAGTAACAATATGTATGTCAATGATATATGAGTGCTAATTGTCATGCCACGTAGTACAAGCAGGAGTAAATTCATGAATGCAATGCAATGCATATGACCGCTACGGCGCGTAGCCTGATCCATTTTGGTACCCGCGCTCACTGTGGGGGTTCAGACTCCGGAGGGGCTCCTTCAACCCAAGCGCAATATCATTTCACACCACTGCGGCATGCAGCCCGATCCATGCAATATTTATGCACATGTAAACATAACACTCGAGGCCTGAAACTTCCTTACATCATCTTCATGTCCTCACATATGGCCCTCAACCTCAATCAGTCCAAAATAGTCAAAAACCCCTCGGGCATCAGTAAAACAATTATACTCAGCTCAAATAATAGTTCAATTATCAGTTAACACCCAAAGTTTGAGTAAAAATATAATTGAGTTCATGAAACAGTGTAAACCACGTGGACTAAGTTCAAATAATATTTCAAATAGTGAGGAAAACAAATGATGATAGCTCACAAAGAGTTCAAACAATCGGCAATAAGATCCAAGTACGGCATTGAGCCTAATTTATGATGATAACAACAAATTGTTTGCAAATACGCCGTAAAAACCAACAACCGGGACGGACCAAGTCACGATCCCCAACGGTGCTCTACCCCACGCTCAGGTCCAGCGTGCAAGTCACCTCAATACAACACTAAGATGTGCAAATCCCGGTTTTCAAACCCTCAGGATATTATTCCCAATATTACTCACCTCGAACCGGCGGAAATCTCAAGCTTGCGACACCTTTGACCCTCAAATCGGCCTCCACGCACGTCGAATCTAGCCAAAAATAGAGCGAATACATCACAGTATGCAAATGGGACAATATCCAATTGAAAACAATAGAATTATAGCAACAACCTCGAAACTAGTAAAATTCAAGCCCCGGGCTCGCTTCTCAAAAAATTACAAAACTTACATCCGAAATCCTCATCTCACCACGAGTTCATACATACCAAGAACTCAAAAATCCGAGCTCAAATGACCTATCAAATTCCAATTTGAAATATCAAAACTCAAGCCCTAACCTTAGCCCCTTTTTAATGAATTCAACCGAGGTTCCATGTTAATTCTTCCATAAACTGGAATAATTAGGCCAAGGAACTTACCTTCCTTTGATTCCCTTCGGAACCCTCTTCATTTGCTCACAAATTCTCTCAAAATCGTCAACAATGGTGGAATGATGACTTAAACTCGCGGATGAAAAATGATAACTTAAACTCTTCTGCCCAGCTCGACTTCCGCTTACGCGGTCCACTGACCGCTCTTGCGACCTCCGCTTTTGCGACAATTTGACCGCTTCTGAGGTCCAACTTAAAATCCCATCGACCGCTTCTGTGGTCTTTGACCTCTTCCGCGTTGACCGCTTCCGCGGTTTCCAAACCGCTCCTGCGATCCCAGCCATTCTCCCTTGGCCGCTTATGCAGTCCTTCATCTGCGTCCGCAAAATCGCTTAGGCGACTCCTCTTTCGCTGATGCGAAAATAGCAGAAGCAGCAATACAAAAACATGCATAAACTCCTACAACATCCGTTCAACCATCTGAAATTACCCCGAGGCCCCCGAGGTCCAAACCAAAAACACAACTATGACCAAATACCTCATTCAAACATGCTCGAGCCATAAGAACACAATCACAAACATCAAAAATCACCAAATTCCTCAAATCCAAGCCTAAGTTTCATAAGAACTTCCGAAATGTGCATAAAATAAAAAACCCAACCTTCGTAAGTACCAGTAAAGCTTTTTTGTATCCCAATATAAAAAGACATTAATATAATAAAAAATGGGACACCCAGTATTACATCCTTGTCAATATCTTTTACCAAAACAAAACTTTCTGGAATATAGATATCCTGTTGCCAAATGTAAACCTTAGGTAATTTATATGAAATACCTATTGAATTACCACTAGCATTTTTTTAACCAATGAGTGGTTTTATAAAAATATCTGGACGGTATTACTCCTTTTTTTATACAATTTAAATCTGCTCCACTATCGAGTAAAGCAACAAACTTTTTTTAAAAATTTTAGTCTATTAAAAGAGTTATTTTTATCAAAAAATGTTGGGTGATAAAATATTGGAGTTTTTCTAGAAAACTATGGCTCCAAGCAACTCATTTAGTTGTATTTTCTTCAGAAGAACTGACAGTTGTATTTAACTCACTAATCTTAATATTATGATCATCAATTATCCTAGAATTCTCTAGTCTAAAACTTCTTTCATCTAATGCTATATTTGAAGCCTTTAGTTCTGAGATTTCTTTCTTGAGATAGTTTATCTCAGTACTTAAATCTTGGGGAGTAGCTATTTTTTCAGGTCGGCATTTGCTTTTTACCATTTTTCTGATTTCAGACATAGTGTAAGGTCCTTTTTGAGATGGGATTTGTTCCACCTCTTTTTCTTCCTCTAAACTAGAAGTAAGTTTGTCAATAAGCTGGGACCTTAACTGTGACGGCCCGGCTGATCGTCTTTGGAATTTATAACCCGTCTCCCTATTTTCTGCTTCCCTTAAGTTCATTTATGCTATTTTGGTTTGCCGGGATGTTCGGTAATAGAATTCGGAGTATTTTGGGACACTTAGTCCCTAAATGAGAGCTTAAGTGTTGGAAAATGGTCCATAATTAGAACAGCATCAAGAGGACCTTGGAATGCAAAACCGATGGTTCCGTTAGCTTCGTTAGGTGATTTCGGGGTGGGGAGCGTGTTCGGAATGTATTTTGGATGTCCGAAGCTCAATTAGGCTATGAATGCCGAAAGTTAGAAATTTGAAGTTCCGGTCCGATAGTGATTTTTTGATCTGAGGGTCAGAATAGAATTATGAGAGTTGCAATGGCTTCGTTAGGTGATTTATAATATGTCTGCAAATTTGCAGGTCATTCGGACGTGTTTTGGATAGGTTTTGAGTCGAATGAGAGTTTGGCTAAGTTTTGAAGATTTTAGGTGCAAATCATTGATCAAATGGTGTTTCCGGCGTTGTTTTAGGTGATCTAAGGATTGGTGAAAGTCCGAATGGTGTTAAGGGATAGGTTTCTAGGTTTGGTTAAGGTCCCGAGAGCCGGCTTATTTCGGATGCTCGACGGAGTGATTTTTGGATTTTTTAGAAGAAATATTCCTGCTGCTTCTGTTGTTTCCGCATCTGCGGAAGGGAGACCGCGTAAGCGGTTACCACAGACACGACCATGGGATCGCGGACGCGGTCTGGGACCGCAGAAGTGGATAGGGAGCCGCATAAGCGGCCATCGTGGATGCGACCGTTTGTCCGCAAAAGCGAAAATTGAGTTTTAATTGAAACCACTGATGCAGTTTTTGACCGCGAAAGCGGGACTGCAGAAGCGGTCCCTGGAGCCACAAAAGCAGAAATCACTGTAGAGAAAAGGGTTTTATCCAAGGCTTAAGTTCATAAGTTGAAAAATCAAATTTTAGCTCGGACCAAGGAGATTTTGGGAGGGTTTTGAAGAGAAGACTATTGGGTAATGTTTCTATGATCCTTTCTAGCTTTAATTCATCACTTAGTTGTTAAATTCATCTTTTAAATTCAAATTAAGGTCCAAAAATGGAGGAAATGGGTGAAAGGTCTTTGGCTAATCAATTGGGTTTTTGAGGGAGCATTTGACCTCCGATTGGAGAGATTTTTATATGGTTGGACTCGTGAGAGTACGAGATTTCTGAAAATGTGAAAATTATTCGATTCCTAGATGTTGGCCTGAGGGCATTTTGGTAATATTACATGTTCTCGCGCTGTAGCTTTAGTTTTAATAATGTAATCAGTTGCTTGCGATGTTGTTTACATTATGTAATTGGTTTGAATAAATTTCGCCACTCGGAGTCGGATACTCGTGGCAAAGGCGTTGTTTCTTAGCAGTTTGTACCAATTCGAGGTAAGTGGCTTGTCTAACCTTGTGTGGGGGATCTCTCCCCTTAGGATATCTTTGTCATTGTTTAAAATCCTGGTGCATGGGGTGACAGGCGTTTACTTGTACTAGTTGATGGAAATTCACCTTACTTGGCTTATTTGAACTGTGTTTTTACTCTATATTTAACTGTTGAAAATAAAACATCGCTTATTTGATTCAGGGAAAGCATGTTAGTAACTTACTTGCTCTATTTGACTAATTAAAATATCTGTTTTTCCTTAGGAAGTATCCTAGGGACTTATTTACTCTATTTGACTAAATTGCCATATTTGTTTTTCTTGCGAAGCATGTTAGATTCTCGACTTTCTTGTTGTTCCCATTTGGCTTCCTTTCCATTAAATATTACATTGTTGTGGTGTATTTTGCTTTCGAGACTGCGGGTTCAATTCCAAGAGATCCTCTGTTATTAGTATAAAGGACTATGGGTTCAATTCCCGGAGATCATCGGATATTGATAAAGTGGACTGCGGGTTCAATTCCCGGAGCTCCACGTGGCGATGGACTGCGGGTTCAATTCTCAGAGATCCTCGGATATTGATAAAGTGGACTGCGGGTTCAATTTCCGGAGCTCCACGTGGCGATGGACTGCGAGCTTAATTCCCGGAGATCCTCGGATATTGATAAAGTGGACTGCAGGTTCAATTACCAGAGCTCCACGTGGCGATGGAATGCGGGTTTAATTACTGGATATCCTCGAATATTGATAAAGTGGACTGCGGGTTCAATTCTTGGAGCTCCACGTGGCGATGGACTGTAGGTTCAATTCCCGGAGATCCTCGGATATTGATAAAGTGGATTGCGGGTTCAATTCCTGGAGCTTCACGTGGCGATGGACTGCAGGTTCAATTCCCGGAGATCCTCGGATATTGATAAGGTGGACTGCAGGTTCGATTCCCAGAGCTCCATGTAGAGATCCTGACTATTGAGTGATTTTCTTTATGTTTGTAGTTTGTACTTGTAGCCGCTCTATTTTTAATTACTGTCTTGTTAGATATTCGGATTTATTTCATTATCTACTATTTATTTATTTTTACATTATATCTTATGTTCTCCTCAGTAGGGCCTCGACTTTCCTCGTCACTACTCCATCGAGGTTAGGCTTGGCACTTACTGAGTACCGCTCTGGTTTACTCATGCTACTCTTATGCACACTTTTGTTGTGCAGATCTAGGTACATCTGTTTCGGCGCGCTATCACTGATTAGGAGCTATGCTCGCAGATCTGAGGTATACATCTGGCGCGTCCGCAGAGCTGAAGAGTCTCCCTCTACTCTACCCTTAGCTAGTAGTTTTATCCATGTATTTTCTCATTGTAGACACTTCTGGATGTTAGATCCATGTGTTATACTTTACTCTTAGCATGTGTTGCCAGTGGGTTTCCTGGTCTTGAAGGTTTTTATGTTATATTGAGTTGACATGTATGTGCCAGGCGGCACTCTATACATTATCTTACGTCATTTATGTTTCAAATTATTGCTTCCACAAATAGTGTCGAATTTCCGCAATGTGTCAGGCTTACCTGGTCGCGAATATTGGGTGCCGTCCTGACATGTTCACGATTGGTGGACTAGGGTCGTGACAAGTTGGTATCAGAGCTCTAGGTTCATAGGTTTCACGGGACACAAGCCGGTTATTTAGAGTCTCGCTGATCGGTATGGAGATGTGTGTACTTCTCTACTGGAGGCTATGTAACTGTTTAGAAAAAATCTTCACTTCATTTGAATTCAGGTCGTGCTATGTTCTTTACCTCGATTCTAAGTACTGTTTTCCTATTCTCTCGCAGATGGTGAGGACACGCACGACCCGAGACGATCAGGCACCCGCACCCCCTCCTACAGCCTCTAGAGGTAGGGGCCGTGGCAGGGGTCGTGGACGTGCGCGGGGTGTAGCCACAGCACCTGCACGAGCAGCCGCCGAGGTGCCACTAGTAGACCCAGTCAGGACTCAGGCACCAGGGATGCCCACAGCTTCCACTTCCTGCAGCTATGTCCTAGGCTGGGGGAGGAGCCCAGACTCCCGCAGCCCGCACCACAGAGCAGAGGGTGCATATGGGACCGATTCTAGATTTTATTCCTTCCCAGCCTGCTGTACCATTTCAGCTCGAGGATGGGGCACCTCCGTCGGAGGATGAGCAGCACAGATTGGAGCGGTTCAAGAAGTATGACCCTCTTATTTTCAGCGGGCTGGCTACCGATGAAGCCTTGGGGTTTGTGGAGGATTGTCATCGCATTTTTCGCACTATGGGTATCACTGCTTCTAGTGGGGTCTCTTTTGCAGCTTTCCAGCTTCGGGGAGCTGCCTTTGACTGGTGGCGCACCTTTGATTTAGATAGTCCGCATGACGCTGCCTCCTTGACTTGGACTGAGTTCTCAGATATGTTTCAGATGGAGTTTATTCCCCAAAGCCTCCGAGATTCATGGCGCGTGGATTTTGAGCACTTGCGCCAGGGCCCTATGACTGTCTCAGAGTATGCCATTCGTTATACGAGATTGGCCAGGCATGCGCCTGCTTTGGTGGCTACTGTTCGTTAGAGGGTTCGCATGTTTATCGAGAGTCTTATTCCTTCCATCAGGTCTGGTATGGTGCGAGAGTTGGAGATGGATATACCTTATCAGGAGGTGGTGAGAATAGCCATGAGGATAGAGGGTATGCATGCCAGGGAGCGAGAGGAGAGAGAGGACAAGAGGTCTCGAGAGTCTGGTCATTTTTCTGGTACCCTTACTTCAGGAGCAGGACGTCATGCTAGGGGCTATATGGGTCGCCTAGTTCACTCAGCTCTTCCTTCACCCAGTAGTACTCCAGCTCCTCCCAGATCTCAGGAGTCTTATTATGCACCCCCGGTTTGTAGTGTGCCTCCTATGCAGGGCACCTCCAGAGGTTAGTCCAGTAGGGTGGATCCAGTCAGTCACAGCCGCCGCGCCCTTCTAGAGCTTGTTATGAGTGCGGGGATACCCACCACTTGGTAAAAGAGTTCCCCAAATGTGGTAGGTGTGTGCCTTCTCAGACTCCACAGCACCAGCATGCTCCACTGGGTCAGCAGGCATTCCAGCTCCAGCAGCCACCCCACCTGCCTAGCCAGCTAGAGGCGGGGATCAGGGAGGCAGAGGTCGCTCTCGAGGTAGGGGCCGAGCCAGATTTTATGCCATTCCTGATCGTACCGAGGTTGTCACCTCTGATTTTGTTATCAGTGGTATTATTTTGGTTAGTAGCATAGAGGCATCGGTTCTATTCGATCAAGGCTCTACTTATTCTTATGTGTCATCTTATTTTGCTCTGCATTTGGGTATAGCCCGAGATTCCCTGAGCTCTCCTGTTTGTGTTTCCACTCCCGTGGGAGATTCTCTTGTTGTGGACCATGTGTATCGGTTGTGTTTGGTTACTATTCGTTGTTTTCAGACCAGGGCATATCTTTTATTACTCGATATGGTCGATTTTGATATTATCTTGGGCATGGACTGGTTGTCACCCCATTATGCTATTCTTGATTATCATCCTATGACCGTGATGCTGGCTTTGCCAGGTATTCCTTGTATTGAGTGGAGTGGTACTTTTGATCACACTCCAAGTAGAATTATATCTTTTCTTAAATCTCAGCGTATGGTTGAGAAGGTGCGTTCTGCGTATTTAGCCTCGTGAGAGATGTCAATGCTGATACCCTTTTTGTTGACTCTGTCCCATTAGTACGGGATTTTCCCGACGTGTTCCGAGCTGATCTTTTAGGCATGCAGCACGATCGGGACATTGATTTTGGTATTGATTTGTTGCGGGGCGCTCAGCCCATATCTATTCCTCCTTACCGCATGGCTCCTCCTGAGTTGAAGGAGTTGAAGGATCAGTTGCAGGAATTCATTGATAAGGGTTTTATTCGACCCAGTGTTTCACATGTGGTGCTCCTGTATTGTTCGTGAAGAAAAAGGATGGTTCTATGCGCATATGAATCGATTATCGTCAGTTGAACAAAACTACAGTGAAGAACTGATATCTTTTGCCTCGTATAGATGATCTATTTGACCAACTTTAGGGTGCACATGTGTTTTCTAAGATTGATTTGCGCTCAGGCTATCACCAACTAAAGATTTGGGAGCCGGATATCTCGAAGACTGCTTTCCGGACTCGGTATGGTCAATATGAGTTCCTTGTCATGTCATTTGGGCTGACCAATGCCCCAGCAGCTTTTATGCATTTGATGCACAGTGTATTCAGGCACTATCTCGACTCATTTGTCATTGTTTTCATAGATGATATTCTTGTATACTCCCGGAGCCGGGAAGATCATGAGCAGCACCTCAGGGTAGTGCTTCAGACCCTAAGAGAAAAGAAATTATATGCAAAGTTTTCAAAATGTGAATTTTGGTTGAGTTCCGTGGCATTTTTAGGCCACATGGTATCGAGTGAGGGCATTCGGGTAGATCCGAAGAAGGTGGAGGCCCTGCAGAGTTGGCCCAGGCCCTCCTCAGCTACAGAGATTCGCATTTTCCTTGGCTTGGCGGTTACCGCCGTTTTGTGGAAGGGTTCTCGTCGATTGCAGCTCCTATGACTAAGTTGACCCAGAAGAGTGCTCCTTTTCAGTGGTTGGACGAGTGTGAGGCGAACTTCCAAAAGCTCAAGACGGCTTTGACTTCCGCCCCTATTCTGATTTTGCCTATTAGTTTGGGGTCCTATATGGTTTGTTGTGATGCCTCGCGAGTTGGACTTGGAGCGGTGTTGATGCAGGACGGTAGGGTGATTGCCTACGCATCCAGGCAGTTGAAGGTGTATGAAAAGAATTATACTGTCCATGACCTTGAGTTAGATGCTATTGTTCATGCCTTAAAGATCTGGCGTCATTATTTTTATGGGGTGCCTTGTGAGATTTATACTGATCATCGGAGTTTACAGCACTTATTCAAGCAGAAGGATCTGAACTTGCGCTAGAGGAGATGGTTGGAGCTACTAAAGGATTATGATATTACTATTCTTTATCACCCGGGCAAGGCCAATATGGTAGCCGATGCCATGATTGATCGGGCGGAGAATTTGGGGAGTTTGGCATATCTACCAGCTTGAGAGAGACCCGTGGAGATGGAAGTTAAGGCCTTAGCCAGACAGCTCGTGAGGTTTGACCTTTCGGAGCCCAAACGGGTTCTAGCCTATGTGGTTTCTCGGTCTCCATTGTTTGATCGTATCATGGAGCGACAGTATGATGATCTTCATTTGCTTATCCTGAGTGACACGGTACAGCATGGCGATGCTAGCGATGTGACTATTGGAGATGACGGGGTATTAAGGATGCAGGGTCGTATTTGTGTGCCCGATGTTGATGGTATTCGGGAGTTGATATTGCCCGAGGCTTATAGCTCGCGGTATTCCATCCATCCGGGTGCCACGAAAATGTATCAATATCTGAGGCAGCATTACTGGTGGAGGCGGATGAAGAAGGACATTGTAGAGTTTGTAGATACAGGCCTCAATTGTCAGTAGGTAAAGGCTGAGCATTAGAGACCAGGAGGGTTACTCTAGCAGATGGAGATTCTGGAGTGGAAATGGGAGAATATCACCATGGATTTTGTGACTGGCCTCCCTCTGACGGCGAGGAAGTTTGATTCTATTTGGGTTGTTGTGGATCGGCTGACCAAGTCCGCCCATGTCATTCCAGTGTGAACTTCTTACTCCGTGGAGCGGTTAGCGGGGATTTATATAAGGGAGATTGTCCGCCTGCATGGGATTCTAGTTTCTATCATCTCATACAGGGGTTCAGTGTTTACGTCACGATTCTGGAGAGCAGTCCAGCAAGAGTTGGGTACTCGGGGGACCATGAGCACAACCTTTCACCCTCAGACTGATGGACAGTCCGAGCGCACTGTTCAAATTCTTTAGGATATGCTCCTTGCGTGCGCGATTGGGTTTAGAGGGTCTTGGGATCAGTTCTTGCCATTGGCGGAGTTTGCTTACAACAACAGTTATTAGTCCAATATTAAGATGGCGCCTTATGAGGCCTTATACGGTAGGAGATGCAGATCCCCGGTGGGTTGGTTCGAGCCGGGCGAGGATAGGTTATAGGGTACTGATTTGGTTCAGGATGCATTTTAGAAGGTTAAGGTGATTCAGGATAGACTCCGTGCGGCCCAGTCAAGACAGAAGAGTTATGCGGACCGGAAGGTTCGTGATGTTTCATTTATGGTTGGTGAGCGGGTTTTTCTTTGGGTCTCGCCTATGAAAGGCGTCAAGAGGCTTGGAAAGAAAGGAAAGTTGAGCCCAAGGTACATTGGTCCATTTGAGATTTTGAAGCAGGTTGGGAAGGTTGCTTATGAGCTTGCTTTACCTCCCATTTTAGGCGGAGTTCATCCAGTATTTCATGTTTCGATGCTTTGAAGGTATCATGGTGACCTGTCTCACGTGTTGGAGTTCACTTCAGTCCAGTTGGACAATGACTTGTCCTATGTTGAGGAGCCACCGGCTGGTCATCTTTGGAATGTATGCCTTGTCTCCCCATTTTCTTTTTCCCCTAAGTTCATTTCTGCTATTTTGGTTTGCCGGGATGTTCGGTAATAAAATTCGGAATTTTTTGGGACTTAGTCCCTAAATGAGAGCTTAAGTGTTGGAAAATGATCTATAATCAGAACAGTGTCAAGATGACCTCGGAATGGATAACCGATGGTTCCGTTAGCTCAGTTAGGTGATTTCGAGGTGAGGAGCGTGTTCAGAATGTATTTAGGATGTCCGAAGCTCAATTAGGCTATGAATGCCGAACGTTAGAAATTTGAAGTTCCGGTCGGATAGTAAATTTTTGATCCGAGGGTCGGAATAGAATTCCGAGAGATACATTGGCTTTTTAGGTGATTTAAGATATGTTTGCAAATTTTCATGTCATTCAGACGTGTTTTGGATAAGTTTCGAGTCGAATGAGAGTTTTGCTAAGTTTTGGAGATTTTAGGTGCAAATCATTGATCAAATGGTGTTTCCGGCATTGTTTTAGGTGATCCAAGGATTGGTGCAAGTCCGAATGATGTTAAGGGATAGGTTTGTAGGTTTGATTGAGGTCCCGAGAGCGCCGGGCTAGTAGGTTTGGAAGAAATATTTCTGCTGCTTCTGTTGTATGTATCTGTTATAGAATTTATTTCAAACCTTAATATACTTTGAATCCAATGTGTAAAGTTATGGATTTTAAAAATGAAACAATTCTTATAGAAACCAACTTTGGAAAATCCAAAGTAACTACCAAAAGACCTATCAAGTTAGATGAAATTAATTTCCCAGGGAATGGGTCATAGAGGAAGCAATTGCTCCTCGAAATAATGGTAATACTGAGGTTACAGAAATAGAACAAACCTCAGATGGCACGATTAAGATTAGGTTTACCGAACCTATCCAAACTGATAATACCAGTTTATCATCTAAGTTAACCAGATCAAACTCTTCATATATCTTTCCGATTGATTATGTGGTTGACTTTCAATCTAGAGCTTTCACATCCCAAATTAGAGAAACTAATAGGATTAATAATATCAGCATGAATAGTTATAATATAGTCAAGATTAATTAAGATCATGAATCCACTGCATCCGAAATGGATTTTTCAAATGGTGTTAATGATGATTGAAAACCAAATAGATTTTAGTCCGGGTTCATCGGCAAGAAAAATAATTTTAGAATTTCTAACACCCAGATGGGCTGTTTTCAGAAAATGGTTTCATGATAACATGACTAATGAATTGATACAATTTTTTAGAAATTACTTTTATCAAGATACTAGCAAGAAAAATAAGATTATAGCTTTTGTTCACTGGTTTATGTCTAAACATGTTTATAACTATGCTTCCGTGTTAGAAAGAGATTATATGCTCACGAATGGAAAGATAACTAAATCAGTCTTTCCACCCCAACAATCTTTTCATATGGGAGAAAGAGATAAAATTGTATATTTCACTGCTTTTTAAAAATTACTTGAAAACGATATTGCTTCCATTACAGTTAAAAACCTTAATACGATGCTCGCTAAGAATAATTATACTAATATGTATATTAGTATTCTAGGAGAACAAGTTGTTATGATACATGAAAAATTGGACAAGCTTATAGCTGAGGTCCAAAAGATTCAACAAAAGGATGATAAAGGTAAAGAGCAAATAGCTAATACCAGCATTCAACCTCCACCCGAGGTAAAGACTTTAAATTAAAAAGTTTTGAGGATTTGGAAAAACTTCTTACTAGGAAGTTTGGTGAATTTAGGGTTATTCCCTTAATGCTAGAGCATCAATCTGATAAAGGAAAAGGATTACAGGTAGAATATGAGATTAATAAAATCTCTGCAAAAATGCGCTCGTAAACCTAACCAAAGAATGTTTTATTATCCTAGACCAACCCCTCAAGATGTCCTAATAGAAGAACAAGACAATGACCACTACCATCAAGGATATAGTGGGTCAGATATCTATGAGTGGAATATAGATGGTCTTGCTGAAAGACAAATCTATACAAGAGTACATAGAATGCTTATGTAAAGCACTATCTGTAAGGTTAATAAAAATACAGATAGAGCAATAGCATAAATGATTATTGCCGGCTTTACTGGTCAACTTAAAGGTTGGTGGGATAATTATCTCACTCATGAACAGCGCCCACAAAATCATAAACGCAACCAAAGTTGAGGACGATAAGATTGTTCAAAACTCGGTTTATTCTTTAATTGTAAATATCATTGAACACTTTTCGGGAAGATGGTCCAATAATAGTGAGAACATTAGAACTATGCTTGAGAATTTGACGTGCAAAACCCTCACATCATTTAGATGGTACAAAGATGTTTTCTTATCCAGAGTGATGGAATTACCAGAGAGTAATAGTACTCATTGGAAGTCCAAATTTATAGATGGACTTCCTCCCTTATTTGCTGAAAGGATTAGAAAGGTCCTCAGAGGTACATGGATGAGTATTATGATACTTACTCATATGGTAAATTGATTAGTGTATGCACTCAAGAAGGCTTAGCTTTATGTAATGAAATAAAGCTAAACCAACATATAAAGAAAGATCGTCTCACTGAGAGACAACAACTGGACGAATTTTGTGAACAGTTTGCTATAGATATGCCTTCTAATGGAAAGAGATCCCATAAGAAAAAGGATTTCAAAAGAATCAAAAGTTCGTCGGAAAAACGGCGTGAAAGGACCCAAAGGAGAAATGCTTTTCATAAAGCCAAGAAGAGTTTTGTTAAATCAAAAAACCCTCAGACTTGTTATAAATGTGGAAGATTAGGACACTACGCCAAGGATTGTATGATCAAGAATAAAATTAGAGAACTTGACTAAGATGATAATATCAAAGATTCTTTATATAAGATTCTTTTAAATTCCTCTCCATAAATATCTGACACTGAGGAAGATGGATCATCAACAAGTAAATACCTCAGGGTTCTTCATGAAGAAAGTTATAATTCATCCTCTGAAGAAGAGCCAGAGAAATATGATAAGGGACATTGCTCAAATCATTGTGTAATATGGATGATGACCTTTTTAACATTTATTCTCATTTTAGCGATTTAAAGATCAATGTGTTGTCAAATGATAACATACTTGATCTTTTAAGGGTTATTAAAGACCCTGAATTAAGGTCCCAGCATATTGACAAACTTCCTTCTAGTTTAGAGGAAGAAACAGAGGTGGAACAAATCCCATCTCAAAAAGGACCTTACACTATGTCTGAAACCAGAAAGATGGTGAAAAGCAAATCCCGGCCTGAAAGAGTAGACACTATTCGAGATTTAAGTACTGAGATTAATTATCTCAAGAAAGAAATCTCGGAATTAAAGGCTTCAAATATAGCCTTAGATGAAAGAATTTTCAGATTGGAAAATTCTAGGATAATTGATAATCATGGTATTAAGATTGCTGAGTTGAATACAACTGCCATTTCTTCTGAAGAAGGTACAGTTAATAAGTTTCTTGGAGCCATAGATTTTTCTAAAGTGAATTTCTAGAAAACTGCAGTATTTTATCACCCAATTTTTTTTAAATAAAAATAACTCTTTTAATAGACTACAAATTTAAAGAAAGAGTTTGTTGCTTTATTTGTGTGTGGAGCAGATTTAAATTGTATAAAAGAAGGAGTAATACCCTCCAGATATTTTCATAAAACCACTCATCGTTTAAAAAATGCTAGTGTCAATTCAATGGGTGTTTCATATAAATTACCTAACGCTTACATTTGCCAACAGGATATCTGTATTCCGGAAAGTTTTGTTTTGGTCAAAGATATCGACAATGATGTAATACTGGGTGTCCCATTTTTATTAAATTATTGCCTTTTTTATATTGGGATACAAAAACTTTACTGGTACTTACGAAGGTAAGAACACCACCTTAGAGTTTATAACACAGCCAGTCCAAATATTTTTGAATGAAATCATTTCTGAAAATTTCTTCAAAAGCCAATCAAATTACATTTCTAAAAAAAGGAAATTTGCTCCACTACTATTGAACATGATTTAAGAAAATACGAAATTAGCAGAAAAAATTACTTCTCTTAAAATCAATTTTTTACTTCTATTTGTGATGGTCATCAGAATCAATTTTGGAGTAGGAAAAAGCATATTATAAGTCTTCCTTATGAAGAAGAGTTCTTCGAGGATCATATCCCTACCAAGGCTCGTCCTTGCCAGATGAGTTCTGAATATTTGGAATTATGCAAGAAGGAGATTGGATCCTTACAACATAAGGTTTGATAAGACCCTCAAAATCAAAATGGTCATGTACTGTTTTTTATGTCAATAAGCATGTTGAACAGGAACTGGAGTTCCTAGATAATTCATAAACTGCAAACCTTTAAATAAGGTTTTAAAATGGTTCAGGTATCCAATCCCGAATAAAAACGATTTATTAGATAGGTTACATGATCCCATCATATTTTCAAAATTTGATTTAAAATTAGGTTAGTGGAAAATTCAGATATCTGAATTGGATAAGTATAAAACTGTTTTTAATTTACTAATGGGCCAATATGAATGGAATCTTGTGCCTTTTGGATTGAAGAATGCACCTTCCGAATTTCAAAAAATTATGATTGATATTTTCTTTCTTTATACAGAATTAATTGTTTATATTGATGATATTCAAGTATTTTCAAAAAATATAGAATCTCATTTTAAAAATTTAGACTTATTTGGAAAAATTATTAGCCAAAATGGTTTAGTCGTATCAAAACCAAAAATGATTATTTTTCAAACTTTTGTTAGTTTTTTGGGTCATAACGTTGAAAATGGTAGAATGATTCCTGTTAATAGAAGTATTGAATATGCTTCTTAATTTCCTGATATAATCACTGATAGAACTCAACTTCAGCGATTCCTGGGAAGCCTAAATTATATTTCTCATTCTATATAGGATCTTGCAGAAGATACTGCTCTCCTTTACGATAGACTAAAGAAGAATCCTAAAGCTTGGACTGATAGCCATACTGAATCAGTCAAAAGGATTAAATAGAAGGTTCATTACCTTCCATGTTTAAGTCTAGCCAATCCCACTTAGGACAAAATTATGGAAACTGACGCCTCTGATATTGGCTATGGTGGAATATTAAAGCAGTGTTCTCCATTGGACAAACAAGAATACCTTGTCCAATTTTATTCAGGAATATGGAATAATTCCCAGAAAAATTATGCGACTGTAGCCAAAGAAATTCTTGCTATAGTTAAATGTGTTATGATATTTCAAACAGATCTTTGTAATAAGAAATCCTGATTAAAACTAATTGCCAAGCTACAAAGTTTATCCTTAATACAGACTTCAAACGTGATGTTTCTAAACAGATGTTTGCACGGTGGCAAGCTCTACTAGCCCTTTTAGATTTTACAATTATATACAAAAAAAGGGTCTCGTAAAACCCTGCCTTATTTTCTTACAAGAGAATATCTGAACTCATAAGTTCTCTTTTCAATATACTCTAATCTTGAACTATTACATGATATTTTCGATGAAGAAACATTAATCACTATTTTGAAAGTGGTTGAATTATGCAGAGACTTAAAAAGTCTTACAATTGATAAAATTATATATGATATTGTAGAAGAACAATTTTCCACTCATGATGATGAATCTAATAGTAATTTTATTGATAATGTGTTTCTTAAATAACATTTTGGTTTTACAGAGTATGAGACCTACATACAAGCCTCCTTTGGGTCGAGGAAGAGGAAGAGCTTCTACTAATAGTAGAGAGAATAATACTCTAGCTCAAATGGGAAATCAAAGACTAATAGCTGCTAATATAGCAGGAGGTAATATCGATCACCCTTTGTACAAGGAATTTTTGGATTTCATACAATCCAAAAAGAATGAAGATACTTAATCTAGCACACCATCTTATTCCTTAGGTATAACAGAGGACAGTAATGAAAATCTTGAGGTTTATAACCAAAAAGAAACAAAAGAGTTAATAATTCTATTCGAACAATCCGACCTTAAATGGAAAGATAACCCCTGGCAACTGGTGATCAAGGTATTTTGATACAGCGTCATACGCTACTCCTGCTTTTAAATACAGGATACATTATGAGATGATACTCTTAACAACAGGATCAGATGAAATTCAGAACTTTTATCCTGGAAATAAAGGAAAAATTTATAATTTTTCAAAGATCATTATCAAAAAGGTTATACCTTCAGATGAATGGGGAATAAGCACTCTAAAGGATCGAGAATACACTCATCCTGATAAAAAAGTCTCGGTTAAATTCAATTATAGGGACTATATAGAAAGTTTTAATAAAACATTTCTCTATGAGAATCCTAATAGGAAACACTCATGGTTTATTAAACTTTGTTACAATATGGACAATCAACATATTCCAAATTGGTTTTTTAAATGGTGGAAACTATATGGTCCATCATTGGAAATACTCCCTCGCTTATTTATAATTTTATATACTCAGTGGGTAGACATATCTCCCAAAATTATTTCATTACGAAAAGATAATATCTTTTATGATGGTATTGCACCAATGTATTATTTCATAGAATTTTCAATTCCATGGATAATGAAATGGAATGTCCAAACTGGTTATACCAATGAAGGTGTACCTTGACTTTATAGAATTTTTGATAACAAATTTTGGACAAAATTACTCCAAAAAGACATCCAAGGCAAACTATTTGCTGACGAATTAATTCAACAGGTTCAAACCAAGATAGAAAAATATGTGAAATTAGACAAAACAAATGCTGCAAAGGACAAAATAATCCCATTTGAGGTGATTACTAAAATTCTTCAAATGAAGAAAGGAGCCATATCCAAGAAAGAAATCCTCGCTTCATATTTTGAGGAAAAAAAGAAAGACTTGGCAAAAAATTTCGGAACAGAAGTCAGTGATGATATATCAATGGCCTCTATAGGTAACACTTCCGATGAAGACATATGTGAAGCAGGGGAAGTACAAAGCACCCCGGGAACGGAAATTAATATTGAAGAGATAGAGGATTTCCTTGCAAAATAGAAGGAAAATGCCGAAGAATCTTCGGAGAAAAAGGCAAAAAAGGAAATGGAAAAGCTTAAATTATTGAAGGCCCCATAGGACAATCATAGGGGTAATAAGTTAAAAGACTTTAATAAAGAGACGGACCCCTCTATTATGAGGAATCTACTTTTATAAAGTATATTGTCCGTTTGTAATAATTTTCTTTGTAGGCTACTATACTAAATTATTTTGTCGGCCAATTTTATTTGCTTAGTTGTGAATCGATCCGTTATATAAGGATCAACTTAGTTTAGGAGAAGGCAGGCATTAGGCAACACTCGGAATATCTCTATAGCCTTCCCTATCCTTTTAAAAAATCCCCTTTGTAATTTGGTAGTATTTTGAATTCAGGAATAAAAATAAAAAGGGTCATTTGGCCACAAATAAGCCGGTCTCTGGTACTATTCTACTCTCTCTCTCTCTCTCTCTCATTCTCTCTCTCTCTCTCTATCTCTATCTCTCTCTCTCTCTCTTTCTCTCTCTCTCTCTCTCTCTCTCTTTATAGTATTTGTAGTACTGTTAGCCTAAATGATAGGCTAAACAAGTAACTGTTAAGCTTAGTATTCAAAGGTTATTTACAAAGCATGCTTTGTTTCTCAAAATGAATTGTATCACCCCGATAAGGTTTTAGGTTAAGAACTATATAGAACAGACAGTTACTAACCTCGACAGTAAATCTTGGTTAGGATATCCTAACCGGTGGTGCTCGTATACTCATTTGGGCAGGTGGCCGTTTTGAAGAGTTGTGAGGAGCAGCGTGGTTTAAGATTTATTCAAAGGTTGGTAATCTGTCTCGAATAGAGTTCTTGTAATTCTTCCAGAACCTCATTCGGAATCGCCCAATTGTTGTCTCTCATTGAGACGATGTTTCTTTATTTTTTGGTTTCGCTTTATTTCATTATATAAAGCTAAGCCTTCTTGAGTGCATACGCTAATCAATTTACCATATGAGTAAGTATCATAATTAATATTCATCCCTATACCTCTAAGGACCTTTCTAATCCTTTCAGCAAATAAGGGAGGGAGTCCATTTTTACATTTGGACTTTCAATGAGTACTATTAATCTATTGTAATTCCATCACTATGGATAAGAAAACATCTTTGTACCATTTAAATGATGTGAGGGTTTTGCACCTCAAATTATGAAGCATAGTTTTAATGGTCTCACTATTATCAGACCATCTTCCAAAAAAGTTTTCGATGATATTTAGAATTAAAGAATAAGTCGAGTTTTGAACAATCTTATAGGCGTAAACTTTTGTTGCGTTCATGATTTGGTGGCTCTGTTCATGAGTGAGATAATTATCCCACCAACATTTAAGTTGACCCGTAAAACTGGCAATAATCATTTCTTCTATTGCTCTATCTACATTTTTAATAACCTTACAGATAGTGTTGTACATAAGCATTCTATGCCCTGTTGTATAGTATTGTCGTTCTGCAACACCATCAATATTCCACTCATAGATATCCGACCCACTATATCCTTGATGGTAGTGGTCATCGTCCTGTTCTTCTATTAGGACATCTTGAGGGGTTGGTCTAGGATAATAAAACATTCTTTGGTAAGTTTACAAGCATATTTTTCAGAGATTTTATTAATCTCATCTTCTACCTGTAATATTTTTCCTTTATAAGAACTATGCTCTAGCGTTAAGGGACTAGCCCTAAATTTGCCAAACTTCCTAGTAAGAAGTTCTTCCAAATCGTGAAAACTTTTTAATTTAATGTCTTTTACCTCAGGTGGAGGTTGGATGCTGGTAGTAGATATTTGCTCTTTGCCTTTATCATCCTTCTATTGAATCTTTTGGACCTCAGCTATAAGCTTGTCCAATTTTTCATGTATCGTAATAACTTGTTCTCCCAGAATACTAATATACATATTACTATAATTATTCTGAGTGAGCATCGTATTCAAGTTTTTAGCTGTAATGGAAGCCACATAGTTTTCAAGTAATTTTGAAAAAGTAGTGAAATATACAATTTTATCTCTTTCTCCCATCTGAAGAGATTGTTGGGGTGGAAAGACTGATTTACTTATCTTTCCATTCGTGAGCATACAATCTCTTTCTAACACGGAAATATAGTTATAAACATGTTTAGACATAAACCAGGGAACAAAAGCTATAATCTTATTTTTCTTGCTAATATATTGATAAAAGTCATTTCTAAAAAAATGTATCAATTCATTAGTCATGTTTTCATGAAAGCATTTTCTGAAAACAGCCCATCTGGTTGTTAGAAATTCTTCTAAAATCATTTTTCTTGCCGGCGAACCCGGACTAAAATCTATTTGGTTTTCAATCATCATTAACACCATTTGAAAAATCTATTTCGGATGCAGTGGGTTCAAGATTCGAATTAATCTTCGCTATGTTGTCACTATTAATGCTGATATTATTAATCCTATTATTTTCTCTAATTTGGGATGTCGAAGCTCTAGATGGAAAGTCTACCACATAATCAATCGGAGAGATATATGAAGAGTTTGATATGGTTAACTTAGATGATAAACTAGTATTATCAGTTTGGATAGGTTCATTAAACCTAATTTTAATCGTGCCATCCGAGGTTTGTTCTATTTCTGTAACCTCAGTACTACCATTGTTTCGAGGAGAAACTTCTTCCTCTATGACCAATTCCTTGGGAAAATCAATTTCATCCCACATGATAGGTCTTCTGGTAGTTACTTTGGATTTTCCAAAGTTTGTTTCTATAAGAATTGTTTCATTTTTGAAATCCATAACTTTACACATAGGATTCAAAGTAAATAAAGGTTTGAAATAAATTCTATAACAGATACATATAACTTTTGTACCAGGCAAATAATCATAACCATGTAAATTAATGCTTAGTGTTAAAGCATTTAAAGAATTCTCATAACTAAGAGAAATCTGCAAATTAAGATAAGCATTGAAATAAACAGGGCCATAAGCCAAACTAGTTTGCACAGCCCCTATATGAGACTTTTTCCAGTTCTGATTTCTGCCATCTCTTAAAGTAAATGGCTAAAAAGCAACTTGTATTAAATCTACGTGTATAAATCTATGAGAATCCCTATATGCGGCTAAATCATTTCAGATAATAATCTGAATGTGGCATGGTCATTATCTATAGTAATAATTTTTTAAGTAGTTTTAACTACTTGTTTTAAACCTATTTTTACAAAGGTTCCCAACTGGTATATTACATTAGGTTTGACTAATGGTATAGTCCACTTATTAAGAATATCTAATTGTTGTGGCAATTCATATTCTTCTTTCCTACTGTTTTTAGTAGTAGATTTCTTTCTAATCATATTGATTAGATGAATAGTGTTAAACTTAGTTTCTCAAGTTTTTACCTAAAATGGCTCTGATACAAAATGAGACCGGATCGCTTCCGAATGAGGTTCAGAAATAATTACAAGAACAGTATTCGAGACAGATTACCAAACTTTAAATAAATCCTAAACCACGATGCTCCTCACAACTCTTCAACACGGCCACCTGCCTAAACGAGTTTACGAGCACCACCGGTTAGGATATCCTAACCAAGATTTATTGTCGAGGTTAGTAACTGTCTATTTTATATAGTTCTTAACCTAACACTTTATCGGGGTGATATAGTTCATTTTGAGAAACAAAGCATGCTTTGTAAATAACCTTTGAATACTAAGCTTAACACTTACTCTTTTAGTCTATTATTTAGGCTAACAGTACCACAAATATTATAAAGAGAGAGAGAGAGAGAGAGAGAGAGAGAGAGAGAGAGAGAGAGAGAGAGAGTAGAACAGTACCAGAGATTGGTTTATTTGTGGCCAAATGTCCTTTTTGATTTTTATTGCTGAATTAGAAAATACTACCAAATTACAAAGGGGATTTTTTAAAAGGATAGAGAAGGCTAGAGAGATATTTCGAGTGTTGGCTAATGCCTGCCTTCTCCTGAACTATGAGGATACTTTTATAATGGATCGATTTACTACCAAACAAATAAAATTGGCCGAAAAAATAATTTACAATAGTAGCGTACAAAGAAAATTTTTACAAACTGACGATCTACTTTATAAAAGTAGATTCCTTATAATGGAGGGGTCCATATCTTATTAAAGTCTTTCACTTATTACTCCTATGATTGTCCTATGGGGTCTTCAATAATATAATCTTTGCCCTTTCCCTTTTTGTGTTTTTTCACCGAGGATTCTTTGGCATTTTCCTTCAATTTTGCAAGGAAATCTTCGATCTCTTCAATATTAACTTCCGTTTCGGAGGTACTTTGAGCTTCCCCTGCTGCACATACTTCTTCATCGGAAGTGTTTCCTATAGAGGCCATTGATATATCATCACTGACTTCTGTTCCAAAATTTTTTGCCAAATATTTCTTTATTTCCTCAAAATATGAAGCGATCATTTCTTTCTTCGATATGGCTCCTTTATTCATTTGAAGACTTTTAGTAATTACCTCAAATGGGCTTATTTTGACCATTGCATCATCTACTTTGTCAAATTTCACATATGTGTCTATCTTGGTTTGAATCTGTTAAATAAATTTGTAACCAAATAGTTTGCCTTAGGTGTCTTTTTGGAGTAATTTTGTCCAAAATTTGTAATAAAAATTCTATAAAGGCAAGGTATTCCTTCATTGGTATAACCAGTTTGGACATCCCATTTCATTATGCATGGAACTGAAAATTCTATGAAAAAATACTTTGATGTAATACCATCATAAAAGATATTATATTTTTGTAATGAAATAATTTTGGAAGATATGTCCACCCATTGAGTATATAAACTCTTAAATAAAGGAGGGAGTATTTCCAATGATGGACCATATAGTTTCAACTATATAAAAAACCAATTTGGAATATGTTGACTGTCCATATTGGAGCATAGTTTAATAAACGATGAGTGTTTCATATTAGGATTTTCATAGAAAAAAGTTTTATTAGAACTTTCTATATAGTCCCATTAATTGAATTTAACTGAGGATTTTTGAGCAGGATGAGCGTATTCTCGATCCTTTAGAGTACTCATTCCCCATTCATCTGAAGGTATAACCTTCTTGATAATGATCTTTGAAAAATTATAAGTTTTCCTTGTATTTCCAGGAGAGAAGTGCTGAATTTCAGCTGATCCTATTGTTGAGAGTATCATCTCATAATGTATCATGTATTTATAAGAAGGAGTAGTGTATGAAGTTGTATCAAAATACCTGGTCATCAGGTGCCAGGGGTTATCCTTCCATATATGGTCGGATTGTTCCAAGAGAATTATTAACTTTTTGTTTCTTTTTGGTTATATACCTCAAGATTTTCATTACTGTCCTCTGTTATAACGGAGGAATAAGTTGGTGTGCTGGATGAAGTATCTTCATTCTTTTTGGATTGTATGAATTCCAAAATTCCCTTGTACAAAGGGTGATCGGTATTACCTCCTGCTATATTACCAGCTATTAGTCTTTGATTTCCCATTTGAGCTAGAATATTATTCTCTCTTCTATTAGTAGAAACTCTTCCTCTTCCTCGACCCCGAGGAGGCTTGTTTGTAGGTCTCATAATCTGTAAAACCAAAACATTAATTAAGAAATACACTTTGAATAAAATTACTGATAGATTCATCATCATGATTTGAAAATTGCTCTTCCGCAATATCACATATAATTTTATCAATTATAAGACTTTTTATGTCCCTGCATAATTCAATCACTTTCAAAATAGTGATTAATGTTTCTTCATCGAAAAATATCATGTAATAATTCATGATTAAAGTATATTGAAAAGAGAACTTATGAGTTCAAATATTCTCTTGAAAGAAAATCATGAAGGGTGTTATCAAACCCTTTTTCGTATATAATTTCAGAATCAAAAGGGGCTAGTAAAGCTTGCCACGGTGCAAACATCTGTTTAGAAACATCTCGCAATCAGTTTTAATCAGAAATTTTTTATTATAAAAATCTGTTTGAAATTTCATAAATTTGTTCTTTGGCTACAATCACAGAATTTTTTTGAGAATTATTCCATTTTCCTAAATAAAACTGGACAAGGTATCCTTGTTTATCTAATGAAGAACATTACTTTAGTATTCCTCCATAACCAATATCAGAGGCGTCAGTTTCCACAATTTTTTCCCAAGTGGGATTGGCTAGACTTAAACATGGAAGGTTATGAACCTTATGTTTAATCCTTTTGACTGATTCAGTATGGCTATTAGTCCAAGCTTTAGGATTATTCTTTAGTCTATCGTAAAGAAGAGCAGTATCTTGGGCAAGATCCTTTATAAAAGGAGAACTATAATTTAGGCTTCCCAGAAATCACTGAAGTTGGATTTTATCTGTGATTATATCGGGAAATTTAGAAGTAAATTCAGTACTTCGATTGATAGGAATGATTCTACCCTTTTCAACGTTATGACCCAAAAATCTAACAGAAGTTTTAAAAAACATCATTTTTGGTTTTGATATGACCAAACCATTTTGGATAATAATTTTTCTAAATAAATCTATATGTTTAAAATGAGATTCTATATTTTTTGAAAATACTAGAATATCATCAATATAAACAATTATAAAGCCTGTATATGGAAGGAAAATATCATTCAAAATCTTTTGAAATTGGAAGCTGCATTCTTTAATCCAAAAGGCATAACATACCATTCATATTGCCCCATTGGTACATTAAAAGAGGTTTTATACTTATCCGATTCAGATATCTAAATTTGCTAATAACCTAATTTTAAATCAAAATTTGAAAATATGATGGCATCATGTAACCTATCTAATAAATCTTTTTTTATTCGCGATTGGATACCTGATCACTTTTTAAAACCTTATTTAAAGGTTTGTAGTTTATGACTAATCTAGGAACTCCACGTTCCTGTTCAGCATGCTTATTGACATAAAAAGCAGTACATGACCATTTAAATTTTGAGGGTCTTATCAAACCCTTATGTTGTAAGATTCAATATCCTTCTTGCATAATTCCAAATATTTAGAATTCATCTGGCAAGGACGAGCCTTGGTAGGGATATGATCCTCAGAGAAGTCTTCTTCATATGGAAGACTTATGATATGCTTTTTCCTATTCCGAAATTTATTCGTATGATCACCACAAATAGAAGTGGAAAATTGATTTTAAGATAAGTAATTTTCTATACAAACTTCGGACTTTTTAAATCATGTTCAATAGTAATAGAACAAATTTCATTCTTTGAAAATGCAATTTGATTAGTTTTTAAAGAATTTTTTCCAGAAATAATTTCATTCAAAAATCTTTGGACTGGCTGTGTTATAAACTCAAAGGTGATGTTCTTACCTTCGTATGTACCAGTAAAGCATTATGTATCCCAATATAAAAAAGGGATTAATTTAATTAAAAATGGGACACCTAGTATTACATCCTTGTCGATATCTTTGACCAAAACAAAACTTTCTGGAATACAGATATCCTGTTAGCAAATGTAAGCCATAGGTAATTTATATGAAATACCCATTAAATTACCACTAGCATTTTTTAAACGATGAGTGGTTTTATGAAAATATTTGGAGGGTATTACTCCTTCTTTTATACAATTTAAATTGTCTCCACTGTTGAATAATGCAACAAACTCTTTTTTTAAATTGTAGTCTATTAAAAGAGTTATTTTTATTAAAAACATTTAGGTGATAAAATATTAGAGTTTTTCTAGAAATTCACTTTTAGAAAAATCTATGGCTCCAAGAAGCCTATTAGTTGTACCTTCTTCAGAAAAACTGGCAGTTGATTTAACTCAGTAATCTTAATATTAGGATAATCAATTATCCTAGAATTTTCCAATCTGAAAATTCTTTCATCTAAGTGTGATGACCCGACTCGTCGTTCTATGTGTTACAGCTCCGTCTCCCCCTTATTGTGTTGCTTCATGTTTCCAAATAAATTTTTAGAGTTGAACGGGCGTAATTGAATTGGTTTTGGTTGAAAATAAGGCATTTGGCCTCTTTGAAGAAAGCTTGTTTTGGAGAAGTCAACAGGAAGTTGACTTGTGAGTTAGAAGGCTTGAATGTGATTTTCGATGATTCAGTTAGCTTTGGGAGGTGATTTGTGACTTAGGAGAGCGATCGGAATTGAATTTGAGTTCCGGTATTTAATTAGGCTTGAATTGGCAAAGTTTGAATTTTGGCGAATTTCGGTTGATAGGTGAGATTTTGATCCGAGAGTCGGAATGCAGTTCCGAGAGTTGCAGTAGCTTTGTTATATTATTTCGGGTATGTCTGCAAATTTTCAGGTCATTCGGACGTATTTTGGTTGGGTTTTTGATTGTATGCGCATTTCGGAAGTTCTTAAGAATTTTAGGCTTGAAGTTGAGGAATTTGGTGACTTTTTATGTTACTGGTAGTGTTCTTATGGCTCGAGCAAGTTTGAATGAGGTATTTGGTCATAGTTGTGTTTTTGGTTTGGACTCCGGGGGCCTCGGGGTGATTTTGGATGGTTGAACGGAGGTTGTAGGAGTTTATGCATGTTTTTGTATTGCTGCTTCTGCTATTTTTGCGTCAGCGGAAGAGGAGTCGCCTAAGCGGTTCCGCGGACGCGGCTGAAGGACCGCATAAGTTGCTAAGGGAGAATGGCTGGGACCGCAGGAGCAGTTTGGAAACCGCAGAAGCGGTCAACGCGGAAGAGGTCAAGGACCGCAGAAGCGACCAATGGGATTTTAAGATGGACCGCAGAAGCGGTCAAATTGTTGCAAAAGCGGAGGTCGCAGGAGCGATCATTGGACCGCGTAAGCGGAAGGAGAGCTGGGCAGAAGGTTTTAAGTTATCATTTTTCATCCGCGACTTTAAGTCATCTTTCCACCATTGTTGAGGATTTTGAGAGCTTTTGGGAGCAAATGAAGAGGGTTTTGAAGGGAATCAAAGGAAGGTAAGTTCCTTGGCCTAATTATTCAAGTTTATGGAAGAATTAACATGGAACCTTGGTTGAATTCATTAAAAAAGGGCTAAAGTTAGGGCTTGAGTTTTGATATTTCAAATTGGAATTTGATAGGTCATTTGAGCTCGGATTTGGGAGTTCTTGGTATGTATGAACTCGTGGTGAGACGAAGATTTCGAAAATGTAAGTTTTGTAATTTTTTGAGAAGCGAGCTCGGGGCTCGGGTTTTACTAGTTTCAAGGTTCATGCTATAATTCAATTGTTTTCAATTAGGTATTGTCCCATTTGCATATTGTGATGTATTCGCTCTGTTTTTGGCTAAATTCAACGGGCGTGGAGGCCGATTTCAGGGGGCAAAGGCGTCGCGAGCTTTAGATTTCTGCCGGTTCGAGATGAGTAATATTTGGGGATGATATCCTAAGGTTTTGAAACCCAGGATTTGCACATCTTAGTGCTGTATTGAGGTGATTTGCACGCTGGAACTGAGCGTGGGGTGGAGCACTGTTGGGGATCGTGACTTGGTCCGGGGCGGTTGTTGGATTTTACCTCGTATTTGCAAACAATTTGTTGTTATCATCATAAATTGGGCTCAATGCTATACTTGGGGCTTATTGCCGATTGTTTGAACTCTTTGTGAGCTACCATCATTGTTTTCCTCACTGTTTAAAATATTATTTGAACTTAGCCCATGTGGTTTACACTGTTTCATGCACTCAATTATATTTTTACTCAAACTTGGAGTTTTAACTGATAATTGAATTAATATTTGAGCTGAGTATAATTGTTTTTCTGATGCACGAGGGTTTTTTGACTATTTGGACTGATTGAGGTTGAGGGCCATATGTGAGGACATGAAGATGATCTAACGAGGCTTCAGGCCTCGAGTGTTATATTTACATGTGCATATATATTGCATAGATCAGGTTGCACGCCGCAGCGGTGTGATATTGATATTGTGCTTGGGCTGTAGGAGCCCCTCCAGAGTCTGAACCCCCACAGTGAGCGTGCGTACCCAAATGGATTAGGCTACGCGCCGTAGCGGTCATATGCATTGCATTGCATTCATGCATTTGCTCCTGCTTGTACTACGTGGCATGACATTTAGCACTCATATATCATTGGCATACATACTGTTACTTGCCTTGCTGAGCAGATACCCTGGTGTTATATGTTGAGGAGTGCTGAGCCCGAGAGATTGATGTTGGATATTGCGAGTTGATATTGATCCCGGGGGAATGTTTCTGACTATTTCCTACTTGTTGAAATTATCTTTGGAATTTTTGAAAAAGCATATTTTTAAAAGAGATTTTTGAACTGAACTTGGGATTTTCTAAAGGGATTTTCAATGTATTTTGGTTTTCTCAAAAAAGGAGTGTTCTGCCTTTATAGCAGTTTGCTGTGCTCATACGTCTTTTCTTATCCCTCAGATATTATTCTCTTCTATTACCACTTAGTTGGAAGTACTCATTTTACTCCTTGCACCTTGCGTGCAGTTGCAGGTATTGTTCACCCGATAGCGGGTTATTAGCAGGATCGAAGGCCATATTCTGGTAATTGAGCAAGGTGACCGCTAGTGTTCGTGGCGTCGCACTCCATCTTTGTATTCCGATTTTATCTTGTATATATATATATATATATATATATATATATATATATATATATATATATATATACATTTTTGGACCAGTAGTAGTGTCCCTACTCATTATATGCTCGTGACTTGTGACACCCCGGTCGGGGTGTATTGATTTTCACATTAATTAATGTCGTAAATCTAGATTTGATGTGCAATGTAACTGTTTAACTGCTTAAAGCGGAATTTTGAGTTGTTGGCTGGCCTTGTCTTCATGAGAGGAGCCATCACGACCGGGTATGGAATTTGGGTCGTGACAAGTTTGTATCAGAGCCTAGGTTACTAGGTCTCACAAGTCATGAACAGGGTTAGTAGAGTCATGCGGATCGGTACAGAGACGTTTGTATTTATCCTCGAGAGGCTGCTGAACCTTTAAGAAAACTTCCTATTCTTGGAATTCTTATCGTGCGTACTTGATTTAGCTTGAGATATAATTCTTGAAATTCCTTCCACACATCTGTATGGACACATGAGCACTCAGTAGTATATGTGCCTTGATGGCTTGTGATTCCCCGATCGAGGGGCGAGAGGTAATCTCCTTAAGTTCATGTTGGGACAGTATGGAAGACTCGAGGCCAGATAATTGCCTATGGATTGAGCACCGAGGTGGTGATTTTGTGAGCAAGTGTTTTGAAATCATATGTTCAGTGTTGTTCTTATTAGCCGGAATGGCGACCGTATATCCATGTGATGAGCATGTTAGTACCGCAAGGTGTATCTTTATAATGTTGGTAGTGGCGAAGGAGTCTGCTGGATAATAGATGAGTTGTTAAGTGATTGTTTCCTATTGCGATCTATTGTGTATCCCCAAGTTACGGGCGCGTAAAGAATATTTTCATGTCTCTCAGTTGGAAAGTAAAGTGCATTTCATGTGGTGGTATGAGTTCAGATTCGGAAACACTAATTGATTGTGTAACGTATATGATGGTGGAAGGTATATGAAAATATTGAAATGAGCCGAAGCAGGTGGGTTATCTCCTGCGGAAGGTTTTGAGCGATATGATTCTTATGTGTATACGGTATGAAGGGATGCTTAAGAAAGTGGACTCAGCTGATGTGGAAATGAATGCGAGGTTTGTAAAAAGTATTAGTGCTTGATGATCTATGTATTCACAAACTCGTAAATGATTTGAGTTTGATCTCATTGTGGCATCATAAGAGTATAAGTGTTATGAGTTGTTGAGAATGCCTTAATATATGGCTTCGCGCCAAGTTGGGAGGTTGTTATGGATTAGCTGATTGCACTGTTGTATGTTATGATTGAAACTGTTTCAAGGTATGTTGCCGGATCAGGTCTGGTCATAGAAATTGAGCCGAGAATGGCACGTGTGAAGGAAAATTTTGATAAAGGACATATGGTGCTTCGTAGATGTGAAGAAATACTAGGATGTTTTGAATTGCTATTGATAAAGAATGCTCACTGTATAGGGAAGAAAGATGGTTGTTTATATCTGTATGATACCATGTTCTGCGGTGTCAGAATACTAATAAGGCACGAGTGGTTGTGTCCGTTAAGACAGGTGAATTTAGTTGTTTAAGAGTGAATGACTCTCGAGATTGGTTTTATTGTGTTCTAGATTTTTGCATGTATCAATCAGATGTCTGAAGGTTGTGTATGTGGCTAGGGACTGTGTTTTCACTATAAGAGATCAATACTAGTGGTATGTTATGTTAATTATCAGATTCTTTGTATCAATATCTGGGAGGTAATGGTAAACGGATTCAGAATCGCAGGGAAATTTTTCAAGGTAATGCATTTTGGAATGTGGTGCTTCTAGGAAGCGTTCGAGGGGGTATTCAGTGACCTATGGGTCTTAGATAGCGTGGTCTTATGTGCGAGTCTCGTGTGGTAACCTGAGGTGAGGTATTATGGTGCTACAGCAAGGGAGAATATCAAATTAATGATGAATTGGGAAGGAAATTAGATAAATGGAATAGCTTGATGATAAACCGAATCGGTATGGTAAGAGTATAATTAAATCTTGTATGTGTTTGAGGCAATGAGCCTTATAGGAATTGTGCAGCGAGCTCTTGCAAGCTGGTAGTTGCTTAGCTTGGTTTGGGTAGAAGGATTCAGTCCTGACAGATTAGTTTGTGCAATGGAATTGGGAGGAAGAGTTTTCGATGTGTTTGACCGTGATTTGAAAGTGAGTATGTTTCCAATGGGCATGCGAAGCATGGCGTGTTTAATAATTTTCTCCTACATGGGATCTTGAAAGTTCTTGATTTGTTGAGATGTCTGCGGCACGTGAGAGAGACAGAAGTCCTCGTATTATCCTAGTGTGGTATTGTCTATGTGATATGATATGGAGGACTGAGATTTATGTGTGCTAGGTTTTGTTTCAGTTCATAAAGGGAAATCATTAAATTCTTGAGTATCACGGAAAACAACAAGTGAGTGAAGAATCAATCTTCAGATGATTAAGGTGATGTAAATTGATGATACGTCATTAATATTGCAACATTTTCTTGTTGGATCGACTGCGCATATTAGGGTTTGTTGATGGCGCAGGGAACTTTGAATATCATTTGTGCTGTGAATTGATACTTGATGTGTGTTATGTATTCGTACGGCGAAGTATGGGATCAGGCCCATTGATTCATGCGTTATATGTGTTGGAGACTAGAAGTTCTCGTGATCCGACCATGCGGTGGTTGTGGGTCGTGTGTATCAACATCGTCTAGCAGTTGTTGAAACCTGGAGGTCCGAGTGGATTTTTCTTTGCGGGGGTATGTTGAATTTGGGTTGTGATATTCGATGGCAGACTGGTTGTTCCAGGGTAGGATTTTCTAGACTAATGTGTTATGGGCTATGTCAGAAAAGGCCACAGGCTGCATGGCAAGGCATCATATTATGTCCTAGCAGGGTAGCTTGTATTCCAGAGACCAGCGGACAGTTGGCAAGCATTGCTTTCTTTATTTGGCATTCATGGCGGATGTCAGTGCAGAGGTTTCTAACATTCGTTAAGTTCCAGTATTGAGGGACTTTTCGGATGTGTTTCTTGTGGCTGGGCATGAGGCCATATGTGTTTACTGTAATGAGAAAATTTGACTCGATGTGCATCCCCTTTTGTGAGATATATGTGCGGATCGGGTGGCACGCCGCCACGTGTATGGTATCTGGATCGGGAGGCACGCCGCCACGGGTATGGTATCTGGATCGGGTGGCACGCCGCCACGGGTATGGTATCTGGATCGGGTGTCACGCCACCACGGGTATGTTATCTGGACCGGGTTGCACGCCGCAACAGTGTTATGTGAAGAATAGTTTTCCTACATGTTACTTTGTATGCCTTGTTTCCTGGTTTATGAGGAAAATCCGTATTGGGTGTTGCTCAGCGAATAGCGCATTGGTTGTGTCCTTTCAGGATTGAACAGTGTATAATACTTGCTTCACTGTGGGTGTGATGGATTGCTTGGATTCAGACCTCAATCTGTGTATGGTTGTCTTTGTTGCGCATGATGACTTGAGGTGCTTCATGGGTTATAGTGTTGGATAGAATCGCGCGTTGTGGCAAGGCCACGTGATGTTATGACCTTTCGAGGAGGATTCAGGTACTCTATTTCCATGATGTGAGATGGGATCTTAGTTATGTGTTGTGATCGTACGGAGGAATTTGAATTATAGCTCTTTCGTTTCAGTCGGTTGTCGTGGTTTGAGTGTGTTCAGATCGTTTCTTATAGGTACCTGTGCTGAGCACGTCGTGGCTTAGGCCGGTGTTATGGTGTCATATCACCAGAGTGGCGTGTAGTAGTTGAGATGATCGTTCGAGTCATTAATGTGTACGAACATATTTGATTTCAGCTTGTTAGAAAGGTAATATCGAGGTTAGGCTCCGAAATCGGTTGTAGTATCAGTCAGAAGGGGAATGGACTCATGAATTGGTGATCTGAGAGATGGGTCAGTTAATCGCGTTTTTCATTTGCCGTTGGCGGTATATAAAGGTGTTCGGATAAGACTTTGGCCAATATAAGGATTTTTTCTATCAGTATTTTGTTATTGTGGGCAATTGTTGTAAGTAGAGGCTGTCGTTCTGAGTGTTGGAATGTGTGGTATATTATATTGTATGAATTCACCTGAGGTTCCAGGTGTGGGTTATTACAGCTGGTTTGGGTTAATTCGGAGTATAAAGGTGAGGTTCTGATGTTGTGTATGATATCGGGAAGTGCCGTGTGGTTCTACGGTTTCTGGGCCTGATGGACTGTGAAATTACGGCTTTGTTGTGTTATCTGACCTATGTGAGATACGGTGACGTGGGATCACCCCGAGTATATGCTTGGCAAGATCATTCAGCTATTGGGTTGCTATTAGTGCAACTCTGGGTACGCTCGAGGATGAGCGTTTCTTTAAGTTGGGGAGGATGTGATGACCCGACCCGTTGTCCTATGTGTTACTGCTGCGCTTCCCCCTTATTATGTTGCTTCATGTTTCAATATCAATATTAGATTTGATCGGGCGTAATTGAATTGATTTTGGTTGAAAATAAGGCATTTCTCCTCTTAGAAGGAAGCTTGTTTTAGAGAAGTCAACCGGAAGTTGACTGGTGAGTTAGAAGGCTCGGATGTGATTTTCGATTATTCGACTAGCTTCAGTAGGTGATTTGTGACTTAGGTGAGCGATCGGAATTGAATTTGAGGTCCGGTATAGAATTAGGCTTGAATTGGCGAAGTTTGAATTTTGGCGGATTCTGGTTGAGAGGTGAGATTTTGATTTGAGGCACGGAATGGAGTTCTGAGAGTTGCAGTAGCTTCGTTAGGTGATTTTAGGCATGTCTGCAAATTTCAAGTTATTCGGACGTCGTTTGGTTGGGTTTTGATTGTATGCGCATTTCGGAAGTTCTTATGAAATTTAGGCTTGGATTTGAGGATTTTTGTGATTTTTAATGTTAATGATAGTGTTTTTATGGCTCGAGCAAGTTTGAATGAGGTATTTGGTCATAGTTATGTTTTTGGTTTGGACCCCGGGGTCTCGGGGTGATTTCAGATGGTTGAACAGAGGTTGTAGGAGTTTATGCATGTTTTTCTATTGCTGCTTCTGCTATTTTCGCGTCAGCTGAAGAGTAGTAGCCTAAGCGGTTCCGCGGACGCGGCTGAAGGACCGCATATGCTGCCAAGGGAGAATGACTGGGACCGTAGGAGCGGTTTGGAAACCGCGGAAGCGGTCAAGGACCGCGCAAGCGGTCGATGGGATTTAAGCTGGACCGCAGAAGCAGTCAAATTGTCGCAAAAGCGGAGGTCGTAGGAGCGGTCAATGGACCGTGTAAGCGGAAGTCGAGCTGGGTAGAAGGGTTTAAGTTATCATTTTTCATCCGCAAGTTTAAGTCATCTTTCCACCATTGTTGAGAATTTTGAGAGCTTTTGGGAGCAAATGAAGAGGGTTTCGAAGGGAATCAAAGGAATGGAAGTACCTTGGCCTAATTATTCAAGTTTATGGAAGAATTAACATGGAACCTTGGTTGAATTCATTAAAAAGGGGCTAAAGTTAGGGCTTGAGTTTTGATATTTCAAATAAGAATTTGATAGGTCATTTCATCTTGGATTTGGGAGTTCTTAGTATGTATGAACTCGTGGTGAGACGAGGATTTCGGAAATGTATGTTTTGTAATTTTTTGAGAAGCGAGCCCGGGGCGCGGGTTTTACTAGTTTCGAGGTTCTTACTATAATTCGATTGTTTTCAATTGCGTATTGTCCCATTTGCATATTGTGATGTATTCGCTCTTTTTGTGGCTCGATTCGACGCGCGTGGAGGCTGATTTGAGGGGAAAAGGCGTCGCGAGCTTTAGATTTTAGCCGGTTCGAGATGAGTAATATTTGGGAATGATATCCTGACGGTTTGAAACCCCGGATTTGGACATCTTAGTGATGTATTAAGGTGGCTTGCACGCTGACCTGAGCGTGGGGTAGAGCACCGTTGGGGATTGTGAGTTGGTCAGGGCTGGTTGTTGGTTTTTACGACGTATTTGCAAACAATTTGTTGTTATCATCATAAATTAGGCTCAATGCCATACTTGGGGCTTATTGCCGATTGTTTGAACTCTTTGTGAGCTATCATCACTGTTTTCCTCACTATTTGAAATATTATTTGAACTTAGTCCATGTGGTTTATACTGTTTCATGAACTCAATTATATTTTTACTCAAACTTGGAGTTTTAACTGATAATTGAACTATTATTTGAGCTGAGTATAATTGTTTTACTGATGCCCTAGGGGTTTTGACTATTTTGGGCTGCTTGAGGTTGAGGGCCATATGTGGGGACATGAAGATGATGTAAGGAGGCTTCAGGCCTCGAGTATTATGTTTACATATGCATAAATATTGCATGGATCTGGCTGCACGCCGCAGTGGTGTGATATTGATATTGCGTTTGGGCTGTAGGAGCCCCTCCAGAGTTTGAACCCCCACAGTAAGCACGGGTACCCAAATGGATCGGGCTACGCGCCGTAGCGGTCATATGCATTGCATTCCATTCATGCATTTACTCTTGCTTGTACTACGTGGCATGACATTTAGCACTCATATATCATTGGCATACATACTGTTACTTGCCTTGCTGACCAGATACCCTAGTGTTATATGTTGAGGAGTGCTGAGCTCGAGAGGCTAATGTTGGATATTGTGAGTTGATATTGAGCCCGAGGGGCAGGTTTCTGACATTTTCCTACTTGTTGAAATTACCTTTGGAATTGTTGAAAAAGCATATTTTTAAATGAGATTTTTGAACTGAACTTGGGATTTTCTAAAGGGATTTTCACTGTATTTCGGTTTTCTCAAAAAAGGGGTGTTCTGCCTTTATAGCAGTTTGGTGTGCTCATATGTGTTTTCTTATCGCTCAGATATTATTCTCTCTTATTACCAGTGAGTTGGAAGTACTCATTTTACTCCCTGCACCTTGCGTGTAGTTGCATGTATTGTTCACCCGATAGCGGGTTATTAGTAAGATCGAAGGACATATTATGGTAGTTGAGCAAGGTGACCGCCAACGTTCGCGGCACCACACTCCATCTTTGTATTCTGATTTTATCTTGTATGTATATATATATATATATATATATATATATATATATATATATATATATATATATATATAATATATATATATATATATATATACATTGTTGGACCAGTAGTAGTGTCCCTACTCATTAGATGCTCGTGACTTGTGACACCCTGGTCGGGCTGTATTGATTTTCATAATGATTAATGTCGTAAATCTAGATTTGATATGTTATATAACTTCTTAACTGCTTAAAGAGGATTTTTAGGTTGTTGGCTAGCCTTGGCTTCACGAGAGGCGCCATCACGACCGAGTATGGAATTTGGGTCGTGACACTAAGGCTATATTTGAAGCCTTTAATTCCGAGATTTCTTTCTTGAGATAATTCATCTCAGTACTTAAATCTTGGACAGTAGCTATTTTTTCAGGCCAGGATTTGCTTTTCACCATTTTTTCTGATTTCAACAAAGTGTAAGGTCCTTTATGAGATGGGATTTGTTCCACCTCTGTTTCTTCCTCTAAACTAGAAGGAAGTTTGTCAATAAGCTGGGACCTTAATTTAGGGTTTTTAATAACCCTAAAAAGATCAAGAATGTTATCATTTGACAAAACATTCATCTTTAAATCCCTAAAATGAGAATAAATGTTAACACGCTCATCATCTGTATTACAACAATGATTTGAGCATTGTCCCTTATCATATTAATCTGGTTCTTCTTCAGAGGGTGAAGTATAACTTTCTTCATGAAGAACCCTGAGGTCTTCACTTGTTTATGATCCATCTTCCTCAGCGTCAGATATTTCAGGAGAGGAATTTAAAAGAATCTTATATAAAGAATCTTTGATATGATCATCTAAGTCAAGTTCTCTAATTTTATTCTTGATCTTACAAACCTTAGCAAAGTGTCCTAATCTTCCACATTTATAACAAGCTTGAGGGTTTTTTGATTTAACAAAACCCTTCCTGGCTTTATGAAAACCCTTTCTCCTTTGGGTCTTCTCACGCCATTTTTCTGACGAACCCTTGATTCTTTCGAAATCCTTTTTCTTATAGGATCTCTTTCCATTAGAAGGCAAATCTATAGCGAACTGTTCACAAAATTCGCCCAATTGTTGTCTCTCAGTGAGATGATGTTTCATTATTTGTTGGTTTAGCTTTACTTCATTACATAAAGCTAAGCCTTCTTGAGTGCATACACTATCAATTTACCATACGAGTAAGTATCACAATTAATACTCATCCCTGTACCTCAAAGTATCTTAATTAATACTCATCCCTGTACCTCTAAGGACCTTTCTAATCATTTCAGCAAATAAGGGAGGGAGTCCATCTATAAATTTGGACTTCCAATGAGTACTATTACTCTCTGGTAATTCCATCACTCTGGACAAGAAAACATCTTTGTTCCATCTAAATTATGTGAGGGTTTTGCACCTCAAATTCTGAAGCATAGTTCTAATGGTCTCACTATTATCAAACCATCTTCCAGAAAAGTGTTTGATGATAACAGTCTAATCGTCCTCAACTTTAGTTGCGTTCATGATTTGGTGGCGCTGTTCATGAGTGAGATAATTATCCCACCAACCTTTAAGTTGACCAGTAAAACCAGCAATAATCATTTCTGCTATTGCTCTATCCGTATTTTTATTAACCTTACAGATAGTGATGTACATAAGCATTCTATGTACTGTTATATAGATTTGTCTTTCAGCAAGACCATCTATATTCCACTCATAGATATCTAACCCACTGTATCATTGATGGTGGTGGTCATTGTCCTGTTCTTCTACTAGGACATCTTGAGGGGTTGGTCTACGATAATAAAACATTCTTTGTTAAGGTTTACAAGCATATTTTTCAGAGATTTTATTAATCTCATCTTCTACCTGTACTCCTTTTCTTTTATCAGGTTTATGCTCTAGCATTAAGGGACTAGCCCTAAATTCGCCAAACTTCCTAGTAAGAAGTTCTTCCAAATCGTCGAAACTTTTTAATTTAAAGTCTTTTACCTCATATGGAGGTTGGATGCTGGTAGTAGCTATTTTCTCTTTACCTTTATCATCCTTCTGTTGAATCTTTTGGACCTCAGCTATAAGCTTGTCCAATTTGTCATGTATCGTAACAACTTGTTCTCCCAGAATACTAATATACATATTAGTATTATTATTCTGAGTGAGCATCGTCTTCAAGTTTTTAGCTGTAATGGAAGCCATATCGTTTTCAAGTAATTATTAAAAAAGCAGTGAAATACAAAATTTTATCTCTTTCTCTTATCTGAAAAGATTGTTAGGGTGGAAAGACTGATTTAGTTATCTTTCCATTAGTCAGCATTTAATCTCTTTCTAACCAAAAACATAGTTATAAACATGTTTAGACATAAACCAGGGAACAAAAGCTATAATCTTATTTTTCTTGTTAATATCTTGATAAAAGTCATTTCTAAAAAGATGTATCAATTCATTAGTCATGTTTTCATGAAACCATTTTATGAAAACATCCCATCTGGGTGTTCTAAATTCTTCTAAAATCATTTTCCTTGCTGGTGAACCCGGACTAAAATCTAGTTGGTTTTCAATAATCATTAACACCATTTGAAAAATCCATTTCGGATGCAGCGGGTTCAAGATCTGAATTAATCTTGACTATATTATCACTATTAATGTTGATATTATTAATCATATTATTTTCTATAATTTAAGATGTTGATGCTCTAGATGGAAAGTCTATCGCATAATCAATCGGAGAGATATATGAAGAGTTTGATCTGGTTAACTTAGATGATAAACTGGTATTATCAGTTTGGATAGGTTCATTAAACCTAATCTTAATCGTGCCATCTGAGGTTTGTTCTATTTCTGTAACCTCAGTATTACCATTGTTTCGAGGAGCAACTGCTTCCTGTATGACCCATTCCCTGGGAAAATCAATTTCATCCCACTTGATAGGTCTTCTGGTAGTTACTTTGGATTTTCCGAAGTTTGTTTCTATAGGTCTTCTGCAAATTAGGATGAGCATTGAAATAAACAGGGCCATCAAACTAGATTGCACAGTCCCTATAAGAGAGTTTTTCCAATTCTGATATCTACCATCTCTGAGAGCTGCCATAAAGCTTTCAGGTAGTCTCTTAATGTAAGCGGCTTAAAAGCAACTTGTATTAAACCTATGTGTATAAATCTATGAGAATCCCTATATGGGGCTAAATATTTTCATATAATAATCTGAATGTGGCATGGTCACTATCTATAGTAATAGTTTCTTCAGTAGTTTTAACTACTTGTTTTAAACCTATTTTTTCAAAGGTTCCCAAGTGGTATATTACCTTAGGTTTGACTACTGGTATAGTCCACTTATTAAGAAGATCTAATTGTTGTGGCAATTCGAATTCTTCTTTCCTACTATTTTTAACAGTATATTTCTTTCTAATCATATTCATTAGATGAATAGTGTTAAACTTAGTTTTTGAGTTTTTTACCTACATGGCTCTGATACCAAATGAGACCGGATCTCTTCCGAATGAGGTTCAGGAAGAATTACAAGAACTCAATTCGAGACCGATTACCAACCTATAAATAAATCATAAACCACGATGCTCCTCACAACTCTTCAACATGGCCACCTGCCTAAACGAGTTTACGAGCACCACCGGTTAGGATATCCTAACCAAGACTTACTGTTGAGGTTAGTAACTATCTGTTCTATATAATTCTTAACCTAACACTTTATCAGGGTGATACAGTTCATTTTGAGCAACAAAGCATGCTTTGTAAATAACCTTTGAATACTAAGCTTAACACTTACTTGTTTAGCCTATCATTTATGCTAACAGTACCACAAATATTCTAGAGAGAGAGTGAGAGAGAGTAGAACAGTACCAGAGACCGACTTATTTGTGGCCAAATGACCGTTTTGATTTTTATTGCTGAATTCAAAATTCTACCAAATTACAAAGGGGTTTTTTTAAAAGGATAAAGAAGGCTAGAGAGATATTCTGAGTGTTGGCTAATGCCTGAATTCTCCTAAACTATGTCGATCTTTTTATAATGGATCGATTTACTACCAAACAAATAAAATTGTCCGACAAATTAATTTACAATAGTGGCATACAAAGAAAATTATTACAAACGAACAATGTACTTTATAAAAGTAGATTCCTTATAATGGAGGTGTTCGTATCTTTATTAAAGTCTTTTAACTTATTACCCCTATAAATGTCCTATGGGGTCTTCAATAATTTAAGCTTTGCCTTTTCCCTTTTTGGCTTTTTTATCCAAGGATTCTTCGGCATTTTTCTTCAATTTTGCAAGGAAATCTTCTACCTCTTCAAGATTAACTTCCGTTCCGGAGGTGCTTTGAGCTTCCCCTGCTGCACATACTTCTTCATCGGAAGTGTTGCCTATAGAGGTCATTGATATATCATCACTGACTTCTGTTCTGAATTTTTTTTCCAAATCTTTCTTTATTTCCTCAAAATATGAAGCGAGGATTTATTTCTTGGATGTGGCTCCTTTCTTCATGTTTAGACTTTTAGTAATTACCTCAAATGGGCTTTTTTTGTCCTTTGCAACATCTGCTTTGACTAATTTCACATATGTGCCTATCTTTGTTTGAATCTGTTAAATTAATTCGTCACCAAATAGTTTGCCTTGGGTGTCTTTTTGGAGTAATTTTTTCCAATTTTTTTATAAAAAATTCTATCAAGGCAAGGTATTCCTTCATTGGTATAACCATTTTGGACATCCCATTTCATTATCCATGGAATTGAAAATACTATGAAAAAATACATTGATGCAATCCCATCATAAAAGATATTATCTTTTTGTAATGAACTAATTTTGGAAGATATGTCCACCCACTAAGTATATGGACTTTAAATAAAGGAGGGAGTATTTCCAATGATGGACCATATAATTTCCACCATATAAAAAACCAATTTGGAATATGTTGACTGTCCATATTAGAGCATAGTTTAATAAATCATGAGTGTTTCCTATTAGGATTCTCATAGAGAAAAGTTTTATTTAAACTTTCTATATAGTCCTAATAGTTGAATTTAACTGAGACTTTTTTATCAGGATGGGTGTATTATCGATCCTTCAGAATACTCATTCCCCATTCATCTGAAGGTATAACCTTCTTGATAATGATCTTTGAAAAATTATAAATTTTCCTTGTATTTCCATGATAGAAGTGTTGAATTTTAGCTGATCATGTTGTTGAGAGTATCATCTCATAATGTATCCTGTATTTATTAAGAAGGAGTGGCGTGTGACGCTACATCAAAATACCTGGTCATCAGGTGCCAGGAGTTATCCTTCCATTTAAGGTTGGATTGTTCCAAGAGAATTATTAACTCTTTTGTTTCTTTATGGTTATAAACCTCAAGATTTTCATTATTGTCCTCGATTATAACCGAGGAATAAGATGGTGTGCTGGATGAAGTATCTTCATACTTTTTGGATTGTATGAAATCCAAAAATTCCTTGTATAAAGGGTGATCGGTATTACCTCCTGCTATATTAGCAGCTATTAGTCTTTGATTTCCCATTTGAGCTAGAATATTATTTTCTCTACTATTAGTAGAAACTCTTCCTCTTCCTCGACACCGAGAAGGCTTGTATGTAGGTCTCATAATCTGTAAAACCAAAACGTTAATTAAGAAATACAGTTTGAATAAAATTACTAATAGATTGATCATCATGATTTGAAAATTGTTCTTCCGCAATATCATATATAATTTTATCAATTATAAGAATTTTTAAGTCCCAGCATAATTCAATCACTTTCAAAATAGTGATTAATGTTTCTTCATCAAAAAGTATCATGTAATAAATCATGATTAAAGTATATTGAAAAGAGAACTTATGAGTTCAAATATTCTTTTGTAAGAAAATCAGGAAGGGTGTTATTTGACCCTTTTTTGTATATAATTTCAAAGTCAAAAGGGGCTAGTAAATCTTGCCACCGTGAAAACATCTGTTTAGAAATATCATGTTTGAAATATTTATTAAAGATAAACTTTGCAGCTTGGCAATCAGTTTTAATCAGAAATTTTTGATTGTAAAGATCTGTTTGAAATTTCATAACACATTTAATTATAGCAAGAATTTCTTTGGCTACAGTCGCATTGTTTTTTGGGAATTATTCCATTTTCCTGAATAAAATTGGACAAGGTATTCTTGTTTATCCAATGGTGAACACTGCCTTAGTATTCCTCCATAGCCAATATCAGAGGCGTCAGTTTCCACAATTTTGTCCCAAGTGGGATTGGCTAGACTTAAAACATGGAAGGTTATGAACCTTATGTTTAATCCTTTTGACTGATTCAGTATGGCTATCAGTCCAAGCTTTAGGATTCTTTTTTAGTCTATCGTAAAGAAGAGCAGTATCTTGGGCAAGATCCTTTATAAAAAGAGAAATTTAATTTAGGCTTCCCAGAAATCACTGAAGTTGGGTTTTATCAGTGATTATATTAGGAAATTTAGAAGCAAATTCAATACTTCTATTGATAGGAATGATTATTCCATTTTCAATGTTATGACCCAAAAACCTAATAGAAGTTTGAAAAATCATCTTTTTTGGTTTTGATATGACTAAACCATTTTGGATAATAATTTCTAAATAAATCTAAATGTTTAAAATGAGATTCTATATCTTTTGAAAATACTAGAATATCATCAATATAAACAAATATAAAGTCTGTATAAGGAAGGAAAATATCGTTCATAATCTTTTGAAATTAGGAAGGTGCATTCTTTAATCCAAAAGGCATAACATTCCATTCATATTGGCCTATTGGTACATTAAAAGTAGTTTTATACTTATCCGATTCAGATATCTGAATTTTCCAATAATCTTATTTTAAATCAAATTTTAAAAATATGATGGATTATGTAACCTATCTAATAAATCTTTTTTATTTAGGATTGGATACCTGATCCATTTAAAACCCGTATTTAAAGGATTCTAGTTTATGACTAATCTAGGAACTCCACGTTCTTGTTCAGCATGCTTATTGACATAAAAAGTAGTACATGACCATTTAGATTTTGAGGGTCTTATGAAACCCTTATGTTGTAAGGAGTCAATCTCTTTCTTACATAATCCCAAATATTTAGAATTCATCTGGCAAGAACGACCCTTGGTAAGAAAAAAATATCATTATGTGTGATCGCTAGAGAGAGAAGCTCTGCCTTCTCTCTAACTTTTCATCTTCTCTGTTGTTTTTCATCTTCTTCTTCTCTGCTTCCTCTGTGTATGTAGGTCAACCTACACTGAGGGTGCTATGGCGAGAGGGAGAGGTCGACCTAAGAAGGTTTTGGTGCCAATTTATGCAAACAACACTGTTTCCCCCAAATCTGTTAATACTGTTCCACAGGCAGTTAATATTGTTCCATTGAAGCCTATCGAAGAAACTGTCTCATTGCTTCATGCAACTGTTGATTCACAGCCATCTGGAGTTCCAGTACTTCCAACATTAGTTGATAAGGTTGATAACAACTCAGAGCCTCAGTCTGGACCAGTGATTCCACTTGCAGATCCTTCCATCCCTCAAAGTTTATCTAGAAATCAAGGACCTCAATCTGGACCAGATGCACCATTGGTTTCGATGGTACAAGCTAATAGTGAAAATGTGCACATGCACCAACATCCACAACCAATTCGTGCATATCTAGAGAAGGATACCGCAGAGGAACCAAAGGCATGGTCAAATTTGTTCCAGAAAAATAGACTTGCTGCTAATGGCATGTCTCTAGACTATATCCCACCGACGGTTATCAATGGCAAACCAGTATGTCAGTTGCTCAAAGAAGAGGTTGTGGAAGAGGAACAAAAATGGAAATGTGCATTAGTTGTGTTTGTATTAGGAAATACTCCTGGATACAATGCTATGAAAAGATTTATAAATCTCCATTGGTCCCATGTGTCAGATCCAGATCTCTATTATCATGAAGAAGGTTATTACATTGCAAAATTTCAATCTCTTGATGATGCTAAGGAAGTATTATGTTCAGGACCATATACTATTGCAAATAGACCGATAATTTTGAAACAATGGTCGGCTGATTTTGACTTTAAGGCTGCTTTCCCATCTGAGATTCCTCTTTGGGTTAAATTTCCCAATCTGCCTATGTCTTGCTGGGGTAATAGGGCCCTTAGTCGAATTTCTAGTGTGTTGGGTAAGCCCATCTTTGCTGATGAATGCACGACTAAACAAACTAGAATTTCATATGCTCGGATCCTTATTGAGGTGAATGTTTCTATAGAGTTACCTACTGAAATTGAGATAATGGATCCAGATGGGAAGATTTTTCTGCAGGATGTAACCTATGACTGGAAGCCTTCCTATTATGGGAAGTGCCTTACAGTTGGGCACAATTGTCTGGCTAAACCTATCCAGTCTAACAACATACAGAAGCCAAAGGTAATTCAGGAATGGAGAGCAAAGGGACCAATTCAGCCTAATCAGGATAATCAGCCAGCTCAGAAGGATCAGTTTACTACTGAGGCTACTTTTGAGGATAGTGGTACACCTGCAGCTCCAACTCATGACAAGCACCAGCAGCCAAAGCAGAAAGAACAATGCACCACTGTGACAACATTTGAGGAAGTTAGAAAACAGAAGGGTATTGATATTAATTCAGCCCCAGTTTTTAACACCAAAAACTTTCCACCCTTGTCTCCTGTTGTGATGTCAAATCGATTTGAAATAGGGTCAGTAAGTTGGGCAGATCACCCCTTAGAAGAAGGGGGAACAAGTTATACCCAATGAAGTGGATATTTTGGAACATTAGGGGTGTAAATAAAAGATTCAAACCGAAGGAAGTTAAAGAATACTTTAGAGTCAATAAATTTGACCTTGTTGGTCTAGTAGAAACTAAAGTTAAACAGCATAATGCAGCAAAAATATCTGAAGTTTTACTGCCTAACTGGGATATGCTTGCTAACTATTGCAGTGCCATAAATGGTCGAATTTGGATCTTATGGGATTCAACCAAGCTCTTGGTCACTGGTGTTCAGGAAGAAGCACAATACATCCATTGCACTGTTAAGAAGCTCACTGATGATTTAATTTGTGGCCTCACAGTGGTATATGGCCACAATGACATTGTACAAAGGATTTCACTGTGGACAGCCCTTCAGAACCTGCTACTAGTATCACTGGCCCCTGGTTGATAGCAGGGGATTTTAATGCTATTATCTCAAGCACTGATAGAGAATCTTGTCATCAAGTTAGATTAGCTGAAGTTACTGATTTTATTCAATGTGTGCAGCATGCTGGCCTGACTGTACTGCCTTGGAAGTGGGACTTTTTTACCTGGTCTAATAAGCAACGTGGAGATGGTAGAGTATGCAGTCGTCTGGATAGATGTTTTGGTAACTGTGAGTGGATGCTAAAATGGAGCCATGTGCATACAGTATATGGAGCCCCACTAGTATCTTATCATAAACCCATGATACTGACCTTGACAGAGGATGTTTCAATCAGGAGAACACCTTTTAGATTCTTTAATGCATGGATACAGCATCAGGATTTCCAGCAATTAATCAAAGCTTCCTGGAATGCCAATGCTCAGCCTACCCTTAGAGGAGTGTGGAACAACCTCAAGTCTCTTAAACCAGTCTTGAAATCTTTAAATACCAGAGAATTTAAGACAATCCCACAGAAAATTGAGGTCAGCCGTAAAGAACTGGAAGCCTTACAACACCAGATGTCTAGTGCTTATTCTATTCACTACAACTAAGAGAAAAAGAACTGATACTCCAACTGGAAAAATGGTCTTTGCTGGAAGAATCAATATTACAACAGAAAGCTCGAGCCAAATGGATTCAGTTAGGGGATGGTAACAACAAATACTTTTCTGCTGTAATGAAAGAGAGAAACCAACACAAGAAGATAACTGAATTGATCACAGAGGAAGGCTTGAGGATTACACAGCCAGATGATCTGAAGAAAGAAATCACTGCTTTCTACAAATCCCTTATGGGGACTTCAGCTCATTCTTTCCCAGCTGTCAATAGAATGTATATGGCAAATGATCCTACATTATCTCACCAACAGAAACTGGATTTGGCTGCTGATATCAGTGACACTGAGATCTTGGAAAGCTTAAAAGCAATTGACACTGATAAAGCCCCAGGTATTGATGGTTTTAATGCATTATTCTTTAAACAAACTTGGCAGAGTACACGGACACAGGTAATGCAAGTAGTTAGGAATTTCTTTGCATCCACCAAAATGCATAGACCAACAAATTGTGCCTCCCTTACTCTGATTCCTAAAGTTCCCAACCCACAAACAGCAAAGGAATTTAGACCAATAGCCTGCTGTTCAGTTGTCCATAAAGTTATTTCCAAATTGCTGGCCAACAGAATGCAAAGAGTTATAGCCAGCATCATATGCAATGCACAAGCTGGTTTCATCTCAAGGAGAAGAATTGCTGACAATGTCATTTTGGCTCATGAGCTCATTAAACACTATACAAGATCCCATATATCACCTAGATGTATGGTCAAGATTAATCTCCAGAAGGCTTATGATTCTGTTGAATGGTGTTTCCTACAACAGGTATTGGAGGCACTAGATTTTCCAACCAGATATACAAAATGGATCATGGAATGTGTGGAAACTGTTAGCTATACAGTGATAGTTAATGAAGAAACTACAGAACCCTTCCAAGCAGCCAAAGGTTTGAGACAAGGTGATCCTATATCACCTTTCTTATTTGCTATAATGATGGAATACTTAAGTCGATCTCTGGCAGAGTTGAATAAAACTAAGGGGTTCTCCTTTCATCCTGGATGCAAAAAGCTGTGAATCATACAACTTAGTTTTGCTGATGACCTCTTATTATTTGCTAAAGGAGATAGCCAAGCTGTGCAAATCATGTTTACATACTTTGCCCACTTCACTGCAGCATCTGGAATGAAAGCTAATATGCAGAAGAGTGCTGTATATTTTGGAGGAGTAAAGCCTGATCAACAACAACAAATCCTTAGTCTTCTTGGTTATATACGTGGGGAGCTTCCTTCTAAATACTTAGGGGTTCCACTATCAACCAAGAAACTATATGTTCTCCAGTGGCAACCACTCATTGATAAGATCACAGCTAGGATTACATCCTGGACTGCTAAACAGTTTTCCTATGCTGGTCGAATGCAGTTGGCACAAGCAGTTATTTTTGGTATCCAATCTTATTGGGCTCAGTTGTTTCTCTTTCCATCCAAGGTCATGAAACTGATAGAGGCAATGTGTAGATCATTCATATGGTCTGCTTCAGCTAATATTACCAGGAAAGCATATGTAGCATGGGACAAGATCTGTCAGCCAAAGTCTACTGGAGGCCTGAACTTAATCAACCTTCTGCTGTGGAATAAGTCTGCTGTTGCAAAACTATCCTTGGACTTGGCTCATAAGAAAGACTTACTATGGGTAAAGTGGATTCATACAGTGTACATCAAACATCAACATCTGAAGGACGTGAATATTCCTGCACAAGCAAGTTGGATAGTCCGGAAGATCATTGAGAATGCTAGGCTTCTACAACAACACCAGCTGTTGTATATTAATACATGTTCTATCAAACTAATCTATCTTCAACAAATTGGCCAACTTCCTAGAGTTCCATTGAAAAATCTAATCATGCAGAATGCTGCCCGACCTAAAGCTATTTTCAACTTCTGGTTACTGCTCCAAGACAGACTCCCTACCAAAGAGAGGTTGATCAAATGGCACTTGAGTGTTGATGGTAGTTGTGTTATGTGTCAACACACAATAGAGACAAGAGAACATTTGTTCCTGAACTGTCCTTTTGCTTAACAATTGAGACATCTCATTTTGCAATGGATTGGCATGTCTCAACCTCCCGAACAGTCTTGGCTAATATATGTTAGCTAGATCACAGAGAAATCTAAAGGCAAATCTCCCCAAGCTCAAGTGTTCAAAATGATATTTGCAGAGATGTTCTATGCCATTTGGTTGGAGAGGAATGCACGTATCTTCAAAAGCAATTATTGTCCCAGTGAAGTTCTAGTTAGGAGCATTGTTTATATTTGCAATGTTAGAGCAACCCCTCGAGTTAGGACATATCTTCAACAACTCTTTCTGTAAATAGAGAACTCTAGTTATAGTCTAGATAGTTTAGCCTACCTGAAATTTGATAGGCAGTTCGAGTATAAAACTGACCTATGGGATTGTACGCGGAACAATTTGGTGATTAATAATCTCTTTAATTACCAAAAAAAAAAAAGAACGACCCTTAGTAGGGATATGATCCTCAGAGAAGTCTTCTTCATAAGGAAGGCTTATGATATGCTTTTTCCTATTCCAAAATCGATTCGGATGATAACCACAAATAGAAGTGGAAAATTCATTTTTAAGAGAAGTAATTTTCTCTAACAACTTCAGACTTTTAAAATCCTTTTCAATAGTAATGGAACAAATTTCATTCTTTAAAAATGCAATTTGATTAGTTTTTAAAGAAATGTTTTTAGAAATAATTTCATTCAAAAATCTTTGGAGTGGCTGTGTTATAAACTCAAAGGTGATGTTCTTACCTTCATAAGTACCAGTAATGCTATTTGTATTCCAATATAAAAAAAAAGGTATTAATTTAATAAAAAATAATACACCCAATATTACATCCTTGTCGATATCTTTGAACAAAAAGAAAACTCTCTGGAATACTGATATCATGTTAGAAAATGTAAGCCTTAGGTAATTTATATGAAATACCCATTGAATTACCACTGGCATTTTTAAACGATGAGTGGTTTTATGAAAATACCTGGAGGGTATTACTCCGTCTTTTGTACAATTTAAATCTGCTCCACTGTGAAATAAAGCAACAAACTCTTTTTTAAAATTGTACTCTATTAAAAGAGTTATATTTTTTTAAAAAATTTGGGTTATGAAATATTGGAGTTTTTCTAGAAATTCACTTTCAGAAAAATCTATGGCTCCAAGCAACTAATTAGCTATACCTTCTTCTGAAGAACTGGCAGTTGTATTTAACTCAGTAATCTTAATATTAGGATCATCAATTATCCTAGAATTCTCCAGTATAAAAATTCTTTCATCTATGGCTATATTTGAATCTTTTAGTTCCAAGATTTCTTTCTTAAGATAGTTTATCTCAATACTTAAATCTTGGACAACAGCTATTTTTTTCAGGCCAGGATTTGCTTTTCACCATTTTTCTGATTTCAGACATAGTGTAAAGTCCTTTTTGAGATAGAATTTGTTCCACCTCTGTTTCTTCCTCTAAACTAGAAGGAAGTTTTTCAATAAGCTAGGACCTTAATTTAGGGTCTTTAATAACCCTATAAAGATCAAGTATCTTATCATTTGACAAAACATTGATCTTTAAATCCCTAAAACGAGAATAAATATTAAAAGCTCATCATCAGTATTATAACAATGATTTGAGCATTGTCCCTTATTACATTGCTCTGGCTCTTCTTCAGATGATGAAGTATAACTTTCTTCATATAGAACCCTGAGGTCTTCACTTGTTGATGATCCATCTTCCTCAGTGTCAGATATTTATGGAGAGGAATTTAAAAGAATCTTATATAAAGAATCTTTGGTATGATCATCTTAGTCAAGTTCTCTAATTTTATTCTTGATCTTACAATCCTTAGCAAAGTGTCCTAATCTTCCCCATTTATAACAAGACTGAGTGTTTTTTGATTTAACAAAACTCTTCCTGGCTTTATGAAAAGCCTTTCTCCTTTGGGTCCTTTCACGCTGTTTTTTCCGGCGAACTTTTGATTCTTTTGAAATTTTTCTTATGGGACATCTTTCAATTATAAGGCATATCTATAGCGAACGGTTCACAAAATTCGTCCAATTGTTGTCTCTCAGTGAGACGATGTTTCTTTATATGTTGGTTTAGCTTTATTTCATTACATAAAGCTAAGCCTTCCTGAGTGCATACACTAATCAATTTACCATATGAGTAAGTATCATAATTAATACTCATCCCTGTACCTCTAAGGACCTTTCTAATCCTTACACCAAATAAGGGAGGGTCCAATGCGTACTGTTACTCTCTGGTAATTCCATCACTCTGGATAAGAAAACATCTTTGTACCATCTAAATGATGCGAGGGTTTTACACGTCAAATTCTAAAGCATAGTTCTAATGTTCTCACTAATATTAGAGCATCTTCCCGAAAAGTGTTTGATGATATTTAGAATTAAAGTATAAACTGAGTTTTGAACAGTCTTATCGTCCTCAACTTTGGTTGCGTTCATGATTTGGTGGCGCTGTTCGTGAGTGAGATAATTATCCCACCAACCTTTAACTTGACCAGTAAAACTTGCAATCATCATTTCTGCTATTTCTCTATCCGTATTTTTATTTACCTTACAGATAATGATGTACATATGAATTATATGTACGGTTATATAGATTTGTCTTTCAGCAAGATCATCTATATTCAACTCACAGATATCTGACCCACTATATCCTTGATGGTGGTGGTCATTGTCCTGTTCTTCTATTAGGACATCTTGAGGGGTTGGTCTAGGATAATAAAACATTCTTTGGTAAGGTTTACGAGCATATTTTTCAGAGATTTTAATAATCTCATCTTCTACCTGTAATCCTTTTCCTTTATCAGGTTTATGCTCTAGCGTTAAGGGACTAGACCTGAATTCGACAAACTTCCTAGTAAGAAGTTCTTCCAAATTGTCAAAACTTTTTAACTTAAAGTCTTTTACCTCAGGTGGAGGTTGGATGCTGGTAGTAGCTATTTGCTCATTACCTTTATCATCCGTCTGTTGAATTTTTTGGACATCAGCTATAAGATTGTTTAATTTGTCATGCATCGTAACAACTTGTTCTCCCAGCATACTAATATACATATTAGTATAATTATTCTGAGTGAGCATCGTATTCAAGTTTTTAGTATTAATGGAAGCCACATCGTTTTCAAATAATTTTGAAAAAGCAGTGAAATATACAATTTTATCTCTTTCTTTCATCTGAAAAGTTTGTTGTGGTGGAAAGGCTTATTTAGTTATCTTTCCATTCGTGAGCATATAATATCTTTCTAACACGGAAACATAGTTATAAACATGTTTAGACATAAACCAGGGAACAAAAGCTATAATCTTATTTTTCTCGCTATTATCTTTATAAAAGTCATTTCTAAAAAAAATGTATCAATTCATTAGTCATGTTTTCAAGAAACCATTTTCTGAAAACAGCTCATCTCGGTGTTAGAAATTCTTCTAAAATTATTTTTCTTGCCGGTGAACCTGCACTATAATATATTTGGTTTTCAATCATCATTAACACCATTTGAAAAATCCATTTCGGATGCACTGGGTTCAAGATCTGAATTAATCTTGACTATAATATCGCTATTAATGCTGATATTATTAATCCTATTATTTTCTCAAATTTGGGATGTGGAAGATCTAGATGGAAAGTCTACCACATAATCAATCAGAGAGATATATGAAGAGTTTGATCTGGTTAACTTAGATGATAAACTAGTATTATCAGTTTGGATAGGTTCATTAAACCTAATCTTAATCGTGCCATCTGAGGTTTGTTCTATTTTTGTAACCTCAGTATTACCATTGTTTCGAGGAGCAACTGCTTCCTCTATGACCCATTCCCTAGGAAAATCAATTTCATCCCACTTGATAGGTCTTCTGGTAGTTACTTTGGATTTTCCAATGTTCGTTTCTATAAGAATCGTTTCATTTTTTATATCTATAACTCCACAAATAGGATTCAAAGTATATAAAGGTTTGAAATAAATTCTGTAACAAATACATATATCTTCCGTAACAGGAAAATAATCACAACTATGTAGTTTAATACTTAGTATTAAAGAATTTAAAGAATTCTCATCATTAAGAGAAATCTGCAAATTAGGATAAGCATTGAAATAAACAGGGTCATAAGCCAAACTAGATTGCACAGTCCCTATAAGAGACTTTTTCCAGTTCTGATTTCTGCCATCTCTGAGAGCTGCTATAAAGCTTTCAGGTAAGCCTCTTAATGTAAGTGGCTTAAAAGCAACTTTTATTAAACCTATGTGTATAAATCTATGAGAATCCCTATATAGGGCTAAATCATTTTCAGATAATAATCTGAATGTGGCATGGTCACTATCTGTAGTAAAGTTTCTTCAATAGTTTTAACTACTTATTTTCTATTTTTTCAAAGGTTTCCAACTGGTATATTACCTTAGGTCTGACTAATGGTATAGTCCACTTATTAAGCAGATCTAGTTGTTGTGGAAATTCATATTCTTCTTTCCTACTGTTTTTAACAGTAGATTTCCTCCTAATCATATTCATTAGATGAATAGTGTGAAACTTAGTTTCGCAGGTTTTTACTCAACATGGATATGATACCATGTTAAGTCTTTATTAAGGTCTTTTAACTTATTACCCTTATGATTGTCCTATGGGGCCTTCAATAATTTAAGCTTTGCCCTTTCCTTTTTTGTCTTTTTTTCTCCGAGGATTCTTCGGCATTTTCCTTCAATTTTGCAAGGAAATCCTCTATCTCTTCAATATTAATTTCCGTTCCGGAGGTGCTTTGAGCTTCCCCTGATGCACATATGTCTTCATCGGAAGGGTTACCTATAGAGGCCATTGATAAATCATCACTGACTTATGTCCGAAATTTTTTGCCAAGTCTTTCTTTATTTAATCAAAAGATGAAGCGAGGATTTCTTTCTTGGATATGGCTCCTTTTTTCATTTGAAGACTTTTAGTAATTACCTCAAATGGGCTTATTTTGTCCTTTGCAGCATTTGCTTTGTCTAATTTCACATATGTTTCTATCTTGCTTTGAATCTGTTGAATTAATTCGTCACCAAATAGTTTGCCTTGGGTGTCTTTTTGGAGTAATTTTGTGTTATAAAAAATTATATAAAGGCAAGGTACACCTTAACCGGTGTAACCGGTTTGGACATCCCATTTCATTATCCATGGAATTGAAAATTCAATGAAAAAATATATTGGTGCAATACCATCATAAAAGATATTATATTTTTGAAATAAAATAATTTTTGGAGATATGTCTACCCACTGAGTATATAAACTTTTAAATAAGTGAGGGAGTATTTCCAATGATGGACCACATAATTTTCACCATTTAAAAAACCAATTTGGAATATGTTGAACTGTCCATATTGGAACAGAGTTTAATAAACCATGAGTGTTTCCTATTAGGATTCTCATAGAGAAAAGTTTTATTAAAACTTTATATATAGTCCCAATAATTGAATTTAACTGAGATTCTTTGATCAGGATGAGTGTATTATCGATCATTTAGGGTACTCATTCCCCATTTATCTGAAGGTATAACCTTTTTGATAATGATCTTTGAAAAATTATAAATTTTTCTTGTATTTCCAGGATAAAAGTGCTGAATTTCAGCTGATCCTGTTGTTAAGAGTATCATCTATCATGTATCCTGTATTGATAAGCAGGAGTAGCGTATGACGCTGTATCAAAATATCTGGTCATCAGTTGCCAGGGGTTACCTTTCCATTTAAGGTCGGATTGTTCCAAGAGAATTATTAACTCCTTTGTTTCTTTTTAGTTATAAACCTCAAGATTATCATTACTGTCCTCTGTTACTGAGGACTAAGATGGTGTGCTGGATGAAGTATCTTCATTCTTTTTGGAGTGTATGAATTCCAAAAATTCCTTGTACAAAGGGTGATCGGTATTACCTCTTGCTATATTAGCAGCTATTTGTCTTTGATTTCCTATTTGAGCTAGAATATTATTCTCTCTACTATTAGTAGAAGCTCTTCCTCTTCCTCGACCCCAAGGAGGCTTGTATGTAGGTCTCATATTTTGTAAAACCAAAATGTTAGTTAAGAAACAAATGATCAATAAAATTACTATTAGATTCATCATCATGAGTGGAAAATTTTTCTTCTACAATATCATATATAATTTTATCAATTATAAGACTTTTTAAGTCTCTGAATGTTTCTTCATCGAAAAATATCATGTAATAATTCATGATAAGAGTATATTGAAAAAAGAACTTATGAGTTCAAATACTCTCTTGAAAGAAAATCTAGGGTGTTATCAGACCCTTTTTGTATATAATTTTAAAATCAAAAGGGGCTAGTAAAGCTTTCCACCGTGCAAAGATCTGTTTAGAAACATCATGTTTGAAATCTTTATTAAAGATAAACTTTGCAGCTTGGAAATCAGTTTTAATCATGAATTTCTGATTGTAAAGATCTGTTTGAAATTTCATAGCACATTTAACTATAGCAAGAATTTCTTTGCGTCACAGTCCCAAACACGGTCGTGATGACGCCCAACCCAACGGCTAGGAAAGCCGGACCAAATATGCTATCAACCCGAGCTTAGAGCTCATAAACTATTTATTTTAAGCCATTAATAGTGAAGGAAACCAAAATAAACTGTTTGTTATAAAGTATCCCGAAGATCTCACAAAACAACTTAACTTCCTCAAAGACCCGGGGTCACGAGTTTTAGAGCCTCTAAAAATACTGAATATATGTCAGAATGAGGGAAATACAAGTGTCAGAATAACAGAAAATAACTAGAAGATCAGAGACATGGGTCCTGCGGACGCTGGCACCTACCTCAATACTCTGTCATACTAATAATCAGCAACCACACGCAAAAATACTCTGAGTACCTGAATCTGCACACAAGGTGCAGGGAGTAGGGGGTGAGTCTACCAACTCAGCGAGTAATAACAGTAAATAAAGCTCCTAAAGGAAGAAAACCCAATAATTACAGAAAGTAAGCTAAAACAGTGTATAACAGTATCTGGAACTAAACAACTGAACAACAATATATATATATGTGATGCAAATGCAGGGATGTGATGCAATACATATGATGGTACAATCCAATACCCACTGCGTCATGCAGCCCGAGCCACCCATATCATTTATCATCAACGATGCTCACTGGAGTGTGTACAGACTCCGGAGGTGCTCCTATAACCCAAGCGCAATAACCAGCCATCTCGTGGAGAATAATCAAACCAGCCATCTCATGGCGAATAACCAAACCATCCCTCTCGTGGCGAAAATCAATAAACAGGCCAGTCCATGTTACCTGACCGCTCATATCACGCAGTGTCCGTGTTACTACTGTTTCTAATCACCGCTCCGGCACACAGCCCGAGCCACCAAAAATCAATCTAGAAAATATATCATAAGCCCCTTGGGCAGTTATAAATAATGATCCTCAGCCGAAATACATTTATAAGATAGCATATGAGTTCTTAGTATTTGAAATACAGTTGGGTTTTGAAAACAATGTTTTAAAACCATGGACTAATAGTAAATGATATGCAATCATGCTAAAATAGTAATACCAACTCCCGAAGGATATCACAGGTCGGCCCTAGGCCCCAAACACGGCACAAAGACCAATAATAGTCATCACAGTGTGCATATCATACGCCAATATAGTATAATTCTCACTCGGGATGGACCACGTCACAATCCCTCAAAAGTATCCGACCCCACACTTACCATGGAGTGCGTGTCATGCCTCAACATAGCGCTACGATGTGAAAGTCCGTGGTTTCAAAGCCTGAGAACAACATTTACTAGCATTACTCACCTCGAACCGATGAAATATCAAGCTTGCGATGCCTTTGCCTCTCAATTCGGCCTCCTCGTGCTTCGAATCTAAACAAAAACAGAGCGAATACATCACAAAATGCCTATGGGACAATACCCAATCAAAAACAACCGAGAAATAGCAAAAATCTCGAAACTAGCAAAACCCGAGCCCCGGGACCGCTTGTCGAAAAATTACGGAACTTACATTTTTGGATTCCTCGGCTCACCACGAGTCCGCACATGTAAAGTTCATCAATATCGGAGTCCAAGTGCTCCTCCAAATCCCAAATCTGCATTTGAAATTTCAAGCCCTAGTTCTTCCTCAATTTGATTTGTTTCCAAAAATTTAAGGGCTAGAACCTTGATTAAATGATGTTTCTAGGCCGAGGGACTTACCTCCCATAACTTCCCGTTGAAATCCCATTCAAAATTCCTCAATGAGCTCTTAAGATATTGTAAATATGGAGGAAAAAGTGAAGAGACTCGCGGATTAAATGATATTAAAAACCCTCTGCCCAGCTCTGACTTTCTCTATGCGATCGCGTAACAACTCTTGCGATCACATAGTGCATCCTTCCCAAGCCTCCCCGCTGACCTATGTGAACGCAACCTCTTACCTGTGATCGCATACCTTCGCTGCCCATACATACGCGAATGCAGCCTCCCCTCTGCGATCGCAGAGAACCATGACCTCAACCTATGCGATCGCATCGCCCTTCTCGTGAATGCATTGAACAAACTCAAGCCCACTGCCCAGCGTTCTATGCGATAGCAATGCCATACCTGCCATCACATAGAGTAACCCGTCTGCAACACCTGAAGCCTAAAATCTGCTGCACTTTTCAACTTCAAAACCAATCGTCAACCATCCGAAATCACCCCGAGGCCCCCGGGACCTCAACCAAAATCACCAACACGACTTATTACTCCATTGAATCTTGCTCGGGCCATAAAAACGCTATCTTTAACATAAAAAATAACAAAAATCATTGAATTTGTTGGAAACACGTTTCAAATGCAATATACTAAACGTGTGTTCTTTTGTAGGTTTTGATGAATGTCAAACAAAGCAATAAGCGATATATAGCAGTGCTCAAGGACAAGCACAAAATGGATGCATTACAAGAAGCTCAAGACAAAGTTTAGAAATGTTATAATTGAGTCAATATTAATTGTGATCTTGATTCCTCAATCTTGGCTCATAACATGGCTTCTCTACTAAAATTATTTTTCCAAAATCATGCATATCTAACTTAAGTGTCAAATGATTTTAAACTATGCATATTTATATTTGTTAAAATGTTTTTCAAACATGCCTCAAAAATCTGGGCTAAGATAATCGATTATGTACTTATGATAATCGAGTATCTCTAAGCCAAGACTGCATGACAATCGATTGTGAATTAATGATAATCGATTGTGAGTAAGTCAGTTAACATCAGGTTTTTGCAAACTGCATAACAATCGATTGTGTACTTTTGATAATCGATTGTTAACTGAGGCAAAGTTTTCAAAACTCAGAAAAATCGATTATGAACTAATGGTAATCGATTAGAATGAGAAAAATGTCTCCCAGTGTTTTTAAATAAATTAATAATCGATTGTGGCTTTTGATAATCGATTATATATGAGACAGAAAGTTTTGAAATTAATTAATAACCGATTATGGCTTTTGATAATCGATTATATATGAGACAGTAAGTTTTGAAATTAATTTATAATCGATTGTTCTATTTGATAATCGATTGTTGGAACTAACCGTTGTCATACATTTTCAAATTACCTTCAGGTAATCGATTGTTGATATTTAACAATCGATGTTTTGCGTAAAATCTGGAAAAGATTTTCTGAACGTTGTTAAAATAATCGATTGTTGATTTCCTGATAATCGATGTTTTATGCCAAAAATTGGAAAGGATTTTTTAACGTTATAAATAATCGATTATTGATTTGAAGTAATCGATTGTTGACGTAAAATCTGGGATTGAATTTTTGATCTGATAGGCAAACAATCGATTGTTTAGTCTTGACAATCGATTGTCACTGAGTAATTTCAGCAATCCTTAATTGGCAATTAGACAACGGTAAGACTGAGTTTTTCACCTATAAATACAGGCTTAACTTAGTGTTTTCACAACAACAACATATACAATTTAAGTATTTTCATTGCTAAAAGCTTTCTTACATTGATCATCATTTTCATTCATCCATAAAGCTTTTTGAAGAGCCATTCTATTGAGCTAAGTTGTTGTGATCTTGAGCGTACTATTTCTACTCATATCTACTCATTGAGGAGTACTTTGTAAAGTGAGTTTGTTTCGTGTTTGTAAGAGAATTGCGATTCTCGTTTGTTGAGGAACTTGTGATTCCTCAGTTGAAGTCTTTGGGATTGTTATCCCCGAGCAGTTGAAGTCTTTGGGATTGTTATCCCCGAGCAGTTGAAGTCTTTGGGATTGTTATCCCCGAGCAGTTGAAGTCTTTGGGATTGTTATCCCCGAGCAATTGAAGTCTTTGGGATTGTTATCCCCGAGCAATTGAAGTCTTTGGGATTGGTATCCCCGAGCAATTGAAGTCTTTGGGATTGTGATCCCCGAGCACCTAGGTGAGGCTTGTGTCCTCAGCTGTAACGGTTTGTTAAGCACCCGTAAGCTTGACAAGTTTAGTGGAAATCTCGAGAGAGTCTCTCGGGGACTGGACTAACCACGTTTGTGGCCAACCAGGATACATCATTGTGTAAGTTTATTTTACTGCACTTGTTTTAATTTCTGCAAAGTTTTTAAATTCCGCACTAAAACGCTTAATATTTTTAAAACGCTATTCACCCCCCCCTCTAGCGTAAAGCGTTATTTCCAACAATTGGTATCAGAGCCATACTCTCTGAAAAACCTAACCGTTTGAGAGAACCATCCATGGCTTCTACTCTAAATTTCTTTGCAGGAATAGGTGAAGGAGAATGCAGCATGTCACCTCCAATATTAGACGAAAACGACTACTCAGTCTGGAAATATCGGATGCAAGTTTTGACAATGGCAAACGATTTGTATCTATGGCAAGCTATTAAACACAGTGATCAACTGACGACAAAAGTCGGGAAAGATAAGGTAAGTGAATACAACACTAAAGCTATGAATATATTTCATAACGCCTTGAATCAGGAACTTTGGCGAAAAATCTCCCACTATAAAACTGCTAAGGAAATGTGGGACAAACTTGAGGAATTGCACGAAAACACGCCTCAAAAAGCGGTCAGCACAAACGATGAATCAACTGGTCAGTGCCTCATGGCAGACGAAAAAGACGAGGTAAGTACATCTAACGATATACAAATTGCTTATAACAAACTGCATGATGAGTTGGTAAATGCTTCTAAGACTATTAAAGATTTACAAAGGACTCTTTCTCTACAAGGAGAGGATTTTCAAAAACAACTCTTTTTAAAAGACAAGGACTTCGAAGAACGTCTTTCTTTAGCTCAAAAAGGGGTTGAAAATCTGTCTCGTGATAACAAGAATCTTGCAAATGAAAATCAATTTTTGTTAAATGATAGTATAGAACTTAGACAAGTCATCAAGACCATGCATGAAGCCTCTTGTGTTGATAATTGTTTTACTTGTACTACTTGTGAGTCCTTAAAACTAGAAAACACAGAACTTAGGAAAACTTTAGAAACTCGTAGTAAAGAAGTTCTTAAAGTTGGTGAAAAAGAATCGCCTAAGAAAAATCAACGGCATAAAAACAAAAACTCCACTACACCACCTAGACATTATGCTAGAATGTATGAAAATAAGGGTAGAACTAATATCTTTAGACAACCTAGATCCAAATCTAGGATTCTTGCAAACAAGCCTACAAATAGTAATTTTCGGCAACCAAGAAATAACTCTAGGAACGAGCTTAGACCACCTAGACATGACACTAGGTCCTTCAACAAGTCTAGCACTAATGACTTTAGACCATCTAGATATTATACTAGAAATGGGAACAATATATCTAGTGTTAATCATTTTCATTCGCCTAGAACTTTGTTGGCTCAACCTAGGCATCAACACAACCCGAACGTAGTATGTCATTACTGCAATCGTATAGGTCATATTGCACCTATGTGTTTTACAAAGCATAGAGATTCTTCATATTATTATGGTCGTTATTTGCCTAACCCCCAAGGACCCAAAATGGTATGGGTACCTAAAGAATATTAATTTGCCTTGTAGGTGTGCTTGAAGGGATCAAGTGTACTATGGTACCTTGACAGTGGATGCTCCAGACACATGACAGGAGACGAATCCAAATTCCTTCAACTAGAGCACAAAGAAGGAGGAAGCGTTGTATTCGGTGACAACAATAAAGGACAAATTATTGGCATCGGATCGGTCGGTAAGAATGAAAAATCCTCTATAAAGCATATATTACTTGTCAAAGGTTTAAAGCATAATCTCTTGAGCATAAGTCAATTATGTGACAAGGGAAATCTTGCGTTGTTTGATTCAGATGAGTGTCTAGTGTTTAGACGTAGTGATTTCAAGATTATTCTACGTGGTTTTAGAGTTGACAATATTTACATGGTTGATCTTGAAAACTCCTCATCTGAGTATGTTGATTGTTTGTTGAGCAAAGATGATAATGTGTGGTTGTGGCATCGTAGAGTAGCTCATATGAACATGCATCTTTTAAATAAATTAATTTCTCAAAATCTAGTGATTGGTCTTCCTAACTTAAAATTTGAAAGTGATACTATTTGTGACTCATGTCAGAAGGGGAAGCAAACAAGAGCATCTTTTAAATCCAAAAATGTTGTTTCAACCTCTAGACCTTTACAACTATTGCATATGGATTTATTCGGACCATCCCGCATCGAAAGTCTAGGAAGAAATAGATATGCTTTTGTAATTGTTGATGACTTCTCTAGATTTACATGGACATTATTTCTTGCACATAAAAGTGATGCATTTCTTAGCTTCAAGCTTTTTCTTAAAAGAGTTCAAAATGAAAAGGAATCAACTGTCACTTCCATTAGAAGTGATCATGGGGGAGAGTTTGATCACAATCTCTTTGCGGATTTTTGTGATGAACTCGGAATCGAGCATACCTTTTCCGCTCCACGTACACCACAACAAAACGGGGTGGTGGAAAGGGAAAATAGGAGTCTCGAAGAGATGGCTAGAACCATGCTCGACGAAGCTAAGATTCCCAAACACTTTTGGGCAGACGCCGTGAGTACCGCATGCTATGTTTTGAATAGAGTAGCAATTCGGCCGATACTCTTAAAAACCCCATATGAACTCTACAAAGGTAGAAAACCTGACATTTCACATTTACGTGTTTTTGGTTGTAAATGTTTTGTGCATAACAATGGAAAGGACCAACTAGGAAAATTTGATGCAAAGTCGGATGAAGGTATCTTCATTGGCTATTCTTCTCGTAGTAAAGCTTGTAGGGTTTTTAATAAAAGAACCCAAGTTGTAGAGGAATCTCCTCATATTGTATTTTCCGAAGATAATACTCGCTTGGCGAGAAAGGATTGTGGTCTTGATCTTTCAGGTATTCTGGAAAGCCTAAAGGACAAAATTCAAGAAGAACCACCAAGGAAAGAAATTGACAAAACGGTGGAACAACAAATTGAAGAAGCTCCTCAATCGGAAAATGAACCAAAAGAGCAAACAGAATGGAGGACAGTCAAAGACCATCCTCTCGATCAGGTAATAGGCGACGTTGGAGGAAAGGTAAGTACCCGGAGCTCCCTTAGAAATACCTTAGATCTTACTGCGTTTGTTTCTCAAATTGAACCCAAAACCATCTCTGAAGCAATTGGGGATGAATTTTGGACCTTGGCAATGCAAGAGGAGCTTAACCAATTCAAACGTAACAACGTTTGGGATTTGGTGCCAAGACCCGAAGGTCATACCATAATTGGTACGAAATGGGTTTTTCGAAATAAATTAGATGAAAATGGCATAATCACTAGAAACAAAGCTAGGCTTGTGGCTCAAGGCTATAATCAAGAAGAAGGGATTGATTATGATGAGACATATGCTCCGGTAGCTAGATTAGAGGCCATCCGTTTGTTGCTTGCTTTTGCATCTTCTATGAATTTCATTTTATATCAAATGGATGTGAAAAGTGCCTTTTTAAATGGTTTTATCCAAGAAGAAGTTTTTGTAAAGCAACCCCCCGGTTTTGAAGACTTTAATTTTCCCAATCATGTTTTCAAACTCAAAAAGGCCCTTTATGGTTTAAAACAAGCTCCTCGAGCTTGGTATGAAAGGTTGAGTAAATTTCTTTTAGAAAATAATTTTATTCGTGGAAAAGTTGACACAACTTTATTTGTCAAGCATGAAAACAATGATATCTTGCTAGTTCAAATATATGTAGATGATATCATTTTTGGTGCTACTAACAATGCTCTATGCAAGGAATTTTCAAACTTAATGACTAGCGAATTTGAGATGTCCATGATGGGTGAGTTACAATTCTTTTTGGGATTACAAGTAAAACAAATGAAGGAAGGTACATTCATTTGTCAAAGCAAGTATTGCAAAGAACTGCTTAAACGTTTTGACTTGAACAATGCAAAGGAAATAGCAACTCCCATGAGCACATCCGATCATCTCGACAAAGATGAAAAAGGTAAGGAAGTCGACATCAAAAAGTACCGAGGTATGATTGGCTCTCTTCTTTATCTTACTGCTAGTCGTCCGGACATCATGTTTAGCGTGTGCGTCTGTGCCCGTTATCAATCATGTCCAAAAGAGTCTCACCTTACTGCGGTAAAGCGGATTCTAAGGTATCTTGTCGGTACTACCAATGTGGGTCTATGGTACCCCAAAGGTTCTTCATGCCAACTTATTGGCTATTCCGACTCCGATTTTGCTGGATGCAAATTGGATCGCAAGAGCACTAGCGGCACTTGCCACTTGCTCGGTAGCGCTTTAGTTTCTTGGTTTAGTAAGAAGCAAGTTAGTGTTGCGTTGTCCACAACCGAGGCTGAATATGTAGCCGCGGGGAGTTGTTGCGCTCAAATCCTATGGATGAAACAACAACTCTTGGACTATGGCCTACGTCTTGATCACATTCCTCTTAGATGTGACAACACTAGTGCCATATGCTTGACGAAGAATCCCATTCTTCACTCGCGAACAAAACACATTGAAATTAGACATCATTTTATTAGAGATCACGTTCTAAAAGGCGATGTCGAAATTGAATTTGTTGAAACAAAAAGCCAATTGGCAGACATCTTTACAAAGCCCTTAGATAAAGAGTCCTTCTTCCGAATTCGTAGTGAACTCGGAATCCTTGACTCCACGTTGATCTAAGTCATGCATTGCATTTTATTTCTTACATAATTTCTAACTTGAGCGTCGGAGGCGTCTAACATTTTTTTTTTTGCAGGTATCACCCTAAAGAAAAGGGGATCACAAAAAAAAAAAAAAAAAGCATGACGCAAAATACTCAAGTATTCTACAGGAGTTGGTAAATGCTTCTAAGACTATTAAAGATTTACAAAGGACTCTTTCTCTACAAGGAGAGGATTTTCAAAAACAACTCTTTTTAAAAGACAAGGACTTCGAAGAACGTCTTTCTTTAGCTCAAAAAGGGGTTGAAAATCTGTCTCGTGATAACAAGAATCTTGCAAATGAAAATCAATTTTTGTTAAATGATAGTATAGAACTTAGACAAGTCATCAAGACCATGCATGAAGCCTCTTGTGTTGATAATTGTTTTACTTGTACTACTTGTGAGTCCTTAAAACTAGAAAACACAGAACTTAGGAAAACTTTAGAAACTCGTAGTAAAGAAGTTCTTAAAGTTGGTGAAAAAGAATCGCCTAAGAAAAATCAACGGCATAAAAACAAAAACTCCACTACACCACCTAGACATTATGCTAGAATGTATGAAAATAAGGGTAGAACTAATATCTTTAGACAACCTAGATCCAAATCTAGGATTCTTGCAAACAAGCCTACAAATAGTAATTTTCGGCAACCAAGAAATAACTCTAGGAACGAGCTTAGACCACCTAGACATGACACTAGGTCCTTCAACAAGTCTAGCACTAATGACTTTAGACCATCTAGATATTATACTAGAAATGGGAACAATATATCTAGTGTTAATCATTTTCATTCGCCTAGAACTTTGTTGGCTCAACCTAGGCATCAACACAACCCGAACGTAGTATGTCATTACTGCAATCATATAGGTCATATTGCACCTATGTGTTTTACAAAGCATAGAGATTCTTCATATTATTATGGTCGTTATTTGCCTAACCCCCAAGGACCCAAAATGGTATGGGTACCTAAAGAATATTAATTTGCCTTGTAGGTGTGCTTGAAGGGATCAAGTGTACTATGGTACCTTGACAGTGGATGCTCCAGACACATGACAGGAGACGAATCCAAATTCCTTCAACTAGAGCACAAAGAAGGAGGAAGCGTTGTATTCGGTGACAACAATAAAGGACAAATTATTGGCATCGGATCGGTCGGTAAGAATGAAAAATCCTCTATAAAGCATATATTACTTGTCAAAGGTTTAAAGCATAATCTCTTGAGCATAAGTCAATTATGTGACAAGGGAAATCTTGCGTTGTTTGATTCAGATGAGTGTCTAGTGTTTAGACGTAGTGATTTCAAGATTATTCTACGTGGTTTTAGAGTTGACAATATTTACATGGTTGATCTTGAAAACTCCTCATCCGAGTATGTTGATTGTTTGTTGAGCAAAGATGATAATGTGTGGTTGTGGCATCGTAGAGTAGCTCATATGAACATGCATCTTTTAAATAAATTAATTTCTCAAAATCTAGTGATTGGTCTTCCTAACTTAAAATTTGAAAGTGATACTATTTGTGACTCATGTCAGAAGGGGAAGCAAACAAGAGCATCTTTTAAATCCAAAAATGTTGTTTCAACCTCTAGACCTTTACAACTATTGCATATGGATTTATTCGGACCATCCCGCATCGAAAGTCTAGGAAGAAATAGATATGCTTTTGTAATTGTTGATGACTTCTCTAGATTTACATGGACATTATTTCTTGCACATAAAAGTGATGCATTTCTTAGCTTCAAGCTTTTTCTTAAAAGAGTTCAAAATGAAAAGGAATCAACTGTCACTTCCATTAGAAGTGATCATGGGGGAGAGTTTGATCACAATCTCTTTGCGGATTTTTGTGATGAACTCGGAATCGAGCATACCTTTTCCGCTCCACGTACACCACAACAAAACGGGGTGGTGGAAAGGAAAAATAGGAGTCTCGAAGAGATGGCTAGAACCATGCTCGACGAAGCTAAGATTCCCAAACACTTTTGGGCAGACGCCGTGAGTACCGCATGCTATGTTTTGAATAGAGTAGCAATTCGGCCGATACTCTTAAAAACCCCATATGAACTCTACAAAGGTAGAAAACCTGACATTTCACATTTACGTGTTTTTGGTTGTAAATGTTTTGTGCATAACAATGGAAAGGACCAACTAGGAAAATTTGATGCAAAGTCGGATGAAGGTATCTTCATTGGCTATTCTTCTCGTAGTAAAGCTTGTAGGGTTTTTAATAAAAGAACCCAAGTTGTAGAGGAATCTCCTCATATTGTATTTTCCGAAGATAATACTCGCTTGGCGAGAAAGTATTGTGGTCTTGATCTTTCAGGTATTCTGGAAAGCCTAAAGGACAAAATTCAAGAAGAACCACCAAGGAAAGAAATTGACAAAACGGTGGAACAACAAATTGAAGAAGCTCCTCAATCGGAAAATGAACCAAAAGAGCAAACAGAATGGAGGACAGTCAAAGACCATCCTCTCGATCAGGTAATAGGCGACGTTGGAGGAAAGGTAAGTACCCGGAGCTCCCTTAGAAATACCTTAGATCTTACTGCGTTTGTTTCTCAAATTGAACCCAAAACCATCTCTGAAGCAATTGGGGATGAATTTTGGACCTTGGCAATGCAAGAGGAGCTTAACCAATTCAAACGTAACAACGTTTGGGATTTGGTGCCAAGACCCGAAGGTCATACCATAATTGGTACGAAATGGGTTTTTCGAAATAAATTAGATGAAAATGGCATAATCACTAGAAACAAAGCTAGGCTTGTGGCTCAAGGCTATAATCAAGAAGAAGGGATTGATTATGATGAGACATATGCTCCGGTAGCTAGATTAGAGGCCATCCGTTTGTTGCTTGCTTTTGCATCTTCTATGAATTTCATTTTATATCAAATGGATGTGAAAAGTGCCTTTTTAAATGGTTTTATCCAAGAAGAAGTTTTTGTAAAGCAACCCCCCGGTTTTGAAGACTTTAATTTTCCCAATCATGTTTTCAAACTCAAAAAGGCCCTTTATGGTTTAAAACAAGCTCCTCGAGCTTGGTATGAAAGGTTGAGTAAATTTCTTTTAGAAAATAATTTTATTCGTGGAAAAGTTGACACAACTTTATTTGTCAAGCATGAAAACAATGATATCTTGCTAGTTCAAATATATGTAGATGATATCATTTTTGGTGCTACTAACAATGCTCTATGCAAGGAATTTTCAAACTTAATGACTAGCGAATTTGAGATGTCCATGATGGGTGAGTTACAATTCTTTTTGGGATTACAAGTAAAACAAATGAAGGAAGGTACATTCATTTGTCAAAGCAAGTATTGCAAAGAACTGCTTAAACGTTTTGACTTGAACAATGCAAAGGAAATAGCAACTCCCATGAGCACATCCGATCATCTCGACAAAGATGAAAAAGGTAAGGAAGTCGACATCAAAAAGTACCGAGGTATGATTGGCTCTCTTCTTTATCTTACTGCTAGTCGTCCGGACATCATGTTTAGCGTGTGCGTCTGTGCCCGTTATCAATCATGTCCAAAAGAGTCTCACCTTACTGCGGTAAAGCGGATTCTAAGGTATCTTGTCGGTACTACCAATGTGGGTCTATGGTACCCCAAAGGTTCTTCATGCCAACTTATTGGCTATTCCGACTCCGATTTTGCTGGATGCAAATTGGATCGCAAGAGCACTAGCGGCACTTGCCACTTGCTCGGTAGCGCTTTAGTTTCTTGGTTTAGTAAGAAGCAAGTTAGTGTTGCGTTGTCCACAACCGAGGCTGAATATGTAGCCGCGGGGAGTTGTTGCGCTCAAATCCTATGGATGAAACAACAACTCTTGGACTATGGCCTACGTCTTGATCACATTCCTCTTAGATGTGACAACACTAGTGCCATATGCTTGACGAAGAATCCCATTCTTCACTCGCGAACAAAACACATTGAAATTAGACATCATTTTATTAGAGATCACGTTCTAAAAGGCGATGTCGAAATTGAATTTGTTGAAACAAAAAGCCAATTGGCAGACATCTTTACAAAGCCCTTAGATAAAGAGTCCTTCTTCCGAATTCGTAGTGAACTCGGAATCCTTGACTCCACGTTGATCTAAGTCATGCATTGCATTTTATTTCTTACATAATTTCTAACTTGAGCGTCGGAGGCGTCTAACATTTTTTTTTTTGCAGGTATCACCCTAAAGAAAAGGGGATCACAAAAAAAAAAAAAAAAAGCATGACGCAAAATACTCAAGTATTCTACAGGAAAATCGCCGTCAAACAATCGATTACTGTATCAATAATCGATTACTTCCTCTATCTTAATTTTCCAATAAATAAACTTGTGTTTATTTCACATTTTTTTCATATTCTTCCCTTGTGTAAATTTTTGCTAATGGCAAAAGGGGGAAGAAACGGGATATCAAGAAGTATGCTATATCACTCTCAACTTCATTCATGCTTAAAGTGAGGGGGAACATCAAATTGCATACTTTACTCTTGTCTTGGATTATCAAAATAATTATTGCATATATCCCGCTTATGTTTGCCATTATCAAAAAGGGGGAAATTGTTGGAAACACGTTTCAAATGCAATATACTAAACGTGTGTTCTTTTGTAGGTTTTGATGAATGTCAAACAAAGCAATAAGCGATATATAGCAGTGCTCAAGGACAAGCACAAAATGGATGCATTACAAGAAGCTCAAGACAAAGTTTAGAAATGTTATAATTGAGTCAATATTAATTGTGATCTTGATTCCTCAATCTTGGCTCATAACATGGCTTCTCTACTAAAATTATTTTTCCAAAATCATGCATATCTAACTTAAGTGTCAAATGATTTTAAACTATGCATATTTATATTTGTTAAAATGTTTTTCAAACATGCCTCAAAAATCTGGGCTAAGATAATCGATTATGTACTTATGATAATCGAGTATCTCTAAGCCAAGACTGCATGACAATCGATTGTGAATTAATGATAATCGATTGTGAGTAAGTCAGTTAACATCAGGTTTTTGCAAACTGCATAACAATCGATTGTGTACTTTTGATAATCGATTGTTAACTGAGGCAAAGTTTTCAAAACTCAGAAAAATCGATTATGAACTAATGGTAATCGATTAGAATGAGAAAAATGTCTCCCAGTGTTTTTAAATAAATTAATAATCGATTGTGGCTTTTGATAATCGATTATATATGAGACAGAAAGTTTTGAAATTAATTAATAACCGATTATGGCTTTTGATAATCGATTATATATGAGACAGTAAGTTTTGAAATTAATTTATAATCGATTGTTCTATTTGATAATCGATTGTTGGAACTAACCGTTGTCATACATTTTCAAATTACCTTCAGGTAATCGATTGTTGATATTTAACAATCGATGTTTTGCGTAAAATCTGGAAAAGATTTTCTAAACGTTGTTAAAATAATCGATTGTTGATTTCCTGATAATCGATGTTTTATGCCAAAAATTGGAAAGGATTTTTTAACGTTATAAATAATCGATTATTGATTTGAAGTAATCGATTGTTGACGTAAAATCTGGGATTGAATTTTTGATCTGATAGGCAAACAATCGATTGTTTAGTCTTGACAATCGATTGTCACTGAGTAATTTCAGCAATCCTTAATTGGCAATTAGACAACGGTAAGACTGAGTTTTTCACCTATAAATACAGGCTTAACTCAGTGTTTTCACAACAACAACATATACAATTTAAGTATTTTCATTGCTAAAAGCTTTCTTACATTGATCATCATTTTCATTCATCCATAAAGCTTTTTGAAGAGCCATTCTATTGAGCTAAGTTGTTGTGATCTTGAGCGTACTATTTCTACTCATATCTACTCATTGAGGAGTACTTTGTAAAGTGAGTTTGTTTCGTGTTTGTAAGAGAATTGCGATTCTCGTTTGTTGAGGAACTTGTGATTCCTCAGTTGAAGTCTTTGGGATTGTTATCCCCGAGCAGTTGAAGTCTTTGGGATTGTTATCCCCGAGCAGTTGAAGTCTTTGGGATTGTTATCCCCGAGCAGTTGAAGTCTTTGGGATTGTTATCCCCGAGCAGTTGAAGTCTTTGGGATTGTTATCCCCGAGCAATTGAAGTCTTTGGGATTGTTATCCCCGAGCAATTGAAGTCTTTGGGATTGGTATCCCCGAGCAATTGAAGTCTTTGGGATTGTGATCCCCGAGCACCTAGGTGAGGCTTGTGTCCTCAGCTGTAACGGTTTGTTAAGCACCCGTAAGCTTGACAAGTTTAGTGGAAATCTCGAGAGAGTCTCTCGGGGACTGGACTAACCACGTTTGTGGCCAACCAGGATACATCATTGTGTAAGTTTATTTTACTGCACTTGTTTTAATTTCTGCAAAGTTTTTAAATTCCGCACTAAAACGCTTAATATTTTTAAAACGCTATTCACCCCCCCCTCTAGCGTAAAGCGTTATTTCCAACAGAATTTCCTTCTAAGATAAATTATAACTTTCTAATTTCGCATTAGATCCAAAGCCCAACCAAACGACGTCTGAATGACCTGAAAATTTGCACACATACTTGAATTCGCCTAACGAAGCTAATGCAACTCTCAGAATCCCTTTTCGAGCCCCGGATCAAATTCTCACCTATCAACCGGATTTCTCCGAAATTCCAACTTCGCAAAAATAGGCTAACTCACACCGGACCTCCGAATTCATTTCCGTTTTCACTCCTAAGTCACAAATCATCCCCCAAAAATAGTCGAACCATCGGAAATTTGTTCCGAGCCCTCTAATTCATATTTCAACATCCGGTTGACTTTTCCAACTTAAGCTTTCCATAATGAGACTATTTGTCTCATTTATACCCAAGTTCAATCCAAACCACTTCAAACTTACCATACACATATAATAACGCACGGGAAAACATATAATAGGAATAACATGGCTGAAATAAAAGAGAAGACGGGTTGGGTCGTCACACTTTGGCTACATTCGCATAATTTTTCTAGGAATTATTGCTTTTTTCTGAAAAAAAATTGGACAATGTATTCTTGTTTATCAAATGGAGAACATTGCTTTAGTATTCCTCCGTGGCCAAAATCAGAGGCGTCAGTTTCCAGAATTTTGTCCCAAGTGGGATTGGCTAGACTTAAACATGGAAGGTTATGAACCTTCTGTTTAATCCTTTTAACTGATTCAATATGGCTATCAGTCTAAGCTTTGGGATTCTTCTTTAGTCTATTGTAAAGAAAAGTAGTATCTTCGGCAAGATTCTTTATAAAAGGAGAAATATAATTTAGGCTTCCCAGAAATTGTTGAAGTTGGGTTTTATCAGGAAATTTAGAAGCAAATTCAATACTTCTATTGATAGGAATGATTCTACCCTTTTCAACGTTATGACCCAAAAACTTAACAGAAGTTTGAAAAAGCATCTTTTTTTGGTTTTGATATGACTAAACCTTTTTGGATAATAATTTTTTTAAATAGATCTAAATGTTTAAAATGAGATTCTATATTTTTTGAAAATACTAGAATATAATCAATATAAACAATTACAAAGTCTGTATAAGGAAGGAAAATATCATTCATACTTTTTTGAATTCGGAAGGTGCATTTTTTACACCAAAAGGCATAACATTCCATTCATATTGGCCCATTGGTACATTAAAAGCAGTTTTATACCTATCCGATTTAGATATCTGAATTTGCTAATAACCTGATTTTAATCAAATTTTGAAAATATGATGGCATCATGTAACCTATCTAATAAATCTTTTTTATTCGGGATTGGATACCTGATCCATTTTAAAACTTTATTTAAAGGTTTCTAGTTTATGACTAATCTAGGAACTCCACGTTCCTGTTCAGCATGCTTATTGACATAAAAAATAGTACATTGCCATTTAGATTTTGAGGGTCTGTCTTATCAAACCCTTATGTTTTAAGGAGTCAATCTCCTTTTTGCATAATTCTAAATATTCAGAGTTCATCTGGAAAGGACGAGGCTTGTTAGGGATATGATCCTCATGGAAGTCTTCTTCATAAGGAAGACTTATGATATGCTTTTTCCTACTCCAAAATTGATTCGGATGGTCACCACAAATAGAAGTAAAAAATTGATTTTTAAGAGAAGTAATTTTTTCTGCTAATTTCGTATTTTTAAATCCTGTTCAATAGTAATGGAGAAAATTTCATTTTTTTAAAAATTTTTGAAGAAATTTTTTCAGAAATGATTTCATTCAAAAATCTTTGAACTGGCTGTGTTATAAACTCAAAGGTGATGTTCTTACCTTCGTAAGTACTAGTAATGCTTTTTGTTTCCCAATATAATAAAGGAATTAATTTAATAAAAATAGGACACCCAGTAGTACATCCTTGTCAATATCTTTTACCAAAATAAAACTTTCTGGAATACAGATATCGTGTTGGCAAATGTAAGCCTTAAGTAATTTATATGAAATACCCATTGAATTACCACTGGCATTTTTTAAGCGCTGAGTGGTTTTATAAGAATATTTGGAGGGTATTACTCCTTGTTTTATACAATTTAATGCTCCACTGCCGAATAAAGCAACAAACTCTTTTTTAAAATTGTAGTCTATTAAAAGACTTACTTTTATCAAAATATTTTGGGTGATAAAATATTCTAGAAATTCACTTTTCGAAAAATCTATGGCTCCAAGCAACTCATTAGCTGTATTTTCTTCAGAAGAACTGACACTTGTATTTAACTCAGTAATCTTAATATTAGGATCATCAATTATACTAGAATTCTCCATTCTAAAAATTCTTTTGTCTAAGGCTATATTTGAAGCCTTTAGTTCCGATATTTCTTTCTAGAGATAGTTTATCTCAATACTTAAATCTTGGACAGCAGCTATTTTTTCAGGCCGGGATTTTCTTTTCACCATTTTTCTGATTTCAGACATAGTGTAAGGTCCTTTTTGCAATGGGATTTGTTCCACCTCTGTTTCTTCATCTGAACTAGAAGGTAGTTTGTCAATAAGCTGAGACCTTAATTCAGGGTCGTTAATAACCCTTAATAGATCAAATATGTTATTATTTGACAAAACATTGATCTTTAAATTCCTAAAATGAGAATAAATGTTAAAAAGCTCATCTTCTGTATTACAACACTGATTTGAGCACTGTCCCTTATCACATTGCCCTATCTCTTCTTCAGAGGATGACATATAATTTTCTTCATGAAGAACTTTAAACTCTTTACTTGTTGATGATCCATCTTCCTAAGTGTCAGATATTTCTAGAGAGGAATTTAAAAGAATCTTATATAAAGAATCTTTGATATGATCATCTAAGCAAGTTCTCTAATTTTATTCTTGATCTTACAATCCGTACCAAAGTTTCCTAATCTTCCACATTGATAACAAGCCCGAGGGTTTTTTGGTTTAAGAAAACCCTTCTTGGCTTTACGAAAGCCTTTCTCCTTTGGGTCTTTTCACGCCGTTTTTTCGACGAACCCTTGATTCTTTTGAAATCTTTTTTCTTATGGGATCTCTTTCCATTAGAAGTCATATCTATTGCGAACTGTTCACAAAATTCTCCCAATTGTTGTCTCTCAGTGAGACTATGTTTCTTTATTTGTTGGTTTAGCTTTATTTTATTACATAAAGCTAAGCCTTCTTGAGTGCATACACTAATCAATTTACCATACGAGTAAGTATCATAATTAATACTCATCCGTGTACCTCTAAGTATCATAATTAATACTCATCCATGTACCTCTAAGGACCTTTCTAATCCTTTCAGCAAATAAGGAGGGAGTCCATCTATAAATTTGGACTTCCAATGAGTGATATTACTCTCTGGTAATTCCATCACTCTGGATAAGAAAACATCTTTGTACCATCTAAATGATGTTAGGGTTTTGCACCTCAAATTCTGAAGCATAGTTCTAATAGTCTCACTATTATCAGACTATCTTCCCGAAAAGTGTTCGATGATATTTAGAATTAAAGAATAAACCGAGTTTCAAACAGTCTTATCATCCTCAACTTTGGTTGTGTTCATGATTTGGTGGCGCTGTTCATGAGTGAGATAATTATCCCACCAACCTTTATGTTGACCATTAAAACCGGCAATAATCATTTCTGTTATTGCTCTATCTATATTTTTTATTAACCTTACAGATAATGCTGTACATACGCATTCTATGTGATGTTGTATAGATTTGTCTTTCAGCAAGACCATCTATATTCCGCTCATAAATATCTGACCCACTATATCCTTGATGGTAGTGGCCGTTGTCTTGTTCTTCTATTAAGACATTTTGAGGGGTTGGTCTAGGATAATAAAACATTCTTTGGTAAGGTTTATGAGCATATTTTTCATATATTTTATTAATCTCATCTTCTACCTGTAATCCTTTTCCTTTATCAGGTTTATGCTCTAGCGTTAAGGGACCAGCCCTAAATTCGCCAAACTTCATAGTAAGAATTTCTTCCAAATCGTCAAAACTTTTTAATTTGAAGTCTTTACCTCAGGTGGAGGTTGGATGCTGGTTGTAGCTATTTGCTCTTTACCTTATCATCCTTCTGTTGAATCTTTTGGACCTCAGCTATAAGCTTGTCCAATTTTTCATGTATCGCAACAACTTGTTCTCCCAGAATACTAATATACATATTAGTGTTATGATAAATAGTAATTATGGTGGATGTCTACTCTTCTTCCATGATCTTTATCTCAAATGGTTTATGACATATTCAATGACATATTTTGTATGTTCAATGACATATTCCATGACATATTTTCTTCACTTTTTATGCCTATATAAAGGCCTTGTAATAGATAGGAAGACACACACAATTGAAGAAGAAAATCTCTTCCTTCTCTCTATCTATATTTCTTGTTCATGTTTCACTAACTTGCTTATATTTCTTGTTCATGTTTTATTAAATTGCTTTCATTTTATAACACGTTATCAAGCACGATGCTCTAACCATCATGGTAAGTTATCCTCTTTTATAGTTCTCGACTCTGATTTAAAATTATCATGTACAACATGTTTCTCTCTTTTGTAAGAATAATGATATGTTTTTTTGGATATTTAATTTTCCTCAATATTGTTTAAAAACAAAAATAGAAAGAGAAAGATACTCATACTTCACCATGATCTCTTTATTTATGAATAAAGATGTAATGATTTTAAGGAACTGCTTCTTAATTGATTTGCATTATTAGAATATAAATAGAAGTAATCAACAATAGATTTAGATAACAATAATATTTTCTTGAAAGTAGTACGTATCCAAATTATGAATATAAATAGTGTTTGCATCATTAAAATATTACATCCTAAATCCAAGAAGCTTTTATTGATTGTTCATCTTCTTCTGTGTAGAAATAAAACATGTTTGTAATAATGAGGTTACTTGAATTTGCTTTCTAGTCTATTTTCTTATTGAATTCAAGTATATATAGTTACATGCTTAAGTACTTGGTTACACCTAATATAATGTGTGATTATATATTATTGTGCAGTATAACATGATATACTATACAAGCTACATTTAACTATTTATTTTGACAAGCCTACATACAGAATATTAGTATACATTGAGATACTATGTAGATATAGATTTTACGATATTAAAATTTTTATATTCTTTAGGTGCACCTATAATTCTTTTATATGGTCAATCTAGAAAAGTACAATACTAGTTATGTGGCATGTCAAATCACTTAGCCAAATTATTACTAAAATTGATTGATAAAGATCTTAGTGCAATAAGTGTATTCATATTAGCCGGTATTGTCCTACACGTATTTAGTACACTTTAAATCATGCTAATTAACTTGAATAATTTAATGATGCATGCACTAACTAGACATACAAGATTAAGTATGGATATCTCACAAAACAAACTTGAATAAAAATTCAATTGTAAAATATTTGTTAATTGATTCATGTACCACACATACAATATTCAAGGAGAAGAAATATTTCTCTCATTTAAGTATGTGTAAGGCAGATGTTACTATAATTTCTGGTAGTAGTAAATTAATTGAAGGCTCTGGAAGAGCTACTATAACTCTTCCTAAAGGAACAATATTTATCATAGAGAATGAAATGTTCTCCTCCAAGTCCAAGAGGAACTTGTTGAGTTTTAAAGATATCAGTCAAAATGGATATCATATTGAGACAATAGATGAGAATAATCTTGAATATATCATCATTACAAAGAATGTCTCTTGCCAAAAGAGGGTTATTGAGAAGTTCCCATCTTTATCTTGTGGCCTGTATTGGACAAGAATTAGTGCAATTGAGGCACATTCTACCGTAAACCAAAAGGTTACTGATTCCAATACTTTCGTACTTTGGCATGATCGATTGGGACATCCTAGATCAATTATGATGAGACGGATTATAGAAAACTCAAATGGTCATCCATTAAAGAATTTAAAGATTCTTTTAAATAATGAATTTTCTTGCACTTCTTGTTATCAAGGCAAGTGTTAATATTAGACCATCACCAACTAAGGTTGGAATTGAGTCACCTGCGTTTTTGAAACGTATACAAGGGGACATTTGTGGACCTATTCACCCACCTAGTGGGTCGTTTAGATATTTTATGATCTTAAATAGACGAATCTTCTAGATGGTCTCATGTGTGCCTATTGTCCTCTCGCAACCTTGCATTTTGCAAAATTAATGGCACAAATAATTCGATTACGGGCAAAATTTCCCGATAATCCAATTAAGTCTGTTAGACTAGATCATGCTGCTGAGTTTTTATCCCAAGCATTTAATGATTATTGCTTATCAATTGGGATGAAAGTGGAACATCTTGTAGCTCATGTTTACACTCAAAATGGTCTTGGAGAGTCTTTAATTAAACGTCTGCAGTTGATAGCAAGACCGTTACTCATGAAAATGAGGCTGCGCACTTCGGTTTGGGGTCACGCCATTTTGCATGCAACAATGCTAGTTCGTCTCAGACCGAAAAATTATCACAAATATTCCCCGTTGCAATTAGTTTTGGGTCATGAACCTATTATATCCCATTTAAGAATTTTTGGATGTGCAGTATATGTGCTTGTAGCACCGCCATATCGCACCAAAATGGGTCCGCAAACAAGATTAGGAATATATGTTGGGTTTGAATCACCCTGCATTATTCGCTACCTCGAAACATTGATAGGAGATTTGTTCACTGCACGATTTGCAGACTGTCTATTCGATGAGACACTTTTCCCAAAATTAGGGGGAGAAGGTGGTGGTGAAACAACACGGGAAATTTTGTGGAAAAATCCATCATGATCTCATCTTGATCCACGTGCCTCTATTTGTGAAAAAGAGGTGCAAAAGATTATTCATTTGCAAAGAATAGCAAATCAAATGCCACACGCATTTATAGATTTGAAAAGGATAACTAAATTACATATCCCCGCAGAGAATGTGATAGCAGTATGTGTTAAGTCTGAAAGAAGACAAAATTATTACCGTGAAGGTATCAATGGATGTGGACATGGCAATAGACGAAATTATAATCGTCATAATTGTGATAATGAGAATAATAGGAATTCTCAAAATAATCCTTCACTCTGTGAAAGTAATATATGTCATCGATTTGACATGAGATTTTAAATAGTACATATAGATGATTATGTTCCATTCATGGTGTGAATGTGACAACATCTGATTTATGAATACATATTCATTATTGGAAGAATATGAACATGCTATTGGTATTGAATATACCACACTCACCTCTAGAAGGAGGGTTCAGATGATCTAAGAAAATAATGTCATTATTATGGCATGAATATTCATTGGTCACGTACATATTGTACGCCAAAATATTTATGCAATGTGATTATTAAAGGACAATAATAATGCAAGAAACATATCTTGCATATAATTTTGACATGACCATAATGGTACAACTTTCTCTTTAAAAGAAATATTCACTATATGGATATTGATTAATATGTGATAGTACCAAATTAATTGAGAACTCTGTAAGAGCCAATTATATTGTTTTGGAGAAACACAATTGATTACCAATAAGGTATTGTATTGTAGTAAGTCTCAAAGAAACTTATTCAGTTTCCAAAGTATACGCGAAAGCGATTGATTATATTGAGACTATAAATAAAGGAAAGATTTGATATCTTCTATTACTACAACTTGTAGCGGGATAATATGTATGTGAAAAGCTACCCGCTTTATTCTCCAATTTGTACTATACAAACAAAAGAATGCCACAATAAAGTGGATGTTTATTGATATAAAAACCCATATCATAATAAGTTTAGAGTTTATCGATAATTGCACATGTCATGATGTAAACCTGAATTTTATCAATATTGATAATTTATTTAGTTGCCATTCGGGTTAGCCATATCAATTTAAGTATGATGTGCAACAATAATAGAGAATTCATATGGGTAAATATTAAAGAACTAGAAAGTTCTTTACGAATTCTGTTGTATTAGTTGTTCTCATTAATTAATTGACCAACTAAAGTTGGGGTTGAATCCCAAAAAAATCTGGAAATATCAAAGGTGAATATGGGCCCATTCACCTGCCATGTATACCACATAAGATGCATCTATGAGATGGTTACATGTGCGATTATTATTAACCTGCAACCTGGCTGGTGCTTGCGAGGTAACTTGCTCAGTAATATAATTTCGAGCATAATTTCCAGATTTTCTATTCAAGATAGTTCATCTTGATAAGTTGGTTTACATCATAGTTGGTTTAGCAAAATAATTTATTTAGTGCCTCCACTTAATAGCTAAACTATTGCTTATGATAACAAAGTTATCTATATCAATTTGATATACATTATATACGAGAGTATATTATATTCTCCCCTCACAAGTGATTCAGGGTCAGGAACCAAATAATTTCATCTTATTATTATTGATGTGCAGTGTATAATAACATGATAATGCACAAAGATGGATTCCCAGAGTTGAGGAAACAAGTTAGTTTTTCTAACATGAGGGGAGACATGATAAACACTTGAGAAAAAGTTACATGGAACGGATTATCATTTGTATATATAGATCCTCGAATATCATAATATGAACTTGAAGTTCATAAAAAGATAATTCAATTGCAACATATTGCAAAGCATGCCATACGCATTTGCTGACCCAAAGAAAGTAACTATATTCTCATTGCAAATGCTCATATTAAGTCCTAGAAGGACAAAGTCTTCAGTATGCGTGAAGCGTATAGACAAATCGGTTTCAAATAGAACTTCTTAATAAAGAAGATGAGCAAATGATCAAAGTGATCATAATAAGGAGGAAAGTGATCTAGAAGATCACATGACATAACACTTCATAAAATCTCATGAGAGATTCAGGTACCTGAATATATGAATGAAGAGATCTACATGTTATGTCTTTATGAAAATTTAGAAGAACCGATATAAAATGTTCGTCGACGACATCTATGATAGCGCTAAATATCGATGAGGATCTTAAGTTTGTCAAATACAGACAAAAGTATTGGCCAAATGGAAGAGATACAATTCAAGTAGAATTGATTCCATATGAAAGACATGTAGTTTTGGACATGTAGTTCAAATACTTAAAAGTATAAAGTCAATGTTATGTGCAATCAGTTTTCGATATCTTATTTGTCTAGCATGACATGAAAACTTAATATGCATCTAAAGTCTATAATATGGCTTATATGAATTAACTTATATGAAAATTGGTGAAGGATTTAAGTTGCTTGAAGCATATATTATTCTTGATCTTGAGGTACCTCTTCCTGAGCGCAGTTTATGCAAAAATCTATCCTGCTATAACTATAAGCATGATAATGTGATAGCGAGAATACCTTTATGGAGATATTGAAGAGCCATTTTACGATATTTGTGAAGACATTATATATCTATCACGAGTGATGATTTCAAGGTGCAAATATTCATTCAAGTTAATATGGTTGATTTATTTATCAATTCTCTACCAACGATCTCTTGAAGATGGTGCACAAGATTGGAATGTGAAGTCTCATGGATGTGAATTAATTCTCTCATCAGGGGGAGTTAATACGCGTTGTACTCTTTTTTCCTTACAAGGTTTTGTCCCACTGGGTTTTCCTTGCAAGGTTTTTAACGAGGCAACCAAAAGGCGTATAATTTTATATGTGTACTCTTTTCCTTTTCTAGAATTTTTTTCCCATTGGGTTTTATTTTAGTTAAGGTTTTTAATGAGGCACATTATTTATGGACATCCAAGGGGGAGTGTTAAGATAAATAGTAATTATGGCGGATGTTTACTCTTCTTCCATGATCTTCATCTCAAATGGTTTATGACATATTCAATGACATATTTTGTATGTTCAATGACATATTCCATGACATATTTTCTTCACTTTTTATGCCTATATAAAGGCCCTGTAATAGATAGGAAGACACACACGATCGAAGAAGAAAATTTCTTCCTTCTCTCTATCTAATATTTCTTGTTCATGTTTCACTGAGTTGTTTATATTTCTTATTCATGTTTTACTAAATTGCTTTCATTTTATAAAAATTAGTATAAATATTCTGAGCATCATATTCAAGTTTTTAGTTGTAATGGTAGCCACATCGTTTTCAAGTAATTTTGAAAAAGCAATGAAATATACAATTTTATCTCTTTCTCCCATCTGAAAAGATTGTTGGGGTGGAAAGACTTATTGAGTTACGTTTCCATTCGTGAGCATATAATCTTTTTCTAACACAGAAACATAGTTATAAACCTGTTTAAACATAAACCAAGGAACATAAGCTATAATCTTATTTTTCTTTCTAATATCTTGATAAAAGTCATTTCTAAAAATTGTATCAATTCATTAGTCATGTTTTCATGAAACCATTTTCTGAAAACAGCCCATCTGTGTGTTAGAAATAATTCTAAAATCATTTTTCTTGCCGGTGAACCCGGACTTAAATCTATTTGGTTTTCAATCATCATAACACCATTTGAAAAATCCATTTTGGATGCAGTGGGTTCTAGATCTGAATTAATCTTGACTATATTATCACTATTAATGCTGATATTATTAATCGTATTATTTTTTCTAATTTGAGATGTGAAAGCTCTACATGTAAAGTCTACCACATAATAAATTGGAGAGATAAATGAAGAGTTTGATATGGTTAACTTAGATGATAAACTGGTATTATCAGTTTGGATATGTTCATTAAACCTAATCTTAATCGTGCCATCTGAGGTTTGTTCTATTTCTATTACCTCAGTATTACCATTGTTTCGAGGAGCAACTGCTTCCTCTATGACCCATTGCTTGGGAAAATCAATTTCATCCGACTTGATAGGTCTTCTGGTAGTTACTTTGGATTTTACAAAGTTGGTTTCTATAAGAATTGTTTCATTTTTGAAATCCATAACTCTACACATAGGATTCAAAGTATATAAAGGTTTGAAATAAATTCTATAACAGATACATATAACTTCTTTACCAGGAAAATAATCATAACCATGTAATTTAATGCTTAGTATTAAAGAATTTAATGAACTCTCATCATTAAGAGAAATCTGCAAATTAGGATAAGCATTCAAATAAACAGGGCCATAAGCCAAACTAGTTTGCACAGTTTCTATAAGAGACTTTTTTCAGTTTTGATTTCTGCCATCTCTGAGATCTGCTATAAATTCAGGTAAGCCTCTTAAAGTAAGTGGCTTAAAAGCAACTTGTATTAAACCTATGTGTATAAATCTATGAGAATCCTTATATGGGGCTAAATCATTTTTCAGATAATAATCAGAATGTGGCATGGTCACTATCTATAGTAATAGTTTCTTCAGTAGTTTTAACTACTTGTTTTAAACCTATTTTTTCAAAGGTTCCCAACTCATATATTACCTTAGGTTTGACTAATGGAATAGTCCACTTAATAAATAGATGTAATTGTTGTGGCAATTCATATTCTTCTTTCCTACTGTTTATAACAGTAGATTTCTTTCTAATCATATTCATTAGATGAATAGTGTTAAACTTAGTTTATCATGTTTTTACCTAACATGGCTCTGATACCAAATGAGACCGGATCACTTCCGAATGAGGTTCACAAAGAAATACAAGAACTCTATTCGAGAACGATTACCAACCTTTAAATAAATCATAAACCACGATGCTCCTCACAACTCTTCAACACGGACACCTGCCTAAACGTGTTTATGAGCACCACTGGTTAGGATATCCTAACCAAGATTTATTGTCGAGGTTAGTAATTGTATGTTCTATATAGTTCTTAACCTAACACTTTATCGGGATGATACAGTTCATTTTGAGAAACAAAGCATGCATTGTAAATAACCTTTGAATACTAAGCTTAACACTTACTTATTTAGCCTACCATTTAGGCTAACAGTACTATAAATATTATAAAGAGAGAGAGAGAGTAGAACATTAGCAGAGACCGGCTTATTTGTGTCCATATGACCCTTTTGATTTTTATTGCTGAATTCAAAATACTACAAAATTACATAGGGGATTTTTTAAAAGGATAAAGAAGGCTAGAGAGATATTCCGAGTGTTGGCTAATGCTTGCCTTCTCCTAAACTATGAGGATCCTTTTATAATGGATCGATTTACTATGAAACAAATAAAATTGGCCAACAAAATAATTTACAGTAGTGGCCTACAAAGAAAATTATTACAAACGGACAATCTATTTTATAAAAATAGATTCCTCATAATGGAGGGGTCCGTATATATATATATATATATATATATATATATATATATATATATATATATATATATATAGTATATGGTACGTTATATAAATTTACTTACACGAGTATATATAGTTTAATATATAGTATGTTAGTATATATATATATATATACTAACATACTATATATTATAGCTTATAAAGAATTGCAAGTTAAAGACAAAAAAAATATTGCAAAGAGATATTCAAGTGAATGTCTTATAATTTTTATTCCAAAAAATGGCATATCTTTCTTAGTCTTCTTCCCCCAATGGAATGAGCATAACAAGGTGCTAATACCACCATTAAAAGGAAAAAAAACTAAAGAAGATGTCCCAAAGTTCAAGTTATACCATAATCTACATTGTATCTTTAACAAATCTCATAAATCCTTCAAGGTTCGGAGGAGGTTCCGTTGGTGGTGGCGGAACAGAAGCTTGTTCATCACCGCTTCCGGGCGAAGCAGCATCCTCTGCAAGTTCCGCTATCATTTCTTCATAAGCGTCGTCTATCTCTGGTTGTGATTCTGCAAGTCCAAAGTTTCTTCTTTCTGCGCTGATCCAATCTCTGAATAGTACTGATTTTTCCAAGCTCTCCCTCAAAGATGCACTATGATCACCTATTTGAAGTCTTGCTTGACCAAAAGCGTTCTGTGATGCAATTGTTGAAGCTTGAATAGATAAAATACCCCGAGCCATCCTTGCAAGAACAGGAAAATATTTTTCCCTTGCCTTCCACCATTCCAAAAGATCAAAGCTACCGTCTGGATTCTCCTTTTCAAGTCCCTGCAACAAATAAACCTAAAGCTCATTTAGATGTGAAGTCTCATCAAAATTATCACCTTGAGAACCCCTGAACTTCGTCCAAGATTTAAGTGCTTTTAGGCAAGCAACCTTTGATGAGCCGACCCGTCGTCTTTCGTATTTCAGCCTCGTTATTCCCGTATTATGCTTCCGCGTGTGTTAATATATGCGTTTGGTGGTTTTGATATGTGTTGGGTTGGATGTGGTTAGAACTGAGACCAATAGTCTCTTTAAGGAAAACTTAAGTTAGCAAAGTCAACCGGATGTTGACTTATGACTTAGAGGGATCGGAATGGATTTCTGGTGATTCGACTAGTTTTGGATGGTCATTTATATCTTGAGAGAGAAGACGGGATTGAATATAGAGGTCTGGTGGGGAATTAGGCTTGAATTGGGTAAAGTTGTATTTCGGCGAATCCCGGTTGATAGATGAGATTTTGATCCGGGGGTCGGAATGGAATTCCGAGAGTTGCAGTAGCTTCGTTAGGTGATTTTGGATACGCCTTTAAATTTTTGGGTCATTCAGACGTCGTTTGGTTGGGTTTTTGATCGAATGTTAGTTTCGGAAGGTATGGTTGAACTTAGGCTTGATTCTTCTATGTTTTGATGATTTTTGTATTTAAGGACGTGTTTTTAGGATTGGAACAAATACGTAGGATATTTTGGAGAAGGTTGGTGGTTTTGGTTGGGGTCTCGAGGGCCCTGGGGCGATTCTTGATGGTTAAAATGAGGAGCTTTTGGAGTTACACATAAAAGGACCTGCTGCTTCTGGTATTTTCGCGGAAGGGGGCTAGGGACCTCTGTGGTGTCCGCAGAAGCGGACGAGTAGCCGTAGAAGCGGAAAGGGGGAAGGTCAGAGACCGCAAGAGCGGTTAGGGGGACCGCGTATGCGGGAATCGCGGAAACAGTGAAGCCACCGAAGAAGCAGCAGTTGAGGATAGGGCAGACCGCAGAAGCGGGATTTTGGAAGCGGAAGCGAAGGCCGCTTAAGCGGAAAAATACCGCTGAAGCAGGAATCGACCAGTTTTAATGAAACAATGTGTTTTTGTATTTTTGAAAGAGAAGAAGAGTTAGAACTTCGGACTTGGAGATTGAGGGCGATTTTGGATAAATTTTCGAGGGGATTCTTCAGGTAGGATCTCTTGACCTAAAATGCATCTTTATAGAGTGAAATCATGGATCAAACACTAAGAAATCAAGGTTTTAAATGTCAAAAAATGGAGGTTAGGGTTTGAAACCCAATTGAACCTTAAAGTGTTGATTTGAGGGGCCAAATGGACTCTGATTCTTGTAAATTTGATATGTATGGACTCGTGGCGAGATGAGGATTCTGAAAATGTAATTTTTATAATTTTTTGAGAAGTGGGCCTGGGGCTCGGGTTTTGCCAACTTCGTATTTTTGGGTATATTTCAAGTTATTTCGATTGGGTTATGCTCCATTAGCCTATTTTGATGTATTCCTATTGGTTTAGATCATATTTGGCATCTGCGGAGTGTGATTCTCGCGAGAAGGGCATTACGAGCTAATTTGCAGCCGACTTGAGGTGAGTAATGGCTGTAAATGATGACCTGAGGGTTTGAAACCTCGATATATCACATTGTGACGCTATTATGAGGCTAGACACGCACTCCATGGCTAGTGCGGGGTCGTATATGTTGGAAATTTTGACTCGGTACAATCCAAGGGGTATATTGTACTATGTTAGCGATTGCTTCGCATACTATATTGATGTTATCTGGGCGTGATGCCATGTTTGGGGCCTTTTGCCGACTTGTAGAATCCTTGAGGGATCGTTATCTCAGAATTTTCATGATTTGCATATTATATGAAATTAGTCTAGGTTTAAATACTATTATTGGCAAAATCAGCCGTATTTATACATTTTAAAAGCTCTAATGATTTTTAAATTATATATCGGGTTGTCGAGTACTATCTCGCTATTTTTTGACTGATATTATTTTAAAAAATGGTGGTAACTAAAGACACCGCATATCGTAATGAAAATGGTGGTAACTAAGGACACCGCGTATTGTAATGAAATCGGTGGTAACTAAGGACAACTCGTATTGTGGCTTTAAACCTAAATGGTTTCAATTTCAACCAATCTGTAGTTGACACTCAAGGCCGTGTAATTAATACTTGGGCTGATACCATTAACCGTGCTAACCTTGGTATGGAAGTTATGCATGAACGTAATGCTCACCACTTCCCTCTAGACCTAGCTGCTATCGAATCTCCATCTACAAATCGATAAGATCCCAGCCTAGTCTATAAGAGGTTTTGAAAAGAAAGGAGCAATAATCATTTTCTTGTTCTATCAAGAGGGTGCTATTGCTTCTTTCTTTTTTTTCTTTTTATTTATTTTTATTTATTAATGAAAACGGTGGTAACTAAGGACATCGTGTATTGTAATAAAAACGGTGGTAACAATGGACACCATGTATTGTCATGAAAACAGTGGTAACTATTGGCACTGTATGATATGGTGCTTGGGTTGTAGGAGCCCATCTGAAGTCTGAACCCTCACGGTGAGCGTGGGTACCCATATGGATCAGGCTGCACGTTTCGCAGTGTTCATGCATTGCATTGAATCTCATGCATTTATTTACAGTTGCTTTAATTGGATATATTTGAGACTTGTACTGTATAGAACTGTTTAAGTAGCTTGACTCTGTGTTTTGTTGTGGATTTCCTGCTTTCGGGTTTTTATACATGCTTATTACTTGCTGAGTTGGTAGGCTGACCCCATACTCCCTGCACCTTGTGTGCAGATTCAGGTGCTCCAGAGGCGTAGATTTGTTTTTTCTGTCTGTTCCAGACGTACTAGAGTATTGAGGTAGCTGCCAGCGTCTGCATGACCTGTTTACTCTGTCTTTATCAGTTTATTTCACCTTATGGTTTTGTTGTCAGACACTGTAGTTCCTTTCAGTCAGTGTATTGGTACTTATTAGAGGCTCTGTACTCGCGACTCCTCGGTTTTGGGAGGATATTTGTTCAGTTGTGTCTCTTTTAGTTATACATTATCCATGGTTGGGATTTTGATATTAAATCTTGCTGTGGTCTTGAAATTTCTTCGTTTTAGATTGTGGTTTGATTGGTCGGGCTTGCCCAACTTATGGCCGGCCGCCATCACGATCGGGATTGGGGTCGTGACAATTTGGTATCAGAGCATAGGCTTACTTGGCCTCACGATTCATGAGCCGGTTTAGTAGAGTCTTGTTTATGGGTATGTCGTGCACCACACTTACAAGCAGGAGGCTACAAAACCTTTTGGAAACACTCCACTTTCTTGAAATCTTATCGTGCATTCTTGATTCAGCTTGAAAGAGTAACTCTTAAAATTTCTTCCACGTGTTCGTATGCACGTATGAATTCTCGTTATTATATGTGCTTCGATGTCTTGCTATTCCCTGATCGAGGGGCGAGATGCAATATGCGTGAGGATTATGTTGGGCTAGTCGAGAGGACTTGAGGCCAGATATTTATTGTCTATAGCTGGAGCACCAAGATTCTAACTGCGCGAGCTGGTGTTATGAGCTTATGAGTTCAGTATTGTCCCTAATTATGGTAACGGCGGGTGGATAGCTTCATGATGAGTACGTTGGTGCCGTGTGGTATGTTTGTGTGACTTGGTAATGTCGAAGAGGGTTTGCTGGATGACAAAAGAACCATTAAGTGATTGATTTCCATTGCGATCGGAAATCTTTTCCAGTCTCCTAGTTGGGAGTGTGTGTGTTGTGGTATGAGTCCAGACTCAGGAAGACCAATTGATTGCGTGAGGAGTATGACGGTAAATGATGTACCGAAATATTATATTGAAGCAAGCAGGTGGGTATCTTTTGTAGATAATTTAGAAGTGGTGTTATCATTATGTGTATGTTAGAAGACCATATGTGTAATTAAAAGGTATTTACTCTATGATTAGGATTCGAACAGGTGCGACGTATGTTTATGTGTCAATTTTGATAATATACTGAGTGTAGCATTGGGATTTCTGTTATTGATATACATTGTGATGTCTGTCAAGTTGTGGACGTGTTGTTAGGATGGTTTTGGTGGTTCTATGGAAGGTGGATAGGCTCAAGTACAAAGGAAACTCTGCCAATTCTTTTTTTTAAACTTGAGACTTAGTGGAAGTTCTGTCGCCTTAAGAGTGGGCTTAACGGGTGCGTGAATGAATGCAAGAATTGCAGAAGAGTTACAATTTCTGATGATCCATGTTTCCTCAAGCTTATGAGAATATGAGCCTAATCTCACCATGATATTACAATAACAATAGAGTACATGTGTTGTGATGTATATGGCTTCTAGCTAAGTTGGGGAGATTGTTGTGGATGAGCTGATTGAACTGTTATGTACTATGTTAATTCCGATTCGATGCATATGAGTGAATCAGTTCTGGTTGCAGAAAGTGATCCGAGGGTGGTACAAGTGAAGCAAAATTTTGCCAAAGGTTAATGGTGCTTAGTATGTGTGGGAAAATAAGAGAATGTCTTGATTTGACGATAAGGGATGCTTACTGTTAAGAGAAAGAAGTTGTTTGGTTGTATCAGAATGAGATCGTGTCTTGTGGTGTCGGAGTTCTAATAAGGCACGAGTGGTTCGATCCATTAAGTCAAGTGATTTGCACTGTGTATATGGGTGATGAATTTTGAGAATGGTTTTGATGTGTTCAAGAGACCATATGTATCACTCAGGTGTTAAGGTTGGGTATGTCACCAAGTCAGTGTTTTCGTTAGAACAGGTCAGGAGTTGGGGTATTCTTACGTTGATTACGGGAATTCTATGTAATAGTATTTGGAAAGTAAGTGTAATTGATTTAGAGTCATAGCAAGTTCTTCGGGTAAAGTATTTTGTAATATGGTAATTCTGAGCACGTTTGAGAAAGTATTCAGTGGCCTATGGGTCTTAGATAGTGTGGTCTGGTGTTGAGTCTCGTATAGTGAGTCTGGGTTGAGATATTGTGGTACTACAGAAAGAGAGTATATCTAGTTGAAAACGAATCAGGTGGAAATCGAGACAAATAGAGTAACTTGTTAGGGGACCGAATCAGTCTGGTAAAGATATGATTGATCGTGGTATGTGTTTGAGGTAAGGGGTTCTTACATGCGATGGGCAGCAAAGCTCCTGAGTACTGAAAGTCTGTTTAGCTTGGTTCAGGTAGAGAGATTCCATCCTTGGCAGTCTAACTTGTGCAAATGGAATTGGGAGAGAATTCTTGTTGAGTTCATCGTGGTTTGGAGATGTATATTTTCTATGGACATGCGGAGCATGGAGTGTATAATAAATTTCTTCTAAATGGGATCAACGAAAGTTCAAGACCAGTTGGGTGCGTCGATGTCTGCGGTGCAGAAGGGAGATGAAAGTTCTCGTGTTATCCTTCGAGGATTTGGTATATGCGGTATGTTGTAAAGGACCGAGATGGGCGTGTGCGATGTTTCGATTTACTTCTGAAAAGTATGGTGGACTTAGCTATGTACTAAATAGTGAGTAGCTTCAGGTAATCAAGTAAATGGCACTACTAATTTGAAGTGATTTGGCGATAGCATATGTCTCGGAAGGGGTTAATCCCACAAATGATACATCAATAGTGTTACGACACTTTCATATGAGATAGATTGTTGATACCCGAGTTGTGTGATGGTACAAGGGAGTTCTGAATACCTCTCGTGGAATAATTGGATGCTCGAGGTGTAATCTATATTCGTATTTGGATTCAGGTTCGGTGATTCGTGTTCTATGGTTAGTTAGAGACTGGGTGTTCTCCGGTGCTGTCTATGTAGTGTTTATGGATCGTGTGTGTTGTGTTGGTACTGTCAGCGCCTATTGGGAGTTTGGAATCAGGGTGGATCTTTCCTTGCTCAGTATATTAAATTCTGGATAGGACATTGGAATGTAGAGTTAGTGTCTCAGTGTTGGATTATTCTAAACGATTGTCCTACGAGTCATGTTGGGAAATGCCGCAGGTTGCGTGACGAAGTGTATCAGACAATGTTCAAGCTGACTGGTTGGGTTCCAAAGACCATCAAACGGCTGGGAGGGATTGTGTTCCTTGATTGGACCTTCAAGGCAGATGTCAGTATAGAGGATTCTACCATTGTTTCGGTTCCGGTATTGAGGGTCTTTTCAGATGCGTCATTGTGGACGGGCATGTCACCGGGCGAGACTGTGGGTTTCGGTAATTATTTGGTGGTGGGCACCATATCGTGCAGCTCTGTCATAAGCCATAGTAGTGGAAGTGGAATCATTTATCTTACAAAGCTTAATAGATATCTTTACGCACTCAGTTTGCTAACAACCGATGTTGGTATTTTGTTATTATGAGCAAATTTGGCTCGATGTGTGCATCCCTATGTGAGGTAGTTATGTGGATTGGGTGGAACGCCGCCACGAGTATGTCATGTGGGTCGGGTGGCACGCCGCCACGAGTATGTTATTTGGGTCAGGTTGCGCGCCGCAACAGTGTAATGTCGAGAAATGTTTTCCATGTGTTGCTTTGTATTCCTTGCTTTCTGGATTCCGAGGGAAGTCCGTATTCAGAATCGCTTGGAGGATAGTGTATCGGTTGTGTCCTTTCAGGACTGAATGGTGTATATTACTTGTTTCACCATGAGTGTGATGGGAGATTTGGTTCCAGGCATAGATCTGTGCATGGCTGTCTACTTTAACATTGTAACATGAGGTGCTTCATGCGTAACAGTGTTGGGATAGGATACTCTATTCCTATGATGTGAGAGGGGGTCTCAGCTTGGTTTTATGAAGGTATTGATGAGGTTGAGGTATAACTCTTTCGGTTGATTCATTTGCCCTGATTTGGGTATGTGTAGATTGTTTCTTGTTGGCGCGTGTATTGTGGCAATTGTGGCTTAGGCCTGTATTGAGGTATCATATCACCAGAGGTGGTGTGTTAGATTCAAGATGAGCATTGGGGTCATTAATGAATATGAACAGATTTGATTTCAGCTGGTTAGAAGAATAATATCGAGGTGTGGCCCGAAAATCTGTTGTGGTAATAGTCAACATGGAAGTGACTTCCTGAATGGTTGATATGAAGAACTGCTACAGTTCGTTGCGTGCTTTAGTTATCATTGGCAGTGTACGAGAGTGTTGGAAGGTGTGGTATATTGTATGAATTCGCCTGAGGTTGCAGGTGTGGGTTATTACAGCTGGTTCGGGTTAATTAAGAGTATATATGTGAGGTTCTAGTCTTGTGTATGATTTCGGGAAGTGCAGTGAGGTTCTACGGTTTATGGGCCAAGTGGATTGTGAAATTTCAGCTGTGTTGTGTTATCGGTACCTAAGGGAGATAGGGTGACGTGGGATCACCCCGGGTATATGCTCGGTAAGGTCACTCACTTACTGGGTTGTTTCTAGTACAACTCTGGGTACGCTCGAGGACGAGCGTTTGTTTATGTTGGGGAGGATGTGATGACCCGACGTGTCGTCTTTCGTATTTCAGCCCCGTTATACCCGTATTATGCTTCCCCGTGTGTTAATATATGCGTTTGGTGGGTTTGAGGTGTGTTGGGTTGGATGTGGTTAGAAATGAGACCAATAGTCTCTTTAAGGAAAGCTTAAGTTGGCAAAGTCAACTTGATGTTGACTTATGAGATAGAGGGCTCGGAATGGATTTCTGGTGATTCGACTAGTTTAGTATGGTGATTAATGTCTTGGGAGAGAAGACGAAATTGAATTTAGAGGTGGTGGAGAATTAGGCTTGAATTGGCTAAAGTTGAATTTCGGCGAATCCAGGTTAATAGGTGAGATTTTGATCCGGGCATCGGAATGGAATTCCGAGAGTTGCAGTAGCTTCGTTAGGTGATTTTGGATATGCCTGTAAATTTTCAGGTCATTCGGACGTCGTTTGGTTGGGTTTTGGATCGAATGTTAGTTTCGAAAGTTATGGTTGAACTTAGGCTTGAATCCGCTATGATTTGATGATTTTTGTGTTTAAGGATGTGGTTTTAGGATTGGAACAAGTTCGTAGGATGTTTTGGAGCAGGTTGGTGGTTTTTGTTGGGGTCCTGAGGGCCCCGGGGTGATTCTGAATGGTTAAAACGAGGAACTTTTGGAGTTAAGCATAAAAAGGACCTGCTGCTTCTAATATTTTTGTGGAAGCGGGCTAGGGACCGCTTAGCGGTGTCCGCAGAAGCGGCCAAGGGGGAAGGTCATAGACCGCAGGAGCAGTCAGGGGGACCGCGTATGCGCGAGTCACGGAAGCGGTGAAGCGACCTCAGAAGCGGCCGCTGAAGATAGGGCCAGACCGCAGAAGCGGAGTTTTTGGCGCGGAAGCGAGAATCGACCAGTTTTAATGAAACAATTTGTTTTTGTATTTTTGAAAGAGAAGAAGAGTTAGAACTTCGGACTGGACGATTGAGGGTGATTTTGGATAAATTTTCGAGTGCATTCTACAGGTACTATCTCTTGGACCTAAAGTGCATTATTATAGAGTGAAATCATGGATCAAACACTAAGAAATCAAGGTTTTAAATGTCAAAAATGGAGGTTAGGGCTTGAAATGCAAGTGAACCTTAAAGGGTTGATTTGAGGGGCCAAATGGACTCCGATTCTTGTAAATTTGATATGTATGGACTCATGGCGAGACGAGGATTCTGAAATTGTAATTTTTATAATTTTTCGAGAAATGGGCCTGGGGCTCGGATTTTTCCAACTTCGTATTTTCGGGTATATTTCCAGTTATTTCAATTGGGTTATCCTCCATTAGCCTATTTTGACGTATTCCTATTGGTTTTGATCAGATTTGGCATCCGCGGAGTGTGATTCTCAGGGGGAGGGCACTGCGAGCTAGTTTGCGGCCGACTTGAGGTGAGTAATGGATGTATATAATGACCTGAGGGTTTGAAACCCCGGTATATCACATTATGACGCTATTATGAAGCTAGACACACACTCCATGGTTAGTGCGGGGTCGTATATGTTGGAAATTGTGACTCGGTCCAATCCGAGGAGTATATTGTACAATGTTGGCGATTACTTCGCGTACTATATTGATGTTATCTGGGCGTGATGCCATGTTTGGGGCCTTGTGCCGACTTGTAGAATCCCTCAGAGATCGTTATCTAAGAATTTTCATGATTTGCATATTATTTGAACTCAGTCCAGGTTTAAATACTATTCTTGGCAAACTCAGCCCTATTTATACATTTTGAAAGCTCTAATGATTTTTAAATGATATCTCGGGCTGTCGAGTACTATCTCGCTATTTTTGGACTGTTTATTATTTTAAATGAAAATTGTGGTAACTAAGGACACCGCGTATTGTAATGAAAACGGTGGTAACTAAGGACACCACGTATTGTAATGAAAATGGTGGTAACTAAGGACACGGCGTATTGTAATGAAAACGGTGGTAACTAAGGACACCGCATATTGTAGTGAAAATGGTGGTAACAAAGAACACCGTGTATTGTGAAGAAAACAGTGGTAACTATTGGCACTGTATGATATGGCGCTTGGGCTGTAGGAGCCCCTCCGGAGTTTGAACCCTCACATTGAGCGCGGGTACCCATATGGATCGGGCTGCACGTTCCGCAGTGTTCATGCATTGCATTGCATCTCATGCATTTATTTACAGTTGCTTTAATTGGATATATTTGTGACTTGTACTGTATAGAACTGTTTAAGTAGCTTGACTCTGTGTTTTGTTGTGGATTTCCTGCTTTCGTGTTTTTTTACATGCTTATTACTTGCTGAGTTGGTAGGCTGACCCCATACTCCCTGCACCTTGTGTGCAGATTCAGGTGCTCCAAAGGCGTAGAGTTGTTTTTTCTGTCTGTTCCAGACGTACTAGAGTATTGAGGTAGCTGCCACCGTCCGCAGGACCTGTTTACTTTGTCTTTATGAGTTTATTTCTCCTTATGATTTTGTTGTCAGACACTGTAGTTCCTTTCAGTTAGTGTATTGGTACTTATTAGAGGCTCTGTACTCGTGAATCCTCGGTTTTGGGAGGATATTTATTCAGTTGTGTCTTTTTTTTTATTATACATTATCCATGGCTGGGAGTTTGATATTAAATCTTGCTGTTGATCTTGAAATTTCTTCTTCTTGGATTGTGGTTTGATTGGTCGGGCTTGCCCACCCTTGCGGTCGGGCGCCATCACGACCGAGATTGGGATCGCGACACAACCCTTTTAGATGATTGTATACTAGTCGAAGTAGGGGTTGGAACATTTTCCCTAGCATGATTTAAGGAAAGTTGATAAGGATTATATATTATTTGAGCATTTATTTTAATTGAGGATTTTGCATCTCCTAGTGTAGCTGAACTCTTATAAATATTTGAATACCAAAAGTGAGGACTTCCTCATTTCATTGTAGGGTTTAACATTGCAGCAACACCATAAATAGGGGGGATAGGGAAAAGATATTTTTTAAACTTTTCTTTTATTTTATTTATAGCAAGTTGATAAATTTCCCGACCCTCTGAAAATTCAACAAACAAATCACATTGTGCTGCAATATAAACTAAATAGTTTGAAATAATAGGATAATATTGCGCAGAATATGCATTAGTAGCAATTTAAAAATGTTCTAAAAAAATCTATATGATTTTTAACATTCGTCCAATCTTGATTTGTAAGAATTTCATCATCATCCTCACCACCACCACGAGAATTAAACGTTGCATTAATTGAGTTTCTATACTCATATGCAACGACTAAACTTTTGTATATATAATTCCATCTAGTCGGACAAGGTTTAGGAACCATTCTTTCTCTAAGGACATATTCATCACATTTTTTTAAAATACTCTTTAACTCTACTTCTACGGTTTGAATAAAAAAGCGACCTAAGAGACAGTCTAACATTTTTAATTTCTAAATTGAAAATTCTCATTCCATCACCAACAATTAAATGGTAAATATGAAAAATACATCTCACATGGAAACAATTATTAAATGCAGGATTCAGTGTTATTGTAAGTATGCTTATAGCACTAGTGTTACTAGAAGCATTATCCATAGAAATTGCCATTATTTTATCTCTAATACAAAAATATCTACAAATATCTGTAACAGTGTTAGCAATAAACTTACATGTGTGCCGTGAATTTATTATTCTATAAGTAGTAATGCATTTTTGTATTATCCACTTCTCATCTATCCAGTGACTAGTAACGGTTAGATGATCACAATCATTATTACTTCTACCAATATCAGTAGTAATAGAAATCCGATTAGTTATATGAGTAAATAAATAACGCAAATATTGTTCATATTCATGTTTATAGTTGTAAATATCGCTCTTAACTGTTGCGCGAGGCCAACATTTGTAAGTAGGATTAAAAATTCTTCTAATATATTGCACTAAATGAGGGTTTGATGGAAAACTAAAGGGTAAGCACATAACGGTAACCATCTTTGCTAATTCTTCACGATCTCTAATAGGATCGTAATATAAAATACCACCAGTCACAGTGTTAATTCCTGGTTGAACTAGATTTGAACCAGTACTAGGGTTAACCGATGTATCTACACTTGTCCCCTTTTGATGCGCTCTCATTTGTAAATAATTAGCTTTATCTCTAGGGTGTGTTTTTATGTACCTAGCCAAACAACCCGTACCGCTACGGTCTCCAGTATATTTATGCGCTAGAAATTTCCCACAAGTTTTACACTTAGCCTTACTTTGTTCTCTTAGTTGAGTAAAAAAAATGCTAAACAATTGATGTTTTGGGGCGTTTAGAAGTTGTCTATTAAATGTAGGGGTCTCTATAGGTGGGTCGGTCGGGGCATTAGTTGGGTTATTAACAGAACTAATAGGTGTATCATCTAAATCCGGTTGAGTTTCATGTACATCCTCATTTTCCTCATCATTTTCTAAGATAGTTTGATTAGGATAAAAAGCATTCATAATTTCTTCATTTAATTGTTCACCCGGTGCAACATTATGGAAAAATTGGCTATTGGAAAATTGAAAACAAAGGTTATCACTATCAAGAATAATAGGAGCAGCAGGACGGGTAAATGAAGAAGGTCGGGGAGGGGGAAGGGTAGTAGGTTGGCCACTACTTTCACCAATTTTAGCTTTTCCCTTACCACCAAACATTTTTTTCAAAGAAAATGCCATATTAATTACAATTATGCAAACTAAAATACACAGAAATATATTCTTAAAAAATAAGAGTTGGAACGAGTTTACCGAATTGCCGAACAACTTCTTGAATATTACAAATCGTTGAAGACTTGAAGATTTGAATACTTCAATTCACCAACTTCACAATTTTCACGAAATTATAACAATAAAGTAAGCAATTATAGAAGAAAAATTAGATATAGATTGAGAGAGATTGAGAGAGCTTGAGAGAGATTGAGAGAGATTGAGAGATTGGTGAGTAAAAATGAAAGAATGAGGGGGTATTTATAGTTGAGAATTGGGAAAAAGTGTAATTATATAAAGTTTGGTGTTAAAACAATGTTTGGGGGCCAAATGACTATTTTTAAAGTGGCCAACGGATAAATTTTGAAGGCCAACGGCTAGATTTTTAAAATCTGACCGTTGGCCATTTTTTAAAGATTTTTTTTAAATTGAACGTTTGAGCCCGTTTAGGCCCGCTGGGCTCTGTTGAACCGGTCTAGGTCCGCCTAGGTGGTCCCGGGCTCACGGGCCTGTATATTGAACCGGCACACCACATGCTTTTGCACCACTAGAGCCCAGACCTATCAGAACTGGCCCATTGGGCCCGCTAGGATCGCTATCCGGGGCCAGGCCCGGACTACTGTGCAGCCCTACATTGGAATAAGAGATCAAAATGCAAACTTGACTAAAGTACTTAGCAAAGTTCAGCATAAATGTTTGAGTTCCAAGCTAACGCGATGTTTGGATTGGGTTAAAAGCTAGTCACAGCAGCTTAAAAGCACTTTTGAGCGTTTTTAGTGTTTGGCTAATATAAAAATAATTTTTAAGCCAAATATTTTTTAAGTCAAAATAACTTAAAACAAATCAAAAACAATAAGTTGGTCTACCCTATCTTATTACTTTTTTGCTTAAAAGCATTTGAAGTTTGACCATCCATTTACCTTATTACCCTTATAATTTTATTATTATCTCTAAAACTATCCTTCCCTCCCGACTTTCTTTCTTCCTCCTTCTGTCCATTATGCAGATTCCATTCTTTTGTTGTCCACTCATTGTGATGGGTTACTTGATACTATTATTTAAATATTTAATTAGTAATAATCAAACAGTCCACATTTGAACGTGAGTAGGTATTTAAATAACAAACCAATCTCCTCTTTTAAATTCCTTGCTTACAGATTGCATAAAGAGCTATCGATGTGGTTATACACCTAATTAACTTTTTTAGTATGTCATATAGTTATCACTATAAACATTTACTTACGAACTTTAGTAAAATTATTACTTTTTTTTATGTTACTTCTTATGTTTATAGTTTAAAACAATCTTAACTAACCAATTTTAGCTTAACGTAAATTGAGACATTAATTAGTTTGTATTTGCATCAATTTTAAAAATAAAAATATTGCAATAATCTACTTTCTTTAATGTTAACAACTTTAAGGCATTTTAGTCATTTTAATGTAAAAAAGTGCTAATCAACATTTTTTATCAAATAAATCAACTATTTATTTTAAACTTTAGTACTTTTTTTACTCATACACATAACTGTTTATTTATAAATGAAAGTACTTTAAGGTACTTGAGATGTAAAAGCTACTTAAATTTATTTAATTCAAACGAATTTTAAGTGTGTTTGATATTTTTACATAAGTTAACAAGTAAGACCTCTTTATGTCATATATTTATGAATCGCATTTGAGTCCATAAAATTTTAAAACGACACTGACAGGTGTGAGACAAAAAAACACGTCTTCCAGTTTACTTTTAGACTAATCAGTAAGGATATGTATTGAAGAAAATATAGAAATTTCTCATTTCCTCTTCACTTCTCTCTTCAATTGCATGCTCAAATTATGGTTCCCAATCTGATGTCACTGTTTCACCATTGAAGTACCATATACTCTATTCAAAATGACGAAACATCACTTTCTTTTTTGTGTCTTATTCCTAGCTCTTTTCCAAACCTCAATTGCTAGTGGCATAGCCATTTACTGGGGCCAAAACGGAAACGAAGGAACCTTAAACGAAACCTGTGCCTCCGGCAGATATTCCTATGTCAACTTAGCCTTCCTTAACATATTCGGAAATGGCCAAACCCCAGAAATCAATCTCGCCGGGCACTGCGATCCCGCCGGTAACGGATGTGCCGCCGTCGGTCCAGAACTCAAGCTTTGCCAAAATCTAGGCGTCAAAGTAATGTTATCCATTGGTGGTGGAGGTGGAAATTACTCTTTAGCTTCAACAGAAGAAGCCAAAATTTTTGCACGTTATTTATGGAACACATTTTTGGGTGGAAATTCCACTTTTAGGCCTTTAGGTAGTGCTATTCTAGACGGAATTGATTTTGATATTGAGCTTGGATCGTCTCTTTACTATGACGATCTAGCTAAATACTTGAAAGATTATGGTAAGATTGGAAAAAAAGTGTACTTAACAGCAGCTCCACAATGTCCATTTCCCGATCGTTTGCTTGGTACTGCTTTAAATACAGGTCTCTTTGACAATGTTTGGGTTCAATTTTACAATAATCCTCCGTGTCAGTATACTCCTAATAATACTGATAATATTGAAAATTCTTGGATCCGGTGGACGTCATCGCTGAATGCTACAAGGATATTTTTGGGTCTTCCGGCGGCACCACAAGCTGCCGGAAGTGGGTTTATTCCGGCGGATGTATTGATCCGCGAAATTCTTCCGGTGATCAAGAAGTCGAGCAAGTATGGTGGTGTTATGTTGTGGTCAAGATTTTGGGATGAGCAGAGTGGATATAGTGCCTCCATTCTGGAAGGTATGTGATAATTGTTTGTGGGAAATTTATAAATAATTAAAGGCAAAACACTAGGATTAGCATGTGTTGATGAATCTTACTTGGATTTTTCGACCTTGCTGAAATGTGGATGTCTTTTTTCACATACAGTTACAATTCTCTGTAACAATCACGTTTGTTTTGATATTGTTTGGATGCTATAGCGAAGTGTTTAGAGGACATATAACATAACATATCATAAAAGATCGGTTTCGAGAAAACTTGACTTGTATTACAAATGATTATTATATAGGTATGCTATTATAGAGATGTCTGACTTTTTACTCGCTAAAATAGAAACCAATCAAATGGAGTACTATAAATTAGTATGACTAAAGAAAACAATGTTCTAGTTGACATAATGGTTTCTTCTTCTTTTTGGTAAGTTTGTTTTTTTAATCTTCATACGATCCTTGGAAAAAAGTGACTGCAAAATGGTGATGTCCAGGATTTGAGATGAAAATCTGGAAATAATAGTACTGGAAACATACCCCTATCAGTTGCCATTTATGCCTAAGGAAAGTTCGAAAGAATTCCTTTGCACTTATAATTGTATATAGTGGTGTTTATAAAAAACCAAAAAACCGAACCAAACTGACTAAAAAAATCAATACTTTATAGGTTTGGTTTTGTTTTGGTTTTGAATTTTATTAACCGATTAAATTTAGTTTGATTTGATTTTAATAAAAAAATCGAGAAACCTGAACCAAACCGACCATAAAAGTAGCTATATAAATTTATTATTACACACGCACACACACACATATATATATATATATATATATATATATATATGTATATGTATATTTTTGTATAAAGTTTGTAAATTTTATGGTATATATTAATCATTTGTATTTTTAGTCTAGTTCATTGGTATTATAATAATCTAATTCGTTTCTTTATATTCTAGTTTGATTGTTAATTTTCTTTTGCTAAGTATAAATATTTATTTCATGTTAAAAATAATCGATTTTTAATTGAGTGCTTAAATTATTCATCACTATTTGATTCAATTATCATCAAATATATATTGGTGAATGATACATTTCTCAAAGAGCAATTGATTTGATAGTATTACATTGAAAATATAGTTGTTGGAATATGCATTTGGTAGTGTATATCTCATATTAAGAAAATATTCCGAGAACTAACCGAAAAAATCGAAAAACCGACAAAATCATATTGATAAAAACCGACTTAATTGGTTTGGTTTTGTTCTAATATTTGAAAAACTGACTTAGTTTGTTTTTTCTAAGGAAAAAACCGACCCAAACCGAACTATGCACACCCTTACTTGTATGTCGAGCAAGTTATTAGCGCTAGTAGCTTTTGCTCTAACTAGAAGTTGTGCAATGTGTTTTCCTAGATTTGGATCCAACAAGAAATGGGAGCGCTACAAATGTACCAAGCACAAGCTCAATTCCTCCGGTTTTATCACCAGCACCATCTCCCAATTTAACTCCAAGATCATCTGATTCGTCTCAAAGAACTTGTGTGTATAGTATACAAATCTTATTTTTGCATTTTATTAACTGAATAGTAGCTCCTGAATTAGTAGATTAATCTCACTTTTTAAACTACATTTCTACTAGCTTCTGTTAATTTTTCCTTTGAGATTGCTCTATTGAGGTCTCATGGCCAGTCGTCTTTTTAGTTTTTAATCTGAACTAAGGTAATGAAGAGGAGTTAGTAGATTCCACTACTTTTATGTTTTCTTCTCGTTTTGAGGTATGAGAAACGAGGGGTTAATCATCATTCTATGAATCTTATTTACTCGATAAAATTTTCTAGCGAAGTATTGTTTATGATTGAAGGTGAAAACTTTTTTTTTGACTGTTCGTCGATATGGTCCATTTAACAGCTTATCATAATTTTTGTCGTGTATTAGTCTTTTAGTAAATCTAGTCCTTGTATTGAGTATGTCAAGAGAAAGGTCCTTTAGACCATCTGTTTAAACCTGTGAATGTAAAATGCATCTCACAGTTCCAAAATTTAAGTGTGCGCAAAAATATGCTTTATATAACTTTTCTGAATTTGGGCTCATTTTGTTGATGCAGCATTAAAATGGTGGATATGGCTTATAGTTGCAATTGGTTTGACAATATTCATAGGACTTAGCTCCCTATGCTACCTTCTGCTCAGGAAAGGTAACAACTTGATGAATTTAGCTATAAAACTTGACACAACAATAAACATTAATCTCACAACCTTCTCTTTCACTATCAGGGAAAGCAAAAGTAACAGCTTTGCTATTGCTTAATCAAACAACAAATAGAGCGAAAAGGAGAAAGATGGACAAGAAGATGAGTGAAGAAGTGCAATTCTACAGCTTCGAGAGCCTGGGGATTGCCACGAACAATTTTTCACTAGGAAATAAGCTTGGTGAGGGTGGCTTTGGACCAGTTTACCAGGTAAAACATTGAATGAATATGATTCTTGTTAGAAATAAACTGAAACCAGCTGTTATATTCAGGGAAAGTTTTCTGATGGTCAAGAAGTAGCTATAAAAAGGCTTTCAACGAGTTCTGGACAAGGTGTACTGGAGTTCAAGAATGAAATTCTATTGATTGCAAAACTTCAACACACTAACCTTGTTAGGCTTTTAGGCTACTGTACTCAAGGCGAAGAAAGAGTTTTAGTATATGAATACATGCATAACAAAAGCCTAGACTTCTTCCTTTTTGGTAAATATCATACTTTTCTCCTTCAACAATTAGAATATATACTTGCAAGCAACTTGCAGCTGCTTCTTTTTTATCCTCTATAATGATCTGAACAGATACTAACAAAAAGGAGCGAATAAATTGGGGCACTCGATTCAGAATCATTGAAGGGGTTGCTCAAGGTCTACTCTATCTGCATAAATATTCAAGGTTGACAGTTGTTCATAGAGATTTAAAAGCGAGCAACATATTACTTGACAGTAACATGAATCCAAAGATATCAGACTTTGGCATGGCGAGGATTTTTGGACAGCAAGAATCTGAAGCAAATACGAAAAGAATTGTTGGAACACGGTAAGTGAAAAACCATAGTTTCAACCAAATTGATCTTATAATCATTTACAAGTGTATATTTACTCAAAAGTTTACATACCTTTTCAAACACAACTGCAGTGGCTATATGTCTCCAGAGTATGCCTTAAGAGGCATTGTTTCAACAAAGACGGATGTATTCAGCTTTGGAGTTTTACTCTTAGAAATTGTTAGTGGGAAGAAAAACAACAGCTGCTATGATTCTGAGCACCCACTAAACCTCATAGGACTGGTATGTCTCTAGACTTATTTATGAACTTATCTCATGAAACATAGAAACATAATACCATGCATTTCTATGTTTCAGGCATGGGAATTATGGAGAGAAGAGAGAGCTTTGGAGCTACTAGATGGGACACTAATTGAGTCGTGCTCGTGCGACGAAGTATTGAGATGCATTCATGTGGGACTCTTGTGTGTGCAAGACTATGCAAAAGATAGGCCTTCAATGTCCAGTGTGGTTTCCATGCTTACTAACGAGTCGAGGAAACCACCACCACCACCAGAGCGACCCGGATTTTTCATAGAAAGGGGGGATCAACAAGCACAGAGGTCTGAAGAAGCAGAAAGATATTCGATAAATGGACTATCAATTTCAGAGTTGAAAGGAAGATAAGTCTTCCAATGCAGGACTCAAGGTTGAAAGTTAAAAGTGAGGGACAACACTTGTTAAACTTGAATTTCTGCCCACGAGGCAAATGGAGACAAAAGTTCAACAAAATACTTTGAGGGCCATTTGTGTACTTCACCCTTTCATTAGAGATACATATTTCGTGGTTTTTTTTTTCACTTTATATCCGCACGAGAAACTATTTATATTTTATAGCCGAAAAAGGGTATAGAATTTATATAATTTTTGTATATAACATACAAAATGTGTATATATATATATATATACAAAAAAAGATTTCTTTTTTTTTTCCTATTGTTTTTAAAGCGGCTATATAATGTCATTTTCCCTATTGATACCTCGACGAAGCCCAAGTATTGAGTGAAAAGGAGAAATTTGAATTTTTGTTTTCAGGTAAGTATGCACAAAGTAATTTTCCTTTTAAGGTTTTACTTATGAGTGTTAAATTTGGCTCTTATACCATATGAGACATCTGCCTATTCACTCCAAAATCGTAAGGCAAGCGATGGAGTAGACCAAGACTATTTAAATATTTTTTGAAACTCTTGCACAAACGATGAAGGAGGAATGCTTGCATTTTCTATCATGTGCCAACACGTACTAGATGGTGTTTATGTTAGGTGTTTAACTTGAATTTTTTACCATATTTAATTTTCCTTTCCCTGAAAGGAAAGGACAACATATTTACCATAATTTGATTTTCTTTTTGGTAGAAACAAATTACAAATCTCCCATATTTTTGGCTAGTCTTTTTTTATTTTTTGTAGGAAAATGTTTGGAATTCTATAAATTGAGGATTCTTTCTTCTCATTCAGTAGTATCTACAATATATCCATATGAGGTTTGATTCATGTTCAGAGGGAGAACTATACGAGACAAGTGTTAGCGTTTCACTTGTATTTGCCTCTTCATGAGGTTGTTCTCTCGATATTTTGTACTCTCTTTTATACAGTGGATTACTCATCTCCACCATCGATATAGGTCAATTGGCCAAACCACGTTAAATGTTTGTGTCTCTTTTGGTATATTCTCTTTTATTATCTGATTTATCGTCGTTCAAGTGTTGCTTTACTAGTGTAGGCCCAAGAATATGTGAAGTTTTGAAGATTGACAAAAGAACTTAGACATGGACCAGGTCCATCTTGTGAAGCACAATCATGATCGACCTGTACATGTGAGATGAACTTGAAGAAGATAAATCTAACTGATCAAGAGACAATATCTCATGATCAGATCGAAAAGGTTGCATATTGGATAAGGAGAGAAAGACTCCTTACATGTAGAGAACACAATTTAGGATGAAGATAGTGTTAGAGTTTGAGATCACCATGAACTCTTTTATGATAGAAGATTAGCAATTGAATCCCAGTCAAACTCTGACTACTAACCTATTCAATGTCAGTGTTGTTCTCTTTTGCAGGTAATGCACATAAGCAGAAGTTAAACTTATATTGAGAGAAAAAGAGCAAGGAGATTCTGCAAGCAATTTATGTGTGATTTGAGTGTGCAATCCTGAAACAACTTGAACGAGATAGAAGAACCAGTTCCTTATGTCTATCTTTTATTCTAGTTCAATTGTAGTAGGTGATTTTATAGTGTACCTTTCAGCATTAGTTGAAGCAACTATATTAGGTACCTAGAGTGTTCAAGTTAGAGTTAAGCTGAAGTTGCCGCAACAGTTGAGGTTGTGTGCCATAACGAGATTAGAGTCAATCCTTAAGTTTATAAAAAGTTATGTAAATACTACTTTGGCTCATTGATTTTATTGGAAGTTTGAAAAAGTTCTACTGAGTAGTAGGTCATGACTTTTTCACCTTTGAGCCAGGTGTTTTTCACGTAAACTCTCTGTATTTTTTATTTTTCGTATTTATTATTTCGCAAACAGTAGTAGTTGGAACACCTTGAAGAACCAGGTTCTTTAATAGTTCAATTAAGCGAAAATTAGGTACCACACAAATCATCTCCCTCTTGTGTTGTATTGACGCTTAAAATAGCAATTGGTATTAGAACGAGTTATCCTTGAAGAGGTTAACACGTTAGGAAAAGATCAAGATGAGTGCACCACCTGGAAATTGAGAAGGGCAATCTACTACTAGGCCTCCACTCTTTAATGATCAGTACTATTCTTGGTGGAAGAACATGAAGACAGATCACACCATAGGAGAAGGCTATGAACTCTGGAACATAGTCAGTGATGGTCCCCTGGTGACTACAAAGAATAATGCTGAAGGAGGGGATGTGCCAAAGACAAGAGTTGACTGCACTGCTGAAGACTTGAAGAAATTTGAGAAGAATGCCTAGGCCAAAAAATGGCTTGTGTGTGGACTAGGTCCAGGAAAGTATAACAGGATTCAAAGCTATACCACTGCCAAGGAGATATGGGACACTTTACAAGTGGCTCATGAAGTAACTCCTCAAGTAAAGATATCAAGAGGAACACTACTATATTCTCAATATGAGAATTCACTATGAAGGAAGGAGAACCTATCTAGTAGATGCACACAAGGTTCACAACACTAATAAATGAATTTAAGTCTCTTGAGAGAATTATCCTTGAAGAAGACAAGGTTGAGAAAATCTTGACAACAGTCTTACTTGGGAAAGCAAAATCACTGCTACTCAAGAATCAAAGAACATTGCTACTCTCAAGCTAGATGAACTGATTGGAAACCTCACTACCTATGAACTAAGAAGGAAAACCATGAAAATGGATACACCCAAGAAGGAAAAAAGTATGGCTCTCACAATACATGAAGGTGCAGATCTGGAGGATGATGAAATGGCCATGATCAAAAGGGATTTCAAAAAGTACCTAATGAGAGGAAATGGTTCTTCAAGAGGTACAACCTTCAACAAGCCAAGGGCTCTTGAAAAATAGACGAACGAGGATTGCTACAAATGCGGTAAGACAGATCACATGATCAAGAAATCCAGAATAGGAAGTTGAATGGAAGAAGGAAAAGGCTGAACGAAGGAATAGGAAGAAGGAACAGGAAGAAGGAACAAGTTCAGCTTAAAAGGAACAAAGGATCAACAAAGGCTATGGTTGCTGCTTGGGGAGAAACATCAGATGAGGATTCAGATTATGAAGATTGAGATGAAGAAGAACTTATGGTCGTTAGAGAATCGAATGATGAACAAGAGGTCCAAGTGAAGGGAAGTAGCCAAATATGGTACATGGATAGTGGTTGCTCAAAACATATGACTGGAAGCAAGAACCAGTTACTTTCGTTTGAGGACTTAAAAAGAATTTATGTGTCCTTTGGATATCGGAATAAATGTGAGACTATTGGGGTTGGAAAGGTAGGTAAGACAGACATACACTCTATTGATAATGTCTCTTTGATAGATGTCTCGAAATATAGCCTAATCAGTGTATCACAACTGTGTGACAGAGGTAACCTTGTAGCATTTACCTCTACCAAATTCTTTGTGATTAACCTTACCACTAATAATATTTTTTTACAGGGAAAAAGAGTTAACAATATTTACATTGTAGAAAGACTCAGAAACAACAAAGTAATCAACTTGCATCCATTAGGTCTGATCATGGAATTGAATTTGGAAAATGCTAAATTTGCAGAATTTGTGATGAGCATGGTATAGATCAGAACTTCTTTGCCCCTAGGACTCCTCAACAAAATAGAGTAGTTGAAAGAAAGAACATGACTCTAGAAGATATGGATGGGACTATGCTTCTTTCGAGTAAATTGCCCCACAGCTTCTAGGCAGCGGCTATAAACACTGCATGTTATAATATCAATAGATCATGACTAGACCTCTTATAGAGAAGGCTCCCTATGAGTTATTTAAAAGGAGAAACTCGATTGTATCCCATCTTAGGGCATTTGGATGCAAGTACTTTGCGCACAATAATGGAAAGGACTCCCTAGGTAAGTTTGATCCCAAAAGTGATGAGGGAGTATTCTTGGGATATTCATCACATACCAAAGCATATAAAGTATTCAATAAAAGAACCTTGTGTGTAGAAGAAAGTGTGGATGTAGTGTTTGATGATACTAACATACTTTCTGAGAGACCGAAACATGAAGATAAAGCTATTAGGCTAGTAAAAGATTTGACTGAAGTCTCAGCTTAAGCTAAAGTGGAACCAAAAGAAGGAACAGGTGATGAAAAAGGTTTTTCCATCCAGGGCAACCTGACAGGGGGAACTGATCAAAGAGGAACTGAAACCAATCCTCTAAAGGAACTTATTCATAACCTTGTTCTTCAGCAACAGAACATGGGAGAAATATCAAGCAGAAATTAGTTAGTTGTCACAAGTATCAAAGTTCTCATTCTATTGAGAATAAATTACTGATCCAACATCAAGAGTCAAAACCTGATCACAATTAAAGAATTTGTGTGCTTTTGATGCTTTCCTATCTCGTTTGAACCTCAAATGTTGTTGAGACTTTGTAGGATGCATATTGGGTAAATGCAATGCAAGATAAACTCAATCAGTTTGAGAGAAGTCAAGTTCGGCATCTAGTTCCAAGACCCAAGGACATATCAATAATTGGCACAAAATGTGTCTTCAGAAACAAACTTGATGAAGATAGAACTGTTACAAGAAACAGGGCAAGACTGGTGGTCCATTGTTATAGCGAAGAGGAAAGTATTGATTATGATGAGATTTTTGCTCCAGTGGCAAGACTAGAGGAAATGAGACTCCCCATAGCATTTTCCGTATACATGGAATTCATTCTTCAACAGATGGATGTCAAAAGTGCCTTCCTAAATGGCTACCTAAAAGAAGAAGAGTTTGTGAAAAAACCTATAGGGTTTGAGAGCAGGGAATGTCCTGAGCATGTGTACAAATTAGGCAAGGCTCTCTATGGACTCAAGCAGGCTCCTACAACATGGTATGAACGATTGTCAAAATTTGTGCTTCAACATGGCTACAAAAGAGGTAAAATTGAAAGTACTCTATTCTTGAGGGAAAAAGGTAAGGATATTCTTGTGGTACAAATATATGTTGATGACATAATTTTTCGGGCCACCATTGACAAACGAAGTAAGAATTTTACCAAATTAATGGGAAATGAGTTTGAAATGAGTATGATGGGTGAGCTTAATTTCTTCTTAGGCTTGCAGATCAAACAAAGCCCAAATAGAACCATGATCCATCAGCAGAAATATGCAAAGGAGTTGATCAACAATTTTAAAATGGATGAATCAAAGGAAATAAACACCCCCATTGCAGCTGCCACTAAATTAGACATAGAAGAACTTGGTTCATCTATTGATAAGAAGTTGTATGGGGGTATGATTGGTCCATTTTTGTATCTTATTGCCAACAAAACTGACATAGTTTTCAGTAGGGCTTTGTGTTCACTTTCAGGCTAATCCAAAAGAATCTCACTTGACTGCTGTCAAGAGGATACTGAGATATTTGAAAGGCACTACTCATTTGTGTCTTTGGTACACTAAAGGTAGTAATTTCAATCTAGTAGGGTATACTGATGTTGATTATGCTGGTTTCCTTGTGGATAGGAGAAACACCTCAGGTATGCCTCATTTTCTTGGTTCATGTCTTGTATCATAGGCCACTTGAAAGCAAAATTCAGTGGCCTTATCCACTACTGAGGCTGAATATGTTGCTGCTCTCTTGCTTTTCTCAATTGCTATGGATCAAACAACAACTGGTAGATTTTGGCATTGAAGTTGGTTGCATTCCTATATTCTATGATAGCACTAGTGTTATAAGTATGACAAAGAACCTTGTTCATTATAAGAGGACTAAGCAAATAGATATTAGAAACCACTTCTTAAGAGATAACTATGAGAAAGGATTGATCTCCATAGAATTATGTGCTACTAATAAACAAATTGCTGACATCTTCACTAAAACAATGAGCAGAGATAAAATTTTGCTAGGAAATCTGAACTTGTGGAAATATCTACATTAATTTTTACTCAACTTCATATTATAATTAGTATACACATGTGACATGTTTTAATATGACTCACTAATCTCTTACAAAATTTTCTCTATTATGGTATATTGAGGCATGTTTATGAGAATTCTAAATGAAGAACCTAGTTCATCAGTATGGGTTCATCCGAAGGCTAATGTATGTTTTCTATGCTCTGCACAATTATAATTATAAATATTTAAATCATGAGTAGAAGTCCTACAATTGTTAAACTTCTTATAAAATTCTATCTGTTAGCTTTGAACCAGTTCTGTGAGTCTAGAACTTTAAACCACAAAAATTGCCTAAAATATATGGAAGTTAAACGATCATTCTAACCTACCATTTCAGGTTTATTTGCCCTCTAATTGACCAATGCTAAAGCTGCGGTTACACATTAAATGTGTATTTCGCTTTAAACACATATCATTTTTTCTGGCATCTCCATAATTCCAAATCGTCAAAAATTCCTCTTCACTTTTTTTTGCCTTCTTCTCCAAATTTCTAACTTACAAATTCTCTCAACAAACCAATGATCAATGACCAACCCACAAGAAAATCCTGGAACTCCGGCACCACCCACTCCCTCTAATTCATCTACACCTCCTCTACCTAGTACATATCCCAAACCCAAGCTGAGAAGGGTGAAAATTCTTGTTCGAAAATAGTAGCGTCTAGGGCTCTCTGGAAGAAATTAAAGGAAATACAGGACCAATACTCCGACTCCAACTCTGATTTTGAGTCATACAAATCCGCTAGTGAAGGGGAAGGACCTGAGTCTTCGATCTCTGAACAGACTCAATAATCCCTTTCTAAGGTAAGTTCTTCTGTGTCTGAAAATCTAGAAACTAGGTTTATTCTAGTTGGGCCTGTTAAGGATGTAGAATTACCTGAGTTACGAAGGAGCAGAGGTAACAAGAATTCTGAAAAAGAAAAAGAGAGAGAGAGGGTGAATGTAGTGAAGAGAGGGGAAACGGGAAAAAAGTGGTTGATCATTCACCCACTACTGATTTTCCTGTACCTGCTATCTATGGGGTTGAACAAGAAATATTCAAAGAGAGTGGCAAAACGTCAAGGGGAAGTGGTTCTGGTGAAGCTACTAAAGGGCTGGTTAATTTAAGCATATAGGAAGATGAACCTAGTTCATCTATTGAAGAGACCCTACTAGAACTGTTGAAAAAGGTTGGGACAGGCTATGACCCAAAGAAATGAAGAACTCCCACACCAAAAGCCCCGAGTGTTCCTAAACCTCCAAGAAAAGAAAGGCTTTATCCCTAACAACTACTGAATTTTCATTGCCAAAGAGTAGAGCTACAAGAAGCAGGATGAAGAAGAGTGAGAGTGATTTCTAAAAGGCTCTAGCTGAGATTAAGAAGAAAAATATTGCTAAAGGAAAATGCAAAGTTACAGAGTCCGCAAGTCTGTGGAGATTAAGGAGATGGAATAGGTCCATCAGAAGGAAGTTCAACCAGTGGAGGTTCAAACTCCCAAGCCCAAAAATCCCAAGACTTCTTCCAAGAAGTCTTCCGCTGTATCTGAGGCTCCTGAACCTTCACTAGCCAAGAGGACAAGGTCTGCAGTGAAAAATAAAAAAGTGAAAATTTTTGAAGATGAGGAATTGAGTAGAGAAGTAGAATATGATTCTGATGGTGACCAAGACAAGCTTGCCATGTTTGGTAAAAGAAAGATTTTGAAGAGTAGACAACTAAAAGACATGGTGGAACCAGGAATGATGGGACTGGTAGCTGCCTTAACTGCTCGGGAGGTAGAAGAACATGGTACTTCACATGGATGGTAGGCTAGCCAGTAATGAGATAATTGAGTTTATGGAAAAAATGCAGAGGTTATGGATGGAAAGTTTAGCAGCCTAGTGAAAGGAGTTCAAGTGTCCTTTGATGCAGAAAAACTGGGAGAGATCCTTTATATACCCTCTGAAGGGTTTGATGACTATACAAGGCAAAGGTCTCCTTGTGTGGCCTCCTTTTCAACTGACCTTGAAAATACCAGGAGGTTTTGTGATGCTGAAGATGTGAATGAAGCCAGGGCTATGCAGAAAAGTGAAATGAGGCCTCAGCACAAGGTCTTATTTCAATTTGTCAATAAGTGCATATTGCCCAGACAGGAGAGAAGGCATATTTCCAATTATATGGACCTAGTTCTTATGGAGTGCATGAAAAGTGAAAGGAAAATTAATTGGCCTACCTTCATCATCAAGCTGCTGGAAAGGGTTATAAATGGCTCTAAGGCTCATGCTAACCCCTATGGCATATTCTGACTATGATTCTGGATAGGTGCAGCGCCTTTGAATAAATAGGAAATGGCCTCAAGCAAGGATCATTTTGGTATTAACACTCTAATTGCTTGTGACTTCTTAGTCAGTGCCATCACAAATGAACCTAGTTTATCCAAGAAGACTCTTATCAACAACAAAGTCAAGGCTCTAGTTCAGGAATGTGAAGCCAGGGATACTTAAATATCAAGGCTCAAGTCTCGTGTGGCAGAGATGGAATCTGAGAGGGATGCTTTCAGATTTGAGCTTACCAAAGAAAAGGAGAAGAATGATGGAATTCTTCATTGTATGCTGAATCTTCTCCAAGCCCCAAACCAAACCTCTAGCTCTCTCAAGCCTTAGGAATGCTAACTTTTGTCTCTTGAACCTGTCTAGTACCTTCGGTGACCCAGATTACATGTTTTTCTATCTTTTTGCTCATGTTTTAAATGTTTTTTGCTTTCTGGTTGTGGATAGTGGTAGCCACATATCTCTATCAATGATATCTACTGTTTTTGCTCTTGTTCAACTTTAATCTTTCCTTGATAGTTTATATATGTTTTCTTGATTACTGATGATTAAACCATGATTTTATAATCTGGGACTCACACTTTGTATGCAGCTTTTCGATGATGCCAAAAGGGGGAAGAGATATTATTCTTTACACATTCTGAATAAGTGATATTTATAACCTAATTAGCTTGGTCCTTGATGATAAGTGAATTTAACTTTTTATTGGTGGTTAAGTTGAGTTCTTACAAGATCAAAATAAGTAAAAAAAGCACCAAGTTTGTCATCATCGAAAAGGGGGAGTTTGTTGTCCCAAGAATAGGCGATGTTTTGAAGATTGGCAAAAGAACTCAGACATGGACTAGGTCCAACTTGTGAAGCACAATCATGATCAACCTCTATATGTGAGATGCATGTGAAGGAGATAAATCTAATTGAGCAAGAAGTAATATCTCCTAATCTGATCGAAAAGGTTGCATACTCGCTAAGGAGAGAAAGACTTCTTACGTTAAAAGAACACAGCTTAGGATGAAGATATTGTTAGATTCAGAGATCACCATTAACTTCTCTATGATAGAAGAGTAGCGATTGAATCCCAGTCAAACTCTAATTACTAACCTATTAAATGTTAGTGTTTTTCTCTTTTACAGGTAATGCACATAAGTAGAAGCTAAACTTAAATTGAGAGCAAAAGAGCAAACCGATTTTGCAAGAAATTTATATGTTATTTGACTGTGCAATCCTGTAGCTACTTGAACGAGATAGAAGAACCAGTTCTATGTATCTATCTTTTATTCTAGTTCAATTTTAGTAGGTGATTTTATGTTGTACCTTTTAGCTTTCATAGAAGCAACTGTATTAGGTACGTAGAGTGTTCAAGTTAAAGTTAACTTAAAGTTGTCGCAACACTTGAGATTGTGTGCTACAACAGGAGTAGAGTTAATCCTTAGGTTTATAAAGAGTTTTGTAAATACTGTTTCGGCTTAGTGATTTTAGTGGAAGTTTGGGAAAATCCTACTGAGTAGTAGGTCGTATTTTTTTCACCTTTTGAGCTAGGTGTTATCCACATAAAATATCTATTTTCTTTATTTTCTGTATTTATTATTTCACAAATAGCAGTAGTTGGATCACCTAGAAGAATCGGGTTCTTCTATAGTTCAGTTAAGAGAAAATTGGGTATCACACAAGTCACCCCCACTTGTGTGGTATTGACGATTAAAAGATCAACTAGCTTCCGCATGACGCCTGATTTTTTTTTATCCTAACAAGTGGTATTGAAGCAATGTTCAAGATAGATTCATCTTGATAGGTTTAGTTGTAGATGCTACCTATTTGATTTTGTCATGATTTTTATCTAAGAAATTTGGCAATAGCGCTACTCACGTTGAGACAAATGGTGGAGATTTGGAGATGCGACTATGCAAAGAAGGTGGATCAAATTTATTTTATAAGAAAATTCAGGCCAAGGGGGCAGAATTGTTATGTATTTGTCCTAATTTTCTTACCATATTTTGTTTTCCTATCTCTATAAGGAAAGAAAAACATATTTACCATGATTGGGTTTTCTTTTTCCAAAAGAAAATTATAAATCTCCCATATTTAGCTAGTCTTTTGTCTCGTCAGATGATGTTTTGACTTCTATTAATTAAGGATCCTTTCATCTCATTTAGAAGCATCCACAATGTAGCTGTATGGGGTTTGAGAGTCGTGTTTAGGGGGAGAACTTTACTGGACAAATGATTATGTATTAGTTGTGTTTGCCTTTTCATGAGGTTGTTCTCTTGATATTTTGTACTTTCTTTTATTATAATGGATTTCTCATCTACGTTGTAGACATGAGTCAGTTGAGTGATCCACGTTAAATATTTGTCTCTTTTGTTATATTTCTCTTTTCTGGTAAAATTTATTATTGTTGTTCTAGATTTGCTTACTAGTTTTCGCATGAGACTAGATTTTTTCGGACCTAACAGGTGGTATCAGATCGAGGTTCAAGACAAGTTACTCTTGGCGGGTTTAGTTCTAACTACAACCTATTTGATGATAATCATGATTTTTATTAGCCTAAGAATAAGTGATGTTTTGAAGACACAAATGAACTCACTTATGGACCAGGTCCATCATTTGAAGCATAGTAATGATCAACCTACACATGTGAGATGCATGTGAGGGAGATAAGTCCCATTGATCAAGCAGCAATAACTCATAATCTGATAAAAGAGGTTGCATATTGGATAAGGTGAGAAAGTCTCCTTATGTGAAGAGAACACAATCAAGATAAAGTATTGTGTTGAAGCTTGTATTGTTCAAGGACTCAATTTTTATGGAAGATCAGCAGCGATTAAGTCTCAATCGAACTCTACTTACTAACTCATCAAATAACAGTGATTGTTCTCTTCTACAGGGTCGCACATACGCAAAAGTTAAAACTAAATTGAGAGAAAAAAATCAAGACAATTTTGCAAAAAAATTATGTGAGATTCAAGTGTGCACTCTTGAAGCTACTTGAACGAGGTAGAAGAACTAGTTCATTGTGTTTTTTCTTATTCTAGTTCAATTGTAGTAGGTGATTTAAAGTTGTACCTTTTAGCTTTCATAGAAGCAATTGTATTAGGTACCTTATGTACTCAAGTTAGAGTTAACTTGAAGTTGTCGCAACAGTTGAGGCTGTATACCACAAAAGGATTAGAGTTAATCCTTAGGTTTACAAGAGTTTTGTAAATTCTATTTTGGCTTAGTGATTCTAGTGGAAGTTTGGGAAAATCCTACTGAGTAGTAGGTCGTGGATTTTTTTACATTTGAGCCACATGTTTTCCACATAAAAATTTCTGTGTTCTTTATTTTATGTACTTTTAATTCCGCAAATAGTAATAGTTAGAACACCTAGAAGAACTTGGTTCGTCTAGATTGAAAATTTTTTACCATACAAATCACCCCCCTCTTGTGTGGTATTGACTTTTACAACATCAATTGGTATTAGAGATGGTTATCATTTAAGAGGATAACACCTTAGGAAAAGATCAATATGAGTGCACCACCTGGGAACTGGGAAGGGAAATCTACTACTAGGCCTCAACTTTTCAACGGTCAGTACTATGCTTAGTGGAAAAATGGGATGAGAGATCACATCATAGCAGAAGACTATGAACTCTGCGACATAGTCACTAATGACCCTCTAGCAACTACAAAGAAGAATGTTGAAGTAGTGGATGTGCCAAAGACTAGAGCTGACTGCACTGTTGAACACCTGAAGAAGTGGGAGAAAAATTTTAAGGCCATGAAATGTCTTGTGTGTGGACTGGGTCCAGATGAGTACAGTAGAATTCAAAGTAGTACCACTGCTAAGAAAATCTGGTACACTTTGCAAGTGGCTCAGGAAGGAACACCTCAAGTGAAGAGCCCAGAGAAGCACTGCTATATTCTAGGTATGAGAACTTCACCATGAAGGAAGTAGAAACCATCCAAGTGATGTATACAAGGTTCAACACACTGACAAATGAACTAAAATTTCTTAGAAGGATTATTCTAGAAGAAGATAAAGTTGACAAGATTTTGACAAGGGTTCTGCAGTCTCATGGGAAAGCAAAATCACTGCAATTAAGGAATCTAAGAATATTGCTGCCCTCAAATTGGATGAAATAATTTGAAACCTTACTGCCTATGAACTGAGAAGGCAAACCATGAAGGCAGATGCACCCAAGAAGGAAAGAAGTGTGGCTCTCAGAATATTGAAGGTTCATATCTGGAGGATGATGAAATGTCTATGATCACTAGAGATTTCAAAAAGTAAATAATTAGAGGAAAGGGTTCTTCAAGAGGTGCAACCTTCAACAAACCAAGGGCTCATAAGAAACAGACCAATGAGGGCTCCTACAAGGGTGGTAAGACTGATCACATGATCAAGAACTGCCCTCAATGGGAAATTGAGTGGAAGAAAGAAAGGTCTGAACAAAGGATTAGGGAAAGGAACAAGTTCAACCAAAAAGGAAAAAATTATCAACAAAGGGTATGGTTGCTACCTGTGGAGAAACATTAGATGAAGACTCGGAGAATGAAGGTGGTAATGAACATGCACTTATGGCCGTCGGAGAATCAGATGATGAACAAGAGGTAAATATTCTCCATCTGAAAGATAAGATTAAATTCACGTCTAAATAAATGTTTTTTGAGCTACTACTGGACTTCATTGATGAGTCTAAGATAATTAATAATGAGACAGAAAGATCTATCTTGGGAATGCATGATTCTAAAATCCAAGTGCAAAAATTTAGAGTCTAGGGCTAATGAAAGTGAAAGTGGAAATGCTAAGTTGAAGAACCAGGTTCTTGATCTTAACACTAGTGTCCTAGAACGTAGATCTAAGAATTTAAAACAGAAACTAGGGACATGAAAGAAGAAAGTTGATCACACTCATCTCATCCTGGAAGAAAACATAGGAAAAATGAATGATGAGTTGTACAGGAAAGATGAGCAGATAAGTGATTAAAATAGGAACTAGGAAAGGTAAAACATGATGTAGACAGAACTTGCAAATGGAATAAGGTTTCTGATGCACTCTCCTGGCTACAAGAACATCGTATTAGCAACAAAAGAGGTCTACGTTATGGGATTCAAACACCTAAATGGGATCATAATAGCAAGTACCTCACTTTTCAATAAAACAAAATTTGTACACATTGCAGCAAGACTGGTCATTACAAAAATGAATGTAATATAAAAGAAAAGGCCAGTCAAAAGAACAAAATTTTTGTTCAAGAAAAAAACAAACTACCTGGGCGGGGTTAAAGAAATATAATTGATCCTTTTTCCCATACAAAGGGACCCAAACTAGTTTGGATTCCTAAGATTAACCCCTGATTTCTTTTTGCAGTTCTGAGTGAAGTGAAGAAGCCAAATATGGTACATGATAGTGGCTGCTCTAAATATATGACTAGAAGCAAGAACCAGTTCATTTCACTTGAGGACTTAAAGGGAGATAATGTCTCCTTTGTAAACCGGAAGAAAGGTAAGATTATTAGGGTTGGAAAAGTAGTAGATAGAATCTCACTCTATATATAATGTCTACTTAATAGATGGCTTGAAATATAGCCTAATAAGTGTGTCACAATTATGTGATAGAGATAACCTTACATTAGTTACCTCTACAAAATGCTTTATGATTAACCTTACCACTAACAAGATTGTTTTGTAGGGAAAGAGAGTTGACAATATTTACATTGTACATTTATCCATTCTCTCAGAAAATAAATTAACTTGTCTAAGTGTGCTGGATAATGATCCCCTCCTATGGCGCAAAAGACTTGGTCATGCTAGTCTAAATCAAATAAACAAACTATTCTCCAAGGACCTAGTGATATGGTTACGTAACATCAAGTTCAAGGAAGACAAGTTTTGTGAGGCCTCTGCAAAGGGGAAGTAGGTATGATCATCCTTCAAAAGCAAGAAAATGGTAAGAACAACCAAGTCGTTAAAACTGGTGCATATGGATCTTTGTGGTTCAATGAGAACCATGAGTAGAGGTGGAAAGAAATATGTAATGGTGATTGTTTATGACTATTCCAGATTTAACTGGGTTCTATTTTTAGTTTCTAAACATGAAGCATTTGAAATGTTTACTTCATTTGTTAGGAAAACTCAGAAATAACTAGGAAATCAACTTGCATCCATTAGGTCTGATCATGGAACTGAATTTGAAAATGCAAAGTTTGCTGAATTTTGTGATGAAAATGGTATAGGGCATAATTTCTCTGCCTTAGGACTCCTCAACAAAATGGAGTAGATGAAATAAAGAATAGGAATCTTGAAGACATGGCTAGGACTATGCTTCTTTATATTAAGCTGCCCCATAGCTTCTGGGCAGAGGCTATAAACACTGCATGTTATATTATCAATAGATGCATGACCAGAGCTCTTGTAGAGAAGACTTCCTATGTGTTACTTAAAGGTAGAAAACCAAATATATCCCATCTTAGGGCATTTGGATATAATTGCTTTGTGTACAATAATGGAAAGAACTCCTAGGTAAGGTTTATCCCAGAAGTAATGAGAGAGTATTCTTCGGATATTCTTCACATAGCAAAACATATGAAGTGTTCAATAAAAGAACTTCGTGTGTAGAAGAAAGTGTACATATAGTATTTGATGAAATTAACATTCTCTTTGAGTGACAGGAACATGAAGGTAAAGCCATTGGATTGGCAAAGGACTTGAATGAAGCCTCAGCGCAAGTCAATGTGACACCAAAAAAATGAACAGGTTCTTCCACCCAGGCCAACCTGACAGGGGGAATAATCAAAGAGGAGTTGAAATAAATCCCTTAATGGAACTTGTTCATGATCCTATTCCTCATAGACAGAATACGAGAGAAACATCTAGCAGAAACTAGTTTGTTGTGAGACCTCACAAGTCTCAAAGTTCTCATTCTATTAAGAACATTATCACTTATCCAACATCTGGAGTTAAAACTAGATCACAATTAAAGAATCTGTGTGCTTTTGATGCCTTTTTATCTCTTATTGAACCTAAAAATATTATTGAGTCTTTGCAGGATGAAAATTAGGTGGTTGGTATGCAAGATGAACTCATTCAGTTTGACAGAAGTCAGTTTGGCATCTAGTTCGAAGACCCAAGGACAGATCTATCATTGGTACAACGTGGTATTCAGAAACAAACTTGATGAAGATAGAACAATTACAAGAAACAAGTCAAGATTAGTGGTCCAAGGTTATAGCGAAGAGAATGGCATATACTATGGTGAGACTTTTGCTCTGGTTGCAAGACTAGAGGCAATCAGACTCCTCATAGCATTTGCAGCACACATGGAATTCACTCTTCATCAAATAGATGTCAAAAGTGTCTTCCTGAATAGCTACCTGAAAGAAGAACTGTTTGTGAAACAACCTCCAGGGTTTGAGAGCAAGGAATGACCTGAGCATGTGTACAAGTTAGAAAAGGCTCTCTATGGACGCTAGCAGGCCCCAAGAGCATGGTATGAATGACTGTCCAAATTCCTGCTGGAGCATGGTTACAAAAGAGGTAAAATTGATATTACTTTATTCTTAAGGGAACAAGGTAAAGATCTCCTTGTTGTACAAATATATGTCGATGACATAATCTTTAGGGCCACTACTGAAAAGATAAGTAAGGACTTTGTAAAATTACTGGGGAGTGAGTTTGAAATGCGTATGATGGGAGAGCTTAACTTCTTCTTAGGCTTAAAAATTAAACAAAGTCCAAACTGAACCATGATACATAGTAGAAGTATGCAAAGGAGATAATCAAAAAGTTTAAAATAGAAGAATCAAAAGAAATAGACACACCCATTGCAACTGCTACTAAATTAGATGTTGATGAACCTAGTTCATTAGTTGATCAAAAGTTATATAGGGGTATAATTGGTTCACTTATGTATCTTACTGCTAGCAGACCTGACATTATTTATAGTGTAGGGTTTTGTGCTCACTTTCAAGCAAATCCTAAAGAGTTTCACCCGACTGCTGTCAAAAGGATAGTAAGATACTTGAGAGGCACTACTGATCTATGTCTTTGGTAATCCAAAGGTAAAAATTTCAATCTAGTAGGATATGTTGACGCTGATTATGCAGGGTTTCTAGTGGATAGGAAGAGCCCCTCAGGTATGGCACACTTCATTGGTTCATCTCTTGTGTCATGGGCTAACAAAAAGCAAAACCCAGTGGCCTTATCAACTGCTGAAGCTGAGTATGTTACTGCTTCCTTTTGTTGTGCTCAATTGGTGTGGATCAAACAACATCTGGTAGACTTTAGTATTGAAGTTGGTTGCATTCCTATATTTTGTGATAACATTAGTGCTATAAGTATGACACAAAACCCAGTTCATTATAAAATACCTAAGCACTTCGATGTTAAGAGACAACTATGAGAAAGTTCTGATTTCCATAGAATTCCGTACTACTAATAAGCAAATTGATGACATCTTCACTAAAGCACTAAGTAGAGAAAACTTAGAGAGGAACATGTTGGAATTAGGGATGATTAAGATCACCTAATAGGCCCAGCTAATAATGAAAAAAATTTAAAAAATATATGAAAAAATTATTTTTTGGCTAGGAATTCTATTTTCTTGTAAATATCTAGATTAATTCTTACTAAACTTTGTAGTTTGATTAGTATACTCGCGTGACGTGTATATATGACTCACTGATCTCTTACAAAGTTTTTCTATTATGATATTTGAGGCATGTTCAAGAGAGTTCTAACGAACCTGGTTCATCAATATGAGTTCATATGAAAGCTCAGCTATGTTTTAATACTTTGCACAATTAGAAAGATTAACAATTTAATCATGAGCACAAGTCCTATACTTAAAAAATTCCTAGAAGAGTTTATCTATTGAAGCATTGAACCAGTTTCGTCCATTTAGAACTCTAATACTATGATTTATGCCTATTATATAGGGAAGCCAAATAATAATTAAAAGTCTGAAATTACAGTTTGATTAGACTTCTATTTGACCACTGAAAAGTTGCCATTACTGACTTAACGTCTATTTCTCTTTAAATACACACCACATCTCTGATATTCTTCATTATTCTAAAACCGTAAAAAATTCTCTTCTTCAACTCTAATTGCTCTCTTGTCGAAAATTACCAAATTAACTCAAGAAGCGAACAAAAATGTCTAACCCACAAGATGATCCTAGTTCTCCTCCACCACCATCTGCATCAAATTCATCCTCATATACTCCTCCTAGTGAATCCCTAAAGCTTAGGTTTCAAAGGCAGAAGATGTTGGTTTAAAACACTGTAGCATCTGGTGCTCTGAGAAAAGTGTTAAGTGTAAAGCTAAAATCTAGCCAGGTAAACGAAAGCCCAGCTCAAGAGTTTGACTCCAATTCTGAGTCCGAATGTTTTAAATCTGCTAGTGAAGGTGAAGTACATGGGTCTTCTTACACTGACAAAACACAAGAAACCCTTGTTGAGGTAAGTTCTTTTGTGGTTGAAAACTTAGAAACTAGGTTTATTCTAGTTGGACCCATTAGAGATGTAAAATTGGGTAAATCGAGTGGGAGTGGATATAAAAAGAAAGGAAAATAGAGAGAGGGTGCAAGTGGTGAAGAGATGGGGAAATGGGAGGAATAGATTCTTGTTATATGTGGGGTTGCAGATGAGAGTGGTGATGTTAGGGGAAAGTGGCTCTGGGGAAGCAGCCGAGGGGTTGGTTCATCTAAGCAGACAAAGAGATGAATCTGTTTCATCTACTGAGGAAAACTTGGTTGACATTGTGAAAAGGTTTGGGCCAAGTTATGATCCAAAGAAACGTACCACTTCACAAAAAGCCCCAAATATTTCCAAGCCATCCAAGAAAAGCAAAACTTCATCCCTAAAACCTACTCCCCCTTTAGTGCCCAAGGGAAGAGCCATAAGAAGAAGGGTAAAACAAAGTGAAGTTTACTTGCAATAAGCAATAGAAGAAATCAAGAGGAATTTGAGAAGGAACAAGATAAATTTTCCATCTTTGGCAGGAGAAATTTTTTGAAAGGAAGATTGTTGAAAGACTTGGTTGAGCCAGGGATGGTAAGGCTGATTGACTCTTTAGCTGCTCAAGGTTGGAAGGACATGGTCCTTCAAATGGATGGGAGACTAGCCAGAAATGAGCTAATTGAATTCATGACTAATGCTGCTATTAAGGATGGAGTTGTCAGTAGCTTGGTGAAGGGAGTCCTAGTTCAATTTGATGCTAAAAAGTTAGGAGAAATTCTTGATATACGCTCTAAAGGATTTGATGATTAGAGTAGGCAAAGGTGGCCATGCCTGGACTCCGTACCAACTGCTCTTGAGATCCCCAAGAGATTCTATGATTTAGAGATGTCAATAACACCAGGGCTGTGCAGAAAAGTGAGATGATGCCTGAGCATAAGGTTGTGTTTGAGTTTGTCAAAAAGTTCCTACCGCCTAGACAAGAGAGAAGACATACTGCAAACTACATGGACCTGGTTCTTATGGAGTGCCTTGAGCAAGGAAAGCAAATTAACTGGCCTGCCCTAATTATCAAATTGCTAGATAGGGTAATCAATGGCTTTAAGGCTCATGCTACTCTATATGGCTTCATATTAACCACAGTTCTTGATAGGCTAAATGTGCCTTTGTAGAAATGGGGAATGGTATCAAGAAAGAAACATTTTGTTGTTAAGACTCTGCTGGCTTGTGACTATCCTATCAATGCCATCCTAGTTGAACCTAGATCATCTTTGAAGACACCCATCAACATCAAGGTTAGGACTTTGGTTCAGGAATTTGAAATTAAGGATGCTGAAATTTCTACGCCCCAGGCTTGTGTAGCTGAATTAGAAACTGAGAGGGATGGACATAGAACTGAGCTAGAAAAAGAAAGTAGAAGAGTGATGGAATCCTTCAGAATATGTTGAACCTTCTCCAGACAGAACCCTCTAGTTCCTCCAATCCTTAGGTCCTCTAGCACTTGTCTTCTAAACCAGTCTAGTATTCCCAATGCCCCCCCGTTGACCCAGTTTAAGGATTTTCTATTTTTTTTGCTCATGTTTTGGAAGTTTTTCTTTCTTTTTGTGGTCTGTTTGTGGAAGCATATCTCAATCAATGACAACTGTTGTTTTCTCTTGTTCTCTGATGATTTTGATCATTGATAGTTTAAATATATTTGTTTATTATTGATAACTGCACCATGATTTCACTTTCAGTTGCCCCACTGGCCATGAGTACTTATTAAAATATGAGATTTCCTTTATGTATGCTACTTTCGATAACACCAAAATAGGAAAGGTATTGTGCTTTATACATTACAAGTATTCTGAATAAGTGATATTTATAACAAAATCAACCTGGTCCTTTATGATAAGTAAAATTTCTAAGTAAAGAGTTGATGGATAAGCTGAGTTCTTACAGATTGATCAGTAAAAAGCACATAGTTTGTCATCATCAAAAAGGTGAAATTTGTTGGTCCCATAATAGGTGAAGTTTTGAAAAATGACTAATGAACTCAGTTGTAGACCAGGTCCATCATGTGAAGCATAGTAATGATCACCCTACACATGTGAGATGCACATGCGGGAGATAAGTCCCATTGATCAAGCAGCAATATCTCCTGATCTGATAGAAAAGCTTGTATATTGGATAAGGGGACAAAGTCTCCTTATGTGAAGAGAACAAAATCCAGATAAAGGATAGTGTTGGAGTTTGTATTGTTCAAGGACTCAATTTCGATGAAAGATCAATAGCGATTGAGTCTCAATCAAACTCTAGTTAATAACTCTTTAATGAACATTGATTGTTCTATTTTAGAGGACTCATACAAACTCAGAAGTTAAAACTAAATTAAGAGCAAAAGAGAAAGGCTATTTTGCAAACAATTTATGTGATATTCGAGAGTGCACTCTTGAAGCTACTTGAATGAGATAGAAGAACCAGTTCATTGTGTTTTTTCTTATTCTAGTTCAATTGTAGTATGTGATTTAAATTTTTACCTTTCAGCTTTCATAGAAACAATTGTATTAGGTACCTTGAGTATTCAAGTTAGAGTTAATTTGAAATTGTCGAAACAGTTGAGGCTGTGTGCCACAACAAGATTAGAGTTAATCCTTAGGTTTACATGAGTTTTGTAAAAGCTATTTTGGCTCAATGATTTTAGTGGAATTTTAGAAAAATTCTATTGACTAGTATGTCGTGGTTTTTTCACCTTTGAGCTAGGTGTTTTCCACATAAAAATCTCTGTATTCTTTATTTTATGTATTTTTAATTCTGCAAACAATAATAGTTAGAAAACGTAGATGAACCTGGTTCATCTAGATCAAAAATTGGATATCACACAAATCACTTCCCCTCTTGTGTGGTATTGACGTTTAGAACATCAATTATTGTCTGAGAAATTTGATTGGAGTGCTACTCACTGTCACACTCCCTAGTCAAAGGGAGATTTGACTCTTTCATCATTGGTCTAAAAAAATAAAGTTCAGGCAAGAAATTCTTTTGACAGAAGAGAAGGTGTAAGGCATTCCTCTAGTTCCGTGATTCTAGTAGGTTCACTTTATTAACTACATTTGACTTTAAATTAATTTTAAGTAAATTGTACTTTATTTGATTTTCATGTTTTGCCTATGCCCGCCTTAATGGTTGATGACTTCATCAATCTCAAACTAGGATGAGTACCCCGACCGTAGCTTACACTAATCAAGACAAGTATCCCTAACCATGGGTTGTGTATCACACCTAAAACTTGAGCATACTCGAAGTTAATTAAATACAACATTTATTTATTTGAAAGAATTGAAACAAGACATGTCCTTAAGACATTACTTTTTTATCTATGTTTTTATTCCGAAGAGAGTCTTCCCTATTGCTTAAGATGAAATTAATTATTTTTGTTACAACATATTACTTTGGGTTCGTCATGATCTTTTATAATTGAGTAATTGAGTTATTTTTATAAATAAATAAAACATATAATCTTATTGAATTTATTTCTTTACTAAAAAAAGGATGACATCAATATTTTGAAAAAAAAAAACAAATCTTTCGCTCATTTTTTGAATCTCAACTAGACTATTACTATTGTTATCCTAAAAAATGAATTGACTAACTTTAGAATCTATGTTATTGGAATTAGTCAAAGAAGAAAAGCATTTTTTTATTTGTAGATTGATGGTTCATTTTCTAACTTAAGAAAATTATTTACAAATTCAAAATGAGTAATGTATGGTTAATTGAAACAACTTTGGTACTAATTTAAAAGGTGAGAGTAGTGTAAAAAAAATAATTAACTTACATTGTTTAGAACTAATAAAATATGGACTTGTGGTGATATTAAAATGAGGCGGCCTAGTACTGGGCTGATATAGTCAAGGGGGAACTGCAAGATTAATCACTAATAATACATATATTGTCCAACATTCAGGAACATATAAAAATGAATTACAATAGACGAATGAAGTTACTAATATTTTTCAGTGTCATTATCTTTCATTCCAACTCAATTGTAGGAGTTTACATGAACCAAAAGTTACCTAGACAACAGAAAATAAGTAAGGTCAGATCTTTCCAAAATCAAGAAGCGGACAACAAAATAGTTAAACGGGCATCAACATGGCAAAAGACAACGACAACCAGTAGATTTCGGATTTTAAATCCAAGAAGATGAAACAGGAAACACCCAGTAAAGAAGTTGTAACCAATAACTATGTAACTCCAAAAGAACCTTTAAGATTCCTCTATTTTTCTAAAAAGTTTTGCACTTAAGAATCAACTCACAAAAGCTAACAAATTTCAACTTACTAAAGTATTCAGCTGCTGATTTTTGTTGAAAGATATGTGTATTCAAGCAACTCTTATGAAGTTATCTCAGTGTGTGTTTAAAATATCAAAGTAGCGTCCCTTGAGTAAGTAAAGAAAGTCACTTTTGAACAGCTTCTGATTCACCGAAAGTGTCACGACCCTGAAATCGAGCGCATATCGAAAAATTAGACCAGCCGACACAAACCCCAAATTCAACTAGTATTTCATAAAGGTCATTTTTAAACTATTAATTAATAAAATATAATAAGATAAGTCTAAATAATCAGTGTGAAAAATAACACAAGCACGTCATCAGGATATCACAAGTCACGAACAACTATACGATATGTCTAAGCACAAGAAAAGCTATCATAGTCCAGAAATAAAATACTAAGGACAACCTAATCAAGGTAAGAAGGAGAAGTGTAGGGTTGTGAATGCCAAGCAACTATCTTGTCGACTCTAAAGATCTGTGAGAAAAATAATCAACACTAGCTATCGAGACCTGCAACTCCTGGATTTGCACACAAGATGACGGGATTAATGTGAGTACGCCAATTCAGTAATTAATAAAAGTAAATGAAAGCTGAGAAGCAAGAAAATAGATAATTCTATGTCATATCACTACAAAAAATATAGTACATCTCCAAAATAATATAGAAATCAATTATCTCGTATAACAAACTCAATTTCAGTAAAACCTTTTCTTTTAAAATCATCTTTCAATAGTTTCAAACAAGCGATGAACAATGAGTAAAAAAATGATAGAAACATAAATAACCCCGAGGGTAAGACATGTACCAAAAATTTCCCCTCGGGCAATATATCAGCAGAACTAGCCCCTCGTGCTACCTCACAATCAGTCGTAATCAGCCCCTCAGGAAATAACATAAATAAAAAATATCCCCTCGGGCAACATCACATTAATCACACTGGGTACCTGCGGTCAATGGGGGTGTTAAGACTCCAAAGGGGCTCCTTCATCCCAAGCGTTATAACAAGCCATATCGTGGCATAATAAATCAGGACCTCAACCACTTATATATCACAACTTCGTACAACATGCTTCGGCGCTTAGCCCAATCCCATGATATCCTTACAACACGTGCCCTCGGTCTGACTGAGTCAGAAACCTCTCAAGATAGTCGGGCTACAGTAAATAAAGGTACTCATCCAAAAATATCATTTATAATATCAAGACGGAGTAAATAATACTGAGTTATGAAATCAGTAAAACACGACATGACCAAGTACAAATATTAAATCAAAACAATAATGAATAATAATAAAAAGCCCCTAAGGGGCCAAAAAGTTGGCACGAGGCTAAAAAATGCCATTCAGCCCAAAATATAGTAATACTTTCAAAAAATACAATAATTTAAACTAGTTTTCAGTCAAATATGCTACTTATTAGTCGTACGGGATGGACCAAGTCGAAATCCCCAATGGTGCACGCTCCCACGCTCGTCATCTAGCATGTGCGTCACCTCAAATAGTGAAACGATGTGAAATATGGGTTTTCATACTCTCAGGACAATTTTTACAAGTGTTACATACTTAAACCTGACCTGACTCTAACCCTTAATGCCCTTGCCTCTCGACTCAGCCTCCCAATGCTCCAAATCTAACCAGATAAATATCACATCATTACTACACTCTAAAGGAACAAAGCCAATGCGAAAACAATCAAATAAACTCAAAAAATCTCAAAATTGGCTAAACTTGACCCCTGGGCCATTCGAAATTCGATAAAAATCACATCACTAGAATCCTTATCTTCCCACGAGTCTATATAGACCAAAAGCATCTATATCGAATCTCAAATGGCCCCTTAAATCCCCGATCAAAGCTCTCAAAAAACTCAAACCCCAGCCTCCAATTTCACTCCAAATCCCCCACTAGTTTCATGATTAAGTGGTGGATAATTCATCACAAAAACTAAATACAAAGCCCAACAATCTTACCTCACTTAAATCTTTCAATTCGTCCTTGAATTCCCGGCTTGGAGATCCAAAATCACACTAAAATGGAGAAAAATGACTGAAAATTGCGAAGTGAGGCTTTTATAGTTTCTGCCCCTGGGATTATGCACCTGTGGTCCCATAAGCGCACTTGCACTTCCGCTTCTGCGGATTTTACATAAGGCATAAGCTTCCGCACCTGCGCCCCAGTCCTCGTACTTGAGGGCTCGCAGGTGTGGTTAATCCTTCTTCTCCTGCGATAATCTCCTTTCTTGTGATTACCCTCCTCACCTACGATCATTGCACATGTGATCCCCACTCTGCAGGTGCGAAAACAACAGAAGCAGCAAAGTCTGCAACTCCAACTCAACTCTAAGCCTTTCGTCCACCACCCAAATCCATCTCGAGTCCCTTGAGACCTCAACCAAACATACTAACAAGTCACATATCACCATTCAAACTTGTTCCAACCCTCGGAACACTCAAAACAACATCAAAACATCAAATCACTTCGATTGAAGCCTACAGCTTCCAAAACATCTAAATTCCGCAAACCATCCAAAAACCTATCAAACTTTATCTGAATTACAAAATATTTTGCACACATGTCACAAATGATAAAATGGACCTACTCAACTTTCCGAAATTGTAATCCGACCCCAATATCATGATTTCCACTGGCGACCGAAAAATGCCAAATTTCCAATTTCTCCAGTTCAAACCTAAATCTATCACGGACCTCCAAAATACATTCCGAACATTCTCCCAAGTACCAAATCACCTAACTAAGCTATCCGAACCATAAAAAACAAATTTCGATATTATTTAACCATAAGTCAGCTTCCGGTTGACTTTACCAACTAAATAACCACCTTAAGAGACTAAGTGTCTCATTCCACTCTATGATCACTCCAAACAAAACAAAACCAACATGATATGATAAAATACAACTGAAAAACACACAAAGAAGCAACAATAGGGAGAACGGGATCGTAACTCATGAAATGACCGACCAGGTCGTTACATCCTCCCCTCGTAAACAAATGTTTGTCCTCGAACGAGTCAAGAAACATACTTGAACCCTCAAATTGGTGTGGATATCTGCTACGCATCTCCTAATCGGTCTCTCGAGTGGCCTCCTCTATGGGTCAGCTTCACCACTGTACTTTCACTGACGCTATATCCTTTGATCTCAACATTCGGACATGCTGCTCTAATATATCCACTGGCTCCGCGATATAAGTCAAATCACTGTCTAACTGAACCATGTTGAAATCCAAAGCATGTGACCGATCACCAATATACATTTGGACATAGAAGCATAAAATAATCGATGAACGCTCGACAAGATAAATGGAAAAAAAGCTCAGAAGCTACCTCCCCAATCTTCCAAAATACCTCAAAAGGCCCAATTAACCAAGGACTCAATTTACCTTTCTTCCCAAATCTCATCACACCCTTCATGGGTGAAACCTTTAGTAGGAGCTTCTCCTCAGCCATGTAAGTCATATATTGAACCTTTATGTCACTATAACTCTTTTCTCTCGAGTGCACTGTACGAAGCTGCTACTAATTAACTTTCATTCTCCCAAAGAATCCTGCACATAGTCTGTACCCAAAACCCTAGCCTCACCCATGTCAAACAACCTACTGAATATCTACACAGCCTCCCATATAAAGCCTCATATAGATCCATCTGAATACACGATTGATAATTGTTATTATATGAAAACTCCACGAGTGGTAGAAACCGATCTCATGAACCTCCAAAATCAATGACACACGCGCGCAACATGTCCTCTAATATCTGAATAGTGCGCTTAGACTACCTGTCCGTATGAGGGTGAAAAGCTATGCTCAACTCAACCTAAGTACCCAACTATCTCTACACGGCCCTGATAAATTGCAAAGTGAACTAAGTACCTCTATTTGAAATGATGGGAACTAGGACACCATGCAAGCAAACAAACTCTCGGATATAAATCCATGCCAACCACTCTGAAGAATATGCAATATACATAGGAATGAAGTGTGGGGACTTAGTCAGCCGATGCACAATCACCCAAATAGCATCCAACTTCCTCAAAGTTCGTAAGAGTCCAACTACATAATCCATGGTGATTTCGCTCCCTTTTTCACTCTAGAATATCTAACCACTGAAGCAAGTCACCCGATATTTGATTTCACCTACTAAACATTGAGACACCGAGCTACAGATATCACAATATCCTTCCTCGTTCTCTCCACCAGTAATGTCGTCTCAAACCCTGATACATCTTTGTGGCACACGGATGGATAGAACAACGCGAGCAATGGGCCTCCTCCAGAATCAACTCCCGAAGCCCATCTACAATGGGAACATATATCCGGCCCTGCATCCTTAATACCCCATCATCACCAGTAGTCACATCTCTAGTATCATCGTGCTGCACTCTGTTCTTAAGGACAAACAAATGAGGATCATCACACTGGCGCTCCCTGATATGATCAAACAAGGAAGTCCAAGAAACCAGACAAGTTAAGACCCAACTAGGCTCCGAAATATCCAACCTCACAAGCCGATTGGCCAAGGCCAGAACATCAACTGCAAGAGGTCTCTCCCTAACAGAAATATATGCCAAACTGCCCATACATACCGCCTTCCTACTAAATGCATTGGCCACTATATTGGCCTTCCCCAGACTGTACAAGATAGTGATATCATAGTCTTTTTGTAGTTCTAGCCATCTCTACTGCCTCAATTGAGATCCTTCTACTTGAAAAAGTGATGGAGGTTACGATGATAAGTAAATACCTCACAAGACACACCATACAGATAATGCATCAAAATCTTCAACACGTGAACATTTGCAGCCAACTCTAGATCATGAACTAGGTAGTTCTTCTCATGGGACTTTAATTTCCGAGAAGCATAGGCAATCACTTTACCCTCTTGTATCAACACATACCTGATACCAACCCTCACAGCATCACAATACATTGTATATGAACCTAAAATTGATGGCAAAACTAACAGTGGAGCTATGGTCAAGGCAGTTTTGAGCTTCGTAAAGCTCGCCTCACACTCACATGACCACATGAAAGGTGAAACCTTCTGAGTCGATTTGGTCAAGGTTGATTATATAGATGAAAATCCCTAAATGAATCGACTGTAATAACCCATCAATCCAAGAAAGCTATGCATATCTGTGGCTGAAGATGGCTTGGGCCAACTCTGAACCAAACCTATCTTCTTCGGATCAACCTGAATACCCTCATTGGAGACTATGTGTCCCAATAAAGCCACTAAACTGAGTTTTGAATACCCTCATTGGAGACTATGTGTCCCAATAAAGCCACTAAACTAAGCCAAAACTCAAATTTGGAGAACTTTGCATAAAGCTTCTCCTCCATTAACCTCTGCTATACCACTCTCAAATGCTCCGGACTACATAAGTATACCAGAATATTATTAATGAATAAAATGACAAACGAGTCAAGATATGCACAAAACACACTATTCATCAAATGCATGAATGTTGCTGGGGCATTGGTCAGCACAAAAGGCATCACAAGGAACTCATAATGACCATTTCGGGTCCTAAAAAATGTCTTAAGAATATCCGAGCCCCTGATCTTCAAGTGGTGATACCTTGAACGCAGATCAATCTTGGGGAACACTCTCGCTTCCTGAACCTAGTCAAATAAATCATCAATACAAGGAAAATAATACTTGTTCTTGATGGTAACATTGTTTAACTTCCTGTAATCCATTCATATCCTCGTCATGCTATCTTTCTTCTTCATAAATAGAACAGGTGCACCCCAAGGTGACATACTAGGTCGAATGAACCCATTAAGAGTTCATGAAGATGCTCCTTCAACTCTGCCAGTGCCATACAATATGGTGGAGTAGAAATGGGCTAAGTGCCCGACACCAAATCAATACCAAAGTCAATATCCCTGTCCGATGGCATGCCCAACATATTTGTAGGATACACATCAAGAAAGTCCCTCACTAACGGGATTAAATTAATGGTAGGAATCTCTGCATTGACATCCCTCAAAAAGGCCAAGTAAGAAAGACAACCCTTCCCAACCATCCTCCAGGCGTTCAAAAGTAAAATCACTCTACTAGGAACAAAATCAGTCGAACCTCACCAAATCATTCCACGGCACACCCGACATAGCCAATGACAATCCAAAATAGTACAACACAAAGATAACCAATCCATGCGTAATATATCCCACGTATAATGTAGCAGAAGGGCTACTCAGGTCTCCAAACCCCTAATAGTTACCACACACACTAATATGCACGATCTAAAACAACATTATCGCCCACCGGAGTAGGCAGAGAACAAATGAAATAAGAAACTTATGGGGTGTATCCAAATAACGAGCAAAATATTGTGACACATACGAAAAAGTGGAACCATGATCAAATAACACAGAGGCATCTCTGTGGCAAACTAAGACAATACCTATAATAACAGTATCTGATACAATAATATCTGGTCTGACTGGGAGCATAGAAACGGGTCTGACCACCACCTAATCGACCATATCCTCTGGGGCGACCTCTAGCTGTATATCTTCCAGCCCTAGATGGGTGGGCGGGTGGTGAAGTAACTAGTGTTGAAATAGATGGCTGACTCCGCTGCTGAGACAGACCCCCGTGATGATGAGCACACTGCCTCCACATATGCTCTAATTATTCGCACTCATAGCAACCCCTTAGTTCTAGAGACGGGGATTGAAGGGAACACTTATCACCGGGATGAATAGCACAAAAACTTGGCACGGAAGAGCCCTGAACTGATGGAGAACGGGACAAACTCTAGGCTTGAAGGGAAGTAGGTGAGGAATGGCCCTAATGATAACACTTAGAACCATGGTCCGATGATGCCCCACGATAAACTGAGCGAGCTAACTGGGTTTGCCTGAATGGACGACCTCTACAGTGCCAAAACTAACCCCCATGAGGAGTACCACTTAATCCACCCTGACCACGAGGCCATTTAGCCTTCCTATGAACCCTCTCCTGACCACAAACCATCTCAATCTGTCGAGCTATGTCAACAACCTCACCAAAGGTAGCACCGGATACTTTCTCTCCGGTCATATGCAACCGAAGATGAAAATCAAGGCTATATATAAACCTCCTAATCCTTTCCTGGTCTGTGGGAACCAACCACATCACATGACAAGCCAACTTGAAGAACCGCATCTTATACTATATAACAGATCTATAACCCTAATGAAGCTGCTCAAACTGCCTGTACAGCTCCTCTCGATGAGACTCAAGTACAAACTTCTCCAGAAAGAGAACGAAGAAACTCTACCAAGAAAGGGGCAGTGCACCAACCGGTCTACGCCTCTATAAGCCTTAGCCACCTAAGTGCAGCCCCGAAGAACTAGAAAGTAGTAAATGAGAACCCACTGGTCTGGAGAATAACTACAGTTCGAAGCATCCTCTAAAACTTATCCAAGAAACTTTACGCATCCTTACCCCCTGCACCACTAAATGGTGGAGGCTGAAGTCTACCAAACCTATCTAATATACGGTGCTCGTCTTCTGGCATAATAGGAGCTACATAGTCATGAACAACTGCAACCGCCTATGCTGAGGTGCCCTCGATGTCTGAAGTCCCTGCATGACATGCTCATTTTGCAAGCGGCGGAAGTCTAAGTGTCTCCCTTGGCCTGAGACGTAGCTATGGTGGTAGCAATTGAGACTGCCTAAGAATGTCCAGTGCACACTAACATAATCTAGGATAGGGCCTCTTGAAGGTCTAGGATAATAATAGGCATAGTTGGTGCCTAAGTTGGTATTACTGGAGCGGCTGCAATTGGAACTTGATCATGAAATGGGGCAGCTGGTGGATCAGTAGGTGCTATCCTAGCTGTTGTGCGGGCTACACTCATTCCCCTGCCACAACCACTAATGGCCCCAACTAGTGGTACCAGTGGTCGTCCGTACTGACGGGTAGCACGTGACATCACCATTTGTGAGAGAATATTATAATATAAGCTTAGTTACCAGAATAAATAGATTCCCACAACAGGAATTCATGAATGTGAAGTTTTTCTAAAGGTTATACAACCGCCTTAAGATAAGTACAGACGTCTCCATACTGATCTTCAAGGCTCTACTAAGATTTCTCGTGACTCGTGAGACCTATGTAACCTAGGCTCTAACACAAACTTGTCACGACCCTAAAATCGACCTGGACGTGATGACGCCTATCAAAAAACTAGTCCAGCCGACACAAACCCCAAATCCAACCAGTATTTCATAAAAGTAATTTTAAGCTATTAACTAACAAAGTGTCATAACATAAGTCTAAATAACCAGTGCGAAAAATAACATAAGCCCAACATCGGGGTGTCACAAGTCACGAGCAACTACAAGATCTGTCTAAGCGGGAAAGGCTATCATAGTCTGGAAATGAAATACTAAGGACAATTTGAGTAAGGTAAGAAGGAGAAGTGCACGGCTGCGAATACCAAGCAGCTAGTTTGCAGACTTTGAAGACCTGCCAGAAGAATGGTCAACACTCTCTATTGAGACCCGCAACTCCTGGATCTGTACACAAGGTGCATGAAGTTATGTGAGTACACCAACTCAGTAAGTAATAAAATTAAATGAAAGATGAGTAGTAAGAAAATAGATAATTTTACGTCATAACGCTACAAAAAGTACAGTACATAAATCAATTATCTTGTAAAACAAACTCAGTTTTAGTAAAACCTTTTCTTTTTAAAACATCTTCCAATAGTTTCAAACAAGTGATGAAACAGTGAGTAAAAAAATAATAGAAACATATAAAGAACCTCAGGTAAGAGATGTACCATAAACCGCCCCTCGGGCAAAATATTAATAGAACTAGCCCCTCGGGTTACCTCACAATCACTCATAATTAGCCCCAACATAAATCAAAAACAGCCCCTCGGGCAACATCACATCACTCACATTGGGTACCCGTGCTCACTAGGGGTGTTCAGATTCTAGAGGGGCTACCACAACCCAAGCGTTATAACAAGACATCTCGTAGCATAATAAATCAGGCCTTCGGCCGTTCATATATCACAACTCAGTACAACATGCTTTGGCGCACAACCCGATCCCATGATATCCTCACACACCGGCCCTCGACCCCAATCAGTTAGAAACCTCTCAAACTACTCAGGCTATAGTCAATCAGGGTGCTCAGCCCAAAATATCATTTACAATACCAAAATGTATTAAATAAGACTGAGTTATGAAATTAGTAAAACACGGCATGAATGAGTACATGTATTAAATCAAAACATAGAGGAATAGTACTAAAAACCCGTAAGGGTCCAAACAATTGGCACGAGACCCTAATATGGCATTTAGCACAAAACTTAGTAATACTTTGCAAAATACAATGATATTAAATAGTTTTCAGTCAAATATGCTACTTATTAGTCGTACGAGACAAACCAAGTCACAATCTCCAATGGTGCATGCTTCCACGCCCATCATCTAGTGTGTACGCCTCAAGTAGTGAAATGATGTGAAATTCAGGGTTTCATATCCTCACGACAACATTTATAATCATAACTTACCTCAAACCGAATCAGACTCTAACTCGCGATGCCCTTACCTCTCGACTCAGCCTCCCAATGCTCCAAATCTAACCAAAATTAGTATCACATCATTAATAAATGCTAAAGCAACAAAGCCCAAGCTAAAATAATCGAATTAACTCAAAATAAAAAAAAATAGTGAAAATTGATTGAAAATTGCAAAGTGAGGCTTTTGTAGTTTCTGCCCCAGGGATTCTGCACCTGTTGTCCCATAAACGCACCAACGCTTCCGCTTCTATGGATATAATCTGCTTCTGTGGATTTCACTTAAGGCATCAGCTTCTGCACATACGATGCATGCCTCACACCTGTGGGCTTGCAGGTGTAGTTAATCCTTCGCTCCTACGGTAATCACTACTCCTGCGGTTACCCTCTGCATCTACGATCATCACACCTGCAGTCCCCACTTCGCAGGTGCAGAAACAACAGAAGCAGCAATATCTGAATTACCAACTCAAATCTAAACCTTTCTTCAACCACCCAAATCCATCCCGAGGCCCGCTGGACCTCAACCAAATAAGCTAACAAGTCACATATCACCATTAAAACTTGTTCCAACGATCGGAACACTTAAAACAATATCAAAACATCAAATCATCCTTGGATTCAAGCCCAAGGATTCCAAAACTTTTGAATTTCACAAACGATGCAAAAACCTATAAAACTTGATCTGAATTACCTGAAATTATGCACAGATGACAAAATAACACAATGGACCTACTCAAATTCCCGAAATTCCAAACTGACCTGAAATCAATTTTTTCATTGCCGACTGGAAAAAACCAAATTTCAACTTTTTCCAATTCAAGCCTTAATCTAGTACAGACCTCCAAAATATATTCTGAATATGATCTCGAGTATCAAATTACCTAATGAAGCTATCAAAACCATAAAAACTAAATTCTGAGATCTTTTGCCCATAAGTTGGCTTCCGATTAACTTTACCAACTAAATAAGAAAATTAAGAGACTAAGTATCTCATTCCACATTAAGATCACTCTGATTACAACACAACTAGCATGATATGATAAAATACAACTGAACAACATGCAAGAGCAGAAATGGAAGAATGGGATTGTAACTTATGAAACGACTGGCCAAGTCTGTACAAAATGTCTGTCCCAAAGCACTGATTTTTGTTCACCAAAAAACCTGTACAAGGGGTTAAGTTTTGTGTTCTACAGTCTGTCCAAAAGGGGAAAGGACAGTCCTTCAACAATTATGGCAGAATTATGGGGTAAAAGGGAGTATTTCAGCCACTCTAATACTAAAAGTCAGTTGCGAATATACCCCAATACATGATTACTCATCTACTTTTCATATTTTAACAAAATCAGTACCAATGATGTAATTCAAGCCAAACTACGATAGAAAAAACACATAACTACACTTAACAACTGAACTATCATCAACTAAGAGAAACTCAGAACCTAATGACTAAAATTAACAAAATGATGCATTGACCAGTGAAGATTAATGAAACTCACGACCTTTACCGAAATGAAATTGGAAATACTACACATGAAATCGAGAATTAAACGACTAACGCAATGAAAACACATATCAACTTTGAGGTAAACTAGAACAATAAATTAAGTTAAAAAAGAAAATAAAAATAAGAAACTAGATTGAGATCTAACCAAAATGATCACTAACAATATTTACAATACAAAGAAACTACGATAAAACGACAAAGAAATAGAAAACTCAAAACATGGAGGAAAGCATCAAGGTTTGAGTTTTACCAAATTTGAGTGTTCAAACACTGGTTGCATAGTGACGATTAGGTAGCGAGACATACTGGCACAGTGGTACAGCTCGAGTAAGCTTCAATTGTTGGATTTCATCGAAACCATGACTCTAGAGAATTGGAGGCTCATTTAGATGAAAATTGACAACAATACCCCGCTTGAGGCCAGTGTTAAGAGAGAAATGAGAGGCCGTGGAGTATAAGTAAAGCAGAGGTCAGAGGCAGCATTGGATGTGGCTAAGAAATTTATTGCTGGAGTTTTGGGATGATATGAATATCAAAATGTGGGTCTCAAAGAGCTCTATCCAGTGATATAGGTATTGTAGTGTAGCTGTGGATAGAACTTCACAGATTTGGGCAAAAAAGTGATTGCTAGGGTTTCCTAGATCTAAACTTCAAGGAGTTTGAGGGAGGATAAAAGGATTTGAGGCTTTGGTTAGTGTTGAGAACGAAGAGAGGAAATTTGGGTTAAGTTTTGGGGTTGGTTAGAGTACATCCACCGGCGGTGGCAGTTTTTGACCGACAGAGATGAGTGGCAGCATAGAAAGAGGATGAGAGAGTAAAGAGAGGGAGAAGAAATAAGAAAATTGGGGAAATGGGGGCTAAATTTTTATGTCTTGTCGCTTTAAATACCAAGGGTGGGGAGTGATGTTATACCGTTAGACCAAAGGGTGATCAATGGTTGAGATTAGATATGCAATTTAATAAATGAAACGAGGTAGTTTCCCCCTGAAACTATGTTGTTACCTTAGCTCCCTGGCTAGCCTCATTTGGAGCGGGTCAATGCCATGGTCCATTGATTTGGTCCAAAATTTTGTCCAAATCGGTTAAATATGCCACTTAGACCAAACTCTATTATCCTTTTTATTTAATATGTAATCAAACATTAGAACCAATAGATACACACATAATAAACATAAAAGAAGAAAAGAAAAGAGCAAAAATTATACAATTAAAACTAATATGAAGTATTTTTGTGCAAAGAAAAGTGAATACCATGACTAATGTTTGCTCACATATCATTCCAATGAAAGAAGTTTTTGAAAAAAAATGATGACTGAACCATGTTTTCGAGGTTGCCTACATATCTTTGGCTATAAAGGAATCAGGTTAGTTTAATTATGGGAAAATTTAGTAGGTAGGACTACTAGATACTACATTTAAGACTATTGTTGCTTCTGTTGTTTATGGAGTTATCGTTACTTGTTGCTTACATCAAAAGGAAAAGAAAAGATAACTACATATACATGAAAGATAAAATTAAAAATTCCTATCTACGTGTCTCGTGGAGTCAAATCTTGATTCCAGAACTGTTCACTTGTGTTGACCTTGGATTGGATCTTGATGCTCTTTGAAGAAAATACTATGGCTCATTCTCGATTGGTTGCTTTCCTGATCCGAAATTTGGCAAAGTGAAACTTGAGAAGCTTGGTTGCTGACACATCATAAAACCTAACTCCAACTATTTTGTGATCGGAAGACTTCTTTCTTTTGATGAGAATCTGAAACTACAAGTTTTTATCGTCACTTGTGCTACACAGTGGAGCCTGCAAAGCCATCGAAGAGGAACAAAACGAATGAAATTTTTTTGCCCCAGTCTGGCATTAGAAAAATTTTGTGAGTTAATATTAGAAAGATATAAACTATCTAATTTACTGAAATAAAGACAAAAACGGTAGTATGAACTAGCATTATGAAGGTATGCATCCACGGGGTAGTACCTTGTTTCTTAAAGGGAATAGAATAATAAGATGGTATCTAATATTACTGAAAGTAAACATAACCAAGGGTTGGCACCCTGTATTACCGAGAAGGAATATAACCAGGGGTTGGCACCCTGTATCACTAAGAAATAATGTGACTAAGGGTTGGTACCCTGTATTACTGAAGAACACTGTAACTAGGGGTTGATTTGTATTAAAGAGAAGGGATTTAACCAAGGGTTGGTACCATGTATTACTGAAAGGAAAAATAACCAGGGATCGGAGCCCCACATTATGGTCAATGCCATTGGGCCATTAATTTGGTCCAAAATGTTAGCCCAAATCGGTTCAAAATGCCACTTAGACCAAACTCTATTATCCTTTTTATTTAAAACGTAATCTAACTTTAGAACCTATAGATACACACCTAATAAACATAAAAGAAGAATAGAAAAGAGCAAAAATTATACAATTACAACTAACATGAAGTACTTTTATGCAAAGAACAGTAAATGCCATAACTCATTTTTTCTCACATATCATTCCAATGAAAGCAGTTTTTGAAAAATATGATGACTGAACCTTGTTTCCGAGGTTGGATACATATCTTTGGCTACAAAGGAATCAAGTTAGTTTAGTAATGGGAAAATTTGGTAGGTAGGACTACTAGATACTAGATTTAAGACTACTCTTGCTTCTGTTGTTTCTGCAGTCATCGTTACTAGCTGCTTACATCAAAAGGAAAAGAAAAGATAGCTACATATATATGCAAGCTAAAAGTTAAAAATTCCTATCTATGTGTCTTATGGAGTCAAATCTTAATTCCGGAATTGTTCACTTGTGTTGACCTTGGATTAGATCTGGATGCTCTTTGAAGAAAATATTATGGCTCATTCTCGATTGCTTGCTTTCCTTATCCGAAATTCGGCAAAGTGAAACTTGAGAGGCTTTGGTGCTGACACATCATCAAACCTAACTCCAACTATTTTGTGATCGAACGACTTCTTTCTTTTGATGAGAATCTAAAACTACAAGTTTTAATCGTCACTTGTGCTATACAGTGGAGCCTGCAAAGCCATCAAAGAGGGACAAAACTTCTGCCCCAGTCTGGCACTAGAAAGTTTTTGTGAGTTATTATTAGAAAGATATATACTATCTAATTTACTGAAATAAAGACAACAACGGTAGTATAAACTAGCATTATGAAGGTACGCATCCACGGGGTAGTACCTTGTTTTCCAAATGGAATAGAATTATAGGATGGTATCTAATATTACATAAAGTAAACATATCCAAGGGCTGGCACCCTGTATTACCGAGAAAGAATATAACCAGGGGTAGGCACCCTGTATCACTAGGAAATAATGTGACTAAGGGTTGGTACCATGTATTAGTGAAGAGCAACGTAACCAGGGGTTTGTACTTTGTATTAAAGAGAAGGGATTTAACCAAGGATTGGTACCGTGTATTACTGAAAGGAAATGTAACCTGGGATTGGAGCCCCACATTATGTTTAATGCAATTGGGCCGTTGATTTGGTCCAAAATGTTTGCCCAAATCGGTTAAAAATGCCACTTAGACCAAAATCTATTATCCTTTTTATTTAAAATGTATTCAAACTTTAGAACCTATAGGTACACACATAATAAACATCAAAGAAGAATAGAAAAGAGCAAAAATTATACAATTACAACTAACATGGAGTATTTTTGTGCAAAGAAAAGTAAATACCATGACTAATTTTTTCTCACATATCATTCCAATGAAAGCAGTTTTTGAAAAACATGATGACCGAACCTTGTTTCCGAGGTTGCCTAAATATCTTTGGCTATAAAGGAATCAAGTTAGTTGAGTAATGGGAAAATGTGCTAGGTAGGACTACTAGATACTGGATTTAAGACTACTGTTGCTTCTGTTGTTTCTGCAGTTATCGTTACTTGCTGCTTACATCAAAAGGAAAAGAAAAGATAACTACATATACATGCAAGCTAAAAGTTAAAATTCCTATCTATGTGTCTCGTGGAGTCAAATATTGAATTCGTAACTATTCACTTGTGTTGACCTTGGATTGGATCTTGATGCTCTTTGAAGAAAATATTATGGCTCATTCTCGATTGCTTGCTTTCCTGATCCGAAATTTGGCAAAGTGAAACTTGAGAAGCTTGGTTTCTGACACATCATCAAACCTAACTCCAACTATTTTGTGATCGAACAACTTCTTTCTTTTGATGAGAATCTGAAACTACAAGTTTTAATCGTCACTTGTGCTATACAGTGGAGCCTGCAAAGCCATCAAAGAGGAAAAAAATGAATGAAATGTTTCTGACCCAGTCTGGCACTAGGAAAATTTTGTGAGTTATTATTAGAAAGATATAAACTATCTAATTTACTGAAATAAAGACAAAAACGGTAGTATGAACTAGCATTATGAAGGTATGCATCCACGGGGTAGTACCTCGTTTCCCGAAGGGAATAGAATTATAGGATGGTATCTAATATTACTGAAAGTAAACATATCCAAGGGCTGGCACCCTGTATTACCGAGAAAGAATATATCCAGGGGTAGGCACCCTGTATCACTAGGAAATAATGTGACTAAGGGTTGGTACCCTGTATTACTGAAGAGCAATGTAACCAGGGTTTGGTACTTTGTATTAACGAGAAGGCATTTACCCAACGATTGGTATAGTATATTATTGAAAGGAAGAATAACCAGGGATTGGAGCTCCACATTATGCTAAATGCAATTGGGCCATTGATTTGGTCCAAAATGTTTGCCCAAATCGGTTGAAAATGCCACTTAGACCAAACTCTATTATCCTTTTTATTTAAAATGTAATCAAACTTTAGAACCTATATGTACACACATAATAAACATAAAAGAAGAATAGAAAAGAGAAAAAATTATACAACTACAACTAACATGAAGTATTTTGTGCAAAGAAAAGTAAATACCATGACTAATTTTTTCTCACATATCATTCCAATGAAAGCTGTTTTTGAAAAACATGATGACCGAACCTTGTTTCCGAGGTTGCCTACATATCTTTGGCTATAAAGGAATCAAGTTAGTTTAGTAATGGGAAAATTTGTTTGGTAGGACTACTAGATACTAGATTTAAGACTATTGTTGCTTCTGTTGTTTCTGCCGTTATCGTTACTTGCTGCTTACATCAAAAGGAAAAGAAAAGATAACTACATATACATGGAAGCTAAAAGTTAAAAATTCCTATCTATGTGTCTCATGGATTGAAATCTTGATTCCGGAACTGTTCACTTGTGTTGACCTTGGATTGGATCTTAATGCTTTTTGAAGAAAATATTATGGCTCATTCTCGATTGCTTGCTTTCCTGATCCGAAATTCGGCAAAGTGAAACTTCAGAAGCTTGGTTGCTGACACATAATCAAACCTAACTCCAACTATTTTGTGATCGAACGACTTCTTTCTTTTGATGAGAATCTGAAACTACAAGTTTTAATCGTCACTTTTTCCATTCAGTGGAGCCTGCAAAGCCATCTAAGACGGACAAAACGAATGAAATTTTTGTGCCCAAGTATGGCACTAGTTAAATTTTTTGAGTTATTATTAGAAAGATATAAACTATCTAATTTACTGAAATAAAGACAAAAACGGTAGTATAAACTAGCATTATGAAGGTATGCATCCACGGGGTAGTACCTTGTTTCCCAAAGGAAATAGAATTATAGGATGGTATCTAATATTACTGAACAGTACTTCTACAGTGAATTAAGAGCTGGATCCCCTTCTGAGTTAAGCTGTGTAAAACATCCCATGTGAAGAGTACTTCTATCCGGAACTATGAGATAGATCCCCCTAGGCAAAACATTTCTACCTGAGTTATGCCACGAAAATGGGAGGTCTGAATAGTAGTGATGCGTACTGAAACTAAAACAAAATGGAGAGTTTTCAAAGTGGAGGTTGGTTTGAGGCCACGATGCCTTGAGTAGTTTGAATTCACGACCAATCGTTGTTAAATAATTGACTCTGTCAGTGTGGTACTGAGTTGCTCAAATACTCAGTATCACTTTCTGGAGACCTTTCTGATGTTTCCACTAACTGTTTCATACCCCAGATGTCCATGGTACCACCAACACCTGTCCCTAAGATGAGTAAAGTTTTTTCTGTAAAATCAATCTTCGTTGTGTTGCGCCCAAAGAAATCACAGATGGATTCATGACTTTGTCAATGCCATATATGCCCCAAATTGTGAATAGTATTACGGGACAACTATAGCCAGTTTTGCAGCCATTTCTTTTCTTCAAATTTGATGCATGATTAGACCCAAAGGGACTTAAAGAAAAGCTATGGGAAAAATAAAAGAGAAATTAAAAGTAAAAAGGAATTATGTCTGAACAAAAGGTGTCCCTTTCGGTGAGAGGAATAGGGAGACTTATTTGAAGGTGTGTTCTGACTTCAAGGAATGATGACATTCATTTTGGACTGTACGCCTGATCCGGCTGAGCTGTCTATTTCTCAAAATCCAAAGAAAAGATTTATCGTGAAATTGTCTTTGTTGTGCTCATGCCGTAGTATTAAAGACCCTCATTTGGCTAGTAGCGCCCTTTGCAAGTTTTTTCTAATTGGCCTCTCTTATTTTTCTATTCACCGTTGCCTTATGGTACTATTTTTGTTATCACCAATAAGAATTTTTTTATTTCTTTGCTCATTATTGTCTTATAGTGCCCATACCGGTTTTCACCACTAAGCCTCTCATTTCTTTTTTCTTATTTCTTTTTTCTTTTTTTTTACAAAAATACTGCATGCCAAAGGTTGGCCAACGCCATTGGCATAATGACTTCAAACATTCTCAAAGATCGATCAAAAGTTCCTAATATGGAAAAGGAAAAAATATCCTTGAACTGAATTACAACTTTTGGAACCGTTTTTATAGGAAAAACCATAAAATAAAACAAACTTCTACCAGACTTTTGGAGTATTAGGAATATGGATTTTTGTTGTGATTGTACTTAACCTTCGGTAAGACTGCCTACGTATTTTTTTTGAATCAGGTCGTACGTAGTTCAGTGACTCAGACGATTTGTTGTTTGATGTTTTTTTTTACATGTACACAGGTTCCAAAAAGAGGGAAAAGAAAGAAGATAAAATAGCTCAAAAGGGTTAACAAAAGGGTGACACATATTTGGGATGGTGAGCAATGATAGCTTTTGTCATCTCGATTTGAGAAAATCATGCGTGAAAGTTTTGTAATGGGTATATATCAAACATAATATCTTTTGACTACATGTATGGTAATAGTCATGTCTGGTACCCATCCTTCCTCATCTACCAAGTGCAAGTTCCCTTTTGGTAACGGTGTTTTGATGATATAGGATCCTTGTCCGTTTGGGGCGAACATTCCTTTAGCTTCTACTTGGTGCGGAATGCGCTTTAAAATGAGTTGGCCTACCTTAATATGCCTTAGATAGGATTTCTTGTTGTAAGTGTTTTCCATTATTTGCTGGTATAATTGACCAAAACATACTGCTACTTTCCATTTTCATCAATCAGCATCAACTATTCCAAATGGGCCTTTGCCCATTCTATATCCTCAATCTTCGATTCCACAATGATTCAGAGAGAGGGAATTTTTGACTTCATCTGGTATTACATCTTTTGTTCCATATACCAGCAGATAAGGAGTTGCATTCATTAATGTGCGAGCCGTCGTACGGTATCCCAAAAGAGCAAAAGGCAACTTTTTATGCCATTTCCTGGACCATTATATCATCTTCCTAAGACTCTTCTTGATGTTCTTGTTAGACGCTTCAATGACTCTATTGGCTTTTGGACGTTAAGGGGTAGAATGGCGATGCACAATTTTAAATTTCTTGCATACCTCCTTGATAAAATGACTATTTAGATTGGCTGCATTGTCAGTGATAATGGCCTTTGGGATATCAAAGCAGCAAATGATGTTGGAATGCACAAAGTGTACCACTGTTTTCTTGGTAAATGTTTTGAAAGTAAGGAACTCCACACACTTGGTGAAGTAATCAATTGCAACCAGAAAGAATCTATGTCCATTGTAATCCTTTGGCTTGATTGGCCCAATAACATCCATCCTCCATTCAATGAACGACCACGGTGAGGACATAAGGTGCAATTATGACGGAGGCGAGTGAATCAGGTCGCCATGAATCTAGAATTGGTGACACTTCTAAACAAAACTAAAGCAATCTCGCTCTATGGTAAGCCAATAATACCCTGCCCACATAATCTTCTTCGCCAAAACGCATCCATTCATGTGAGGTCCACATACCTATAAATGCATTTTGTTCATGATCCATTCAGTTTCTATGGAATCTATGCATCTCAACAAGTTCAAATCTGGGGTCTTTTTGTACAAAATTTTCACACATAGGAAGAAACCACCAGCGAGTCACCTTATGGTTCTTTTTTAATCTCCCTTGGTGTGCTTTGGGTATTCCTTTGTTTTCAAGAATCATTTTATGTCATGATACCATGGTTCACCTTTTGGTTCTGCCTCAATTGTATTGTTGTAACGGTGTTGATTCCGAGATTGGATTTCAAATGGATCAATATGAGTGTTGCCTGGATAAAAGAGCATTGAGGCAAAGGTAGCCAAGGCATCAACTAGCTCGTTGTGAAACCTAGGAATGTACTTGAACTCTATGGATTTGAATCTTTTGCTCAGGTCTTGAATGCATTGGCTATAAGGAATAAGGTTGATGTCTCGAGTCTCCTGTTTGCCTTGGGCTTGCTTAGATAAGCAAGTCAAAATCTCCCATTACCAATAGTTCATGCACATCAAGATCGAGGGCCTTTTTCAGACCCATGATAGAAGCTTCATATTCTTCCGTATTATTGGTACAGAAGAATCAAAGTCGTGCTATTGTAGGGTAATATTGTTCGATAGTTGAGATAAGGATTTCCTCGATCCCAACTCCTTTGATATTAACATCCCCATCAAAATACATTTTCCATACATGGCTATTGTCCGGAACTACTTCCTCTATTGAGTTTACCTCTTCGTTTAGAAATATGTGCTAAGTGGCTTGTACTCATCATCAACTGGATTCTCTGACAAATAATTTTCCAAAGCCTATGTTTTTATCTCGGTGTGAGTGACATAGACGATGTCGAACTCTATGAGCAGGATTTTTCCATTTTGCAAGCCTTCCAGTGGGTATTGCCATTTGTAAGACATACTTCAAATGATCCATTCCGGACACGAGGTTAGTAGTGTAGGCCAAAAGATAATGCCAGGCATAACATGTCCTTTCTAGAAGGGTGTACTTAACCTCATAATTGGAAAACTTCTTGCTCAATAACAGATTGCATGTTCCTTTTTGCCTATCGCATCATATTGGCTCAAAATGCATCCAAAAAAATTATCCATCGTCAATAGATATAAATGTCACGCCCATTTTTTCCTCACGGAATCCGAGTTTCGACATTCTTTGGAACAACTCATTCCCTTTTGGGAATTAGGTATAGAATATAAAGTGTCGTTACCTCACAGATTTAAGGCGCGTTAGGGCATCTAAAGCAAATAACTCGTAAACCGGTCTCATTGTGATAGATTGAGTAAGGGCTCAAAATAACCTTGAGGGGAAAGTGTTGGGCACTCATCGAGGTCCACAATGGCAGGTCCCGACCAAACTCGAATTAAGAGAATTAGTCAAATAAGTAAACAAAGCAATTTAAACAAATAGATATTACGTTTAAAACAAGAGGTAGAAGGGGTCCTAGGGTTTTGTAGCCTATAGGATCACATCTGTGCAATACTTGGTAATCCTCCCCAAGTTGGGGTGATACACATAGTATTGCACACAAGTCATTATATCCGTTATTACCCGATTACCTTCCCTTAATGGATATTTAGGCAATTACAATTAAATGTACTCTTTGTGTGAATTACCCTACCCTCACTTATGGTCCTAGAGGTGTTTATGACTTCTAGTTAAGGTGGATCTAGATGCTCCTATAGTGCTTAAACGGATAAAATCTAAGTGACAAGAAAAACAAATAGAACAGTCAAATAAAGGAACAGTTAAAGGCTCATATTTACCTCCACAAATAAGCAGGCAATTGCACGTCTCAAACAACATTATTTATGACACTTTAAAAAGTCCTATAGCAAGATATCTAGGTAAGCACAACATATGTAACCGTTTTATTAAAGCGGAGAAGCAAATACCTTATAAGTTTGCCTATTGATTTTATTTATTTCTTGAATCTGAGCAATTTCAAATAGCTAGAAACTAACAGTTTTAAATCCAGAACTTAAACAACCTACGAGATTTCCTAAATGATAGACGCATAGGATTTTCTTATAAACCAGTTGTCTAGGGTGTAAACTGATTACTAATTATAGCGGCTTGTTTTATCTTAAATATGTAGGTATGATTTCTAAGTGCTGAAACTTGTTGCAATCCTATAGATATAAGTCTAAATGAAGAAATAGATTTAAAAACCTTATAGACATGGTATCTAGATGCATAGACTGATTCTTAAAACTTATAGACAAAGTATCTAAATGCAATAAATTATTAAAACCTGATAGACATGGTATCTAAATGTAAAAACTGGTTTTAAACCTTATATACACAGTATCTAAATGTTGAAATTGGTTTTGAACCTTATAGACATGCTTTCTAGGCGGGTAAGAATCAATCAGTTGTTAATCAGACATAAAAAAGGAAATTCCTAGAAACATCATTACTAATGAACACATGAAGGTTTGAAGATATGATTATGGATGCAAAATTGAGAAATGACTTAGAAGCAGGATTTCTGATGATGAAAATTCAGGATTCAAGGAGTTAGATGAATCCAATAGGTGTGGTTTCTAATGCACATAAGTAAACAAATATTTGGAGCAACCTATATGCATGATTTCTACCCATTACCAACTAATATATATAAGAATCCCTCCAGTTTTTGCTTATAACCACAATATCTATTTTTTCAAGGGATTATTGTTACAAACCAAATATATGAATTACAGAATAAAACTGCTATACCATAGTGAGCCTGGATAGGCCTAAAATCAATCCTGCAAGCCAAGTTTGAACATGCCAATATTCTCATAGTTTGCCCCATCGTATCCTGGTGTGTCAAAGTTCAAGAGGGCCACAGGTAACCCGGAAAATGCTCACACCAGAAAACTTTTAAAGAAACACTTTGTGAGCAAGGTTTTGGGAGCCAGCCCCAGTGTGTCAAAGTTTAGAGGAGTCTTATGGATTTTTAGGAAATTCTCACACTGGAGGGGCATGAACTTAGATGTTCGAAGAGTAGGAGTTAAAAAGAAGAGGTCACTTGAAGAAAATAGTATGGATTCTTTGGAGGTAAGGAGAAAACAAGGTCATTAAACCCTTGGAGCTCAAACAAAGGTCCCATCATAGAAATGGGATCACAATTATTTCAAAAAAAATTTCACATTGTCCATATTTGACTTAGTTCACTTGTTGTTACCAGATAGGTATAAGGACATGTTTTAAACAGAGAAATGAAATGCTGGGATCAGAATACCAATAAGACACTCACACATGAAGGGCAAAAAGGGTTGGGAGCATGGGAATCATTAATCAAAAATGTGTTAGTGGCGAATACTTGAAATAGGATAGAACAAACATGCTTGTCGAGAAATAAGTTGACATAGGTCTAATTTACATTTAAAAAAATGTTGAGTGCAGTAAGCACATAAGACCTTTTTAAAAAAAAAAGTAAACATGCTGAAAGTAGAAAACACATAGGTTTAGTTAAACAGAAGTAGACATGCTGATTATAGAAAATATATAGGTTTAATTGAACAGAAGTAAACATGCTAATAGCAGGAAACACATAGGTTTGATTTCACAGAAGTAGACATGCTAATAAATGAAACAAACAAGAAGGATAGAAAGTTAAACACAAAAGCATACATGATAATTGAAAAATAGAAAGACATGGATTCAATAGAAGTAAAGCAACAGGTAAGAGAGCACATATGTTCAAGCTTCATAGTATAATGATGGAATTAGAAATAGGGGCATACCATTTATGGATGGTAAATAGAATATGAAAGACATGTAGAACTTAGTAATCTAGCCTTGGCTTTCACCCGGCTAGGCAATGGAATGAACACAAGTAGGATAGAGGTTTTGAGAGCAAAGTTTAGTGTGTTCATTTGTGTGTTTTTGAACTATGTTCGTGTGTTGAAGAATCAGTAATGAGAGTGTATATAGCACTTAGTGAGGTAAAAAAATAAGGTAAAGAGTAAATCACAATTCATAAAACAAGGGTAATCAAATGAAATGAATCAACCGATTAGGGAATAAATTCCTATAGAGAAATCCGGAAGAGACCCCTTAAATTGAGGTGGGCAAACTAATGGTACAATAATAGGGTTCAAATAAGGCAAGAAATCAATCTCATACCATATAGGAGTCGGTCGGATCCATAAACAATACTAACAGTTTAATTAAGGCAAAATTTAACTAATCAATGTAGCAAATAAGGAAATAGGTCAAATCACAGAAAACACTAATTTTAATAGGAAAATATGATTCAAATCCCTAAAAAAGTCAATCAGCATATTGGGTTGACATAAATAAACAACTAACATGTACAAAATTAAAGAAATCAATGCCATAAAAGAACAAGACCTAGGGTTTGAAGAACATACATAAAAATTACCCAAGCGAGTAAAAAATAATCAAATTAGAAACATGAAAGAAAGAAAATATTTTGAAGAAACTTGGGGTGAAACCCTAATTTCAGAGAAGCACTGAAACCGGAACAGTAATAACAAAAGTATAAGATTTTTGAGAAGAAATACCAAATAACACTTAAAACCTTCCAGATCTACAATGATATGGACAAATTCAAATAGTTATAAGACTAGGGTTTTCAAAAATAGCAGAGATGAAAGAAGCTCAGTACAAAACCATAGATTCAAACAAAAAATAGGCAAGGAATAGTACTTACATATGAGAATGGCCAAAGACTGGCTTGTGAGACAGATTTTGACAAAACGTTGTTGAATCTTTTTGAGATTCTCTCAGAAATCAATGAAGTCGAACAACCAAAAGATGTAACAGTTTAGATAGGGTAGCAAAACACCAAATAACCCCATATCTACTCGGGATCGAAGAGGAATGGGAGGTTTAGGAGTGATGGTGCTAGGGTTAGGGATAGCTTCAGAGATAACAAAGAAAAATAGTGATTCAAAGGAGGCAATGTGTGAAAAATGAGTAGGATTTAGGGGTCATTTGGGTTAAAAAGGAAAGGGGTAATGTTGGATGTTGATCTCAGAGATCAACAGCCACGATTGGTTCCTGGCTGGGGTGGGTTGGATTTAATTGGGCTAAGGTTTGGGTTACATTTAAGTGGGCTAGGGTTTGAAATGGAATTGGACTTAGGGGTGTTCGAATTTAGGCATAATTAAAGTGTTATTTGTTAAATACCCAATTTGTTAATAAAATAATTTGTAAAAATGGCTAATTAAATGATAAAAATAATTTTATGCACGAATATGAGTTAAAATAATTACTTAACATTTTAGAAATATAATAAGTTATTTTCTGTATAAATAATGTAGTTGCGCATATACATGAGATATTATTGCAAAATATGCAATCATGTCTTCAAAATGCAAATGTAATTGTAATAAATGCAATTCAAATATTTGAATATTTATATGAGCATAAATGATGAATTTTGATGATTAAATAATTGTAAAGCAATATGAGGGAGGATTATTGAAAATTTATATAATTAAAAATACAGAAATAAATTGATGTAAGGCCTTTAAGCATTATGGAAAAATTTTAAAATACTTGTGCATGCTTGTAAATGCATGTATAATAATTTGAAACTGTGTATGCACATTTTAAATGTACGAGGGAAAAATTGGGTATCAACAGCTACCTCTCTTTACTCGAGAATGATGAATGAGTTTTTGGATAAAGAAATGATAATAGATTTTGACCGGATGGCTGTTTTGAAAAAATGGATGTGGAGCCCTGGTCTTTGAGTTGCCTACATATCCCTAGTTTTACAAGAATCACGCCATGTATAGTTGTGGATCCAATGGTGAATGAAGTCGATGGAGTTATCGTTTGAATGGTAGCCAATTTCAGCAGAGATTCTTTTTTGAAGGGTGATGTTGGATGGAGTTATGATTATGAGTGTGAAGTGTGATAGATATATCTTAGGTAGATATTTGAATGGTCATAGAGCGAGGATGGTAATTAATGGAATAGATTAAATGGTAGAGTATAAGTGGTATAAGTGAAAATCAGAGTGAAGGTTGCTCCTGTTTGAAGAACGGTTACCTCCTGGATTACCTGCAAAACTCAAAATACAATGCATGTAAGTATATAAGTGATTGCGAGAATTTAAACTTGATGCAAATTCCCTCTATGCCATGAAAGATTGTCTTTGGACAGTGCAAATGATGTCCTTAGACTATGATATCCTGGGCCATGAATTATGAGATATGAGATTCGCAAGCCACGAAAAAAATGTTCTCGGTCCATGAGAATGGTGCCTCCAAACCATGAGGCCTTTGAATAAGGATGTGCATAGTTGAGAGATCCTCAAGCCATGACATGGTGTCTTCGGGATATGAGGATGATTCCTTCGAACTATGACGCCTTTTGACAAATTAGCTATACATCATCTCATGAAATGCAGAGACATGATACCAAATGTTATAGCAAGAGAAAGCTTAGTCTTGTGTAGAGTTTTGGGCCAAAGCTTAGCCCTGAGGAAAGAAGATACTGTAGAGTCTAGAATAGTTGTATATGGAGGTGGGTCTTATCCTCAAGAAAGATTGGAGACATAGTTGAGTCTCATGTAAGGATAAGGCAAAACATAGCCTTATGCAAATTTGGAGGCAGTGCTTAGCCTCATGCAAGATTGAGACTGGGCTTAGTATTATGCAAATAGAAGGAAATGCGTAGCCTTATATAGAAATGGATGCATGGCTTAGCATCATACAAGATTGAGACAAGGTTTAGTCTCATGCAAAGAGAAGGAAACTCTTAGCCTTATGCAATATGGAGGCAGGGCTTAGCCTCATGCAAGATTTGAGGCATGGCTTAGTCTCATGAAAAGAGAAGGCAATGCTTAGCCTTATGCAAATGTGGAGGAAGGTGTTATCCTCGTGAAAGATTTGAGGCATAACATAGTCTCATGCAAAGAGAAGGCAATGCTTAGCAATATGCAAATGTGGCAGCAGGGCTTAGCCTCGTGCAATATTTGAGGCAGGGCTTAGTCTTATGCAAAGAGAAGGCAATGCTTAGCCTTATGAAAATGTGGGAGGACGCGCTTAGCCTCATGCCAGATTTGAGAAAGGCTTAGTCTCATGAAAATAGGGAGGCATTGCTTCGCCTCATGCAAGGGTTTGAGACAAGTCTTAGTATCATGCAAAGAGAAGCGATGGTTAGCCTTATACAAATGGGAGGTATGGCTTAGCCTCATGCAATATTAGAGACAAGGCTTAGTATCGTGCAAAGAGAAGGCATTGCTAAGCATGCAAATGTAGTAGTAGGGCTTAGCCTCATGTAATAATTGAGATAGGGCATAGTCTCATGTAAGAAGAAGGCAATACTTAGCCATATGCAGTGAACAAGTAGAAAATAGGAGTAGAATGTGCCTTAGCTGGAGATATATTTGGTATCTGGTGGCCCGATTGATAGTTAGTTTGTTTCGTGTATTTATTTGTGAATACTCCTATTACGCCCATTGTGCCTGCTCCCAAAAAAATTGTAAGTTTTGTATGGGAGGTTTGTTAGCACCTTTGTCTGTTGGCTTTGCTTTGCTCCATTCTGGATGCGCTGCTTGAGTTGCCCTGGGCAATACTTGGTTTTCACAAAAATAAAGTTTTATAAAATCTGCACTTATTGAAAATCGAGTTATTTAAGAAAGCATAGTGAAATATCAAGTAATTTTAGATTAACTAAATTCTGTAAGACATTTAAGAGATATTGCAGTTTTCTTGTATCCTTTAAAATTCTACCCTAGTTTGGTAAATGATCCTTCAGTCATTCTACATGCGACAAAACTTGCTAAACCTTCTCTAGAATTTTGGGAATCCTTCTCAAAATTCTGCCCCAGTTTCCTAACCAATTTCTGACTGTTTGGCATATGACAGCGTTTGCTGGACTTGCTCTAAAATTTTGAGGGTCCTCATCAAAATTTTGCCCTAGTTTCTGGTGCTGGGGGAAAAAGAAGATATTTTTAAGATATGACCAAACCCAGAGGGTTGCCTATGTATATATCTTAAACATGAATCAAAACAAGCGTAGTTTTGGTACATCATATGAAAGAATGTATATAGTCTAAACATAGTATCTCTTGACTGCATCTGAACGGATAGGTTTTGGCCAAACTTCTCCGTCGATTTCTGCAAGTATGATTGCTCCTCATGTTAGCATCTGGTGAACCATGTAAGGACCTTGACAGTTGGGAGAGAATTTTCTTTTGTCTTTATCTTGATGCAGGAAGATCTTATTCAGCACCAACTACCCCGGTGCGAATTGTTTTGGTTTGACCCTCTTGTTGAAAGTTTTGGACATTCTGTTCTGATAAAGATAACCATGATATACTGTGTTCATTCTCTTCCCATCTATAAGGGCTAGTTTTTATAGCGGATCCTTATCTATTCTCGTCCCATAGGATTTTCATCAAGATGGTCTGCGAATTCTTGTCATTTTTCCACCTTCTAAGTTATATAGACAATATCAAACTCACTTAAAAGTATCTTCCACTTGGTTAACTTCCCGGTCAACATGGACTTCTGAAAGATGTACTTCAGAGGTTCCATCTTGGATATGAGGTACGTGGTGTATGCACAGAAGTAATGCCTTAATTTTTTAGCCATCCAAGTCAAAGCACAACAAGTGCATTCCAGTAGAGAGTATCATGCTTCCTAAGGTGTGAACTTCTTACGCAAGTAGTATATAGCTTGCTCTTTTCTCCCTGTCTAATCATGTTGTCCAAAAATGCATTCAAAGTCTACATCTATTACAAATAGATAGAGTAGCAAAGGTCTCCCAGGTTCTGGAAGGACTAGGACTGGTGGTATGGATAGGTATTCCTTGATTTTGTCAAAAGACTCATGACAATATTTGTTCCAACTCATTTCGATATCTTTCCTTAAAATTATAAAGATGGGCTTACAAATAACTGTAGACTGTGCTATGAAGTAGCTGATGTAATTAAGGCGTCCTTGAAAGCTCATCACGTCCCTTTTACTCTTTGGTGGTGGTAAATATTTCATCCTCTTCTTCTGAGTCTCTATCCTCATGTTGCGTTGTCTTATTACATGTCACAGTCATATCTAGAAAAGTAATAATAACATCGTAGAAAGAAAAATGTGAAAGATAATCATGCATAATAAATAGCAATGTATTGATTAGATTTTGAAAATATCCAAAACAAGTACGGCTTGATGAATCGAGCAATAACTTTACAAAACGCGTCTTTAATACAAAATTATTGAAAACATCTGAAATGCTTAGCATGGCTATAAAAATAAATTAGGCTAAACGCCAAGCTACCCAGGGACAGCGGGCTCGAGATGGCATGATAGTCTAATTCTTGAAAACAACTCCCTTCTCCAAAGTCTGAATGGTGATGCTTCTTCCTCCTCCTCCGCAATTATCACACTACTATCCATATCCTCGTCCTCTAGGAACAACTTCCTCAGCCCAGCTAAAGGTTCTTCCTCTGCAGTTCCCTATACTATATTAGCCTAGTGAAAAGTCTAACCTAGATGTGGCACTGGTTGCTCGAGATGGCAATAAGGACCACACCATGGCGGCGACCAATCATTGTACTCCTGCCGGGTGTATAGGTATCTCAGCCCGAAAGTTGTGCTATTACGTTTCAACTGTAATGACTTGATAATACCCTGGAGTTTCTTCCCAAGCCCTTTGCTAGGTTCCTACCCAGAACTTGCTAGTATGCTTTCTGTTTTGTTACTCCACCATTTTTATTTCTCAATTGCATTAACATGTTAAATGTCGTTATAGGTTTCCCCTCCTAGCATCCTTCTATTCTCGATAACCGGGACCGTTTGGCAGGTGAAAATGGTGTTACTTCCATCTCCATGAATGATCACCTCCTGATGGTTCCATTCGAACATCACGACCTGATGTTGTGTGGTAGCCACAATCCTAGCGGCATATATCCAAGGTCGACCTAACATACGATTGTATGTAGCTGATATGTCAAGCACTTGGAATTCAACATCGAACCAAGTCAGCCCCATTTGCAAGCAAAGGTTAATCTCCCAAATTGTGGCCTTTTGACACCCATCAAAGGCTTTTATGTTCATATTTTCTACTCGTATCTCGTGGAAGTCATTGCTCAATCTTTTCAATGTAGTCAACGGACAAATGTTGAGGCTTGAACCCCCATCTATTAAGACCCTATCAATGAATTTGTTTCAAACTGTACTCTGATATACAGTGCTCGGTTGTAACTTAGCCCTTCAGGTGGTAATTCATCCTCGTGGAAGGTGATCTTATGAATTTCTATCACTTTCCTACCATATTTTCCATTTCTATGCTGGTGATATTGTTAGGCATATAAGCTTCATTTAACACCTTCATCAAAGCATTCTTATATGCCTCAAAATTTTGTAATAATGACATGAGGGATATCTCGACGGGGGTTTTGTTTAAATGATCGACAATGGAGTATTCAGCCGCCTGTGCTTTCCTCCAAAGATCATTCAACCCCATTTCGATGACAAGTTTTTTAGTAGCAGCCTCCTTGCTTGATCCTCCCAAATGTTCAGGGTGTATACATCCTTCCCGTTCAGGTCATTCCTTGTGCGATATCAGATTCTTCCATCTTTGCTTTTCCCTTTCACCTAGCTTCGACAATGTAATTCGAAGGTATGATATTGGAATTGAAAGGAGGTATAGTTGCTAAGGTCACTGTGAAAGTTGTGGCCACTTTTACCTCAAATGGAATAGGTGTGGCTGCAGGTAGAGCTACCTCTACCTCAAATTATCACCCCGGATGACGCACACTGCTTTAAATAAAGCGCAGTGAATAATGCGCCAGACCGCCTAACCAGTTGAACCGTTCTCTTATAGGGAAACAATGCGGTTACCTCAACTTCTACTGATGGATGTATCTGCACCACAATAGGGGTGAGTGTGATTCTAGATTTAAAGTCATCGCCTTCCCAAATAATCCCGATTGACCCCTCAGGATCCCATTCTTCATTCGTCTCTATCACATGTACCCCGCTACCCTCTGGAAGAGGATTGTTACCGACGTTGGGTGCAACTTCCTTTGCATGTATGACCTTATTATCGATCAATATCTAGATTTTATTTTTCAAATTTTGGCATTTGTCAATACTGTGCCCTTTCATATCAGAAAGATATGCACATATTTTGTTGGGTTGACCCATTGAGATGAGTTCTCCATTGCCACAACAGGAAAAAGTGTGACATAACTAGCAACCTTCAATCTTTTGTATAGATGGTCGATGGGTTTAGCAATAGTGGTGTATTATATGGGTGGTTTGCAATCAAGGTTAGGTCGGGTTTTTTGGTTGTTTGGACGAGTTGGGGGGGATGATAGCAGGCTAGCTGGGTGTTATAAGTGTGATTGGCAGTGGCGGGTTGGAAATATCTTGGAGGTGATGGTTTGTATATAGGTAGAGGTGTTTGGTATGTGGGTGGAGGTGTTTGTTTTGTGAGGGCATATGTTTGCTATGTGAGCGGATATTTTGGGCCTTGGGCCACCATTACGGCCCCCACTTCTTTCTTTTTTGATATGACACATGATAGTGATGGTTTTTTTGTAGCCTACGGTGCCTCAAAATTTGTCGTCATCCCGATTTTGATACCCCCTTCAATCCTCTCTCTTAGTTTGATGATATCAGAGAACTTGTGATTCTCAATGACCATTAGCCTTTCATAATAATATAGGTCATGTTCCCCGACAAAGAACTTGTTCTTCTAATAGTGTTGGTTTGACCTTTGCTGCTTTCGACCTCCACCGAGTAGCGTATTCGCAGAAATTCTCGATTGGCTTCTTCTTTTGGCTCTGTATATTAAAGACATCTGGTGCATTCTCCATATTAAACCTAATCCGGTCAATAAATTCCTTCCATGCTCATCCAATCAGCCCATTTCTTAGGGTTTTGACTTATGTACCGTGATACGACATCTCCGGTAAGACTTCTCATAAAGAGCTTCATTCGGTCCTTTCATCTTTTCCAACCCCCAGGAGCTTGTCACAGTAAGTTCTAAGATGACCATTGGATGCTCCATCAAACACTTCGAACTTTGGAGGTTTGTAACCCTCTCACAATTCTTTATCTGGTTGTATGCACAAATCCTCATAATTTAGACATTCTATCCCTTTACCTCCTTCAACACCCTGAACTTGACTGGTCATTTTCTTGAGTTCCTCGGCCATGTTGTTGATGAACAACTCCTTCTCAGTGGATTCTAGTGCATAGGAGATTGTTTTAATGGAGTGAGGCACATTCTCCACGTATATGGGGTTGTTTTTGTGAGTGCCAGGGATTTGGGTGTAGTGGTGGTCGTTAGTTGAGTTTTATCAATCGGGAATGGGTCGTGGTGTGTTCTAAGGAGAATAATAGGTAGTGGTTTGTGGGTACTATGTTGGTTGATGATGGTGTTGTGGAGGAGTTGGCATTTGTAAAGGATTGGGGTTTTGAGGTGGAGCTGCATATTTATGGGGTGCGGAAGGATGTTGTCGATGTTGGTTTGCCATATTTTAAGGAGGTGCTGCTTTTGAGCATTTTGTTAGTTAATGTCTGGGATGTTCAGAGTGAGGGAGAGGTTTGCTAAATTGAGGACTTGCTCAAGTTTTCCTAGTAACTCCAGTATCTTTTGTTCCAACCGCAAAAACAAGTCATTTTGTGCAGGAATACTCCGACAGTCTAAAGTTTTCAGATTCTCAACATTTTCTTTTAGAATACCACTCAAGTCATCCATCTTAGATATTACTCTACTTTTCTTATTACTTAGAGGAGGAGGAGGTGGAGGGCCTCTAGATCTAGTGTGATATGCTGATGATGCTAGTATGTGCGAACTAGCCCTAGGGGATGGGAATAATAGTAAAAAATAAAGAAAAACAAAAGGTAAACAAGTTAGTAAGGATTCTGATATGTTATCGGTATTTAAACACATATTTCAGTAATATAAATTTGCATCCTAACTAGGGAACCTAGTTGTGCCCGAGGTAGGCGTAGCGACAAATAGATTTGGAGAAATTCAGTGCAAATAATTGCCTCATTTCATTAATGTAAAGATAGATGACCCAAAATGACACAAAATAAGATAAGTCACTAATGGAACTTGTATTTATTACCTTTGAAAAGCAAGTAAACCTAATCTACTTGGTCTCAGAAGGACCTTCTCTAGGCTGGATGCTCTTGTCAATCAGATCCTCCAGTTCCTGCAGGTTCAACAGTAAAAATTCCCCTGCTAAATGTTCTCCTTTGCTTCCCTCAACGTTATGGTGATCAGTGAATCTCTTCCTCATTTTTCCTCCCTATTCCATTAAATTTTACTCCAGATATTCTAGAGTTTTGCTGGATTTAACAACCCTCTCTTTCTACTCCTTGGTAATTTTTATATCAGCCGTATGTTTCTCCATTTGCTCGGCTTCGGACTTGTAAGCTCTTTTGTGCAATTTTTTATACTTCACTTGTGCATTGGAAACATCGTCTATGACCCTGTTATCTAGACCAATCCTTGGTTCCCTGTGTTATCATCCAACCATGAAGGGTAAAAGTAGACGTGACTGACTGATACTGGTCCGGCTCGAATGTATCCTTTTCCTCGATAATATTTAGGTGCCATATCTTTTGTGCTTCATTTTTATATGTAATGGAGTCACACTAAATATATGATATGAAGTTACTCATTTAGCGACTCGTGGTATGACTGCTTCCTGCCTACCTGTCTTAGAACCTTGAGGGGAGCATAAGGGTATATGCCCCTTAACCCGATCTGTACCAAGTATGCGACATCCTCGGATTTGATGATGAAGTTGTTGGTAGGGAACCACTCGAACAACCGTTGAACCTCGTCCTTGGTCAAATTGTTGAAAAACTGAACCCATCCTATAGCATCCTTTGGTTGAGCAAACATGCCTAGGAAATAGGTCATTTTTTTGGGAGGGTGGAAGGCTACGTGATCATTCCATGTTCTTTGCAAAATTTCCTGACAGTATTGACCTTTTTTGAGATATTCTAACAACCAAATTTGCAGGAGCAAACTGCAACCCTCGAAGTATCTTTACCATTTCTAACAACGCTCCAAGGCCCGGTACATATCTTCAAGGATCATAGAGACATTAGTATATGGCCCCTCGATCCCTTCCATCAATGTTATGGCCACCATGGCCATCTTGGTTTGGATTCTGCCCCCTTGAATCAAGAACACTAGTATACACAAGAAACACTAATGAACAAAAAAACCATGCGATGAATCTAACCCAAGAAGGTAATGGAGAATTCATCATCGAAAATACGGTAAGACATGTTGTGACTGTATCATTCATAGAGGAAGTTGAAGGCTGTGTAGGAGTCTTCAGGACTCAAAGTCATCATTCTTATTTAACCGTGTCATCTTATGAAATCTCCTAGTTTTGAAATTTTAAGGTACTAATAACCCGAGGCTATCTCAAGGCAACCCAGCGAACCCCCTAATTTCTTCCAAGAGAGGGGTCATTTCTATGTCTCCAATGCGGAACACAGCCCTTTCTTTTTCCTAGAGCATGGTGGCATCCTCGATTAACATTTTTTCGGTTGAAGGTCCAACAAAGAAGGCAAATTTCCTAAGACCCTTTTCACATAATATTGTTCACTTGATGGAATATATCTCCACCAATCTAGCAATAGCAATGGTGTGTTACCGACCATGCCGAACCTAGGGACTTTATGCCTAATTTTTTGCAAAACAAAATATGGTTAGGCACTTTCCCCTACATGTTCGTCTATTTATACAACAATAATTAGCACATTGGCACTTTTTTATCAAAATTTAATGCACACAATTGTAGCTGTGTCCGCTGACATTATAGAAAATCCGATGGGCTTCTGAACGAGGCTTCTCTTAAAGGGTTATTATGTGGACAACATATTAACCCGACCAAGTTTTACCATGATGCATGCATAATTAATCAGAGTAAGGTTTCATTAGAGGTCTAGACTGGTACGCTCAAGCACAACTTGGGCGGGAGAGGCACGGAACCACCGATTGCACTGCCGATCCACTAGTTTCACTGCAAATACGTCTTTCCGAATTTAAAAGGTGATATATAGATAGAGATCACAAACTAATCAAGCATTGCTACATGATTGATTATGCACAAGTGGAATATGATGTCAAGCATGATTTTTGCAACAATAAATAGCATGTTTTCACGTTAGAAATGCTAAATGCGGTATTTAAATAATTGAAAGACAGTTAAGAAAGAAACCAAGGAGACAATCCAGTTTCAGAAAATAAAGAAAATCATAAATGCTTGAGAAATAGGTAATTAAATCCAAATAATGGAGAAGGGGAAAGGTTGCAACAAAATAAATAATGCTTAATACTAATTCACAAAAGCAAGTTCGTTATCGTAAGATCCAAGAGCCTAATATATCCCAGAAGAGTCACCACTTTATCGGGCTCCCTTTTTTCTCGCGAAGTGTAGGTTTTGACATTTTTGGGAACAACTCATTTCCTTTTAGGAATTAGGTATGTAATTTGAAGAGTCGCCACCTAACGAAATTAAGGTGCGTTAGGGTCCCTAAAGCAAAAAACTCATAAATCGGTTTGCATTACCAGATATGGAGTAAGGGCTCGAAATAACCTTGAGGGGAAGGTGTAGGCACCCCTCGAAGTCCACAATGGTAGGTACCAGCCAATTCGAATTAAGTGAATTAGTCTTATAAGCAAACAAAGCAATTTAAACAAATAGATATTACATTTAAAACAAGGGTTAGACGGGGTCCTAGGTTATTTAGCCTATAGGATCATTTCTGTGCAATACTTGGTAATCGTTCCGAAGTTGGGGTGCTATAGATAGCATTGGCGCACAAGTCATGATATCCTTTACTACCTGATTACCCTCCCTAAATGTTACATAACTGATTGTAATTAAACGTACTCTATGCGTGCATTATCTGGCCCTTACTTATGGTCTGGTGGTGTTTAGGACTTTTAGTTAAAGTGGATGTAGACTCACATATAGTGCTCAAAAGAAGAAAATCTAAGCGACAAGCAAAACAAATAGGATTATCAGATAAAGGAACAAATAAAGTCTCACATTTACCTCCACAAATAAGCAGGTAATTGCAAGTTTCAAACAATAATATTTCAGACACGTTAAAAGTCCTATAGCAGGATACCTAGGTGAGCACAATGTATGCAACAGTTTTATTAAAGCGAGGCAGCAAATACCTATTCAGTTTGCCAATTGACTTTATTTATTTCTTGAATTTGGGTAGTTACAAATAGTAGGAAAGTAACAATTTAAAACCCATAACTCAAACAACCTACGAGATTGCCTAAATGATAAATGGACAAGATTTTTTTTATAAACCAGACGTCTAAGCTGTAAACTGATTACTGATTTTTGCGGCTGCTTTTATCTTAAACCTTTTGGTCATGATTACTAACTGCTGAAACGCGTTGCAATCCTATAGACTTGAGTCTAAATGCAGAAACATATTTTAAAACCATAAAGACATGTATCTAAATGTAGGAACTGATTTTTAAAACTTATAGATATTGTGTCTAAGTGCAAGAACTATTTTAATCCTTATAGACATGGTATCTAATTGGAGAAACTAGTTTTAAACCTTATAAACATGATTTCTAAATGAAAAATTTTGTTTTAAACCTTATAGACACGGTATCTAACTGCAAAAATTAGTTTTGAACTTTATAGACATGGTTTCTAGGCGAGTAAAGCATCAATAAGTTGCCAATCAGATAAAATCAAGGAAATTCATAGAAACATGATCATTAATACACATATAAAGGTTTGAAGATATGATTATCGATGCAAAATCGAGCAACAGCTTAGAAGCATGCTTTCTAATGATTAAAATTCAGGATTCAAGGAGTTAGATGAGTCATATAATAATGGTTTGAAATGCACATAAGTAAACAAATATTTGCAGAAACCTATATGCATGATTTCTACTCGTACCTAACACCCATTTTTACTAATATTCCTAATTTTTTTTATAAGGATTTATTATTACAAACCAAACATACATGGATCACAGAATAAAACTGCTATACTATATGGAGCTTGGATATGCCCAAAAGTAATCCTGGAAGCCAGGCCTTCAACCAAGTTGGAACATGCAAATATTCTCAAAGTATGCCCCATGGTATCTTGGTGTGTCAAAGTTCCCAAGGGCCGCAGGGACCCCGTGCAATATTTACACTAGAAAAATTTTAAAGAAACACTTTGTGAGAAAGTTTTAGAGAGCCACCCCCAGTGTGTTAAAAATTAAGAAGAGTCTCATGGCTTCCTAGACAATGCTCATATTACAGGGCAGGACCTTAGACTTCTAAGAGTACAAGTAGAAAATATGAGATAATTTTAAGAAAATAGTTTTAGATTCTTAGGAGGTAAGGAGTAAACAGGGTCATTCAAACAAAGGTCCAAACACAAAAATAAGATCATAACTATTTCAAATAAAGTTTCACATTGTCCAGATTTGACTCACTTTAATAGTTGTTACCAAATAGGTATAAGTAGATGTTTTAAATAGAGAAATGGCATGCTGGCATCAGAATACTAATTATACAGTCACACATGAAGGGAAGTAGGGGTTGAGAGCATGGGAATCATTAATAAAAGTTTGGTGAATACTTGAAATAGGACAAAAAGAACATGCTAGTCGAGAAATAAGTAGACATAGGTCTAATTTACATTAAAAACAAACAAATTGAGAGCAAGAATCACATAAGCCTAGTTAAAACAGAAGTAAACATGCTTAAAGCAGGAAATACATAGGTTTAGTTAAACAGAGGTAGACATGTTGATTACATGAAACATATAGGTTTAATAAAACAGAAGTAAACATACTGAAAGTAGGAAACACATAGGTTTGATTAAACATACGTAAACATGCTAATCAAATCAATAAATAGGAAGGATACAAAGTTAAACACAGAAGTTGACATGCTAATCAAAAGATAGAAAAACATGGATTCAACATAAGTAAAGCAACGGCTAATAGAGCAGAGAGGTTCAACCTTTACAGTATAATGAATGGCATTAGGAATAGGGGCTTACCAATTACAGATTGTAAAAAGAAGATGAAAGATATACAGAAAACAGTGGTCTAGCCTTGACATTCAACCAGCTAAGCAATGTAATGAACACAAGCATATAAGACAATATCACAGTTCGTAAAAAAAAGGTAATCAAATAAAATCAATTAGCCAATTAGGGAATCAATTCCTATAGGTAAATCCGGAAGAGACCACATAAATTGGTAAGGGACAATTAACGGCAAAGAACTCGGGTTCAAATAAGGCAATACAATCTCATACCATATAGGTGTTAATTAGATCCCCAAACCATACTAACAGTATAATTAAGACAAGTATAAGTAATCAAGGTCGCAAATAAGGAAATAGGTAAATTCACAGAAAATACTGATTTTAATTGGAAAATATGATTCGACTCCCTAATAAAATCAATCGTCATATTGGGTTGATTGAAATGAACAAATAATGGCAATAAAATTAAATAAATTAGTACCGTAACAGAACAAGACCTAGGGTATAAAGAACATACATAAAAATTACCCAAGGGAGTGAAGAATAATAAGATTAAATGCTTGAAAGAAGGAAAACCTTTTGAAGAAACTTGGGATGAAAACCCTAATCTCAGAGAAGCACTAAAACCGGAATAGTAATAACAAAAGTATAAGATTTTTTAGAAGAAATGTCAAATAGCACTTAAATCCTTTCAGATCTAAAATGATATGGACTGACCCAAGTAGTTAGGGTTTTTGAAAATAGCACAGATGAAAGAAGCTCAGTCCAAAACCATAGATTCAAACTAAAAATAAGCAAGGAACAATACTCACAAACGAGAATGGCCAAAGACAGGCCTATGGGATAGTTTTAGATAAAACTCAAATGAATCTCTTTGAGATCCTCACATAAATCCATAAAGTCGAACAACCAAAAGATGTAACATGTTAGATAGGGTAGCAAAACACCAAATAACCCCATATCTAGTCGAGTATCGAAGGGGTTTGGGAGATTCTGGAGTGATTGTTCTAGGTTTAGGGATATCCTTAGAGAAAACATGGAAGAAGAGGGATTCAAGGGCTACAGTCTGTGAAGAATGAGTAGCGTTTAGAGTGATTTGGTTTAAAAAGAAAAGGGGTAATGTGGGTTGTTGATCTCAGAGATCAACAAGCACGATTGGTTCCATGTTAGATTTAATTAGGCTAAGATTTGGGTTAGGTTTACGTGGACTAGGGCTTGAATTGGAATTGGATTGGGGGGAGGGGGAGCGAATTTAGACGTAATTAAAGGGTTATTTGTTAATTACCCAATTTGTTAATTAAATAATTTTAAAAAATATCTAATTAAATGATAAAAATAATTTTAATGCAGAAAGGTGATCTAAAATAATTACTTAGCATTATAGAAATACAAAAACTCTTTTTCTGTATAGATAATGTAGTTATGCATATGTATGGACTTTTATTGCGAAATATGCAATTATTGTATTAAAAATACAAATATAACCATAAAAAATATAATTAAAATATTTGAACACTTATATGAGCATAAATGATGAATTTAGATGATTAAATCGCACTAAATAAATATGAGGAATAATTCTTGAATATTTATATAATTAAAAATACAGTAATAAATTGATTCAAGGACTTTAAAAATTATGAAAAAATTGTAAAAACATTTGTGCATGTTTGGAAGTGCATTTATAGTATTTTGAAAGTGTGTTTGCACATTTTAAATATATGATAAAAAAGTTAGGTATCAACAATAAAAACAATGGCCTACCAGGATCAGGTGAAACCAATACATGAGGTTTTGACAGATAATCTTTGATCTTGTCAATTGCTTTTTTGCAATCGTCTATCCACTTCATGGCAACATCCTTTTTAGCAATTTAAAGATGGGCTCGCACGTGGTTGTGCTGAGCAATGAACCTATTGATGTAGTTCAACATCCCGAGCAAACTCATGAATTTCATTTTGTTCTTCGGGGGTGGTAGATCCCGAATGGACTTTATCATAATTGATCCAATTAGATGCCTCTCCGGCTGACTATAAAATCGAGTTTTCTAGATGGAACGCCAAATGGGCAATTGTCTGGATTGATCATAAGGTTATACCTTCAAAGCCTTTCGAAGAACTTTTTCAAATCACGCATGTGATCAGCACGTGTCTTTGATTTTATGATGACATCTCAACATATACATAAATCTCTTTGTGTATCATGTCTAGGAAAATGGTGGTCATGGCCCTCGTGTAAGTTGCTCATGCATTCTTCAAACTGACAGGCATGATTATGTAATGATAAATAACTCATGTAGAGGTGACGACAATCTTTTCTATATCATCCTCATCCATTAGAATATAGTTATATCCAACATAGCAATCCACGAACGACTGTATCTCATGCTTTGCATAATTATCTATAAGAATGTGGATGTTTGGTAAAGGAAAGTTATCCTTTGAACTTGCTTCGTCTAGGTCTCAGTAGTTAACACAATCTCTAGTTGTCCTGTCCTTCTTTAGCATAGACACAACATTTGGCACCCAAGTGGTGTATCTTATGGCTCTAACTATATTGGCGCTCAGTTCCTTCATTATTCCTCTTTGATTTTATCACTCATGTATGTCTTAAATTTTGATTGCTTTTGTTGGACCTGTAGAAAATCAGGATACGTAGGACGCTTATGAACCACTAGATCATCACTTAAACCCGACATACCATCTGAAGACCAAACAAACTCGTTTTTGTAATAAAATAAAAGTTGAATCTAGACATCTATGGCTTTTTTTTCAATTTTAATGCTTATCTTTGTTTCTATAACTTCTTCATGACTTCCGATATTAATTGGCTTAGTTTTATTGAGGTTGTGCTTAGGCTTGTTTTCAAATTGTTCCAAGTCTCTTTTTATTTCCTCAACAGCCTTTTCTTCATCATATTTAACCTCTTGATGCATTATTTCGAAATTAGATAGGTTTTTAAGATCTAGGCATGAATTTCATATGCATGTCATGTTATTAAAGCCGACATTAACAAACTGAAATGGAAATAAAATGACAGGAATTAGGAAAACGATAACAAAAGGATAAAGCTAGAGGTGCAAGAAAGACAGTACAATAGGCATATTTTATAATGGATCTATGATAAAGCTATTTAAAAGAGTACAAGCCTCATAATAAGTTAGTATTAAGCTCTCACAAAATCATGTAAAGAGGTGCAAGTATTATAATAAAAGTTCAAGTTGTGGATGTTAATTATACCTATGTGGAAGGGAGGTTATGAGAGGAATAAAAGATATGATGTGAGATTTTAGGGTAAGTAAGTTAAAGGTAAACAACGTACGTGATACTCAAATGTAGAAGGTTGTGAATTGTCCATACTTCGAACAAAAGGCTAGAAGCGCTAGGATTCAGTATCCCTAAATGATAACAGCGTCATCAGTGGCATATCTTCCACCTTATGGTTTCTAGGCATCAAAAGATCTAGCCAAGATAATAAAGAAGAGTTAGAGATGATGTGATGTCCCGCTTTATGTTCCAGAATAACATAAGGAATTCTATGGTGCAAGCAAGTTGAAAGGAGGTTGCGAGTAGTATAAATATATATGTGTAGCTCACAAGCTAATGAATAGTAAATCGACAAGGTTTTAGGAAGACATGAGTAAGGAATATAAAGGACAGGTTAGAAGGTGACGAGAATGGACAATTACTCAGGATTACGCCCATAAACCCAAGAAGAGTTGATTGTGTGTCTAAGTTATACAAAGCTAAATATAACCTGAATGAACTCAAAGGAGTCTGACTAATAACATTTAGAAGAGACTGAATGATGCCCTCGTAGTATAATTAGAGTATAATTTTAATAGATAAAGATGACATTTGGGCATTTGCTTGATTTATGATATAAAGAAAAAGGGGAGGGGGATTTATTGAGTTGTATGGGATTAGAATAACCCTCATAGGATGAATCACGTTGGGATGCTATGAAATACGGTAATGGAAGTATGATATCGTCCCTAGGGGGATCAGTCTAATCACTTCCTCTATGACGTAAACCTTAGCGGTAGTGTTACATAATAGGTCAATTTATCAAGTGGTAGATTATGGATCAACATTGACGTGAATCAGCAATAGATGGATAAAGTTCTAATGTATAAGAGGACATAAGGATTCCATCCTTTAGATGGACAGTAATAAGGATGCATTAAATGACTTATATTTATACCAGTATGATAAGCCGCAAGAGAGTAACCTGAAGTTGAGTAGAAGACTTCAGTAACGATAAATCGAAGTAATAATTATGGTATTATATGACCCACCTACATGTAGTAAAGTCATGAAGATAGATAACTGGGTCTATGAAATAAGATATAGCAATATTTATAGGTTCGATAAAGTACCGAGCAAAGAACTACATTATACCAATTGGTGCTAGAGGGACATATTATGAAGCTCTATATATGTTTACAAAGTGCAGCCTAGAGATTGGCTAAAAGTTGGAGGAACAAGAAAGAGAAGAGACGCATAGGTGCACTTACAAATTCAGAGTTGTACAAGCTACATAATAGAAGGTTGCAATAGTTACGAGATTGGAAGGAGTCTGATCACAAGGCGTGGTGTGAGAAAGAGACCAAAAGGGGGGGGGGGGGGATTCCTTGGCCTTCCGAATAATTCACAATATAGTTGCCTAGATGACAACGAGAGTACCAAAGCATTCGAAAGACATAAGTTATGAGAACGATAAGAGCATCAGTCGATAATCAAGGGCGAATGCTCCAAAAGGAGGAAATGTTGTTATACCCCTATATTTTTGCACGGATAAGTATACCATAAGTAAATTGATATAAGCTTAGAAATAGAATATTATATCTTTCATTTTCATATGTTGAAGTTTCTCCATAAGTTAATCAACGTAAGGAATGAGGTTAATTGATGATTTTTTGTGGGGGATTAGCTAATATTGGATATTGGGTAATTAATGATTTTAGTGGGTTAAATTATGATATTGGATAAGCTTGGTATGCCTTCCCACACGTGGCAGCAAGTGATAAGGATCAAAGACCTAAATTTTTTACTCTTTTGCTAAGTTTTTTTTTGTGGTCAAGTCATCAAAAGTGTGGGATCCACAGCCACCTATATAAAAGGCCTTTCAAAAATCACATAATTAAGATGGTTATGAATACATCGTAACTGATAGAATTAAATTATTCATAATTAATATTTACAATGCTTAGGCAACGTAATTTTCTTCAAAGACTTTCCTACGAAGTTATCCTACGTAATAGCAACGGAATTTTGCAATTTTAAGGAAGTACGGTACAATCTTTTTCAAGAATATCATACGAATTTTTTCTTATTTTGATCCGTCATTGCGTGTTATGGCAATTGATGTGTGTTAGAGGAATTTTAAAGAGAATCGGCTCAGGGTGCCATAAGACTATTTTGCCTTTGATTAATACCATAAAGTAAACTTTATCAACTTACGAATTTTCTGAGAATCATGAACATATGATAAAATAATCATACACATGGGGAATCAAGAACATAAGCATCTCTAGCATTTCTATGAATAGAGTCATTTATGGAAGTTGAGAGCATTTACTTGTTTTTCTTGTATCGTATAGATCATTCCAAAAAGAAAGAAGGGATAACCTTAACATACCTGAGCCAATTCTCTTGACAAACTGATAGGCCATGACAGGCTTCTGGTACCTTATTTAACCGAGTACCACGGTAACGTATCTTTTCATATCATACTATCATAGGTAAATGAGCTAGAGAGGCAATTGTGATACAACTAGAATAAAACATGAAGAAATACCCGATATTGTATAATCCAACATGTAACCCAATCTTATACATATGACGTACGGGCCTATAAGGTCGGCATGATCCTTTATATACTCAAAACATAGGCCGACAAGGCTATATAAGAATCCATGTACATGAAATATATTTACAAACCTCTAAGAATATATAATATCATAAATGTCAGCACAGATTCTGATCGTACCAAATAATACACATCTAAATTATACTGACTAAACAAGCAACTCTGGTGCAAATGGAGTGCACCAACGTCTTTTACTGAGCTGATCGCCTATTTGGAGGACTCTTGACTTATCTATCGGGACCTGTTGGCATGAAACGCAGTATCTTCAAGCAAAAGGGACGTGAGTACAAATAATATACCGAGTATGTAAGGAATAAAAATCAGTAGACAATAGACATGAGAGAAACATGGACTAAAAGATTTGACGTGTAAACCTGAATAGCTCTGTGAAATCCTTTAATATTTAAAATGTCATGCATATACGTATAAATGTTGTTGCATGCATATATATATATATGTGTTCCTAACATCATCTAGGATCTGATGTTATTCCATCATATCACTCAGCCACTGTGGGTAAAATGATCAATGTATACCAGTTGATCAGGTGGTGTTGCGTATATAACGCCATAAATATTCCCATAGTATATATATATATATATATATATATATATATATATATATATATATATATATATACACACGGGTATATAATGCCTTCTGGTTATGGGTCAATGTGCATATGTAAATGCATGTGAAAATATGTTAATAAAATCTCCTGATACGTTATAAGAACATTATGCGTTTCACTAATATCATGTAATATATTTTACCAACTTACGTATTTTTGAGACCCATGAACAGATGATAGAATAATATGACACATGGGGAATCAAGAGCATAAACACCTCTAGTATTTCTACGAATCGAATCATTTATGGAAATTGCACATTTTGTCATTTTGTTTGTGTCATATAGATCATGCCAAAAGAAAGAAGTGATAGCCTTAACATACCTGAACTGATTCTCTTGATAATACCTCCAATACATGTTAATTGTGACAAAATATGTAATGGCGGATCGAAGTAGAAAACAATTCGTATGATAATCTTTGAGAAAGTTATCACTACACTTCCTTAGAATCGTAAAATTACGCTTCTATAACATTACGTAATATTTGTATGAAAGATTGAAGCAACATCACGTTGCAAGATGATATGGTATTCTTTCTTGAAATGTTGATAAAGATCTGTTTCTTATCAAATGATTTAAAGAGGTCTTTATGATTTATAATGTGGGCTCCATATTGGCAAGGTGACTAAGACATAAGGTGTCAAGATTTTGCTACCTTAAAATGTTGTTTATGAGTCACTAAATTGAGAAAGAGGGGCTGCCACATTGGGGCCTCATCTAGGACTCATCCGAGTCTTAATTTAATAATCATTAATACCTTAATTAATTAATTAACCTTCCATTAATCAATAATCAATTAATTACCTACCAAAATTATTAATTATCTTAAATTACTTAAAATACTCCTCATTTTTAATACACATTACACATTGTACTATCATGGTCACATAGTACCTTGTATGGTACAAGTTTATAAATACTGAGTATTATTGCTCGAACAATATTTTTCTGAATTGCCAAACGTCGATAAAACTTATTTTCTTCGATTTGCTTGCCCTTTCAGCTTGACGAATTTACTTATTCATTGTGTGAAATAGCATAATATTTGTGTTTCCAAAATAATAATATTCCCGAGCTTACGTTGATTAACTTACAACTAAATATCAACTTATAAAAATTCGGGATGCAATCTCATTTTTTATTTTATATCAATTTACTTATGGTGTACTTTCACGTACGAAAACATGGGGTGTAATCCTTTCTCCCTTTGTAACATTCTTCCTCGAATGTTGAGTGATACACTTATCATTTTCATATCTCATAGCTCTTGCGAATACTGTAGTACTTCTTGCCATCAAAGCGATTGTCTTGTGAATGAATCGAAAAGGCCAAGGCATCCCCCTTCATGACTTGTAGGCAGAGTCCTTCTAAACTAGTAACTGTTGCTACCTTCTATCATGTAGCCTTTAGGAATCTAACTTTGTAAGTGCGCCTATGCAACTTTTATCTCCCCTTTCCAATAGCTTTTAGCCAAACTCTAGGCTTCACTTTGACACGATCCGGATCTACGCACCATCAGGAGTCGTGATGGTGCCTACTGTTGAAGCTAGGCAAGCCAACCCTTATAATCATTTTCACAAACTTAATCTAAAACAAGTTAAATACTAGAATAATTAATTAAAGCATGCGAAAGTCTTTTAATAACAATAGCGAGTGCAAGGTGCGGAAAACTAACAACCTATCTCTACCCAGTATCTGATGTCACTGCTTACGGACGACTAAAAGAGTACAAAAACAACAGTCTGAAAGAAATACATAATATGTATGTTTGATACAATTAAACAAATTGAAAGAAATAGATAGAGGAGACTCGGGTCCTACGAACGCCAGCGAACTACCTTAAAGCCTCTGGACTGAAGGATCACTCTTGAACTATGGCTGCGGTCCGTAGGCTGGGTCCTGACCTATGCACAAAAGGAACAGAAGCGTAGTACCCGCACAACAGAACCCATGTGCTGGTAATTGTCCGGCCTAACCCTGGCAAGGTAGTGACGAGGCTAAACCAGACCTACCACAATCAACCTGTACAGATGTATGTGCAGTAACAGAAAATAACAAATTCTAAACAGATAATAAGAATGGGACATGTTGGTGGTGTAGCAATTCAATTATCTAATCATCAACAACAAGGAATTGGAAACTTTATAAAAAACACCAATATTAGAAACACCCGAAAAGCAAACGTTGCACAGCACCACCCATCGTGCTCTTACTCTCGTCCTCACCAAGATAATCCATCACACTGTACGGCATCATCCATCGTACTTTATCACTCATCCTCACCCTATCAATAGTATGGAGTAGCTCAATGATTACACGCATCTACAATGGACGGCGCGCCACATGCTCCCGCATTCTCTGTGCACAATGTCACCGGCATCTTAGGCCAATAACAATAGGTGGACGGCGTGCCACACGATCCCATAATAAATGTCACCGACATCTTAGGCCAATAATAATAGGTGGACGGCGTGCCACACGATCCCATAATAAATGCCACCAGCATCTCAGGCCAATAACAATAGGTGAACGGCGTGGCACACGATCCCATAATAAATATCTCGTGGTCGGCGTGCCACACGATACCAATAGGTAATGCAATTGAATAAATCGAACAATCTCTTCACAGAAGATCCCGATAGGGAAGCACATCAATATAACAGTCTAACCCGGCAAGGGTACAGCTAACATCCCAAAATATCCTTGCAGGGGAAAAACAGCTCCACAATAAGTCCCGGCAAGGGAAAACAATTTAACAATAAATCCCGGCAAGGGAAAACACCATAACTCCTTCCTTAACTCATTTGCTTGTCAACTATCATTTCATAGTTCGTTTAGCAAGTAATTATCACAATTGTTCACTTCTTTCGACAATCTAATAGCAATTATGACTCACGGTCATGCTAGACTCTGGCACATAACTAACCGTCACCATACCTATACACCGATTCCACATAGCACATAGCAAATATTATCCTAATCCTATTCCCCCAAGCCAAAGTTAGATCGAATACTTACCTCGAAAGCTTCTAACTCAACTCATGCTTCTAGAATAGCTTACCCCTCGAATTCGCTTCAAAACTGATCGAATTTAACCAGAATTTACTTAAATGTATCAACAAATGCTAGTTAAATCAATTTGAATGCATAAGAATGAAATTCCAAAGTTTTATCAAAAGAATCCCAAAACGCCCCCAGGCCCACGTGGTTAAAGCTCGAGGTTCGAACCAAAACCGGATTACCCATTCCCTCACGAGCTCATATCTATAATTAGAATTGAAATCGGACCTCAAATCGAGGTCCAAAAGCTCAAAATATGAAAAACCCAGCTTCAACCCAAACCTCTATTTTTAACCCGATAAAGCTTTGATTTAGTGAATAAATCATAGTAGATGATGATAATTATTGAAGAAAACAAGTAAAAATGGACATACAATTGATTAGGGGACGGAAGAGTTGAGAGAAAATCGCCAATGGGGGTTTTCAGTTTTGAAATTATGAAAAAGAACTTTAAAATTGGTTAAGTATATTTTGTGTAGACACGGACCTCGCAATTGCGAGATCGAATTCACAATTGCGAACTGGGCATCAAAGAAGGGGTCCTTGCAATTGTGAGATGGAATTCGCAATTGCGAACTGGGTTGGAAAAAGGTGGACCTCGCATTTGCGAGAGGGTGTTCGCAAATGCGAACCTAGGCTGGAACGGGGAAAGGTCGAAATTGCAAAGAATCATCGCATTTGCGATGACTAAAGGAAGACAGGAGACTTCGCATTTGCGAAGTAGAACTCGCATTTGCGAGATTTGCTGGACCTGGAGCTCTTTCGCAAATGCGAACCAGGCTTCGCAATTTCGAAGCCTGCAGGTATGAAACACCAGAAACAGGTTCCAACCATGCAAAATGAACTCGACGCCTACTCTAAATCTCTCCCGAGCCCTCGGGGCTCCAACCCAAATATCCTCACAACCTCAAAAACATCGTACTAACAAGCTCGTGCGATCAAATCGCCAAAATAACATCTAAATCAATGAATCAACCTCCAAAACTCATGATTTTCATTTCAGGTTCAAAACATTCAAACTTTTCCACTTTTAGTCCAAAACACGTCAACGACGTCCGTTTTCAACCAAACTTTATAGATAGTTCTTAACGCCCATTTAACACATGTACCGGGTGTCGAAACCAAAATACGAGCCCAATAATATCACATTTTGCTCATTTTTATAATTCATTTTCCTTAATCATTAACAAAAATCAATTAAACTAAGATATTGTTTTCTCGGGCCTGGGACCTCGGATTTCGATTCCGGGAATAGGCCCGGGTCCCAAATTTAATTACGGTCCCTCCGGGGCTGTCATATCACGGGCCTCGGTCCGTTTACCCAGAGCATTGACCAAAGTCACACATAGCAATAATGGTATTAAAATTCATAGTTTTTAACACAGAATTCAAACATTTTCACATAAGTATTTTCTGGCTTCACATCCGGACTGCGCACGTAAATCGATGAAACCTAGTAATGGGGTTTCAAGGCCTTTGAAGAGCAAGTAAAGGGAGAATTACGGTGATGACCCTTTTGAGTCGTCATATCTTTGTGAACATATAAAAAATTATGTCAAGGTGTCCCTCTGGGAGTCATTAGCTTTACTACATCTACATAGGTGTATTCCCCTGATTGGACCCCATTTGTACTTATTATTGTCTTTTTCATCTATATTATATGGTATCCAGTTAGTCGGTTCGAATCCAAAAAGGTTTTTTCGTCTGAGACACTTAGTCTCTTTTTACTATGCTTAAGTTGGAAAAGTCAATTGGATGTTGAGTTAGGTGAAAAAATTGCTCGATGAAAGTACCGATGGTTCGGATAGCTTCACTAGATGATTTGGGACTTAAAAGTGTTATCAGAACATGTTTTGTAGGTTCGTGGTAGATTTAGGCTTGAATTGGCAAAACTGGAATTTTGGAGTTTTCTGTTTGATATGTGAGATTTTGACAAAGGGGCCAAAATGGAATTTTGGGAGCTGTAGTAGGTCCTTTGTGTTTTTTGGGATCTGTGTTCAAAATTTTAATCCATTTGGACGTGGTTTGATAGACTTTTTGATCGAATGTAGAATTTAGAGTTTTTGGAATTCTTAGACTTGAATCTGAAGACAATTTGGTGTTTTGATGTTATTTTGTTCATTCCTAAAGTTGAAAAACGTTTTAATTATGTTGTGAGATAGGTTTTCATGTTTGGTTGAGGTCCATAGGGCCTCAGGTGAGATTCGGACGGTTAAACGGATCATTTCATATTGAAGGAAATTGCAGAAAATCTACTATTAGTGTTGTAGGCTTTTGGCCTTTACGTTCGCGAGTGGGCCCTCACATTCGCGAAGGGTTAGGATGAGAGGCAAGAGGTTTGTCCTTCACATTCGCGATGGGGGTCCAATGTCTATGAAGGGTTGGGGTCAGTGAGCTTCACGTTCGTGGGTGTGTGGTCGAGTTTGCAATGAGTTGGAAGGCTGAGGCTTCGTGTTCGCGTACGTGGAGTCACATTTATGATGAAGGAAACATTATGAACTTAAGTTTTGCTTTGCTAACATGACGTTGACCATATTCTCGAAGAAGGATTTTGAACAACTTTGAAGAATGTTTTAATAGGCCATATCCATGATTTTTAGTCTAAGTTTCATCATTTTGGGCGATCTGAGAGATTTTTGAGGAAGATTAAGAAGGGAACCAAGGGGAAACAATCCTAATGTGATTCCTACCTAATTAATCCTAATGTGATTCCTACCTAACCAAGGGGAACCTAGGCAATTTATGGACTTAATACTCAATCCTAATGTGATTGGTACCTAATTAATCATGGAACTTATAAAATTTAAGTTTAGAAATTGGAAATTTGATACCTATATCAAGGGATTTGATGGGCTATTTGTGGTCGAATTTTGATGTATTTTATATGTATGAACTAGAGGGAAGATAAGAATTGCATCAATGTTAATTTTTCATATTCTGAGACGCGGGCTTCGTTTCCTTAGCATATTTTGAGGTCATGATTCGGATTTTGGTTAGATTCTATGCGAGCTGAGCCTGAGACGAGAGACAAAGATATCACGGGCTAGAGTTTTGACCGGATAGAGGTGATTAACGAAAGAATTCTTGTCTTGAGGTTACGAAACCTCGAATTTCACATCATTGTGCTATTTTTAGTTAACACACGCATTGTATGACGAGCCTGGGGTCATGCACCGTTAAGGATCGTGACTTAGTCTATCACGTATGACCGTTTAACTGTGTATTTGATTGAAAACTATTTTCTATCATCATGTTTTGGGTTAAATACCATATTTGATCTTTGTGCTAATTGTTTTGGACTCTTAGGGGATTTTTACTACTATTCCTCACCATTTTGACTTTATACTTGTACTAGGTCATGTTATGTTTTACTAAGTTTATAACTCAGTCTTATTTACTCTTATTTGACATATTAAATGGTACTTCAAGCTGAGCATCATACTTTTCTATGCCCGAGTAGCTTTTAGAGATGTCTGACTGAATAGGGCCGAGGGCCTGTGTTGTGAGGTTATTATGGGATCGGGCTGACGCTACAAGGTGGCTTGATATGAGGTCGAGAGCCTACTTAATTATGCCACGAGATTACTTGTTATTTCCCTTGGGCTGGAAAGGGACCCTCCCAGAGTCTGCACACCTCTAGTTAGCGCGGGTACCCAGTGTAAGATGTGCCATAGCCCGAGGGACAGATGTTGATCCATGCTAATGGTCGAGGAACTGATGTTGATCCATGCTGATCCTATTGGTACTTTTCCCGAGGGACTAGTTTTATGTGTTTATCTTATCTCATTACTTTTCATTCACTCATTTAGTTGTCAAAAGATGCTTTAAAGAAGCGTATATTCAACTAAGGTGTTTTTTTACAAGGTTTCACTATTTTATTGCATTGTATTGGTTACATTGCCTCGTTGTAGAATTTTGTTGTATTTTACGTGATTTCTTCTCGCTCAAATGCCTTTACTTTTATTACTAATAGAATTGGCGTACTCACATTACTCCTTGCACACTGTATGCAGATTTAAGAGCCTCGGGTGCCGCTAGAGAGGGTTGATTGCTTCGAGCATACTGTTTGGAGTTCATTAGGTAGTTGCTCGGCGTTAGCAGCCCAGTGCTTCTCCTTCTTATCTTCATTTTCATTTGTATTAGATTTTTTGTAGACCATGTAGTCTCTTCCTACACTTAGATAAATGTTTAGATGCTCATGACTGGTGACACCGCGATGTCGGGCTGTGTTTGTTTCCGTATTTGCTATATTTCGCTTATTTTTTGTACTTATCACTTATTAATGGACTAATTATGAATTAAATAACTGTCAATTATTGTTGGGGGCTTGTGCGGGCTCGCCTTGTTTCACGATAGACGCCATCACGATCGGGTCCGGGTTTAGGGTCATGATAGTAGCCCATACTATACCATAATTCTTACTTTGATTTATCATCACTAAGGTCTCTACCAAACTCCAAGTCACTCTCGTTGCTTATCCTATATTCATAAATCGAAATCCTTTAATGGTTATCCATTACTGTCCATCTTAAGACTAATGGCCCAATATTATCTCATACTTTGCAACTTTTACCCATCTATTGTCGATTCACCTTAATGTTGATCTACAATCAGCCATTGATAAATTGAAAATTTTAACGTAATATATTGCCACTAGGGCTTACGTTTCATTTGGGAACATCTAGAGTAATTTCCATAATCGTATTTCATAGTATCTCAATGTGATTCACCTTATAGGGGTGGGGGGTTATATTAATCGTGTTCCATTCGTGAAATTTTCTTTTTTTTTCAAATCATTACTCAATCGAAAGCCGAAATGTAATTCTTTATCTATGACAATTAGATCCTCATTCTATTACTAGGGAAGCATTCCATCTCTTCTAATTGCTATTAGTCTTTGACTCTTTTGAGTTCATTGAGGTTATAGTGAGTTTTGTATAACTTAGAGAAACCATCATCTTATTGTTTTCATGCGCTTAATCTTGATGACATATCCATTTTCATTACCTTTTGACTCGTCTGTTTTTATCCATAATCCTATCTTCTAGAACCTTGTCGCTTCATCATATAATAGCTTGCGACCTACATATATATACATATATTTATATTACTTGAAAACTTTCAATTTTCTTGCATCATAGATTTCCTTTTGTAATTCTAGAACATCAAGCGAGACATCACATCGTCTATAACTCTTTTTTACTCTCTTACTCAGGCTTTTGATACCTAGACCATAGGCTGGAAGATAAGAGATTTAGGTCACGATCCAAAATAATGGGCCGTTATTATTCCCAGATACTGAATCCCCATGGTTTTAGCCTTTTATCCAAAGTTTGGACTATTAACGATCTTATGCCTTTGAGTATCTCGTACACTGTTCAATTTCACATTTCTTACCTTAAAATATCGCATCACTCTATCACCTTCATGACCTCCTTTAATATTCATAACTTGGAGTTCTATTATAATACTTGCACCTTTGGTGTATCCATAATCTGGTGAGAGCTTCACACTGACTTCTTATATGGCTGGTACTTCTTCTCACTAGCTTTGTTGTAGAGCCATTATAGATTATGGTTGTTGTATATTTCCCTTTCACCTCCAATATTCAAAATGATTCTGCCATGTTCTCAAGCACAGCTTCTATAATTTTCTAGGTCCAATAATCAAACTCCTGATTTACTTTGTTGATGTAAATCTTTAGTTTCTTCTTTCTTTTGATCCACATTTAAGTAGGCTTAAGCTATCTTCCAATCTGCGGCTCATGGTATTATTCATTACCTTAGCCTTTCATGGGTGTTATGGCTTATCCAAGATAGAGACTTCTAACAACTCAATCATTTTTCCATGTCGTGGGCTCTATTCTTTCCTTTAGCTTATATCAGGATCTTCCACGACTGTATGATTATTAACGTATATGATGTATATATAAAAATTTGAAATCTTTAAGTGCATTCATAATGTACTCTAGTTCACTAATTTAATAATTCTTTTCGTTCCTTCTCAACTTTCTTTAAGTGTAAGCAATTACTGTTCCCAGTCTTTTTGTCCTCTTGTTGCGTGCATACATAGATCATCTTAGTTCCCGCGTATGCCAGAATTTTTATGCGACTTCAATGATCTAGAATATTACTTTTGATTCTTCTTCCAATTTAGTTGCCACGATGGGTGCCACTTTCTCATAGAGTGTGTACAATGTTGTTGTGAGACTGTTATTAGAAAACCATTCCCTTTTGGATCACTAAGATTAGGTTGAAGCCTTATTCCTTAATTTATCAGCTAGTCTTTCACTGTAGTACTTAGAGAGGACCCTCTGACTTTTTTGAAGACTTAATCTTGTTACATTGTATGTCTGGCAAAATTTTTGATGTTATTCCTTACCCATAATTTTCCATATTTACTTATCTACATGCCCTAGTGCTTGTAGGGTTGCTTCTGAACTGGTATTCCGACTTTCTTCCCAGTTGCACTCCCTTTCATCTTCGTAATACCACATGGTACCTTTTACTACCCCAAACACCTATCTAAATATTTCTCAAGGGTAACATGGATTTACTATGTTTATCTTGTATGATCTATTGATTTATTTGTATATCGTTGTCTATCCATAAGCATGCTCTTCCTGAATAAACTACTAACTGCTTGTTGGCCCAATTCTTATATCAATATGTCACTTATACTTTCTTGGGTTATTTTCATTGTCTGAACTTACCTCTCGTACTGGATCTTTTTTTATACTAGGCCGGAACTCTTAACGTCGTGCTCACATAATGTTTTGGAATCATAGCATATATGTAGGATTTGGATAAGTGCAATCTCATCCTTTTTTCATTTTTGCGTATTCTTCCTTTACCTCTCCATGATTACTAATACCACTAAATTCTGACTTCACACCACATCACTCCATATTCCTTGTTTTAGGGGAGTACTTATGGCTAGAGCTGCTATGATCTACTTATAGATGTTTTACGTCTTCATATTTGGCATCTTATCGTGTCATTTATTACTCGTACTCGCCATGTAGTAATGCTTTTTGTACCAACGATAACAAAATTCTTTACTCGGGAGGACGGCGCATAGTGTAACTAGCACAAGTAGTCCCTTAAGCTTAACTTTGCTTATATTGAATGATTTAGGGAAGCGTCGTCCTGGATGACTGTTAAAGGGTGTTATTTTGTCGTCCATTCTATTATTGCGGTGCAATCACTGAAAGTCTCATGATGCCAACTATTATCATATCACTCAATCAGCAGTTCACGTTTAGTTTATCTTGTTCACCAGCCCATACTGATTTCTATTATTCTAGGGTCTAACGTTTCCTCACGGTAGTTACGTTGGAGTCACGAACTTATTTTTCGAAGTGAGGATGTGACTTTATGGCCTATACTCTTTTATTTTCCTAAGGCCTGTCACTTCTCATTTCTTCCTTCACTTGACTATGTATTCTTTAATGTTATCATCTTTTGATCAACCGGTGTCATCCATGTATCTTATCTTACTCATAATGCTTCATTAACTCTTTTCTTATTTACCACTAACATTTATGACAATTAATTTTTTTTGAAAACTCGAACAAGACATTCTTTTTTGCATTTATCTCCCATTTTCTCCATCTAGTTGCTCTTCGTGTTGCTTAACGTTATCGCTCTACTAGGTACGCGAGCCATACTAAGGTAATATTTTAGCCATTCCAGGTTTCTAGTGCCTATTTTTTTAGTACTAATATCTACTTGTACTATGTTAAAGTGCACCATCTATGTGTCTTACAAGGAGATCGATTAACAAATTTACACTATCTTTCGGAAATGTCAACTAACTCTACCAATCCATCCCCTAATTTGGGTTACTCTAACCCCAGCCGGATCCTGATAACCCATCCTTCTCTTAAACTATATTTTTTAGCTCCCATAGAGCATAACTGAGATCAATGTGGCTGATGGTACGTATATCTGTCACTGTTAAAGGTAACTCGAAATGCTTATATCTCCTTTCGTGAATGGTAAGTAACGGTAATCCTTATTAGCTAGGTACATCATACCCTAATTCACCTTGTTTATTTTACTTGCTAAAACTTGTGTCTTCCTTTCGATTCTGTTATTCCTCTTTATTGTAAGAGACGATAAGTATTCCTTCCTTATGAATCCTTAACAAGGAGCTTACACATCTTACTATACACATAATTTGTTGTATACCTCATATTTATCCATCATAAGCATGATGCAAAAAATGAGTTTCTCTAAATCAACCCGTTCACTTCTATATATTTTACCAACCGTCTTCTGGATTTAGGCATCATTGCATTACATATAAGATAGAATTTAGGAAATTGAGTTCTTACAACTGAGATCTACTGCATGATCTAGAGTAAGAAGAAAAAGGGACAGTTCTAAATGCCCCGTAGCCTCCTACTTGTAAGTGTAATGTACGACATACCAACAAACAAGACTCTACTAGGCACAACTTGTAGACTCCATAAGACAAAATGACTCTAATACCACTTTTGTCACAACCATATTGATGGGACACAATGGGCACCCAGTACCTTACTCAACCGAGTACCAACATAACGTATCTTTTCGTATTAAACTCATAGGTATATGATACGAAGAGGTTATCGTGAGATAAGTAGAATAAAACATGAAGAAATGCTCGACATTGGACGATCCAACACGTAATCCAAACTTATACATATGACGTACGAGCTAATTAGGCTAGCATGATTCTTTATATAATCAAAACATAGGACGACAAGGCCATACAAGAATCCGTATACATAACATATGTCTACAAGCCTCTAATAATAATTAATATCTTCATGGTCGGGATATAGCCCTACCATTCAAAAGATTACACATCTAAATTATACTGACCAAACCAGCAACTCTGGGGCAAATGGAGTGCACCAACATCTTCTGCTGAACTGATCACCTGCTTGGAGTACTCTCGACCTGTCTATCGGGACCTGTGGGCATGAAACACAGCGTCCCTGGTCAAAAGGGACGTTAGTACAAATAATATACCGAGTATGTAAGGAATGAAAATTAGTAGACAATAGACAAAAGAGAAATATGAAGTAAAAGATTCGACATGTAAATTTTAATAACTATGTGAAATCCTTTGATAATTAAAATGTCATGTATATGTGTAAAAATGTCATGTCATGCATAGGTACATGTGTTCATAATATCATCATGTTCATAATATCATCAGTCCTCTGAGGGCATCCCATCATATCACCTCGGCCTCTGTGGATAAAATCATCAATGTTCACCAGCCGATCAGGTGGTGGTGCGTATAAAATACCATAGCCTTTCCCATATCACATATACATATATACATATATTTATGCATATACAATTCCATCTCGTCATGGGTCAATGTGCATATATAAATCTCTCAGTACGTCATAAGACTATTATGCCTCTCACTAACATCATGAAATAAATTTTACCAACTTATGTATTTTTTAGACCCATGAATATATGATAGAATAATATGACACATGTTGAATCAAGAGCATATGCACCTCTAGTATTTCTACGAATAGATTCATTTATGGAAATTGCGCATTTACTCATTTTCTTTATATTGTATAGATCATTCCAAAAGAAAGAAGAGATAGACTTAACATACCTGAACAGATTTCCTTGACAATCCCTCCAATACATATTGATTGCAACAAACTATGTAATAGTAGATCGAAGTAGGGAAAAATTCGTATGATAATCTTTGAGAAAGATTGCACTATACTTTATTAGAATTGCAAAATCTCGCTATTGTAACATTAGATAGTATTTGTATAAAAGATTAAAGAAATCTCATGTTGCAAGATTATATGGTATTCTTTCTCGAAATGTTGATGAAGATATGTTTCTTACCAAATGAAAATTAAAGAGGTCTTTATGATTTATATTGTGTGGGCTATATATTGGCAAGGTGACTATGCCATAAATTCCCATGATTTTTCCATCTTAAAGTGTTATTTATGAGTCACTAAATTTAAAAAGAGTGGGCTTCCATGCTGGGGCCTCATCTAGGACTCATCCAAGTCATAATTGAATAATCACTATTCCTTTAATTAATTAATTAATAATTAACCAATTACCCACCTAATTAATAATTATCTCAAATCACTTAAATATTACTCATTTTTAATACACTTTATACATCATACTATCATCTTCATGTGGTACTTTGTATAACACTAGTCTATAAATATTGGGTATTATAGCTCAGATAGCATTTTTTCATAAACTGCCAAACTTCGAAAAAAAAAAAATTCTTCGATTTGCTTGCCTTCTCACCTTCATGAATGTACAAAAAAAAAATTAAAATAGCATAATACTTATGATTCTAATATCATTTCATTCTTGAGGTTATGTCGATTAACTTACGACAAAACATCAACGTAAAACAATTTGGGAAGTAAATCTCATTTATGATTTTACATTAATTTACTTATGGCGTAATTTCAGATACCAAAACATGGGGTGTAACTCATCAAGTTTGGTAACATGTAACATTATATTAAAGTAGGGGAAAATCCATGTGATATTCTTGAGAAAGATTGCACGGTACTCTCTTATAATCGGAAAATCTCATTGCTATTACACAATATATGTAATGAACCTGACTGGTTATTTTGAGCTATTAAGTTTGGTTTGGAAGATTAAAGTTATGAGCAACTTCATATTATCGGTATCGACTTACGTGCATGGTTGGATTCTCTTTCTATGTGAAATAGAATCGAATTAGAAGAGAGAATCTAGTTTTGGAAGCTTAAGTGATGAGAGATTGATCGAGACTTGACTGCGAGTTAACAGCTCTGGAATGAGCTTTGGATGATGTTAATAGATTTGTATGGTGATTTTTGTCTTAGGAGTGCGTACATATTTGGATTTTGAGGCTCGTAGGGTAATTGGAGGAATTTCAACGAAAGTTGGAAAACTTGAAGTTTGAAAAATGGAAAGGTCTGATCTGTAAATTATTTTAGTTTTATCAATGTCATAATGAAATAATAAAAGTTCAAACAGCTTTGTGATGTCATTTGGCACTTGCCTGCAAAATTTGGTGTCATTTGGAGTTGATTTGATATGGTTCGGCATGGTTGCAATTACAGAAGTTTTTGAAGTTCATACTGATTTTCATGTATTTGGGCATCTGATTCGTCCTTCTAGAGGTTATTTTGGTGTTCCGATTATGCAAGAAAGTTTGTGTTATGTATTCAAACACTTGGGATTGTTTGGTTTTGAGCCTCGAGGGCTCGAGTGAGATTTGTGCACGTTTCGGAGTGTTAGAAGAGGTTCAGATGTGGAGGTTTTGGAGACCTCACATTTGCAAGGATTTCCATCGCATTTGCGATACTGGGCAGGGGCAGGAGGTTCCCAATTGCAAAAAAGTCCATCGCAATTGAGATCAGTGGCTACATTTGATATAAACTTGTCACTTTTGCGAACATCTCAGAGCTCGCATTTGCGAGACTTGGATCGCATTTGCGACCTGATCATAGCTAGCTAGCCTTTGCATTTGCGATACTTTATGCCGCATTTGCGAGATTGCATTGACAATCCTGATGTTGCAAATGCCATATCTGAGGGTCGTGTAAAGGTCCCCATTTTGGGACTTAGCTTCATTTTTCCATTATTGAACACTAGGTCCGAGGGTAGGCGATTTTAAGGGATGATTTTCATACCAAATCATTGGGTAAATGCCTCTAATAAATTTTCAACTATATTTTGTGATTATAAATTAGATTTAACATCAAATTCATAAGAATCTAAAAAGAAATTTGGGGAAAATTTGTGAAATCTCTTAAAAATATAAAATGATGATTTGAAGGATCAAATGGTATCGGAATTGGATAATTTTTATATGGTTGAGCTCATATTGAAATGGGTATTTGGTTTTTTTAAATTTTGTCGAGTTCCGAGGTGCGGGCATGGGGAGTTGACGAGTGTGTGCTTAGACTTATTTGTGGGAAGGTCGCGTTTAGGGTTCTTAAGTCCTTATGTTTATTAAGTGAGAAATGTTCTGATATGGTTGAGTTTCCTAATTGTTTGTTTTACCTCTATATGCTCCATAAGATGTTGTTAGCATTCCTCTAACTCTCACTTAGTACTTGGCCCTTATTTACCTTAATGGAAGTTATTGTTCTCCTTATTGTTTTGTTATCTCTTAATTGGGAATTCCTTTAACGTGCATATATGTTATGTGTCCAAATTTTCATGGTTTATAGTGTTGTTATCACATGCTTGTTATTTCTTGTTGTTTTATTAAGGTTATTGTGCTTCTTGGTTTTTTCGTTGTTCTCTCGTTGTCGTATATTCATACTCTTGGTGGTATAAATCCTTGTGATTGGGTTGTTGAATTGTTGTTGTTGTTGATTTTAGACTATGTTTGGTTGTTGATATGTCGAGGAGAAATAAAAGATAATTGATGTTGTCCAGTGGAATCGGGTCGCACGTTGCAACAAGGAATAATAAGGGTGGATAGGTGGGATTTGGTTACACGCTGCAACAGGAGGAATAAGGATGATATATATATGTTGAGGAGTAACAAGAGGGGCTGGTAGGATCAGGTAGCACCGCACAACAAGGAGTAATATTGGAGAATGATCGTATTGTTAATGATATGGTGATATAAATGCTATTTACTCTTTATTGTAGTTGTTGAGGACGAATAAGGGAGGATTAGTAGGATCGGGATGCGCTACGCATCAATGCATATATGTGCTTATTTGTTTCTCTTTGATAGTACAAGCTACCCGATGGTTTTATGTTTTATTTAGGATTTGGTTATAGTTGAATACTGAGTAGATCCTAGTTCATCCATCTAAGATTTGACAATTTGTATTTCGAGTTTCACCGAGTCGTGAAGATCAGGTTATTTGCATTAAGTTATTGACTTGTCGTTGTTCCTTGATTTCTTTCCTGAAACTATTTTTCTGGTAAAATAATTTTTAAAGTGAATTTATTACGTTGAAATAGTTTTCTCCTGTCACATTAAGTTATTAGTAATATCGTGATTTAAAATAAAGATATTTATACTACACTTCTTTGTATGAATTTTTAAATTTGTACTCGCCGCATTAGTGTGTGTGTGTATATATATATATATATATATATAGAGAGAGAGAGAGAGTTTATATCTTTAATTCAATTAGTTTCTCAATTAAGTTTCCTTAAACTGTTTGAGATTGTATTTTACTTAAAAAGGAATTTCTACTTGTTTTAATTTATTAAATCCCATGTTAAAGGTAATAATCCATTCGACATTGTATTTTAATTTAAAAGGGTACTCTCTTTGCTCAAATGATTTCTAAAAATAAGGTCATCTTTTATTTTTTTTTATTTTCTAGTTAGTTTAGAAATTTTAATTTACTTTATTTTATATAAATGAGACTTCTTGAACATATTGATTGCATTTGTATGGACATTATGTATTTTATAGCATGTGGATTTTGTTGAAAAAGTCGGATGGAAAATATGTAGGCATAAGGTGTCATGTGTGCTGAAGGTTTGGAAGTCCAGGTCGTGATATGAGGAACCGAGGACTGAGATGGTTTGGGTTGTGCACCAGAAACGATATGATTGATTGAGTTGACATTGTCGTCCTTACTTGAGTTCATTATACTTCTCTGTGTTCCGGCTATTTTAGTGTTAGTTTACTTGGTTATCTTTCGTTTTCATCCGAGTTTCCTTTTATTATTTTGATTGTTTGTAGTTTTATTTATCCCTGATGTTGATATTTGTTATCGTATTTTGTTTAATTTGTTTGACCAGTAGGTGTCTTGACTGTTCCTCGTCTTTACTCCACATAGATTAGTCTTGATACTTACTGGGCACCGCAATGGTATGCTCATACTACACTTCTATATATTGTTTTGTGCATATCTAGGTTTTTTATCTATAGTAGCTATGCGGGTTGTTGCGGTTGAGACTCAAGGTAAACCTATTAGCGCGTCACAGGCCTTGGAGTCACCTTCGTTTGTATTTACGTTCCATTAATTTCTTTTCATTCTGGAATAGTGTTGTATTTATTTTGTATAACTACCCTTAGAATGGCTTATGAGTTTTACCATCGGTTTTGGGAAATTGTGATTTATTCAGAGTTACTAAATTTGATGTTAGTAAATGTCAATGTTGTTTCAGTTAATGTTAGGCTTACCTAATTTAGAGACTAGGTTCCATCACGACTTCATTAGAGGGATTTTTGGTCGAGATAAGTTAGAATCAGATCTCTAGCTTCATAGGAGCCACGTGTCATAAGTAGGTTTAGTAGAGTCTTGTGGATCCGTATGGAGACTCCTGTACTTATCTTCGAGAGGCTACAGAGCTATTAGGAAATTCTATTTCTTTTATTCCTTATCATGTCATATTGATTCAGCTCGAAGTATATAACTTATGTTCCTTACATCTACTCGTGCATAACATTACGCACTAAATTTACATTTTGCACAGTGGTTCGTGATGCTACAGATGGGCTACGAGGGAGTCAGGAATTCTTAGACATTGTGTCAGCATGTTGTCCAAACTAAAGATACATAGGCATTGAGAGGCCATTCAGTTGTTCATATGGAGGTTCAGTGATTCTTGACACCATATTTATTAGTTCAAGCTTGAGAAGGTTTAATTGGTTGGTTGGTCGTCGAGATTGTGGAAGGGTCACGAGGTGGATGTTGATATAGGATATTCAGTGCTATTAGAGTACCTAGTGAATTGTTTTATACGAGCTTTGAAGGTTAGTTTTGTGAATCATCATATGATATTTTCTATGGCTTTGTGCCAAGTGAAGGAGTTTAATAATAGTATTCATATTACAGAGTCAGATTAATATCAATTTTGGCCTGAGGTATGTGTATATGTAGTATTGGTAGGTTCTCAAATTTTGTGTATGACCAAGGTATGAGATCTTGCACGGGATTATATTGGGCCTTACAATTTTTCTATGTCATTATCGGATCTACATTTCAGCATTTAGGGGAGTCGGAGGAACAACTTCAGATTCACATGAGGTCAATTTAGCGTTGGTATCGTGGTTGCAGCAAAATGGGGTGTTACAGAGGAAATGCAATAGTTTATGAGCTTCTGGGCTACGTGTTTCGTGATAGTATCAGCTGTATTTTAGGGCTTTGATTGGGATTATTGCATATTGACTATCTGAGAAAATGGGTTAGCTCAGTAGTGTTGGGTCAGCATAGTAACTGAAGTAATTGGTCTTTTCAGATGTTAATTTCTATTGGAATATGTGGAGACACTCTAGTATTGGACAATTTGTGTGACTCGATCGGATTAGGGAGGTGTTGTCTGATGGCTTAGTTGCATGCGGGCGAATCTCGGAGGTTTCTCAATAGTTTGGCAATGGCCTGAGTTGGGTATCTTCTATAGGCATAAGGAATATGTCATACATTGCGGTTTTCTCCTAGATCAATATTTGGAATTAATAGAGTGTGGCATAGCTGGCTATCATGAGTGTAGAGTGTGCATTTGTTTTTGGGAGAACCTAGGGTTTTGGTTTGCGATACGTGATTGTCAGCATGGTGATTACTGGGTTTTGAGGCTTTAATGTGTTGATACACGGCCTGAAAATTCTATATGAGTGCTACAGAAAAATGATAGGGTGTGGGTTATGTATCAGCCATATGATTTGCATAGTTGAGATTGGATATGGCAATCTTGTTTCTCCTGAGGTTTTGGGCCTAGATTCTCTTATATGAGGATTATTTCCGGTTATGAATTTTGAAGAAATATTGAGGATGGGATAATTAATAGCTTGTATTATCAATATGTTATTGTGTATCTTTTTGAAGAACATTTATCTAATTGGGAAGGATCGGGATTTGGTCGTGGACTATTTGGAGGATTAGCGAGAATATGTATGTTGTGTCGAATCAAGTTTTTGTGCCTCTATGAGATTGTCATTTTGGTTATGTTATCAGAAAGAATGGATATTACTTCTTCCCCTAGCCCATGTTATGTGCTACTCCTTTATGTAGTGCTAGACAGTGAGGTTGTATTATTGTACCCCATGCATGTCGTAATTGTATTCAGGCCTTATGGTGAAGCGGGCGATGTAGCCTTCGTAATGTTAATCTGCTCATTGCACCTTATGCAGTCTTGCTTATCTCATATTTTATTACTTATATTCATTGTTCCCACAGTTTTACATATGCACTCTGTCGTGCTTGATATCGATGTTTATATGATCAGTGAACCTGAGCATTTTGGCTTGATGAGTATTTTGGAGCGGGCATCAGATGTTATGTAGGATACCCTTTCATTATGTTTATTTGGTGTTGTGTTTTCCCTCTGTGGGGAAATTTGATGAAGATCATACTTTTGTTGTTACACATGTTGTACTTATTAGATAATTCTTATACTTTGTTTTCCTTTATTGTGCTACATAATTCAGTTATTGCTGGTTTAATGTACGAATTGTGTAGTGTGAGAATCTGTGTAGTTCCATGATGAGTTATTTGTTGGGTCGCTTGTATTGGCTGAGATTAGGTTCTTAGACTTGAGATTATTACAATGATATTGGGGGTGAGGAGTGTTTTGAAGTATGAGGGTGTTTCTACTAAGATTTGGTTAATGGCCTCTTTGCAGGCGACAGGAATTCTTGGCTTGGTGACTTCACGAGCTTCTATGAATACCCGCATGTTTCTTTTTTTATGGGAAATGTTGTGGAGATCCGAAACAATGTTATATTTAATGTGAAGTGTAATGCTGGCATCCAGGGTGCTATTAGAGCAACCATGGTGGTAAGATGGAACTACTTCTTGCATTTAAGCTGTGTGCAACTGCATGTGATTGTATTATGGATTGGAATTTTGGGCTCGATTCATCTTGTTCAGGTTCATACAGTGTTATGATATGGAATTCGTGTCCTATGACGAATTTCAGATGTTGAAGTTTGGGTCTTGTCCTAAGGTTATGGACTAAGGAATGGGTGAGACCTTTCAGTTAAGTTGAATGGTCAATCTTACATAGGTTTGCGTGATGGGGAATCACCCTCAGGTGCTTGTATGGTGAGATCATGCAGTGGTTTGGTGGCTTTAGAACGACTCTGGGACATTCGAGGACGAATGTGTGTTTAAGTGGAGGAGGATGTAACGACCCAACTGGCCGTTTTGAGAAATTGCATCTAGTATGGTAGTTTAAGATAACGAGCAACTTCATATTACTATATCGACTTACGTGCATGGTTCGATTATGTTTCCGAATAAATCTGAGTTGAAATGAAAGCAGGAATCTAGTTTTGGAAGCTAAAGTGGTGAGAGGTTGACCGGTATTTTACTTTTGAGTAAATGGCCCGGAATGAGTTTTGGATGATGTTAGTAGCTTTGTATGGTGATTTTGTACTTAGGCTTGTATTCGTATTTGGATTTGGAGGTCCGTAAGATAATTGGTTGAATTTCAGCGACAGTTTGAAAAGTTGACGTTTGGAAAATGGAGTGGCTTGACCCATAGTTGACTTATTGAAGTCAGAATACCGACCTGAAAGTTGGGAAAACTCCGTTATGTCATTTTGGAGTTGGCTACAAAATTTTGTGTCGTTTGGAGTTGATTTGATATGGTTTGGACACTTGGTTGCAATTCTAGAAGTTCTTGAAGTTCACCATGATTTTCATGCAGTTGGGAATCTGATTCGTGGTTCTAGAGGTTATTATGGTGTTCTGATCGTGCAATCAAGTTTTTGTTATGTATTCAGGCCCTCTAGAGTGTTTGATATAGAGCCTTGAAGGCTCGGATGAGATTCGTACACGTTTTAGAGTGTTAGAAGAGGTTCAGCTGTACAGGTGTTGCAGGTTTTCCATTTGCGATGATTTCCATCGCATTTGTGATGTTGGGAAGGGGCAAGGGGGATTCACAATTACGAACAACTTCATCATAATTGCGATTTGCAGCTCCGCATTTCTGATAAACCATTCCCTTTTGTGAACATCTCAGAGCTTGCATTTGCGAGACTTGGATCGCATTTGTGACCTGATCAGAGCTGGCGAGCCTTCACATTTGAGATACTTATGTCGCATTTCTGAGATCACATTTGTGATCTTGGTATCGCAAATGCGACATCTAAGGCTGGTATTAAGGTCCCCATTTCGGGACTTAGCTTCATTTTTCATATTTTTAACCGTAGGTCCGAGTGTAGGCGATTTTGAGGAAAGATTTTCATACCAAATCATTGGGTAAGTGCCTCTAATCAATTTCCAACTATACTTTGTGATTATGTTTTAGATTTAAAATCAAATTCATGAGAATCTAAAAAGAAATTCGGGGAAATTTGTGAAATCTTTCAAAAATGCAAATTGATGATTTGAAAGATCAAATGGTATCGGAATTGGATAATTTTTATATGGGTGAACTCATATCGGAATGGGTATTTTTGTTTTTGTAAATTTTGCCTAGTTCGAAGGTGCGTGCCCAGGGAGTTGGCATTTTGCAAATTGTATAAGAATCATAGTTTTGTTAATTGAAATTTTTTCTCTTGCATTGTTTGGTGAATTTATCATTTTTATCTAGACTGAGGCAAGCGCTGATGCATTTGTGAAGGAAAAGCTAAATTGAGTATTGAATTGGCCAGATTGAGGTAAGTATCTTGCCAGACCTTATGTAGGGAACTTTTCATTAGGATTTGAGTCTTCTATACTAATTGTAGTCTGTGCACATGAGGTGACGAGGGTGTGCTCGGACTTATTTGTGGGAAAGTTTCCATTAGGGTTCTTAGGTCCTTATGTTCGTTAAGTGAGAAGTTCAGAAGTTTTCGGATGTGATTGGGTTTCCTAATTGTTTGTTTTACCTCTCTATGCTCCATACGTTGTTGTTAGCATTCCTCTAACTCTTACTTGTTACTTGGACTTTATTTTCCTTAGTTGGAAAGATTGTTATCTATATTGGTTTGTTATCAATTAATTTTGAATTCCTTTATGACCACATGCATATATGTTATGCGTCAAAATTGTTGTGGTTATCAGTGTAGTTATCATGTGTATGTGATGCATGTTGTTTTGTTAAGGATATTATGCTTCTTTGTTTTTCTATAATTCTCTCGTTGTCGTGTACTCATACTCTTGGTTGTAGAAATCCTAGTGATTGGGTTGTTGAATTGTTATTGTTGTTGATTTTAGACTATGTTTGATTGTGGATATGTTGAGGAGAAATAAGAGAGAATTGATGTTTTCCGGTGGGATCGGGTTGCACACCACGACAAAGAGTAATAAGGGTGGACAGATGGGATCGGGTTGCATGTTGCAACAGGAGGAATAAGGGTGATACATATATGTGGAGGAGTAATTAGGTTGGACTGGTGGGATCTGGTTGCATGCTGCTACAAGGAGAAATTAGGTGGAATGATCATGTTGTTAATGATATTGTGATTTAAATGCTATTTACTATTTTTATAATTGTTGAGGAGTAATAAGGAGGATTAGTGGGATCAGATGCGCGCCGTATCAATGTATATATATATATGCTTATGTATTCCTCTTTGTCTATACAAGTTATGCGATGGTTTTACTTTTCATTTAGGATTTTTTTATAGCTGAATACTCAGAAGATCCTAGTTCATTCATTTAAGATTTGACAAATTGTATTTTGGGTTTCACCGAGTTGTGAAGATCGAGTTATTGGCATTGAGTTATTGACTTTCCGTGGTTCCTTAAGTTCCTTCCCTGAAACTGGTATTCTAGTTAAAATAATTTTTAAAGTGAAGTTACTACGTTGAAATAGTTTTCTCCTGTCCCATTAGGTTATTAGTAATATCGTGATTCAAAATAAAGGAATTTATACAACGTTGTTCTGTACGACTTTTTAAATTTTGTTTTATATATATATATATATATATATATATATATATATATATATATATATATATATATATATATATATATATATATATATATATATATATATATATATATATATATCAATACTTCAAATTTCATTACTTGTTATTTTTTTTAATTCAATTAGATTTTCAATTAAGTTTTCTTAAACAGTCTGTGGTTGTAATTTACTTAAAAAGGAGTTTCTACTAAGTTTTAATTTATTAAATCCCATGTTAAAGTTAATAATCCAATCGACGTTGTATTTAATTGAAAAGGATACCTTCTTTACTTAAATGATTTCAAAAAGAACTTTATCTTTTCTCGATTATTTCCTAATTGGTTTCGAAATTTTAATTTACTTTATGTTATGTAAATGAGAATTCTTGAACATCTTGAATGCATTTGTACGGAAATATGTATTGCATAACATGTGGATTTTGTTGTGAAAAGAAAGATGGAAAATATATGGGCACAAGGTGCCATGTGTTTTGAAGGTTCGGAAGTTGAGGTTAAGATATGAGAAACCAAGGACTGAGATGGCTGGGGTTGGCACCAGAAACAATATGATTGATTGGGTGGACATTGTCTTCTATAATTGAGTTCATTCTACTTCTAAATTGTAACGACCCGACCGGTCGTTTTGAGCTTTTGCACTTTGATCTCCAGTTCTCGAGCATGACTTCCCTCGTGTGATGTATTTTGACTAATGTAAATCATTTGTTTTGGTTTTCACGGAAATCGAAATGAATTTGAAAGAACAGTTCTCAGTAATAGCCTGAAATTGGAAAGGTTTGACTAAGATTTGACTTATATGTATAGGAGCTCATATCGAAATATTATGATTTGGTTAGCTCCGTTAGGTGATTTGGGACTTAGGAGTGTGATCGAAAATGGTGTTGGAAATCCAATGTAGAATTATTCATGAATTGATGAAGTTGGTATTTTGGCAATTTTCGGTTGATAGTGTGAGCACGTGGTTTTTTCCCTATATGAATTACTCCCATAAATCAAAAAAAAAATTCTTTCAGTGGTTGAAATTGTACGAATTTTCGTAGCATTTTTCTGTTAATTGTGAGAATTTTTGTCTGTGCATTTTAATTGGTAAAAAAAATAAAAACGTGTTGCATGCACATTTAGGAGTTACTTGTGCATTTTAACAGTTAATTAATAATTAGGTTATTTTTAAAGTAAAATACGAAAAAAATTAACTCAGTTTGCATTATTGACATTTACATTTTAAATTTTATAGTTTCTTTTAATTTGAGAATTAATTAGTTGTTATAAATACTATGATAAGTAATTAGTTTAATTTTGGAAATTATTTTAGTTTAATAGTTGATTTAGATAAAATTTAAAAGAAATTGAAAAGAAGAGAGAAGAAAAACAGAATTATTGAAATAGAAGTCTGAAAACACCCAATTTGGGTCAGCCCAAACCAAACCCCAATTTACCCGTCTTATAACCCAACCAAACCCGCCTAAGCTCGACCCAGTTACTCGGTCCATTCCTGTCTCCTGCCGAAATGACGTCTTTTCAGTTAGGTTCCATTTGGGCCGCCGAGGTTAGACAATCGAACAGTGTGGAAGTGATCTCCTTTTAGAATATAGGTGTCGAAATTTAGCCCCCCCCCCCCACCCTTCCCCACCCCACCATCACACTCCTCTCCTTCAAATATCTCTCCAGAGATAGCCATTGCAAAACCTTAGCCGCCCTTACTTCCTATTGGCTTGGGATGTCAGGACAACCACCAAAATTACACCCCTTGACCATCACAACCTCCCTCCCGTCCCCAATCCATGGTCAATTTCCTTTGAATGTGGCATGAGTTCCTTAAATCTTAAATCACAGGATATAAGCCTTAAATCCCAAATGGCCGGAACTGTTAAGCTTTTACTTCTTCAACAATTCTCATTAATTTTTGGCATGCTTTGAGTCGAAATTTACATTAGTTAATAGCTTTTTCAAGCGTCGTTGATTAATATAAATATTGATCAATTTCACATTCGTCGAGGTCCGGTCAAATTGCCCTTGACTGGCTGGAGTGCTTTCGAGTCCAATTCTGCGTCTTCAAAGATGGTACTCTCTTTTGCTTAGGTTGTTAGTTTTTATCTTTTCTTACATCTCATCTTCGTCCGTCTAGCCTTTACTAGTTTTCCGTTCTATTTAATTCCAGACTTGTGTAGTTAGTAGTGGCTTTAGAGAGTTAGTCTGAACACATTATCATTTTTGTAAGGGACCCAAATTCCACGAGTCTTTGAGACTCTGTGGATTGGCTTGGAAATCTTGGGCTTTCAATGTCAAAAGAGGTTTCCGAAAATTAAAAGGGCCAAAAAGGAATCGATTGGGGGCTTATTCAGACCTACCAGCTTGGGTCAATTGGACTCAGGTTTTAGCCTGATGTACAAGGATAAAAGTAGAAGGTCAAAGGGGTAATTTGGTAATTTTGGGGTAAAGAATCTTTGGATAACATTATTAGAAGCTTCTAATAGGGGCTTTTGTTAAATTTTTAGACTATAACTCGACCAACAAGTCATAAAATGAAGGATTAATTAGCAAAAAAGATAATGAAAAATGGACTAAAAGATAAAATCAAAATCTGAAGTTGCACCCTAATTGCTTGCCTATAAAGGTATTGAACCAAAAGCTAAAATCTGATTTGGAGGAGCTAAAACAAATCCAAAAATAAAAAAATAGTTGCATTTTACTATTTGACTGATTTCTTCTTGTGGTTTTTAATATCGAGTTGGTTGAAATAACCTTTGATGCATTTATAGTTTGAAATAGTTTGAGCTTTCTTCCTTTTGGAGAGTCTTGGTCTTGGTTTAATTTTTCAATAGAGTTACCGTTCTGTTGGTTTCCGAGTTGAATTCATTAGGTATTTGGTTGAATATAGGCTTGCTTACTGCTGCTCCTCTCACTTCACTCTTATTTTTGTTTTGTCCAGGTACTCATCTCACCTTCTAATATACGAGAAATGGTGAACATGAAGTTTGGCTTACTCAAGTCGGGATTCGTAATAATATTGTTGTTGGCTTGATGTTCCTGTATTTTGAAGTCATTTAATTTAGTTCAATTCTCTTGTGTCTCCTGCTATTCTATTCTTAATATGAAATGATATAGTAGTACTAACTTGTTAGTTCATTATGCTAATTACTAAATGCGTGTAGAATGTCATGATAAATGGTGGTCAAGATCTAGTAATTAAATATGTTCATGAGGTCGTATAGCTATTTCAATATTGGTCAATATGTAGAAAAGCTCATGCATTCATGGATGTTGAAAGGAACACATTTAAACTTTTTAATGTCTAATATGTAAATCACCATCATATGCATGTGTTGGATTAGAATTAGTATGAGAATTGAACTATTTACCTCCTTGATTGGGATGTAGAGGTTCAATAGTAGAAGCTCATATACCGTACTTTATTCATTCGCTGATGAAGTTGTTGAAATCTAACAGGTGTTTTGAATGATTGTCTATTGAGTTTCAGTCATGTTTTTAGTGTCAATAACTGTTAAATTCACTATCAAGATTGTTCATGGGTTTGTGGAGTTTGGGATGCTCTTATCATTATATTTTCTAATTTTAAACTATATCCTATTGTTGCCTGGATTCGAAGATATGACCTCTTTATTGGTCAAATTGAGTAATGCCTCATGGAAATCTGGGCTCCCCGTTTGGGCCTTGATAGGGTAAGTCTTGGAACCCGGTACTTGATACGCATGTGGTGTTCTTAGAGCTGTTGGACCTCATATGAGGCCATGCCCAAGTTCTGAAATATAAAAACGTATTGGATCTTCCTTCATTTCAATTTGGACCCATGTTCGAGCTCAAATGATGTTCTAATGTAGGCGGGATTCCTTTAAGCATTATTTCACTAATGGATCTTAGGTTTTTAGAGGTGTGCCATTAAAACCAAAAATGATTTAGGGCCCTCATGAGTTAGAATCGAAGCTCTTAGGCTAAAATAACTTATGTCACGCCGTGCCTGACGAAATAACCAAAGCATGGCCCCCACTCAATTAATTTTGATTTAATTCTGAGAATTCGAGGTGCACGATTTAGCAAATTTTCCATGGCCCTCACAGAGTTAAAAACGCATGATTGCTTTAGACACGTTAGTTAAATAATTTACTTTCCTAAACTCGGGTGCGCATTTATGTGACCCAAATCCAAATATAAACGTTAGTTAAAGTATGTCGAAGACCGCGGGTGCATTTATGTGACGTGGTCCAAGACGTGTTTTAACTTCGTTGCAATATTCCTAAATTAATTGAAAGTGGTTTAAGTTAAAATGCACGTGGGTTTGAACATGCATAACAATCAGATAATTAGGCCAATTATAAAGGTTTAGCGACCGTGCTAGAACCACGGAACACGGGAATTAACACTTTCTCCTGGGTTAACATAATTCCTTACCTGGATTTCTTATTTGCGGACTGTAAAACAGAGTCAACCTTTTCCTCGGCTAGGGATTTGAACTAGTGACTTGGGATACCCTATCTATCCCAAGTGGTGACTATGAAATTTTAATACACAAATAATCCCGTTTCGATTGTCCTTTAATTGGAAAAACTCCCTTTATATAAGCCCTTCGCAGGCTGTACTAAAAAAGAAGGTGTGACAGCTCTGGAGATTCTGTTGGAGGCAAAACCCAGAATATCTGGTTCAGGGTTAAGAATTTGAGCTTAGATGAATTGTTATATTTTAGCTTTATCTATTATCTAATTTTATTACATGTTTGGACCTAATGTGCTAAATGATGCATTTACTACTTTAATATTATTTGAATTGCATAAACTGCTACGAAACCATTCTCTCCTCATCTTCGGGGATATGCTCGCTGGCCGAGACTCCCTATTCTATTAGAGTATAACCTTGAGGGATAAGGGAGATAATTACCTGTTCCGAAAACCAATGTCCCAATAATATACTAAAAGTTTGCCAAAAGTCGTAAATAAAAGGGAAAGTGTTATAAAACAATAAAAGAACAAGAGCAGTATTGCAGAGAAAGAGAGAGAAAATTCTTATTGAATTTTTGGGGTGGTTTACAATGGGGTAAGACCCCTCTATTTATAGGAGGAAAAATAACTTAGCCTCAAAGTAAAACTCTCTACAAGATAGACATTCATTCTAATTAGAATTCTATTCTTAACAGAAAGAGTTTTGTTATTGTTTTCAAGAAGAAAAAAAGAAAAATTCTTTTTTCTTTTGTCAAAATTTCCCGAACTACGCCGGTTTGATTCTCACAGGGTGTAAGATATGTAGGAAATCCCCATCGGGCCCAACTCTATTTTACAAAATTAGCCTCAAAAGAACCAACTTCTTTTGTGATAAATAAATAAGGCAATTCATGTCAAAAATAGCCGAATATCCCCAAAAGGACGCCGGAATGCTGCTTTTGCAAAAACAGCCGTCTTTGGATTTTTTTTTTTCAAATTTTTGGTCGGTGGCAAGCACAACCATAAAATCTTCCCCCACAAGTGCTAAAATGCCGTATTTCAAAGACGGACTTGTACTTTTGAAATGAAAATCTTAAATAATATCAGCTTTGTTTTGTTTTGAATCAAATAAATCATGATTACTTTCTTAATCACCCTAATAAATGTGAAGAAACAACACGAATCCAAACTTTCCCATAACAGCCATGAACAAGATCCCTTTAGAGTTGTATATGTAATGGAATAATCTAGGTGAATCAGGGCAAGACAAGGTCAATTCATACTTGGGCGGTCTCACCGGGCTGTTAAAAATTAATCCTATGAGGGACATCATAAAGGCATTGCTTACATTCTGGGACCCGGCCCACAATGTATTTCATTTCTCAAACATTAAACTCACCCCAACCTTGGAAGAAATAGCTGGACATATCGGGGGCCCTAAAGTTCCTTTGAGACAAATTCTTAGATTCACTAAAGATAAGTAGAGGGGTTCACAGCGTGGATCTGTCGGCCTATTTTTGTACTCCACAGTTTATTTAAAAGAGGTACAGACACATAGGGGGTTTAACGACCCGGAAAATAAAATTTGTAACAAGGGAACCCGACTAAAATTGGAAAAACACATGTATTTTGCATTTATGGTATTCTTCTTGGACATCTTGGTGTTTCCTCAAAAAGATGGCAATATTCATATACAAATAACAATGGTTGTCAGCACTTTGCTTACTTTCACACCCATGATATTATCTGAAATCTTTCGTGCACTCATAGCACGTAAAGCCGGAGGAGACTTCTTTGAAGGATACAACTTGTTACAGATGTAGATGATTGAACACCTGTGCCATCGTCCTAAATTCATGAGTTATGGGTCGTTAGAAAAGAGCTGCATAGAGGAATCTTATAATGGGGTTGATGGGTTTAGATTGCCATTGGGAGTCACAAAATTGGTATCATATCTCCATGCCATATGTGCAGGTCAAATAGAGTGGACATTTGATTTGCTCTCCCTCGATTAAATTATATATATTCCATCCACCAGGCCTCATTTCCTTTTGATGGGTCTTAGGAGCATCCAACCTTATATCCCTTATCGGGTGCTGAGACAGCTAGGGATATGCCAAATGGTTTGAATGGATGAAGACATTAGTTGCCATGTGGTCGAGATTGGTCCCAATGGTCAGTTTCAGGAAGCAGCAATCTGCCAAATTTGGAGTGAATGCCAGTACTTGATGGCGAACACTCGAGTACGTGACCTGTCCAAAGGTGAAGTTGCACTAGGTTACCTTGCTTGGTATAAAAGGCAAGCGGAGATTGGAAGGCTGGCCAAAAGACCCCATCTTCAGGAAATCGCTGAGGCTTCACAAGAATAGTTGATTGGTTAGCCAAAGAAAAATGAATAACAAGGCCACAATACGAAAGCTGGAAAAACAAGTCAAAGACCTTCAGTTCGAGAATAGTTTGCAAGCCACGGGGAACGAGGGTGAAATGAAAAGACTAGCCAAAGAAAATGAATCCTTGCAATCTCATATTCAGCAAATGAAAATAGCCGCAAAAAATCCTACCAGAAGTATGAAAGATGAGAAGCTTATAGACAACCTGAGGTGGAAAGTAGGAGAACATGGTTTTGATTTGAAAAAAGCAGAAGGTGAGCTAACCAGGGCACGAAAGCAATTGGCCAAAAATGCGAAAGAATGAGCCCGTATGATTGAGTAGTTGAAAGAAAGGCACGACGACAAGGTAGAAGGATTAAGGAAAATGGTCGTCATTGTTGAGAACAAAATGTTTAAGCAAGCAAAGGACTTTAAGGCTGAAAGAGAGAATTGTTACACAACAATAGCACAGCTAGAAAGAGATTTTCATCAATTTCAAGAATTGAATAGGGTAGCCTAACAAATATTGGAAGCTAGGGCCCAGCAGATTGGGCTGTTGTTGCAAGAAACGGGTGTTATAAGAGAGATGGTCCGAAGGATTGCTGATTACATTGAAGAAAACTATAGTAGCTATGAAGATATGACTAGATCCATGTTTGTTCCACCGCAATGACCTTTGCTCGTCAAGTGATAGAAGACCTCCACCACCTCCAAGAGGATTTAAGATGCAGGCTTGCGGCGAGACCGAATGATGTCCTGCATTCCCCAGGAGCATTAGAGGCATTAGTGTATTCGTGATTGTCACTCGAGTGTGTATTTTCTTTTATTTAAGTCTGTAGTTATTTGTTTAGTTTGGGGTTTCACCTTTCCGTCATAGTCTGTTGGTCCTATTTTGAGTTAGAGTCTGTTAGTTTTTTTCTCGGGTCCATTCATTTGGTGGTTGTAATCAAAACTATTTTACTTTATGAAATTTGAAATTCCCAAAAGTGTTTCTATTTATCTGCCAAAACTATGCTTGGTCTAATTTCTATAGGATTATAGTCAAGGGTCATGATATATAGGCAATATCTATAGGATTCGACCATAACCAAGGGAAAAGAAAAGGATAGGAAACAAATACAAAAAATAAAAGAGAGAGAAATAAGGAACTGTGAGAAAGAAACAACGACAAAATAAGGAAGAGAATAATAAAACAAGAGAGAAAAGATATAGGGGAGTGGTATATAGGATAAAAGCAGGGAAAAAACAAGAGAGACACGATATAGGGGAGTGGTATATAAGATAAAAGCCGGGATGATGCAAGCGGCCGATCCAACGTATAATAGGAACTGATAACTGCTAGGTGCATTAATCCTTCTCTGTTAAGACCTGACCGCTAACAAGTTTTGATGTTGTTTATCCAATACAAACATGTGGATAGTTTTGTGGCATTCTCGCAACCCACCCCTACGACACCCGTTCCAAAAACAAGCTGACTATGGCCAACCAAGAGTGTCTGACGCAAGTATCATTGATCCCTCAAGAGAGGTGGAAGACTTGGATGTCAACACAATTAAAGAAGATGTGTATAATTGAAATAAAAAATGGCTAAAATGTATAAAGCGTGGATAAAAGGGCAGCCACCACCAGCTTATCACGCCAACCTGAACTTTACCACGCCATTAGCCCGGTTATATGACAACCATGCCACTGATCCGCCTCCAACCTTCCCCATCAATCAAGAATACTAGGGCACAACTTCCGAGACACCCCAGCTCAACCACTCAAACTTCTTCCACACCGTTCTCCACAAGTCGCTCCTATCTTTGTGGCACCGCCACCAGCTACACTCCACAGATCATCTAGCGAACATTTCTTCCAAACCCATGAAAACTAGTATTACCCCCTAGAGCCCACTTTTAAAGCTTTGAACCCTATTCTTACACTTCTTTGAACTCCATATAGATGCTGAGAAACCAGCCAAAAATCCTGAGCAAGATGAGATGCTCAGGAAAGTCAAAAGTTTAGAGCAATCATTCCGACACATGTGAGGGATGGGAGGTCAAGTAAGTGTGGCATTCAAAGACCTATGTTGGTTACGAAATGTACAATTTTTTGTAGGCTTTATGATGCCTAAGTTTAATTTTTACGACGAGCATGGTGACCAAGTGGCACACCTGAAAGGTTTTTGTAGCAAGAAGAGAGTATCAAGCGGGATAGATGAATTACTGATGGCGTACTTATGTAAATGTTTAAGTGGCTCAGCTTTGGAATGGTACACCCGACAAGATCATGGTCGGTGGTACACATGGGACTATCTGGCCCAAGCATTCGCCTCCCATTTTTAGTATAATCTTGAAATTATTACAGATCGTTTATCCTCGATGAAACATGAAAAGAATCACAATGAGAGCTCTAGAGAGTATGGCTTCTGTTGTACGGAACAGGTGGCGAGGGTTGACCCGCCAATGAAGGAAAGCGAAATTGTAGATTACTTCTTGCAAGCCTTGGAACCTACTTATTTTGGTCACCTGGTATCGGCAGTGGGCAAGTATTTTAATAAGGTATTAAAATGGGGAGCATGGTAGAGGAGGGGGTCAAATCTAACAAAATTATGAGCTATTCAGCAATCAAAGCAAACACCCAGGCCATCCAAAGCGGGACCGCAGGAGCAACAGGAAAGAAGAAGAAGGATGAGGTAGCAACAGTTGACTCTAGAATTTGGTTCAGGCCCGAGGTTTACTACATTACAACCATCCTCGACCACACCACTAAAACTATCCTCACACTCTATATAGCCCACAACAATACAACTACCCGCTCTTTGACCCGCGCTTTTCCATCCATCATGCACAAATATATACTCAACCTCCCGCCCATACACAATGGCGTAAGCCAACCCCACAAAATAGTTACCCAGCTTTACAAAATGCCCATCCACCTCCAAGATCCTACCAAAACCTCGCGAGTCCAGCTTTTTGGGCCAACCAAGATTCTAAGAATGAGCGATTTCATAAGAATAAAACTTTCACTCCATTGGGAGAATCCTATACCAGTTTATTCCACCGATTGAGACAGTTATATATGTTAAGGTCTATTGAAGCAAAGTTTCTGAATCCTCCCCCGATAAATCTTAATTATTCTATCAGTTCTGAGTATTGTTCTGGTGCCCCAAGGCATGATACAAAGAAATGTTGGCATCTGAAGAACGCTATCCAAGAGCTCATTGATTCACCTTGGATTAAGGTGCAAGATCCGAAAGAACCCAATATTAACCACAACCCGCTGTCTTCCTATCAAGAAATAAAAATGATTGAGATAGTGCACAAAGAGGGAGAGCCCAAAAAGCCTTCACAAACTGTCATAATGATCCGAGCCATTGAGAGGAAGCCGGTTAAAAAACTAACAAGCGAGATGTCGATGCTTATGTTGAGTGGAACAAGTAGTGAGCCTTTCGCCGTAGTCAAGAAGGGATCCCTGGGAGATGGGATTGTGAAACAACAAAATGCAAAAGTTGTGGTACCGCGAGTGACAAGCAAGCCTGTTGTGGTCTTGGAAGTTGCTCGTGCAGAGACCGTCATTATTAATCCTGTAACTCAGTTACCAATAGTTAACAGCATGGTCGTCCCTTAGAATTATGACTGAGTAACAGTGACTTAAAAGGGGAAAGAGGTTAGAGAAGAAGTTTGCGAAGCCCATGGATTGACCCGTTCGGGGAGGTGCTTTGCCGCTGTGGAGTTGATGAAACCCAAACCCTCCAAGGATAACTCAGTGTTGGTGAAGAAAGTTCTGATTGAAGAGGAAGCAGAAGAGTTTCTAAAAAAGATGAAAGTGCAAGACTATTCTATTGTGGACCAATTGAGGAAGATGCCTGCTTAAATCTCACTATTATCGTTGTTGATTCATTCGGACGAGCACCGTCGGGCACTAATGAAGATCCTAAACAAGGTCCATGTTCCTGAAAAAATCTCAGTCAGTCACTTAGAAAAGATAGCGAACAAGATTTTTGAGGTAAACAGGGTTATTTTTTCTGATGATGAATTGCCCGTAGAGGGTACTGAGCACAATAGGACCCTTTATCTTATGTTGAAGTGCGAAGATTCTGTGGTTACTCGAGAATTAGTCGATAACGGTTCAAGTGTAAATATTTTCCCTCTATCCAGCCTGAACAAGTTGAAGGTGGATGATGAAAGAATTCACAAAGACAATATTTTTTGTGTGTGGGTTCGACATTGGAGGGAACAATTCGATAGGTGACATAGTGCTCGAGCTGACAATCAGACAAGTTGATTTTACCATGGAATTCCAGGTGCTAGATAAGGTTGTCTCGTACAATCTGTTGTTCGGGTGACCCTGGTTCCATGTCGCTAAAGTGGTCCCCTCTACTTTGCATCGAATAGTAAAATTTGAATGTGATAGGCAATAAATAGTTGTGTATGGCGAGGATAATATGTATGCTCATAGTGATCCTATTGTGCCATTCATTGAGGTTTGATGACAACGAGGGGCCTCGGGTATATCATGTTTATGACGCGGTATCAGTGAAGAAAATTCAAAAAGGGGGTGTGTTCCAATGCCAAGGTGTGAACACTTGATTTTTTCCTCGCTTGACATGTTCCTATAAAATATATTAAATCGGAATTTTTCTTTTATTATTTGAATTTTTAGGAATTAATTGTGTGATTTTGTGTTCATTTGCATTTTTCTTTTATTATTTGAATTTTTAGGATTTATTTGTGTGATTTTGTGTTAGTTTGAAGTTTACGAATTAATTGCATAATTTTGTGTTTATATGCATGTTGCATGTTTTAAGTAATATAATTCATAAAAAAGTATAAAAATGGCATGTTTACATTTAGGATTTAATTTTTACTATTTTTAGGTTATTAATTAATTAATAATAAAAATAAAAAAATGAGGAAAAATAACAAAAAATTGGTTAATTTTCTTTGAAATTTAGAGTTTAGGTTATTGTAGGAGTTTATTTAGTTTATTAATTTTAAATATGTTTTTGGAATTTTATTATTTGTTAGTAACAATATGAAAATATAATAGAAAAAATATATAAAAAGAGAATAATTGTATATAATAATATGGGTCTTTGTAAAGACCGAGTTTTGGGGGCCAATTCTTGCAATAAATCTGGTCCAAACCCCCCCCCCCCCCCAAACCCACTAAAATGGACCCAAACCAACACCAATGCCAAGTCCAAAAGCCACATCTATAAAACGGCATCGTTTTACGCCAAGAGCATTTAAGCCGTTGATCAATCTTGATCGAACGATCAAGATGCAAGGGATGACGCACTTTATGATTGTCGGACAACACACTCCCACACAATTAAGACCTCGTACGATGTACAAAGAATCCTAATCCCTACGGTATAACACCGCCCTGCCTCCTCTGTATCCCCACGGCCCACCGCTGGCCGAAAATCACCACCGGCGGCGGCGTATCCAAAATCTAGCCAAATTTATACAACTTTACCTCCGTCTTCTCCTCTTTCCAACCCCCCTGAAATCACCCCTCAAAACTCGACCAATGGCATCGAATATCCCTCTAAAGGAGTGGCTGCTCCGTCGTCCATTGCATCGCCGGCTCCAATGGCTTCGAAATTTTTACCCCACACTCCCCTTGGCCTTCCCTATCCAAAAAGAAGTCCAGCTTCATTCGAAAAAACCATAGGATCTTCGAATTTCAAATCAGAGTTTGACCTAATATTTAGTTGATTTTTTTTTCAAGGTTGCTTGAGTCTCAAAATGGAGTTGCATCGAGACTAATTGAGGACCCAATCTGTAAGTGCTCCTTTGTTCTGTTATTTTTTATATTTTATTTTTATTTTCCGACTTCTTTGTTGGTGATTTGCCTTGTGTTAGTCATTTTCTTTAATTGGAAATGTTGAATAAATCCATTCAGATTTGGTTTTGTTTTTGGGTTACCCTTTATTTCGGTTATAAATTTACTTTAGTTAGTCTAATGAAAATCTTTTAGACCCTTCTAGAATGGGACATTAGTCTAAAAATTAGTAGTTTAGTGCAGTAACTTGGGAAACAAGTCAGAAAAATAAAGGACCAAGTAGGTAAAAGCTTAAAATTGAAAGAAGGACAAGTATTAAAATGAAATAACAGGGTTTCCCTAGCTTTTGCCTATAAAAGGCACCTCAATCCATTCAAAAAAAAGGGGTTAGACAGTCTCAAACATGTCTAAATATTTCCATCAATAGTCAAAAAATCAATCCTCCAATTCCTACAGTTATAACCTAATGCAAAGCAAAAACAATGAAAAATGTTTGTCTAGTTTGAATGTTTGAAAGCTTTTCCTTCAAAACCTGGGCATTTAGAACTCCAAAACCAACAAAAATTCAACAACATACTATTCTATCGAAGGTCCAGCTAAGTTCAGAGTTTGATTTGGTCATATTTCTGGGGATTTGCACCAATTAACTTGGGTTTGGGTATTTCTGGAGCTCCGGGGTATTTTTCAAGCCATTTAAGGTCATTTTTAAAGATGTGTGAGGTTTCCTCTGATTAAACTTGGTTACCAAGCAGAGTATTGCTACTGTATTTCTTATGATTTGCTGCTGGTCGCTAGAAATTACTGCTGACTAATTACTCCCGTTTGTTTTTTATTTCCAAGTATTACTTAAGCCAAAGGTATGTGTGATGACTGCTATTGACATTACTGTTTATTGCTTGAAGATGTTATTGTGTCATTCATTTTAAAATACCTTTTAAATGTAATCGAAGCTACGTTACTTTATTTGTACTAATGCACCGTTGGATGTGTTTGTAAAGTGGACTAAACTATTAAGTATTTGGTTGAGCCAATAGTTAGTCTTAATGTTACATGGTTTGATTATTATGTATCCAGTAGATTTTTTTCAACTAGAGACTATCATGGGCTTTGATATTGATTTGCACGTACTTGTGGTTCATAAGCGAATTTTTTAGTAGCCATAGAAGTTAGCATGAATACAATTTTTAATTTAATAACCACTGCATTCATGTAGAGGATAGATTCAGAATAAGTTATTTAGTCAAAGTCTGATTAAAAATGAATTACTTGTTTGTATTGATATTGAACTAAGTATGTCGTACAGCTCCAATTCAGCTCAGTTTTAGTCATATTGTCGCCGGAAGTCCATATTGGACTCAATAAATTGGTTGTTGACTAGCCTCACTAATTCTTATACCAAAGGCCAACACAATTTTTTCCTCTTAATTGTCCGAAATAATAATTGTAGAAAAATAGTAGTTAATTTTAGGAATGGCCTTTTAAAATAACAAATGAGGTGTGCTGCGCCAAACGGAATCCAAAATTTTTTGGCCCTCATGAAATATTTATATTAAAATATTTAGAGATTCGGAACCCGCCATTTAGCAAATTTCGCGGCTTCCCGCAAAGATAATAACGTGATAGTCGCTTCTAGATGCGTCTTTAAATAATTTTATCTTCTTAATTACGGGTGCGCATTTATGTGACACAAATCCAAATCTCAATGAAGTGAAAATCTGTCAAAAACTATGTGCGCATATATTGTGACGTGGTTCGCGACGTGTTTTAACGACATTGCAAAGTTCCTTTAAAATGTTAAAAGCAATATAAAATAATTTTAAAGTTTCATTCTAGGACGAACATGTGTAAAAATCAGAATTTTAGCTATATATAACGGTTGAGCGACCGTGCTAGAACCACGACACCCGGAATGCCTCACACCTTCTCCTTGGTTAACAGAAATCCTTACTCATATTTCTACTTCGCGGACTGTTAAACAGAGTCATTCTTTCCTCGATTCGGGATTCTAAATGGTGACTTGGGACACCATAAATATCCCAAGTGGCGACTCTGAAATTCTCTTAAATAATTGAATCCCGTTTTGATTGTCCTTTTATTGGAAAAAACTCCCTTATTTACACCATTCGCCGCGTTGTAGAAGCCAAAAAACGAGGTGTGACAGCTCTAGCTATTTGTTGGGGAATCGAACCCAAAATCTCTGCTTCAGGGTTCAAGAAATCAAGCTTAGAATAATTGTTGTATTTGGCTTTGTTTATTCTCTGATTTTTACATGTTGGCTAAATGTTAAAAATGATGTTTTTATTGTTTTGATATTATCTAAACAATACATATAAACTGCTACGAAACCCTTCTCTTCTCACCTCCGGGGATGTACTTACCGGTTGTGACTCCTTATTCTGTTAGTGTCATACCTTAAAATAAGAAAGAGGCTCGGACAAGTTACTAAGCCGGACGATCTTGCACGTCCCTGGTACATAGACCCTTCCTCGACTCGAGTAATCCGCTTGGGTACACAGTTTAGAACAAATACCGAGGTGCTGAACTCAGTATATCTAAACCTCAAGGTGGACCCCTAGTAGGAACGTTTGTTTGCATCACGTGCATTTGACTTAGGGGACTCAACATAGAGGTTGGGTCTGTCTAGGACAGGTGACCTGAAACGAAAACACCATCTTGATGCATATTACGTGCTACATGTGCATTTATTTGCTTTGGATTTGCATGTTGACGAGCTTGTGAATAAGGAAAGAAAATTGAGAAAATAAGTGGTACTAGGGTTGACTGAGATTAATCATTTTTCTTGTAATACCAATGCTCAAATAGCACCGAAATGCTGCCGGATTTTTGAAAAAAGGAAAAAGGGAAAACAAAAGAAAACAAGGCTTTTCAACAAAAAATTTTGTTTTGAAAAATTGTTTTGCCCAAACAACGCTGGTTTGATTCTCACCAAGTATGGGATATGTAGGCAATCCCCATCGGGTCAAACCTCCCTTTTGCAGAAATAGCCAAAACATAGCAAAATAATTTTAAAATTTTTATTTATTGTCCTAAATAAATTGGGTGACGCTGTTATTGTCAAGAATAGCCATATGTTCCCGAAAGGGACTCCTGAAGGCTGATTTTGCATAAATGGCTACCTTTGGGTCTTTATTGTATTTTTGGCCGGCTAGAGGGCACAACCTTTAAAACGTCCTCCGGAAGTGCTAAATGGCCGTATTCGCTAAGCTGGGCTTTAGGTTTTAGAAAATAAATTTCATAAAAGAAAAAACTTTGATTTTCGAAGTCAAACAAGAATAAAGTCATAAGTCACTAATTCACCTTAATAAATGTGCAGGATGAGCACAATTCAAACCGAACCTTTTTCATTTGTAAGTCGAATTACTTCTTAGATATTGAACTTACCCCAACCTTGGAAGAAATAGCGGGATACATCGAAAATGCTTAGCTTCCTTTGAGACACAAGTATTTGGTTTCTCCAAGAGTTGTAGCGTTGCAAAAATTCTTAGATACCTTGAAAATAAGCAGAACGGTACATGACTCGAACCTGGCGGTAGGGTTTTGCAGCTTTTCATTCATGTACACCAGATATGGTCATATAGGGGGTTCAAAAATCCACAAAACAAAGTCTGCAGCAAGGGAAACCGTGTCAAATAGGAAGAACACAGATGCTTCGCCTTTATGGTGGCTTTTCAAGGGCTTCTGGTGTTTCCAAGGAAACATAGGAACATCAACATAAAGATAGCAACGGTTGTCAGCACTCTATGCACCTAGTCCAAGAGCACACTTGTACCTATGATAGTAGTCAAGATTGTTGGCGCTCTCACAGCTTGCAAGACCGGGAAATACTTCTTTGAGGGGTGCAATCTATTATTACAAATGTGGATGACTGAGCATCTATGCCACCGTCCCAAATTCATGAGTTATGGGTCCACAGAGAAAACTTGCACAGAGGAGTTTTACACGAGAATTGAAGAGCTTAGCTTACCCGAAGGTGTAGCAAGATGGACATCCTACTTTGAGTCCTTTACTGCCAGTCAAATAGAATGGACACTGGGATGGTTGTTTGTGGATGAGATCATATACATGCCGGCAACAGAAAGACATTTCCTTCTAAAGGGTCTTAGGAGTATCCATCCTTATGCCCCGCATTACGTCTTGAGACAACTCGGAAGATGCCATATAGTGCCAAAAGATGAAGATCTTAGTGTCCGGCAGTCGTGATTTGAACTTATTGTTAGTTCCTCGAAGCAACGGTCTGCACGATTTGGAATGAATTCCAATACTTAAAAGAAAACACTTGCGTACAGGATCGGGCTAGAGGCTAAGTGTCACCAGGATACCTTGCTTGGAATAGGAGAAAAATTGAGTTTGAGAGACCACGCAAAAGGCCTCATCTCCAGAAACACATTGAAACGTCAGAAGAACAATGGGACTGGCTAACCAAGGAAAACGAGTATAGGGCCAGCATAGGAAAATTAGAAAAACAAGTCAAAGAGCTTCAATTTGAAAATGGTTTGCAAGCGGGTGCAGATGAGGGGGAAAAGAAAAGATTAACCAAAGAAAGCGAAGAGTTGCGAGTCCAAATTAAGAAAATGAAAACAGCCGTGGAAAATCCCCCAGGAGCGCAAATGATGAAAAGCTCATAGACAAGTTAATGCGAAAAGTAATCGAGTATGGGTTTGACTTGAATAAAGCAGAAGGTGAGCTATCCAGGGTTTGGAAACAATTGGCTAAAAATACAGAGGAACAACCCTGCATCATCGATCAATTAAAGGAAGGGCATGACAATGACGTTTCTATTTTAAAACGGAAGTTCATTACAGCTGAGAATAAAGTGGCCAAGCAAGCCAGGGACTTCAAAGCTGAAAGAGACCATTGTTATGCAGCAATAGCACAGTTGGAGATGGATTTGCGGCAATATGCTGAGCAGACTCTAGAGACAAGGGCCTAGCAAATTGGGCGATTGTTGCAAGAAAAGGGTGCCATAAGGTAAGGCAAGAAGCAACATTTTGAAAGGGGCTCTTGGTGGAAATTTGTTCAGGAACACTGCACAGCAAGCAAATCTAGGGTTTGGTTAAATGAATTAGGTTAGAAATGGTCACAACAACAAAAACATTGCAACAGAAGGTCGGTCATTGGGACAGACTGGGTCTATTAGGCCGAAGTGCATATCACGATCATGAAAAATTAGCTGCTCTTCCTCAGATAAGTTTCTTTCTCTTCCTGTCACAGTCAGTGAATTTGAAATTCTTTACCCTAAATACCGTTTGGAGTCATTGCATTTCATTTTTCTTTTGAGTCTCTAAACTCTTTTGTTTTAGAAAATGGGAGGAATTTCAAAGCCTATTATCAGCTCCCAAGGGGAAAAAGAGCAGGACACATAACGAAGTTTGAAACAACAAGGGGAAGGATTCACAAGAGCTTCAATTGATAGAAGAGTCAAGAGTCGGCAATGTGATGGAGCACCACACGGAGATGGGCATGCAAAGTAAAACCACAAAGGTTTTGGGGTCAGCCGAGCATAATACACCGATCGGGTAATCTTAGAAGGGACTCAAGGTTAGCACAACACAAAGATTGGAAAGGCCACAATGGTTAGCCAAGCATAGTAAACTGACTCAGCAATCTTAGGAAGGATGTAAGAGTTCTAGCAAGAGGGTCGAAAGTGCAACACAAAGATGAGGAGTAGAGTGAAGATACAGGGTCAAAGGGTCAGCCAAGCATAATATATTTACTTGGAAATCTCGAGAAAGGTGCAAGGATTCTGGAAAAAGGGCTAGAAATGTAACACCATAATGGGGAGAAAAGTAAAGCGTAATGGTTCAAGGGGTCAACTGATCAGCTCAAGCAACTTATCATCAACATAGAAAATTGAACACAACACAACACGACAGTAGGGAGGCCGCTTTTAGAAAGGATGCCGCAAGCCAACCACCATTTTTCAAACTAACAAGTTTTCTTTGATTAACATATGGGCCGAAAATTTTTAGAATAGCCTAAGGGTAGCCATCCGCAGGGAAGGCAGGCACATGGCAGGTATGATCAAAATCTCAGGGCCCACCTGGAAGTGGGACCCAGTTAATACTCAAAAGGAACATACTCTGTCATAAATATCCTCCCCAGAAAGAGCACAATAGGACAAAACTTTAATGAGCAACCCCCAGCAGAAACAACCCAGAGTTAAAAGGGGAATGCAATTAGAAATTCTCAAGAACCCCTTGGAAATAGAACCCAGCTTAAACCTCAGACAGACGTGGGTAACATGGGCAGGCACAAACACCTTTCCTGGTAATAGTTACCGAAATCTTCCCTAACAATGATCACCAGTAGAAACAACCAGAAGTTAGAGTTGGCATTTAAGTAGGAATTATCAGGACCCTCTTGGAAAATGGGACTCATTTTAAAGTTAGGAGTAATCATGGATAACAAAGAGCACAAACTGACTTGCATAGGATTCAGTTAGAGGTTGTCAGGACTCTCCTGAAAAATGGGACTTAGCCTAGAACAGAAACAGTCAGGTGGCATGGTCTAACCCAAATACTTTCCCAACAAGAGTCATCATGATCCATCGGGATTATGGGATTTAATAGTAGGAGTTGTCAGGACCCTCTGGATAATGGGACGTAGCTTTAAATACTAACCCCAGGAAGTCATATTTTGTCATCAAATTAAGAGTTGTTAAGACCCACCTGGATAATGGGAAGTAGTTTTAATCACCAGCCACCAGCAAACCCCTAGCAGATACAACTCATAATAAGACACAGTGGAAAATAACACCTGTTGAGAAATATAACATAGTCTTGAGTTGTTGTTGGTTAAGAATTGTCAAGACCCTCATGAATAATGGTAAGGGGATTTGATTAAAAATGAAGAATTCGCCAAGCACCAAACTAGGGCAGGAAGAACTTTTTGTGTTTTGTTTGTTTTGTTGTGATCAGGCGCCCACCTGTAGAACAAGGGAATATTTTCAGGTTTTCAATTTTGGTAATCAGGCGACCACCTGAAAGAACAAGGGAACATTTTTCAAAATTTCAAGCTTTGATAATCAGGCGTCCACCTGTAGTATAAGGGTATATTTTCAAGTTTGGTAATCAGGCGACACCTGTAGTACAAGGGAATATTTTTCAAATTTCAAGTTTTGGTAACCAGGTGCCCACCTGTCAGGACAAGGGAATAATTTTTCAAATTTCAAGTTTTTGTAATCAGACGCCCACCTATCAGAACAAGGAAATATTTTTCAAATTTCAAGTTTTGGTAATCAGGCGCCCACCTGTAGAACAAGAGAATATTTTTCAAATTTCAAGTTTTGGTAATCAGGCGCCCACCTGTCAGAAATAGGGAATATTTTTCATATTTTCAAGTTTGGTAATCATGCGCCCACCTGTAGAACAAGGGAGGATTTTTTAAAGATACAAGTTCTGGCGATCAGGCGCCCACCTGAAGAACAAGGGAATATTTTTAAAAATGTAAGTTTTGGTAATCAGGCGCCCACCTGTACAACAAGAGAATATTTTTCAAAATTTCAAGTTTTGATAATCATGCGCCCCCTGTAGAACAAGGGAATATTTTTCAAAATGGAAGTGTTGGGTTATTAGCCGCCCACCTGTCAGAAAAAGGGAATATTTTTCAAGATGCATGTTTTGTTAACCAGGCACCCACCTGCAAAACAAGGGAATATTTTTGAAGATTCAAGTTTGTGTAATCAGGTGCCCACTTGTAGAACGAGGGAATTTTTTTCAAGGGAATACATGTCAAGTCCAATAATTTGGCACCAAACATAGAAGAAGAGAAGACTAGAAGTCAACAAAGCGACAATGAGTTTACAGGAAGGAACGCAAATCAACAAGGAAACAAGGAGTTCACAGGAAGAAATACAAAGCAACAAAGAAATAAGGACCAAGAGCAAGATTTAAGACATAGATAGGCTCTTTTGTAATCCGTAGTTCATAGCTTAGTCTAGTCTTTTATTTTCACAAGGTGTAATAAGTAGGTCAACAAGAAAGTAACAGCAGTATCAGCAGTGAAATCAATGCTCAAGGTAATCTCAACTTCCAAACACTCCAGAACTACACTAACCTGATTCCTTTATAGCCAAGGATATGTAGGCACCATTTGAAGTAGGGTTCAGTCAGATGGTTTTCAAAATGCTTCTCACGGAACGCAAATCAGGAAAAAAATCCCTCAGTTTCTCTTTTATCTTTGCCCAGAAACCCTTTATGTCCCCGAGCAAAGAAGGGCAGCTGTGTGCACGTGATTTTTGTCTCGCTTCACATGTTCCTATAAAACATTTTAAATTAGGATTTTTCTTTTAGTATTTCAATTTGAAGGAATTAATTGTGTGATTTTGTGTTCATTTGCATCTTTCTTTTATTATTTAAATTTTTAGGAGTTATTTGTGTGATTGTGTTTGTTTGAATTTTTTAGGTATTAATTGCATAATTTTGCGTTTATTTGCATGTTGCATGTGTAAATTAATACAATTCATAAAAAAGTATAAAAATGGCATGTTTGCATTTAGGATTTAATTTTTACTATTTTAAGGTTGTTAATTAGTTAATATTGAAAATAAAAAAAATAAGGAGAATAACAAAAAATTGGTTAATTTTCTTTGAAATTTAGAGTTACGTTATTGTAGGAGTTTATTTAGTTTATTTCATGTTAAATATGTTTTTGGTTATTTTATTTTTTGTTAGTAAACATCTTAAAATATAATAGAAAAAATATAAAAAAGAGAATAATTGTATATAATTGTATATAATAATATGGTTCTTTGTAAAGACCAAGCTTTGGGGGCAAATTCTTGAAAGAAATCTGGCCCAAAAAACCCAAACCCACTAAAATAGACCCAAACTCAACACCCATGCCCGGTCCAAAAGCCACAGGTACAAAAAGGCGTCGTTAAACGCCAAGAGCATCTGAGTCACTGATCAGACTTGATCAAACAGTCAAGATGCAACGGATGTCACACTATATAATTGTCCGACAACACCCCCCAACTATTAAGACCCCATACCATGTCCAAAGAAACCTAATCCCTCCGGTGTAACACCGCACTGCCTCCACCGTATCTCGAACGCCCGCCGCCAGCCAAAAATCGCCGCCACTGGCAGGTAACCCCAAGCCCACCCAAATTTACACCACCTAACCTCCGTATTCTCCTATTTCCAACCCCCCCCCCTAAAATCACCTCTCAAAACCCGGCCAATCGCGTCGAATATCCCTCCAAAAGAGCGACAGCTCCGTCGTCCACGGCGGCGCCGGCTCCAATGGCTTCCAAATTGATACCCCACACTCCCCTTGGCCTCCCCTACCCAAAAGCGAGTGCTTCTTGATTCGAATAAACCCCAAGCTCTTCGAATTTCAAATGTGAGTTTGACCTAATTTTTAGTCGATATATTTTTCAACACTGCTTTTGTCTCAAAATGGTGTTTCATGTTTGTTTTGGCTAAAAAACAAATAAATAACTCCATTTGGAGATTCAAATTAAATTTTGCAAGAATAATTGAACACTCAATCAGTAAGTGCTCCTTTGTTCTGTTATTTTTTGTATTTTATTTTTATTTTTCTACTACTTTGTTGGTGATTTGCCTAGTGTTAGTCATTTGCTTTAATTGGAAATATTGATTAAATCCATTCAGATTTGGTTTTGTTTTGGGGTTACCCTTTATTTCAATTATAAAGTTTACTTTAGTTAGTCTAATTAAAATCAATCTATGTTCTCGTTTGTACATGTTTCATTTGATAATTCTGTCGCATTAGTTTTAGTTTTTTTTTAGATTAGTTAAAGTTCTTGATTTTGTGAATTGCCAGTTTTTAATTGATGATTTGATAATAGATATTAATTAGAGTTAGATTTCATTATAAGACTGAAAGTTAATATAGCTTTACATATTTTCTTTTTAATACTCTAAATTCAGTTGGGTGGTTTGAATTCATTATACCTAGTATATAGTGTTAGTTAATGAGTCATTACTCTCAGAATTATAATTCAGTTTTCTGATTAATAGTCCAGGTTTGGTCATGGTTATAGCTGATAGTTAGCTAGTAGTTAATTTTAGGACTTAGCTTAGTAAAATAGTAATTCCAGCACATTAAAGGGGTAATATAGGGTTTTAGTTGGTTCTTGTAATTTTAGGACTAAAATAGGGGTAGTATAGGTATCCTATAAATAAGAAACAATGCTAGAATCTTCTAGACCCTTATAGAAGGGGACTTTAGTCTAAAAATTAGTAGTTTAGTGCAGTAAGTTGGGAAACAAGTCAGAAAAAAAAGGACCAAGTAGGTAAAAGCTTAAAATTGAAAGAAGGACTAGCAGTTAAAATAAAATAAAAGTGTTGCCCTATCCTTTGGCTAAAAAAGGCACCCCAATTAATTCAAAAAAAGGGGTTAGACAGTCTGAAAAATCTCTGAAAATTTCCACCAATAGTCAAAACATAAATCCGCAAATTCCTGCAATTGTAACCTAATGCAAAGAAAAAAACAATGGAAAATGTCAGTCTAGTTTGAATGTTTGAAAGCCATTCCTTCAAAACTTTGGCATTTAGAACTCTAAAACCAATAGAAATTCAAAAACATACTATTCTATCGAAGGTAGAGCTAGGTTCGGAGTTTGATTTGGTCATATTTCTTTGGTTTTGCACCAATTAACTTGGGTTTGGGTATTCCTGGAGCTCCTAGGTTTATTTTCAAGTGATTTAAGGTCATTATTAAAGTTGTGTGTGGTTTCCTCTGGTTAAACTTGGTTACCAAGCTGAGTATTGTAGTTGTATTGCTTATGATTTGATGTTGATCGTTGGAAATTACTACTGACTCCTTACTCCCCTTTGTATTTTGATTCCAGGTATTACTTAAGCCAAAGCTATGTGTGATGACTGGAAATATAAACTCACCAAATGGCTAATGACATTACTATTTATTGCTTGAAGATGTTATTGAGTCATTCATTTTAAAATACCCTTTTAATGTAATCGAAGCTACATTTCTTTATTCGTACTAATGCACCTGTGGATGTGTTTGTAAAGTGGACTAAACTGTTAATTGTTTGGTTGAGCCTATAGTTAGTCTTAGTGTTACATAGTTTGATTATTATGTATCTAGTAGATTTTGTTCAACTAGAGACAATCAGGGGCTTTGATATTCATTTCCATGTACTTGTGGTTCACAAGCAAATTTTTCAGTAGCCATGGAAGTTAGCAGAAATACCAATTTTTAATTTAATAACCATTGCATTCATGTAGAGGATAGATTCAGAATAGGTTACTGAGTCAAAGTTGGATTAAAAAATAATTACTTGTTTGTATTGATATTGAACTTAGTATGACTTACAGCTCCAATTCAGCTCGTTTTTAGTCATATGGTCGTCGGAAGTCCATATTGGACTCAATAAATTGGTTGTTGACTCGCCTCATACAAAATTGGACAGCCTCATATCCAGGCTTTGGCTTACCAATTCATATACCAAAGGCCCAACACAATTTTTTCCTCTTAATTGTCTGAAATATTAAGTGTAGAAAAGTAGTAGTTCATTTTAGGAATGGCCTTTTAAAATAACAAATGAGGTGTGCCCCGCCAATCGGAATCCAAATTTTGTGAGCCCCATGAAATATTTATATTAAAATATTTAGAGATTCAGTATACGTCGTTTAGCAAATTTCACGGCTTCCCACAAAGATAATAACGCGATATCAGACGTGTCTTTAAATAATTTTATCTTCTTAATTATGGGTGCGCATTTATGTGACCCTAATCCAAATCTTAATGATGTTGAAATATGTTAAACGTGCGCATTTATGTGACGTAGTTCATGACGTGTGTTAATGACATTGAACAGTTCCTTTATAATGTTAAAACCGATATAAAATAATTATTAGTTTCATTATAGGACGAACATGTGTAAAAATCAGAATTTTAGCCATGTATAATAGTTATGCGACCGTTCTAGAACTACGAAACCCGGGAATGCCTAACACCTTCTCCCGGGTTAACATAATTCCTTACTCGAATTTCTGGTTCGCGGACTGTTAAACAAAGTCATTCTTTCCTCGATTCACAATTCTAAACAGTGACTTGGGACACCATAAATCTCCCAAGTGGTGACTCTGAAATTCTCTTAAAATATTGAATGTCATTTTCGATTGTACTTTAATTGGAAAAACTCCTTTATCTACGCCCTTCGCCATGTTGTAGTAGCCAAAAATGAGGTGTGATAGAAGGTAGTTGTTGCATCAGTCATGGTGGCCGGTTAAATGTTGAGAAATGGGTTTGTTCCAGGAAAGGGCTTGGGGTCATCACTTCAAGTTATCGTACAATCGGTGTCACTCCACAGAAATAGGGACACCTTTGGATTAGGGTTCAAGCCTACAATTGGGTCCTTCCCAAGCCCCTGCTGCGTCTCTTTAAATCGTTTGTGAGGCCTTGCACCAGGAAGTGCCCGGCAATAATAAGTCCCAGTCTTGTTGTTGGTCGGGATAAAGAATTTATTGTAAGATTCGAAAATTTGTTTGAAGATGTGAATGTGGTAGAAGCAGGAGAGGGTTCTAGCAAGGCATATGTGGAATTTAATGGGCGCTGTGCAAAGATCAACAATTGGGAAGCTACTCATCTCCCGACCATGAAGAAGTTATGTAATTTGCTTTGATTTTCTTTCAATTTATCTGGATTATTCCAGAGTTGTAATTCAGATTCTATGTTCCGTCCATTTGGATGTATAAACCTTGTTACCTTTCAATTTCAAAGAAATGCAATTTCCCTTTTTCATCATTCCTGATAGTTTTTATTTTTCTTTGCTTTTTTTCCTTCTTGTGTAGTTCTTTATTTACTGGTTTCAATGACATGACAAGCATAAGAATCTTCGGCCCAGTCTCGAAAGCCAATCTAACTCCGAAATAATAATTCAAGACATAGAATGTGAGGATCAATCATAGTTGCTATGGATGAGGCTTTTGAAAAAATTAGTAAAGAATTAAGTCACTTTGAGGGAAAACCAATGCCAAACCTAAGCGATACAGAAGAAATCAACCTAGGGGACCTAGTTAATATCAAAGAGACTAAACTAAGGTTCCATCTTGAGCCATATCTTAGTGAGGAGATAATCGAAGCATTACTTGAATACAAAAATATTGTTGCATGGTCATATGACAATACGCCGGGTCTACGCACAGACTTTGTGGTTCACAAATAGTCCACTAACCAGGCATGCCCTCTCGTCAAACAAAACGTAAGGAAGTTTCAAACTGACATGATCGTAAAGATCAAAGAGGAGGTCACAAAGCAGTTTGAGGCAAAGGTCATTTGAGTCACACGGTATCCCACCTGGTTAGCCAACGTCCTGCCTGTGCCAAAGAAGGATGGTAAAACCAGGGTGTGTGTCATTTATCATGACCTTAACAAGGCGAGTCGAAAGGAAAACTTTCCACTGCAAAACATCTACATACTGATTAACAATTGTGCAAAACATGAGATTGGTTCTTTCGTGGATTGTTATATGGGCTATCACCAGATCTTGATGGATAAGAAATATGCGGAAAAGATGGCATTCATCACGTTGTGGGGAACATACTACTACTGGGTCATGCCTTTTGGTCTGAAAAATTCTGGGGCAACTTACATGAGGGCAATGACAACCATATTCCACAGCACGATACATAGGGAGATTGGGGTCTATGTGGATGATGTAATCATAAAGTACAAGAAGCAGTCTGACCATGTCAGAGACTTGAGAATGTTCTTCCAAAGGCTTCGCATGTACAATATCAAACTCAATCATGTGAAATGCGCATTCGGTGTGCCTTCAGAGAAGTTGCTAGGTTTCTTAGTCAACCGTCGAGGCATTAAGCTGGATCCGCCAAACATTAAAGCCATACAAGAATTGCCGCCTCCGAGGAACAAAACTGAGGTGATGAGTCTGTTGGGGAGATTGAATTATCAGATTTATTTCTCATCTCATGACAACTTGTGAGCCTATCTTTAAGTTGTTGAAAAAGGATGTCGCGGTCAAGTGGATGGAGGAATGTCAGGAGGTATTTGATAAGATAAAGGGGTACTTTTGAAGCCACCTATATTGGTCCCACCAGAACCAGGGTTGCTTTTGATTCTGTATTTGACTGTCTTGGACTACTAATTGGGGTGTGTGTTTGGTCAACACGATATCATTGAAAGGAAGGAGCATGCCACATACTACCTTAGCAAGAAGTTCACCTCTTACGAGGTTAGGTATACTCATCTTGAGAGGACATGTTGCGCTCTAACTTGGCTAGCAAAAAAGTTGATACATTACATTTTATCTAATACTACTTACCTTATCTCTCTCTTGGACCTGTTGAAATACATCTTTCAGGAGCCTATGCCCACGGGAGTTTTGCAACGTGGCAGAACCTTCTCACAGAGTTCTACATCATCTATGTGACTCGGACTATGATGAAAGCACAATCATTGGCTGACCATTTGGTCGAGAACCCGGTGGATTAAGAATAACAACCTCTGAATACATACTTCTCGGATGAGGAGCGGATGCATATTGATGAAGTGGAACAGGCCGAAAAGCCAGGATGGAAACTATTCTTCGATGGGGCCGCTAACATAAAAGGCATTGGGATAGGATCAGTACTTATTTCTGAAACTAGGCATCACTACCCCGATACAACTCAGCTATGTTTCTGTTGCACTAACAATATGGCAGAATATGAGGCATGCATTTTGGGTTTCAGGTTAGCTGTACACATGAGCGTCCAAAAAGTTGTGCTCTTGGGGGACTCGGACGTTCTACTACACCAGATTTAAGGGGAATGGGAAATACGAGATTTGAAGCTCTTACCATACCGGCAATGTCTGCATGATTTTTGTCAATGTTTCCGATCAGTAGAGTTCAGGCATAATCTGAGAATCCAGAACAAGGTTGCTGATGCCTTGACTACCTTGGCATCGATGTTACATCATCCGGATAAGGCTTATGTTGACCCGCTGCATATCCAAATTCATGATCAACATGCTTACTGTAATGTGGTCGAAGGAAAGCTTGATGGTGATCCTTGGTTTCATGATATCAAAGAATATATCAGGATAGGGGTGCATCCAATACAAGCCATAAGTGATCAATAAAGAATGATTCGTCTCTTATTAAGCGGATTTTTCTTCAGTGGAGGGGTATTTTACAAAGGAACACCAGATATTGGGTTTGAGATGCATAGATGCTAGATAGGTCACAACCATAATGATCGAGGTACATTCTGGGATTTGTGGACTGCATATGTGCGGATAAGTTTTGACAAAGAAGATTATCTGAGCAGGTTAATATTGGCTCACAATGGAGCGATATTTTATTAGTTTCGTATGCAAATGTCATCAATGTCAGCTGCATAAAGGTCTGATTCATTCCCTACCATCTGAACTACATACAATGTCCCCACTATGGCCCTTCACTGCTTAGGGCATGAATGTGATTGGGCCCATCGAGCTAGAAGCATCCAATGGGCACAGGTTCATTCTGGTCGCTATTGATTATTTCACTAAGTGGGTTGAATCTAAAACTATCAAGTCTGTGACCAAGAATGCCGTGGTCGATTTTGTGCATTCAAATATCATTTACCGGTCCTGGATCCCGAATGTAATCATCACGAACAATGGTGAAAATCTAAATTGTCATTTGATGAAAGTGGTATGTTAGAAATTTAAGATTAAACATTGCAACTCCACCCCATACCGCCCAAGATGAATGGAGCTGTCGAGGAAGCAAACAAGAACATAAAGAAGATACTTCAAAATATGGTGGAAGGTTCCAGGCAATGGCATGAAAAGCTACCCTTCGTATTGTTAGGTCATCGCACTAATGTTCACACTTCAGTAGGGCAACTCTATATCTGTTGGTGTACAGTACAAAAGTTGTGATACCGGCATAGATTGAAAACCTATTTCTTCGGATTGTTGTTATGGCCTAAGATGATGATGACGAGTGGGTCAAAACCCTCCTGGAGCAATTGAATTTGATTGTTGAGAAAATATTAGCAGCAGTGTGTCATGGCCAGTTGTATCAAAAGAGAATGGCCAGAGCATATAACAACAAGGTGCGCCCACGAAGGTTTGAGCAAGGTCAGCTGATATTGAAACATATCCTCCCTCATCAAGCGGAGGCAAATGGAAAGTTCGCCCCAAATTGGTAGGGGCCGTTCATCATGTCGAGAGTGTTGTCTAATGAGGCTTTGTATTTAACAGATGTAGAAGGCAAATGTTTTTCGTACTTGGCATGTCTTGGAGATTGGAATGACGAAGGCATTTTTTTCTGCTATCTAAACACTTTATCCTTTGTTGCCCCTTTTGAGCTTTATTTATTTTCTTTCATACCCCTCTTTCAAAATCAGTGGAAAAAATAAGAAGCACAAGCGTGAAAGATAATTAAAGGAAAGAGAAAAGGAAATAATGAGAAGAAAAAGAATTAAAAAAAGGAAGAAAGAAAAAAGGAGTAAAAAAAAGAAACAAAAGAAGAAGAAGAAAAACAGAGAAAAAGAACAAACTAGCAAAACAACAAAAGAAAAAGAAGAAAAAAAAGAAAAGAAGAAAAGAAAGAAATATCACAACAACAAAGCAATTCCTAACATGAACTACGTTCGATCTGATTCTTTTTAAGAATATGTAGGAAGCCTCAAGGTTCGGTCCCATCAAAATAAAATCCAAAAGTCCCCCAAGCAAAGAAACTTAGGCTAAAGTTGTGGATGTGGTAAGAAACTTATTAGGGAAGTTGTAAGTTAGAGCCCATGTGAGTTATTTTAAGCCTTTGATACCCTTTCTTTCTAACCATGTCCAAAAACCTATGTTACGGTCCAAAAAAAGACCTTATGATCAGTCGTCGAAAGATGCCAAGTCAAGCGAATAGAGATGGTTCCTGGCAGGGACACCACTCTGGTCCGAGCAAGGCAAATAAAATGAGAGAGTCTTATGAGCAAAAACTCTCATGGGCACCGTAAGGCGATGAGATTTGAGAGAAAATCAAAATGAGAGAGTCTTATCGCTGAAAAATCTCACGGGCACCGTAAGGAAACATGAGTTGAGAGAAAATAAAAATGAGAGAGTCTTATTGGTAACAACCCTCATGGGTACCTTAAGGCAAGAGTGAGCTGAGAGATGAACAAATGAAAGAGGTCTATTGGTGAAAACTTGTTTAGAGCATCGCTTTTGATCTTACTTAGTGATGATTCCTGTTTGGGTCAACAAAGCATGGTGACAAAGATTCGTTGGTTGGGTAGACTGGGCCGGCTAGGCTGAAGTGCATGTCATGATCATTGGTACCAACTGTTCAACATAGACAGGTCTTATTTGTTTCTCCCTTTTAGCAATCATCTAATTTTGGATTCGTCTTATCTTAAAATAACTCAAAGTCATTGCATTTTATTTTCTTTCGGGTTTCCATTTCTCTAAATGTTTGAAAGTCAATTTTGTTTGAGCAAGTAAGAAAGAATTTCAAAGCTTACTACTAGCTTCCAAATTGCTAAGCACAGTGTGGCCAGAATATACCGAAGTCAACATGATGTAAAGGGGGAAATAAAGAATCATCGAAAGTTTCATTAGTGGAATAATTCGGCAATTTTAGCAGAGATGCAAAGATTACTGTAAAAGGTCTAGGAATGTAATAAAACGGTTTGGGTACAAAACCTCGGTTCATCCAAGGCCATAAGGTTCAAAGGTCAGCCAGAAAATCAGGCGGTTCATAGTGAGTTTGGGAAAGCTGAACACAACAAAGCATGACATTAGGGAGGCTATTTTCAGCAAGAATGTCGCAAGCTAACCACCACATTTTAAATTGACAATACTTTTCTTTGATTTAAACAGGGGCAGAAAATTCTGCATGTCTCGGAGAAATACTCCGTAGTGGAAAAGCAAGCCCCAAGCAGGTATGATAGTAAATAGCAGGACCCTCTTGAAAAATAGGAGCTAGTTAAAGTTGAAAATAATCGTGAATAGCAAAAAGCTTATCAGGACCCTCATGGAAAATGGGACTTAGTTTAAAATTCAAAATAATCACGGGTAGCATAATCTAGTATAAATGTTCCCAAAATAATATAAGTCGGTTTCGAATTTCGTTCTCGAGATAGGATTCACGTAGGAGTTGTCAGGACCATCCTACAGAATGGGACCTAGCCTCTAAAAAATGAGTAGCAAAATATAACATAAGTGTACCGCGAGGGAAATACAAATTGGACTCAAAGTTCGCATGTTTCAAGATAGGTTTCACTCGGAAGTATTAAGGACCCTCCTGAATAATTAGACTTAGCTCTAAGATCTCCACTAGAAAACAAGATTTAGCGAAAGTGCCGTCTTAGGGAAGTACAATTCATCCATAAAGAATAAACGTATGGAATTTCCAACATATTCTCTACCCAAGATGTGGAGTCACATACTCACGAACATCTAAGATACTAATTACAAAGTTTGAAAGAAACATAAATCGGTTTATCTCGAATACAAGGAGATGACAGTCCAAAGTAAGAATAGAAGAGACGCCGAGCCTACGGACGACGGCAAGGCCACCTTAGGTCTCACTAGGCTGAAAGTCTGCTTCCACGCTACTGTTGCTGCTACCGCTACTCGAAACCTGGATATGTTCAAAAATAGCACAGAGTGTAGTATTAGCACAACCGACCTCATGTGATGGTAAGTGCCTAGACTAACCTCGGTGAAGTAGTGGTGAGGCTAGAGTGAACTACCATATAAATCTGTTCAATTATAAATATACAGCACAATCTAAATACCAGACAAGTAAGCAATACGGGATGGGAAGCATGCTATAGGGTGATAACAGTTTCAAGTAAAAATTGACTATTATGAAGGAAAACATAACTCATACAACAATAAGGAACAAAGAACAACAAGTGCATGGCATCTCCATTCGTGCTTTTACTCTCATCCTTACAAAATCGATCGTATTAGTATATCATGTGCACAATATCACCCTTCTTTCTTATACTCTCTCTCCTCACAATATATAATCAATAAATATCACTACTGAATGGTCCATCGTACGGCACGACATCACCCTTCGTGGTTTACACTGTTTCTTCGCAACATGTAATCTATGAATATCAGTACAGAACGGTGCATCGTATGACACGGCATCACCATTCGTGTTTTACGTTCTTTACTCACAATGTCAAACAATGAACGCCATCACCCTTAGTTCTTTAAAACTCTTCAACCCCAATCAACAATACCAAACAAGGACAAAGGAATAAATAATAAAGGAAGTCCCTGCAAAGGAACACAAACAGGCAATTTAAAAGCCAGGCAAAGGTACAACATCAATAATCTCAGTGTCCTGGCAAGGGAAAATATTCAATAATCAACAATGCTCCCGGCAAGGGGAAATATCATTAACTCTTTCTCTTACTTCCACTTTCATCTCATAGTTCACATTCTTACTTGAGGCAATGCTCTAATGATTTACTTATCTCATATTCCTTCACAATTTGACTCTAGCCAACGCTCCATGAAGTTTAAAGGTCACAACCCCTTTCACAAGCTCTTTACAACATATAGAAGTCATCAACCCCTTTCGCATTTGTGAACCCTTGACCTTCGCATTTGCGAGTAATGGATTTGCATTTGCGAACATTGACAGGCATGGGCTGGTTTCACATTTGCGAACTAGCCTTCGCATATGTGAATGCTGGCTTCGCAAATGTGAAGCTTGCAAATCAGTCATACCAAATTTTCCAAAAAATGAAGAAATGTAATTCGACACCTATCCAATGTTACAAGGCCAAAGGAAGACTTTGTCCAGTCTTGTAAATTGCTAGACACTGTTCCATTGAATCTGCCTATCAGTGTGGAAAAAGAAAAGATGGTATCAAATGTGAAACATACAGATCCATTTACTATGCCACAAATAGACAATGGAAAAAGAAACAACCATAAGCTGATCGAGCAGTAGCAGATAATGCAGATTAATGTCAATTAAAACACTGCTATAGTTGGTCAAGCAACTGGAACTAATTTGGAGGCATCGGATAATGTCACATCTGGTACACTTCATTCTGTTTTGTCAATCCAACAAAGGGAAAAATCGACAGTTACAAATGTACTAGATGCTTCAACAAAAGCTGGACAACAACATTGTTTAGAACTGAATAAAGCAACAAATTTGGCCTTTTCTGAAGATACCAAAAAATCTGTTATTGCAACTGATAATAACAGATCCAACATGTCAATAGACAATGAATCACATTATGCAGTTTCAATTTCAACAGAACTGATCATAGACCTCTGTTGCCATGTCCTGATGTTCGAGCTAAATTTGGGGACGAAAATCATGTTTCTGAGATTTAAATAACAGCAACCAGTACAAACGATGAGTTTATACAAAACACAGTTCAACGTGATATAGATAAACAAAGCACCAAAAATAAAATTCACATCGCAGGAAACAATCCAGTTTTACCTTCAATCTCAAACTCATTTGCCGCACTTTCCAATGTCAATGATGATGAAGGAAAACTCTTGAGAGAAAATCTGCAGCTTGGCGACAGTCGAAATAATTCACAGAATACAAAGGCAAAGATTACAGCTTATGTTACTGATACAAATAGGAAACTACAGTCCAAACTTCATAGTTCTCCAACCATATTCACTCCTACATGCAAAAAGAGGAAGGACCTAGTCATTAAATCGAAACTGTGGAAAGACCAACGAGATTACGATGATGAGGAGAGCTGGTGTGAAGGTTTTGCTGGTTATTCATCGGAAGAAGATGATCAAGAATCTGATCAGGATAATAGTGAAGAGGACAGCAATGAATCAGTCAAGAAAAAATTTCAAAGGAAAATTGTAACTAACAACTGTCGTGCAATTTTGAAACAAACACCAACTCAAAACAGTTGCTTAAGCCATAATTCTCCAGGTTTTGTTCCAAGAAATAATGCAAAAGCTGTTATTACAACTGTAGCGATATCAAAGTTCAACAAGAATGAAACAGCTCATAATCGTCAACTAAGCTTAGCCGAATCATCAGTGGGTGATGGAATCGCAAATGCGCTGCCATCAACTAGTCAGAATCAAAAGCAGCAAAGGAATGCAAAGTCACAGGCGGGGCAGCTTGTCACAGCTGCTTCAGTAATCTCGTCCGAGGAAAGACAACTCTTGGAAGCGATGGAACCGCCAAATCCAATTCTCTCAGGAAGACACATATATGAAGAAGGGGAAGAAGAGGATATTTTAAACCAATGCCTAGCAGACGCTTCAATAAAAGGAGATTTGTCACCAATGCATACTGCAAGAAATAAGAAATCTCATCAATGGGAAAGAAGTTGGGACGGCAGGGCGTGTGAAGACGTAAACATAAGGAGGCTCCCAATGAGAAATGCAAAACAAAAACAAGTCGCTCAAACAATTCTTCCAAAATCCAATCGTCTGAAGAATAAAGCATGAAGTTTGAAGACTTTTTGAAGAGTTGCGTGGAAGAAGACAACTTTCAACAAATCGAAATTTTCACAACAAAAGAGAAAAAAGGGCACCGTTATAGATGCTTCATTTGTTTATGCTACCATCACATTAGTATCATTCTATGTAATATCATCACAGAGCATGTTATAAACTCTGTGATGATCAGTCAATTCTTAGTTCTTGCGAGTTCTTTCTTTTTACGTGCTTGCTAGTCAAGGAGGCTTTTATTTGCCTCAATAGGATAGCTAAGGTAAGGTCTATGCCGGCTGTGTTATATGGGTAACATTGTCGGTGTAACTCGCCTTATTTTATTTCTCCTATTTGTTGTAATCTTCTTTTTTATTTAATTTATGAAAATTAACCCTAGGAATGTGCCTAGTGTACCCAAAAAAAAATTCACCGAGCCCTTGGGGCTCCAAACCAAACATACACACAACTTCAAAAACATCCTACGAACTTATCCGTGCAATGAAATCTCCAAAATAACATCATATACATCGAATTAAGCCTAAAAATTCATAATTTATTCCAAGTTTTCATAAAACATCAAATTCCCATTTTACGTCCAAAACACGTCAAACGACGTCTGTTTTTAACCAAACATTACAGAAAGTGCTTAAACCACCTATAAGACATGTACCATGCACCAGAACCAAAATACTGGCCCGATACCATAATCTTTTAATCATATTTCACTTCCAAGTTCCTTAATCATTTCTAGAAAAAATTCACACAAAATTTCATTACTCGGGATCGAGTCCTCGGAATTGGATTTAAGGAATACGCCCAAGTCCCATATTTTCCCGCGGACCCTCCAGGATTGTCAAATCATAGATCCGGATCCATTTTCCCAAAATGTTGAAAGAAGTCAAATTTATTCAATTTAATATCAAAATTTAGCAAATTTCTCACAGAATTCGATTTAAGCTTTTCGGCTACGAGCTTGGACTACGCACACAAATCAAGGCAACCTAAATAGGGTTTTTAAGGCCTCAAAAGTACATAAGGGTAAAAAAACAAGTGATGACCCTTGTGGGTCGTCACATCCTCCACCTTAAAAAACCGTTCATCCTCAAACAGTCTAAACAAAGAAGTGCCCGAGTTTGGAAATGGATGAGGATAACGGCTTCACATATCAGACTCGGACTCCCGAGTTAGTCCTATTATTTTCCACTATTTTAAAACTCTTCCACTTTTATTCAATTTTAATACTTAAATGATATTTCTAAATTATGTTTTGGGCCAAGAATTACTATATTCCAAAAGCTCGAGGGGCTTGTGATGATTTTCATATCGAGTATGGCCAAGGTCTAGATGTGAGGATACACTAAGTGATATGAGGCCGAGGTCATGAGATACACATATACGCCACACGGTGGCTTGAGTGATGTGATGCCGAGAGTCGAGATTTGATGCCATGAGAGGTTTGATAATGAGCTTGGGTCATAAGAAGCTCCTCGAGGAGTCTATACACCCACAGTGAGTACGGGTACCATTATGATCAGATAATGAGCCCGAGGGGTTGATATTATTCAAATAATGAGACTGAGGGGCTGATATTGTTGTGAGAGTGAGCCTAACGGGCTGGTACCATTCCGAGACATTTGATGAGGGGTGAACCTTTATGTGTTCATCTTGTATATTTACTTGTCATTTTACCTATTATATTTTGGTATTTATGCCCGAGGGGCGTATCTTTTGTGCTTATCAACACTAAATTTTTGCATTCCATTGGGTAACCATTGGAAAAGTCCTTTTCAGAAGAAGTTTAAACTGTGCTAAGATGTTACTAAAGATTTCACAGCTTCATTATTTTTTCTTTCTCAAAATGTTTTACACTACTTCTATAGAGCATGATGATTTGCTTTACGTTATTTCTTACTTTGCAATGTTATATACCTTTATTACTCACTGAGTTGGGCACTCACTTTACTCCCTGCTCGTTCTGTGCAAATACATATATTTTTACATCCAATAGCGGGTTTTGGCTAATCGAAGGCAGAGTTATCAGAGTTTAGTTAGATGGCTATCAGCATTCGCAACACCGCTTTTTCTCCCTGTTCGTTCATCAGTATTGTTTTGTATATTTCAGACCTTGTAGTTGTGTTTATATTCTAATAGATGCTTGTGACTTGTGACACCTTGAGTTTTGCTGTGTAGGGTTGTATTTCCGCTAGTTATTAACATTATATCATATTTAATTGCTTATGTACTATTTAACTATTTTAAGAACGTGAATTAGGTGTAGTTTGTTGGCCTTCTCTTCAAGAGAGGCGCCATCACGACCGATTCAGGGTATGTGACCACATCTGTGCGTGGGTATGATGATGTTTCTGGTTCTAGACATCAAATTGTGCATGGTTGTCGCGTCCGAGCATATTGACTTGAGGTATTTCATGTAGAGCGGTATTTGTTAGGATTGCACATTTCAACGAAGCTATGTGGATATATGACGTTGCTTGTTAGATTCATGTGTTCTATTTATATGATGGGAGATGGGTTTTCAGCCTTGTGTGGTGATGGTAGTGGTGAGCATGAGGGACAACTCTTTCAGTGGGTTATTTTCATAACTTGAGTATGTTCGGACCGTTTCTTATTCGTGCGCGTATGTGCTAGTAGGGGCTTAGGCCTCTATTGATATGTTATGTCACTATAGGGGTATGTTGGAATAGAGGAGATCGTTGGGATCATTAATGAATATGAACGAATTTAATTTCAGCATGATTCGAAGGATAATATCGAGATTCGGCTTGGATGTTTGCTGTTGTATTTCCCAAAGGAGAAGTGGCTTCATGAATGGTTGATATGGGAAATAGTTATAGTTTATTGCATCTTTCGTTTATCATCGGTAGTTTATGGGATTGCTAGGATGAAACATTAGTTGATAAGAGGTTTCCTACCGGTATTCGATAGATATGGGCAGCTGTTGTGAATAGAAGTTATCGCTGCAAGCATTTGAGTTATGTGGTTTATGATGTCATTGCACTTGAGGCTGTAGGCATGGGTTATATAGATGGTTTGGGCCTATTCAAGGCATAGGGGTGAGGTTTTGATCGTACTGATGGCTTCAGAAGTAAAATTGTGATTCTATGGGTTATGGGCTAGATTGGATTCTCTAATTTCAATTACAGTGTGTTATCAGACCTATATGAGATATGGTGATATGGGATCAACCCCGGGTATATGCATGGTAAGGTTATTCAGTTATTAGTTGGTTTTCAGAACAACTCTTGGAATGTTCAAGGACGAACGTATATTTAAATGGGGAAGGATATAACGACTCGACCAGTCGTTTTGAGCTTTTGCACTTTGATCACCAGTTCTCGGGCATGACTTTCCCCGTGTGATGTATTATGACCGATGTATATCATTGGTTTTGGTTTTCACTGAAATTGAAATGAATCTGAAAGAACATTTCTCAGTTGTAGTTTGAAATTGGAAAGATTTGACCAACATTTGACTTATTTGTATATGGCTTGGCTCAAAATTTATGATTTGGTTAGCTCTATTTGGTGATCTAAGACTTAAGAATGTGATCGGAATTGACTTTGGAGGTCCGATGTTGAATTAGGCTTAAATTGGTGAAGTTGGCATTTTTGCAATTTTTGGTTGATAGCTGAGATTTTGATCCAGAGGTCGGAATAAAATTTCAAGAGTTTTTGTAGCTTTGTTATGTCATTTGGGATATGTGTGCAAAATTTCAGGTCATTTGGAAGTGGTTTTGTTGGGTTTTTGTCGAAAACACATTTCGGAAGTTTTTAGAGAACTTAGGCTTGAATTTGATGAGTTTAGGGTAATTTGATGTTTTTTAGGTGTATTGATGATTGGAAAAGTTTGAATGAATTTCTAAGGTTTGTTGGTGCTTTTGGTTGAGGTCTCTGGGGCCTCGGGTGAGTTTCAGGTGGTCAATCAGACCATTGTTGAAGTTTAAGAGTTGCGGATTTGGTGTTCAACAGTTGCAGAGAAGTTAATCCTTCGCGATCACATGGGGTATATCGCGATCATGTTGATGGAATTTAGGATGGATATAGTTAAGCCTTCACGTTCGCGTTATTGGTCTCTCATTCGCGGAAGCCTAAGATCGTGTGCTTCACGTTCGCGTGAGGTATTCCGCGATCGCGTATAAAGTATGGGGTCCAAGTGGAATTTTCTATTTGCATTCGTATTAGTAGGCTGGCCTTGTCTTCACGAGAGGCGCCATCAGGACCGGGTTGGGGTATGTGACCACATCTGTGTTCCAGCTATGTTTGTGCTGAGTTAGTTATCTTTTTCTTTCATCCGAGTTTCCTTTTATTGTTTTGACTGTTTGTAGTTTGATTTATCCCTACTGTTGATATTACATTGTTACCTTTATCTTGATATTTTTATCATATTCATTTTAATATGTCTGACCAGTAGGTTTTCTGACTTTTCCCCATTACTACCCCATCGAGGATACTCTTGATACTTACTGGGCACAGTCGTGGTATGCTCATACTACACTTCTGTATATTTTTGTGGATAGATCCAGGTATTTGATCAGTAGTAGCTGTGTGGGTCATTTCGATGGAGACTCAAGGTAAATCATTTGCCGCATTTGCAAGCCTCGGGTTCACCTTTGTTTGTATTTACATTCCATTTATTCCTTCTCCTTCTGGAACAATATTGTATCTATTTTGTATAACTACTCGTAGAAAGGCATATGACTTGTACCACCGATTTTGGGAAATTATGACTTATTCAGAGTTATTTAATTTGAAGTTGATGAATGCCAATATTATTTAAGTTAATTTAGGCTTACCTAGTTAATAGACTAGGTCCCATCACGACTTCATCGGGGAGATTTTGGTTCATGACAGTATAACTTCGTATGAAAGTCTATGAAGAAAATTACGTTGCCTAAGTATTGTAAAGGATTCATTATGAAATCTTAAATTCTATTCGTTACTATGTATTCATAATCATCTTAATTATGTGATTATTTAGAGGTCTTTTATATAGGTGGGTGTGGGCCTCACACTTTTGATGACTTCGCAACATAATCCTCAACATGTGCCACAAATCCTCATAACAAAAGAGTCACAAATTTAGGTCTTTGATCCTTGATACTTGCTGCCATGTTTTGGAAGGCATACCAAGCTTATCATAGATCATTAACTGATCAACCAAAATGCTTAATTATCCAAGATGCAATATTAGCTAATCCCCCACAAAAGTTATTAATTAACCAATAACCTTCATAATTAAGAATTATCTCAAATTACTTTAAATATTCACTTTTAACATACCTTATACACCTTATTTTCATAGTCGTGTGGTACCTTGAAGGCACTAGTGGTATTGTAGTTTGGACCATATTTTATCTCTAAATGACAAACTTTAACGAAACTCATTTTTATCAAAATGTGCATACCCTCTCATCTTCATGAACTTGTTTCAAATATCATAATACTAATAACCTTGAAAATAATCTCATTACCGAGCTTACGTCGATTAACTTACGGTGAAACTTTAACGTACAAAAATGTGGGATGTAACATCTCATTTATGAGCTTATATCAATTTACTTATGCGTACTTTCATGTGTGAAAATATAGGGTGTAACATCATTCCCCCCTTTGGAACATCCGCCCTCGAATGTTGACTAATGCACTGATTGTTTCCATAACTTATGTCTTTTGAATACATTGGTACTCTCCTTGCCATCAAAGCAACGGTTCTTTGAATAATTCCAAAGGCCAAAATATTCCCCCCTTTAGGCCTATTTCTCTCACCACGACTTGTGGTCGGAATCCTTCCAATCTCGTAAAAGATGCAACCTTAGCATGTACGACTCTGACCTTGTAAGTGCGCCTATGTGACTCTTCTCTTTTTTTTCTTCAGCTTTTTGCCAATCTCTAGACTTCACTTTGTAAACATATACAGAGCTCTATAAGACGTCCATTTTGGCATCTATGGGTATGCAGAAATTCTTTGCTCTGTACTTTATCGAGCATACGAATATTGCTATATCGTATTTCATAGACCCAGTTATCTATCTGCATGACTTTACTGCATCTAGGTAGTCATATTATACAATAATTCTTACTTCGATATATCGTTACTAAAGTCTGCTACTCAATTCTAGGTTACTCTCTCACTTTTTATCATACAGATATAAATATAAGTCCTTTAATGCATTTTTATTATTGTCCATCTAAAGCATAGAATCCTTATCTCCTCTCATATATTGGAACATTCCATCTATTGTCAGTTCACCTTAATGTTGATCCATAATCTACCACTTAATAACTTGACCTCTTATGAAACACTACAGCTAGGGTTTACGTCTCATCGGAGAATATTTGAAGTGATTAGACTGATCCACCTGGAGGGTGATATCATGCTTCATTATCGTATTTCAAGAATCCCAATGTAATTCATCCTATGGGGGTTATTCAAATCTTTTACAACTCATGAAATTCCCCCCCCCCCCCACCCCCCACCCCCGCCCCTTTATTTTTCTTTATATCAGAACTCAATCAAAGGCCCAAATGTCATCTTTTAACTATCACAATTATACTCCCATTCTACTACCAAGGCAACATTTCATCTTCTCTAAATGCTATTAGTCTTAGATGCCTTTGAGTTCATTCAGGCTATACTAAGCTTTGTATAACTTAGAGACACCATCAACTCTTCTATTTTTCATTGGCTTAATCTTCAGTATTTATCCATTATTTTCACCTTCTCACTCCCCTTTTTATTCCTTACTCTTGTATTTCTAAAACCTTGTTGCTTTATCATACTTTAGCTTGCAACCTACATATTTCTATTTACACTACTCGCATCCTTCTTTTGACTTGCTTGCACCATAGATTTCCTTATGTTATTATTGAATATCAAGCGATCCATCACATTGTCTCTAACTCTTTATTAATCGCTTGTCTAGATCTCTCGGTACCTAGCAACCATAGGCTAGAATATATGCCAATGACAATGCCGCTATCATTTCTTAATACTGAATCCCAGCGCTTTTAGCCTTTTGTCCCAAATATGGAAAAGTCACAACTTTGTGCATTTGAGTATCTCGTACGTTGTTCACCTTTAACTTACTTATTTTAAATCTCACATCATAGTACCTATGTCTTTCATAACCTCTCTTCCACATGGTATAATTCACATCTATGAGTTGAACTTCTATTATAACAATTGCACCCGTTTACATGATTCGATGAGAGCTTCATACTAACTTCTTATGAGGCTGGTACTCTTTTAACTGTTTTTCTCATTGAGCCATTGTAAAATATGGTTACTGTACTGTCTCACTTGTACCTCTATTATTAAGAGTGATTCTACGATGTCTTTGCCATGATTCTTATAATTTTCTAGGTCCAATAACCAGACTCTCGACTTACTTCATTGATGTAACTCTTTAGTTTATTCTTCCTTCTAATCAACTTTTATGGAGGCGTAAGCTATCTTCCAATCTGTGACTCATGGTATTAGTTATTGCCTTAGCCTCTCAAAGTCTCTATGAATATCCATGATACAATATTATAAAATTTTATTCCTTTTTCTATGACCCGGACTCAATTTTTTCTTTTAACTTATACTGGAGTCTTCTATGGATGTATGATTGGCAACATATATGCTGCAAGTATAATAGTCCAAAATCTTATGCGTGCTCATAACGTAACTAACTCTGGATCATTGATCGAGCAATTATGTTCGTTCCTTCTCTGTTTTCTTTAAGCACAAGCTATTACTTTTCCCAGTCTTCCTGCCGCCTCATTGAGTGCATACTTAGTTTAGATTAGTACCCACACATATTAGAATTCCATACAACTCATATGATCCTGAATGTCACTTCTGATTTTACTCCTTGTTCATTAGCTACGGTAGGTGCCACTTTCGTATAGAGTACATGCTAGATTTTTATTATAAAACTATTCCCTCTTTGGATCACTGAGCTTAGGTTGAAGCCTTGTTCCTTACTTCCTCAGCTAGTCTTTCACTGTAGTACTTAGGGAGGACCTTTTGACTCTTGTAAAGCTACGAGCTTATTATAACGTATACCCGATGGAGTTTTTTTATATCCTTCCTCACCTATAATTAGTAGTTACTTACCTCCACGCCTTTGTGTTTGTAGGGTTGCATCTGAGATGATATTTTTATTATCTTCCCTACGGAATTTTGTTTGATCTCTGTGATAGTCAAATGGTACGTTTAACTAACCCAAGTCCAATCTGAATATTTCTCAAGTACTACAATGACATTACTTCGAGGCTGAATTCACTATATTAGGTTTTTTACTGCATTTATTTCACACGATCTGTTCATTCGTCTAGGCTTTTCCAGAATCAAAGACTAACTACTCGTTGGCCCATTCTAATATCAATATTCCGCATAATCTTTTTTGGGTTACTTCCTTTGTATTAACCTACATCTTGTGCTAGCTCTTTGTTTATCAGTAGCATCTCAGGCCGGAACCTTTACTTCCTCTCCTTGGCGTCGTGCTTTCTTAATGTTCTGGTATCGTAACATATACGTACGAGCGGAATAAGTGTAATCTCATTCCTTTTTCATTTTTTTCCATATTATTCCTTTTCCATTCCATGATTACTAGAACCACATAATTCTTACTTCATGTCGCATCACTCCATATTCCCCCCTTTAAGGAAGAACTATGATTTAGATCTACGATGATCTACGTAAATATATTTTACCTTTCCATCTTTAATGTCTTTTCAGATCATCGATGAGCTTTACTCACTGTGCAAATCGTTCTATACCAAGGATAACTAATTTCTTTACTTGTGAGGGTGATAATTAGTATAACTGGCACATACAATCCCTTAAGCTTAACTTTGCTCACATTTCTTGCTTTAAGGAAGCGTCTTCCTGAATGATCATTCTCTGAATTTCTCATGAATCTTCTTATGATATCCATTCTATTATCGCTGGGACGAAATCTAAAATTCGTACTATACAGAATATTACCAATCACTTAGTCCCTAATTCATTATTAGTTTATCTTGTTCACCGGCCCATACTGGTTTCTCTTACTCTGGAGTCTTACTTATCCTTCTGGTAGTCACGTTTGAGTCACAAGCTTATTTCCCGAAATGAGGATATGACTTTATGGACTATATTGTTTTGTTGTCTCAAGGGCTGGAACCTCTTGCCCTTTCCTCCACTTAACTATAAACTCTATAATACTATCATTTTTTATCTACTGTTATCATCCATGTTGACATCTTACTCATAATGCTTCATTAAGTCTCTTATTATTTCCTTACTAACTTTTATGTCTATCACTTTATTCTGAAAATTCAACAAGAAGTTCTTTATCTTTTAGCTCCCTTTGATATATCCATTGGCTCTTCGGGTTTCCCAATATTCTCTCTTTGCTAGGAACGGTATCCACACTAAGATAATATTTATCTCTTCCAGGATTTCAGTTCCTATCTTTGTAGTACTCATATCTATGAACTTTTGTAATATCCTTTAGAAATGTCAACTAGTAGAAACAATCCATTCACCAATTTGGGTTACTCTAACCCCAACCGGATCTTGATATCTCCCCTTTTCTTAAACCATATATGTTAGCTTCCACAGGGTATAACTGAGATCGGTGTGACCAATTGTACATATCTCCGTTATTGTTGAACGTAATTCAAAAGGCTTATATTCCTCTTCCTGAATTGTAAATACTGAAAATCTTCATTAACTGGGCGCCTTGTACCTCTCTTCATCTTGCTTCTCCTGTTGAAACTTGTATCTACCTTCTGTTTCTCTCATTGATTTTTACAATGTGCGTGGATAGATATCCATTCCTTAGGCCTCCCTTTCAGAAGCTCAAACGTATTGGTACACACATGATATGCTGGAGACCTTACATTTACTCATAATAAGCATGATACAATATCTAGTTCATATGACTCAACTCTTCCACAGCCGCATTCAACCCGTTACTAATCGACTTTCTATATGTAGGCATCATTGCATTATGAATAAGATCATTGAGTTCTTACAACTGAGCTCTACCATATGATCTAGAGTAAGAAGAAAGAGCAACAACCTTAAATTATATATAGCTTCATGCTTATAAGTGTGGTTCACAACACACCCATATATAAGACTCTACTAGACACGACTTGTAGACTCCCTAGAATGTGATTGCTTTGGTTGAAATTTAGGTCATGTAGGAATGCAGAAATGGAATAAAGAAAAGCTTGACACTAATCCACTAAAGACTGAACCCATCAAGAAAACAAGTCGCTAAGGCTTCCACAGATCGAGGCTTATAGAAAAAGGAAATAAGATTCTATCTAATCAGAACCTCACTAAGTCTCTAATTAGGGGCTCCATCATGTTGGCCAATACGAAGAGTGGTTGTTCTGTTAATAGAGTATATCACATGTGATGCACTCTACCATTTCGAATACACCTATAAGCTCTCATTTATCTTATATTCTTCCTTTATATTCTTTAGTAGATGGAAAGACACTTTGATGGGCTACTTGCCAAGCATAACAACTTCACTGTCTCTTGAAGTAGCCTAGTCACACAACGTAGTTGGAGATAGAGAGGAGGATGGCACCGTGAATGCTTAGATAGAATAGACCAAGCTAAGCAAAGAGGAACATATCCCAAACGTAACATAATGTATTATATCTTACCTACTTCTATAAAGGAATAAGGAGAGAGACAATGCAGAAAAGCACTTTTTGAAGAGATACCAGAAACCTCCATAACTTAGAAAGGCCCAGACTGCCATGAGGAAAGAATGGAACTTCACAAATAAGAAAAGGGCAATGAGAGCAAAGAAATAAAGCTAACCTAAAGGTAATTATTTCTCTAAAGGGCGACACAAGGATGAAGGTCATTTTCCTTATTGGCACTGAAAAACTTCAACATGCTTAGTATATTTTGATGGCATTAAATCAGAAGATAGCCTATCTAAGAGAAGATAAAATAGCAAGTGCTTGAGAAGAAAATAATTTGTGAGAGAATGCGCTCTAACTGATATCATTCGTGAAATTCCATTACTACTGTCCTTGGAAGAAAGAAAGGTTCAAAGATCTCACGAACAAGGTTAGCGTATCTGATATTATGATGATGATATCCCGTGTAGGAACACTATCTCATCAATATATATCTGGGCTAGCTTACCCGTATAGTAAGTCATACTGATCGGCAGAATCTAAGATAACTTGGTCAGCCAATCAATAATCACCCAAATAGCATCATGTTGCCTCGCATAATTCGTCAATCTAGAGACAAAGTCCATGGCTATCTCGTCCTTTTTCCACCGTGGTACCACTTTTGTCACAACACAATCCGATGGGGCCATGATGGGTTTCTGGGTCTTACTCAACTGAGTACCAGCATATCATATCTTCTCACATCATGCTAACATATGTAAATGAGACGGAAATGCTGCCGTAGGATAACTTGAATAAAACATGAAGTGTCAACTTATACATATGACATACGGGCCTGTAACACCAAAATGATCACTCATACACTGAACTATACACGTCAAAATCATACTGAAAAATAAGAAACTTCAGACCAAATATAGCACACCAACATCTTCCACTAAGCTGATAACCTACTCAGAGGACTCTCAACCTATCTATCGGGACCTGGTCATGAAACGCAGTGTCCCCGGGAAAAAAGGACGTCAAGTACAAATAATGTACCTAGTATGTAAGGAATGACAATAAATAAATAATATACATAAGAGAAACATGGAGTAAAAGGCTCGACATGTAAGCCTGGATAACTCTGCAAATCATGAAATACTTATAGTGTCAAACATATGGGTACGAATATTAGGTCGTGCATAGATGCATGTGTTCATAAAATCATCAAGCTTTTGAGGGCATCCCATCATATCATCTCGGCCATTGTTTGCAAATAATCAACATATACCAGCTGATCAAGTGGTGGTGTATATATAATACCGTAACCTTTTCCCATATCCCATATATATATATATATATATATATATATATATATATATATATATATATATATATATATATATATATATACGTGTATATGATGCCATCTGGTCATGGGTCAATGTAAATGAATGCAATGCATGCAAAGTACGTCAATACAATCAATGTCATAAGACCATTATTGTCAAGATCCCGGTTCACCCTTCCTTAACCACCATAACAACACTTAGTCTCTATGACTAGGCAAGCCTAACAATGCAGAAAAGAAACAATTTATGGAAAGAAGTAATTTAAAACCGAAATAACAAAGTGAAACAGTATTTAGGATGCCGCTCGACATACATAATGCAAACTCTCAAAACCAACAACATTTCCCAAAACCCGAAATCTCATGATCACATGCCTTTGAATGTTTATAAGCATCTAACTCTAGAGTATCCAGCAAAGAAATTAAAATACAGAAGGGCTAATACAATAAGGAGAGTAGAAAAGGACTTTTTGCCCTACGGATGTGGCAGATATACCTTGGAGTCGCTACAAGTGCCTCGCCTCAAGCATTATAAGTGTGAGTGAAAGTACCTTGATCTGCAAATGAAAAACATGCACAGAAATGAGTACACCGCAGCGGTACTCAGTAAGTGACAAGCCTAACCTCGGTTGAGTATTGTCGAGGAAGGTCAGGGATCTCCCAAGATACCATCTTGTAGTCCCAAATGTAAATGCTCAGGGATCTCTCAGTATCCCAAGGATCTCTCGGTATCCTCACTATAAGCTGGGGATCTCTTGGTATCCTGAGGGTCTCTTGGTATCCTCAATATATGTATAGGAATCTCTTGGTATCCCGAGGATCTCTTGGTATCCTCAATATATTCAATAAGGATCACTTGGTATCTTGAGAATCTCTTGGTATCCTCAATATATGTAATGTGGATCTCTTGGTATCCTAAATATATTTAATATAGATCTCTTGGTATCTCAAGGATCTCTTTGTATTCTAAATATATGTATCGGCGATATCTTGGTATCCCGTAGTACAGTCCCAATAAATATATGTGCAGGGGAATCTCCCAAAATACTAATCTGTAATCCCAAATTAAACATACAAGGGGATCTCCTGCGATACCGTCTGGTAGTCCCAAAGTAAACACATAAAAACAACAAAAAGAATACACAATTAAATTCAAATTCTATATAATGGTAAAGCAGGTATTTCTAGCCTAGTGTGTTGCATATATTCCTAAAAGGCAATTTGAGCAAGTAAATCAGTTATGTCAATTATACATGCTTCCCTAAACCAACAACAGGCTTAAATTGCAAGTAGTATGAACAAGAAAAGAAACACAATTAAAATTACTTAAATAAAATTAGATTTTAAACAATTAGCACAAATACACACTCGTCACCTTACATACAAGGCATTTTAAATATCAATCACACCAAATCCTAATGGGAAGTCTCCCGCATAAGGTTAGGCAAGCCACTTACCTCGAACCAGCTTAAAATCAACCTGAAACCACGCTTTTGCCATGAGTACTCGACTCCAAATAGCCCAAATCTATTCAATTCAGTTACATAATGTAAATAACACTTCAAGCAATTGATTCTACAAATCAATTCTAAGCTAATACTCAAAATTAGGTAAAATAACAAAAATGTCCCTGGGGCCCACGTCTCGGAACTGGGTAAGACTAATATATTCAGAATCTTCATACTCTCACGAGTTTATGCATACCTAAATTATCCAAATCCAAGGTCAAATTCTCTATCAAAATTAGAATTCTAAGTCTAAGAACTTTCTTCCAGCTTTTCCCAATTGTTCATATCATTTCCAAAATTAAATGACAAAACTAACAATAGATTAATGGAATACGAATACAAAGCGTTAAGAAATTGTAACCCACTGATTTCCTCTTCAAATGCCTCCTAAAATCGCCCTCTCCCCATCTCAAAATCAATTTCTAACTTTTTGAAACCAAATCCTCGAATTTGGATTTTTTTTTTCTGGCAAAGTCGTATCTGCGGCTCATTGGAGCACACCTATGGTCCCACACCTACGGGAAAAGGCATCGCAGTTGCGAAGTTCACTTTATAGGTTGGGTCGCTTCTGTGGTCGCTTGGCCACTTTTGCGGCGCCGCATTTGCGGTCACCCAACCGCACCAGCTTTCTATTCTCGCTTCTGCGATCACCAGGCCGCTTTTATTGTGCCACACCTCCGTTCCTGCACACGCAGGTGCAATTATGACAGGTTCTACAATCCAAATTCTTCCTAAGTCATAATCAACTTCCATTAAGCACACAAAACTCATTCGAGGTCCATTGGACCTCAACCAAACATGCCAATCAATCCTAAAATATCATTCGAACTTGTTCTAGCCTTCGGGATGCTTAAAAAAACATCAAAACACCAATTTAACATCGGATTTAAGCCTAATAACTTCAAAAACTCACAAATTACGCTTTTGATCAAAACATCTATCAAACCTCGTCTAAATGACCTGAAATTCTGCACAAACGTCACATTCAACACTACAGAGCTTCTCCAACTTCCAGAATTTCGTTCTGAGCCTCGGATCAAAACCTCACTATTGAATTGAAAACTTCAAAACATTCAACTTTCAGCGTTGTAAGGCTAAATTAGCTACGGATCTCCAAAGCACAATCTGAACATGCTCTTAAACCTGAAATCACCTAACAAAGCTAACAGGCGCATCTGAATTCCATTCCAAAGCCTTCTTCGTACTGTTCCAACTATGATCAAATTTCCAGAACTTAAGCTCTCATTTAGGACTAAATATCCAAAACTCTCTAAAACTCCAAGTAAACCCTTTCCGGCAGCTCACAATAGTAGAAACTAACATGGGGAATGCAGCTTATAGGGAATCGGGGCATTAATTCTAAAAACGATCGGTCGGGTTATTACAATTATGTATTTGATTTATATCATGAAGTAGACTTTATAAACTTACATATTTTCTGACACCAATGAATAAATAACAAAATAATAGAACACATGGGGAATCAAGAACATAACCATCTGTTGCATTTCTATTATAGAGTCAATTATTGAAGATGTGCACCTACTCTTTCCGCTCGTATCGAATGGATCATGCCAAAAATAAAGAAGGGATAGTCTTAACATACTTGATTCAATCCTCTTGAAAATCTCTCTAACACACATCAATTGAGATAACACGTATTGATGGATCGAAGTAGGGAAAAATTTGAATAACATTCTTAAGAAAAATTGCACTGTACTCCCTTAGAATCACAAAATCTCATTGCTATTATGCAATATAACTGTCTTTGAGGAAAATTATGTTGCCTGAGAATTATAATGGATTCATGACGAAATCGTAAATTCAATATGTTATTATACATTGATAATCATCTTAATTATGTGATTTTTGAGAGTTCTTTTATATATGTGGGTTTGGGCCCCACACTTTTGATGACTTGGTCAAAATATACTCAACATGTGCCACCTATCCACTTTGCAAAAGAGTTACAATTTTAGGTCTTCTATCCTTTTCACTTGCTGCTATGTTTGGGAAGGAATACCAAACTTATCCAAGATCATCAATTAAGGCTCCAAAATCATTAATTATCCAAGATCCAATATGAGATAGTCCCCCACCAAAATTATTAATTAATCAATTACTTAATAATTAAGAATTATCTCAAATTACTTAATATACTACGCGCTTTTATCATACTTTATACATCTTACTACCATGGTCATGTAGTACCTTGTATGACACTAGTCCAAAAATATGGGGTATTATAGCTTGGACCGTATTTTATCTCAAAATCACTAACTTTGATGAAACTCATTTCCTTTGATTAGCTTACCCTCTCACGTCATGAACTTATTTTGAAATAGCATAATATTTATTACCTCAAAAATGATCTCATTCCCTAGCTTACGTTAATTAACTTACAATGAAATTTCAATATACAAAAATGCGGGGTTTAACGTCACATTTATGAGCTTATATCAGTTTACTTGTGGCATAATTTCACGAATGAAAATATGGGGTGTAACAACATGTGCCTCATTCAGAATCTTGATTATTACACGAGCATGCTTTTTATAATGTATGAGCAGAGATAGTATAGATATTTGGGAAGAAGTCTTTCTCAACTTTTTAATGATTGAGTAATCCCGAACTTTCTTCTTTTTCAAAAAATCTACCGCCTCTTCTTAGTTACCGGTTTCTTTATTGGCAATTGGCTTTCTCTAATTTACATGGCCTTTCTCAACTCTTCTGGAGAGTAACACCACCCCGATCGAGTCAAACCTCCAGTTTCCCCCACTTCCTCTATGATTTCCTTGCCTTTGTAGGTCATCACAGTTCCGTTGTAGTTTGAAGGAATGGTCTTTGTGCTTGTCATAGGGGGTTGCATGCCATGTTTGATTATGATCGAGCTCTATTATACCCTTCGTATCGCCCAGATTCTTCCTTGTGAGCAAACTTCCAACTTTGAGATTTTTGGAACAAATAAACTTGCCTTATTTGAGCTCTGGGATCCTTTCACAATCAATGGAACATCTCGACTTTGACTTACTTCTAGACCTGTTCCTTCTTGAATTGATCCCACCGTTATTTCTGCTCGACCAACTGGCTTGTATTCTTGATCTCCTCCAATCATTCCCACAAAATAAACATCATTGTGTGCTGACAACGGTTTTTTTCACATTATGAGGGTCTTCGCCATTTTTCACTATAATCAATTTTTCAGAAATGAGTCTCTCTATGGCTCTTTTTAGAGTCCAACTGTCATTAATGTTACTCCCCGAGGAACCTGAATGATACTCACATCTAGCATTTGCTTGAAATCCACGTGAATCGGGATGTATATGGTGGGGAGCGATGGGTCCAATCATGCCTAGTGGCTTCAACCTTTGGAATAGACTAGAGTATAATTCAGCTAACTGGGTGATTTTTTCCACTGGCCTCTGCTCTCGACCATAATCCTGCCTAGGACAAACATTATAGGGTGCCCAAACATTTTGCTATTGAACTCGAGGGATCATTGGAGCTGGCGCCCGTACCTGTTGATTAGAAGGCCGAGCATAGAATTGAGTATTGAACACCATATACTATGTTGGTCCCACAAAGTATTGTGGAATTGGCAGGGCATAATAATGTTGAGGGTAGTTGTATTTCCGCAGTTGAACTTGCACACAAGGGTGTGATACCCCCCTTTGATATTTCCTGGATCCCAACGTCATTATTGACCCTTCAACTCTATTCTTTCTACTTTATGAACTTCTCGACCCGTTTTAGATTGCATGGGTGGAGGTTTTGAGAGCAACTTGACTTACTATTTTGCCATTTTTGAAGCTATTTTTTACCATCTTCTTTATTTTTATTGCTTTTGAAAAAGGTCTATCAATCGCAGACATCGTGTTCTAGAAGTAATTAGGCTCTTGAGCCTCAGAAAAAATAGTGATCAACACGTGGATATCCATAGGTGGCTTGATTCTAGCCGCATCCTCCCTCCACTTGATTGCATGCTCCCTAAAGCTTCTAGTTGGCTTTTTCTTCACATTGAAGAGTGAATTGCAATCTAGAATCCCAAATATACCAGTGAGTGATATCTTTGTCAATGAACCATTTGGTGGCTACCCCACAAGACTTCGCAAAAAAAAGCCATCAGCAGTTATTCGTTTCCACCTGCATCCCTTATCTGGTTGTAGTACCTTTTCAAGTGGGTAATAGGGCTTTAGTGTCCATCATACTTCTCAAATTTTGGGGTCTTGAACCTTGGTGGCAAATGGATGTGAGGGAACGTGCATAGATCACTAAATGATACACTTTTGTGAACACCTTGTCCCTATATGTTCTTTATGTTCTATTCAAGACTTTTCATTTTCCTAATCATCCAATCTGGCTCACCCGTCTTGGAATGCTTTTCATTTTCCACTGGGACTCGTAATAAGGAGTCTCATTTAAGGGAGCCGAGACCCAAAAATATATTTGGAGGGTAGTGTTGGCCATCATAAGCATGAGATGGTGGCTCGTTATTTGGCCTCATCACAGGAGGTGGTGGTAGAATTGTACATACCGGTGTCAGACACGATAAGAGGGTTGTTCTTGACAGGTGCGACTGGAGGTTGCACATTAGAGGTACCAGGGGTGACATGGAAGCTGTAGTTTGGCACATACCCTAGTGGTATAATGTGACCGCTCATTGCATAGGTTGTTGAGTAGCACGGGGTACGGTGGAAATTTTTTCTGAGGGACCCTGAGGCAGAGGTTTGATGTAGACCCAAACTTGATACACGTCAGATAGTTGTTGTTTCAATCGTCTTGATTCCCTCCGACTCTTACTAAATAAGCTGACCCTGGGTGTTTTCACAGAGCAACTCGATTTCATCATTGTTAGCCATTGCTACCTTTCCCTTAGATCTGGTGAAATAATGATGTGTTGCTAGTTTTACCACAAACCAACAAACATGAGCTTACTATATAAGAGTCAAGAAACGTGTTAGCGTTAAGCATTTTATAGATATGAATCGCACGTAAATATACTATGATCCTAAAATTGTCACCATCTCTAACATGATTTTGGAAGAATTTATGTTTCATTCCATCTCATAAGGTTGTTGCTCATTAATGCTCTTATTTCCTTCTTTTTTTCGTTTTTCCTTTCACTTGCCAAATGTTTAGTGGGTAATTGAAAAATATTTGATCGAACCTTTTGGTGGTTGGCTATGTATCATGTTGCCGCATGAATCAGATCATTACGTAGTTCAGGGACATGACCTTTTTTGTTTTACAAAACAAACATCTTTGGTTTATTTTTTGAATTCTTCTAAAATAAAATCTTTTTCACTGGTTTTCTATTTTTTAGTTTTTTTATACATGCCTCAAAAACAAGAATTATATAAATATAAATATTTAAACAATACCATACTTGACTCAAACATGCCTTTTAGCATAAAAGGCAAAATAAAATAACTCAAAAAACCAAAAGACTCTTACAAACTCAAAGACCATAAAGGAACAATAAAAGTGGACTGTCAGCTAAAAGAAGATCCAAAATTTGACGGTAGAATCCACCAACATCATTGTAGTCAAGGATCTTATTCTTGCAGATGACCCCCAATATCACGGTATATTCTCTATAAGTCTACAGATATGTGATGGGCGACGTTTAATGATACTTCTGCAAATCACTTGGGCGTCATTCCTTGCCAACTACGGCAAGCTTGGGAGATATATATGGCTACCTCGAGAATCTTTCCCTTAATGTGCTCTTGACTCAAATGCAACTCTTGATTTTGCTGACAACAAGTTTTGACTAGGTCCAACGCATCATGCTCACGCTCCAAGGCCATATCTCTCTGAAGTTTAACTTCTAGTGACTCCCCTTCTAATCGACTGATCACGTTTTGGTAGTGGTGTCTTTCTATTTCAAAATTGGTGATCTGGCGCTCAACTTGATTAAACCCCCTTTAACGGATCCCTTAGACCTTGGATTAGTAGAGCGTAATTCATGCGCCCATGATCATGGACTACTCTGAACTGGACTTCTTTTGTTTCTTCTTACTTAGCGATTGTGACTTTGTTCTTCTTTTGAATTTTGGCTTTTAGTGCTTGCTTCTCTCGTGCCTACTGAGCTTTCTCTCTCTAAAAATAATAATACATTAGATCCCTACCTACTTTAGTGACGTCGAGATCTTCTTGCAGTGCTATAGAGGCAGAATCATAATCTCTTTTCATCTCTTTTGCAGCCATCCCAACTCTATGTCAAAACGTATCCTCCCACTATGCATTGCGTTCATGAATGTCCCTGGTCTATCTGTGAGAGCATCTTTATTATATAACCACTCAAGATAATAAGGATTCAGCTCACCCCATTCTCGATCTTCTTCCATGGTGCCACGTCCGAGTATCTTAGTGTCATTCCAAATACATTGAACATAAGCTTCACGAATAGGTTCCTTTGATGTTGCTTCCTAGATAATATTTTCCATAGTCTATACGTTGGAACTATTTGTTTGTGACCTAACTGGCATAGAACTCTCATAGGACTGTATGGCATATAACCTCAAAGATCATCAAGATCAGAAATAGATAGCAAGATAACTTGTAGATGTCATATTTTGTGGTGATCCAAGTATAATTCAATAAAATTTGATCATCTGTTACGGAGGGAAGGTACTCTCTCCAATCTTGGACACTTTCTGGAAAACTATTAATTTTCAGCTCACTCTGAAATCTAGCATAATACTGGCGAACATGATTACCCCAAACAGTATGGTGCTACCTGATAAGGATGACTGAATAGATGATACATGAACCACATCTGGAGCAGGAGGTTGCAACCTTCAAAGAAACATTTTCCTTCCCAGCACCTACTTAATGCACAAAAGATATCTGCTAATACAATAGGAAGAATGGAGGAATCATTTCTTTTCATGATGGAAGTAACGATACTAGATAACCAAATGTTGATCTTCTGATCTTCTCTTGGGAAGACCATGCACCCCAATAAAGATACAATATATGCTTTCCATTTATGTTCTTGTTATATGTGTTTGTTCTGTTTATTAACAAGCTTCGTCCTATATTATGAGAATCCCCCCAGGTCTGTTACCGGCATACAAGAATTCTAGGAAGATTTGTCCTTACGCCACATGTGTTATCTCGATGTGGATGATCATATTTGCTCAAGGAAATTAGTAGCAGTGACATCTCTGGGAGCCAATAGTCTCTTTGTTCGACTCTTATGTCCATATTTATATGTTCAACTTTCCTCCAAGGTAGGATTTATTTCAAACCCATTGAGATGAAACACATTGTTTTTTGGGTCCCAGAAATAAACTAAAGCCTCAATGAGTTCTCGTTTTGGCTCTATCTCCATAATGTTTACCAAGTTTTTCAAATAATCCTGGATCTTTCCTTGCCTAAACTCATCCATGTTGTTCCACCATCTCTTTAATAAACTAGGAATTTTGTCGACAATATTAAATGGCGAATGCTCTTCATCTCTCGGCCTCTTGCCAACCTCTCACTAACTGAATCCATATTGTATTTTGATAAATAAAAATATGAGGTCAATTCCTAATCTAATCTCAACGAAATGGCACCAAGAAGACTTTTGGAATAGACAAACTTCTAATGGGAGGAAGGCTAGACTCTTGAAGGATTACTTAGGTATCTTGCCGAGGAAATAAGACATGACAAAAAACAGCCGGACAAGGGAAAAAATAATAAAAGGTGACGAAGGGAACTACATGGTTATCCTTATAAAAATGGGTCTTCAGTACCTCCAAGAATATACTAAGGTTGTCTCGGTAAAAACATCTGGTATCATGGATAAGCGGGAAAAAATTAATAAAAATTTATTTTTGCGAGAACATCCATCTGGTACTTCAAAACAATATAAAGTTTTAAATCTCTTGTCTCCCACTCCCCTTGAATCCGGTGTACCAGAAGGTCCGAGTCTCCCAAGACCTAGAATTCCTGGAAACCCATGTCTGCTGCTAATCTCAAACCTAAAATGCACGCCTCATATTCAGCCATGTTGTTGGTGCAATAGAAGCCGAGTTGAGCTCTGACTGGGAAATGATTCCCTTCTTCAGAAACAAGTATTTCTCCTATTCCGACACCTTTCATGTTAGCAGCCCCATCGAAGAAAAATTTCCATCCCGACTTCTCATCTCATGCCATATCATTGATGTGCATTACTTCCTTGTCTGGGAAATATGTTTTCAAGGGCTCATATTTTTCATCTATGGGATTCTCTGCTAAATGATCTGCCAATGCATGTGCTTTTATAGCAGTCCTGTTCATGTATGCAATGTCAAACTCAGTGAGCAAGATTTGCCACTTTGCGAGCCTCTCCGTGGGCATGGGCATCTGAAAAATGTTTTTCAATGGATCCAGTCGTGAAATAAGATAACAGGTGTATGAAGATAGGTAATGCTTAAACTTTTGGGCTACCCACGTGTCCTTTCAAGATGAGTGTACTTAACCTCATAGGCTGTAAATTTCTTGTTGAGGTAGTAAGGCCTGCTCTTTTCTCCCAGTAACATCGTGCTGACCCAACACGCATGCAAATGAGTTGTCCAGGACTGTCAAATATAAGATCAGAGGCCTTCCTGGTTCCGTCAGGACCAATACTAGTGGGTTTGAAAAATATTCCTTTATCTAATCAAAAGCTTCCTGGCGCTCTCCCCTCCATTTCACCGCAACATCCTTCTTCAACAGCTTAAATATGGGCTCGCAGACGGTTGTGAGCTAGGCGATGAATCGACTGATGTAATTCAATCTTCCCAGTAGACTCATTACTTCTGTTTTGTTTCTGGGAGGCGGCAACTCCTGTATAGCTTTGATTTTTGATGGGTGTAGCTCGATGCCGTGGCGAACTATGAACCCTAACAACATTCCCGAGGGGACCCCGAATGCACATTTTGTCGGATTGAGTTTGAGGTCATACCTGCGGAGCCTGTGGAAGAATTTCCTCAAGTCTTTAGCATGATCAGACTGCTTCCTAGACTTGATTATTACATCATCCGCATAGACCTCAATTTCCTTATGTATCATGTCATGGAAAATGGTTGTCATAGCACTCATGTATGTGGCTCCAACATTTTTTAAACCAAAAGGCATGACTTTATAACAGTACGTCCCCCACGGCGTGATGAATGTCGTTTTCTCTGCATCTTCTTCGTCCATTAAAATCTGATGGTACCCGACGTAACAATCCACGAATGACCTGATCTCATGCTTCGTGCAATTTTCAATTAATATGTGGATGTTCAGTAAGAGAAAGTTATCCTTTGGACTTGCTTTGTTGAGGTCGCGAAAATCAGCACACACCCTGGTTTATCGTCCTTTTTCAGCACAGGCACAACATTAGCTAACCAAGTGGGGTATCATGTGACGCGAATGACTTTTGTCTCAAATTGCTTGGTCACTTCTTCTTTTATTTTCACACTCACATCAATTTTGAATTTCCTCAACTTTTGCTTAACAGGCGGGTAAGCCGGGTCAGTAGGTAACTTGTGGACTACCAAATCGGTGCTGAATCCGGGCATGTCGTCATAGGACCATGCAAAGACATCTTTGTACGCCAGCAATACTATGATTATTTATCCCCTAAATTGTGGCTCCAGATGGACACTTATTTCTATTTCTCTGATATTATCTGAACTTCCTAGATTGATTTCCTATGTATCGTTCAGGTTTGGTTTGGGTTTCTCTTCGAATTGGGTAATCTCTTTATTAATCTCATCCCATGCTCCCTCCTCATCATATCCTGGTCCATCCTCATGTTCTATTTCCTGAATTGTTATTTCTGGCCTAGACCTATTTTGAAGATTGGGTCGAGGAATCCATATGCATGTCAGATCACTGGAACCAGCGTAAAAATAAATGTACAAAATAAAAAAGAAAGAATAGCACAGAGAAATAGAAACTATCAGCATTGCTGAAAGGGAAACTGCATTTTATTAGAATCAAAGATAACATAGTTTGCTTATCCAAACAGACAGAAATAACAATCGAGTTGACAACTTGACGCTAATACAAACTAGACTGAAAGGAAAATCAAAGCTGACTACCACGACTCCCTCCGAGTGGGACGAGGAGTGGCTTCCCAGTTATTGATTTTTGCGCATGCTCCCACAAACTGCATGTCTACCCCGCTCGATCTCTCCCGCCTTGACCATATTCACCTCATTAAACAACCATTCTAAACCCTTATCAAGATCTTCGTCCGCGTTGATCAGGGGGCCGGAAATATTGGGTCTAGGGCCATTACTAGATTTGACAAATGACTTGGACAACCTTGGGATAGGATTAGGGAGAACCCGAGCTTTCTGTCTCAGCTTCGTGGCTCGCTTTATGTCCGTGGTTGTGGGATTGAACCCTAAGCCAAAAGTTTTTAGAGTCTTGGGAAGGTACACTAGTTGCACAATGCCTTGCATAGAAGCTCCCAACCCTTTGCCGGGTATAAAACCATTTCTCAACATTTCTGAAGCTACCATGGCGGATGCGGTTTTTATCTTTGGGGTTGCAACAACCTCACCTTCTGAGATCTTCTGAACTGTCACCACGTCAAACACCTGGTAAACCCATGGAATTTTGCTTTCCTTAGATTCAATGAAATGCACGATCGCGTCACCTGGGGTACACTGATTATCTTCCCCATGCATGACAATCTCTTGCATGTCCCATTCAAATTTAACCATCTGGTTCAGTGTAGATGGCACGGCTTTGGCTACAAGAATCTAGGGCTTGCCCAATAACAGATTATAGGAGATTGATACATCCAACACTTGGAATTCCATAGTAAACTCAATGGGCCCCATAGCTACTTCCATCATTATATCACCTACGGTGTCTTTACCTCCGCCATCGAAGCATCGAACACATATGTTATTCTTGCGGACCCTTTAATTTTCCACCATCAGATGGTTAGTGTGGATAGTGGACAAATGTTATCACTGGACCCATTGTCGACCAAGACTCGGGTGACCACGGCATCTTCACACTTCACCGTCAGATAAAGAGACTGGTTGTGCTCAGTACCCTCTATAGGCAACTCATCGTCAGAAAATGTGACCCGGTTTACCTCGAATATCTTGTTTGCAATCTTTTCCAAATGGTTAACCGTTATCTTATCTAGGAAATGAGATTCATTCAAAATCTTCATCAATGCCCGGCGGTGCTCATCTGAGTGGATTAGTAAGGATAACAAAGAGATCTGGACTGGTGTCTTCCTCAACTGCTCTATGATGGAGTAGTCCTACATTTTCATTTTCTTCAAGAATTCCTCTGCCACTTCTTTTGATACAGCTTTCTTTACTGGTTCATGGTTATATTTTGAAATCTTGCCCTTTCTCAACTCTTTTGCGGCAAAGTACCTTCCTGACCGAGTTAAACCTCGTGCCTCGCATATTTCCTCTCTAACTTCTTTCCCTTTGTACATCACTATTGCTTGTTCGTTTCTCCAATTGGGGGCTAGATTACTGGCTTAACAATAACTGGCTCTATGCAGACACCTTACATAACCACGACGGGTTCTCTATCTGCCCCATGTTCTGTTACTTTTGCCCGTTCTCGCTTTGGCACACCCGCGCATGCTGAGCTCCCCTAAAATACGATAGTTTACTACCTTCCTTTGCCCCGGTTACCAGCTTCACTGCTTGCAACCTTGGTTGGCTCACTGGCTTTCAAAATCATTACTGTTTGTGAAGGTCTTCTGGACTCTCCCTTTCTCTCCTCAATTTCAATCGTTGGTTTCCTGGTGGGTTGACAACGGGTTTTGGTTAATATTGGGCACCCCCGGAGTCTGCACCTCGATCCTGTGGGAGTCAATAAGTTCTTGGATAGCGTTCTTTTAATGCCAAAATTTTTTCGTATCATGCCCCGATGCACCGGAACAGTATTCGCAGCTGACTGAATAAACTAAATTCTTTGGGGGAGTATTTGGCAGCTTCATATCAATTGGTCTCAACATATCCAGTTGACGCAGACTATGGAACAAGCTAGTATAAGATTCTCCCAACGGAGTGAAAGTCTTCTTTTTTTGTACCCTCTCATTTCTCAGGGATAGATTGCCTCAGAAGGCGTGACTCGGGGGTTGTTGGTTAGCTCTTCGAGGCGAGTAATGATTTTGTGAATTTGGGTAAGTGTTTTAAGGGGGTAGCGCACGCCATTATGCGTGGGCAGGAGGTTGGTACATGCCTGTGCGTGATGGACTGAGAAACGAGGTTCTGGTGATGGATAATAATGTTGAGATGGGCCATATGGAGTGTGTGGGTATGTCTAGTGGTGAGGACGGGGCTGGCCGTAATGAGATGGTGTCCGAGGCCCGAACCAAGTTCCCAACTCCAGTGTCGCTACTTCCTCCTTCTTCTTTTTCTCGAAAGCTCCTCCACCTCCACCCTAGATGGCTTGAGTAGTTTCCTTAATTGCATAGTAGCTCATGATTTTATTGGATTTGAGGCCTTCCTCAACCATACTTTCCATTTTGACTACATCGTTGAAAGACTTCCCTACCGCTGATACCAAGTGCCCAAAGTAGGTAGGTCCCAGAGCTTGAAGAAAATAGTCAACCATCTCACTCTCCTTCATGGGAGGATCAACTCTGGCTTCTTGTTCCCTCCACCGGAAACCGTACTCTCTGGAACTCTCGTTGTGTTTCTTCTCCAGCTTTGTCAGAGATAGACAATTCGGGACAATCTCGAGATTATATTGAAAGTGGCACGCAAGTGCTTGCACTAAGTCATCCCAAGTATACCATCAGTTGGGATCATGTCGAGTATACCACTCCAATGCCGATCCAATCAAACTCTGCCTAAAGTACGCCATTAGTAATTCATCTTTCCCCCATGCTCCTCTCATTTTGCTACAAAGCCCTCTCAAATGCGCGACTGGATCGTCGTGCCCATCATATTAGTAAAATTTTGGCATATTGAAACCTAGAGGGAACTACACGTCCGGGAATAAGCAAAGATCCTTGAATTCCACGCTCACCTGGCCACCTAATCCCCGCATATCTCTAAAGGATTGATCCAGACTTTGGAACTTTCTAAGCATCTCTTCCTGTTCGGAATTTCTGATCGGCTTTTCACCTCCCACTGGGATTTCAGGACGGGAAGCATAGGAGTAAGGTTCCTGGGTTTTGTAGGTAGGTTCTGGAGGATAGTATTGTGGGTCATAAGCTTGAAGTAGTGGTTCAGTCGACGACCTATGCAGTGTAGGAGACGGAGGTGCCACGTAGATAAGAGCGATTGGCGGGGGAGGATAAGGAGTGACTTTGGGTAGTGGGGCTGGTGGCTGAGAGGTAGCACTCTGATGCTGTGAGTATATAGGAAAACTTGGAGGCGGATCAATAACAGACTGGTCAGGTGCTTGGGCCAATGGGGGGAGGCTGTCCTCTTGCCCATGCCTGGTACATCTCGGCCATTTGGTGTTTAAGCTTATACATTTCCTCCTTCATAGCATTAACGTCCAATTCCTCTACCTCCTTTGAGGGGTCAATAATGCTGACATCAGCTTCTTGGTTGGCCATGACTTGTTTGCTTTTCGACCGCGTGTTGTAGGAGTGAGTTGCTAGAATTCCGCGAGTACTAGTCACCTGTCTAATTTGGAACTGGAATCACAACACCAAAGACTCGTTAGTTGTTAGGTTCTTGACACATAAGTGGCCACATATTGGGTATGTATGCACATCATTGGCAATTGATCCCTATATGCATTGGTTGCTTGAGTCATCCCGGCTTTTATTTGCGAACCTCCTTTTTTAGCCTTATTCCCTCCCTCTTCCACATTTAATCAATTTCCAATTTTATTCGATTATGGTCGAACCCTATGTTGATTGCCTATGTATCATGTCCCCGCATGAATCAGACCGAGCGTAGTTCTTGCTAATAAAAAGTGAAGCATAACATATTAGGGAAAATTTCTATTCTTATAACAACAGACTTTAATTACAAAGACTCGAAAGGTGACAGATTAAACAAATGCTGATAAAACGAAGTACAGACACAAAAAACAACTAAGTATGCATAAAGAAAATACAGACTCCTGGTTAAACTAATAGACTTTAATAAACTAATAGTGCAATCTTTAGTAGTACATTAAGGCCTCAAGTTATCCTGGGCCTCGTGTGGCATCGTTCGGCCTTGCCAGTGGCTTGCGTGCTAAACTCCCTTGGAAAAAATAAAATGGATTTTGTCATATCGGTGGAAAAAATAAAATGGATTTTGTCATATCCTCGCAATGTTTGCACCTTGTGGTGATGTAGTCTTCGATTGCCCATACTCTTTCCCTAATAACACCCTTTTCTTAAAGTAAACGCCCAATTTGTTCAGCCCTTGCCTCTAAAGTTCGCTTGGCTACCTAACTCAGTTCCTGGAATCGCCTCAAATCCCTTTCCAACCTTGCTATTGCAGCATAACAATGTTCTCTTTCGGCCTTGAGGTCCCCAACTTTCTTGGCTACTTTGTTCTCAATCATGATGACCCTCCGTTTTAACTCATCGTCATGCTTTTCCTTTAATTGCTCAATGATGCGACCTCGTTCTTCCGTACTTTTAGCTAGTTGTTTCTGAACCCTGGACATCTCACCTTCGGACTTATTCAGGTCAAACACATATTCGGTTACCTTTCGCCTCAAATTGTCTATGCGTTTTTCATCCTTCCGCTCCTGGTAGGATTTTCTGCGACTGCTTTCATCTTCTGGATTTGGGCTCGCACCGCCTCATTTTCTTTGGTCAATCTTTTCTTCTCTCCCTCATCTGCTGCGGCTTGTAAACCTTTTTCAAATTGATGTTCTTGGACTTTCCTTTCTAATCTTCCTATGGTGGCTCTTTACTCATTTTCCCTAGTAAGCCAATCCCATTGTTCCTGTGATGTTTCACCAAATTCCTGGAGATGTGGTCTTTTAGCTGGCCTCCCGGGCTCTAGCTCTTTTCTATGTCAAGTAGTGTATCTCGGTGCAACCTCGCCTTTAGATATGACGCGTATTCGGGTATCTGTTGTCAAGTATTGACAATCGCTCCATATTTGACGCACGATGGCTTCAAGGAATTGACTATTGGGGCTAATCTCAACCGCAGGTGACTAATGTCCTCGTCCCGGGGAATCATTTGGCATCTACCCAATTGCCTTAACACTCTGTATGGCGCATATGGTTGGATATTTTGGAGACCCATCTGACGGAAATGAGGCCCGATAGCTGGCATATACACAATCTCATCCACAGGGAGACACACGAATGTCTATTCTATTTGATTTGCAGTGACAACTCGAAGACGTGACACCCATTCTTTGACACCCTCAGGTAACCTAAACCCATCAACCCTATTGTAGAATTCTTCTATGCAGCTCTTTGTTGGTGACCCATAATTCATGAACTGAGGCCAGTGGCATAAATGCTCAATCATTCATATTTCTAACAATAGGTTACATACCTCAAAGAAGTCTCCTCCTTCTTTACATGTGGTGAGAGCACGGAAGATTTCGGACAAGATCATAGGGGCGAGGGTGCTCTTGGCCTGAATAATTAAAGTGCTGACGACCCCTGCTATCAATATATCAATATTTCCGTCCTTCAGCAGAAACACTAAAGACCCAAGAAAAATACCATGAATTCAAAACATCAGTGCTCATCCATTTGAGTTGGTTCCCTTCACTACAAATATAATTGCATGGGTTACTAAATCCCCTATGTACCTGTACCTTTGATATATATACTGCGGAGTGCAGAAGGCAGCTGATAAGTCTGGGTTGTGAACCTTCCTACTAATTTTCAAGGAGTCCAGGAACTTGTGCATGGCAAGGGCTCTTGGTTCAATTAAGTATTGGTGTCTTAAAGGAATTGTAGGGATCCCAATGTATCCAGTCATTTCTTCCAACGTCGGTGTAAGTTCAAAATCCAAAATATGGAAGACATTGTGACCCGAGTCCCAGAATGTAATCAATGCATTTAGGATATCTCCCATCGGGTTAATTTTTAGCATCCCGGTAAGTCCTCCCAAATGCGTGTTGACCCTATTTTGCCCTGCTTCCCCCAGGTCATTCCACCCCAGGGGCAGCTCCAAGGGAATTTTATTCATGAACGTTATCATGTTCATTTTGCACATTTATTAAGGTGAATTAGCATCTCAAAATTTGACTAATTGACTCCACAAAATATTAAAACTGCCCTCTTTCTTCATGAAATTTATTTTCTAGAACCACGGCCTGGCTTTGCAAAGACAGCCTTTTAGCACTTCGAAGGAAGGTTTTAAGACTGTGCTCGCTCGCCGGCCAATATAAGACTCAGAGGTGGCCATTTGTGTGGTAGCATCCTTCCAGCGTCCCTTACGGTAACGTTCGGCTATTTCTGGCAGTAACGGCATCACCGGATTTATTTCGAAAAAATAAATAAAATCGGACATTTTTTTTCTTGTTTTGGTTATTTTGCAACGGTTGGACCGGATGGGGGTTGCCTACTTATCCCGCTCCCGATGAGAATCAAACCGGCGTAGTTTGGGAAAAATAATTTATCAAAACTTTAGACAACCTCACTTTGTCTTTTTTTTCTTTTTTGGTTTTCAAAAATCCGGAAGCATTTCGGCGCTATTTGAGCATTGGTTACAATACAGATGAGTAATCTCAAACAACCCTAATACTTCTATTTTTCTCAGTTTTCTTTCCTTATTCGCAAGCCGGTCAACATGCAAATCCCAAGCAATTAAATGCACACGTAATCATATATCAAGATGGCCTTTTCATTTTAGTTTACCTGTCCTAGACGGACCCAAACCCTGTGTTGAGCCCCCTAAGTCAAATGCATGATGCAAATAAGAGTTTCTACTAGGGATCCGGTATGAGGTCAGGTTATTCTAAGTTAAAACCTTAGTATAGGGTCTAGACTATGTACCCGGGCGGACAACTCGAGTCGAGGAGGGGGCTACGTACCGGGAACCAAACGGACATCCGGCTTCGTAACTTGTCCGGCCTCTTTCTTATTTCAAGGTATGACACTGACAGAATAGGGAGTTTCAACGAGTAAGCACATCCCCGGAGGTGAGAAGAGAAGGGTTTAGTAAAAGTTTTATATGTACAGTTCAGATAATATCAAAGCCGTAAAAGCATCATTTTGTGCATTAAGCCAACATGTAAAATCAAATAATAAACAAAGCCAAATACAACAACTATTCTAAGCTCTAATTCTTGAACCCTGAACCATAGAGTCTGGGTTCGATCCCCAGCAGAATCGCCAGAGCTGTCACACCTCCTTTTTGGTTACTACAACCCGGTGAATGGCGTAGATAAGGGAGATTTTCCAATTATAGGACAATCGAAATGGGATTCAATTATTAAAGAGAATTTCAGAGTCAGCACTTGGAAGATTTATAGTGTCCCAAGCCACCGGTTAGAATCCCGAATCGAGGAAAGGAATGACTCTGTTTAACTGTCCGCGAACTAGAAATACGGGTAAGGAATTCTGTTAACCCGGGAGAAGGTGTAAGGCATTCCCGGGTTCCGTGGTTCTAGCACGGTCTCTCAACTATTATATTTGGCTTAAATTATCTGAATTTACACGATTTGAACATAAGTGTAATTTTTAATATTTTATCCACTTTTATTATTATTAAAGATAATTGCAACATCGATGAAACATGTCTCGAACCATGTCACATAAATGCACCCATGGATTTTGACAAATTTCAACTTCGTTGAGATTTAGATTTGAATCACATAAATGTGCACCCGCATTTAGGAAAGGTGAATTATTAAAGACGCATCCTAAGGCGACTAGCGCGTTATTATCTTTGTGAGAGGTCATAAATATTTGCTAAACGGCTCGTCTCAAATTTTAAGTATTTTAAATTCGGCATTTTACAGGAGATAACCCAAAGGACTATTTGATTCTAAAAATTAACTACGGGTGTTTATTGTTGATGCTACATCCAAATGGCCTGGGTTCACGTATCAGCTGGGCCTCAATGGAGCCCAGCTTGACAGCCCTAACCTTGGGTCCAAGGGCAACCCTTTCTCTTAACCTTCAAATGAGATGGGCCATTATTTATTACTATAGTTTGGGCCCTATCATGAACCCAAGCTGAGCCACAGGGGATATACATGTCAACCACTAAAATTGATGGGTCAGATGACCCAGTCAGCCCAAATAGGCTTGTCATTGCACAAATAGTTGTTCCATGCCTGCCTATATCAAAAATAGACATGAATAAAAATCACTTACTCAACTTGAATTTATTCAACATAAACCGCCTATCAAAACTCAAATTTTTAGCTAACCCTTAGGAAATCTCGAATGAAATTACATCACTAACAATATCATATAATGAATTTTCACATTGCAAATAGTTCTCAGATTTGTCCAACCCTTGGAAAATCTTGAATGAAATTACATTACTAACAAATATCATATAATGAATTTCAACAGTCCAAATAGTCCTCAAATTTGTCCAACCCTTAGGAAACCCAGAACCAAATTACAGGTACTAACAATTATATAACTAATCTAACAGTCCAAACAATCCCAGATATATTTATATTTAGAAAAGTTAACTAAATCAAGGAATTCACTCAAAATGTAAGAACAGTACACAACAATTTTATAGCAAAATTTGCAGCTGACTTCATCTCAAATATCAACCGGATTGCTACATTTGCATCAGGCTTAGTAAGTGTACCTGGAAATCACAAGGCAATAGAAAAAATGGTGGTCAGCCGATTCAGCCACAGCAATGCAACAACTGAAGCAGCCTATACCCAGATGTATACCCCAAACACCAATAGAAAACCCCAACAACTTCAGATTTCAATTTTCAAACCCCAGGAAAGCAGTGCAACAATGAGATAATGAAATTTCAAACAAGTTGGAACCACAGCAACTTCATAACCAAATTTTATTAGCCACACTCGATTGTTTCCATACTAACTAAGATAAAAATGGTCTCCAAACATGATGTGATCAAAGGCTACTATGATGGGTAATGGAACAGTAATAGTTTCTGGATTTTAGCTTCAAAGTTTTAAGAGAATTATAGGGATGCTTTTTCCAGATTTTCCCCACCTTTGTTTCAATGATTTTAACCCCCTTTTTATAGCCAAAACTAGGGAATCATCTTTTATTATGTTTTTCCCTTAAGTCCCTCTTTAATTTTTAGATATTACCTATTTGAACCCTCATATCATGACTTTTTTCAAAGTTACTACAGCAATATTGCTAATTTTTTTATTAAAGACCCCTTCTAGAAGGGTCTAAATACTTCTACCATTTTCTACCCTTTAGATGCTACTTATATTACCCTTGTTTGTTCCCAATATTACCATTAACAACCTAAAAGGTCCATATTGCTATTAATGTCTTAAAATTATCAGAAATGCCTGTACAAATCCTGTGCTACCCTTTAATTATCTATTTGGATTAAAAATTAACTCCTAAGACTAATTTCCTACTCCTATCAACTATAACCACTCAAAATGGTACTACTCAATGACAAACACCAATCAAACCTCAATAATCAAGTTAGAATTAAGTCCAATATTCCAAGATCATGAAAAGAAATAGAAGGCTACCATTACCAAAATTAAATCACAAGAGTCAACCCCTCAAAACATATGAGCCAAAATTCACTAAATTTAACAAATATGGGCATTGTTATGCTAAACACATCAAACAATCAAGACCCTTTCCTAGTTACATCTGACTACAAAACCCGTACTGAGATTCAACAATTGAGAGGATAACATAAATTAAAAACCACATGCACAACCTACATCAAACATGGCACAAAGAACAGAGGTTACAATGTAAACAATTCACAATAGAACTTCAGGATTCCAAGATGTGCCTAAAAAAAGCAAAACATAAAACTAAGAACAAATTACCAGCAACAATCATAGATTGTTGAAACAAACACATGACCTAAACCGTATGACTGCAATGTTCAAGAAGCCTAAATCAAAGAACCCTAACTCACATAAAAAAATTACTAGAAATAGAAGACTAGAAGAAGAAGTTCTAATTAAAAGAAGAACATAAAACTAAAAATAATTTATCAGTAACAAACACACAATCGAATACGACCTAAACCAATAGACTGCAATGTTCAAGAATCAGAAGCCTAAATCAAAGAACCCTTACCCACATATAAGAAGTACTTGAAATAGAAGACTAGAAGCATGCATTAAACTTACGCAAAGAGAAAGGAAAAAAAAAAGCAAAGGGAAAAACTGAAAAACTCACAGTTTTGGGCCATTGCTTGGACTGGCCTCGAATTTGGTCTCCAAATAATGTTACATTCTTGTTCTAACCAAGAACATGAAAATATCTGTATCTGGAAACTCATATTCGAACACTGGCATCTTTGAAAATTAATCTCGTTCTGAACGATAACTTAGATTCGTGCAGTTCTGGTTAGTTTTGAGAGATGTTGGTATTGGATTGGGAAAGGAGAAGGTGAGGAGACCCTTGTGTATGATTTTGGGGGGGGGGGGGATTTGGAAGCAACGATGCCGGACACGGCGGAGGCGGCAATCGTTTCTTCGAATATTCGAGACGTTCAAAGATTATTCGAGGGCCAAGAGTTGGATATTTGGATAGAGGAGGTTGAGGTTCATATGGGGTGTTAATTTGGTAAGGTTTGGAGACTTGCCGCTGCCGGCGGGGGGAGGGGGTGCGGTGGTTCGATGGTAGTGGTACAATGTCGGTTGAACTGTACGAGGAGTGTTGGTTTTGTCTCTAATGTTAATACACAGTGTTTGGACACTTTTATGTCAAATGCTAGGCTCCACATGAGCCGTTGGATAATTGACAATGGACGGTCAGGATTATATGTCCCACAAATGACGTCGTTTGGGTAGGGGTTGGTTGGACCTAGTTGAAGGACGGGTGGACTGGGCATTTGGGCCTGGGTTTTATATCAAAAATGACCCAGATGAGTATATATTTGGCATTGAATTTCTGTTTCTTTATTTCATTTCCAAAATATTTAAAACCTAAAAGTTCCTAATTAACCCTAAAAAAACCTAATTAGACATACAATAATTATTATCACATAATTAAAAAGATTAAAAGGAAATATTACTTAAAAATCAATCTTAAGTGCAAATTAAGCCATTTTTAAATTTCCTTTTCCAATTACTAATTAGTTTCTTAAAATGCAAACTTACTCCTAAGTGCACATGCCTCATGTATTTTGTATTGTTGTTATTTAAAAATGCACGAAAATGCAAACGATTAACAGAATAATGCCACGAAAAATAAAAATTGCAACTAAACAAATGGAATTATTTGTGTTGAATTTATGGAAGTAATTTGTATAGGGAAAAATTCGCATGCTCATAGGTATGATGATGTGCTTTGGTTCCAAACATCAAATTATGCGTGGTTGACGCTTTCGAGCATAGTGATTTGAGGTGTTTCATGTGGAGCAGTGTTTGATAGGATCACGCATTGCAGCGAAGCTATGTGGAGGTATGACCGTGCGGGTTAGATTTGTCTGTTCTATTTTATATAATGTGAGACGGATGCTCAAAATTGTGTTGTGGTGGTACTGGGGAGCTTGAGGTACTTCTCTTCCATTTTAGTCATTTTCATGATTTGAGTATGTTCGGATCGTTGCTTATTGGTGCGCGTATTATGCTAGTTATGGCTTGGGCCTCTATTGATGTGTCATTTCACCAGAGTGGTGTGTTGGATTAGAGGACACTGTTGGGATCATTATTGAATACGAACAGATTTGATTTTAGTTTGTTGGAAGAATAATATCGAGGTTCATCTCGGAAATTTGCCATGGAATTTTCCAAAAGAGGTATAGCTTTATGAATGGTTGACCTAAGAAATGGTCATGGTTATTGCATATTGAATTTACCGCTGGCCATATATGAAAGAGTTGGAATGAGACTTTAGTTGATAAGAGGTTTTGTACCAGTATTCGGTTGTTGTGGGCAGCTGTTGTGAATAGAAGTTATCGCTACGAATGTTCGCGTTATATGGTATATCATAGGATTGTTCCCGAGGTTGTAGGCATAGGTTATTACAACTGGTTCGGGTCCATTCAGACTATAGTTGTAAGGTTTTAATCGTATTGATGGTTTCAAAAAACAAAAAATGTGGTTCTATGGGTTATGGGCCAGATTTGATTATGCAATTTCAGTTGCAGTGTTTTATCAGACCTATATAAGATAGGGTGACGCAGAATCACCACGGGTATATGCATGATAAAGTTATTCGGTGATTGGTTGGTTTATAGAACAACTCTGGATACGTTCAAGGACAAACTTATGTTTAAATGGGGGAGTATGTAATGATTTGACAGCGCGTTTTGAGTTTCTACACTTTTATCGCCAATTCTTAGGCCTGACTTGCCCCGTGTAATGTATTATGAATGAAGTAAATCGTTGTTTTTGGTTTTCACATAAATCAGAATAAATTTCAAAGAACAGTTCTCAGTTGTAGCTGGAATTTGAAAGGTTTGACCAAGATTTGACTTATTTGTATATGAGCTCGAATCAAAATTTCTATCATTTGGATTGCTTTGGGAGCTGATTTATAACTTAGGAGCGTGATCGGAATGCATTTTGGAGGTCCGAAGTAGAATTAGGCTTGAATTGGCGAAGTTGATATTTTGGCGATTCGGATGTGGTTTGGTTGGAATTTTAATTGAAAGCGTATTATGGATGTTTTTGAAAAACTTAGGCTAGAATTCGATGAGTTTTGGGTAATTTGATCTTATTTGAGTTTTTTTTATGATTGGAACGAGTTTGAATGAGGTTCTATGGTGTGCTGGTGCTTTTGGTTGAGGTCCCGGCAACCTCGAGTGAGTTTCGGAGGATTAACCGGATCATTTGAAGTTGAAGAAAATTGCAGATTTTAGTCTTCAACAGTTGTAGGCAATAAACTCTTCGCGTTTTAGAGAGGACCCTCGCATTCACGAAGAGTTAGCTGAGGAGGGTGGAAATTTAGCTTCCGCGTTCACGAGGCAGTCTATGCGTTCATGTAGGGTTGAGAGATTGTGCATCGCGTTTGCAGTTGTGGTCTCACGTTTGCATAGAATGAAGGAGCAACTGGAGCTTCAGTGGAATTAAGTCATCATGTTCACAATGGAAGCGATGCGGTCACGAAGGACAAGGCTGGGGAAATATTGCATTCACAACTAGAATTTCGCGTTCATGTGAGGTTAATGTTGGTCGACGTAATTTTATGTTACGCGTTCGCGAGAGGTTGACCGCGTTTGCGAAGAAGGAAAATCAGGCCTGGGCATAATGTTTTTAAGTCGTCTTGTTCGCGATTTTGGCTCTATACTCACCCATGGCTGCTCGCTTTTTGGAGATTTTTAAAGGTGATTATCGAGAGATTCAAGGGGAAACGACTAGAGGTAAGAACTCGTTTCTCATGTGAAATCCACTTAGAACTCCATGGAAACTAAGCCTAAAATTGAAAAACTAGGCCTTGAGAAATTTGGCTTTTGATTTGGAATTTGAAAGACCATTTGGGGTCGGATTTGATTACTTTTGATATGTATGGACTCGTGGGGAGATAAGGAATCTAATGATGTGAAAAAGTATGAGTTTCGAGAAGTGGGCTCGTTGCTAGGATTTTGGTAATTTCGGAATTTGTGCCCGTTATTGATTATTTTCACTTGGGCTTTATTCCCTTAGCATATTGTGATGTATTCGTTTTGATTTTGGATAGATTTTATGCGCGTGGAGGCCGATTTGACGGGCAAAGGTGTTGCGAGCTAGAGATTTTGCCGGTTTGAGGTGAGTAATGATTGTAAATGATGTTCTGAGGGTTTGCAACCCCGAATTGCACATCGTAGTGCTATGTTGAGGTGAGACACGCGCTTGATGATGAGTGTGGGGTCGTTTACTACTGAGGATTGTGACTTGGTCCATCCCGATTGATTATTTAACGCGTATTTGATAGAAACTTATTTTTTATCATCATAATTTGGGTTGATTTCCATATTTGGGCTTCGTGCCAACTACTTAAACCCTTCAGCGATTTTTATCACTATTTCCTCATTGTTTTGACTTATTACTGTAACTCAGTCTTGTTGATATCTACTGTTTTACAAACTCAGCCACTTTTAATCAAATTTGACACTTAAATGATATTTCTAAATGATGTTTTGGGCTGAGAACTACTGTTTTACTAATGCCTGAAGGGCTTGTGATGATTTTTGACTGAGTGCGGCCGAGGGCCAGATGTGAGGATAAACTGAGTGATATGAGGCCGAGGCCTATGATACATTTATACGCCATGATGTGGCTAGAGGGATATGAGGCCGAGTTCCGTAATTCGATTTCACGAGGTGGTTTGGTATAGCGCTTGGGCCATAAGGGGCCCCTCCGGAGTCTCCACACCCACAGTGAGCGCGGGTACCCATTATTCTGAGAGTGCGCTCGAGGGGCTGGTATTGTTTTGAGAGTGAGCCCGAGGGATTGATACTATTCTAAGAGTGAGCCATAGGGGATGACATTATTCTATGAGTGAGCTTGAGGGGTTGGTACTGTTCTGAGATATTGCTCGAGGGGCAAACCTTTATGTATTCATCTTTCATACATACTTGTCATTTTACCAGTTATATTGTGGTATTTGAGCCCGAGGGGTGGATATTCTATGCTTATCGGCACTAACGTTTTTGCATTCATTTGTGTAATTGTTAAAAAAAGTCATTTTCAAAAGAGGTTTAAACTGAGCTAAGATATTTCTAAAGATTTCAGAGCTTGAGTGCTTTTCTCAAAGGGTTTTACATTGCTTCTACACAGCATGTTGGTTTGATTTACGTGATTTATTGCTGCTCAGTAGTTATTTATCTTTATTACTCACTGAGTTGGAGTAGTCACTTTACTCCTTGCACCATGTGCGCAGATGTAGGTATTTATACATCAAGTAGCGGGTTTTGGCATATCGGAGGCAGAGTTATTGGAGTTTAGCAAGGTGATTGCCAGAGTTCGCAACATCGCTTTCCTCTCTTTTGTTCATCACTCCAGTTTTGTATTTTTCAGACCTTGTAGTTGTATTTACACTCTAATAGATGTCCGTGACTTCTGACACCCCGATTTGGGCTGTGTCGGGTTGTAATTCCGCTAATTATATCATTAAATCATATTTAAGTTGTTTATTACTAATTGACTATTTTGAAAAAGGAAAAATGGATTAGTTGGCTACCCTTGTCTTCACGAGAGGAGCCATCAAAACCGGATCGGGGTTTTGGGTCGGGACAGGCACGCTTGTGCATTTTTCCCAAAGCTATTTTCCTATTTCGGCTGGGTAAGGGTAGTTTCGTCCGGCCCGACCCTATTTGGTATAAATACATGGAAAAATATTATTTTTTGGACTTTTGACATATGTTCGACCTAATAAAGCTAAGGAGGAGTGGAAAGAACACAAGCACAAGGATTTCATCATTATGTCCTCACTAAAGACCCTAGTTTGGATCGGATCTATGTTTCCCTATACTTTAATTATACATCAGGTGAATTTCTCCATGTTTATAGAGTAGTTCCCTTTAAGGTTTGATAGATTTGGTATATTGATGATGAATTGTGGAATATTACTCTAGTTTTATGTATTGAATCATTTTAGAGGATTTAATTGTTTATCCGTATTCACTAGTTTATGTAATCGATAGAGGAATAACTTGTGATATATTTGCAGCATATTGTTAGTTGAATTAATATATTATTCTAACTAATCAAATGAGGCTATTTGAATCATTGATTAAAATTAGTTAGGAGAATAATAGAAAGAGGTTTTTCTAAAGATCAATCCACTATGCATTCTTGCATATCTTCACAGTGCTTAATTTGGTTTATCTCGTGAGATTAAGACTTAATCGAGAGAGGAGTTTCTGCTGAACGTTTGAATTAATTATTGAGTGAATTCGAGAGACTCATTAGAACATCAAAGTTAAAGTATCAAGAGTTAAATCCTGAACAATTATCTTGCACTTATCCAGCCAAAACCCTACCTTCTCCAACTGATAAACTTATTTTTTTATTTCTTGTCTCGATAGTCACTAGTCAATCGCTTTATATTCTTAGCTAATTTTATTATTAATCATATAAATCTCAACTATTGATCCTCCTAGATTTTGATCAAGCTAGAAACAACAAGAATAATATTTAAATTCATTCCTTGTGGATACGATATTACTTTATACTGTCTTTGATTAGTGAGCATAATTTAAGTATGAGTTTTACGCTCGTCAAATTTTCGCGTTATTGACGCGTATTGGAAATCAATAGTGCTTGAAATAGTTTGTAGTGCTAATCACGATTTTTTTCTTTTTATTTTTCTATTTCCCTTTTTATTATTGGTATTCATTAACTGTGTGTGGGTTACATGTTAAGATTGGTGCATGACTCGAGCGTTTGCGAAAGAATTACTACCATACGAGCTAGAGTTGGAAAACAATACTGCGACAACTAAAGAAGGAAAGAGATATCACTAAGAAGTTAGAAAAGGTTGGACAACCCTCAGCCCAAGAAACTATGGCTGGAAACAGTGATGATGAGGTAAATTTGACTGCAAGAGAGGCAGTCCAACAATGAGAACAAGCTGCATGGGCAGCTAAGAAAGCAGTTATTAGAGCTACAGAGAATATCTATGAAGAAGAGCGGGATCACAGAATCAACCAACATCAAACCTTGGTTGCAGACCAGTTTGGAAATATATCTCCCATGCTTGGGAGATCACTTGGCGATTATTCTAGACCGGTTTATAATCAAGGGTTATCAAGTGTTAGAACGCCTACAATTGTAGCAAACAATTTCGAGTTGAAGCGAGGGTTGCTTCAAACCATTCAGAATTGTTGAGTCTTCAGAGGAAAGATGAATGAAAATCCAAACACACATCTAATGGACTTTGAGGAGATTATGAACACCTTAAGCTACAATAGGATGTTAAAAGATGTAGTGTACGTAAGGGCATTCCCATTCACTTAAAGATGATGTGCCGTAGTGGATTCAAAGCTTGCCCAATGGAACGATTATAACATCGGAGGAGATGATCAGAAAATTTCTTGATAAATATTTCTTCTTAGCTCAGACGGGCAAGTTTAGAAAAGAAATCCAAAACTTCTGCTAGAAAGAGACTGAAATTGTTTTTGAAGCATGGGAGAAAGAGACTGAAATTGTTTTTGAACCATGGGAGAGGTTTAAGGATATAGTTAAAAAGTGTCATCATAGATGAATTGAACTCTAGATGAAACTCAAGGACTTTTATGAAGGATTGACACCGACCTCGCGTATAATATTGAGCAATGCAGTTGGAGGCCCTTTGATGGAGAAGACTCTAGAGGAGATAGTTACAATTGTTGATGAGTTATATGGAGATGCTAATCAGTGGCCATCTGAGAGTACTGAAGGAAGAAGATCAATCGGTGTTCACCAAGTTAATGCTAATATATGTGCAGGTACAACTTGATACTATGGCTAGAGAAATACGAAAGTTGACCTTAGCCACGATACAAAATAAGCCTCATGTAGCTTGTGATATATGTAGAAGAAGACACCCTACTTATGAGTATCAGCCTCAACTGAGGAAGTGAATATTATGGGAAACTATAATTTTAATGCAATGGGTCAGAGGCACCCTGGTTTTTCATGGACTTCAGCTAGGGTTATTGCAAATGCATGGCAACAAAACAACCCCAGATTCCAGGGACAATGAGCTCCTGGTTTTATGAAGAAGCCGATATAGTAGTTTTAGCCTCAACAGCCCAATCAGTCTGGCTTAGAAGATCTCATGAAGGATATCATTGTGAAAATAGATGAAATATTTGAAGTACAAGGAGCACCAATTCGAAATTTAAAGAAACAAGTGGGACAAATTGCAACGATATTATCTGAGAGGGTTCCGGGAGCTCTCTAAATTGATATATAAGGAAATGCCATTGAAACAGTGAATGCTATAACTTTGAGAAGAGGACAAGTGTTGAAAGATCCCACCCCAATCCAAAAAGATATGAGACTTGAAAAAGAAAGTAGGGAGCAGCTGAAAAGTGATGTTGATAAGAAGAAGAAATGCGAGATGGAAGTTGAGAAAAAAGAAGAAGCAAGAAAATGCGAGAAGGAAGGAACCTAAGGAGAGCAAGCATATACATGCTCTACCTTTACTCGAGAAGGGAGGAACCTAAGGAGAGCAAGCATATGACAGCACTACCTTTCTCTCAAAAGCTAAATAGAGAAAAGTTGGACAAGCAGGTTGAGAGATTTATGGATGTGCTAAAACATGTTCATATAAACTTACTATTCACATAAGTGCTCCAACATATGCTTGCTTATCCTAAATTCTTAAAAGAGACCCTTACAAAGAAAAGGAAAATAGAGAAGACCTCAGTGGTCAAGCTCATATAGCATTACAACGTGATATTTCAAAATAAACTCTCATAAAAGTGTGGAGACCGAGGGAGTTTTACTATACCTTGATCTTTAGGAACAATTAATTTTGATAAATTCTTATGTGATTATGGTGCCTCAATTAATTTAATGCCTTTATTTATCTATAGGAAACTGGAGAAGGAGACTGAAAAGATAAGGTCTGCACCCATATCTTTGCAGCTGGCGTACCAAACTACTATAACATCCGAGAGGATAGTGGAAGATGTATTAGTTTGGGTGGATAAGTTCGTATTTCTATGGATTTTATAGTGGTAAATATGGAGGAAAACAAGAAGGTCCCCTGTCAAGGCCGGAATTTCCCATCGCCGGGATCGTGATGGCGCCTAACTTTTCAAAATGCCAGGCAAGCCAACAGACAAAGATCTAATATGATAACTAATATCCAAATCAATAAATAACAATAATTAAACCAAAACAAATTAAAGAAGTGCGGAATTTATTATAGTCCAAACACTAATACACGACTACCCAATATCTAGTGTCACAATCCATGAACTTATAAGAGTCACTACAAATACTGGTTTAAAGATAATACATTTGTTTTCAAAATAAAAGAAAACAGGGAAGACTAAGATAAATGGAAGGGGACTCTAGGGTATACAAACGCCGGCAGATCTACACTAGGTCTCCTGATGGACTGAAGGTAGCAACCCAACTCTGATCAATGGGGTCCAGTACTGAAATCTGCATATAAAATACATAGTGCAGTATCAGTACATACAATCACATGTACTAATAATTGTCGAGCCTAACCTCGGACATAGTGACGAGGCTAAGACATAACAATAACATGAACCTATGCAGTTAAGTCAAATACAAGAAAATAATAACAAACAAAAATGTAGCAGATAATAATGAAAAGGGGAAAATATGTTGAGGGGAATATCAGATCCCGACATTAGTATAGTAAAGGAACACAATAAATATCACGCTTTGCACCAATGAAAGTAATAACAGAGTAACAAGTTCATGGCATCATGTGATGACCCAAGAGGTCATCACTTGTTAAAAAATGAAATTCTGCGTTCTAAAGCCTTAAAACCTCTCTTAGCATCACATCGATTTACATGCACAGTTTGGGCGCATAGACGAAAAGTCTAATTGTTAAACTTTGTAAAAAAAATAATATGTTTTGACAATAAAATGAATTAAATTAAGTTTGGTCAACGTTTTAGATAAATGGGCTTGGACCCATGATTTGACAGTCCCGGAGATACATAGGAAAATATGAGACTTGGGTGTATGCCCGGAATCAAATTTCGAAGTCCCAAGCTCGAGAAATAAATTTTTGAAAGAAATTGTTTTATGGAATTATTTATAAGGTTTGGGAATAAATTTTTATTAGAACATGTTGGTATCGGAACTATATTTTAGTTCCGGCACCGGAACACATCTTATATATGACATAAGATAATTTTGTAAAGTTTGGTAAGAAGCGGAATCCATTTGATGCGATTCGGACCTTAAATGCAATTGGCTATTTAAAGAAATTTTGAGAAATGTCGTTGATTTTAATGTTTAACTCGATGTTCATGATGTTATTTTTGTAATTTGAGTACATGAATAAGTCCTTAGGATATTTTTGGGGTTGTGTGTATATTTGGTTTGGAGCCCTGAGGGCTGGGTGAGTTTTGAATAGGCCATGGGATGAAGTTTTGGACTTAAGGATTGCAGGCTTGCAGGCTTCGTATTTCCCAAACTTTTTCTAAAATCTCAGTTTCGCATTTCCCAAACATTTTTCGCAATTCCCAAGTTTGCATTTCCCAAAGTTTTCACAATTCCCAAGCCAGCAGAGGTTGGTTCGCAATTGCAAACCCCTGTTCGCAATTCCCATATCAGAGACTTGCAACTTTTATACTTGGACGATTTTAAGTTCTATTTTTCATATTCTCTAAAACATAAATACACCTAGGCGACTTTTCAAGGATTTCTTCTTCTCCAAATCAATTGTAAGTTATTTTTAACTAGTTTTCTTCAACCATTAACATCTTTTAACATGATTTCAACTTAAAATCAAAGATTTTCATGGGGAAAATTGGGTGTTTTGGGTAGAACCTAGGTTTTTTAAAAAATTGGGGATTTGGACCTCAATTTGAGGTTCGATTTTAAAACAAATTATTATATGGATTCGTGTGTGAAATGGGTGATCGGGTGTTGGTTCGAATATCGGGTTTTGACCATGTGGTCCCAAGGCAATTTTTGACTTTTTGGAAAAAACTATGAAAACTCATTTTCATGCATTTGAGTTGATTAATTTAGCGTTTATTAATGTAATTAAGTAACTTGTTACTAGATACGAGTGAATTGGTAGTGGAATCAAGGGGTAAAGCTATAATTGAATCGTGAATTGTGTTTGTGACATCGAGGTAAGTGTTTGGTCTAACATTTGCTTGAGGGATTAGGAGTTGTGTCCTATTTTCTATTTGCTTCTTATTGAGTACGACGTATAGGCATGGTGACGAGTATCTATATGTTGGTGTCAAGCATGACCGTGAGTCTTATATTGTAATTTTCATGACTTTGTTGTATTATTCATGCCTAGGTGAAGATTTATATTTGTTGTGAAAAGTTGTGCAAAGAATCAAGACCTATGAACACTAAGGAGTGTTGGCTCTAGTTGTATAACGAATTGTGAAAGTATAAGTGATAATTGAAACTCTAGAGAATTGGCTCGAGTTGTGAAGTGAAATGTGAAGTAGAAGTGAGTAAGAGAAGAGATCACTATGCTGCCCCTTGGCGGGCTATTACTGAGTTGTGGTTCCTTTGTGTTGTGTTCTTATTTGATATTACGGATGCTTAGGTTGATAATTCCACGGGCTTGGTATTGTAACAAGTTTAGTTATAGCCGGGGTAGTTAGATGTTGTAACAAGTTTGGTTACAGTTGTTTCTCCCTTGTCGGGATATTATTGAGATATCATTGTTTCCTTACCATGATGTTTGTTGATATTATTTTTCCCTTGTCCGGGTTCCTTGTGATTATTGTTGGCATGTACATGGGAGCGGGTGGTACGCTTACCACAAGATATAGTGAAATGGAAGCGGGTGGTACGCCTACCACGAGATATAATTAAATCGGAGCAGGTGGTAAGCCTACTACGAGATAAATGAAATGGGAGCGGGTGGTACGTCTACCACGAGATAAATGAAATAGGAGTGGGTGGTACACCTACCACAAGATATAATAAAATGGGAGCGGGTGGTCCACCTACCACAAGATATAATAAAATGGGGGTGGTCCACCTACCACAAGATATAATAAAATGGGAGCGGGTGGTTCGCCTACCACGAGATATAATAAAATGGGAGCGGGTGGTACGCCTACCGCGAGATATGATTAAATAGGAATGGGTGGTATGCCTATCACGAGATAAATGAAAAGGGAGTGGGTGGCACTCCTGCTACGAGATACATGAAATGGGATCGGGTAGCACACCTACCACGAGATACAGGAAGTGGGATCAGGTTGCACGCCTGCAACAAGATGTAAAAAGAAAGTGAAATCTGCCTTTATTTTCCTTATGCTTGCAAGTGGTTCGATTTTGATTCCTTTATAGTTATCTTGATATTCAGTTTTTACATGTTATTCCCCGAGGCATATTTCCGCCTTTTATCATTTCTTGCTTATACATGCTTTACTTTCAACTGTATATTATATAATTACTCAAGTTTATTTGATAGTTTTGTCCTAACCTCATCACTACTTCGCCGAGGTTAGGCTAGGCCCTTACCAGCACATGGGGTTGGTTGTACTAATACTACACTCTACACTCTTTTGGGTATACCCCAGTGTTGTAGACTTCGAACCACGGTAGGTTTATTTATTCTAGCTTATCAGACGACTCGAGGTAGTCTTACAGGCGTCCGCAGGCCTTGGCGTCTTCTTCTATCTACTTTCCTTTTTCTTATATGTACTTCTATCATAATTTAATTCTTTCAGACCTTTATATTGAGTATTCTTAGACCATCTATGAAACTGTGACACCAGTTCTAAGTAGTCGAGACTCAAACAGTTATACTAGATTTATGTTCAGCTAGCTTAATACCTTTTTTTTCTTATGCTTATGTTAAATTCTGCTGATTAAATATTATTACTTCATAATTGTTAATTAATGTAGAATGGGTAAAAAGGTAAATTATGATATTAGTTGGCTTGCCTAGATCATATTAGTAGGCACCATCACGAATCCCGATTGTGAAAAATATGGGTCGTGACAAGTTGGTATCAGAGCCCTAGGTTACATGTCTCTCACAGTTCACAGACAAGCAAGTAGAGTCTAAGGGATCGGTACAGAGATGTATGTATTTATCCCCAGAGGCTACAGAGTTAGGGAAAAAAAACTTCACACTCATTCTTTCCTGTCGTGCGATTTTGTTTTCTCAATGCTAAATTGAAACCTCTACTCTTGACCTTTCGCGAATGGAGAGGTATGTACCGCTTCTTCAGCCGGGCAGCAGCACAGACCGATGATAGATCATCTATGTCTTTGGAGGTTTTTTGGAGGTTGGATAAGTTTCCCCAAGATGTTCACTATTACATCAAGCGTTGCAACAACTGAGGTAGTTGTCATGAGGTTCTCAAAAACATGGGGATAGTTGAGACCAATAGGGTCAATTTTACTACTTTTCGCTTGTCTTGATCTGCCAAGAGTTGGTGGAGAAATTATTGCTTGGCTAGACCAGCTGGATCACTAGCTTCGACTTCGGAGAAGTTCACACAGCTATTTCTGGACAAGTTTCTCCAAATCACTCAGAAAGAGGTATTAGAGAGGGAGGTAGAGGAATTAGAGGTGTAGGTAAAGATGTTAAAGGTAGAGGTAAATGTATTAGAGGTGGAGGTGCAGGAATTGTTCTAATTTGTGGTAGAGAATCTTCAATTTTATTTTGCATCGTATCTGGTCATGCCTAGTGATTTTTTGACTGCCCCTGTTTATGTGTCTACACTGGTGGATGATTCTATTGTGGTGGATCGCATACATTGTTCATGTATAGTTGTTACTGGACGTATTGAGACTCGTGTAGATTTTCTTCTTCTGGACATGGATGAATTCAGTATTATATTAGGGATGAACTAGTTGTCACCTTACCACGCTATCTTAGACTGTCATGCCAAGACAGCGACCTTAACTTTACCGAGTTTGCCTCGTTTAGAGTAGAGAGAGAATCCTGGTCATTCCACCCATAGTGTTATCTTTTATGTGAAGGATCGGCGTATGGTCTAGAAGGGGTGTTTGGCCTATTTGGCATATGTTCGTGATTCTAGTGCTAAGGTTCCTTCAATTGATTCTATGCCCGTTTTTTGTGAGTTTCCTGAGGTATTCCCTTCATACGTGTCGCATATGCTACCCGATAGGGATATTGACTTTTGCATCGATTTGGCTCTGGACACTCTGCCCATTTTTATCCTGTCGTATCGTATGGCCCCACTGAAGTTGAAAGAGTTGAAGGAGCAGTTGCAAGACTTGTTGGAGAAGGATTTTATTAGGCCGAGTATTTTTCCTTGGGGTGCACTAGTGCTATTTGTTAAGAAGAAGGATGGATCGAATCGAATGTGTATAGATTATCAGTAGTTGAACAATGTTACAATCAAGAATAAGTATCCACTGTTGAGGATTGATGATTTGTTTGATCAGTTTCAGAGTGCCAAGGTATTTTCGAAATTGACTTGAGATTTGGTTACCAGTAGTTGAGGATTAGGGCATCTGATGTCCCTAAGAAAGCTTTCTGCATTCAGTACGGGCATTATGAGTTCTCGGTGATGTCATTCGGATTGACAGATGCCCCAGTAACTCTTATGGATTTGATGAACTTAGTGTTCAGGCCTTATTTGGATTTGTTCGTGATAGTCTTCATGATGATATATTGATATATTCCCGTAGTCGGAAGGAGCAAAAGCAGCATCTTAATTTGTTCTTCAAACTTTGAGGGATAGTCAGTTATAGCAAAGGTTTAAAAGTGTGAGCTCTAGTTGAGTTCAGTCGCATTCCTATGTCATGTTGTTTCAGTAGAGGGTATTCAGGTTTATCCGAAGAAGATTGAGGCAGTCAAGAACTGGCCTAGACTAGCATCAGCTACAGAGATTCGGAGTTCTTGGGATTGGCTGGCTACTATCCTTGGTTCGTGTAGGAGTTTTCATCTATTGCAGCCCGATGACCAGGTTGACCCAGAAGGGCGCCTAGTTCAGGTGGTCGGATGAGTGTGAGACGAGCTTTTAGAAGCTCAATATAGCTCTAACTACGGTACCGGTGTTAGTTTTGCCCGCAAGTTTCTGGCCTTATACAGTTTATTGTGATGCATCTCATATTGGAATTGGTGCATTTTAAATGCAAGATGGCGAAGTCATTGCTTATGCCTCGCGGAAGTTGAAGATTCATGAGAAGAACTATCCGGTTTATGATTTAAAATTGGCATCCATTATTCACGCATTAACGATTTGGAGGCATTAGTGTTCACGAATCACAAGAGCCTTCAATATTTGTTCAAGTAAAAGGATTTGAAATTGAGGCAGAGGAGGTGATTGGAGTTGTTGAAAGATTATGATGTCATCGTCTTATATCATCCAGGAAAGGCCAATATGGTGGCCGATGCTTTGAGTAGGAAGTCATCCAATATGGGCAGTCTTGCTTATATTCCGGTCAGTGAGAAACCATTTACTTTGGATGTTTACCAATCAGTTCGTGAGGTTGGATATTTGTAAGCCCAGCCGTGTGTTGTCTTGCACATTCGCTTGTTCTTCATTATTGGAGCATATCCGTGATCGGCAGTATGATGACCCCCATTTGTGTGTCCTTATGGACACGGTGCAGCGTGGAGGTTCCAAGCAAGTTACCTTAGATGATGATAAAGTGTTGAGATGGTAGGTTCGAGTTTGTGTACTTAATGTAGATGGGCTTCGGGAGTTGATCTTAGAGGAGGCCCATAGCTCCCGATACTCTATTCAACAGGGCGCCGCAAAGATGCATCATGATTTGCGGCAACATTATTGGTGGTGGAGAATGAAGAAGGATATCATTGCATATATGGCTCAGTATTTGAACTGTCTGCAGGTTAAGTACAAGCATCAGAGGCCTAGTGGTTTATTTCAGAGGATTGAGCTTCCCAAGTGGAGGTGGGAGCACGTCACAATGGATTTCATTGTTAGACTCCCGCAGACTCGGAGGAAGTTCGATGCAGTATGGGTCATTGTTGATAGGCTGACCAAGTCAGCACATTTCATTCATATGGCAGTCTCCTCTTTTTCAGAGAGGTTAGCTGAGATCTATATCTGGGAGATTATTCGCCCGTGTCTATCATTTTGGCCCGAGGTACGCAGTTTACCTCATGTTTCTGGAAAGTAGTTCAATAAGACTTGGGCACGCAAGCTGAGTTGAGCACAATGTTTCATCCTCAGATGGACGGGCAGACCGACCGAACCATTCAGGTTTTGGAAGATATGCTCCAAGCTTGTGTCATTGACTTTGGAGGCTCGTAGGATCGCTTTTTGCCTTTAGCAGAGTTTGCCAAAAATAAAAGCTACCAGTCGAGTATCTAGATGGCTCTATAAGAGGCTTTATATGGTAGGCGGTGTCGGTCTCCGGTTAGATGGTTTGAGCCAGAGGAGGCTCAGTTATTAGGTACAGATCTAGTGCAAAATTCCTTGAACAAGGTTAAAATTATTGAGGATAAGCTTTTACAACTCAGTCCAGGAAAAAGAGTTACGCTGACTACAAGGTTCGTGATTTAGAATTCATGGTCGATGAGTGGGTATTGCTTCGAATGTCGCCTATGAATGGCGTGATGAGATTTGGGAAGAAGGGAAAGCTCAGCCCTAGGTTCATTGACCCGTTTGAGATTCTTGATCGAGTGGGAGGGGTGTCTTACAAAATTGCATTGCCACCGAGCTTATTAGTCGTGCATCCAGTGCTTCATCTGTCCATGCTTCAGAAATATCAAGGCGATCCATCCCACATATTAGATTTCAGCACTGTCCAGTTGGACAAGGACTTGTCATATAAGAAGGAGCTGGTGGCTATTCTGGACCGGCAGGTTCATCAGTTGAGACCGATGAGTTTTCCTTCTGTTCGCGTTCAGTGGAGAGGTCATCCTCCTGAGGCATCGACCTGGGAGTCCTAGTTCGATATGCAGAGCCGTTATCCCCATCTTTTCCCCGACTCAGGTACTTCATTCTTCTATCCATTCGAGGACGAACGGTTATTTTAGAGGTGGAGAATATGATGACCCAAGAAGTCATCACTTGTTTAAAAATGAAATTCTGATTTCTGAGACCTTAAAAGACTCTGTTAGCATCACCTTGATTTGCGTACACAGTCCGGGCGCGTAACCGGAAAGTCTAAATGTGAAAATTTGTGAAAAATGATAAGTTTTAACTATAAAATGAATTAATTTGACTTTGGTCAATGTTATGGGTAAACAAGCTCGGACCCGTGATTTGACGATCCCAGAGGGTCTGTAGGAAAATATGGGACTTGGGCTTATGCTCGAAATCGAATTCCGAGGCCCCAAGCCTGAGAAATAAATTTTTGAAATAAACTGTTTTCTGAAATTGTTTATAAGGATTAGAAATGAATTTTGATTTGAACATGTTGGTATGAGGCCAGTATTTTGGTTTCGGCGCCCCGTATAGGTCTTATACATGATATAAGATAATTTGATGAAGTTTCGTAAGAAGCGAAATCCATTTGACGTGATTCGGACCTTAAATGCAAATTTGATGTTTAAAGAAGTTTTGAGAAATTTCATTGATCTTGAGGTTTAATTCGATGTTCATGATGTTATTTTGGTGATTTGAGTACATGAATACGTCCGTAGGATATTTTTGAGATTGTGTGTATATTTGGTTTGGAGCCCCGAGGGCTCAGGCGAGTTATGGATAGGCCATGGGGTGAAATTTTGAGACTTAGGAATTGCAAACCTGCAGGCTTCGCATTTCCCAAACTTTTTCGCAATTCCCCGGTTCACATTTCTCAAACTTTTTTCGCAATTCCCAAGTTCGCATTTCCCAAACTTTTTTAGCAATTCCCAACTTCACATTTCCCAAACTTTTTTTGCAATTCCAAGGTTCGCATTTCCCAAATTTATTTTGCAATTCCCAAGCCACTAGAGGATAGTTTGCAATTGTGAACCCCTGTTCGTAATTCCCATATCAAAGACCTGCAACTTTTATATTGAGATGATTATAAGTCCTATTTTTCATATTCTCTCAAACACAACACACCTAGGCGATTTTTCAAGGATTTCTTGTTCTCCAAATCAATTGTAAGTTGTTTTTAACTAGTTTTATTCAACCATTAACATCTTTCAACATGATTACAACTTAAAATCAAAGATTTTCATGGGGAAATTGAGTGTTTCGGATAGAACCTAGGTTTTTCAAAAATTGGCGATTTGGACCTCGATTTGAGGTCCGATTTCAAAACAAATTATATATTTGGGGTCGGGGGTGAAATGGGGGATCGGGTGTTGGTTTGAACCTTGGGTTTTGACCATGTGGGCCCGGGGAAAATATTTGACTTTTTGGGCAAAACTTTGGAAAACTCATTTTCATGCATTTGGGTTGATTCATTTAGAGTTTATCAATGTAATTAAGTAACTTGTGACTAGCTACGAGCAAATTGGTGGTGGAATCAAGGGGTAAAGATAAATTGAATCGTGAATTGTGTTTGTGGCATCGAGGTAAGTGTTTGGTCTAACCTTAGCTTGAGGAATTAGGAGTTGTGTCCTATGTGCTATTTGCTTCTTGTTGAGTACGACGTATAGGCATGGTGACGAGTATGTATATGTCGGTGTCAAGCATGACCATGAGTCTTATATTGTGATTTTCATGACTTTGTTGTATTATTCATGCCTCGGTGAAGATTTATATTTGTTGTGAAAAGTTGTGAAAAGAAGCGTGACCTATGAACATTGAGGAGTGTTGGCTCTAGTTGTATAAAGAATTGTGAAAGTATAAGTGATAATTGAAACTCTAGAGCATTGGCTCGAGTTGTGAAGTTAAATTTGAAGTAAAAGTGATAAAGAGAAGAGATCATTATGTTTCCCCTTGCCGGGCTATTGTTGAGTTGTGGTTCCCTTGCGTTGTATTCTTATTTGATATTACGGATGCTTAGGTTGATGATTCCTCGGGTTAGGTTTTTAACAAGTTCAGTTATAGCTGGGGTAGTTAGATGTTGTAACAAGTTTGATTATAGTTGTTTTTTCCTTGCCGGGATATTGTTGAGATATCATTGTTTTCTTACCGTGATGTTTGTTGATATTATTGTTCCCTTGTCGGGATTCCTTGTGATTATTTTTTGCTTGTAGATGGGAGCGGGTGGTACGCATACCACGAGATATAATGAAATGGGAGCGGGTGGTACGTCTACCACAAGATATAATAAAATAGGAGTGGGTGGTATGCCTACCATGAATAAATCAAATAGGACGGGTGGTACGCCTACCACAAGATAAATAAAATAGGAGTGGGTGAAATGCCTACCACAAGATATAATGAAATGGGAGCGGGTGGTATGCCTACCACAAGGCATAATAAAATGGAAGCGGGTGGTATTCCTACCACGAGATGTAGTGAAATGGGACCGGGTGGTACGCCTACCACGAGATATGATGAAATAGGAGCGGGTGGTATGCCTACCACAAGGTATATAAAATAGGAGCTGGTGGCACGTATGCCACAAGATACATGAAATGGGAAACGGGAGAATGTTTGCCACGAGATACCGGAAGTGAGATCGGGTTGCACGCCTGCAACAAGATGTGAAAAGAAAGCGAAAATTCTGCTTTGTTTTCCCTATTCTGTCTAGTGGTTGGGTTTTGATTCCTTTATAGTTCTCTTGATATTCTCTTTTTACCTGTTATTCCCCGAGGCATGTTTCTCCTACCCATCCTTACTTTCTTATACCTGCTTTACCTTTCGTTGTATATTATATAAGTGCACAGGTTTATTTGATAGTTTGGTTCTAGCCTCGTCACTATTTTGCTGAGGTTAGGCTAGGCACTTACTAGCACATAGGGTCAATTGTGTCTATACTACACGCTATACTCTTTTATGTAGACCCTAGTGTTGTAGACTTTGGACCGCGGTGGGATTGCTGATTCTTTCTCATCAAGTGACTAGAATAGAACGGTCATAAGTATAAGACTCACTCGCATGCTATGAATCATTGACAACGTATAGGTACTTTTCATCTCACCTATACATCGTACTCAACCACCAAATACATAGAAAATAAGGCAACAACACATAATTTCTCAAGCTAAGGTTAGTCATAACACTTACCTTGATTCCATGGCCAAAATCAAGCCTCAATCACCAATCTTTCTCTAGATTCGACCGCCGAACCACTCGTATCCGTCATAGTTAACTTAATAACATCAATGATTGCTAAAGAAATCAACTCCAATATGCAAGTATAGGTTTCTTAATATTTTTCCCAAAAAGTAAAAAAACCGTCCCCGAGCTCGCTTGGTCAAAACTCGATGTTCAGACCAAAACCCGATTTCCAATTCACCCCCGATCCCGGATATACGATTGTTTTGGAATCAGATCTCAATTTTAGGTCTGGATCCCTAAATTTCGAAATTCCTAAGTTCTATCCAAAAATACCCATTTCCACTATGAAAAGCCCTAGGTTCTAGGATGAAATTCTTGTAAAAAGAAGTAATATATTAAACGAAATAAGTTAAGAATCATTTACCTATGATTTAGGGAAGAACTAGCTGTTGGAAAATCGCCTCTTGAAGTTTAGGTTTTGAAAAATGGGAGAATGAATGAAAAATCCCATCTAATTCCAAAATTTATCAGCTGCAGACATCTTACTTGCAACTAGAGATTCGCATTTGCGAAGATTGCAAATGTGAGAAAGGCATTGCAAATAAGGACCTTTCCCATTTCTGCTGTTATCACAAATGCGAAGCTCCCTCCCCCAGACTCACTTTGCAAAGGTGAAGGGCTGTTTGCAATTGCGAATATTGGCTGGCCCAACTTCTATTTGCATTTGCAATAAGAAGCTCACAAATGCGACCTCATCAGTAGTCGCAAATTCGAACCTTGACCTCGCATTTGCAAGGTGTGAGGCTTGCAACAAGTTCAGCTATACCAGCAGTAATTTCTAAGTTCCAAGTCACTTTGTAGCCTATTCAATTTTCACCCGAGCCCCTGGGGCTCCAAATCAATCATGAAAACAAGTCTTAAAAACATCATACAAACAACTCGTTCTATCAAATCGCCAAAATAACATCTAAAACTACGGATATAATACCAAAACACATGAAATCCTTAAGAAAATTTGAAATTCTTATTTTCACAACCGGAGGTCTGAATCACGTCAAATCAGTCATGTTTCTCACCAAATCCTATGGACATTGTTAGAATATACGCTTAACGCTAGAGGGGGGGTGAATAGCGTTATAATAAAAAACAGCGTAAACTTGCGGAATTTAAAATTGCAGGAATAAGTAAATACGGTAATTGAAATAATCAAGAAAGGACACACCGTATTTTATCCTGGTTCACCACAACCCGTGGCTAGTCCAGTCCCCGAGAGACTCTCTCGAGATTCCACTATCTTCGTCAAGCTTACGGGTGCTTAACAAACCGTTACAGTTGCTCAAGGATACCGCACCTTAAGTGGTTGAAGTATGCTTCTCGCCATTTGATTGTTTGTCATATTATATCGTTGTTTGACGCTTGACTTCATTGTTTGTCATTCATCAAAACCTATACCTGAAAATAATGCTCATACAACCAAAGCGCACATATCATAGATAGAGTGATTTTCTACAGACATGACTTAAATATTATATTAAACCTATACCAGGATTCAGAACCAAAATACGGTCCTGATACCAACAAGATCAAACATTATTAAATTTCTTTACCTTATATTTTCAGTAAAAACTTTTAACAAAAATTCCTTACTCGGGCTACGGACCTCGGAATTATATTTCAGGCATATTCCCAAGTTCTATATTTTACTACGTATCCTCTGGACCGTCATAATACGGGTCAAAATTCGTTCACTCAAAATAATTACCGAAATAAACTAAATCACTTTTAAAGGAAAAAATTAATATTTTCTCAAATTTTTACATAATGGATTTTAAAAAATGCGTCGGGACTGTTCACGTAAATTGAGGAGAAGTAAGATGAGGTTTTGAAGGCCTCGGAACCCCAAATTGGGTTTCAAAATACGAGATGACCTTTTGTGTCATTACATCCCCCTCACCCTTAGTAAGACCACTCTTAGCGACGGGTTGATCTATATTAGATATACAAGAGAGAAAACTTATGCTTAGAGTGGGTGAAAAGTCTGTGAATTTTAAGATGGATGTAGAAAAAGGGGCACAAAAAGACAAACTAGCTTCGAGTGTTAAGTGAAACATAAAGGGCTTGAAAGAGAAGGCTGCAGTGAACGAGAAAGATAAGTGTGGGGTGTGCCCAAGGAAGGCCGAGAAGAATTCTTCCACATGGATATGTGCATTAGTTCGAGTGAAAGAAATGGAGCCTGACTTCGACTTAGACCCCGACTAAATGTCCAGGGGAAGTTTCCTTTACCTTATGCTTTTCAATTGTGTGCCATGCGGACATACCACAACTTAAAATATGGAATGAGGGATATTAGTATGTATGAATTTATATTAGTTTTCTTTTTGTTAGTTGTAAGAGTTAGAAAAAAAATTAAAAGTTTATATTTTTGCCAACGATTGATATCATCGACAATTTTCTTGAGGAACTAAAGTCGAAGGAAAAAGACAAAAAGATATTCTTTTATTTTATTTTATTTTTTTGTAGGCAGTGTAATAATTCTCCCTTGATTTTTCTTTGTGCCGCGTTCTTTTCTAAGGGTTTTTTTTTAACCAGGTGTAGTTAACTTTTTTTTTTTGTAGGAATAGGAAACCTTGTGCTATGATTTAAAATGAAAGCAATATCTCTTGAATTTATTATATCTTGATAATAGTAAGTGCTTTAGTTATGATGCTACGGCTCGGTTTTTCACTCTTGTATAAGTATCTTAAATTGTATAATTTTGACTTTACTTAATTGCTTTGACTAGAGTGTTATGATGAGTCCAATCCTGAGCGAGGTATGTGCCATATGTCTGTGAGGTTTTGTGTTATTCTGTGTATTGTATTCGATGTCTAGAACTTGTCCCATATATTTGCAAAAAGAAATAGTAATTTTATTTAGTATTGGAAGTGATATAGGTGTTTTATTGTTGAGTTAGTTATATGTTTTTGCCCACCTAATTGTTATGTATCTTAGTTAACCCCTTTGAAAATGTAATCATATTTCTTTAGAAACCACATTACAAGCCTTACTCATATATTTGAATTGACCATCTATTTAAACATTTTACTTCTCATGAGCACTTGAATTTGTTATGAACTTTATAAACATTAAAGTGCAGGGTAAAGATTTGGATTTTGAGTGGAACTATTAAAATAAATAGAAAGGTGCACTGTTTTAAAAAAGTAAGATCCACTTTAATTGAAAAAGAAAAGGAAAAAAACAGTTGTATAATTGTGAAAAAAATTCCTTAGATTGTGGTAACTTATGATGTAATTGTGCGTAAAGAAGTAGGAAGTTGACGTATATTGATGTGAGTATAGTTATGGTTTGAAAAAAATGAAGGGTTTTGAACGGTTAATTGTATGTATTAAAGTGCTTAAGGGGATATAATCATTCTTAAACCCAAATGTACCCATCCTATAGCCTACATTACAACCAAATAAAGTCCTACTTGATCCTTGACTGAATGAGATCAATTAGTAGAGTAGTACACTACGAGCAAGCCTATGGTACGTGTTTTATGGAACATGAATGTTATTTTTGAGAGTAAGCGAATTCTTTCTATCTTGGGTGCCTAATTGTTCTTAATTTTTAATATGTGTGGAAGTACTCTCTACTTTTGTGTGAGGGTGCTTGTTTTACGAAGGAAAGATAATGATGTTGATCTTCTGTCCGAGTAAGTGAGGGAGTAGTGGAAAATGCGTGGTGCTTTTGCCTCAAATCTTGAAACGGGGATGTTACAGTATTGTGATTAATCTGTTTAAAAAAGTCTTTGTGTGATCAGTTAGGAGAGTTGTTTAAAAAGGGTCATGTCTATGTGAAGTTCAGTTTGATTGCTTAAGCACAAGAAATAGTTTAAGTATGGGGTGTTGATGGTAGGATACTATCACGACCGAAAATCCGCAAAGGATCGTGATAGTGTTGGACACACTGTCAGGAAAGCCAACACCAAGAAGTTAATTAAATTTCCATGTTAGTATTTGTCGAAATTATTTTCTTTATACACAAAACAATAATTAATGAAATTCACTTAAGTAAACCTGAACCCGGTGTCACAAGTGCATGAGTTATCTCTAGGAAATAATATAATAGAACAACCGTCCAAAATATAAATTGGACAGAAAAAAAATACAGTAATCTGATAGAGCCTTTACTTGATACGGCTCGTCTCGAGAAGTGCAGCTCGCCTAAGTCTCGGTATCAACCATAATGCAACGCCAGCTAGGCCATTGGAGATACATGTGCTTGTGCAATAAAAATGTACATCAAGTGTAGCAAGTATAAACAAAATATGTACTCAGTAAGTATCCTGTCTAACCTCGAAGAAGTAGAAAAGAGAGGTCGACTTCGACACTTGCTAGTGGTCCAATAATGATATATCAATAATATAATAAATCTGAGGATTTTCTAAAAATAAAATGGTTGTAACTCAATAGCATAAAGCAAGTAAACAGTTTCTCTGTTTATTGGAAATTTTCAAATTCATTTTTCATAATTTATACATTTATCTCACGCTAGGGAGAAAAATATCAACATCTATAAATCTAAGGCAAGTAATACAAGATTGCGCAAATCATGCCGAGGTCGTACGACCCGATCCAACAATATTTATAATGTGCACTGGGGTCGAATGGAGTGAATCATAGATGCATCTATTTAATCTACTGAGGGATTTGGCTATTCCACAGTAGACAAACACATTCAAACAGTTAACCAAGAACTCATCAAGGAGCAATTATCCAAGAAAAAGGTAATTTCTCTATTAAAAATCAAGAAACGATGAATAGTCTTTAGAAATTCATTTACATGTTCGATATGGTTTAAACATTTTTAAATTGACAACAAGATTTAAAATATTGCAAGGAAAGCATGCTTTTGGGTCCCCACAAATAGAAGCATATATTCAATTAATTCATATATGGGGATAATTCCCCCTTACAAGGTTAGAAAGGAACTCACCTCGCTCCAAAATTCACTTTTCGGTCCAATATTATGCTCAAAACCCTCAATTCAGTGCGGAACAATCCAAAACTAATGAAATAGTGTATAAACTAGTCAATACATTTTCAAAAATTCATATTCCGGCTATTAAGGTGATTACCCAACCCTAAATGTAAGATTCCTAAAATTCACTCCAGGGTCCACGCGCCCGGATTCTAGAAATTTTCGAAGAAAGTTGTTACCCATTACATTATAAAGTCAAATATATGATTTTTATCAAATTCCATAACCATTTTCGTGGCAATCATTTTTATACAAAGCCTAGGTTTTCATCTAAATCCTTGTTTTCACCAATTTTTACATGTTATTCTATCTATAAGTTATGTATAAAACTCATGTTATGTAGAAATTACTTACGTCAAAGTGCTAGGTGAAAACCATCTTCCAGAAACTCCAATAAATCGCCCAAATCTAAGACTCAAAACTAAAAACAAATGAGTAAAAATGGCAACTTTCGTATATAGGCATTCTACCTAGGCAAGTCGCATGAACGAAATGCGACTTTGCTAGATTTTCGGGCAAAAATGAACTATTACCAGTCTTCAATCAATAACTTTCTTTACAAATGTCCAAATGATGAATGGATTAACTTTCTAAAACTAGAATCAAAGTTCTACAACTTTCTTATTTTTTAAATCAATAGATCCTCAAAGATACCCAGATATAAGCTTCCAAAGTAGGCTCCTCGCATCAGAAATTTTTGGAGAAATTGCAGAATAATTTTACCAGCTTTTATTCAACCGATTATAACTTTCTGTAAAATATTCAAATAATGAATGGTTTATCTTGCTGGAAACTAGAATACAAGGGCTATAACTTTCATGTTTTACAACTTTTTCGATTCCTTATAGATTGTAAGAAATAAGTTCACGAAGTCATCTCTGCGATTGCACCAGTTGTTGTCCAAAAATAGCTTCTACAACAGAAAAATGCAGCAACTCTTTTTGTCCAAAATCAATTCCTTTAACCTTTCGAAATTCGCTCAGGACCTCAATACCTTAAACAATTATACCAACATATTCCAAAATACAATATGAATTTAATCGAGGATTCAAACCACATCAAACAACATCAAAGTTATGAATCACGCATCGAATCGAATTATGAGTTTTTAAATATTCCAACTTCTATATTTTGCACCAAAACATATCAAATCAATCCAGAATGACTTCAAATTTTGCACACAAGTCACATTTGATAGTATGGACCTATTCTAATTTTTGGAATCGGAATCCAACCCCGATATTAAAACGTCAACTCTTGGTCAAACTTCTCAAAAACATTCAAATTTCTAATTTTCGTAAATGACTCCAAAATGACCTACGAACCTCAAAATCCACTACTTACTGTGCTCCTAATACCAGAATCACCACATGGAGCTATTTCTGGATTCGAAATCCCCAACGGACATCAATAGCATTAAAATGCACCTCAACCCAAATTTATAAAATTCTTCTAAAATGTTAATTTCCACAAGCATCGAAACGCTCCCGGATCATCCGTAACTCGATTCGAAATACGCCAAAGTTCAAATCATTATACGAACATGTTGGAACCTTCAAATCCCGATTACGAGGTCGTTTACTCAATAATCCAATCTTAGTCGATTCTTTCAACTTAAAGCTACCAAACTGATAATTTACTTTCCAAATCAACTCTGAACTTTTCGAAATTCGATTCCGACCATGTGTACAAATCATAGTATTTGACGTGAAGTTGCTCATGGCCTCAAACTAATGACGATACGCTAGAGCTCAAAATGATCGATCGGGTTGTTACAGCTACAATCCGTATTTTAGTCGTTTATTGCACTCTAATTCACTGTACTTTACTATTGTTGAGCTTTAATTGGTAATATTTTGCACTCATTGTCTATTTTATTCTTTGTATGAGTGATTCCGAGTTATATAGATATTATGAGGCTAATTTGAGTTATTTGGATCTTTAAAAACTAAGTAAAATCCCAAGGAATTTAGCCGGGATCGTGTTCGAGGGTCGAGGACTAAGTCTGGAAATCAAAAATAAAGGGTTGATGTCGTACTTTGAAGAAATTGCACTACCACAGCGCATGGTGCACCTTATCAGTGTATTTTAGCTGCTTGACAATTTTGCCTGCTCTCTGATAATCCCCGCAAATGCACTGCATGGAGTGTCGCCCCATGCAACGTGCTTGTGTATTTTTTTCCCAGAGCTATATTCTTATTCCGGCTAGGCCCGACCCAATTTGGTATAAATACATTGGAAAATATTATTTTCTGGACTTTTGACATACTTAGCAAAGGATGAGTTGGAAGAACACCGGCACAAGGATTTCATCATTCCTTCCTCACTCAAGACGTGAGTTTGGATCAAATATATGTTTTCCTATACTTCAATTATATTTGTGATGAATTTCTCCATGTATATGGAGTAGTTCCCTTTAGGGTTTGATCAATTTGGTATATTGATGATTATTTGTATATTATACTCGTTTTATATATTGAATCATTTTGGAAGATTTAATTATTGCATCTATATTCACTAGTTCGTGTAATTGAGAGAGGGATAACTTGTGATATCTTTGCATTGTATTTTTTGTTGAATTCATAGATTCTTCTAAGTAATCGAATGAGGCTAGTTGAATCATTGATTAAACTTAGTTAGGAGAATAATCGAAAGAGGTTTTTCTAAAGACCAATCCACTATGCATTCTTACATATCTTCACAGTGCTTAATTTGGTTCATCTCGTGAGGTTAAGACTTAATCGAGAGAGGAGTTTTTGCTAAACGTTTGAACTAATAATTGAGTAAATTCGAGAGACTCATTTGAACATTAGAAGTGAATTATCTAGAGTTAGATCTCAAACAATTATCTTGCACCTATGCAGTCAAAACCCTTTCTTCTTCCACTGATAATCTTATTTGCTTATTACATATAAGATGACACCCTTATTCAAAATTTACTATTCAAAAACCATACACACACCAAACAAACAACCTAGGCCATGGACCAAGTGATGGGAACTCTTCCCTTGTCTATATCTAAGCCCAAAGCTCTCCACACAGCAATGGAACCATCAACTACATTGTTTGCACAACCATCATTAATAAAGTCACATTCATCAACCACTTTAGCCGTTACACTCTTCCCATTATTTGCCCTAATACGTATCATTTTTCCACATTTTGAACCTCCAGCATACCATCTAGTGGACAAGGCCACTACTCTTTCACTATTATCATGATACTTCTCATCACATTCTGACGGACCGCCACCATCTCCGCCTTTACTGAAATCGTTCAGGGTAAGTTGGGCAGGCGTTGAGTCTGTAGGTGGCGAAGGAACGGAAGGAGAGCTTCCGCCTTTGCAAATATTGGTTCCAATATCAGGGTCATCGTTGCATTTTCCCTTTATGCAAATTAATTGGCCGTCACAATCATTCAACGATTTACACGGGCTGTTGCATGAGGAAATGGCATTTCCTCGCGAAGAAGAGATGAAAATTGCCAAAATGGAAAGAGAAAGGAAGACAAATTTGGCCATGGTGGCTATATTTGTAAAAAATATGAAGCTTAATGAATATTAGTAGTAGGAAATATTGATGAGTGAAGAAGACTATGCACAAATAGGCAGGTATATATAGGCAAGAAATTGAATTCAATGAGAAGAACATTGACTTGATTTTTCTTCAGTCGTGATTTTCGGCTCACTTCTTGATATGTGATAAAGCTAACTTGTCCTATACCAGTAACGGACAAACAAGTTTGATATTTTTAATTTAGCTGAAATTAAAAAATCTGCTCAAAACGAGGAAATAATTGAGATAAATATTATCTGCAATATTTGGCAGAATCTGATTTTTCTATTGCTGTTTGTTAGGATATAGCTGGTAAAAATAATATGGAGCTCGTATGGCTGTATTTCTTTAGAGATTTTTTTGTTTGTTACAGCCTCATGTACAAATATGGTTGCTGCTCTTCCTCAATAAATGGACAACCACCTTTACCCCAACTTCTTTGCCAAAAAAAAAAGGAAAAGGTCATGTGGACGAATCTTGAGAAATGTCTCTTGAATTAAGTAATTTATAATGTCTATATAAATCGTTAGTCAACGAGAATTTCTTTCCTTTATATTTGTGAAGAAAACTAAGAATTTTTTTAAGTAGCTAGCACAAAAGAGTCAGATTTTCCAAATAACAAGAACGGTACAAGAGCTTAGAAAACGATGATACAGGGTTTTTTTTTTTTTATTCATTTAATAGTTGACTTTGAAAACCTGTTAATTGTAGAGAAACTTTCAGAAATCCCTATGCTTTAATGGTTATTAGTTGGTAGTAGCTGCCGTTTATTATATTACTTTTTATAGTTATGTTTTTAAATTTTTTAGAGTATATTCGAAGTATTTAAGCTACTGTATTCATGAATATAATAGCATTTCTAGGCATGAAACAGGGGATTACAGCTAGACAAATTTTTGTATTCGACTGTATTCATAGCATGAACATAGGATTATAGCTGGACAGATTATTGTATTTGACTGTATTCACGGCGTGAAATAAGGGATTACACTATTTCTAAACGGAAAGTGAATCAATTAACATAATATACTCCTAACATAACTTAATAAACTCAATTATAACACACAAATTTATGGTGAGCATCTCATATTACGGTCACTGAATTTGAAACCACCATGTAACAAATTCAGCTTAAAGATCATCTTTCTTTGCAGAAAGACCAAGAAGTTTAGCTAGCTCCCCGTTTTCATAGGCCTCCACGGTATCTGTGAACAGATAAGATATTAACGTCATAAGCATGGGGTGTTGATTATCCAAAGGCACCAAAGCAAATATATGATTTCAGTAGCTTACCATCTGATCCTCCGATATGCTTTCCGTTAATGAAAACTTGTGGCACAGTACGTCTGCCAACGATCTCGCTAAGGGCATCCTGAATACTCCAGCCATCATCTGACAAGAGGAAAAGCAGAATGTTTTTAAAGATTCTGATCAAAGACATGATCTGATGGCCTAAAACCATCTGTTTCACCTTTTACATTGAGTTCAAATAGTTACTCCCACTCATGTTATCCCTTGGTCCAAACAAAGGGAAAGATCTATCTCAAATTTGCAGCTAAAACCCACAAGGGCCTTCGACAAATTGGAAAGGTATAAGAAAAAGGGAAGTGAATAATCTCAGACAATAAAATCATACCAAAACTTCAAGGCCTCAGGTTGCTAGGTGTAAATACTAAGCGAAGTTTAGTTTCTTGAGTGAAGACATACAGAGTTAAAAGCTAGCGCACGGCGGTGGAAGCTCCACCAATTTAAAGCAAACAAAAGAAAAAGAAGAGTAAAATAACATGGATATAAGAGACGTATGAAAGCGTTTTTTTTTTAACTGATAAGTCCAATTGACTGAAAATGTTTCTATACCATGTAAAGAAATAGTGGAAAATTGTGATTGGTTGATGACAAGCTGAATGAGGTGTAAGCTGATGTATCTTATAAATCTTATTAGCAACTGAAATCCATTGTAAACAGTTGATAAAACTTAGAAGGTTAGTAGCTATAATCCTGTCAAACAACATGTAAGGATTGAGAAAGGAAATTGGGCAGTGAGATTGGGGGAAACGAAAGTGATACCTCTCTCATCAAGCTCAACAACATAAGGTTTTTGCTTCAACTCTTTAAATACAGCCTTTGCTTTCCTACAGTATCTGCAGAACAATAGAAAATTGATGCAAACTGTTAATGTAACATACAATAAACAGAAATAAATAGTGTTGCATGTCGTGACATTGTACATACTTTAAAGAAGTTGAATATGTAGAAAATAGGTTTCAAATAGGAAAATGGGAAAGGGTAAGATTTAACCCTCTACTTTCAAATATTGTCTACATTTAACCTCCGTTATACTTTCAGAACATATACCCCTACTGTTAGCAAAGTATTCAAAAATCTATCCTTATTTTTTAGCGGAGATCCAATATGACCTAGATCCAGCTATTAAAACACCACAGTGCCACGTGTGTATTAACATTTTCTTATTTTTTGAAGAAATAGAAAAACCCCATTAGCATAGTTTAAATGCAGTCGTACCAAATCCTACCCAACTTAATCTCTGTCCCTCCCTCTAGGTGCATGACCTTGCAATATAAATAATAATAGATCCACAAAAAATAATGAAACCATAAAAGCCAGAGCAATTCAAAACTCAAATACTACGTTCTTAGCATACCCTTTTCTTCAAATACTTGAGCACACGCACTCCAATTCAAATTTAATAACCGTGTGATGTATGACCAATATATTTCCCTTTCACACAATCTACCCTACTTGTCGCTCAAGCCCCTGAATATGAATAATATTTACTTCTGAAAAGTTTGGTATCTTTGGATTTTGATGTGCACATATCCCTAAAACGTAAAAATATATTTCCCAGAGAAAAATATTGTTAAAAGAAAAAAGAAAACAAAATAGAAGAAAAGACACCCGTTAAAGATAGGCCTCATTTCTCTATTTGGCGGTTTGTTGAGCGAAAACATTTCTGAAAGGTAACTGATCTGCCAATAGAAGGAAAAGTAAGGATAAAGTCCTTTAAAACCATGGATTGCGATAACAGAGCTTTATGTATTTTTCCAGTTGTCTAATTAAACAAGCTATGATCGAATATCCTCCTTTCATCTCTTTGCTTGCACATGATGTTGAGCTACAAGCTTATCTAGCTTCTAAGCCTAAACATAAATGTAGACATTGATATTGGGTTGTATATTTATTGTATATTCATTGTATACTTTGTATATTGTAGGCTTAGTTAGTTGTTTGGACCATAGCAAAATCTGAGCCCATTCTTTTTACACTTGGGCCGTCTGACCCGACCCAAGTATAATGTGTATGTGTATATCTGTAAACACAGATATTTTGAGGTTAGGTAATTCATTTTCTCTCTCGGACATTCCAGAGAGTTCTCTCGTTTCTCTCTCGTTCTCTCACTGTATCTCTCGTCATTTTTACCTTCAATCTGTATGTTTTCATGGTATCAGAGCGGGATGATCCTCGGATTCTTCTCCGTTACTTGTTATCGATCGTGTTGGAAGTTCTATTGAAGGTTTTTCTCTGGATATTTGTGAGAGATTCTGTTTACCGAGAGAGCGATGTGCATTGAACAGATAATCGGAACTTTTACTGCTATTTGATGGTTCGATCTTCACTCAGTGGATGTTTTGGGTGATTTTCCGACATCCCTGACCTTATTCCGGTGACTTTCCAGATTCTAGGGCTTCCGGTGGTCGGACCTAGGGTTTTATTGCTATCCGATGGCTCGATCCTCACTCGGTGGATGTTTTGGGTGATTTTCCGACGTCCCTGACCCTATTCCGGTAAGTTTCCAGACCCTACGGTTTCCGGTGGTCGGACCTAGGGTTTTATCTGGCGATTGAAGGCCGCTCTTCTCCGATCACGAAGAAGGAGGGTAACTCTATCCTTGTTCTAAGTGTTGTATATTTTGCATGTGGGTTCTGATTGAACTTTAGCCTGTTTACCGAGACTGTTTTTTGATTTCAAACTGGTTATTGTTCATGACTTCTAATATGAATGTTAATACCTCCTCAGTGGACTCTACCAGCCCCCTTTTTGTTTACTCCTCTGATGTTCCTGGAGTTTCTCTTGTGTCCACTCCCTTCTCGGGCAGTGGTTATGGGGGTTGGAGGAGGAAAATGATTGTCGCGCTATCTGCTAAAAATAAAATTGGCTTTGTTGATGGCACATGTCCCTGGCCAGTCACTAATGTGGCTGAGCAAAGGTTATGGGACAGATGCAATAATATGGTAATCTCCTGGTTAACTGCCTCCCTGTCCCCTCAAATTGCTGAAAGTGTGCAGTATTCTGATACTGCACAAAGTATATGGTCACAGCTTCAGACCAGATATGGCACTGCCAATAGGACCAAAATTTTTGAACTAAAAAAAGAGCTTTCTCACACTTCTCAAGGGTCTCTAGATGTAGCCTCATATTTTAACAAACTTAAAGGACTGTGGGATGAATTAGGAACAATGTGTACAAATCATGGGCAAAGATGTGTTTGTGCTGCAAAAAATGGCATAATACAGGAAGATGATGAGAATAAGGTGTTTCAGTTTCTCATGGGCCTTAATGAAGCATACATGGGGTAAGGAGTAACCGACTGATGATGCAGCCCCCTCCTACCCTTGACAGTGTCTACAATATGGTCCTCAATGATGAGAAACAGAGACAAGTCCAGTCCCCTTCTCAGTTTAATCCAGACTCTATGTCTTTCAATGTCCACATAAATAGACATTCAGTTGGATTCAATAAGGTCACAGTGCCTAATCCTTCTCCTTTCAGACAAAGAGTTAATTTTGACCAAGCTAGAGGCTGTTTATTCTGTAGATACTGCAAAAATCCTGGGCACTTAATTGATAAGTGTTACAAGATTCATGGGTATCCATAAAGTACAACATTTAACAAGGGGAGGAGACCTGCTGCTGCTCATCTAACTGCTGGTGTGGATTTCCCTTCTTCTAAAGGAAATGTCTCTGTTCCTCAAGGAAATCCTCCTGAAAGACATCACCCTGTTACAAACATAGATGGCCAGAGTTCTGTGATTCCAGGGTTGAGCAGACAACAATATGACCAATTGATGAGCCTGTTACAACAGACTCAGTTAGGGGATTCCACTGCTCATACTCCTCCTCCCATGTATGCTACTAATTTTGCTGGTACTATGCTAACTGAGAGCCTTATTTCTGATTCCAAGCTTTGCATGCTTACTCATATTAATTTTGCCACCTGGATAATAGACTCAGGGGCATCTAATCATATGACATATGATAAAAGTTTGCTCTTTAACATCACACCTTTAACTGTACCCTATCTTGTAACTTTTCCTAATGGATATAAAGTGAAAGTGACATGCACAGGATCTTTTGCATTAACTCTATCCATCACCCTTCACAATGTCTTGTCAGTTCCTTCTTTTAAACACAACTTGATTTCTGTCCACAAGTTAGTGAAACAGTTGCATTGCATAGTTTTGTTCACTGCAACTTCCTGCTTCCTCCACATGATACAGGACCCTTTTCTGAGGAAGCCTCTGGATCTTGGTAAACAGGAGGCTGGTCTATACAAGCTTTCTTGGGTTCCAGCTTCCCCTTCTTCCTCTACTGGTTGTTCATCTACTTTTGTATGCTCTATGTCTGACTCTTGTAATCATGACAATTCTTCCTCTACTGGTTGCCATAAAGTTGTTGCTTTACCTTCCAATGTAAATAGTTCCATCTGTAATAATGTTGCTACAACTGACATGAATTACATTTGGCAATTGAGACTTGCTCATACTTCATTTGCAAACATGAAACACATTTCTGAATTGTCTTTTCCATTTACTTCTAAGTAGCCTTTCCCTTGTTCTATCTGTCCTATGGCTAAACAGACTAGACTTCCCTTTCCTGATAGCACAATAAGGACTTCTAGACCTTTCCAATTGATTCATGTGGATACTTAGAGCCCCTATCACACTCCTACTTCTTCTGGTTCTAGATATTTTCTTACAATAGTTGATGATTTCTCTAGGGCAACCTGGACACACTTACTGGGGTCTAAAAGCAATGTTTTCTGCCTGCTTAAATCATTTCTGTGTATGGTTAAAACCCTGTTTAATGCTGTAGTTCAAACTGTTATAAGTGACAATGCTTTGGAATTGGGGTCTAGCATTGATGGTGCATCTTTCTTTAGTAACCAAGGGATTATTCATCAAACAACCTGTCCTCATACTCCTCAACAGAATGGTGTTGTTGAAAGGAAGCATAGGACTCTTCTTGAGACATGTAGAGCTTTACTCTTTCAATCTGGCTTACCCATCTCTTTCTGGGGGGACTGCTTACTAACTGCCACCTATCTTCTTAACAGAATACCATCCAGACTCCTTCATAATAAATCTCCTTATGAAATTTTGCATGGAAAGGCACCAACCTACTCTCGTTTGAGAGCATTTGGGTGCCTTGCCTATGCTACTGTCCTAATTCCTCAAAGGGACAAGTTGAAACCTAGAGCCATTTCCTGTGTATTCCTAGGGTATCCTTTTGCCAAAAAGGGTTATAAACTTTATGATCTCACTCCCAAAAAATACTTTGTCTCCAGGGATGTTATATTCATGAAACCTACTTTCCTTTTAAAACTGTATCATCTTCTGTTCTTCCTACTCCCTCTTCCTTTCCTTTTGTTCCTCCTCTTGAGCATTCCTCCTCTGATACAGACTTGTTTATACCTGTCTGTTCCTCTCCTCCTCTTCCTTCTGCCCCAACTTCCCCTTCTTCTAATCCAGTTTCCATTCATCCCTTCAATCCTGATATTTCTCCTCCTGATTTGCCTCTTTCCACATCTCTTCCTGCTCCAGAAAATCTGGAAGACAGCATAATCCTTCCTCTTATCTTAAGGATTATGTCTGTCAACTTCCTGCCTTTTCTGGATCTTCTTCTTCTTCTCTGGAATCTAAATCTCTCTATTACTCTCAAGCTGCATCTGTTCCAGTATAGCAGGATGCTATGAGAAAGGAGTTTGATGCCTTGGATGCAAACCATACCTGGGATGTTGTTCCTATTCCTCCTGGTAAGAAACCCATAGGATGTAAATGGGTTTATAAGATCAAATATAAGGCTGATGGCAGTGTTGAAAGGTATAAAGCTAGACTTGTTATTAGAGGTGATACTCAGGTTGAAGGAGTTGATTTCACTGACACTTTTTCTCCTGTGGTTAAAATGTCCACTGTTAAGTGTATTATTGCTGTGGCTGCTAAGAATCATTGGAATTTATTTCAACTTGATGTTAACAATGCTTTCTTGCATGGTGATTTGGATGAGGAGGTATATATGAAGCTCCCTCCAGGTTTGAGTGTTTCTGCTCCTTCTTCTGATTCTGTTTCCTCTGCCGCTACTCCTCTTGTTGGTAAGTTGAAAAAGTCTCTCTATGAGCTGAGACAGGCATCCAGACAATGGTATGCTAAATTGTCTTCTGCTCTCTATTCCAGAGGCTATACACATTCCTTGAATGATTATTCTCTATTCATCAGCGGCAAACCTCGATCTCTTGTGATTGTAGCAGTCTATGTGGATGACATTATTATTACTGGGGCTGACAATGATGAGATTTCTGCCATGAAACTGTTTCTGGATGATCAGTTCAGCATTAAAGACCCGGGTCTAGAGATGTGAGTTGTTCCTGGTGGGATGATCCTTAATCAGCATAAATATGTTTCTGACCTGTTGCATCAGTTTGCTGTATAAATGTTTCTCCTGTTGTTTGTCCTTTGGATATTAATGTCAAACTCCATGCTGATTCTGGTGATCTTTTATCCTCCCCTGATCAATATAGGAGCCTTGTTGGTAAGCTCCTATTTTTGACTCACACTAGGCCTGACATCTGTTTTGCTGTTCAGCATCTGAGTCAATTTTTGAAATGTCCCAGAGTCCCTCATATGACTGCTGCCCTACATGTCCTCAGATATCTTAAGGGCACTTTATCTTTGGGTCTCTTCTATTCTGACAGCTCTGATTTCTCTATTACTGCTTATTCTGACAGTGATTGGGCTGCCTGCCCTGATACTCGCAGATCTGTTACTGGTTTTTGTGTTATTTTGGGTGGCTGTTTGATTAGTTGGAAGTCCAAAAAACAACGTGTAGTTTCCTTATCTTCTGCTGAAGCAGAATATAGGGCACTCAGTAAAGTGGTAGCTGAACTGTCTTGGCTTTCTCGTTTACTTACTGATATTGGGGTTTCTGTTACTCTTCCTTCTCTGTTTTTTGTGACAACCATGCTGCTATTCATATTGCCAAGAATCCTGTTTTTCATGAACGGACCAAACATATTGAGGTGGATTGTCACATTGTTAGGGATCAGCTGACTAGTGGGCTCATTACACTCTCCCATGTCCCTACCTCTCGACAGCTAGCTGACCTCCTCACCAAGCCTCTGCCTGGGACTGTCCTACATCCTCTACTGGACAAGTTGAAGGTGGTCTCCCTCTCCAACTTGAGGGGATGTTGAGCTACAAGCTTATCTAGCTTCTAGGCCTAAACATAAATGTAGACATTGATATTGGGTTGTATATTCATTGTATACTTTTTATATTGTAGGCTTAGTTATTTGTTTGGGCCATAGCAAAATCTGAGCTCATTCTTTTTACACTTGGACTGTCTGACCCGACCCAAGTATAATGTGTATGTGTATATCTATAAACTCAGATATTTTAAGGTTAGGTAACTCATTTTCTCTCTCGGACATTCCAGAGAGTTCTCTCGTTTCTCTCTCTTTCTCTCACTGTATCTCTCATCATTTTTACCTTCAACCTGTATGTTTTCACATGACCCTTGAGGGAAAATGATAGCTCCTTTGGCTCTTCAATTAGACATCATATGAGGGCAAGCTAAACTAAATTTCTGTTTATAATTTGATGTAATGTACTATTCAATTATCAATTGACAAGTTCAAACAACTTTAGTATAAAGGGGACACCATATTTACTTTTGATTTTCACAGCTTAAGATTCAATTATAACCTAGCAGAATAATCAAGAGACCAATATTTATTACAATTGATAAGTCAAAGACAGCTAAATAGAAAAAAAGTTTGATGTTAAAGTGAATCAAGAAAAGAGCTAAATCACCTCAACATAAGAACACATTTTACATGTATCCATCCAATAATTAACTCGACAACGCAAACCAAAATCTTACATCGTACTCTCACCACTAGATCAAAGCCCGGGGTCGATTTTTCAGTTTTTTTTTTTTGGGTACAATGTAACTTACATTTATTCTAAAAAATGTTACAAATTCATCAAAGACACAAACTTTATGCTCGCTTTTGGAAGAGTATCTCTAACCTAAAAGGGTCTTCCAATTTGCAATTTATCATATCAATTTGAGAAAGAACAATCAGAAACAACAATCAATGACCATAAAAATGCAACAACACACAGAAAACATAATCAAATAAGCGGGAAAAAAACCCACCAAAAAGGGCAGGAAAAAGGAGCTTTAAAGGGAGAGAAAACTAACGGGCAATAGGATTTGGAGAAGATAACAATGGAATGAGAAGAAACTGTCTTCTTGACAAAGGCAGAGGCATCTCCTTCTCCAGCTTCAGCAAATGCTGATGTGTAAAACAACACAATCACTGATACTACTAATAACAACACAAATGTTGATTTCGCCATTTTTTAGCTTTGTGAAAGAGTTGAATACGAATACTGTTTCCTTATTTGGTCTTTCAAGATCTCATCGGGATTCAATAGATGAGAAAGAAAAGGCATATTCATATGATTATTGGGCTTTGGGCCTTATTTTTGGCTATTGGTCTGATGAAATTAGCTCTTACCTCGATGGACCGAAACATATTGGGCTCAGTGAAATTACAGAATTAATTTGTTATAAAAAAAAGGAATTTTTACATATACATCCCATATAGCAAACCTTATAATCACTCATGTTTAAGGTTAGTGTTTATTACATTTAAGTATACCACTTTTCAATTTATGTCCCAAAATTTATCTTTAAGGTTTAAGGATCAACTATTAATTAGAGGCTTGATTTGTGAAACAAAATCTTTTTATATTTTTTTTTTACACGTTTTTCTCTTTCTTCCAACCAAAACCGATGCATTTCTCCCCTTTTTTAATTACACCCCCCCCCCACGTTTATTTACCAAGATAGTATTCTCTGATTTCTCTGGTTTAATTTCATCCTCCATTGTCATCCTCCATTGTTGAAGGTTGCCATTGTTTCAGATCGAGAGTTTCATCCGCCATATTTTCATTCCTACGGTTGCATCAAAGTCCCAAACCCTCTACAAAACAATTTTCTCTCTCTCAGTGCTTCAATTTCATCCGCCATTTCCGAACCCTCTTCAAAGTTTTCTCAAGAAAACACATATTCAGTCACTGTGTTGTAGTTTTCTCAATTTCATCCGCCACATTTCTCCCCTTTTTTTTCTCCTCAATGTGTTTTAGTTTAATATTTTTTACCAAAAAATAAAATGCAAGTGTTTGTTTGGTGTTTAAGTGTTTTTTGTCTAAATGTACTGTATTATTGCATACTAGGGTTGTTTATACAAATTGTAGTTAATTGTAATTTTTTGGAGTTAATTTGTAGTTAATTGGCAAAATATACTGTTGAATCAAATTTGTAGTTAATTGTAGTGTTTGTAGTTTAATGTAGTTTAATGTACTTTTTATTTGGAACTGTGACTATTGACTCAAATTTGTAGTTAATTATAGTTTTTGTAGTTTAATGTAGTTTACTGTACTTTTTATTTGGAACTGTGATAAAAATACAGTGTATAAAAGTAGTTACATTGTACATGCTCAATAATTCTCTAGTTACAGTATAGTTGCTTGTAGTTATAATGTAGCATATGTTGTCTTTTGTCACAATGTAGTTGATATGTGGTCTGCAATTTTATAGTGTTGTTTGGAACTGTGATTAGAAGACATGATATATATGTAGTTACAATCTAGTTGACTTGTAATTTGTAAAGTAATTTTTACAAATCAACTACAAACAAACTGCATATAAACGTTAACTACATTTACCCACATTTGACTACATTTTAAAAACACACTGGAAACACAGCATATAAACGTTAACTACATTTGACTACATTTTAAAAACACACTGGAAACACTGCATATAAACGTTAACTACATTTACCCACATTTGACTACATTTTAAAAACACACTGGAAATACTGCATATAAACGTTAACTACATTTACCTACATTTGACTACATTTTAAAAACACACTGGAAACACTGCATATGAACGTTAACTACATTTACCCACATTTGACTACATTTTAAAAACACACTGGAAACACTGCAACAGCTACTGTTTTTTTGTTTTTTTTTCTGCACCAAACAAGAATATATCCGATGTGCAACGGAGGACAATTATCTGCAACGGAGGACAATTATCATTCACAATGTATTTTATTTCTACAATTTTATCCGAAGTATCAATCGATAATTGTTCTGCAATTGTAGACTGGAGAATTCCGTTGCTTGCATTATCATCAACCAAAATGGAATCAACTTCAAAATATCGGAATCTGCCATAGTTATCCCAATAACCATTACATTTTAGCATTATTGGAATTTTTAACATTGTAGAAGAATGAGTGATTTCCGAAACTGAAATCTGGAAGAACTACAATTTTATTGACTATCACGCTGTAAATTCTGATTTTCAGTATTTGATGTAGAAAAATGAAAGATTTTTGAAACAGAAATCTGGAAAAACTACAAAATGGAAGAAGAATGAGTGATTTTCGAAACTGAAATCTGGAAAGATTCACGCTGGCTAAGATTTTTTACCGTTTTTGATTGATACTTTAATTGGGACAGAATCAAATATTAATTGGGAGCCATAAAATGGCGCAATTTTAGGCTATAAAATCAGCCATATCCGTTTTTGATTGATGCTTTAATTGGGACAGAATCAAATATTAATTGGGAGCCTTAAAATGTGGCGCAATTTTAGGCTATAAAATCAGCCACATATGGTTTGGTACATATTTGATAACGAAAACATGGAATATGCGGGTAATAACCAAACAAAGCACAATAATGATAATAAGGTTTGCTATATGGGATGTATATGTAAAAATCCCTAAAAAAATAGAATTCACTGGCCACTTTTCGGCCCTGTTTTTAGAAAATAGCCACTGTCCTAGAGTGGCAAACGTTTGGAGTTTCATTTGTGGAATTTGAAATTCCAGAATAATGGATATTTTTCAACAATGACTATTTGTGAATTTTTTTTCCACATTTAATTCGAGATCAAGAAATTTGGGCCATTAAGTAAGGTACAACAACAACAACTACCCAGTATAGTCCTACGAAGTGGGTCTGGGGAGGGTAATATGTAGACGAGCCTTACCCCTACCCGAAAGGGCAGAGAGGTTGTTTCCAATCGACCATCGGCTCAGTGAAGGAAGGAAAAACAAAAACGAAAACAAAAGCAAAAGAGCATTAGTAACTCCAGCAGAAATATCGTAAATAATTATCTAAACATAAGAACCATCAATAAAATAGCATGCAATAATATCATATATTAACTACCTTTACTAACTACCATAAGGGAGATACAATCCAAAACACAAATCATCTATGGATAGCCCTGCCAAGCCTCACCCAACCCCGGGTGAGGAGTAAGAAAAACTCTAGGAGCCCCTATCCTACAACTCTGATACTAGACCTCCAGACTTTTCTATCAAGGTTCATGTCCTCGGAAACCCACATTCTAGCCATGTCATGCCTAATCACCTCTCCCCAATACTTCTTAGGCCTCCCTCTGCCTCGCCGAATGCCGACAATCGCTAGCCGCTCACAACTCCTCACCGGGTCATCAAGACTTCTCCTCCGCACATGCCCAAACCACCTCAGCCTCGCTTCTCGCATCTTCTCATCCACTGGGGTCACCCCCACCTTCTCTCGAATAACTTTATTCTTAATCTTATCCAACCTGGTGAGCCCGCACATCCACCTGAGCATCCTCATCTCTGCAACCTTCATTCTCTGAACATGAGAGTTCTTCACCGGCCAACACTCCGCCCCATATAACATTGCAGGTCTAACTACAGCTCTATAAAATTTCCCCTTGAGTTTCTGTGGAATTTTCTTGTCACACAGGACTCCTGATGCAAGCCTCCACTTTGACCACCCCGCTCATATACGATGAATGACGTCCCCGTCAATCTCTCCGTCCCCCTGAATCACCGACCCAAGATATCTGACATTGTCCTTCTTGGCGATGACCTGAGATCCAATCTTCACGTCCCTGCCTACTTCGCTCGGCTCGGTGCTAAACTTGCACTCCAATTATTCTGTCTTAGATCTGCTTATTTTCAAACCTTTAGACTCGAGAGTCTGTCTCCATACCTCTAACCTCTCAATAACACCGACCCTCGTCTTGTCTATCATGACTATGTCATCAGCAAATAGCATACACCAAGGCACCTCCCCTTAAATATGTCGGGTCAGAGCATCCATCACCAAGGCAAACAAGAGATGGCTATGCGTCGATCCTTGATGGAGCCCCATATCCACTGGAAAATGGTCTGAGTCGCCACCCACCGTCCTAACCATAGTCTTAGCTCCATCGTCATGTCCTTGATTACTCTGATGTAGGTTTCCAACACGCTCTTCGCCTCCAAGCACCTCCATAGCACCTTCCTAGAGACCTTGTCATACGCCTTCTCCAAGTCGATAAGCTGAAGCACCATGTGCAGGTCCTTCTTCTTATCCCTAAACTGCTCCACCAGCCGCCTGACAAGGTGGATAGCTTATGTAGTGGAGCGACCCGGCATGAAACCGAACCGGTTCCCAGTTATAGATGTCATCTCCCTCACCCTCGCCTCGATCACCCGCTCCCATACCTTCATGGTGTGACTTACTAATTTGATACCCCTATAGTTGTTGCAGCACTAGATGTCCCCTTTTCTCTTATACAAGGGTACCACTGTACTCCACCTCCACTCATCCAACATCCTTTTGGTCCTGAAGGTCACATTGAACAACCTGGAGAGCCACTCCACTCTTGACCTACCCATGCACTTCCAGAACTCCACCGGGATCTCGTCAGGCCCGGTCGCTCGACCCCTACTCATCCTACGCAAAGCCCCCATGACCTCCTCCACCCTAATGCGCCTGCAATACCCAAGGTCTCTATGTTGCTCTGAATGCCCCAACTGCCCTAGCTCTATGTTACGATCCCCCTCCTCGTTAAGTAAGTCTTGAAAGTACGTCTGCCACCTCTGCTTGACTTGAGACTCCTCCATCAGAACTCTACCATTCTCTCCCTTGATGCACCTAACTTGGTCAAGATCACGTGTCTTCCTTTCCCTTGCTTTAGCTAACCAGAATAACTTCCTATCCCCGCCTCTCTCCCCTAGTTCCTCGTACATGCGACCAAACGCCGCGTGTTTAGCTTCCGTAACCGCCAGCTTTGCTTCTTTCCTCGCCACCTTATAGATCTCCCTGTTCGCTCTCCGTTCTTCCTCGCTTGTGCTCCCTGCCAACTTAGCAAACGCCGCCTTCTTCACCTCCACTTTTCCTTCGACTACATCGTTCCACCACCAGTCACCCTGATGTCTGCCTGAATAGACCTTGGCTACCCCGAGCACGTCCCGTGCTACCTCCCTAACCAAGTTCGTCGTCTCTGCCCACATAGCGTCCTCTTCCCCCGCCCTCAGCTAACCTCCTCTCCAACTCTTGTGCTTTCTCCTTAGTCAAAACACCCCATCTAACCCGCGGTTGTCCTCGAGCACCCCTCCTCTTCCTCTTCACCCAGAGACCGACGTCCATCACTAGGAGTCTATGAAGAGTCGAAAGGGACTCTCCCGGAATAACCTTGCAGTCCTTGCACATACCCCTATCGCTCCTTCTGAGGAGGATGTAATCAATCTGAGTCCTCACGCCAAACTCTTGAAGGTGACCAAATGCTCCTCCCTCTTCTGAAATGTCGAGTTCGCAATCAGAAGCTCGGAAGCCCTGGCGAAATCAAGCAGTGACGTGCCTCCTCCGTTCCTAACCCCAAAGTCGAAGCCATCGTGCACCTCACCATAACCACCAGCATCAGCCCCAATATGACCATTAAAGTCCCCTCCAATAATTAACTTCTCAGATTGGGGAATACTACTCACCAGATCATCCAAGTCCTCCCAAAAGTGCCTCTTAGATAGGAAATGGGATTTTTATCTTCCTATATCAAATATGAAACCTTATTACCTTCGATGTTTAAGGTTTGGGTTAATTACATTTCAGCATACCAAATTACCATTTATATACCATAATCTAAATTAGGGATATAGTTAATGCAGCATATATCCCTCCTTAATTCAATGTACCAAAAATGAGCCCTTTTGTTTGTTTAAAGACTTAATATTCACGCCGACGTTCCCTTCTTTTTTATTTTTAAAACTCTTTAGCTCTATCTTTCTCCAACCATGAAAACGACATTAGCAGTTGCACAAGCAACCATTCCTTTCACGTAGGAATTTTTTAGATTTCATTTCTATAGTTTATTAACAACATTTTTTAGGCAAAAAATTTCCTATATTAGTACATTTTCATAATTCTATGTTTATAGAAGTGGATTTTAAAAATCACTAATTTTTTATGGATTTGTTTACACTTTCTTAATCGATGTTCATCCGTTGTTGTGTTTTAGTATGGGTAGGAAGCATGTTGCACGTATACCGTGTTGTAGAAAAATTAGAAAATTGTAGATAAATTGTAGATTGTTTTTTGCAGAATATTTTGTAGAAGCTTTAGTCGTTTTGGATTTGTGAAAACAGAAAATAATGCATCTACAATCACAATACAAATAATCTACAATTTATCTACAAGATATCTACAAATTGGATACATTGAATTTTAATATCTCAATTCCCATTTCAATTGTAGCATAATTGGCATTTTTTGACATAATTGTAAAAATTTTATAGAAGTTTTAGTCTTCCTAATCTACAATTTATCTACAATTTTTGAAATATGTCGTCTTCTTCTTTTTCTTCGAGTTTCAATCTGAAATTCAATAAAAACCAAGTCTAATCTTCACCAAAACCCCTAAAAATTGAGATATAAACTCCAAATCATATTCCCGATTGTTTTCAACATCGCCCAATCCAAACAAATAATGATTTTTGAAAACTCAAATTTAAATTCAAAGCTTTCAAGCTTTTTAATGGCTATCAATAGTGGAAAATATATGGAAGAACAGATGAAGATGAAGATGAAGATGAAGAACAGAAATCTCCTTTCCGTTTCAAAATTACGCAACTTCGAGGGAATTTAATATAGAAAATCATTCCCAGATTCTCTTTTTGATTTTCCGCGTGCTAATAATGGAAGATTCAGCTATAATAAACGAATGGTATATAAATTACAGGAAAACTGTGCAATGGACGGGTAATCAAAAAAATAACCAATTGATGAATAAAATATGTACATATTTTTGTAGCCATGTATAATTAGTGTATAATTTATGTATACCAGCTAAGGGTTGTTAATAATTTTGGATGTGTAACTTCCCCTAAGAATTGTGCATAATTTGCTCTTCAAGAACGTTGTGTTTGGCCAAGGTATCAGGATCTCTTAGTTAGACCCATTGTACACATTTTTAATATAGTATTAGAGCTGGACCATCCTAATTTTTTATTTCATCAATATTGGGCTTCCATTTAGTGGATATGACAAGCCTATGAATTTCTACACCAAGCTAACAGTGCAGAAATTCTTTTGGAGAGCAAGAACTATGAAACTTTATCTTTAAAAGAGGAAGTTGAAGAAGAAAAAATATTTGCATAAAGTTGTAAAAGAACTCTCTGTAAAATAACGTTTTTGAGTTCAATATTTTTGAAAGAGAAAATTAGTTTCTTTATATAGACAAAACAGTAATAAAGGGAACGGACATATCCATTCAAGAAAAGGCACCCTTTCATTTAAACTTTTAAAACACTAATAATAATTATATTTAAACAATAAATTCTAACAATCTCCTACTTGCTTAAATATAAATAAGACTCAAAATCAAGTTATGTCTATGCATAGAATAATATATATTTCGATTTGAACATTACCTTAGTATAATATCACAAAATAAAATCGAAACCGCATGTAACATAATATCTTTAAACATGTCATTTCTTGTGATAATTTCGGTAATACTATACACATAAATATTTTGGTTTTGCTCTCCACTCAAACACGCTTAGCACTTTTATGGCCATGTGTTATCCAAAATTCATGAACATTTATAGAAGTAACTCAAACTCTCAATTGAAACGGCACCACTTTGATGTTCATATAGGTGAAGTTCTTGCCGTGTATTTGTCACATTTGAGATACGTGTTCCTTGAAATGAACCTCATTAAGAGTTTTATAACTCATCCATCTTATCTATGACAACCCGCACTAGTATATTTCTTACTTGAATACTAAAAACGTCCACTTATCAATAACTTGTTATTACCCTTTAAACCCAAAACTACTTATTTCATAGTGGTAGGTAGGGTTGTCGTTATTGGTAGACTTAATTAAGGAGTTTTAACCCAATTAAACTCGAATTCGTTTTCACTTACTCTCTTGTAAGAGGTTTAGTAAATGATCAGCCAAATTACTTTTTGACTTTACAAATGTGAGAGAGATAATTGAATCTTTAATTAATTTTCTCACATAATCATGTCGGAGACTTATATGTCTTGATTTTCCGTTATATATATTGCTATAAGCTCGAGCTAAGGTGGCTTGACTATCACAATGAATTGAAATTGAGGTCATGCTTTTTGAGATCAATAGAATTTCTAAAACAAAATCCCTCAACCACTCAGCTTCTTTTCCAGCTTCTGCTAATGCAACAAATTCTGAGTCCATGATTGAACGTGTTATACAAGTTTGTTTCTTGGATTTTCAAGAAATTGCACCTCCACCTAAGGTGAACACCCAACTAGTTTTAGATTTATTGTCTCCTAAACTAAATATCCAGGTTTCACCAGTATATCCTTCTAAAATAGCAGAAAATTTTGAGTATTGAATACAAAGATCTTTGATTTTCTTAAGAAAACCAAGAACTTTCTCAATTGCTTTCCAATGATCAAGACTCGAATTGCTAGTAAATCTGCTTAATTTATTAATTGCAAATGCTATGTCTGATCTTGTGCATTGTGTTTGTGTAACATACATTGGGCTTCCAATAGCGCTTGCATAACTCAAGTTGAGCCACAACTTTTCATTTATTCTTGATTAACTTAATGCTTTGTTCAAATGAGGTACTAACCTCTTTTATGTTTAAGTGACTAAATTCATTTGGTACTTTCTCAATGTAATGAGATTGACTCAATATGTATCCACCATTATTTCTTTTAATCTTGATGCACAATATGGTATCAACTTGTCCAAGTTCCTTCCTCTTGAATGAGGAAGATAGGAACCTCTTTGTTTTTATAATTCCATTCATATAATTGATGACAACTAACATGCCATCAATACATAAACAAACTAACACAAAATAATTACTACATATTTTAGTATAAACAATCTTATCAACTATATTTTGTCTAAAGCCAAGTGATAAAATTACTTTATCAAATTTTTCGTGTCATTGTTTAGGGACTTGTTTCAGTCCATACAAAGACTTGACAAGTTTACAAACCTTATGTTCATTTCCCGTAGAATGAACCCTTCGGGTTGTTTCATATAGAGCTCCTCCTCGAGATCACCATTTAAGAATATCGTTTTGACATCCATTTGATGAATGTGTAAGTTATAAATATACATTAAAGTAAATATAATTCTAATTGAATTAGTTCTTGCTATCAGTGCGTATGTATCAAAATAATCAATTCCTTCTTTTCGTCGAAAACCCTTAGCGACAAACTTAGCTTTGTAAGTATGTAAAGTCTCATCATTATGATACTTTCTCTGAAACACCCACTTACAACCGATAGACTTAGAAGTTTGAGGCAAATCAACAAGTTCCCAAGTGTGGTTTGACATTATTAAATCCATTTCATCTTTAATAGCATCTTTCCAAAAAGTCGCATCTCTAGAAGCCATAGCTTTTTTATCAGATTTAGGATCATCTTCCACTTGAAGAATAATTTGAGTTGTTCTCACAACTATATCTCTATTACCTTCAACAAGATTAAAAGAAATATGTTGAGAGTTAACCTCATCTGATCTAAGTATTTTAGCCTTTTGAACTCTAGTGCTTCTCTTTTGTTCACAAGGTTGATCATTAACTTCATGTGAAGTAAATTTCTTAACAATCCTATGAGATGTTTTTTCCAATGTTACCTCAATTGATGGAGATTGACATCTTCTGTCCGAAGTTAAAAGATATTAAAAAAATTCCACATCACTAGATTCAATAATGACATTCGACTCTAAATTAAGAAGTGGATAAGCTTTGCTATTTGAGGCATAACCTACAAATGCACACTTGATCCCTCTAGTACCCAACTTGGTGCAATTTGGATCATTATTTTTGCAATATGAAAGACACCTTAAAATATCCTATATTATCCTTTCTTCCCTTCCAAAATTCGTATGGAGTAATTTGATTTTTCTTCATAGGAATCCTATTAAATATGTGACATGTAGCAAAAAGTGCTTCTCCTTACAAATCTAAATGGTAATTCAGCATGTAACAACAATGCATTAACCACTTCTAAATAAGTTCTATTTTTTCTTTCTGCTAAACCATTCTGTTAAGGAGTGCGAGGAGCAGAACATTCATGAATAATACCATTTTCTTCACAAAAAGTATTAAAATCTTTAGAAAAATATTCTTTCCTCTATGACTTCTTAAAACTTTGATTCTTTTTCCTAATTGATTTCCCACTTCAGCCTTACAAATCTTAAAAACATTAAAAGCTTCATCTTTGTGTCTCAATAAATATACATGAGTATATCTAGAACTATCATTAATAAAAGTTATAAAATTTCTATTGCCGCCTTTAGTTAGCATGTCACTTAATTCACATAAGTCAGAATGTATTAAATCTAACAAGTTTGTATTTCGTTCAACACTTTTAAAAGGTTTCTTAGTCAATTTAGATTTAACACACAATTCACATTTTTAAATTCTTTTACGTCACAGGAAATCGGTCCACTTTTAACCATTCTTTTCATAGTATTTACGCCAATATGTGCTAATCTATAATGCCATAAAGAAATTGAATCCAACATATAAACATAAGCATTATTCTTATTATTAATAATAAAACCATCAGTTACAGACAATTTGACCATTCCATCTGTAGAATAATCTTTTCCAAAAAAGATACCATTTCAGGACAAAATTAATTTTTTCGATTGAAATACAAATTTAATACCCGATTTATCCAAAAATACCCCACTAACAAGATTTTGATTTATTGGGGAACATGTAAGACATTGGTAAGAGTAACCATCTTGCCCGAAGTAAATGCAAGTTCGATATTTCGCTTGCCATAAACTTTGGACCTTCCTTGGTTTCCCATTTGACTATCTTGTTTATCAGTTACTTTTTGTAAGTCTTGAAAAGGAACTTGTCATAGCAAACATGAACTGTAACACATGTATCATACCACCAACCAGAAACTTTGCCTTGTATGGCATAGATCTCACTCACAGTAGCAACGATCTCTTTATTTTCTTTTGTTGAATTCACTCCTAATTTCTGAGTCTTCATAAATCTGCAATCTCTGGCATAATGGTCAGGTTTTTCACACACATAGCAACCTCCTTGTTTGGACTTCTTTTCGAGAGAAATTCTTTTGGTTTGGTTTTCTTTGTTGAATTTGTTTGAGGGCTTATTCAAAGCATTGGCTTTATTATTGCCATTATAAGAATTTTTGTTCTTATCTCTCCCTCGATTCCTCTTCGATTTGAAGGTGCTTTTGAATTTCTTCCAAAGGAAACTTTTTAGAATCATGGAGATTTTTTTTCCTATATCCTTTCCACGATGTTAACAGTTCTGCTATAATCGCACCAACTTGAAAAGATTCGGGAAGTTCAATTCCAGCAACCCTCAACTGATTTACAATAACTTGTAATTCATGCACTTGTGCTAAACTAGGCATATCATCAATAAATTTGAACTCAAAATACTTTGAAACCATATCTTGAATTCCTCGTCGGCTTTATACTTGAATTCCAAGGCATTCCATATCTTCTTAGCAGAAGGTTCGATAGTATAGAGATCATAAACACACGATTTCATCTTCTTCCCTCTTTTTTCGTTGTGCCTTGAGTTCTTCAGAGTCATCATCCTTTGGGGAAGGAATTTGAGAAAGATTTGGATAAAGCACATAAAAGATCTTCAAAGCAATAAGCATAAACTTCAATTTGTCCCTTCATCTCGTGAAATTTGCACCATCGAATCGATCAAGACGGACAGAGTCTTGGTTCATGAGTTTGATTGTATCAGTATCCATGAAAAGTAACACAAGATCAAATTCTTTTTAATTCCTTTGAAATCAACAGTAAAGAAACTAAAAGGAACAATGGTGTTAGAAACCGACAAATTCAAAACGTAACAGAGAATTATGTCCTTCTAACCCGTGATGAAGAAATCAACAATTAAGAAGAATTTTCTGTCGTGCAGAACAGAAAACTGTCCAATTATCGCTTTTAGAATGTTACTGAAATAAGAATAACGACCACATATTAGAAGGCTTGAAACACGTGCCGAATGCTTTCCTAAAAGCGATATTTGCACCCTCTCCTACGCGAGATTGCTATGGGATTATTGGCAAATAGCTTTAGTGGATATGACAAGCCTAAGAATTTCTACACTAAGCAAACAGCGGAGAAATTCTATTAGAAAGTAAGAACTATGAAACTTGATCTTTAAAAGAGGAAGTTGAACAAAAAAAATATTTGCAGAAAGTTGTAAAAGAACTCTCTATAAAATAACGTTTTTGTTATAAAATAATAAAAGAACAAGAGCAATATTGCAAAGAAAGTGAGAGAGATAATTCTTATTGATATTTTGGGGGCATTTACAATGGGGTAAGACCCCTCTATTTATAAGAGGAAAAATGAATTAGCCTCAAAGTAAAACTCTCTACAAGATAGACATTCACTATAATTAGAACTCTATTCTTAATACTCCCCCTTGAATGTCTACTCAATAAGTAATGTGCCTCGTTAAAACCTTAACTAAACAAAACCCAATGAGAAAAAAATTCTAGAAAAGGAAAAAGACTACACATGTTTAGAAATGCGCCTATTGGTTGCCTCGTTAAAAACCTTGCAAGGAAAACCCAGTGGGACAAAACCTTGTAAGGGAAAAAGAGTGCAACGCGCATTAACTCCCCGTGAAGAGAGCATCAATTCACATCCTTGAGCCTTGTGAACCATCTTCAAGAGATCGTTGGTAGAGAATTAATAAATAAATCAGCCATATTAACTTGAATGAATATTTGCACCTTGAAATCATTACTCGTAATAGATATATAACGTCTTCACAAATATCGTGGAATGGATCTTCAATATTTCCATAAAGGTATCGTCGCTATCACATTATCATGCTTATAGTTATAGCAAGATACAAATGTGCACAAATTGCACTTAGCATGTGGTACTTTAAGACCAAAAATTATATATGCTTTAAGCGGTTTAAGTCCTTCAAGGATTGTCATATAAGTTAAGCCATATAAGCCATCTAAAGAGGTTTTAGTGCATATCAAATTTTTATGTCTTGCATAGACATATAAGATATCGAAGACTGATTGCACATACCATTGACTTTATACTTTCAAGTATTTGAACTACATGTCCAAAACTACATGTCTTTCATATGGAATCAATTCTACTTGAATTGTATCTATTCCATTTGGCCAATACGTTTGTCTGTATTCGACAAACTTAAGATCCTCATCGATATTTAGCGCTATGATAGATGTCATCGACGAACATGCTATATCGGTTCCAATAAATTTTCATAAAGACATAACATAGAGATCTCTTTATTCATATATTCAAGTACCTGAATCTCTCATGAGATTTTATGAAGTGTTATGTCATGTGACCTTCTAGATCACTTGCCTCCTTATTATGATCACTTTGATCATTTGCTCATCTTTTTTATCAAGAAGTTCTATTTGAAATTGATTTGTCTATACGCTTTAAGCGTACCATAGATTTTGTCCTTTTAGGACTTAATATGAGCATTTGCAATGAGAGTATAGTTACTTTCTTTGGGTCAGCAAATGCTTATGGCATGCTTTGCAATATATCGCAAACGAATTATCTTTTTAAAAACTTCAAGTTCATATTATCGTAATCGAGGATCTAGATATATAAATGATAATTCATTCTACGTAACTTTTTCTCAACTGTTTATCATGTCTCCCCCTCATGTTAGAAAAACTAACTTGTTACCTCAACTTTGAGAACTCATCTTTATGCATTATGGTGTTAATGAAAATATACACCGCACATCAATAATAATAAGATGGAATTATTTGGTTCCTAACTCTGAACTACTTCTGAGGGGAGAATATAATATACTATCGTATATAACGTATATCATAATGATATAAATAACTTTTTTCTCATAAGCAATAGTTTAGCTATTAAGCGGAGGCACTCAATAAATTATTTTGCTAAAACAACTATGATGTAAACCAACTTTATCAAGATGAACTATCTTGAATAGAAAATCTGGAAATTGTGCTCTAAATTGAATTATTGAGCAAGTTACCTCGCAAAACACCATTTTGCGGGTTAATAATAATCGCACATGTAACCATCTCATAGATGCATCTTATGTGATATACATGGCAGGTGAATGGACCCATATTCACCTTTGATATTTCCAGAATTCATGGGATTCAATTCCAATTTTAGTTGATTTGTTAATTAATGAGAACAATCAATATAAGAGAATTCGTAAATGAACATTCATGTTCCTTTATTTATTATTTTTGCACATCATATTTAAATTGATATGGGTAAACTGATTATGCCAACTAAATAAATTATCAATATTGATAAGTTCATGTTTACAACATGACGTGTGCAATTATCAATAAACTCCAAGTTTATTATGATATGGATTTTTATATCAATAAACATCCACCAACTGGAGAATAAAGCGGGTAACTTTTCACATACATATTATTCCGCTACAAGTTGTAGTAATAGAAGATATCAAATTTTTCCTTTATTTATAGTCTCAATATAATCAATCGCTTTCACGTATACTTTGGAAACTGAATAAGTTCCTTTGAGACTTACTACAACACAATACCTTATTGGTAATCAATTGTATTTCTCCAAAATAGTATAATTGGCTCTCGCAGAGCTCTCAATTAATTTGGTACTACCATATATTCATTAACATCCATATGGTGAATATCTCTTTTAAAGAGAAAGTTATACCATTATGGTTATGGTCAAAATTATATGCAAGATATATTTCTTGCATTATTGTTGTCCTTTAATAATCACATTGCCAAAATATTTTGGCGTACAATTGGTACGTGATCAATGACCATTCATGCCATAATAATGATATTATTTTCTTATATCATCTTAAACCTCATTCTAGAGGTGAGTGTGGTATATTCATTATCACTAGCACGTTCATATTCTTCCAAGAATGAATATGTATTCATAAATTAGATGGGGAGAGAGGCGGGGACAGGAAGTTATTCCAGTTAGCTAAAGCAAGGGAAAGGAAGACGCGTGACCTTGATCAAGTTAGGTGCATCAAGGGCGAGGATGGTAGAGTTCTAATGAGGGAGTCTCAAATCAAGCAGAGGTGGCAGGCGTACTTTCGAGACTTACTTAACAAGGAGGGGGATCGTAACATAGAGCTAGGGGAGTTGGGGCATTCAGATCAATATAGAGACCTTGGGTACTGCAGGCACATTAGGGCGGAGGAGGTCATGAGGGCTTTGCGTAAGATGAGTAGGGGTCGAGCGATCGGGCCTGACGAGATCCCGGTGGAGTTCTGGAAGTGCATGGGTAGGTCAGGAGTGGAGTGGCTCTTCAGGTTGTTCGATGCGATCTTCAGGACCAAAAGGATGCCAGATGAGGGGAGGTGGAATACAGTGGTGCCCTTGTACAAGAACAAATGGGACATCCAGTGCTGCAACACTTATAGGGGTATCAAATTAATAAGTCACACCATGAAGGTCTGGGAGCGGGTGATCGAGGCGAGGGTGAGGGAGATGACATCTATATCTGCGAACCAGTTCCGTTTCATGCCGATGCGCTCCACTACAGAAGCTATCCACCTTGTCAGGAGGCTGGTGGAGCAGTTCAGGGATAAGAAGAAGGACCTGCACATGGTGCTTATCGACTTGGATAAGGCATATGACAAGGTCCCAAGGGAGGTGCTATGAAGGTGCTTGGAGGCGAAGAGCGTGCCGGAAGCCTACATCAGAGTAATCAAGGACATGTACGATGGAGATAAGACTAGGGTTAGGACGGTGGGTGGCGACTCAGACCATTTTCCAGTGGTTATGGGGCTCCATCATGGATCGGCGCTTAGCCCTCTTTTGTTTGCCTTGGTGATGGATGCTCTAACCCGGCATATTCAAGGGAATGTGCCTTGGTGTATGCTATTTGCTAATGATATAGTCTTGATAGACGAAACGAGGGTCGGTGTTATTGAGAGGTTAGAGGTATGGAGACAGACTCTCGAGTCTAAGGGTCTTAAAATAAGCAGATCTAAGACAGAATACCTGGAGTGCAAGTTTAGCGCCGAGCCGAGCGAAGTAGGCAGGGAAGTGATAATTGGATCTCAGGTCATCGCCAAGAGGGACAGCGTCAGATATCTTGGGTCGGTGATTCAGAGGGACGGAGAGATTGACGGGGACGTCACTCATCGCATAGGAGCGGGGTGGTCAAAGTGGAGGCTTGCATAAGGAGTCCTGTGTGACAAGAAAGTTCCACAGAAACTCAAGGGGAAATTTTATATAGCTGTGGTTAGACCTGCAATGTTCTATGGGGCGGAGTGCTGGCCAGTGAAGAACTCTCATGTTCAGAGAATGAAGGTTGCGGAGATGAGGATGCTCAGGTGGATGTGCGGGCTCATCAGGTTAGATAAGATTAAGAACGAAGTTATTCGAGAGAAGGTGGGGGTGGCCCCGGTGGATGAGAAGATGAGAGAAGCGAGGCTGAGGTGGTTCGGGCATGTGCGGAGGAGGAGTCCTGATGCCCTGGTGAGGAGTTGTGAACGGCTGGTGATGGTCGGCGTCCGACGAGGCAGAGGGAGGCCTAAGAGGTATTGGGGAGAGTTGATTAGGCATGACATGGCTAGAATGCGGGTTTCCGAGGACATGGCCCTTGATAGGAAATTCTGGAGGTCTAGTATCAGGGTTGTAGGATATGGGCCCCTATAGTTTTTCGTACTACTCACCCGGGGTTGGGTGAGGCTTGGCAGGGCTATCCATAGATGATTTGTGTTTTGGATTGTGTCTCCCTTATAGTAGTTACTGTATGATATTATTGCATGCTATTTTATTTATGGTTCTTATGTTTAGATAATTATTTACACTATTTCTGCTGGACTTACTAATGCTCTTTTGTTTTTGTTTTTGTTTTTCCCTTCCTTCACTGAGCCAAGGGTCGATTGGAAACAACATCTCTGCCCTTTCGGGTAGGGGTAAGACTCGTCTACATATTACCCTTCCCAGATACCACTTTGTGGGACTATACTGGGTAGTTGTTGTTGTTGTTGTTGTTTCAGACTTATCACATACTGCTATCACATTCTCTAAAGTGAATGAGAATGGAGCAAATTCAATGGGACGAGTTTTCAATTCTTTGCCCACAATCATATATGAATTTGATCATGGCAAAGCATAGAAATTTTACCACTTTGGATGATTATAATATTTTTCAAACTCCATTAGAGTTGGAATAAAAATTTATCCTCTTTACTTGTATGTAAAATCAAATTATAGAATGTCAAGAATTTGAAAGAGAAAAGTAAAAGACCTACCTTAAATCCAGAATTTAATCATGAAGGAAGAACATAGAATTAAGGGAAGAGATTTAATTGCTTGGTCCGCAGCAATAGCTGCTTTCTCACAATCAGGATATCCTCAAGAGGCACTCTTTCTGTTTCGAGATATGCAGAATGAGTATTCACAACCAAATAATATTACTCTGGTGAGCGTTATCCCAGCCTGTGCAGAGCTAAAGGCAGTGAGATTAGGAAAGAGTGTCCACTGCCATGCTGTTAAAGCCAGTATCGATTCTGATATTTCAATGGGAATTGCCTTGGTTTCCATGTATGCTAAGTTAAATATATTTAATTTTGCACTTCATTTGTTAAATCAGATGCCACTGGTTGAGGTAGTAACATGGAATGCTCTGATAAACGGGTATGCCCAGATTGGCGACTGTTATAATGCACTGGAGATGTTTTCCCGATTAAGGTTAGCTGGATTACATCCAGACCCAGGGACAATGGTTGGTGTGCTTCCGGCTTGTGTCTTCCTAGGCGATGTATGCTTGGGAACATGCCTTCATTGTCAAATTATCAGATACGGTTTTGAGTTAGACTGTCATGTGAAGAATGCTCTAATTGACTTGTATGCCAAATGCAGAAGTTTGTCTTTGGCTGAATAAAAATTCCTGTTCAGCAAAAATGACTTCTGTAAGGATGAGGTGTCCTGGAACACAATGATTGCAGGATACATGCACAATGGACTTGCCAATATAGCCCTTTCCGCATTCCATTCCATGAAATTCGAATCATTTCGGCCCAATGTAGTCACAATTGTGAGCATCCTGCAGCATATTCTATGCATGGGGTAGGTGATCGTGCTCTTTCTGTTTTCTCTCTAATGGAAAATAGGGACATTGAAGTTGATGCTATATCCTTCCTTAGTGCCTGTCTGCCTGCAGACATGCAGGCTTGGTTGAAGAAGGAAGGAAAATATTTCACCAAATACTACATCGACCCAGATGTGGAACACTATGCCTGTATGGTAGACTTGTTAGGTCGTGCTGATAACGTGTTATAAAATAATAAAAGAACAAGAGCAATATTGCAGAGAAAGAGAAAGGGAATTCTTATTGATATTTTGGGGTCATTTACAATGAGGTAAGACCCCTCTATTTATAGGAGGAAAAATGACTTAGCCTCAAAGTAAAACTCTCTACAAGATAGACATTCACTCTAATTAGAATTCTATTCTTAACAGTTTTTGAATTCAATATTTTTGAAAGAGAAAATTAGTTTCTTTATATAGACAAAACAGTTATAAAGGGAACGGACATATTCTTTCAAGAAAAGGCACCCTTTCATTTAAAGTTTTGAACTTTTAAAACATTAATAATAATTATATTTAAACAATAAATTCTAGCAATGCATCCTTGCCATACTTTTGTCTACTATCACATTGGCGCTTCTGCATTATTATCTGAACAGTCTTAGTACATAATATTGGAGATATTAAGTTTTAAAAACAGAAAAAGAAAAACGTGAATGGGAAAAGGGTTGCTAATGAAATCATGTAGAAACATTTGCTGGTACACATGAATCAACAAGATAATTGCAACCACTTTATTCAGTCCTGGAAATGTTTTCTGACAAAACGATTTTAGACTAGAACAAAATTAACTACAACCTGTTAGCAATGAGTCTTTACTCTCTAGTTTGAACTTGTATGAACTCCAGATTGGTTACTTACAAAAATATTCGGAATCTTTCTTTCAAATGTATCTTTTTTCACATGTATGATCCTTCTTGTATAGTATCTTGCTATCTAATATGTGAGCTTCAATGCATTCTACGCATTCATAGAGAACCACTGGTTATCGGACTCTGTTGAAGCAGTGGCAACAAATACTGTTGGCAAAACTCTTGCTTCACGTTTCCTCGGATATGGATAGATGGCAGCAAGCTCCCGAACATGGTTTAATACATGCCGAGGAATTGAGGACCAACCATGCTTCTCCTTTGCCGCGACCTGCAAATGTTGTAGTTTTTTAACAAAAAAAGACACTAAAAAGCTAAGAAATCGAGCAAGAGCTGATCTTGGAAAAGGAAATTTAGAGCAGCAAATGACTTAAATATATCAATCCACAGCTAGATTTTTTCCATAAATTCTTTTCTATTTGTTAAAGGGTGTGGAAGCTGGGAATTAAGAGGCAGGAGTGTCTCATTTTCATGTCGGTAGCATTAGTATTAATCTTTTATTTTCATACCTTCGTATCCGTAGGTTTCTTTTACCTTATGATTGATTCTTTCACTATGACTATGCTATCACCATGTCTCCCTATCACCTTATCTTGTTGATGTTACTACACGTTGTGTCTGCTTCTTTTACTTTTTATCTTGAGCGGAGGGTCTATTGGAGACAACCTCTCTAACTTCACAAGGTAGGGGTAAGGTGTACGTACAGTCTACCCCAGACCCTACTTTGTACAATAACACTTCGTTTTTTTTTTCTTTTTGTTGTTGTTAAAGGGAGCAGTAGCTGCAATACTATGACACGTTCGTAGGAAAAGGATGTAGCTTTGCTATATGATATTCACATTAATTATGTGCAAAGAATAATAAAAAGTGAATGTTTGAATCAAATTGAAATGAAAGGGGACAGATTAGAGGGTTTCAATTGATAGTAGGAGGAATACCATACCCCTCTCCAGCTATTCAACTGTTGGCGGCTAGCCCTCAAAAGATTCCGCCATTTGTCCTGACAGAAGCAAGGGACTAAAATCATACCAAAAATATATGGAAAGCAGAAAAGTACTATGTGATAGTACTAACAGTTACTACCTTCAGAGGTGGACTACGATGCACCGATGATTGGAAATACAACCTCTTTATGTCAGTCCATCTGCCTACACCATACTGAGATACACCCTCCACCAGCTTTAGGACCTCAGGTGTTGACCAGTAGTTATGTTTCCTGTTGTGGTTAGTGCCTCGAGTCTCAGTCCCTATAGTCCAATCATCTTCAGTTGTAGTATTATCATTCGACTGGTCAGAAATTGTGCCAGAAGAATCATCTTGTGCCTCAGCTGCTGTAGAAGATAACCATTTGATGGAATTCCATTGGATATGTTCTCTCCTTTTCACATGTTGAACCCTTGGCTTTTTTCGGAAATTGAATACACTTGCAAAGGAAGTAGATGCTTTAAGGAGCTCTTCACGACTTGCTGATGAGACTTTAACCCCTTCATTTTCCCTCGAATCTAGAGAGCAATTCATGCCCTGGTTTTGCGAACCAAATGTTATGTGGTGCTTCTGCCATTCCTCATCCATGACAGAAGTTTGATGTCCAAACATCTTCTCGAATACCTCGAGTAGTTTATCAGTTGACATGTCATCAAATCCGAGACAATTGTGATTTTCTAATCGTAGAGCACAATAATCAGATGAGTTACTTGGATCAGAAAACTTTAACACATCAATGCCACAAATTTTTCCATTTGAATCAGCAAGCTGGTTTTCCAACTCCCCATTTCCAATATAGGATATATTGACATCACTGAGGATGGGAGTCTTTTCCTCAACTTCAATATCTGATAAATAGAGAAAAGCATGACTAGAATTAACTTAGTAGCTAAAAGATATTCAATTAGGACAGAAACAAAGTAGGTAAAGGAAAGAGTAGACACGCATGATAACGGGAGATGCAACAACTGCTTACCCAAAAGGTAATCTTCACATGAAATGGAGCAATAATTTTCGTCATATCCGTTTGAAAATCCATCAAGAAGCTGAAAAATCAGGCATGTTCAACTATTCAATGACAATGAAAGGGCTATAGAACAACATAAAAAGAGAAAACAAATTGGACTTAACAAATATGTCTTGCTCACAAAGACACATACCTTCTTCCTGGTTTCATCCTCGTCGATAAGAGTTATGGTAATTGCATCTAGGTGAAATATCGGAGACCAAAATATATTAGTTATTGGAAAAAAAATAAGAAAGATAAATAGAAATCAGCAGTCAATGAACCACTCTAAGTAGCCATTTACTCTCATCTCTGATTCACATAGCTCAAGCACATAAGACTAATTACCATGATCAACAGACTCTAGAGCTGAAAAATCCTTAAAGTAGCTCTCTGGAACACTGAATGTACATGCCTTAAGATCTAGAAGAGTATCAACTATATCATCGTACTCAGGTTCTGCTAATAAACGTTCCACTCCTATGGCTTCCTCCTCGGATACAAAATAATCAGAGGCGCAGCCTACAACCTACAAAATCATACATATTTAAATAAAACAAAATAAAAAAAGATTATTGATCAGAATGTGCAGCATATTCTTGAACAGCCGAATGAAGTGAAATCTAAACTAGTTGTCCACCAGAATGTTTAGGTACCTGTTCTCGCTCCTGTCGAATGATGCTTGCACTCCCATTCGGTGTCTTTGAGCTGTATTGCAATGAATCTAGAGCACTCTGCATTTTACACTTTTGTCCAACTTTTCCTAACATTTTCTTGAGAATGACTACCAGAAACAGAACAAAATAAAACATTGCAGCCTTAGCATGGTATATTAGTAAAGGAAATGATGTGCATTTGCAGTGTTGCAAAAAGAACCAATAATATGTACATATGAAGTAGTAACTAATCAGTTACAAGTAACAGTGTATTTTATCCATTTGGAAATACCAATTAAATAACATCCTTTAGGCATATACATATATACCTTGTATTCCAGAAATATGGAGCCAAAAAGATTAGTAATAACAATAACTGATGCAGCCATACTTCCAACATGAACTAGAAACTCCAAAGATCGCAAAAATGACCATAAAGAATGATCATAACATATTACTGGAATTGTTCAGGTCCAAGATCAAGAAGCATAAGAAAGTGCATAATCAACTAAATAAAAATCATTTAATCCACAAGTTATGGAACAAAACCTTGACTAAAAAGGCTTCAGTCTCACAATCTATACCTCTATAAAAAAAATTAGAGTTTCGATACCAACAGGCCATATGAAGAGCTAAAGCATCAGCAACATGAACTTAAAAAAAAACAATCTTGTTTTAAAACATCACATATTGTCTTATGCAATCAATTTTGGGTGTTATATAAAAAGCTACTAAAAGATTAACGGGGACAAGTAACGATTCAAGAATTATGAGAAAATGCATGCAAATGCAATAACTTATACATTATTTGAGACACCCTGAAGAGAAAAACTAGAAAAGAAAAGGGGAAAAGAACAAACCTTGCATAAACAAGAACAAAAGGGTCTGATCATACTATTTCTTCCAAACATAAAGAACCATTCTTTAAGAGGAAAAGCACAAAAATAAAGAAAACCCAGAAAAGTTTTACACATTTAATGCATGTAGCAGAGTATCATATAAGAAAACGGCACGTGGAAAAGCAAAAAACCAAAAGGAATGAAGCTGCAGATAACTGTAGGCTGTAGCTGCCTCTGTTTCAGTAGTGGGAGCTGATTTTGTCTTTTGACAGAGAGTCTGGAGATGGACGCCAAGTTGCATGCAGAAGCAAATTGGAATTTTGATCTTGGTGTCCGGAAAAGGAATTTGGAAATATTCAGTTTTAATATCCAATTTTTATCATCATTCTAGTGACATGAATTTATATTTTACCTAAAATAATCCAAATATTCTCAATTTTGTATATTTGATTCTACATTATTCATTTTTATTTTAAATATATAGTTTAGACTCCACTTTTCCCAATAAAAAGGATCAGAGGACGATTGAAAGATTATTTAGTTTTAAATTTTTTAAATTGAAAAAAAAAGAGTAAATGGCCATTGTTGTTCAAATGAAAATAAAAAAAATTATCTACACCTAGTATTTCCGGAAATTAACAAATATACATGACATTTTTGTCCCTATTCATCACATAAATATTTTTTTACTGAATCATGTATGGTTATTAATAAGTACTACAGTTAAATTTTTCTATAATATTCTTATTGCTCTAACATTTTTTATTTGTTATAATAAAATACCGTCATAGAGAATATATATCATAACGGAATATAAAATATTAATTTAAAGAAAAATTCGATAATTATAAGAAATAATTATTACAAAAAGTAATTATCACTTGATTGATAAACTGGCATAATTTGATGCAAGCATATAGGATATGTAAATGTTTTCCAATCAAGAAAGGGTCCTCCAAAACAACCCTATGAGCAACAAGCTGTGATCACCTTTAATTTCTTTTCACCACTTATTATAATTCATTTCACATATGCACGTAAATAAAAAGTTTCCACTAAATATAAATGACGACTAATTATTCAACAAAAAATTACAATTACAATTTTATACAGATAAAAGATATTGAAACTCAAAATCATAAGGTATCTTCTCAACAATGGTGGGCACTTTGCCTCCATTAACACCTCTGAAACAATCAACAATGGATTTCCTCAATGAACCTGATGCAGGTAATTGTTGACAAATCCAGTCTACTAATGAGTCCAAATCTTGAGCAAAGTCATTCATATTTCTCAGCAGAAGCTCAGGTATAGGTATTTTCTTTGTGCTTGTTACAATTAATGAAGCTTGTAAATATTCTAGCTTTGATTTTTCTAACTCAGCTGTAACTCCATCACTTTTATATATCTTCACCTGCACATTCATTTTCATTAGAGCTCAACTTCACTGTTAATTGTCATTTATAATATAAGTACAAGTTACTGTTCGCGTATAGTAGTAACATGAAAATAACACAAATAACGTGCTATAACATGAAAAAATATAGTAGTTGTATTAAAGTCTCCTACTATAATTAATTAACATTAAATTAAGGAAAGGGAAATACATTATCGTACTAGAAGGGGAGTTTCGGCGTAACTGGTAAAGTTGTTGCTATGTGATCACGAGGATACGGGTTCAAGCCGTGGAAGCAGCCTCTTGCAGAAATGCAGGGTAATATTACGTCCAATTGACTCTTGTAGTCCAACCCTTTCCCAGACCTCGCGTATAACGGGAGCTTCGTACACCATGCTGCCCTTTGCCCTTTTTAATATGTCACCAGTATAATCAAGGCCAATCTTCAACGTATGACGGGTTGAAGATAAATTTGTTCTTGAAATAATGTTTAAATATCTAAGAATTATAATGAGTTGAAAAACTTTAAGGGGACGTTTGGTAGGATATATTAGAAAAAATAATTGTATAAGTATTAGCTTTGCTATTATTAATTCCTTGTTTGGGAGTAGTATTTTTCAAACTTGTATTAGTTATAATACACCCTATTTAGTAATATTCTTTTCTATAGAAAATCATGACATTAGCAATAACGCAATATCATGATTTTTAATACATGAATAAGTATATATAAAGACAAAACTGCCCAGCCTAACAAATACACTAAACCAAACAGCCAATAAAAAATGACATATTTGGTCCGTACTATTCTTATATACCTTTCCAAACGACCCCTAAATTATATGAAAAAACATTTGCTTCAAACAAACTTTACTTTCGAAAAATGCAATTCGATATAATAATAAGCAACAGTAAGTTATGGTAGTAAATTGACTTACTGCTGGAGAAGAACGTGTGCCACAACATAAAGCAAACATGATATTTGGATCGAATGGTTCAAGTCCATGCAGTTCACGAACTACAGTTTCTTTATCCTCTTTTTCACCTTTTCTGTTTACCTATCGATGTAAAAGATAACATACATTACATGCAAACTACAAACAAACAACAAAAGTTAATTTACCTCTTTTGTAGGTGAATTTACTGGTTTTCTCAAGATAAAATGTTCGATTGCATGTGCATTTATCGTATTGCCACCAATGTTTAGAGTTGCCTGAAAATTAATCAATTCTTACGTAAATTCCTATTTAATATAATATGAAAATACAACAATTTAATCAAGAAAATACGAAAGTAATTACCTTGTTCATAAGTGACAGAAATTTTTCAGGATTAGAACTGGAAGGAACTCCATGTTGTAGAAATCCCTGGAATAAGAATTCAAAAAGATATATATGTACTTTAATTTATAACTGGATCAAACTAGACAATTAATATTTAATTAGAAAGGAAAGAAAAAATAAAAGTTTAATCTAGTGTACATGCATGATACAAGCGTTGTACATGTTGATCCAAAATGCTAGCTTCTGTTGGTAACTCAGCAGTCTTAAATCTACATTTTGTAGACTGTTCATCATAAGCCTGAAATTATATAAAAAAAAAATACAAGAAAATATTACTTCATTTAGAAGAGAAACCTATGTTGCAAACAGAAAAATAAAAAAATTAACTTAATGCTGGTGAGAATATAAAGAACTTTTACGCTTTTAGTATAATTTAACTTTATACAGTCAGATATCTCAATAACAACATTGCTATACATAACAATTATTCAATATAAAAGTCAAGGTTTTTATCGAACCAATTCTTGTGCTACGGTATAATATATATTCTGTATAATAACTTTTCGCTATATTGTCCAAAAACTACAGAAAATATAAGGTTGTTATAGGGAGGTTTAACTGTAATTGCAGGTAACATGCTTTATTTTTCATGTAATTAATATTCCACTTATTTTTACAGTTACTTATAATTATCTTTTAGATGATATGATAGTATAAAAGTTCTTTTACATTATTAGCGTACAGTAATTAAACTTATAAGAAATTAACTCGCATATAAAAAATTATATAAAATAAAATTTCTAAAGGTTTAGACATACTTGAGCTTTTGAAATAGAGGGATGGAGTTAGAAGTCGAAATGCATTTTGCCTCCATAGAACTTTTTGCAAATCTAACCAAATTCTTGTAAGGGCCAATATCTCTTGGAATAGCTTCTTCTGAATCAAAAATACCATATGGATCTTGTTGTCTTGCATCTTTCTGTATCAGTAGGCTTGTTTTCGAGTTCAAATTTGATTCAGCTCTGAAACTTAAAGAGAAATTGCTTGACCTAGCAATAGGACCTGATTTTTCTAACTCCATTGCTCTTGATGTTCTAAGTAACCTTATAAAAATAAATATCAAACATTTCATAATGTTTTCAGATAATTTATTTGGTGGCCAACGATGAATTGTGTCTTCTTCTGTGTGAAGTGGACTTGGCATTATTTTTGGCTGAAGTTCGTGTGTTGGAGTAGACATAAACTTTGGGATTTCTGCGTTACGTTCTCTCTGAAAAATCAAAAATTAATCGAAGCAGAAAATTATATGAACTTTGGAGGTAATTTCACGTACGGTCATCAGACTAATTAAAAGTTTTAACAAAAAGTATTCATAAACTAATCTAATATTTTGCATAAAATAAAAATAGTTGAAAATTCTTCGCCACAACGTTAGAAATCAAAATTAAGTTGCCATATAAAATAATTATCGAATAAACAGTGTCAAATCATCATAAAGAAATATGAACAGTCCTTTCCAATAGTATCGTTATTGTCTTTTTTGCAGCTTTTGTTGTTACCGGAACTATCTGGTGTGGTTCGGCAACAACCCCGATTGAACAAGAAATATATAAAAGAGTTAGTGTTGGGTTAGCACTTCACAGAAAATCAAAGTTTATTATAAGCTTGATCTTAAGTTCGTAAAAAAGGTTACTACAGTAGCTTTTTATGATTACATCAGCAATCCGACACATAAAATAAATTCCAAATATACATCTAAAAACCATTAAAATTACCTGATATTGTTCCAAGTTTTAATTGATTATGATGATGTGGCAGTGCTTATTTCGCATTTTATAGGAAATATAGGGATAGTAGATGTACTTTTTTGTCCAAAAAAATTAACTTTATGACTTTACTATAATTAATCCGATGATCATTCATGAAATTAACCCATAAAAAAATCTTGAAAATACTATTAATAAGAACCAGAATATTAATTAATAAATAAAGGACTTACTCTTGGTGTTGGATTTCTTGGTTCTCTTAAAGGAGAAGGGGTTTTAATCATCCCACTTTTCCTAGAAATTCTCTCACCAAATGTTCGAACTTCTTGATGTAACTGATTTTCCTCCTGATCACTAATATTGACTTTTGACTTCATAATTATTTTCTCATTGATTCTGAAATCATTAAGACCATAATCACCTTTTATAGCTTTGCTAATGAAATGCAAAGCCTTAGTCTCAAATGGCAACTTCTGATCATTTATTCCTTTGAATTTGTTTGGATTTGGTGGAAGTGATGATGAAGATATATTTTGAGGACTGTTGATAATTCCTTGTTGTTGAGATTGTTTTAGCTTTGGTACAAATTGTTTGGACTTGGTTTTTTCAGTAATGTTGATTTCCTTCTCCTTATTCACATCACATTGTAGTTGGCTGATTTGGCTTTCCAACTTAACTATTTCATTTTCAACCATGGCTAGTTCTGCAAATAGCTCCTTCATCTACAAAATTTGCAATTTAGTCAGTACCAATTAGTACAGAGTTTAAGTGCGACGTACTAACGGTTTAAATACATATCACGTCACTTATAAGATTATAAGTAAATCTTTATGATTATTCGGCTTGATATAACATGTTAAACTACATTGATTTTTTTTACACAATCAATATACATATATAACTTAAATCTATTACTCCCTTCATTTCAATTTAGATACACATTTCGCTTATCGAGAGTCAAATGGTATTAAGTTTGGCCACATTTTAAAATATTTTTTTTATCCTATTGACACGAGAAAAAGTACAACAAATTATAGTACTTTTCGCATTTTTTGAATATTCAAATTTATATATTTTAAAATACTTAGCTAGCATTTGGTTGCAGACCCCAAATTTATTTTGAAAAATCTAATTTGGGTGAAATTTGATTTGAAGATGAAAATATGTTTGGAGATACGTTTTCAAAACAATTTTTTCAACTTTATTTTGGAAAAACATTTATATACTAATTTCCAAGTTTTGGGATTTTGGCCCAAAATCAGCTCAAATAGCTGATTTTGGGATTTGGGATATGGAATTGGGAATTTGGCCAAAATGTGAGCAAAATTTATGGCCAAACACGAGTTTTGAAAATAAATCACAAATTTATTTTTGCAAAACTTATGGTCAGTCGTGGCCTTAGTTAAAGTAATCCAATTTAGCTTCTTAGTTAAAGTAATCCAATTTAGCTTTAAAGTATAGTCAAATCAATGTGTCATCTAAATTGAACTAAAGGGAATAGTTTATAACTATATATGGAAAAGAAACTAATGATTTTGGGATTATAACCCCCCCTCCCCCCCAAAAAGAACATATTCATTTCAAGAACGATATTACCGGCTTGTTATCGATCCAATTTCTTACCAAATCCTATTGAAAATAAAAATAAAAAGTTTGTAACTTTAGTAAGTACATAAGGATGGTTGGTTGAATCAATATTAGGTTGAAAGTAAACGTCAGATCCTTTGATGAATCATATTCAAATAAATTCTTCAAAAAGAATTTGCATTCTTTAAGTGTAAATTTAGAGGCTATGATTTGCATTTTAGTGAGATTTATTCCCACAAAAAATTCATAATTCCACGTGCAACTAAATTATTGAAGAAAATCTCACTTTTCTATACTTTTCTTCTAAGCTTGTGTTAATCATGAAATCTTAGGGAGAGGAGAAGATCATTCCATCAAAAGCTAGATATACACACAAAAATTGAAGGCATAAACACTAATTTCAATAATGTAATATTACACGAATAAATTAAATTACCTTAGGAGGAAGGTAACTTGGAATACTGAAAGATGAACCATCCTTTCGCTGATACACCTTCTCCAGAAATTCATGAACTTTTTGTTCATGATTCAACATTTTCCTAAGCTCAGCAACCTAATTAAATAAGAGTATAAAACCAAAAGAAATAAGTGATTCTTATATATATTTCTAGAAATGTATCATAGATTTCTATGTCACCTATATATAAGGAAAGTTCTCCCATAGCCGGAGAAAAAAATCACGATTTTTTTGGAAGACACAAGCTACACTTAGGCAAGGGTGGTCAATCGACCACCCCTTCTCGGAAATTTATATTGTGTATGTAAGTAAAATATTAGGTTTTAAAAGTACATAATATATATTAAAATATTCTTTGTTGAAATTTTTTTACTTCTTTCAACTTTGAAATATCATATTCAGCGCATTTGAAATCTCCATTCCAGTTGTCTGATATTTAAAATCTCTATATGGTAATTGTGGTGAAAATCTCTTCTTATTGTTTTACTTATATAGACATTGTAATCCTAAGAAAATAAAGAGCATATCTTTGGATTCCAATTGCAAATTTAGCAACATTCATGCATATGCCTAACCTACTAAAAGAGAATATAGGCCAAAGGTACATCATGACCATCACCTATATATGCCAAGTGCTTCTAAATAATTGGTCATATTTTTAAGAACACGTAACATGCAAAAGAAATCAAAGAAGAAAAGTACACAGAATCACACCATACCTCTTTTTCAAGCTCCTCTTTCTTTAGTTGTCCACCAGTTTTCTTCTTTCTCTGAAACATAAACCAACAACATCTCAACACAAAAAAAAAGAAGAAGAAAGCAACGGAGGATCCAAAATGGGAACCTATTGCGTTTAATTCGAACCTTTATGTGTGTGTGAGAAAAAAGAAATAAAAATATGTGCATATAAAGAACATATCGTGCTGATTCTAAATTCTGAATCTGCCATTGAGAAAAAGTGTGCACCATAAAAGTCCGAGAACAAAACAAAATGACAAAACCCTAATAGAATTTTGAAATCCCACGTAAGACACTAAAAAATATAAGGCAAACTCACAATAATCTGGGCTGGAAAATGAACTGCCAAATCTTGTTGGTTTGCCATGAGCTAGAGAAAAACTTCAAATTGCCTTTGTTGTTTCAGAGGAAATGATACTCATGAGATATTGATTAGTAAAACTGTTGTGTTGCTATTATTATTGAGATGAATATTGGTATAACTTTAACTTGGGGTAGAAGCAAGGAATGGTATGGTAGGGTTTTTGTGGTGGTTGTGATTGTTGAAGTTGTTGACATATCTAGTTTTAAGTATATACTGAGAAATGAAGTATGTGTAGAAGCTTTAATTTGATAGGAAGATGATGAAAGGCAGCTATCAATATGATATAGTTGTAGTAACGGGAGTAGGAGATCAACAAAGAGGGGAGAGCTGTCAAATTTTATTTTCATATAAAAACTTTGGCGTAGCTTGCACTTGTAGAATTTATAGGCTGTAAAGATTACGGTATTTGTTCTTTTTTGGTGTAACAGTTTGGTTTTTGTTTGTTGCCTTAGTAGGAAAAAGATTGCGTATTTTGCAGTATTAAGACGGGTAAATTAAGGAGTAAGCAATAATCATCACATTGAACAAATAAGAAAAGATGCGATCAAAAGTAAAAAATGAAAAGTAGTTATGAGTATTGAAAGGTTGCCTAACTTTTAGTTCATTAAAAATAAATTAAACAGGAAAAACAAAATTCAGATGAGGATATAGTTTTCTTGGGCTCGATCAATATCGTTAGAGATATCTAGAGATCATTGCAGATATGTCATTTTTCTAGATGATGGCTTCGGCTGTTCTCCATTTTTCATTCTCTTCATTTTTTCAAGTTTCTATATAAATAGAAGACACATGGTATTTAAAATTAATGGCTGCGATTTTGTTAATTCAAAACACGATCCTAGTCATAGTTAAGATTCCATAATTTTTTTCCCCAAAAGTTCGGGTAATCCCACAATTATGGCTACACATTATCTCGTCCATAAAAGCTTCTTTCTTTCTTATGCATATTTTTCGTGTATGTGTTAACCAATCATGTATCATACACACTATCCGTTGAAGTAAGTAAAGGGCGCAAAGATGCGGATTTGACCCGCACCCTCTTTCTTTTTCTTTGAATAAAGAAAGTGGTGGCTGCGCTCGTCGTTCTTTATTTTCCTAATTTATTCACACTCTCATCAATTATCATCCTCCTCCTCTTCGAGTTAATCTTTTGGTGACAATTTCTTTTTTGACACTTTTTCCTTAAACTTAGATATTGTGAGCTATTAGTCAGTTTTGTTAGTTAGCAGATGAGTTAGTTAGTAAGTTATACTTGTGGGACCTAATAGTTAAGTAATTAGTTAAGTTAGTACAAAATTGAGTTATTGTGTAATTGTATATAAAGTTGTACTCATCCACTACAAAATACATATTTCATTTTTCTCTACGATTCCTCTTTTCTCTCTTAAGCTCACCCCTCTACTCTCAAACCTAATTGCTTGGATGATTTTGGAAATTGAGTTCATATTCACCGAGCTCACATGGTATCAGAGCAATAAAGAGGTGTAATTCCGCAAATTTTTGTTCAATTTGGCTGAAATTTCATTTTCGTCTTCCTCGCGAAGCTGTGACCTACGATCGTCAATGGCGGCCGAAGAAATTGATCACACGCATCCTTTGTTCGTTCATCCCTCAAACATTCCTAGTTTGATTTTGATTCCTCTAAAGCTCATAGGTTCAAAAAATTACAGATTGTGGTGTCGTTCAATGCGAATTGCTTTGCATGATAAGAGGAAGCTAGTGTTTGTGCTTGGGACATGCAAAAAGGATTTGCTTAAATTTGAATTGCATGGGGACTGGGAAACATGTAATGCAATCGTGCTTTCATGGATCATGAACACTGTGTCTACGGATTTATTTAGCAGCATTAACTACGCATCTAATGTACATTTATGGTATGGGAGGATTTGATAGGGAGGTTCGAAAAAGTGAATCGTGTTAGGATATTTCAGTCGCATAGTCAAATTACTACTATTTCGTAGGGAAAAAATTTAGTTACTGCATATTTCACTAGGTTAATGGAATTATAGGCTGAATATGATGCAATGGTGCCTATTCTAATTTGAAGGAGTATGTTGAACACCTTCAGCAGCAAATGCTAATGCAGTTTTTAAGTGGTCTCACTGAGACATATGATAAAGCATGACGTCACATCCTACTGAAGACTGTGGAGCCAACATTGAATCAAGCTTATGCATTAATTATAGAGGATGAGGGTTAGAATTCTAGTGCACATCTAGTCGTGCCAAACAAAGGAGATCCGGTTGCTACTCTAACAGGTAGAGGGCAAATAACTGTGCAAAATAACAAAGGACAATACAAATGAAAGAAGACGTTTGTGAAATGTGATTATTGCAACAAACATGGGCACTCTGAAGAAAATTACTATATGCTAGTTGGCTATCTAACTGATTTCAAGAACAAGAAACCATGTTTTTTCGTGTCTGTGTGTGCGCTCGTCGTTCTCTATTTTTCCTAGTTTATCCATGCCCTCATCAATTATCATCCTCCTCCTCTTCGAGTTAATCTTTTGATGACAATTTCTTTTTTGACATTTTTTCCTTAAACTTAGATATTGTGAGCTATTAGTCAGTTTTGTTAGTTAGCAGATGAGTTAGTTAGTCAGTTATAGTTGTGGGACCTAATAGTTAAATAATTAGTTAAGTTAGTACAAAATTGAGTTATTGTGTAATTGTATATAAAGTTGTACTCATCCACTAAAAAATACATATTTTATTTTTCTATGCATTTCCTCTTTTCTCTATGAAGCTCACCCCTCTACTCTCAAACCTAATTGCTTGGATGATTCTGGAAATTGAGTTCGGATTCATTGAGCTTACTGGTATCAGAGCAATGAAGAGTCATAATTCCGCAAATTTTTGTTCAATTTGGCTGAAATTCATTATCGTCTTCCTCGCGAAACTGTGACTGACGATCGTCAATGGCGGCCGAAAAAATTGATCACACGCATCCTTTGCTCGTTCATCCCTCAGACACTCCTAGTTCGATTCTGATTCCTGTAAAGCTCACAGGTTCAAAAAATTACAGATTGTGGCGTCGTTCAATGTGAACTGCTTTGCATGATAAGAGGAAGCCAGAGTTTGTGCTTGGAACATACAAAAAGGATTTGCTCAAATTTAAATTGCATGAGGAATGGGAAATGTGTAATGCAATCGTGCTTTCCTAAATCATGAATACTATGTTTCCGGATTTACTTAGAGACATTGTCTATGCATCTAATGCACATGTATGGTACAAGAGGATTTGAGAGGGATGTTCGACAAAGTGAATCGTGTGAGGATATTTCAGTCGCACAGGCAAGTTGCTACTATTTCGGAGGGAACAGATTTAGTGTCTGCATACTTTACTAGGTTAAAGGAATTGTGAGCTGAATATGATGCAATGGTGCCTATTCTAATTTGAAAGAGTATGTTGAACACTTTCAGCAGCAAAGGCTAATGCAGTTTTAAGTGGTCTCAATGAGACATATGATCAAGCATGATGTCATATCCTAATAAAGACTGTTGAGCCAACATTGAACCAATCTTATGCAATAATTATAGAGGATGAGGGTTCGAATTCTAGTGCACATCTAGTCTTGCCAAACAAAATAGATCTGGTTGCTATGCAAACAGGTAGAGGGCAAATAACTGTGCAGAATAACAAAGGAGAATACAAAGGAAAAAAGCCGTTTTTGAAAGGTAATTATTGCAACAAACCTGGGTACTCTGAGGAAAATTGCTATAAGCTAGTTGGCTATCTAACTTATTTCAAGAACAAGAAACCATGTGTAGCTAACATGACAATTGGTTAGAGAATGACAAATCAGCACATCAGGATGAGGAATGAAGTAGGTGTGATGGACTAAAGGTAGGACCATACTACATTGAAGATCAATATAGATAGATTTTGAGCATGCTGAACAAGGAGACTCCAAAACATCATGTTAACATGGTAGGTATTGGACCTTCTTAATGGCAAGCTTTACTTGTAAATGATGGATAATTGATTCTGGAGCTAAGAATAAAGTAAACAAATATGACAGCAATCATGTACATTTGCCTACAAGAGAGAAGTCTAAAATACATATTGGAGATGTTGTTATATGTGATGAGTTGAAGTTGGAAGATGTTTTATTTATACCTGAGTTTAAGTTCAACCTAATCTCTGTATCCAAACTAACTAGGTAATTGTGTTGTTCGGTAAATTTCTTTCTCGACTTTTGTCTATTTTAGGATCTCTACAATGAAAGGAGAGGGGGATTGGTAGAGAAGTGGTGGTATGTAATTATTGAATAAGAACTTCAAAGGAGATTTGAAAAAATTCATCAAAAAGATAAAGAAATTTGCATCAACTACAACTACAAAAAGTAATAAAGAAGATGGAGTCTTATGGAACAAAAGGCTAGGCCATGCTTCAGTTAGTACTATGAAGAACTTGGATCTATTTCATATCAAATCTGTAGATATAATAGTGAATAATGAATGCCCTGTATGCCCACTAGCCAAGCAAAGTAGGCTAGCATTTCCTAGAAGCATAAGTAGAAGTGTCAATCCTCTATCTCTTTTGCATATGGATGTTTGGGGACCATATAAGTTTCCCACTTATGATAGAAAACATTTCTTCATAACTGTTATGGATGATAATACAAGGTATACTTGGGTGCATTTACTTCAATTAAAAAGTGATGTTGTTGGGTTGGTGAAGAGATTTCTTGCCATGTTGCACACCCAATTTTCAGTCCAAAGTTAAGGTAATTAGAACAAATAATGGCAAATAATTCTATAACAAACACATGAATGAATTATTTGATGCTTACGAGATAGTTCATCAAAGCAGTTGTGTATACACTCCAAAACAGAATGTAGTAGTATAGAAAAACACAGGCACATTATAGATACGGCTAGGGCATTGATGTTTCAAGAAAGTGTCTCTACAAAGTTCTGGGGTGAATGCATCAAAATAATTGTGTATATGATAAATAGATTGCCTACTGAATTGTTGAATGGAAAAACTCCATATGAGCTCATTCATAATAAGTCTCCCTTATGGTCTCACTTAGAGTGTTCGGATGTCTTTGTTAAGCCACTAATTTGGTTAAGGAAGATAAATTTTCACCAAGAGCAAAAGCAGTTGTATTTATTGGCTATGCAGAAACACAAAAAAGTTATAGGCTAATGGATCTGAATACTAATTGTTTGTTTGTTTGCATAGATATTATTTTCAAGGAGAATATCTTTTCATTGCCAAATATTGTTCTACATATCACTATGCAAAAGGACATACAACAACTGTAGATCCCATATAAGGCTTGGAACAATTCGAACCTTTACAGAACTCCCATGGCAATATGCATTTGTAGTCAGAAGGAATTGCAAGCAGTGATTTAGAGGAGTCTGTTAAGGGGAGTGGTGTAGCAAATGCATAGACTGACATTGCAGAACATGAAGGAACTAGAGAAGAAAATATCCATGATATGCAAGACTCACATCAGCAAATGCAGATGATGATACAAATGCATATTACAACAATGCAGCAACACAAAATTATAATGTTAATGCACCAACAAGTAGCAGTGCAGTTCCAAAACAAAATTTAATGCAGGAAAATAAAATGAACCCCTCATCAGCTCTCGAATAAGAGTTAACTGAGGTCAGAAAAAAAAAGAACTGCAAAGATGAACCTCTATGGTTGCAGGACTATGTGACCCCTACAAAAAAAAGTTCCTCCTGTTCCATATCCAACTATCTATCCTATATCAGGTTGACTAGTAAATGTAGAAGTTTCATAGCTGGAATTTCAGCACTTATAGAACCAAAAACCTTCAGCGAAGCATCTAAGGACAAAGGTGGATTGAAGCCACAGAAACTTAGATAAATGATTTAGCGGACCACAAAACATGGGATGTTGTTGACCTTCCAAAAGTCATGAAGGCTATTGGTCCAAAATGGGTGTACAAGATAAATACAAAGCAAGTGGTGAGGTAGAAAGGTTCAAGGAGAGGTTAGTAGCCAAGAGCTATAGCCAAAGAGAAGGCATAGACTATAATGAAACCTTTTCACCAGTCGCCAAGATGGTAATTATGAGATCTGTGATTGCTCTTGCTGCCTCTAAAGGCTAAAATACATCACAAATGGACGTATATAATGCTATCTTGCAATGGGATTTGTATGAGGAAGTGTATATGGAACTTCCTCAAGGTTTTAGGAGACATGGGAGATAAAGGCTTGCAAACTATTGAAGTCATTATATGGGCTTAAACAAGCCATACAACAGTGGAATATTAAGCTCAGTGAGACCTTAACAGCTGCAGGATACGTTCGAAGTCTATTTTAGTATTCATTATTCACTAAAAAAAAAGGGGATGGCTTTGTAGCAGTGTTGATATAGGTGGATGACTTAATGATGAATGGAAATAGTGAGGAATTTATCAATGAGACTAAAGTTGTCCTTCATTAGAAGTTCCAGGTGAAGGATCTTGGTGATCTCAAATACTTTTTGGGAATTGAAGTCATGAGATCCAAAGAAAAGATTCTACTGAATTAGAGGAAATGTTGTCTTCAACTTGTGAGTAGGTAGTTTTTGCCCGACTAAAATACTCCTACAAAATTCACAAATAGATTTTTCCTTAAATGTTTTTAATTTTATAGAATTTGTAGGAATTTTTGTTAATTAATTGTTTGCATTTATTTGCAGTTTTCATGCATTTTAACATTTTAAAATCATATAAAAATACCAAAAAAATATGTGTCTAAAATATTGCATAACATTTAGGTTTATTTGTATTTAGAATTTAATTGCATAATTTTTTTGCATTATTAAGCAAAAATCACAAATATGGTCATTTTTACATATTTAGATTTTAATATTTAAAATTAATATTTTTATTCTTTAGTTTTAAGGTATTTAGTTGTTTTAGTGGTAGAAATAGATAATTAATTTTAATTTTATAAATTAGATTGATTGAGGACTTAATTCATGTTTTTAGTTAATTTAATTAGGATTTATAATCAATCAATCAATCAAGAAAGAAGAAAGAAAGAAAGAAAGAAAAGTTTGTTTGGTTCCAAATTGTGATAACCCTAAAGGCCATCTTATGTTTAAGAACTTCAATCCGTATTATGAGGCCTTCAAAACCTTATTTTATTCCTCTTCAATTTGTGTGAGCAGTCCGAGTGTGTTTTCAGAAAGTTTTTATGTTGATAAAAATAATAATTCTTTCCATTTAAAGTTGATTTAGTTGATTTTGGTCAATATTTTGAGTAAACTTTGGACAACCTTGGCGGGTCTGTATCGAAATATGGGACTTGGGCGCATGACCTAAATTGAATTTCGAGGTCCCTAGCTCGGGATATGAATTTTTGATAAAAATTGAAAGACTGAAAATTAGATGGTTTTAAAAATTGGTTAATGTTTGATCTTGTTGGTATCGATCCCGTATTTTAGTTCCGGACTCGGTACATGTCCAAAATAATATTTATACCTTATGCGTGAAGTTTGGTGAGAAACGGAACTAATTTGACATGATTCGGACGTCCAGTTGTTTTGGCGATTTGATCGTGTGATTAAGTTTGTATGATGTTTTAGCCTTGTGTGCATGTTTGGTTTGGAGCCCCGAAGGCTCGGGTGAGTTTCGGATAGGCTACGGGATGTTTTAGACTTGGAAAATATGGTGTTTTTGGCTTTTAATTGTTTTCTTGTGTCTTCTTTTTCGTGTTCGCGAAGGGACTCTCGTGAACATGAATAGTAAATTGGTTTGTAGGAGACTTTATTCTATGCGAACGCAAGGGACTAGTTGCGAAGGTGAAGCATTGGGGGCATTATCCTTCGGGAACACGACCATGCCATCACGAACGTGAATCATTGGGACCTGGAGGAGGGGAAGTATACTCTTCGCAAACACGGCACGTGGTCGCGAACGCGTAGGTTGGTAGGACAAAGCCTTTGCAAACGCGAAGTGTATCTCGCGAACGTGTAGGCTAATAGAGTCGTTGCATCGCGATCGTGGCAGGTCCTTCGCGAACGTGAAGAAGGCTTGCCCAATGATTTTAAAACAAACCTGAAACGAGAATTTCTTCAAAATTTCATATCTCTTTCATTAGAACTCAACCTAGTGCAATTTTTGTAGGGGGAATTCAACACCAAATCATAGGTTTGTACTCTTTAACTTACCTTCAATTTCTATTATCACCCATTAGATTCCTAGTCCTAAACCTTGTTCTTCCATGGTAGAAATTAGGATTTTTTGAAAGAATTGGAGGTTTTTGCGAATTGGGAATTTAGACCTCGATTTGGGATCGAATTTCGAAACTAATTACATATTCTGGCTCGGGGGTGAATGGGTAAATGGGGTTTGAACCGAACCTCAAATTTTGATCAAGCAGGTTCGTGGTTGATTTTTGACTTTTTAGGAAAAATGTTAGGAAACCTTAATTTATATATTGAAATTTATTCGTTTAGCGATATTTGATAGTATCAAATTAATTAGGGTTAGATACGAGTGATTTGGAGGTGGAATTTAGAGGAAAAGCGGTAATTGACCAGTGGCTGGCATGTGGATCAAGGTAAGTGTCTAATCTAACTTTGACTCAAGGAACTAGGAACCCTTGACTTATTTGCTATGTGAAATCCATGTGAGTGGTGTATAGGTGAGGTGACGAGTATCGATGCGCCGCCAATTTATCGAGCATGTTTCCTTCCTGTTCTTCTTATTTTGTCATTTCCCTACCTTAACTGCTACAAGCTTTACTGGTATTTACATGCTTAATTTCTATTTGTTAGACATTGTTTTTCATTGTTGAAGGTATTAGCTACCACATAGTTTCATTGTCTTATATTATTAGATTAAGCTGGTTTATTGGTGTTTCATGATATATTTTGGATTGGTTTCGCTGAGTAGTATTATTTGCGTGAGGTTTCATAATATACAAGCTTTCCGTTTCCATATCTCTTTCATTAGAACTCAACCTAGGGAGATTTTTGTAGGGGGAATTCAACACCAAATCATAGGTTTGTACTCATTAACTTACTTCCTTCAATTTCCATCATCACCCAATAGATTCCTAGTCCTAAACCTTGTTCTTTCATGGTAGAAATTAAGAATTTTTGGAAGAATTTGGGGTTTACGCAATTGGAAATTGAAACCTCGATTTGGGGTCGGAAGCCATAATTAATTACATATTCAGGCTCGGGAGTGAATGGGTGAATGAATTTTGGTCCGAACCTCAAGTTTTGACCAAGCGGGTCCGGGGTCGATTTTTGACTTTTTAGGGAAAATGTTGGAAACCTAAATTTATGTATTGAAATTGATTCGTTTAGCAATATTTGATGTTATTAAGTTAATTATATAGATACAACTGGTTTGGAGGTGGAATCTAGAGGAAAGCAGTAATTGAGCAATGAGTGGCATATGGATCAAGGTAAGTGTCGTGTCTAACTTTGATTTGAGGGATTAGGAACCGTTTACTTATTTGCTATGTGAAATCCATGTGAGTGGCGTATAAGTAAAGTGACGAGTACGTAGGCGCCTCCAATTTATCTAGCATTTTTCCTTCACATTCTTCTTATATTTCCCTTTCCCATTTTCATGCTTAATTGCTATTTGTCATAACATTATTTTTCATTGTTGAATGTATTAGCTATCCTGTAGTTTTATTGTCTCATATTATTCTCTTAAGCTGGTATATCGATGTTTTATGGAATATTTTGGATTGGTTTCGCTGAGTAGTATTATTTGTATGAAGTTTCATAATGTACCAGCTTTCCGTTTGCTTTGGTTTGAGGTTTAAATATTGTGAAGAGTTTTGAGTTAAATTGTGAAATTTTCGTACTTATTGAGTACTTGATACTGATATGGTGAGAATGAGTTGTGTGCCGCAACAAGGGTAATAAGAGTAATATATTGAGGAGTAATAAGGAAGGGTGAAATGCTATTATATAGTGGGATCGGGTTGCATGCCACAACAAAAGGAATAAGGGTGGCTTGATATGGAGTGATAAGGGTGAATATTCATGTTGATGTTGATATATGATGGGACCGGGATGCGCGCCTCATCAATTTATGTGTTTATGTATCTTTATTTTACTGTGTAAGTTATTCTGTAGCTTTGCGTTTCACTTAAGGATTGTTTATAGGTGGATACTAATAAGTCATTTGAGTTTTGTATTCATTTCTTGCAAGTTACTGCTTTATTTTGTCTTGTCCTTCTTTTTGTTTTTTATACACTATATGCGGGTTATATCGTAATTGCCCCATCGTAGCCTTGTCACTACCTCGTCGAGGTTAGGAGACCCAAGGTAGTTCTGCTGGAGTCCGCAAGCCTTAGTGTCCCTTTGTATGCTCCTACTTTACTATTTTTACTTCCATTCATAAACACTTTTATCTTCTTTCGAACAAATGTTTGTAGCAAATCTTAGTGTGTTCATGGATTGTGACACCGGATTCTGGATAGTAATAGCAATAGTATTGGTAATAGTATATAAACAAAGAGGCTATTTACTTACTTCCTTATTTATTCCTACTTGTTTATTTTTAATCACTGAAACAAACATAAAGGAAATTGGTTAATAATACCCTAACGATGGCTTGCCTAGTAAGTGTGATGTTAGGCTCCATTACGGTCTTGATGGTGCAAATTTCGAGTCGTGACATGAATTTGGGCCAAAAACATTTCTTGGCCTTCCATATCTCCCAATCCTACGGTCTCGAACTCATCATTTCCATCCCTGAAAAATGTCGGAACCCCAAAACCCTAGAGATGACCCCTCATTTCCCATCCACCTCTCATCTATCATCTCTATGAGCCTCCGTCCACACCCGTCATAGAAAATCGCCTATGGCGACGGAGCTGCTCTAAACCACCCCAAAATCCATACAATCCCTACACCTTCCTAACCCCAATCCCTTACCAATTTCCCTAAATCTTTTGAATATTAAATCTGAAAAGGTTTTCGAAACCTAGCCATTTGCCCTTTCAAAATACTCGAGCAATTTTACCCTATTTATGGCTAAAATTTACATCAGTTGAAAGCTCTTGATAAGATCTATCCACTAATGTAAGATTCACGTCGTATCTCAGAGATGGCATTTTGGTCGGAGTCGTGTTTGTTCGTCGGATTTTCGTTAGAGTTCTATGTCCTCTTTCTTTTAAAGATTAATAGGTAATTTCTTTCTTTTTTTTCACTCCTTCTGATCAACTCGCCTTTCTATTAGTTTTTTTACTGCATACCTAGTTTAACAGCTAACCGCCTAAAAATATTTTTATCATTCTCAATAATTGTCTGATTAAGTCCTACTTGAATTTTAGTTGATTGATGATAAAGTTTTGGTTTGAAATCACATATGTACTTAATTGATAGGTTAGCTAGTTTGTTGTTTTTGATAGGTTAATTTTAAATTAGATTAATTAGTGTTTGTTTAGTAGTCGTTGTTTCTGCTTATTGAAAGAAGATAGTAGAGTTAGGTTAGAAGGCACTAACTGACAATTAACAAAAGCTAAAGGGGTAAAAAAAAATCAGAAAATCAGGAGTTTGAGATATTTGTGTAGGAAACTTCTAAAAAGTGATTGCAATGTAACAAAACCAACTGAATTAGGTTAGAATTTGGGGTAAAAAGGGTTAAAATCAAAAGATAAAAGGGCCAAAACATATAGGGAATATCTGGATAATACAGATGTTCCAACAGCTATCCATTTTATGTTAAAAAGATGCTTTTTCCCTAAATTTTAGACATTGCATTTGTTCCGATTATTTCCTTATCCTTTGCTTATAAAAGAGACCCCCTTTTACATTTTGAGAGAGAATTCACACACGGAAAACACTTTCTCCACTTCAGAATTTTCCCTTCATTTTTCAACAGATTTTCGCATTTAGAAAGAAAGGACACAGAATTTTCTGAAATTTACACTCCCTCACACAAAAGTCAGAAGTTCTGGTTTTTTTAACCCTTGGTATTCTAAAGTAGGTTCTTGAGTTGAAGTTGAAGTTTATTCTGGAGTTTCTTCATTGCCTCTTTTCCTACTTACCTGCTGTTGCTTTTTTCTGAGTTTGCTAAGTTTCCTCCTTTGGTTTTCTGACCTTTATTTGGTCTCAATTCTATGATTTCTGTTTTAGGTATGTTAATTTTTACTCGAATTATAAATGATCTTTCTTTTAGTGATTATTTCTGTTTACATATTTTTTTTTGATAAAAAAAATTATTAGTGTTCCATGTTTCAAAGAATGTATAAAAAATGATGAAGTATGTCGAAACTTGATGCTAATTTATATGTTGTTTTTAATTAAAATGGTAGCTTTGTCTATTTGGCTGTCTCAAGCTTAAAGCTACTCATATTCAGTTTGAACTTGATTCTTACGAATAGATAAAGGGTAGAAAATTATTGAAAATAATAGGAATATTTCTTATGTGTGTTTGGCAGCTTAGAGATTTTAGTCATAGCTCTGAAGTGGATTGCTATGTTAAATTTTAGTAAAGATACTTACATAATTGTTGATATGTATAAAGGAGTCCATGAATTAATATAATTCATCTTGTTTTAATATTCACATTCTGTTCTCTTAAAATAGCAAGCTTTGTAATAATTTGTTTTTCAAAACAGTTATTCTTTTCCCATTTATCCTATTGTTGTATGATTTGTTGCAAGGTATCTATCAGACGAAGGAATAGTCTATCAATTGTTTACATGTGATTTGAATATGAAAATATTTATTTATATGATATTCGATTGGGCTCCAAATTAGCCTACTTAGCAGACAACTGAATATTCCCTTGTTTTGGGCTCATGATGGCTCATGAACGAGATAAGCATTTTTGTTTTAGGGCCAACATGGAACATTTGATTTCTCTTCTCCATTATTGAATGAAAAAACTCTAAATGACCCTCCCCAGTAATTTTGAATTTTATACTACCATGCACATGAAGCATGGGTTGTTCCTCCTTTCCCCAAAAAGTGCAATTTAAGCATTCCGTAAGCAATATATAACTAATCCTAAGTTCTACCACGATAGTATAAAATCACGCACAATAAATAACTTATAGGTTTTACTTTAACCCCGAATAAATAGGAGAATAAACAACTTATGAACATCTATAGAAATGCTTTAGGTATGAATTTAATCTAATATCACGATTATGTATGCTTTTGTGTAACATAATTACGATTCCAAAATTAAATTGTGGTATGCGTTCGCGCAACTTCGGCCAAACAATCTGAAATTAATAAAGCGTGACTAATTGTGTACATGTACGCGTGATATGATTTTAGCGGCCCCAAATAAAGTGGACTTACCCATATGTAGTCTATTTCAAAGATTAAATCAATAAATGCCATTATTAAAAGCGGTAAAACATAGAAATGCACATAGGTGCTAAAAATATATATAATTAAACAATTTAATTATGCCAGATATGATTAAATGGACAATGCTAAAACCACAGAATCTGAAAATGCGTATCACCTTCTCCCATATTAATAGAATACCTTACCCGATCGTCTGGTTTTGCAAACTTTAGAACACACTCAAATTTCCTTATTTTTGGATTTTAAAATAAGCCGGTGACTTAGGACACCATAAATATCCAATTGGAGACTCTGAGTTAAATAAATAATTCCATTTCGATAAATGCCATTTTGATTGGAACAAACTCCCTATGCACTCGGGAAAAAGGAGGTGTGACAGCTCTAGCGACTTTGCTGGGGAACGAACCTAGAATATTTGGTTCAAGGTTCAAAATTCGAGCTTATTAATTTAATTTGTACTTGGCTTTATTATTTGTTGATATTACTATTTTTATGGGCCTAATGTTCTAATTGTCGCTTATTTACCGCTTTAATATTATTTCAATTGTATTAAATTGTCTCCTTACGCCTCCTTTTTTAGTCTTCTAAAAATATAGTTGTGATGACTCGACTGGTCGTCTTTGGAATTTATGCCCAGTTTCCCTATTTTCTACTTCCCCTAAGTTCATTTATGCTATTTTGGTATGCCGAGATGTTCGGTAATAGAATTCGGAGTGTTTTGGTACACTTAGTCCCTATATGAGAGCTTAAGTTGTTTGAAAATGATCCATAAATAGAACAATGTCAAGAGGATCTTGGAATAGAAAACCGATGGTCCCGTTAGCTTCGTTAGGCGATCTCGGGGTGGGGAGCGTGTTCGGAATGTATTTTGGATATCCGAAGCTCAATTAGGCTATGAATGCCAAATGTTAGAAATTTGAAGTTCCGGTCTGATAGTGAATTTTTGATCCGAGGGTCAGAATAGAATTTCGAGAGTTTCAGTGGCTTCGTTAGGTTATTTAAGATATGTCTGCATATTTTCAGGTCATTCGGACGTGTTTTGGATAGGTTTTGAGTCGAATGAGACTTTGGCTAAGTTTTGGAGATTTTAGGTACAATTTATTGATCAAATGGTGTTTCTGGCGTTGTTTTAGGTGATATAAGGATTGGTGCAAGTCCGAATGATGTTAAGGGATAGGTTTGTAGGTTTAGTTGACGTCCCGGGGGGGGGGGGCTTGTTTCGGATGCTCGGCGGAGTGATTTGTGGATTTTTGGAAGAAATATTTCTGCTGCTTCTGTTGTTTCCGCATCTGCGGTTACTGCAGACGCGACCATGGGATCGCGTACGCGGTCTGGGACCGTAGAAGCGGATAGGGAGCCGTATAAGCGGCCACCGCAGCTGCGGCCGTTTGTCCGCGGAAGCGAAAATTGTGTTTTTATTTGAAACCGCTGAAGCGACTTTTTGACCGCAAAAGCGGGACCACAGAAGCGGTCCCTGGAGCCGCAAAAGCGGAAATCACTATAGAGAAAAGGGTTATATATGAGGCTTAAGTTTATATGTTGAAAAATTAAATTTTAGCTTGGACCAAGGCGATTTTGGGAGGGTTTTGAAGAGGAGAGTATTGGGTAATGTTTCAATGATCCTTTCTAGCTTTAATTCATCATTTAGTTGTTAAATTCATCTTTTAAATTCAAATTAAGATCCAAAAATGGAGGAAATTGGTGAAAGTTCTTTGGCTAATCAATTGGGTTTTTGAGGGAGCATTTGACCTCTGATTTGAGAGATTTTTATATGGTTAGACTCGTGAGAGTGCGAGATTTCTGAAAATGTGAAAATTATTCGATTCCTAGACGTTGGTCTGAGGGGCATTTTTGTCATTGTATTTGTTCTCGCGCCTTAGATTTAAATTTAATAATGTAATCAGTTGCTTGCGATGTTATTTACAATATGTAATTGGTTTGAATAGATTTGGGCCACTCGGAGTCGGATACTCATGGCAAATGTGTTGTTCTTTAGCGGTTTTTTACCAAATTGAGTTAAGTGGCTTGTCTAACCTTGTGTGGGGGATCTCTCCACTTAGGATATACTAATTGTTGCTTAAAGGCCTCGTGCGCGAGGTGACGGGCGTGTACTTGTGCTAATTGCTGAAATTCACCTTACTTGACTTATTTAGATTGTGTTTCTTCGTGTATTTAACTGTTAAAAATGTGATTCTACTTGCTTAGCTTAGGAAAAGCATGTTAGTAATTTATTTGCTCTATCTAACTAAATTGCAAATACCTGCCCTCTTTGTGAGCGTTCTAGGCCTAGACCTTTACATTGTTGCTATATTTGGTTTGTTTCTGTTAAATATTGGCTTGTTGTGAAGTGTTTACGTTTGGGACTACAGGTTCAATTCCCATGAGATCCCCATGTTATTGATACGTGGACTACGTGTTCAATTCCCGGGAGATCCTCTGATATTGATATAAAGGACTGCGGGTTCAATTCCCGGAGACCCTCTATTATTGGTATAAAGGACTGCGGGTTCAGTTCCCGGAGATCCTCTATAATTGGTATAAAGGACTGTGGCTTCAATTCCCGGGAGATCCTCTGATTCTGGCATGACGGACTACGGGTTCAATTCCCGAGAGATCCTATGATATTGATGTAAAGGACTGCGGGTGCAATTCCCGGAGATCCTCTGTTATTGGTATAAAGGACTGCGGGTTCAATTCCCGTAGATCCTATGATATTGGTATGAAGGACTGCGAGTTCAATTCCCGGAGATCCTCGGATATTGATAAGGTGGACTGCGGGTTCGATTCTCGGAGCTCCATGCTGAGATCATGACTGTTGCGTGATTTGCTTGTGTTTGTAGTTTGTACTTGTAGCCGCTCTGTTTTTTATTACTGTCTTGTTAGTTATTCGGATTTATTTCATTACCTACTGTTTATTTATTTTTACATTATTCCTTATGTTCTTCTCAGTAGGGCCTCGACCTTCTTCGTCACTACTCCATCGAGGTTAGGCTTGACACTTATTGAGTACCGCTGTGGTGTACTTATGCTACTCTTATGCACACTTTTGTTGTGCAGATCCAGGTACATCTGGTCAGGCGCGCTATTAGGGATTTGGAGTTGTTTTGGAGGCTTGAGGTATGCATCTTCCGCGTCCGCAGAGCCGAAGAGCCTTCCTCTATTCTACCTGTAGTTTATAGTTTTCTTTCGCATTCTCATTTGATTTAGACACTTCCGGATGTTAGAGCACGGTAGTATGTTTACTTTTAGCCTGTGTTGCCCGTGGTTTTCTGGGTCTTGGAGGTTTTTATGTTATACTGAGTTGACATGTATGTGCCAGGTAGCACTATATACATTATCTTACGTCATTTATGTTTTAAACTATTGCTTCCACGAAGACTGTCGAATTTCCGCAATGTGTCAGGCTTACCTAGTCGCGAAGACTGGGTGCCGTCATGACAGGTTCATGATTGGTGAACTAGGGTCGTGAAAAGTTGGTATCAGTGCTCTAGGTTCATAGGAGTCACGGGACACTTACTGGTTATTTATAGTCTTGCTGATCGGTACGAAGACGTATGTACTTATCTACGGGAGGCTATGTAACTATTTAGGAAAAATCTTCACTTCATTTGAATTCTTGTCGTGCTATGTTCTTGACCTCGATTCTGAACTAATGTTTTCCTATTCTCTCATGAATGGTGAGGACACGCACGACCCGAGATGATTAGGCACTTGCACCCCCTCCTGCAACCGCTAGAGGCAGGGGCTGGGGCAGGGGTCGTGGACGTGCGCGGGGTGCAGCCAGAGCACCTTCACGAGCAGCCGCCGAGGTGCCACCAGCAGACCCAGTCAGGACTCAGGCACCAGAGACGCCGACAACCGCTACTACTCCAGTTTTTCAGGAGGCAGTGGCGTAGTTTATGAGTATGTACACGACCATGTCGCAGGCCGGGCTACTTCCACTTCCTGCAGCTATGTACCAGGCCGGGGGAAGAGCCCAGACTCCCGTAGCCCGCATCCCAGAGCAGAGGGAGCATATGGGGCCGATTCCAGATGTTATTCCTGCCCAGACTGCATTACCAGTTCCGCCCGAGGATGGGGCACCTGCTTCGGTGAATGAGTAGCGCAGATTGGAGCGGTTGAAGAAGTATGACCCTCTTATTTTCAGCGGGCTAGCTACCGATGACGCCTTGGGGTTTCTGGAGGATTGTCATCGTATTTTTCACACTATGGGTATCACTGCTTCTGGTGGGGTCTCTTTTGCAGCTTTCCAGCTTCGGGGAGCTGCCTATGACAGGTGGCGCACGTTTGAGTTACACAGTCCGGATGAGGCTGCCTCCCTGACTTGGACTCAATTCTCAGATATGTTTCAGAGGGAGTTTTTTCTCCAAAGCCCATGACGCGCGGAGTTTGAGCACTTGCGCCAAGGCCCTATGACTGTCTAAGAGAATGCCATTTGTTACGAGATTGGCCAAGCATGCGCCTGCTTTGGTGGCTACAGTTCGTGAGAGGGTTCGTAGGTTTATCGAGGGTCTTATTCCTTCCATCAGGTCTGGCATGGCGCGATCGTTAGAGATGGATATACCCTATCAGCAGGTGGTGAGTATAGATGGGAGGATAGAGGGTATGCATGCCAGGGAGTGAGAGGAGAGAGAGGCCAAGAGGTCTCGAGAGTCTGGTCATTTTTTCTGGTACCCGTACTTCATGAGAAGGACGTCATGGTAGGGGCTATATGGGTCGCCCAGTTCACTCAGCTCTTCCTTCACCCAGAAGTACTCCAGCTCCTCCCAAATCTCAGGAGCCTTATTATGCACTCCCGGTTTCTAATGTGCCTCCTGCGCAGGGCACCTCCAGAGGTCAGTCCGGCAGGGGTGGACCTAGTCAGTCACAGCTGCCACGCCCTCCTAGAGGTTGTTATGAGTGCGGGGATACCTGCCACTTGGTTAGAGAATGCCCCAGACGTGGTAAGGGTGTGCCTTCTCAAACTCCACAGCCCCAACATGCTCCACAGGGTCAGCATGCCATTGTTCCAGCTCCAGCAGCCACCCCACCTACCTAGCCAGCCAGAGGCAGGGATCGGGGAGACAGAGGTCGCCATCGAGGTAGGGGCCAAGCCAGATTTTATGCTATTCCTGATCGTGCCGAGGTTGTTGCCTCTGATTCTGTTATCACAGGTATTATTTTGGTAAGTAGCAGAGATGCATCGGTTCTATTCGATCCAGGCTCTACTTATTCTTATGTGTCATCTTATTTTGCTCCGCATTTGGATATAGCCCTAGAGGCTTTGAGCTCTCCTGTTTATGTTTCCACTCCCGTGGGAGATTCTCTTGTTATGGACCGTGTGTATCGGTCATGTTTGGTTACTATTCGTGGTTTTGAGACCAGGGCAGATCTTTTATTACTTGATATGGTCGATTTTGATATTATCTTGGGCATGGACTGGTTGTCGCCCTATTATGCTATTCTTGATTGTCACGCTAAGACCGTGAAGCTGGCTATGCCAGGTATTCCTCGTATTGAGTGGAGTGGTACTCTTGATCACACACCTAGTAGAGTTATATCTTTTCTTAAGGCTCAGCGTATGGTTGAGAAGGGGTGTGCTGCGTATTTAGCCTACGTGAGAGATGTCAGTTCTGATACCCCTTCTGTTGACTCCGTCCCAGTAGTACGGGATTTTCCCGATGTGTTCCCAGCTGTTCTTTCGGGCATGCCGCCCTATCGGGACATTGATTTTAGTATTGAGTTTTTGCCGGGCACTCAGCCCATATCTATTCCTCCTTACCGCATGGCTCCTCCTGAGTTGAAGTAGTTGAAGGATCAGTTGCTGGAATTGCTTGATAAGGGATTTATTCGACCCAGTGTTTCACCATGGGGTGCTCCTGTATTGTTTGTGAAGAAAAAAGATAGTTCTATGCGCATGTGTATCGATTAGCGTCAGTTGAACAAAGTTACAGTGAAGAACCGATATCCTTTGCCTCGTATTGATGGTCTATTTGACCAGCTTCAGGGTGCACAAGTGTTTTCTAAGATTGATTATGCTTAGATTATCACCAGCTAAAGATTCGGGAGTCGAATATCCCAAAGACTGTTTTCAGGACTCGGTATGGTCATTATGAGTTCCTTGTCATGTCATTTGGGCTGACCAACGCCCCAACAGCTTTTATGCATTTGATGCTTAGTGTATTTAGGCCATATCTCGACTCATTTTTCATTGTTTTATTATATGATATTCTTGTATACTCCCGGAGCCAGGAAGATCATGAGCAGCACCTGAGGAGAGTGCTTAAGACCCTGAGAGAAAAGAAATTATATGCAAAGTTTTCAAAATGTGAGTTTTGGTTGAGTTCCGTGGCATTTCTAGGCCACGTGGTATCGAGTGAGGGCATTCGGGTATATCCGAAAAGGTGGAGGCCGTGCAGAGTTGGCCCACGCCCTCCTCAGCTACAGAGATGCGTAGTTTCCTTGGCCAGGCGGGGTATTACCGCCGTTTTATGGAAGGGTTCTCTTCGATTGCAGCTCCTCTGACTAGATTGACCCAGAAGGGTGCTCCTTTTCAGTGGTCGAACGAGTGTGAAGCGAGCTTCCAAAAGCTCAAGATGGCTTTGACTTCAGCCCCTATTCTGATTTTTCCTACTGGTTCGGGGTCCTATACGGCTTATTGTTATGCCTCGCGAGTTGGACTTGGAGCGGTGTTGATGCAGGATGGTAGTTGAAGGTGCATGAAAAGAATTATCCTGTCCATGACCTTGAGTTAGCTGCTATTGTTCATGCCTTGAAGATCTGGCGTCATTATTTGTATGGTGTGCCTTGTGAGATTTATACTGATCATCAGAGGTTGCAGCACTTATTCAAGCAGAAGGATCTGAACTTGCGCCAGAGGAGATGGTTAGAGCTACTGAAGGATTATGATATTACTATTCTTTATCACCTAGGCAAGGCCAATGGGGTAACCGATGCCCTGAGTCGCCGGGTGGAGAGTTTGGGGAGTTTGGCATATCTACCGGCTTCAGAGAGACCTATGGCGATGAATGTTCAGGCCTTAGCCAGTCAGTATGTGAGGTTGGACCTTTCGGAGCCCAGTCGGGTCCTGGCCTGTGTGGTTTCTCGGTCTTCATTGTTTGATCGTATCAGGGAGCGACAGTATGATGATCCTCATTTGCTTGACCTTAGTGACATGGTTCAGCATGGCGATGCTACGGATGTGACTATTGGAGATGAGGGGGTATTGAGGATGAAGGGTCGTATTTGTGTGCCCGATGTTGATGGTATTCGGGAGTTGATATTGACGTAGGCCCATAGCTCACGGTATTCCATCCAACCTGGGTGCCGTGAAGATGTATCAGGATCTGAGGCAGCATTACTGGTGGAGGCGGATGAAGAAGGACATTGTAGAGTTTGTGGCTAGATGCCTCAATTGTCAATAGGTAAAGGCTGAGCATCAGAGACCGGAAGGGTTAATCCAGCAAATGGGGATTTCGGAGTGGAAATGGGAGAATATCACCATGGATTTTGTGACTGGCCTCCCTCTGACGGCGAGGAAGTTTGATTCTATTTGGGTTGTTGTGGATCGGCTGAACAAGTCCGCTCATTTCATTCCAGTGTGCACTTCTTACTCTGCGGAGTGGTTAGCGGGGATTTATATTAGGGAGATTGTCCGCCTGCATGGCATTCCAGTTTCTATCATCTCAGACAGGGGTTCAGTGGTTACATCACGGTTCTGGATAGCCGTCCATCATGAGTTGGGTACTCAGGTGACCATGAGCACAACCTTTCACCCTCATACGGACGGACAGTCTGAGCTCACTATTCAGATTCTTGAGGATATGCTCCATGTGTGCGTGATTGAGTTTAGAGGGTCTTGGGATCAGTTCTTGCCGTTGGCGGAGTTTGCATACAACAACACTTATCAGTCCAGTATTCAGATGGCGCCTTATGAGGCCTTATACGGTAGGAGATGCAGATCCCTGGTGGGTTGGTTCGAGCAGGCGAGGCCAGGTTATTGGGCACTAATTTGGTTCAGGATGCGGTAGAGAAGGTTAAGGTTATTCAGGATAGACTCCGTGCGGCTCAGTCCAGACAAAAGATTATGCGGACCGGAAGGTTCGTGATGTTTCATTTATGGTTGATGAGCGGGTTTTGCTTCGAATCTCGCCTATGAAATGTGTCATGAGGTTTGGAAAGAAAGGGAAGTTGAGCCCGAGGTACATTGGTCCATTTGAGATTTTGAGGCAGGTTGGAAAGGTTGCTTATGAGCTCGCTTTACCTCCCAGTTTGACCGGGGTTCATCCAGTATTTCTTGTTTCGATGCTTCGGAGGTACCATGGTGACCCATCTCACGTGTTGGAGTTCACTTCAATCCAGTTGGACAATGACTTGTTCTATGTTGAAGAGCCTGTGGCAATATTGGATAGACAGGTTCGAAAGCTCAGGTCAAAGGATATAGCTTCAGTAAAGGTGCAGTGGCGGGGTCAGCCGGCCAAAGAGGTGACTTGGGAGACCGAGCAGGATATGCGCAGCCGATACCCTCATCTTTTTGCTACTTCAGGTATGTTCCTTATGCTCGTTCATGATGTTTCATTTATGGTTGGTGAGCGGGTTTTGCTTCGGGTCTCGCCTATGAAAGGTGTTATGAGGTTTGGAAAGAAAGGAAAGTTGAGCCCGAGGTACATTGGTCCATTTGAGATTTTGAGGCAGGTTGGAAAGGTTGCTTATGAGCTCGCTTTACCTCCCAGTTTTACCGGGGTTCATCCAGTATTTCATGTTTCGATGCTTCGGAGGTATCATGGTGACCCGTCTCACGTTTTGGAGTTCACTTCAGTCCAGTTGGACAATGACTTGTCCTATGTTGAGGAGTTAGTAGCAATATTGGATGGACAGGTTCGAAAGCTCAGGCCAAAGGATATAGCTTCAGTAAAGGTGCAGTGGCGGGGTCAGCCGGCCAAGGAGGGGACTTGGGAGACCGAGCAGGCTATGCGCAGCCGATACCCTCATCTTTTTGCTACTTCAGGTATGTTCCTTATGCTCGTTCGAGGACTAACGAATGTTTAAGTGTGGGGGGATGTGACGACTCGGCTGGTCGTCTTTGGAATTTATGCCCTGTTTCCCCATTTTCTACTTCCCCTAAGTTCATTTCTGCTATTTTGGTATGCCGGGATGTTCAGTAATAGAATTCGGAGTGCTTTGGGACACTTAGTCCCAAAATGAGAGCTTAAGTGTTGGAATCCATAATTAGAACAGTGTCAAGACAACCTCGGAATGGAAAACCGATGGTTCCTCTAGGTGATTTTGGGGTGGGGAGCATGTTCGGAATGTACTTTCGATGTCCGAATCTCAATTAGGATATGAATGCTGAAAGTTTGAAATATGAAGTTCCGGTCTGATAGTGAATTTTTTATTGGAGCGTCGCAATAGAATTCTGAGAGTTGCAGTGGATTCGTTATGTGATTAAGGATATGTCTGCAAATTTTCAGGTCATTCGAACGTGTTTTGGATAGGGTTTTAGTCGAATGAGAGTTTGGCTAAGTTTTGGAGATTTTAGGTGCAAATCATTGATCAATTGGTGTTTCCAGTGTTGTTTTAGGTGATCTAATGATTGGTACAAGTCTGAATGATGTTAAGGGATAGGTTTGTAGGTTTGGTTGAGGTCCCGGGGGCCTCGGGCTTGGTTCGAATGCTCGGCGGAGTGATTTTTGGATTTTTAGAAGAAATTTTTCTGCTGCTTCTGTTGTTTCCGCGTCTACGGAAGGGAGACCGCGTAAGCGGTTACCGCAGACGCGACCATGGGATCGCGGACGCGGTCTGGGACCGTAGAAGCGGATGCGGCCGTTTGTCCGCGGAAGTGAAAAACTGAGTTTTTATTTGAAACTGCTGAAGCGGCTTTTTGACATTGTAGAGTTTGTGGCTAGATGCATCAATTGTCAGCAGGTAAAGGCTGAGCATCAGAGACCGGGAGGGTTACTCCAGCAGATGGAGATTCCGGAGTGGAAATGGGACAATATCACCATGGGTTGTTGTGGACCGGCTGACCAAGTCCGCTCATTTCATTCCCGTGTACACTTCTTACTCCACGGAGCGGTTAGCAGGGATTTATATCAGGGAGATTGTCCGCCTGCATGGCGTTCCAGTTTCTATCATCTCAGACAGGGGTTCAGTGTTTACATCACGGTTCTGGATAGCCGTCCAGCATGAGTTGGGTAGTCGGGTGACCATGAGCACAACCTTTCACCCTCTTACGGACGGACAGTCCAAGCTCACTATTCATATTCTTGAGCATATGCTCCGTGCGCGCGCGGTTGAGTTTAGAGGGTCTTGGGATCAGTTATTGCTATTGGCGGAGTTTTCATTCAACAACAGTTATCAGTCCGGTATTCAGATGGCGGCTCATGAGGCCTTATACGGCAGGAGATGCAGATCCCGATGGGTTGGTTCGAGCCGGGCGAGGCCAGGTTATTGGGCACTGATTTGGTTCAGGATGCGGTAGAGAAGGTTAAGGTCATTCATGATAGACTCCGTGCGGCTCAGTATAGACAGAAGAGTTATGCGGACCGGAAGGTTCGTGATGTCTCATTTATGGTTGGTGAGCGGGTTTTGCTTCGGGTCTCGCCTATGAAAGGTGTTATGAGGCTTGGAAAGAAAGGAAAGTTGAGCCCGAGGTACATTGGTCCATTTGAGATTTTGAGGCAGGTTGGAAATGTTGCTTATGAGCTCGCTTTACCTCCCAGTTTTACCGGGGTTCATCCAGTATTTCATGTTTCGATGCTTCAGAGGTATCATGGTGACCCGTCTCACGTTTTGGAGTTCACTTCAGTCCAGTTGGACAATGACTTGTCCTATGTTGAGGAGACAGTAGCAATATTGGATGGACAGGTTCGAAAGCTCAGGTCAAAGGATATAGCTTCAGTAAAGGTGCAGTGGCGGGGTCAGCCGGCCAAGGAGGGGACTTGGGAGACCGAGCAGGATATGCGCAGCCGATACCCTCATCTTTTTGCTACTTCAGGTATGTTCCTTATGCTCGTTCGAGGACGACGAATGTTTATGTGTGGGACGATGTGATGACCCGGCTGGTAATCTTTGGAATTTATACCCTGTTTCCCCATTTTCTACTTCCCCAAAGTTCATCTTTGCTATTTTGGTATGTCGGGATGTTCGGTAATAGAATTCAGAGTGTTTTGGGAGACTTAGTCCCTAAATGAGAGCTTAAGTGTTGGAAAATGGTCCATAATTAGAACAGTGTCAAGACGACCTCAAAATGGAAAATCGATGGTTTTGTTAGCTTCGTTCGGTGATTTCTGGGTGGGGAGAATGTTCGGAATGTATTTTGGATGTCCGAAGCTCAATTAGCCTATGAATGCCGAAAGTTAGAAATTTGAAGTTCCGTTCTGATAGTGAATTTTTGATTTGAGGGTCGGAATAGAACTCCAAGAGTTGAAGTGGCTTCGTTAGGTTATTAAGGATATGACTGCAAATTTTCAGGTCGTTCGGACGTGTTTTGGATAGGTTTTGAGTCGAATGAGAGTTTGGCTAAGTATTGGAGATTTTAGGTGCAAATCATTGATCAAATGGTTCCGGCGTTGTTTTAGGTGATGTAAGGATTGATGCAAGTCCGAATGATGTTAAGGGATAGGTTTGTAGGTTTGGTTGAGGTCCCGGAGGCCCCGGGCTTCTTTCGGATGCTCGGCGGAGTGATTTTTGCAAGAAATATTTCTGCTGCTTCTGTTGTTTCTGCGTCTGCGGAAGGGTGACCGTGTAAGCGGTTACCGCATACGCGACCATGGGATCGCGGGCGCGGTCTGGGACCACAGAAGCGGATAGGGAGCCGCATAAGCGGCCATCTCGGATACGGCTATTTGTCTGTGGAAGAAAAATACTGAGTTTTTATTTGAAACCGCTGAAGAGGCTTTTTGACCGCGAAAGCGGGACCGCAGAAGCGGTTCCTGGAGCCGCAAAAGCGGAAATCGCTGTAGAGAAAAGGGTTTTATCTGAGGCTTAAGTTCATAAGTTGAAAAATCAAATTTTAGCTCGGACCAAGGCGATTTTGGGAGGGTTTTGAAAAGAGACTATCGGGTAATGTTTCTATTATCCTTTCTAGCTTTAATTCATCATTTAGTTGTTAAATTCATCTTTCAAATTCAAATTAAGGTTCAAAAATGGAGGAAATGGGTGAAAGTTCTTTGGCTAATCAATTGGGTTTTTGAGGGAGCATTTCACCATTGATTTGAGAGATTTTTATATGGTTAGACTCGTGAGAGTGCGAGATTTCTGAAAATGTTAAAATTATTGGATTCCTAGACGTTGGCCTGAGGGGAACTTTCGTCATTTTACCTGTTCTCGCGCCTTAGCTTTAATTTTAATAATGTAATCAGTTGCTTGTGATGTTATTTACAATATGTAATTGGTTTGAATAGATTTGGGCCACTCGAAGTCGGATACTCGTGGCAAAGGTGTTGTTCTTTAGCGGTTTTGTACGAAATTAAGGTAAGTGGCTTGTCTAACCTTGTGTGGGGGATCTCTCCCCTTGGGATATATTAATTGTTGCATAAAAGCCTCGTGCGCAAGGTGACGAGCATGTACTTGTGCTAATTGCTGAAAATTCACCTTACTTGACTTATTTAGACTGTGTTGCTTCGTGTATTTAACTGTAAAAAAAGTGATTCTACTTGCTTAGCTTAGGAAAAGAATGTTAGTAATTTATTAGCTCTATCTTACTAAATTGCAAATACCTACCCTCTTTGTGAGTAGGCTAGGCCTAGATCTTTACATTGTTGCAATATTTGGTTTCTTTATGTTAAATATTGACTTGTATTGAAGCGTTTACGTTTGGGACTATGGGTTCAATTCCCGGGAGATCCCCCTGTTATTGGTACGTGGACTACGGGTTCAATTCCCGGGAGATCCTCTAATATTGATATAAAGGACTGCAGGTTCAATTCCCGGAGATCCTCTGTTATTGGTATAAAGGACTGCGGGTTCAATTCCCGGAGATCCTCTATTATTTGTATAAAGGACTACGGGTTCAATTCCCGGGAGATCCTCTGATTCTGGCATGACGGACTACGGGTTCAATTCCCGGGATATCCTCTGATATTGAGATAAAGGATTGCGGGTTAAATTCCTTGAGATCCTCTGTTATTGGAATAAAGGAATGTGGGTTCAATTCCCGGAGATCCTCTGATATTGGTATGAAGGACTGCGGGTTCAATTCCCGGAGATCCTCGGATATTGATAAGGTGGACTGGGGGTTCGATTCCCGGAGCTCCATGTGGAGATCCTGACTGTTGAGTGATTTGCTTTGTGTTTGTAGTTTGTACTTGTAGCCGCTCTGTTTTTTATTACTGCCTTGTTAGTTATTCGGATTTATTTCATTACCTACTGTTTATTTATTTTTACATTATTCCTTATGTTCTTCTCAGTAGGGCCTCTGCCTTCCTCGTCAGTACTCCATCGAGGTTAGGCTTGGCACTTACTGAGTAACTCTGTGGTGTACTCATGTTACTCTTCTGCACACTTTTGTTGTGGAGATCCAGGTACATCTCGTCAGGCGCGCAATTAAGGATTTGGAGTTGTTTTGGAGGCTTGAGGTATGCATCTGCCGTGTCCGCAGAGCCGACGAGCCTTCCTCTATTTTACCTATATTTTATGGTTTTCTTTCTCATTCTCATTTGATTTAGATACTTCGGGATGTTAGAGCACGGTAGTATGTTTACTCTTAGACTGTGTTGCCCGTGGGTTTCCAGGCCTTTGAGGTTTTTATGTTATATTGAGTTGACATGTATGTGCCAGGCGGCACTCTATACATTATCTTACGTCATTTATGTTTTAAACTATTGCTTCTGCAAAGACTGTCGAATTTCCGCCATTTGTCAGGCTTACCTAGTCGCGAAGACTGGGTGCCGTCATGACAGGTTCACGATTGGTGAACTAGGGTCGTGACAATAGTACACACATACACGTGGCCATCTTTTCTGTTAGAAGTCATACCAAATAGAAAGAGGTTGGGTCTGGGCAGACTTTCGTGCTCTCGGTACACTGCCCTTACTTCAGATCGAGTTGTCCGCTCAGGTAAAACATGTCTAGAACACAACCCTAGGTTTAAACTAGAATAACTTATCCCCATACCGGATCCCTAGTAGGAACGTTTGTTTGCATCACCTGCATTTGACTTTGGGGACTTAACACAGGGGTTGGGTCCGTCTAGGACAGGTAAACCCGAAATAGAAGATCATCGTGATGTATCTTATGTTCTATTTGTACATTTATTTGCTTTAACTTGCATATTGATCGGCTAGGGAAAGAAAATCAAAAGAGAAATCAAGCGTTAGGTAGGAGAGAAATTAAGGTTGGTTCTAAAAACCCCGATTTTTGAAAATGTCTTGAAGCTCTACCGAAAGTTTTTCAAAGCAAATGTTGAAAATTGAAAACAAAAAAAGAGTTATTTCAAAATGAGCCAATATCATATTTTTCCAAATATGTCAAAACTATCCGAACTATGTAGGTCTGATTCTCGCCGGATGTGAGGTTCGTAGGCAAACTACATAACTTTCGACCTTTTTTTGCAAAAAATACCAAAAATAAGATAAATATGCCCAGTGCTTTGGTCAAGAGAATAAGCCGACCCAGCTTCGGTTGCGTCTTGATCCATTTTTGTTGGAATAGCCTTAGAATATCTTCAAATTGTCGAAGGGCTATTTTTGCAAAGAACAGGCGTGTTTGTCAATGGGGCATCACTTTTTCCATATAGTACCCTTCTCCGGCCTCAAACTTTCTTTGAAAATGTGAAGGGGCCATTATTGCAAAAATAGCCACTTGTTGCTAATATTGCATAAGTAGCCACCCTCCTTTGATTTTTCTTTAGAAAATTGAAAACTTGTTTCGGAAAAAGAGTCCATTGGAGTCTGCCCTAACCCTAACCATCCACAGGTACAAAATGAACATTGTCCAAAATCTGTCATTAACGATCTCAGAGCAGGCTCAGCTGCATCTTTAAATTTGGTAGTATGACTTAGATAAAGATGGTCATGATTGGAAAATAGATTATTTGGGCGCTCTCATAGACATCATGAATGTTCAACAGCGAGATGATCTGATTAAGGCCTTAGTAAATTTCTAGGATCCCGCCAACAACGTCTTCCACTTCTCAGATTTTGAGCTTAATCCCACCTTGGAAGAAATGGCCGGATATGTTGGTTTTGGCCTAGACTTGAGAAATCAGCAACTTATATTCCCAAGGTCTCCCTCCGTGCACCGCTTCTTTGATATCTTGAACATCAGAAAGCAAAGGAGGAACACCAATATAAACAAAGGATATTGTTCCTTTTACTTCCTGTACTCCGGGTTTGGGCACTCAGCTGGTTTTGAAACACATGAAAATGGGTTAAACAACAAGAAAAATAATAGTAAAAATTCATCGTCGCTTTGCTTTCATAGTGGTATTTTTGGGAATTATGGTCTTCCCAAATGCAGAAGGGACAACAGATATCCACATGGCCAGAATTATGCAAGTCCTCATTTCCAAATAAGATCACACGCTTGCTCTACTGATATTGGTGGACATCTATCGAGCATTAACATTGTGTAAGTATGGGGAAAGTTTTTTGAAGGTTGCAATATTCTTCAGCAAATGTGGTTGATCGAGCATCTCCACCATCACCCCAAATTCATTATTTATGGTCCGGGCAAGAATAACTTCATCGGGAGTTATGAGAATAGGGTGAGAGATTACGATTTTCCAGAAGGGGTTGAAGCCTGGATCTTCCACCTAAAAACTAAAGGCAAGCTAAATTGAATGGACTTTGGGTTGGCTTCCGGTAAGTGAATTCATACACATGACGGCTACAAAAGGCTATTTGATGTTGATAGGTTTAAGAAGTGTCGAACGATGCGCACCACGGATATTTTTAATGAAGTTGGGAAGATATCAAGTGGTGGCCGAAGATGAAGATTTGAGTATCCAAGTCATTGAGCTACACCCAGAAGCTCTATTACCCGAGGCTATAGTCCAACAAGATCGGAATGGTATCTAGTATCTGAAATATGAAACCTAGCTACCAGATCCCACGAGAGGAGAAGTGGACATAGATTATTCCATATGGGTTGAGAGAAGGTCTTATGCTAAAGTTGAGCCCGAGCCCGAGCCTGAAAGGCCTGCCAAAAACCTCATGTTCAGGCTTTTGACGATAAAATTCGAGAAAGGCTGGCTTGGGGAGAAAAAGAGAAGAAATATTAAGCCACCATTCACACCTTAGAAGAAAAGATGAGAAATGTTATATTTTATAATGACTTACAAGCGCAAGAAGCAGAAGGTGAAAGGAGAAGGTTAAACCAAGAGAAGGGGCGCTCCGAGCCCAACTCCGGGACATGAAGATAGCTGCTGAAATGACTGTGAAGAGTGAGAAGCATGAAAAACTCATAAGCAGTTTAAGGTTAAAGGTGTAGGATAATGGGTTTGACCTGCCAAAGGCCAATGACGAATTAGCAAAGGCTCGGGAAAAATTGGCAAATAATGCAGAAGAACAGAGAAGGTTTGTGCAGCAACTAAGGCAAAAGTATGACAGAGGAGTCACAGTTTTAAAGAAGAAGCTGACTTCTCTTAAAAATTAAATGGTCAAGCAAACAAAGAATTTCAAAGAGAAAAGAGAGCATTGCTATACATTGATGTCCCGATTGGAATAAGACATGCATCAATTGCAAGAGCAAAACCATACGACCACACAGGTCTAAGAGGCCTGGTCTCAACAAATTGGACGCCTAATCCAAGACAAGGGTGTCATTATAATGAGGATTAAAGAAATTTCTATATTATGTTACAATGAAGTGCCATAAATACGAAGATATGACCAGGTCTATGTTCTTTGCTATTGTGATGAATTTTGTTCATCAGGTAATGGTTGATTTAGTGTACCTTCAATAGGATATAGGCGCGTGTCAAGATCGACTGAAGTCTTGCTGGCCCCCGGAGTAGCATTGGAGGCCCTTATGTTTCCTAATTTTCTTTTGGCTTTTGAGTTTTTATTTCACCTTTTGAGCTTGTTAGTCTTTTTCAAAGTCTGTTTGTTCTTCTGTTTTGAGTCTGCATGTTCATTAAATTTTCGAGTCTTTGTAATAGAAAACCCCAAAAATATTTTATTTAATGAAATGTTGAAAACCCAAAATTTTGTTTTCTTCTATTTTGCATTTATTCCCCAAACAACGTAATAATCCGATTCATGTGGCATTGTGATAAGTAGGCAATCTCCATCAGATTTGATCATAGATATAGATAATCTGAGCAAAAATTAAATAAAAAAAAGTGAGAAGCGGAGAGATAAAGACAAAGGAAAATGGGTTGAAAAGAAAGAAAGAGTGAAGAAATAAAAGAGCGAAAAAACAACAAAATATCAAGAAAAGAATCGTGCTTTGAAATTCGAAAAAAGAGATAGCAAAGTGGGGATGAAACACACAGTCATGCAGAACATTTAGAAATGTAATATTGTTCAGGTGCATTGCATCCCCAATATTTAATACCATATATGTTAAATTTCTCAAACTAACTAGCTTGTTGTGTGGCAATTAAACATGTCATGTTTCAGGTGGTTTGTTGTTTGGTGATCTGGCTTCCCATCCTTACTTCACAAGATCCAAAGGTATTATTACTATGGCTTTCGAAAGTATTACCAATTATTAATCATTCAGAGGATAGCCCGGTATCGGTTATCCCAAAATCAGAATCAACAACTGCTGAAGAAAATAGGATGTTGTGTTGCCGTATGTTAGAGATATGGGACACTTGGTGAAATGGCAAAGAATCGCCTAGTATAATCCCCAGATTTCTTGAACTGCTTCCCAGGACAAGAGAAACCTCCAACGTCCCTATTCCCGTACCCAACCCATTTATCCCGTTTGGGCACCCCACTATATCAACTACTTTCACCAGTATGCCTTCTGAGGTTCGCCCCCAGGCACTGTTTTTGGGAGTATCTCCTACAGTATTCACCGCACAACTAGTCTCTACTACAGCACAACCAACAGTGTCCAAACCATGCTTCAAGCCTTTAGCTTTCTCTTTTCAAGTACCAGTTCAACTAGACACAACTCATGTCTCCCCAAACTCCTACCCTCAACACCCACGATACAAGTCTCCAATAGAACAAGAAAGAACAGCAATAAACCTCTAGCAAGAAGAAATAGCTCAAAAAATGAAAAGCCTCTAACAAAGTCTTAAGATGCAAGGCTTCAATTTCCAAAAGCGTCTTTCGTAACCCGTTCTGTGCATGTTTCCTCATGTTAGTTTTCCCATTGGATTTAAAATGCCAAAATTTGAGAAATACGATGTGCATGGGACCCGATCTCTCATTTGAAAAGATTTTGTAATCAGTTGAGAGAGGCGGGTGAAAAAGAAGAACTTTTGATGGCCTATTTCGAGGGTGAACTTGACAGTAATTGCATTAGAATGGTACATGGACCAAGACTATTGGCATATATGGGACAACCTGGCCCGAGATTTCGTCATGTAATTTCAATACAGTGAAGATATAGCTCCAGATAGGAATTCCTTGACCAATTTCAGAAGAAACCCGCAAAAAATTTTCGTGAATACGCAATCAAGTGGCATGAGCAAGCAACTCGAGTGAAACTGCAAATGGATAAGACAAAAATGGTAAATGTTTCTTGCAGGACCAAGAGGCTGATTACTTTCAAAACATGATGTCTACCATGGGCAAACTTTTGCAGAAGCCATAAACATCGAAGTAATGGTAGAAAATGGCTTGAAAACTGGTTGAATCATAAGTCAATATGCTTTGAGAGCCACTTCCCAAGCCATCCAAAACGGCTCAGGAGGTTTTGAAAATTGAAAGAACAGGGAAGAAAGAGCCATGATGGCTTCAAGTTTGAGAGGATCTCGTCGATCACGTGATCATTCTTACCTACCTACCAGAACCCTATAGCACTACTACACCCATCAAGTGCAGCATGTATCACGACACTGCCTCCCTAGGTGGTGATGAATGCCCAACCATGTACACGGCCACAACATCACTACAACCAAAACCGAGCTCCACCTCTAAGAAATAGCCACCTCACCAAGCTCTATATAACCCCTGCCCACCACAAAATAACTACAAACATAATACACGCTCTTTACTAATATAATATCATATGGGACACTTCCTTGAAGAAAGTCGTACTCCCATCAGCTTTCAAGTAGATAAAGAAGTTAAGGCTAGTGACATCAGCTATCGGCTATTGGCCTTTGTGAAAGCTCCTCCTCAATATGTTCGATCCCTTTCCAAGCCTTCCTCTTTGTCAATGATTATGGGTCACTCATGTTCTTTAGTTCGATACACTACTCTAAGGCCAGTTGCCTATACAACATCTTTTCTTTCTAGTAGAGTCCACTTTGGTTATCCCCCGTGAGCCTCCAAGAAGAAATGACTCCACCCCTAATGGTGAGTCCTAATCTAGCCTATTTCTAAAATTAGTCCAGATACGTCCATTGCAACCTGTGCCTCGAAACTGGCACAATTCGGAATCTCCATCATAGCGACCCAATACCATGTGTGCCTATCATTCTGGGGCACAGGGTCATGATACGGAGGATTGTTGGACTCTAAAGAGGGCAGTTGAGAATTTGATAGAGCATAAATGAGTGGTTCCGAGGGATTAGAAAGTCCCTAATGTGACTAAAAATCCATTATCGGCTTATAATAACGGGCCAGTTATTGGAATAATTTGTGATGATAAAGAGTTTGATCCAGCCTTGAAAGCCGTCATCACTATTGCCGATTCCACAGCAAGACGTAAAGTAGTGGTGAAACTGACCAGAAATGAGAAGAAAAAAATCACTCCAACTCCTCAAGTTGCAAAAAAATGTTGTGGAAGGAAAAACAGGGGCAACACCTGCTAAGGACGCAATTCGCTATGTTCTTAGGGTCCCAAGGAAAGAGCAACTCATTTGAACACTCCCAAAAGATTTGAGCAAAAGAAAGTCGCGTTGAATGTGCCGAAAATATATGTGCCAAAAAGGACTTATGTGGTGCGAGGGACGCTAATTTCATCAAGGATGACTGAGCCCCTGGTTATCAGTCGCGCACCATAGAGCCCTGTGAGAGACCCCGTAACAGTCTCCTGGAATTATAGCAAAACAGTAGTTACTTATAAGAGGAAAGAGATTCTGGGAGAGGTGAACAAAATGAACCAATCTGGGAAGTACTACAACCCAGAAGAGCTAAAGAAGTTAAAACCAAAAAAGGAGAAACGGTTTATACCCAAGAAGCCTGTGAGCATTTAAAATGCAGAAGCGTTCTTCTAAATAAGGAAAACTTTGGAGTACGCCATAATTGATCAACTTCAGAAGACTCCTACAGATTTTGTTTTTATCCCTGCTGTTCAGCTCAAATGAACATCATAAGGTACTCTTGAAAACATTAATCGAGTCATATCTCTCGATTGAAACTTCAGTCAAATAATTGGAGAGAATGATTGGACGACTCTTCGAAGTTAACATCATTTCTTTTAGTTGTGTTGACTTTCCCAGAGAGAGAGCCGCATAACAAAACCCTTTACTTAATTGTCAAATGTGAAGGTTATTATGTGAAGAGGTTCATGCTAGATGATGGGTCTGGGGTCGACATTTTCCCCCTCTCAACGCTTTAGATGATGGAAACTAAAACATACAGAATTCGACCAAACAATGTCTGTGTGCGTGCTTTTTATGGAGTCAAGCAAGACAAAATAGGGGAAATTGATTTGATTCTGACCATTGGCCATGTGGATTTCGAAATGACTTTCCAGGTTCTGTATATGGATACTTCGTATAATTTTCTCTTAGGAAGACCATAGATTCTTATTGTAGGGGTGGTGCCCTCCACTCTCCACCAAATGGTCAAGTTTGAACATTAAAACCAAGAAATTGTTGTCCGTGGGGAGGATGAACAGTCCATTTCCCGTGAGTGTCGTGTCTCGAAGCTAGAGAAGGAAGTGAGCACATTTTTTATCAAGCCTTCGAAATTATGGTCGTCGACCAATATGAAGAAGGGTCCCAGTTTCCTCAACCTTGCTTATCAAATGCATCGATCATGGTAGCCAGTGAATTGATTAAACGTAGGTACAAGCACGGGAAAGAGCTCGGGAAGTCATCACAAAGCCCATCACTTCAACCACCAATGAGAAGTTCTTCAGCATCGGTTTCTAAGCTACAAATGTCGACATAAAATAGGGTGAGGAGCGCAAAAAAATGGATGGGTCTTGCCTCAGCCCATTTCGTATCTCGCCAAGTCATTTGTTAAACCCAACTATGTAGAAGAAGAAGAGGCCTTCAGGACCGAGGAAATTGAGGACATTTGTGAATCCATGAAACAAATGTTGTACGAGTCCCACACGGTCTAGCCAAGGGGAAGGCACGAGCACTACTGGGGTGTTGTACATGGTATCAAATGCCAAGCTTCAGAATTCGAAGGCTACCCCATTCCCTGCCAAGCGGGAATCCCGGTAGTCCAGTCTTGCCATATTTTCTACATTACGAGCTATTTTAGGGTGTAACTCATATGTTTTTATTTTATTGTCGTTTGATTTTAATGTAAACCCTCCTATCTTCAAATTCAATGAAATAAAATTAATATTTCATCGTTAATGGATGTCTTTTCTCGTTATTCTAATTTTATTATTTTTCTTATCTTTTTCTTTTCAGTTCTAATAATGCGGAGTTAAATAATATGACATGCTTGCAGACTTCATGTACAGATCCTAAAACATTGTCTAACCGTGAAACAATGAATCAATAACCAGAATATGATGAAGATGAGGCTTTTAGGGAAATAAATCGAGAAATGGAATAATTTGAGAATAAGCCTAAGCCAAACTTAAATGAAACCGAGCCGGTTAATCTGGGTAGTCCAGAAGAGGTTTGAGAAACCATGATAAGAATGCACACCGATGAAAGAACTAGAGATGCATTAATCCAACTTTTGTTCCAATTCAAGACGTATTTGCATGGTCCTATGATGATATGCCAGGACTAAGCGTTGATTTGGTAGTGAATAAATTGAAAACTTATCCTGGTTATCCACATATCCAACAAAAGCAGAGAAAGTTTAAGACGGAAAGACGAGAAATATGGTCTAGGTGCCAAAGAAATATAGGAAAACCTGAGTGTGTGTTGATTATCTTGAACAAAGCAAGTCTCAAGATCAACTTTCTATTGCCAAACATCCACATTATTATGGACAACTGTGCCAAGCATGAGATATAGTCTTTCGTGAATTTTTATGCAGGATATCACCAGGTTCTGATGGAAGAAGAAGACGCAGAAAGACGTCTTTCACCACACTTTGAGGAACTTACTATTATAAGGTCATGCCATTTTTTCTGAAAAATACCGAGGCAACCTACATGAGAGCCATGACTATCATTTTCCACGACATGATTCACCGAAAAATTGAGGTGTATGTGGATTATGTGATCATTAAATCCAGAATGTAGGAAGACCATGTGCGGGATTTGAGAAAGTTCTTTGAGCGTTTGCGCAAGTATGACTTGAAATTGAATCCAGCTAAATGTGCATTTGGATTTCCATCTGTAAAACTTTTGGGTTTATAGTCAGCTAGAGGGGTATCGAGTTAGATCCAGCAAAGATAAACTCTATTCGGGATTTTTCACCTCCAAGAACCAAGAAACATGTCATGAGTCTGCTAGGAATATTGAATAACATCAACAGGTTCATCACTCAGCTGACTACCCTGCGTGGTCCATATTTAAGCTATTGAAGAAAGATGCGGAAATCAGATAGACAAATGAGTGTCAAAAAGCTTTCCGCAAATCAAAGAATATCTATTGAATCCTCCAGCATAGGTTCCACCCGAGCTAGGGAGACCTTTGTTCTTGTACCTTATAGTCCTCAAATATTCTTTTAGCTGTGTCCTAGGTCAACATGATGTGACCGGGAAGAGAGAGCAAGCCATATACTATTTGAGCAAAAAGTTCACTAGTTATGAAGCAGAGTACACTTGTTGGAAAGAACTTGATGCGCCCTTATTTGGGTCGCCCCAAAACTTAGACATTATCTGTTAGCCTACACCACATATCTCATAACCATAATGGATCCTCTAAAGTACATATTCCAAAAACCAATGCCCACGGGAGGGTTAGCAAAATGGCAAATCCTGCTCATTGAATTTGACATAGTCTATGTCACCCACACAACGATGAAAGCTCTAGCCTTGGCGGATCACCTAGCCGAGAACCCGATTGACGATGAATACCAACCCCTAAGTACTGACTTTTCGAACAAGGAAATAAATTCAGTTGATGTAATTCCAGAAGACACCAATTCTTGGAAAATGTTCTTTGATGGAGCTGTAAATGCTAAAGGTGTCTGGATCATGGAAATTTTGATTTCGCTCACTGGTCAACATTATCCGACGACAGCTCGACTTCGATTCTTCTATACAACCAATACCGTTGAATAAGAAGCTTGTATTATAGGTATGAATATGGCAGTTCACATAGATATGGAAGGATTATTAATCATGAGAGATTCTGACTTGATCATTCGACAAGCCCAAGGCTATCAAACTTATACCATACAGGCAACATGTGGAAAATCTTAGCAAATGGCTCAAGTTCATTGAGTTTAGGTATATTCCTTGATTCCATAACGAGTTAGTTGATGTCCTCGTTACTTTCCCTTAATACTGCCATACCCGGGTAATGTCCATATTGACCCACTAGAAATCCAAATTCGAGAAAGGCATGGTTATTGTAATGCAATTAAAATAGAACCACGTGTCCATCTATGATACCATGACATCAAATGGTTTTTGAAAATAAAGGAATATCTCGAGCAGGCTAGTGGAGACATAAAGAGAACCGTCATAAGGCTTTTCAATAGTTTCTTCTTGAGTGGAGAAGTCTTGTACAAAAAAACTCCATATGTGAATCTTTTGAGGTGTGTACATGCCCAAGAAGCTGAAAAGATCATTAACGAAGTTCATTTAGGAGTATGTGGCCCAACATGAATGGATATGTCCTTGCAAAGAAATCCTTTGGATAGGTTATTACTGGATGACCATGGAAAAGGATTGCTTCAGTTTTGCTGAAAATGCCATCAGTGTCATATACATGGTGACCTGATTCATGTATTGCCTTCAGAGTTGCATCCTATGGCAGTACCTTGGCCATTCGTTGCTTGGGGTATGGACGTTATTGGGCCAATCGAGACGAAAACTTCAAATGGGCACAGATTCGTCTTGGTTGCCATTGATTATTTCACAAAGTGGGATGAAGTGGTCACTTTCAAAGCCGATCACCAAGAAAATAGTGATGGACTTCATGCATTCCAACATTCTTTGTCGTTTTGGTATTACTACAACTGTCGTTACAAACAATGCTACAAATCTGAACAACCACTTGAAGAGGGAGGTATGGGAACAATTTAAGTTTAGGCACCGTAACTCTACCCCTTATTGGCCCAAAGCCAATAACGCTGTTGAAGCTGCAAACAAGAATATCAAGGACATCCTTAGGAAAATGATTCAAAATTCTAGACAGTGGCATGAAAAGTTGTATTTTGCATCATTACGATATCTCACAAACCTACGTACATCAGTTGGAGCCATGCCTTACATATTTGTTTAGGGTACGGAAGCCGTAATACATGCAAAAGTTGAATATTCTCTATTTACCGTGATTGATAAAAAGCGGATGGACGTAGTTTGCCACGGGCAATTGTACCAACAAAGAATGGCCCATGCCTACAACAAGAAAGTGTGGCCTATAAACTTTAAAATGGGAAACTCATTCTGAGTTGTATTTTCCCGCACCATTAAGAAGCTAAAGAAAAATTTGCTCTAAATTGGAAAGATTTGTACATTACAAGAAGAGTGTTGCCAAGAGGAGCGTTGTACTTGAGAGACATTGAAGGAAATGATCCTAAAGAGCTGCCAATGCAAATGCGATCAAGAGGTATTCTGTTTGACCCTTATCGCAACTTTAATATTCTCCGATTGGCTTTCATTCCCGCTACCCAAACACTATCAACCTTTGCAAACCTTTTGAGCCGGTTTCCTATTTCTTGATCACCCTCTTTGGAACCTGAAAGTTATAGTAAAAAATGTTATGAAAAGAAAGAAAACAAAAGAAATCAAAAATAAAATTTCCTTGAACTACGTTCGACTTAACTCCTAAAGGATACGTAGGCAGCATCTTTCTAGGGTTCAGCCACACCAAAACAAAAATCCAAATTCTCCAAAAGTGAGATTCGGGTCGATGTTATAATGTTTCAGCAATGGTTTTGCCTGAAAGGTTCTAAAGTTGTAATTCAGTCCAAATACTTTTTACCCAAATCCTTTTCAAGTCCTTACGATCAATCAACGAGAATGTTCAAAAATTGGTGGATACAATCGTTTGGATCTATTACAATCAAAATGAGAGAAATAAAATGAGAGAGTCTTATTTGTGAAAACCATCAGGTGCACCATAAGACGATGGTAAGAGAATTAAATATGAGAGACTCTTGTTAGTGAAAACTCGCAAAGAGAACTATAAGACAATGATGAGAAGAGAAATAAAAAAAGTTAGTTGGTGAAAACCTACAAAGGGCGCCACTGATCAAAAAGGGGATTCTCACACCCATCGACATTGACAGAGTCTTTGGCAAGGTTTCTCAGTATTGAGCTTTAAGTTATGATGAATTTCTGAGAGCTGGATGATTTACACAGATCAGGTATCCAGTCCAATGGCATGTCATGTTCATTGAAGTTGCATGCACTCCATATAAGTCCTTCTTTCTTTTCCCCAAAAGGGATACCTCTCGTCTAAATTCGTTTATCCATTCAATTGCTTGTTTTCTTTGAATTCCTTCCATTCTAATTCTATTTCGAAACTAAGACAAAGAAAGGATGGCAAGATTGATTTTACAGTGCTTTGTCTGACACGAGCCAATATTCAAGAATACACACGGCCTCGGCAGGTGCATCGAGTCGACTTCGACTGGCCATGATGGTTGATACTTTCAAATCAAAAACTCCTGGGAAGAAAGGAAATCAAAGTCGAATGCCCATAAAGACAAAAGGTTAAGTTCCACGTGATTAATCGTCATGACAAAGTCTGAAAAAGCCAGAGGTTCTCTAGGGTCAGAAATGCATCGATATTTAGGAAATAACCAGTTTCAATTCAATGAGTCGAGATCAAATGACTGATACATTAAAGGCTACAAAACCAACCACCGTTTCAAACTATCAAATTATTCTTTGTTTGAAAAACAGGAAACAAGTGTAATCCAAAGTAACCTTGCGAGAAGTAGGTGCAACCAAAATAAACTACGCAACGGTTAGAGACAGCTATGTAGCAACAACCCCCAAACGGGAAGTTTTTCTCCATATTCGTTCCTGCATTTTACTTATTCTCTTAAGTAAATGAAAGAAAATTCAAAATCATGGTTTTCACGCCCCTTTTTTCCTCTTCCTCGTGGAGATAGAGTTCGTGTTTCGACATTTCATGGGGGTAATGGCTCATTTCCTTTTGGAAATTGGGTATTTGAAGAGTCGCCACCTAACAAATTATGGTGCATTAGGGAACCTAGAGTAATTAACTCTTTGATTGATTTGCATTACCAGAGATTTGGGTAAGGGCTCGAAGTAACCTTGAGGGGAAGGTGTTAGGAACCCCTCTTGGTCCACAACTATAGGTCCCGACTGAACTTATATTCACAAATTAGTCCATAAACAGTTGAATCAAATAATTTACAAGTAAAGAACGTTGGACGTTGTATAAATCAAATAATAAGAAAAAGGTTTTGAACAAGTTGTATAAAACAAAGTTCTAAACAAAAAGGAATTTTGGGAAAAGGAGGAGTCCTAGGTTAGTTAGCCTATAGGATCACCCCACACAATGTCCGGTAAACACTCCTCAATGAGGGGCTACATGTGACATTAGTGTGTAGTCATCATATCCCATATCTACCTTCCCACCATTTTTATGGTCATTTAAGCGAGTGTTGGTCAACGATATCTATTGCGTACTATTACCCGTCCCTTCTTAATGGCACTGGAAAATATTTAGGACCTCTACCTATAGGCAGCTCTAGACAGACCACTAAGGTTTTAAAGGTGAAAATACTACGGTCACAGGTAAGAACAATTAGGACCTTAAAACATAAAGGGGAGCCTTTAGAGGCTCAAGTTTACCTCCTCAAACAATGTACATAAGCAGCACGACTCAAGCACAAGTAAGGGCCTTTTGTTAAACAGTATCCTAAGGCATGATGTCTAAGTGAATATTAAGACAAATAAAACATGCAGTTTATTTTTATAACCCAGAAATGATGACCCTATCAGTTGCCTATTGATTTCTTAAAGCCTGTTAGGATCAGAAAAATTAAGCAATGGAAATAGTTTTGAGAAATGCAGTTTGAAAACGCCCTCAAGGTTTGCCTATACGTGGAGTACTGGTGACTGTATTTATATAGAAACAAAGAAGGTTTTTAAAAGGACTTCTTTAATACCTATAGGCATATTGTTCTACTGTTAAATTGAGGCAGTTTTGAAGAACATGTTTCAGGAAATATAGACTACTTAATTAAACCAATCAGAAATGATGTAAACGTGGACTAAGTTGAATTACTAGACTAGTTTTTATTGACAGGCAGAATTTCAAATATGATTACCTATAGGCATGATTTCTAACTTTGTTAATCTGATTTTAAGACATGCAGACATAAACACTATTCATAACATAATTTGGATTAAGTCCTATGGGCATGGCATCTATTAGTTAATCTGATTTTAAGACATTGAAGGCATGATTATTTGGAACCTATAGGCATGGTTTCTAGCATGGCGAGGCGACAAAATATAAAACCATATGAGCATGATCTCTACTTTACAAAGCAATTAGATAGTCTTATGAACATGATTTCTACCTGTATTATCCTATAGACATGTATCTACCCATCCCTTTTCACTAAATACCCTAATATTTGTTTACAAGTTATTACAGACCAATGAATTACATAAGTAAATAAAAAAATAAGAAGTTATTTATAGGGAGCCTCCGATTAGGCCCATTTTCCCAAAAATTCCAATAGCCTCAAATGCCTCAAGTCCATAGACAATGCAGAGTCTAGGTGCATCAAAGTTTCCTAAGAATCTCAAGGATCCCAGATAGTGCTTACACCCAGACTTAGTAACCAAAAGTTGAACAAGTGTAGTTTGGAAAGGCCAACCTCATTATTCCAGAGTTCATAGGGTTCTCAAGGGGATCTCAAGGCAGCACACATACTATATGTGGGGAGAACTTATTTACTAAGAATAGAGTGAAAGTAATATTAGTGAAAAACTATATAAAAGAAGGCCTGAAAGTAATTTAGTAAAACTCAAAGACAGTTTGAAAAGAGATTGAAGAAATGAACAGAGCTCCAAACATCTTAGGACAGGTTCATACGCACCAAGAGTCACAGCACTAAGGCGGGTTCAATAGTCACAAGCATGGGTCAAGGGGGTTGGGGAATACATTGGACACATAATTAAACAAAGATCCAAGAATTGGTATCGGCATGCTTAAAGGCAGCTGACCAAACATAGTCACAAAACTAGACAAAAGAACAAGCTCATATACATAGATGATATGGATTTGGGAGTACATGGAACACATGGTGGTAAACACATAGAGATAATTGGTGCAGACATGTTCAGAAACAATATAGAGGGGTAACATGTTGATCGAAAGGAAAGGGAGTACATAAAAAAGTAAACATCAACTACATGTTTCACAACAAAACCACAAATAAAAGCACACTAGAAACAAGATGAACTGAAGCAATAAGAAAATCATATTGTTGTTATAACTTTGAATTGAAATTTAAACATACTAGTAAAGAGGACAGTAAGCAGAGTTGAAAGAATAGTAGGACACAATGGTTAGCCTTGGCTTGCAGCCGGCTAACTTAGAGTAGTAGCAAGTAGCACACAAGAGAGCACAAAAGATTTTATGTGTGAGAGATAGAGTTTTGAACCAAGAGTGTTCGTGTGTTGTGCTAATGAAAGATTAGGATATTTATAGCTTGAAAGCAGATGGTATATAAGGTAAAATCACAATCCATTAGTAATTAAGGAACTCTGAATCAATCAGTTAGGAAATCATGGTAAATCCTTCCTTTAATTGAGGAGTTAACTTCAAACGACAATAGATATATGCCAAATAAGATAAGAAATCGTGTAAGGCTAGACATGCCAATTAAGGAAATATTTTCTCCATAGTACAAGTACACAATATATAATAGAAGCCAGGTTCAGCACACTTAAATCAAGCAAAGACTTGAGCAATCAATTAACAACAGAATTGACCATAGCATAAGGCCAGAAAAAATATTCTACAAGGTAAAAATCAGTAGAATAATCCTGCAGAATCAGTGAAAGATCAATCACAAAGATTCAAGGATGCAAGAATAGGAGGTACCTTGATTTAGAACCACTTTATAAGGACAAGTACATGGTAAGAAAAAATTATAACCCTAAGAGGTTGAGTAGGACAAGAATCACATCTAAAATTAAGGATTCATGTAGAGCATAGCCTGAATAAGTAGGTTAAGCATTATATAGGTAGGAGAAGTGAAGAATCACAAACATTAATGAATAAAAATAAGGAAAAATCATACAATAGTCAAGGATAACCATAATTAGGAACCCTAACAAGCAAACACAGGATAGAAGTCACAGAATCATAGAAACAAACAGATTAACCAAACATATTACCAAAACAAAACTCAAAGACCCATGGTTGGGGCTAAGAAGTTAGGGTTTTCAACATAGATGAGTTAAAAAGGAGTAAAAACATAGAATCATTCGAGATATGAAAAGAATAGGAGTTTAAACACAAAGAATCGACTTAAACAAAGTGCAGAAGAAGATTCGAAAAACCCTAACTTTAAAAGAAAGTAAAACAAATTAAAATCTATGAATTTTCGCAAAAGAGGTTTGAGAACAATGCAAAACATAGAAGGAACAAAGTCGAATAGTTTTAAAAATAGCCCAAATCTAAGAGATGCAAACGAAAATTAGGGTTTCAAAATAAACCCAAATAGAGATGGAAGAACCTGCTTAAAACTTCGAAGATCGTAACATATATATATGTCACTTTACGCAAAATCACATCGGAGTAGCCATGAACAGCCAAAACAGCAACTCTAGATATAAGTCGGAGTGGCCCAGGGTCCTTGAAGGCCTCAGATAGGATGAGCAAGGCAATGGAGAAACCACTGGAGGCATGGGGTTGAAAGGTGGTCACCGGAGAAGACCGGAAAAGGGAGGCGGTTGAAAGAGGAGTTAGGGTTAGGCTGAGATAAGAGTGGAGATGAGAGCATCTGAGGATGACGGCCTGTAGAGAATGACTAGGGTTAGGGGTATTATGGATGAAAAAGGGAAATGAATGATAAGGGTCATTGATCGAAGAGATCAACAGCCAGGATTTAATGGATTCCGAGTTGGGCAAATGTGTATAGGGCCGAGTTTGGGTAATTGGGTTGGGCTGGGGTTGGGTACAATTTAGGCTATAATCGAAACGCCAATCTGGCTATAATTTAAATAGCTACTTTTTCCTATTTAATTTATAATAAATAATAAACAATTTCTAAAAAATGATTTTATGTGGCAAAATGATTTTAAAAATATATTTAAAATTTTGAAAATATAGTAGGCCAATTTTCGCATGTAAATATAATGATACATTAGCTAGGCTAATATTATAATTATATGCAATTTAGCTTTTAAATATCCAATGCAATTATAAAAAATGCATAAAAATATATTAACCATATTTTAGAATAAATATAGAAATTAAATGACTAAATTACCATAACAATGATTTGGGAAATAATTATTAGGGATTTTATGAGTAGGGGGGGGGAAATAAATCAATTTAAATCCCTAAAATTATGGAAAATTTATAAAAACCTTGTGCATGCTTACATATGGATATATATGTTATTTTGAAAGTATTAACGCATATTAAAATATATAGAAAATATTATGTATCAACAATGGTAGTATCTGGTCCGCAATCCCTAGAAGTTTGTTTCAATATAGGGTCTTTACTACCTAATTGATTTTTATTTTAGACATAGTCTGCACTCCCTTGTCTTCTTTTCTAATATAGGATCTCCACTCCCTATTTGATTTTTATTTTTAGACATAGGGTCTTCACTCCCTAGTCATTTTTCTAACATAGGGTCTCCACTCCCTATTTGATTTTATTTTAAACCTAGGATCTCCATTCCCTAATCGCTTTTCCAACATAGGTTCTCCTCTTCCTAGTTGATAAATTACCTACATCGGCGACACTACTCCAAACTACCTAAATTTTACCACACAATTCCCACACCTTCCTAAACCCTAATCCCTTGCCAATTTCCCCAAATAACCATCCAAATCCCTTGAATTTTAAATCTTAGAAGATTTGAAAATCCTAGAAGTTTGCCCTTTTTAAATACTGGACCAATTTCACCCTATTTACGACTAAAATTTACATCAGTTGAAAGCTCTTTATAAGAGTTATCACTGATTTAAGATTCACGCCGTATTTCACAGATGGCATTTTGGTCGGGGCCGTGTTTGTTTAGTCGGAGTTCTATGTCCGATTGTTTAAAGATTAATAGATAATTTATTACTTCATTTCTCACTCATTCTGATCATCCCCTTTCTCTTAGTTTTTTTACTACATGCCTAGGTTAACAGTTAGCCGATGTTTAGCTTTCTGAATAATTATTTGATTCAGTCCTACTTGAATTTCAGTTGATTGATAATAAAGTTTTGGTCTGAAATCGCATATGTGCTTAATTGATAGGTTAGCTAGTTTGTTATTTTTCATAAATTAATTTTAAATTAGATTAATTAGTGTTTGCTTAGTAGTCGTTGTTTTTGCTTATCGGAAGAAGACAGTAGAGTTAGCTTAGAAGGCACTAATTGGTAATTAACAAAAGCTAAAGAGGTCAAAAAAACAGAAAGTCAAGAGTTTGAGATATTTGTGTAGGACACTTCTAGAAAAGGATTAAAATGTATCAAAACAACTGAATTAGGTCAGAATTTGGGGTAAAAGGGTGAAAATCAGAAGATAAAAGGGCTAAAACATATAGGAAATATCTGGATAATACAGTTGTCGCAATAGCTGTCCGTTTTCTATTAGAAAGGTACTTTTCCCCCCTAAAGTTTAGGGATTGCATTTGTCCATATTATTCCCTCACCTTTTGCTTATAAAAGAGACCCCCTTTTACATTTTGAGAAAGAATTCACGCATGAAAAACACTCTCTCCACTTCAAAATTTTCCCTGATTTCTGCATTTAAAAAGAAAGGACATAGAATTTTCTGAAATCAACACTCACTCACACAAAATTCAAGTTCTGGTTTTCTTTTAATCCTTGGTCTTCTTAAGTTGGTTATTGAGTTTCTTCATTGTTATTTTTCATGCTTACATGTTGCTGCTTTTTTTTTCTGAGTTTGCTGAGTTTCCTCCTTTGGTTTCCTGACCTTTATTTGGTCTCAGTTCTGTGATTTCTGCTTTAGGTATATTAATTTTCACTCAGATTATAAATGAAGATTTAAATGTTTGTCTCCATGGCTATATTCAATCTCATGTCTTATCTTTAAGTTATATTCATATCTTTCCTATCTCTGTCTTTCTTTTAATAATTATTTCTGCTTATCTATTTTTTCTTGATAAAAAAATATCACGACCCGGAATTCCCACCTTTGGGAGTCATGATGGTGCCTACTAATGAGAGCTAGGCAAGCCAACCTTTAACTACCTTTTTCATAACTGATTTACTCCTTTTAGAAATTATCGGTAATACCATGAAACAACGGAATAAAACAAATAAGCGGAAGTCTTAAATTAAAGAATATGAACAATAATGCGGAAAAATCAACATAATCTATGCCCAAGAACTGCTGTCACATACTCACGAACCACTAAGAGTACTACACACAACCGTTTGAAAAGAATATAACATTGCTTGTCTCGGAATACAAGAGATGACAAAATGAAAAGCAAGATTGAGGAGACTACGGGCATGCGGACGTCTGCAAGGCTACCTCGTTGTCTGGGTGGACTGAAGGCTGGCTCCTGATCTAATACTACTGCTCAAATGCTACTCTGGCACCTGGATCTGTGCGAAAGAGCACAGAGTGTAGCATCAGCAAAACCAACCCCATGTGCCGGTACGTGTCTGGCCTAAACCCGGCGAGGTAGTGATGAGGCTAGGACCAGACTCCATATAAGCCGGTACAATTATATATTATATAGCGGAAAAGTAAACAAGTAATAAGCACTTAAGACTAGGGAAGGGGAACATGCTGTGGGGATGAAAGATAAACAGAATATCAAGAATAATAAGGAAAAACTATAATTGAACTACTAACGCAGGTAAAGATAAGTAAAGACAACTTTCTCTTGCAGTTTCAATCTTGTTGTAGACATTCAACCCGATCCCATTTCTCATATCTCGTGGTAGGCGTACAACCCACTCCCATTTCAATATCTTGTGGTAGGCGTACCATCCGCTCCCATTTCAATATGTTGTGGTAGGCATACCACCTGCTCCCATTTCAATATATTGTGGTAGGCGTGCCACCCGCTCCCATTTCAATATCTTGTGGTAGGTGTACCACTCGCTCCCATTTTATTATCTTATGGTAGGCGTACCGCCCACTCCCATTTCAATATCTTGTGGTAGGCATACCACTCGCTCCTATTTCAATATCTTGTGGTAGGCGTACCACCCGCTCCCATTTCAATATCTTGTGGTAGGTGAACCACCCGCTCCCATTTCAATATCTTATGGTAGGCGTACCACCCGCTCCTATTTCATATTATCACACAATCATTAGAAATCATGGCTAGGGAACAACAAAATAGAAACAATCATCCCGGCAAGGGAGAATCATCTATAACCAACCTTAACTCAGTTTGATTAATGGTGATGCTCAATTGTAAATAGGATCTAGAAGGATAAACAAATATTCTCCCAATGCAGTAAATTATTGGTTAAGGCATACATGATGTTATTTAAGAATACAACAACTCCCAACTTAGGACTCACGGTCATGCTTGAAACCAATGTATAGATACTCGTCACCATGCCTATACGTCGTACTCAACAAAGAGCCATTAGCACATAAGACTCAACTCATAATCCCTCAATCTAGGGTTAGACCGAACACTTACCTTTGTGCCACGAATTCAACTCAAGACTCAATTATAGCTTTACCCCTTGGTTCAACCACCAATCTATTCGAATTTAGTCATAAGTTACTTAATCTCATACAGATGCTAAATGAATAAACCCCGAAGCATGAAAATAAGTTTTACGAAGTTTTACCCTGATAGGTCAAAAATGCCCCCTGACCACATGGTCGAAACTCACGGTTCGGACAAAAACTCGATTATCCATTCCCCCACGAATCCAAATATGTGATTTGTTTTAAATCGGACATCAAATTGAGGTCCAACTCCCAATTTTTAGATAACCTAGGTTTTACCCAAAACACCCAATTTTCCCATGAAAATCTTTGATTTGAAGTTGCAATCATGTTAAAAGATGTTAAGGAGCGAAGAAAATGAGTTAGAAATCACTTACCAATCATTTAGGAGAAGAAGAGTTATTTGGAAAATCGCCTCTTATGTTTTGGAGTTTTTGAAAAGTGTAAAATAACTATACCCCACTAAGGTTCCCTGTACGGACCGCGAAAAAAGGACCACGGCCGCACGGGCTTGCTAAAGGCCTGCGGATCATTGCCCAGTGCGGACCGCACCAAGCCAACTGCAGTCGGGCAGCACCCACCGCGGACCGCGCAAAGGCGACCGTGGTCGCGCTGGCCCCTCCACGACCGCACGCGATTTCTCGCGGACCGCGCTAGAGGGTTCAGAGACATGTCAAATTTTGAACCTGCAACATCTGATCTTTTTAAGACTAAGGCATCCCGGAACCTACTCGAAGCTCACCCCGAGCCCTCAAAACTCTAATTCAAGTATACACACAACCTCAAAAATATCTCACGAACATATTTGTGTGATCAAATCACCAATATAACATCATGAACATCAAGATCAAGAAAATTTCTCAAAACTCCCTTTTAAGAATAAATTTCCCAATTAGGGTCTGGAACGTGTCAAACGACGTCCGTTTATTAACAAACTTTCACGTAATTCCAAAAAATATACGAGACTTGTACCGGGCGCCGGAACCAAATACGGACCCGATACAAATTTTTTTCAAATCAGATTTCACTTTAATTTTCCTTAAACAATTTCAGAAAGCAATTTCACTTAAAAATTCATATCTGGGGTTTGGGACCTCAGAATTCGATTCCGGGCATACGCCCAAATCCCATATTTTCCTATGGACCCTCCAGGGCCGTCAAATAATAGGTCCGGGTCTATTTACTTGATATGTTGACCAAAGTCGAATCTATTAATTTTAATAATAATATTTAGCATTTTCACAAAATTTCACATTTAGGCTTTCCGGCTACGCGCTCAGATTGTGCACACAAACCGAAGAAATCCTAATGAGGTTTTCAAGGCCTCGAAGACATAGAATTAGATTAAAAACAAATGATGACCCCTTTGGGTCGTCACATTCTCCACCTCTAAAATAACTGTTCGTCCTCGGACGGATAGAAGAAGGAAGTACCTGAGTCGGGGAAAAGGTGGAGAAAACGGTCCCACATATCGGACTTGGACTCCCAGGTCAATGCCTCATGAGGATGGCCTATCCACTTAACGCAAACAGAAGGGAAACCCTTGGATCTCAACTGACGAACCTGCCGGTCTAGAATAGCTACCGACTCTTCCTCATAAGACAAGTTCTTGTCAACCGGACAGTCCTAAAATCTAACACGTGGGCTGGATCACCGTGATACCTCCAAAGTATGGACTCATGAAAAACTAGATGTACGACTGATAAGCTAGGCGGCAATATAAGTCTATAAGCCACCTCTCCAACTCGGTCAAGAATCTCAAACGGACCAATAAACCTAGGGCTAAGCTTGCCCCTCTTCCCAAATATCATCACGCCCTTCATAGGCGACATTCGGAGCAATACCCGCTCACCAACCATGAAAGCCACATCTCCAACGTTATGATCTACATAGCTCTTTTTCGTGGACTGAGTTGCACAAAGCCTATCCTGAATGATCCTGACCTTGTCCAAGGCTTCCTAAATCAAATCTGTACCCAACAACCGAGCCTCTCTCGGCTCAAACAATCCAACCGGATATCGACACCGCCTACCATATAAAACCTCATAAGGAGCTATCTGAATGCTCAACTGGTAGCTGTTGTTGTAGGCAAACTTTGCTAAAGGAAAGAACTAATCCCACGAACCCCTAAAGTCAATAACATAAGCTCGGAGCATATCCTCCAATACCTAAATAGTCTTCTAGGACTACTTGTCCATCTGAGGATGAAATGTTGTACTTAACTCCACCTGGGTGCCTAACTCTCATTGAACTGCTCTCCAAAAATGTGAGGTAAACTGCGTACCTCGGTCCGAAATGATAGATATCGGCAGAACATAAAGGCGAACAATCTCCCGGATAGTGATCTCAGCTAACCTCTCAGATAAATAGGAGACTGCCACCGGAATGAAATGCACTAACTTGGTCAGCCTATCAATAATTACCCATACATCGAACTTCTTCCGAGTCATCGAAAGTCCAGTAATAAAGTCCATAGTGATCCGCTCCTACTTCCACTCGGGAAGCTCAATTCTCTGAAATAAACAACCAGCCCTCTGATTCTCATACTTAACCTGCTGACAATTCAAATACCGCACCACGTATGCCACAATGTCCTTCTTCATTCTACGCCACCAACAATGCTACCGCAAATCCTGATACATATTTGTGGTGCCCACATGAATAGAGTAACGGGAGCTATGGGCCTCCTCTAAAATAAACTCTCGAAGCCCATCCACATTAGGTACACAAACTCGCCCCTGCAATCTCAAGACTCCATCGCCCCTGGAATCTCAAGACTACATCGCCCCTGTAATCTCAAGACTCCATCGGAATCTAACGTAACCTGCTTGGCACCTCCTTGCTGCACCATGTCTTTAAGGACACAGAAGCGAGGATCATTAAACTGACAATCATGGATACGCTCCAATAATGAAGAACAAGCGATTGTGCAAGCTACCACCCGCCTAAGCTCAGAAATATCCAACCTCACAAATTGATTGGCCAAAGCATGAACATCCAAAGAAAGCAGCCTCTAACTGACCGGAATATAAGCAAGACTGCACATGCTGGCTGACTTCCTACTCAAAGCATCGGCTACCACATTGGCCTTCCCCATGTGATATAAGATAGTAACACCATAATCCTTCAACAACTCCAACCACCTTATCTGCCTAAAATTCAACTCTTTATGCTTGAACAGATACTGAAGACTCTTGTGATCAGTGTACACCTTACATGCCACGCCGTATAGATAATGCCTCCAGATCTTCAATGCATGAAAAATGGCTGCCAACTCTATTTCATGAACCGGATAATTTTTCTCGTGAATCGTCAACTACCTCGAAACATAGGCAATGACCTTGCTATCCTGCATCAATACTGCACCAAGCCCAATACGGGAAGCATCATAGTGGACTGTCTAAGGCCCTAAACTTGTGGGCAAAACCAACACTGGTGTTGTAGTCAGAGCTGCCTTGAGCTTCTGAAAGCTTGCCTCACACTCATCCAACCATCCGAACTGTGCACCTTTCTAGGTTAATCTGGTCATCGGGGCTACAATAGATGAAAACCCCTCCACGAACCATTGATAGTAGCCTGCCAACCCCAAGAAACTCCGAATCTCTGTAGCTGATGCTAGTCTAGGCCAGCTCCTGACTGCCTCAATCTTCTTTAGGTACACCTGAATACCCGATACAAATACAGCATGACCCAGAAATCCAACTGAACTCAACCAGAATTCACTTTGAGCACTTAGCATATAACCGACTATCCCTCAGAGTCTGAAGAACCACTCTAAGGTACTGCTCGTGCTCCTCCTGGCTGAGAGAATATATCATTATATCATCAATGGAAATTATCATGAATGAGTCCAAATATGTCTTGAACACTCGGTTCATCAAGTCCGTGAAAGCTCCTGAGGCATTGGTCAACCCAAATGACATAACCAAGAACTCATAATGCTTGTACCGAGTGCGAAAAGCTGTCTTAGGGACATCGGATGCCCTAATTCTCAAGTGATGGTAGCCAGATCGCAAGTCAATCTTGTAAAATACCCTAGCACCCTGAAGCTGGTCAAACAAATCATCAATCCTCGATAGTGGATACTTATTCTTAATCGTGATGGTAGCCAGATCGTAAGTCAATCTTGTAAAACACCCTAGCACCCTGAAGCTGGTCAAACAAATCATCAATCCTTGACAGTGGATACTTATTCTTAATCGTTGCCTTATTCAATTGTCGGTAATCAATACACATTCTTATTGACCCATCCTTCTTTTTGACAAATAACACTGGCGCACCCCAAGGTGAGAAACTGGGTCTAATGAAACCCTTATAAAGCAAATCCTGCAACTCTTCTTTTAACTCTTTCAACTCAGGCCGGGCCATACGATATGGAAAAATAGAAATGGGCTGAGTGCCTGGAACCAGATCAATGCAAAAATCAATATCCCTGTCGGATAGCATACCTGGTAGGTCTGAAGGAAAGACATCAGGAAACTCACAAACATCGGGTACAAAATCGAGAGACAGAACCTCGACATTAGAATCCCAAAGAAAAACCAAATAAGCCAAACACCCCTTTTCGACCATACGCGGAGCTTTCATATAAGATATAACACTATGGTAGAATAACCTGGAGTACCTCTCCGCTCTAAATGAGGCATACCTAGTAAAGCTAAGGTCATAGTCTTGGCATGACAGACCAAGATAACATGATAAGGTGATAACCAGTCCATCCCAGATATAATGTCGAAATCAACCATATCTAGAAGCAACAAATCTACACGAGTCTCAAAACTCCCAATCACCACAACACAAGAACGATGGACTCGATCAACCACAATTGAGTCACCCACTAGTGCAGACACATAAACAGGAATATCTAATACATCACTATGCATGATCAAGTAAGGGGAAGAATAAGATGACACATACGAATACGTAGACCCCGGATCAAACAACATTGAAGCCTCTCTATCACATACTAGAACCGTACCTATAATAACCGCATATGAAGCCTCTGCCTCGGGCTTGGCCTGAAGAGCATAACATCGAGGTCGGGCCCACCACTCTAATCTACCTCCCTGGGACGGCCCGCTACTGGCTGGCCTCCACCTTTAGCACCTCTGCCCCCACTTCTAGGCGGCTAGGCAGGTTGTAGAACATCTTGATCCTGTACCATAGCACGGGAACCCTGCTGTGAACAACTTCTCGAAGCTCGAGGACATTACCTAGAAATGTGCCTCGTGTCACCACAAGTAAAATTGGCTCTCGGCTGTTGGTACTGACGATACTAGAAATTCTGAAGTAGTAGTGCACTGATAGGTGCTGATGGTGCACTGCAAGGCTGCTGATCGGAATAATGCGGCTTAGAACTATGACCACCTCAAGTACCATGGGAAAACTGGAGCGCTGACTAGAAGGGCCTAGGAGGATGACCCCTATCATGCGAATCTCTGCCTTTAGATGAAGCACCACTGAGTCGGATTGACTGACGTGGTCTCTTATCTGCCCTGTAACCACCCCTCTGTGACAATACTACCTCAATCCTCCAGGCTACATTGGCTGCTTCCTGAAAGGATATCTCACTCTCAGCCTCTCTATCCATATGGAGACGAATAGGCTGAATGAGTCCATCAACAAACCGTCTCACTCTCTCCCTCTCAGTGGGAAGTATAATAAGAGCATGGTGAGCCAAATCAATAAACCTGGTCTCGTACTGGGTGACTGTCATGGATCCTTGATGGAGATGCTCGAACTGCCTCTGATAGGCCTCTCGCTGGGTAATAGGGAGAAACTTCTCCAGAAACAAGTGAGTGAACTTCTCCCAGTTCAAGGCTTGTGACACTGTTGGTCTAGCTAGGAAATAGTCCCTCCACCAAGTCTTGGCAGACCTAGACAACCGAAATAACCCCATTGGCCTCAACAATATCCATGTTCCGAAGAACCTCATGGTAGCTATCCAAATAATCTTGAGGATCATCGGTCGATGCACTACTAAAGGTAGTAGTGAAGAGCTTGGTGAACCTATCCAACCTCCATAAAGAATCGGCACTCATAGTTGCGCCATTACCGGCCTGGGCTAACACACCTGGCTGAGCTGCTCTAACTGGCTGAACTACTGGAGTCTAAATCTGAGGAGCTACCTACTCCAGCGTACGAGTAGCAGGAGTCTGGGCCCCTCCTCCATCCTGAGAGATAGCTGGTGCTACTAGAAGTAAACCTGCTCAGGTAACACTCTCCATGAGACCCACCAATCCGACCAGAGCATCCTGAAGAGTTGGGGTAGTAATAAACCCCTCTGGAACCTGGGTTGGGCCCATAAGAATTGCTAAGGATGGGGCCGAGACCTCCTCATCAAAGTCAACCTAAGGCTCTGCCACTAGTGTTGCTGCTCGGGGTTGAGCTCCACCCCTACCTCAGCCTCTAGCACGGCCTTGCCCTCGCCCTCTGCCCCTAGTGGGATATATCTGGGGCTCAGACTGCTGATTAGAAGATGAGGAAGCGCGTGTTCTCGCCATCCGCAATAAAATAGAGTTGAATTTCAATTAGCATATGAGAAACAATTTCACACAACAAGAAAGATTAGATGTGAAATTTTCCTTGCTATGTAGCCTCTGGGGGATAAATATAGACGTCTTTGTACCGATCCCTCAAAATCTACTAGGACCAGACTCCAAATAAGCCGGTACAATTATATAGTATATGACGAAAAAGTAAACAAGTGATAAGCACTTAAGGGTGGGGAAGGGGAACATGCTGGGGTGATGAAATATAAACAGAATATCAAGAACAATAAGGAAAAACTGATACTACTAATGCAGGTAAAGAGAAGTAAAGACAACTTTCACATTTAGTTTTAATCTTGTTGCAGGCGTGCAATCCGATCCTATTTCTCATACTTCATGGTAGACATACCACCCGATCCCATTTCATTACATCCCGTGGTAGGTGTACCACCCGATCCCATTTCATTACATCTCGTGGTAGGTGTACCACCCGATCCCATTTCATCACATCTCGTGGTTGGCGTACCACCCGCTCCCATTTCAATATCTCGTGGTAGGCGTACCACCCGCTCCCATTTTAATATCTTGTGGTAGGCGTACCACCCGCTCCCATTTTAATATCTAGTGGTAGGCATACAACCCCCTCCCATTTCAATATCTTGTGGTAGGCGTACCACCCGCTCCTATTTCAATATCTCGTGGTAGGCGTACCACCCATTCCTATTTCATGTTATCACATAATCATAAGAAATCATGTCAAGGGAACAACAATATAGAAACAATCATCCCAACAAGAGAGAATTAGCGATAACCAACCTTAACTCAATTCGATTAATGGTGATGCTCAATCACAAATACGATCTAGAAGGATAAACAAATATTTGTCCGATACGGTAAATCATTGGTTAAGGCATACATAATGTCATTTAAGAATACAATAACTCCCAACTTAGGACTCACGGTCATGCTTGACACCAACGTATAGATACTCGTCACCATGCCTATATGTCGTACTCAACAAAGAGCAATTAGCACATAAGACTCAACTCCTAATCCCTCAAGCTAGAATTAGACCGAACACTTACCTCAATGCCTTGAACTCAACTCAAGCCTCAATTATAGCTTTACACTTTAGTTCCACCACCAATCTACTCGAATCTAGTCATAAGTTACTTAATCTCATTAAGAAATGCTAAATGAATCAACCCCGATGTATGAAAATAAGTTTTACAGTTTTACCCTGAAAGTTCAAAAATGCCCCCGAAACCATGTGGTCAAAACTCGAGGTTCAAACCAAAACGCGATTACCCATTCTCCCACGAATTCAAATATGTGATTTGTTTTGAAATCGGACCTCAAATTGAGGTCCAACTCCCCAATTTTTAGAAAACCTAGGTTTTACCCAAAAACACCCAATTTTCCCATGAAAATCTTCGATTTGAAATTTAAATCATGTTAAAAGATGTTAAGGAGCAAAGAAAATAACTTAGAAATCACTTACCCATTTTGGAGAAGAAGAGTTGTTTGGAAAATCGCCTCTTATGTTTTGGAGTTTTTGAAAAGTGTAAAAAACTGAAATTCACGTGTATTTATACCCCTCTGAGGTTCCATGTGCAGACCACGCAAAAAGGACCGCGGCCGCACAGACTTGCTGAAGGCTTGCGGATCATTTCCCAGTGCGGACTGCACCAATCCGACCGCGGTCGCACATCATCCTCCTGAACCCCGCAAAGGCGACCACGGCTGCACGGGATTTCTCGGGGGCCGTGCTAGAGGGTTCAGAGACATGTCAAATTTCTGAACCTGCAAAATCTGATATTTTTAAGACTTAGGCATCCCGGAACCTACTCGAAGCTTATCCGAGTCCTCAATACTCTAATTCAAGTATACACATAACCTAGAAAAAATATCTTACGAATATATTCGTGTGATTAAATCATCAATATAACATCATGAACATCAAATTGAACCTCAAGATCAAGGAAATTTCTCAAAACTTCTTTTTAAGCATAAATTTCTCAATTAGGGTCTGCATCGCTTCAAACGACGTCCGTTTTTAACAAACTTTACAAGAGTGATGCCAAAATATATATGAGACTTGCACTGGACACAAAAATGAAAATATGGGCCCGATACCATTACTTTCAAATCAGATTCCACTTCAATTTTCTTTATACATTTTCATAAAGCAATTTCACTTAAAAATTCATATCTCGGGCTTGGGACCTTGAATTTTGATTCCGGACATACGTCCAAATCCCATATTTTCCTACAGACCCTGAGGGATCGTCAAATCACAAGTCCGGTTCCGTTTACCCAATAGGTTGACCAATGTCAAATCAATTCATTTTAATAACAACATTTACCATTTTTCACAAAATTTCACATTTAGGCTTTCCGGCTACGCTATCGGACTATGCACGCTAATCAAGACAATCCTAATGAGGTTTTCAAGGCCTCGAAGATACGAAATTTGATTAAAAATAGGTGATGAGTCCTTTGGGTCGTCATAAAAAAATTATTAGTTGTTCCATGTTTCAAAGAATGTATGAAAGATGATGAAGTGTGTCGAAACTTGATACTAATCTATATGTTGTTTTCAATTAGAATGGTAGCTTTGTCTATTTGGACAACTCAAGCTTAAAACTACATATTTTCAGAATTTGAACTTGATTCTTACGAACAGATAAAAGGCATGAGACTACTGAAGGTAGTAGAAAGATTTCTTTAGTGTTTAGTTGTATAGAGATTTTAGCCTTAGATCTGACGTGGATTACTGTGTTGAATTTTAGTAAAGATGCTTACATAAGTGTTGATCTTTATAAATGATTCTAAAAGTTAAAAAAATCATCTTGTTTTTATATTCACGTTCAGTTCTTAAAATAACAACCCAGTATAATCTCACTTAGTGGGGTCTGAGGAGGGTAGTGTGTACGCAGACCTTACCCCTACCCTTGGGTAGAGAGGCTGTACCAAATAGACCCCGGCATCCTTCCCTCCAAGAACTTCCCACCTTGCTCTTGGGGAGACTCAAACTCACAACATCTCAGTTGGAAGTGGGGGTTGCTTACCATCAGAGCAACCCCTCTTGTCCCGCCCCTTTCCCAGTAATTCTAAATTTTATATGACCAAGCGCATGAAGCGTGAATTATTCCTCCTTTTCCCCAAACACTGTGCAATTTTAGTGTTTTCTAAGCAACATATAGCTAGTCCCAAGTTCTACACTGTTAGTCTAAAATCACGCACAATAAATAACTTATAGGTTTTACCTTAACTCCGAATAAATAATAGGAGAATAAACAACTTATTTACAGTTGTAGAAATGCTTTAGGAACGCATTTAATATACTATAGCGATTATGTACATCCTTGTGATATAATTACGATTCTCAAAGTAAATTGAGGTATGTGCTCGCGGAACTTCGACCAAACAATCTGAAATTAATAAAGTATGACTAATTGTATAAACATACGAGTGACATGCTTTTAGCGCCCCCAAATAAAGCAGACTTGTCCATATATAGTCTATTTCAAAGATTAAATCCATAAGCGCCATTATTAAAAGCGATAGAAAAGTTAAATGTACATAGGTTCTAAAAATACGTAATTAAACAATTTAATTAACCCAAGTATGATTAAAGCAACCATGCTAAAACCATGAAATTCGGGAATGTCTAACACTTTCTCCCGGATTAACAGAATTTCTTATCTGGTCTTCTGGTTTCGCAGTCTTTATAATAGAGTCAAATTTACTCATCTTGGGAATTTAAAATAAACTGACAACTTGGGACATCATAAATACTCCAAGTGACGACTCCAAGTTAAATAAATAAGCTCATTTCGGTTAATGTCACTTTGATTGAACCTATCCCCTCGGGAAAAAGGAGGTGTAACACAACTCATGTCTAATTAAGTATTGAGTGGTGCTAAGACATCTGAAATCCCATGTATCTCAACAAGAAGTTCACTTATGTTGAGTTTGACAGACACGCTGGCAATACAAGTGATGAAATCCTGACAAATGTGAGTGAATACCAAAGATTGATTGGTAGGTTGATCTATTTAACTGTCACAGGACCATACATTGTGTTTGCAGTCCAAACTCCCAGTCAGTTCATGCAAGAGACCAAAAAATCTCATTGGGATGCTGCTATGAGAGTAGTCAAATACCTAAAACATGAACCGGGCATGGGGATATTTGTGCGTAGTGCAGGTGCAGATAGTTTGACATGTTTTTGTGATGCAGATTGTGCAAGTTGTCAAAACATACGAAGTTCAGTAAATGGGTATCTAGTTAAGTTGGGCAACTCAATCATCGTTGGAAGTCCAAAAAGCATCATACAATGTCAAAAAACTCTGCAGAAGCAGAGTATAGAAGCCTAGCAGCTGTGACAACAGAAGTAGTTTGGTTATTAGGATTGTTTACTAAACTTGGAGTGCCTATCAAGCAACCTATGGAAGTTTATTGTGATATCAAGGGTGCTCTCCAGATTGCAGTCAATTCTATCTTCCACGAGCGTACCAAACATATTGAGATCAATTGCCATTTTATGCGCGACAAGATCAAACAAGGTGTACTTAGCACACAGTTTGTAGGAACTTAAGATCAGCTAGATGATCTTCTCACTAAAGGTCTTGGACAATCTCAGCATGCATTTCTACTACGCAAGCTTGGAGCGCTTAACATCTTTCACCCTCCAGCTTGAGTGGGAGTGTGAGCTATTAGTCAGTTTTGTTAGTTAGCAAATGAGTTAGTTAGTCGGTTATAGTTGTGGGGCCCAGTAGTAAGTAATTACTTAAGTTATTACATAATTGAGTTAGTGTGTAATTTATTTTGTCTGCGAGCCCTATTTTCTCTTTTAACCTCACCCCTTCTACTCTCAAACCTAATTGCTTGGATGATTTTGGAAATTGAGCTCAGCTTCACCAAGCTCACAAACATCAACAGGGATTCATTTATTTTTATTAGTGGATGCTTTTTAATTATGCTAATTGATAATTGTGAGCATGTGATTTTTTTCCTACGTAAATTACTCCCATAAATTCAAATAAAATTATTTTTTTATTTGTTTGTAATTTTGTGAACTTTCGTGACATTTCTCCTAATTGTTTGCATTTTGTGTGTATTTTAATTTAACACACATTCATTAAAAATATAAAATATGTCGCATGTGAATTTAGAAGTAGGTTTGATATTTTTCGAGCATTAATTAGCAATTAGTCATTTTATAAACGAAAAATAAAAAATAGGTTCAACTTGCTTCTTTAGTTTTAATTTTTGAATTTTAGGTAATTCTTCTTTTAATTTTGTTTTTAAAAATGATTATACAAAGGTTAGTTAGCATTTTATAGGTTGTTTGGGATATATAACCTAATTTAGCTATTTAATAATTTTGAAAATAAAAAAATTGATAAAAAAATGAAAAGAGAAATCTGAAATTTGAAGACCCAAAATTTGACCATTTTTTTAAAATCAAACCAGCCCAAATAGACACCCAGACCCAGTCCAGAACCCCACTCAAACCCGGTACCTCTTTTTGGGGTCGGTCAATCTCGACCGTCTAGGTTTTATATCCTACGGTCCTAAAGCCCGATACACTTAGTATATAAATGTCCAAACACCCCACCCCACCCCTCAGAACCTCCCCAGGTCCGTCTCTTACCCCACACTCAGAAAACCCTAACACTGCCTCCCTCCGCCATGCGCCGATGGCCAGAAATCGCCACCGCCACCGGCAGTGTCCTAAATGGCACCAAAATTTCACCAACTATTCTATACACCATCCCTTATCCACATCCATAACTCGTTCCCTCAAATCGTAGCCAATCCCGTTGAATATTCAATTGAAATGTTGGCTGCTGCACCGTATACGGTGGTGCCGATGCCACGGTCTCAAATTAACAGCAAACGACCCATGACTCTCCCTCATCCCAAATCTGTGTCATGTTCCTTTCAAACAACCCTAGAACTGGTCGAATATAGTTTTAAAGCCAAGCCAGTAAAGCATCTGGACCAAAGATGGAACGTCTTGTTTGAGAACACATGATCGAGGCCCCTTGTGGTCACAATCAGGGTGTTTAGGGCAATTCCCAGTTAGTTCTCATTTGATGTACTCGTGTTCTTCTCTTCCTGATTCAGCATGATGTTCATTTTATTTTTATCATCTTGATATGCCTAATCATTGTATCCTCGTTAGTCTTTAAGTTTGAAGTGTCGATTTACTTTGTCTGTGTTTCTCTTTTTTTCTGGTTTTCTGTAGTCAGGGTTAGTTTAAGTTAAGTCTTTTCCAATAATTTGTTTCATTTAAAATTTGTGATTGGTTTGACTGATGGTGTGTTTAAAGATTAAGTTCGTCATACTTTATTCTGCTTTGCCTCTTTATTTTCTTTTTCAAAGAAAGGGTGTTAATTTGAATCAATCTTGCTTAGCCTGATGAGTCCATATGGGCTTTGAAATAAGGAAGCCCAAGAAAAAGTAACATGGGTTTAGTTAGACCCATCGGTCTAGGTCAGTTGGCCCAGATTTCATTTTGGCATAAAGGGGTAATGCTGGGGTTAAGCAAGGGTAGTATAGGTAAACATCTTAGAGAACCTTTGCATAACTAAGTAAGAACCTTCTAGATTGGGGTTCCAATTGGAGCATTAGATTTTAGATGATAAAACTTGGTCACCAAGTAACAAAATGAAGGACTAAAAATGAAATAAAAAGTCTGAAGGATGCCCTAATTACTGGTCTATAAAGGCAAGATTTCTTGCCTTAGAAGAAAGACTTTGAAGACCTAATTGATAGAAAAATAAATAAAAACAAAGAATTGAGAGCTGAAAATCAGAAGAAGAAAAAAGACTGAAATTCTGGAACCTTGAAGAATTGAAGAGATAAAAATATCAGAAAACTAAGGCGACTAGAACTAAGGGGTCTACTGTTCTATTGAAAGAAAAATCTCTGAAATTCTTGAGATCCTCTCCCTGATATAATTCCTGAACAGCTAAAGGGCTAAAATGAGCTGTGTTTTGGTTGTTATCCAAGGGCTTGGGTTTAGATTTTGGTTGTATCCTGATTTTGAGCTTTGGGTACTACTCTTGTGGATCCAAATTTTGTTCAAAGTGATTTTCCTTGAGCATTACTGGGTTGATCTTGTTGTTGAAACACTGCTCCTGCTACTGCTGTTGATCATCTTTTCTGTCTAGTTTTTAAATTTCAGGTATTCCCTGATTCTCTAGGAGATAAGGTGCAAATATGGAAGCTGTAATCACCTGAAATCTTCATGAATGCATACCTATCTTTCTTAAAATTTCCAATGTCAATTACTTGCTTGGGATTTCTGAAGTCAGTAATATGGGTAAATGGTATTTAGATTAGCTGGTTCTTAATATGGTAGTGGTATTTAAAGAATTCACGTTGCTCTTTTGTTTTATATTTTACTGAGATATTGAGGTTTATTAGCCTGTTAATGTGTAAGTAATTTCGAACATTTAGGACATTTTGTGTACATGGACTGTTGAACGCATGAACACCCTATTTAGTAGTGTTAGTTCTATTATAATGTAACTTTCAACGTTTTAATGTTTTGAAGTTTGCTATCATGTTAGTTCAAATATTAACTTCAGAATATGATGTGAGCTTTAAATTGACTCTAGCACCAGCAAGCATGTTCACACTAATGTTAAATTGTATTTAACAGATGCTTGAAAAGATCCTTGTATTTTAGTAATTAACTCCAGTAGCTTAGCCTTGAGATCATGGGAATAGAATCTCAATATTTGTACTCAACAAATTAGGTATCTCCTTGGTTCGAATATCATACTGTATCTTGTCTATTGTTTGCACAATAGATCTAACTCGGTTCAGTTTCACCTTTGAATTGGGCTCCTCTTAAGGCCCAAACCTGGGACAGCTTTTAATAACAAAGCTGAATGTATTTCCCTTTATTTGGGTTGGTTTCGATCCCAACTTGCTGAAAGCTCAGGTTCATTATCGAATTTGATGATTTACAAAATTGAAGTGTAGGCATCGGGCCTCCCAAGTGAGCGAGAGATTTCGATTGGTTGATTTTGGGCCTGATCTTGCAGCCCAAGTTTCTTGAATGACTTGATGTTAGTTAATTTATAATGTGAATTAATTAGGTTTTTCTATTTTAGAATAGAGACTAGCCTTAATAAATAATAACAGTTCATCTTTAAGATATCCTTTAAAAAATGATATTGAGGTGTGCCGTGCCCAACAAAATCTCAAGTGCGCGGTCTTCTTTAGTTATCAATTTTAATTTAACTTAGAATCCAAGGTGTACCACTTAGCAAATTTTCGTAGCCCTCGTGAATTTAAACATACGAAATTACTTTAGGCGCGCTAGTTAAATAATTTACCTTCCTAACTTCGGGTGTGCATTTATGTAACCCAAATCCAAATCCCAATAATTTTGAAATATGTCAAAAACTACGGGTACATTTATGTGACGTGGTTCGAGACGTGTTTTAAACGACGTTGCAATATTCTTAAAAATTAAATAAAAGTAGTTTTAAAGTCAAACTTTGCACATATGTACAAAAGTGCACTAAAATCAGATAATTAAGCCAAGTATAACAGCTGAGAGACCGTGCTAGAACCACGGAATTCAGAGTGCCTAACACCTTCTCCCGGGTTAACAGAATTCCTTGCTTTGATTTCTTGCTCGCAGACTGTTAAACAGAGTCAAACCTTCCTCGATTCGAAATTTAAACCGGTGACTTAGGACACCATTAATTATCCCAAGTGGCAACTCTGATCTTTAAATAAATGAATCACGTTTCGATTGTCCTTAAACTGAAAAAACTCCCTTTTTCTACGCCCTTCACGTGGATTGTAGTATTAAAAAGGAGGTGCGGCAATAATTGTATACGAATATTGATGATGTTCAATTGAGCTATCATAATAATCCTTTAGAACTATAATAAAACTAAGATTATCTCACCCACCACGATTTTAATTAAAATAATTACGATGAAGGTACAATAAGAAGGACGAGGATAATATAATAACGGTTAAACATTAAAGGAAAATTAAAGGGAAACATAACCACGAACAATTACAGATAAACTCAAAATACAAAAAAATATCTCTATTTCTAGTAGAGGATGTTCTTAGTATAACAGAGACCGGAAGTTCCGAAATGTAAAAACATGGAAAGAAGAAAATTATCGAAAATATTTGTTAATAACTTAAGCGTTAATCATGGTTTGGAGCATGATTTTGGTTAATTAAATATTACATTTAATTCTTAAACATGACATGTGGATTCCATCCAAGTAGAAACTTGGGGAAAAAAGATAATGCGAAATGGAGAGGAGAAATTATTTTGCTGATATTGTCTCCATAAAGCAAAAGCAGACAGCCTAATACATAAAGTACCTTATATTCATGCATTATTAAAGGTACGATATAGACAGATTATTTTAATGAAAACATTAGTGATTACAATAACAATACCTATTTGAGTCTAATTTTTTTTCTTTAACTTGTTTGTGAACAAGTTTGAATGCGGATTCAATTTTGGTCCTCGTTCCTTTGGGGACATTCCATAAAAGAATTAACATAAGAAATTCTTGGACCCTTTTTATCATCCTATTTTGGACCCTAGAGGTGAATTTTTTGAACGGATGATAAATATCTCACATTCACATTAAATATGATTTTTATCTTAGGGGAAAAAAAGCTTCTTGTCTTAAGTTATGCTACTAATATGGAGGAATAATAATGAATATCGATGGAGGAATAATATAAAAGTGTATTCTCCCCTACTAATATGGAGAATTCTCCACTTATGCTAACCCCTTTCTCGCTTCTCTTCTAATAAAGTAAAATTAAACAAAAAATCAAAGCAGGGCTTACCGTTTCACAACTGCACCTTTATAACTATATTTCGCGCAATACAATTACGAATGAAGCTTGAATGTCCATAAAATTTATATTTTGTCCGCTAGTAGCGGTTGGCTAGACTAGATCAGTTAGAATCTTTTTGCAGTTTTCAATTTTTATTGAATCAGGGAGGATCAATATTGCTTGGAAAATTCCTCATTAAGAATCTTCTTTGAGAATTTTACTTATATATATCTGACACGTGTAAAGAAACTTTTATATTATCAGATTAATTAAAAAATGTTATGTAATTCTTCGTAAAGAATGAAATCTTAAAAATTAGATAATTGTTACAAAATATTTAGTAAATATGGACGTCAACTATTTTCACCCATGATGTAAATAACATCCCACTACTTATCATCATGATGATTGTAACTCCCGCACCTCCATAACCCCTCCCCATGATCTTCCTACATGATCTCAATTGTTAATGCCGTTAAGACAATCATTTTGTAATTTTTATAAGTAATAGTATAAATAGATGCATGAAATATGAGATGGGATACACTTGGAAACTTGATGAAATAAGAAAGTGATCTCTTCTTCTCTTATTTTACTTATCTTCTTGTTTTATATTGTTACTTTGAGCTATATTTCTTAATACATTATCAGCACGACTCTAGCCTTCTCCAAAGTTAAGTGCAATTCTTCATCCGAAAGGTATAACACGTCATCTTTTGTTTTCCTCTTCTTACCATTTCTCCTAGTATTGTACTATGTAAATTAAGTCAAACTATTATCATGATTAGTGATCATTACGAATTAATGTGAATCACATTACACTGTAGAAAACATGATAGATTGATTGTTATTGGCGTTATAAGCCATCACCTTAATCCTATACTATTATCAATATTTTGTCTTCATTTATAGAAATTGTTGTTTGATATAATACATAACTTTACGTTCTGAAACCTGAATAGGTTCTAATAAATAGGTTAAAGTCATCATTTCCAATATATATATTATGACAATACAATTTAAACAATCCCCGCTTCCAACCGAGAGGTTGTGAGTTCGAGTCTCCCCAAGAGCAAGGTGGGAAGTTCTTGGAGGGAAGGATGCCGGGGGTCTATTTGGAAACAGCCTCCCTACCCTTGGGTAAGGGTAAGGTCTGCGTACACACTACCCTCCCTAGACCCCACTAAGTGGGATTATACTGGGTTGTTGTTTTTAATTTAAACAGTTATAATGTTTATATCCATTTATTTATCTTCATTATTATCTTAATCATTTCTAACTCATTTATTTTCTTTGATAGTTTTTACTATGTCAAATTTGTCAAAATTTGAGTTTGTGGCACTTGAAATTTCTGGAAAGAATTACCTATCATGGGTTCAGGATGTTGAGATTCACTTAGCCGCCAAAGGCCTTGGTAACACCATTACTCAGGGTAATGAGGAATCAAGCCAAGACAAAGCGAAGGCCATGATTTTCCTTTGTCGTCATTTGGATGAAGGTTTGAAGGTTGAATATTTAACAGTGAAAGATCCACTTAAATTGTGGACTGGTCTGAAGGAAAGGTATGATCACCTTAAGGTTACGGTATTGCCAAGGGCTCGATATGAGCGGATGCACTTACAGTTGCAAGATTATAAGAATGTAAATGAGTATAACTCTACTGTATTTCGAATAACTTCCCAATTGAAATTATGTGGGGATGTTGTGAATTATGAGGATTTGCTGGAAAAGACTCTTACGACTTTTCATGCCTCAAATATGGTATTACAGTAGCAATACCGTGAAAGGGGTTTTAAAAAGTATTCTGAATCGATATTATGCCTTTTGGTGGATGAGCAACATAATACACTTTTGTTGAAAAACCATGAAGCCCGTCCCACAGGGTCAGCTCCGCTTCGTGAAGCGAATATGGCAGCTAGATGTGATAAGTCTGGAAAAAGACAGAATAATAATCATGGCCATATGAATGTACGTGGGCATGGAAATGGTAAGAGACGATATAATAGTGATCATCGTGGTGGTCATGGCAAACGAGAGAATAATATAGGTTCTCAAAACAATCCTTCAAGAGGCAAAAGCGGTAACTGTAACTCCTGTGGCATGAAAGGTCATTGTAAAATTGAATGTCGTACATCTGAGCATTTTGTCGGGCTTTATCAAAACTCCATCAAAAGAAAGACAAATAATCTTAGAGCATCTTTAGCTAATGTCCCAATGGAGTCAACTTGACCTTTAAAAATAATTTTGAGGCATGGCCTTCAAACAAAAATGATGGCAATGCCGAGGCAAATCTTGCTTTGAATGATGATGATTTTCAAGGTGTCGATGATCTTACTCATTTGGAAGTTGAAGACTTATTTCGAGATCGAAACTAATGTTTGATCATTTTACTGGGGAATGCAATTATGTTGTTATTTTTATTTTCAATGTTTTTGTCTCGTCTGAAGTTGTTTTTATTTTTGAGTAGTACTTAAATTGTCTTATGTTTTCGTTGGTAATGTTAGTTTTTTCGTATTTCTCATGATATACTTTTATTTTTTATGAAGAAATTAAAATTCCCCAGTATTCAATTGTATCCAAGATGAGTAATGAAGATTTATGTCTTTTGGATAGTGCTACAACTCACACAATATAAAGAGAAAAGGAATTTTTCTGTTATTTGGTTATGAAAAAGGCCTATGTAAATACAATATCTGGTAGTACAAAGTTGATTTAGGTTCTAGAAGAGCGGCCTTATTACTACGTAGAGGAACGACATTAACTATTGATAATGCATTATATTATAGTAAGTCTCAAAGAAACTTGTTGAGTTTCAAAGCTATTCGCCAAAATGGCTACTATGTTGAGACATCAAACGAAGGAAAGGTTCTCTTCTGGTTTGTACCACACAAACATTGGTGTGGTTGAATCACATGCCATAGTAAATAAAAGGTTTGCTACTTATAATGATTTTATCATTTGGCATGACCGATTGGGCCATCCAGGTTCTAACATGATGCGCAGAATAATAGAGAATTCAAATGGGCACACATTGAAGAACAAGATGATTCTTCAATTTAGGGAATTCTCTTGTGCTGCGTATTCTCAAGGAAAATCGATTATTAAACCATCAGCAGCAAAAGTCGGGATTGAATCCCCTGCATTTCTGGAACGTATACAGGGTGATATATGTGGGCTTATACACCCTCCATGTGAACCATTCAAGTATTTTATGGTCTTGATAGACGCATCTACAAGATGATCACATGTGTTCTTATTGTCAACTCGTAATATGGCATTTACGAGATTGTTGGACCAAATAATAAGGTTAAGAGCATAATTTTCAGATTATACAGTTAAGACAATTCGTCTTAATAATGCTGGTGAATTTGCATCTCAAGCCTTTACAGATTATTGTATGGCCACTGGAATAAAAGTTGAGCATCCAGTTGCTCATGTTCATACTCAAAATGGTCTAGCAGAATCATCGATTAAACGACTTCAACTAATAGCTAGACCATTGCTAGTGAGGACAAAACTTTCCCTTTCAGTGTGGGTACATGTTATTTTGCATGTAGCAGCACTTGTGCGCACAAGGCCAACCAGTTATCATAAAGCCTCCACATTATAGTTGGCTTTTAGTCAGGAGCCAAATATTTCTCATCTAAGAATTTTTAAATGTGCTGTATATGTTCCATTTGCTCCACCACAACATACAAATATGGGTCCCCAAAAAAAGTTGGGAGTATATGTTGGTTATGAATCTCCTTCTATTATTAAATATTTGGAGCCTATCACAAGAGATTTGTTTACAGCCAGATTTGTCAATTGTCATTTTGATGAATCAGTTTTCCAACATTAAGTGGAGAAAATAAACAACTAGAAAAAGAGACAGATGGGAACGTATTATCTCTATCTCATTTGGATCCTAAATCAATGTGAACAAGAAGTTCAAAAGATCATTTATATGCAAAATATTGCAAATCAATTGCCAGATGCATTTACTAACCTTTCACGGGTTACTAAATTGCATATTCCAGTTGTAAATGCTCCAATTCGAGTTGATGTCCCAGGTGGACAGTATGATGATGCAAATGAGTCTAGGCTACACCTTAAACGTGGTAGACCAATTGGTTCCAAGGATAAGAATTCCCAAAAAAGGAAAGGAGCAAATGATCAAGTTGATCATAACATGGAGGCAATTGCTCAAGAGGAACATAAAGACATAGTAATTGATAAGACCTCCCAGGAGGTTCTAGTACCTAGAAATGATGAAAATGAAGAGACCCCAATAAGTTATGTCTCTACAGGAAAAAGGTGGAACCGAAATAACGTTGTTGTTAACAACAATTTTGCATATAATGTTGCAGTTGAAATAATGCAACAAGATGAGGATCTTGAGCCAAAATCTATCGATGAATGTCGACAGAGAAATGATTGGCCAAAATGGAAAAACGCAATTCAAGCAGAATTGACTTCACTCGAAAAACATGAAGTTTTTGAACCAATAGTCTGAATGCCTGAAGGTTTCAAGCCAGTGGGGTACAAATGGGTTTTGTGCGAAAACAAAATTATAAAGGTGAATTCGTAAGATATAAAGCACGACTTGTGGCACAAGGGTTTTCGCAAACGTCTGACATTGATTATATGGAGACATATTCTCTTGTGGTAGATGCAATTACCTTCAGGTATCTAATAAATCTGCCAGTCCATGAAAAACTTGATATGCGGTTGATGGATGTTGTCACAACCTACTTATATGGCTCACTGGATAATGAAATTTTTATGAAAATCCCTGAAGGATTTAAAGTTCCTGAAGCACATAAAAGTTCAAGAGAAACTTGTTCAACAAAGTTTCAGAAATCCTTATACGGATTGAAGCAATCAAGGAGGATGTAGTACAATCGCCTTAGGGAGTATTTGCTAAAGGAATGGTACAAAAAGACCCCATTTGCCATTGTGTCTTTATTAAGAGAGTTGGATCTGAATCTGTCATCATAGCTGTATATGTTGATGACTTGAATATCATTGGCACTTCTAAAGAGCTTCCAAAGGCTATAGAGTGTTTGAAGAAAGAGTTTGAAATGAAAATCTTAGTAAGACAAAATTTGTCTTGGCCTACAAACTGGGCATATACCAAATGAATTTTTTGTCCATCAATCAATATATACTGAAAAGGTTTTAAAGCGATTTTACATAGATAATGCACATCCATTGAGTACCCCAATGGTTGTGAGATAAATAAAGATCCATTCGGCCTCAAGAAAATGATGAAGAGCTTGTTGGTGATGAAACTCCATATCTTAGTGTAATTGGGGCACTGATGTATCTTGCCAATAATACTCGATCAGATATTGCTTTTGCAGTGAGCTTATTAGCAAGATTCAGCCCCTCCCCAACAAGAAGACATTGGAATAGTGTTAAGCATATATTTAGATATCTGCGGGGAACCATAGATATGGGATTATTTTATTCTAATGAATTCAAGTCAGAAATGATTGGCTATGCCGATGCAGGTTATTTGTCTGATCCACATAAAGCCCGATATCAAATATGCTCTTTGTTTACATATGGAGGTACTGCTATATCATGGCGTTTAATGAAACAAACAATAGCTGCCACATCTTCAAATTAGTCGGGAATATGTATGGTTGAGATCAATGACTCAGCATATCCAAGAAATGTGTGGTTTTCTTATGAAAAAGGATAATCCAACAACACTATATGAAGACAATGCTGCTTGTATTTCTTAACTGAATATACATCAAAGGAGACAGAACAAAGCATATTTCACCAAAGTTCTTTTTCACGCATGATCTTCAACAAAATAGTGAAATTAATGTTCAACAGATTCGTTCATGTGAAAATTTGGCGGATCTATTCACTAAGACTTTACCAACATCAACATTTGAGAAGTTAAGACAGAAGATTGGAATGCGACGTCTTCGATAAATAAAGTGATATTTTCATGAGGGGGAGTAACATACGCACTGTACTCTTTTTCCCTTAGCCTAAGTTTTTTCCCACCGGGTTTTACTGGTAAGATTTTTAACGAGGCAGCAAATAAAGTGTATTATAGATATGTGTACTCTTTTTCCTTCACTAAGATTTTTTCCCACTGGATTTTTTCTTAGTAACGAGGCATATTATCTTTTATTTTTGTACATCCAAGGGGGAGTGTTACAAAATATTTAGTAAATATGGATGTCCAGTACTCTCACTATTTTCACCCATGATGTAAATAACATCCCACTACTCATCACCATTATGATTGTAACTCCCGCAGCTCCATAACCCCTCCCCATGATCTTCCTCCGTGATCTCAATTGTTAATGTCATGTTTAAGACAATCATTTTGTAATCTTTATATGTAATAGTATAAATAGATGCATGAAATGTGAGATGGGATACACTTGAACACTTTATGAAACAAGAAAGTGATCTCTTCTTCTCTTATTCTACTTATCTTCTTGTTTTATATTGTTACTTTGAGCTATATTTCTTAATACATTATCAGCACGACTCTAGCCTTCTCCAAAGTTAAGTGCAATTATTCATCCGAAAGGTATAACACGTCATCTTCTAGTTTCCTCTTCTTACCATTTCTCCTAGTATTGTACTATGTAAATTAAGTCAAACTATTATCATGATTAGTGATCATTACGAATTAATATGAATCACATTACACTGTAACAAACATGATAAATTGATTGTTATTGGCGTTATAAGCCATCACCTTAATCCTATATTATTATCAATATTTTGTCTTCATTTTTATAGAAATTGTTGTTTAATATAATACATAACTTTACGTTCTGAAACCTGAATGGGTTCTAATAAATAGGTTAAAGTCATCATTTCCAATATATATATTATGACAATACAATTTAAACAATCATAATGTTTATATCCATTTATTTATCTTCATTATTATCTTAATCATTTCTAACTCATTTATTTTCTTTGATAGTTTTTACTATGTCGAATTTGTCAAAATTTGAGTTTGTGGCACTTGAAATTTCTGGAAAGAATTACCTATCATGGGTTCAGGATGTTGAGATTCACTTAGCCGCCAAAGGCCTTGGTAACACCATTACTCAGGGTACTGAGGAATCAAGCCAAGACAAAGCGAAGGCCATGATTTTCCTTTGTCGTCATTTGGAGGAAGGTTTGAAGGTTCAATATTTAACAGTGAAAGATCCACTTAAATTGTGGACTGGTCTGAAGGAAAGCTATGATCACCTTAAGGTTACGGTATTGCCAAGGGCTCGATATGAGTGGATGCACTTACGGTTGCAAGATTTTAAGAATAAAAGTGAGTATAACTCTACTGTATTTCGAATAACTTCCCAATTGAAATAATGTGGGGAAGTTGTGAATGATGAGGATTTGCTGGAAAAGACTCTTACGACTTTTCATGCTTCAAATATGGTATTACAGTAGCAATACCGTGAAAGAGGTTTTATAAAGTATTCTGAATTGATCTTATGCCTTTTGGTGGCTGAGCAACATAATACTCTTTTGTTGAAAAACCATGAAACCCGTCCCACATGGTCAGCTCTGCTTCGTGAAGTGAATATGGCAGCTAGAAGTCTGGAAAAAGACAGAATAATAATCATGGCCATATGAATGTACGTGGACATGGAAATGGTAAGAGACGATATAATAGTGATCATCGTGGTGGTCATGGCAAACGAGAGAATAATATGGGTTCTCAAAACAATCCTTCAAGAGGCAAAAGCGGTAACTGCAAATGCTGTGGCATGAAAGGTCATTGGAAAATTGAATGTTGTACATCTGAGCATTTTGTCGGGCTTTATCAAAACTCCATCAAAATAAAGGTAAATAATCTTAGAGCATCTTTAGCTAATGTCCCAATGGAGTCAACTTGACCTTTAAAAATAATTTTGAGGCATGCCTTCAAACAAAAATGATGGCAATGCCGAGGCAAATCTTGCTTTGAGTGATGATGATTTTCAAGGCCTCGATGATCTTACTCATTTGGAAGTTGAAGGCTTCTTGATAAAATAAAAAAGTGATTTTTCTTCTCTTATTCTATTTATCTTCTTATTTTATATTGTTACGTTGAGCTACATTTCATAATAATAACTTAGTTGTTAGAAGTAATATATAAATTTACATCGTCGTGAATATGAGAAACTTTTATTTGCTCAGTTGACAACTTGGGAGATCTATGTTAATATCCAAATATGCTCCACGACCAAAGTTAACATTCAACAAAAACCAAAAAATTATAATCGACCCTATCTTCTTTTCCAAGTCTCCAAAACACCCCCCAAAAACAAATTTTGCTCCACCATCACACTCTTTCTTCCTAAGGCTGCTGCAAAATAAGCTTTAACCTGAACCAATTTATATTTTCGGCATAGCCATGGCCATGAATTCTTTTTTTCGTCAAACTACAAAAATCAATTTATATTGTTCTTTAATGAAGGACACTAAAAGAAGCTTTTGTTCTTTTTCAACAAGTTTCAACTCAAAACCTTTCACATCCCCATTTCAAGGTAACCCTCCATTATAAAGTTGGTATTTTCAATGCCTTTTAATTGTTTTTCATTGGGTAATTTGATCAAACATGTGTTGCTCTTATTTATGAATGCTTCTTATATCTGCATATGGGATTTGAAATATTAAGGTATGTAGTTGAACTTTATCAATTGTTTTAAGACGGTTATTTTAGGTAGATATGCATTTGTTTTAGGGTGTAATGTCACAGGGGTTCGAGGTGTAAAAACAGTGTCTTTGAAGCTATGGGGAGGGTGGTATATACTTGGATGTTACCCCACCTTGCCACCGGCTTGAAGGTAGAGATACAGCTTTCGATAGACCCTCACGAAATACAAAACGAAAAGCAGTAACACCAAGCAGTAACAACAACAAGTTAGTAAGAAACAAAGCGAAAGGAACAAGTAATACTAAAAAAAGTCTAATATAGGCGTTACATATTAGTTGAGAATATATCTTAGATGTTAGCTCTTTACTATATGTCATATACTTTTTAGGAGCGGTTTAGCTTTTCAGAGTTTTATAGTTTAGAAAATATACAGATTTTCTAATACTTTTTATGTATATTTTGCATAATACAGGCATGAGATGAGTTTAAATGGATTAACTTGTCAGTGAGAATTCATAGAGCCAACCCCAACTTTTTTGGGACTAGGAGTAGTAGTTGTTGTTCTAGTGTGTGCCAACAAATGCAAGTGGTGTTCCATGTTAAAAACATAAAAAGAAGACCTTTGTCCCCGCAATGAATTCAGACTTGAAAAATGCAAATGCCAAGGAGTGATTCAACTTTGTCAGTTATTTCTCAAAAGAGAAGCCAGTGGTCCGATTCTACTTAGGTGTTTGTGTGAGACCAACAGTGGAAGATTTGTGGAACCACATCTTTAAAGCCAATTCAGCATTTGAAACCCTACTTTTTAGTTTGTTGTATCTTGCTCTATGCATTCTGTCGACTCCACCTGATTCTAATGACAAGTTATACTATATCTAGTGTAGCAATTGATTGTTAAAACCTAGGACAAATACGTGTGAAACAAGAATTCACACACCTACTTTGCATATAACTGTAAACGTTAAATGCCAATTTGAATAGTTATATAAGAATCATGAGTTCACGTATTCTTGACATTACACAGAACAATGTTTAAGATATTTTATAAAGAACAACTTTGTGATTGTTTAAAGTTCCTCTTATCTTTGTAGTAAGATCGGTTACAACTCCCACTGAAGCTTTTGTTGGCTTCAATGAGATGGTTAGTGGGACACAGCGGAAGTATTTCATGTTAGGCGGGAAAGGAGGGGTTGGAAAGACTAGCTGTGCTGCTTCTCTGGCAGTAAAATTTGCAAATCATGGTCACCCAACTCTTGTTGTTTCAACTGACCCTGCCCACTCTTTGAGTGATTCTTTTGATCAGGTAACTGCTACGTACTTCTCTTCTAAAATTGTTCCAAAAGAGGGTAAAAGTTAATGTATTTTGTGTTTTTTGTAGGATTTGACTGGAGGGGCACTTGTTCCGGTTCAAGGAGTGGATTCTCCATTATATGCACTAGAGGTATATCTCTTTCTTATGATTGTGATGCGTACTTAGAGCACAGTATCCACTTGTTTAAGACAAATATATTATATAATAAACTAATATTCAAATAGATATACCCAGAGAAAACAAGGGAAGAGTTCCGTTCTACAAGCCAACTACAAGGTGGCAGAGGTGTCAAAGATTTTATGGACAGCATGGGTCTCGGAATGCTTGCTGAGCAGGTGACAGCAAAATGTTTCATTTTTTTCCTTTTTCCAAATAAATCCCTCTCATTGCATTTGGTTTTAACTGTGCATGCCTGGTCTTAGTTTCTCCTTGTTTCCTACTCCCTCTGGTCCCCTTTACTTGTCCAGTTTGCATTTTGCACTCCCCTCAAGAAAGCATTAGTTAGGTGTTTATTTTACCAAATTATCCTTATTAATGGTATTTTGGAAATCTAAATTTGACTAATGTTACTCCAATTAGTTTGGGAAATTGTTGCATAATGATAAGGGTAAAATTGGAAAAACATAATTAATTCCCTCTCGATTTTCTAAGGTGGATAAGTAAAAGGGAAAATTTATTTTTAGTATACTGATACTTTACCAAGTACAAGGGAACTGAGGGAGTACTACTCAACGACCAGTTTAACTGTATCTGATTTAATCATAGATCTTTAAGCAATTCACCATGTCTCTGGTTGTTGTTTCAATTGGTAAAGCCTCTAAACTCGACATTACATTTTAAGTTCAGGTTCAAGTTTCTTTCTCTATTGCAGCAGTTGAAATAGCAACTGTTTGAAAAAAGTTTTATTTTGGCAATCAGCAAAGTATGATGTTTGCAAGATTCCTTGTGGTATCTGACTCTGCTCTTATTAACTTGTGAAAGTTGGGAGAACTAAAACTTGGAGAGCTGTTGGACACTCCTCCACCTGGTCTAGATGAGGCTATTGCAATTTCCAAGGCATGTATAGTGATTGTCCAATGCTGTTTTTAGTATCAATGCTCCACATAAACAACTTTCTTATTGTTGTCTTATTCCAGTCACCTTGACCATAGGATGGTTCTGCAGGTCATGCAGTTTCTTGAGTCAAAAGACTATAGTAGCTTCTCTCGCATAGTTTTTGACACAGCCCCAACGGTGAGTTGAAAGAAATTGGCTTAGTGTAAAACTTGTTCTCTGGGCTTAAAAGTTTCATTTACATGTTGATACTGCAGGGGCACACACTTAGACTACTATCACTTCCAGACTTCTTGGATGCATCAATAGGCAAGATGATGAAGGTAAATAATTTTATGCTACTAGAAGGACATTATAGGTTATTTCTTCCATCAAATTGTTTCCATGTTTAAGAATGAGAACTCTCAAGCCGATACGTATTTCTTCTCCTCTTAACCATAACTTATTCCAGTGGTTTAGCATGTTTAAATTTGAGAATGTCTTCTTCTCCTCTTAACCATAACATATTCCAGTGGTTTTAGCATGTTTAAATGTGAGACTTGGTGACAGTTCTTTCATTTCGAGTTTGTCAAGCAAAGTATTCGTTTTGGGCACTTCAGCATTATAAGTCATATTTCGTGTGTCACAGCTTAAAAAGAAAATAGCATCAGCAACTTCAGCTTTAAAATCCATGTTCAACAAGGTGGAGCCTCAAGAAAATGCTGCTGTAAGCATTAAAGTTGCAATACTTGCTTTCCTGCTGTGCCAATTACTTTGCATTGAACATCATTTCTTTTCATTGCAGTGTGACAAGCTTGAGCAATTAAGGGAGAGGATGGCAAAAGTTCGAGATCTTTTCCGTGATTCAGCAACTACAGAGTTTATCATTGTGACAATCCCCACCGTAATGCGCCAAATTCCTTGTCTTCTTATTTTAACTTAAGAACTAGGCAGCATAAATTTGCAACAAATCAGTTCTCTAACTTTAGTGGTCGTCCAATCATAAATATCATCTCCCAGCTCTTGTAATTTCATTTAATGTGATTCGTGTTCCTTAGAGTTGGGTGTTATACCGGCAAGTCCATTATTTTTCATCATACAGAGGCTTCTACAGAATATTTTCTCAGGGTTGAAAAATATGGATCAAATTAAGTAATGCATATTGGAGAAACTAAAGATAAAAAAAACATTGCTATCATGGCTGTGGAAAGATGTTGGAATTTTGGTGACTTTATTGGTTGAAAAGGGCTGCTTTTGTGATAAGTTCTTGAACTCTTTTACAATTTTCCTTCTTTTTCGCTTAATCTTCCATTCAATTACCCAACAAAAAAGCCTTCATTCTTTGTGCATTCATCTTAATCCTCCTATATCACGTGGTGGGAAGATAAGATTGTACATCTTCCTTTGGGCGTCTGAGATAAGATGCGTGCAGATAATTTCTGCATAAATATCTTTCTGTGGTGCTCTTTCACCTTTTTTTTAGGGCTTTTCATAATACTTGGAGCAATAGATAAGCAAGTATGCTGTCCTGTGATATCATTTATGCTTATTTTTTACTGCCTCAAAAGCCAGTGTCATTTCTACTATATTTGCTTCTCATGTATTATTATCATTTCTACTATATTTGCTTCTCATGTGTTATTATCAGGATTTCCTTGCTCAGTTAAACACATTTACCTGTAGTACCTCTAAGTGCTACTTATGCTCAACCGATCCAATATGAATTGACAAAAAATCTCATGTAGGACAATCTATTCTTTGCCTGTGCTTGCAACTTCTTTTTGAAAAATTGAGAGACCTCTTTGTGGGAAAAAAACATGCTGTACAGGTTATGGCGGCAAATGAGTCTTTGCGGCTTTGTGCGTCCTTGAAGAAGGAAACTATCCCGGTAAGAAGACTTATTGTCAACCAAGTCCTACCTCCATCTGCATCGGACTGCAAGTTCTGTGTGATGAGAAGAAAGGTAACAGTTGACTCTTCAAATATTTAGCCTAGTGAAACTTTCTGATACATCCCATATCTTGAATTATTGAATGGTTGATTCTGATCCAGATGAATCTCTCTTTTTAGTTAAATTATTCCCAATTATACTGCTAAACGAAAAGTTTTTGTGTGAAGTATTAACCTAAGTTTTTTTCCTTCTAAAAAATGTATTGACCTAAGTTAGATGAAGAATACCCAGTCCACAGGATTTACAGCAGATTCCCTTGCATTTCTTTTTTGCATCACTTGGAAGGCGGTGAAGCTATTAAAGGAAGCTGAGCTAGGTGTCCGAATTTCTACTAGGGAATAAATTTCTTTTGAATTGTTTATTTGTGTCAAACCATTGATATATCTGAATTATTGATCAAAAAAGATGTAACTCTTGAAAACTAATTCTAATAAGGCCTTGTAGATACCACATTTAGGAGAAGTTATGCAAGATGGCATGGATGTCCTGAATGTACACTTCCACCATGTGTATGTTTCGTAGTTCCAGATGTACTCTTCAAGGAGGTTTTAGGGGAAACACATTGGTTCTGATGTCTTCAACTTTATGGAAATGCTAACTGTTTCATAACTTGTCGTATGCTGGGTTGCGCCTAGTTTTTTCCATGTGTCACATTATCCTTTGATTCTATATCTGCAACTTTTAACAAACTTTGCACGAGAAAAGGTACTCATGACCAACCAATACATCATAAATCAAGCATGTATGCTTGGCTTTGATAAAAGACGTAGCATTAGTTTTTTTTTTAACTTGAATCCAAATAATATGAATGTTGATTTAGATTAGTTTGATGTTTTATGCTGTTACATGGAGAGTATAAGACGAGAAGATATAGAAGAGAAATTGCTAGGATTTCTAGGTATCTTCTATCTCTCAAGTTTTTCTGTCTTATGTTATCTTTCCTGATGCGAATTTCAGTCATTCAACAAATGGCCAAAATTTATCTATCATATAAGGGGTTTATCTCATGACAAGATGTCAGCACAAACCAATCTAATCCGTTACATCTATATTCTAATCTCATAAGTGCAAACGCAAGACCTTGAAACTTTTAGATTAACTTAGAAACTGCACTATACTGTGAATCTGTAATTTCCCTGATCTTCTCTTGCATAGTTTTGCTGCTGTCTCAGTTGTTTTATATGTCGCAGGATCAGATGCGTGCTCTTGATATGATCACTAAAGATCCAGAGTTAGCAAGTTTAAAGATAATCCAAGCACCATTGGTTGACGTGGAGATAAGGGGCGTCGCTGGACTAAAATTCTTTGGGGATATGGTTTGGAAATAAAATCTTATTCCAAAAGTTGATGTATTTTAGCAAATAGTCAGCATTCTAGTTATAGTTAGGAGTGATAATATCCTTCATTCTTTTTTGGCTAGGGGGAGGAGGTTATAGATAGGCTTCATCATCACTCTAACTAGGCATTTTACCAGGGAAACACAAATTCTTTTTCAGCGAGGCAACGATAGTTAAAAGTTTTGTGCTGATATTTACGATGTTTGGTTGACTGGAAAATTATTATTTCTTTGGCGGCAGATCTCTTTTAGAGTTCAATCCGTTTTGACTCAACTATTCAATTGTATGGCTTTTGATACATTGCATGAGTATGAAGAGAAATCATTAGTATCCAATTTCTTTTGCTTTGTGAAACTTAATTTTCCCCCTTGAGAAAAAAAGAAAAAGAAGACTTTTCTTTTCTCATCAGTTTTACTTGCCATTTGCCAAACAGGCATGCGTGTGCACAAACACAATCTCTCGTTGCAAACTGAACTTGATGAGAGGCTGGAATGCATTTCTCTTAGCTAGTTTGCAGAACCAGCACTATATTTGCTCTTTGCTTCTCCAAAAAAAGCATGCAAAAATTTTGTGGTTGTGGGGGGGGGGGGGGGGGGGGGGGAATTGGGGCGAACAAGTTGGTAAAAAATACTGGATACTCGAACAAAACTGAATTTATGCTGTCAACAAGTTAGCATGATCACATTTGGCTGCATAGCCATTTCCATAATTTGATATTTTCTATCTGATCTACATCAACTTTTGGATACACCCTCAATTTCTGAAGTGTATTCTCAGTCATATCCTTGTCAACTTCACAAAGACGAGACGACATTCTCGGTTATTTCTCTTGATGATTATAGCTACACCATTAGTCTCAGGAAGCATGTAGCATCAATCTCCAACAGAAACTACTACTAGCGCATATGTTACACTTGCCCAAACAAAGAATAATACATCTAACCTGTTTAATAGACTCTTGCTGCCATATACAGTTTGTTTTGAGTAAATTACACTTTTGGCAAGAATCATATCAAGGTTATGTACAATAGTTTTCACAAGGGACCCAACTTTGAAGAGTTTTCCCAACATTTTTCGGCATGGTGGTGAGCCTGTAAGCTGGGATTCTCGTTTGTGCTAGTAGTATGCCAACCGATGAAGCAAGAGAGCAACAACACAAGACTTATTTTTTCTGGAAAGTTACCAAAAGGACAAATGCTACGCAGCGACTGATAACACCAAGAAGCAGGAGTGATATTAAGGAAGGATACCAATGATCAAGAGCATAGCCCTTTTTCTTTAACGCACCACATCTTGTGATCAGCCACACTCCGGAGTACCTAAAATCCACACAAAAAAAAAAAGCAAGAGAAAAAAAATTAAAATCTACCCTGGAATGAATAGATCAACAGGTGGAGACTTGTGATTTACTAATACTCTAACTTTGAGCAAGTATTAGTTAGTAAGGTAGCCAAAATGCAAGAAGCATTTAGATATAAAGGGATTATAGGAGAAGGATACAGCAAACCTCTTTGCATTTGCAATTATAAATGCTTCCATGGCCCACTTTGTATAGCAATAATCTCCTATTTTCCCCATTATTGAGCTACTGTCCTGTCTAGCTACGAGAGTTAAAACAACTGGTAGCAACACCGATAACTGAAAGACAAATTAGCTTGTTAGTAAAGAATGATGGAGATAGAGGATAATGGCATAGAGATGAAATGTATTTCATGATCAAAGTTCCAAGTACACACCAGTTGAGCTTGACCAGGGTTGAAGTAGATGGCAAGTGCATACGCTATCCCAGTAACACAATATACAACACAAAGCAAGACAATATAATTATCCAAAATCGAAGATCTTGGATTATTGAAGAAGTAGAACATTGATAGATAAACTGCAGGCTTAATAATTGTGCTGATATGGTCAATGGTATCCTTAGCCATAAAATATGCCAAACTGCTCATGCCGCATGAACTCTCTCTCCAGTAGTGTAATTTATCTAGAGAAAATGATCTCAAAGCCGAAATCTTGGTGAGAAGAGCTGGAAGAAAATTTAGGAAGATTAGAACTAAGGGAAACTAAAAAGTTAATGAAGATATATGAGAACTGCCAATAACAAAATTTTCATATAATAACCATCAAATTATAAGGTATCAAAATCCGTATTTTCTGACACCTCGACAGTTTTCAATAAAGTAAATGCCACTGTTTCAATGTAAAATTCATCATGCCAAATCCATGATTCAAATTCTCGGTCTAAACTTTAAAGGTCCCAAGAGAATTTATGCGCGGGGTCATGGGCGAAGCCACACTTTGCTTAGGGTGGTCAATTGACTACCCTTTGTCGGAGAATTACATTGCGTATAAAGGTAAAATATTAGGTTTTAGAGGTACATGACACCCTTTGTCGGAATCTCTTTTACTTATTTCAAGTTTGAACACCTTTAAAGAAATTTCTGGCTTCGTCACTGGGCTGGGTGTGAAAAATGTTGTAACTTCTCTTATACTCTCTAACGTCTGCAATCTGTTGCACTATCTCCTTTTCTGAGATGCTTTGTTTATTTGAGATTTATTATTTCTTACTTCGGGTAAGCAATAAAGAATGGTTATTAACAGTAACGAGGTTAAAAAAAACTGCAATTAATTTCTTTATTTAACTTTAAAACGCTTTGTCAGTTCATGGCAGAAAGTTTTACACTACACATGTACAATGTGCTAATCTTAGATCTGCGAACCTCATTATCTGTAAAAAGATTTACAAAATGATGAACTGCATGAAATAAATCATGATTTTATTTTAGCACGTTTCGGGAACAGAGTTTAACATATGATTTTAAAATTGAGTGTCCCAAGTTTGCAAATGAAAACTTATCAACTGTTTTAAGTCATTAATTCTCCTTAATACAACACAACAACAACAACAACCCAGTATAATCCCACTTAGTGGGATTTGAGGAGGGTAGTGTGTACACCTTACCCCTACCCTGGGGTAGAGAGGTTGTTTCCAAATAGACCCTCGGCATCCTTCCCTCCAAAAACTTCCCATCTTGCTCTTGGGGAGACTCGAACTCACAACCTCTTGGTCGGAAGTGGAGGTTACTTACCATCAGAGCAACCTCTCTTGTCCATTAATTCTCCTTAATAAAGATGAAAAAACTTTAAGTATATACACTGTTCCAAGGTTTTGAACTTACGAACTGCAATGACGGTGTAAAGGTACCCCATAGTTCCGAAGGTTTCATCACTCACTTCAGCAAGTGTTCCCAAACAGATTCCAGCAAGCAATAGAATAAGAAAATCAACTGCTTGCATCCTGGCTTCTCGCAATCGCTGCTTGCCGACTCTGACAGTATGCAGTATCATAGACGCCAATGTCAAAATAAATGCAAACTCAAAACAAAAGAACTGTACACGTATTTGAATATAGGACAGCAAGCACAAGATAATCAAACACAAGCACACAGACATCTTAAACAGTAATTAGAAGGTATACGGCTGAAAAGGAGAGAAATTTATCATTACCTTCCAAGGAAATACTTATATTGGAACAATACACCAGGGGTTCTCCGATTGGACAAGTCCTTCCATGCCAAAAAGTTGTATCGCATGCGGTCTTTCTTTTGTTCAACATTGGATTTGACCTCTGACCACAGGTCTCCAGTAAAAGATTGATCGGAGGTAGCAGTTGCAGGACTTGCTCCATCAGCTGAATTTTCTCCAACCGAAGATGCTCTTGAACCAGAAGAATCTAGCATGTCTGATGGTACGGGGTAACCATTATGAAGCATCCATCTGAGAGGAAGATCTTTATAGTTCACTGCTGTGTTCGGAAGTTTAACAATTCCTTCTAAAATATCAATGAAGTGATCAGGAGGGTTAACACGATCAGGTACAGTTATTCCAATGCCTGCAAAGTACTCTTCAACTGTTTTCACTGGTCCATGATATACTGTAAGGCCACCCTTGGCTAGGAGTATCAAATCGTCAAACATCCTGAACAAAGTATAGCTGCAAAAGAAGAAGTGATTACTGAGATAAGGTGTCCATGGTAAGTTCCGGTTAGCAAAGATATCTTTTTTTTTAAAATTTATTACATAGAACCAAAATGAAACATTGTCAAACCATCCAAGTTGTGGCTGTTTTTCTTGCATCTCGCCTTGGTTTAGCTACTTTTTGGTACAATCCTTTCTTCTGAAAGATCCTCTCCAGAAGAATGGTGGAGCACAAAAAACATTCATGACCTTTAGGATGATTAATATTTTTACAGAGGCTTGCCTATCAAAAAGACATTTTCCACAGGCTTGAGTGACTGTTTCAGCGTGTAGTTACACATTTAAGAAGACAGATCCCACTCACTGAAAGTAGAATTCCCCAAAATCCACTAGTTGCAGCTCACTAGCTACATGTTAGTCCAATTAGTCCATAAGAACATCAAGCTCTTTATTTGACTTTCATCACTGTAGTTCAAAAATAAAGTAATTTGAAAGGCCATCATTATCCCGGAGGAAAAAACTACTTAAATTTATATGTTTATAGTTCCACATGTTTTATGATTGCAATTTGTTTAACGAGTGCGAGGATAAACAAAAAGATACTGCAACAGATAAAAGTCAATATGATAACCACCAGGGAATGCAGACGGAAGAAGAAACAGAGTAAGACCAAAGAAAAGAGGCTATCATCCGCAACATCACCTTGGTTGGTGCACCACCATGCATATATTCACTCCTTCAAGAGCTTCACGACGGAGTGCTCTAAGCAATAATTGAGATGAAGAGCTATCCAAACCAGAAGTGGGTTCATCTAAGATTAACAAAGAAGGTTCCATAACCATCTCCAGCCCAACATTGGCTCTCTTTCTTTGACCCCCAGAGATGCCTCGCTTCTCCACCGTCCCCACAAGAGAATCTCTCACGGGTTGCAATCCCAAGGACTCTATGACTCTTTCAACAACTAAAACCTTCTCTGGTTTAGGCAAATCAGCTGCCAATCTGGAAGAATGATTCAATAAAGAAGAGCGGTCAAGCGTCAGATGACTATATTATCAAAAACAGCAATGCTCACAAAAGCAGTAGAGCAAAACTAACTTCCTTTTGGATAATATAAGCTGGTCATATCTCTGCCTAGTTTGTGTTTAACAACAATAGAAGGGACATAGATTTCTCAGAAGAATACTTTGAAATGTTATGTGAATGCATAGCTTCAGACTAACAGAAGTATGACAGCATACCTGCACCGAGCACTGAACCAAAGATTCTCCTCCACCGTTAAATTTCCGTGTACTATGTCATCTTGAGGTACAAAGCCAATAATTTTCTTGTATGACTGCATCGGGTCGGGCTTTCCATTTATGAGAATCACACCAGTCGTGGTACACCCAGCAGCCTTACCAGTCAATGCAGACAGAAACGTTGTCTTTCCAGCACCAGATGGACCCATAACAGCAGAAACGCGGCCAGGAGATAATTTCCCTGATACGCACCTCAATAAATGCTTGTTTTTCCCCTTCAAAGTAAGTGTCAAATATTTGAAACACACCTCAATGGGAGGTCTAGTTCTTATCTCAATCTCGTTTGCCATTGAGATTACACCAGAAAAGGTCAAATTCTTATTCTGCTCCTGCAGAGCCTTTTCTTTTTCAATTTGACCATATGCATATTTAAAGATTTGACTCTTGGTATGCAAGTGTTTAGCCTTGGGCTTTTTCGTATTTTTGTCCCCAAGCTGCTCAGGTGTTTTCATATTTTTGTCCCCAATATCAATATTGAAACCGTCATGACTATCAGGATTTTCTTCCAGCTCTTGAACCATCTTTGTGAGGTTGGTTTGCTTTTTAGCTTTGGCATGAGACATACCTAAGGGCAATGGGGGTAAGGCAGCTTCTGAACGAGACCTAGCATGACTGGGCGCCTTATGCGGATCCTGTTGACTTACAAATTTTTTTCGGGAGAATGTCCTTGACAATTGAGATTGTAGATCAGTTGCATGCTTGCGAGCAATCTCTTTAGCAGATTTCCATTTCTCACGTGCCTGTACGGTCTCCCTTGCAATTTTTGCTGCACGTTCCCTGGACTTTGCTTGTTTTTTCTCTCTGCTGCTCAGCACTTGGCCAGAACAGTTGTATATAATGAGAAGTATAAGCGTGATTGCACCCTATTAGAAATGGAGAGGCCAGTTACATGTCGCAACCTGTGTGAAATCTAAATCTTATCCCAACTAGGTAATAAAACATGCATGTTCGAGGCTGAAGCATGACTAGTTTACAGAAGTCATATCTATTAGATATTCAACGCCTCTGAAACACAAAAAACTCAGGACAGATGGAAGTCTTTTCAGATTAAAGGAGAGGTGGAAACTGATTACCTAAGAACATGTCATAGTTCAATTGACATATTCAAAGAACTTTCACATTTTGAATCTCTAACAGATATCCATTGCAAACATACACGTGTTTCATCAAATGCAGCATGGATCTGATTATTACAATGTAACATGACTATCAATTTGACGTTCATTCTTGATAATTAGTGATGTACAGACACTTCAGAGATAAAAAATTATTACTTCCTTAGGAATTAAAAAGGATCCATTGGGAACTCCGAGAAATGAAGTTTATTAAATCAGAAAACTTGAAATGAGAAGAAGAAGAAAGTTATCAGAGAAGCTTTTTGGTTAGTTGTGAGTTGTGACTTGTTACAGATGAAATCCGAAGAGAAGGAAAAGTAAGATGTTATATCTTGTGCGATCTCCTTTTAGGTTCAGCTGCATTATTTATGCAGTCATTACTCCACTATCATTAAGAAAAAAGGAGTAGAAGCCCCATCAAGACGAATCCCTCCCATTTCCTCCTCCTTTGGTAAGGCAATAGCAAGCATTAGCTGAAGGCAGATCTTTCTTTTGCTGGTTCTATTCTGTTCTTTTTGGCATGCATTTCTCACTTTCCTTCTCCCACTAAGAGCCTAATAAATTAAGACATGCATGGCCGTACTAGCTAACAACCCAAGAGCATTATTTCAAAAGTAGAAACCTACACAGATCATTAATATTTCTACAGCCTACGAGTGAGGAGATGACTTACAAAAAACATAATACCATAAGCTGTGATATTTTGATTTGCTGTCTGTGATTCACATATAGCTAATTTATAGCAGCCTGCATGTCCATAATAATGATAATGGAAATATTCAGACCAAAAAATATTTCCACAAATAGAAATTGAGAAGTACATGCAATGAGTTCTTACTTAATACATAACTTTTCATCTTGTGATATTATCTCCAAGTTACAAGTAACACATACTCTATAGCATGACAACTACAAGATGTCTCATCTCACCAAAACGGGTTCAAAGAAATCTATTTCTTAGTAGAGAAGAATGTGAGGCACAACCCACCACCAAAATAACAATCTTGGTAAGGTAGATGTCCAATATGCTCATATCTTGATACGTCCTGCTCATTTCTAGTAGTAGTTATTGGATATCCATCTAATATATTTTAACACTACTGGTAGCCTAAGCAAAGAAGATATTGGATATGACAGCATGCCAAATCTGCTTCGTAGTTTTCTTTTTTGTATTTCACTTTGAAGATAATTGTCTTTCTTTTTCCTTTATTTTGCTTTAGATGTATGGTACAAGTGAGACAGCAGAACCAAACAGGAAATTTTACTAGTACTATACATCTGGAAGGATCAAATTTAATCCATGATTTATACTTTATTGAAAAGTCAAGAATAAGAAATGAAGCAACACAGAACTCACTACAGAGAAAAAACAGACTGTCACATGAGATGAGGACTTACTTGATTGAGATGTAGAACCAGCTCTACAGTAATGGCTGGAAAAAGCATAAACAGACAGCATGATAAGTGAATGGATTAACATGAGCTTCTAATATGAGCAAAGTATCCACCAAGTTAAACAGAAGTAGCATTTTGCTATTTGCTGCCTAAAGCAGCAGGAGAAAAAAAGAAAGAACGCTAAGATACATGTTCTGCGGTTTTGTGATAAATATAAATACCCTTTAGTGCAAGGAATCCTCTCGGTAGTAGTTGGACAGTAAAATCCCGCTGAGCAAAATAGTTCAGTAGTACTCACAAAATCACCCCAGACATCTGCTCCACCACAACTATGATTTGACTGTCCCGGAGGAGGTTGATAACGATACCTTCATATGTTGAGGCAGGCAATATTAGTTGAAGGATGCAAAAAATTCTGGTCAAGTAAGAATAATTAAGTTCTCCAAAAGATGTACGGAACTTACGGGTCACATGCACCAGTATCATCATTGAGTTTTGAAAGAGGACAATACGCACCTAATGGGCAGGCTTCAACCGGAAAATAGGAAAATGAAAACAAACATAAATTTGTGATTGTTTATTAGAGAAGCAAATTCATCAGTTCACAAAAAAGTGTAGAAATCACCTCAGAATAAAATATAAAAAAAAGAAAATAGTATGTTTTGGTATTAAGCAATTTTGAAATGCTTGAAAATACCATGTCTTGATATTAAGAAAATCAGAAATTTTGTTTGGTCTAAATTGATTGAGATTTCGTATCTATGTATAGCGAACCAGGTTTAAATGACTATAAGCTAATGTACTTGTAGATACTTACGTATCATGCAGGTGAGACCACGAGGACAGAAGAAACCTTCACAACAAGGTTGACAATCAAGAATTCTAGGTGGCATTTCCTTTGAATTTTTAAGGTCAACCTGCATTTCTTTTCCGACACTACAAGCCCATCCTGGCTCACATCCAGAAGCCCATGATACCAGATTACAATTCTTGTTAGGTTTCAGGTTTCCTCTTCCAGCGCCTTGCGTTAAAAGTTCAGAATAGAACTTTACCTCTGCTGCTGTACACAACCGCTTTATTACATCACCTATTGGACCCACAAAGACATTATGAGTATGAAAACAAAGACAACATAGAACAATCCTTGCCATTGGAAATACAAGCAACTAAATATTAAATGATGTACTTGTGTAATTACTATTGATCACCACAAAAATGAACTTGCTATTCAAAATGTTTACCAACCCAAGGAACTCATATTATTAGCTTATCTGAAAAAGTAAGCCCACATATTACATGTTTTCACAAGTTTCTTAAGTTTAACTGATGCACATCTGATAGAATATCATGGACTAGACCAGCAGGCTTCAAACTAGAAAAGATATAATATCAGAGAATCTTATCCAGCAAATTAGTACCTTTTGTCTGTCTAACACATGCTGTCAAAAAATCTGTGTTGTCTGTAAAATTAAAAGCCGCGTTCCACTCAGCGTCCCTGCAACACGATCAGAATTCATCAAACTGAAAATTAGCTGCTTTCAAAGTTTATAGATGAATTATCAAGCCAAACACATAACAACCAAAGTGAAATACGATTTAGGAAAAGCTTTCGAAAATTGACTTAATGACATAGGAATTGAAGAATGTGCTTTTTCTAAAGCAACACAAAAGACATTTTCCAATACATATCTATTATGATACAATTTAAGATAAAGTACTAGTAAGATAGTAAGAACACGAACACCAAGATTTCGAGCCCGTTTGGATTGGCTTAAAAAGTGGCTTTTCAGCAAAAATAACTTTTAAGCCAAAAAGCAATAAGTTGGGGTTGCCCAACTTATTACTTTTGGCTTGTTTTAAGCAGTTTTTTAACTTATTTCAAGCACTTTTTGACTTTGCCAAACACTTAAAAAAGCTAAAAAGAACTTAAAAGCTAATTTGACCAGCTTAAAAGACAATTCAAACACCCTCTAACAGTCTATAGTACGGTAGGGGTTATTATGGGTTCAACAGTACCGGTAAGAATAGGGCTTTGAGAGTCCATACTATGTTCATAGTATCATATGCATCAAATCCTAATCAATTTAGGTTGACCTTTTTTTATGACAGTGTTATCCGTAACTATTCCCCCAGGCACCTGCTACCTCCCACCTTGAACATATTAGAAGAAATCACCCGATATTTTTTTCCTAACTAGGATTTGAACGGTTCTCCTCCCACTTCATCGACCACTAGGCCACACCCTTTGCTGCAGTTATGTTTGACTATGAGAATCTTCACTATACATGTCACTCTATAAACCCGTCACAATCCAATATTCAATAACTTAGGTTTACTAAAACTAAACGTTATCTACATATTCAAGTAACATAACAAATTATAAGAACTAGATTAAAAGACTCCTAATGAACAATACACCTAAAGTAAGTCTACTACAGCCATGCTCATTAATTGAACTAATACGCTTGCAGTTCTTAATCTAAGCAATTTCACAATACATTGAGTTGGCACAAATTAAAAAAAAAATTAAAGTAGGTATACTGTTAGTGTAAGGAAATTTGTTAACCCAAATATCCCTAAGGAATGAGCCTCCATAAGAAGTGGGATTTGTATTCTTAAAAATAGAACATGTTGCCTACTATAGCCCCTAATAGTTAACCGCAACCTAATAGTGTAAGAGATCGTTTACAAACAAACAAAAATGCATGAAGAGAAATATTTTAGAAAATGACTTACACATCTTCGATGCAAAACCCCAATTCCTTGGTAACGCCAGGGTCAAATAAAGAAGTGAAATTGCTGAAACTGCTATAAAGGACCTGGGTCAAGAGCTGAGCCGACCCAGAGTTATCGGTCTGCTGCGCTGTCGCAATGTGATTCGTCGAGATGATGCAAAGCAAAAGATTGGCAAGCAAGGCATTGTATTTCTGCCTTTTTTGTCTGCACATTTTCATCAAAGACCATCACAATGGATAGATATTTCAGGTGATAATGGTAAGATTTGGTTGATGAAAATGGAGAGAAAACTAGGGTTTGGATTTGGGGAAAGGAAAGTGGAAGAAGGAGAATGGTGATTTCTCGGAGGGAAGAAATGGCGCGGAGGGGAAATAGGAGAAGAGGAGAGAGAGGTCATGATTTTTGTATTATAGACCGTTAGATTACGCAACGGTATTTCAAACAATGTGAAAGATATATTCTGTGAATAGTTTTCAGTCATACCAATTACCAATATAATGACGAAATTTGGCCATCCTTTTTTATTTATTTTTCAACCCTCCAAGATTTTAATACAATCACTACAAGTAGAATTCTAACTGATTAATAATAGACTGAGTAAGGATAATCCACTGCTTGACGTTTACTTGTAATATAAAAAGATATTTTATTAGATTAGTAACAAATAATATTCCTATTTTTTTCTAATAATTTGTTTGCTGAAAACCTTTGTGTATTCATCCTTCCATTTCATCCCTCTTCTTGTTTCTCCTTTGTTTGAATCAAATTGTTAGGGACTTTTGAATTTGGGACAAATTTCATAGACCAAATTTGCTACTTAATGAACTATTGGTCCCTTTATATGACTCTAATAAATTTCATTTGCTAAAGATCCCAAACTAAAATAATGATATCTGAATTTTAGAGTATTTTACTAGATCAGACTCCCCTTTGGCATACTTAACCGAAAATCATAGAGAGAACTTCATTTATGGCTCATCGGACCAAATATATGTCATCTGGTAGCCATAAATTGACCCATACAAGTCATAGTCTAAAAACAATAATAACTGCTAGCCGGAAATCTCACTGACCGAATTCGTTTCGTTTAGATACCTAGCCGGAAAATCCTAGAATCGGCCAGATCTAAGAAGATTTGGACTTTTACCCGTTATAACAACAGCAAAACGCTGAAAAATCCTAGAACCGGCCAAATCTAAGAAGATGTGGACTTTTACCCATTAAAACGACATTAAAACAAAAAATAGATATGAAGGAGGAGAGGAATGACATATTAATAGTGTGGAACAATCATCGTCGATGGGGGTAATACCGTTGCTAGCCAGTGGTCAATTCCTGGGGTGACTAGTAAAAACGAGTAGCAACAACCTATAGAGAAGAAGAGGAAAGCGAGAGGTGCAGTCAAGGTCATAGTTGGCTGGCCGAATTTCAACAGAGGTGTAGCATATGGCAACGGGAGAGACTGGCTTGTCTTCTTTCTCTGATTTTCTCTTATAGTTTCTGTGAATATGTAGATAATATTTCGAAGATCTTTGGCTAAAAATTGAAAACTCCAGCGATCTTGTTACCAATTAAGGCGACTGTGAGGCCATGGACGTCGGTGGCTGGTTTCCCAATGAAAGAAAGAACAAAGGAGATAAGTATGCATAAAGTTGAAATATCTGCAAAATAGGCTGTCATTTACAAAAATTATACAAAATAGACTGTCACCATACAATTTATATACAACCCACTATTCAAAATATATACAAAAATAGAATATCATTATATAAAATATATACTAAATAGACTGTGATTATACAAAATAGACTATTACAATACAAAATATACTAAATAGACTGTCGCTATATAATTTATATACAATAAGCGGTCACTATACCAAAATATACACAAAATAGACCGTCACTATGCAAAGTAGACCGTTATTATACAAAAAAATATACTAAATATACTGTCACTATACAATCTATATATAATAGATTGTCATTAGATAAATTATATACAAAATAGATTGTCACTATACAAAAATATATATATAATATACTGTCACCATACAAAATAGATTGTTGCTATATAAAAATATACAAAATAGACCGCTGCTATATAAAAAAAATATACAAAATAGACCGTTACTATACCAAAAATATACAAAATAGACTGTCACTATACAAAAATACACAAAATAGACATTTCGTACATGACCTGCATTACATGTTTCATTAAATTAGCTAATACTTATCAGATCTAGAAGTACAAAATACAATGTAAAAAGGAAAAAAAGGTTGCTCTATCGCGCCAGATAGAGGTTGAACCTACGACTTTCTTCTTAGGAAACAGACGTTCTATCCACTGAGCTACATGTACTTGTGTTGTCATGCTCATTCCTTTCGGGCTTGTTAGTTTGTATCGGTCCACCAATCCAGTAGAGTACCTGGTCCTCTATGAGCTTACGCTGAGAATGCCAATACAACTGTAAGTAAAATGAGATAGGGATTTTTACATGAAAAAATTCCAAATCAAGGGGACAGAAATCACGACCTACACCTGTAGGCTTTCAACTTCACTAACTAGTAAACACCTATTACAAGCCACTTTGTAATGACTCCACTACAAAAAATTAACTTAACTAACTTGTGGTACTCTTACCACAAGCCACTTTGTCACTCTCTAGTTACAAAGACTTTGACTAATTTGTGATGCTCTCACCACAACTTTGTCATTCTCTAGTTACAAAGTCTTTAACTTATTACTAAACCTAGTCACAACATAAACTCAGCGAGTTTACAGAATTTTACAAGAGGGTTCCTAATCAACGCTTCTGACTAAGCAATTTAGGAGATACAATAAGAACAATCACAAAGTTACAACTCAACTAAGGACAACAAAATACTAACTTTAGGAACTAGTCTGTAGTAACGTCTAACTTTGTTCTTCAAGCTCGTAAGGATTAATTTCTTTGTTTTTGCAGAAGGATTGAATGAGAAATAGAAATATTCAACTAATGCTTTGTTATAAACTCATTGTTGATACACTTCAATGATATCACTTGAAATGATGTAAGCACTTTAGTTAGTCAAAATATAAGTGGGCATTGGAAACAGTGCAAGCAGAAATAGTATCGCCGGTCATGTTGCTTCCAGCTGTGTCTAATTGACTTTGTACTAATATGAGGGAACCACAATAGTATCGGGTCCTTGTTTGGTTTCCTATCTCCTGAAGATATAGCATGTCACATTTAGCTGGAATCTGTTATCTTGCAGTATAGTCCAAGTGTGTCAGGTTCCTTATCTAGTCCTTGACATTAAGTTTGTTAGATCATCAAAACATAAAGCAAAGAACATTTCCAGAAACTAGTCACTGAAGGGGTACTTAGTGGGCACTATGAGTAGAGGGCTTGAAAGCTGCAGCAAGTGTTTGGAGAATGAGGTCTATTCGGGCATTGGTCGACTTTTGCTCATGGAGAAGTTCTGCTTTCAGGTTCTCTACTTGCGCCCTAAGATCATAATTCTTTTTTGTCAAACAAGCTACTTCATCATTTGACACCAGAACCCATTTGTTTTGATGACTTTCCAAGATAGCATTCCTAGCCTTCAACCGACAAATCTCCTTAGTTGCACTGTTCTGAGCATTAATGAGCTGCGAGATGGTTGATGTACTTCCTACCCCCACCCCCTCCCAATCTTTTCTATGCACTCGCATTCTTCCAATGTTGTCTGTGAGAAATTTCGCTTCTTAGTCCCCACCTTGCCTTGCCCCAATGGCACCTTAATGAACTTAAACACTCGCGTAAGCAAAAACTCGTAGGGATGTACATGATTTCCATATTTGAAGGTAGCTACCTTTTTCATGTGTTCAATCATAATAGCAGGCAGGCTTACAGGGGTAAAGCTATCTAGTTGCTCCATCAAGAACAGGTCAGACTTAGAAGTCACGGACCTCCTCTCAGCTCGAGGCAATAGAACTTTGTTTATCAATTCAAAAAACAACTGATAGACAGGGAGTAACGCCGTTTTATGGATCTTGTCCCCCTTTTGGTTTGCGTTGTCCTTCACCATGGGATTTCTGAAATTAAACTAACACACATCCTTTACATAGGACACACCAGATGTAGGAACTTTAAGAATTTCGCCAAGCAACTTTAAATCGAATAAAATATCTACTCCATTCACCGAAGCACGGATGTGGTTGGTCTTAGCAGGAAAGAGGCTAGCAAAAAAGCTCGGTACCTCATACTCATAAGCCTTAGGCACATCTATTTGAAATAGACTCCCCCATTGTTGAAACTCAACCATTTCAATATTTTGTCGCATACCAGCCATCTTAGAGATTGTTGGGTCAAACGTATGACCCATCAAAACCTTTTGGTGCCTCAGGCATTCTGAACCAAGGCTGACTTCACTTCTCATCCTCTTCACAGAACCAGGTTCCTGAATAATTTTAGACTTTCGTTTGCCAGACTTCCCACCACTTGATTTATCTTTTCCCTTGGATTTGGCTAGCATATCCTTATCAGACAACGAGAACTCACTCACAACATCCTTCAACTTGGAGCTAGAGGTTGAAACCTTATTTACTGAAGAAGGCTGCTTCTTTTTCTGAGAACGTCTAACCATAGAACCAGGTTCATTTGGTGTTTCCTCTTCCACCTCTACCACAATGATCGCCTTATCACTTATGGGCACACTTTCTTTCACCAGCTTCCTCATTTGCTTCTTACTACTTTTTATGCTCTTTTGAAGAGCAGAGTCGTAGGCTACCTTAGCTTGCAACCTTGTATTGGGTCATTTGGTGGAAGACTCATGAGTGCACACGACCCTCCGCTTAACTATGAACGCATTGAGAGCCAGGTTATCTAGATCCTCCTCATCATGGGACCTTATCTCAGGAGCTTGGATGTCTAGAGGCACAACATCAAGTGCAGGAGCAGAACTGTCCTGGAAATGAGAACCCTGACTTGGGTCCTCTAGAGAGGCATCAGGTTCCTCATGTGGAAGCCCAGTAGTTTCTGCTAGTGCGGCATCCTCAACCGGCAGTGTAGCTCCTTTTTCCCCCATACCCTGGAAATCATTTTTCTAAGTAGTTATCTTGGGCCACAAGGAAGCAAAACTCAATAGCTCAGCCAAAAGTGCTTTTCTAGTCCACAGGATACCCTGCATAGTAAGTATCATCATATCCAATGAGATTAAAGTTGTCTCCTGAGGGATAATAAAGGGGTCTTGTGTTCCTTTAAGATATCTCATAATTATTTTGGCAGTCTTTAAATGAGATTCCTTGGGATTTGATTGAAACCTTGCACATAGCCCCACACTAAAGACAATATCAGGTCTACTGGCAGTAAGATAGAGCAGAGATTCAAATGCCTCTATACATGGTTTGATTGAAAGGAAGCCTAGTTTCATCCATGTCCAGTTGAGTGGTTGTAGCAATGGAAGTGTCTATCACCTTTGATGCTTCCATGTCAAACCTCTTCAAGAGTTCCCTGATGTATTTTTGCTGACAAATGAATGTACCCTTTACGGATTGTTTTACTTGAAGACCCAAGAAGAAGTTCAACTCCCTCATCATACTCATTTCAAACTCACTTCCCATGAGTTTGGAAAATTCTTCACACGGAGAATCAACTGTTGCCCCAAAAATGATATCATCAACATAGACCTGAATAATGAGCAGGTTCCTTCCCCATTTATTTAGGAACGGGATGTTGTCAATTTTTCCTCTTTTAAAGACATTTTCCAAGAGAAACTTTGATAACCTTTCATACCAAGCTCGAGGAGCCTGCTTCAACCCATACAACGCTTTTACTAGTTTAAACACATATTCAAGGTGTTCATGACATTCAAATCCTGGAGGTTGCTTCACATAGACTTCCTCTTAAGAAGTCCATTACTTTTGACATCCATTTGGAACAAGGTGAATTCCATATAAGATGCAAAAGTTATTGAATTCGAATAGCTTCCATGCAAGCCTGATTGTAGCCTTGAACCACTGGCATGGACTTGTTCCTTGTGGTATTTCCATGTTCATCAAGCTTGTTCCTGAATACCCATCTGGTTCCTACAATGGTTTGATTTGAGGGTCTGGATACCATGTGCCGGATATTGTTCCTTTCAAATTGATGTAACTCGTCTTGCATAGTTGTTATCTGATCTGCATCTTTCAAGGCTTTCTTGATATTCTTGGTATCTATTTGGGAGAGAAAGGTTGAGAAGGTAAGTAAATTTATGATTTGTGACCTAGTCTGTATTCCGGAATCTAAAGGGGTGGTTATGTTTTCAAGAGGGTGAGAGCTTTTGTGTCTCTAGTTAGATGTTTGAGGTTCATTTAGAGAGAATGTGGGTACCTTTGGCTGGTTTTCCCGTTTTCTTCTCTTAGGTGCTAATGGAGTACCTTGAACTGCATCAACCACTCTTTTTTCAGCTTCAGTGGTTGTAATTGAAGTATCTGGTTTCATAGAAGATAAGGTTGTACTGTCTTCACTCAACTCTTTCACTTGACTCATCATATACGTCTTTCCATTTTTCATGTCAGTGACTTCACCAGGGACTGATAAGTGTTCTTCATCTTGATCTTCTTCAGCACTCTTCTTAGAAGATGTATAAGACTCATAAAAATAACATGAACATTTTTCTCAACACATTGAGTTTGGTTATTATATATCTTGTACGCTTTGCTTTAAGAAGAGTAGCCGAGAAATATTCCTTCATAACTCTTGGTATCGAATTTACCAAGCTGATCCTTTCTATTATTGAGTACATAGCATTTGTACCCAAATGTTCATAGGTGAACCGGATTGGGTTTCCTTCGATTCAGCAACTCATACGAGGTTTTGTTTAGGAGGGATCTGATCGTGCACCTATTCACCAAATTGTTGGTTGTGTTGACCGCTTCAGCCCAAAAGTTCTTTGCAATTCCACTGTCGATTAACATTGTTCTTGCCATCTATTCCAGAGTTTTATTCTTCCTTTCCACTACTCTATTTTGCTGGGGAGTTCTGGGAGCTAAAAAGTTGTGGGTGATGCCATTTTCATTGCAGAACTAATCAAATTTGGCATTGTCAAATTCTGTTCCATGATGTGACCTAATGCATGCGACTCTAAACTCCATTTTCACTTGGATTTTCTTTACAAAAGCCATAAAAACCTCAAAGGTCTCATCTTTAGTTCTAAGAAACAGAGTCCATGTAAATCTGGAGTAGTCATCCACTATCACAAAAATGTATATTTTTCCTCCTCTATTTTGCACTCTCATAGGACCACATAGGTCCATGTGCAAAAGCTCTAGTGGCGTTGAGGTGCTCACATCTCTATTAGACTCAAAAGAGGAGTTCACATGTTTTCCTCTAGCACAGGTATCACAAATTTTTTGCACCTTGAATTCTGACATGGGCAGACCATGGACCAGGTTCTTTGAATTAGTTTGTTCAGAAGAGAAAAGCTTGTGTGCCCCAGTCTTCTGTGCCACGGTTCAACATTATCATCAATAGCTTTCAGACAACTCAGATCACCACTTCGTAAGGACTCGAAATCAGCAACGTAGATGTTTTGTATCTCTTGACCACAAGTACCACTTCACCAGTTACCATATCAGTAACTGTACGTATCTTGGATAAGAATTCCACTTTGTTTCCTTTATCTCAGATCTGAGAGATACTCAAGAGAGTGTACTTAAGGCGATTAACATAGTACATATTTTCAATAGAATGAGTGAGTGACTTCCCGACTTTTTCAACTGCAAGAATGTACCCCTTTTCCCCATATCCAAAGGATACACTTGCAGGGATTTTCTCGCACCCCCTTTTTCTCGCGAAATCGGATTTTTGATATTTGGAAAGATAACTCATTCCTTTTGGGAATCGGGTTTAAGAGAATTGAAAAGTTACCACTAATGATTATAGTGCATTAGGAAACTAAGGATGGTTCATTTTGGATAACTAGAGATTGGGTAAGGGCTTGAAATTATCCCGAGGGGAATGTGTTAGGCACCCCTCAGGATCCACTAGTGTGGTTCCCGATCAAGCTATTGCTGTGACTTAAATGCAATAACATATAAACAAATAAGGGTATCACATAAGAGGAGATTTTCCCATAAAGGTCAGAAATAAACAAAGTTGGAAGGCATAGGAGAGAGTTGATTTAGAAGAAACATTTTTAAAGATTTAAGGTAATAAAGAGTTAGGGGGGTTCCTAGGTTTAATAATAATATGGATCACGTCAATGCAATACCCGGTAATCACTCCTCAGAGAGGGGCTACACGTGGTATTAGTGCACCGGTCATCATATCCATATCTACCATTACCCGCCTTGTTAAGGTATTAAAGCGCAAAATGATCTCGTTTACCTATTTCATGCTATTACCCATCCCGATCCTATCAATCCTGGAGGTGTTTGGGATTACTAATCCTATAGGGAGGAAACATGGGCTTATTTGTGGTTTCGAAAGGTTAAAATTTCTAAGGCGACAAACAAAACATATATATAGCAAATTTAGAGAGAGAGCATATAGACAGATAATAAGGGTCAGACAAACCTACTTTAAAACTAGAGAAAACACATAGTTTAGCATGTCTTACACGTACTATTTAAGGTCTAATTAAAACTTAAGGATTTGAGGCAGACTGATGTGATACATAATTCAGATAGGAAGCCTGAGTCAGGCCTGCATACTGGTTGTAGTTTAAAAAAAAGGAAATGATTCAGTTTATAAGTTACCGCAAGGTTTGCCTAAATGATAGACAAAACCTATAGGCATGATATCTACAGATTTCAGGAATAAGAGTGTGGACTAATTGCATGTTAATTTAAGAAAAGGTTGCCAGTTTTAACAAGTTCTGCAATTGATAATGCATTACTACTTATAGTTTTAACTTATAAACGAGCGAGGCTATTCAGATTTGAATTAGGACACCTATAGGCATGCTTTCTATATGTTTGTTAACTTTAAACACTGTTATAGACATAGAAGAATGCAGAGATTCTTCAACATAATTATCCAAACGTTGTGCTATCTGATTATATTTTTTATTATTAAGACCTATAGACAAGTTTTCCTAGTGAAAAGCGGGTGTACAAGAATTAGAAAATGACCTATAGGCATGTTCTCTATGTGTGTGTGCAGGAGCTACAGATATGGAAGTGCAGGATCCCTATAGACATGATAGCTAAATGAGATGCAGAAGTTCTTATAGACATGGTAGCTAAATGAGATTAAGAAATCTTATAGGCATGATAACTATATGGAAATGCAAAAGCCTTATAGACATGATAACTACATGAAGGGATGTAGAAATTTTATAGGCATGATAACTCTATGGAAATGCAAAAGTCTTATAGACGTGATAACTATATGAAGGGATGCAGAAATCATATAGGCATAATAACTACATGAAGAAATGCATAAATTAGAGATTCTTGTAGGCATGGCAACTATGAAAAGTACAGAAATTCGAGACTCCTATAGGCACGTTTTCTAACCATATACAAGCATAGTTACCCCTCCCTTTTGACTAACCATCCCCGAAATTTATACAAAGTTATTACGATCCAAAAAATAAAGTAAAAAAATACATCAGAAATCTGAAAGTTACAACCAAGGAAAGACTGATTCAGACTTAGTATCTAATTGCTGAAGTAAACCAACTCCAAAGATCAATGTTGCAAAGCCTTTCTCTCAGTTGGATGCGTCAGAGTTTCCTAAGAGCCTCACATGGACTCCGGGCAGTGCTTACACCCATATGCATTACAGGGTTAAGACATGGTGCAGTGTGGAAGATGCCAACCCTCAAGTTTCAAACCTCAGAGGAAACTCAAGGTCCCAAGGCAAGGCTCATAAGAGGAGGGAAGAACCTAGGAACTAAAAGGGAAAGTGCAAGTGCAGAAGTAAAATTCTGAAAGGATAAAAAGGAAAATGACAAAGGGAATAACTTAAAATCAATGCACATAGGGGTATAGGGGAGTGGGGAATTTGCAACAACATAAGAAAATCAGGCTGATGGGAATACCCAGCAATAGGATATGCTCCTCCAGCTTGTTTAGAGGTTAAAACCTCATTGGTTCAAAACTCAGTTCATGGACAACAATTCATGTTGCCATGCCCTAAGTCACCACTTACAATCACATTGGGGTAATAGTATTGGGAGCAAAGATTCACAGTAAAAAACATGCAGTAGAATACAAGCATACTAAGTTAAATATTGAACTCCACATAGATAATAAAGTAGACATGCATATAAAGATTGTAAGTAAACACATTGGGATGATGCTGAATTTAAAAATTAGGACATACCAGCTTCAAGGAAACAAGTAAGAAAATCAGTAGTCTTGTAAAAGTCAAAGTGAAAATAGGAAGACAAAATACTTTAAGAGTGCGAGATTGTGATATTATAAAGTCTAAAGTGTGTTAATCGTGTGTATTTTATGTTAAAGAAGGTCATATATTTATAGTGTGAAAGTAATGAGCAAATAAGGTATGAGAATAATTGAAGACTGATTGTAAATCAGTTACACAAGGTTTCCTTTAATTAAAGGATTCAAATTAAAATGGGTAAAACCAATTAAGGAAAGAAATTAATCCAACACCTGTGTAAAGCATGGAATTGAGGGAAAATATATAATGGTTATTTAGGTACAGAGTCTTTGACATACACGGTTGTACAATTTAAGGAAAGATAATCAATTAACAGCCAAGAAATCAGAAATCCAAAGATATGGTATGAATGGACCAAGCAAGAAAGGTGGAAAAGGTTTTAACTTAAGGAGCATCAATAACAATCAATTAGACATATTAAAAGGAGATTCTCAATCAATCACTAGTTCGAAAACCTATTTAAAGAAAGATTTATCACACATAAAGTCTGCGGACACGCTTAAACATGAAAGAATTGACATTCCAATCAATAGAAGAGTCTAATATAGAAGAAATTTAAAAACTCAGAGTTGTATGTAAGTAAAGAAGTTCAGACTTAGTATAAAAACTCAAAAGTTAGTCTGAGAGAGTCAAGGGTTCTAAAATAGAACCCTAGTTCAATCAGATGACTAAACCTCGGCAGAACCCCAAATTCTAGGGTTTTCACCTTGAATTAAATGCAGAGATGAGGAAGCAAGTAGTCGAAACAGGCTCGAGAGTTTCTTTCAGAAACTCATGAGAACACATGCAAACACAGTAGAAGGTTCAAAGCAAGTAGAGAGAACAACTTGATAGTAGAAGAAACATGCTTAAGAAAAATCCTCTCAGAAGGGACTTAAACAGGGTTCAGTATAAGAACACAATAGTAGATATATTAGAAGAACATACTTTTAGAAGGAACTTAACCAAAGTTCAGAAGAGAAAAATAGTAAAACACCTAAGAATACAACAGAAGAAACAAGATTAAAGAGGTCTTTTTTAGAAGAACTCAAACAAGGTTTAGCAGAAGACAAACAAAGAGACTTAAGAACTTAGTAAAAAACACAGTAGAAGAATATAAGAACACCGGAAAATCATAACAAAATAACATATAGGAAAACACGTCGAGATAAACATGTGAGAGCAGGGTATGAGACACAGTAGGAAAAAAATATTAGAAAGCACAGAAGAACGTGTGTAGTAGAAAGGAAACATATGAGCACAATAGAGACAAATACACACAAAGAAAGGGAAAAGAAAAATCAGAGAAACATTTTAAGTACTTCAGAAAACCCTAAATCGAAAAAGAATCGATTTTGAAAGTAAATTTTGAAAGCAAAGCAAGGGAAATCGTTTGAAAACTCAATAGAGCATAGACACACAACAAATCTAGAAATATTGAAGAAAACCTCGAAGGGTTTCTGAAGAACCCAAAAATAAGAATGGCTTTAAAAGGTCACCGATCGGAGTCGGAGAATCTAGAATCAGGCTCAGAAGACCAGGATATGCCGGAGCAAGGCCGGCAATGGCCGTGAAACCTCAAGCCGGCAAAGGTCTAGATGAAGACCTTTGAGGTCTGGCCTCAATTCTTCAATTATTGAGCACACATGAGTAATGAGTATAAGACTATCGTAGCCGGAAAAGCCATGGTTTCCGGTGGGTTTCAAGGTGGAGGCGATTAAAGGCGGCTAGGGTTGAGGAAGGTTCAAGAGAATCTGAGAGGGAAGAGGGGTTTCAAGGCGACATCTCTGAGGGAAAATAAATTACAGTTAGGTTTTGGTAAATTAAAAATGGCAAGGTGTTGGCCCAAGTTCAGTTGAAGCTTTGAAGAGTGACAAATGAACTCAGTCAAGGACCAGGTCCATCTTAGGAGACATAGTGGTTATAGCCTATGCACATGAGATGCACGTGAAGAAGATAAGCCTTTGGGATCGAGCAGCAATATCTTCTAAATATCTTCTGAACTGATCGAAAAATATTGCATAGGAGATAAGGAGAAGAGGTCTCCTTATATGAAGAGAACTATATCCAAATTTGGATAAGGAATTGGAATTTGAATTGTTCTAGGACTCGAACTTGATAAAGGATTAACAATTCGAGTTTTTGTCAAAATCTTATTAAATACTAACTCTATAAAATTAATATTGTTCTCTTGTACAGGTATGCACAAACATGAAGAAGTTAGAGTGAAATTGAGAGAAAAATAGCAAGACTATTTTGCAAGCAATTTACGTGAGATCAAGTGTGTACGCCTGCAGCTACTTGAACAAGATTGAAGAACTAGTTTCGTTGTGTTTTTCTTATTCTAGTTCAATTGTAGTAGGTTATTTAATATTGTACCTTTCAGCTTTCATAAAAGCAAATTGTATTAGGTAAGTTGAGTATTCAAGTTAGAGTTAACTTGAAAGTGTCGCAACAGTTGAGGTTGGGGTACTACACTGGGATTAGAGTTAATCCTTAGGTTTACAAAGAATTTTGTAAATATTGTTTTGGCTCATTGAGTTTAGTTGATGTTTGGGAATATCTTACTGAGTAGTAGGTCGTGGTTTTTCACCTTTTGAGCCAGGTGTTTTTCACGTAAAATTTTCTATGTTCTTTATTTTATGCTTTCTTAATTCCGCAAACACTCATAGTTAGTACATCTAGAAGAACCAGGTTTTTCTAGTGCGAAAATTGGGTACCACACAAATCACCCCCCCCCCTCTTGTGTAGAATCAACGTTTGGAACATCATAAGGGGCCATCGTGGTCGTTGATCACAATCGATCGACGGCTCGGATCAAAAGAGAGACTGGGCGGGTTGGATAAATAGGTCAAGGGTCGGGTTATATTGCATGTTGACCGGGTATTTTAAGATTTGAAATTGGGTTGCTGGGGTGGTCAAATTTGGGCTATAATTGAAATAAAATAAGGCTATCATTAAAATAGCCACTTTTCTCTTTTTAATTTATAAAAAATAGCAAAAATAATTTTTGAAATAAATTAAAGGCACTGAATTAATTAATATTATACAAAAGTTAAATTAAAAATACTGGAATGAATTTTGTAATTATAGATTCTATTAAATTTTAAAATAGGCTAGAATTGCAATTTAGTATAATTTTAGCTTAAAAATACCAAATCAATCTATAAAAATGTGAAAAAATTACCTTAGCTATATATTGGCATAAAATAAGAACAAAATAAATTAATCATCAAAATGATAATTTGAGGAACACTTATTGGGTTTTTTATTCCTAAAATGGGGCAATAAATCGGTTTAAAAATCTGTAAAATAATTAAAAATAATAATAAAATATTTGGACATGCTTATATATGCATATATGCATATATATATATATATATATATATATATATATATATATATATATATATATATATATACACACACACATATACACACACTATTTTTAAAGTATTTTGCATATTAAAAGTATACATGGAAAACTCGGGTATCAACATCTTTTAGTAAAAGAAAGTTCATGGTCTTCCCAGTCATGTACTTTAAACACCTACTATCCATGAACCATTATTGACCACTTCCTTTCACTGTTTTCTCCTTGTTGTCATTGTCTTCATCATTATCTGATTGGGCCATCAAAGTAAAAGTTAAGTCATATTCATTTTTCTCGCCTTCAACTGCTATCATGGAACTATCACCAGCATCAGTTTCATCTTTGAACTCACTAGAGGAATCTCCCTATGCTGCAAGAGCATGTTTCACCACATTATCAGCAGATCTCTTTCTTTTGAAGTCCTTTAAAGTAACTGGGTTCCTCTTAGCTGGTTTTTTAGGGTTGTTCTTGGGTAATTCTTGCTTCAAGAGAGGACAGTCTTTAATGAAGTGTCCATGCTTTCCACACTTATGATAGAGACCATGATTTTTTGGTTTGCTAAAGCTGCCCCGTTTAGTAATTCTCCATTTCTTCTGACCTTCTTCCAAAACGTAAAGCAAAGACATTGAAGATCTATCAGTGCTACTAGATGCAATATGTTTGGGGTGAAGGGCCATTTTTTGTAAGTGGGACAAAGCATGGGCTATTAAAATTTTGAGGGGCTATAGATGGTAGTTTCTCAAAACCATACGGAAGAAGGTGAGAATTGGCTCAAACCTTTTTAATAGTTTGTATTACTATAATATAAAATTACGATATAGAAATTTTTTGTAACATAAAACAGAAACAAGAAAAATAGAAATATGGCAGAAACTAGAGAATGTCTAAACCAGGATCAGAAAATAATTTTCGGAATGAAATCAAGCCTAGTGAATGCAAAGTGTGTCCATAAGAAAATTATTCCCCTCAGGTACCCGAGGTGTTGGAATATTATCCTCCCAGAATAGAACGATTTAACTCACTGTAGTACTGGTACCATAAACGCCGGTGAACAGCGAATCACTTAATGGATATAAGTTACACTGGAATTTATTTGTGCAGAAGAAGTTCAAAAAAATCGTAAGGACTATTTCCGAAAAATTTGCAACCTTTCAGAACTAGACATGGTTGTTAGAACATGTGTGAACGTTCAAATTATTAAAGAAAAAATAATTTAAAATAATACGAAAAAGAAATGGACTGGGTCGCATCACGCGTGGGTCCTATGTGTTTTTGGGCTGACTTTTCGATAATTGATTAAATTAATTAATTAAATAATTGAAAAAAATTTCCAAAAAGATTAATCAATAAATCACGCTAGAATTTATTTGTTTAGAAAAAGGAGAAAAAGTTCAGAAAATTTCGTAAGGAAAAATTCTGGGATCAAGGTATACTTATAGCCATATTTTGGCACTATTTCCGTAAAAGTTTGAAACGTTTTAGAACCAGCCATGGTTGTTGGAATAGGTGGGAACGTTTAAATTATACCCAAAAAGAATTCAAAATAATCCATAAAAGAAACTGACTGAGTCGCGTCGCATCGCGCGCGGGTCCGGGGTTATTACGGGTTGAATTTTTGATAATTAATTAATTAAATAATTGAAAGAAATTTTATCTAAAAATATTAATTTATCAATCTTTGAATGAAGTAGAAGCAAAAGCCGAAAGTCGAGCTGAGTGAGCGAGCGAGTGACGGCGACGTGAGGCTTACCTTCTTTCCAATTTATTTAACACCAAGGAAAGTGTTTTCTTAATATGAGCACATTTCCTTTTCTTTCAGTGCAATGAGGGACAATTACTCTCTTTCCAAAGCATAAGGGAGTTCACCTTCCCTTCACATTTCTTCTCTCAATTTCCCATTCACCAATCTTCAATCCCAACAATCCCCCATATGAATTGGGAATGGCTATAATATAAAGGAATGCACGGACGAGTGTGTGATTTATACGCAAGATTTAATTGCATCTTGATAAGTAGGATTCCCTTTGAACTTTTCAAAGTGAACTTTTATCAGATATACTCGATCAATCGGTAGATTTGATATTTTGAATCGACGAGCTATTGTATACCTAGACGGTGCAAGTCACACATTTAACTCTTAACCATCTACGGTTCTCACGGTTGTGTTTGTTTCAACCATGAACACCACTTGGTATCATGAGTACATAGGAATGTGCCTTTACTTTCTTTCCCCTTGAAGCGTCTTACATTTTACACCCACATAGATGATTTCTAAATGTGCAATCCTATAGACACACTATCTGGTCATTTCCTGCAAGACGTAGCAAATTATTAAAAAACTTAGTTTTGTTGACTCATCAAAAAGCCTTAATGTTTTATCTTGTCATCCTAATTACTGAACATTGTCTTCATCATAAGAATGGATTGAGTTATTTGACAATGTTAAGTTGTCATTCATAACTTTGTTTGATCTCTCTGAACCTAGCTCTTGGGATCTCTAGTATGCTAGGTAAAGTTACTGCCATGCTGACTTGTCCTAGGCCTTAACTCCATTCCCTTCGATAATATTTCAACTGACTCTCTATATAGTCATTTTTTAAGTGGATCTAACATGTTTTATCTTGACATCACGTAGTCAATCATGATAATATCACTAGAGAGTAGTTGTCTAGCAGTATTTTGTCTCTATCATATATGACAAGATTCTTCGTTATATATAATGCTCCTTGCCCTACCTATTTTCGCTTGACTATCAAAATGTATATATATAGGTTCCAAAGTTTTAGGCCCAAATGGAATATATTCCAAGAAATTTCGGAGTTATTTAACTTTTTCAGCGACCTTGTCTAAAACTATGAATTCAGCTTCCATTGTAAAACGGCTGATGCACGTTTGTTTGGATGATATCCAAGATAAAACTCCACTCCTATTGTGAGAATATATCCACTCATGTATTTAACTTCAGATGATCCGGTGATCTAATTTGCATCACTATATCCCTCAATCATGGAGGGATATTTATTATAATGCAGAGCATAGTCTTGCGTATGTTTCAGATACCCCGAAACTCATTTCATTGCCATCCAATGTATTTGATTGGAATGCTTATAAACCGAATCTGTTTTCCAATAACACATGCTATATTTGGTCGTGTACATTCATGATTTATATCAAACTTCTCAGTACTCTTGCATAGTGTGACGACCCAAAGGGTCATCACCTGTTTCTTTACTCATTTCGTGTCTCTAAGGCCCTGAAAACCTCATTGAGGGTCGTCTCGATCTGCATGTGCAGTCCGGCCGCATAACCGGAAAGCTTAAATATGAATTCTCTGTGAAAAAGATGAATTTTTATATTAATTTTATTAAAGTTGACTTTGGTCAACATTTTGGGTAAACGGACCCGGACCCATGATTTGGCGGTCCCAGAGTGTCCGTAGGAAAATATGGGACTTGGGCGTATGCCCAGAATCGAAGTTCGAGGCCCCAAGTCCGAGAAATGAATATTTATGTAAAATTATTTCCTGAAAATAACTAAAGAAATTGAAAAATGAAATTGATCCAAAGACTGTGGTAGCGGGCTCGTATTTTGGTTCTGACGCTCGGTACAAGTCTCATACGTGATTTAAGCATATTCTACAAAGTTCGGTTAAAAACGGACGTCATTTGACATATTTTGGATTTAAGATGGAAAACTTGTGTTTCATGAAAGAATTGAAAGAAATCTTAAGCCTTGGGGCTTGATTCTATGTATATGATGTTATTTTCGCGATTTGATCGCATGAGTTAGTCTGTATGATATTTTTGAAGTGGTGTGTATGTTTGGTATGGAGCCTCGAGGACTCGGGTGAGTTTCGAGTTGGTTCCAGGAGGTCTTAGACTTAAACACACCAGATGTCTTCAGGTCAGGGAAGAGGCTGCAGGCTGCAGTGGAAGCCCTGCGGCCACGGTCGTCCTCGCACGACCCGTGCTGTAATCTCATGAGAACTAGCAATCTTCAGTCCCACCAGCGCGGCCGCGGTCGTCTTTGTGCGGACTGTGGTGGAAGCGGCGCGACCGCAACCGTATTTGTGCAGACAGCGTGGCAAGCCTCATGGAGCCAACAAGTCTTCATCCCACATGCACGGTCGTAGTCCTTTTTGCGCGGTCCGCGCTGGGCGCGTGTGAGAGTATAAATACACGGCATTTTTAGTTATTTCTCATTTTTCAAAAATCCAAAACATAAGAGGCAATATTTCAAGCAATTCTTCTTCTTCAAAACGTTTGGTAAGTGATTTCTAAACTATTTTCTTCACTCCTTAACATCTTTTAACATTATTTCCACTTCTAATCAAAGATTTTATTGGGGAAATTTGAGAATTTCGGGTAGGACCTAGGTTTTCTAAAATTGGGGGTTTTGGACCTCAATTCGAGGTCCGATTCCAAAATAAATCATATATTTGAGTTTATGGCAGAATGGGTAAACGGATTTTGGTCCGAACCTCAGATTTTTACCATGCGGGCCCAGGCCATTTTTGGAGATTTTGGGCAAAACTTTTGGAAACCCATTTTTATGCATTCAAATTGTTTCACTTAGTATTTGTTGATGTATTTAAGTAATCTATGACTAGATTCGAGCGAATTGGTGAAAGAATTGAGGGGTAAAGTTGTAATTGAGGCTTGAGTGAGTTCAAGACATCGAGGTAAGTGTTTGGTTTAACCTTAGCTTGAGGGAATTGAAGTTGAGTCTTGTTTGCTACTCGTTAATTATCGAGTACGGTGTACAGGTACGGCGACAAGTATCTATACATTAGTGTCTAACATGACCGTGAGTCCTTAAAATGTGATTATCATGATTTAGTGGTGAATTCCATGTTAAATGGAGGATTTCTATATATTGTAACACATGGAGGATTTTTATATATTGTAAAGAACATGTGAAAGACATTATGATCATTTGATTCCGTGGAGTATTGGCTCGGTTGTGATACGACTTGAAAAGGTATATAGGATTATGAATTCTTTGGAGCATTGGCTCAAGTGATAAAGTGAGATATGAAGTAAGAAATAAAAGAAAGCTAATGAGTTAATGCTTATTCCCTTGCCGGAATGTTTTGCTGTTTGATTGTTGTTATTGTTCCTTTGCCGGGATTCCTATTTTTGTTTGTCTAATCCTTTGCCCCTTTTTTGTGACTGTTGTTTGGTTGAGGAAGAGTGATAAAGCACGAAGGGTGATCCCCTGTATGATTTTGATATGATTACTAATGCACGAAGGAACATTCTGTGCCATGATATGAACACTAATGCACGAAGGAACATTCCGTGCCATTATATGATTACTAATGCACGAAGGAACATTCCGTTCCATGATATCGATACTATGCATGGAGGATCATTTCGTGCCATGATATGAGTGTTAATGCACAAAAGATCATTTCGTGCAATCATTATGTGAGGTAAAAAACGAAGGGTGATGTTGTGCACTCTATGCGATTGATTTGGTGAGAACGAGAGTAAAAGCACGAAGGGTGGTGCCGTGCAATTGTTGATTTTCTTATTCTCGTTGATATTTAAGTTGTACAGTTTCATTCCTTATTTATTAATTGTAGTGTCTGTACTATTATAGCCCCCCACAACATTCTCCCCTCCCTGTTTTCTTTTTGACTGGTTAAATTTTTTTGTGTTGTACTCTATGGCATACAAATATATATTGAACTGCACAGGTTTGATTGGTAGTCCGGTCCTAGCCTCGTCGCTACTTCGCCGGGGTTAGGCCAGGCACTTACCAACACATGGAGTCGGTTGTGCTGATGCTACACTTCTGTGCCTATTTGCACAGATCACAGAGTTGGAGTAGCTTTTAGCATGCAACAGTAGGTTGGGAGAAGGCCTTCAGTACAGAGTGAGATACCGAGGTAGCCTTGCATACGTTCGTGGGCCCGACGTCTCCTCTATCCTATTTTTTGTGATTATCCCTTGTATTTTAGAACAAGTTCTTATCATTTAATTCTAAAAATTGTATTTAGTAAACTCTTAGAAGTTTGTGAGTTATGTGACACCAGATTTTGGGGTAGATAATATGATGAACATCCGTATTGTTGTTAAACCGTTTGCTTTCATCTTATTGTTGATAAATATTAAGAATGATTATGTGGTTAAAGAGTCATAACTATATTTGGCTTGCTTAGCTCCCCTTAGTAGGAGCCATCACGATCCCCGAAGGTTGGGAAATCTGGGTCGTTACAAGTTGGTATCAGAGCACCAGGTTGCATAGGTCTCACAACTCGTGAACAAACTTAGTAGATTCTGAGGGATAGGTATGGAGACATCTGTATTTATCCCACAAAGGCTACATAGTTAGGAAAATTCCACATTTGTTCTTTCTTGTTGTGCGGTTCTGTTACTTAAATACTGATTGTCTTTCTACTCTATTCTTCACAGATGGTGAGAACACGCGCTTCCTCATCCTCCGATCAGCAGTCCGAGCCCTAGGTATCCCCCACAAGGAGCAAAAGACGAGGCCAAGGCCGTGTCAGAGGCCGAGGTAGGGGCAGAGCTCATCCCCGAGCAGCAGCACCAGCGGTAGAGCCTCAGGTTAATTTCAACGAGGAGGTTCCGGCCCCAGCTCCAGTAGTTTCGGTAGGCCCAGCTCAGGTCCTAGTAGGCCCAGCTCAAGTCCTAGAGGGGTTCATAGCCACCCCAGTTCTTCAGGACGTTTTGGTCAGATTGGTAGGTCTTATGGAGAGCGTCACTCGAGCAGGTTTGCTTCCAGTAGCACCATCCACCTCTCAAGTTGGGGAAGGAGTTCAAACTCTTTATACACTTACTCCGGAGTAGGTAGCTCCCAGGCTCAGATTCTAGCGGTTCAACCAGCTATGGTAGTTTAGCCGGGTACAGTGGCTCAGACCAGCAATGGAGGCTATGTCCGTAGATGCTTTGTGGAGGAAGGATAGGTTCACCAAGCTCTTCACTACCACATTCAACGGTTCTTCTTTAGAGGACCCCCAGGATTTCTTATATAGCTTCCATAAGGTTCTTCGAACTATGGGTATATTAGAGATCAATGGGGTCGACTTCGCCACCTTTTTCGTTTATCTAGATCCGTCATGACTTGGTGGAGGGACTATTGTTTAGCCAGACCAGCAGGGTCGCCATCTCTGACTTGGGACCAGTTTGCAAAGTTATTCTTGGAGAAGTTTCTCCCCGTTACTCAGCGAGAGGCTCTTCGCATGCAGTTTGAGCGCCTCCAGCAAGGCTCCATAATAGTTACACAGTACGAGACCCGGTTAATTAATCTAGCTCGACATGCTATTATCATACTCCCTACCAAGAGCGAGAGAGGGTGCGGAGGTTTATTGATGGTTTGATTCAGCTGATTCGTCTCCAGATGGCTATGGGAGCCAGAAGTGAGATCAGTTTTCAGGAGGCGCCTAATGCGGCCTACCGAGTTGAGATGGCCCTACAACAGGGATTCTTATGGTAGAGGCCACCTCAAGCAGATTCAGTGGTACCTCGTCTAAAGGTAGAGATTCTTATGGTAGAGGCCACCCTCCTAGGCCCTTTGAGTCAGCTTTACAGGCCTCTCATGGTACTTTAGGTGGTAGTGGTTCTCAGCCACATTATTCTGACCAGCAGCTCTCTAGTGCACCATCAGTGCCCTGCCGCTTCAGAGTTTTCGGGGCAGACATTCAGGTCGACAGGGTCAGCAGCCTCAGTAGTTGAGGGCTTGTTACGCTTGTGGTGACCCGAGCCACATTGTCAAATTTTGCCCCTGAGCCTCGAGCAGTTTCATGTAGCAGGATCCTCGTCCTATAATTCAGGCACCACGTGTTCCACAGGCCACCCAGCCAGCTAGAGGCGGCGGTAGAGGCCATAGAGGTGGAGGTAGAGATCATAGAGTTGGAGCTCGGACCGTCAGAGGTAGAGGCCAGCCAGCAGCCGATCGTCCTAGAGATTTAGTTTAAGGAGGAGGGGTCCAACCCTAGTGTTATGCTCTTCCAGCTAGACTAGAGGTGAATCTTTGTAGTTATTACATGTACTATTCTTGTCTGTAATAGGGATGCTTTAGTGATATTTAATTCTTGGTCTACGTATTCGTATATGTCGTCCAATTTTGCACCATACTTGGTCATGCCTAGTGATGCTTTGAGTATTCCCGTTTATGTATCTACACCAGTGGGTGATTCTATAGTGGCCGACCGAGTTCATCGTTCCTATGTGGTAGTGTTTGGAGGTCTTGAGACCCGTGTTGATTTGTTGCTCTTAGACATGGTGGATTTTGACGTCATATTAGGAATGGATTGGTTTTCCTCGTATCATGCAATCTTGGATTTCCATGCCAAGACCGTGACCTTGGCATTCCAGATTTTCCCCTTTTGGAGTGGAGAGGGACCCCAAGTCATTCCACCCGCAGTGTTATCTCATATGTGAAGGCTCAAAGCATGGTCGAGAAAGGGTGTTTAGCTTATTTGGCGTATGTTTGCGACTCCAGCGCAGAGGTCCCTTCTATTGATTCGGTACCCATGGTTTGGGAGTTTCCTGAGGTTTTCCCTTCAGACCTGCCGGGTATACTGCCCAAGAGGGATATTGACTTTTGTATCGATCTAGCTCCGGGCACTCATCCTATTTCTATTTTTCCGTATCGCATGACCTCGGCAGAGTTGAAAGAGTTAAAGGACCAGTTGCAGAATCTGCTGGAAAAAGAGTTTCATTAGACACAGTGTTTCGCCGTGGGGCGCACCGGTGTTATTCGTCAAGAAGAAAGACGGATCGATGAGGATGTGTATAGATTACCGGCATATGATTAAGGTAACGATTAAGAATAAGTATCCACTACCGAGTATTGATGATTTGTTCGACCAACTTCAGGGTGCAAGGGTGTTTTCAAAGATAGACTTGAGATCTGGCTACCATCAGTTGATGATTAGGGCATCCGATGTCCCTAAGACAGCTTTATGCACTCGGTATGGGCATTATGAGTTCCTAGTCATGTCATTTTGGTTGACCAATGGCCCAGCCACTTTCATAGAGTTAATGAACCGAGTGTTTAGACCACATTTGGACATGTTTGTGATAGTCTTTATTGATGATATTTTGGTGTACTCCCGTAGCTAGGAGGAGCACGAGCAGCACCTCATAGTGGTTCTTCAGACTCGGAAGGATAGCCAATTATATGCCAAGTCCTCGAAGTGTGAGTTTTGGTTAAGTTCGATTGCATTTTTAGGCCACGTTATTTCGGCAGAGGGTATTCAGGTGGACCCCAAGAAGATTGAGGCAGTCAAGAACTGGCCTCGACCAGCTTTATCTACAGAGATTTGGTGTTTCTTGGGGTTAGCATGCTATTACCGTCGGTTTGTGGATGGGTTTTCATCTATTGCAGCCTCGATGACCAGGTTGACCCAGAAGGGTGCTCTGTTCAGATGGTTAGACGAGTGTGAGGTGAGCTTTCAGAAGCTCAAGACAAATCTGACTACGGCACCGGTATTGGTTTTGCCCACAGGTTTAGGGCCTTATGCAGTCTATTGTGATGCTTCTCGTATTGGGCTTGGTACAGTATTGATGCAGGATGGCAGAGTCATTGCCTATGCTTCGAGGCAGTTGAAGATCCATGAGAAGAATTATCCGGTTCATGATTTAGAGTTTGCAGCCATTGTTCATGCTTTGAAGATTTGGAGGCATTATCTATATGGTGTGACGTGTGAGGTGTACACTAATCACAAGAGTCTTCAGTATCTATTCAAGCAGAAGGAGTTGAATCTAAGGTAGAGAAGGTGGTTGGAGTTGTTGAAATATTATGATATTACCATCTTGTATCACTCAGGGAAGGCCAACATAGTGGCCGATGTGTTGAGTAGGAAGTCAGCCAGCATATGTAGTCTTGTTTATATTCTGGCCAGCGAAAGACAGCTTGCTTTGGATGTTCAGGCCTTGGCTAATCGATTGGTGAGATTTGATATTTCTGAGCCTAGCCGAGAGTTAACTTGCACAATTGCTCGCTCTTCATTGTTGGAGCGTATTCGTGAGTGGTAGTCTAACGATCCCCATTTATGTGTCCTGAGAGACACAGTACAACGTGGAGGTGCCAAGAAGTTGACCTTAGGTGACGATGGTGTCTTGAGATTGCAGGGGCGAGTTTGTGTGCCCGATGTTGGCAGTATTCGAGAATTGATCTTGGTGAAGGCCCACAGTTCTCGGTATTCTATTCACCTGGGCACCGCGAAGATGTATCAGGATCTGAGGCAACACTATTGGTGGCGCAGAATGAAGAAATATATTGTGCATATGTGGCTCGACGTTTGAACTGTCAGTAGGTTAAGTGTGAGCATCAGAGGCCTGGTGGACTGATTTAGAGGATTGAGCTTCCCGAGAGGAAGTGGGAGAGAATTACAATGGATTTTGTTACTAGACTCCCGTTGACTCGGAAGAAGTTTGATGCAGTTTGGGTCATTGTTGATAGGCTGACCAAGTCAACACATTTTGTTCCTGTTGCAGCCACGTATTCATCCGAGAGGTTAGCTGAGGTCTATATCAGAGAGATTGTTCGCCTTCATGGGTTACCAGTATCTATCATTTCGACCGGGGTACGCAGTTTACCTCGCGCTTCCGGAGAGCTGTTCAGTGAGAGTTGGGAAACCAAGTTGAGTTGAGCACATCATTTCATCCTCAAACGGACGGGTAGTCCGAGCGGACTATTCAGATATTGAAGGATATGCTCTGAGCCTGTGTCATTGATTTTGGAGGCTCGTGGAACCAGTTTTTGCCGTTAGCAGAGTTAGCCTACAACAATAGCTACTAGTCCATCATTCAGATAGCTCCTTATGAGGCGTTATATGGAAGACGATGTCGGTCTCCAGTCTGATGGTTTGAGCCGAGAGAGGATCCGTTATTGGGTACATATTTAGTTCAGAAGGCCTTGGACAAGGTCAAGACCATTCAGGATAGGCTTCGGATATCTCAGTCCAGATAGAAGAGTTATGCAGATCGCAAGGTTTGAGATGTGGCTTTCATGGTTGGTGAGCGAGTATTGCTCTGAGTGTCGCCTATGAAAGGCGTAATGAGATTTGGGAAGAGGGGCAAGCTTAGCCCTAGATTCATTGGCCCATTTGAGATTCTCGATCGTGTGGGAGAGACGGATTATTGACTTGCCTTACGGCCTAGCTTGTCGGTCGTGCATCCAGTGTTTCACATATCCATGCTTCGGAGGTTTCACGGCGATCCCGCCCACGTGTTGGATTTCAGCACTGTCCAGTTGGACAAGGACACATTTTATGAGGAGGAGCCGGAGGCTATTTTAGACCGACAGTTTCGACAGTTGAGGTCGAAAAGTTTTCCTTTTGTGCGTGTTCAGTGGAGAGGTCAGCCTTCTGAGGCATCGACTAGGGAGTCTGATATGCGGAGCCGATATCCTCATCTATTTCCCGACTCAGGTACTTCTTTCTTTTGTCCGTTCATGGACGAACGATTGTCTAAGAGGTGGAAAATGTGATGACCCAAAGGGTCATCATCTGTTTCTTTACTCATTCCATATCTCCGAGGCCATGAAAACCTCATTGAGGATTGCCTCGATCTGTGTGCGTAATCTGGGCGCGTAACCGGAAAGCGTAAATATGAATTCTGTGTGAAAAATGATGAATTTTGATATTAATATGATTAAAGTTTACTCTGGTCAACATTTAGGATAAACGGACCCGGGCCCGTGATTTGACGGTCCCAAGAGTCCGTAGTAAAATATGGAACTTGGGCGTATGCCCGGAATTGAATTCTGAGGCCTCAAGTCCGAGAAATGAATTTTTATGTGAAATTGTTTCCAGAAAATAACTAAAGAAATTGGAAAATGAAATTGATACAAAGACTATGGTATCATGCTCGTATTTTGGTTTCGACGCGCGATACAAGTCTCATATATGATTTAAGCACTTTCTGTAAAGTTTGGTTAAAAAACGGACGTCAAATGACGTATTTCGGACTTAAGATGGAAAATTGTTGTTTCATGAAATAATTGAAAGAAATCTTAAGCCTTGGGGCTTGATTCTGTGTATATGATGTTATTTTGGCGATTTGATCGCTCGAGTTAGTCCGTATGATGTTTTTGAAGTGGTGTGTATGATTGGTTTGGAGCCCTAAAGGCTCGGGTGAGTTTCGAGTTGTTCCAGGAGGTCTTAGACTTAAAACACCAAATGTTTTCAGGTCAGGGAAGAGGCTGCAGTCTCCAGCGCGGCCGCATACGCCTTAGTGCGACCCACAGTAGAAGCACCACGGCCTCAGTCGTCCTCTTGCGGCCCGCGCTGCAATCTTCAGTCCCAGCAGCACAGCCGTGGTAGTCTTTGTGCGGACCGTGGTGGAAGCAGCGCGACCGCGACCGTCTTTGTGTGACCCGCGTGGCAAGCTTCATAAAGCCAACAAGTCTTCATCCCACCAGCACGACCGTAGTCCTTTTTACGTGGTCCGTGCTGGGCACGTTTGGGAGTATAAATACACGGGATTTTCAATTATTTCTCATTTTTCAAAAATCCAAAACATAAGAGGCGATTTTTCAAACAATTCTTCTTCTTCAAAACGTTTGGTAAGTGATTTCTAAACTATTTTCTTCACTCCTTAACATCTTTTAACATGATTTCAACTTTAAATCAATGATTTTAATGGAAAAATTTGGGACTTTGGGTAGGACCTAGATTTTCTAAAATTGGGGGTTTTGGACCTTAATTCGAGGTCCGATTCCAAAATAAATCATATATTTGATTTCATGGAAGAATGGGTAAACGGGTTTTGGTTCGAAACTCGGGTTTTGACCATGCGTGCCCGGAGGCATTTTTGGAATTTTTGGGCAAAACTTTTGGAAACCCATTTTTATGCATTCAAATTGTTTCACTTAGCATTTATTGATGTATTTAAGTAATTTGTGACTAGATTCGAGCGAATTGGTGAAGGAATCGAGCGGTAAAGTTGTATTTGAGGCTTGAGTGAGTTCAAGACATCGAGGTAAGTGTCAGTTTAACCTTATCTTGAGGGAATAGGAGTTGAGTCTTGTTTGCTACTTGTTAATTATCGAGTACGATGTATAGACATGGCAACGAGTATCTATACATTGGTGTCTAGCATGACCGTGAGTCTTTAAAATGTGATTATCATGATTTAGTGGTGAATTCCATGTAAAATGGAGGATTTTTATATATTGTAAAGAACATGTGAAAGACATTATGATCATTTGATTTTGTGGAGTATTGGCTCGGTTGTGATACGAATTGAAAAGGTATATGGGATTATGAATTCTTTGGAGCATTGGATCAAGTGATAAAGTGAGATATGAAGTAAGAAATAAAAGAAAGCTAATGAGTTAATGGTTATTCCCTTGTCGAGATGTTTTGCTGTTTGATTGTTGTTATTGTTCCCTTGCCGGGATTTCTATTTTTGTTTGTCTAATCCCCCGTCCCTTTGTTGTGATTGTTGTTTGGGTGAGGAAGAGTGATAAAGCACGAAGGGTGATGTCGTGTACGATTGTGATATGATTACTAATGCACGAAGGAACATTCTGTGCCATGATATGAATACTAATGCACGAAGGAACATTCCGTGCCATGATATGATTACTAATGCACGAAGGAACATTCTGTGCCATGATATGAATACTAATGCACGGAGGATCATTCTGTGCCATGATATGAGTGTTAATGCACGTAAGATCATTTCGTGTAGTCATTATGTGAGGTAAAGCACGAAGGGTGATGTCGTGCAGACGTGCACTTTATACGATTGATTTTGTGAGAACGAGAATAAAAGTATGAAGGGTGGTGTCGTGCAACTGTTGATTTTCTTATTATCGTTGATATTTAAGTTGTACAGTTTCATTCCTTCTTTATTAAATGTAGTGTCTGCATTGTTATAACCCCCCACAACATGCTCCCTTCCCTATTTTATTTTTGACTGGTTAAATTCTTTTGTGTTGTACTCTATGGCATATATATATATATATATATATATATATATATATATATATATATATACACACACACACACACTTGATTGGTAGTCCGGTCCTAGCCTCGTCACTACTTCGCCGGGGTTAGGCCATGCACTTACCAGCATATGGGATCGGTTGAGCTGATACTACACTTCTATGCCTATTTTCACAGGTCATGGAGTTGAAGAAGCTTTTGGCCAGCAGCAGTAGGTTGGGAGCAGGCCTTTAGTCCAGAGTGAGATACCGAGGTAACCTTGCAGACGTTCGCAGGCCCGGCGTCTCCTTTATCTTATTTTTTTGTGGTTATCCCTTGTATTTCGGGACAAACTCTTATTATTTCATTCTAAATATTGTATTTAGTAAACTCTTAGAAGTTCGTGAGTTATGTGATACCAGATTTTGGAGTAGAGAATATGATGAACTTCTGTATTGTTATTCGTTTTCATTAATATTAAGTCTTCCGCTTGTTCAGTTAAATCATTTGCTTTCATCTTATTGTTGATAAATATTAAGAAGGATTATGTGGTTAAAGAGTCGTAGCTAATACTTGGCTTACTTAGCTGCCCTTAGTAGGCTCCATCACGATCCCCGAAGGTTGGAAAATTCGGGTCGTGACACATAGTCCAGTTGTGAGTCACTTTCACCTTCATTCTTTCGGAGTACATAACTCACGTCAATTGGAGTCTTTGCAATCTTGAAATCCAAATACTTGAACTTGGCAAGTACTTTTTCAATATAGTGAGACTGTGATAATGTTAAACCTTGTGGAGTCTTCTGAATTTTGGTTCCTAAGATCACATCAATACTTCCTAAGTCTTTCATCTCGAGCATGCGCTTAGTAGTATTTATATTTGCCATATCTTTACTCATTATCAACAAGTCATCAAATATAAACAAACAATGACTTCATGAACTGGGGTATTTTTAATGTAAACATATTTGTCACACTAATTGATTTTAAACCTATTTGCCAATATTGTTTGGCCAAATTTAGCATGCCATTATTTGGGTGCTTGTTTATGTCTATAAAGCGACTTAACAAGTTTGCGCTCTTTCTTTTCTTTACCAGAAATCACAAAACCCTCAGGTTGTTCCATATAAATGTTTTTCTCTAATTCTCCATTTAAGAAAGCTGTTTTAATATCCATTTGATGGATTTCACGACCATAGACGGCCGCCAGTGCTACTAACACCCCAATATATGTTATTCTTGTTACTACGAGTAAGTGACAAAGTAATCAAGGCCTTCCTTTTGTTTATAACGTTTGATAACAAGTCTTACCTTATATTTGTCAATAGTGCCATCAACTTTCATTTTCCTTTTATAGATCCATTTTAGAACCTAAAGACTTATTTCCTTGAGGAAGATTAACCAATTCTCATGTATGATTATCCAAAATTGATTAAATCTCACAATTGACTACCTCTTTCCAAAATGCTAAGTCAGAAGATGATATAGCCGTTTTGAAAGTTTGAGGTTCATTTTCAAGAAAGAACGTCATGAAATCTGGTCCAAAGGAAGTAGATTTTCTTTGACGTTTGCTACGCCTTGGATCCTCTACGCTTGACCCTAAACCCTAAACCTAAACTCTTTCCTTTAGTTCTCCCCATGGTCGTTTAGGTCTTTCACTTGACGTCTCGCATTTAGTTTTATACTGATAGATGTTTTCAAAGAATTCAACATTATCTGATTCAATTACCGTATTAATATGAATTTTGGGATTATCAGATTTATGAACCAAAAACCGGAATGCTATACTATTTATAACATATCCAATCAAAACATAATCCACAATTTTTGGTCCAAATTTTACCCTTTTGGGTAAAGGTAGTTGTACATTTGCAAAACACCCCTTCACTTTGAAATATTTCAAGTTGGATTTTTTTCCTTTCCATTTTTTATATGGAATAGATTGCTTTTTGTTGTGGGGTACTTTATTGAGTATTTGGTTAGCTGTAAGGATAGCTTTCCCCCACAAGTTCTGCAATAAGCCGGAACTTATTAGTAAAGCACTCATCATTTTCTTTAATGTCCGGTTTTTTCTTTTCGTAATTTCACTGGATTATGTAGGGGATAGTAGTTTGATGGATAATTCCATATTCTGAATATATTTCTACAAAAGGAGATTTCTATTCTCCATCCCCATCACTTCTAATTATTTTAATCTTTTAATTGATTCTCTACTTTATTCTAGTATTGCTCAAATGTTTCAATTGCTTCATCCTTACTATTAAGCAAATAAATATAACAATTTCGAGTACAATCGTCAATAAAAGTTATAAAATACTTTTTCCCACCACGAGATGGTGTTGACTTCATATCACAAATATTAGTATGAATTAAGTCTAAAGGATTTGAATTCCTTTCAACAGACTTATAGAGATATTTGACAACATTAGATTCAACACATATTTGACATCTTTATTTATTATACTCGAATTTAGGTAATACTTCTAAATTAATTAACTTCTGCAAGGTTTTATAATATGTTCTAAACGAATATGCCATAAATCATTTTGACTCCAATAAATAAGAAGAAGCTAAATTTTATTAAAACTGTCAACAACCATACATTGAGTTTGAAAACGTCCTTTGTGAGGTAGCCTTTTCCAACATACATATCATTCTTGCTTACAACAACTTTGTCAGATACAAATACATATTTGAATCCATTCTTAGAAAAGTAAAGAAGTTGAAACCAAAATTATCCTAATTGTAAGAATATGAAGAACGTTGTTGAGCGTCAACACCTTGCTAGAAGTCATCTCTAGGAATATCTTCCCATAACCCTCAATCATGGTTGTTGCAGTATTTTTCATGGAAAGCTCTAGGGGTGTTCAAGGTTCAGTTTGGATTAGTTTTTTCCTAAAAAAAAATCAAACCAAGAGTAAGTCGGTTTTTCAAATATTAGAACCAAACTAAACCAATTAAGCCAATTTTTTCTTGATTCAGTTTATGTCGGTATTTCGATTTTTTCAGTTATTTATCGATTTTTTCTTAAATATAAGACATACACTACCAAACACACATTTCAGCGATCATATTTTCAATGTAACACTGTCAAATCAATTGCTCTTTGAGAAATCTATTATTTATCAAGATATATTGATGGTAATTGAATCAAATAGTGATGAATAATTTAAGGACTCAATTAAAAATATATTATTTTAACATGAAATAGATTCTTTCACCTAACAAAAGAAAACTACCAATTAAACTAGAATGTAAAGGTAAAGAACTGTACTAAAAATGCAAACGATCAATATCTACTATAAAAATTTTAAAACTTTACATAACAATATACATATATATAAGTGTAATAATAAATTTATAATAGATACTTCTATGTTCGGTTTGATTCAGTTTTTTAATTAAAACCAAAATCAAATAAAATTTGATCGGTTTTTAAATTTCAAAACCAAACCAAACCAAAAAGTATCGGTTTTTTTGGCAGTTTGGTTTGGTTTCTGGTTTGGTTCGAATTTTTGAATTTTTATGAACACCCTTAGAAAGATCGTATTCAGAACCATGCTTCTTTAACAGCACAAACATGTTGAGTGGCTCAAGAGTCAATCCACAACTCCTTTGAATTTATATTCCGAAATCATTGCACACAGATCATCAATGTCATCATTCTTCTCCATTATGTTGGCTTGTTCCTTTTTCTTGTCCTTTTTCGAGAGATGACAGTTAGGGACTTTGTGACTACTTTTCCAAAATTTTAACAATTACCCTTGAATTTTTTTTGTCTTGTTTTGTTCGTTAGTTTATCCAGAAGACCTCTTCCTCTTCATATTTTTTGGAGCAATCCATTCACGATATTAGCTCCCATAATTGTTGAATTTCCATGCGACTTTTTCTCGGTTGTTTTGTTATCTTCCTCAATCTTGAGACGAATCACAAGATCTTCCAACTACATTTCTTTGTGCAACTTTAGATAATTTTTGAAATCTCTCCACGAAGGGGTAACTTTTCAATCATAGCAGCTACTTAAAATGCTCCATTCACCACCATACCTTCAGTAATAAGGTCGTGAAAATTAAATTGAAGCTCTTGAACTTGGGTTCCAACTGTTTTGCTATCTACCAATTTATAGTCAAGAAACTTGGCAACCACAAACTTTTCAAGCACGTATCTTTTGTCTTGTACTTCTTCTCAAGTGCATCCCACAATTCTTTCGAAATATTCATAGAACTGTATATATTGTTCAAATTATACTTCGAAACACTTAGGATATAGCCTTTGCAAAAATTTTTTTACATGTTTCCACGTCTCAACAAGCATAAACTTTTCATTGTATGACATGTTGGCGACATGCACGGGAGGGTCTTCAATGGTGATTTCTGCATACCAAGCGTGGTAAGCCAAAAGAACATCCTTTGCTGCCATCCTTTAAAGTAGTCTCTAGAAAATTTCCCCGATTTTTGGCCGATGGCACAACAGTCCGGCTTGACGAGGCTATCATCATTGCTGCAACAGCCATGGAAGAATTTTTATTTTCAATTGCCATTTTTCGTTGTCAACAACTTAACAGTTCAAATAACGGCAGGAAATAAAACAGTAAACAATACTGTAATTAATAATAAATGGTATGTTTAAAAACAAATACCAGATTTTTTATATATTGTTTCACCAAAAAAGTGAAGTTTTTATTTTCTTCAAATCGTTTATGAATTTTAATTCTTCGATAAAGTTTTTACATCTTCAAATCAGAAATAGAAAAATCCAGAAGGAATAGAAATCACAAAGGTTTTAATCTAATAGAATATCGATTACACTATAAAATAATTCCCTGAAGATTGTTATTAATCTGTATTACTATATTGTAATATTACGAAATAGTAAATTTCTGTAACATAGGCAAAAACTGGAGATTGTGAGAAACTAGGATCATAAAAAAAATTGGAACAAAATCGAGCCTACCGAATGCACAATGTGTCCTTAAGGAAATTATTTTCCTTAAATACCCGAGGTGTTGAATATTATTCGTCCATAGTAGAACGATTTAACTCACCAAAATATCGGTACCAAAAATGTCGGTGAACAACGAACCATTTAATGGTTGTAAGTCACACTGAAATTTGTTTGTGCAGAAAAAGGAGAAGAAGTTTAGAAAATTTCACACGAAAAATTTCTGGGATCAAGGTATATTATAGTTGTTTTCTGGAATTATTCCTGAAAAGTTTGCAACCTTGCAGAACGAGGCATGATTATTGGAACAAGTGGGAACGTTCAAATTATTTCGAAAAAAAAAAAAAGAAACGGACCTGGTCGCGTCGCACATGGGTCCTGGGTTATTCCGGATTGACTTCTCAATTATTAGTTAAATAATTGAAAGAATTCTTTTCAAAAAGATTATCAATCAGCCTTTGACCAAATCTGAATCCGAGCGAGCGACGGCGACGCGATGCGTAACTTCTTTCCAACCCATTAAATATTAATGGAACTATTTTCTCAATATAAGCATATTCCCTTTTCTTTTCGCCATCAATGAAAGACAATTGTTCTTTTTAAATATAAGAAAACTTATTTTTTGTCCATATTTCTTCCCTCCATTTCCTATTCACCAACAAACTTAATATACTTGGGTTTGCATTTCGGTATTTTGGATATGATGAACGTAAACAAAAGTACTTTTTGGAGCTAGGCATATCAAAAATGTATCGAGAGACATTTGAATGCATATATTATGTATATAACATTTCGGCTGACGTTCACACATTTTAAAACACTGAATATGATGACCACGAAAATGGGTTGATATTAAGTTCCATCCATTTACGTCATAGGCATAGCAAAATCGTGCTATTTCAATTGGAAAGTCGCAATCTCTCTCTCTCTTTAGAGGAAACATTCTACATCAGAGAGGGAGAGAGTGTCTTCCAAAAAGGCTTAAATATTTTGGGCAAATGAAGCTTGTCCATTTGTAAGAAATCATGAGTCCAATTTTCGTCTGTCAAAATTGTTACTATGGTAAGAGCGCATTTTTACCGCTATTACGGGAAAGAAAAATAAACAAAAAGGACAACCAAAAAAAGAAAAGAGAGGAAACAATGAACAAGATGATGCTTTTACTATCAACTCGGCTTATATTTTTTGTCAGTCTCTCTATCCAAGAGTAGGAATAAGGTTTGCGTACATATTATTCTCCCCAGATCCTACTAAGTGAAATTATACTGCGTTGTTGTATGGTCAATGTTTGGACAAGATGAGATGGTCCACTTAGCCAATTGTTGACGTTTAATACATTTTTCATGGTACATTAAATGACAAGTGAAGCCAAAAATCACGTAGGAAGGAATCTATTGGGCCATACAGTTCTTTTGTTGCTAAGCTATTCAAAAAGAATTTAGTGCATGTGTTGACAGATTCCATTATATATAAAAATTTCACAATGGTCAAACCAAATAATGACCATATTGATAATTTGTAAAATTATGTATTAAAAAGGTTCTCATTAAACTCGGAGCAAGACTAGGATTGCGTTATGCAATTAAGTAATGCGATTAGTCTTTTTGCGTGATATCAAGTTGGACTAACAAAACCATCAAGAAAATGGTGAAATAAATAAATGAAAATTTCAAATTAGAGATCTCAAGTTTGAGACCTAAAAATTAAAAAATCTCTAATATAGAGTGGTTACCCTTATTAATGCTCTGCACACGTGCAAATCAGAATTAATTGAAGCCAGTAAAATACACAAAATATACATAATTTGAAACGAACACCAACAAAAGAAGTATGTGTTGATTTTGTATGATGATCAATAATAATACATGAAACTTCTAAGCAGAGATTGCAATATCAAATCAATCTTAGTATTTTTGAATTAGTGCTTTTTATTTTATCATACATAAATAATGTATGTATTCGTGGTAAAACCAATTTTTTTGTAGACCAAGAAAAAAAATTTCAAGCTCCGACAATATCATGATGGTACACTGTATCCGTACCCGCAAACACGAAAGTGAAAAATAAAAGAGAGACACAAGGAATTTAAGTTGCGCCATCAGATTAAGCATACAGTTTAAGAAAGAAAAAAAAAACTCCCGATGTGGTCTTAGATAAATATATATTATAGATATTTCTATAATTATAAAATATTTTATTAAAGTATATGTACAATTTAAAGTTAAATTAGTTCTAAATAAAAAAAATTATGATAGCTTTTTTCGGTAGACTAAAAAAGAAAGTATATCATAAATTAAATCATAATATCTAATTTTAGTATATATTTTTTTATAATTTACTTTGTTTCGTATTATCTTTTTGAATACGTGAGCTCTTCAACATTTTTTTCATTTTCTCAGTTATTACAAATAATTTTTTATATCCAATGAATATTAATACGTCATTTATAAAGGATAAAACAAAGATCACATAGTTTCCAAGTAAAAACTTCATTATTTTTAAACATACTAAAAAATATGTCACATAAAATGAGATAACATAGAGTATAGAGTAAACCTTTTAAAATTTTGAATATATTTTTCGAAACTCTGCTCTCAATGGAAGAGAGAGAAGCTCTGCCTTCTCTCTAAACTTCTCATTATCTTCTTCCCCGTTTCATCATCTTCTTCTCCACTACATCTGCTTAGGTAAGTAAATTTAAGCAGAGATTGTTATGGCAAGGAGGAGAGGTCGCCCAAGAAAAGAATTAGTCCCAATTTATGCGAGTGATGTAGTCCCAAAAGCTGTTACCACTCTACAGATGATCGCTCCTACTGTTTCATCAAATCCTATTGTGATTGCTGTTCCATTGCCTCAAGCAACAACAGATCCACAACCAACTGGAGTTCCGGTGATACCAAAAGCTGTTATCACTGTACCGATAGTAGGAACTACTGTTCCATTGAATCCTGCTGCGAGCACTGTTCTATTGCTTCAAGTAACACCAGATCCACAACCATCTGGAGTCTCAGTGATACCAGTAGCAAATGTTAAGAGTACAGAGCCTCCAATTAAGTATGTAACTGGTCCGATGGAGCCTGAGAATGGAGTCCAGATCTGCATGCAACAAGCAACACCAGCTGATGATACAAAATCTGCTACAAAGGAAGGGTTAGATCCACCTAAACAGTGGACTAGTCTCTTCCAGAGTAACAGACTTACCGCAAATGGTATGTCCTTAGAATATATTCCCCCTACACTTGTTAATGGCAAACCAGTTGGTCAACTGGTGAAGGAAGAAGTGGAGGAGGAAGAAGTGAAATGGAAATGTGCTCTTGTTGTATTTGTGTTAGGTAATAGCCCAGGGTATAATGGAATGAAGAGATTTATTAATCTTCACTGGTCACACGTTCCTGAGCCTGAACTGTTTTATCATGATGAGAGTTATTATATTGTTAAATTTTGTTGCATTGAAGATGCTAAGGAAATCCTGTGTGGAGGGCCTTATACTATTGCCAACAGACCTATGATTGTGAAGCAATGGTCTGTGGATTTTGATTTCAAGGCAGCTTTCCCTTCATAAATTCCTCTATGGGTGAAGTTTCCTAACTTACCTATGTCTTGTTGGTGCAGCAAGTCTTTAAGTAGAATTGCCAGTGTTCTCGGTAAACCTATATTTGCTGATGAGTGTACTGCTAAACAATCCAGAATCTCTTATGCTCGTATGCTCATTAAGGTAAATGTGTCAAAAAACTTACCTAGTGAAATAGAGATTCTAGATCCAAATGGAAAGAGTTTCATACAGGATGTGATCTATGAGTAGAAACCTTTGTACTGTAAGAAGTGTTTGGAGGTTGGACACAATTGTTTAACTAAAGCTGCTCAACCTACACAAAAAGGTAAGGTGACACAAGAATGGAGAGTGAAAGCACCAGTTGCAACAGTCCAAAACAACCAGATGCATCACATCCAGTGTCAAGAGGTAATTAAGGAGACAAGCACTAAAGCTACAGCTGATGTTGGGGACAAACAGAAGCAAGTTGTTCAAGACTCTCCAGTCTTCAACATAACCAATTTCCCTCCCTTATCCCCTCTTGTTATGTCTAACAGATTTGAAGTTGGGACAGTTAGGTGGGCTGATCATCCCCTAGATGAAGGGGGAACAAGTAAAACTCAATGAAGTGGATCTTTTGGAATATCAGAGGTGTAAATAAAAGGTTTAAACAAAAAGAAGCTCAAAATTACTTTAGAAATAATAAGTTTGACCTGGTAGGACTAGTAGAGACTAAGGTTAAACAACACAATGCTAGTAGAATAGCTAGTTTTTTATTGCCTAACTGGAACATGATAACTAATTATAGTGGTGCAGTAAATGGGAGAATTTAGATTCTGTGGGATCCTACAAAAGTAGTGGTTACAGGATATCTTGAGGAGGCTCAGATCATTCATTGTCAAGTTCAACATAACACTGGTGGTGTTATCTGCTGGCTCTCAATAGTTTATGGATTTAATGATTGTGATCAGAGGAGGATGCTGTGGAATTCTATCTTGAACTTATCAGCTGGTATTACTGATCCTTGGATTATTGCAGGGGATTTCAATGCAATTCTATCCAGCAAAGAGAGACAATCCTGCCAACAAGTGAAGCAAAGGGATCTTGTTGATTTCAATAATTGCATTCAGCAATCAGGACTGGTTGAACTACCTTGGGAGGGAAATTATTTTACATGGTCTAATCAACAAAGTGGTAATGACAGAGTATGTAGTAGACTGGATAGAGTGTTTGGTAATTTTGAATGGCAGATGAGCTGGAACCATGTGCATACTGTATATGGTCATCCTCTCATATCTGATCATAATCCTATGGTACTAACTCTTACAACTGATACAGCCACAAGGAAAACACCGTTCAGATTCTTTAATGTTTAGATCCAGCATAAGGAATTTCATGTTATTCTTTCAAAGTACTGGAATGGCAAGGAGCAGAATACTCTTCAGGGAGTATGGAATGATCTGAAGTCTCTCAAACCTCACTTAAAATCTCTTAATGTTAGAGATTTTAAGAATATTTCTCAGAAGATTGAAAGCAGCAGGAAAGAACTGGAAGAAGTGCAGCATCAAATGGCTATTTCTTATTCAGACACACTTCAGCAAAGAGCAAAATCTATGGTACAACAGCTAGAGAAATGGTCATTAATTGAAGAGTCAGCGTTGCAGCAAAAGTCAAGAGCTAAATGGATCAAATTAGGGGATTCCAACAATAAATACTTTTCAGCAGTCATGAAGGAGAGGAACCAACATAAGAAGATTATTGAACTCTCCACAGAAGGAGGCTTGAAGATAAATGATCCTGCAGATTTGAAGAAGGAGATTAGGGATTTCTATCAAGCTCTAATGGGAACTTCAGCCAACTCACTCCCAGCAGTGAATAAGATATATATGAGGAATGGACCAAAATTATCTCAAGTACAAAGGATGGATCTTGTAGCTGATGTAACTGATATAGAGATAATTGACAGCTTGAAGGGTATTGGAAATGATAAAGCTCCAGGGATTGATGGTTTTAATGCCATGTTCTTCAAACAATCTTGGCATATCATTGGTAATCAGGTTATCCAAGTTGTCAGAAATTTCTTTCATACCTCCACAATGTACAGACCTGCTAATTGTGCAACTCTCACTTTGCTACCTAAAGTACCTAATCCTCAAACAGTGAAAGAGTTTAGGCCTATAGCTTGTTGCTCAGTCTTGTATAAGATTATTTCCAAGCTGTTGGCTAATAGACTCCAAAAAGTTATGAGTAGTATTATATGCAATTCACAGGCTGGATTTATACCAGGAAGAAGAGTAGCAGACAATGTGATATTAGCTCATGAGCTAATAAAACAGTATCCCAGATCACATATCTCTCCCAGATGTATGATCAAGATTGATCTCCAAAAAGCTTATGATTCAGTGGAATGGTGCAGTTTACATCAGATTATGGAAGAACTGGATTTCCCTAACAGATTCATTAGATGGATCATGGTATGTGTTCAAACTGTTAGCTATACTGTTGTGGTTAATGGTGAAACAACAAAGCCTTTTCAAGCTGCCAAAGGATTGAGACAAGGAGATCCAATATCTCCATTTCTGTTTGCTATTATTATGGAATATCTTAGTAGATCTTTGGCAGAATTGAAACATACTAAAAGCTTCACATATCATTCAGGCTGTAAGAAGTTGGGAATTACTCATTTGAGTTTTGCAGATGACTTGTTATTATTTGTCAAAGGGGAGCCTCAATCAGTAAGTTCCATGTTCTTATTCTTTTCTCAATTCCTTGCTGCTACTGGTCTTAAGGCTAATTTACACAAAAGTGCTGTGTATTTTGGTGGGGTGTCAATTGAGATTCAGCAACAAATTCTTGATCTTCTTGGTTATGTTAAAGGGGACCTTCCTTTCAAATATTTGGGAGTCCCTTTAACTACCAAAAAGTTATCAGTTGCTCAATGGCAACCTCTGGTTGATAAGATTGCTGCAAGAATTACTTCCTGGACAGTAAGATACTTGTCATATGCAGGCAGATGTCAGTTAGTTCAGTCAGTTATTTTTGGAGTTCAAGCTTATTGGGCTCAATTGTTTATCATACCGGCAAAAGTTGTTAAACTGCTGGAGACTATATGCAGAACCTATATTTGGTCAGGGTCTGTGAATGTCACAAAGAAAGCATATGTGGCTTGGGAGAAAGTTTGTATGCCTAAATCTGTTGGAGGTTTGAATTTAACAAATATCTCAATGTGGAATAGAGCTGCAATAGCTAAACTAGGTTGGGACTTAGCTCATAAAAAAGATTTGCTGTGGGTGAAGTGGATTCACACTAATGCATCAGTTGGAGAACCTTAACATCCCAGCTAATGCTAGCTGGATGGTAAGGAAAATTGTGGAAGGTGTTAAACTGCTACAACAGCATCAACTGTTAGAGGATAGTGACTGCACTATAAGGAAAGTATATTTGCAGCTACTTGGAGAATCAACTAGAGTTACATGGAAGAATCTGGTAATGCAAAATGCAGCTAGACCTAAAGCTATTTTCAGCTTATGGTTATTACTGCAGGATCGACTTCCCACCAAAAACAGACTATTACAATGGAATTTGAACATATCAGGTGTCTGTGTTATGTGTCAACAAGAATTGGAGACTAGAGATCACTTATTTTTGCATTGCTCCTTTGCTTCCCAGTTGAGATATCAAACAATGCAATGGCTGAGAACTGATGACTTTACTGGACAAGATTGGATACAATTCTGTCAATGGATCATTATGCAGTCCAAAGGGAAATCTGTCCGAGCTCTCTCCTTCAAGATGACTATTACAGAAATGCTGTATAGTGTATGGTTAGAAAGAAATGCGAGAATTTTTTAAAACATCTATTGTAATTGTGATAAACTCCTAAGTAGTATAGCCTATATCTGTAATGTTCAAGCTCCCCCTAGGCTTAGTTCATATATTCAGCATTTCATTGTATAAATGCTGAAATTAGAGTAGCATAGATATATCATGTTCCAGTTTTTGATAGGCAGTTGAGATTAAACTGTCATATGATTTTGTAAGGCATCCTTTTGGTGATTAATAAAAATTTTAATTACCAAAAAAAAAAAAACATAGAGTATAGAGTAACAAATTACTACTACAATTTAGTCCTTGCTAACGTAATGTGGTTATATATAAAGGAATTATATATCAACAATATAACTTGTCAGAAATTGGGTCTTTGTTCAAACTTTGTAGTATCAAATTATGAACATAAATTATTATTTTAAAATTAAATAACTTAAAAAATTATAATTTCAATCCGTAAGCTTTAAATACCGATGATTAAAAAAAGAGAGAATGAAATAAACGGCGAGGAAGCGGCGTAGTGCTGCAAAAAACTCCAAAGAAGGGGACTGAGGACTTAGAGAAGTAGGGGTGCATTTGCAGAGTTTTGATTCCGTATCCATTGTCCATTTCCTCTCTCTCTCTCTCTCTCTTACACACACGCACACAGCTCTCGTGATATCCGTCCTTCTCCACTTTCCCCCAATCACCAACCATTTTACCATCAATATATTATTTGTGGCTTCTCGAATACGGTTTTCTTTTGTTTCACCGGCATTTTATTCTTTCAACTTTCTTCCTCACAAGCACCAGTTATTGCTTTCGGATCGGCGAAATTCACTGTAAGTTTTAACGCGCATTTTCTGATTTCTCATTGTTTTCGCTAATCCCGTACTTGTAAGAGATGAAGCAGACTGTAGGATTGCTTATAGGTATTCGTAACACGTAGCGGAAGACAATAACAATCTAGGTAGATTTTTCATGTTTAAAATTTATTTACGTGTCAAAAATCGGATCTAAGACGTACCTGGTGAAGAGAGTTTCTTTTTCAAAATTTCTTCGATAGTGCGAAGACTCTATGCGTATCCATACCGAGACCGATCCTTGCTATCAACTTTTTGATCAATGAAACCCGCGAACAAATTGAACGTAGAATATTGTGTTGAAATTTTTTTCTCAACTCAAATTAGAAGAACAAGAAACACTTTTCTTGTAATTGTATTTTCTCTCTTGGCTTTGTATTGCACTCTCACTTTCACAAAATAGATTTTCTTCTCAAGAATAATAATTAAAAAAAACGAAAAAGAAAAAGAACCATACAAATTTTCTCCATCACCCTTTATATAGCATCACATACAAACCATTTTCCTATTGGGTTGAGGTAATAATTTTTCTAGGGTAAAAGTTTATTCCAAAAATAAACTAATATCTATAAAATCACGTTGTAAGATTTCTTATGAAAATTTGCATGGAAAAAACCGAATTTCCCTTTCTCAATTAACGACAATTTGTGGACCTTTTTGATTTATGGACTTTCCATAAATTCCAATACCAAATTGGATTATAATATATAAACTTTTATATTAATATAATATTTTCCTATTGAAAATATTAATCTCATTCCAAATAGGATAAAACTTCAATTAATAATTCAATTCAAAATTAGATTTATTAACATGTCTTTATTAATATTATATTTTATATACATCTATTATATAAAATAATATTAATTATATATATCACATATATTTCAACCAAGAGATATTATTTAATTTCTATTCCAAATAGAAACTTCAATTTATTCACAATATTAATTATAATCTTTGTGCTAGCAAGGAATATAATAATATTTCATTTGGACTAATAACTAAATTTATTTGACTAATTAAATTCTTTAATTTAATTATCAAATAATAAGTTAATTAATCCTTTAGCAAAGATAAGAACACTCGTTAGTGTGCGACCCCATAGGTTCAATACTAAATCGGTAGTAAATTAATCATATCAATATACTAATCAAGGGTGACGTCTAGCAACACTCCTTAACAACCGGATAGCATGAAGTATACAATTTACTCTCAAGAACCAGTAGAAGAATAATGTAGTAATTCCTTCTGTCCTTATAGCTCTAGATCACCCTAGGATATGGTTCAAATGTCAAATCCTAATAGGCGATCAACTATGTGTTCACGTCAAATATAATCGACCATTGAATGACCTAAAAAACTCATTTCTTCTCACATTCAATTGCCCTGGCCAAGGTCTTAGTTTGGTCGTTTATAATTCATGACAACATGGAGCTCAAACTCATTACCAAGAGTTGACAGATTCCGTCTTGATCAATCACTAATTCTACAAGTATTTAATTGTACCCAATATCCTTTCAACTATCGCCCTAGGGCCATAGGTGTCTAGTATCAAAGCATAATAAATAACTTGTCAATTACTATGACGATCACAAGTCAAAGGAAACGGTTACATCACATTCTTCAAGAAAATATCCTATTGACAATCATGGTAATTCTAACCATTAGGAATTATCCAATGAGTCGATTCAATGATCATATCTCTATATGCATCATCTATCTATGTGATTTAGTTAGTGAGATCAACTAATCTTTACCCGATAAAGACGATCACATAAATATTGATCTAACCGGATTACTAATGTCCAAATCAATAATCCTACGATCAAGAACAAAATTTAAATTGTAAAAGACTTTGCTCTCATTATCATGATCTCTATCACGATGACAAATCTCAAAATTTAATCAAGGACCTTATCAAATTAATCAAATAATTAATAAATTTGATAAAAGAATATTAAATGCCATATATTTTATATCAAATGACATTCACAAAAGTATGTTCAAGTTATCAAATATGATATTGGATCTAGGGCATATCTACTATATCCCTAACAGCGACTGCTTCTCCGTTTCATCCCGTAGCTGTGATTTTGAGTGATATTGTGCGTCTGTGTGTGTTGTGCGTATGTGTGTTGCTTTTTGTGCATTTGAAGTGTGTAATGAGTTTAAATCTGTTTGAAATGGATCGCGTGGATCAAAATCTCTGTGATTGATTTAGATAGCGGCTTTGCTCTATGTATGTGTGTATATATTTGTTCTGCTTTGCGTGCATTCGTTATTAGTATTGCCGCCCAAATCTAAAAATAAAAATATAGGTGATTTGTTGGTGATAAACTTGTGAAAATGGATTGAGGTGATCATAATTTTTTGTGATTGATTGAGATGGTGTTATGTGCTGTTTTTGCTCTACTTTAATCTTTAATTTGCTTATTGTCAGTAAGATCCATTGGCATCAGTGATATCTGGCACGTCATAGCCTAAAATCTGTGTATTTTGCATTTGATCACTTAATAATTGAAAAGCTATCTTGAAGTAAATACTACTCCCTCCGGTCCAAAATAAGTGATTTTTTGGATGTTTTCACATAGATTAAGAAATCCACCTTTTAGCATTAATTAGCAATGTAATTGACCATATTAATCTTTACTATCTCACATAAACACTCCTAACACATATTCTAACACTATTTACTCCGAGGACAATGTAGGAAAAAAATAACTACTGCATTCTTGAAATCTATAAAAATCACTTATTTTGAACCACGAGAAAAATGCCGAAAAATCACTTATTTTGGACCGGAGAGAGTAGTAATTAGACGTCAGTGTCAGAAAGAAAAGAAATGACAGTACAGTGAACTGTAGCTTGCTCTATGTATTTCTCTCTGTGTCTGTGTTTTAAATGATCTAAAATGTATTTGATCACTTAATTGTTGAAAAGCTATCTAGAAGTAAATAGTAATTACTCGTAAAAGGAAAAGAAAAAGAAAATGATGGTACAGTGAGTTTGCTCTATGTATTTCTCTCTGTGCGTGTGTGTGTTTAAATGGTCTGAAATGGAATCAACTAACATTAATGTCTCAGAATTCAGAAGCTAGTTTAGTGGTTTTGGGAAGTTTATGTGAATTGCATGGCCGTCTCATCTAAAAGCTTAAGTTGTTAAAGAGAGGACATATTATACCAATTTATTTTATGTCTGAATGAGTTTATTAGGTTAAAAGCATAAATGTGGAAGGATTTTGTCAAGGTACACTGAAACTCCTCGCATTGCATTCTTTTAGTATCATATGCCATTTTCCTTTTTCTTCAAAACTGTTGTCTATAGGCGCTGGTGTTCTGGATGATTTTCAAAGAAGGCTTACCCTTCTGAATTGTATTACTTTACCAAAGAATGTCATTGAGGGCCCACATGATGACATGAATATAGCAGAAAAAGTAGGTACACCTAATTCATGGTTACCAGTCCCTTCAGAAAGCTTGAAAGTTCATTCTCGAGCTGTACCTATGAAACTGATCCATTTTTGCTAATATAATCTCGAGGCATTCGTATATTACTCAAGTCCATTTTCACAACAACAACAAACTAGTATAATCCCACTTAGTGGGGTCTGGGGAGGGTAGTATGTACGCAGACCTTACCCATACCCTTGGGTAGAGAGGCTGTTTCCAAATAGACCCACAGCATCCTTCACTCCAAGAACTTCCCACCTTGCTCTTGGGGAGACTCGAACTCACAACCTCTCGGTTGGAAGTGGGGGTTGCTTACCATCAGAGCAACCCCTATTGTCTTAAGTCTATTTTAGATTATTTAAAGAAGAAAACACAGATGTATTAGCTATTTGCAGTGTTCTTGCATGAAAGTTGGATATTGTGCTTCTCGCAGAGCGCTGATAGTTGCTGTCTTTTTCTCTTGTTATCATTACTAAATACTAGGCAGCACTAATCTTCAGCATTCATTTTTGCAGGCATTTATCTGATAAAAATTAAAATTTCTCAGATGATCACGAGCGAGCAAGATCCAGACGTTGTCCGGTGGGGTCTCCAGTTGTTTGACAGTGATCCATATTCTAACTTATGCCTATAGTGGTGTCATACCCCAAAACAGTGTAGATTACTATCAGGGCCATTACTTCAAGGATGATCATTTTAATACGGGATCTACCAATGAGGAAAATCACAACTTCAGCGCACAGTGTCTCCAGGAAGAACTGGCTCAACTTTCAGTTGCTGAACCTGCCTCAAATCTCCATCCAATGGTAGAACATACACAAACACATTTTTATCCACAAGACTGGTTTAGTCAACCTATGAGAAACTAAATCATTGGTATTGGAAATGCTTGATATTTCCAACCTTATAGCTATAGCTCTTGGATTAATTTATTCTGACTATTCATACTATAATTTCCAGGAGAAGACAATTGTGATGAAGAAGAAACAAGTAATGGACCTTCCACTTCATGCTCTAGTCCAGGAGAAGAGTCATACACAGGCGAGGATTGGTCGTATTCACTTGAATTGATGGATGAATACGATCTTGTTGGTGAAGTAGGGAAAAGACTGAACCAGATGATTCCAATTCCTGCAAGTATTCCATGTTCGTATGTATAGTGAGTTAGCTAATAAAGTTGTGAATTTGTCTACTTTCTTGGATCAACACAAGCATCTGAAAAATGTGACATTTATGTGCCAGAAATAGTTGGAGACATGTCTTATTGTGGTTAATCTTCATTCTTTGTAAATGCTTGAGTAATATTCTTATTTATGTCTTCTAACCTAGTTGTGTCTCTTGAAATCTTCGTCTTGATGCTCATGCAATTTCTATGCATACTTTTGCAGCATATTCCTAGGATCAATGGTGAAATACCATCAGTTGATGAGGCAACCTTAGATCATCAAAGACTTCTTGATAGGTATGTTATAATTTCTTTCATAAAAGATGTTAAAGTCCAGTCCAAAGATAAACATATCTTTCGCAGTTATTCATATATGCCAGTGAACTATGCGAATTAGGACAAATATGCCCGTCGTCAATAGTTTGGCACAGATATGCCCAATCCGTCCAATACGTGCTCATTCATGCCCTTAATTTAACGGAAACACTATTTTGTCTTTCTTAAATAATTAATCGGACCCAACCAAAACATACTGACCCGACCCATTGTTATTTCAAAGATATTTTTTGATGTATACTTTTTTTTTATTGAGAAATTATCTAATAATCATATTTATTTATTTGAGTAATTTGATAATTGATTTTTTTTTATTCATCATTTCGGGAAGTAATCCTACTAAAAATAGTGGTTGTTATGAAATGATTAATTAATAAAAATGGAAAAGAAGCACCACTGTTTTAACAATTTATTACTTATTTCATAACAAATTTGTAATGCTAAAGTAATCCAATAAACTAATGATCAATCATATAATGATCACTTATCTAAAAAAGGGATCAATCAGATTAAGTTGTAGCGAACTTGGAGTTATTTGCATTGGTGAAATATACAAATAGATTGTGAAAAAAAAAAACAGATGGTAAAATGATTGAAAAACGCACTAACTAGTTCGAATATTATGTTATTAAAATAATAAATAAATATCAATTACTACTTTTAGTAGGATTACTTCCCGAAATGATATATAGCAAAAAACAAAATCGATTATCAAATTACTCAAACAAATAAATATGATTATCACACAATTTCTCAATCAAACAAAAATAATATATCAAAAATATCTTTGAAATAAGAGTGGGTAGGGTCGGAGATTTTTGTTGCGTCCGGTTATTAATTATTTAATAAAGACAAAATAGTAGTTCTGTTAAGCTAAGGGCATGAATGAGCAAGTATAGGACGGATTGGGCGTATCTGTGCCAAATTATTAATGACAGGTATATTTGTCCTAATTCGCAAAGTTCACTGGCATATATGGTCTTTTTCCATTTAAACTTATCTGCCACTTTTGATAAGAACTGATCAACAAATTATAGTTTGGTAAAACATAAATATCATATTGTTTTGCGTCTTTTTAAAGGATTCGTCATGATTTCACCATCTTTTCACATGTTTTTCTATTATTCGAAAACTTATGTCTTAACATTTAAAGATAGAAATACTTCTTTGAACTGGGAAGTCTGTTTACGAATTAAACAATGCATGATATCTATCAAAAATGAAAACAAAATAATAGGAAAAAAATAAAAAACAAATACTCCTTTGCTGTGATGTTTGCTCTCTTTTTCAACCGCAGTTTTAGTATTCTTTTCCATCATCACTATTATATTTTATAAGTCAAAATTAATATCTTAAACTCCGTCCAGTTAAACACCTTCGCATAAAATGAAACCGAGGGAGTACATGTGAAGACTCTGTGAGTGTATTTCTTATTTGATTCTCTTCTGTGTCATTCTTTTGTTTAAGGTACCGAAGTTTGTTTATTTCTACAGATTACAGGTCTATGAACTAGTCGAATTTAAAGTTCAAGGTGATGGGAATTGTCAGGTTATAGCTCTCTTACGTTCATACCTTCTTCTTTTCTAACTGAAAGTCACAATTTTTTTCTGGAACAACTATTTAAAGGAGAGTTGAGTACATTTATTGTTTTGTCGATTTTGTAAAGGACGGTAGCTTATTATTTTAAATTCTTTAGGCATAAGGAAGTAATAAATCAAGTTAGCGAAGTTTGAAAGGGGTGTCTGTTAATTTTCTTGTTTTAAATGTTTGAGTTATGCAGTGTAGATAAGATAGACAGAACAACAAATATACAATTTTAGGAAACAAGACACTATTTTGAGATTGTCCAGTAGGGGAACTAACTGCCATTATGGAGATGGGAATAGCTTCTGTGTCGGAGTTACTAACTGCTACACCCAATTTTTGCAAGCTATGTAATGACAAAATCATGTTAAACATAGGAAGATACACTATGGAAGCAACAGATGCTGGAAAAAGACTGCATTTAACATTTGCTTCAGAAGCTCTGCCCAAGAAAGCTGTCTCATATGGTTTATGCTATGCAGTTGCAATATGGAATTTCAATTTTAGAAGTCAAAACCAAAAATAATCGTATTAGCTATATGTGCCCTATGCAGTGGAAGGAGGAAGGGAGATTGTGGGAATTGAACCCCCAACTATTATTTGGAGATTTTTACTCTACCACTAGATTACAAGCCTTTATAGTGTTTCACCATTTCTTTTGAGTCTGGCTTTTTTTCCTTTTTTTATACTACATCATATATGAATCTCAAGTAAATATATATTCAAAAAAAGGTTCATTTTGGCTTGAAAGCATATCTTCTTAATCAGGGTCTTATTCCCACCTAACTGTTTCATCTATTATGACATGACAAGCCATTTTCTATTCTGACTGGGATAACATGTATTCTTCTAGTGCCGTGCTTTATCTGATCAATTTTACCGCACCCCTGAGCATCACAGATTTGTCAGACAGCAAGTTGTGAATCAGGTCAGTAAAGCTTTACGTCATAACATAAAAAATCTCGTCTTATCATTCTTATGCTGTGACAATGATATCTTTTGGATTATCAGCTCTAGTCATGCCCAGAGATGTACGATGGATATGTTCCCATGGCCTATCATGATTACCTGAACAAGATGTCAAAGTATTTCTTCGACCTTTATATTTGAATTGATATCTTTGCATGGATTGCTTGTAAGACGCTATTTTTATGTAAATGAAATCAGGGATGGAGAGTGGGGTGATCATGTAACTCTACAAGCAGCTTCAGATTCAGTAAGTTTTTGGTCTTTGCTCTCTTCCACATCATGGGCTCTTCTTTCTTTTTCATTTTCCTTTTTCTCTTTTTTTTTCCTGCGAGGGAGTATCGGAAGAGGGGAGGAAGGCATTCTAAGCGTCTTTCTCCTTTATGACATATCATATACAAGAAAAAGAACAAGGGGGGTGGAGCTGGTCAAAAAACTAGTAGCCAAAAATTGAAGTAGCCAAGAACTGCAAATCCTCTTTAACATCCTTGACTCATTCTTCATTAACCAACAACATGAGCATGATCATCAAATATCAGCTGAAAGTTCAGAACAATATCATTTCTTTTCGCATGTTTGTGAACATCAAGCTAGAGTGCTGCGAGAAAGAGTTTGAAGTCTATTAGTGTTTCACTACTGATGCTCAAACTTAATATATTAACACCATTATCTTTAGTGAATTGAATTTAATGTTGTTAAAACTCGGTATTCAATTGCAGTTTCCTAGAAGAGTCAAGAAATTTGTAAAATTAATATCTGACTTTTCTCAATGATTCACTGCAGTATGGTGTAAAAATTATTGGTGATAACATCTTTCAGAGATACCTGCTACATTGAGATATTTCCCACCATTCAAAAGTCTGAACGAGGTACAAGATGTACTCTCGTTCATAAAATTTGTTGTGTTCCTTATGATTGTTACTAGATTTAGCTGCAGCGTTTGGACTTATTTCTTATCATCCAAGTAATCCTATGAAGTCACACTAGTACTAAATTGTCAGTGTTGCTTTGTCTACCATTACCCATTGATTCCTCCGCCAAAAAAGCTAATTATTTATTCATCATACATCTGCTTTTTCAATCCATATATTTTCTGTTGTCTGCTCATACTATTAGACTTTGGAACTTCCCTAATATCTCTAGGTGGAGCAACTATTTACATTGAGAGCATAAAATGGACAAAGCATTGATTAGTTATCTTGACCTTAGCTCTAATATTAACCTTGCCTTGAATTTAGAGCTGCATGTTAGCTATATCAACATATTAAATGTAGGAGTAATGGCTCTACCGGCCTCCGTGGTCTATGGATAAGTCAAGATCCTTGGACTTTTGCACACAATAACAAAATAATCTGTTTAGCTAGGCTTTTTTCTTGTTTTGGTTTTGAAATATTAGTTTCAAGCACCAGTTTATGAAGAAGTATATTTTCTCCTTTCGACGGTGGATGGAGTCATTTGTTCCCTTCTCGCAATTTGAAAGGAGATCATCCTTTTCCATTTGGAATATACGAAACTATTCTGAGGGGCCTTGTCATTATTACTTGGTCAAATATCATGAAAAGGAGTTTCGGTGAGATTGGGTTTAGTTGTTGTTTCTCTACAATTTTAACAAAGTTGGGATGACTGTTTTATACAAACTCACATTGCTGCAGTTATCTTCTTGAGCTTTTGGGCCGAGGTCCACGGGCAGGGAGTGGTCACGCGGGTAGGGCGGGAGGTAAGAGTTGGAAGAGGGTAGCGGACGCTCATAGATTAAGGATTGGGTCGTGGAACATAGGCACTCTGACGGGTAAGTCCATTGAGTTGGCGAAGGTTCTTCAGAAGAGGAGGGTTAACATAGCATGTGTCCAGGAGACTAGGTGGAAAGGGTCGAAGGCGAGGAATGTAGATGGGTTTAAGCTGTGGTATTCTGGGGTCGTGAGAGGTAAGAATGGAGGGGGCATCTTGGTAGATAGGGATCTAAGGGAATCCGTGGTCGAGGTTAGGCGAATGAATGATAGGTTTATGTCTATTAAGTTGGTCATTGGGGGTTGCGTCCTCAACGTCATCAGCGCTTACGCGCCGTAAGCGGGCTTAGACGAGGAGGCTAAGAGGCGTTTTTGGGAGGGCTTGGATGATCTGGTAAGTAGTATTCCCCAATCTGAGAAGCTAGTTATTGGAGGAGACTTTAATGGCCATATTGGGGCTGATGCTGGTGGTTATGGTGAGGTGCACGGTGGCTTCGGCTTTGGGGTTAGGAACAGAGGAGGCACGTCACTGCTTGATTTCGCCAGGGCTTCCGAGCTTCTGATTGCGAAGTCGACATTTCAGAAGAGGGAGGAGCATTTGGTCACCTTCAAGTGTTCGGCGGCGAGGACTCAGATTGATTACCTTCTCCTCAGACGAAGCGATAGGGGTATGTGCAAGGACTGCAAGGTTATTCCGGGAGAGTCCCTTTCGACTCTTCATAGACTCCTAGTGATGGATGTCGGTCTCTGGGTGAAGAGGAAGAGGAGAGGTGCTCGGGGACAACCGCGGATTAGATGAGGTGTTTTGACTAAGGAGAAAGCACAGGAGTTGGAGAGGAGGTTAGCTGAGGGCGGAGCTTGGAGAAGTTCTGGGGCAGCGGACGCTATGTGGTCAGAGACGGCAAACTTGGTTAGGGAAGTAGCACGGGACTTGCTCGGGGAAGCCAAGGGCTATTCAGGCAGACATCAGGGTGACTGGTGGTGGAACGATGTAGTCGAAAGAAAGGTGGAGGTGAAGAAGGCGGCGTTTGCTAAGTTGGCAGGGAGCACAAGCGAGGAAGAAAGGAGAGCGAACAGGGAGATCTACAAGGTGGTGAGGAAAGAAGCAAAGCTGGCGGTTACGGAAGCTAAAAACGCGGCGTTTGGTCGCATGTACGAGAAACTAGGGGAGAGAGGCGGGGACAGGAAGTTATTCCGGTTAGCTAAAGCAAGGGAAAGGATGGCGCGTGATCTTGACCAAGTTAGGTGCATCAAGGGCGAGGATGGTAGAGTTCTGATGGGGGAATCTCAAGTCAAGCAGAGGTGGCAGGCGTACTTTCGAGACTTACTTAACGAGGAGGGGGATAGTAACATAGAGCTAGGGGAGTTGGGGCATTCAGAGCAACATAGAGACCTTGGGTACTGCAGGCGCATTAGGCGGAGGAGGTCATGGGGGCTTTGCGTAGGATGCGTAGGGGTCGAGCGACCGGGCCTGACGAGATCCCGGTGGAGTTCTGGAAGTGCATGGGTAGGTCAGGAGTGGAGTGGCTCTCTAGGTTGTTCAATGCGATCTTCAGGACCAAAAGGATGTCGGATGAGTGGAGGTGGAGTACAGTGGTGCCCTTGTACAAGAACAAAGGGGACATCCAGTGCTGCAGCAACTATAGGGGTATCAAATTAATATGTCACACCATGAAGGTCTGGGAGCGGGTGATCGAGGCGAGGGTGAGGGATATGATATATGTATCTGTGAACCAGTTCAGTTTCATGCCGGGTCGCTCCACTACAGAAGCTATCCACCTTGTCAGGCGGCTAATGGAGCAGTTCAGGGATAAGAAGAAGGACCTGCACATGGTGCTTATCGACTTGGAGAAGGCATATGACAAGGTCCCTATGGAGGTGCTTGGAGGCGAAGAGCGTGCCGGAAGCCTACATCAGAGTAATCAAGGACATGTACGATGGAGCTAAGACTAGGGTTAGGATGGTGGGTGGCGATTCAGACCATTTTCCAGTGGTTATGGGGCTCCATCAAGGATCGGCGCTTAGCCCTCTCTTGTTTGCCTTGGTGATGGATGCTCTTACCCGACATATATGCTATTTGCTGATGACATAGTCTTGATAGACGAGACGAGGGTCGGTGTTAATGAGAGGTTAGAGGTATGGAGACAGACTCTCGAGTCTAAGGGTTTCAAAATAAGCAGATCTAAGACTGAATACCTGGAGTGCAAGTTTAGCGCTGAGCCGAGTGAAGTAGGCAGGGACGTGATGCTTGGATCTCAGGTCATCGCCAAGAGGGACAGTGTCAGATATCTTGGGTCGGTGATTCAGGGGGACGGAGAGATTGACGGGGACATCACTCATCGTATAGGAGCGGGGTGGTCAAAGTGGAGGCTTGCATCAGGAGTCCTATGTGACAAGAAAATTCCACAGAAACTCAAGGGAAAATTTTATAGAGCTGTGGTTAGACTTGCAATGTTGTATGGCGCGGAGTGCTGGCCAGTGAAGAACTCTCATGTTCAGAGAATGCAGGTTGCAAAGATGAGGATGCTCAGGTGGATGTGCGGGCTCACCAGGTTAGATAAGATTAAGAATGAAGTTATTCGAGAGAAGGTGGGGGTGGCCCCGGTGGATGAGAAGATGCGAGAGGCGATGCTGAGGTGGTTCGGGCATGTGCGGAGGAGAAGTCCTGATGCCCCGGTGAGGAGTTGTGAGCGCTTGGCGATTGTCGGCGTTCGGCGAGGCAGAGGGAGGCCCAAGAGGTATTGGGAAGAAGTGATTAGGCATGACATGGCTAGAATGCGGGTTTCCGAGGACATGACGCTTGACAGGAATGTCTGGAGGCCTAGTATCAGGGTTGTAGGATATGGACTCCAAGAGTTTTTTGTACTCCTCACCCGGGGTTGGGTGAGGCTTGGCAGGACTATCCATAGATGATTTGTGTTTTGGAGTGTCTCCCTTATGGTAGTTATTTATGGTAGTTACTGTATGATATTATTGCATGCTATTTTATTTATGCCTTTTATGTTTATATATTTATTTACGCTATTTCTACTGGAGTTAATAATACTCTTTTGTTTTTGTTTTTTGTTTTTCCTTTCCTTCACTGAGCCGATGGTCGATTAGAAACAGACTCTCTGCCCTTTCGGGTAGGGGTAAGGCTCGTCTACATATTACCCTCCCCAGACCTCACTTTGTGGGAATATAGTGGGTAGTTGTTGTTGTTGTTGTTAGTCAAGTAGAGGACCATCAGAATTTGGTATAGGAATTTTTGGATAACTACGTGACATTTGAAAGAGAAAAAGCTTCCCACTAATATGAAGGAAAGTAAACAGGTCTGAGTTGGTTGTGTTGATTGACATAAAACAAAACTTATACATTCGCTCACCAGTCACCACAGCCATCTTACATCGAATGATGTATTAGATGTTGTTCAATGTCGTTTCAATCACCTTCTTCTAGCCCTCGTTTGAAACCTGAATTTAACCAAAGAAAATGAATAGCATATTTTCACAAAATTTCTGTTTGCTTGTTTGGAAGTGAAAGAAAATATGAAGGAAAAGAAAAGGATAAAATGGTAGGACAACATGGTTATATTTGGAAGAAAGTGAGGAAACTGAACGAAATTGATCTCACTTTTTACTGATTTACTCTCTTCCTTTTTGCAGGACTTAAGAGAGTTGTAAAGGGTGCTTCTTCTTTTCACTCTTCTTCTGCTTTTCACATCCACTTTACCCAGTTACCGCTCAATTCTTAGAGAGTTGTACCTTTACGTTTCTTCTTCCCTTCACCCAAATCAGAGTCCAAAACTTTGAGAGTTATACTTTCTGACTTTTTTTCTTATGTAGAAAAAGAGAGTTGTACTTTCTAGCTTCTTAGTACCTAAAGCTTACAGAGTTGTAACTTTACTTTTCTTCTCTACTCTTTTCCACTTGCACACCTCACCCAATTACCTATAATGTAGAAAGTTGTACTCGCAATTAAAGCTTAGAGGTTATACATTTTTTTTTTTTCATTTTTGTCCTCTTTCAGTTTTTCCCTTTCTTCCTTCCTCTTTGCCTCACCAGTTGATACACAAGCAGAAAATGTATCAAAGATCATGGTGAAAGTGGAGATGACATAAACATGTAGGAGAATGGAAATTCAACAATGATATAAGTTGATAGTACATTAGTTCTTCTCTGTGTGCTGTTCAGTGGGCGTTTTCCTTACTTTTTCCTTCTCCCCAATGATCCAAACAGAACCAGGAAATTTTGTTCCAAAAATACATGTACTCCTTTATTTTCATTCTATAACGTACATTCTTGATAATTTCTTATTAATAAAATTACCCTAGCATTTATTAAAACTATATATTTCTTTCTTTTCATAATTTTTCCTTAATACTGGGATCCAAACCGGGTGTTAATGTATCTCCTTATTCCTGGATGTATCTTTGTTCTCTTGGTTCGTCGTATAACAGCTCAAATTGTTTGTTTCTGCCTTCCAGATATCACAGCTATTGAGATGAAAAAGAAGTACTTAGCCATTTCAGATGAACAATTAATATCTCAAGATGGTTACAGTTGATAGACTGGTATTAGACACTTCACATATTCTGTTCAAATTCTTGATATTTCAGTCTTATATTATTCTAAGACTTCTACTTTATTTATTCCATTGTTTAGCAGTTAACACATGATGTTTTCCACAATGCTTCTGCAAGTTACTGATAACCAGCTCCGTTCTGGTTGCTGCTCAGGGTGCAGCCAAATTTTACATGACATTCTTTCCCAATAGCAACAATGTGCTTTGGGGTTGAACTTGCACTCTTCATCTTTGCTAATCCAGTAGCAAGTCTAACATTATTTTCATATTCCTTCCTTCAGTATGTCTATCTTGAATAATCTGTGATGCATACCCAGATACGTCATTTCTTCTCTTCGTTTTTTAACCTTTAATAGCCAGATGTACAGGTGAACATTTGATTTCTGAGACGTATCATATTTATCTGATCCAAGTTAATAGCGATTATTACTATCTCCATTCAATTTTATTTGGTGGTGTTTCTATGGATGGTGAGTTTGATGTTAATTGACTTATGTACCATCATAGAGGTAGTAGATGAAAATATGGAGAAATAGTTGTAATTTCATTGATCGGTAAAACTTCATATAAAATTAATGCTAATGGATTTGAATTTTGAAACTTGTGAAAGATGCATAATATAATATTTTTTAGTCAGATGGAGTTAAAGTATGAGTACTATGGTTTCCAAAGAGATGGTAGGAGTCGACCAATGAACTCCTCATAGTTTGTTCTTGGTGTAGCACGAAGCATAAGGTTAGAAGTTCACCCAAAGAAGTACTATGCTTTTGAAAGAAAAGGTAGAAGTCTTATTTTTCACTATTTGCTGCAAATAAGGATTTCTCTACGAAATCCTAATGCTTTACTCTTTGGGTAGCACGAAGCGGAGTAATTATTTATTTTCTTCCTCCCTTTTGATCAATCTGGAAATTGTTGGTAAATGTTTCACTTAATTGCCACTCTATAGATACTCGAAGTACCTCACATGTTTTAACAATGAACAACCAGTGTTACCCATTGCAAACTTCCAAAAATGCATTAGGAATATACAAGTCACATGCTGAAATCAAAAAAGCACATGCGCAAATATGCTCATGCCCACAATCAGTCATTACTTAAAGTAGGTATGAAAGAATAATTAAGGACTGTGAAGCGATTATATTAGTATAGACAGCGGGATATTATAATTGCAAAATTGACCCATGATTTTCAGGACCTACCAGCAGTGCAGGCTTTAAACATGTGTGCACTACTAATGGTTCCTACGCTCTATCTATAAGAATAGAATATCGGATATCCAGGTGCATCCCATCACCTGATTTTCTAATTATTTCGTTGGCATAATCTGCTTCTTCTTTCATATTTGCGGACTTGTGCGCCGTAGGTAACTTGCGTATATTTCGACTAAAGCTTATTTGACCAAGTTTTTAAAATTAACTTATTTTAAAAAGTATTTTTTCGAGTCTTTGGCCGAGCTGTAATATTTTTACTTGGCTAATTAATTTAAAAAAGCATTTCTGAGCGATCATTAGTATTTGGCCAAGATGTAAAAAATATTTCTAAGTGTATTTTTTTCGAATGTGTTTTTCAAAAAAATACTTCCAAAGAGAAACTATTTTTTTCTGCTTCTCCAAAACTGCTTTTGCTTCTAATAAAAAATATATTTTTTTTTCTTCTAAAAGTTTGACCAAACATTTTTACTTTGAAAAAAAAAGTATTTAAAAAAATGTTTTAAACCTTGAAAAAGTTTGGTCGAAGAGACTATAAATGGGTCTAATCTCATAATTTCACTTTTTTTTTGTCAAAATGAAAATTTGTATCTCAACCAATGTAACTGTACATTGCGTGTTCTTTGGGACTATAGAACACCTCTAAAAAACATATTAACTATCCACTATACAACCCGAAGGCTGTTGAGCTAACTTCTATTATACAAAAATGTGACTATAATCAAGGATTACAAAGTGGGTAACAATTTAAGTATTGTAGAGTAGGCTGCCATTTTTTCATCTTCCTTCCAGTGATGTGCACTTGCTATGCAATCAGTCTTGCTCTAATCTTAGCCTCCATGCTCGTTTGTCTGAATCTTCTTTCATTCCGTTCCATCCAGATATTATATACAGTTGCGGCAAATACCACTCATAGGATGGATTTCCTTGGGTTCCTACTATTTACTCTATCAGATAGCCATTGGATTTCATACTCCCAGTTGTATAACATTCTAGTGAAGTTCAGCCACTTAGTAGTCCTTGCCACAGTGCTTGTGAGTAAGGACATTTAAAGAAAATGTGATCATGTGTCTCTTTGTTGCCACTGTTACATAAAGAGTAGGCCTGGTCTGTTTGTATACCCCATTTTTCTAGCATGTCTATTGTTGCCAAGCGTCGATGTAATGTCAACCATAGAATAAATTTTTGTTTTGGCAGAATGCCTGACACCATCATCAACTTTTTTTAGGGTACTTTAGTGAACTGCGGGATGGAGTACCTATACGCATGATAATTTCACTTCATTAACTACTAAATCTCATTGTTAGGTGATGGAATCTGAGATTATCTTATATACTTGAAAGAAAGGATTATCTTATAGATTTTCTGTCTTCAAGATTCTCCAATCACAAACATTTTCAATATTAAGAGCCCGTTTGGATGAGTTGATTTAAAATAGTTGATAAGCATTAAGTGACGAAAAGTATTTTTATGTGCTAAAATTGATTTAATAAATAAGCAATTACGTTTAGATATAAGTGTTAAAATTGATAATAAATTATTATAGTATTTGATCAAAAAAGTGTTGACAAGTAGTCAATAAAAATTGCAAACTTGAAGAGGCGGAGGAAGGGAGAAGTAGGTTGAATACTTGAGGCAGTAAGTATCAATATAGGAGTTTTGTACTAAAAATGAATATTTTAAGGATAAAATAATAAAAATTTTGATCCAACTAAAAGTGCTTATAAACTAAATATTTATAAGGTGGGGGTGATCAGCCTGTGACTTTGGCTTATTTTTTACTTATAAGCACTTATTTTATGCTAATTTATTATGAGCCTATTGATAGTATTAACATATTATTTCTTGTTGCTTTCTTGAGCCGAGATCTCCTGGAGATAGTCTCTCTGTCCCTCGAGGTTAGGCTAAGGTCCGCATACATATTACTTTACCCAGACCCCACTTGTGGAATTATATTGGATTGTTGTTGTTATTATTATTATTGTTGTAAGCACTTAGCTTATGAACACTTTTAACTTTACCAAACGTAAATAAGCCAAAATATACTTATAAGTTACTTTAACTAGCTTATAAGCTTGTCAAACGCCCACTAATAAAAATGAGATAATCTTATAGACTAAAAAGAGAAGATTATCTTATAGATTTTCTATCATCTAGATTCTCAAATTTTGTATTTTGAGCTTTGCACGTTATTGTTGTTACTATTTATTTATTTTTGGATTGGATATATGGAATCAGTCAATTTTAGGATCTCATATGAGACGTACATAGATGATTTATTTCGTTTCTTGAGGAGAACGGCCTTTTGGACATGAAGAGAAAGGAGAGACGAGTTACAGAAACAGGAAAACGAAGAAATAATGATTTTTTTTTAAATTATTATAAAAAACTTGACCTAGGTGCATAATAAAGTCGAATTATTAGTTTATTACTACTACTTTTTGTTTATTTTAATATTTTACCATGTGATACACAACCCCAGCTCACAAAGGAAATTATCTTATAGATTCTCTATATCTACTATCTTCAAGATTCTCAAAGTTTGGATTGCCAGCTTTGCACGTTGTTGTTGTCGGTTTTTATCTTTTTATATTCATATTAATTTATAAATTTTAGCATTTCATCTAAGGAGAATGTTGGATCCTTGGATACGAAACGAGAAGAGAAAGAAGAGACGAGCTTACCACAAAAAGAGAAGAACTAAGAAACAAGTTCCTTTGGTAATATTAGAAGTAGGTGACTAGTACAATTACACTTTTAACTATTACGCTGTAATTTTCATCCTAATTTCGCGAAAACTAAAGACTCAAATACTTTTGGAACCTTAGGTTCAAGAAAAGAGTATCCTATGTTTAATTTTATATGACATACTTCCATATTTAATCTCTTGGAAAATGTCACTTTTCCTACTCCAAGAAATAGTTGAATTTTTAAATTTTAATCTCATCCCTTCATTGAATCATAATTTTTTTATTAATTCAAACACATGCACATACAATCGGGCGAAAGGAATACCAAATCTCACAAAATGTTTATGTTTTTGCTTTGAAAAAATAAATGCAGAATGCAAAAAGGGGGTGGGGGGGTGGGGTTTCAGATTCGGTGGTAGAAAATGAGGCTAAGCCTCTCTATTTATAGCCGACGAAGTTGAGTTCCAATAGGTGCAAAGATGCATGTTTGTTGATAAGGTGTCTATTCTACATAAATTATTCAAGCCGAAGCCGAGCGAGCGAGCGACGACAACGACGCGAGGCTTGCTCTCTTCTCATCTCTTTAAGAGGTAGAAGAAGTGCTTCGATATATAAGCACCATAATTTTTCTTTTCCTATCTAATGAGTGAATTTTTTTTTTTTGTAAAATGAACTAATTTAAAATTTCTTTTCTATCCATTCCCCTCTCTTTCCCCCACCATTTTTTATTTACACTTCTTTTGTTTTAATTAATAAATCCAACATAACCTTTCCGTATATCAGTAAAGTAGTAATTTTTTTTAATGACTTTATAAATATTTACTTTTTTTTCTATTACCATTTTAAAAAATTGGTTAGCTCGAACTATTTTCTTGTATTAAAGTATTGGAAAAGTAAAATCGTACTCGTAGTAATTAATATACTTCTCAATTTATTATATACTTACTCCGTTCCAGTTTATGTAAATTGGTTTTCTTTTTGATTTGCTTAAAAAAGAATAACCCCTTTCTAAATTTGGAAATAATTTAGGTTAGACTTCTAATTCAAGTCATAATGAGAAGTTTTTACAATCACACAAGTACTCTAGATTTTTTTAACATGTTTAGAATTATAAATTTAATTTTTTTTATTTTTTCTTAAACTTTATGTTCAATCAAACAAGGCGGGGTGTTCATGATTCGGTTTGGACCGGTTTTCTCTAAAAAAAAATCAAACCAAGTAAGTTGGTTTTTCAAATATTAGAATCAAACCAATTAAATCAGTTTTTTCTCTATTCAGTTTATGTCGGTTTTTCGATCTTTCGGTTATTTGTCGGGTTTTACTTAAATATAAGACATACACTACCAAATATACATTTCGGCGACCACATTTTCAACGCAACACTATTAAATCAATTGTTCCTTGAGAAATCTATTATTTACCAATATATATCGACTACATTTGGATCTAATAGTGATGAATAATTTAACGACTTAATTAAAAATTTATTATTTTTAACATAAAATAGATTCGTACACTTAACAAAAGAAAACTACTAATTAAATTAGAATATAAAGATAAAGAACTATGCTAAAAGAGCAAACGATTAACATATACTATAAAAAATTTAAAACCTTATGTAAAAGTAAATATATATATATATATATATATATATATATATATATATATATATATATAATGAATTTAAAATAGCTATTTTTATATTCGACTTGGTTCAACTTTTTTAAATAAAACCAAATTTAATTTAATCATTTTAAAATTAAAATCAAATCAAACAAAAAAGTATTAATTGTTTTAGTAGTTTTAATTAATTTTCGGTTTCAGTCAGGGAGATAGTATTTTGCAGATGATAAACAAGCCTGACAACTTTCAACCTTATATATGGGAATATTCAACGCCAACGCTAGTCTAACATTCAACTTCAACAATAAGGTCTACAAATTTATAATTAAAAAAAAAAAAAAAAACTCATAAAACTTATCCTTTCTATATTATACACGTGAAGTTTTATACACAAACATCAAACTTTTTCCAGTCCCACCACTACATTATAGAAGAAAATTATATTCACAGTCCCATCTCCCACTATTTAAAGTCCCACTTTCTTTTCTATCAAAAATAATCATACTCCATTTTCTTACAACAATGGCAGTACCAGCAGCAACAGCAACAACAACATTATCTTCATCTTCTTCGTTACCTTTCCATTCTCTTCACCAACAGTTACCATCAAAATACTTCACTATTCGTCCCATTACAGTCTCTTTATCCGAAAAAATACCAGCAGTTACACAATCGTCTGAGCTCACGAAATTGCCGATCCGTAAAATTCCCGGCGATTATGGTCTTCCTTTAATTGGTCCATGGAAAGATAGACAAGATTATTTTTACAATCAAGGTAAAGAAGAATTCTTCAGATCAAGAAATCAAAAATACAAATCTACTGTATTTAAAACCAATATGCCACCCGGAAATTTCATTTCTTCCAACCCAAACGTTGTCGTTTTGCTCGACGGCAAGAGTTTTCGGACCCTCTTCGACGTTTCTAAAGTTGAGAAAAAGGATCTCTTCACCGGGACCTTCATGCCGTCGACTGAACTCACCGGCGGTTACCGTGTTCTTTCTTATCTCGATCCTTCTGAACCTAACCATGAAAAATTAAAAAAGCTCCTTTTTTTTCTTCTTTCTTCTCGTCGTGATAATATAATACCCCAGTTTCACGAAAGTTATACGGAGCTGTTTAAAACCCTAGAAAAAGAAGTGGAGAAAAACGGTAAAGCCGATTTAAACTCAGCTAATGATCAAGCTGCTTTTAATTTCTTAGCAAAATCATTGTACGGAGCGAACCCAGTTGAGACTAAGCTCGGAAATGACGGTCCCGCATTGATCGGAAAATGGGTGTTGTTTCAGCTTCATCCTCTGCTCACTCTTGGTCTTCCGAAGGTTCTAGACGACCTTCTCCTCCATAATTTCCGGTTACCGCCAGCTCTAGTGAAGAAAGATTACCAGAGACTCTACGATTTCTTCTATGAGAGCTCCACTACTGTGCTAAACGAAGCTGAAAATTTTGGCATTTCGCGCGACGAAGCTTGTCATAATCTTCTCTTCGCTACGTGTTTCAATTCCTTTGGCGGGATGAAGATTTTCTTTCCTAATATGCTGAAATGGATAGCGAGAGCAGGAGTAGAGCTCCATATCCGATTAGCGAACGAGATCCGATCCGCCGTAAAATCCGCCGGTGGGAAGATCACGATGTCGGCGATGGAGAAAATGCCTGTGATGAAATCGGTTGTATACGAGGCTTTACGAATTGATCCACCAGTTGCTTCGCAATACGGGAGAGCCAAACGTGACCTTATGATCGAATCACATGACGCCGTTTTTGAGGTGAAAAAAGGTGAATTGTTGTTCGGGTACCAACCGTTTGCGACGAAGGATCCGAAAATATTTGACCGACCCGATGAGTTCGTACCCGATCGGTTCGTAAGTGAAGGGGAAAGGTTGTTGAAACATGTATTATGGTCTAACGGACCGGAAACGGAGAGTCCGACGGTGGAGAATAAACAATGTGCTGGAAAGGATTTTGTGGTGCTGGTTTCGAGATTGTTAGTAACGGAGTTTTTCCTCCGTTATGACACGTTGGATGTCGACGTCGGCACGTCGCCGTTAGGAGCTAGGATTACTATAACTTCTTTGAAGAGAGCTTAGTTTTTCGATCGGAGTTGGAATTGAAATTGGTATAATATTTTAATATTATTACATTGTATTATTAATATATAATTTGTACTTGTTTTCCAACTTCCTAACAGGGCTGGAATTTTTGTTGTTGTGTTGTAAATGTTTTCTTCTTCCAAATAAGTATTACTACTTTATTTTTCGAGTCAAACTTATATTAATCGAGCAAATCTGAGTCTTATTTTATCTTGCACACGAGAGATATACTGTACCAAATAATAGACTAGTGAATATATTATTTTTCATTATGGATGACATATTGGTGAGTCATGTCCTTAACAAAAATATTTTGAAATTGAACTTGGAAAAAAAGGTCTTTATACATGCTGTTATGGTTAGATGTGAAATTCATTTTAGATAAAAACTTTATAAATATTTTTTTTTTTTTGGGTGGATAACGATATTTTTCACTTTTAAACAAAAACTTCAATATTTGATTTGAAGCTCAAATATGCTTTTAAGCTAGTCTTACTCTTACAAAACACTGTGGTCCCTGTCCAAAGCTCCACACATGTACAGAAAGTACAAAATAGATGAGTCGGGTCTTTTTGAAAGTGTAATATAGATATATATTTAAAAAAAAGAGCGATCATTTTATATATAACGCAATTTTATATTGCATTATACACTAATGGCATTTTAGTCGTTATCGTATAGCGCAGTAACTTATTAGCATTTTTGCGCATAACACACTATTATAGCACGGGCCCAATCTTATAAACGCTCGGACAGTAATTTAATGTTATTATCTTTGTCTTAACATGCAATAGGAGAAAGAAGAGAATGAAACATGTAAATAAATAGTAACAAACCAGATATATATAGCATTGCCAATAATTGTTTCATATTATTTACAATGCTTAGGGACTATGTTTCCGTCGTAAAAAGGTTAATAAACATTTACTGCAGTGGATGCAGAACAACGTGCAAAATGGCACATTCTTTATATTCCTTACACTAATTTATTTACGTATGTACTATTTACATATTGAAAAATTGTAATGCAACTATAATATGACAACGATATTGGCACCTGTAGAAATAGTTTCTTCGCATTAGCCCAACTCATTTCTTGTCACATAATGTAGCCTTGATGGGGAACTTGAAGCAAACAACCAATATAGAATTTGGTAACGTTGAGAAGAAAAATGCTACTATGTATTATACAGTAAATTACCATGTAAGTCAGAATTTGCAAAAGGTAATAATTTAAAACAAACATGTCAAAAGCTGGACAAACAACTTACCCGTGTCGTGTGGCTTTGGCTGGGTGAATAAAGATTAGAAAAATATTGTGGAAGATAAAAGACTGAAAACAAGTTATGTACATTACATTTATATAAAAATAAATTCAAGTATTTGCCTTACCGCCTTAGTTTGGTTAGCAAAAGCTTAAAATATGACATCTTAGTAAGTTGTATATTTTCTTTGTTCAGTTAAACAGTTGCATGTTTTGGAGCACACATAAAAGAAGCGAGTCCGTCCTCCGTGAACTATCGTGAGAGTACCTAATCTTTATGATTAGGTAAGCCTAATAATGTGGAATATAAGAAAAACTTGTGGAAGAAATAATCACACCATAAATAACCGAAATAAGCGTTATATAAAATGCCGCCGTTATATAAATGCCGCTCGGCATGTACAATGCTTAACTTCTCAAAACCAATACGTACTCCCAAAACCCCGAAACTCATGAATCACAAGCTAATAAATAAAACATAACTCTAACTCCGAAATGTCTAACAAGAACAGAGGATACATAAGGGCTAAATACTAATGAGGGAATAGAAAGAGACTCATCGGTCTACGGACGCGGATACCTTAAAGTTGCTAGAGCAGTCGCCTCGCCTTAGGGTGATAAGACAGGATAGAAGTACCTGGATCTGTACATGAAAAACATGCGCAAAAAGGGCATGAGTACACCACAACGGTACTCCGTAAGTGCCAAGCCTAACCTCGGTTGAGTCGTAACGAGAAAGGTCAGGGCCCTACTGAGATAAGATAAAATACAAGGTATAACAGGATAAGATAAGCAATTCAGTTGCAAGCTAACAATAAAATTTATCTCTAGAAAGTAAGGAATGCAATAGCTGAAACAGTGGCTAAAACGATCACAAGGATAATAACTAGGGATCTCTGAGTATCCCGAGGATCTCTTGGTATCATCAGTCTGTACAAGGGATCTCTTGGTATCCCGAGGATCTCTTGATATCCTCAATATATGCTAGAGAACTCTTGGTATCCTCAGTATATGTTAGGGATCTCTTGGTATCCTCAATATATATGCTAGGGATCTCTTGGTATCCCGAGGATCTCTTGGTTTCCTCAATATATGCTAAGGATCTCTTGGTATCCCGATTATATGTGCCCGGTATCTCTTGGTATCCCGATTATATGTGCCCGGTATCTCTTGGTATCCCAAGGATCTCTTGGTATCCTCAATATATACTAGAGAACTCTTGGTATCCGGATTATATGTGCCCGAGATCTCTTGGTATCCGGATTATATGTGCCCGAGATCTCTTGGTATCCCGATTATATGTGCCCGAGATCTCTTGGTATCCTCAATATATGCTAGGGATCTCTTGGTATCTCGAGAATCTCTTGTTTTCCTTAATATATATGCTAGAGATCTCTTGGTATCCCCATTATATGTGCGGGGAATCTCTTGGTATCCCGCACTATATTCCAAATTAATATATATGCAGGGGGATCTCCCGAAATAAAATTGGCAGTTCCAAAGTAAACATATATGGGGGAGAGGAGGGAAGCTCCCGGGATACTGTCCCGTAGTCCCAAAGTAAACATACAGTAACAACACGAAGAATACACAATTAATTTCAAATTCCATATCAAGGTATAGCAGGTATTTCTAGCCTAGCATGTTGCACAAAATTCGAATAAGGAATATTTAAGCAAATAGGCAATTAAATCAACTGGGCATGCTTTTCTAAGTAACAACAGGCTAACTTTGTAAGTTGCATAAAACATGAGAGAAAGGAACTCAGTTTAAATACTTAAAATAAAGTCGGATTTTTAACAATTAGCTCAAGTACGCTCTCATCACCTCACCTACAAGGCATTTCAATTATCAAATATCATACTAAGGGAAGGTCCCCCACACAAGGTTAGGCAAGCCACTTACCTCGAACAAGCTAAAATCAACCTGAAATCACACTTTTGCCATGAGTATCCGACTTCGAATGGCTCAAATCTATTCAATTAAATTGCATATTGTAAATAACACCGTGAAATTAGGTAAAATAACCAAAATACCCCTCAGGCCCGCATCTCGGAATCAGGCAGAATTTACATTTTCTGAAACCTCGTACTCTCACGAGTCCAGCCATACCAAGATTATATAAATCTGGTGTCAAATTCCCAATCAAAACTCAATTTCTTGGTCTAAGAATTTTTTGTTCCAATTTTCATACAATTTTCGAAATTATAATGATGAATTCATGTTTAGATTAATGGGTTACAAGCAAAAAGAAGTTAAGAATTATTACTCGCAACTCTTTTTGAAAATCTCTCAACAATTCGCCTCCTGCCGAGCTCCCAATGCCAGTTTTGTGATATGAACTCAAAACCCTCGATTTTGAACTTAAACATTCTGCCCAGATATTTTCTTCTTCGCGAACGCGGTGCAAAAACCATAAGCCCTTTGCGAACGCGGTCCCCTATCGCGAACGGCAAGGCTTGATCTTCACCTTCCTCAACTAACTCTTCGTGCCCTTTGCGAACGCGGTCCCCTATCGCGAATAGGAAGGCTTGAACTTCACCTTCCTCAACTGACTCTTCGTGAACACGAGGGTCCTCTTGAGAACGCGAAGGGTAAAATTACTCTGCAATAGCTGAACAAAAATATGCAACTTTTTAACAACTAAAAAATGATCCGTTGAGCATCCAAAAACATACCCGAGGCCTCCAGGACCTCAACCAAAGGCTCCAACATAACCTAAAATATCATTCAAACTTGCTCCAACCTTCGGAATGCTACAAACAACACGAAAACACCTATTCTTCGTCGAATTCAAGCCTAAATTTTCAAAAACTCTATAAAACACACTTTCGATCAAAAAGTTTATCAAACCTCGTCCCAATGACCTGCAATTTCACACACACATCCCAAATGACATGACGAAGCTACCACAACTCTCAAAATTCCATTTTGACCCTCGGATCAAGATCTCGCTATCGGACCAGAAACTTCAAAAATTCAACTTTCGGCATTTCAAGCCTAAATTAGCTACGGACCTCTTAAACACATTCCGATCACGCTCCTAACTTCGAAATTGCCTAATGGGACCATCAGATTTCCATTCTGAGGTCGTCTTCACACTTTTCCGACCACGGTAAACTTTCCAACACTTAAGCTCTCATTTAGGTACTAAGTGCCCCAAAACTCTGCGAAACTTAAAACCGAACATCCCAGCAAATCAAAATAGCACAAATAAACTCGGGGTAAGCGGCTAATAGGGGATCAGGGAGTAAATTCTTAAGATGACCGGCCGGGTCGTCACATCTTCCTACACTTAAATATTCGTTTATCCTCGAACGAGCATAGAGACATATCTGAAGTGAAACTACTCATGGCCCTAAACTGCTGAGCAACGCACTAGAGCTCAAAATGACCTGTTGGGTCGTTACATCCTCTACCACTTAAACATACGTTCATCCTCGAATGTGCTAAGAATTGTGTTGCAGTTGTTCGAAATCACTATTTAACACCTTGAGCACCTACCCATGCTACCACAACTCAAGTGGGTACCTTGCTCGATCAATATAGAGATATCCTTTTTCACTTAAGAAAATACGCCTTGGAGCCTAATCTTTACATCCAGAATTCTCTACCAGGCCTGTACCAACGTACACTCACCATATCAACAACTACCCGCAGCACCAAAACATGACTGCATACCTTAGTTGAATTCACACCTTGCACCACTTTACTACAGGATCACAAGAACATTCTCTGATCAAATTAGTCAAAATTCCAGGAATCGTATGCTCCCTTTACACCCCATGGCCCACATAGGTCTTTCCCTATCTCTTCAATACCGCCAAGATGGAAGGATGCGTAAAAGTTCATACCCCGCTGTTGAATTAGCAAATCACTGGGTCTATACTCCTGATAAAAACCATCACGTCATTCGAATCAAATAATGGCCTTAGCTCCTTAATATACTTCATATAATCAGATTGCACTGATCCTAAATCCAATGATCTCGTCTCACCCAGTACGAATTGCCCAGGCAATAAGCCACCCCTGGACATGATCAAAAGTCTCATATGATGCCACAACGTGCCAATACGTTATGAAATCGAATGTGACAAAAGAAAAATGAAATCTAGAAGGAATTACTCTACCCACGCACTAATATGAACTTTCCTTAGAAAATAGGAAGCAAGGAATACAAAAATAACATATAGAAAATTGTACTCAACATCACAATGTTGCAGCATGCAACCCGATCTAAATAACATACCTATGGCGACGTGCCATCTGATCCACACATAGAACTCACGTAAGGATATGTACATCGAGCTAAATTGCTTATTATAACAAAATTTTGAATATCAGTCACAAGCACGCTAAGTGCATAATACCATCCCTTGGGAGACATATAGTGCCATAGGCTACAAAACTCAAACACAACTGAGGTGCGATACACGAACTGATTCTCGAGAGCCATCCTGCTCATATAACATCATACCTATGCGGGACCTCAACACATAAGAATTTCATCAAGCTGGCTCACTACTCATACATTGCAATATATCATTACATGAAATAGCTGATGACGAAATAGTACCGGGACTACTTGTCAAAAGGAGCGCATTGCTAAAATGAACACATTTGGCATGATATAGAGCCAATATTCGCATTTAGATCCATCCACATGCCTCAAGCTGGATTTGATCATATTGAACTAGGCTAATAACCTTTCGAAGGTCTGTAATAACCCATTTTTTCTCAAACATACGAGAACTATCATCATAACCGGGAAATCCCCCACGGTCCACAACCCAATAAGTCGAGTGCCCTCCAAGCATAAATTCTCAAATTAATCATATCTCCACTGTCTTCATACTTGATTTAAATCTTCAATCAATCAAGTGACTGCATGCCATACTTATACAATCTTTCTGTGGGGCACGCTCCCACTGTTACGACCCAAAGGGTTATCACTGTAATTCTCCCTTTTCTTGCACTTCTGAGGCCTTGAAAACCTCTTATTTGATTGTCTCGATTGGCATGTGCAGTCCGGGCGCGAAGCCGGAAGATTTTTATGTGAAATATTTGAACTTTGTGTTAAAACTATGAATTTTGATACTAATATTGCTATGGTTGACTTTGGTCAATATTTTGGGTTAACGGACCCGGACCCATATGTGACGGTCTCGGAGGGTCCGTAATGAAATTGGGACCCGGTTGTATTCCCGGAATCGAAATCCGAGGTCGCCCGAGTATGGAGCTTTTCTGTGAAATTGTTTTGTAAAATACTAAAGAAAAATTGGAAACGGAAATTGATCAAAAGTGATGGTATCGGGCTCGTATTTTGGTTCCGACGCCTAGTAAAAGTCTTAAATGGGTGTTATGCGCTATCTGTAACTTTTGGTTGAAAACGAACGTCGTTTGACGTGTTTTGGACTAAAAGTGGAAAAGTTCGAAAGTTTTGAACTTGAAATGAAAATCATGAGTTTTGGAGGTTGATTCTTTGATTTAGATGTTATTTTGGCAATTTGATCGCACGAGTAAGTCCGTATGATGTTTTTGAGGTTGGGTGCATGTTTGGGTGGGAGCCTCGAGGGCTCGGGTGATTTTCGGATAGGTGTTAGGCTCATTTTGCTGCATTTTTATCATATGGTGTATGCAGGTTTCGCAATTTGCGAAGCCTGCCTCGCAATTGCGAGCTCTTCCCTTGGCTTGCTTCTTCACAAATGCAAGAACAAAAATCACAAATGCGATTCCCCCCTTCCATAGCCAGTCTTCACAAATGCGAAGTTCCCTCTCGCACATGCGAGTTTTCCCAGTCCAACCCCAGTTCGCATTTGCGAACGTTTTCTCGCAAATGCGAGTTCCTTTTCACTTTTCCCCAGTTCGCAATTGCGAACTATTTCTCGCAACTACGAGGTCCCCTTTTATTTTTCCTAGTTTGCAAATGCGAAATCAATGTCGCATTTGCGACATCTGCAACCCTGCAACTGTTACTTAAACGAATTCAGACCTCATTTTTCATGTCTTTCCAAACCCAAAACCACCATAGGCGATTCCTCTCGAACCTTTTTGTCCCCAAACCAAATGTAAGTCAATTTCTACTAGTTTTGTTCAATCCTTATCATATTCTAGCATGATTTCATCCTAAATCAAAGCTTTCATGGTTAAAAATGGGGGATTTGGGGTAGAACCTAGGTTCATAAAATTGGGGATTTTGATCTCAATTTGGGGTCCGATTTCAAAATAAATTGCATATATAAAATCGTAGGGGAATGAGTAACCCGATTTTGGTTTGAATCTCGAGTTTTGACCACGTGGGCCCGAGGGCATTTTGGGAATTTTTGAGTAAAACTTTGGGAATTTCATTCTTATGCATCCAAATTGATTTAACTAGCATTTGTTGATACATTTGAGTAAATTGTGGTTAGATTCGACTGGTTTTGAAGCGAATTTGAGGGGTAAAGCTATTCTAAGGCGTGAGTTGAGTTGGAAGCCTTCGAGGTAAGTGTTCGATCTAACTTTGACTTGAGGGAATAGGATTAGGTTGTTAATTGCTATGTGCTATGTGGAGTCGGTGTATAGGTATGGTGACAGTTACCTATGCGCCTGAGTCGAGCATGACCGTGTTGTCATTTGTACTTGAATTGTGAAAGAAGTGAACAATTGGGATAAATCCTTATTATAAGAGCTATGAAGTGAAAGATGAGAAGTAAATGAACTAGAGATGAGTTGTTGGTGTTTTTCCCTTGCCGGGACTTGTTGTTAAATTATTTCCCTTGCCGGGACTTGTTGTTGCATTGTTCTCCCTTGCCAGGATGGCTAATCTTGTTGTTTACTCCTTTTCCCATTAATTGTGATTATTGTTTGGGTGAGGAGGAGCGATAAAGCACGATGGGTGATGATGTGTACTTAATGATTTCCTCCACAAGATGGAGTGGTATATATTGATTTCCTCCACAAGATGGAGTGGTATTTATCGATTTCCTCCACCAGATGGAGTGGTATTTATCGATTTTCTCCACAAGATGGAGTGGTATTTATTGATTTCCTCCACAAGATGGAGTGGTATATATCGATTTCCTCCACAAGATGGAGTGGTGCTATTGAATGGGTGAGGACGAGAGAAAAAGCACGATGGGTGGTGCCGTGCGACGTGGTTTTATTGGTCTTACCTTACTGGTTTTCCTTATTCTGTTTTCCCTTTATTAGTTGTTGTTTCATTGGATTCTCTTATTTAAATGCTATCTATTCAGTTCCATCTCTTAATTGTAGAAGTTATAATTGAACTGCTATTCCCCCAGCATGTCCCCTCCCTTTTTGTTGTTTAAATTCTTGTTTTCCTTTTCTGTTATCGTGTATATCTGTACAAGTTGTTTATGGTAGGTCCGGTTAGCGTCGTCACTACCTCGCTGAGGTTAGGCCGGACACTTTCCAACACATGGGGTAGGTTGTGCTGATAAGATGCTTCTGTGCCTTTTTGTGCACAGGTCAGGTCCCAGTCTACGGACAACAGTTTTAGACCGGGAGTGATCCTTCAGTCCAGAGGCTATGAAGTAGTCCACAGGCGTTCGCGGGCCCCGAGTATCCTCTAACATTCTCTTTCAGTTTGTTAAATTTTATCGAATAGATATGCTATGTACTTTTTTCAGACTATTATTTTTAGCACTCTTTAGTTATCCGTGAGCAGTGACACCAGATACTGGGTAGAGATTGGTTGTTAGTTTTCCGCATATTGTTTTCGTTATTGTTATTAGACGTCTTCCGCATGTTTTAACTAATTATTTTAGCATTTAATTTGTTTTAGATTTAAATTTTTTACAAATTTTTATAAGTTTTGGCTTGCCTAGCTTCGATAGTAGGTGACATCACGACTCCCGATGGTGGGTAAAACCGGGGTTGTGACACCCACGACCTTCCGTAATAGACAACAGATATGCATATCCATACCACCAGTTGCACTAACGCTGAGGAGCGTTCAAGAATCCATAACCAGGACTGAACTAGTACTGCAGGTAATGTATATATAACCTCTGGGACCTACTCAATATGCGCTCGCTGCTCAGGAATGCGGTCAAGAGTTTGTGCTCCTCCCCTGGCCTGGGATATGGCTGTAGCAATGGGAAGAATCCCTGCTTGAGCCAGAGTGATGTACATGCTCATGAACTGTTCTAATGTCTCCTAGAGAGATAGAGTAATGGTAGTAGTAGTAGTAGGCGTGTTAGTTGCCTGGACTCTGGATGGATCTGCTGGTGGTACCTCGGCGGCAGCTCGCGCAGGTGCTCTGGTTTCACCACCTGTGCTCCCTCGGCCTCTAACGACTACAGTAGGGGGCGTGGCTTCCTGATCATCTCGAGTGGCACGTGTCCTCACCATCTGTGAGAGAATATAAAGACAGAAAGAAGTTTAGTTGTGATATCAAAATCTCGCACGACCAGGAAATCAAATGAAGTGGAATTTTCCTAACAGTTATATAGCCTCTCATAGCTAAGTACAGATGTCTCCGTACCGATCAACGAGACTCTTATAAACTGGCATATGTTCCATGAATTCTATGAACCAAGAGCTCTGATACAAACTTTTCACGACTCCAGTTCACCCTCCGTGAACATGTCGTGACGGCACCTAGTCCCTACGACTAGGTAAGCCTAACAATGCAGAAACAAAATAACTCGCAAGAATAAATAATTCAAAATTTAACAACTAGAATGAAACTGTATACAAATGCCGCTCGGCATATACAACTCAACATCATGGAAATATATTACTATCCCAAAACCTAGAAACTCACAGGAACACAAGCTTAAAGGAATGTAGTACAATGCTCTAACTCCAGCATATCTAAAACAACAGTAAGACTGAAGGCTAACTACTAAAAGATTGAATAAGATAGAGACTTCTTGGTCTGCGGACGTGGCAGATGTACCTCGATGTCTCTTCTAGATCTCTCCGCCTCATGGGTGATACGCCTGGGTAGAGGTACCTAGATCTGCACATGAAAAACATGCGCAGAAGGGGCATGAGTACACCACAACGGTACCCAGTAAGTGCCAAGCCTAACCTCGGCCGGGTAGTGACGAGGAAGGTCAGGGCCTTACTGAGGTTAAACACAATATAAAGTTTCAACGGTGTGAAATAGATAATATATGTAATTACAGCAGTGAAATGAGACAGGTTATACAAGGCAACAACAATTATACGAAAGAACAGAGTAAACACGGAAATCAGAACAGCTTAATACCAATAGTAATAATGAGGATCTCCCAGGATACCGTCCTATAGTCCCTTTCATCAACTGTCCAGTAGATTTCCCGGGATACTGCCCCGTAATCCAATTATCAATGCACCGGGATCTACCGGAATCGTGGTTCTTTGTCTCAAATGTAAATACCCAGTACTGGAGAAATCTGCCGGGTGCATTTTCGTAGTTCTATATAACTGTGCAAGGGGATCTATCGGGAATCTAACCCGTAGTCCCAAAGTAAATGTGTAAGGAGATCTACCTGGAATCTAACCCGTAACCCCAAAGTAAATAGACAAGTATGAATCGGAATCCCACATTCGTAGTCTCAGTGTAAATACGCAGCAACAACAAGAAGATATTCAGAAAATGGAATTTCATAGCAAGGCAACAAGTAGTCTTAGCCTAACATGCTTCTGGTAATGCAAACAAGGCAATTTAAGCAAATAGGCAATTTAAATCAGCTAAGCATGCTCTTCTAACTAGCAACATGCTAAATTTGCAAGTATAATAAAGCAAGACGGGAAACATGCTAATAAGTACTCTAAAAAGCTGGATTTCCAATAATTTTCACAAGTACGTGCTCGTCACCCCGCGCATAAGGCAATTCAATTACCAAATATCATATCATAAGGGGAAAAGCCCCCCTCCCCCCCTCCCCCCCTCCCGCACAAGGTTAGACAAGCCACTTACCTCGAACCGGATCAAAATCAAGTAAAATTCACACTTTTGCCACGAGTATCCGGCTCTAAATGGCCCAAATCTATTCAATTCAATTGCATATTGTAAATAACACCTCAAGTAACTGATTCTATAATTAAATTCTAAGCTAATACGCGAAATTATGTAAAATAACCAAAACACCCCACGGGCCAACGTCTCGGAATCGGGTGAAATTTATATTTTCAGAAACCTCATACTCTCACGAGTCTATACATAACAAGAACACAAAAATCGAATCCCAAATGGCCCCTGAAATCCTCATTTAAAGGTCTCTTAAACTCAAGCCCTAATTATCCATTTTTTTACAATTTCTCACTATTAATTAGGTATTTAATCACATAAATATGAGTTATGAAGTCAAAAATATTATCTCCAATTCATTCCCTTGAATCCTTCTTCAACCCACTTAAAAAGCTTCAAAATCGCCTAACAATGGAGGAAACTAGGCTAAAATTCACGAAATAACTCCTTTTAAACATTCTGCCCAGGTTTTTAAATTCCTTCATCATGAACACGGTCAAACACTCGCGTTCGCGAAGAACAACTTACTTTGACCAGATTTTCCCCCTATGCAAACGCGAATGACCCATGCGAACGTGATGCTTCCTCGACCTTACACTTCGCGAACGTGTTCTCCCTTCCGCGAACGCGATGGGCAACGAACTTGAAACCCATCTAACCCCACTTACTCTACGCGATCACGAAGACCTCCTCGCGAACGCGATGCACAGCTTTGCAGACCTTCACGAATGCGGCACCCGTCTTCCGAACGCGTAGGCCAAACTTCTACCTTTCCCAGCAGACTCTTCGCAAACACGAGGGTCCTCTTGCGAACGCCAAGACCAAAATAACTGCAACTGCTAGAACTCCAAATCTGCAATTTTCTGAACTCTCAAATGATTCGATTGGCCGCCCAAAACTCACCCGAGGTCCCCCGAACCTCAACCAAAAGCACCAACATATCCTAAAACCTTATTCAAACTTACACCAATCCTTAAACACCTAAAACAACGTCAAAAATTCGAATTAATCATGGATTTAAGTCTAAGAACTTCAAATTTCCTCAAATACGCTTTCGATCAAAAACCTAACCAACCTACGCCTGAATGACCTGAAATTTTACACACACATCCCAAATGACATGACATAACTACTGCAACTTCTGAAATTCTATTCTAACCCTCGGATCAAAACTTCACTATCGGGCCGAAAACCTCAAAAATTCAAACTTTGGTATTTCAAGCCAAAACTAGCTACGGACCTTCAAATCACAATCTGAACATGCTCCTAACCTCAAATCACCTAACAAAACTAATGGAACCATCAGATTTCCATTCAGAGGCCGTCTTCACACTGTTCTGACTATGACCAATTTTCTAACACTTAAGCTCTCATTTGGAGACTAAGTGTCCCGAAACTCTCCGAAACTCAAAATCGAACATCTCAACCAATCAAATTAGTAGAAATAGACTTCGGGAAAGCAGTTAATAGGGGATGAGGACGTTAATTCTTAAGACGACCGACTGGGTCATCACAATACATACATACATATATATATATATATATATATATATATATATATATATATATATATATATATATATATATATATATATATATATATATATATATATATATATATATATATATATATATATATATATATATTATTCTCTTATGGAAATTTTAACTATTAAATAAATCTTATAATTCTAATTTGAAAATAAAAGGAAAAAAATAATGAAAAGAAACCAAAAATAAAAAAGAAATAGGAAAATACAAGAATGTTGGTGCAGGGATTCAAACCTTGTACCTCAAGGACAAAACTATTTTCATAACTACCCTTCAACCGTTGGGCAGCCCGATGATTTCGTGTATAACGCATTGATTCATGCATTATATATATACCGAAATTTAATCTTTTCGCTGAGATAAATGTATAAAAATAAGAAAGAATATATAGAATTAGAATCGGTTTTTTAGTATTTGACTCCCTTTTCTGTTATGGATTTCGTTGTTTAAAAAATAATTTGTAGAGAAGAGAGATTTTATTTACGGATTTTTGCTAGTTAATTCATGCGCTATACATATATAGCGTGGTCTTAAGCTGTGCCATACTTTAACAGCTAAAACACCGTTAAAGTATAGCGCATTTTTAAACCTTACTATATATATAAAATGATAGTTTTTTTTATACTTACTAGTTTTAGCGCATGCGCGTTACGTATATACCCCATCTCGATCAATGACTGAATATTTTTATAAATCACATAAATGTGATATTACCTTTTTGTTGAGCCTCTGAAATTGTTGATTGCTAATCCTACATAATAGCTCAATAAAGAAAAAAACTTTATCTTATATACTCTCAATCATTATTCAATATATACAACTTAATCTTAGTTTCATTCTAAAACGCAAACATGATCAGCTAACTTACAGAAGTTAGTCGCTTTTCTTTCTCGTGAGCAAATACAAATTATTCTATTTCTTTAATCTATACGAATTAATATGTGAATTCTTTTTGACTTGAAAGAATAAATTATTATAAAAAAAGTAGAGCCCAACAATTATATTTAGAGGTGGCAAAATAGTTTAAAAAAAATAGTTAACCACTCAAATTATCTATAAAAAATGAATTAAATAATAAACTTTTTAGTCAAATATGGATAAAAACCATATTATCCATTTAAAAAATGGATAACCAATACGTAACCAATGGATAACCAAGGGGTCTAACTTTTACATTTGTAAATCATTAAATTGGAGGTTTCTCAAGTTAGAAAAACTAAGAATTCTCCCAAAAATGATCATATACAAGAAGTCATGCATAATACGGGTAACTCATATTATTCGCCGATTAACCCATTTTTTATCCGTATTAAATATTGTAGAGAGTTTTGGGAGAATTAATTATGTCGTATTGCTCACAAAAGTATATATAGAGTACAGGGGTATCAAATCCTACCAACTATAGGACTGTACAATAATGAAGGAAATCAAATCCTACCAACTATAGGACTGTACTATAAGGAGAGAATATTCTACCAATAATAAAAAGATACACAAAAGATATTCACAATATTTCCTAATACGCCCCCTCAAGATGGAGGGCCGGAGGACACGCCAATCTTGGACATCAGCAGAAGAAGCCGAGGACGAGATAAGTGCTTGGTGAGAGCATAAACAAGCTGATCAGCAGAAGATACGTGAGCAACACGAAGGGACCCATTCTGAACCAATTGACGAACAAAGTGATAATCAATGGAGATGTGTTTCATGCGCGAATGAAATACAGGGTTGGCACAGAGGTAAGTGGCGCCAATGTTGTCACTGTAAATGACAGGAGCAGCCGGAAGAGGGACATGAAGCTCGCACAGCAGGGAATGAAGCCAACGTACTTCAGCGGCAGCAGAAGCAATGGCACGATACTCAGCCTCAGTAGATGATCGTGCAACGGAACGCTGCTTTTTGGAGCTTCAGGAAATAGGATTAAGCCCTAGAAAGACAACATAGGCACCAGTTGAGGAGCGGTCATCATAGTTTCCACCCCAATCAGCATCAGAGAAACAATGCAGAGGTATAGCAGATGAAGGACGCAGCCAGATGCCAAAGTCACGCGTCCCATTCAGATACCGGAAGAGGCGCTTAACTGCACCCCAATGAGTGATCAATTTCCTTTATTTCTTTATCTAAAGTAAGGGAAGGGCTCAGAAGAGCCAAGAATATCAAGAAAAATAAAGAAGACCTCTTTTCTTTGTCTTGATTTTGTTCAAAAGGACCCTCTTATTCTCATGGCCTGGTCTGGTCAGTACCCAGCGGGGCCTCTTTTGTTCCAATGAATTTGAATTTGAAAACTAAAGAGCCTGTTATAGTTGTAATATTTCATTTTAATTGAGATTCGATGATCTAATCAAATAATAGTACTATGGTTCGAGAGAAAGTAACAGTATCTACTCGGACACTACAGTGGAAGTGTGTTGAATCAAGAACAGACAGTAAACGCCTCTATTATGGACTCTTTATTATGACTCCACTTATGAAAGGCCAAGACGACACAATAGGCATTGCGATGCGAAGAGCTTTACTTGGAGAAATAGAAGGAACATGTATCACATATGTAAAATCTGAGAAAGTCCCACATGAATATTCTACCATAATGGGCATTCAAGAATCGGTACATAAAAAGAACTTTCTAGTTCACTCAGAAAAGAATGATCGTTGTCAATCTCAAAAATCTGATTTTCAATATCAAAATAGATGGAATAACTGTCTCCATTCCTCTCACAGTCATCAAACTTGCAACACCAAAATCCTCTCCGCCCTCTGCTCGGCAACGCAATTCCCATGCTCACAGCCAGTTAGAGCAAAAAAATCCATCCCCGTCTTTCTCTTAAAACTCACCTCAGTCTCGTAAATGTCCTTCCCAAATTCTAGCGTAAGGTGTATGATCCGCCGAATCCATTGCTGACTTCACCACGATCGATTAGGTGAAAGGTTTCTGCAAAGTTTGTTTTTTCATACAGGCAGCGTGGTTATAGGCCAATGCTAAGTCTTCCATGTCGTTGGATAGTAGGTTCGAGGGCAAGGAAGGAGGTTATCATTTTGAAGCCTGCGAGCTAGTAATTCCTCTCCTCGAGAAAGTTGGCATACCTTTTGATCTCCCTCGCTTCGTAAAGTAAACGAGAATGGAAAAAGTGATAAAAAGAGTGGAAGTTGCCCCTCCTAGGGGTCCCATTTTAGATTTAGGTTACATTTGAGTCTCTTACTAGTATAATTCTAATAACTGGAGTGCTAAGTGCTGCTTTGGCAGTCGAGTTCTTTCTTACATCTAGTGCTACATCTAGAGGTCCAGTCCCCTAGCGTGCATGAACTGTGAGAGCTTATTCACAGCAAAGGAGATATCAGGACGAGTGAAGGAGAGATACTGGAGGCCCCCAAGGGCCTGTCGATAGGCGGATGCGTCGGCAGGGGCCGAGCCGTCGGCCAGATAAAGGCTGGTTGACGCCGCTGTTGGCGTCTGAACAGGGTTTGACTCCAGCATATTATGACGAGTCAAAAGATCAACAACATATTTACGCTGAGAGAGAAAACACCCCTTGGAGATGCGCAGAACTTCAACACCAAGAAAGTAGCTTAGATCACCCATGTCTTTAAGAGAAAACTGAGTCCCAAGAGAGTCAATCACACGGTTCAAGAAAGCAGAATCATTACCAGTCAATATGAGATCATTAACATATACCAAAAAATAGGCTGTAATACCAGAATGCTGAAAGACGAAGAGCGAAGTGTCAGAGATAGTGTTGACGAAATCCATGGTCAGAAGACATTGGCGGAGCGCACTGTACCATGCCCGGGGTGCCTGTTTGAGACCATAAATAGCTTTCTGTAACTTACAAACATAAGATGGATAGGCTTTGTCAACAAAACCGGGTGGTTGTGCCATATAAACATCCTCTGTAAGCCTCCCGTGGAGAAAGGCATTGTTCACATCCATTCGAAGAGACCAACCCTTGGATACAGCTATACTGAGAACTAAACGCACAGTTACCGGCTTAACAACCGGACTAAAAGTCTCCTGGAAGTCTACACCTGGACGCTGATGAAAACCTTTTGCAACAAGTTGGGCTTTGAACTTATCCACAGTACTGTCAGGCTTTTGTTTGAGATGATAAACCCACTTGCAACCCGCAACATTCTGCGAAGAATCAGGCGGAACAAGATCCCAGGTGCCATTCCGTAGCAGAGCATCAAACTCTGATGACATAGCAGCGCGCCAGCGCTCATCAGACATAGCACTAGACAAAGTCTGAGGTTCAGTTACAGCAGGAGAGGAGACAGCAGACATACCAAACTTCTTGTTGGGCGTAAAGATATTATTTTTGCTGCGAGTTTGCATATGATGACCACCCTGAGAGGATGCAGGTGGCGGCATAATGGGTGTAGCGGCGGCAGGGGCCGGTGGCGGTGCCAGAAGGGGCGCTGGTGGCGCGGGCGTTGGCGTTGGCAGTGCGTCCGGTGAAGTATCGCTAGTGGGAGCGGCGGCAGGTACTGGTGTCAGCAGCGGAAGGACTTCTAGGGAGACCGGAATGGGTACAGGGGGAGACTCGGGGTTAGACATTTTGGAGAACGGGAAGACATCTTCATGGAAGGTGACATGACGCGAGACGAAGATTTTAGACGTTGAGGGATCAAAGCAGAGATAGGTGCTTTAAGTAGTAGAGTAGCCGAAGAGGACACATGCACGAGATCTGGGTTCCATTTTGTGTGAGGTGTAGGGCCGAAGCCAAGGGAAGCATTGACAGCCAAAGACACGTAGTTTAGCAAGGTTGGGGCGCATATGGAAGAGAGACTCAAAGGAGGAGAGCATCGAGAGATTTGTCTTGGGAAGACGATTTATGAGATAGACTGCTGTAGCAAAGGCATAAGGCCAGTAAATGAGAGGTACAGAGGCATGATGAAGGAGAGTGAGACCAGTATTGACAATATGACGGTGACGGCGTTCAGCATAGCCATTGTGCTGAGGAGTATGAGGAGGTGAAGTGAGATGTGAGATGCCATTGGAGGCAAGAAAAGAGCGTAAAGCACCCCCATTGTCAGTATACAGAGTAATGATTTTAGCAGAGAAATATTTTTCTACAATGGATTTATAAATGGGGAAGGTTTGTGAGACATCAGATTTACGGACTGTGAAGAGACATGTTGGCAAGATCAGAGGTTATGTGATGGGAGGCACCAGAGTCCAGGATCCAATCGGATGCAGAGTGAGTCGTCGGAGAGTGATGGGCTGTGTGAGCAGCCGGGTAAGGTGGCGAAGCATAAGTTGGCCACGGTAGTGGTCCACCGTAAGGAGGCTGATTTGGCGCCGGAGATGGGATAGGACGGGCAGCGACGCGCGGAGTGGCCAAATTCACTGCAGAGCTGGCACTTCCCATTGTACCCGCGAGATTGGCCATTGCTGGAGTAACCACCGCGACCGGAGACTGAACCGCGGCTGCTACGGCCGCGCCCGCGGCTACCGAAATGGTTACGGCCTGGCTGGTGTCCGGCGACGAAGGCAGCCGACGAAGCCAAATCAGATGCGGCGGAGGTGGCCGGCACACGAGCAGTAATCTGAGCCTCCATGTTTAACAGCTTGTCATGTAATTCAGCAAAAGAGATGGGAGATTCGCGGGCTTGGATGGCATGAGAGAGTTCCAATTACGGATCATCAAGACCATTTAGAACCTTAATGACAAGATCCTCAGAATCAACAGTAACACCTAGGAGAGATAATTCATCCACAATCACGCGAATACCGTGCATAAAATCAGTAACTGATTTAGAACCTTTTACCGGATTATGGAGCTGCTGTTTGGGAGCCATAATACGACCACGAGAAGCAGTGCCATATGTGCGTGCGAGGATGTCCCAGGCCTCTTTAGAGGTTTCCGCAGCGGCAATAAAGGAGATGATCGTCGGTGTGATCGACGAGATGATGGCACTAAGAATAAGATTGTCTTGACGAATCCAGTAAGGATATGCTGGATTGGGGGAAGTCACGTCCTTGTCGATGATAGTGGCCGGTGGGCACGGCTTTGATCTGTTCAAGAAGCCGAGGAGGTCGTAACCCGTAAGAAGGGTTCGAAATTGGAATTTCCATGCCAGGTAATTAGTGGAATCCAATTTGAGTGGGATTTGAGCTGATGCATTGATGGCAATCGGCTGGAGAGGCTCGGTTGACGTCGTAGCGTCCATGAAGCGCGAGGCAAAGGAGAGGAGGCGCTGAACGACGTCGAGAAAGAGAGGGCTGCCGATTAGTGCAGCGGCGGCAGCAGCGACGACGGGCTGCCGATAAGAGCAGCGGCGGCGGCGCGGGTAGGATAGAATTAGGGTTTGTTTGGCGATAAGCCACTGGCTCTGATACCATGTAGAGAGTTTTGGGAGAATTAATTATCTCGTATTGCTCACAAAAATATATATAGAGTACATGGGTATCAAATCCTACCAACTATAGGACTGTACAATAATGAAGGAAATCAAATTCTACCAACTATATGACTGTACAATAATGAGAGAATATTCTACCAATAATAAAAAGATACACAAAAGATATTCACAATATTTTCTAATATGAGTCGAGTCGAATAATTGATCCGTTTTTCATTACCTTTTAGATCTGAACTATATCCGGTTCGACCGTCCGTTTGTCACTCCTTACTGCATTTTAAAACATGACAGTATTTGTCAATCTAATTTCACTTATAACACCAGTACGTTGAACATGCTATGCTTAAGCTATGAGAGTGCAGAAGCAAATTCTTAAGTTTGTTAGAGTGACTTTTTGAGTAAAAAGAGAAGGTTTTAAAATCTCTTTCTATACTGACTTTCTTTCATTTGAGTACCAAGTAAAAGTTTTTTATTTTTATAAACTTGTCTAAATTTTTAACACATTTACAAAATTATTTTACTCTGCGTTTATGTTATAATCCTATATTTTCTATTTGCGGAATATTTAAAATAAAACATAGAGTCTCTCTACATTAGGCAAACAGGATAGCAAAGGTCATTAAGTCAAAATGTCGCTTTTTAAATGTTACAATTCTTTTATAAACCATACAAAGTATGGAATTCTAAGACAAGATCAATATCTTTCTTTTTAGTTTGACTCTAACATCATAACCTTCATAAAACTATTATTCTATCTTTTGTTTGTGTAATATTCGCTCTTTAAATTAGGCAAACTCAATAATAATGTAAGTCAAGCTCCCAACGCACTAAAATGATGATTTGTTATTAGCTCCCAAGTCCCAACGGATATTAATTAACTGGAAAATATAAATTCACACAACTTTAGATTTGATCAGGCACATAAAATTAAAAGTATTGTACGTGTATATGTAAGCAGAAGCGAAAATATTGCCTACTTTGTTGCTTGGCACAAATTATTCAAAAAGGAAAAAAGATTGAAATTCCTAAATATTAGGAGTGTATACTTAACTCAAATAAGGAAAGGCTTGATAGTATTTTTAAAATCCTAAATATTAGGAAAATAACCAAATAACTATTTGGGGACAAAAAAGGCGAATAATATTTCGCTAAGTTTTTTTTGTATTTTTAATATAATATAAATTAATGTTACTTTTGTCCAAAAAATAACATTTTGGTTCCGAACTCCAAAATAGATTTATGCTGCTTAACCAACGTTACCATTTGGTTAATTCCACTTCAATCAGTACATTCGAAAGTGACAAATATAAAAATGAAGTCAGTATACCTTTTGGACAATAGTAATGTTGTGCATGCATGATACACGTTCGGCCACAATTGATTGAATGTGATATATGAAAATAGCTTAAACCCTAACAAGGTAAAAAAGGATAAGCTGACTTAGGCGAACTGTTGTCTACTTACCAAACCAAGTTAAAGTGGTTTTAAAGATGAAGATCTGTCGGAATTCTTCTAATTGGAATCCATAACCACAAATTAAAGAAAAAGAAAAAGACAGGAATGAATTTGGATTTAAGTTGGTCCAAAGGAAGATGAACTAGGCGGTTAATTTTAGGGCATAGCAAAATATTATATAACTACAACAATAGATCCAATTTAACCCCATAAGTGAAATATGAGGAGTATAGTATGTACGCAAACCTTATCGCTCCCTTCAAGAAGATAAACAGACTTTTTCCGAAAGACCGTCGACTTGGAAAAAATAAAAGGAAAGGCAGCAACAATCAAACCAATTATAAAACCAAAGCAAAAATACAAAAATAAAAAACTAAAATTGAATTTTGTAATTAGAAGGCCGAAATGAAAGGAACGACAAGTAATCACATAAATCAAGGAATACAAAAATACATAAATAATGCTAACTCATGTTCTAAAGCTACTGTTACAGACAAGGACAACGCCAAATAACCTATCCTAACCAGTTATCTTTGTTCTTAATCTCCACACCTTCCTATTTATGGTCATGTCCTCAATGAACTGGAGCAACGCCATATCTTGCCTAATCACTTCTCCCCAATACTTCTTCGGCCTATCTCTACCTCTCTTTGTGTCCTCCGAGGCCAACCTCTCACACCTCCTCGGCGTGCCTCTACATCTCTCCCCCTCACATGTCCGAACTATCTAGGTCTCCCCTCCCGCATATTATTCACGCATGAGACGTGCCCACCTTATCACGAATAACTCATTTCTACTTCTATCTAGCCTGATATGCCCACACGGCTATCTTAACATCCTCATTTCAGCCACCTTCATCTTTTGGACATAGAGGTTTTTGACTGGCCAACACTTGTCCTAATAATGTTGTCGGTCTGACCACTGCTTTATACAACTTATCTTTAAGTTTAGGTGACACATTCTTATCACACAAAACACATAAAAGCGAGCTTCCAATTCATCCATCCTGTCTCGATATGATGTGTACCAATGCCATCATCATCGATCTCTCCATTTCCTTGTATGACTGACCTAAGGTATTTAGAACTCTCTCTCCTAGGGATGATTTGAGAATCAAGCCCCGCTTCTCCATCCACAACATGAGTTGTCCCATTGACTTGCACTGCAAGTACTCAGTCTTGATCCTACTCAACTTGAAACCTTTGGACTTTAGGGTCTGCTCCAAATCTCTAACCTCCCATTAACACCGCCTCGTGTCTCGTCAATCAGAACAATGTTATCTGAAAATAACATGCACCACGATACATGATCTCTTTGTATATGGCGCGTCAACGCATCGATCGCCAAGGCAAATAGAAACGGACTGAGGGTTGACCCCTGATGCAACCTCATCATAACTAGGAAATGTTCTAGGTCCTCTCCCACAGGAACACCTTTAGCCTCCAAACATCTCCACGGAACCTCCTTTGGCATTTTGTCATAAACCTCCTATAAGTCGATGGATAATATATGTAAATCCCTACTCCTCTTCGTATATTGTTCCATCAACCTCCTAACAAGATGAGCTTCCATAATTGAACGTGTTGACATAATTCCAAACTGATTTTCAAAATATCCACAATCCTCCTCAATAGAACTAGCTTATAATTAATTAATTATTAGAGTTTCTAATACTGTATAGAATTTCCTAAAATTAAGAGAAAGTTGTTTTTTAACAAGCTGATCAACTTCGTCTTGACCATTGCGCTAAAGCTTTGTTAGTTAAGATACCTTTCAAGTTTAACTGTATATATTTAGCTAACCCATGTCTAAATGAAGATTTAGAGAGTGTCTTCAAATCGTTGGACCTAATTGGATAGAACCACAAACATTCTCTATCCGCTTTGCTATTAGCCATTATTATAAAAGTGGCCCTTGTTGGGATATATACTATTAATCATGAGTTTAGTTTGAATGTAATATTTATTATGGAATAGTTATTATTTAATATTGAGAGATATAAATATGTGTTCTTTGTTTATATAGTAGATAATTTAGTATATAGAGTTTAGCTTATACAAAGAAAATTAAATCATCGGTTCTTATAAATATAAAGTTCAAGTTCACAATCTAATGATGCAATTGGACAGACCATCAGGAATGATTGTAGCACAAGATTAAATATAATTTATCTTGATGTACTTATATTTTTAATCTTAATATAATTATTATTACCTGTATATCATTATTATTATTATTATTATTATTATTATTATTATTATTATTATTATTATTATTATTATTATTATTATTATTATTATTATTATTATTATTATTATTATTATTATTATTATTATTATTACTACTACTACTACTACTTTAAATTTATTAAAAGGCGAGATCTTTTCGTGGGTCAATATGCTTGGTAAATTGGATAATAATAATATACATTGACGAAGTAGTAGTTAGTTGATGAAATTCATGTCTTGACTTAGAGATTGATGATAGGTCTTTATGAAAGCTTATAAGTTCTCATGTATAATTGGCCATTGAATTTTGTATTCGACACATGAAAATTTTCAGTGATTATTATTCGAATCTTAACATAGGGAGATTTAATGGATGCATTTCAAAATTGAATAAGGAGTGAATTTATGAATTTTTAGTGGAATAATTCGTAATTATTTATAGTGGATATTAATTTCGAAAATTACAAATTAATTTCATAATAGGAATCCTTGTTAATGAAATTTTATGGTCCATGTAGGTTTTGAAAAAAGGGTTTTATCTTTTAAGTATGCTATAATAACATAAAATTTTCCATCTAAAGGAGAAGGTGGCCAAAATTTTCAGCATTTTTCCTAGAAAGTTTCTCCCACACGAAATTACTATTTTCAGATATTATTTGGGTAATACAATAGAAGACCGTGGAACATTCGGAGATCGTGATCATGCGAGTGATGGAGATTTCAATGAGTTGCTATGGAATTGGAGGCTAACGTAATGGATTGGCTTTGTTCACGCTTCAAGAGGTAACCCTTGAAATTCCGTTTATACTAGTTATCTAGATTACATGTAATTTTAATATTGAGATTGTTTCCGCTGCATATAATAATCCATCACCTTTACTTGATCGCATTCCAATTTGAAAGGGATTATACACAAAAATACATATGTAATATATAATTATATATATATATATATATTATATCTTTATTGACTATTTTTAATTTAAGTATTTTGGTGAACGGGTATTTAAGTAAATTCTTCAATTTGAAAAGCAAGTAAAGCCCAAATATGAAGATTTACCAAAACTTCTGTTTCAACACCAAGATTTGAAGTATAGACTCTTCAACATGGGCTTCCTCCATAAAATGGGCTGCTCAACATGGGTTATAACCCAATGGGCTAGATTATCACTATCAAACATGGACCATCAACAAACATTAGAGGTTCATGCTACCGAATGATTAAAGTAGCCCAATTCAAAACCTAAAAAAAAGGTTTTTAGATGATGAAACCAAGGAAATAGTAACTAGTGAAGGATCCAATTAACTTTTAATTACAGAGACCTTCCCACAAATAACCAGCTGAATTTATTATTTATGTTTATTATATATAAATATATTATGTATTAATTAATTTAATTTAAATGATCGAGTGAGCGTCTATTTAGCTAAATTCTCAACAGCACAGCCCAAATAGATGAAAATTTGTAGTAACATATCAACCAATTATCCTTTATTCTCAAGTCTCAACGGTTCTGGAAAGGATAGAATGTTCTCGAAACTCTTTACTCCTCACTCCTCACTCCTCACTCCTCAATAATACTTCCAAAATTAGTACAATATTAAGCCCTAGCTCCTCTCTCTTTGCATACTTCACCAAACTTCTCCTACCTTCACTCCAAACCCACCCAATCCCCTTATCCTCTCACAAAAACAGACTTTCTTTCCCATAGCAGCAGCTGTTCCCCTAAAACCCTCAAATGGCTTCAGCTAATGCTATCTCCACTGCCTCCATCATCCCTTCTCCTTCTAAACAGGTTCCTTCTCTGTTCCATTTCTCCATTTGTGTCGTCTTGTTTGCTATTATCTGTGTTGTTTGTGCTATTTCTTTATATGGGTCTTGTTGTTTTTGAGTTTTTTTTCCCGATATTGTGTGTGTTGTTTTGAGTGTTTCTTATTAGTATGTGCTCTTTATAGCATTCCTTTGAGTTTAACTAATAATCCATTAAGGGAATAAAGAATTTTACACTATCAGGTTACCTTTACTTGTTGTAGCAGGTAACATGTTTTACTTCAAGATTTCAAAATTTACTTCTTCATGTACCTGGATATATCTTTTGGTGACCTGATAGTTAGTGGTGGAGTCATAAATTTCACTAAGGGATGTTAAAATATTAAAAATTAAACACGTGAATATTAAAGGGATTCAACACATAATGTATTTAGATAAAAATAAATTTTTGATCTAGCTACAGAGTGTATATTTTTGGCGAATTGACACCCCTTAGCATAAGGTGGCTCTGCCATTGGTGATAGTGTAAAAATTTCTGGGTTATCTTATCCGTGTGTCTGTGTTCATTTTACCATTTCTTTACAAGGGTCAGCTTGTTTCAAGTCTTTGGTGCTACTATCAATTCTCTTTTCACCATTGCTTTATGGGTGATTTTGCTTTTAGTCCTTTTGGCTACTATGTGTGTTATTTGTATTATAGGCCTTCTTGTTTTTAGTCCTTTTAGCTACTGTGCGTTAAATTTTGGGATGCTTATTTGCTTGTTTAATTATATGGATATATGGATGTTTGATGCAGGGGGCATTGAAGAACAGGAGGGTCAACCAACTGCAGGGACAAAAGTTCAGCAACAGAAATGCAAAGAACAACCGGTTTGTAGTCAAGGCATGTGCTAAAGAAATTTTGTTTGACCAGAAATCTAGGAGTGCCCTTCAGGCTGGTATCGATAAGCTTGCTGATGCTGTCGGTCTCACTCTTGGTCCTAGGGGTATGTTATCTGTGCCTCCTAGTTGTCTTTTCAATATTTTGCAGCATTTTGGGTCAAAGTTTTGGTTTTTCTTGCTTATTTGAATGACCAGTACTGTTAATTCTAGTCATTTATCTTTCTTTATATCCTTGGAAATGAAGACACTTGGTGGCCTTAAAGTCTTGCAGAGCTGCATTTTAGCTCCCTTTGTATATTTTAATTATGTAATTCCGATTGCATATGTTTGAGCCAGAATTAAAGGAAAAGGTTGTTTCAGCCCTTAAAAGAATTCTTAGTTGATGCAGTGGATCATCTCGTGTACTTGAAGGGAAATGAGGCGAAGCGAAGAAACATATTTCATTATTTAAATAGTTTTCAGTGATAGTTCTGGATTATCTGTAGGTAGAATGTGATAAATATGCCAGAGTAATGCCTATCGTTAGCGTGCTATGTCTGAATTTCCTTTCTCCAAGCAGTGCAATAGTCTTCAAGATACAAGACAATTACTGTACATCTTTTGAATGCTATGCTAATGTGCCTCTGTTTCTATTAGCTGTGATTTAGTTTGCATGAACTATGGTTTCATGTTACGGATTGTAGATCTTCAATAATCAGTCAACTTATCTGATTAAGTCCGTTATTTTACTTTTATATGCTTGGTGCTAAATGAATTCAATTCCTGAAGACAATTCACTCTCCTACAGGTAGGAATGTAGTGTTGGATGAATATGGCACCCCAAAGGTGGTTAATGACGGAGTTACAATTGCTCGTGCTATAGAGCTACCTGATGCTATGGAAAATGCTGGTGCTGCCCTTATTAGGGAGGTTGGTTGTTTTCATGTCAATTATTTTACTTAAGTTCATAGCGGTTTTGGCCCGGATATGCCTTCCTCTAGTACATGATTTACTTTATACTGGTGAATTTATTTCTTTGATTTCTTTTGTAATACCTTTGAAATGCATATTCTGAAGGTTGCAAGCAAAACAAATGATTCAGCCGGTGATGGAACCACGACTGCATCTGTTCTTGCCCGTGAAATCATTAAACTTGGTCTGTTGAGTGTTACATCTGGTGCAAACCCAGTGTCTTTGAAGAAGGGCATAGACAAAACTGTACTGGGTTTGATTGAAGAGCTAGAAAAGAAGGCTAGACCTGTTAAAGGTCGTGATGACATCAAAGGTAATAGTTAATACTTTTCTTTGAGGACTCTATCATCATTCATCTGTGTGCGAAGTCATTAGCCTTTCTTGTTTTCTTTGACCAGCTATTGCTTCTATCTCTGCTGGAAATGATGAAAGCATTGGCACCATGATTGCCGATGCAATTGACAAAGTCGGTCCTGATGGTGTGTTGTCCATTGAATCGTCCTCCTCCTTTGAGACAACTGTTCACGTTGAGGAAGGAATGGAGGTTCGTATCTATGTACTGAATATGTTATTTTCTCTATAATGTCTGTTGCTGGTGGTGGGTTTAGTTATGCTTTTGTTGGCATCTTTTGCTTCGTTGCTTGCAGATCGATAGAGGATATATTTCCCCACAATTTGTCACCATACCTGAAAAATTAATTGTTGAATTTGAGAATGCTAGAGTCTTGGTTACAGATCAGAAGATCTCGGCTATCAAGGATATTATCCCCCTATTAGAAAAGACAACTCAATTACGCTCCCCTCTGCTCATTATTGCTGAAGATGTCACGGGCGAAGCTCTGGCTACTCTTGTTGTGAACAAGCTGCGGGGTATACTGAACGTTGCCACCATCAAAGCTCCTGGTTTTGGTGAAAGGAGAAAGGCTCTTCTGCAAGATATTGCCATTGTGACAGGTGCTCTTTCTCTTCAAATAAAATATTGCTGATAGTGGAGAGTATACTACTTTCCAGGCTCCCATTTGTTCTCCGTCGGACATAAGTTAGAGGAGCTTGTTCAACAAATATTCACGTATCATATTTGGATTGTCAAAATGATAGAAACATAGCCGTTAAAAAGATAGAAAAGAGGAAGATTTTGTGTTTTAGAGAGGGAGAGAGAGAGACTCTCATGCTGCGCTAAAACCAAGAACTCTATCTTGTTTGTTCCGTGAATCCTTAATTTCATCCTGTTCCTAAATTTTTATTTTTATTTTATTTTAGGAAGAAACCAAGAGGGGTTGCTCTGATGGTAAGCAATCCCCACTTCCAACCGAGAGGTTGTGAGTTCGAGTCTCCCCAAGAACAAGGTGGGAAGTTCTTAGAGGGAAGGATGCCGGGGTTTATTTGGAAACAGCCTCTCTACCTAAGGGTAGGGGTAAGGTTGTGTGCATACTACCCTCCTAAGACCCCACTAAGTGGGATTATACTGGCTTGTTGTTGTTTAGGAAGAAACTAGGACATCATTCATTGATTTTCCTTTCTTTCGTGGTAGATGCAATGATTGTTTTCTGTGCTAAAATGCATCTATAAGGCAGAACATTTGCTGACCATGTAAAATTTGTGATATTATTTCAGGAGCTGAGTACCAAGCTACTGATCTGGGCCTGCTCATTGAGGGTACCCCAGTTGAAGCACTTGGAATTGCCAGAAAGGTTACCATTACCAAGGACTCAACAACCATCATTGCTGATGCAGCATCGAAGGACGAGATACAGGCTAGGATTGCTCAGCTCAAAAAGGAGTTGTCAGAGACAGACTCGGTTTATGACTCCGAGAAACTTGCTGAGAGAATCGCCAAGTTATCCGGTGGTGTTGCTGTCATCAAGGTTGGAGCTGCAACTGAGGCTGAGCTTGAGGACCGCAAGCTTCGCATTGAGGATGCAAAGAATGCAACTTTTGCTGCAATCGAAGAGGGAATAGTACCTGGTGGTGGTGCTGCTTTTGTTCATCTATCAACTTGCGTCCCTGCCATTAAGGACAAGCTCGAAGATGCAGATGAAAAGTTGGGTGCTGACATCATTCAAAGGGTAAAGAGTGCTCAAATATTAATGATTACTCTGATGTCTCATTTCATCTTGTTTGGTTGTGTTTGTCTCTTTGGGGAGTTTGAAGAACCTAAAACTTATGGTCCTGAAATATTATTGACATTTTTACAGCTATATATAAAAGAGGACGTCATAAGGGTAAAATGGAAAATTGAAGGTTAAAGGGTTTCCAAATATAGCAAGATGTCGTTCTGTTTGGAACAAGCCAAAAAATGGAAGAGTGCCTCTTATAAAATAAAACAAGGAGGTTTGTTTTTGTTTTTAGGGTGGGTGGCAGGGCTAAGTCTAGAATGTGTGAGAAATATGTAGTGAATATAACGTAATGATATTACTTCTTTTTGTTTGTTAACTACCAATTTGTTCGTGCAGGCATTAGTAGCCCCAGCATCTTTGATAGCCCAAAATGCAGGAATTGAAGGGGAAGTAGTTGTGGAGAAGGTAAGGGAAGCTGAGTGGGAGATGGGTTATAACGCGATGACAGACAAATATGAGAATCTTGTTGACGCTGGAGTCATCGATCCGGCCAAGGTGACAAGATGTGCGTTGCAGAATTCAGCATCAGTCGCAGGAATGGTACTTACAACACAAGCCATTGTGGTCGAGAAGGCAAAGCCTAAGGTAGCTGCACCTGCTGCTCCACAAGGGCTCACAGTGTGATCCAACATAACAATATTTGGTAGGAATTTTTTTTGGTGTTGAGATGAACTTTGATGCGGGGGTGGGTTTGTTAGGGAAGATGATTAGTGTAGAACTAGGTGAGTGCATTGTTAAATTTTCAGCTGGCTTTTCAGCTTTTAGTTCTCACAGTTGAAACTTGCATTAAAACAATATTGCTGCTCATTGTGGTAATCATAAAGGCAATCATCTATCGTTTGGAAGGGATAAACGTATTAGTTATTCATGTTCAGTTCATTCTTTTCCAGTTATAGATTGTTATTTCACTCTCTTTATGTGCGTTAACAGTGCGTCCTTTGGTCTTCCATTTACGTAAATTTGGTAGGGCTAAACTAGCTTAAATATACTCTTCACACGGTGTGATATTGTCTGTTTACGTACACTTTTTTCAAAAGGCTTCACATGTAAGAGATCCCTCATATTTAGGCTTTCAAACTTTTCATCATTAATGTGGGACTTTGTTCGTAAATTCGACAATATCTTCTTCGAATTAAGTTTCATGTGCACACTATCATGATTTATGGGCCTATTTACTAGATTTACTGTGTGCTACCCACATTTTTAGAGTACATTGATAGCTGTAGCTTGCAACCAGCTTCTTCTTGTGTGCTTCACTATCACAATGTCATTTCCCTGCTCGTACCACCGAACTCGGATTCCGATATCAGTTGTTGGGATAAACTAATTCAAATACATTCTTAACATGGTTTGATATTGTTCGTTTTGGATAAAGCCTGTACGGTTTTCCGCAAAAGTCCTCACATCATTAAGATATTTCTACTTTTTATAAGTTGGCTTCCTATCTTTTTAGGTACACCAATGTCTCACCAATTTTACCTCTTTTTTAGTTTGTTAAGAAAATAAAAATTTCAAAGCATAGGTTAAACTTTCATTTTATCTTAATATGAAACTTTTATAAGCATATAAATGATATGGTATGTTTGGGATTTAAGGGTTTATAAAGAAAATCAATAAATAATACAAAATTGATAATTTTAGTTAAACCAAAAAAGACAAATTCGATGCATTTGGTATTGGGGAAATAATTCAATCGTAATTCGTTTGATTTGGTTAACTTAAAAAAGTCAAATCAAAACGAACAGACTCAACAACATATTTATACAATTTTTAAAAATATTTTATACATACAAATATTTATTGTAATGTAACTTATAAATATTTCTTAAACATTTTCTTGTTTTATCTTTTAACGTATTATTTCAAGTTTGGACTTAATGTTCTTGAATGGTGAACAAATTTTATAGCCCATAAATATAGTAACTCCAACAAAGTTTAAATTAATACTAATTTTAACAAAAGAAATTCAATTCAACACTAGGAATGACGATAGTGTTGATATCTATTTTTAGATTTACATTGGTTTACAATGAAAATACATAACTTAATTTATCTTTTTTTAGTGCTTAGTTATGTAATTAATAATACTTATTAGCTCTACTTATTTTAGCATGGCCTACTAGAATTTTTAGATTATTTTAATTTTTATTATGACTTATTAATTAGCAATATTTTCTTTATACTTTTATTATCTTTTGTTATTGAGTATTTAATATTATGCTATGATTTATTTCATATTATTGTGTTATTTTCTTGAAAATACATTATATAGCTGTATCTTACTAGGACTTAAGAAATATTAGGAGCACAAGTTATATATTTTGTACTATGAAGACTTTATCGGAAAAAAACCCGAAAATTTTGAGAAAAATGAGATTGAAAACCACAACTTTACTGATTTGGTTTGGTTTACCAACCCGACACCATTAGTTTGGTAACGGTAGCTTGCAACTAGCTTCTTCTTGTGTGTGCATAACCCTACACCATCACGATGCCATTTCAATACTCGTACCACCGACCCCGGGTTCCAATACCAGTTGTTGGGATAAACTAATCCAAATACACTATTAACATTGTGTCTTCGAAACCTTAAAAATCTAATTTAGAGTCGCCTCGATTTTCGTGCACAGTCCGGACCTGGAAAGCTTAAATATGTAAATTTGTAAAAACTGATAATTTTTGATCATAATATGAGTTAATTTGACTTCGATCAATATTTTGGGTAAACAGATCAAGACCCGTGATACGGTCCAGAGGGTCCGTGGTCGCAATCCCGGGAAATAAATTTTTAAGTAAAATTATTTTTTGAAAAATGTTTAAGGAAATTTAAAATGAAATCTGATTAGAAAGCGATAGTATCGGGCCCGTATTTTGGTTCCGGCGCCCGGTACATGTCTTATATATGGTTTACGTCATTTTTGTAAAAGTTGGTTGAAAACGGATGTCGTTTGATATGATTCGGACTTTAAACAAAAAATTTGATGTTTTATGAAGTTTGGGAAAAATCTTTGGATTTTGAAGTTTAATTCGTTGTTATTGAAATTATTTTGGCGATTTGATCGCACAGACAAGTTCGTATGATGTTGCTGAGTTAGTACGTGTGTTGGGTTAGGAACCCCGAGGGCTCGGGTGTGTTTCAGATGTGTTTTTGGGGAGTGTTAAACCTAAGAAAAATTGCAGCTGAGCATAGTAGGCCTGCAGGCATCGCATTTGCGAAGCCTGGCTCGCAAATGCGAGCGGCCTTTCGCAATTGCGGAGTAAGCCCAAGCCAGACCTTCTCGCAAATGTGAGGATAATCATCGCAAATGCGATGCCCCTGATGTCGCAAATACAACCTTTATTTCGCAAATGCAAAGGTCTAGTATTTCTAAAGGGTTCGCATATGCGAACCCAGTCTCGCATTTTCCATATCCGCAGGTTGGGTTCGCAATTGCGAACCCTTGTTCGCATTTTCCATAACTTAGACCAACATTTTTTATACTTAGTAGATTTTGAACCATTTATAACATCTTTTCAAAACACAAACTCTTTTGGGCGATTTTCCAAGAACAGCTTTTCTTCCAAATCGATTGTAAGTTAGTTTTTACTCATTTCTTTCAATCATTAACATCATTTAACATGTTTTCAACTTAAAATCAAAGATTTTTATGGGGGAAATTGGGTGTCTTGGGTAGAACCTAGGTTTTTCAAAAATTGGGGATTTGCACCTCAATTTGAGGTTCGATTTCAAAACAAATTATATATTTGAGTTCGTGGGGGGAATGGGTTCTCGGGTTTTAGTTCGAACCTCGAGTTTTGACCATGTGGGCCCGGGGGTAATTCTTGAATTTTTGGGCAAAACTTTGGAAAATTTATTTTTATGAATTCAAATTGATTCATTTAGTGCAATTAAGTAACTTATAACTAGATTCGACAGGATTGGTGGTGGAATCAAGGAGTAAAGCCATAATTGAGACTTGAGTGGTGTTCGAGACATCGAGGTGAGTGTTTAGCTTGAGAGATTAGGAGTTGAGTCCTATTTGCTATGTGATAATTGTCGAGTACGACGTATAGGCATGGTGACGAGCATCTATACGTTGGTGTCTAGCATGACCATGAGTCTTTATATGGTGAATATCTTGATTTTGTTGTAACTTCCATGCCTTGGTGATGATTTCTATTTGTTGTGAAAAAGTCTGTAGAAGGAATTGTAACCTTTGAACATCGAGAAGCATTGGCTCAAGTTATATAATAAACTGTGAAAGTATCTGAGATGCTTGAACCCTCTGGAGCATTGGCTCAAGTGGTAAAGTGAGCTATGAGATAAAAGTGAAAGAAAGAGAAAGAGTTATTGAATTTTTCCCTTGTCGGGATTTAATTGTTTAATTGTTGTTCTCTTGCCGAGATTTCTATTATTATTTTATTTAATCCCTTACCCTTTGTTTGTGATTGTTGTTTGGGTGAGGAAGAGTGTTAAAGCACGAAGGGTGATGCCGTGCATTATTTGTTATTGTGAGGAAAGAGTGTAAAGTACGAAAGGTGACGCCGCGCCGTACGATGTACCATTCTTATTAAAAAAAGTAATAAGAAAGTGTAGCAGGTAATTAAGGTTTGGCTTATCTAGCTCCCACTAGTAGGCGCCATCACGACTCCCAAGGGTGGAAAATCCGTGTCGTGACAAGTTGGTATCAGAGCTCAATTGTTACATAGTCTCAGAGTTCACAGGCAAGCTAGTAGAGTTTGAGGTAGCGGTACGGAGACGCCTGTATTTATTCCCAGAGGCTACAAAGTTAGGAAGACCTCAGATTTGTTCTTTTTTGTCGTGCGGTTTGGTTTTTCAATGCTAATTGAATTTCTACTCTATTCTATCGCCAATGGCGAGAACACACACTTCCTCATCTACCGATCAGCAGCTCGATCCCGCAGCAGCAGCTCTCACGAGGGGAATAGGGCGAGGCCGAGGCCATGCTAGAGGCCGAGGCAGCGGCAAAGCTCAGCCCAGAGTAGCAGCACCTGTAGTGGAGCCTTAGGTTGATTTTGACGGAGCGTTTCTAGCCCTGGCAGTTCCAGTAGGCCCAGCTCAGGTCCTAGAAGGGTTTATTGCTACCCTAGTTCTTCAGGATGCTCTGGACCGTCTAGTGGGCCTTTTGGAGAGTGTCACGAGGGAAGGTTTACTTCCTGTAGCACCAGCCGTCTCTCAGGCTGGAGGAGGAACCCAGACTCCAACTACTCGCACTCCGAAGCAGGTAGCTCCTCAGCTTCAGACTCCAGCGGCTCGGCCGGTTGGGGCAGTTCATCCAGTTACGATAGCTTAGACCGGCGATGGTGCAGCCATGTCCGCCGATGCCTTGTGGAGATTGGATAGGTTCACCAAGCTCTTCACTACTACCTTCCGTGCTGCATCTACTGAGGATCCCCGGGATTATCTGGACAACTGTCACGACGTTCTTCGGAACATGGGTATTGTTGAGACCAATAGGGTTGATTTCGCAACATTTCGCTTGTTTGGATCTGCCAAGACTTGGTAGAGGGATTATTGCTTAGCTAGACTAGCAGGATCACCAACCTTGACCGAGGAACAGTTCATATAGTTAATATGGAGAGGTTTCTCCCTATTACACAGTGAGAGGCCTATCGGAGGCAGTTCGAGCGCCTTCAGCAGGGATCCATGACTGTCACCCAGTACGAGACCAGATTCATGGACTTGGCTCGCCATTCCCTTATTATACTTCTCACTGAGAGGGAGAAAGTGAGATAGTTTATTGATAGACTTATTCGGCTCATTCATCTCCAGATGGCTAGAGAGGCTGGGAGTGAGATATCCTTCTAGGAGGCGGCTAATGTGGCTCGAAGAGTTGATATGGTGTTATCATAGGGGGTGGTATTGGATCAAATAAGAGACATCGTCATTGAGGCAGATTTAGTGGTACCTCGTGTGGAGGTAGAGATTCATATGGTAGAAGCCATCATCCTAGGTCCTTTCAGTCAGCTCTTCAAATTTCTCACGGTGCTTCAGGTAGCCGTGGTCCCCAGATGCAGTATTCCGATCAACAGTCCTACAGTGCACTACTAGCTCCTATCAGTGCACCACCGCTTCAGAGTTTTTGGGGTGGTCATTCGGGTCGTCAGGGCCAGCAGTCTTAGCAGCCGAGGGCTTGTTACACTTGTGGTGATAGGGGTCACGTTGCCAGGTTTTGCCCTCGAGCATCGAGTAGCTCATAGCATCAGAGTTCCCGTGCTCTGGTTCCGGCACCAGGTGTTCCACAAACCGCCTAGCCAGATAGAGGTGGGGGTAGTGGTGCTAGAGGTGGAGGGAGAGGATTTAGAGGTGGAGCTCAGGCCGCTAGAGGTGGAGACTAGCCAGCTGCAAGCCATCCCGGAGATGTAGCCTAGGGTGGTGGGGCCCAGCCTCGATATTATGCTCTTCCACCCAGGCCCGAGAGTGAGGACTCAGATGTCACATGTCACATGTACTATTCTGGTTTGTGATAGAGGTGCTTCAGTGTTATTTGATCCAGGGTCCACATACTCATATGTGTCATCTTATTTTGCCCTGCATTTGGTCATGCCTAGTGATTCATTAAGTGTTCCTGTTTATATGTTTACACCCGTGGGTGATTCTATTGTGGTAGATCGAGTCCATGGTTCTTGTATAGTTGTGATTGATGGTTTAGAGACTCGTATGGATTTGTTGCTTCTAAGACATGGTTTTCGATGTTATATTGGGGATGGAATGGTTATCACCTTACCACGCTATCTTGGACTGTCATGCCAAGACTGTGACCTTAGCTTTACTGGATATGCCTCGTTTAGAATGGAGAGAGACTCCTGGTCTTTCTACCCACTGTGTTATCTCGTATGTGAAGGCTCGGCGTATGGTCAAGAAGGGGTATTTGGCCTATTTGGCATATGTTTGTGATTCTAGTGCTGAGGTCCCTTCTATTAATTTTGTGCCCGTTGTTCGTGAGTTCCCTGATATTTTCCCTTCAAACATGCCGGGTATGCCGCCCAACAGGGATATTGACTTTTGCATTGATATGGATCTGGGCACCCAACCCATTTCTATTCCGCCATATCGTATGGCTCCGCTTGAGTTGAAAGAGTTGAAGGAAGAGTTGCAAGACTTGCTTGAATGGGTTTCATTAGACCTAGTGTATCTCCTTAGGGTGAGCCGGTATTGTTTGATAACAAGAAGGATGTGTCAATGAAAATGTGTACTCATTACCGGCAATTGAACACGGCAACAATTAAGAATAAATATCCGCTGCCAAGGATTGATGATTTGTTCGATCAGTTTCAGGGTGCCAACGCATTTTCCAAGATTGACTTGAGATTTGGCTACCATCAGTTGAGGATTAGGGCATCCGATGTGCCTACGACAACTTTTCGCACTCGATACAGACATTATGAGCTTTTGTTCATGTCATTTGGGTTGACAAATGCCATAACAACTTTTATGGATTTGATGAACCGATTGTTCAGACCTTATTTGGATTCGTTCGAGATAGTCTTCATTGATTATATATTGATATATTCCGTCAGCCAGAAGGTGCACGAGCAGCACCTTGGAGTGGTTCTTCTGACTCTGAGGGACAGTCAGTTATACGAAAAGTTCTCCGAGTGTGAGTTCTGGTTGAGTTCGATTGCATTTCTAGGTCATGTGGTGTCATCATAGGGTATTAAAGTTGACCCTAGAAGATTGAGGTAGTCAAGAACTGGCCTAGATCAGAATTAGCTACAGAGCTCCAGAGTTTCTTGGGATTGGCAGGCTACGATCACCGATTCGTGGAGGGGTTTTCATCTATTGAAGCACCGATGACCAGGTTGACCCAGAAGGGTGCCCTGTTCAGATGGTCAGATGAGTGTGAGGCGAGATTTCAGAAGCTTAGAACCGCTATGATTACAACACCGGTGTTGGTTTTGCCCACAGGTTAAGGGCCTTATACAGTTTATTGTGATGCTTCCCATATTGGGCTTGGTGCAATGTCATTGCCTATGCTTTGAGGCAGTTGAAGATTCATGAGAAAAACTATTCGGTTCATGATTTGGAGTTGACAGCCATAGTTCACGCATTAAAGATTTGGAGGCATTATTTATATGGCGTGGCGTGTGAGGTATTCACGGATCATAGGAGTCTTCAATATTTTTTCAAGCAAAAGGAGTTGAACTTAAGGCAGAAGAGGTGGCTCGAGTTGTTGAAAGACTATGATATCACCATTTTATATCATCCGTAAAAGGCCAATGTGGTGGCCGGTGCTTTGTGTAGGAAGTTAGCCATCATGGGCAGTCTTGCTTATATTCCAGTCGATGAGAGACTCTTAGCTTTGGATGTTCAGGCTTTAGCCAATCAATTTGTGAGACTGGATGTTTCTAAGCGCAGTAGTGTGTTAGCTTTCTTGCACTGTCGCTCATTCTTTATTATTGGAGCGTATCCATGATTGACAATATGATGATCCCTATTTGTGTGTCCTTAGAGACACGGTGAAGTGCGGAGGTGCCAAGTAAGTTACCTTAGATGATGATGGAGTTTTGAGTTGTAGGGTCAAGTTTGTGTGCCTAATGTGGATGGGCTCCAAGAGTTGATTTTAGAGGAGGCCCATAGCTCCCGGTACTCTATTCATCCGGGCACCGCAAAGATGTATCAGGACTTATGGTAACATTATTGGTGATGGAGAATGAAGAAGGATATCGTAGCATATGTGGCTCGTTGTTTGAATTGTCAGCAGGTCAAGTACGAGCATCAGAGGCCTGTTGGTTTATTTCAAAGGATTGAGCTTCCCGAGTGGAGGTGGGAGCGAATCCTTATGGACTTTGTTACTGGACTTCCGCAGACTCGGAAGAAGTTCGACACAGTATGGGTCATTATTGATAGGCTGACCAAGTTAGCACATTTTATTCATGTGGCAGTCTTCTATTATTCTGAGAGGTTAGCTCATATCTATCTTCGGGAGATTATTTGCCTTTATGGTGTGCCGGTATCTATTATTTCGGACCTGAGTACGCAGTTTACCTCGAGCTTCTGGAGAGCAGTTCAGCGAGAGTTGGGCACACGTGTTGAGTTTAGCACAACATTTCATCCCCAGACGGACGGTCAGTCCGAATAGACTATTCAGATTTTGGAGGATATGCTCCGAGCTTATGTTATTGACTTTGGAGGTTCGTAGGATCGGTTTTTGCCGTTAGCAGAGTTTGCCTACAATAACAGTTATAGGTCGAGTATCTAGATGGCTCCTTATGAGGCTTTATATGGTAGGCGGTGTCGATCTCCGGTTGGATGGTTTGAGCCGGGGGAGGCTAGGTTATTCGGTTTGGATCTTATTCAGGAGGCTTTGGACAAGGTCAGTATCATTCAGGATAGGCTTCGTACAGCCCAGTCTAGATAGAAGAGTTATGCGGACCACAAGGTTCGAGATGTGACTTTTATGGTTAGTGTGCGGATATTGCTCCGAGTGTCGCCTATGAAGGTCGTGATGAGATTTGGGAAGAAGGGCAAGCTTAGCCCTAGGTTCACTGGTCCATTTGAGATTCTTAATCGAGTGAGAGATGTGGCCTATAGACTTGCATTGTCGCCGAGCTTAGCAGCCGTGCATCCAGTATTTCATGTGTCCATGCTTCGGAAGTATCACATCGATCCATCCCACGTGTTAGATTTCAGCACTGTCCACTTGGACAAGGAATTGTCTTATGAAGAGGAGTCGATAACTATTCTAGATCGGCACGTTTGTCAGTTGAGGTCGAAGATTTTTCCTTCTGCTTATGTTCAGTGAGAGGTCAGCCACCTGAGGCATCGACCTAGGAGTTTGAGTTCGATATGCGGAGCCGTTATCCCTATCTTTTTCCCGACTCAGGTACTTCCTTCTTATGTCCGTTCGAGGACAAATGATCTTTTTAGAGGTGAAGAATATGATGACGCAAACATTCATCACTGGTATTAAATTAAATTCTGTGTTTTCGAGGCCTTGAAAACCTCATTTAGAGTCGTCTTGATTTACGTGTGCAGTCTGCGCGCATATCCGGAAAGCTTAGATATGAAAATTTGCGAAAAATGATAAGTTTTGATCATAATATGAGTTAATTTGACTTCGGTCAACATTTCGGGTAAACGGAAACCTGTGATTCGGCAGTACCGGAGGGTCCCTAGGAAAATATAAGACTTGGGTGTATGCCCAGAATTGAATTATGAGGTCCTAAGCCCGAGAAATGAATTTTTAAATAAATTTATTTTCTAAAATTTTTTAAGGAAATTTGAATTGAAATTTGATTAGAAAGAGATGGTATCGGGCCCGTATTTTAGTTCCGATGCCTGGTACATGTCTTATATATGATTTAAGTCATATCTGTAAAAGTTGGTTGAAAACGGATGTCGTTTGATGTGATTCAGACTTTAAACGGAAAATTTGATGTTTATGAAGTTTGGGAAAATACTTGGATTTTGAGGTTTAATTAATTGTTTTTAAGGTTATTTTGGAAATTTGATCGCGCAGATAAGTTCGCATGATGTTGTTGAGTTAGTACGTGTGTTGGGTTAGGAGCCCCGAGGGCTTGGGTGTGTTTTGGATGTGTTTTCGGGGAGTGTTGAACTTAAGAAAAATTGAAGAAATTATAGTTGAGCATTTGTGAAGCCTGGCTCGCAAATGCGATATCGCAAATGCGTACAGCCTTTCACAATTGCAAAGTAAGCCTAGGCTATCCTTCTCGCAAATGCAAGGATTATCATCGCAAATGCGATGCCCCTAATGTCGCAAATGCGACCTTTATTTCGCAAATGCGAAGTTCTAGTATTTTTGAAGGGTTCGCAAATGCAAACCCAGTCTCGCATTTCCCATATCCGCAACCTATTCGCATTTCCCATAATTGGGACCATTTTTTTATACTTAGGCAATTTTGAACCATTTTTAACATCTTTTCAAACACAAACTCCTTTGGACGATTTTCCAAGAACAATTTTTCTTCCAAATCGATTGTAAGTTAGTTTTTACTCTTTTCATTCAATCATTAACATCATTTAACACGTTTTCAACTTAAAATCAAAGATTTTCGTTGGGAAAATTAGATGTTTTGGGTTGAACCTAGGTTTTAAAAAATTCAGGATTTGGACCTCAATTTGAAGTCCGTTTTCAAAACAAATTATATATTTGAGTTCGTAGGGAATGGGTAATCGGGTTTTGGTTCGAACGTTGGGTTTTGACCATGTGGGTTCGGGTGCGATTTTTGACTTTTTGGACAAAACTTTGGGAAATTTGTTTATATGTATTTTTCAAATTGATTCATTTAGTGTTTATTGATGTAATTAAGTAAATTGTGATTAGATTCGAGCGGATTGGTGGTGGAATCAAGGGGTAAATCCATAATTGAGACTTGAGTGGTGTTCGAGGCATCGATGTAAGTGTATAGTCTAACCTTAGCTTGAGGGATTATGAGTTGAGTCCTATTTGCTAAGTGGTAATTGTCGAGTACGACGTATAGACATGGTGACGAGCATCCATACGTTTGTGTCTAGCATGACCGTGAGTCTTTATATGGTGAATATCTTGATTTCATTGTAACTTTCATGCCTTGGTGATGATTTCTATTTATTGTGAAAAGTTTGTGGAAGGAATTGTGACCTTTGAACATCGAGGAGTATTGGCTCAAGTTATATTACGAATTGTGAAATTATATGAGATGATTGAACGCTATGGAGTATTTGTTAGGATTTATGCCCGTCACTAGAGGGGGGTGAATAGTGCGGCACGAGAATATTGATAAATATTGCGGAATTAAAATTGCCGGAGTAAAGTAAATGCAGTAATTAAAAGATTACGGAAAGGACACACCGAATTTATACTGGTTCACCACAACGTGTGGTTAGTCCAGTCCCCGAGAGACTCTCTCGAGTTTCCACTAACTCCGTTAAGCTTGCAAGTGCCTAACAAACCGTTACACTTGCTCGTAGATGTACACTCTACAAGACTTCAACTTGCTCGAGGATACCTCACCTCAAGACTTCACCTTGCTCGTGGATACCGCACCACAAGACTTCACACACTAAGATTGAGGGCACTTTGCAAACCCGACAATCAATGAGAAGATATGGTCTTCTCAAACACCTTTCTCTTTTACAACAAGAACTCTCTAAAAAGAGTAGATAAAGAGATACAATATTAGCTCTATGAACAACTCAAAGTTGTCTCTCAATTGGCTCAACAAAAGCTCTAAAATGATGCACAAATAATATCAATATGTATATGAATAATGAGAGGTGTTGTGTATGTAAAATCAGCTCTAAAGACCTCTATTTATAGGTGGTAGAAGTAGCATGTCCGTTTCTTAATTATATGCTGATTTTATGCCAAGATAATCGATTATCAGATTTGCATAATCGATTATCAGCTTACCGTTACAAAATCGGAAGCTGATTTTGTGCTAGAATAATCGATTATTGGATTTGCATAATCGATTATCTGCCTGTTGTTCAAAAACTTTGGCAACGGATACAAGATAATCGATTATGCCCAAGTGTATAATCGATTATCCTACTCTGCGGAAATTTCCAATAAATGGAATTTCCCAGAATAATCGATTATCACTTTTGCATAATCGATTATTCACCTATGCTGTCCAGAATTGAAAACTTACTTCAAAAACCATTTTGGTTAAAATGAAAATGTTAAAATCATTTTGTTTGAAGTATTTGAAATATGTTTATGATAAATATGATTTGATAAAAAGATTTTATGCATATTTATGATGACCTATGTTGAGCCAAAAGACGAGATAACTTAAACGTTGCTCTTACATTGGTTCTACCTAACGACCTACGCCTTGGGTCTTCGGTCTTGAACTTTTGAGCTCGTCTTTGGCTTTTCCATGCAATCCATTCATCAATATGCTTCTCGGCATTCAATCTTGATTGTTTGTCATATAATAACATTGTTTGACACTTGACTTCATTGTTTGTCATTCATCAAAACCTATACCTGAAAATCATGCTAATACAACCAAAGCACACATATCATGGATAGAATGATTTTCTACAATTTCCCCCTTTTTGATAATGACAAACAACAGGAGATATGCATATCGGATTCCCCCTAAATTCATGCTATATCTCAACATACAATTCATGCAAACGATTCCCCTTAATGATAATTTCCCCTCAAATAAGGCGTACTATAACGTAGATACATTCCCCCTTATTTGATGCATATCGCCTAAACTCTTCCCCCTTTTGGCATTAGCAAAAAGAGAGTATGCAAAGTCTACTTTCCCCTTTCGACACTTCCCCCTTTTGGGTATATCAATTGTTAGTGTCAAGAATAAAATAGGAAATACAATGAGGAATATACATTGACGATATTTAAACAATCATACCAACATGAAATAATACCAAATGTTAATAAAAACATAACAACCATAATAACGGTTATTTTTCGCAAATCATATTGCTTAAGAACATATCAACAGTTAATTTTAACAAACCAATAGTTGTATTAAAAACACGAATCATTTATTTTTCAAGAATATATCAACTGTTATTCAAACCAAAAATAATATTCATCAAAACATGAATCAATTATTATTTTTAACAAAAATAATTGATACCAATTGTTATTCAAGATAAAAGTTATCAAAATATGAATCAACAAAAATAATTAATATCAATTGTTAACAAAGATATATTAATTGTTAACACATATCAACTATTACGTTTTTATCAAAAATATGATAACTAACCGACATTCCCCCTCGATGCAATAAGGTTTCGTGCTTGGTGCATCTACTACGATATTGTAGTCTTCAAGCACACCTGCAAACGTACCTAAAAATAGGTTTTAGGTACCCAAGCACTTTTGGGTCCTTGGGGGTTAGGCAAATAATAATCATAGCTCAAAGATAAATCCCTATGTTTTGCAAAACATACGGGTGCTATGTGTCCTACCCGGTTGCAATAATGACATATAACATTCGGGTTGTGCATATGTCTTGGTTGAGCCAAAAACGTTCTAGGTGATCTAAAGTCGTTATTCCTAGACGTATTGCGATTCCTAGAGTTATTTCTAGGTAGTCTAAAATGATTCATTTTAGACTCATTACCAAAATTCCTAGAGTTGTTTCTAGGTGGTCTAAAATGATTAATTTTAGACTCATTAGTGAAGTTCCTAGAATTATTTTTAGGTGGTTTAACTTCATTTCTATCATCCTTTCTAATATTCTTCTTAATTTCTTCAATTGTTTTAGGATCATCAACACTACGTTTTTCTAGTGTGTTCCTAAGTTCTATGTTCTCTATTTTCAAAGAACTACAAGAAGAACAATTGGAACTTTGATCAATTGAAGAGGCTTCATTCATCTCCTTAATTTTATTTTTAAGATCAAGATTATCATTTTCAAAAAAATTATTTTCTTCTTCTAAGACTTTAATTCTAGCCTTGGCCTCTTTGGAGATTTTTGAAATCTTTTTCAATTCAACATATAATTCTTGAAAGGCTTTTTGTAATTCTTCAAAAGAATAAGAGTTAGAATTACTTACCTCTTCTTCCTCGTTGGCCATGAGGCATAGTGCGGCAGTTTCATCGCCTGAGCTGTCCGAATCCCATGTCACACGCCTTTGGTGTTTGTTCTTCTTTTTGTCCTTGGATTTTGGACAATGTGATTTGGTGTGGCCAAGTTTTCCACAATTTTGGCATGAAGGACTTGGTTCTTCCTTCTTTATTTCCTTTTTCATAAACTTATAAAACTTTTCGATGAAGGCATTGGAAATATTATCATCATCGCTCTCCGAATCACTTACCTTTTCTCTTTTAGAGGATGGGGCTTTGAAGGCAATACCTGGACCTTTATTTCCAAGATAAGGATTAAGAATAGTGCTTTCATAAGTTTTGAGGTTACCTCTTAGTCCATCAATTGTGACGTCCGTGATTCCTATCGACTCTTGGATGGCATTGGCTTTGGATCGCCATTCGGGAGTAAGACTCCGCAAGATTTTTCGAACAAGATCTTTGTTTGAGTATACTTTCACGAGAGCATGGAGATTGTTGATGATCATTGAGAACCGATCGAACATAATATCGATGCTTTCATTCTCCCTCATTCTAAAGAGTTCATATTCATGTGTTAGAAAATCAACTTTTGATTCTCGGACTTGAGGCGTACCTTCATAAGTGATTTCAAGTTTATCCCACATCTCCTTGGCGGTTGTGCAGCAAGAAATCTTCCGATAGTCATCCGGATTCACCGCACAATATAATAAATTGACGGCCTTTGCGTTATTTTCAACTTTCTTGATGTCCTCGGCAGTATATTCATCTTCCTCCTTTGGAACCGTGGTTTCTTCAACTTTCTTTGTCGGCATTTGTTCACTGTTCTTAATGATTTGCCACAGACGAAAGTTATTTGATTGGATGAAGATTCTCATCCGCTCTTTCCAATATGTGTAATTTGTTCCGTCAAATAGTGGAGGCCTATTGGTGGAGTGTCCTTTGCTCATCATTCCTGCGTTCAATATTCTCAACAAAAAATATATCGTTCTCTTAACCGGTTAAGGCTTTCAGAGAGTTAGGCTCTGATACCAATTGTTAGGATTTATGCCCGTCACTAGGGGGGGGGGGTGAATAGTGCGGCACGAGAATATTGATAAATATTGCGGAATTAAAATTGCAGGAGTAAAGTAAATGCAGTAATTAAAAGATTAAGGAAAGGACAAACCGAATTTATACTGGTTCACCACAACGTGTGGTTAGTCCAGTCCCCGAGAGACTCTCTCGAGTTTCCACTAACTTCGTTAAGCTTACGGGTGCCTAACAAACCGTTACACTTGCTCGTAGATGTACACTCTACAAGACTTCAACTTGCTCGAGGATACCTCACCTCAAGACTTCACCTTGCTCATGGATACCGCACCACAAGACTTCACACACTAAGATTGAGGGTACTTAGCAAACCCGACAATCAATAAGAAGATATGGTCTTCTCAAACACCTTTCTCTTTTACAACAAGAACTCTCTAAAAAGAGTAGATAAAGAGATACAATATTAGCTCTATGAACAACTCAAAGTTGTCTCTCAATTGGCTCAACAAAAGCTCTAAAATGATGCACAAATAATATCAATATGTGTATGAATAATGAGAGGTGTTGTGTGTGTAAAATCAGCTCAAAAGACCTCTATTTATAGGTGGTAGAAGTAGTATGTCCGTTGCTTAATTAGCAATCAATTATGCTGATTTTATGCCAAGATAATCGATTATCAGATTTGCATAATCGATTATCAGCTTACCGTTACAAAATCGGAAGCTGATTTTGTGCTAGAATAATCGATTATTGGATTTGCATAATCGATTATCTGCCTTTCGTTCAAAAACTTTGGCAACGGATACAAGATAATCGATTATGCCCAAGTGTATAATCGATTATCCTACTCTGCGGAAATTTCCAATAAATGGAATTTCCCAGAATAATCGATTATCACTTTTGCATAATCAATTATTCACCTATGCCGTCCAGAATTGAAAACTTACTTCAAAAACCATTTTGGTTAAAATGAAAACGTTAAAATCATTTTGTTTGAAGTATTTGAAATATGTTTATGATAAATATGATTTGATAAAAAGATTTTATGCATATTTATGATGACCTATGTTGAGCCAAAAGATGAGATAACTTAAACGTTGCTCTTACATTGGTTCTACCTAACGACCTACGCCTTGGGTCTTCGGTCTTGAACTTTTGAGCTCGTCTTTGGCTTTTCCATGCAATCCATTCATCAATATGCTTCTCGGAATTCAATCTTGATTGTTTGTCATATAATAACGTTGTTTGACACTTGACTTCATTGTTTGTCATTCATCAAAACCTATACCTGAAAATCATGCTAATACAACCAAAGCACACATATCATGGATAGAATGATTTTCTACAGTATTGATCAAGTGGTAACGTGAGTTATGAGATAAAAGTAAAAGAAAGCGAAAGAGTTGTTGAACTGTTCCCTTGCCGGTATGTTGTTTCTTTATTGATTATCTCCCTTGCCGGGATGTTGAGATTATTGACGTTGTTCTCTTACCTGGATATAATTATTTACTTATTGTTCCCTTGCCGAGAATTTTTATTATTATTATTATATTTATTCCCCTGTCCATTATTTGTGATTGCTGTTTGGGTGAGGAAAAGTGTTAAAGCACGAAAGGTTATGCTGTGCATTTTTGTTATTATGAGGAAAGAGTGTAAAGAACGAAGGGTGATGCTGTGCCGTACGACGTACCATTTCGTACTGATTTTTATTGATTATATGGTGAGGAAAGAGAGTAGAAGCACGAGAGGTAATACCGTACACATCTTTATTAGATGATTGTTTTGGTGAGGACGAGAGTAAAATCATGAAGGATGATGTCATGCACACTTTTATTATAAAACTACTTCGGTGAGGACGTGAGTAAAAGCACGAAAGGTGATGCTATGCAAATTGTTCCTTTCTGCTTCTTTGTTAATATTCGAGTTATGTTGTTTTCTTTCCTTAACTGAAGCCTTTCTATTCGGAATTGTTATCTCCCCACAACATGTTTCCCCCTCCTATATTGACTGGTTATTTTATGTATTTCTTTCCGTTGCATATATAGTTGGAACTGCACTAGTTTATTTGGTAGTTCGGTCCTAGCCTCGTCACTACTTCACCGAGGAAGGCTAGACACTTACCGGCATATGGAGTCGGTTATGCTGATATCACACTCTGCACTATGTGCAGATCCAGGAGTAGCTTCCGAACAGTAGTTGGAGTGCTTCCTTCAGTCCAACCGGAGACCCAAGGTAGACTTGCAGACGTATGCAGGCCCTGGTGTCTCCCTCTATCTCTATTTCCTGTTTCAGTTTCTTTTATTCAGAAACAGTGTATTGTTACTTTTTCAGACCTTGTATGTAGTAATCTTAGGAAGTCTGTGACATTGTGACTTCAGGTTTTAGGTATATGAGGTTTTGGGAGTTTTAATAGACGTAGCTTTAAAAATATATTATGGTCGACTTCCGCTTATTTATTTAAAATTTTGCTATATGATATTATCGCGTTGTGTTTGTTAAAAAGGAGTAATGAGAAAGTGTAGCAGGTAATTAGGGTTTTAGCTTGCCTAACTCCCACTAGTAGGTCCCATTACGACTCACGAGGGTGAAAAATCGGGATCGTGCCAAACATGGTGTGATATTGTCCGCTTCAGACTAAGCCTATACAGTTTCCCACAAATAGCATCACACCGTTAAGAGATTTATATATTTTATACATTGGCTTTCAATCTTTTCAGGTTGTTCACACACTCACCAATTTTATCTCTTTTTTAGTTTGTTAAGAAAATAAAATTTTGAAACCATAGGTTAAACTTCCATTTTATCTTAAAATGAAGCTTATAAGCATATAAATGATATGGTATGTTTGAGATTTAGGGGTGTACAAAGAAAATTAATAAATAATACCACATCGATAATCCTAGTTGAACAAAAAAAAATTAAATCCGACGCCTTTGGTATTGGGGAGAAAAATTCGATCATCATCCATTTGGTTTGGTTTTAACTTTAAAAAGCCAAACCGAAACCAAATAGAGCCAATAACACATTTGTAAAATTTTTAAAAATATTTTATAAATACAAATATTTATTGTGATGTAACTTATAAATATTTCTTAAGCATTTTCATGTTTTATCATTTAGCGTATTATTTCAAGTTTGGACTTAACATTCTTCAATGGCAAACAAATTTTATAGCCCAAAAATGTAGTAACTCTAACAAAGTTCAAATCAATACTAATTTTAACAAAAGAAATTCAATTTAACACTAGGAATGACGACAATGTTGGATATCTATTTTTAGATTTACATCGGTTTATAATGAAAATGCATAACTTAATTTATGTTTTTAGTGCTTATTTATATAATTACTAATACTTATTAGCTCTACTTATTTTGGCATGACCTATTAGTATTTTTAGATTATTTTAATTCTTATTATGGCTTATTAATTAGTAATATTTTTTATGTAATTTTATTATCTTTGTTATTAAATATTTAATATTATGCTATGAGTTATTTCATATTATTGTATTATTTTCTTAAAAAATACATTATATAGTTGTATTTTACTAGGACTTAAGTAATATTAGGAGCACAAGTTACATATTTTGTGGTATGAAGACTTTACCAGAAAAAAACTCCGAAAAATACTGAGAAAAAAGAGATTGAAAACCTCAATTTTATTGATTTGGTTTGATTTGTAAATTTAAAAACCTAATACTATTGGTCTAGTTTGGTAATTGAAAATTTTCAACTAACCCGATGTTGAAAAAATTAATTTTAATTTCTCAAAAAGAATTGTCTAAAATCGTGTCTAGGTTCATTCTTTTAATATCAGATTAATGAATCTTTATTACACTAATTATTTTGAGTAATTATTAATATTTATAAAAGCTAATTTAATAAGTTTGAATTCTTTGACAAATAAAATCAGGCAATTGAATGAGAGTAACATATATTAGATGCATCAGTTATGTATAACCTTAATGTTATAATGGCTTTACCGCTTTTTAGCCTTAATGGATTTACCGTTTCTTAGCCTTAATGGCCTTTTCTTTAATGTATTCGAAAATCAAAAAAAGCCTTTATGGCTTTATGCATTTGAATGTTTTCTGACCAAATAGTCTATCTTCTTTATATATATATACCTCTGTGTTTCATCTTGAAAAAGTAGTGAAAAAACAAAGTAATTATTTTTTTTAATTATCTTGCTGGTTATCGTTATTAAACTTTGTTATTTCTGCTCCTAATTTACTAGAAGAGTTTGTTGAATCATGGAAGATACGCCTAATTTTTATCACGACGTGAGCGAAATATACTTAAGGACAATGTCTGTGACATACCTCAAACTACATCTTATTCTCTAAATCTATTATTTTTACAGCAATCTTAAGGATATTTCCACGTAATTATAATGGAGAATAACGATGCTAATGTTGCTGTTGATACTACTACACATGCTGCACCAACTGTTTCTGTTGCTGTTCCATCACTAATTACCTACGCCAAACCTTTTCTTACTATTTTGACAATTGAGGTTTTTGGTGGACACAATTTTAGGCGTTGGCAGGAACGGGCGTATTCTATTTTGGATATGAATGGAGTTGCTTTTGCACTTACTGATCCTAAGCCAAATGAAGCAACTTCCATTCAGATGGATCAATGAGTTCATGCTAATAAGATATGTAGACGTACTATAATTTCTACTATTTCTAACGAATTGTTAGATGCCTATGTTTCCCACAAGGAGCCAAGAGAAATCTAGGAGTCAATGATAGCAAAGTACACTGCTGAAGAAGCTACTAAACAAAAGTTTGTAATTGAAAACTATTACAAGTGGGGAAATGACGGAGGACAAGGACATAACTGCACAAATGAACGAATATCACAAGTTGATTAAAGATCTCAAATCTGAAGATATTTCTCTGTCCGAACAGTTTGTTGTTGGTACGCTTATCGAAAAACTTCCTAAATCGTAGAGTGAGTATAAATAACAATTGAATCACAAACACAAACAATTATCGCTTAAGGAGTTGGTCAAGCACATAATAGTTAAAAATACAAATCGCAAGCAAGATATTGCTAACAAAGGAAAGGAGATTGCTACAAAGGCCAACCTGGTGGAGAACAATAAGCGGCAAAACAAATCAAAATAACAGGTATGATAAAGGAAATAGTTATAAGCCCAAAACCAACAATAAAACCTTCAAGAAAAAAGGTAACTGCTTTGTGTGTGACGAACTGGCTATCATGTTGCTCAATGCCGGAAGAGGGTTGGGAATGACAATCTCGCTAAGGCTAAAGTAAATTTAACTGAAGTCAAAGCAGATGACATAATTGCTGTAGTTGTTTCCCAAGTGAACCTTGTAGCCAATGTGAAAGAGTGAGTATTAGATTCCGGTGCTACTACACATATATGTGCTAATAAAAAAGACTTTATGTCTTATACCCACGTTAAGGAAGGAGAAGAAGTTGTATATCTTGGCACCTCAAGGACTACTCCAGTTCTTGGAAAAGGCAAAGTTCTTTTCAAACTCACACCTGACAAAAATTTGACATTGAATGACGTGTTGCATGTTCCTAGTATCCGAGCTAATTTGGTCTCTGTGAGAATATTAGAAAAGTGAGGGTGAATGTTTCTTTTGAATCTGATAAGGTCGTGTTGACCAAGAAATAGCCATGACTTATTTGTACTCAATGTTATGAATGAAAATGCTAGTTCTTCTGCTTATGTGATTGATTCTTTTAATTTATGGCATGCTAGATTAGGACATGTTAATTTATCTTATATTAAGAAAATGCATTTTGAAGGTCTTATTTCATATATTAATTTTTCGAATATTGATAAGTGTGAAGTTTGTGTAGAAGCTAAGCAAACTAAGAAATCATGTGCTTCAGTATTTAGAGAATTTGAATTATTAAGTTTAATTCATACTGATTTAGGAGACTTGAAACAAACTATGACTAGAAGAGGGAAAAAATTATTATGTTACTTTAATAGACGATTTTTCTAAATATACAAAAGTTTATTTATTGATAAATAAAGATGAAACTTTTGATAAATTTTTAATTTATAAATTTAAAGTAGAAAATCATTTAGATAAGAAATTCAAAAGAGTTTGATAGGATAGAGGTGGTGAATTTATTTTGTTGAATGATTATTGTGAGAAAGAACGCATAATTCATGAGATAACTCCACCATATTGTCCACAATCAAATGGTGTAGCGGAAAGAAAAAATAGGACCTTAAAAGAAATGATGAATAACATGCTTATTAGTTCTGGTGCTTCGGATAATCTTTGGAGTGAAACTGTTTTATCTGTTTGTCATTTACAAAATAGAATTCCTTATATGAAAATGGATAAAACTCTTTATGAGTTATGAAAAGGATATCCACCTAATTTGAAATATTTTAAACTGTGGGGTTGCCTTGCTAAAGTTATGTTGCCTGATCCTAAGAAAAAGAAAATAGGATCAAAAGCATCTGATTGTATGCTTATTGAGTATGCTAAGAACAGTGCATCATATAAATTTTTAGTAGTCAAAAGTGATGTACTTGAAAATAATACTATTGTTGAAACAAAAAATGCTGATTTTTTGAAAATATTTTTCTTTTAAAATTTGAGAAAATTTACGATGCTCCTATTATTCCAAGTAATAATATTTTACATGTTTCAATTATTCAAAATGATTTTGAAAGTGAAGATTTAAGAAGAAGCAAAAGATCAAGGAAAAAAAATCTTATGGTTTATCTTGTGGATAATGATCCTTTAACATATTCTAATGCTATTTCTTCGTCAGATGCCTTATTTTGAAAAGAAGCTATTGATGTAGAATTAAATTCAATTTTACAAAATAAAACTTGAATTTTAGTTGATTTACCTCCGGGAGATAAACCTATTGGTTGTAAATGAATTTTTAAGAAGAAACTTAATCCGGATGGTTCCATTGATAAATACAAAGCTAGACTTGTTGTAAAAGTTTTTAACCAAAAGCAAATATTGATTTTTTTGATATTTATGCTCCTGTAACTAGAATTTCCTCAATTCGTAGTTTACTTGCTTTGGCTTCTATTTATAAATTTTTTATTCACCAAATGGATGTTAAAACTGCATTTTTAAATGGTGATTTAGAAGAGAAAATTTACATGGAGCAACTCGAGGGTTGCATAGTGCCTGGCCAAGAAACTAAAGTATGTAAATTGCTACATCTTTATATGGTCTAAAGCAAATGCCTAAACAGTTGCATAAAATATTTGATCAAGTATTGATTAATGATGGGTTTTCACCCATTAAAATAGATAAATGTGTTTATACAAAATGTGTAGATGGTACATGTGTTATTATTTGCCTTTATGTGGATAACATGCTCATTTTTAGTTTTAGCCTTGATTTGATACATAAAATCAAAATTTTCTTGTCTTATAATTTTGAGATAAAAGACATGGGAGAAGATAATGTTATTTCAGGCATGAAAATTATAAGAGATGACAAATAGCTTGATGTTGACTAAGAACATTATATTGAAAGAATTGTTAAGAAATTTGATAATTTTAATGTGGTACCTATAAGCACTCCTTATGATGCTAGTATTCAATTAAAAATTAATAAGGGAGATGCTATTGATCAAAATAAATATGCTCAGGTTGTTGGTAGTCTAATGCATTTGATGAATTTTACCAGACCTAATATTGCATATGTTGTATGTAGATTGAGTAAATAAACTCAAAACCTGAGTCATGATCATTGAAATGCATTATTAAGAGTAATGAAATATTTGAAAGGTACCATGAATTATGGTAATAAATTTAATGGATTTCCAACTGTACTATAAGTATATAAGTGATGCTAATTGGATCTCTGATTCAAATGAGACAAAATCTACTAATGGTTATATGTTCACCCTTGGTGGGGGTGCTTGTCACGACCCGGTTCGCCATCTGTGAACCATCGTGACGGCACCTAGTCTCTATGACTAGGTAATCCTATCAATGCAGAATATAAACCATAATTGCGAAAGAAAATGATTAAAACTGAACTAATAATAAAAAACAGTGGTAAAGGTGCCACTTGGCACATACAATAACAACTCTAGAAGCTAACAAAACTCCTAAAACCCAGAATCTCTCAGATCACAAGCTAATGGATACATAAGAGGCTCTAAATCAAGAATGTGTATACAAAGGAAAAATACGGAAGAGCTATACTTATTACAGAAAGTTGGAAGGGGATTCTTCGGTCTGCTAACGTAGCATATATACCTCAAAGTCTCTACCAAAACGCCTCCGTCCAAGGCTGATAGAACTGAATAGGAGTACCTACATATGCACAACCAAAATTTGAAGAAGAGTAGCATGGGCACACCACAACCGTGCCCAGTAAGTATCAAGACTAACCTCGATGGAATAGTGACGAGGAACAACCAAGACACCTATCGGTCAAATAAACAGTATTGTTGTAGGAACATCTGAAATGATATACATATATTTATGTAAAGAGTGCACGGAGTGACCGATAATTCTACAATCACAATGAGGGAAAAAACAATGATAACAACGAGAATATAAGAAGTGATGATACATAATGACGGCAAAACACAATCCAACTCCTAAGATCACAACACAGTTGTGAGCATGTGATTTTTACCCTGTTAAGTCGACTCTTACATGACTCTCAGGTTTAGGATTTTCCTTTTAATATTTGTTTTAGGATTTAATTTTAGGATTTAATTGCGTGTGCCAGTGTGTTTTCATTAATGCATGCTTAAAATAGCTTAAGATTTAATTTTATATTTTTCTAATATAATTGCTAATTAGGGTTATTTTTACAAGCATAAAATTCAAAAAAACACATGGTATTTCGGGCGTTTTAATCATTTTGTTTAATTTTAATTTGTTGCATTTTATTGTTTGTGTTGCATAAATAGATAATTATTAGGTTAATTAGGAAATTTAAAATAGAATTAGGAATAGATAATTAAAAAAAAGAGAAGAAGAAAAGAAAACAACAAAAATACATATATAACAATAAATCACCCAGGCTGGCCACAATTGGGCCAGATCTGGGTGGTCCAAATGCTTTTGCCCTATAAAAAACACCTGTGCCCAGCCCAAATAATAAGTCTCCGACTCAGTCCATCAGGTGTTCCCAAACGACACCGTTTTTTGGAGCCACTCATCTCGACCGTTGATTAACAAACCATCCAACGACCTTGAAACCCTCACCCAAATTAAATATATATGTTCAAACGTTTGTATAAACTCAGAGAAAAAACTGGCCTTCCTCCTCGTACAAACACTCCCGTTGTAACACCACCCCTGCACCGTCCTGAGACCGCCTTGACCACCCAGCAACCACCCTAACTCTGCCGCCGGAAATCGCCTCACGGCGGCGGCCGGCCACCAAACCATCTCAAATTTACACCATCAAACCACTACAACCCCTTCTTTCCCGTCCCGTGGTTGGTTTCCTTCGAACAACTCTCCGTCTTCTCAAATATTCAAAATATGGATCGCCGGAACCACCATCTCCGGCGACCCAACCCCAAACCTGTCCAAAACAACACCCTTGAAACACCTCTTCCCCCTCTTTCCAACCATTCATACCACGCCCTTCGAATCCAAATGAAACGTCTCGAATACTGAATTAAAATTTACCCTAAAACCTAAGCCTCACCGGAATCCGGCCAAACTAGCCTCAGGTGATCCTCTCCCATCCCTCACCCCAGCCATACCATCCACGACCCTCAAACCTAACTAGCTACCAATGAAATTCAAATCTGAGACCTTACTTGGTCTCAGAATCACAAACCCCCCCCTCTTGAACCCTTTGGCCCTCTCCGGTACTCAAGGCAAGTGCCTTAGAGGTTAAAAATCTCCCAAAAAAAAGGGCCAGAAACTCATTGGAACTAAAAATTCAAGTTAGAATTGCATGCAAAAGCTAAGTATTCTGTTTTAATTACTGTCAATGGTTGTATATATTTAATTGCTTTGTTTCTTTTAAATTTTAGTTTCTTTGCTTCTTTTAAATTTTAGTTGTTATTTTCCACAATCTTATCCCGAAATAGGTTAAGTAGTTGTTTTTGCTTGCTATATTCTAGGATTCCTTGGGTGTCAGTGGTTAAAATTCATCTTCTATAGTGGTTTGATATCATGCTCATCCCTGCTCTTCAGTTATTTTACCTCTGAAAAGTGTGAGTGGCTTGTTGATTTTTGCCTCTTGACCCTTCAGCAATTTCACCTCTGAAATTTTGCATGATTTGTTGATATCTGCTTCTTGATTTGTCATTTGCTTTATCTCTGAAATTCTGAATGGTTATCGATCTTTGTCTCTTAATTTTCATTTGTTTCACCCTTGAGATCCTGAATTGGTTTTGGTTAATGCTTATCGTTTGGATCCTACTTATACTGCATCATGATTCTGAGTAGTTGTTTTCATTTTAGAGTCTCATACCCGTCATAGTTCTTTAGTAACTTTGATCTTCAATATTTTCATGTATTAGGCTAATTTGTTTTTCTGAACTTTTAACTACTGATATCAGCCTTTAATTTCTTGTTTTATTCATGTATATACTGAGTATTCAATCTCTGTTACTCATTTCTCTCTTTCAAGTTTTACTGAGTATTTTAATTAGGTTATTTTTGTAAGTCATGCATTAGTTGATAGATTTCCTTTTCTGGTCACTTTAATTTATTGGTTTATGACAGAAAATGCATTGAACATTCATATAATCCCGAATGATAATTGTTGCTGAATAGTCCATATTAGGATATTTGTTTGAAACCTGAGTTGTATTGGCTAATTCTTAAACTTTTCAATTAAGCCTGTAGTCCAGACCATGAACTTGGCCCATAACTTGAATTTTATTGACCAGAGTCAGATTTGACCAAACCAAATGAAAATAAATGGTAAAAAAAAACCTTAGGTTAGTTAATTAGGAATGGAAACAGGGGTATAGACGGTATTTGAACCTAAAAGAATCCTGTAACAACCCCTAGAACATTCTAGTGAGGGATTTAACTATAATTTCTGCCTCAAAACTTGAGGCACAAGTCAGAAAACTAGGGACTATTAGTAAAATTGAAGATTGGGTAAGGGACTAAAAGGAAAACTAGTGTTGCCCTAAGGTTCTAACTATAAAAAGGGGCAGTCTGAACATTTTGAGGGACTTTTGGCTGGGACTTTTAATATTTTTCGAGCAGACTCTTCTTCTGAAGCTTTGGTGAATTATGATATATATATATATATATATATATATATATATATATATATATATATATATATATATATATATATATATATATATATATATATATATATATATATATATATATATATATATATATATATATATATATATATATATATATATATATATTAGGCTCTCCTACATTCTTCAGAAATCCTTAGTGCTGTTCTATTCCTATTGAAATTTTACTTTTCTCAAAACCTTCCTGAATCCCTGGGTGTTCATTGGCTGATTGGTTTTGCTTGCTTTCTACTTGCTTCATTACTCATAGGCTTTATTTCCTTTTGGAATTCCATGTACCATTCCTTACTCAGATTCTGAAACTACAGCCCTGTATATTCAAGCTTATAGCTGATCATGAAGTTAATACATTTTATTTTCTAGTTCATACGACTACTGTCATTTACTTTCTGTTAGTATTATTGGCTCTGTATTAAGCATAAAAATGTACTAATTGTGGATTGATGCAAGGATTTTGCCTTTTAATTCATTTAAATTCCGGTACATTTAGAGGTAGTCTGTTCAGATTTGTTTAACATATTGTAACTTGAGTTATAATGGAGGTTCGATAACTGAACTTGCATACTCCGGCTGATGAGTATCCTAATTTGTTATTTCAAACTTAAGATTGAAATCTGGTACGAAGTCATTTTCAGTATCTTCATTATAAAATATTGTTGATACATTTCATAAGGGTCATGTATATAATTTTGATAATTAAGGCACAATTGAAAGAAGAATTGTCGTGACTTACTTACGATGGACTCATTAGTCCAAATGTCCCTGGGCCCAATTATAAGGCCAAGTAGATGCCACTGGTAGGGTAGCAATATACGCTCCTGGGCTGACTGAAAATGAAGCCCAAAGCAACCACGAATGAGGCCCAAAAATACAAGTATTTATTGCCTTTTTCAGAATATATTACCCACGTATAAACGACTAGGATATTGCAGATACAAGAATAATAGAGAACTTAAATGGTTTAGGATGCCCTTATAAAATAAAGCGAGCCTTGTCAGCTTAATCAAGCACCACACGAGGCTCCTTAATTCAATAAAACACTTAGAAAATTGGAAGAGCCGATTAGCAAATTTCACAGCCTTTCACGAATTTCTAAAGAGGTAGTTGCTATAGGCACGAATTTATTAATGAAATACCTTCCTAAGTTGGGGTGCGCATTTATGTGACCCAAATCCAAATCTCAACGAAGTTGGAATGTGTCAAAATCCACGTGTGCATTTATGTGACGTGGTTTGAGGCGTGTTCTAACGATGTTGCAATTCTCTTTAAAGTAATAATAAAAGAGGTTTAAAGTTAAAAAGCACATAAGTTAAAACATGTTCTAAAATCAGTTAATTTAAGCCAAACATAACAGTTGAGCGACCGTGCTAGAACCACGGAACCCAGGAATGCTTAACACCTTCTTCCGGGTTAACAGAATTCCTTACTCGAATTTTTGGTTCGTGGACTATAAACAGAGTCATTCTTTCCTCGATTCAGGGTTCTAACTGGTGACTTGGGACACCATAAATCTCCTAAGTGGAGACTCTGAAACTCTCTTAAAAAATTGAATCCCATTTTGATTGTCCTTTATTTGAAAAAACTCCCTTGTCTAATCCCTTCGCCGGGTTGTGGATAGCAAAAAGGAGGTGTGACAGCTCTGGCGACTCTGCTGGGGAGCACTAACCCAGAATCTCTGGTTCAGGGTTCAAGAATTCGAGCGTAGAATAATTGTTGTATTTGGCTTTGTTTATTATCTGATTTTACATGTTGGATTAATGTGCAAAATGATGCTTTTACCGCTTTGATATTATCTAAACTGTACATATAAACTTCTACGAAACCCTTCTCTTCTCACTTCCGAGGATGTGCTTACTAGTTGAGACTCCCTATTCTGTTAGTGTCTTACCCTGAAATAAGAAAGAGGCCGGACAAGTTACTAAGCCAGATGACCTTTTGGTTCCCAGTACGTAGCCCCCTCCTCGACTTGAGTCGTCCGCTCGAGTACACAGTCTAGACCCTGTACCGAGGTTCTAAACTTAGTATAACAAAACCTCAGGGCGGATCCCTAGTAGGAAATTTATTTGCATCATGCATTTGACTTAGGGGACTCAACATTGGGGTTGGGTCCGTCTAGGACAGGTGCCATGAAATAAAAGACCATTATGATGCATTTTACGTGCTACTTGTGCATTCATTTGCCTAGGATTTGCATGTTGACCGGCTTGCAAGAAAAGAGAATAAATTGAGAAAATAGAAGTGCTAGGGTGATCACCTGTAAAACCAATGCTTAAAATAGCGCCGTAATGCCGCCAGATTTTTGAAAAAAGAGAAAAAGGAAAAGAAAGGAAAAAAGAGAAAAAAACACAAAACAAAATGAGGTCACTTAAAGTTTTGATTTTGATAAATTATTTCGCCCGAACTACGCAGGTTTGATTCTCGACAGGAGGGAGATACGTAGGCAACCCCCATCGGGTCCAACCTCCCTTTTTGTAAAATAGCTAAAACTAGAAAAACAAGTGTCCATTTTATTCATTTTTCTTTCAAAATAAACCCGGTAATGCCATTATATCGAGAAAGAGCCTAATGTTACCGCAAGGGACGACGAAAGGCTGATTCCACACAAATGGCCACCTATATCTTATTTTGGCCGGCGAGCAAGCACAGCCTTAAGACCTTCCTTCAGAAGTACCAAAAGGCCGTATTTGCAAAGCCGGGCACTGGTCTTAGAAAATTATTTGCATAAAAGAAGAGGATAGTTTTGATATCTTATCAGGCAAACAATTTTTGAAATGCTAACTCACCTTAATAAATGTGCAGAATGAGCACGATAACGTTCTTGAACAAAATTCCCTTGGAGCTGCACCTGTGGTGGAATGACCTGGGGAAGCAGGACGAAGCAGGGTTAACCCGCATTTAGGAGGACTTACCGGGCTGCTAAAAATTAACCCGAGGGGAGATGTGTTGAAGGCATTGACCACATTCTGGGACCCGGATTATAATGTCTTCCATTTTGCGGGTTTTGAACACACACCGATGTTGGAAGAAATGACTGGATACATTGGGATCCCTACACCTCCCTTGAGACACCAATACCTAATTGCACCACGAGCCCTCGCCGTGCACAAGTTTTTGGACTCTTTAAAAATTAGTTGGAAAGTTCACAACCCAAACTCATCAGCTAGCTTCTGCATTCCGCAATTCATATATCAAAGGTATGGGCATATAGGGGGATTCAATAACCCGGATAATTATATTTGCATCAAAGGGAACCAACTCAAATGGGAGGAGCATCGATGTTTTGCATTCATGGTATTTTTCTTGGGTATTCTGGTGTTTCTGCAGAAGGACGGAAATATCGACATACAGATAGCCGGGGTTGTCAGCACTTTAATGACTCAGGCCAAGAGCACCCTGGCTCCTATGATCTTATCCGAGATCTTTTGGGCTCTCACCACATGCAAAGAAGGAGGAGTAACCTACTATTACAGATATGGATGATTGATCACCTGTGCCACCGACCTCGGTTCATGAATTATGGGTCACCGGCAAGGAGTCGCATAGAAGAGTTCTACAACAGGGTTGATGGATTTAGGATACCCGAGGGTGTCGCGGAGTGGGTTTCGCGTCTCCGGGTTGTTACTGCAAATCAAATGGAATGGACATTTTGGTGGCTCCCAGTAGATGAAATTGTTTATATGCCAGCCACCGGGCCTTATTTCCTTTTGATAGGCCTCCGAAGTATTCAACTTTATGCGCCATACCGAGTGTTGAGGCAATTGGTCAGATGCCAAATAGTTCCCAGGATGAGGATATTAGCTGTCATGCTATTTAAATCAGCCATAATGGCCAATTCCCTGAAGCTGTCGCGCGCCAAATCTGGAGCGAGTGTCAATACCTGACAGCTGATATCCTGGTACGGGACGTATCTAATGGTGAGGTTGCACCTGGATACACTGCCTAGTATAGAAGAGAGATAGAGCCCGGGAGGCCAGCTAAAAGACCACATCCCCAAGAATTTGTTAAAACATCACAAGAACAATGGGATTGGCTAGCCAAGGAAAATAAATACAGAGCCACCATAGGAAGATTAGAAAGGAAAGTCCAAGAGCTACAATATGAAAATGGTTTGCAAGCCGCAGCAGATAAAGGAGAAAGAAAAGACTGACTAAAGAAAATGAGGTGCTACGAGCCCAAATCCAAAAGATGCAAGCAGCCGCGGAGAATCCCGCCAGGAGCGCAAAAGATGAAAAGCTCATAGATAGTTTGAGACAAAAGGTAACCGAATGTGGTTTCAACCTGAATAAGGCCGAAGGTGAGCTGTCTAGGGTCCAAAGACAATTAGCTAAACATACGGAGGAACGGGCCTGCATCATTGAACAATTGAAGGAAAGGCATGACGATGAGATTGCTGGGATAAAGCGGAGGGCTATCAAGCAAGTTGGGGACCTCAAGACGAAAGTGAACATTGCTATGCAACAATAGCAAAGTTGGAGATAGATTTGAGGCGATTCCAGGAACTGAACCGGGTAGCCGGGCAAACTCTAGAGGCGAGGGCTGAACAAATTGGGCGGCTATTGCAGGAAAAGTGTGTTATCAGGGAAAGAGTACGGGCAATTGCACACTACATTACCACGAAGTGCAACCACTGTGCGAACATGACAAAATTTATGTTTTTCCGCCGCTGCCAGGACATTTGTCCATCAAGTGATGGAAGATCTCCACCACCTCCAAGGGAGTTTGGCGCGCAAGCCAGTGGCGAGGCCTAACGATGCCCGCGAGGCCCAGGAGCACTCGAGGCATTAATGTACTCCTAAAAATTGCACTATCAATTTTTGTTAGTTTAACTGAGTCTGTATTTTCTTTATGCATAATTGGTTGTCATTCGAGTCTGTAGTTCGTTTGTCAGCATTTGTTTAATTTTCCACCTTTTAAGTCTTTGTAATTACAGTTGTTATAAGATTTTCCCAAATATGTTATGTTCCGCTTCTATTCGTAAGAACTACGCTCGGTCTGATTCATGCGGGGTCATGATACGTAGGCAATCTACATAGGATTCGACCATAATTTAATTGGAAATTGAATAAATATAGGAATGGGAGTGAATAGGGCTAAAACAAAAGAGAATTTTGCGAACAAAAGCCGGGATGATGCAAGCAACCAACGGATATAGGAACCAATTATCATTATGTGCATGCATACCCAATGTGTGGCCACTTTTGTGTCAAGAACCTAATTCCTAACGAGTCTTTGATGTTGTGATTCCAGTTCCAAGTTAGAAAGGTGACCGGTACACGCAGGCATTCTGGTAACTCACTCCTACAACACGCGGTCAAAAAGCAAACAAGTCATGGCCAACCAAGAAGCTGATGTCAAAAATATTGACCCCTCGAAGGAGGCAGAGGAATTGGACGTTAACTCTATGAAGGAGGAAATGTATAATCATAAAAACCAAATGGCCGAAATTTACCAGGCATGGGCAAGAGGACAACCACCCTTGACTTATCCTGCAAACCCAACCTTCATCCCGCCACTAGCCCAGGTACCTGACCAGTCCGTCACTGATCCGCCCCCAGATTTTCCTACATACCCACAACATCAGGGTGCTACCTCTCAGCCACCAACCCCATTACCCAAAGTCACTCTTCACCCTCCCCCGCCAATCGCTCTTATCTATGTGGCCCCTCCGCCTCCTGCGTTGTATAGGTCGTCTAGTGAACCGCTGCTTCAAGACTATGACCCTCAATTCTATCCCCTAGAACCTGCCTACAAAGCCCAAGAGCCTCACTCTTATGCTCCTCATCCTGAAATCCCAATGAGAGTTCACAAGCCGACCAAATATTCCGAACAGGAGGAAATGCTCAGAAAGGTCCGGAGTCTGGAATAATCATTCAGGGACATGCAAGGATTAGGTGGCCAGGTGAGCGTGGCCTTCAAAGATCTTTGCTTATTCCCGGATGTACAGTTGCGTACAGGTTTTAAAATTCCCAAATTTGACTTATACGACAGTCATGGCGATCCAGTCGCACATTTGAGAGGGGTTTGCAGTAAAATAAGGGGAGTACGAGCAAGAGAGAAACTGTTAATGGCGTACTTTTGCCAGAGTTTAAGTGGATCAACATTGGATTGGTATACTCGACAGGATCCCAATCGGTGGTATACCTGGGATGACTTAGCACAAGCATTTGCATGCCACTCTCAATATAATCTCGAGATTATCCCGGATCGTCTATCTCTGACAAAGATGGAGAAGAAACACAATGAGAGTTTCAGGGAATACGATTTTTGATGGAGGGCAGCAGGAGTTGATCCTCTCATGAAGGAGCGTGAGATGGTTGACTATTTTCTGCAAGCTTCTGAACCTACCTACTTTGGGCATTTGGTGTTGGCGGTAGGGAAATATTTTAATGAAGTGGTCAAGATAGGAAGTATGGTTGAGGAAGGCCTCAAATCCAATAAAATCATGAGCTACTCAACAATTAAGGCGACTACTCAAGCCATCTAGGGTGGAGCTGGGGGGAGCTTTCGGGAAAAAGAAGAAAGAGGAAGTAGCGATAGCAGAGTCGGGAACTTGGGTCGTGCCTCGGGCACCATCTCATTACGATCAGCCCCGTCCTCACCACCAAACATACCCACACCCTCCACATGGTCCACCGCAACATTACTATCCACCACTAGAACCGTGTTTCTTAGTCCATCATGCACAGGCATATACCCAACACCCCACACAATGGCGTGCGCCGCCCCCTCAAAACACTTACCCAAATCCACAAAATCAATACCCACCTCCAAGAACTTACCACCAAACCCCGAGGCCTGCCTTCCGAGGCAATCCGGCCATGAGAAATGAGAGGATGCAGAAAAAGAAGACTTTCACTCCACTGGGACAATCTTACACTAGCTTGTTCCACCGGCTACGACAAGTGGATATGTTTAGACCAATTGAGGCAAAGCTGCTAAATCATCCCCCAAAGAATTTAGATTATTCGGTTAGCTGTGAATACTTTTCTGGTGCACCAGGGCATGACACCGAAAAATATTGGCATTTAAAGAACGCCATTCAAGAACTTATTGACTCTCACAAGATCGAGGTGCCGACTCCAGAGGTGCCCAATAATAACCAGAACCCGCTTCCAACCCACCAAAAAACCAACATGATTGAATTGAGGAGAGAAGGGAAGAGTTAAGAAGACCTTCACAAACGGCAATGATGATCAAAGCCAGTGAGCCAACCAAGGTCGCAAGCAGTAAGAAGCTGGCAACCGGGGCAAAGGAAGGCAATAAAACTATCGTAGCACAGGGGAATCCAGCATGTGCGGTTGTGCCAAAGCGAGAACAGCAAAGGTAACAGTACATGGGGCGGCTAAAGAACCCGTCGTGGTTGTGAAAGGTGCCTGCATTGAGCCGGTTATTGTGAAATCAGTAATCGAGATGCCAATCATCAACAACAGAGCCATTCCTTGAGATATGAACAAGCCATAGTGATGTACAATGGGAAAGAAGTTAGGGAGGAAGTATGTGCGGCACAAGGCTTAACTCGATCAGGAATGTACTTTTCCCCAGAAGAGTTGAGAAAGAGAAGAATCTCTAAGGATAACTCGGAACTAGTGAAGAAAGCTGTATCAGAAGAAGAGGAAGAAGAATTCTTGAAGAAAATGAAAAGGCAAGATTACTCCATCATAGAACAGTTGAGGAAAACACCAGCCCAGATCTCTTTATTATCCTTAGTAATTCACTCAGATGAGCACCGCCATGCATTGATGAAGATTTTGAATGAAGCTCATGTTCAAGATAAAATAACGGTGAACCACTTGGAAAAGATTGCAAACAAGATATTCGAGGTAAACCGGGTAACATTCTCCGATGATGAATTGCCTATGGAAGGTACGAAGCAACACCGATCCCTTTATCTGACTGTAAAATGTGAAGATGTCGTGGTCACTCGAGTTTTGGTCGACAACGGGTCCAGTGCAAATATTTGTCCACTATCCACATTGACCAAGTTGAAGGTGGAAAATGAAAGGGCCCGCAAGAATAACATCTATGTTCGAGGTTTCGACTGTGGAGGTAACGACACCGTAGGGGATATAGGGCTAGAAGTGACTATAGGGCTCGTCGAGTTCATTACGGAATTCCAATTGCTGAATGTAGTAGTCTCCTATAATCTGTTGTTGGGCAGACCTTAGATTCATGCAGCCAAAGCAGTACCATCTACACTGCACCAGATGGTCAAATTTGAGTAGGACAGGCAAGAGATTGTCGTTCATGGAGAGGATAATCAGTGTACCCATGGTGACGTGATCGTGCCTTTCATTGAATCCGAGGACAAAAAAGGGCCATGGGTTTACCAAGTGTTTGATACGGTGTCGGTCCAGAAGATCCTAGAAGGTAAAAGTATTGTAACCCCAAAGATAACAATTGCATCCGTCATGGTAGCTTCAGAAATGTTGAGAAATGGTTTTGTACCCGGCAGAGGGTTGGGAGCTTCTCTGCAAGGCATTGCGTAACCAGTGTTCCTTCTCAAGAATCTAGACACTTTTGGTCTAGGGTTCAAGCCCACAGCCGCAGACATAAGGCGAGCCAGACAGCTGATACTAAAGGCCTGGGCTCTCCCGAAGCCTATCCCAAGGTTTTCTAAATCATTTGTCAAATTCAGTAATGGCCCCAGACCCAAGATTTTTGGCACGCTAATCGACGCGGACGGAGATCTTGATAAGGGGTTAGCAAGACTGTTCAATGAGGTGAATATGGTAGAGGCGAGAGAAGGATCGAGCAGGGCAGATGTGCAGTTCATGGGAGCACGCGCAAAAATCAATAACTGGGAAGCCACGCCTCTTCCCACTCGGAGGGAGCCGTGGTAGTCGGCTTTAATTTTCCTTTCAGTCTAGTTTGTATTAGCGTCACTTAGTTGTTATTTCCGTCCGTTTAGATGTGCAAACTATGTTATCTTTGATTCTAATAAAAGACAATTTCCCTTTCAGCAATGCTGATAGTTTCCATTTTCTCTTTATCTTCTTTCGTTTCTCTTTTTGTACAATTATTTTTATGCTGGTTCCATTGATCTGACATGCATAAAGACTCCTCGGCCCAATATTTGCAATAAACCTTGTCTAGAAATGATAATTTAGGAAATAGAGCACAAGGATGAACCAGGGTATGATGAGGAGGGGGCATGGGATGAGATTAGTAAAGAGACGACCCCATTCGAAGAGAAACCCAAACCAAACCTAAATGATACAATGGCAATCAATCTAGGAAGCCCGGATAATATCAGGGAAACAAAAATAATTGTCGATCTGGAGCCACAACTATGAAGGAAATAATCGAGGTATTGCTGGAGTACAAGGATGTCTTTGCATGGTCCTACGACGACATGCCCGGATTAAGCACTAATCTGGTAGTCCATAAATTACCTACTGATCCAGCCTGCATTCTCGTCAAACAAAAGTTGAGAAAGTTTAAAACCGATGTGAGTGTGAAAATCAAAGAAGAGGTGACAAAGCTGTTTTAGGCAAAAGTTATCCGATTCACACGATATTCCACCTGGTTAGCTAAGGTCGTGCCTGTACCAAAAAAAGATGGTAAAACCAGAGTGTGCATTGATTACCATGACCTCAACAAAGTAAGTCGAAAAGACAACTTCCCCCTGCCAAATATCCACATATTGATTGACAATTGTGCGAAGCATGAGATCGGGTCATTCATGGATTGTTATGCAGGTTACCACCAGATTTTAATGGATGAAGAAGATGCGGAGAAAACAACATTTATCACACCGTGGGGGACATACTGCTATAGGGTCATGCCTTTTTGTTTGAAAAACACTTGGGCAACATACATGAGGGCAATGACAACCATTTTCCACGATATGATGCATAAAGAAATCGAGGTCTATGTGGACGATGTGATTGTAAATTCCAGAAAGCAATCCGATCATGTCAAAGATCTGAGAAAATTCATCCAGAGACTCTGCAGGTATGATCTCAAACTCAACTCGGCAAAATGTGCATTTGGGGTTCCCTCGGGAAAGTTGTTAGGGTTCATAGTCAACCGCCGAGGCATCGAGCTGGACCCATCAAAAATCAAAGCTATACAGGAGCTACCTCCACCCAGAAACAAAACAGAAGTAATGAGTCTATTGGGAAGGCTGAATTACATCAATCGATTCATCGCCCAGCTCACAACCATCTGCGAGCCCATCTTTAAGCTGCCAAAGAAGGGTGCTGCGGTGAAATGGACAGGAGAGTTCCAGGAAGCTTTTGATAAGATAAAGGGATATTTGTCAAACCCACCAGTACTGGTCCCGCCAGAACCAGGAAGGCCTCTGATTTATATTTGACAGTCCTGGACAATTCATTTGGGTGCGTGCTGGGTCAGCACGATGTTACTGGGAGAAAAGAGAAAACCATATACTACCTCAACAAGAAATTTACGGCCTATGATGTTAAGTAGACTCATCTTGAAAGTACATGCTGCGCTTTGACATAGGTAGCCCAGAAGTTGAAGCATTACTTGTCATCATACACCACTTATCTCTTCTCTCGACTGAACCCATTGAAATACATTTTCCAGAAGCCCATGCCTACAGGGAGGCTCGCGAAGTGGAAAATCTTACTCACTGAATTCGACATCATCTACATAACTAGGACTGCTATGAAAGCTCAGGCATTGGAAGATCATTTAGTAGAGAATCCCATAGATGAAAATATGAACCTTTGAACACATATTTTCCGGACGAGGAAGTGATGCACGTCAATGAAGCGGAACGGGATGAGAAGTCGGGATGGAAATTATTCTACGATGGGGATGGCAACATGAAAGGCGTCGGGATAGGAGCGATACTCATTTCCAAAGAAGGGAATCATTACCCGGTCACAACTCAACTCTGTTTCTATTGCACCAATAACATGGCTGAGTATGAGGCATGCATTGTGGGTTTATTATTAGCATCGAACATGGGTGTCCAGGAAGTCTTGGTCTTGGGAGACTCGGACCTTCTGGTACACCAGATCCAAGGAAAATGGGAGAAAAGAGACTTAAAACTCATAACTTATCGGCAATACTTGCATGATCTTTGTCAGCGATTCCGGTCAGTAGAGTTTAGGCACATTCCCAGAATTCACAATGAGGTTGCCGATACCCTGGCTACTTTGGAATGGATGTTACATCACCTGGGCAAGGCTTATGTTGACCCAAAACATATCCGGGTCCATGATCAACATGCTTAGCAACATGGTGGAAGAAGAGCTCGACGCTGAGCCTTGGTTCCACGACATCGAGGAATATATCAGGAAAGGTGTGTACCCGACGCAAGCCACGAGTGACTAGAAGAGAACAATCCGTCATTTGTCAAGTGGGTTCTTCCTCAGTGGAGGGGTATTATACAAGAGAACGCCAGATCTGGGTTTGTTAAGATGCATAGATGCTCGGCAGGCAACGATCATCATGAATGAGGTGCATGCTGGTTTCTGCGGGCCACACATTGTTGGAAACACGTTCTCAATGCAATATACTAAAACATGTGTTATTTTGTGTAGGTTTTGATGAATGACAAACGAAGCGAAAATTGATATATGACGAAGTTCAAGAAACAAGCGCACAATTGATATACAACGAGATTCAAGCTCAAGACAAAGTTTTATAAGTTTAATTGAGTCATTCTTATTTGTGATCTTGATCCTACAACTCGAATCGTAACATGGCTTCTCTCATAAAACTATTTTCCAAAATCATGCATATTTAATTTAACGTCAAATGATTTTAAATCATGCATATTTACAGTAGTCAAAATAATTTTTAGACATGCCTTAATAATCTGGACTGAGATAATCGATTATGTACTTATGATAATCGATTGTTTTAAGCCAAGACTGCATGACAATCGATTGTGAACTAATGACAATCGATTGTGAGTAAGACAGTGAGCATCAGGTTTTTCAAACCTGCATGACAATCGATTGTGAACAAATGACAATCGATTGTGATGAGGCAGTGTCCATCAAAGTTTTTCAAAACTCAGAATAATCGATTGTGAAGCTAATGACAATCGATTGTGAAGAGACAGTGTCCTTCAGATTTTTCAAAGTCACAAAATAATCGATTGTGAACTTATGACAATCAATTATGTTGAGACAGTGTCTTCCAGTGATTTTCAAATTTATTAAATAATCGATTGTTACATTGGACAATCGATTGTCAAAGAGACAGTGTCTAAAATGTTTTTCAAAAATTGATAAGTAATCGATTGTTGACTTTGTGCAATCGATTGAGAAGCTGACCGTTGTCGTAAAATTTTCAAATACCGTCAGGTAATCGATTATTGATTCTGTATAATCGATTGTTTTGATTAAAATCCGGAAAAGATTTTTTGAACGTTATTGGGTATTCGATTATTGATTTGGTATAATCGATTGTTTTGATTAAAATCCGGAAAAGATTTTTTGAACGTTGCTGAGTAATCGATTGTTGATTCTAGACAATCGATTGTTTGTGGTCTGGAAAGGATTTTTTGAACGTTGCCAGTAATCGATTATGGATTGTAAGTAATCGATTATCAAGCGTAAAATCTGGGATTGAATTTTGATCTGACTGGCAGACAATCGATTGTTGGGGTTTGACAATCGATTGTCAGTGAGTAAAATCAGCAACTCTTAATTAGCAATTAGGCAACGGTAATGCCAAGTTTTTCAACTATAAATACAGCTTCATTTCAGTGTTTTAAGCACAACAACATACTACAACTGATCATTACATTGCTATAAGCTTGCATACTTTTGTTTATCATTTTATATTCAATTTCATAAAGCTTTTGAGAGCCGTATTCTTGTCCAAAGTTGTTGTGATCTAGAGCTTACTTCTTTTACTCATACCTACTCATAAAGGAGTATTTTGTTTGAGTGTTTAGTGTTTTATAGACTTGTAAGAGAATTGTGATTCTCTTGTTGTAAGGAACTTGTGTTTCCTTGGTTGAAGTCTTGGAGTGTTGTATCTCCGAGCAAAGGTGTTAAGACTTGTGTCCTTAAGTTGTAAAGGTTTGTTGAGCACCCGTAAGCTTAACAAGTTAGTGGAAAATCTCGAGAGAGTCTCTCGGGGAATGGACTAGCCACGTATTGTGGTGAACCAGAATATATTGGTGCGTTCTTTCCTTTTTGTTTATTTAACGCACTTATTTATTTCCTGCAAATTTTAATTTCCGCATGTTTACGCTAAATTTTATTATAACGCTATTCACCCCCCCTCTAGTGTTAAGCGTATTTTCTAACACACATGAGCGGATATGTTTTGACAAAGAAGATTCTCTGGGCAGGGTATTATTGGCTCACCATGGAACGGGATTGTATTAGCTTCATGCACAAATGCTACCCAGTGTCAGGTACACGGAGACCTAATTCACTCTCCCCCATCCGAACTGCACACAATGTCAGCACCTTTTCCTTTCGTTGCTTGGGGCATGGATGTGATTGGACCCATCGAACCAGCAGCTTCCAATGGACACAGATTTATCCTGGTCTCTATTGACTATTTCATCAAGTGGGTTGAAGCCAAAACTTTCAAGGCAGTGACCAAGAAGGTCGTGGTCGATTTAGTGCACACAAACATTATTTGTCGGTTTGGGATCCCCAAGACACTCATCACCGATAATGGGGAAAATATCAATAGTCACCTAATGAGAGAGGTATGTCAGCAGTTCAATATCGCACATCGAATCTCTACCTCGTACCACCCCAAGGAGAATGGAACGGTTGAGGTAGCAAATAAGAACATGAAGAAGATACTTCGTAAAATGGTGGAAGGATCCAGGCAGTGGCATGAGAAGCTGCCTTTTGCATTGTTAGGTAATCGTACCACTGTCCGCACTTCGTGGGGGATACTCCATACTTATTGGTATATGGAACAGAGGTGGTGATCCAGCCGAGGTTGAAATCCCCTCTCTTCAGATCGTGGCCGAAGCAGGAATCGACGATGAAGAATGGGTCAAAGCTCGTTCGGAAAAACTAAGTCTGATTGACGAGAAAAGATTCGCGGCGGTCTGTCATGGACAGTTGTATCAACGAAGAATGGCCAGGGCATATAATAAGAATGTGCGCACCAGAAAGTTTGAAGTAGGTCAACTGGTACTAAAGCGCATCCATCCGCACCAGGCCGAGGTGAAAGGCAAGTTCTCTCCAAACTGGCAAGGGCCATTCATCGTATCAAGGGTGTTGTCCAATGGAGCCTCGTATCTGACGGACGTGGAAGGCAAATGTGCGGAAATGGCTATCAATGCAGACGCTGTCAAAAGATATTATGTATGATTTTCTTTTGAACATGGTTTATACTTGACATCTGTTTGTACTTGGCAAATTTGGAAGATTGAAATCACGAAAGCATTTTATTCTGCTATATAAACACTTTGTCCTTTACTAACCCTTTCGATCTTTAGTTATTTTCTTTCATACCCCTCTTTCGGAATCGGTAACAAAAGTAAGAAACGCCAGTGCGAGAAGGCAGTGAAAGGAAAAGAACGGAAAGGAAAAGTGGCAACAAAAGAAAAGAAAAAGAAAAGAAAAACAAGAAAGAAAGGGAAGGGAGAAAAGAGAAGAGGGAAAAGAAAAAGAAATAAAACAAAACAAAACAAAAGGAAAAAGAGAAAAGAAAAACACAAAGAGAAAGAAGAAAAAAAGAGAGAAGAAAAACAACAACAAAAACAAGGAATCGTCATGAACTACGTTTGACCTTATTCCTTTTAAAAGGATACGTATGCAGCCTCACGGTTCGGTCTCATCAAAATAAAAATCCAAAAGTCCCCAAGCAAGAAAGGGGGGCAGAAGTTGTGTTTGTTATAAGAAGGTGATTCCGGAAGCTGTAATTGAACCCAGTTGAGTTATTTTGAGCCTTTGATACCCTTTCTTTCTAACCCTATCCAAAAGCCTACGTTACGGTCGAAAGAAAGATCTTCTGAATAGTCTTCAAAAATGCCGAGCCGAGCAGGTAGAGGGTATTCATGTCAGGGACATCAATTTGAGCCAGACAAGAGAGATAATAAAATGAGTGAGTGTTATTGGTGAAAACCCTCACGGGCACCATAAGGCAACGAGATTTTGATAGAAAATAAAACGAGAGACTCTTATCGGTGAAAACCTCCACAGGCACCGTGAGGCGAAGGTAAGGCAAAAAAAAAAAACTCAGAAAGGGGTTATTGATGGATGAGCATTGTAGCGCAGGTCGAGCTAGGGTTTTTCGGAAGAAGTGGTTTAGAAGGGTCACGACAAAAAAAGCACGGCAACGGAAGATCGATCATCGAAACAGATATGGTCGACCAAGCCAAAGTGCATGTCATGGTCATGAAAACAAGTTTTTCCTCTTCAGATAAGTCTATTTCTTCTCTTTTCAATAGTCAGCGAGTCTGGAATTCTTTACCCTAAATACCATTTAGAGTCTTCTCATTTCATCTTTCTCTCAAATCTATAGATTTTTTTAGACAAGCGGGAGGAATTTCAAAGCCGATTGCCAACTCCCAAAGGGACAAAGTGCATGATGCTCAGAGGCGTAAAAAAGATAACAAGTGTGGAACAGCAGAGTGAAGAATTCATACAAATTGTAATTGATGGAAGAAACAAGAATCGACAAGGCGAAGGAATACCACACAGCAAAAGGCATGCAAATGAAACCATAAGATTCAGATGGAATGTAAAATTGGCCCAACACAAAAACAGAAAAGGTCACAAAGTCGCAAGGAACAAACGCAATACGTTAGGGAAAGACATAAAGAATTCGGGTGAAAGATCGAGAGTGCGACATAGGGTAAGAGGCAAAAGTGAGGGCATAAAGGTCAAGAGTCAGTCGAGCATCCCAAATGGGCCGGGTGGTCTCAGGAAAGGGATAAGGATTTCTGGCAGGGGTTCGAAAATATAAACCAGGCCACAAGGGATAAAGCATAACCCTCCAACTCAGTAATCGTTAGAGAAGAGTATAAGGGTTCTGGCAAAAAAGGCAAAGGCGCAACACAAAGGTGGGAATGGCCACGAGAGTTGACCCAGCGGGATATATCAACTCGTCAATCGTCGGGAAGAGGCAAAAGAGAATTCTGGAAGAAGGTCAGAAATGCAACACACACATGAGAAGCAGAGTGAAGGCACAGGGGTCAGAGGGCCAGCTAAGCATAATACATTGACTTGGCGATCTCGAAAAAGGTGCAAGGGTTCTAGCAAAAAGGGGCTAGAAATATAATACAATTATGGGGAGCAAAGTAAAGCCGCAAAGGTTCAAGGGGGTTAGCCAACTAACTCAGACAACTCATCATCAACAGGTATGGTCGAAATCTCAGGGCCATCCTGGAAGTGGGACTCACTGAAAACTCAAAAGAGACATAGTCGGTTATAAACACCCTCCCTAGCAAAAGCACAAGGGGACAAACTTTGACTAGCCAAACCCAATAGATACAATCGAGGGTTAAAAGAGGCATGGAAGTTGGGAAGGAATGCAGTTTATCCCTCAAACAGTTGTGGGTAACATGGGCAAGCTCCAACATTTCCCTAGTAAGAGTCGCAGAAACAACCAGAATTTAGAATGGGCATTTAAGTTGGAACCTTCAGGACCCTCTTGGAAAATGGGACTTATATTAGAACACAAACAGTCAGGTGGCATGGTCAAACCCAAATACTTCCCAACCAGATTCAATAAGAGTCATCAGGACCCTCCTGAAAAGTGGGACTTAGAGCCAAAATCTCCCCAGCCGGAGTCAACAAGAGTCGATAAGAGTCATCAGGAACCTCCTGAAAAATGGGACTTAGAGCAAATATTCCCCCAGCTAGAGTCAATAAGAGTCAATAACAGTAATCATGACCCTCCTAAAAAATGGGATTTAGAAGGAAAATTTCAGATTTCCCCAGCCGAGTCAGCAAGAGTCATCAGGACCCTCCTGAAAAATGGGACTTAGAGCAAATATTCCCCCAACGAGAGTCAATAAGAGTCAATAACAGTCATCAGGACCCTCCTGAAAAATGGGATTTAGAAGGAAAATTTCAAATTTCCCCAGCTGAGTCAGCAAGAGTCATGAGGACCCTCCTGAAAATGGGACTTAGATTAGATACTTCCCCAGCAAGAGTCAACAAGAGTCGTCAAGACCCCCCCAGGATAATGGGATGTAGCCCTAAATACTATCCCCTAGCTGTCACCTTTTTGTCATCAAATTAAGAGTTGTCAGGACCCACCTGGATAATTGGAGGTAGTTCTAATCATTAGTCACCAGCAGATATAAATAATAGCAATACATAGTGGAAAATAATACCTTTTCAGAAATACAACATAGTTTTGAAACTGTCAGCAGTTGAGGATTGTCAGGACCAGTTTGATAATTAGGCACCCACCTGTAAAACAAGGGAATATTTTCAAAATTTTATATTTTGGCAATCAGGCGCCCACCTGTAGAATAAGGATATTTTTCAAATTTCAAAGTTTTTAATAATCAGGCGCCCACCTATAGAATAAGGAAATATTTTTCAATTTTATGTTTTTGCAATCAGGCGCCCACTTGTAGAACAAGGGAATATTATTCAAAACTCGAAGTTTTGTAATCAGGCGCCCACCTGTAGAATAAGGGAATATTTTTCAAATTTCAAAGTTTTTAACAATCAGACGTCCGCCTGTAGAATAATGGAATATTTTTCAAATTTCAAAGTTTTTAACAATCAGGCTCAACCTGTAGAACTAGGAAATACTTTCCAAAATTCCAAGTTTTGCAATCAGGCGCCCTCCTGTAGAACAAGGGAATATTTTCAATTTTAAGTTTTTGCAATCAGGCACCCACCTGTACAACAAGGGAATAATTTTCAAAATTTTTCTGGCACCCACATGTAGAACAAGGGAGTAGTTTTCAAAATTTTAAATTATAAGCTTCAGGCACCCACCTGTAAAACAAGGGAATATTTTTCAAAATTTCGAAATCAGGCGCCCACCTGTAAAATAGGGAATATTTTCAAAATTTTAAGTTTTGGTAGTCAGGTGCCCACTTGTAGAATAAGGGAGTATCTTGTAAAAATTCAAGATTTTTTAATCAGGCACCCACTTGGAGAAAAAGGGAATACAGTTCATTTTCATTCGATTTTGATAATCAGGCATCCACCTGGAGGACAAGGGAATATTTCTCGAAAGTCAAGTTTTTATGATCAGGTACCCACCTGCAGAACAAGGGAAGATCTTTCAAATTGCGAGTTCAACCAGGTGCCCACCTGTAGAACGGGGGAATGCTTTCAACGAGGTACATCTCAAGACTAGCAATTCAGCATCAAAAATAGCAGAAGAGAAATGCCAGACAACAAGAAGTTCCACAGGAGGAAACACAGGCTAACAAAGCAACAAGAAGTTCCACAGCAAGAAATGCAAGACAACAAGGCAACAAGGATTCAGAGCAAGTCGGAAGATATAGATAGGTTTTTTGTAATCCATAGTTCATAGCTTAGTCTCGCTTCTTTATTTTTCACAATGGTGTAAAAAGGGGATCTAGCAGCAGCATCAGTAGTAAACTCACAGCCTCGGTAGTCCCAGCTACCAAACATTCCAGAACTACACTGACCTGATTCCTTTATCGCCAAGGATATGTAGGCAACCTTTGAAGCAAGGTTCGGTCAGAATATTTTCAAAATGCTTCACACGGAGTATTCAGTCAGATGAAAATCGCTCATGTTTGCTCACTTGTCTTTACACGAAAACTCTTCGTGTTCCCGCAATGAGGGACATCTGTAAGCATGTGATTTTTGCCTTGTTAAGTCGAATCCTACAGGACTCTCAGGTTTAGGATTTTCCTTTTATATTTGTTTTAGGATTTAATTTTAGGATTTAATTGCGTGTGCCAATTTGTTTTCATTAATGCATGCTTAAAATCAATTAAGATTTAATATTATGTTTTTGCTAAAATAATTGCTAATTAGGGTTATTTTTACAAGTATAAAATTTAAAAATACATAAGTAGTATTTCGGGCTTTTTAATCATTTTTTTAATTTTAATTTGTTGCATTTTATCGTTTGTGGTTCGTCAATAGAAAATTATTAGGTTAATTAGGAATTTTAAAATAGAATTAGGAATAAATAATAAAAAAGAGAAGAAGAAAAGAAAACAACAAAAATACATATATAACAATAAATCACCCAGGCCGGCCACAATTGGGCCAGACCTAGGTGGCCCAAATGCTTTTGCCCTATAAAAAACACCTGTGCCTAGCCCAAATAATAAGTCTCCGACCCAGATCATGGGTTCCCAAAATGACACTGTTTTTTGGAGCTACTCATCTCGACTGTTGATTAACAAACCATCCAACGGCCGTGAAACCCTCACCCAAATTAAATATATATATCCAAACGTTTGTATAGACTCAAAGACCAAACTGACCTTCCTCCTCATACAAACACTCCCGTTGTAACACCACCCCCTTGCAACGTCCTGAGACTGCCATTGACCTCCCAGCAACCACCCTAACGCCGCCACCGGAAATTGCCTCACGGCAGCAGCCGACCACCCAACTGTCTCAAATTTACACCATCAAACCACTACAATCCACTCTTTCCCGTCCCGTGGTTGGTTTCCTTCGAACAACTCTCCGTCTTCTCGAATATTCAATATAAGGATCACCGGAACCACCATCTCCGGCGACCCAACCCCAAACCTGTCCAAAACAACACCCTTGAAACACCTCTCCCCCCTCTTTCCAACCATTCATACCACGCCCTTCGAATCCAAATCAAACGTCTCGAATATTGAATTAATATTTTCCCTAAAACCTAAACCTCACCGGAATCCGGCCAAACTGGCCTCAGGTGATCCTTTCCCATCCCTCACCCCAACCATACCATCCACGACCCTCAAACCTAACTAGCTACCAATGAAATTCAAATTTGAGACATTACTTGGTCTTAGAATCACAAACCCCCCTCCTCTTGAACCCTTTGGCCCTCTCCGGTACTCAAGGCAAGTGCCTTAGAGGATAAAAATCTCCCAATAAAAAAGGCCAGAAACTCATTGGAACTAAAAATTCAAGTTAGAACCGCATGCAAAAGCTAAGTATTCTGTTTTAATTACTGTCAATGGTTGTATATATTTAATTGCTTTGTTTCTTTTAAATTTTAGTTTCTTTGCTTCTTTTAAATTTTAGTTGTTGTTTTCCACAATCTTATCCCGAAATAGGTTAAGTAGTTGTTTTTGCTTGCTATATTCTAGGATTCCTTGAGTGTCACTGGTTAAAATTCATCTTCTATAGTGGTTTGATATCATGCTCATCCCTACTCTTCAGTTATTTTACCTCTGAAAAGTGTGAGTGGCTTGTTGATTTTTGCCTCTTGACCCTTCAGCAGTTTCACCTATGAAATTTTGCATGATTTGTTGATATCTGCTTCTTGATTTGTCATTTGCTTTACCTCTGAAATTCTGAATGGTTATTGATCCTTGTCTCTTAATTTTCATTTGTTTCACCCCTGAGATCCTGAATTGGTTTTGGTTAATGCTTATCTTTTGGATCCTACTTGTACTGCATCATGATTCTGAGTAGTTGTTTTCATTTTAGAGTCTCATACCCGTCATAGTTCTTTAGTAACTTTGATCTTCAATATTTGCATGTATTAGGCTAATTTGTTTTTCTGAACTTTTAACTACTGATATCAGCAAGTTAATTTCTTGTTTCATTCATGTATATACTGAGTATTCAATCTCTGTTACTCATTTCTCTCTTTTAAGTTTACTGAGTATTTTGATTAGGCTATTTCTGTAAGTCTTGCATTAGGTTGATTGGTTTCCTTTTCTTGTCACTTTAATTCATTGGTTTTGACAGAAACTGCATTGAACATTCATATTATCCGGAATGATAATTGTTGCTGAATAGTCCACATTAGGATATTTGTTTGAAACCTGAGTTGTATTGGCTAATTCTTACACTTTTCAATTAAGCTTGTAGTCCAGACCATGAACTTGGCCCATAACTGGAATGCAATTGACCAGGGTCAGATTTGACCAAACCAAATGAAAACCAAGGGTAAAAAAAAACTTAGGTTAGTTAATTAGGAAAGGAAACAGGGGTATAGAGGGTATTTGAACCTAAAAGAATCCCGTAACAACCCCTAGAACATTCTAGTGAGGGATTTAACTATAATTTCTGCCTCAAAACTTGAGGCACAAGTCAGAAAACTAGGGACTATTTAGGTAAAATTGAAGATTGGGTAAGGGACTAAAAGGAAAACAAGGAAATAAGTGTTGCCCTAAGGCTCTAACTATAAATATTGTTGATACATTTCATATGGGTCATGTATATAGTTTTGATAATTAAGGCATAATTGAAAGCAGAATTGTCGTGACTTGCTTACGATGGACTCATTAGTCCAAATGTCCCTGGGCCCAGTTAGAAGGCCCAGTAGATTCCACTTGTAATGTAGCAATACACGCTCCTGGGATGACTGAAAATGAAGCCCAAAGCAGCCATGAATGAGGCAAAAAAATGCAAGTATTGATTGCCTTTTTCAGAATATATTACCCACGTATAAACGACTAGGATATTGTAGATACAAGAATAATAGAGAACTCAAATGCTTTAGGACGTCCTTATAAAATAAAGCGAGCCTTGTCATCTAAATCAAGCACCATACGAGGCTCCTTAATTCAATAAAACACTTAGAAAATTGGAAGAGCCGATTAGCGAATTTCACGACCTTTCACGAATTTCTAAAGACGTAGTTGCTTTTGGCACGAATTTATTAATGAAATACCTTCCTAAATTCGGGTGCGCATTTCTGTGACCCAAATACAAATCTCAACGAAGTTGGAACGTGTCAAAATCCACGGGTGCAGTTATGTGACATGGCTTGAGGCGTGTTCTAACGATGTTGCAATTCTCTTTAAAATAATAATAAAAGCAGTTTAAAGTTAAAAAGCACATAAGTTAAAACATGTACCAAAATCAGTTAATTTAAGCCAAACATAACAGTTGAGCAACCATGCTAGAACCACAAAACCCGGGAATGCCTAACACCTTCTTCCGGGATAACAGAATTCCTTACTCGGATTTCAGGTTCGCGGACTGTAAACGGAGTCATTCTTTCCTCGACTCCGGATTCTAACTGGTGACTTGGGACACCATAAATCTCCTAAGTGGGGACTCTGAAACTCTCTTTAAAAATTGAATCCTGTTTCGATTTTCCTTTATTTGGAAAAACTCCCTTGTATACGCCCTTCGCCAGGTTGTGGATAGCAAAAAGGAGGTGTGACAACAGTAATGGGAAAAACAAAACAATAACCCATGTTCCACGACGATATTCACATAAGGTCTTATTCGACTCTTTCCACAAATCTACCATATCTTGGTCAAACCACAAATCACGAAAACCCAGCATCAGAAATCTAACACTTAGCATCCTATGCCCCCGTCAGTCTCACGGTCATGCTGACAGCTAACTGGTCAACTAGGGCCACTCTCACATATATAATGATTAAACGAGGACATACCTCTATACTTAGCAAAATCAGGGAAACTTCACCTCCAATCGGAGTGTTTAAACTCTGTGTATGCTTGTGCGAGTACTTTAACAAGATTTCTACTAGCTAATAAAGATAAGAAGAAGAGCGGGCAGCACGCACAATGTTCCCTAACCACATACACAAGATAAAGCTCATACAGAAAGCAAACACAATCAAAATATTAAACAAAAATAGAAATGCCTTCACAGGCCGTCACAATTCTTTCAATCAATCCCTGACATATCCCTTCTTATTTTGCCACGTATGAAATTAATAACATAATAAGTACCGCCTTATTTCACCACACGTGCATCATAGTATTTTCCACCTTATTTCACCACATGCGCAACCCACGTATAAGCATATGAACATATCCTGCCTTATTACGCCGCATGTGCAATATATCAATAGCAACAGTAGCATGTCAAATACCTCGTGCAAACCCACAACAATGATCATATGTTAGAAACCTCGTACATCACAATATCAATAACTGCAAGGCAGAAACCTCGTGTATCACAATATCAACAATCGCATGGCAGAAACCTTGTGAATCAACAATATCAACAACTGCACGGTAGAAACATCGTGCATCAACAATATCAACAAGCGCACGACATAAACCTCGTGCATCAACAATATCAAGTACAACAGCAACAAATACAATATATACAAGAGCACAACAAGTGAATTAACTCAAAATCTTTCGTTCACCTGGGCGGTAAGGCTTTGCTCATGAGGAATAACCAAAATGGAAAGTACTAAGAGTAATAAGAACAACTTAACAAGGGAGAAAAATACTATAAAGCAACGATCTCATAATACAGAGTTTAACAACAAGGAAGTTACCATGAATTAAATAATTTCAAATAAGGAAATATCAACTAAATATAGGATATCTAACTTCTTTAAAGTTGGGCAAGTTACGAAGAATATACAACGATTTTAATTAGGAATGAACAGAGGAAAAGATAATCGCAACGTCAATTAAGACCAATTAATTACATGAGAGATACTAATGATTTTCAAATAGAGACAAGTAGTTATGAAAAATAAGGTGACTACAGAAGGGTAGAGATCTTCAGTCAAACAAAGTAAGAGTCAATTAGGCAGCAAGAATAAACCAAAAAAGGCAATTAAATTCCAAGTAAAACATGTAGAGGTGAATCTAATAACAAGGAACTCAATCATATCAAGAAAAACTTCATACTCAGAGATTATAAGGGTCTAAGAGCCTAAAAGGGGAAAATTTCCACAAATAAATTCGAGCACGCACTCGTCACCTCGCGTACAAGGAAGACAATCAAAAGAGAAGACTCAAATCCTAAGGGGATGTCCCTGAAACAAGGTTAGGCAAGATACTTACGTCGAACTAGCTCAAAATCAACTAGAAACTACGTTCTTGCCACGAGTACTCGACTCCAAATGGCCAAAATCTATTCAATTCAATTACATATCATAAATAACATCTCAAGCAACTGATTCTATGATTTAACTCAAAGCTAAGACGTAAAATTAGGTGAAATGACCAAAATTCCCCTCAGGGCAATGTCTCAAAATCGGGTGAAATAAACATTTTCAAAACCTCATACTCTCACGAGTCTAACCATATAAAAATCTCACAAATCGGATGTCAAAAACCCAATCAAAACTCAATAACTCGGCCTAAGAAGTTCTACCAAATTTATCCGAAATTTAAGAGGAGATACATAGAAATTAGTCTAAACCGAGTGAGAAGCACTTTTCTTAGTCGTCTAGGTGAAAATCCCTTCAAAAATCACCAAGAACCAAGATTTAGAAGTCAAAATGTGAGAAAAATGGTAAAACCCTCGAGTTTGGGATTTACTATGTCTGCCCAGGTATTTGTTCATCGCGATCACGAAAGAAGGGATGCGACTACGTAGAGGAGATTCAAGGATGCATAAAAAATACACATCGCGTTCACATGAAATGGGATGCGAACCCAAAGAACAGTGAGGTGGTAGCTTACGCAATCGCTGGTGGGTTTCTGCGAACACGAATAGGATAAAAATGGTCAACTGCCCCACTCCCAATTCCTACTATGCGAACGCGGAACTAGAAACACAATCGAAAAGTAAAGAAATATAGACCTCCGCGATCACAGGAGATTAATTGCGGATGCGGTGAATAATTAAGTAGAGCTTCGCGAACACAAGGCTATGGATGCGAACGCAAAGAAGGATTTCGAGGTGGTCAACAACAAGGCTTTTCTTTTTGCGAATGCGAAAGGCTGATGGCGATCACGATAGTGGGATACCAGAAGAAGCAACAATAGTTCAAAAATAGGAGAAAATGACCCATAGCCTGTTCAGAACACACCGGAGGCTTCCGGGCCCCCGTCTAATCACACACAAGTCATATAACCTAATACGGACTCGCTCGAAGTTTCAAATCACATAAAACAACATCGAAACGAGGAATTAAACCAAAAATCAAGCTTATGTAACTTCCAAATCTTCAAATTGAATCTCCTGCCAAAACCTATCAATTCAACTCGGAATGACTTTACAGACACATCCAAAATGACATAACGGAGCTGCTCCAACTCTCTTCATTGAATTTTGACCCTGATATCAAAAGTCAAGTGTGGGTCAAACTTCTTCATTCTCAAACTTCAACTTCTCCAATTTTTGCCAGAATGCTTCAATTGACTCTACGGACCTCCAAATTTGTATCCGGACGTGCGCCTAAGTCTAAAATTATCATATGAAGGTGTTGAGATCATCCACGACCCATTCTGCGGTTGTTTACCCAAAAGTCCAAATGTCGGTCAACCTTTTACCATTTAAACTTTCGAAACTAGATTCCTTCTTCCAATTTGACTCTAAACCATCCGAAAATCAAATTCCACCCTGCACGCAAGTCGATAGTTATATTCTGAAGCTGTTCCAGACCTCATGCCGCCAAACGGAGCTTAATTTCTCAAAACGACCGATCGAGTCATTACAGTGTTGTGGCATGGAAATCAACTAAACAAGCAATAATAGCTAGGTCTACCATGGAGTTTGAGTTTGTGGTGTTGGAATTAGCTGGAAATAAGGCCGAGTGGTTAAATAACCTTTTGGCAAGTATTCCACTAAGAATTAAACCGACATCTTCTGTGTCAATGCATTGTGATTGCCAAGCTGCAATATGCATTGCCAAAAATAAATCCTTAATGGGAAGAGTCGACATATCCGATTGATACATAATGTGATAAAGCAGCTGCTGAGAGATGGAATTATTTTCATAGATTATGTGAAGTCAGAAGTGAATTTGGCCGATCCTCTAACTAAACCTTTGGGAAGAAAATTAATATCCGAAACATCGATGGGAATGTGACTTTTGCCAATTTGAGTTATATCAGCTATGATGGTAACCTAACATATGTGATTGGAGATCCATGAAGTAGGTTCATATGGGTAATAACAAGTCATTAGTTGATCAAATGTGCATTATAAAATTATATCCCTTTCTATGGCATGTGTGCATATAGTGCAAGACTTCAAGGAATGAGAGGTTGAGTTATTAAACTCTTAATCTATTAATTCATAGCCTATTATTGGTGTATATTGTGCTGCGGAATACACTTGATGGATGAACCTATATGAGTGTGGAGTGGGGCCGCTCTTATGAAATTTATGGCAAAAAATTTCTAGAGCACTCACGAAAACCAGGCGCGCGCATGGCCTATTAGCGCAAAACCGCGACAAACAACAAAATGTGTAGGTATAATGCGATAGATAAGACACTAAACGTACAAAAGAATTCTTGGTTCATAGAAGTTCTAAACTTCACCAATTGTTATGTAAGTTTAATCTTATTTTATCTAGGTCTAGTTCATAGTCCAAAAGACACCAGATTTGACGCATTATGCTCATTTATGAAAACCCAGCAAATTTTATTATAATATTCTTTTTGAGTTATGTGGGAGATTGTTGAAAAAATTAGTTTTAATTTCTCAAAATTTTTTTATCTAAAATTATGTCTAGGTTCATTCTTTTAATATTAGAGTAATGGATCTTTATTACACTAATTATTTTAAATAATTATTAATATTTATTCATTCTTTAACAAATAAAATCAGGAAATTGAATGATAATAACATATATTAGATGCATCAGTTATGTATAGCCTTAATGTTATAAAGGCTTTACCGTTTTTTAGCCTTAATGGCTTTACCGTTTCTTAGCCTTAATGGCCTTTACTTTAAGTATTGGAAAATTAGAAAAAAAGCCTTTATTGCTTTATGCATTTGAATGTTTTCTGACCAAATAGTCTTATCTTTTTTAGATTATATATATACCTCTTTGTTTCATCTTGAAAAAGTAGTTAAAAAATAAAGTAAAACTGTTTTATTATCTTGCTAGATTATCTTTGTTAAATTTTATTGTTTCTGCTTCTATTTTATATTAGAAGACATTGTTAAATTCTGGGAAATACTCTTAATTTTTATTACGATATAGGCGAAATATTCTTAAGAACAATATCCTTAATACGCCTCAAACTAGTCTTATTCTCTATAATCCATTATTTTTAAAACACCCCATACCACTAATTTGGTTTGGGATTGGGATCACAAACGTTTAGGGCCACAAGTTTGCTGTCTTATGATTGCATAATGTCACGTTTAAGATAAAGTTCTAATTCGGTTGGTTCTAAAATTTTATACCCAATCAAATATGTCTATATAAATTGAAATGGTAATTGTTAATTCAACTTTTCATAAACTTAAATTCTTGGATCCTCTTCAAACTAAAATATGACAAAGTGAGATGAATTTAAGATTTGAAGATTATGAAATGTACTCTGTTTACTACAACTCTCGCACTAGCACCAAACAACAACAACCCAGAATAATCTTACTTAGTAGGGCTTGACCTTACCCCTACCCTTGGGTAGAGAGGCTGTTTCCCAGTAGACCCCCGACATCCTTCCCTCCAAGAACTTTCCACTTTGCTCTTGGGGAGACTCGAACTCACAACCTCTCGGTTAGAAGTGGGGGTTGCTTACCATCAGAGCAACCCTTCTTGTCCTCGCACTAGCACCAAAGATAGTTGTACTTGTCCGCTCAACCCGTTGTGGATTAATTAAGTTTTTATTTACGAAATATCTTTTTTTGTGAACTATGCTATCATTAAATTGAAATAAATTTGATTCAGTTCAATCTATTCTTTTAACTCAAATTTGATTAAACAAAAAATAGTAAGGGAACATAACAAAACAAAACGACATTTTGAATAAGAAATTAACCACCTTCAACGCAAATATAATGTAATTAAGCCACAATCACGCGTCGTGCAATTAAAAGTTTAAACAGGCAGGTCGCTGAAACAATAGGCGACTACTGTTAATAATTCCAGGGTTATTTTTATACTATCCAGTTGCCACTGCTTTTTTCTTTTTCTTTTTCTTTTTTTGGTAGTTAAAAGAATTTTATTACCATTTTGTAAATATTTCACAAAGATGCGTATTTTGGTCTGTCTTCTTGTTGAAAAATTCTGTAGTTTGTTTCTTGCCATACATAGTATAAGCAACCTGCAAGGTTCATCCTGTATACTTCAGCATTGGTGCTCTTCCCATTATGATGGAGATCCTTTGTTGTTGCGCCTAATCTTCTCCACTCCACCTTAGGATGTTCCCCTAACAGTTTCTTGAACATTGTTTTGATTGAGGAAGATTCTAACTCCTGCATGTCTTGTTCAGTGTAACCTGCATTCATCAGAGGACCTTATGCCCTGAAAATCTTGCATGCTTATCATCCAGGATGTTTGATTAAATGTGGTTTCGCCTTACAATAGTATGAATGGATCCATTATATTGGACCCATAATTTGTGCTTTTTTGCTACACAAGTTCCATATTAGATTGCAGATAGCATTGAAAAGCTGAGCAGGTTCAAGCCTCCAGCAGTAAGTGGCAAACACAACTTTTTACATGCTAAAAAGGCTTTCTTTGACCGCTCAGTTCCTCCAGCCCATATGGATCTCCTACAAATTATTTCTATCACCAATATCACCTTCTTTGTGAGGACAAAAATCTGTGACCAGAATATCTGAATGAAAAATAAATCACTTGCTGGTGTTACAATCTCTAAAAAGTACGATTAGCAGCTACGGAAAGTTAATTGTATGTTTGAAATTAATTCAAAACAAGAGAGAGGATAGCGGGTCATGCATAACTAATGAAAATTATGAGAATGCTGTGTTCCCTTTGTCGCATTTTTGGCGACTTAATTTGTTTCATATTGATCAAATTTGACCAATCCTAAAAGTTATTGTTGACGTCAATAATTCAAAAGTAATTGCAGAAATGTTAAAGTAGAATAGAAACACTATCGAATTGTGTTGAGTCATTTGATTAGTGACACATGAACAATTTAGAAAAAAAAATTCAGAATAGCTATGTTTAGAAATGGTATTGAAAAATAGTCGCAGTTTCAAAAGTTATCGAAATTTAGCCACTTTTCATGTAAAGATAAAATCTGAATAAATGCAGACTTAATATCTGAAAATATTCCAGCATAATATCTGGAGTTCAAATCTTTTTACATATAAGCTTCCGGCATAATATGCTAGAAGTTCATAGGGAGGAACTCTATAATCCCACATATTACGTTAAAATTTTCCGTGTGCTGGAGTTCCAAAATAATATGCTGGAACTTTGTACGCAAAACCTCCATAATGTAATATATTATGCTGGAACTTTTCATGTTTCACCAAAACAATGGCTCTTTTTAATAATTGTGCAAACAATGATTATTTTTCAAATAAAATTTCGAAAATATGGCAATTATTGGGCCGGACATTTTGACTCATTTGATTCCATAATCTAATAAGAAATTTTTGTATTCCTTAGGAAACTCTATTACCCTAAATGTTAAAGGTTTGATATAATTACATTTTGTATATTTAATTACTGTCGCGCTCCCTTTATTTCACGAAAATTAAGTTTACGACATTTGGATGGATAGTTCGTTCTTTTTGAAAACTGAGTTTTGCATTTGAAGAGTGGCCATCTAATCATTATAGTGCATTAGGACACCAAAAGAGATTTAACTCTAAGTTTGATTGAATAACCAGAGATTAGGTAAGGACATGAAATTATTCCAAGCGAAGGTGTTAGGCATCCATCAGAATCCACTAGTGTGGTTCCCAACCAGGAAATTATTGTGAATTTAGGTGCAGTTAACATATAAACAAATAAGGCTCAAATAAGAGGGGATATCAACACACATAAAGGTTTGAAAGTAAACAAGGTTTGAAATTAGAAAAGCTGATTTTGTTTTTTAAAATACAGAGTTACAATGCTAAAAGAGTAAATAATAAAGGAAAGGGGGCTGGGGGTCCTAGATTTTTTTTTTTTATAAATGTGAACCACCCAATACAATGTCTGGTAATCACTCCTCAATGAGGAGCTACACGTGACATTATCACGCGGTCATCATATCTATATCTACCCTTCCCACCTCTTCAAGGTATTTAAACGCAGATTGGTCTCGATTACTTATTGTATGCTATTACCTGTCCCGTATCTATCAGGCCCGGGGGCACTTAGAACCACTAATCCTAAAGGGAGGGATATTAGGCTTATTTAGGGTTTCAAACGTAAAATTTTAAGGCGACATACAAAACTACATACTGCACATTTGGAGAGACATATAAACATACAAGGCTCAATTATACCTACTTGAACAGGAAAGACATAATAGCATGTCTTGCACATACTGCTTAGGTCTATTTTAAAATTAAAGACGAGGGAGTTTAAATATTGAGACAGATTGGCTATTACATAATTCAGATAAGAAGCCCAAATCAAGCCTGCCTGCTGGTTGTAATGATCAATAAAAACTGATTCATTTTTTACAGTTATTACTTTAAGGCTTGCCTAGGTGTTCAGACGAGGATCCTCTAGGCATGGTACCTACTGAATTCATAAGGTGATGGGATGGATATGCAGAATTAAACCAATTGATTACAGGTTTTGCGGGTGATATTATATACTATTGCTGATTTTACATCTAACGTTGAGTGAAGCGAATCAGATTCATTTAGAAACTCCTACAGGCGTGTTTTCTACACGTTAATGATTTTTTAAACCTTATAGCCGTGGCGTCAAAATGCATAAAACCTTATAGACATAGTATCTAAATGCAGACTCGTTTTAAACCTACAAACATGGTATCTAAATGTAGTTTGAATTAAAACATTCCTATATGCATATTTTCTAGGTGGAGTTTGGAATATGCAGAATTAGAGCAGTTCTATAGGCATGGTTTCTATATATAGTTGAATATGCAAAATTAGAACAGTCCTATAGGCATGATCTCTATCATTTGCATGTATAGTTACCCCAACCCTCTTTCACTAGCCAACCCCAAGTATTCATTACAAATTATTACAAACCAGAATAACAAATACATAAAAAAAATACAAAGAAAATAATTACAACAATAAAAGGCATGATTTTGACTTTATGTCTGAATTATGAGATAGACCAATTCAAAGACCACCGATATAAAGCCTTTCTCCAATTTGAGTGTGTCAAAGTTTCCTAAAAGGCTCAGTGGGACTCCGGACAGTGCTCATACCTAAATTGTATCACCAGAATAAGGAAAATACAGTATGGAAGGGACAGCCCTCAAGAACCCAAGTTCAGAGGGAGCTCAATGGGTCCCAAGGCAAGGCTCACAAGAGGGGGTAGAACTTAACTCTAAGAGAGAGTGCAAGTGAAGAAACAGATTTATGAGGGAATAAAGGAAGGGGAAACAACCACAAACAAGTTGATAATCTTATGCAAAGGGGGTTTAGGGGGTTGGGAAGTTGCAAAGAGCCTATGCTTAGGCAAGGGTAAGCTTTGAGCATAACCATCAATAGAAGGTGTTGGCATTCCTATAAGCTTACCAGAACACACAATAACAGAGATACATAGAGGTTAGGATCCCAAGGATCAAGATGGAGTCAGCAGTAATATTTAGTATTGTCGTACCTCAAACCATAACATAGAACGCATTGGGGTAGGGGTTTAGGAATCATAATAAATTCAGAACAAGCAGAAGGAAATTATAACATGTTGAAATAAGTACTAAACTAAACACTAGCAGTATGCAGGCAAGAAGGTAAAATAATGAAGTAAACACATTGTTGTGATGTTGGAATCTTAATCAGAACATACCAGTTTAAAGAAGCAAAATATAGTCAAAACATGTAACAGGACTTTGAAGGCAGGCCACAGTACAAGTAACAAGGAAAAATATTTTTTGAGTGTGAGTGTGAGTTCAGAAACTAAGAGTGTTCGTGTGTGTCTGTTTTAATGAAAGAGTAGGGTATTTATAGTTTGAAAATAGGTAGAAAAAATCATAGTAGAATCATAGTTTAGCGGTAATTATGAAACTATGTGTCAATTAAAATCAAATAGTATAAGACTTCCTTTAATTAACGAGTTAAAATCAAATGCTAATGGGCAGAACACTTTTAAGGAAAGAAATCAAGTAGACTACCATATGCATAATAAAAATTAGGGGTAAGTACATAGGGGTTTAATTAAGGGAAGGATATTTAAAATACTTGGTTAACCAAATAAGGTAAGAAAATAAAGTAAAGTTGCAGAACGTGGAGACAATCGAAAATCAGTACACAGCAAATCAATGAGTCAAGGATTTAAAAATCACTGACTTAAGGGGGGTAATATGGGTTCCCATGAATAAACCAAGTTGAGAAGGGAGAACCGAAAATTAAAAGGGAAGTTTTCAAATCAATCCAAGAAACAAGGGTAGTCAGCAAAACAAAGGAAAAATCAATTACAAAACACATGAGCGCAATCAGAATTACATAATGAGTGATTTGAATCAATCCAAAATTGAAGGTCGTTTTATCACGACCCGAATTTCCCACCCCCGGGAGTCGTGATGGAACATACTAATGGGAGCTAGACAAGTCAAATTTTAATTTCTTTTCCAACAGCAATATAACCCATTTCAACAATTAACGACAGAAATATAAAAGCAACGAAATTCAAATAATTAAGCGGAAGTCTTGATATTATAAAAACTGAATATAAATGCGAAAAGTTCAACAAAAGCCTCTACCCAAGACCAGTGTCACAGTACTCACGAATTGCTAAGAATACTAAATACAAACGTCTAAAGAGAACATAAGCTGTTTGTATCGAATACAATTAGATAACAGACGAAATAAAGGATAGAGGAGACGTCGGGTCTGCGGACGTCTGCAAAGCTACCTCGGGTCTCGCTAGACAGAAAGTTTGCTTCCACGCTACTACTGTTGCTGCTGTTGAAAACCTAGATCTGTGCAAAAATAGCACAAGGTGTAGTATCAGCATAATTGACCCCATGTGCTGGTAAGTGTCTAGCCTAACCCTGGCGAAGTAGTGACGAGACTAGACTGGACTACCACATAAACCTGTACAATTATAAATATACAACGAAATCAAAATACCAGACATGTAAACAATATGGGAGGGGAAACATGTTATGGGGAGATAACAGTTTCAAGTAAAAATTGACTATTATGAAGGAAAACATAACTCATACAACAATAAGGAACAAAGATCAAGAAGTGCACGACATCACCCTTCGTGCTTTTTACTCTCATCCTTACCAATTCAATCGTATCAGTAAATCATGTGCACGACATCACCCTTCATTCTTTTAATCTCTCTCCCCACAATATATATAATCGATGAATATCATTACGGAATGGTACATCGTACGATACAATATCACCCTTCGTGCTTTACACTCTTTCCTTACAATATGTAATCAATGAATATCAGGACGAAATGGTGCATTGTACGACACGTCATCACCCTTCGTGCTTTACACTCTTTCCTCACAATGTCAAACAATGCACGACATCACCGTTCGTGCTTTAACACTCTTCCTCACCCAATCTACAATCACAAGCAAGGGCAAGGGAAGAAATAAATAATAATAGAAGTCCCGGCAAAGGAACACAAACAAGCAATTTAAAATCCTGGCAAGGGTACAACATCCATAATCTCAACGTCCCGGCAAGGGAAAATATTCAATAAATCAACAACGCCCCGTCAAGGGGAAATATCAATGACTCTCTCTCTTACTTCCACTTTCATCTCATAGTTCACATTTTTACTTGAGCCAATGCTCAAAAGATTTACTTATCTCATATACCTTCACCAAGTTTGAAGATCACAACCCCTTTCACAAGCTCTTTACAACATATAGAAGTCATCAATCAAGCATGGGAGGTATAATAAAATCCAAACTATTCGCATAATAAGGACTCACGGTCATGCTAGACACCAATGTATAGATACTCGTCACCATGCCTATATATCATACTCGGCGATTAGCATGTAACATATAAGACTCAACTCCTATTACCTCAACCTAGGAATAAACCAAACACTTACGTCGATGCCTTGAATTCAGCTCAAGCCTCAACTATGGCTTTACCCCTCGGTTCCACAACAAAATCGCTCGAATCTAGTCACAAATTACATAAATACATCAACAAATGCTAAATGAATCAATTTGAATGCATAAAAATGAATTTTCCAAAGTGTTACCCAAAAAGTCCAAAAACGCCCTCGGGCCCACGTGGTCAAAACTCAAAGTTTGAACCAAAAACTGATTTCCCATTCCCCCACGAATCCATATCTATGATTTGTTTTGAAATCGGACCTCAAATTGAGGTCCAAAATACCAATTTTGAAAAATTTAGGTTTTACCCAAAACCCCCAGTTTTACACATGAAAATCATTGAATTTAAGTGGAAAACATGTTAATGATGTAAACAATTGAAGGAATTAAGTAAAAATTAACATACAAATGATTTGGAGGAAGTGTTTTCCTTGAAAATCGCCTATAGGTTTTGGGTCTTGACATAATGGTGAAATATGGTGGAAAAACGACTAAGTATAGAAATTGCTGGGCTGCGGATATGGGATTCGCGAAACAGGGTTTGCAATTGCGAACCCTGCAGGCATTGATATTGCGTCATATTTGTTCGCATTTGCGAACTCAGGCCTCTCAGGGGACATTCTCATTTGCGACTAGAGTCCCGCATTTGCAAGCCCTTGACCTTCGCATTTGCGACTGCTGGCTTCGCATTTGCGAACATGGACAGGCCTGGGCTGGTTTCGCATTTGCGAACCAGCCTTCGCATTTACCACAACTGGACCTTCTCATTTGCGAATGCTAGCTTCACAAATGTGAAGCCTGCAGATCAGTGATACCAGATTTTCCAAAAAGGAAGAAATGCAATTCGACACATATCCAAAACTCATCCAAGCCCTCAGGGCTCCAAACCAAACATACACATAACCTCAAAAACGTTCTACCGACTTACTCGTGTGATCAAATCACCAAAATAACATCATATACATCGAATCAAGCCTCAAAACTCATGATTTCTTCCAAATATTCATAAAACATCAAATTTCCATTTTAAGTCCGAAACACGTCAAACGACGTATGTTTTCAAACAAACTATATAGAATGTGCTTAAACCACATATTAGACCTGTACGGGGCACCGGAATCAAAATGCGAGCCCGATACCAATACGTTCTAATCGAATTTCATTTTTCAGTTTCCTTAAAAATTTGAGAAAACATTTTCACACAAAAATTCATTTCTTGGGCTTGGGACCTCGGAATTCTATTCCGAGCATACGCCCAAGTCCCATATTTTCCTACAGAGCCTCCAGGACTGTCAAATCACGGGTCTGGGTTCGTTTACATAAAATATTGACCGAAGTCAAATTTATTCAATTTATCATCAAAATTTAACAATTTTCTCATAGAATTCATATTTGAGATTTTCGGCTACGTGCTCCGGCTGCACACACAAATCGAGGCAACCCTAAATAGGGTTTTCAAGGCCTCAGAAATACAGAATTATAAGAAAATAAGTGATGACCCTTGTGGGTCACACATTTTAAAGGGAAATTTAGCATATAAAAGAGTGCATAAACATTAGGCATGCGAGGCTGAACTCATGACAAAGAGAAACATCATGCAATAGCATACACAAAGTTAGTAGCTAATGAACTATCGAAACATGGTAGTCTCATAGGTTGATTTTAACAACTTAGTAATAGAGAAAAGAGAGAGTATTAGAATCATGTAAGAGCTCAAGTAAAAGGACCTCTCTGAGAAATATAGAAGGGTTACAATGATAGCAGGAAGTCAAAATCACATAAAACAAAGGTTGAAATGAAAAGGGTTTCAAATCTAGTCGAGCAACAAATGAAACAGGTTCAGAAGCTCTAATAGGTTCGAATAGGTTAGGGTTTTGAAATCAATCGAATTCAGAGCATGACAACAAGTAAATCACATAGCAAGTTGTCTCAGAACTCGAATGAACCCCGAATTTTAAGGTTTTCCCCATCAATCGAGTACAGAGATGAAAAACAAGTAAGTCTGGCAAAAATACTATCAAAATAATCTTAGAAATCTAAAAAAGGTCAAGGACCTCAACATTCAACTTAAGTAGAACAACAACATAAAGAAACTCATAGAACATGTCAAAAATCAGAGAAAGCTTCGAAATAATTTAACAAAATCCTAAATCGGAAAAGATAAAGGTTCTGAAGGTAAAGTTTTGAAAGAAACCTTGAGAAAACGTTTAGGAGTATAGAGTAAACACAGATCTAAAACGAATCTATTAGAATCGGAAGCGAGAAAGGCCTGGACAATAGTCAATCTAAGCATGAGAAGTCAAGAGTCAGGCTTGAATAGCCATGGCCGACCGGAGCAAGCTCAAAGATGGCCGGCGACAGCCATAAGAACTAAGATTGATCGAGGTCTGGGCCAAGATTCTTCAAGTCCTGGCTTTGAAACCATAGTAATCAGGCATGTAGGAGTCATAAGAGGCATGTACATGCCTTCCATATCTTTGGAGGCCATAGATTTAGGAGATTTTCAGGTGGTGATTGAAGGCGGCGGCTAGGGTATGAGAGAGAATTTGAGAGAGAATTGGGAGAATGGGGATTCAAAGGTGGCTACAGTTGAGAAATTATTAGGGTTTGGGGTAGTTGGGAATTAAAAAAGGAAAGTGTTGATATGAGCTGTTGATCTAGGCGATCAACGGTTGGAATAAAAGGGAATCCGGGTGGTTATTTAATTGGTGTGTGGGTCGATTCAACAGGGATTGTGTCATGATAATTGGTTTTAATATTGGATCCAATTGGGGTGCCAAATCCGGCTAAAACTGAAATGAAAATGGGCTAACATTTAAATAGCCATTTTTCCTATTTGATTTTTTAGAAAAATAGTAATATAATTTCTGAAAATAAATTAAAGGTACTAAAATAATTAATAATATGTAACTGTCAAGTTAAAAATACTGGTGTCAACTTTTATTATTATAAACACAATTAAACTTAAAAGAGGCTAATATTGCAATTATATGCAATTTAGCTTTTAAAATACTAAATAAATTTGTAAAAATATGCAGAAATTATTTTAGCTATATTTTAGTATAAATATTACCTTCCAATAAATAAATCACCTAAATGATCATTTTGGAAATAATTATTTTTTGGATAAAACAGAGCAATAAATTGATTTAAAATCTTTTAAAAAATTAGGGAAAAAATAATAAAATACTTGGAAATACTAATATATGCATATATATATATATATATATACATATATATATATATACATATATATATATACATATATACATATATATACATATATATATATATATATATATATATATATATATATATATATATATATATATATATATATATATATATATATATATATATATATATATATATATATATATATATATATATATATATATATATATATATATATATATATATATATATATATATATATATATATATATATATATATATATATATATATATATATATATATATATATATATATATATATATATATGCTATTTTAGATGTATTTGCATATTAAAATATTTAGAAATATCAACAATTATCAAATATATACCATAGTGGTTTTTAAAGGTATTAATTACACTCCTAATTTAATTGTACCGTATATTCCTTCTAATACCACTCTTCCACGTTCTCTCTCTAATGCCCCCCACACCTTTACCAATGTTTCCCTTCCACACCCACAATTTATGTATCAGAATCCAATTATTTCTTCCATAGCCAAGGCTTTGAATTCGAATTTGGGTTTTCAAAAGATATTTTTTATTTGGATCGGATGTTGTTGCAAAGATTGAGAATTATATCTACGTCTCTCTCTATTTTGCAATCCCAAATTTCAGTAATATAAGAGGAAAAGAGAAAAGAGCAGCAATTCCACCTGATGTTCTAAACGTCAATACCACACAAGTAGGGGGGAGGGTTTCTATGGTACCCAATTTTCGCTCTAGAAAAACCTGGTTCTTCTAGGTGTACTTACTACTACTGTTTGCAAAATAATAAGTACATAAAATAAAGAACAAAAATATTTTTACGTGAAAAACAACTGGCTCGAAAGGTGAAAAAACCACGACCTACTACTTTGTAGGATTTTCCAAACTTCCACCATATCACTGAGCCAAAACATCATTTACAAAACTCTTTGTAAACCTAAGGATTAAACTCGAATCCTTGTGTAGCACACATCCTCAACTTTTGCGACACCTCCAAGTTAACTCTAACTTGAATACTCAAAGTACCTAGTACAAATGTTTATATAAAAGCTGAAAGGTGCAACTTTAAATTACCTACTACAATTGAACTAGAATAAAAAGACACAATGAAATTGGTTCTTCTATCTTGTCCAAGTAGCTTTAGGAATGCACACTCAAATCTCATATAAATTTCTTGCAAAATTGCCTTAACTTTTGGTTCTCAATTTAGTTTGACTTCTACATTTGTGCAATACCTGTAAAAGAGAACAGTCACTATTATTTAATGAGTTAGTAATTAGAGTTTGATTGCGACTCAGTTGTTGATCTTCCATCGAAGTTGAGTCCTTGAACAACACAAACTCCAATCCTATCCTTTATCCGAATCTCATATGCATCTCACATGTATAGGTTAACAAACACTGTCCTTTACCTAATGGACCTGGTCCATGACTGAGTTTATTTTTCATTCTTTAAAACTACACATGATCTTGGACCAACAAATATCCCCTTTTTGACTATGACAAACTTTGTTCGTTTTACTAATTAAAGAACCTGTAAGAACTCAGCTTAACCATTAACACTTTACTTAGAAATTATTTTACTTACATCATCGAGGACTAGGTTAATTAGGTTATAAATAGCACTTATTTAGAATAATATGTAAAGCACAATATCTTTTCCCCCTTTTTGGCATCATCAAAAAGTTGCATACATTGTGAATCCCAGAAGAATCCCAGAATTTAATAAGTACTCATGGCCACTGAGGCAACTGCAAGTGAAACATTGTGCAATTATCAATAATCAACAAACATATTTAATCCATTAAGAACAGAATCATCATTGAACAAGAGAAAACAACAGTTTGTCATTAATAGAGATATGCCTTCACAAACAGACCATAAAAAGAAAGAAAAACTTCCAAAACATGATTAAAAAAACATAAATATCCCAAATCTAGGTCATTAGGGTTACTAGACTGGTTTAAAAGACAAGTGTTGGGAGACCCAGGTCTTTGAGGAACTATAGGGTTGGGATTGGAGAAGGTTTAGCATATTCTGAATCATTCCATCACTTTTCTCCTTTATTTGCTAGCTCACTTCTAAGGCCATCTCTCTCAGTTTCCAATTCAGGCACACGAGTTTTGAGCCTAGCAATTTCATCATCTTTAGTTCCATATTCCTGAACCAAAGCCCTAACCTTGTTGTTGATGGGTGTCCTCAAATATGAACCGGGTTCAACTGGGATGGCATTGATAGGATAGTCACAAGCCAGTAGAGTCTTAACACCGAAATGTTATTTGCTCGATGCCATTTCCCATTTCTTCAAAGGTACGTTCAGCCTATTCAGCACAATAGTCAGCATGAACCCATATGGAGTAGCATGTGCCTTAGAACCATTGATTACCCTGTCTAGTAATTGGACAATGAAATTAAACTAGTTGATTTGCATTCCTCTCACCAGGCACTCCATAAGAACCAGCTCCATGTAATTTGCAGTGTGTCTTCTCTCATGTCTGGGCAAGAGGCACTCCTTGACAAATTCAAACAAGACTTTGTGCTCATGTCTCATTTTACTCTTCTGCACAAATCTGGCTTCAGGAACATCTTCAGAGTCACAATACCTTCTAGTGATTTCAACAGCAGTGGGAAGAGAATCCAGAATCTCACCCAGTTTGAGTGCATCAAACTTCAGTTTCACTCCTTTCTCCAGGCCGATGACTACTCCATCCTTCACAACAACATTGGCCAAATATTCAATCAGCTCATTCCTAGTCAGCCTCATATCCATTTCAAGGACCATGTCCTTCCAACCTTGTGCAGCTAAAGCATCTACCGGTCGTATCATCCCTGGCTCAACCAGGTCCTTCAACAATCTTCCTTTCAGAAATTTTCTTTTGCCAAAGATGGCAAACTTATCCTGCTCCTTCTCAGATTCCTCTTCTTCTTCTTCTCCACTCCACTCTTCATCTTCTTCAAAAATTTTATTTTCTTGCCTTTCATTGAATCTGTTATCCTCTTGGCTAGTGGAGGTTCATCAGACACAGGTACATAAGGAGACTTCTTGGAAGGCGTCTTGGACTTTTTAGGTTTTGGTGTAGAAACCTCCACTATTGTTCTCCTTTCTTGATGGATAGTTCCATATCCTCTTCTTCTTCAACCTCAGAGGACTCTGCAACCTTTTGCTTTCCCTTCTCCATTTTCTTCTTCTTGCTTTCTTCTAGAGCTTTTTGTAGGTCAACTTCACTTTGTCATACCCCGCTTCTTGTAGCCCCTCCCCTAGGTACTTAGGGGGCAGTAGATTTCGGGGATGAAGTCTTTCTTTTCTTGGATGGCTTGGGAACAGTTGGGGCCTTTTATGAGGTAGATTTGCGTTTCTTTGGGTCATAACTTTCCCAGCATTTTTTAGAAGGTCAGCCAGAGTTTCCTCAACAGATGAATTAGTTCATCTCTTTGTCTTCTTAGATGAACCAATCTTTCAGCTGCTTCCTCAGATCCACTTCCCCCCGACATTATGCCACTCTTTTCTTCAGCTTCACATATAGCAAGAAATTCTCCTTTTTCTTTTCCTTTCCTACTCTTACTCGATTCAGCCACCTTTACATCTCGGATAGGTCCAACAAGGACAAACTTATTTTCTAAGTTTTCAACCACAAAAGAACTTACCTCAATAGGGGTTTCTTGTATTTTCTCACTGTTAGAAGACCTATGTTCTTCACCTTCACTGGAAGATATAAAGGATTCTGAATCAGAACTGGAGTCATATTCTTGAGCTACGCTTTCTTTTCCTTTGGCTAGCTATTAATCTCTCATTTAATACTTTTCTCATAGCTCCTGATGCTACAGTTTTTCTAGTCAACATTTTCTGCCTTCAAAACCTAGGTTTTGGGGATTCACTAGGAGGAGTATGAGGATATATTTGATGGAGTTAGTGTGAGGAGTATCGGGATTATCTTGGGGGTTAGACATGGTTCTTCATTGCTTGAGAAACTTTGGGAATTTTGAAGAAGAGAATCTTGGGAATTTCTGGAGAGGAGAAGTGATTTAGAACTGGAGGAATATTTTGGCGGTTATTGAATAATGAAGAAGATTAGAGATGTGGTGTGTATTTAAAGGCAATTAGACATTTACTCAGTAACGACAGTTTTTCAGAGGTCAAGGAGAAGTCTAATCAACCTGTAATTCTAATCCTTTAATGATTTATTTGGCTTCCCTAGATTTTAGGCAAAAATCATGGTTTTAGAGTTCTAAATGAACAAAACTGGTTCAATGCCTCATCAGATAGAATTTTCTAGGAATTTGGCAATGACCGAACTTCTGCTCATGTTTGAATTGTTAATCATTCTAATTATGCACAGTATTGAAAACATACCTGTATTTTCACATGAATTCATATTGATGAACCATATTCTTCATATAGAACTCTCTTGAATATGCCTCAAATGCCATAATAGAAAAACTTTGTAAGAGATCAGTGAATCATAAATACACAAGTCACAGGAGTATACTAATTAAAGTATGAAGCTGAGTAAGAATTAATCTAGTTTTACACAAAGAATAGAACTCCTAGCCAATTTTTTTTCATTGTGTATTTGGATCTGGACCTATTAGGTGATCCTAATCCCCTAATTCCAACCTGTTCCTCTCAAAGTTTCCTCTACTCAGTACTTTAGTGAAAATGTCAACAATTTGCTTATCAGTAGCACAGAATTCGATGGAGATTAGTCCTTTCTCATAGTTATATCTTAAGAAATGGTGTCTAACATCTATGTGTTTAGTCCTCTTATGATGAACAAGGTTCATTGTCATACTTATAGCACTAGTGTTATCAAAAAATATTATAATATAACAAACTTCAATACCAAAATCTACCACTTGTTGTTTGATCCATAGCAATTGATCACAATAAGATGCAACAACAACATACTCAGCTTCAGCAGTAGATAAGGCCACTGGGTTTTGTTTTTTGGTAGCCTATGACACAAGACATGAACCAAGGAAGTGTTCCATACCTGAGTTACTCTTCCTATATACTAGAAAACCTGCATAATCAGCATCAGCATATCCTATTAGATCGAAATTGCTACCTTTGGGATACCAAGACACAGATCAGTGGTGCCTTTTGAGTATCTTAGTATCCTTTTGACAACAGTCATATGAGACTCCTTAGGATTTGCCAAAAAGCGAGCATAAAGTCCTACACCAAAGACAATATCAGGTCTACTAGCAGTAAGATACAGAAGTGAACCAATCATACCTCTATACAACTTTTGGTCAACAGATGAACCAAGTTCATCAACATCTAATTTAGTAGCAATTGCAATGGGTGTGTCTATTTCCTTTGATTATTTCATTTTGAACTTTTTGATTAGTTCCTTTACATACTTCTGTTGGTTTGATCTTGGTTCCATTTGGACTTTGTTTGATTTGTAAGCCTAAGAAGAATTTAAGCTCACCCATCATGCTCATTTCAAACTCACTCCCTATAAATTTTGTAAAGTTCTTACTTAGCTTATCAGTAGTGGCCTCAAAGATTATGTCATTAACATATATGTGTACAATAAGGAGATCCTTACCTTTTTCCTTTAAGAATAAGGAACTGTTAATTTTACCTCTCTTGTTAAAATGCACCAGCAGGAATTTTGACAATCATTCATACCATGCTCTTGGAGCCTGCTTGAGTCCATAAAAGGCCTTGTTTAACTTGTACACATGCTCAGGACATTCCTTGCTCTCAAACCCAAGTGGTTGTTTCACAAACACTTCCTCTTTTAGGTAGCCATTTAGAAAGGCACTTTTTTACATCCATTTGATACATAGTGAATTCTATGCGTGTTGCAAAAGCTATAAGGAGTCTGATTGCCTCTATTCTTGCGACAGAAGCAAAAGCTCATCATAGTCTATGCCCTTATGTTGGGTAACCTTGGATCACTAGTTTTTCCTTGATCTATTAACTGTTCCATCTTTATCAAGTTTGTTTCTGAAGACCCATTTTGTACCAATGACTCATCTTTCCTTAGGTCTTGGAACTAGATGCCAAACTTGACTTCTTTCAAACCGATTGAGTTCATCTTGCATAGAAATCACCCATTCTGCATCCTGCAAAGCCTCAACAATTTATTTTAGGTTCAATAAGAGATAGAAAGGCATTAAAAGCACACAGATTATTTAATTGTGATCTAGTTTTAACTCTAGATGTCGGATCAGACATAATGTTCTCAATGGGATAAGAACTTTGACACTTGTGAGGTTTCACAACCAATTGGTTTCTGCTAGATGTTTCTCCCATGTTCTGTTGCTGAGGAATAGAGTCATGAATAGATTCCTTCAAGGGATTTATTTCAATTCCCCTTTTATTAGTTCCCCCTTTCAGGTTGCCCTGGATGGAAGAACCTGTTCCATCACCCGCTCCTTCTGTTAGTGCCACTTTGACCTGAGCTGAGGCATCATTCAAATCCTTTACCAATCCAATGGATTCATCGTCATGTTCCTGTCTCTCATAAAGAATGTTAGTTTCATCAAATACTACATGTACACTTTCTTCTACACATAGAGTTCTTTTATTAAACACTTTATATGCTTTGTTATGTGAAGAATATCCTAATAATACAGCCTCATCACTTTTGGGATCAAACTTACCTAGGGAGTCATTTCCATTATTGTGCACATAGCACTTGCAACCAAATGCCCTAAGATGAGATATGTTTGGTTTTCTCCCTTTAAGTAACTCATAGGGATTCTTCTCTACTAGAGGTTTAGTCATGCATCTATTGATTGTGTAACATGCAGTGTTTATAGCCTCTGCCAAAACCTATGAGGCAGTTTACTAGAAATGAGCATGGTCCTAGCCATGTTCTCAAGAGTCATATTTTTTCTTTCAACTACTCCATTTTGTTGAGGAGTCTTAGGGGCAGAGAGATTATGATCTATACCATTTTCATCACAGAATTAAGCGAACTTGGAGTTTTCAAATTCAGTTCCATGATCATACCTAATTGATGCAAGTTGATTTCCTAATTGTTTCTGAGATTTTCTAACAAAAGAAGTAAACATGTCAAATGCTTCAACTTTAGAAGTTAGAAATAGAACCCAGGTAAATCTAGAATATTCATCAACAAGCACCATTAGATATTTCTTCCCACCTTTGCTCATGGTTCTCATTGGACCACATAGATCCAAATGGACCAGTTCCAACGACTAGGTTGTGCTTATCATTTTCTTGCTTTTGAATGATGATCTTACCAGCTTCCCCCCTAGCGTATGCCTCACAAACGTTGTTATACTTGAAATTGATGTTGGGTAGCCCTATCACCAAGTCCTTAGAGACTAATTTATTTTGCTGATTCAGACTGGCATGACCAAGTCTTTTGTGCCACATGAGGGGATCATTATCCAGCATATTTTGACAAATTAGTTCATTTTTTTGAGAGAGTGGACAAATCTACAATGTAAATATTGTTAATTCTCTTTCCATGTAAAACAATCTTGTCAGTGGTAAGATTAATCACAAAGCATTTGGTAGAGGTGAATGCTACAAGGTTACCTCTGTCACACAGTTGTGACACACTGATCATGCTATATTTTAAGCCATATATTAAGTAGACATTCTCAATGGAGTGAGAGTCTGTCTTACCTCCTTTCCAACCCCAATAATCTCACATTTATTCCCATTCCCAAAGGAGACATTGCCTCTCTTTAAGTCCTCAAGTGAAAGGAACTGGTTCTTGCTCCCAGTCATATGTTTTGAGCAGACACTATCTATATACCACATTTGGCTACTTCCTTTCACTTGGACCTGCAAAAAGAAATCAGGGGTTAGTCTTAGTAACCCAAACTAGCTTGGGTCCCTTTCTATAGGCAAAAGGATATCAGATTCCTTCTTGCCCACCTAGGCAGCTTACTTTTCTCTTGAACAAAGGCTTTGTTCTTTCAACTGACCTTTTCTTTAGCAGGCCAATCTTGCCAGAATGTGTGCAGATTTTATTTTCAGGAAGTGTGAGGTACTTGATTTTAGGGTCCCACTTTGGTGCTTGAGCCCCATAGCCAAGTCCTCTTTTGTTACTACTGTGATGCTCTTGCAACCAAGAAAGTGTATCAGAAGCCTTGTTCCATTTGCAAGTTCTGTCTAGTTCATGTTTTACCTTTCCTAGATCTTCTTTTAGGACTTTAATCAATTCATCCTTCTTATACAACTCATCCTTCATTTTTCCTAAGTTTCTTCTAAAGTGATATATGTGTGATCAACTTTATTCTTTCGTGTTCCTAGTTTCAGTTTTATGTTTTCAGATCTAAGTACTAGGACACTGGTATCAAGTTCAAGAATCCGGTTCTTCAACTCAGCATTTTTCCTGTCACTCTCCTTAGCCCTAGACTCTAGACTTTTGCATTTTGGCTTTAGTATCACACGTTACCTAGATCTTCCTTCTCATTGTTAATTATCTCAGACTCATCAATGAAGTCTAGTAATAGCTCAGCCAGCCTTTTCGTAGACAGAAATTTAATCTTGTCTTTGAGATAAAGAATACTTACCTCTTGTTCATCATCTGATTCTCCGATGGCCATACAGGACAATTAATCTTCAGCTTCATCCTCAGAGTCCTGATCTAATATTTCTCCCCAGGCAGCAACCATAGATTTTGTTGATTCTTTTTTTCCTTTTTGGTTGAACCTGTTCCTTCTTCCTATTTCTCCGTTCAGCCCTTTCTTTCTTCCACTCAATTTCTAATTGAGGGTAGTTCTTGATCATGTGATCCGTCTCACTACACTTGTAACAATCCTCATTGGTCTGTTTTTCAGGAGCCCTTGGTTTGTTGAAGGTTGTACCTCTTGAAGAACCATTTCCTCTCATCAGGTACTTTTTGAAATCCCTTGTTATCATAGCCATTTCATCATCCTCCAAATCTGAACCTTCAGCAATTCTAAGAGCCAGACTTCTTTCCTTCTTAGGTGTGTCCATCCTCATGGTTTGCCTTCTCAGTTCATAGGCAATAAGATTTCCAATTAGTTAATCCAGCTTGAGGGTAGCAATATTCTTAGATTCCTGAATAGTAGTGATTTTTCCTTCCCATGAGACTGGTAGAATCCTTGTCAAGATTTTCTTAACATTTTCTTCTTCAAGAATAATCCTTCTAAGAGACTTAAGTTCATTTGTCAATATGGTGAACCTAGTATACATCTCCTGGATAGTTTCTCATTCCTTCATAGTAAAATTCTCATACTACGCTGGACCTCTTCACTTGAGGTGTTCCTTTATGAGCCACTTGCAAAGTGTCCCAGATTTCCTTAGCAGTGGTATAACTTTCCTTTGGCACATCCACACCTTCCTCATTCTTCTTTGTAGTTGCCAAGCTACCATCGGTGACTATGTCCTAGAGTTCATAGTCCTCTCAAATGATATGATCTCTCATCCTATTCTTCCACCAAGAATAGTATTGTCCATTAAAAAGTTAAGGCCTAGCAGTGGAGTGCCCTTCCCAGTTCTCAGGTGGTGCACTCATGTTGATCTTTTCCTAAGGTGTTAGACTCTTCAAGGATAACCCGCTCTGATACTAATTGATGTTTTAAATGTCAATACCACACAAGAGGGGAGTGATTTGTTACTACTACTGTTTGCGGAATTAAAAGTACATAAATAAAGAACACATAGATTTTTACATGGAAAATACCTGGCTCAAAAGGTGAAAAAACCACGACCTACTACTCGGTAGGATTTTTCCAATCTTTCACTAAAATCACTGAGCCAAAACAGCATTTACAAAACTTTTTGTAAACCTAAGAATTAAACTCTAATCCCCGTGTTGCACACAACCTCAATTGTTGTGACACCTTCAAGTTAACTCTAACTTGAATACTTAAAGTACCAAGTACAAATGCTTTTATAAAAGCTGAAAGGTACAACTTTAAATTACCTACTATAATTGAACTAGAATAAAAGAAAGACATAATGAAATTGGTTCTTTTATCTTGTCCAAGTAGCATTAGGAATGCACACTCAAATCTCACATAAATTCCTAGCAAAATTGCCTCGCCTTTTTGCTCTCAATTTAGTTGCACTTCTGCGATTGTGGAATGCCTATAAAAGAGAACAATCACTGTTATTTATTGAGTTACTAATTAGAGTTTGATTGAGACTCAATTGTTGATCTTCCATCGAAGTTGAGTCCTTGAACAACACAAACTCCAACCCTATCCTTTATCCGGATATCACATGCATCTCACATGTATAGGTTGAAAAACATGGTGCTTCACCTGATGGACGTGGTCCATGACTGAGTTCATTTGTTATTCTTCAAAATTACACTTGTTCTTGGGCCAACACCACTATTGACAGCCATTAAAAAGTTTTGAAGCTTTGAATTCGAATTTGGGTTTTTAAATATCATTATTTGTTTGGATTGGATGTTGTTGTAAATAATTGGGAATATAGTTTGGAGTTTATATCTCAATTTTGAGAGGTTTTGGTGAAGATTAGACTTGGTTTTGGCTGAATTTCACATTGGAACTCGAAGAAGAAGAAGAAAAAGAAGAAGAAGAAGAAGAAGAAGAAGAAGAAGAAGAAGAAAAAAGACATGACATACATTATATTGCAGAAATTAAAGATAAATTGTAAAAAAAATAAAAACATTGTAGACTATTTTTATTTATTTTTTAACTTTCTTTTTTTGTGTTAAAAATTTAGGTGGGAGCTTGTTATTCCACTTCTTCTATTTTTTGGAGCTAACTTGTGCAGACGAGAAGATGTGTTTTAAGTTATATATATTACTATGCCTTTAAATTCAAGAAAGTATGGTTGTATTGTATTTAAAGAGGCGTATATTTGTAGAATAGGTTGAATGTGATGAATGAGTCAAATAAGACTTGCAATGGCTTGTTTTCTACATTTAATCTACAACAAAACTGCATATCATTTGAAAAATTAATATTAAAATACAGATTTTCAATATTTCTACAAATTATTTACAAAATTTCTTAGGAAGATCTACCCCTTCATCATGTTTTTTTGGATTCCATATTTAGCATAGCAGTTTCGTAAGGAGTAACATAAGCATATAGGAGAATCAATATTTCTATAATTTCTTCAATATAATGTATGTCATGTCTTCTTCTTCTTCTTCTTCTTCTTCTTCTTCTTCTTCTTCTTCTTCTTCTTCTTCTTCTTCTTCTTCAAGTTTCAATCTGAAATTCAGTCAAAATAATTTAATCTTCACTGAAACCCCTCAAAATTGAGATATAAACTCCAAACCATATTCCCAATTATTTTCAACAATACCCATTCCAAATAAATAATGATTTTTGAAAATCCAAATTTAAATTCAAAGCTTCAAAGCTTTTTAATATATGTCAATGGTAGAATTGATGCTCTTTTTTTCTTTGCTTTGTATTACTGAAATTTGGGACTGAGAGATAGAGAGAGATGTAGAAAGAATTCTGGAAACAAAATATCGCAAAAATAGAGTATGTAAATCTTGAAACGAGGCCGACGATAATTATGAATGTTCGCAATTTACATTGTGGAAGATCTGAATAATATTTAATTTCCAATTTTTGCGCTCTTAAATAAGAAATCTTACAGTTATTATGATTCCTTATTTAATGCATTATCTATATTTTATAGGAATATTATTAGCATGAATGGTAATTAGCAAACTATGAACACATTTGGTAATATAGTTTCATGTATGATATAGGAATGAAAATTTCTCATCTAATAAAGCTTCGTATTTGAATTTGAAGTACTTTATTGAAGTACTTTGATTTATACTGCGATGCTTATAAGCCAACTAACTTATGATTAACATAATAAAAACAAATGGCGGATCTACCTACTAAATTTGGGTGGTTCAGCATCCACAAACCTTAATACAAGCTACATATAGTTAGAAAGAAAATTTGAGGTATTCTTTACCTTGAACTAGGAAGCACCCAGGGAATGAAACGGCTGATGGGTGCTTTTGTCAAAGAACGATAGTAGCACTTTTAATAAAGTTGAGGGGCTGGAGTTCGAACTGACTCACAACAAGCTCAATTTCACTTTCTTCCTTTTAGCCCAATTAGGTCTTTTTATTTTCTTTTATTCAGTAGCAACTTTCTTTAATCCAATATTACCACTTGATTTATTTACTTTTCAGAGTAATCTTTTTCCTGAATTTTGTTTTACCTGACTCTTTTTTATTTTTTATTTTCTACTTTACCTAATTCTCTATAACAAAGAAAAGAGAAACTCCAAAGTTCGACCCTTTTTAAACATGAACTGTCCCTCTAGAGTGGCAAAATCCATCAAAAAAATATTTCTTACCAGTTGCATTTTTCGTTAAACAATTCCACAAAATTAATAAGATATTTTAATTAACTTTTTTGACCGACATGTTCAAATAATTATGCACTTATACTATGTGATTGGTAGTAACTATACGTCAAAAAAAAGTTTAGCACCCACAAACTCAAAATCTTGGATCCGCAACTCATAAAAATCAAATAAACATACACATAACGTGTTATATTTTGCATTTTAGTCGTCACTATACATTATTTCTAGGTCTATATTCTTCTTCCTTTATAAACTTTTTTTTTTAAATTGTAAAATTCAAAGACGATTCCAGAATTAAGATGTTTGAAGGTTTTGAGTTGAGGGATTAAGTTCTTAAATGTATATTTAATTTTATTGATGTTTTTTTCCCCCACACATATATAGAGTTCGGCCGAAAGTATTAAGTTCTAACAAACCTGAGAATTTGTTGTTGGATCCACCATGGGAAGATTTGACGTAACCGGTAAAGTTGTTGGCATGTGATCAGTATTGAGTATAGCTGGTCTGAGCTATTTATTAGTTAGGAATAATTAATTATAACTATCAAAAGTTAATAAGTTGATATTTTGTATAAATACGGTAGTTAGTTAACAGTGATGTACAACTATTCATTCCTCTTATTCATTAGCTAATAACAGAGATTGACTTTCTCTCATTTCTTCTTCTTCTAAAATCTTCAAGTCCTGCCATGGCTGAAGCTCCTTAACATGGTATTTGAGCTTGGTATTCGGTCTCCTTAAGCTCAACCATGAGAGAATTTGAATAATTTAACGGTACCGAAGCATCAACCTTTCATCGATTTGATCAAGCTATTTTTTAATACATAAATATTTCTGCTCAGCCTAAGGTTTGGGAATTTTTGATTTTTTGGTTGAATTGCAGTCAGATCGTGTGTAAATTTGTGTGAATTTGATAAAATTGTGAAAACCTCTAGTAAAGCGTTTGCTACTGTGACAATGTTGATCAATGAAGAGGGAGTTGGTTCTCCTGTTGCTGCTTCAATATCTATAGAACTTGTCAACCACAATAATCCTCTTTATGTTCATCCTTATGATACTCAAGGTTTTGCTCTCAACTCTATTCAATTTCAAAGTTCAGAAAACTATTCTATTTGGAGTAGAATCGTATTGCATGGTAAAAATAAATTAGGCTTTATCCTAGGCCCCTGTAGAAAAAATAGATATGATACTTGTTTGCATGAACTCTGGGATAGATGCAATGATACTGTACTTGCTTGGATAATGAACACATTTTCACCAAGTTCGATTAGTTCAGTGATCCATGCTTCTGATGCATACACAGTGTGGGAGGATCTTAAGGAAAAATTTGATAACGAATATGTATCTAGGGCTTGCTATTTGCACAAGAAAATAACCACATTAACTCATAGCATATCCTTTGTGTCTTTATATTACACTAAACTAAGAGAGTTGTGGGACGAATATGAAACTTTATCTCCTCCATCTACTGGTGGTTGTGCTGAATCAAGGAAACATATATAGCAATATCAGATATTTAAATTGTATTAGTTCCTCATAGGTCTAAATGAATCCTATGAGAATGCAAATGCTTAGGTGCTCATGACTCGACCCTTGCTTAATCTGAACCAAGTTTATGCTATGATAGATAATGTGGAGAGTCAGAGAATTAACGAAAAAGGTATATATGTTGAGAGTAATGAAGCTACTTTGATAAGTAATAAGGTGTATATTAGAGGTTACAATGGTGGAGGATAGACAAACAATAACTTTAATGGAGGTTATACAGGTGGTTACAATGGTGGATGACAAACGAATACTAATTCTAATAGAGGCTATAGACCTAGAAACTCATTTAATAAAGGTGAAATTTGGTGTAATTACTCTAAATATAACGGTCACACTAGAGAGAACTGTTTTAAGCTTCATGGTTATCCTTCTGACTTCAAAAATAAGAGAAAATGAGGGACACAAAATGTTTAGGCTAACATTGTGACAAGTTCTGGTATTCCAACTTCAAAATCACAAGGTCAAGTACATCAGACACCAACTTCTCCAGCTCACTTCTTTATTTAGGGACAACACCAGCATATTCTACATTTGCTGAACAAGGACAAGGAGGCTGAACCTATTGCCAATGTTGTCACTGCAGGGAGAACGGGTAGTATACATGCATTTATGAAAAACTTGATCCATAGTAACTTGATTCTAGACACAGGAGCAACAAATCATATGATTCATAGTTTGCACTTGCTAGAGAAGTATGATGAAATACCACAAAATATTAAAAGTAAAGTCCATTTACCAACTGGAGAACATGTGTCTATTACTTATACTGGTATTTGTTTTGATTTTCAAGGATAAAAAAGTTCAGAACATTCTCCACATTCCAGAGTTTAAATATAATCTCCTTTCAGTGTCCAAACTTACAAAGAAGTTGCAATGTCTAGCAGCATTTTCCCTGAATTTTCTATCTTTCAGGAACTCTCAAGTGAGAAGGTGTTGGGGATTGGTAAGGAAGAGCTGGATCTGTACATTCTCAAGGCATAACACAGAGCAAAACTCATTCACCAAGGCACTCATTCATATTCAATTGTGCATACCATTCCAGGTGACACTGATAAATAAAGTAATCTAACAAACAATAACACTTGTGTTGTATCTTCTTTATCACATCAAAGATTAGGTCATGATCCCTTAAAGGTCTTGAGATATGTAGATGCTTGTCATAGTATGCAGCTGAAGGAATATCATTGTATTGTGCGTCGTATAGCCAAGCAATCAATACTACCTTTTCCTACTAGCTCTTCTTGCTCTAAATATATCTTTGACTTTGTAAATGGTGATGTTTGGGGACCCTATAGGATGCTTATGCATGATGGAAAGAGGTATTTTTTGACCTTGGTAGATGATTATTCCACATATACATGGCTATTTCTATTGCATTCTAAATCAGATACTATTGAGGTGATTAAAAACTTTATAGCAATAGCCTCAACACAGTTTGATCATAGACTCAAATGCCTAAGAGCAGACAATGGCACAAAGTTTTTTAATGACTAGATGCAAACCTTGTTAAAGACTCGAGGTAGAATACATCAAAGTTCGTGCACATATACCCCTCAACAGAATATAGTCGTTGAGAACACTAGTCTATACTAGAAATGGCTAGAGCACTCAGATTTCAAGCTTTCTTACCCCTCAAATTCTGGGGAGAATGTATCTCTACAGCAGTCTACCTTCTAACCGATTGCCTACTGTACTACTATAAGGAAAATCTCCATTTGAGAAGTTTTTTCAAAGAACTCCTTCATTACAGCATCTAAGAATATTTGGCAGCCTTTGTTATGCCACTACTATGAACAAAAGGGGTAAGTTTTTCCCCATATCCATTCCAGCTGTTCACATAGGGTATTCCTCCTCTAATAAAGGCTATATCCTTTTTGATTTGTGTATTAAAAATTTCTTTGTTAACAGGGACACTGTGTTCTAAGAAGAAGTGTTCCTTTTTACGCATATGTTTTCTGGTGCTTCTCTCTTATTTCCCATATTGGAGTTTGTAGAACAACCTACACAACCAAATACTTCCACTGATGATTCTCCATCTGCTGATGTTGATTTCCCTGCAGCCTCTTCTAGACAGAACTCTACTGGTGCAACTGAGACTTCCTCTTCTTCTATCTCAATTCCTTAAGATCATGGCCGGTCTAATATATCCTCACCAATTTCTCCTCATGCCTTAGCGTGTGAACTATATAGACCTTCTATAGAACTCAAGAAGTCCTCTAGGACCACCAAGCCACCTGTGTGGCTAGCAGATTATGTTGTTCCACCAAATAAATTTGCATATCCAATGTCAAATTATTTATCTTATGATCAATTGTCCTCTAATTATAAAGCCTCCCTTGTTGCATTCTCAGCTATTATGTAACCCAAAATCCTTCTCAGTAGCCAGTAGGGATCCCAAGTGGGTTGAGGCTATGCAAGATGAAATCACAGCTCTTGAAGAAAACAACACCTTGTCTATTGTTCATGTTCCTCCTCGCAAGGTTCCTATAGATTTTAAGTGGGTGTTTAAAGTCAAAATACATGTCATCTGGTGAAGTGGAGAAATGTAAGGCCAGTTACAGTTAACAAGAAGGATTGGACTACGCAGAAACATTTTCTCCTGTATAAAAAATGGTTACTGTGAGGGCTGTAGTTGAATTAGCTATTGCTTCAGGATGGTATGTGTTCCAAATGGATGTTCACAATGCTTTTCTCCAATGAGATCTTCTTGAAGCGGTGTATATACATGTTCCTGGTGGCTTTTCAAGTCAGGGGAAGCGTCAGCATGTGTGCAGATTGCATAAATCACTCTATGGATTAAAACATGCACCTAGGCAGTGGAACATGAAACTAACTGAAGCTCTTATAGATATGGGATTTGCTCAAAATTACTATGACTATTCTTTGTTTACTCAAAATATGAATACAGAGTTAGCAATCATTCTAGTCTATGTAGATGACCTTCTAGTAACTGGAAGTATTCTAGGACTGATCAAACAAGTCTTAAAAGATTTTTAGAAGAGGTTCAAGATGAAAGATATTATTGAACTTAAATACTTTATAGGGATTGAGTTCTCTAGATCTCATGAAGGAATAGTTATGTGCCAAAGGAAGTATGCTCTAGGACTAGTTTCTGAACTAGGTCTAGCAGGTGCAAAGCCAGCTCTGGAGTTCAATCATAAGCCCACATCCCTTGAGTTTGACAACAAATACTAGATGTTAGATCCACAATTGATTAGGTACTTGAAGACAAGAGAGGTTATCAGAGACTAGTTAGAAGGTTGCTATATTTAACCATGATAAGGCCTGACGTTACCTTTGTGATTCAAGTGCTCAGTCAGGGTATGCATGCATGCACCTAAGGTGTCTCACATGGAAGCTACCCAAAGAGTGGTAAGGTACATCAAAACTTCTCCTGGAATTGGACTATTTATTCCGGCAAAAAGAAGCAAATCTTTATATGCATACTATAATTTTGATTGGGGAGCTTGTGTAGAATCAAGGAGATCAGTGATAGGCTATGTAGTGAAAATTAGGAAACACTAATAACATGGAAGTCAAAAAAATAGAGAGAAGTGTCCAAGAGCTTTGCTGAAACTGAATTTCGAAGTATGACCTCTAATGTAGCAGAAGTGGTATGGATAACAGGACTCTTTAAGAAGCTGGGAGCTGAACTAGCACAGCCTATACAACTACATTGTGATAGCAAGGCTTCTATACAAATTGCAACTCATCCTATCTTTCATGAACGAACCAAACACATTGACATTGACTGTCATTTTGTGAGAGCAAAGCTTGTTCAATGTGTGATTAAAACTCAACACATTACAACAACTGAGCAACTAGCAGGTTTGTTGACTATGAGTCTACGCAGGCCACAACATAAATACCTACTAGGCAAACTGGGAATGAAAGATCTATTTCATCCCTCAACCTGAGGGGAAGTGTTAAATATAGTCCCAATTGTTTATTAGTTAGGAGGTTGTAACTGTGAACACCTAATTTTTGACCACACCCAAATTCTATCCTAATTTAGTATAAATATTTCATTTACGCCTAATCTTAATATTTTTAAAACTTTTATCTTACTCCTTGTAGGTTTCATTTTAGGAAAAAATATACTAACTATATATTCACATTCTTAGAGTATAAGTTTTACTCCTAGTTTTAAATAAAAGAAAATTAAAAAAATCTAATTAGAATTTTAAATGTATGCTGTATTTTATTAGTATAATTTAAACTACAATGTAAATAGTTAATTTTCTTATGTATATGATATTTAAATATAAGATAGCTAACTAATATTTTTTATTATGCATTTTACTTCTAATTTCTTCATTAATAAAGAATAAGTAAAATTTTAAAAAATATAATAATTATAGTAATAATAATAAGTAATAATTTATTAAAAGGGGATAAATCTTAAAAGATTCAAACAAAATTATCATAACCATTTACCATGATCTTCTCAATTTCTTTCTCTCACTTCAACTCTAACTCTAACTTTTTTACATATCCCTAAATTCCTATTATAAAACAATTAACAAAACATAAAACAAAGAAGAAGAAAAAAACAACGGAAAAAAGAACAAAGAAACAAAAAGTAATGAAAAGAAGAAACGAAGGAAGAAATCAAAAAGAGAAGAAAAAAACGTTGAAAAGAACAAAAGGAAAAGAAAGAAAGAAACGTAAAAACAAAAAGAAGAAGCAAAGAAAGCATCTGAAAGAGGAAAAAAACGAGAAGAAAGCAGGAAAAAGAAAAGGTGAAAGAAAGAAAGGAAATAGGAGTTCGGGATTTCATTCGTGGCTCTGTGTCCGTGGTTTTAAAAAGGTTAGTATTGCTAGTTTTGGAAATCAGTAGATCGTATATATTTATTTTATGTGAAACCTTACAAAATGTAACACTCAATCTTTTGGTACAGTTTAAACATGATATATGAAATCTATGTCTTCGCAAAGTTTGAATTTTAATTTTTTTCTAATTTTGTTAGAAGCATATATATATATATATATATATATATATATATATATATATATATGTGTGTGTGTGTGTGTGTGTGTGTGTTATCTTTCTTTGTATGTAATATTTAATACAGGTGGGCAGCTTTCATACTAATTCATGAATTAGGAGGAGAGCCTAAAGAATTTTTTTACATTAATAATAAAAGGATTACGTGTGCATTCCGTGTCTTGATACATTTTTAATATAAAATAATTATATTATAACCATGTGTACATTTCGTACCTTGGTTTAATATTTAATTTCAAGGAAGTACCTTGTGTGCGTATCGCATCTTGGTCAAAATAATTAATTAAAATATAATAAATTAAGTAAAGCGGTAATAAATAAGCCATAATCTATAAAATACAAGAATAGCTAAAAATTAATTTAAGCCTTGCATTAATCAATAGAAGCGACCGTGCTAGAACCATGGGACTCGAGGGGTGCCTTACACCTTCCCCTTGGTCAATAGAATTCCTTACTCAGTCTTCTGTTTTCGTAGACCATAAATTAAGAGTCAAACCTTCCTTTTGAAAAGGGATTCAAATAAAAGGTGACTTGGAACACCAACACTCAATTCCAAGTGGCGACTCTAAATAATAAATAATCCCTTTTCAAAATGTCATTTTAATTGGAAAAACTTTTGTGTTGACAAAAAAAGGTGTGACAGCCGTAGCGAATCTGCTGGGGACAATTAATAAGAATTTGAGTTGTGTATATTTATTCTTGTTTGGATTTTATCATGTTTTGGATATTATTGTATTTTGAAGTCTAATGTGCTATTTGCCGCTTTTTTACTTCTTTAATATTTCTTTGAATTGTGATGTAAATTGCGTCCTTTCTCGCACCCCTCTGAGTCTTCTGATAGGTAGTTATGTTGTGTTTGCCTTCCAGCATCACAAAACTTCTATCTTGAGATAAAGTCAGTTAGCCTACCATCCTCCGGTGAAAGATTTATTCACACATGTTTAGGCGGGAGAGCCGTTAGCTAGCAAGTGTTGTTCTACTACTAGTGGCGCTTGACGCTCCTCGGCCCGGATTGTCCACCCGGGTAAGCCAGATATAGATACCATCTCCTTTAGGATTTGACAACTTAGAAGAATAAACCACAAAGCAATGAATATCCCTACTAAGTTACGCTTTATTTGCATCATGGGCATTGAACTTTACGGGGCTCGGCACAGGGGCCGGGCCCGTCTAGGACAGGTACCAATCTTTCAGACCAACATATTCATATTTATGTGCTATATGTAATGTTATTTGGTAGGCTTCACTCAAATGTTGACCGGCTTTATGATAGAATTAAACAAGGTTAAATAAAGAAGAAATTTCCAAGTTTTCATGAAATACCATTTTTTTTTAAATAAAATTTTGAAAGGTTTTGGTATGTGAACTAACAATTTTCAAAATAGTTTTCTTTTTTTAGTTACCGAACTACGCAGGTTTGATTCTCACCGGATGTGAGATACGTAGGAAACCTTCATCAGGTTCAACCCCATTTTAAATAAACATAGAAAGGGAGTAAAAGGAAAAGGGTTTTTATAGATTATTAATTTTTTTTTCAAGTAATGATAATATTGCTACTTTATTAAGTTTTAACCAGTTTTGCCCTTGCATCCGGTCTTTTTGTCAAAATAGCCTTGAAACATGCATCGAAAATGCGAAATAGAAGGCCAGTTTTATTTTTTATTAGTTTCTTTTACAAAATAAAAAAAAACGTTATTTGGGCCTTTTGTTTTTTAATGACTATTACTAATTTACTTTTTTAGTCTCATAGTTTGATTTTTATTTACTTTTTATTTTTTTGGAATTTTTTTTATTATTATTATCAAAATTTATTTTATTCCAGACATGTTTATGCATTTAGAGTCAGTTTGTATATATTTCCTTTTCTCTCATTCTATATAAAAAATATAATTGAAAAATATTTTAGTTATATTTATAAAAAAAGAAAAAATCATTAGAATTGTTATTATTTCTCCTGAACTACGTGGTGGTCTTATTCATGCGGCGTCATGATATGTAGGCAATCCCCATCGAATGCGATCACAGCCATAACTAATCTGGAAAAAAATAATAAAAAATTAAAATAAAATAACATAAAAGGGCATAAAGTTCAAAAGGAAATAATCCAACAAGCCGGGATGAAGCATGAAGTCATCCAAAATCATATTAGAAATGAAAATGGCATTAGGTGCATGGCATACAATGTATGATAAATATCTGAAAATGTCTGACTCTAACACGTTTATTGTTTGTTATTTCTAAAGAGAGATAAGGTTAAACAGAGGTGGTTGGCGGCACCCAGTCTTCGCGACTAGGTAAGCCTACACATTGCGGAAATTCAACAGTCTTTGCGGAAGCAATAATTTAAAACATAAATGACGTAAGATAATGTATAGAGTGTCGCCTGGACATACATGTCAACTCAATATAACATAAAAACCTCCAAGACCCGAAAACCCACGAGCAACACAGGCTAAGGGTAAATATACTACAGTTCTCTAACATCCAGAAGTTTCTAAATCAAATGAGAATGCAAAAGAAAACTATAAACTACAGGTAGAATAGAGGAAGGCTCGTCGGCTCTGCGGACGCGGCAGATGCATACCTCAAGCCTCCAAAGCAACTCCAAATCCTTAATAGCGCGCCTGACCAGATGTACCTGGATCTGCACAACAAAAGTGTACAGAAGAGTAGCATGAGTACACCACAACGGTACTCAGTAAGTGTCAGTCAAACCTCATGAAGCCTTTCATAAGTGAGACCCGAAGCAAAACCTGCTCACCAACCATAAATGAAACATCACGAACCTTCCGGTTCGCATAACTCTTCTATTTGGACTGGGTCACAGCCCGCACGAAGTCTATCCTTAATCACCTTAACCTTCTCAACCGCATCCTGAACCAAATAAGTGCCCAATAACCTTGCCTCACCCGGCTCGAACCAACCCATCGGGGATCTGCATCTCCTACCATATAAGGCCTCATATGGCGCCATCTGAATACTGGACTGATAACTGTTGTTGTATGCAAACTCAACTAATGGCAAGAACTGATCCCAAGACCCTCTAAACTCAATCGCGCACGCACGGAGCATATCCTCAAGAATCTGAATAGTGCGCTCGGAATGTCCGTCCGTCTGAGGGTGAAAGGTTGTACACATGGTCACCGTGGTACCCAACTCATGCTGAAAGGCTCTCTAGAACCGTGATGTAAAAGCTGAACCCCTGTCTGAGATGATAGAAACTGGAATGCCATGCAGACGGACAATCTCCCTGATATAAATCCCTGCTAACCGCTCCGCTGAGTAAAAAGTGCACACTGGAATGAAATGAGCGGACTTGGTCAGCCGATCCACAACATCCCAAATAGAATCAAACTTCCTCGCCGTCAGAGGGAGGCCAGTCACAAAATCCATGGTGATATTCTCCCATTTACACTCCGGAATCTCCATCTGCTAAAGTAACCTTCCCGGTCTCTGATGCTCAGCCTTTACCTGCTGACAACTGAGGCATCTAACCACAAACCTACAATGTCCTTCTTCATCCGCCTCCACCAGTAATGATGCCTTAGATCCTGATACATCTTCGCGGCACCCGGATGGATGGAATACCGCAGGCTATGGGCCTCGATCAGTATCAACTCCCAAATACCATCAACATCGGGCACACAAATACGACCATGCATACTTAATACCCCGTCATCTCCAATAGTCACATCCCTAGCATTGCCATGATGAACCGTGTCACTAAGACAAGCAAATGAGGATCATCATACTGTCTCTCCCTGGTACAATCAAACAATGAAGATCGAGAAACCACACAGGCTAGAACCCGACTGGGCTCCGAAAGGTCCAACCTCACGAGCTGTCTGACTAAGGCCTGAACATCCATTGCCATAGGTCTCTCTGAAGCTGGTAGATATGCCAAACTCCCCAAACTCTCCGCCCGGCGACTCAAGGCATCGGCCACCACATTGGCCTTGCTCGGGTGATAAAGAATAGTAATATCATAATCCTTCAGTAGCTCCAACCATCTCCTCTGGTGCAAGTTCAGATCCTTCTGCTTGAATAAGTGTTGCAAACTCCGATCATCAGTATAAATCTCACACGGCACACCATACAAATAATGACGCCGGATCTTTAAGGCATGAACAATAGCACCTAACTCAAGGTCATGGACCGGATAATTCTTTTCATGCACCTTCAACTGTCTCGATGCGTAAGCAATCACCCTACCGTCCTCCATCAACATCGCCCCAAGTACAACTCGCGAGGCATCACAATAAACCGTATAGGACCCCGAACCAGTAGGCAAACTCAGAATAGAGGCTGAAGTTAAAGCCGTCTTGAGCTTTTGGAAGATCGCCTCACACTCGTCCGACCACTGGAAAGGAGCACCCTTCTGAAGCAATCTATACATAGGAGCTGCAATCGACGAGAACCCCTCCACAAAACGGCGGTACTACCCTGCCAGGCCAAGGAAACTGCGGATGTCTGTAGCTGAGGAGGGCTTGGGTGAACTCTGCACGGCCTCCACCTTCTTCGGATCTACTCGAATGCCCTCACTCGATACCACGTGGCCTAGAAATACCACGAACTCAACCAAAACTCACATTTTGAAACTTCGCATATAATTTATTTTCTGTCAGGGTCTGAAGCACTATCCTCAGGTGCTGCTCATGATCTTCCCGGCTCCGGAAGTACACAAGAATATCATCTATGAAAATAATGAGAAATGAGTCGAGATAGGGCCTGAATATACGCTGCGTCAAATGCATAAAAGATGCTGGGGCGTTGGTCAGCCCAAATGACATGACAAGGAACTCATAATGACCATATCGAGTCCTGAAAGCAGACTTCGGGATATCCGGCTCCCGAATCTTTAGCTGGTGATAGTCTGAGCGCAAATCAATCTTAGAAAACACATGTGCGCCCTGAAGCTGGTCAAATAGATCATCAATACCAGGCAAAGGATATAGGTTCTTCACTGTAACTTTGTTCAACTAACGATAATCGATACACATGCGCATAGAACAATCCTTTTTCTTCACGAACAATACCGGAGCACCTCATGGTGAAACACTGGGTCGAATAGAACCCTTATCAAGCAATTCTTACAACTGATCCTTCAACTCCTTCAACTTAGGAGGAGCCATGCGGTAAGGAGGAATATATATGGGCTGAGTGCTCGGCAAAAAATCAATAGCAAAATCAGTGTCCCGATCGGGCGGCATGCCCGGAAGATCAGCTAGGAACATATCTAGAAAATCCCGTACTACTGGGACAGAGTCAACAGAAGGGGTATCAGCACTGACATCTCTCATGTAGGCTAAATACGCAGTATACCCCTTCTCAACCATACGCTGAGCCTTATGAAAAGATATAACTCTACTGGGAGTGTGATCAAAAGTACCACTCCATTCAATACAAGAAATACCTGGCATAGCCAGCGTCACAATCTTAGCGTGACAATCAAGAATAACATAATAGGGCGAAAACAAGTCCATGCCCAAAATAATACAAAATCGACCATATCAAGTAATAAAAGATCTGCCCTGGTCTCAAAACCACGAATAGTAACCAAACACGACCGATACATGCGGTCCACAACAAGAGATCCCACGGGAGTGGAAACATAAACAAGAGAGCTCAAGGCCTCTCGGGCTATATGTTAGGATTTATGCCGTTCACTAGAGGGGGGGTGAATAGTGAGGCACGAGAATATTAATAAATAATGCGGAATTAAAATTGCAGGAATAAAGTAAATACGGTAATTGAAATAATAAAGAAAGAACACACCGTATTTTATTCTGGTTCACCACAACCTGTGGCTAGTCCAGTCCCCGAGAGACTCTCTCGAGATTCCACTAACTTTGTTAAGCTTATGGGTGCCTAACAAACCGTTACAGTTGCTCGTAGATGTACACCCTACAAGACTTCGATTGCTCGAGGATACCGCACCCCAAGACTTCACCTTGCTCGTGGATACCGCACCACAAGACTTCACACACTAAGACTTAGGGTACTTAGCGAACCCGGCAAATGAGAAGATATGTTCTTCTCAAACACCTTTCTCTTCTTACACAAGAACTCTCTCAAAAGAGTGGATAAAGAGATACAAATTTAGCTCTATGAACAACACAAAGTTGTCTCTCAAATGGCTCAACAAAAGCTCTAAAATGATGCTCAAATATGATCAATATGTATATCAATATTGGGAGGTGGTGTGTGTTTAAAATCAGCTCAAAAGACCTCTTTTTATAGGTGAAAAAGGGTGCATGTCCGTTGCTTAATTGGCAATCAATTATGCTGATTTTGTGCCATATAATCGATTATGTAATTTGAGATAATCGATTATTTCTAATGTTCAGAAAATCAGAACCAAATAATCGATTATTTCATACCACATAATTGATTAAATAAAGGCAGTGTTCAAAACACTTGCAACGGTCTAAGCATAATCGATTATGCAGCTTTGTATAATCGATTATATACCACTGATATACACTTGATATACATTATGTATACCAGAATTGAAAACTTACTTCAAAACCCATTTTGGTTAAAATGAAAACGTTAAAATTATTTTGTTTGAAGTATTTAAAATATGTTTATCATAAATATAATTTAATAAAATATGTTTATGATAAATATGATTTAATAAAATATGTTTATGATAAATATGATTTAATAAAATACTTTTATGCATATTTATGATGACCTATGTTGAGCCAAAAGACGAGATAACTTAAATGTTGCCCTTACATTGGTTCTACTTAATGACCTACGCCTTGGGTCTTCGGTCTTGAACATTTGAGCTCGTCTTTGGCTTGTCTATGCAATTCCGTCATCAATATGCTTTTCGCCATTCATTCTTGATTGTTTGTCATATAATATCGTTGTTTGACACTTGACTTCATTGTTTGTCATTCATCAAAACCTATACCTGAAAATCATGCTCATACAACCAAAGCGCACATATCATAGATAGAGTGATTTTCTACAATTTCCCCCTTTTTGATAATGACAAACAACAGGAGATATGCATATTGAATTCCCCCTAAATTCATGCTATATCTCAACATACAATTTATGCAAACAATTCAATATAAACAATTCAATATAATTCCCCCTTAATTGAATATTCCCGCTCAATTAAGGCATGCATATCGCCTATACTCTTCCCCCTTTTGGCATTAGCAAAAAGAATATACCAAATGTTATTTAAACTGTTGACGATACCAATTGTTATAAACAAAATCATATCAACATCAAATAATACCAAATGTTAGTAAAAGCATACTAACCATGATAACAGTCATTTTTCTCAAATGTACCAACTGTTATTTAAACTAAAAATATTCATCAAAACATGAATCAATCATTTAATATAAAACTAATTGATACCAATTGTTATTCAAAAAAAAACTTATCGACACATGAATCAATAAATAATATCAATTGTTAGCACATATCAACTATTACGTTTTTATCGAAAATACGATAACTAACCGACGTTCCCCCTCGATGCATTAAGGTTTCGTGCTTGGTGCATCTACTACGATATTATAGTCTTCAAGCACACCTGCAAACGTACCTAAAAATAGGTTTTCGGTACCCAACTTCTTTTGGGTCCTTGGGGGTTAGGATAATAATAATCATAATCAACACATAAATCTCTATGTTTAGCAAAACATACGGGTGCAATGTGTCCTACCCGGTTACAATAATGACATATAACATTAGGATTGTGCATATGTCTAGGTTGAGCCAAATGCGTTCTAGGTGGTCTAACGTCGTTATTCCTTGAAGCGTTGAAATTCCTAGAGTCATTTCTAGGCGGTCTAAAATTATTTATTCTAGACTTATTGAGAAAATTCCTAGAATTGTGTCTAGGTGGTCTAAAATTATTTATTCTAGACTCATTAACAAAAGTCCTAGAGTTGTTTCTAGGTGGTCTAAAATAATTAATCTTAGACTCATTAGTAAAGTTCCTAGAATTATTTCTAGGTGGTTTAACCTCATTTTATTATCCTTTTTAATTTCTTCAATTTTAGGATTATCAACACTACGTTTTTCTAGTGCATTCCTAAGTTCTATGTTCTCCATTTTCAAGGCACTACAAGAAGAACAATTGGAACATTGATCAATTGAAGAGGCTTCATTCAATTCCTTGATCTTATTTTTAAAATCAACAATGTCATTTTCCAAAAATTTATTTTCTTTTTCTAAAACTTCAATTTAATTTTTAAGAACACTATTATCATTTTCAAAAGAATTCTTTTCTTCTTTTAGCTTCTCATTTTCACTAGTCAATTTTTCAAAATCTATTTCTTTCAAAGAAGATGGTTTTTCAAAATCTTTTTCTTGCAAAGAAAGTGTTTTCTGCAAAGAAAGTGTTTTCTTCAATTCTTTGGTAGTTTTGGAAGCATTAACAAATTCACTATATAATTCATCATATGCATTTTGTATTTCTTCAAACGAATGAGAGTTAGAAGTACTTACCTCTTCTTCTTCGTTGGCCATGAGACATAATGCGGCGGTTTCATCACATGAACTGTCCGAGTCCCATGTCACATGCTTTTGGACTTGAGGCGTTCCTTCATAAATGGCTTCAAGTTTATCCCACATTTCTTTAGCAGTTGTGCAATAGAAAATTTTCCGATAATCATCCGGATTCACCGCGCAATATAACATATTGATGGTTTCGGCGTTGCATTCATTCTTCTCCTTCGGAGCCATGGCTTTCCCAACTTTCTTGGTTCACCGTACTTGATGATTTGCAATAAGCGAAAGTTGTTCGATTGGATGAAGATCCTCATGCGCTCTTTCCTATATGTATAATTTGTTCCATCAAATCATGGAGGCTCAAAGGTAGAGTGTCCTTCGCTCATTGTTCCTGCATTCAACATTCTCAACAAAAAAATATATATCGCTCTCAACCGGTTAAGGCTTTCAGAGAGTTAGGCTCTGATACCAATTGTTAGGATTTATGCCGTTCACTAGAGGGTGGGTGAATAGTAAGGCACGAGAATATTGATAAATAATGCGGAATTAAAATTGCAGGAATAAAGAAAATACGGTAATTGAAATAATAAAGAAAGAACACACCGTATTTTATCCTGGTTCACCAAAACCTGTGGCTAGTCCAGTCCCCGAGAGACTCTCTCGAGATTCCACTAACTTTGTTAAGCTTACAGGTGCCTAACAAACCGTTACAGTTGCTCGTAGATGTACACTCTACAAGACTTCGATTGCTCGAGGATACCGCACCCCAAGACTTCACCTTGCTCGTGGATACCTCACCACAAGACTTCACACACTAAGACTTAGGGTACTTAGCGAACCCGACAAATGAGAAGATATGTTCTTCTCAAACACCTTTCTCTTGTTACACAAGAACTCTCTCAAAAGAGTGGATAAAGAGATACAAATTTAGCTCTATGAACAACACAAAGTTGTCTCTCAAATGGCTCAACAAAAGCTCTAAAATGATGCTCAAATATGATGACGCACCCCAAGACTTCACCTTGCTCGTGGATACCGCACCACAAGACTTCACACACTAAGACATAGGGTACTTAGCGAACCCGACAAATGAGAAGATATGTTCTTCTCAAACACCTTTCTCTTCTTACATAAGAACTCTCTCAAAAGAGTGGATAAAGAGATACAAATTTAGCTCTATGAACAACACAAAGTTGTCTCTCAAATGGCTCAACAAAAGCTCTAAAATGATGCTCAAATATGATCAATATGTATATCAATATTGGGAGGTGTTGTGTGTTTAAAATCAGTTCAAAAGACCTCTTTTTATAGGTGAAAAAGGATGCATGTCCGTTGCTTAATTGGCAATCAATTATGCTGATTTTGTGCCATATAATCGATTATTTCTAACGTTAATGCTGATTTTCTGCCAAATAATCGATTATTTCATACCACATAATCGATTATATGAAGGCAGTGTTCAAAACACTGGCAACGGTCTAAGCATAATCGATTATGCAGCTTTGTATAATCGATTATATATCATTGATATACACTTGATATACACTGTGTATACCAGAATTGAAAACTTACTTCAAAACCCATTTTGGTTAAAATGAAAACGTTAAAATCATTTTGTTTGAAGTATTTAAAGTATGTTTATCATAAATATGATTTAATAAAATATGTTTATGATAAATATGATTTAATAAAATTATTTAATAAAATATGTTTATGATAAATATGATTTAATAAAATACTTTTATGCATATTTATGATGACCTATGTTGAGCCAAAAGACGAGATAACTTAAATGTTGCTCTTACATTGGTTCTACCTAATGACCTACGCCTTGGGTCTTCGGTCTTGAACATTTGAGCTCGTCTTTGGCTTGTCTATGCAATTCCGTCATCAATATGCTTCTCGCCATTCATTCTTGATTGTTTGTCATATAATATCGTTGTTTGACACTTGACTTCATTGTTTGTCATTCATCAAAACCTATACCTGAAAATCATGCTCATGCAACCAAAGCGCACATATCATAGATAGAGTGATTTTCTACACTATACCCAAATGTGGAGCAAAATAAGATGACACATAAGAATAAGTAGAGCCTGGATCGAATAGAACCGATGCCTCTCTGCTACTAACCAAAATAATACCTGTAATAACAGAATCAGAGGAAACAGCCTCGGCACGTTCAGGAATGGCATAAAATCTGGCTTGGCCCCTACCTCGAGGGCGACCTCTGTCTCCCCGATCCCCGCCTCTGGCTGGCTGGGAAGGTAGGGTGGCTGCTGGAGCTGGAACAATGGCCTGCTGACCTTGTGGAGCATGTTAGGACTGTGGAGTCTGAGAAGGAACACCCCTACCACGTCTGGGGCACTCTCTAACCAAGTGGCCGGTATCCCTGCACTCATAAAAAGCTCTAGGAGGGCGTGGTGGCTGTGACTGACTGGGTCCACCCCTGCTGGACTGACCTCTGTAGGTGCCTTGCGTATGAGGCACACTAGAAACCGAGGGTGCATAATAAGGCTCCTGAGATCTGGGAGGAGCTGGAGTACTACTGGGTGAAGGAAGAGTTTAGTGAACTGAGCGACCCGTATAGCCTCTACCATGACGTTCTGCTCCTGAAGTACGGGTACCAGAAAAATGACCAGACTCTCGAGACCTCTTGACCTCTCTCTCCTCTCGCTCCCTGGCATGCATACCTTCTATCCTCCTGGCTATACTCACCACCTGCTGATAGGGTATATCCATCTCCAACTCTCGCGCCATACCAGACCTACTGGAAGGAATAAGACCCTTAATAAACCTGCAAACCTGCTCACGAACTGTAGCCACCAAAGCAGGCGCATGCCTGGACAATCTAGTATTACAAATGGCATACTGCGAGACAGTCATAAGGCCCTGGCGCAAGTGCTCAAACTCCGCGCGCCATGCATCTCGGAGGCTATGGGGAACAAACTCCCTCTGAAACATATCTGAGAACTGAGTCCAAGTCAGGGAGGCAGCCTCATCCGGATTGTCTAACTCAAAGGTGCGCCACCAATCATAGGCATCTCCCCGTAGATGGAAAGCTGCAAAAGAGACCCCTCTAGAAGCTACCCATAGTGCTAAAAATGCGATGAAAATCCTCCAGAAACCCCAAGGCGTCATCGGTAGCCTGCCCGCTGAAAATAGGAGGGTCATACTTCTTGAACCGCTCCAATCTGTGTTGATCATCCTCCGAAGCAGGTGCCCCATCTTCGGGATGAACTGGTACTGCAGGCTGGGCAGGAATAACATCTAGAATCGGTCGCATATGCACCCTCTGCTCTGGGGTGCGGGCTGCGGGAGTATGGGCTCTTCCCCTGGCCTGGGACATAGCTACAAGAAGTTGAAGTAGCCCGGCCTGCGACAGAGTGGTATACATACTCATAAACTGCGCCAACGCCTCCTGAACAGATTGAGTAGTAGTGGTTGTGGGCATCTCTGGTGCCTGAGTCTTGTCTGGGTCTGCTGGTGGCACCTCGGCGGCTGCTCGTGCAGGTGCTCTGCCTGCACCTCGGGCACGTCCACGACCCCTACCCCCGCCCCTGCCTCTAGTGGCTGCAGGAGGGGGTGCGGGTGCCTGATCGTCTCGGGTCGTGCGTGTCCTCACCATCATTGAAAAAATAGGAAAACAGTAGTTTAGAATCGAGGTCAAGAACATAGCACGTGAATGTTTTTCCTAAACAGTTACATAGCCTCCCGTAGATAAGTACAGACGTCTCTGTACCGATCAGCGAGACTCTAAATAACCGGCCTGTGTCCCGTGACTCCTATGAACCTAGAGCTCTTATACCAACTTGTCACGACCCTAGTTCACCAATCGTGAACCTGTCATGACGGTGCCCAGTCTTCGCGACTAGGTAAGCCTGACACATTGCAGAAATTCGACAGTCCTATCGGAAGCAATAATTTAAAACATAAATGACGTAAGATAATGTATTGAGTGGTGTGTGGCATATACATGTCAAATCAATATAACATAAAAACCTCCAAGACTCGGAAATCCACGGGCAACACACGTTAAGAGTAAATATACTACAGTGCTCTAACATCCCGAAGTATCTAAATCAAATGAGAATGTGAAAGAAAACTATAAACTACAGGTGGAATAGAGGAAGGCTCGTCGGCTCTGCGGACGCGGCAGATGCATACCTCAAGATTCCTAAGCAACTCCAAATCCCTAATTGCGTGTCTGACAAGATGTACTTGGATCTGCACAACAAAAGTGTGCAGAAGAGTAGCATGAGTACACCACAGCGGTACTCAGTAAGTGCCAAGCCTAACCTCGATGGAGTACTGGCGAGGAAGGTCGAGGCCCTACTGAGAAGTACACAAGAAATAATGAAAAAAATAAATGAATAGTAGGAAGGAAATAAATCTGAATATATCACAAGACAGTGATTAAAAACAGAGCGGCTACAATTACCAACTACAAACACAACGCAAATCACTTTACAAACAGGATCTCTACATGGAGCTCCGGGAATCGAACCTGCAGTCCACCTTATCAATATCCGAGGATCTCCGGGAATTGAACCTGCCAAACCTTCATACCAATATCATAGGATCTTCGGGAATTGAACCCGCAGTCCTTTATACCAACAACAGAGGATCTCCGAGAATTGAACTCGCAGTCCTTTATATCAGTATCAGGGGATCTCCGGAATTGAACCCGCAGTCATTTATACCAATAACAGAGGATCTCTAGGAATTGAACCCACAGTCCTTTATCAATATTATGGGAATATCCCGGGAATTGAACTCGTAGTCCATCATACCAATAACAGGTGGATCTCCCGGGAATTGAACCCGTAGTCCCAAACATAAACACTTCACAACAAGTCAATATTTAACAGAAGGAAACCAAATATAGCAACAATATAAAGGTCTAGGCCTAGCATGCTCACAAAAAAGGCAGGTATTTGCAATTTAGTCAGATAGAGCAAATAAATTACAAACATGCTTTTCCTAAGCTAAGCAAGTAGAATCACATTTTTTATAGTTAAAAACACGAAGAAACACAGTCTAAATAAGTCAAGTAAGGTGAATTTTCAGAAATTAGCACAAGTACACACCTGTCACCTCGCGCACAAGGCCTTTAAACAACAATTAATATATCCTAAGGGGAGAGGTCCCCCACACAAGGTTAGACAAGTCACTTACCTCGAATTGGTACAAAACCGCTAAGAAACAATACCCTTGCCACGAGTATCCGGCTCCGAGTGTCCTAAATCTATTCAAATGAATTACATAACGTAAATACATTGAAAGTAACTAATTACACTGTTAACATTAAAGCTAAGGCACGAAAATAGGTGAAATGATCAAAACGCCTCTCAGGCCAACGTCTCGGAATCGAAAATTTTTCACATTTTCAAAAACCTCGTACTCTCATGAGTATAACCATATAGAAACCCAAATCAGAGGTCAAATGCCCCTTCAAATCATCAAAGTTAGGTCTAAGAACTTTACTCCCATTTTCATTCAAAAATCGAAATCGAAGGTTGGATTTGAGATTAGATTAATGGGTTTTAGTCATAGAAGAGTAGAGAATCGTTACCTAGTGATATCCTTTGAAAATCCTTCGAAATTTCTCCCCAATATGAGCTCCCTAACCTTGAGTTTTGGTAAAAATGAAAGAAGGGTTTTTGAAATGTTTATATTCTGCCCAGTGATTTGCTCTATGCGATCGCGTTAAATGGAATACGATCGCGTAGAAGGAATTCTGAAGGCCATGAAAATGAACTAACGCATCCAAAGGAGTGCGATTGCATAGAAGAACCAAACGGGGATATGTGATCGCATTCAAGGCTATGCGATCACGTATAAGAAATTGGACTTGATGCCCAGGTCCTAAGTTACTCTATGCGAATGCGGGTAAGGGGATGCGATCGTAGTGTATGAGGGAAAAAAGGTATGCGATTGCAGAAGTTAATGCGAATGCATTGAACGAAAGCAGGCCCAGCTCTAAGGACTCTATGCGATCGCAGGAGCGCATAGAAGGATTTGTCTGCAACACCAACAACAGAAATCTACAACACTTTAAGTTCCAGAATTGCTCCGTTGAGCATCCGAAACACACCCGAGGCCACCGGGACCTCAACCAAACCTACGTACATATCCCACAACATAATTTGGACTTGAAAAAATCCATAAACCACCTAAAACAATGCCGGAAACACGAATTAAGCAATGATTTGTACTTAGAAATTTCAAAACTTAACAAAGCTCTCTTTCGACTAAAAACCTATCCAAAACACGTCCGAATGACCTGAAAATTTGCAGACGTATACTAAATCACCTAACGAAGCCGCTGCAACTCTTTGAATTCCATTCTGACCCTCAGATCAAAAATTCACTTTCGGACCGAAACTTCAAATTTCTACTTTTCGGCATTCATAGCCTAATTGAGCTGCGGACCTCCAAAATACATTCCGACCATGCTCCCCACCTCGAAATCACCTAAAGGAGCTAAAAGAACCATCGATTTTCCATTCCGAGGTCGTTTTGACACAGTTCTAATTATGGACCACTTTCCAACACTTAAGCTCTCATTTAGGGAATAAGTGTCCCAAAACACTCCGAACTCTATTACCGAATATCCCGGAAAACCAAAATAGCAGAAATGAACTTAGAGGAAGCAAAAAATGGGTAAACGGGTCATAAATTCCAAATATGACCGGCCGAGTCGTCACAAAACTAGAGAATCACCCTTACAACACGAGGTCAAAAGGAAAAAAGTAAAACTGGAAGCAACAGTGAGAATGAGTTAGATAATGATGATGTCCATGGACAATTGGTCGAACAAGGTTCGAGACTGGTTGAAGAAGTAAGAGTTTTGAAAGAACAATTAGCAGATATGTACCAAGCCTCAGTGAATGGACAGGCACCGCCCTCACTACCCCTGCGGCCTTCAGATAATCTTCATATGTGTCAGTTGCAAATAAAATGCTCATCCCTATAATAAGTAACCCATTGTAGACAAGTGAGGCTTGCTCAGTTGGTAAAGCACCTCCACCTACGACCGTTAGGTCCTGGGTTCGAGTTACCAGGGAGGGGAAGTGTGGAAGCACTATAGATCCTCCTAATTTGGGAGGGGTTTTATAGAAAAAAAAGTAACCCATTGTACAAAACTGGAGTCAGTCCGAGCGTTAACCTCCCCACTATCCCCAGTACCTCCATTCCACATCCTCCAGCCGCATCCTTCAGAAATGACTTACATATTGTACCTATTCCTCAACCGGCTCTTGCTGAAAAGCTCAATAATGATCCACAATTGAATGCTCATGATACCCAACATTACTCTCCAGAACTGATTTTAAAGTTTTCAGATTCATACAAGCATACTCATCAGAACATGTTCCCAAATCGAGGTCAAAAAGCCCAAGAAGAATATGGAACAAGAGGAAATGGACAGAAAAATGAAGAGTTTGGAAGAAACCTTGAGAAACATACAGGGTTTGGGAGGTCACAAGAGTGTTTCGTTCAATGATTTATGCATGTTTCCCCATGTTCATTTGCCACCTGGATTCAAGACCCCTAAGTTTGACAAGTACGATGGTCACAGTGATCTTGTGGCCCACTTGAAAAGATATTGCAACCAATTGAGCGGAGCAGGGGGCAAAGAAGAATTACTCATGGCTTATTTTGGGGAAAATTTGACATGAATTGCTTTAGAGTGGTTCATAGATCAAGACATATCTCACTGGCACGTTTGGAACAACATGGCTCAAGATTTTGTCTAACAATTTTAGTACAATATTGATATAGTGCCAGACCGCTCCTCTCTTGACAGCATAATGAAGAAATCTACAAAAAGCGTCAGAGAATATGTAAACAAGTGGAGAGAGCAGGCTGCTAGGTCAAACCACCAATGAAAGAGGCAGAAATGATTGACTACTTTCTTCAATCTCAGGATCCTGATTACCTCCATTATATGTTGGCCGCCATTGGTAAGCCTTTTGCCGAGGCAATCAAGATTGGGGAAATAGTTGAGAAGGGCTTGAAGTCGGGAAAAATGGTGAGTCAGGCAGCCCATAAGATGACCACGCAAGCAATTCAAAGTGGGTCAGGCAGTTTCGGAAATCGGAAAAAGAAGGAGGAAGGATCCATGCTAGCGTGTGGATTCGGGGGAGTTCAAAGAGGAATAGTTCCTTCATACGGGCAATTCCAACAAGGACAATCCAATTCTCCTCAACATTATTATCCACCTCAGGGCCCCCGATACTCATTTCCCTCGCAATAATACACAGTGTATAATGCTCATGCTTATGCTAGGCCTCCCAATCACCAACAATGGCGAGCATCAATTTCGCAAGGCTCCCGTCAACTCCGGCAAATTTTTCAAGCACCATATAATCCTCGTTCTAAACAGGAATATGTGAGAGAACAGGAGCCAAAGAAAGAGTTCACCCCAATTGGAGAATCGTATACAAGCCTATTTCACAAGTTAATGCAGCTGAAATTGATTGAACCTACCATGCCACGTTATATGAATCCAAATTCAAAAGGTTTTGACTCCAATGCGAGATGTGAGTATTGTTCCAACACCCAAGTTCATAGTACCGAATATTGTTGGACATTAAATAAAGCCATTGAAAATTTGATTGAAGTAAAGGCAATTGTGGTGACAAACAATGAAGATACTCCTAATATCACAAACAATCCACTTTTATTGGGATGATTTGTGATGATCGTGATTACAAGAAATATGGAAAGACAGAGATGATTGTTGGAACCATAGGGCCGGAGACAAAAGTGATATTAAGCCTGCCGCAATTGGCACCGCTGTTTGTGAAAGGTGCGAGTTCTAGTTCAAACTTGGCAGGTGCTGAAAAAACGGTTCTCTATATCACTGGAAGCACATAAAACAGAGCCAGTTGTGATCCAAAAGATTGTCCCGAATAATCCCTGGGGACAAAACTTTATATCCCTGGGGGTATTCAAAAGATTGTTCTGAATAATGCTTTGAGAAATATAACACAGCCAGTTGTGATCCGACATGTTGCACAACTTCAAGTGTCAAACCCAAAAGCTATTCCCTGGAACTATAACAAGACTATCATGACATACAAAGGAAAAGAGATAGTGGAAGAAACAGATGAAATAGGATGCTTGACCCGCTATGGAAGGTCCTACTCACCAGAGGAGTTGAAAAAAGCTAAGGAAGCCAAGGATAATCACTTTTCAGTGATAGAAACTGTTTGAGAAAAAGAAGCGGAGGAATTCCTTAAGAAGATGAAAATTCAAGACTACTCAATCATTGATCAACTAAGGAAAACCCCTGCTCAGATATCTTTGTTATCTCTGCTTTTGCACTCGAAAGAACATCACCGTGTGTTGATCAAAACTTTGAACGAGGCATATGTCTCAAAAAAGACAACGGTGAATCAGCTAGAAAAGATGGCTGAAAGATTCTTTGAGGTGAACAAAATTTCTTTCAGCCATGATGATTTTCCTAAGGAAGGGGCTGGGCACAATAAAGCTCTGCATCTTATGGTCAAATGTGAAGAGCATTACGTAAACGGAGTCATGATTGATGGAGGCTCAAGTGTAGATGTATGCCCTCTTTCTATTCTACAACAATTGAACATTGACACTAACAGAATTCGAACTAGTATTGTCAGCATCAGGGCTTTTGATGGTTCAAAAAGAGACACTATTAGGGAAATCGAACTCACCATGACAATTGGCGAGGTTGATTTTAACATCGTCTTTCAGGTGTTGGATATGAAAACTTCCTATAATTTTCTTCTAGGAAGGTTGTGGATCCATATGGCCCGAGCTATACCATCAACCCTACATCAAATGGTCAAATTTGAATATGACATGCAAGAAATTGTTGTTCATGGGGAGGACATCTTGTCCGTCTACAATGAACCGTCCATTCCATGTATCGAGGCCAAGGAAGGATGTGAATCCCTCATATACCAAACATTTGACGTGAATGAGGTAGACTAAGTGGAAGAAGGAAAACCAATTCGGAATCCCCATCTTTCAGCCACATCTATGATGGTAGCTTCACTGATGTTGAGGAACGGCTATGAACCAGGAAAAGGATTAGGATCATTTCTGCAAGGAATTGTGAACCTCGCTGCTCCCTTTTCGAAGAAAGATACCTTTGGCTCGGATTTTAAACCAACATCAGCTGACATAAACAGAGCCAAGGCCCGGAAAAAGAATGGTTAGAATCTGTCAAAACCAATCCCTCACATTGCCTACTCTTTTGTCAAGCCACAATTTGAAGAAGTCCAAATTCTTTCTACTCAAGATGACATTGATGAAGCTTGCCAGGGTCTCAAGGAGATGTTCTATAGAATCAATATGGTTCAAATTGGTGAGGGCCCTAACTGTGCAAGTGTTCAGCTGATTGGCCCAAATACCTCGCTCAACAACTGGGAAGCAACTCCTCTTCCCACCAGGAAGGAGTCTTGGTATTCTATTTTGTTGCTTTTTCTCTATTTGGATTATTTTAAGGGTTGTAATCCATATGCTTTAGTTTAATTGCTTTGCTTTCATGTTAACCCTTCTATCCTTTCAAATTCAATGAAATGAAGTTCCAGTTTCATAGTAGAATTCTGTCTTTCCTTTCCCTAATTTTGTTAGTTTCTCATCATCTTTAGTTTCGTTAATGCTGGCTTTAAAAACATGACGTGCACGCGGAATTCATGCCCAGATCTTAAAAAATTGTCTAATCTCGAAATAATGAATCAAGAAGTTGAGTATGATGAAGATGAGGCCCTTAAGGAAATAAAAAGAGAATTGGATCAATTTGAGAATAAGCCTAAGCCTCTAACTTAAATGAAACTGAGGCTCATCTGATGAAGGAGGTATGTGAACAATTTAAAATTGAGCATCGCCATTCTACTCCTTACCGAACCAAAGCTAATGGAGCTGTAGAAGCTGCAAATAAGAACATCAAGAAGATTCTTAGGAACATGGTCTAAGGGTCTAGACAATGGCACGAGAAATTTCCTTTTGCTCTGTTGGGATACCAGACAATTGTCCGTACATCAGTATGTGCAACACCCTACTTGTTAGTTTATGGAATTGAAGCGGCCATACCTGCTGAAGTTGAAATTCCCTCTCTCCGGATAATTGTTGAAGCTGGGATTTGAAGGCACTGAATGGGTGAAGTCACGATTGGAACAGTTGAGTTTGATTGATGAAAAGCGTTTGGCGGCAGTTTGTTTTGGTAAGTTATACCAACAAAGAATGTCACGTGCTTACAATAAGAAAGTGCGCCCAAGAAAATTTGAGGTAGGACAGCTTGTTTTGAAACGCATCTTTCCGCACCAGGAAGAAGCAAAAGAAAAGTTCGCCTTGAATTGGCAAGGTGCTTACCTCGTCAAGAAAGTATTATCGAAAGGAGCTCTACACTTGGCAGATATAGAAAGAAAGGTTACAGACATATTCGTCAATGCAGATGTAGTCAATAGATACTATGTCTGACATGCTTCTATTAGGGCATTTGGTTTATTCTTAGCATTCTTAGGTTGGGATGACGAGAGGTTATCATTCTCACTACCCAAACACTAGTCAACGCTAGTTATCCCTTTGAATCCTTCTTTATATTTCTTTGTGTTTACCCTCTTTTGGAACCAATGTACTTAAAAAAAGATTAAGAAAAAATAGTCATCATCAAAACAAGTTCATGCCATCCACATTTCCCCAATATTCAAAGAAACTAGGGAATTTTTTTATTTTATTTTTTATGGGTGTTCCATCAAATGGTTCAAAAAGTTGTAATTCAGTTGAGTAGTTCTTTTTACCTTTCCCTTTTAAGACCTTCTGATCAGCTTTTGAGAATGCTAAGTCAGTACACAATGGGTGGCGCTTCAACCATTGCAAAGAGAGAAAAACAAATGAGAGAGTCTTATCAGTGAAAACCCTCAAGGGCACTATAAGGCGATGACGAGTTGAGAAAAATAAATGAGAGAGTCTTATCGGTGAAAACCCTCAAGGGCACTATAAGGCGATGGCGAGTTGAGAAGAATAAATGAGAGAGTCTTATTGGTGAAAACCCTCACGGGAACTATGAGGCGATGGTGAGATGAGAAAAAGGCAAATGAGAGAGATCAATTGGTGAAAACCCACAAATGGCATCGTTGATAGATTTTAGGTCTAAAGAACTCAGTTTCAAAGAGAAGTTTACAACAGATTTTGAGAATTACACGGATCAGGCATCCAGTCCAAAGTGCATGTCATGTTTATTTAAGTCAGCATGTTCCTCCATATAAGTCTTTTCTTATTCTTCCCTTGAAAGGGACACTTCTTGATTAAGTTGTAATTATTAGTTCACCTACTTGTTTTCTTTCATACTATTATTTTTGGAGCCCCTTTCAGTTTAATTTTGTCAAATCAAAGCAAAGAAAAGGCCACAAAATTGGTTACAGTTTCCTCGTTATATGAATCAAAGATTTCTGGGCATAAATAGTATGGGCAAAGCCATAAAGCCGACTTTGATATTCGTTGTTAAGCAAAAGGCTTGAAGGACTTAGCAATGTTTCAAGGGCAACAAACGTTACTCATCAAAAGTTGTTTTGGGGAACAAAGTTTTTTGCACCATAGACACAAATGGTGATAGGCGCAAAGTAGTCAGGTGTTGATGTTGAAAAAAAAAGGATCTACAGAAAATAAAGTTAGAATCTCCCGGCAATTTGTACGATCATCTACAGGGTCCTAACAAGTGCAATGGATGCAAGGTCAAGTCGCCCAAGGAGTCAAGGCCACAAACTGACTACCATTTTTACAAACTAACGAATCTTTCTTTGTTTAGAACAGGAAAAAATTCGTTAGTGAAACAGTTCATGGAAAGACGAACCACCAAGTGAAGTTCTCAGATCCATGATTTCCTTCCAATATGCACGTAAACATGTTATTATAGTTTCATTATAGGGTATCGACACCCTATTTTCAACAAAAGGTACTACTTACCCTGGCTGCATTATTTTCTACATAGGGTACAACATCCCCTAGCAGTATTTCAGAGTGCCACGAGCCTCATTTTATTCCAAAATAGGGTACTACATTCCCTGGCTGCATTATTTTCTACATAGGGTACGACATCCCCTAGTAGGATTTCAGAGTGCCACGAGCCTCATTTTATTGCCAACACAGGGTACTACATCCCCTGGCTGCATTATTTTCTACATAAGGTACGACATCCTCTAGTAGCATTTTAGAGTGTCACGAGCATCATTATTATTGCCAACACAGGGTACTACATCCCCTGGCTGCATTATTTTCTACATAAGGTATGACATCCCCTAGTAGCATTTCAGAGTGTCACGAGCCTCATTTTATTGCCCACACAGGGTACTACAGCCTCTGGCTGCATTATTTTCTACATAGGGTACGACATCCTCTAGTTGCATGTTAGAGTGCCACGAGCCTCATCTTATTGCCGACACATGGTACTACATCTCTTGGTCGCATTAATTTATACCTGCATAGGGTACGACATCCCCTAGTAGATGCCACGGGCCTCGTCTAATTTCCAACACAGGGTTACTACTTCCCATGGTTGCCTCCTTCATGTTAACATAGGGTATAACATTCCCTATTATTAAAAAAAATATTTTTTTTTGGGTAAACTGTTAGATTTCATTAATATCAAAGGGATGTACAATGTAAAGTTCAATAGTAGTAGCTTGGACTAGCTACTACTCATTTACAAACAATCACTATACTAATACAACTATCAATAACAAATGCTAACTTAGTATAGAGAAATCTAAAGACTATAGCTAAGGAAAACAATTAAGTTGCCGCAAGCCATCTTGCCATCGTCTACAGTTTCTGCCACGGATATGAATAAGCAAAGCAACTTCTCTGCAAAGCTGTTCTTCCATAAATACTCTCCCATCAAAATGAATGCAATTCATTTCCCTCCATATAAGAGCAACAGTATTGACAAAGACAGAGGCAGTAATAACATTGTGCCACATTCTGCTCCTAGCTTTACTGCAAATCCATTGGAGCTCAGTTTCCCAATTACCAACTGTTCTATGGTACCCCAGCCAGCAGCATAGTCTGGACCACAATCTATTGGTGATTGAGCATTCAAAGAACAAATGCTTAAACTCTTCAACATGTTGATTACAGAACACACAGTTTGCAGGAACTTGTATTCCAAATTTCTGCAATCTGTCAATAGTAGGAAGTCTTTGCTGAGCAGCTAGCATACAGTGAACTTGTGTTGAGGTTGAACATTAGTAGTCATCATCATATTCTTCCACTCTACCTTATTGAAACTGGGAATCATTGTAAGGTAGAGTTTCTGGATTTGGAATTTATCCTGCCTGCACACTCCTTTCAACCTACTAAAAAAATCCCCCTGTAGCTTTTGGTTCTCCATTATAGCAGTTCTGCATTCCAGTATCTTCCTAACAACCCAAGAAGTTGTCTTAGGAATGGTCATTGTTACAATATCACACTGCTTGATGTAATAACAGTGCATCCATTTGATCCAAAGACAGTCTTTTTTCCTGGTCAAGTCCCATAAGAGTTTAGTAATAGCTGCTATATTCCACACAGTCATATCAATTATGTTGAGTCCTCCAGCTGTAAGTGGTCTGCAAACCCTTTCCCAGGCAACCAAAGCCCTTTTAGACACAGTAGCAGTTCCAGTCCACAGAAAAGACCTTCATATTGCTTCAATAGTTTTCAATACTTTTTTTGGCAGTACGAAAACTTGTGCCCAGTAAGTCTGAATACCAAAAATAATAGCTTTGATCAATTGACATTTTCCTGCATAAGAAAGTAACTTGGCTGACCAGCATGTAATTTTATTAGTAATCCTCTCAATCAGAGGAAGATAATGATGGATGGCAAGTTTTTTAGAGTCAAGGGGTATCCCTACTTGAATGGAAGCTGACCCTCAGTGAACCCTAGTGTCTCTATAGTTTCTTCTCTGGTACTCTGCTGCACTCCAACCAAATATACAGCACTTTTGCTAATATTAGCTTGTAGCCCAGAAGCTTCAGAGAACGTAAGGAAAGCCTCATGTAGGATCTGGATGGATATAATATCAGCTCAACAGAATATAAGAAGATCATTCGCAAAACAGACATGAGCACAGTTAAGTTTCCTGCATTTGGGATGAAAGTTGAAGTCCCCATTCTTGTGCAACTGACTCAATATCCTATTCAGGTATTCCATAGCCAGAACAAAGATAAGGTGACATAGGATCACCCTGTCTAATACCTTTCTTGGCAATGAAGGGCTTAGTTAATCCACCATTCAGCACTAGGGAGTAGGAAACAGAAGTAACACACGCCATTATCCAGTTAATAAACTTTGCAGGGAAACCAAGGTCAATAAGGATCTGTTTAAGGAACCTCCATTCAAGGGTGTCATAAGCCTTCCTCAAATCCACCTTCAAGACACATCTAGGGGAAACTCCTTTTCTTGAATAACCTTGAAGATTTCATAGCTAAGCAAAATATTATCAACAATGCTTCTCCCTTCAATAAAAGCTGACAGAGCTTGCCCAACTAATTCACCAATAACAGTTTTCATTCTCCTAGTAATAAATTTGGAGATGATTTTATAGACAGTGGTACAACAGGCTATAGGTCTATAGTTTTAACAGTTGTAGGAGCTCTAACCTTAGAAACAAGTACAATAGTAGTGGTATTGATCATGTGAGGCATTTTGCATGTGGAGAAGAAGTCCTTTGTAGCAGCTAGTATATCTTCCTTTACTATCTCCCAGTTACTAGTAAAGAATTCCCAGTTCAATTCTTCATTCTGCAATAGCAATGACAGTTTAATGTGTTTTCAATAACTCACAAAAATTTTCTAGTGCAAACTGGGGCAGAAAAGTTTTGTTCGTTTTGTTTGTTTGTGTTAGCTTGTAGGTTTTTCAGCAAAGCGTGGATGTGATGTGAAAAAACTAAGATTTCAGTTCATTCCAGAGAAAGTGGAACGTTTGATCTCAATACCAGCCGTAACCAGCTTTGGCATAACACATGTGGAGACATATAGTCAAGATCTTTCTTCCCATCGTTGGATCAAGAAACAAGTATGAAAATATTTCATAGTCTGTTGCATCGAAAGCATCAAGTTTCAATCCAAAGTCACTGGGAGAAGCAAATCAAGAATCAAGACAAGACTCTATATGGCATTTAGATAGGAAATTTGTAACTCTTAGATTTCAAGAGTATGTAATCTTCTTTTCATTTTGATGTAATAGTAGGAACCGGGGATCGGAACCTCAGTGGACTCTCCACCTAAGTATGCTCCATCACTCTTCTTTCTACTTGAGCTTCACGTGACCTGATTCCCTTATAACCCGGGATATGTAGGCTGCCTAAAACCAAGGCTCGGTCACACTTTTTTTTCTATCTTGTTTTCCTTTCGAATGACAGTGAGGTCAAAAATCAGTCACCTTGTTCATTTTTCTTTGCCTGAAAGCTCTTTATGTTTCCAAGCAAAGAGGGGCATGCTGTGAACATCTAATTTTTTACCACACCCAAATTCTGTACTAATTTAGTGCAAATATTTTTTTTACGCCTAATCTTAATATTTTTAAAAATTTTAGCTTACTCTTTGTAAGTTTTATTTTAGAAAAAAAAATATACTAACTATATATTCACATTCTTAGAGTATAAGTTTTACTCCTACTTTTAAATAAAAGAAAAATTTAAAAAATCTAATTAGAATTTTAAATGTATGCTGTATTTTATTAGTATAATTTAAACTACAATGTAAATAGTTAATTTTCTTATGTATATGATATTTAAATATAAGATAGCTAACTAATATTTTTTATTATGCATTTTACTTCTAATTTTTTCATTAATAAAGAATAAGTAAAATTTTAAAAAATATAATAATTATAGTAATAATAATAAGTAATAATATAATAAAAGGGGATAAATCTTAAAAGATTCAAACAAAATTATCATAACCACTTACCATGATCTTCTCAATTTCTTTCTCTCACTTCAACTCTAACTCTAACTTTTTTACATATCCCTAAATTCCTATTATAAAACAATTAACAAAACATAAAACAAAGAAGAAGAAAAAAACAACGGAAAAAAGAACAAAGAAACAAAAAGTAACGAAAAGAAGAAACGAAGGAAGAAATCAAAAAGAGAAGAAAAAAACGTTGAAAAGAACAAAAGGAAAAGAAAGAAAGAAACGTAAAAACAAAAAGAAGAAGCAAAGAAAGCATCTGAAAGAGGAAAAAAACGAGAAGAAAGCAGGAAAAAGAAAAGGTGAAAGAAAGAAAGGAAATAGGAGTTCGGGATTTCGTTCGTGGCTTTGTATCCGTGGTTTTAAAAAGGTTAATTTTGGAAATCAGTAGATCGTATATATTCTTTTTATGTGAAACCTTACAAAATGTAACACTCAATCTTTTGGTACAGTTTAAACATGATATATGAAATCTATGTCTTCGCAAAGTTTGAATTTTAATTTTTTTCTAATTTTATTAGAAGCATATATATATATATATATATATATATATATATATATATATATGTTATCTTTCTTTGTATGTAATATTTAATACAGGTGGGCAGCTTTCATACTAATTCATGAATTATGAGGAGAGCCTAAAGAATTTTTTTTACTTCGTTATAGTTTTGTTTATTTTCTTAGAAGTTTTATTTATATTTTTGGTATAAAAAATGTGATTAACAAAATTTTGTTGGAACACTTGTTAATTTATTATTTAAGTTGCTGAAATTTTAATTCTTTAATAGTTATATCAAATTCATGTTTATATAGATGTGTATATCAAATTACGGCAAATTAGTCACACTGAATAATATGATAATTAATTAAGATTATTATTACGTTAAGTTCTGTTGATAAATATGGCTAGAATTTGCATATTTGTTTTGTATAAATGTCTCCAGATAATGATAAATCTAATATTATGTAGGTTTGTTTATATTATAACGTATAAATAAAAAGTTTCGTTAATTCAATTCTATCTTTTTAGGCTAATTGTCATCTCTTAGTTATTTTTTTTTTACTTTAAAATCTTAAGATTTATTATAACAGTTAAAAAATAACAATAATAAAATAGATAAATAAATAGAATACTCTAAAATGCTAGAAATTTTTTAGATGCACTTTAAAATACTAGCTCATGTGTTCATATCCGAACCTTGGATTGATACGCTTAAATAATAAAAGGATTACGTGCGCATTCCGCGTCTTTATACATTTTTAATTTAAAATAATTATGTTATAACCATGTGTACATTCCGTACCTTGATTTAATATTTAATTTCGAAGAGGTACCTTGTGTGCATATCGCATCTTGGTCAAAATAATTAATAAAATATAATAAATTAAGTGAAGCGGTAATAAATATGTCATAATTAATAAAATACAAGAATAGCTAAAAATTGATTTAAGCCTTACATTAATCAACAGAAGCGACCGTGCTAGAACCACGGGACTCGAGGGGTGTCTTACACCTTCCCCTCAGTCAACAAAATTCCTTACTCAGTCTTCTGTTTTCGTAGACCATAAATTAAGAGTCAAACCTTACTTTTGAAAAGGGATTCAAATAAAAGGTGATTTGGAACACCAAAACTCAACTCCAAGTGACGACTCTAAATAATAAATAATCCCTTTTCAAAATGTCACTTTAATTGAAAAAATTCTTTTAACTTAACCTCGTAACAAAATTGTGTAGGAAAAAAAGAGATGTGCCAATAACTATCAAATGTTAGTTAGATGGTATTTTATATAACTACAGTAGTTAGTTGATGGTGTTGTATAACTATTCATTCCTCTTCTTCGTTAGCTAATAACAGAGATTACCTTTATCTCATTTCTTCATGTTCATCTAGAATCTTCAAGTCCTACCATGGTTGAAGTTCCTTAACAACCCGGTGGTATGAGTTCGAGTTGTAGAAATATTCTTTTGCAAAAATTCAAGATAAGACGATGTACACTAAATCCTTATGGTCCATCTTTTTCCGGACTTCGCATATAATAGGAATCTAATGCACCGAGCTATCCTTTATCCACCCCATCAAATCCAAATTTTTGTGTTTGTTAACACTTTATGGATAGTAGTTCAACAGATTACTCGGAATCCACCTTTGAATTGCCGTTTGACCAAATGTTCGTTTCTTGGCAAGTGACATTGGAACCAAGAATTTTCTTTTTCTAATTAAACGGTTGTGATTGGCTATTGTTTGAAAAGCTAATTTTGTCGAAGAAAATTCAAAGTACTTAACACTTGTGTTTATATATATGTATGTTAATAAACAACTTGACAGGACATATTTAACTTAGGCTCAAAATGTCAACTTTTTGAAATATTTAATATAAGAAGTCATCATCAATCACAATCTAATTTATATTTTGCTTTAATTAGAAGAAGGTGAAAGTGTATGTGCCGAATGAACATCGGCACGTGGTCCCAAATATATTTATGCTTCTCTTTTTTAGAGTATTTTCCCATTGGTTTCGTGTCAACTTCAAAATAAAACGCAAGAAAAAGAAAGAAAGAAAAAAATCTAAACAATATGTAGTAGCAGTCCAGTATTCAAGAAACATATATGGCCCATTAATCAATTTGGTCTGGGACTGCTAATTGCCAAGGCAAGGATTCCCAATGCTTTGGTTTCCCTTCTGTATCAATCCTGTCGTTATTGCCGTTGCCCTCTTGGATATTACAACATATAAACTAAAATAATATTAAATGACTTCTAATTTAGGAGATTCTCGAAGTTAGTAATTTTCCTACCTGATATTTGGTATTTACATTGGAGTATGATAATTTATTCATAAAACGATATAATTAAATTTATAGTAAACTAATTTGATCCTGAAATAATAAAATAATCGAAGAATTGTGCAATACTTAGCCTTAAAATATAGAAGAAACAGCAGAAGTGACAATTCCGGGAATAAGGTTACCGAGCACAACAGTAGTGAAATTGAAAAGTGAGAAAGTAAGATTATATTAAGCTTTGTATAGAATGTAGTGTAAGTCTGCTTGAAAATTCATGTCCTTACAATGATAACTGAGCTCATTATTTATAGCTATATCTAGGGAAGGATGTCCTAGGATCGTTCCCCTCTTTACTGTCAATTATGAGAGTCATTAACGAAGATGTAACGGTGGATATAAATGCCAAACTCCCTGCAACGGGTCAACGCTCTTAATGCCGCAGAATATCCTTTATTAAATGCTATCGGGCGTAGAGCATTTAACACACCTTTATGAACGTTATTCCTTCAAGTGACAGCGGGAACAACTGCGTTCGATCTACGGCCATCCCCGTCTTGGGTTCTATGTGTTCTTCCTTTAGAGTGATTATGTGTCGTAGCATATTTTTACCTTATACAAATAGTCCCCCTGCTTTTCGGTGACATAACTTTGTGTTATCGGGGAATTTTGTAGAGATACTCTTTTGGCGAGAATTACTATAATCCCTTCTGAAAACTTTTGATAGTTGATTAGACGTACGTCTCTCCCCATTTAATGCTCCAAACACGCGCCATCTCACGATTCAGCACGGATTTTGCCGATTACCGAGGTAATCATGGCCATGAATATAGCAGCCAAATTTTTTACTTATACGCATCAACCTTCTTCCTTACACTTCATAATTTTCCAAGCTTCTGATTTGCACCTTTTTTTCTCCATCTTTTCTCTATCTCTCTTCAAACAAAAAACCTTTTCCTTCTCCCATACAATGGCTTCTTCGTCAAAGCGCACCAATTCTTCAAAGAACAAAAACAACGCTGAGGAATATGTTCCTGCAACGGTGGGATCCATCATCCCTATAAGTCTTATTACCACAAAAGACTTCAAAGAGAAATTTCCTACTGCTAATTCTCGCACATGGACCGTCAGTAGGTACCCTTCTTCCATCATTCCTATTGTGAAGGAAGATTTTCGCTGCCATGAGTTGAGTATTATCGCTCTTGATCTATAGGCGGGAGTGACCCTTCCTAATGATAGTTTTACATATTTTTACACATACTCCTTTACTTTGGGTATGTTTTCTTTGAGTGGAGAGCTTGATTCCATGATTAAAGAGTTTTTCCTCCACTACCAAGTATGTTTGGCATAAATATGTCCTTTTGGGTGGAGGAGGGTTGCTTGCCTTCGGTATTTGTGCTAGAAGACTGGAGAAGACTAACCTTAACTCATATGATAAATCTCTACTCTCCCAAGATCTTCCTCGTGGAAATGGTAAACCTTTGCAAACGTGGCCACCATGCTTTGTTGACTAGTATGGATGATGACAAAGACCGTGCATGGATGGAATAGTTTGTTGTAGTTGTCACCAACAACATCATTCTGACAACGACTTCATCCTTTTCGACCGTTTGGAACCGCATTCATAAGATCTTTATTTAGTCTTTCTTTTTACTAAATATTCTTCTATAGTCATATTGAACCTTTATCCTTCACATATTTCAGCAACACAATGGATCCCACCGGTGGTTGAAGGTTTGGACCAGTGGATTCAGAAGATTTTGGACGTTATGATGCCCGAAACTCGTTTGTGGAAAGAAATTGCCCCTAAATATGGGTTGAATGCAAAAAATTATGACAATTCACACTCACCTTGTTTCAAATTTTTATGTGAGAAATTGATTGATCCATTCTATCTTTTTCTTGAAATCATGTCTACCTGTGGGTTCTATTGTTGTCCCCAAAGAGGACGTCTTGGCTGATCCTACTGATGCGACGAGGCTGCTTCAAGAAGCACTTACTCGAATGGATATCTCCAAGCTTGATTTGGGCACATGTGTACCACGGAGCCTCAGGCCGAAGGACAAATAACCAAAGATAAGGTGTTCCTTCGCGGCCTGGGGAAAATAATAAGAGGGCAAAGACTGATGCCTCCGAGTCATCTCTAGAAGTTTTGGATCACTAGCCCTCCTTCTAGGCTGGTCATGAAAATCCGTGATGATCATAGATAATGGATAAGCTAGTGATGATGGGGCTTCTCTACACAAAAGGCGACGTTCATCTTCAACTTAACAGAATGCTCAATCTGTTGAGTTAGTTAAACTAATCGAGGACGATGTCTTAGCACTTTGGATGGAGTTTGATTTAGTTGAAAATTCCAACTCCGATTTTCGGGCCTCCTTGTTGTACCCGGTACTGTGGGGATGAGAAACGAGTCCCTACATTCCTTGGTTGGCGAGCATCCAACAACCAACATTGCATTTGATGCAGTTGCTTCTCATTCTTCAACTCCATCAACTTTATTTCCTTCTTCACCAACACCAAAAACTGCTACGTCATTACCATCTTCATCCACTCTTCCACCAGAAACTGCTACATTATCTCCACCGGCCGCATATGTCCATGAAGAAGGTGTTCCTCTTCCCCAGTCCCCAGTTCATGGGATCTTGGGCAAAATTATGCCACCATTTCTGAAGATCCACAACGGAGGAGGAATGTTACTCTTTCAGTCTCTACTAGATGTAACTTGCTATCCCGATGGGTAGAGCTTGCTAATTATTTGAAGCCTTTGGCTTCAGAGAAAGATTGGGACATGATTCAGGCACTCTCGAGGGAGTACTTGTTGAAAAACGCCACGCACAATGCCGTAGTGGTACATTCCTTTCTTCCTTTGTTATTTCTTCTATTTGTGTATCAATTTATTTTGAGTGTTACCTTTCTTGTTTTGTAGGCCAAATTTGTTGCTTCCGAGGGCCTTCATAGGTTGATTCATGAGAAGGAAGAAATTTCTTCTGCTCGGGATCATCTTTTAGCAGAGCGGGAGCAAAGTGCATCTCACTTCTCGGAACTGGAAGCCAAGGCCACTGAAGTTGTTTTATTGGAGGCTCGTTTGCAGCAACGGAGGCAAGAGGTGGTAATCCTTAGCCAAGATATTGGCCCGCTAAGGGTTGATTTGATGAGGCCAGGGCCAAATGGGCTGGAGTCCACGACGCCGTTGTTGCTGCAACCCGCATTATTATCATCATATTCTAAAGATGTGTTTTTCAAGTGTTCACATTATGACTCGGTGTAGTCACCTTTTGATTTTGGTATTTTAGTTAAACATATTAGAGGGAAATTGAATTTTTAGCCTCTAATAAACTGGTTAAAGAATTAACTAAATTTTAGAATTTATTACAACAAGGTCGAAAAAGAATAAAATAGTAGAACTTGTAAAATAAAGCATTTAAGCAACCACCATAAATAAAATTTGAGAATTTTCAAAAGTTTATTACTGGGTTTTAAATTTCTTATTATTTGAATACTGTGTTCAAGAAAGCAATATAAATAGTAGTTAAGTAATCTATTTCAAATCACAACATGTGTAAATATTGAAGAGAAAGCACATCAAATTGTCCACCTATTATTTATCGTATGTTAAATATTTTTTTCCTCCTAAAGTTCCACTTAGAAAATACTTAGCAAAAAAGGTTCGCATAGTTGAATTATTTTAACAAAAGAAGACAAAAAAAGAAAAGAAATAATTTTTTTTATTATTGGCAGCCCTGACAAAACAAATAACAATTGTTAGCAAGCCTGTACTTTTAATATCTGTTTTTTGTTACTATCAGTGCGTAATTACAACTTAATTTTGTATTTATTCATGAGAACGAAATAGGAGAATGTGATATAAGATGTGTAATTAATTATTTCCAGCCTTTTTTTGAAGTGGCAACTGACAAAGATATCGCTACAAGAATATTAGATTCTCATATCCAATAAAAATATTAAATTGTTGAGTCTCGAAGTCTAGATATGACCTATTGTCTTATATCGCTGGAAATAGTGTTTTTTTTTCGGTAATAATAAATTGGGAGATGCTATATTTGAGTTATTTAATTTTAAATTGTGATGGAATTTATGCAGTTTTTAAATTCTGTCTAGATTGTTAGAATAAATTAAAAGGATATTATCCCAGAAAAAAAAAAAAGATGTTTTCGACAGCTAGATATCATCGTAAATCCAATTAGTTGGAAACACGTTTCAACACAAAATGCTTATTGCATCCGTGCTTGCACTAGATCAAGTAATTTAATTTAAATACATAAAATTAAAGTACAAATACATGAGTATAATTAAATCATAATAAAGTAATAAATTTGGGTACCAAAGATCAGTCTTAGTAGTGTCTTGCATTCGTTAGAAATGAATTCCATTTCCTATAAATATTGAGCGCCGAGTAAGGTTTTTATCTATAGGAATTTAAATTCTCAAGGAAAAAAACTTGTAGGAAAAGAGGTGTACCAGTTATTGCAACCACCTTACATGCTGGGTAGCCAAGTACAGGTCTTAGATGTACCTTCGGCATGTAAGAAATTTTCTTTATGACAACTGTTGAAAGTATTTAAGCAATAAGCTTATTCTAAGTTAAATGCTCTCCTATTCTGACTTCCCAAAGCTTCCGGTAGCACTTCGAGACATTGGCGAGCTCTCTGTCCCTGTGGTGATACAGCGATAAAAGTTATTATTTTTTTGAGAATTCAAGAGAAGGTCACACAACAAGAGCCGTCTATCATTATGACATGTGTTAAGTGAAAGTGCAATGATATGTACACTTAAAGCATCCGAACATACCGATAGACTTAAACCTTGTTCCTATATCTGACTTAATTAAATTACATCCCTTTTGAATCATCGGAGAATATTTCATAGCCAAAAATAACTGGCTAAACATGATGAAAGAATGTTACTATTAGAAAACTTTAATGCTATCCCTTTGGTGGACAGGGTTTGATAGCTAGTCCATTCTGCTAATTTTCTGAATCTGATTCCATTAGAATTGATTCACAATTTTGACTTGAGCTGTAATTTTATTACTAATATACTTTCTAAGCCGCTAAATATTTTTCCAATTCTTTGTTGAAAATGACATAAAAATTAGCATTTTTGCTTCTGACGTTAGGTGAAAAGAACGATGGATTTGAACTGAAAATCAAGAGACACTTTCATAACACATCACAATAACTATCTGTTTTCCATTTATTAGTTTTGCTGCCAACACAAAGAACTTATACCTCTATGCTTCTCTCTTTGATCCTTAAAAAGGTTTTCACACACGAATCACTTTTGCTGGAAAAAATTTATTCACACTACGCGTTTATATTATACTATGCATATTAGATTATCATGATTAAGTAATAAATTGAGATAAAAATTCACATTAGTTAAGTATGTTCTAGTGATCAATATGTATATAGAAGATACTTGTCTAGTTATTATTGATTTAGTATAAATATTATGTCTGAATAAATATTCTTTTCTATTTTGCTTATAAGCATCTTCTTTCTAGAACTTTTAGTTCTTGTGAAGAATCAATTCCGATAAATTTTGACAGACGTACACAGAGAATCCATCAATTTAATGGACTAATTAGATGCAACACATATGATAGAAGAGTTTGTTTCGTCGAATGAAATTCTCAATCAAAATAAGAGTGAGGTTTGATAAGGATATTTTTTCTCTAACACACATTTCTGGAAACCGTCAAATCGAGATAAGAGTAAGATTTGATAGAGATAATTTTATGGAGTTCAGAGTTAAAATGTAGTTTTTTTGAACTCAAAGAACAAAAATATATAAAAAATATATAGTTACCAAATATTTATAGCATTTTTTAAAGGCGTTATACTTTAACGATCGTTTGGACATTCATGTATGTTGGTTGGCCATAAACATGTATGTTGAAAGTACTTGATGGCATGTAAGCACGGTATCCGGCATACTTGGCAAATTATTCAGGTAGAGAATGTGCCTTGAAATGAAACGACACGTGGAACTCGTACATTGTTGCTCTAACGGAAGGTGGAGCATGCTCCTTCTTCAAATCAGGTTCGACATTCTCTTCCTCCTCATCATCACCCTCGTCAGGGAAGGGTATGTCATCTCCAGACTTACCGGTATTGTTATCATAATCACTATTCTCTTTCTGGATCTGCGCATTTGCCACATCCCAAGTAAATATGTCGTCTTCGGGAAATTGAGTGAGGATAGAGACCATCAAGTTGGTCGTTTTCATTGCACAACCAAATAAATAATGAGTTACTAAAATTGGTCGAAACAATACATGTAACTACAAATTTTCACTTACAAATCATAATGTGTTAATATCCCATGATGCACATTATCTTGTTGATGATGATTCCCGGATGGACCACCATGATCCAACGCACAAAAAATCAGGCATATACCAACTGCCGTCAGTTTATAACTTGTTAAATACATATCTTGTCGGTACCCCTGTGGAATATATGAGTGTTAATACAAATACAATATACGAAAATATATATCGTAACACAAAGAAAAATTGAAGTTTACTACTCGGTTTGCGAATTCTGTATAGTAGGGGAGAAATTATTTTCTCTCTCCTCATTTGCCCGTGCAGATAAGTTTAGATCCAGCTAAACTTTTTCAGCCGGACTTGTTCGGCTAAAACTGCTCCAAAATAATCACCCGATGATTGAGAGATTTCCCTACTTTGCGCAACCTCATTATTGCGAATGTCTACAGTCTCTACGTACGTTTTCAACAGTTTTATCTCAATAAATTTTCTGCATTCATCCGAAGTCCCCAAAAAATTTCTCATATTGTCATTCTCTTGGATGTTAAACTCATCATAACAAGCACCCCTATACGGAGTCATAGAATACGAATATCTTTCGATTATTTTAAGATTCATCGAACGTTTGCTCACACTCATTTTTTATATATCAACAATACCAATTTATCGTACTCCATTGTAAGTAGCAACTTAACATGAAATAGTGAAGATAAACTATAGCTTACTAAGTTATTCACCACAACCTCACCTCCAATATAATAAAATCCTAATTTTTCCCTCTTAAGACATTATAACTAAATGCAAAATAACTTAACAAAGAAAATTTTCAAAATATTTGACGATCTTTATGAATGGATTTATACAAAATCATTCACCTCTTTAGATCTAGCCCGGGGAATCAATTATTAGAGGTATGGCATCTTTTGAAAAAACATTATACCTAGTTAAATTATTATTATGTTAGTTAACCATCGAAAAAATTATTTGTGGGCCCACTTAATATATATAGCATTTTAATAAACAAGGATATATATATATAAATATAAGTATAGTATTTTATAGAAGAACGCTAATATATATTATTTTTTTCAGAAAACACTATACTTTACTGGCGAAACGGCGGTTAAAGTATAGCGCGTAGGCGTATAAAATTTATTGAATTTGAATTCAATAAATTAATTTGGACTATATTTTAAATTCAAGATATATTGGTTCAAATAAATATTATGGGCTAATATGTAAATGAATTAATTATATAAGTCTTATATAAATGGATTAAATAAATAAGTCTTAATCCATTGGGCTAGCCTATTTAACTGGGCTAAAGTCATGAGCCCGCCTCATTAAGCCCAAGAAAACATCTTCCTAGAGGCCCAGTTTGGTACCACGTGTCAAATGACGTGGCGTACCAAGTCAAACAGAAGAGCCAATAGGATCATGCCACGTGTTAAAATGACAAAGCATGCCAAGTCACACTAAAAGGCCAGTGAAATCATGCCACGTGTGCAAGTGACATGTTCTGGCCAATTAAGTGCGGGCATGTTACCCTTCAATTTGATTGGTCGGAATGAGTTTGGTCTTATCATGACTCTTCCTTTCCACAACTATAAATAGGGGTCTTCATAACTCAGAAAAGACACCAGAAGTTATAACAAGAAGCAAGAAAGAGCTCGTGGATCAAATGCTGCAATTTTTTCCACAAGTTTCAAGCTTCAAGCAATTAAGTTCAAGTTCAAGAAATCGAGTTCAAGCTCAAGAACGAAGAACAAGCAATTTCAAGCTTAAGAACAAGATCATCGTTCGTGAATACAAATATAGATTCAAGATCAAGCTCAAAGGCCCTTGAATTTATTTACCATTGGAAAGAAGAATCAGAGGATTCATAGAGATTGTAACACTCAAATATTTGAAATAAAATACTATGATTGTTGCGATATTTTCGGTCTTGATTTTATTTTCTCGACGCAAATTTATTGTTTACAAATTCTGGCACTCCCAGTGGGACAATCTCTACCTCTCATCTCTACTTTTTAATCACCAAAGTTCAAGAACATTGAAATGGCTTCAAAGAAAATTAACTCCGTTTCAACTTCCACCAAGGCTGCTAACTCCAGGTTCTATGCTGATGTGGAAAGCATCCTCGATGTCACCTTTGGAAGCTTCGAAACAGTTACGAGGAGACAAGCAATCTCTTTAGGAAAACAAGCAACCCAAGTGTCGTCCGCATCAACCCCTATTTTCAGATCTTCATCCTCAAAAGGAGCAAGATCTGCCACAAACGCATCTGAAGGAGGAAGCGAAGTTGCTGAAAAGATCAAGAAAACTCTTGCTCTGATTGACCTCTCCGGCTCCATGCACTCTGCTGTGAAGGAAGATGATGATGCTTCAAGTGATGGATCCTCCCCACTTACACCACATAGCATGAGCCAATCAAGAATCAATCTGTGTGAAAATCCATGTTACTCTCGTTGTCTACGACAATCATGCAAGCCATGGTAACAAATATTTCATCTATGGAGGAGCAGTTGGCAAACTTGACGGAAGCAATCGCTGGCTTGACCAAATGCATGCAAAATCAAGGGGCTAGAATTGACAAGCTCACAGACAGGGTGGGAATCTTGATGGAAGAAGAACCTACCCATGCACCCGGCAAGCTCCCAGAAGTTCTAGAGAGTGACTCTCCCCTTAAACAAGCAGCATCCACTAAGGCTATCCATGTCTCATCTGAAGGAATGATTCCAATCGATCAACTGAAGGAGTTCATTGAAGGAACCACTAAGAACAAATATGAAGTTGCTTCCAAATTCTCCCTTACGTATGCAAAGACGTACACCTCAAGGGTCGATATGTTGAAGATGCCTTCTGGCTATCAACCTCCAAAGTTTCAACAGTTTGATGGTAAATGTAATCCAAAGAAACATGTGGCGCACTTCGTGGAGACATGCAACAATTCTGGGACTTATGGAGACTATCTTATCAAGCAGTTTGTCTGCTCGCTAAAAGGAAATGCTTTTGACTGGTTTACGGACCTCGAGGCTGGATCAATCGATAGCTAGGATCAACTAGAGCAAGATTTCATCAATCATTTTTATAGTACAAGACGTACTGTAGGTATGATAGAGCATACAAATACTCGTCAACGAAAGGTGGAACCAGTTATCGACTTTATCAGTCGTTGGAGGAATGCAAGCCTTAACTGCAAAGAAAGGCTTAGTGAAGCTTCAGGCATAGAGATGTGCATCCAATGCATGCATTGGGGATTGTGCTACATCCTGCAAGGTATCAAGTCTGGCACATTTGAAGAACTTGAATCTCATTCCCATTACATGGAATTGAGCATGGCCTCCGCTGGAAATGAAAGGCTGCCCATCTATGAACCTCTCAAAGGGAATGACAAGCAAGAAATCAGGAGGTGGGGTAAGTTTGTACCCACATCTGAAAACAAAGAAGCTATGAATGTCAATACATCACCTATGAAGTTCACAACGAAGGTGAGCAAGAAGCAGAGTATGAAATCCACTCCTTTTCAAGACAAGACAAGTGGAAAGTTGACTCTGAAAGAAATGCAGGAGAAAGAATACCCATTCCTGGATTCTGATGTGCCAGCCATTTTCGAAGAGCTCCTCGAGTTAAATCTTATTGGGCTTCAGGAGATGAAGCGACCAAATGAAGCTGGGAAAACAAATGACCCAAATTACTGCATATATCACCGACTTGTAAGCCACCCTCTGGAGAAGTGCTTGTCTTCAAGGATAAAATCATGGGCTTGTCTCGCGAAAAGAAGATCGTGCTTGAAGATGAGAAAGCAAGCACAAACCAAGTCTCCATCACCTTTGCCTCCTTCAGTCCGAATAAATTATCTGGTTTTGAAGAAAGCAAAGGTAAAGAATTACTGGAGAGCAACAAAGAAAAAGTCAACTAACCTGATGATGATGAAGGTTGCACGTTGGGACTCATCGTAGGCACCACAAAAGGAGCCCACGAAAAGAATCACTGGAACAACCAACAAGGAAAATGATGGTAAAAAGACCAATAAGAAAGAATCCAGTTAGGCATTTGAAGAAAGCAAAAGTGGAGATGCACCACCCTCAAAAGCCACGAAATCTAGTGACCTTGGAGGAGTTTTTACCAAGTTGGTTCTACACGAAGACTTCCCATGAGGTCATTGATGCCTCTTGTTGCCATGCTGACAAAGGAGAAGAAAAAAGTGATGACCTACCGTTGGCACCATCTTCGAAAAAGCCCACCGAGCCCACTCCTCAAGAAGTTAATTCTTGTGAGGAGAAGGACAGGTTTACAAATGATGATCTTTTGCTAGGTGCCACTCCTCATAACCTCCCATTGTACCTGGTTGGCAATATATACGATGAAAGGGTAAATCGGATTTTGGTTGATGGAGGATCCTCAGTGAACATTTTGCCAATCCACACTGTGAAAGAACTTGGTATTCCCATAAACGAACTCTCATAAAGTCGTGTGATGATCCAAGGATTCAACCAAGGAGGGCAGAGAGCCATAGGCGTGATAAGGCTGGGAATTACTATTGAAGATATGCAATCAAGTGCATGGCTGCATGTGATCGACGCGAAGACTTCATACAATGTTTTGCTTGGGAGGCCTTGGATACATGAGAATAAAATTGTTCCATCTACCTGCCATCAATGTTTAAAATTCTACTAGGGTGAAGTCGAGAAGACGATAGTTGCTGATGATGAGCCATTCACCGAGGCTGAGTCACACTTCGCCGATGCAAAGTTCTACTTGATGAACCACATTGTGAAGGAGCTGAAAGCCGATGATGGTATAAAAAGCAAGAATGACGAACCCATAACCAAAAGAGCTGAGATGACCATGGCTAAAGCCGAAGCTCTTACAAAGGAGGTGCCTGCCAACATGAATAAATATCATAAAACGGGCATTGTGTCCTATGGAAAGAAAGTAAGTCCCGTACTCCAATATGTCCCTAAAAGGAAGAAACACGAGGGCGAGTCATATAATATTCAAATAAATATACCAAAGGAGTTAACTTTTCCGGTCAAACGAATTGAGGCAGTAAAGTCGTCCTCAACGCCGCTTGCAGGGTTTGTAGCCCAAAATCGTTTGCAGAATGTAGCACTCCCTACAAAGCGAACATATGAAGATTTTGACCCTAATGCTTACAAGATCTTTGCAAAAGCTGGATACAATCCCAATGAGCCATCAAAGTTAGGGGAACTCCCATCAGAAGCTGCAACGAGGCAACCACGTGAAGGTTTGGGATACAAGCTATTGAAAACACGTTCTCAAGGCTTTATACTAAAATGTGTGTACAAACGAAGCGCAAAGTGATATATGACGAAGTTCAAGTACAAGCGCATAATTGGTGGATAACGAGATTCAAGCACAAGACAAAGTTTTATAGTTTAAATGAGTCGTTCTTAATTGTGATCTTGATCCGACAACTTGACTCATGACATGGCTTCTCTCGTAAAATTATTTTTACAAAATCATGCATATTTAATTTAATGCTAAACGATTTTAAATCATGCATATTTACTTTAGTCAAAATGATTTTTAAACATGCCTCTAAAATCTGGACTAAGATAATCGATTATGTACATATGATAATCGATTATGTTAAGCCAAGACTGTATGACAATCGATTGTGAACTAATGATAATCGATTGTATTAAGGCAGTGAGAATCATGTTTTTCAAAACCTGCAGAATAATCGATAGTGAAGCTAATGACAATCGATTGTGATGAGGCAGTGTCCATCAAAGTTTTTCAAAACTCAGAATAATCGATTGTGAAGCTAATGACAATCGATTGTGATGAGGCAGTGTCCATCAAAGTTTTTCAAACTCAGAATAATCGATTGTGAAGCTAATGACAATCGATTGTGAAGAGACAGTGTCCATCAGATTTTTAAAAGTCACAAAATAATCGATTGTGAACATATGACAATCGATTGTGTTGAGGCAGTGACTTCCAGACTTTTTCAAAATTATTAAATAATCGATTGTGAGTATATAACAATTGATTGTCACGAGGCAGTGTCTAAAATGATTTTCAAAGTCTGATACATAATCGATTGTTAACATTGCACAATCGATTGTGAAGCTGACCGTTGTCGTAAAATTTTCAAATACTGTCAGGTAATCGATTGTTGATTTTGTCATCGATTGTTGATATTGAAATCTGAAAAAGATTTTTTGAACGTTGCTGAATAATCGATTATTGATTTGGTATAATCGATTGTTTTACGTAAAATCTGGAAATAATTTTTTGAACGTTGCCAATAATCGATTGTTGATCTTGGACAATCGATTGTTAAGCGTAAAATCTGGGATTGATTTTTGGTACGATTGGCAAACAATCGATTGTGGCTTCCTGACAATCGATTGTCACAGAGTAAAATCAGCAACTAATAATTGGCAATTAAGCGTATTATCTAACAATTGGTATCAGAGCCCAACTCTCTGAAGACTTAACAGTTTGAGAGAACCATCCATGGCTTCTACTCGTGACTCTTTTGCAGGAATTGATGAAGGACAATGCTCCACACGACCACCTCTATTCAACGGTACAAACTACACGTAGTGGAAGGAGAGGATAAAAATTTTCGTTCAAGAAAACAACTTTCATCTCTGGAAGGTGATAACGAAGGGAAATCAAATTCCAACCAAAAAGGTTGAAAACGAATGGGTTCCCAAGTCCGAAGAAGAATATGACGCGGATGATATCCGAAAGGTTCAAAATAATGCTAAAGCGATTAATTTATTATATTGTGCTGTAAATGCTGACGATTACAGGAAAATATCGTGTTGCACAACGGCAAAGGAAATGTGGGACAAGCTGGAAATTACGTACGAAGGTACGGACCAGGTAAGGAAAGCTAAAATTGATTTCCTAACCCATGCTTATGAATTATTTCACATGAAGGAAGATGAAAAGGTGGATGAAATGTTCGAACGATTTTCAATAATCGTAAATGACCTACATGCCCTCAAGAAGACATTCACGGACAGAGAACTGGTTCGAAAAATTCTTAGAAGTCTCACTCCGGCATGGCGATCAAAGGCTGACGCAATTCAAGAATCCATTGGCGTCTCAAATGTCACAATCGACGCATTAAGAGGTAACCTTAAGACTTATGAATCTACAATACTTAACCCTCTTGCTGATGATCAAAGGAGGCAAAGAATAGCGCTTAAGGCAAGCACAAGCCAACCTCAAGTTGATGAGGACGGAGACAACGAGTTTGGACTCGTTATCAAAAGATTTCAAAAGTTCATGCGAAAGGAGTATGAACGAAAGGGCAAAAAGCAAGGCGAGCAAATAAAGTGCTATGAATGCGGTGAAACTGGGCACATCAAATCAAATTGCCCAAACATCAAAAAGGAGAAGAAACCTTTTAAGAAGCAACGTGCATACATTTTTTGGGGAGGAGACTCCGGAGATGAGTCAAGCGAAGAAGAAGAAGACGAAGCCGCAAACCTTTGTCTTATGGCGCAAGAAGACAAGCAAGATGAGGTATGTCAAATCTCTTCTAAAAACTTCTTTACTCTTGAAGAAATGCGAATTGCTTTTGATGAGCTATATACTGAATTTATTAAAGCTTCAAAAACTGTCAAGAGCATAAAAGAAAATGCTTCTCTAAAAGAAAAAGATTTTCAAAAACAGCTTTCTTTAAAAGAAAAGGATTTAGAAAAACTGGTTTTAGAAAATGAAAAGCTGAAAGAGGAAAACAAGTTTTTCAGAAAAAGAAGCGCTGACAAGCCCGAAAGTTCTATTAAAAATTGCTCTTCTTGCATGCATCTTGAAAATGAGGTAGATAGACTTAAAGGTACCTTAAATAAGTTTAATTCTTCTCACAAAAACTTGAATGAGGTCCTTGTTAATTTGAAGTCAACCAAGCATGGCATAGGTTTTAAGAATGAGCCTAAAGAAAAGGTTGAAGCCAAACCCCAACCACCTAAGGCTCAACCAAGGATTAATAAAACAAATGCTTATCCTAGAAAGAGCAATCCTAAAACAAATATGCATGTTAGACCAAATGTTGAACATTTTAGAAGACCTAGAAATGACTTACCACCTAGAAAAGACTACCCTAGAAATGATGCATATTTTAGGCCAAACACTAGAAGGAGTTTTGAACCTCCTAGAACATCTAGACATGACCATTACTCTAGAAACGCTGCTCATTTTAGAACTAATAGTAGGAGAAATGGTTCTCATGAAATGTGCAATAGTCATAATGAAAATAGAGTAATTCATTTTCGTCCATCAAGTTACTATGAACCTAGAAGGATGCATAACCCCAATGTGACTTGTCATTATTGTAGACGCATTGGTCATGTTGCCCCTGTATGCTTTACACGACATAGACATATCACTCAATCGCATCATTATAATATGCCTAACCCTCAAGGACCCAAAATGGCATGGGTACCTAAAACGCATTAACTTGTTTTGTAGGTATGTTTGAAGGGATCAAGTGTACTATGGTACCTTGATAATGGATTCTCCAAACATATGACGGGAGACGAATCCAAATTCCTTCAACTAGAACACAAAGAAGGAGGAAGTGTGATTTTTGGGGATAACAATAAAGGAAAGATCATTGACATCGGATCAGTCGGTAAGGATGAAAATTCCTCTATTAAGCATATATTACTTGTGAAAGGTTTAAAGCATAATCTCTTGAGCATAAGTCAATTATGTGACAAGGGAAATCTTGCCCTATTTGATTCGGATGAATGCTTAGTGTTTAGACGTAGTGATTTCAAAATTATCCTTCGTGGTTTTAGAGTGAATAATATTTACATGGTTGATCTTGCTAATTCCTCACCCGAATATGTGGATTGCCTTATGAGCAAAGAGGATGATACTTGGCTATGGCATCGTAGAGTTGCTCATATAAACATGCATCTTTTGAACAAATTGATTTCTCAAAACTTAGTTATTGGCCTTCCCAATTTGAAATTTGAAAATGACTCTATCTGTGATTCTTGTCAAAAAGGGAAGCAAACAAAGCATCTTTCAAATCCAAAAATATTGTTTCAACTTCTAGACCATTGCAATTGCTTCACATGAATTTATTTGGACCATCTCGCATTGAAAGTCTAGGAAGCAATCGTTATGCTTTTGTGATTGTTGATGATTATTCTAGATTTACTTGGACTTTATTTCTTGCCAATAAAAGTGATGCTTTTTAGAATTTTAAATATTTTCTTAAGCGTGTTCAAAACAAGAAGGAAACAACCGTCACTTCAATTAGAAGTGATCATGGGGGAGAGTTTGATCACAATCTCTTTGCGGACTTTTATGACGAACTCGGTATCAAGCATACCTTTTCCGCTCCACGTACACCACAACAAAATGGGGTGGTGGAAAGGAAAAATAGGTGTCTCGAAGAGATGGCTAGAACCATGCTCGAAGAGGCTAAGATTCCCAAACATTTTTGGGTGGATGCCGTGAGTACCGCATGCTACATCTTAAATAGAGTAGTCATAAGGCCAATACTCATGAAGACCCCTTATGAACTCTACAAGGGAAGGAAACCAAATATCTCCCATTTTAGAGTATTCGGTTGTAAATGTTTTATTCATAACAATGGCAAAGATCAATTGGGAAAGTTTGATGCTAAGTCCGATGAGGGAATTTTCATTGGTTATTCCTCACGTAGCAAAGCATATAGGGTTTTTAATAAAAGAACCGAAACTGTGGAGGAATCCCCCGAAAATAATGCTCGCTTGGCGAGAAAGGATTCCGGTTTTGATCTTGCAGGTATTTTAGATAGCTTGAAAGACAAAATACAAGTGGAAACGCCTAAGGAAAATAAAGATGAAATCTTGGAACAACCAATGGAGGAAGCGCCACAATTGGAGAATGAAACGAAAATGCCTAACGAGTGGAGGACAATTAAATATCACCCTCTCGAACAGGTAATTGGCGACGTCGGAGAAAAGGTAAGTACCCGAAACTCCCTTAAGAACACCTTAGGACATACTGCTTTTGTGTCTCAAATTGAACCAACAACTATCTCCGAAGCAATTGGGGATGAATTTTGGACCTTGGCAATGAAGAGGAGCTTAACCAATTCAAACGGAATGACGTTTGGGATTTGGTGCCAAGACCCGAAAATCATACCATAATTGGTACGAAATGGGTTTTTCGAAACAAACTAGATGAAAATGGTGTAATCACTAGAAACAAAGCTAGGCTTGTAGCAAAAGGCTATAATCAAGAAGAGGGTATTGACTATGAAGAAACATATGCTCCCGTAGCTAGATTAGAAGCTATTCATCTATTGCTCGCGTTTGCCTCTTCTATGAATTTCAATTTATATCAAATGGATGTGAAAAGTGCTTTTCTAAATGGTGTTATACAAGAAGAAGTTTATGTTGAACAACCCCCCGGTTTTGAAGATTTTAAATCTCCCGATCATGTTTTCAAACTCAAAAAGGCTCTCTATGGTTTAAAACAAGCTCCCCGAGCTTGGTATGAAAGATTGAGTAAATTTCTATTGGAAAATGATTTCATTAGGGGGAAAGTTGACACCACCCTTTTTGTTAAGCATAAAAACAATGATATTTTATTAGTTCAAATATATGTGGATGATATCATATTTGGTGCTACTAACAATGTCTTATGCAAGGAATTTTCCGACTTAATGACAAGCAAATTTGAGATGTCTATGATGGGTGAGTTAACATTCTTTTTGGGATTACAAGTAAAGCAAATGAAAGAAGGTACGTTCATTTGCCAAGCCAAATATTGCAAAGAATTGCTGAAACGATTTGAAATGAACAATGCAAAAGCAATGGCGACTCCCATGAGCACATCCGATCATCTAGAAAAAGATGAGAAAGGTAAGGAAGTCGACACTAAGAAGTATCGAGGTATGATTGGCTCTCTTTTCTATCTTACTGCTAGTCATCCGGACATCATGTTTAGCGTGTGCTTATGCGCCCATTATCAATCGTGTCCGAAGGAGTCTCACCTTACTGCGGTAAAACGGATTTTGAAGTACCTTGTTGGTACTACAAATGTGGGTCTATGGTACCCCAAAGGTTCTTCATGCCAACTCGTTGGCTATTCCGACTCCGATTTTGCTGGATGCAAATTGGACCGCAAAAGCACCAGTGACACTTGCCATTTGCTCGGTAGCTCTCTCGTTTCTTGGTTTAGCAAGAAACAAGTAAGTGTTGCATTGTCCACAACCGAGTCTGAATATGTAGCCGCGGGGAGTTGTTGCGCTCAAATCCTCTGGATGAAACAACAACTCTTGGACTATGGCCTAAGTCTTGATCATATCCCTCTTAGATGTGATAATACTAGTGCCATATGCTTGACGAAGAACCCCGTTCTTCATTCGCGAATAAAACACATTGAAATTAGATATCATTTTATAAGAGATCACGTTCTCAAGGGCGATGTCGAAATTGAATTTGTTGAAACCAACGACCAATTGGCCGACATCTTTACTAAACCCTTAGAGAAAGAGTCCTTCTTCCGAATTCGTAGTGAACTCGGGATTCTTGACTCCACGTTGATCTAAGTCATGCATTGCATCTTTTTATCTTACATGATTTCTAACTTGAGCGTCGGAGACGTCTAACAAATTTTTGCAGGTATCGCTCTAAAGGTAGGGGGAATTATAAAGCATGACGCGCAATAATCAAGTCTTCTTCAGAAAATTCGGTCTCTGTCGTCTAAATAATCGATTATCTCGTATCAATAATCGATTGTTCTGCTATTACTTGAGTTATTGTACTCTCTTTAAGTAATCACATTTTCTTTCCAATAAATAAACAAGTTTTATTTACATTTTTGGCATCTTCTTATATTATTTTTGCTAATGGCAAAAGGGGGAAGATAACGGGTATGCACTCTCAATATTTATAAGCTTAAATTGAGGGAGAATTCATATATTGAGGGGGAACTAATCGCATACTTATTGCATATCTTTACGTGTCTTGAATCGTCATTATAAATTGTTTAAGTTGCATATCCCGCTTAAAGTTTGCCATTATCAAAAAGGGGGAAATTGTTGGAAACACGTTCTCAAGGCTTTATACTAAAACGTGTGTTCTTATGTGTAGGTTTTGATGAATGACAAACGAAGCGCAAAGTGATATATGACGAAGTTCAAGTACAAGCGCATAATTGGTGGATAACGAGATTCAAGCACAAGACAAAGTTTTATAGTTTAAATGAGTCGTTCTTAATTGTGATCTTGATCCGACAACTTGACTCATGACATGGCTTCTCTCGTAAAATTATTTTTACAAAATCATGCATATTTAATTTAATGCTAAACGATTTTAAATCATGCATATTTACTTTAGTCAAAATGATTTTTAAACATGCCTCTAAAATCTGGACTAAGATAATCGAATATGTACTTATGATAATCGATTATGTTAAGCTAAGACTGCATGACAATCGATTGTGAACTAATGATAATCGATTGTATTAAGGCAGTGAGCATCAGGATTTTCAAAACCTGCATGACAATCGATTGTGAACCTTATGACAATCGATTGTGATGAGGCAGTGTCCATCAAAGTTTTTCAAAACTCAGAATAATCGATTGTGAAGCTAATGACAATCGATTGTGATGAGGCAGTGTCCATCAAAGTTTTTCAAAACTCAGAATAATCGATTGTGAAGCTAATGACAATCGATTGTGAAGAGACAGTGTCCATCAGATTTTTAAAAGTCACAAAATAATCGATTGTGAACATATGACAATCGATTGTGTTGAGGCAGTGACTTCCAGACTTTTTCAAAATTATTAAATAATCGATTGTGAGTATATAACAATTGATTGTCACGAGGCAGTGTCTAAAATGATTTTCAAAGTCTGATACATAATCGATTGTTAACATTGCACAATCGATTGTGAAGCTGACCGTTGTCGTAAAATTTTCAAATACCGTCAGGTAATCGATTGTTGATTTTGTACAATCGATTGTTGATATTGAAATCTGAAAAAGATTTTTTGAACGTTGCTGAATAATCGATTATTTATTTGGTATAATCGATTGTTTTACGTAAAATCTGGAAATGATTTTTTGAACGTTGCCAATAATCGATTGTTGATCTTGGACAATCGATTGTTAAGCGTAAAATCTCGGATTAATTTTTGGTACGATTGGCAAACAATCGATTGTGGCTTCCTGACAATCGATTGTCACAGAGTAAAATCAGCAACTCTTAATTGGCAATTAGGCAACGGTAATGCCAAGTTTTTCAACTATAAATACAGCTTCATTTCAGTGTTTTAAACACAACAACACACAACAACTGATCATTCTATTGCTATAAGCTTGCATATTATTGTTTATCATTTTATATTCATTTCATAAATCTTTTGAGAGCCAAAGTCTTGTCCATATTTGTTGTAATCTTGAGCCTACTTCTTTTACTCATATCTACTCATTAAGGAGTGTTTTGTTTGAGTGCTTAGTGTTTTGTACACTTGTAAGAGAATTGTGATTCTCTTGTTGTAAGGAACTTGTGTTTCGTTGGTTGAAGTCTTGGAGTGTTGTATCTCCGAGCAAAGGTGTTAAGGCTTGTGTCCTTAAGTTGTAAAGGTTTGTTGAGCACCCGTAAGCTTGACAAGTTAGTGGAAAATCTCGAGAGAGTCTCTCGGGGACTGGACTAGCCACGTGTTGTGGTGAACCAGAATACATCGGTGCATTCTTTCCTTTTGTTTATTTAACGCACTTAATTATTTCCTGCAAATTTTAATTTCCGCAAGTTTACGCTAAATTTTATTATAACTCTATTCACCCCCCCCCCCTCTAGCGTTAAGCGTATTATCTAACACAAGCAACCTTCATGTTCGAAAGATTGGGTCCAATAAACAAGGGGAACAAGTTCCAGAGAAATTTTCAAAGCATAAGAACACCCGCCTCACCCAAAATCCAGGAGATCTCTAAAGATTTACAAAGTTTGGTTCCTTCTAGAATGAGGCGACAAACAAAACTTGTAGTTTCATGTGAAGAAATACTGAAGGTAAGCCATATACTGTGGTCTATACTAAGCAACGTGACGAAGATGAAGAAAGTGTAGGTTCTTCGTATCATGTCACCGTAAAAAATGGGAATGGTGTTCCGTCTTCGATGAAGGATAACGCAGAATTTGAGCATGTTTCACCATGTTATCACATATCCTTCAATGATGGGGATCCTCAAGAAGATGAAGATGCGAAAGATGCTCCACCTGAACTTGAATAAGGAGTGAAGACGACGGTTGATGCCTTAAGATAAGTTAACCTTCGCAGTGATGAAGAACCAAGACCCACATACCTAAGTGCTCTACTCGAAGCTGATGAAGAAAGAACTTATATTGAGCTACTCAAAGAGTTCAGGGATGTCTTCGCTTGGAGTTACAAAGAGATTCCTGGCTTGGACCCGAAAGTAGCAGCCCATCACCTTGCAGTCAAAAATGGCACTTGCCCTGTTAAACAAGCTCTAAGGCGCTTCAGGCCGGACTTGGTTCCCCTGATTGAAGTTGAAGTTAACAAACTAGTTGAAGCTGGATTTATTCGGGAAGTTAAATACCCAACATGGGTTTCGAGTATTGTCCCTGTAAGGAAGAAGAATGGCCAGATTCGAGTAAGCGTTGACAGGGACCTAAATAATGCATGTCCCAAAGATGAATTCCCACTTCCTATTCCAGAGCTGATGATCGATGCTACTACTGGTTACGAGGCAATGTCTTTCATGGACGGTTCATCGGGCTATAACCAAATTTGCATGGGCCCGAAAGATGAAGAGCTCACTACATTGCGCACTCCGAAAGGTATTTATTTCTACAAGATAATGCCTTTTGGCTTGAAGAATGCTGATGCTACTTACCAAAGGGCTATGCAAAAATATTTTTGACGATCTTCTCCACAAGACTGTCGAATGCTATGTTGACGACTAGGTGGTGAAATCAAGAGAGAAGGGCGACCACATGAAAGACTTGAGGATGGTATTTGAATTGCTCCAGAGATACCAACTTAGGATGAATCCGTTGAAATGTGCTTAGGATGAATCCGTTGAAATGTGCCTTTGGAGTTACTTCTGGAAAGTTCCTTGGTTTCATTGTCTGACATCGAGGGATCGAAATAGATCAAGCCAAAGTGGATGCCATATTGAAATGCATGAGCCTCGATATATCCATGAACTGAAAAGTCTATAAGGAAAGCTAGCGTACCTTAGGAGGTTCATTTCGAACCTAGCTGGGAGGTGCCAACCATTCAGTCACCTTATGAAGAAAGGTGTCTCTTTCAGATAGGACCAAGCATACAGTAATCCTTTGAGAGCATTAAATCCTACTATATGAAGCCTCCAGTTTTAGCAGCCCATGTACCTGGAAAGCCATTGATACTATACATTGCGGCACAAGAAAGGTCTGTTGGAGAACTGTTGGCCTAAGAAAATAGTGAGGGGAAAGAAAACTCTCTTTACTACTTGAGCAGGATGATGACACCAAACGAGTCGAATTATTCGCTAATTGAGAAGTTGTGCTTAGCACTAGTCTTCTCAATTCAAAAGTTGAAGCACTACTTTCAAGCTCATGTTGTCCGTCTTGTTTCTAAAGCAAATCCCATCAAGTTCGTGATGTCAAAACTTGTTCTTAGTGATCGACTAGCGAGGTGGTACCTCCAATTTCAACAATTTGAGATTTTGTACATCCCTAAAAAGGAAGTAAAAGGACAAGCATTGGTAGATTTCTTGGCAGATCATCCGATACCTGATGACTGAGAGCTTACTGATGAACTACCTGATGAGGATGCAATGGTCGTTGAAGTTCAACCTCCATGGAAGATGTACTTTGATGGTGTCGCGCATCGAGGGGGAGCTGGGGCTAGATTAGTATTTGTCACTCCCAATGTGAAGTCTAGCCCTACTGCTTCACCTTGACACAACTCTGTTCCAACTATGTTGTTGAGTGTCAAGCATTAATATTTGGGCTTGAAATGGCCGTTGATATGAAGCCGTTGCAACTGCAAGTCTTTGGTGACTCTCAGTTACTGGTCAACCAGCTTTTGGGTAGTTACGAGGTTAAGAAGACTGAACTATGCCCATATCATGATTACGCTAAAAAATTGATGGGATGGCTCGGTGATGTGACTATTCAGCATGTGCCAAGGAATGAAATAAGAAGGTTGATGCTTTAGCTGTCCTAGCTTAATCTTTAACCCTGCCTGATCAAGCGCAAGTTACTGTTTTCCAAAAATGGGTAGTACCGCCGCCAAATGAGGCTGAAGGTGACGGAAACGAACTCGAGCATCTTGTTGTTGTTTCTGAAGTTGAGAAAGAAGAATGGCGCCAACCCATTATCGACAACTTATGCTATGGGATACTTCCAGAAAATCCGAAGAGAAGGACTGAAATTCATCGTCATGCGCCTCGCTTCCTTTACTACAAGGATACTCTATACAGAAGGTTGTTCGAGGGAGTACTCTTGTGATGCCTAGAAGAAAAAGAAGCTCTTCAAGCTTTGCAAGAGGCACATTCTGGGGTATGTGGGTCACACCAGTCTGGACCAAAGCTCCACTTCCATATAAAAAGGATGGAATATTATTGGCCAACCATGGTAAAAGATTGCTTGGACTACGCTCGAAGATGCAAGGCTTGTCAATTCCATGCGAATTTTATTCATCAACCTCCTTAAATGTTGCAGCCGACTGTTACATCCTGGCCATTTGACGCTTGAGGATTGGATGTTGTTGGACCGCTGCCAAAGTCCTCTGGTGGCCACCTATACATCTTGGCTGCAACTGACTACTTCTCAAAATGGGCTGAAGTTGTTGCTATTAAGGAGGTAAAGAAGGAAAATGTTGCAAGTTTCATCCGAGTGAACATCATCTATCGCTTTGGCATTCCCCGTTACATAATAACGGATAATGGCAAGTCGTTCGACAATAGGTTGATGAACAAGATTTGTGAGCTCTTTGACTTCAAGCAACGTAACTCTTCGATGTACAATGCTGCCGCCAATGGTCTAGCCGAGGCATTCAACAAGACTCTATGCAACTTATTAAAGAAAGTCGTCTCCAAATCTGAACGAGATTGGAATGAATGTATGGAAGAAGCTCAATGGGCATATAGGAAGACTCACTGCACGCCAACACAGGCAACTCCTTATTCACTCGTTTATGGGGTCGAAGCCGTCTTGCCACTTGAGCGTCAAATACCTTCGTTACGACTGGATATTCAAGAAGGGATCAATAATGTAGAAAATGCTCGACTTCGGTTAGCAGAGTTGGAAGCTCTTGATGGAAAGATATTGGAAGCTCAACAAAGTCTTGAATGTTATCAAGCTCGATTATCTCGCGCCTTCAATAAAATAGTTCGCCTGAGATTCTTTCAAGTAGGAGATCAAGTCCTTGCCGTACAAAGACCTATTATTACTTCCCATAAACCTGTAGGGAAGTTCACTTCAAAGTGAGATGGGACATATGTCGTGCAAGAGGCTTACTCAAGTGGGGCTTACAAGCTGGTTGATGCAGATGGTATGAGAATTGGCCCTATAAATGGCAATTTTTTGAAGAAGTATTATCCTAGAAGTCATGACGCTCCTTGATGCACAAGCCTAAACTGCATGTTGCTACACTCCTGGCACGTAAGAGTATAAACTGTGTACGGCCCAAAAAAAGAGTCTGCTAGGTTGAAAATCTCGAAAGAGGCGACCTAGGCAAAAGTTAGGACGTAAAAACAAAAAAACAAAAAAAAAAAAAAAAAATCACCTAGTCTGAACTACGGTATGACTTGATCCTCTTCACCGGGGTACGTAGGCAGCTTAGAGTTTCATTCTAAGTTCAGTCGCATAAGTTCAAAAGATCACATTGTCTTGATTGTTGTTTGAATGAAGTATGAAGGAACACAAGATCAAGCTGAAATGTCATCCTCCTGTTGAAATTCGATCTTATTTGATTTATAGGAGGTAACCCTCATTGGTAAATTGATATCTTCAATGGGCCGATTTTACAAGGATGTCAATTATTTGCATTGAAGTCCAGGGATTCTCTATGTCTTCAGGTTCGCCAAACCTTCAAGTTTGTTGGTATCCAAGTCCGCCCTCTACCCAAAAAAATGGAAGAGAACCGAGGCATCAAAAGGAAACACAAATATAAGGAAATGATTGCTTGGCTAAACGTTTCAAATTTAGTGAGATTTGAACCCCAAGATATATGCGAGAATATGGCTCTTAAATTTTGATTTATGGCAAGTAATACGTCTTCCGATCTCGAGTCTTCCATATCAAGATACATAATATTTGGTGAAGTCGCGCAAATCTGAAATTGTCGGTGTATTAGAATTTAATCTTGACTTTGAAATATTATCTGAATGTATCCATAAGGCATTAAATCTTGAATTTTGTATATGTTATATATCTGGAAGTTAAGTTTTCAGTAGATTACATGGTTCATTATTTCGACATTCTTACTTCAAGATACAAAACTTTTGGCGAAGTCGCGCAAATCTGAAATTTTCAACGTGGTGAAACCTAAAGTTGATTTCAAAATATTATCTGGGACGATTCTGAAGTTATTTGATTGAGAATTTTGGATATTTCCTATATATTGAAGTCTAGTTTTCAAAAAATTAAACGGTTTGTAATTTCAACGTTCCTACACCAAGATATAATTTTTTTAGTGAGACTGCGCAAATCTGAAATTGATAGCGAGGTGCCATATAAAGTTGGTTTCAAAATATTATTTGGGATGATTCTGAAGGTGCTTGATTCTGAATTTTGGATATAGTTTATATATTGAAGTCTAATTTTCAAAATTTAAATGGTTCATCATTTGGACTCTCCCATGACAAGATATGAATCATTTGTTACATGCACGTAAAGCTAAAAATTATGCGACAAAGATAAAAATCGAACAATGTAAAGCAAAAGAGAGGCTGAAACATTTAAGCCCTCGAACTTTCCAAGTTGAAGTCTTCAAATGTATTCAAGTTGAAGTCCCCAAGTTGAAATCTTCAACCCCGCCGGTCTTCAAGTTGAAGTCTTCAAATCCGCTAATTTTCAAGTTGAAATATTTAGGCCCTCCAAATCTTAAAGTTGAAGTCTTCAAATTTGATGATCTTCAAGCTGAAACATTTAAGCTCTTCGAATCTTCGAGTTGAAGTCTGCAAAGTCCGCCAAATCTTCAAAGTTTCCCAAGTGTTCAAGTTGATGTCATCTTCGAGTTGAAGCTTTATAACTTTCCAATCTTAAGGTGGACATATAAGTCTCTTTGCACCTTAAGTTGGCCTCTTCGTGGGTTTGTCCTTAAAAGGAACTATAACTTTCCAATCTTAATATGGACATATGAGTCCCTTTGCACCTTAAGTTGGTGTCCCCGGTAGTCGGGCCATTTTGAGAGTAATCTCTCCAAGAATCGGGCCATTTTGAGAGTAATCTCTCCAAGAATCGGGCCATTTTGAGAGTAAGCTCTCCAAGAGTCGGGCCATTTTGAGAGTAATCTCTCCAAGAGCCGGGCCATTTTGAGAGTAATCTCTCCAATAATTGGGCCATTTTGAGAGTAATCTCTCCAAGAATCGGGCCATTTTGAGAGTAATCTCTCAAAGAATCGGGTCATTTTGAGAGTAATCTCTCCAAGAATTGGGCAGGAATGAGTACCCATCCTCTCACACCCTAAGACCACCTTCTTCGTGCGTGGATCTCGCTTGAACTGTAAAAAAATGACAAAAGAAGAAAAGCACAAGAAAAGAAGAAGAAATTACCTTCGCGTGTAGCTTGCAAAAAAAAACCGTGAATTGATGCTCAACAATCACATGAGCATGGGATTTATATTGGTGTGTAAAGGACGACTTGTGTGCCGTGATTACCGATGTGGTATCATGGGTATAGGCGGCAAAAGAATTCCTTCCCTATAACTACAAGGAATTGCACTAAGTATCCAATTTGAAGTCAAATATGCTTCTTCAAGCATTTCAATTCCAGTTAATTACCTAGACGCAGTGTTGTATTTTGTCCCGAGCCCGGGTCTAAACGGGCTTCGCGAGCCGGGCTTCGTGGGCCTGGGTTTCACGAGCCTAGGCTCTGACGGTCCCGGTCCTCGTGGGCTCAATGTGTGAGACCAGCCCGTGACGGGCCTAAGCCCATGTGGTCCTAGGCTTAGCGGGCCGAGCCTGGCGGGCTTTTTTATAATTTTTTTTGTTTAAGGCAATATCTTGTATTGTAGTTATTAGTATAGTATATAATATAGTATACTAGTATAGAATATATTGATAGTATACTAGTTTTAGTATAGTATATATAATATATATTTCATTATATATTGTATTGTAGTAATTCAACACCGGACCTCCGAATTCACTTCCGTTTCCACTCCTAAGTCATAAATCACCATCCACAACTAGTCGAATCATCGGAAATCCGTTCCGAGCTTCTAACTCATAAGACAACGTCGGGTTAACCTTTCCAACTTAAACTTTCCTTAATGAGATTATTTACCTCATTTCTATCCAATTCCAACCCATATCTCTTCAAACTCACCAAACACGTATATCAACTCACGGAAAAACATATAACGGGAATAACGGGGCTGAAATACAAGAATGCCGGGGTCGGGTCATTACAATAGTTGATACTTCTAGCCTTGTCTTTGATAAACAAAATATATACCGTGACAAGTCTTGAAGTATGGGGCATTTGTAGGCGTATAACATTTATTGAATATTAATTCAATAAATTAATTTGGACTATATTTTAAATTCAAGATATATTGGTTCCAATAAATATTATGGGCTAATATGTAAATGAATTAATTATATAAGTCCTATATATATGGATTAAATAAACAAGTCTTAATCCATTGGGCTAGCCTATTTAACTGGGCTAAAGTCATGAGCCCGCCTCATTAAGCCCAAGATGACATCTTCCTAGAGGCCCAGTTTGGTGCCACGTGTCAAATGACGTGGTGTGCCAAGTCAAGCGGAAGAGCCAATAGGATCATGCCACGTGTCAAAATGACAAAGCATGCCAAGTCACACAAAAAAAGGCCAATGAAATCGCGCCACGTGTACAAGTGACATGTTCTGGCCAATCAAGTGCGGCCATGTCACCCTTCAATTTGATTGATCGGAAGGAGTTTGTTCTTATCGTGACTATTCCCTTCCACAACTATAAATAGGGGTCTTCATAACTCAGAAAGGACACCAGAAGTTATAACAAGAAGCAAGAAAGAGCTCGTGGATCAAACACTGCAAATTTCTCCACAAGTTTCAAGCTTAAAGCAATTAAGTTCAAGTTCAAGCAATCAAGTTCAAGCTCAAGAACGAAGAACAAACAATTTCATGCTTAAGAACAAGATCATCGTTCGTGAAAACACATATAGATTTAAGATCAAGCTCAAAGGCCCTTAAATTTATTTACCATTGGAAAGAAGAATCAGCGGATTCATAGAGATTGTAACACTCAAATATTCGAAATAAAATACTACGATTGTTGTAATATTTTCGGTCTTGATTTTATTTTCTCGATTTATTGTCTACATAGCGTTTTTCAAGAAAATGCTTTACATATTTTGGTCACTAAAATTTTTTCTCCTCATATTTTCATTCGTTAAGTTCAAAAGAACCACATTTTGATTTCGAACTCCATTTTTATTTACCACCCATCTCACGAAACTGTACTATGCTTACTATTTTAAGAAACGTTTTTCGCGACGCAGAATACTCAAATCGAGATAAAAGCAAGGGTTGATAAGGATTTTATTTTATCATTTAGGGGTATTCAAAATCGAATCGAAGCAACGTTTAATAGTTTATTGGTGGAGGATTATTCAATTTTTTTAATAAATAATTCATTAACCCATTAAAAAATATATATGCATATAAAATTTGTTTTTGTTTATATATGCTAAATAATAAAAAATCCTTCTTCTATTTTCAGTACTCTATCTCTGTTTTCTATTACTAATTTACTATTAGACATCTAGAAACCCTAACGCCTAAATTCACTTGTTTCTATCCACGGTCACAAAACATGGTTGGTGTCTTATATTTATTATGTTCCACGTTATGTAAGCTAGATATAACTCCTTATCGCCTTGTGGTTCAGTGATATTGTCTCTTTACAGGTTAAAGTTGGTGAGGATTCTAGGGGTAGTTTTGTTGATTTCTGCTGCTGTCTTTTTCTATTTCTGATGAAATTTCCAACTCTTTGCAATAGAAAAAGAAGAAGACCAATAACATTTTAGGAGTACTTTTTAGTTTTCAAGAACTGGTTGTTATATTATTTCCGTAAAAGAAAGAATAATATTCTTACTCATAATATGTTTTGTATAGTTATTAAATATCTAGATATTACTATTTGAATAATTGTCAGATTATATTTGACTTCACTACGACGATTCTCAAATTGAATGTAAAGATAGAAAAGGGGAAAGCACCAAAGATATATGTGGCGGTGATAGTAATTGAACATATATTAGGATCTAGAAAGAGTCATGGCTATTTCTTCAAAAAATATTGACCAAAATAATAAAACGGTCATACAATGGCTACTTTTTTAATTTTTCTTCTTGGTACTTAAAATTCCAAGTCTAGAGTTGAAAGAGAAATATCTTGAAGTGATACGAGATTTGACAGTACTTTAAACTGCGTGCCGGTGATGGACCCCATCTTCCTAAATTCTTTTTTTTAGTTTCACACCTGTGCCGTTGATTATGTACAGAAAAATAGCCGTGGGTTATAAAATAAAAACTGTAAATGTAAGTAATTCAAGATAAGTATAGAGAGATTAATATATTATTTAATTTTATATTAATATAAATAATAAATTTAAAACTCTATTTGATAGAAGAAAAAAAGTAGCTGTAATATTTTTTAGGAAGTAACTGCAATATTTTTTAGGAAGTAACTGTGAGGTTTTCCTTGAGCTGCTTGTTAGCTGCCTGCATAAATTATTTGTAATCTATCTGTTTAATAAAAAATTATTGCAAATTATTTTATTAAGTTGCTTGTAATATGCATGCATCAGCTGCTCATAGATAAATTTCAATAGAGTACTAAATGAATAATCTTCTTCACAAAGATTATTTATAGCAGAGTAATAAATGGCCATCCACAAATATAATAGTTTCATATAACACTCCCTCTTGGATGTTCATTAAAAGATAATGTGTCTCGTTAAAATCTACTGGAGAAAAAAGAGTACAGATATTTAGTAATACACATTTCTACCTGCCTCATTACAAACCTTACAAGAAAAACCCTATGGGAAAAACTTTAGTAATGGAAAAAGAGTACAACGCATATTTCACTCTCCCTGATAAAAATATTATTTTAAATATTTGAGTCTCCGCATTCCAATCTTACATACATCTTCTCAATGTCATCATTTTTCTAAAGATCATGCTTAGAATAATTTTGTTGAAATTCGTTCTATCTCCTTTTATAAATCTAATCACGCCCAACTATGCCTTATAAAAAGGACTAGGCAATCATTACAAATATAATTCGGTCTACAAGTTCGGACCCGAATACCACAAAGAACTAAGGCTTAGCTACAATTGTTCATTATTGCTAAGAAACACAAGTCCAAACAATTTCCTAATTATAAAAATTGTAATATTTATTTTTATCTAATTAACTAACAAATACTAGAAAACAGTAAAACTATCAATTAACAATGATAAGGATTGAAGACAAGATTAAGGAGGTCTAAAGTTATGATTTTCTGTATTGTCGGAATCTTTTACGCTACATTTTTTATAAATTTGTCTAAGTCATCTCTACCGATCATGAGCGCTCTGAGTGTCGTAGTTCTCTCCCGAGTAACTACCATAAATTACTAGACATATTCTCCCGAATTACGCTGTTGGCATTAAGTACGGCTCATTCGGATCGCACCAAGGTTTTGTCATCCCTAATTCCACCTTTAAAACCCCTGTACTGATCACGAATACACGTTAGGAGTGATGTGGTTCGATAACTACCTAAATATGCACTTTCTCCCGAGTAATACTCACTAAATAGGATAGTCGATTGAGAGCTCTTCAACGATTCACAGTATACATGTAGTTGAATAAATAAAAGAAAAGGCTACAGCAAATTTATATTAACGTAACAGAAAAATCATCCTCTAATAGGTTCCATCAAAACCCTAGATAACAAATTAGCTATTCATAATAGTATGCAAAACTACAATAATAGAATTTATAACCAATAATGAGAATAGGAAGAAGGAAGTGAAAAACTTGTAGAAGAATTCTCTGTCTTACTCCTAGTGTGTACTTGCCTCGTTAGATCGAATCGTCGATCTTCACGACGGCTCCATACTTTTCCTAGGTCTAAAGTTTGTCTAAACTCGATCTCCCCTTCCAAATTAGTATTTAATAATTATATGTGTAGAAAAAAGTAAATAAAAATAAGGCAAAATACATAGCTAGAGCCTTAAATTTGGTCTTTTTTGTCACTTGAACAGTTAAACATATAGTTGTTCCTATCAGGTCCCTCAACTAAACCACATCCATGTCAATTAGACACTTTGTAGACCATCTGGGGAAAAAAAATTATAAAAATTAAACGAGTGTATTACAGTTGCCTCTAACACCTTAAAATATTACACCTTATAGAATTAACCCCCAAAATAAATTGAAACTCATTTTCAGAAAATGAAAAATCCGACTGTCGGCTCTGGCGACTTAGTGATCTAAAAAGCCCGCTGAAAATTTTCTCTGTTCAACTTTATTGTGTTCATGCGTCCTTCGATCCACACACATTCAATCATGTCATTACAAATTGTCTAATTGACACAAATGTGATTTAGTTGAAGAGTTTAATAGTAACAACTGTATATTTAGATGTTCAAATAATAATAAAAAATAAATTTAAGAGTTCAATTATGTATTCGGCCTAAAAATAACTAAATCCAAAACAAATAAAAGAGACAAAATAGGTCCCAAAGCCGAAATATTTATTGCCTCGTGTTACGCCTGGCGACGCACGCTCTAACGCGAGCTTTACCCTTCGCGTCGCCGGACTCCATTTCAATTCTGTTGCTTAACGTTGCTTTTGCATATCACGTTTCTCATTGTTCCTTCTTTTCCGAAGTCCTTTTGTATTGCTCTTTTTCTTTGTTTTTTACTTTTTTTCTTCAATCGTTTGTGTTCAATTATTGTTTCAGTATCTCACTACAATATTTTATGTTATCAAATAATTACGAGTCATTTTTATAGTGTATGAAATATACATAATATCTCTATTTTACTATAAACGCATTTATATATAAAATAAATTCAATTAGATACAAATATAATATAATTTAACATTAAAGCTCTAAAATATAAGGTAAATAATATACTAAAATATGAAATTATAGTCGAACAATCCTCTTTTTTGTTGGGCTATGCATACAATATTATCTTCGTATAAGTTTGTGGGTCTTTTATATATTCCAAACTACATTTTTCTCGAATGAAATAAATCACATATCAACCATACGTATTCCCTACTTGCTTCATGAATAGCTATTATCTCGGCATGATTTGAAGAAGTAGCAACAATCGATTGCTTTGTGGAACCCCATAATCTGATAGTACCTCCACATATAAATACGTACCCGATTTGAGATCGAGCTTTAACGGGATCAGATAAATGACATGCATCTACATAACCAACAAGATCTGCACTACCTTTATTTGCATTAAAAACTCATATCAAGAGTTCCCTATAAATATCGCAATATATGCTTAATCCAGCTTCAATGTCTTCGTGTAGGAGAAGATATATATCTTGCTAGTAAATTAACGAAAAATTTTATGTCATGCCCTGTAACATTAACAAGATACATAAGTGGACCAATTGCACTAAGATAGAAAATTTTAGTATCAAGGAGTTTCTCATCACTTCTGGAGGTCGGAACGGATTTTTATTCACCTTCAATGATCAAACAATCATAGTGTACTAAATGGATGTGCTTTGTCCATGTAAAAGTGTTTAAAGACCCTTTCTGTATAGGCATAGGCAGATTGATGGATAAAGATTCCATCTGCTAATGTTCAATTTGTATACCAAGATAAAATTTTGTCTTTCCAAGATTTTTATCTCAGATTCTTTCTTAAGATGTCAATTGTCTGTTGGAGCTTTTCTGGAGTTCCAACAAGATTTATGTCATTAATATGAATAACAAGTATAATAAATTCTGATGACATTTTAATTTTAAAATACATGTACGCAACATTCTTTCAGCAAATATTTCCTCAAGCATTTATATCACATGTACCCAGATTTCTTTAAATCGAGTATATTTCTCGAGGTTTTGAACTATATGCTTCCTACATTTTAATCCTTTAGGAGTCTTTATAGAAATTTAATCAACTGACTGATATATGTCATGACTTGCATTCAAATGGCATGACATTTTCAGGTGTCTGGAGTGTAGGTTTGATCCTTAGAATCTTTTACAATTTTATGCACTATATTGTATCAAATGTATCGTCGACGATCTTTTCATATCGGATCACAGGCATAACTTGTTGAGATCTCATCACTTTCTTTACTTTCAGATACCTAAACTTCGTTAGGAGTTTCATGAAATGTTATGTTGTAGACTCTTCTAAAGCTTATTTCCTCTGTATTATGATCATTTGCTCATATCCTTTTCAAGGATTGTTACCTTTGAAACCGATTGGCCTACCACATTTCTTGCGTATAGTAAACTCCATCCTTCAAGGACTTCAATTTAATTCTAGCATTTGTAGCTAAAATATAATATTTAATTCTGGATCAGCAAAAGATTATAGCATTTGACTTGAATTATCTTCTGAGTGAGGATCATACTGATGATAATTCGATTTATATAATGTATTTTTCAACTGCTTATTCCATCCCCTTAATGTTAGAAAAACTAACTTATATACCGAGAAACCTATCTTCGTTTTTAGTAGAGAAATTAATCACATACCATGTATCAAAAATTATTAGATAGCAAAAATATTTGGCTTCTGATCCTAAACCAATTGTGAGGGAATGACTTATCATATATTGTTGGTCTGATGCATACAAGTATTGTTGTATGCAATTTAGAAAATCTTAGACCAATACATGAAGCTTTGTTCCCGTAAGCAATAATTTATCCATTAATAAAATATATTCAATACTAAACTAGCTTGGATATAAACAAGCATCTTCAAGAGGAACTATCTTGATTTTATAATCTGAAAATTATGCTTTTAATTGAGAAAAGCAATTTCAAATGTCAAATTATAAGTTAACAATAAATACACATGTAACCATATCATATATACATCTACAAGTGTTCACTTGATAGGTGAATGAGCTCATATTCACCTATTATATATTCCAAAATTCAGGGATCATTCCCAACTTTAGCTCGTATAATCAATTTATTATGAGAACAAGCAACACAAGAGAATTCTTGAAGAATATTCTAGTTCTTCCATATATGCTTATCTGAATTCTCAAATAACTCATTTAAAAATGGAAAATGAAAACTTCAAGTTTACATTAGAAGGTTCTATCTCTTAGTAAACTTCTAGTTTACCATGATATAAGTAGACTTCTGATTTATTGTGGCTACTTTTGTATGAGCGAGTTTCTGATTTATCATAGTTACTTTTGCCTTAGTAAAACTTCTGATTTACTGTGACTGCTTTTGCATTAGTAAACTTCTGGTTTACTATGATACATAAAATAGTAAAATTGAATAATAAAGTGGGTCACTTCTTATATACATATTATTTTACCCTACGATTGTAGAAACATGACAATTTTCAATCTTCCATTCATTTGTAGTCTCAATATGATAGACATTTGTATTCGTAAGCTTTAGGTTTACTATAACATATATTTTGACCATAATCATATAATATGAATGACATATTTGTATATAAGCTCTTCGAGAGCCTTTGTTTAATATTCACAATCTAATATTTGTCAGACACCAATGGTGTCATGTTCTTCTAGACAAATAGTTAACTCTTCAGGAGTTGTTTATACATTTTGCACTAACAAATATTACTTCGACACTTCTAGTATCATGAGAAAATATTATAATCAAATAAAATAATATAAAATAATTGTTTGAGCATAAGAAAATACCCTCTTTGTAATATTTTCCTATTTCAGAAGGAAATTTCAATTGTTTTACTTCTTTAAGAGCAAATTTAAAATATGAAATATTGAGGATATATTCCTTCAATCATATTACCTCTTCTGGAGGTGAATTGTAATATATTTACATTAAAAGTGCTCTCATATTTACGAGCTTTATTAATATAGTCACATTCACTTCAGAAAATGGATTAATATTTATCAAAAGTTCTCATCCTTCAGAGAACGAAACATAGTTATATGAACGTGCATTATTCACATCAATTTGTGTGATGGCTTAGACCTCTTTTAAGATAATGCTACTTCAGGAGCAACTCGAGGTACGCAAGCAATATAGAGAATATTTCTTTAACTTATCTTCAATTGTAACCATAGAAATCCTAAATTATTATTTCTGGTGGTCATATGCATATACCACTTCTGGTGGTTAATAAAATTTAGTCACAATAAGATATACGAAACATAACCACTTATGGTGGTTGAATATTCTTGCAAACTCTTTAGAGTTTAAGTGGATCTAACAATGTTATCTACTTTATAATCTACAATTAAGATTAGGATTAAAAAAAGGTATTGTATACGTAGCATATAACTAAAAAAGTGATGATAAAGATATTAAACTAAATATAAGTAAAAGGCTCAAATTACTTTACATAAATTTGTCCACTCCAGACGCAAGTGATATTCATATCACTACCGCCAAGAAGAAAATCTCACCACCTCAAGAACAATATGCCTTATGATGCTTGGAATGAACAAGATCTAACCACAGAAGTAAGAGCCTCGCCTTACATCAGAGATGAACATTGGAATAGAAATTAAATTCGAAGTAAATGCTCAAAATGGCAGAATCTCGTGCTCATAACGTCTTATAAAATAAAAATAATAAAGTAAATAAATTGAAGACAAGTATAGAGAAAGATTGATATATTAGTCAACTTCAAACTGATGTATATAATGAACTGAAAACTCATTATTTATAGAAGAACGAAAGTAGCTGCAAGGCTTTTCAGGGAGCAGCTGTGAGGCTTTTCTCGAGCTACTTGTAAACTGCCTGCATAAACTACTTGCAACCTGCCTGTTTAATAAGAAGCTGCTGCAAATCATTTTATTGAATTGCTTGCAATTTGCCTGCATCAGCTACTTGTAGATAAACTTCAACAGAGTACTCTATGACGGAGTAATAAATGAATATCCACAAATATAATAGTTTCATAAAACTTCTTTTTGTAAATTCGTCTTCTTCTAAGCGTATTTTATTTTTATTTAGGAAAATAAGCAATCTATTTTGCAAAATCTTGTTGGTTAGCAGATTTTTCTGTTGCTCAACTTCAATTTTAAGAAGGTCCCTCCGAAATAAAGGTTTTCTTTTTTTTGGTCAGCAAAAAATTAAAACACAAACCTCCGAATTAAAGTTGATTTTTCCAACATAATTCTTTTGTGAGAAAATAAGGTAGATGCGGTTGATCCGTTGAAAGAAAGGGAATTTAACTCGTAATTCATTTCTTTCTTCGCAGTCTTTTGCTATTCCCACGACAATTAATTCATGGAGAAAATAATTTGGGATTTTTATCTTTCTATATAATATTTGAAATTTTACTATTATATAATTTATTAATTATATACAACTAAATTTTAAATAAGCATCTTTTTATATTAGGAATTGAATATAGGGAATATCAATTATTTTCTTATCCCTTTACTCTCTCTCTCTCTCTTTATATATATATATATATATATATATATACGAGATTCGAAATTTTCATCCTCGTGAGTTATGATGGCGCCTACTCGTGAAAGTTGAGCAAGCCGAGTGTTATAGATTCATTAACATTTTTACTTAGCATTTTTAACAGTTCAATAAAATAGGTGATCAACAACGAAATAATTAAAATAAACAAAAATGCAGAAGACAAAAACTAATAGTTTAATCATATACTAGTGCAGAATCCATCATACAACTCCACCCAGGATTTGGTATCACAAAGTCACGGACTAACTACGATTACTACAAACAATGGTATGAAAGATAAATACAAAGCTGTTTCTGAAGAAAAGAAACATAATAGAAGATAGAAGGAAACGCCAAGGCATGCGAACGCCTGCATGACTACCTCGGGTCGCCTGATGGACTGAAGGCAACAACCTCACTGTGGTCCAAAGTTGCAGCACCAGGATCTGCACACCGTGCAGAGTGGAGTATCATCACAACCGACCTCATGTGCTGGTAAGTGCCTAGCCTAACCTTGGCGAAGTAGTGATGAGGCTAGAACAGGACTACCACATAAACATATACAGTTATATCATATACATCAAGTAATTATGACAGAAACTAGAAATTAAGGAAGGAAAAGGGAAACATGCTGTGGGAATATCATTCACAAATAAAATCTCCATAAATAAGTGAAAGGAATACGAAAATTCAACAATAAGCAAGAATAAGGAAATCAAAGACAAGTGAACGTCATCATCCTTCGTGCTTTTACCTCACATAATCATGGCACATAACTATCTTTCGTGCATTATTCACTCAATATCATAGCATGCATTGTATATCGTGCGGCACGACATCACCCTTCAGGATTTCACCTCACAATATTGGCACGACATCACCTTTCGTAAATTAATACTCTCAAAATCATGAACGATATCACCCTTTGTGATTTAACTCTTCCTCACCCAAGCAACAACCACAAGGCAATTTTGGCAAGAGAATTAATAATATCACAATAAAATTCCAGCAAGGGAACAATAGCATAACAATAATATCCCGGCTAGGGAAACAACATCATGAGTAATAACATCCCGACAAGGAAGATAATATCGAAAGCAATGACATCCCGGCAAGGGAAAAAATATCATAAACCTCTTCTCTTTCCCACAATTTCGTCACAGCTCATTTCTCAACTTGAACCAACACTTTACAATGTTCAAATACCAATAAAACTTCCACAAGCCTTGTTCAACAATAAACATTATTGTATAAAGCATGAACAATATGAAACAGAGTCACATTAATTATAGTATAATCATATCCTAAAAAAGTTCTAGTCATATTCTAAAATTTCAAGTCATAAACTAAAATTTCAATTCATAAACTAAAATTCCAATTCATATCCTTGTTGGTCCAATTCATATCCTAAAGGTTCTAGTCATATCCTAAAATTTCAAGTCATATACCAAAATTTCAAGTCATAAACTAAAATTCCAATTCATAAACTAAAATCGCAATTCATATCCTAAAGGTTCAATTCATATATATCCTAAAGGTTGAAGTCATATCCTAAAATTTCAATTCATATTCTAAAATTTCAAGTCATATACTAATATTTCAAGTCATAAACTAAAGGTTCAATTCATAAACTAAAGGTTTTAGTCATATCCTAAAGGTTCTAGTCATATCCTAAAATTTCAAGTCATATCCTAAAATTTCAAATCAATAACTAAAATTCCAATTCATATCCTAGAGGTTCTAGTCATATCTTAAATGTTGAAGTCATATCCTAAAATATCAATTCATATCCTAAAATTTCAGGTCATATAATTTATAACAAAACTATCAAGACAATACAAAGATTCAAGGTTATAATTCAAACCTAAAAGTTAGGATTATATCCGAAAAATTTAATTCATATCCTAAAAGTTCGATTCACAAGAACAAATCATAAACCCTAAAAGTTTAGGGTTTATTCTCTTCAAATCATTTTTCCCCAAATTAGTAGGTAAAACTAAATATTTTAGCTACTAACAATTATCATAGATTTAATTTAGCTAAGAACAATTAATTTTTACAAATCAAACTAGAAAGAATTAAACAAAATCAGTATATTTCAAAAAAACAAAGACCGGAGAGAGAAACCTACCTGGACAGTAGCGTCGGTGGCGTCAGTGGAGGGAGACGGAAGAGGGGGGTGGGGGGAGTTTGAGTGTGTGAGAGTGAAGAGAGAGAAGAAAATAAGAAAATATGAGGGGAAACCCATTTTTTAGCTACTGTTTTTACAAAAAAGCGACTAACGTTGGTCGCTAATTTTGGTAGCAAAATATATTGACTATTTTGATAAAAATAGCGACGAAAGTTGGTCGCTAATTTCTCACCGTTTGACCAGAATAGCAACCAATATTGGTCTATATATCTCAAAAAATTTAATTAATTTTAATTCAATTTAAAATTATATATATATATATATATATATATATATATATATATATATATATATATAAAATTTTTAAATTCAATTAAAAGTAATTTAATATATATATATATTTATATATATATATACACGCCATATATATTCGATATAATATTACCTAATACACTTATACTTAGTGTATAGTATAACGTAAGTGTGTGTGTGTGTGTATATATATATTATATTAACATCTTATATTTATATTATTTAGATAGTAAATACAAAAGTAATTTTTAATTTTGACCATTGTTGACCTCAATGGAGACTAACTTTGGTAGCTAATTATACATGAAAGATTTATTTATATTTTATATACTATTTAAATTAAAATACAATTATTAAAATTTATAACTGAGTCCCACTTTAGCGATCAAACTTGGTCGCTAACTGCCTACCCTTTATTTAGCAACCAATTCTGGTCGCCAAGTTTAAATTATATATTTTTAAAAAAATAATAACATAACTATAAAAATTTTGAAGGTGGGTCCCACTTTAACGACCAACATTAGTCGCTAATCTCAGTAAATCTTTGACCAAGTAAGACAGTCCAGTCAATATTTTGACTAATTTAGCGACCAATTGGCGACCAGGTCGCTAATTTGTTTCATTTACTTATTTTATTGTTTTGCTAGTTTTACGACCAACATTGGTCGCTTTTCTCTATAGACCAACTTTGATCGGTATTTTTTAGTTGCTTTTTCTCGAAATTCTAGTAGTGTTAGTTGTTCTTCTCACCCCCGACATTTTTTTTCTAATATCTGTACATGAACATCATTAGTCTAAAGTGAAAAACGAAATAAATTCATGAACTCAAAATGGATTCAAAATTAGCAAATGTTATCTTGAATTAACAAATATTGAGTACTGAAGGCATATGTATTTTGACATTACTGTATGGCCTCGTGTTAAAGACAGAAGTAGTTAGGTGATGTGTAAAATACTTATGTGAATATTTGATGTAATTCCCGTGCAAGACAGTCGACAATTGACGATACAAGAAAATATTTTTACTTAGTGGCTTCATGATTTTTGCTTTGAAGAAGATACTAAGTATCCCATTAAATTCCTGTAACTGAATCCCATAAAACTAAAATTGATTGTGTAACAAAATCCCATAATTTAATTGTATATATATGGTAAGAAAATCTTATTTATGGCGGGTAATATACAAAATATAAACAATTTTAGTAAAAATTTCAAATATTGTATAGGAATAAAAAAGTTCCAAATAATTTTATGTGACCCGTTACAATTTAAATCAAAAGATAACTTTACTTTAATCTCATTATTTTATTTACATACATTATAAGTTTCAGTTTCACCGATTTCGTGTAAAAAAAGTCATATAACTAAAATAACACATCGCTCACGAAATACATATGACGCATTGTTCTTGTTCTCGTTAATATTTTTAAACTTTTTTAGAGGAACATTCATGCCAAAAGGTAACAAGCTATGCCTCAACTATATTATAAGTAATTCATGAATATAACGTGAGTCTTGATCATATTTATGTCTTGTTGATCCAATTCATGAACACGTTTTCAAGATGACAAAATTAGGTATGTAAATGCGTTAAACTTATAAAATTTGGACATATACGTAACAGAAATTGCATATCTTAGAACGGTGGAATCATGGATCAACATTAAAGTTATTTCTGCGTGACCTATATGTTACTGGTTATGTATTAGAACCGTAGAACAAGCTATTGATGTTTGCATCAGGATAGACTGCCTACATCACACCCTCTTGAGATGCTTGAATGCAAGATACTTAGTACGCAAATTACCCTATGCCAAACCCACACAATTTTCCCCAAAAAATCACACCATTAAAAGTATCCAATTCCTTATAATTAACTTTTTTTTTTCTATTTCCATGTGTGACTTTATTCACACATTAGCTCCCAACAATCTTCCCACATGATCCGAGTATTTACGGTCATCGAAACCCAAGGAGAAGCTATAAATGCATCTTTGAAACTATGGGCAAAAGTAGTAAATTGCCCCATAGACGAGCAAGTCGGGCCCTACGCTATCACTTCGCCATCTCCATTCTCGTCTCGTCAAATCATTGGCTCTGATACCACTTGTTAGGATCAGAATAATCAAGTGCCATACGGAAGCTAGTAAAGCACACCCTCAACGACGATAAATCAGACAACAAAAGAGAAATATATCAAAAGACATAAACATTTAATGTGGTTCGTTCAATTTGACCTATATCCACGGGTGGAGATGTGCAATTCACTATATAAAATAGAGTACAAAATATCAAGAGAACAACCACACAAAGAGGCAAACACAAGTAGCACACTAACACTTGTCCCGAAGAGTTCCTCCTCTAAAAAAGATTCTCAAATCTCATATGGCTACATTGTGAATGCTACTGAATGAGAATGAAAGATCTGTTATAAATAGAGAGATTTTACACTTCTATTTAAGGTGAATGTCTTTAATTAGAGAGATTCTAGAGTCCTATTATTGGTAGCTAGATCATCCCACTCCCTATAAATAAAGGGGTCTTCTACCATTGTAATACATCCCTAACAATCTCTAAGTATCAATAAGAATACTTCTCTCTCTCTATTCTCTCTATTGCTCTTGTTCTTGCATTATTGTTCTTGTCTTTATATTATTTCATAACACGTTATCAGCACGAGACTCTACCGTCTCAAGAACCATTCTCGAAAAATCTAAGGTATTTCCCTCTTCTTAATTTAATTTTCGATTATGTCTGACATTACGAAAAGAAAGTTCGTTGCCCTTGAAATTTCGGGCAAGAACTATATGACATGGGTGTTGGATGCTGAAATCCACTTAGATGCTATGGGTCTCGGAGACACCATCAAAGATAGAGAAAAAGCATCCACCCAAGACTGTGCGAAGGCCTTGATTTTCTTGCGCCATCACCTTGATGAAGGTTTGAAGATTGAATATCTCACCGTCAAGGATCCACTCATCTTGTGGAACGGCTTAAAGGAGAGATATGACAACCTGAAGTTGGTCACTCTGCCACAAGCACGATATGATTGGGCTCATCTGAGGCTCCAGGACTTTAAGTCCGTTTCTGAATATAATTCTGCAATGTTCAGAATTACTTTTAAATTGAAGCTATGCGGAGATAAAATCTCCAATTATGATATGCTTGAGAAAACGTTTACAACGTTTCATGCCTCCAATATGATACTGCAACAACAGTACAGAGAGAAAGGCTTTACAAAGTACTCTGAACTGATTTCTCTTCTACTAGTGGCTGAACGAAATAATGACCTGCTCATGAGAAATCACGAAAATCGACCCACTGGGTCTACACCACTGCCTGAAGCAGATAAGGTGCACTCTCATTATGCCAAACATGAAAAGGGCCATGGTCATGGTCGTAAACGGGGCCATAGCCAGGGACGTAGACAAGGAAGAAATTCCAATGAAGTCCGTCAACCCCCAAGGAGAGATAACCGCCGAAAGCAGAAACGGGGTCATGAAGATCCTAAGGCAAATGGTTCAGAAACTATATGTTATCGTTGCGGTGGGAAAGGGCATTGGTCAAAGACTTGCCGTATACCAAGACACTTGGTTGACCTTTATCAAGCATCTCGAAAGAGAAAAGGCCCTGAAACAAATTTTGTCTATGACGACAACTTGGACATCTCCCACCTGGATGTGGCAGACTTCTTTGAGCAACCCGAGGGAAAAATAGACCACCTAATCGGTGATGGGTCCGTGATGAAAGAAGATGGAGTTATTTGATTTTGTTCTACTTATTTGTATTAGTTAGTGAATAAACTAATAGTCATTAGTATTAGCTCGTATTAGTTAGTTCATGATGCAATGTTAGCAGTAGTTCTTTAGAATGTCTTCAATATGCTCAAATATCAATAATATTTTTATTTTCCAGTAGGGGTAATCGACTAGCCTGAAAAACTAGTCGATTATCTAATATTTTCGCATTAAAGCTGAAAAACAATTGATCAACAATCGATTGTCTATGTCTAACAATCGATTGTCGTTAAGACAGTGTAATCTGGAAATTTTCAAAAATCATCCACAATCGATTGTCTATGTCTAACAATCGATTGTCGTTAAGACAGTAATCTGGAAATTTTCAAAAATCATCCACAATCGATTGTCTATGTCTAACAATCGATTGTCGTTAAGACAGTGTAATCTGGAATTTTTCAAAATAGCCAACAATCGATTGTCTATGATTATCAATCGATTGTCTTAAAACAGTGTGATCTGGGATTTTTCAAAAATTGTCAACAATCGATTGTCTATGTTTAACAATCGATTGTCTTAAAACAGTGCTCGAATTTTTCAAAATAGCCAACAATCGATTGTCTATGCTTAACAATCGATTGTCTTAAGACAGTGCTCTGAAATTTTTCAAAATAGCCAACAATCGATTGTCTATGTTTAACAATCGATTGTCTTAAAACAGTGATCTGGAATTTTTCAAAAATTGTCAACAATCGATTGACTATGTTTAACAATCGATTGTCAATGCTCAACAATCGATTGTGTGTGTTTAACAATCGATTGTTTTATGAAAATGCTTAAACTGAAATTTTCAAACTGCATAGTAATCAATTATGGATAACATATCTGATTTTGTTAGTCAACTGTTAGCAGCAGATTTTGAAAATATTATGTGACACAAACGAATTGAACTTGTTTATTCTTATGTTCGTGTATCTCTTTTGTATGTCAAACTATGGGATAGCAAATATGGATATCTCACAAAGCGAACTTGGATCAACGTCCAACTGTAAAAGTATTTGCCTAGTTGATTCATGTACTACACATACAATACTCAAAGAAAAGAAATATTTCTCTCAACTAAATATGTGTAAGGCAAACGTTACTACAATCTCTGGAAGTAGTAAATTGATTGAAGGCTCCGGAAGAGCAATTGTAACTCTGCCCAAAGGCACAACGTTAATCATAGAGAATGCAATGTTCTCCTCCAAGTCTAAGAGAAACTTGTTGAGTTTTAAAGATGTACGCCGGAATGGCTATCATATTGAGACAATGGATGAAGATAACCTTGAATATCTCGTCATCACAAAGAATGTCTCCGGCCAAAAGAGGGTTATTGAGAAATTTCCGTCTTTATCTTGTGGCCTGTATTGGACAAGAATTAGTGCAATTGAGGCACATTCAACAGTAAACCAAAGGGTTACTCATTCCAATACCTTTGTACTTTGGCATGATCGATTGGGACACCCAGGATCGATCATGATGAGACGGATTATAGAAAGCTCATATGGGCATCCGTTAAAGAATTTCAAAATTCTTTCGAATAATGAATATCCTTGCACTTCGTGTTATCAAGGCAAGTTGATTATCAGGCCATCACCAACAAAGGTTGGGACTGAGTCACCCACATTTCTGGAACGTATACAAGGGGACATTTGTGGACCTATTCACCCACCCAGTGGGTCGTTTAGGTATTTCATGGTCTTGATAGACGCATCCTGTAGATGGTCTCATGTGTGCCTGTTGTCATCACGCAACCTTGCGTTTGCGAAATTAATGGCACAAATAGTTCGACTACGAGCACAATTTCCAGATAATCCAATCAAGTCCATTAGACTGGATAATGCTGCTGAGTTTACATCCCAAGCATTTAATGATTATTGCTTATCAATCGGGATAAAAGTTGAACATTCTGTAGCTCATGTTCACACTCAAAACGGTCTTGCAGAATCGTTAATTAAACGCCTGCAGTTGATTGCAAGGCCATTACTTATGAGAACGAGGCTGCCCACTTCGGTATGGGGTCACGCCATCTTACATGCAGCAATGCTAATTCGTCTCAGACCGATGAATTACAACAAGTATTCCCCGTTGCAATTGGTTTTGGGTCATGAACCCAATATATCCCATTTAAGAATTTTTGGATGCGCAGTATATGTGCCTATAGCACCGCCATCCGCACCAAAATGGGTTCGCAAAGAAGGTTAGGAATATATGTTGGGTTTGAATCGCCCTCCATCATTCGCTACCTCGAAACATTGACAGGCGACGTATTTACTGCACGATTTGCAGACTGTCGATTCGATGAGACACTTTTTCCAAAATTAGGGGGAGAAGTTGGTGAAACCAAACGGGAAATTTTGTGGAAAAATGCATCATTATCTCATCTTGATCCACATACCTCTATTTGTGAAAGAGAGGTACAAAAGATTATCCATTTGCAAAGAATAGCAAATCAAATGCCTGACGCATTTACGGACTTGAAGAGGATAACAAAATCCCACATTCCCGCGGAAAATGTTCCAATCCGTATTGATGTCCCTATTGGACAATCATCTAGTGTCATATCCAATGAGTCAAATGCACGCCTGAAGCATGGCAGACCATTAGGTTCCAAAGATCGAAATCCTAGAAAGAGGAAAAAGAATGATCAAAATGACACCACGAAAGAATCTCATGAGGAAATTCATGATTTAACAAATTCTGAGATTCATGAAGAATCCATTGAGCCCGAGACTCTGGAAAATACAGAACTATCCCTAAATCCAATTAATATTGAGACAAATATTAATCGAGTGGATATTGTGGTGGATAATGCCTTTGCTTATAATGTCGCATCTAGCATTATGCAAGAATGTGACGATCTCGAACCTCAATCTGTTGAAGAATGTCGAAAAAGACAGGATTGGCCAAAGTGGCAAGAAGCAATTCAATCAGAATTGAATTCGCTGGCAAAACGTGAAGTTTTTGGCCCTATAGTTGAAACACCTAATGGTGTTAAGCCTGTCGGCTATAAATGGGTCTTTGTACGCAAAAGAAATGAGAAAAACGAGGTACAAAGATATAAGGCACGCCTTGTTGCACAAGGTTTTTCTCAAAGGCCTGGTGTCGATTATGAAGAGACATATTCGCCTGTAATGGATGCGATAACCTTTCGTTATCTCATAAGTTTTGCTGTCCATGAAAAGCTTGACATGCACTTAATGGATGTGGTTACTACCTATCTTTATGGCTCACTTGATAATGAGATATACATGAAAATTCCCGATGGACTCAAGATGCCAAAAGCGCATAATTCAAAATCTCGGGAAATGTTCTCAATTAAATTGCAAAGATACTTGTATGGTCTAAAGCAATCTGGACGAATGTGGTATAATCGTCTTAGTGAGTACTTGTTAAAAGAAGGCTATATAAATGACGCCATTTGCCCGTGTGTTTTTATAAAGAAAACAACATCGGGATTTGTTGTACTTGCCGTATATGTCGATGACATAAACCTTATTGGAACCCCTATAGAACTCCAAAAGGCAATTGATTATCTAAAGGATGAATTCGAGATGAAAGATCTCGGAAAGACTAAACTATGTCTTGGTTTGCAAATTGAATATTTGGCAAACGGAATTTTTGTTCATCAATCTACCTATACAGAAAAGGTACTGAAACGGTTTTACATGGATGAAGCACATCCTTTAAGTACACCGATGGTTGTTCGATCACTTGATGCGAACAAAGATCCATTCCGACCACAAGAAAGGAATGAAGAGCTACTTGGTCCTGAAGTACCATATCTTAGCGCAATTGGCGCACTAATGTATCTTGCAAATACTACAAGGCCTGACATATCCTTTTCAGTTAATGTCTTAGCAAGATTTAGCTCGGCTCCTACGAGGAGACATTGGAATGGGATCAAACACATATTGCGGTACCTAAAGGGAACTACCGATATGGGCTTATTTTATGGCAAGAATTGCAGCCCGGATCTTGTTGGTTATGCTGATGCTGGATATTTGTCCGACCCACACAAGGTTCGATCTCAAACGGGTTATGTGTTTACCTGTGGAGAAACCGCCATATCTTGGCGATCGACTAAGCAATCAATTGTGGCTACTTCATCTAATCATGCCGAGATAATTGCTATTCATGAAGCAAGTCGGGAGTGTGTGTGGTTGAGGTCTATAATACATCATATCCAAGACAAATGTGGTTTGAAGTGTGATAAACTACCCACAACTTTGTATGAAGACAATGCAGCATGTATAGCTCAATTGAAGGGAGGATTCATAAAAGGAGATAGAACGAAGCATATTTCACCAAAGTTATTCTTCACACATGATCTTCAAAAGAATGGTGATATCAATGTTCAACAGATTCGTTCAAGCGACAATATGGCTGATTTGTTCACAAAATCTCTACCAAAGTCAACCTTCAAGAAGCTAGTTCACAAGATCGGGATGCGAAGACTTAAGGACATAAATTGATGTTCTTATCAGGGGGAGTTAATGCGCGTTGCACTCTTTTTCCCTTACAAGGTTTTGTCCCACCGGGTTTTCCTTGCGAGGTTTTTAACGAGGCAACCAATAGGCGCATATTCAAACATGTATACTCTTTTTCCTTACTTTAATTTTTTTCCCATTGGGTTTTGTTTTAAGGTTTTAACGAGGCACATCATTGAATAGACATTCAAGGGGGAGTGTTATAAATAGAGAGATTTTACACTTCTACTTAAGGTGAATGTCTTTAATTAGAGAGATTCTAGAGTCCTATTATTGGTAGCTAGATCATCCCACTCCCTATAAATAAAGGGGTCTTCTACCATTGTAATACATCCCTAACAATCTCTAAGTATCAATAAGAATACTTCTCTCTCTCTATTCTCTCTATTGCTCTTGTTCTTGCATTATTGTTCTTGTCTTTATATTATTTCATAACAAGATCCTTAATTTATAGAAATCCAAATCTTTTTTTCTAACAACAGAACTAATTAATTTTGAAAATTTATAATTTTCTTCTAAAAAACAAATTCCCTTATGATAAATATATTGACATTTCCTTGATTAAGAGAGAGAAAATTTAAATATAATAAGAAAATCAAACAAATACCGAACAATATCACGTACGTTGCGCTTTTCAACGGTTGAAGAGGAGATTACAGAAAATAAGATAAATTATTAGAGTTCAGCTACTTTAGCCTTTTATTTTTAACTTGAATACACTTTAACTATTTCATAAAATAACAATATCGATTAACTTACACATACTTTAACTATTTTACTAGATAATACCTTTTCCTATACAAGTATTGAATAACTTCTAGGTTATCGTAAGCATAAGGAGTGGAATTAGGTAATCTATTGGGACGATTAGAATATTATTCAAAAAGTAAAGTTGTGTTAAAATTCAATGATTAGTTTAACTCCATGGGTACTTTTACAAATTAAAATAAATGAACTAGATAAAGTCGTTATATTAAAGCGCCGTGTAGTGGAAAGCATTGAAAATTAATCGAAGTATCCAATTTTGGTCTTTGACGACCAGTCCAACTTCGGGAGCTTTTCCCCCTTTCTTAAGCATGTCAATTAACGTGTGACGTTATTAATCATTAAAGAAATGAGATATCATTTTGTATTGGTCAAAATTTGATTACCGTAGCTAATCTAATTGGGATCTCACCTAAGCGATGAAATAGTGAGAGATGTCATAACTTGTTTCAAACTAAGTACCAACGATACACATTAAGTTAAAGAACAATACTTAGATAATAACGAAAACGGTCGTGGTATGAAGGTGCATCAACCCAAGAATATAACAAGGACTCTAGGGCTATATATAACGGGGAATCCTCCAAGAAAGGATGGCTTTTTTTCTCTTTCCACTCCTCTGTAATTTTCTTTCAAGAAAAGATGCAAATTAACAATCTTCATATATCATGTAAACTGATTATTCTCGTCAGATTATGAGAGAAGAAATGAAAAACATCAAGAAGATTGATCGCCCCTATTTTATCTTATTCATTATTTTCTGATTCATTTATAGATTTGGAGTTTATTATGCCTGACTAAGATTTACCTCTTTATCTTCATTAATTGATTTAATCAAAAAGGTTTTGGTATATTTTGGCCAAAATAATTTTGACGTCTGTATGGATTTATTAGTCAAAATTCCTAGTCTCCTTCAAATCGAAGCCCAGAATCGTAATCACCCACCTAAAAGAATGATGAGTAAATTTCACGTGCTAATTCAGAGCACAATGCTGCATAGAAACAAAAGTTACAATCAATATCCACACAAAGCTTGCAAAAGAATACCACGCCCGGTACGCAAATCCCATAAGGGGATGGGCACATCTTACGGAATAACTACGCGCCAAACAATCCGCAAACCCAACTCACGTAGAGCCAGGGCATGTAAAACGGAAAAGTGGAAGAAAAAAAGGTAGAATATAGCCGCCGAGTTCCATCAACCATCTAAATGTCAGCAGAGCGAATAACGCCACAAGGCTGCCATCTCCCATTGACTCATCGTATTGAGGTAAGAAGAGTTCATCTCGGCTCACCTTATGTTGTTTGCTTAAACAAGAACATAAGCCTCGCGTGGGCGAGCGAGCAAAGAAGCACTTCAATTGAAGAGTGGAAGTATTATCACGAAACAAATCAAATATCGCCAATCTCATACATTTCAGCTTCTGGGCAATGACACCCCCAAGTTGTTTCCTCCCCGCCAAGTGTGTCCCGACCGGGGCCCTCCCAAGGATATTTCGAACAGAGCAAGGAGGGAGATGTCACCAAGAGCAAAAGATAGTTCATCGCTCTACTTATCGGTGATCCCCTTAGATCGAAAGTCGAAGGGGTTAAACAAGGAAATTCCAATATATGCATAAAACAAACATTAGCAAGACAACGACGTTTAATAGTCTCCGGCATCACACCCTCTAGTACAGACCTATAAGTCCAAGGGCCAATGCCGAAAGAAGAGTTCTACCTCGATCGAACAACGACAGGTTAATATTTTAACAAAAGATTGAAATAACACCCTTAAGGCCAAGGTCCATCGCAAAAAAGGAGGACTGGGACTCACGAAAGTATAACATGTTGACAAAAGTTCGAAATAACACCCTTAAGGCAAGGTCCACCGCCAAAAAAAAGAGTTCAATTTAAATCAAATAATGAGGGGTTAATATTTCGACGAAAGTCCGAAATAACACCTTTAAGGCCAAGGCCATTGCCAAAAGAAGAGTTCGATTTCAATCGAATAACGGCGAGTAAATATTTCGACAAAAGTTCAAAATAACACCCTTTAAGACCAAGGGCTATCACCAAAAAGAAAGAGTTTGACATCATCCGAGTTACGTCGTATTAATACTTCGACATTGGATTAAAAGTAATTTCTCAATGTCTAAGGCCACTATCAAAGAAAAGAGTTCGATATCCTTTGAGCTACGATGGAATAATATTTCGACCTCAGTTCGAAAATACCATCCCTATGGCGAAATCCGTCATCAAAATCCTACCCAATCCGTATGAGATTGAATTCTTGAGAATCAGGAATGCAACGCACAAAAATTTGCTTCTTTGTGCCAAAGTTATGTAAAGCAAAATAGGGAAAGACGTACAGGAGACATACACCAAAGAAATATTCCTCTTTATACAAAGCTACTGCGCAAACAATCGCAGATTACATATGGCTAAAAACCGACCTAATCTAAGGAAAAAAAAAAGAAAAACCCAAACAATGACAACAATTTTTTCACTTGGCATCATCACCACCGTCCCCTTCACCACCATCTCCAGGAAGTCTTTGTTCATCATCAACACCCTCGTCGGCCTCCGGTGTCGCAGGAGGAAGCAGTGCATATGAATCCATCTTTACAAAATAGCTCTCATAGAAACGACAGTTGGCTCTGTCATCCATCTTCACCACCAGACTCTTCGTCCCTCGGCGCGCATATGAATCGTTGTGCCACGAATGAGTTGAGGAGAAAATATACTGAGCATGTGTCTCAAATTGATCTCCCAGCCAACAAGCTCCGCAAATTTGAGCAGCATAAGGAACAATTTGTACAAGTAGGCAAAAGTTAGGACGGACATACCTTGTAGAAGCGGCGAAAATATACCACCAAGAGAGGAAGGGGAAGCGTATACCCGACAATGAAGGGATATGCATAGAATGCATAGTACTCTAGGCGATCAAGATGAATTATGTCATCCCCCACCGCCTATATCATTTCGACGTCTGTCCTTTAGCTTTGCAATCCCCTCCTTAGTCATAATAGAGGAAGCATGTTCTACCTCCTCTCCGGCAGGAAATCGTTCCATGGCTTCCCAAGGCGAGAAAAGATTTCAGCCGCTGTTGGAACCCCCTCATCTTTTATCACTTCTACTCTTCCGGGTGTAGGAACATCACTTTCCGGTGTCGGAGTTGCGGCAAGATTGTCAGCCATGAAGAATTACCAGCCATTTGTATCAATTTAACAGAACAAAGAGATGGAGGAAAAATAGGAGACTGAAACGAAAGTTTCTGGATGACCGAAGAAAATCAAAAACCTGAAGTACCAGAAGAAAGGAAGATTCACAAAGTTCTTTCAACAAGAGCAGGAAAGTATTTCAATCAAATGGTGCTTTCATTCTATTTAAAGTGACATAAACTCCCCAAGCGCGAAACCCAAGACCTGCCAATCGAAGCTGATAGGGCGTGAAACGATTAAATCCCCTGAGAACATGTCATAATGGAAGCAACCACGAAGGGCACTTCGAGTTAAATGACGCTTCGATTCTGAAATAGCCGTGATGATCCAAGGGCATCGTAGGAGTGCTGCACCATTATTTTGATCTAAAAGCCACGCCCAAGGCGTGGACAGTCAAATTTCTCCTAGATTTGTAAATTGTAATCCGCCAGCCAGGTCAAACAAGAGGCAACCCCGACGGACAGAGGGACTAACTGTATTAGTCAAAATCTGACCACTTTGATCGACTTAACTGGGATCCCGCCTAAACGGCGAGATAGTGAGAGATGTCACGACTTGCTCCAAACCAAGTACCTACCATACACATTAAGTTAATGAATAATACTTAGGTAACGACGAAAATGGTCGTGGTGTGAAGGCTTGTCGAACCAAGAATATAGCAAGAACTCCAGAGCTCTATATAAGGGGAATCCTCCAAGAAAGGGTGACTTTTTCTCTCTTTCCTCTCCTCTATCATTTTCGTTCAAGAAAAGATGCAAATTAACAATCTCCATATCTCATGTAAACTGATTATCCTCATCGGATTATGAGAGAAGAAATGAAAAATAGCAACAAGATTGATCGCCCCTATTTTATCTTACTCATCATTTTCTGATTCATTTATAGATTTGGAGTTTATTATGTTTGACTAAGATTTACCTCTTCATCTTCATTAATTGATTTAATCAAAAAAAATTTGGTATCTTTTGGTCAAAATACTTTCCTTTTTAAAATAAAAATAGAAATGAGCTTTTACATATTTAAACAATTTCATCTGGTCTCTATTGATTTATTATTAACTTTTTGTAATAAAAAATAAATTCTGTAACATTTAAATAATAAGAGAAACATAAATGCAGAAGAATAAAAATAAATTCGAGCCCACTAATTTACAATAAATTTATAACTACGTGGAATTTATAAATCCTTTACTCCATTACAATAAAAAGTATTGCATTATTGGATAAAATCTCAGGTAAAATATTTAAAAATCCTAATACACTACATATATAATCCTTGCTAGTTAGAAGGATACATGTTAATTGATCATTCTAAAAAGATTTTAATCGTTTCGCGCGCGATAAGCCTATTCTAAATAAGATTTATGCTAGTAAAATTGTTTATGATGTGAGATTCAATATTTGGTATTAGAATACTGGTAATGTTCCTTGCAAGGATTTAAGAATTTGACATAAGTTTAATTTCGAATTAGCATCTGTTAGAATTATGATTCCTACTAAAGACAATAACCTTCATATTGAACAATTCGGAATTAAACTACATGAGCGGAAGCTAACCTGAATCCATGTGTGGAAATTGTTGAACCTCCTTTGATGATTGTCTTTGAGTCCTTATGAATATTGCTCCTTTAACCTTTCTTCAAGAATGTCTTGAAGTTGTATGTCACAACAAGAATTCTTCACAAGACTTGAGCAATATGTGAATAGTATCACCACAATAATAATATGACAATGATCAAAATTGGTATATGGTTTTCCACAATTATTTGCAAGACAACAATGGAGTTTTTGGCTCTTGATTCAATGGGAGGAAGAAGAGTCTTGTCTTGCCATAATGTGGGAACCATAACCCCCACTTTATAACAAAAGAGTTACATAACCCAAGAGTCACAAGAGTTACATAACTCAAGAGTCACAAGCATGTAACCATGGTTACATATATGTAACCTTAGTTAGCCCATCATTAACTAAGGTTACCCTTTTGGGTATCTACACATTAGTCCTACACTTTATATGACAATACATTGGCCCCCTTAACATAATGTCCATAAGACCATAAAATTAGGCCAAACCAAAAGATAGCACATAACATATAATTTATCCATATATTGTTCATATGTATGTAGATATAAGTCCATATATCTAGATATAAATCCATATATTTTATAATCTCCCACTTGGACGAGATACACATACATATGTACAAACCTTAGCATTATATGTTACAAAATAACCTTAAGAGCTCAAAAATTGCTATCACAATAAAATTGTCATGAACAATCCGGTCCATCAATCATACCAACATAGGACCTAAGAGCTCTTAGTTACTCATTCGTAACTAGAACCAATCATAGATCACGTATATCAATATAACCAACGCCATGGATCAAGTGTAGGTATGTAGCATGGAAATAACATAAAGTGTGGTCAAATAGAATGTCTATTTCCAACTGGTTCTCTTTATTGAGATCAATCATAAACTGTAAGAGTACAAAACTTTAAAACTGAATATCTGCGCAGATATAACTGAATTACTGAATTTCTGAATATAATAGACAATACATAAATGTACAATACAAACTCCCACTAAAATACATAATCCTTATCTGATTTGACACCCATACAAGCAATATGCTCATGAAATACTTTTGGTGTCAATCCCTTAGTGAGCGGATCCGCAAGCATGGAGTTTGTACTGATGTGCTCAATGCACAACTGTCCATTTTGTACTCTTTCTATAACAACCCGAAATTTGACGTCCATATGTTTTGCTTTCGTCAAACTACTATTGTTATTAGCATAAAGGAATCGGAGTCGGTATACCCGATGATCTCAAACTGGCCCGATCTCTGATATGTAAGCATGTAATCCTTTGTTCTCTGTAAGATTGCTTAGATATCTGCCTAACATCCCAACAATGTATGCTATATCAGGTCGTTTACATACCTGAGCATACATCAGACTACTTACAGCCGAAGCATAAGGCGTCTTCTGCATTTCCGAAGTTTCATAATTATTATTTGGGCACTGTTTGAGACTAAATTTGTCTCCCTTAGAAACAGGGGCGTTACCTGGTTTACAATCCTGCATGCCAAATCTTTTCAGAACCTTATCGATATAGCCCTTTTGTGACAGACCAAGAACACCTTTGGAGCGATCTCGTTGTATCTGAATTCCTAATACAAAAGAAGCTTCACCAAGATCTTTCATTTCAAATTTCTTTGAAAGAAATTTCTTAGTTTCATGCAATAATGCTATATCATTACAGGCAGGCAGTATGTCATCGACATATAAAACCAGAAAAATATACTTACTCCCACTGAACTTATGGTATATACAGTCATCAGCAATATTCGGTTCCAAACCAAAAGATGTAATGACTGCATGAAACTTATAATACCATTGACGAGAAGCTTGCTTGAGCCCATAGATGAATTTCTTTAATTTGCAAACCTTTTTCTCTGATTCATCCGAAACAAAGTTTTCAGGTTGCACCATATAAATTGTTTCCTCAATGTCACCATTGAGAAACGCTGTCTTAACATCCATTTGATGAAGCTCAAGATCAAAATGTGCTACTAATGCCATTATAGTCCTGAAAGAGTCTTTCGATGAAACTGGAGAGAACGTCTCTTTATAATCAATGCCTTCCTTCTGAGTGTAGCCTTTTGCGACAAAACGAGCTTTGTACTTAATAACATTGCCCTCTGAATCCCTTTTGGTTTTAAAAATCCATTTACAACCAATAGGTTTAATACCTTCGGGCAATGTAACAAGCTCCCAAACGTCATTATCGCTCATAGACTTCATCTCATCATTCATGGCATCAATCCACTTTTGAGAGTTAGAACACTTAATGACTTGACGGAAGTTAATTGGATCATCTTCTTCAAGTCCAATATCACTTTCTTGTTCTTGGAGAAATACTACATAATCATCCGAAATTGCATTTCTCCTCTCTCTAGTGGATCTCCTTAATGGCATTTCAGTTTCTTGAGGTTGTTGAGTTTGATTTTCATTAGTTATATCAGGGTCCTGATGGGGGAGATTTTCGAGATTGTCTTGAACCGGAGTTGTTTGATCCGTGTCAGGAATGTGACCAAGATCAACAACTTGAGGGAAAGACACATGTTCTTCCTCAAAGACAAAATCTCTAACAACTTTATCTCCCCACCCCCCAAACTCAATATCCTCAAAGAACCTAGCATTACCCGTCTCAAAAATAGTTCTTGAAGTGGGATCATAAAACTTAAAACCCCTGGATTTTTCAGAGTATCCAACAAAATAGCTACTAACCGTCTTAGCATCCAGTTTCTTTTCATTCGGCCTATAAGGCCTTGCCTCAGCTGGACAACCCCAAATGTGTAAATGCCGAATACTGGGTTTATGCCCAGTCCAAAGTTCATATGGGGTTTTGATTGTAGCTTTAGTTGGAACTCTATTAAGAATATAACCTGCGGTTTTTAATGCTTCACCCCAGAGTGAGTCTGGCAAAGTAGTACGAGAAATCATACTTCTTACCATATCCTTAAGGTTCCGATTTCGTCTCTCAGCTACACCATTCATCGTAGGACTGCCTGGCATAGTATACTGAGGGACGATCCCACACTCATCTAGGAATTTAGCAAAAGGCCCTGGACGTTGTTCACCGAAACCATCATATCGACCATAGTATTCACCACCACGGTCAGATCTAACAGATTTAATTCTTTTGCTTAGTTGATTTTCAACTTCAGCCTTAAATGATTTGAACACGTCTATGGATTGGGACTTTTCGTGAATAAGATATAGGTACCCATAACGAGAGTAATCGTCTATGAATGTGATAAAGTATTGTTGACCATTCCGACAAGGAGTAGGAAATGGCCCACAAATATCCGTATGTATCAATTCTAAGACGTCCGAAGCCCTCTTAGCACCTAATCTAGTCTTGTTTGTTTGTTTTCCCTTGATACACTCAATACAAATTTCCGAATTTGAGGAATCAAGAGAATCAAGAATTCCATCTGACACGAGTTTCTGAATTCTTTGAATGGATATGTGACCAAACGTTTATGCCAGAGTGATATAGAATTCTCATTAGTTAATTTTCTTTTGGTACCACTTAAACTTGTATGCAAAGTTTCTTTATTTGAAGTTATTGTATCAACCAAATATAAGCTATCAAATGTTGATAAAAGACCAGTACCAATAAGATTTGAATTCTGAAAGAGACTAACTTTATTATCACCAAAAGAACATGTATAACCGGATATGTCCAATTGGGGAACCGAAATTAAATTCCGTCTAAAAGACGGTACAATGAAAGTCTCATCCAAATCTAAATGAAAACCGGTCTTAAACAACAGCCTAAATTTGCCAATAGTCTCAACTGGCACCTTCTTGCCGTCACCCACATAGATGTATCTTTCACCATCATTTGGTTTTCGGCAGTTCAGGAAACCCTGCATAGATATACTTATGCGAGTAGTAGCAGCAGAATCTGTTGGAAATCATGTATATCTATGATATGTGCGCTTTGGTTGTATGAGCATGATTTTCAGGTATAGGTTTTGATGAATGACAAACAATGAAGTCAAGTGTCAAACAACGATATAATATGACAATCAATCAAATGGCGAGAAGCATACTGATGACGGAATTGCATGAACGAGCCAAAGAGTTCAAGACCGAAGACCCAAGACGTAGGTCGTTTGTTAGAACCAATGTAAGGACAACGTTTAAGTTATCTTATCCTTTGGCTCAACATTAGGTCATCATAAACATGCATAAAATATTTTATTAAATCATATTTATCATAAACATGCATCTTTGTGTTAAAACAAAATGATGTTGAAGGTTTTAAACATGTCTTTTAAATCTGGGCCTCAACAATCGACTATTTGATTCCTACAATCGATTGTATTAAGACAGTGTGATCTGAAGTTTTTCAAAATAGCAAACAATCGATTGTCTACTTTTAACAATCGATTATTTTGAGACAGTGTGCAACCGAAGTTTTTAAACATCTAAACAATCGATTGTTATTGTCATACAATCGATTATATTCATAAACAATCGATTGTCATTTTCATACAATCGATTATATTTTTACCGTTCCCACAGAATCAATTATATTTTGACCGTTCCCACAGAATCCTAAATTGATTTTTGAACGTTGAATAACAATCGATTATTAGTCCATACAATCGACTGTTTAGCCTAAAATCAGGAATCTGTCTTTTGAATGTTGGTCAAACAATCGATTATCTACTCCAAACAATCGATTGTTTGAGCAAAGAATCAGGGATTTTATTTGTCAATTAAGCAACGCACCTATAAAAAGAGGTCTTTTGAGCTGTTTTTAAACACACAACTCCTCCATACATTGTTATACATATTGATCATTTTCAAGCATCATTTTAGAGCTTTTGTTGAGCCATTTGATAGACAACTTTGTGTTGTTCATAGAGTTTATTGTGTATCTCTTTATCCACTCTATTGAGAGAGTATTTGTTGTAAAAGAGAGTTGTTTGAGAAGAACATATCTTCTCATTTGTCGGGTTTGCTAAGTACCCAAAGTCTTAGTGGTTGAAGTCTTGGGGTGAGGTATCCTCTAGCAAGTGAAGTCTTAAGGTGTGGTATCCTTGAGCAACTGTAACGGTTTATTAAGCACCCGTAAGCTTGACGAAGATAGTGGAAATCTCGAGAGAGTCTCTCGGGGACTGGACTAGCCACGGGTTGTGGTGAACCAGGATACATCGGTGCGTTCGTTCCTTATTATTTACTTATCGCACTTATTTCATTCCTGCAATTTTTAAATTCCGCAAGTTTACGCTGTTTTTTATTATAATGCTGTTCACCCCCCCAGCGTTAAGCGTATATTCTATCAATTGGTATCAGAGCCTAACTCTCTGAAAGCCTTAACCAGTTGAGAGAAATATATATTTTTCTGTTGAGAATATTGAACGCAGGAACGATGGATGTAGGACAGTCCACCACTTGCGCTCCACTATTTGACAGAACAGACTATACATATTGGAAAGAACGGATGAGTATCTTCCTCAAAGCAAACAGTTTTCGTTTGTGGCAAATCATCAAAAATGGTGAACCAATGCCGACAAAGAAAGTTGGAGAAACCACGGTTCCAAAGAAAGAAGATGAATATGATGCCGAGGACATCAAGAAAGTTGAAAATAATGCAAGGGCCATCCATGTATTATATTGTGTGGTGAATCCAGATGATTATCGAAAAATCTCTTGCTGCACAACCGCCAAGGAGATGTGGGATAAGCTCGAGATCATTTATGAAGGTACGCCTCAAGTCCGAGAAGCCAAAATTGATTTTCTAACACATAAATATGAAATCTTTAAAATGGAGAAGGAACCCATCGTTAAGAGTCCATTATCTCCTTCAGGCAGTTGTAACTGACCTTAAACTGATTAAAGTGTGCAGGAAGAGATATCAAAACAAAGTACACAAGTAGTTCCTCAGGTAAATCCAGCTTGAGTGACTTTAGTTTCGAAGCAAGATGAGACATTTCCATAATGTACTCCCTAATGTTTCCCTTGCCCTTATACCTCATGGAAACAAGTTTACTCAATAGTGTACTTGTTTCCGCCTTTTCGTTTTGCATAAAACGCTTTCCAAGGAAAATTTTGGCATTAGCTTCATCATTCATAGTGCCCCTGAATGATTCTGGAATTGCACGTTTCATAATCATTAGACTCATGCGATTCGAGCGTTCCCACTTCTCCATCACCCTCCTTTCATCAGGAGAGGATGTATCCTCAAGTGGAGTAGGTTGCTCGGTCCGAAGTGCAAGGTCAAGATCCATGCAACCGAGAAAGATCATGACATTCTCTTTCCATTCCTTAAAGTTAGTGCCGTTAAGCACAGGGATGCTATTGATGTTGGCAGATATCGTAGAAGCAGAAGAATTAACTGAAAATAGAACAAAAGGATTACTGAATACATGCTTACAATTACTTGAACTTTAACCTTACTTTATAGATTTAAAATAGGCATATCCCATTACAAGATACCTAGCACAACATTTATTTTAGTCTTTGGACAGAAAAACAACTTGTAAGTGGTACTCTTGGAGTAGTGATCAAACATAGACAATAAACTCCTGTCAAATATCAAACCTTCCTTTGGGCCGATTTAATATTCACATGGAAAACCAAATAATTGTCTCATATTTATCACCACAAGCATATTCGAATTCTTGCCAAATAACAACCTTCCTTTGGGCCGGTGTTAAACGCATGGAAGACTAACATCCACAGTCATCTTATATTTTAAGATTAATCAATCTACACAATAGAGGTTACTTTGGCAACATAATGCTTCAATTGACTAATTAAAATATTAGATGCTATAAACTTTAGTTCCTTAAGCCATATTATGAATCTTTAACTTAATAAGTTACATGTTTTGACATGTAACACTTGAATATTAATTGTTGTATACTTGAGAGGACAATTCCAAAAATTATGAGAATTGATGGACTTTAAAACAATTAATATTCAAAACTAAAATATTTTAATGTATAATACATTAAAAAAAACTTAAATATTTTAATTGAAAATAAATAATATGTCAATTAAAATCTGAAACTTAAAAGATTTGAAACGTTTTTAACCTCACTGGACAAAAATAATCGATTATCTGCTTGAGATAATCGATTATCTTTGGCATAAATTTTTTTTTCAGCTACTGGACCAAAATAATCGATTATCTAAACCAGATAATCGATTATTCTGGTTTTAGAAAAATTTTTAAGTTACTGGACCAGGATAATCGATTATCTGAAATAGATAATCGATTATCTGGTATAAAAAAAACGTTTCAATCTCACTGGACCAGAATAATCGATTATCTGAAACAAATAAGTTCCAAAAACTGCCAGAATTCTAAAACTTGAGAGATAATCGATTATCTAAGAAAAATAACCGATTATCTTTAGGTAGTGTCTAAAAAAATAATCGATTAACTTCCAAGATAATCGATTATTTTTGGACACTGTTTTGCGAAAATTTTTCTGAATAAAACATGATTTTCAACAAGAATCTTTAAACAAGAAAACATGTTGTTTACCAACTAAAATCATGCTTTATACAATATTTTAATACAAGTAAAGATAACATGGCATTAAAACATCAAATTGCATCAAAACATAACATTCATAATATCATGCTATTTCATGGTACTAGAATTTCATAAATAAAATTCTAACATTTCTTGAAAATGAATCCTAACATAACATGAATCTTATGAACATCCAAATTATCCAAAATGAAGGTGGCTCTGATACGAATTGTTAGAATTATGATTCCTACTAAAGACAATAACCTTCATATTGAACAATTCTGAATTAAACTACATGAGCGGAAGCTAACCTGAATCCATGTGTGAAAATTGTTGAACCTCCTTTGATGGTTGTCTTTGAGTCCTTATGAAGATTGCTCCTTTAACCTTTCTTCAAGAATGTCTTGAAGTTATATGTCACCACAAGAATTCTTCACAAGACTTGAGCAATATGTGAATAGTATCACCACAATAATAATATGACAATGATCAAAATTGGTATATGGTTTTCCACAATTATTTGCAAGACAACAATGGAGTTTTGGCTCTTGATTCAATGGGCGGAAGAAGAGTCTTGTCTTGCTATAACGTGGGAACCATAACCCCCACTTTATAACAAAAGAGTTACATAACCCAAGAGTCACAAGAGTTACATAACTCAAGAGTCACAAGCATGTAACCATGGTTACATATATGTAACCTTAGTTAACCCATCATTAATTAAGGTTACCCTTTTGGGTATCTACACATTAGTCCAAAACTTTATATGACAATACATTGGCCCCATTAACATAATGTCCATAAGACCACAAAATTAGGCCAAACCAAAAGATAGCTCATAACATATAATTTATCTATATATTGTTCATATGTATGTAGATATAAGTCCATATATCTAGATATAAATCCATATATCTTACATCATCTGCTTGGTTATATTTAAAAGAAAAAATACAAGTGGAAATAAGAAAACAAGATGAATGCTGGCAATTTTTTTTTTGTTTTTTAGTCGGTATTATTTATATTGAAGTTCGATTAAATTTATATTCGTACTAGAAAGTTCTATTTTAGAAGTAAAAGTATTCCCTAATAAAAATAATTTTATTCTTAAAAGATCAAACTCAAGACTTTTGGACGAGTACTTACCACTATACTATAAACCTTACGGCTGGCGAAACAACTTAAAATAATCGATATAGGAACAGACAAGAAAAAATGACGATTTGCTATGAAATACTATAATATCACTATTTATTTGCCTTGGAACTTGGGTCCATACTATGGTTATCCTTAAACCGCCGTACCCCCAAAAGAATTGTGTAAAAAGTCATATTCGGAGAACAAATTTTAAAATAGTCCCTTATATTTGGACTTTGGACCAGAGTCATCTTGAGTTTTTAACCTCAAGCACTGATAGTCCTCCAACTCTATAAAATCAGTGTAGAATCCATCCAACTCTGACTAGGCTGCTAAAAATGAATGTGTGACAGACACAAATCAAACTTATACATGAAAAAAATCTAAGTCAATATCACGAAAATACTACATACTTTTAGTGTGTATACATATAGTTTTGTGGAAGTTGCTTGTTAAAAGTCAATATGTTTTTTTTTAATTTTAATACAAAACACCCTTTAATTTTATCATTATCTTTTAAAGACGTCTTAGCATATTTTTGGAAATGAAACATACTTTGTATATGGGGCGACACACATTAAAATTTTACCATTTTACATAGTTAAAACACGAATAATTAATCTTCAAAAAATAATAATAAGAACAATTTGAATCATGACATTGTTATAAACTAAAGCAAAAGACAAGAACAATAGAACAAGAACAATAGCAATAGAGAGAAGAGTAGAAAGAGTTCTTCTTATTGAGTTGAGAGGGGTGAATTATAATGGTAGAGAGCACCTCTATTTATAGGGAGGAGGAAGATCTTGCTACCAATAATAGGACTCTAAAATCTCTCTAATTAAGTACATTAAAGACATTCACCTTAAATAGAAGTGTAAGAATCTTCTATTTCATAACACTCCCTCTTGAATGTCTATTCAATGATGTGCCTCGTTAAAACCTTAAAACAAAACCCAATGGGAAAAATTAAAGTAAGGAAAGAGTACACATGTTTGAATATGCGCCTATTGGTTGCCTCGTTAAAAACCTTGCAAGGAAAACCCAGTGGGACAAAACCTTGTAAGGGAAAAAGAGTGCAACGCGCATTGACTCCCCCTAATGAGTACATCAATTTATATCCTTGAGCATTTGCATTCCAATCTTGTGCATCATCTTCAAAACGATCTTTGGTAGATGCTTGATGAATAAATCAACCATATTGACTTGAATAAATATTCCGCACCTTGAAATCATCACTCTTGATAGATATGAACATCTTCATATAATGTCGTGGAATAGCTCTTCAATATCTCCATAGATGCATTCTCAATGCCATCATGCTTATAGTTATAGCAAGATACATATGTACACAAATTGTACTTAGGATGTGGTACTTCAGGACCAAGAATTGCATATGCTTCAAGCAACTTAAATCTTTCAAGTTAAGTCATGTAAGTCACATAATAGACTTTAGCTGCATATCAAAGTTTCATGTCATGCTAAACAAATAAGATATCGAAAATTGACTATACATACCTTTGCCTTTATACTTTCAAGCATATGAACTATAGGTTCAAAGCTACATGTCTTTCATATGGAATCAATTCTTCTTGAATTGTATCTCTTCCATTTAGTTGCTTTCTTTGAGTCAGCAAATGCGTATAGCATGCTTTGCAATATGTTGCAATTGCATTTCCTTTTTATGAACTACAGGTTCATATCATGATATTCGGGGATATACATATACAAATGAAAATTCATCCCATGTAACACTTTCTCAAATGTTTATCATGTCTCCCCCTCATGTTAGTAAAGCTAACATGTTTCCTCAACTTTGAGAAATCATCTTTGTGCATTATGTCAATATACACAGCACCTTAGTAATAAGATGAAATTATTTGGTTCCTGACCTTGAACCACTTGTGAGGGGAGAATATACTCTCGTATACAACTTATATCAAACTGATATATACAACTTCGTTCTCATAAGGAACAGTTTAGCTATTAAGTGGAAGCACTCAATAATTATCTTGCTAAACCAACTTTGATATAAACCAACTTATCAAGATGAACTGTCTTGAGTAGAGAATCTGGAAACTATGCTCGAAGTTAGATTACTGAGCGATTTACCTCGCAAGCACTGCCAGGCTGCGGGTTAATAACAATGGCGCATGTAACCATATCATAGATGCATCATATGTGGTATACATGGCAGGTGAATGGGCCCATATTCACCTTTGATATTTCCAGAATCAAGGGGCTTCAACCCAAACTCTTTAGTTGGCCAGTTCATTACTGAGAACAAGAACTTCTAGTTCTTTGATATTCACCTATGTGAATTTGCACATCATACTTCAAATGAGATGGCTAACACGAATGTCAACTGAATAAATTATCAATATTGGTAAATTTCAAATTTACACCATGACATGTGCACTTATCAATAAACTTCGGGTTTATTATGACATGGGTTTTATACCAATAGATATCCACTTTATTGTGGCATTCTTTCGTTTGTGTAGTACAAACTGGAGAACAAAGCGGGTAGCTTTTTATATACAAATTACCCCGCTACAAGTTGTAGTAATAGGAGAATCAAAGCCTTCCTTTATTTATAGTCTCAATATCATCAATCGCCTTCGCGTGTACTTTTGGAAACTGAATAAGTTTCTTTGAGACTTACTACAGCACAATACTCAATTGTGTTTCTCCAACATAGTAATAATTGGCTCTTCGAGAGCTCTCAATTAATTTTGTACTACCACAGACTGAGGTTCGAGATCCTCACATTCTTGCATTCCGTATTTTCAAGAGTCTCAGGCTCAATAGATTCTTCGTGAATCTCGGAATTAATCAAATCATGAGCGTCCTCATGTGATTCTTTCATAGTGTCATTTAGATCGTTCTTTTTCCTCTTTCTAGGATTTCGATCTTTGGAACCTAATGGTCTGCCACGCTTCTGGCGTGCATTTGACTCATTGGATATGACACTAGATATTTGTCCAATAGGGACTTCAATACGGATCGGAACATTTTCTCGCGTGAATGTGTGATTTCGTTATCCTCTTCAAGTCCGTAAATGCGTCAGGCATTTGATTTGCTATTCTTTGCAAATGGATAATCTTTTGTACCTCTTTCTTTCAAATAGAGGTATGTGGATCAAGATGAGATAATGATGCATTTTTCCACAAAATTTCCCGTTTGGTTTCACCAACTTCTCCCCCTAATTTTGGGAAAAGTGTCTCATCCAATTGACAGTCTGCAAATAGTGCAGTGAACAAATCTCCTGTCAATGTTTCGAGGTAGCGAATAATGGAGGACGCGTCAAACTCAACATATATTCCTAACCTCCTTTGCTAATCCATTTTGGTGCAGGATGGCGGTGCTACAGGCACATATACTGCGCATCCAAAGCTTCTTAAATGGGATATATTGGGTTCATGACCCAAAACCAATTGCAATGGGGAATATTTGTGTCAATTCGTCAGTCAGAGACGAACTAGCATTGCTGCATGCAACATGGCGTGAACCCAAGTCGAAGCGGGCAGCCTCGTTTTCATGAAGAATTCAAGATTATTCTCATCTATTGTCTTAATATGATATCCATTTTGAATGATATCTTTAAAACTCAACAAGTTCCTTTTAGACTTGGAGGAGAACACTTTGATTGATATCATTAAAACTCAACAAGTCCTTCTTAGACTTGGAGGGGAACATTGCATTCTCTATGATTAACGTCATGCCTTTGGGCAGATTTACAATTGCTCTTCCGGAGCCTTCAATCAATTTACTACTTCCATAGATTGTAGTAATGTTTGCCTTACACAATTACTCTTCTTTTCTTTGAGTATTGTATGTGTAGTACATGAATCAACTAGGCAAATACTTTTACAATTGGACGTTGGTCCAAGTTCGCTTTGTGAGATATCCATATTTGCTATCCCATAGTTTAACATACAAAAGAAATACACGAACATAGGAATAAACAAGTTCAATTCTTTTGTGTCACATAATATCTTCAAAATCTGCTACTAACAGTTGGCTAACAAAATCAGATATGTTATCCATAATCAATTCCTTTGCAGTTTGAAAATTTCAGCGTTTTTCATAAGACAATCGATTATTAAATACACACAATCGATTGTTTGAACATAGACAATCGATTGTTAGACATACACAATCGATTATTTGTTATTTTTGAAAAACTTCAGATCACACTGTTTTAAGACAATCGATTGTTAGACAAAGACAATCGATTGTTGGCTATTTTTGAAAAATTCCAGAACACACTGTTTCAAGACAATCGATTGTTAGCCAAAGACAATCGATTGTTGATCAATTGTTTTTCAACTTTAATGCGAAAATAGTTGATAATCGACTAGTTTTTCAGGCTAGTCGATTACCCCCACTGGAAAATAAAAGTTTTATTGATATTTGAGCATATTGAAGATATTCTAAAGAACTACTGCTAACATTGCATCATGAACTAGCTAATACGAGCTAATACTAATGACTATTAGATTATTCACTAACTAATACAAATAAGTAGAACAAAATCAAATAACTCCATCTTCTTTCATCATGGTCCCATCGCCGATTAGGTGGTCTATTTTCCCCTCGGGTTGCTCAAAGGAGTCTGCCACATCCAGGTGGGTGATGTCCTCATTGTCGTCATAGACAAAGTTTGTTTCAGGGCCTTTTCTCTTTCGAGATGCTTGATAAAGGTCAACCAAGTGTCTTGGTATACGGCAAATCTTTGACCAGTGCCCTTTCCCATCGCAACGATAACATATAGTTTCTGAACTATTTGCCTTAGGATCTTCGGGATCCCGTTTCTGCTTTCGGTGGTTATCTCTCTTTGGGGGGTGACGGACTTCTTTGGAATTTCTTCCTTGTCCACGTCCTTGGCTTTGACCCCGTTTATGACCGTGATCATGGTCCCTTTTATGTTTGGCATAATGCGAGTGCACCATATCTGCTTCAGGCAGTGGTGTAGACCTAGTTGGTCTATTTTCGTGATTTCTCATGAGCAGGTCATTATTTCGCTCAGCCACTAGTAAGAGAGAAATCAGTTCAGAGTACTTCGTAAAGCCTTTCTCTCGGTACTGTTGCTGCAGTACCATATTGGAGGCATGAAACGTTGTAAACGTTTTCTCAAGCATATCGTAATCGGAGATGTTATCTCCACATAGCTTCAGTTTAGAAGTAATTCTGAACATAGCAGAATTATATTCAGAAACGGACTTAAAGTCCTGTAGCCTCAGATGGGCCCAATCATATCGTGCTTGTGGCAGAGTGACCAACTTCAGGTTGTCATATCTCTCCTTTAAGCTGTTCCACAAAACGAGTGGATCCTTGACGGTGAGATATTCAATCTTCAAACCTTCGTCAAGGTGGTGGCGCAAGAAAATCAAGGCCTTCGCACAATCTTGGGTGGATGCTTTTTCTTTATCTTTGAGGGTGTCTCCGAGACCCATAGCATCTAGGTGGATTTCAGCATCCAACACCCATGTCATATAGTTCTTGCCCGAAATTTCAAGGGCAACGAACTTTCTTTTCATAATGTCAGACATACTCGAAAATTAAATTAGGAAGAGGGAAAATACCTTGGATTTTCGAGAATGATACTTGAGACAGTAGAGTCTCGTGCTGATAACGTGTTATAAACTAAAGCAAAAGACAAGAAAAATAGAACAAGAACAATAGCAATAGAGAGAAGAGTAGAGAGAGTTCTTCTTATTGAGTTGAGAGGGGTGAATTACAATGGTAGAGAGCACCTCTATTTATAGGGAGGAGGAAGATCTTGCTACAAATAATAGGACTCTAAAATCTCTCTAATTAAGTACATTAAAAACATTCACCTTAAATAGAAGTGTAAGAATCTTCTATTTCATAACAGACATAATATATTCGATGATCAAGCCTTTTTGATTTGTTATGGGAATGAGATATTCTTTGCAAGTGAACAACTAATATGCTAATCTTTGCGCCTCAATTAAAGCAAAAGTATATCAATTTAATATGATTGAAACGCTAAAAATCTTTCAAGAATAAATATAACTGAATCATGGCAATAGCGTATTAAATGGTCAAACCTTTTTTGTCGGAATGAAAACATTCTTTACACGTTGATACCACGTTAACTTTTACAATTCAATTAAGACAGCTTATAAAATTTTAAAAAGTGGTATTGACTCGTGTCTAGAAAAATTAATATTTCAAGACAAAGCCGCCTTTATCGTTTGTCATTTTCTTTCAAAGGTGTCATATTGCGTTTCTTAAATTATAATAGAAGTATACAATGAGCCGAAGATTCGCCCTTTTTAAAAAAAAATAAAATTATATATTTTGTACGTGGAATTTTTGCTGATTTTTAAGTCTATTAAATTGGAACATAAGATATACAAAGAATAAAAACTTTATCAATTTTTTGTTTTTGTTTTAGGAATGCAACATATTTTGCCAATTTTCACAAACTTTTAAAGGTTAATTAGAGTTAGATTAAAAGTTCTCTAAGTTTATGTAGTTAAAACACTATTAATCTTTCTCAAGATAAATGACAAAGATGAGTTTAAATCAAAACTCAAACTTAAGGGGCTATTTTGGGTCCTTTCTCCCCATAATATTTATTCACTAGTCCTTTTCATGTTTTCCCCTTTCTTAATATCCCTTTCAATGTCTTTTTGATGAATCCTCAATCCGCAAATTGACAATTACCTCGTAATTCAAGGACAAAAGTTGTTACTACTGATATTCAGATCCACTTTTGTCTTTTCCCATAATAACAACATACTTCTGTGCTCTCCCACGTGTAACAAACACCCAATCCTCGGTGCCCCGATACTAAACCCGAAACCGACCCGAAAAGAACTGGCTGGGAATTTTTAATTACTATAAATAGACACGAGAAGGGAACTCGTGTATGTACTCGTGGTTGGATTCGTGGAAAAAAGCAGCAAAGCAAAGGCGTGTAATGTAATGGCGAGATCGCGTTGGAAATTGCTCTCTTCTTCTTCATCAATTTCCTCTCTCTAGTAATCTCACCGCTTCCTAACCCTAAACCACAGCCTCCGACGCCACCTATCGCCGCTGCCGCCGAAATAACTCCAAAAGGTTTAATTTCGATATTCCGTTTATTGCTGTAATAACCGGCATTATAATATCGTTACAATGTGTGTGATTTTGTTGATGTTTTTCGTTATAAGGTGGAATTGATGATCGGTAATGTTACGGAGACAATTAACAATTTACTATGCATGTTGATCTTATAGCAACAACAACAACAACCCAGTATAATCCAACAACAACATACTATGCATGTTGGTCTTATATATTGTTTAATTTATTTGCTTGGAGATTAAGTTTTTCGGTTTTTTGTTTTTATTGTTGTTGCAGAAAATGGCTAATACAGAGGTGACAAAGCTATTGTATATATTGTTTAATTTATTTGCTTGGAGATTAAGTTTTTCGGTTTTTTGTTTTTATTGTTATTGCAGAAAATGGCTAATACAGGGGTGACAAAGCTATTGTATATAGTGGTAGGAGAGCCAGAGAAAGACTCTTTTAGATATACGCGTTCTGTTCTTCAGAGTACTCTTCAACTTATGGGATGTAAACCTCGACATGCCTTTAAGGTACTACTAATTATTTCTTCTCGTTTATTTGATGACTTGTTATATGGATAACTCAATATTTGAAAAAAGAACCTAATTTTGGAAAAAAAGTGCCAGTTGTTATGATCCGATTTACGGTTGAACATGCTCATTGATAATTGTTGCTCAGTAATTGTGCATATGGTAAAAGCATAGTTGGAATGTTAACAGTTATTTTACCTCAATTCTGTGACTGCCAATGACTCACTGATCATATATGATTAGAAAATTTGACGAAGAGGCATTTCTGGTTTATCTGTTGTTTATCTTCAAGATTGAAGTTTGGCAGTTAGATTAATGAAGTTTGATAGTTAGATTAATGAAGTATGGCAGTTAGAATATGAAGAATGACTGTTAGATTAACGACCAACAATATTAAGCCGTTGTCTTCTTAAAGTTAAACTTTTTTCTTAGCTAGATTAGTGAAGTATGACAGATTAACAACGGACAATTTTTCTTTGTCGTCTTCGTAAAGTTGAACTTTTCCCCCCGAGTTAGATTAATGAAGTATGACAGTTAGATTAACAACCGACAAGGTGTTTTTGTCGTCTTCGAAAAGCTGATTTTTTGTCCCTTAAGATTGTGTTTTGGTAGAGAATTAAATTAATGCTCTTTTGTTTTAAGCTCACACGTAATGTGTTCCTGATTATATGCTTGAGGAAGTTTCATTTCAACTTTTTCTATCTGCTTAAAAAGACAATGAGTCTCATGTAAGATTCTTCTTTTAAGGATTGGCAAGAATGGAATTCTTAACCCTGCTGATGAGAGTATCCCTCATAAGATTCCTAAAGTCCATTATCTGCTGTTCTTTAGATGATCTTTTGCATTTGTGACTTCCAATTTCGCTTAATGTGTATAAATTTTGGCACTTCTATTACTGAATCTTATTTTGCATGAACAGATTAGCAGGACAGTTTTTGATAAGATGAGAAGTGAATGCATGGGCGATAAGTTGGTATCAGCAGATAGAGTGCAGGCGGGACAGGATAACTTGAAAGGCCTTAATCATAAAGAGTCTAGTGCCTTTATCGATGCATTCTTGGATAAAGGGGACAATCGAAGTGAGAGTAAACCATTTGAGTTGTACAAAAGGCGCACAACAGTGGTTGTCAAGAGAGAAACGTTTTTAGATGTTGTTTGTGATGCTCTAACCGAATACAAGTATATGGGCCCCAACCAGAGGGCTGACTTAATTTTAGCTTGCAGGTAAGTTCCTGCAGCCTCTGTTAATATTACTAGGTGTACTTTGCTATGAGTACATCCCCCCCCCCCCCCCTACCCCCCCCCCCCCCCCCCCCCCAAAAAAAAACCCACCGACCCACTCCCACACACACAAATAAGTTCATGTGAGGCATTTTAATCACAGTTATATACATAGCCGGGATGGGTATTAGAATTGTAGTTTTGTAGCCCAGTTACCAATTAACTGCAAGTTCTGGGCTTCAAATCCTCCTTTTCCCCTAAAGGATATGGTGATTCTTAAATAGTATGCAACAGTTTAAAAACGCAAAAAAGATCTTCTCTCAGATGTTGATCATTCTTTGGACTAACTAAAAAGAATATTTGCAGAATCTCTAAGGTGTTAGATAAGCAAAGTAAAAGTTTCCTTTTTGATAGTGTATATATTTGAATGGATGACTGATATTATATTTCTGTTTTCTCGTTAGCGGGCACCATGATGTATTTAGTGGTTAATTTAACAAGTATGAGATGAGTCTGCCATTCTCATCAGAGGTCACTGACAGGCTTTGCTAGTAATTTTCTCATCTCCTCAAAATGAATTGATGCCTGAATTAGTAAAATTGTCACTGAAAGGCAGGTTTTTACTGTCTATGACTTAATAAGAAATGCATTAAGATCTATCTCCTTGGTAGAAATACAGCTTTCATTTACAAATTGTGGGAGTAATCATTGCTTTTGGAGGTTTCCTGAATCACTTTTTAATCACAATTCAATCAGCGTACTTGTGGATTTGTGTTAATCAAGTTTATTCCTTAGTATTTTAAACTAATACGTGTTTCTCTGGAGCCAATGTCATTTGTCTTTATTTTTTCTGTTTCATGTATCTGTGTATATTTATATTGTAGTGTCACTTGTTAATTTAGGGGAATAATGGCCCTATCCATTTGTCGTTGATTGATATAGGAAGCTGATGATGTGCACATGTGCTGATCTTTTTCTTCAGTGTACCTTGTTCTGTTTTTTCTTCACAAATTCGTTTGGTATGTTTCAGGATCCGAGAGAGAAAAGAATCTGTAACCGTGCTATTGTGTGGGACTAGTGGCTGTGGCAAATCTACCTTGTCTGCTTTGCTGGTATAGATTCTCTCATGGCCTTAGCTGGTGTACTAACCTCCTAATTTTGGCATGCCATTTACTCCCTGGGTCCCATTTATGTGACCAATTTGAATTGATACATTGATATCGATCTGACTTATGAATTATACGAGTGGTAATGGAAGAAAATATTTAAGTAATGGTGGACCTTTTAGTTTGATAAGGAAAATATCATATCAAAGGATCAAATCAGATTTAGTTTAAATGAATTTGAATTCTTGAAATTTGTGAAAGCATGGCAAAATAAGTACATATCTTTGGTGGAATGATGTTAACAGCAACTACCCAGTATAGTCCCACAAAGTGGGGTCTGGGGAGGGTAATATGTAGACGGGCCTTACCCCTACCCGAAAGGGCAGAGAGGCTGTTTCCAATCAACCTTCGGCTCAGTGAAGGAAAGGAATAACAAAAATAAATCTCCTGAAATGGAAGATTGTCATATATACTGGGAGATTAGGTGTGTATAATTTCCTTCTCGAATTGTGTTTACAGGGAAGCAGGTTGGGCATAACAACTGTTGTGTCCACTGACTCCATTCGACATATGATGAGGAGTTTTGTAGATGAAAAGCAAAACCCTTTGCTTTGGGCCTCAACCTACCATGCTGGGGAATATTTGGATCAAGTAGCTGTTTCTGAAGCAAAAGTGAAAAAAAGGGCAAAGAAGTTAGCTGGCATTTCAACCCCTCCAATACAAAAAGAAGGTGTAAATGGTCCGACTAATGGAAAATCTGCGCCTGTTGGGATTTCAAGTGCTGTTGATTTGATTAGTGCCAGAGAATTGGCAGTTGAAGGATTTAAGGCGCAGAGTGAGATGGTAATTGATAGTCTTGATAGGCTAATCACTGCCTGGGAAGAGCGGAAAGAATCAGTCGTCGTGGAGGGTGTTCATTTGAGCCTTAATTTTGTGGTAAGAATTAATTTTAAAGAATGCGTATATCGCTTTTTATCTGGAGGAGTCTTTCCAGTGGTGATTAACTTGGCTCTAATGTTTTCTTTTACCTGCAGATGGGACTAATGAAGAAGCACCCCTCAGTCATACCTTTTATGGTTTACATTGCAAATGAAGAAAAACATTTAGAGAGGTTTGCAGTACGTGCAAAGTACATGACACTTGATCCTGCTAAAAACAAGTATGTTAAATATATTCGGAACATCCGGACAATACAAGAATATCTCTGTAACCGAGCTGACAAACATTTGGTGCCAAAGATTAACAACACCAATGTTGATAAGAGTGTAGCAGCCATTCATGCCACTGTATTCGGCTGCTTAAGGAGGCGTGAGACAAGAGAACAATTGTATGATCCAGTCACAAATACTGTTGCACTCATTAATGAGGAATACAGGAACCAGTGTGCTGCCAATTGTGTGAGCTCTAAGGGAATGTTTCAACTGATTCAAAGACAAGGTTCTTCTAGGCACTTGATGGCTCTTCTGAATAATGATGGATCAGTAGCAAAAGCTTGGCCAGTTTACACATTGGGCAATGATGGGAAGCCTAATATGGACCATTCCATTGCAAATGGAATAGGGACCCCTATGTATGGACCACTGCAGATTGGCAAGGCTGAACCTATTAATCTGCAATTTGGCAATTTCGGGATCAGTGCTTGGCCCAGTGATGTTGGAGGTACGAGTCATGCCAGTAGTGTTGATGAATCAAGAGGTGAGCTGACAGACAATGGCAGCAGGTACTATTCGTCTTGCTGCAGCTCACCAAGGTTTTCTGAAGGACATGCAAAGGAGGTATGCTTAGAAATCATGACGAGCTCTCATAAACTAGTGTAGTCTGTCTTGGTGCCTTTGGTTGATGAAATTTGGAGCTTATATATATATAAATAACAACAACAACAACCCCCAATATAATCCCACTTAGTGGGGTCTGGGAGGGTAGTGTGTATGCAGACCTTACCCCTACCCTGAGGTAGAGAGGCTGTTTCCAAATAGACCCTCGGCATCCTTCTCTCCAAGAACTTCCCATCTTACTCTTGGGGAAACTCGAACTCACAGCCTCTTGGTTGGAGGTGAAGGTTGCTTACTACTAGAGCAACCCCTCGTGTGTGTATATATACATATACACATATATCTCTTTTTGTATCGTCCATTTAGTTCGAGTAGTTAGTTGATGCATTCATGTTTTTCACCCTAATTACAGCTCAAAGAGGAACAATCAGTGCATGGTAGCGATGAAGAGGTTGACGAACCACTTGAAAGAGACAGTGATGAGGATCTTAGTGATGATGGGTCCAAACAAGTTGACGATGAGGTATGTGGGAATGACATAATTTTAATGTCATTAAGAATCTGCTAGATACAGTTGGTAGCATGTTATTTCTAGACAGGAGGAGGTCTAAACCAATTAATAAGATCACACATTTTGGTTTGCTTAGTGAATATGCGACTATGTTCAGATCCTCTTTCTTGCTGAACCATCATGCCTTTCAGTTTCATTTCCAAATATTGAATTTGAAGCATCCAGTTCTTTTTAAATTTTTTTTTTCAGGTAGCTCCTGGGCATTTTATTCTCTTTTGTTTCTTGTTTAATAGTCAACCTCTTTGTGCTATAAACACAGGAAGGCTCAGTGGATGAGGAATCTACCAAATCAGACGAGGAGTATGATGATCTTGCCATGCAAGATATTGAAGAAGATGGTTATACGACTGATGTTAATGAAGAGCTACACGATAAGTTGGAGTTGAGTAATAAGGTCGTACCTGTTTCAGGGGAGCAGCTAACTGAAGGTATTGAGACGTATAGGAAGAGCATCGATCAGTCCTTCAGAAGTAAGAGTGCTACAATTTTGGAGCCACCTCTTGGGAGCTACACTTCTTTTCTCAAAGAGAAGAATGAGAAGAGAGTCCCGACTTCTGGCAACATTAGAATAAAGAAACGCTCTAACAGTATTCCAACCCTGGGAAAGCACGGGGCATTGATAAATGGCTCTACCCTCCCTGAAGAAGTGTCTAGGTAGCACCAATATTGTATGGTTTTCTTTCATGCTCTTGATGTAGTTGCTTGTCACCTCCTTCGCTGTCTCTTTTGTTTTCTCTTCGACTTTACTAGCATGTTTCTCTTTTGTTTTTAGCTTTGTGGTTAGAAGTTCGAAAGAGGTATCACCTCTGTGTATAGGAATTGCATCTGCATTAAATTATGCCAAGAGAAGGCCTGTTTATTAAGTGTGGTCTTCTTTCAAGCTCTTGACGCTGTTAAAGCCTCGCATCCCACCTCCCTCGTGGCTTCTTTGCTTTCCTCGTTGCTTGTTTTGTTCTATTTTGTGTGAACTTACGAAAGAAGTGCATCAGATAAATTATACGTGAGACTTACCTCTTCTAGAGCGTTGGCATCTTTTACTCTTTAGTAATCTGAAATTGACATGTTATATAGAGCTTGGGATTTCATTGGGTTGTATACAGAGTTTGTGAAAGAATCAGTAACCGTAATAATGCATCTGTTACATCTTCTGAAATTTATAAGTGACTAAAAGAGAAAAATAAATGTACAAAATGAATAGAAATTGACAGATTTATATCCCGAGCTCATAATTTCCTTGTGCGTCCTTAAAGAATTTATCACCTCATTATTGCTCAAGGTTAATGGATAAATTTTTTCCAGGATAGAACGGAACTTTCAACTTAGCGGTAGCGGCACTACAAATCACTAAGTTATCAGCGAACTCAAAATAATGGTGTATATAACACGACAAACTTACTTATAGCTACTTATTTATAGCTAACAAATTTCTGGATGAAGAAGGAGATGAAGCAGAAAAATTCCGAAGGAATAGCTACTTATTTATAGCCAATTAAGTTCTGGATTGGAAGGGTGTGAGAGTGGTTGTTCACATTGCATGTGGCTATTTGTAAAATGCAGCCTCTCTTTGGTGGATGTTTAATTAACGCGATAATATTTGAATAAAATTAGAGACCCAAATTAATTAATTTATCGTTACAAATAACGACACTCAAAATATTAATATATAATTAATTAATTTTATTTTATTGGTCAAAAAAATTAAGTCGATCAATCATATCAATTGACCGAAATCGAATTCGAAGCCAAAGCTGAGCCGAGCGACGACGATAGCGGCGTGAATCCAAAGCCGAGCCGAGCGAGCAATAACGACGACGGCGCGATGCCCCTTCCTCTTAGCTCCTTTTAAGAGCTTAAGGAAGTGCTTCTATATTTAAACCCGACAAAATACTTGTTTTTAACCAATGAGGGACAAAGTGTAAAAGCCAAAGTTGCCTTTTTACCTTCTTCCCTCATTTTCCATCCACACTACTACTTCAACCCCAACAATCCCCCACATAATGGGGAATGATGAACATACGTGAAAATTTTGTGTGATTCATAACTAAAGACTAATTTGATATCTTTGGACCATCGAGCTTTAGTGTATACCTAGGTAACATATTTCATACAATTAATCCTTATCCATCTTTTGGTTCGCATTGTTGTGTTCGTTTTAGCGATGAACACCGCCTTGTTTTATAAGTACATAGAGAATTGGCCTTACAAAACATTCTCCTTGAAGCAACTTTCACTTCACACTTATATAGATGATTCCTAAAAGTGTTATCCTGTAGATATACTATTTGATATACCCTGTATCAAACTTAGAAATCATTAAAAGGTTCTAACGCTTTATCCTTGGTACTGAACATTGTTTGCATCACGAGAATGTACCAAAATTTTATTTGACAATGTTGAACCGTCACTAAAGACTTTGTTTGATCTCCTTGAACCTAGATCTTGGGATCTCCAGTCTTCTAGGTAGAGTTATGCCATAGTGACTTTTCCTCGGCCATAGTCCCGTTCCCTTTGATGACTTCTCAACTGCCTCTCTAGGTAGGCCTTTTGTAAGCGGATCCGATACATTATCTTTTGACTTTACATTGATAATTTCACTAGAGGGTAATTGTCTAACGATATTATGCCTTCGTCAAATGTGACGAGATTTCTCATTATACATAACGCTCCCAGCCCTTTCTATTGCTGCTTGACCATCGCAATATATGCATACATGTGTCAAAGGTTTGGGCCAAAAAAGAATGTCTTCTAAGAAATTCCGGAGCCATTCAGCTTCTTCACCGGCCTTGTCTAAAGCTATAAACTTAGACTCCATTGTAGAGCGAGCGATGTATATCTGTTTGGACGACTTCCAAGACACTTCTCCTCCACCAATGGTAAAAATGTATTCACTTGTGAATTTTGTTTCCGTTGATTCGGTGATCCAATTTGTATCACTATATCCCTCAATAACGGAGGGATAATTATTATAATGTAATGCATAGTTTTGAGTAATTTCTAATATCCCAAAACTCGTTTCATTACTATCAAGTGAGCATGGTTGGGATTACTTGTGTATCGACTAAGCTTGCTTATTGCACAAGCTATACCAGGTCGTGCACAATTCATAATGTACATCAAACTTCCCAACACTTTCAATTGAGAATTACAAGAATATGGTTTAAATCAATCGGCATTTTTGCTTTTTTAAAGTGCAAATATATGAACTTTTTAAGAACCATTTTAATATAATGAGATTGAGACAAAGCTAGACCTTAGAGGAGTCTATAGGGTCTTAATTCTCAAAATTAAATCGGCAACTCCTCAGTCTTTCATATCAAACTTATTACTATTTGACTATTTGATTTGGAGTATTTTTAATGTAAATACATTTGTCACACTCATTGATCTTGAAACCATTTGACAATATTATTTGGTCGAATTGCACATACCGTTATTTTGGTGCTTGAATTGCGTTCATGATTGAATTAATTTCATGCCATTCATACTATTGCGTTCTAACTAAGAGTTCATAATCACTCAAAATATTAATATTTAAGTCCAAAAAATTAAGTCAATCAATTATATCAACCGAAATCGAAGCCGAGTAAGCAACCATTATATCTTCAACTCGAACCGCATCTTCAAATTGGAAGGTAAGCAACCATTAATTAGCATCTCATATATGTACACAGAACAAAGATATAACCTCTGTTCTCCATTAAGGCCTATAGACTTCAAGTTTCCTGTACAATGCCAACTCTGAAATAGTCTAAACGATTCTGTTTTGGTTATCAGATCATAATTGTTATAAATAGTTCATATGTTATTGTTAATCTTATCGTGTAAAGATATTATTTACAGCATCAGTGTACATAACTTAAACTCATCAATTAAGATGTCAAATGTACATTGAAGTTCCAACTCAACTCTCTGACTTTACATGTCATCAACTAACTCCTTTACTGCACCAATATGTCTATCAATATTTGGGGAAATGTTCTATCATTATTTGGTTTCCAATCTATGAACTCTTAGTTAGAACGCAAATTGAAATTTCTTTTATGACAGGCCAAATGGTATTGAACTGTGGTTTCGCGACTTAGGCATAGACTCCTACCATATATATTAAATCTAAAAAAGATTACAAGATAGAGGGGACATATATCTTACCTCCTTACCTGTGGAAATTGAGCACATTCAATTTTTAGAATCACTGCGTTAATTATGATTGATTAATCAACAAAATCAGAATTATATATATATATATATATATATATATATATATATATATATATATATATATATATATATATATATATATATATATATATATATATATATATATATATATATATATAAAATTTTCAAGCCCTTTACATTTAGCACCAATTATTCAAGATTTGGACTTCCATTGGTTAAGCCATCTACTTCACAAACTACAATTCACACTCAAACGGAAGCTAATCTAACGTACACCAAGGGAACATGGAAAAATTGGCGCACGTTAGCAATGACCTAGGCTCTCTCAGCGTACAATAGCGAAGCTTGCCATTGTGCCCGGAGATGGCTCGCCGCCGGAGAACTGCGCCAGCCGACGATAACCAAACAGTCACACCCGACCATGGAGCTGCTAAAGCTCGAGAACCATTGACTTTTGAAAGCTTTTTTCCGCTGAAATTTCAAGCTATTGATGCGATTCATGACGCCGAATGTATGTTCACATGCAGAGTCCGATATCCAAATCTGGAGGGGTTGACAGTGAAGCTGTCCGACGACTACAATTTTCTGATACAATCAAAGTGGAAGCTCCCCTCCCTACAATAACTGAGGTGGTACAGGGGAATCGGAATGCACAAATGGGTAAGCCATTAACATTTATGCCTCCCACTGATCGAGAGGGTAAGAAGATAGTTAAGCTTAGCGAGGATGATTTCCAATCTCAAGCTGAATACTGGAAAACCTCACTAATCGGGTATGTTATTGGAGAAACTCCGTATGAGAAGGCGATGGATAATTTTGTTATGCATGTTTGCAACTTTGTATCTAAACCTCAGATTTTAATCCATTCTGAGGGGTATTGCATTTTCCGCTTCAATTTGATTGAGGACAGAGATCAAGTTATCCAATGGGGCCCCTACTCTTACAGGAACAAACCTCTGGTTCTGAGACCATGGGAGGTCGATTTCTCTTTCCAAAATGACATAGTAAGTACCATCCATGTCTGGATAAAATTCCCGGGACTACCTGTAGGGTATTGGTCTACAGAGGCACTGAGCAAGATGGCTAGTGCAGTTGGAATTCCCTTATACACTGATAAGTTCACTGCCCATTATGAAATGATCTCTTTTGCTCGAGTCCTTGTGGACGTTGATGCTTCCCAGCCACTCCCAGACCAGATTGATATTGACACTCCATTTGGACTAAAGGTGCAGCAGATTGAGTATGACTGGAAACCCCTGTTCTGCAACCATTGTTTGAAGTTTGGTCATGATGCCCTGGACTTCTGGTACAATTCAAAATCTGAGACTAAGAAGGATCAAACTGCAGATGGTTTGAAACAGAGACAAGAGCCTAGAAGGAAAAGACATCCTAAAAAGCAGGAATGGCATGTAAAGAAGACATTACATGCTGCTCCACAGGATGTGATCTCAGAAGAAGCTGAGCCTACCAGACCACCAGATGCACTGGTGGACATCACCCCTCAGAGATTGCCTATTCAACATGAGACTCAACAGCACAACACCAGCCTGATGAGGAATCCAGTTAATGAGTCTGAACAAATTATCGAGGAAGTTTAAGAATGCAATAAAGGAAAGGCTGCTGTTGAAGTGCTAGATTTTGGTAGAAAAGGTCAACAGAGTGACCTAGGACCCTCTTATACCCTTCAATGATAATAGTCACATGGAATATAAGAGGGCTAAATCTAGCCCATAAGCTGAAAGAGCTAAAAGACTTTTTTGCTGCAAATAAAGTTGATATTATGGGATGTTTTTAAACAAGAGTCAAAGAACATAAAGCAAAGAGAATCCAAAACAGAATTTTAAAGGGTTGGAACAACTACTCAAAAGCTGTGAATGGTAGAATATGGCTGATATGGAAGACTCATATTCAGGTACAGGTTGCACTTGTTACTGATCACATTATCCACTGTTACATAGAAGACCCCCTCAGCCAGGTCAAGATGCATGCCAGTATCATTTATGCTCAAAATGATGCTAGCCTTAGAGAGATGCTATGGACAGATTTGAGGAGTATTCCTATTCCTAGCTAGGATATATGACTAATTAGTAGTGACTTCAATAATGTTTTAAACCTTGAAGACAGAATTGGCTCACCTATCACAGAAGCTGAAACAAAAGGCTTCAAGATAGTCGTCAATGATCTGCAACTCTCACCCCTCAGAGCTACAGGTTGGCATTTTACTTGGACTAACAAACAGGGAACTGCAACTAGGGTGTACAGCAAACTTGATTGGGCCTTTGGAAATTTTCAATGGTTGCAGCAGTATGGTCATGTTGAAGCTGACTTTATGAATCCCTCTGTGTCTGATCATTCCCCTATTCTCATCAAATGTGGAACCTTAAAGCTGCTACATCCTAAGCCATTCAGACTATATACTCACATCATGGAGCTTCCCCAGTTTCAAAGCATTGTGCAGAATACATGGAAGCTTGAGTACAATGGTTCCCCCCTTCAGCAGATTTGGAGGAAGTTAAAAGGCTTAAAGCAACAACTGAAAGACCTCAAGCTTACATGGCCACATACAAGCAAAAACTGGTACAGGCTAGAGAATCACTGGACATCATCCAAAGTCAGATGCAGACTAGCCCTTTATCACAATCTCTTTTTGATGCAGAGAAAACAGCCTTACAAGACGTTGCATATTGGAGCACAGTAGAGGAGCAAGTCATGAGACAGAAATCAAAAGCATGCTGGATCACTTGTGGAGATGCAAATACCAAGTATTTTCATGCCCAGTGGAATATCAGAGCCTCCCAATGTTGAAACACGTTCTCAAGGCACTAAACTAAACGTGTGTTCATATTTGTAGGTTTTGATAAATGACAAACGACGCGCAATTGACATATGACGAGGTCCAAGCACAAGCGCGCAATTGACACATAACGAGGTTCAAGCACAAGACGAACAAAGATCATGATCAAGCAAAGAAATAAAGTTATATATGAGTCATTCTTTAATTGTGATCTTGATCCGACAATTGACTCAAGACTTGGCTTCTCTCGTAAAATCATTTTTATCAAATCATGCATATTTAATTTAAAGCAAAATGATTTTCAAACATTTTATTTTAGCCAAAATAATTTTTAAACATGCCTCTCAAATCTGGACAAAGATAATCGATTATGTACTTTATGATAATCGATTATGTTAAGACAATGTACACCAGATTTACAAAGCTGAACAATAATCGATTATGTACCTTATGATAATCGATTATGTTAAGGCATTGTACATTAGATTTTTCAAAGCTACAAGATAATCGATTATGTACCTTATGATAATCGATTATGTTGAGGCAGCGTCCATCAGATGTTTCAAAGCTACAAGATAATCGATTATGTACCTTATGATAATCGATTATGTTGAGGCAGTGTCCATCAGATTTTTCAAAGCTATAAAATAATCGATTATGCACATTATGATAATCGATTATGTTGAGGCAGTGTCTATCAAATTTTACAAGACTGTAAAATAATCGATTATGTACTTTATGATAATCGATTATGTTAAGACAGTGTAGTCCGAAGTTTTCAAAATATAAAAGATAATCGATTATCCTTATAGCATAATCGATTATGCAAATGACCGTTGCCATAGTATTTTTAAACTCTGAAAGATAATCGATTATACACAATGTGATAATCGATTATGCTAAGTAAAATCTGCATATGATTTTTTGAACGTTGTCAGATAATCGATTATACACAAACTGATAATCGATTATGCTTAGTAAAATCTGAATATGATTTTTTGAACGTTGTCAGGTAATCGATTATACGATTTGGATAATCGATTATTCTGCTTAAAATCTGGGAATGATTTTTGAACGATTGGAAAATAATCGATTATGCAAATCAGATAATCGATTATCTTATCACAAAATCAGCAATTCTTGATTGGCAATTAGGCAACGGTTGTGGGGGTTTTGAACACTATAAATACAACTCAAAATCAGTCTTCTAAGTACAACAACTGATCATATTCTTGCTAAAGCTTGCATACTCTCGTATTCATCATTTTCTATTCATTTCATAAGTTTTTGAGAGCCAAACTCTTGAGGAAAGTTGTTGTGTTCTTGAGCGTATTTATTTTACTCATATCTACTCTTAAAGAGAGTCTTGTCTTGAGTGCTAAGTGTTTGTGTACACTTGAAGGGAAGTGTTAATCCCTTGTGGTTGTAAGAAGGAACGTTTTCATTCCTTCGGTTGAAGTCTTGAGTGTGGTATCTTCGAGCAAAGGTTGTTGAGGCTTGTGTGACTCAAGTTCTCAGTTTGTAATGGTTTGTTAAGCACCCGTAAGCTTAACGAAGTTAGTGGAATCTCGAGAGAGTCTCTCGGGGACTGGACTAGCCACAGGTTGTGGTGAACCAGGATAATTTCGGTGCGTTCGTTCCTTATTATTTACTTACCGCACTTATTTCAGTCCTGCAATTTTTAATTCCGCAAGTTTATATTATTTTTTATTATAACGCTATTCACCCCCCCTCTAGCGTTAAGCGTATATTCTAACACCCAAAACAACATATCTTCCATCAATATAGACACAGGACAAAAGCCAACAGAACCAGAAGATGTTGAACAAGAATTTGTTGCTGTCTTTCAGTCATTAATGGGCAATTGTGAAAGTGAACTACCACTTGCTAACACTGCCATCATAAGGGAAGGTAAATGCTTACCAAGAGCTCAACAAGCACTGCTGATTCAAGAGGTTACATTGGAGGAGATTATTGAAGCTATAAAAGAGATGCCAAAGGAAAAAACACCTGGAGTGGATGGTTTCCCAGTTGAATTCTTTACTAAACACTGGGACATAGTAAAGGAGGACATTTATGCTGCTGTAAAGGAATTCTTTAACACTTGCAGACTACCTCCTATGCTTAATACTACAGTCATAACTCTAATCCCCAAGGACAAAACTCCAACAACTGTGAAGGACTACAGGCCTATAGCCTGCTGTACCACTTTCTACAAGATCATCTCCAAAGTCATCACTTGTAGGATGAAAGCTGTGATAGGTGACTTGGTAGGGCAAGCTCAATCTGCCTTCATTGAGGGCAGAAGTATACTGGACAACATCATACTCAGTCATGAAATCTTCAAAGGCTACTCTAGGAAAGCTGTTTCCCCTAGATGTGTCTTGATGGTGGATCTGAGGAAAGCATATGACACTCTGGACTGGAGGTATCTTAAACAAATACTAGTTGATCTGGGATTCCCTGCTATCTTTGTGCAATGGGTAATGGAGTGTGTCACAACTGTCTCTTATTCACTTATGCTTAATGGTGACTCACAAAACCTATCAAAGCCAAAAGGGGTCTTAGACAAGGAGACCCTATCTCCCCCTACCTGTTTGTACTGGCCATGGAGTACCTCAACAGGATTATGGAGACACTACACAGAAATGGTGACTTCAACTTTCATCCAAAGTGCAGAAAGCTAAATTGTACACATGTTTGTTTTGCTGATGACTTGCTGATGTTCTGTAGAGCTGATCTGGTGTCTGTCAAGATCCTATGGGAAGCTTTCCTTCAGTTCTCTAAAGCCTCAGGACTGCAAGCAAACCTGTCAAAGAGTGCACTCTACATAGCTGGAACAACACAGGATGATAAAGATCAGATTCTGGAAACATTGGGATTCAGTGAAGGTAAATTGCCCTTCAGATACCTGGGAATCCCCCTTGATTCCAAAAAACTATCTGTTGGCCACTACCTACTAATAATTGAGAGGATCACAGCCAAAGTAACTTGCTGGTCTGCTAGGATGCTTTCCTATGCTTGAAAATGCCAGCTTACTAAATCAGTTATATTTGGCATCCAAACTTATTGGGCCCTAGTGTTTATACTTCCTAAGAAAGTGTTGAAGGCCACTGAAACAGTTTGTAGAACATTCCTCTGGACTGGGAGTTTGAAACTGTCCAGAAAGGCTTTAGTGGCCTGGGGCAGTGTTTGCAGAACTCTCTCTGCAGGGGGACAAAACATTATAGACACGGCAGTCGGGAACAAGGCTGCTATCAGCAAACACCTCTGGAACTTGGCTAACAAGAAGGATTGCTTATGGATTAGATGGGTTCATATTTACTATATCAAGCATAGGGATATAGAAACAATGCCCCCACCTAAGACAGCTTCTTGGGTGGTAAAGAAGATACTGGATAGAAGGGCAGACCACATGGGAGCTCAATCAAGTCAAGGCAACCTCTTCAGTAGATTGCAAGCATTCAGTAGGCTGGGGAAATTCCTTATTCACAAGCTATACCTGGAATTGATCCCTACCTATAGTAAGGTTGCTTGGAAGAACCTATCACTATTTGCTCAAGCCCAGCCAAGGCATAAGTTTACAGTCTGGTTAGCTGCTCAAGGAAGACTACCAACAGTTGATAGATTACAGAAGATTGGAGTTCAGGTCCCTGAAACTTGTGTATTTTGTGATCATAGTAGTGAGATATTTAGCCATTTGTTCTTTGACTGTCCAGTCACCAAGAACTTGTGGAACAGAATTTGCTCATGGCTTGGACACCATAGGAATGTGGGGAACTGGGAAACAGAAATGATGTGGGTATGCAACAAGGCTAAAAGCAGAGTGGCATTAAACAGCATCACAGCCTGTGCTTTCATCACCACTGTGGCTCTCATCTGGAGAGAAAGGAACAATATCAGATTTAATGGGAAAGTTTTGATGCAGCTCTACTGTGTAGAGAAATAGCCTTATCAATTCATATCCGAGGCAGAAACTGCAGGAAACGGCAAGCTGGATTGGCCAAGCTCAACAAATATCCATAGCCTATAGTTACTCGAATCTATACTATAATGTACTTAGAGTAAATTTAGAAGTTAGTATAGACACATGATGTAAATGAGTAGGAGAGTCAAATCTCTTACTGAAACTCCAAATGTAAATATTTTTTGGGTTATCAATGGAAAGAATGTTTAAACCAAAAAAAAAAAAAACTCAAACGTAAAGACGAATTTTGTGACCTAAAACCAAATTTTATGGGGGCCTTATTTTTTTTTAAAAAATTATTTATTTGAAGTATATTTTTTAACTTTTCTTAGATACAAAGTTATTTATAATTTTTTTATAAATAATAACTCATAATAAGTATTACCCAATTGATAATATAGATGATCCATTTAACCTTTCATGTCATATTGTTGTTCTTAGATAAGATTTTATCAATTTTAATTTTGAAAACTTCTTTCCGCTGAAGCAAGGGTAATATGAGTTAAGAATATTATTCCATAAGCAATTTAAGCATTTGAAAAAAACTAAGTCTTTTTATTTGATTATATGTATCAATTAAACTGTTATCTTCTAATTATACTATTTTCCTTAATACTTTAAATCCAGAAAATAAATCTAAACCATCAATATCGAATTGATTATTATGCTTTAAGGAACATTCAAAATTAATGCAATATTTTTTCTAACTTGCAACATCTAGTGATCTTAATTTTTCTGCCAAATAGAATTAAAATATTTTCATATGCTTCAAATTGTTCAAATCTATTTTGAAGTGAAAAAATAGCCTTGTCTATTATGTATAAAAGTAATGAACTCTAAAAGGCTCTTCGAAAGATTTTGGGATTTCATTATTAACATTCACATCAAATTGTTACTCTCTATGTATTACACGTTTCTTACAAAATTTTATTCCGATATTCATTTCAAGTGATTTCGTTGATAGAAATTATAACAGTTGCAAATCCTTCTTCTCTATATTTAACAAGAAAGAAATCAAAATTTTTCACTTTACAGAATCATTTTATACTTATACACAGTCTATTAAATGTAACAAAAAAATAGGGCTCCCAATCACGAGCCTAAAACAATTACTTTACTTGCTTTACGAGAAGACCGCCTCTGAGTACTCATATATAGCTTGTCAAACGCAGAGTCCTAAGATTGATAAATCATACTATACATAATGACAATAATCGAGTAAAATTATACTATATGCAACGGTTCTCAAATGGAACATACTTAATCCATTACTAATCCTTTTAAATTCGCAAAGGTTTCTCCCTTTCTATAGTTGCAGAATAATATCCTTTATATTAAGTGAGACGTTTAAGAGAGACAAATGGTGGAATATACAATGACCTTTATAAAAGACTAGTAAGATGGACCGGAGTTCATATAATAAACTCTACCAAAAAAAGAATACTTAATACAAGAAAATTTTTACTTCCTAATATTGATCACCATACTTAATATGACTAATGTCACTACAATAATACTTATGGAATTATGATTGTAACTCCATAATCTTCTCATAATCTTCCTCCGTGATCTCAAATGCTTAATGATATATTTCTTCACTTTTCATGTTTATATAAATGCCTTGTAATAGATGGAAAGAATATACAATTGAAGAAGAAATAAGAAAATCTCTTCCTTCTCTCTATCTCTATTTCTTGTTCATGATTTACTAAATTATTTTTATTTCATAACATGTTATCAGTACGAGTCTCTAACCAATAGTATATACATCCACAAAACTTGTCCTACATCGGAAAAGATTACAATCAGAATCCATACATATCATCTCATGGTTAGATGTAAAGAGAAACAACATATAATAAGTAATGAAACGTAAGAAGGTATGATTATCTTATACTTGTCATTCTCTTCGAACTACACATGTATTGCATAGCACATATAACGTTTTCTATATCACATGAATAAAATGAAATTTCCGAAATTTCATATATGAAAATCATAATAGTAATTAATTGTTAATATGATGCATATCATGGTAATCAAGTATATGTTACATAAATTATCTGATGCATATTTGTGTGCTACCTATAGCCAATCTGTCCTGCTGCTTCTTATATTTTCTTCTACTTAGATGATATTTTTCCCTTTGGATTTCAGCACTTGCATATAGTACAAGAAAGCCAGTTTTATTTTAACATTATATTAATAATAATAATGAAAATAATCATGTGTCTGGTTTCTATTTTCATTTATTAGTCGCTACATTAAGGTGTGAGGGTTCATTTTATTTTGCTGGAGTAAACTACTATAGTTCTTCAATTACCTAAGAGCAATACGTGTTCAACCGTTGTCATAAAGCATGTGCTTACAATCATAAATACAAATTATACGTGAATGTGTTACTTGCAATTGTTTTTCTTTCTAGTTTTGATGTGATGATGATATATTGCAGAGGTACGTAATAACACAAAATATATTCTTATTAATATTAATCAAGTGCATGTAGATTACTATATACTTGCATCATTGTAAATAAAATCAAGAGTATTACGACATAAGATATGCATTACATCATCATGGACTAATTAAAGTGGTAATATTTTTTAAAGGCTCAAGGGTGAGTCATAGTGCACTTTAACCTATTATGGAAGGCGATAAATTTAAGTTCCAACACACTATAAAAGTAAAATATTGGGTTCGAGTTCTAGTGCACTATAATAATAAGAGTTGGGTTCGAGTCCCAATGCATTATAACCTTACACATATTTATATGGGCAAGATATTGGGTTTGAATCCAATGCACCATATTGATGATATAATAATGACAAAAGAATAATAATGTATTTTTCTTTATAAAAAAAGCATGAAGCTTGTCCCATTTGATTTGCTCAATTCTTGAAGTAAATATGATAGCATGGTATAATACGTCTAAATGAAGATAAGTGATTGAGGAATGAACATTGGTGTGACAAATAAAAAAATAATAATAGTCATCATTATGGTAATTATAAAAAGGAGAACAATATGATTCTTAAAATATATCCTTCGAAAGGTGAATACAATGTTTACCATCAAATTGGTATGGAAAAATAATAAAGCACGTTGCTATGATTGTACTCCATTCTTTGAAGAGAATGTGACTTGTGATAAATATTGAGAATGCAAACCCATTCATGAAGGTGAATTGTGAAAAATGATAAAAGTAATGAACAAAGACATGCAATGCATAATTGGATCAATACCACACAACTTACCTCTAAGGGAGGTTTAAGTGAAATAAAGAGAAAAATTTATTATATAGTTACATAAATATATCATTGGTCACCTACATATGATACACCAAAAAGCGATAATATCGCCGCCGATCTGCTTCCTCAAAAGTATTGATTGCGCTTGCCGATACGTTTCCCAAAGGCGTTGATTGCGCCGTCAGTTACGTTACTACCTTTCTATGAATGGAAGGTTTCTTGAGCCAAGATTTTACCCAGTCATTCTTCAATAGCCTTTAACTCTTTTCTTCTCTTTTCCTCATCCAAATTCTAATTTCCACAATTCATACTTGTGACTGTAAGGTCACGCGACAAAAATTTTACCAGTTACTCCATAGCTCTTTTTCAGAGCTTTTTCTCACTGAGTGGAACCATACTGGGTTGTTATTTTTGGCCCGAGATAACGAGAGAGGCATCGTAAATTATCCATGTATCAGAGGATATGTGGACCGTAAGCTGCTGCTCATCTCTCTTAACTTAAACCTGGTGTGGCAGTCACTCTTTTTGCTTTCCATAGAGTGAGGTGGTGCCATTCACTGCCTTTTGCATCCCACACTGGTGCAATATCTCAAGAAGTGGCTTCCCAATAGTAATGCTGACGAGACCCATACTCGCCAAATTTTTACCAAGTCATAATTTCCCTGCCTGTTAAAAGTTTTTGCTCTTTGATAGGCTACATCCTCTTCCTCATCTTTTTATGCTACTTCGAGATTCTTGACGATGCTATTTGGAAAATCGAAATGGTGCCCCGAGGAAACGGTTCTCGCATATGTTACTCCCGAGGTTGCACCTCCGACAGTAGATTAGGCTTTTAAACTATTGTTTTCTGCTTCTTTGTTTATGTGTAAGGACCATTCGTGAGCTTTTGTAATCATCGTTTATTAATAAAAAAATATTCCCTCAATTTATATTTGATATGTGATGGATTTCCCTTTGTCTGTGTTTGTAAAAAATCTGAGCATGTGACTTTACAGATTTGTCCGTATACCGGACCTGCGCATAGGTATTCCCTTGGTTAATATGTTATTTCCTGAAACTCTTTGTCGTTCCTTGGATTAAGTCTAGATTGACTTGATACAAACTTAGGCTGTCGGAACATCCGACTTTGAACTTAGTAAGAGTGGGCCTTGAATTTTAAAACAAAACTTAGCCTTTTTAGGCCCCGTGGATAGTCCTCGAGAGATGGAGTTTCTTGGTCACCTGAAAAATAAAGATAGCCCATAGCCCTCGGTCCTTTTCAAATTGTCCCCGTGTGAGTGTTTACCCGAACTCGAGCAGCCTCGAAAACATTTTTTGAAAAATGAAGACAGTCCTAATGCGTTATAGATACGCTCGAACTCAAATGGCCCCTGGGCTAAAGTAGCTGAGAGAGAATTTAAATTGATATGAAGGAGAGATTAGCCCTGAGGCTTTACTAATAATTCTTGAGTGAGAACTCACTTGGGCTTAGGTAGCCCTCGGGCCAAGGAATCGGGTGAATGACCTGCACGTGTAATAGTAGAGATCCTCAAGATCAGGGTACCATCTTGGGGCTTAGGTTTATATGGATATCTCCTTAGATATCATAGGTATAGTAATGGAGATCCTCAAGATCGGGAACCATCTCGACGATGCGACAATTCCTTAAAGCTTATATTCACTTCGACAGAGATCTTCGAGGTTGGGCACCATTTCTAGGCTTAGATTGATATTTATGGCTCCTTAGAGCCTATAGTTATGATAGTTGAGATCTTCGAGATCGGGCACCATCTCGAGGATAGGATGATATGAGTATCTTTGACCCCTCGAACGTTGTAAGACATCGTGATTCGTTATGACACGGCCGCGAAGTAAACGAGATGCGGTTCTGCTACTTTGAGCAGCTATCTCCTTCCCCGCGTCAACTCTTTCATCATTTAATTATGAGTTTTAGCCTAAGTTTTCATTTCCCTTCCCCTGTTTCACCATAGCTATGGATGCTATGCAAAAATTTACTCGCCAAAAAGAGGAGAGTTTTGCCTCCGCCTCACGCTCGGTTAGTAGTACGCTACCTGCATCCGGCGAGCTAATCCCTAGAGATTTTGTCTCGAGCAGGGACTTAATGCTAGAGACACCTCCCAATGTTCAAGGCCATTAGGAATATGCATCGAGGTTCGTTTCTTCAATTGGAGAGGGACACCTAGAGGCAGTAAGGAGAGACTGCGGATAGGGAGAAGAGGTGGTATTGTAGGTACCTTTCCTGGAAGAGAGCATCATGGCTAATGTAGAGGGGTTTATGAATATGTACTTGTATCCTTTTACATTGGGCCCTATTGATGGAGTTGTGCTCGACTTCTGCCGAAGATATCGGGCTACCTTGCAATAGGTTCACCCATCATTCTGGAGGGTACTATTGATGATGAGGTTCTTTACGGAGGAAGTCAGGCTTGAGTTCACCCTTAGCCATCTCATTAGGATGTATCGACCCTTTCATCGAGGCTTGGTAACTTTGTGATGTTGACCTACCAGGCCTTTTGTTGTTGATGATGAAGAAGATGGTGACCGAGGGTGGATGAATCGATACTTCTGACTAAGGACTATCGATATTATCCTCGCGGATTTCCTCCCGTTTCCTGAGAAATGGAATGTCATATGTAAGTGGTACATTTGTGTTTTTATAGTTTCTACTCACAGTGGAAAATATTCCGTAAAGAGGCTTTCTTTTCTTTTTGCAGAAATCCCATGGATGCCATACGAGGTCCCCGACCTGACGGATTGGGCTTGGAAGCTGGTAGCCCGCTCGACCTATTAGGAGCAATTTTGCTGGGGCCGATAGACTAGGCCGGTGAGTGTGCATTTGACTTTTGAGTAGGCTGAATGGTTCTGTTTGGTGGTGAGTTTTAGCCGATTGTGTTGGTTTTTCAGTTTTACACTTTCATTTCCTTATTGAGCTCCTTTTTCGTAGGCCTTTGACAAACATAAGTTCGAGCTACTTTGCGGTGAAGCCAGGTTGTGAAAAGCCTTGGACGGGGAGAAATACCTCGGTCTTCTTTATGAAAAAAGGGGAGAGGAGTTGGTATTCCTGCACTACGAGGTGAATCAAATCCTGAACTACGAAAGCCACCTTGAGAAATAGGTAACTTTTGCTCCCAGGGAATTCATGCTTCTTCTTCTATCCTTAGAAATTAATATTTTGATACTTCACTTGCAGGCAATACGGAGGATCTATAACGCCTTTGGGGCGAGACTGGCTAGGCCAAGTATGAGGGTAATGAGTTAAGGGCTTAGATAAATGCACATATTACTGCTAGAAAGAATGCTCTTGCCAAAATTTCTGCCCTCGAGGTACAGCTCCAGAACCCCGTGAAAATAGCTCGGTTCAGACGTGCATAATTGCAAGGCTCGAATGCAACCTTTTCTAGAAGAAGGCAGAGGTTGTGGATGCACGTGCTGAAGTTAAAGAAATTCGGGCTAAGTCCGATAAAAAAGTGGTCGTCTATTTAAAAGACACTGCTGATATTCGGGCTAGGTTGAGAGGGGCTTCCGATCGGGAGAGAAGAAGCAATGAATATGCCTGGTTAAAATTCTAGAAAAAACCCTCGAGGAAATCCACGGTCGGGGCTTTGATTTCTCAGAAGAGATTGAGCAAGCCAAGGCAGATGAATGTGATGCCAAGTTCCTCGTGTCTGATATCGAAGACAATGAGGGAGAGGCCGATGGGACCGCAACCCTTGAAGGGAAAGTAGACTAGGATTTTCTTTTTGATTCTTTGTATAAGGATCTTAGAAAGCATTAGCAAATGCAGCCTTTCATTATTTCAAATATACATATATTTAAAGAAACATTTCGGTTTTCTCCTTCCATGAATTTTTATTTGCTTGTGTCTTTCTTTCTTTGTTTTGATTTTATACGTTTGTCAACATTTGGCCAGGTGAATCTGGTCTTCGAGGTAAAAACCCTTAGGTTTATAAATCGTCCTTGAGGCTTGCTGGGTTGGCTCGTAGATTCTTATACATTTGACCTTAAGCACTTTATTAGTTAACTATTTATGGCTCAGTCTTTAAGTCGGGTTTCAACTGAGCTCATTGGCCCTTAAGTTTTTGAATTTTAAACTGGCTCTTAGGCTCTTATGCATTAGGTCGGTATGACATCTAAATGAGCTGGCGACAATGACTTTTACGCATTGGATCAGTACGACCTTTAATATAGGATTGCGTAAGTGGCTCTTACGCATTGGGTCGGTAAAAACTTTAATAAGGGTTGGCGATAGTGGCTCTTATACGTTGGGTCAATACGACCTTTAATATATGCTTTTATTTTAACTCGTGAAAGACTTTTGAAGTTTTTATGATCACCCGACTCTTCTACGGTTCGATAAGAACCTCGATTGTGAGCTGTTATGTAGCGATAAATGAGCACCTCGAGAAGTTTCACTCGATGGCTGAATTGTTTTGAAGTCTGTTGTTTTGAGCTGATATGATCGAAGCTCTTTGCGTATGCCAAGCGTAGCCTGATTAACCGATTTTTTTGAAGTTTTTCCGAAGTAATTGAAGGCCTGTGTTTTTATGGCGATGGTCTGGTGTCCCTTTATCACGTGAGTTTGGTTGGTGCGGCCTTGTGACCGTAGTCATTGATTTGGCTGTAATCTTTTAGTCCCCGAGTGAAGTAGCTTTGGCCTCTATATCGAGGGTATGCTTTTTTTAGAGGTATTACAAGTTCGATTATATAGCCTAAACTTTAAGATCAGGATTATGCCATTTGTAAGGTCTTATAAATTTGATTACTTGGTACAAGTATAATTCATGCCTTGCTTCTTATAGATTTGGTGTTGCCTTATAAAGGTCTTATGAGCTCGAGATTGCCTGCATGGGGTCTTATAGCCTCGGGGTTTTGACAAATTGATTGGGTGACAGTCCGCGACAGTCCTCGAGACGTCAAAAGTTTCTTGGCTGTGGAGCCATTCCTTGTAAACTTGGTATTGACTCATTGAGGGTTACGAGTTCAAAGTTTTCGACTCGGAGGTCACATGGTTTATAGTTTTTGACGTCAGTCCTCAAGTGTTCAAGAAATTTATGGCTCTGGATCTTCTTATTGTAAAAAATAGCAAACTTCTTTGAAGCGCAAAGCACTTTTAAGAAGGAAAAAGTATTCTTTTGTTACTTGGCATAAGTATACATGTTTTCATTCTCAAGGGCTCGGTTATTCTATGCGGACACAGTTCGTTCGACCATTTGGCCCGATAAATTGTTTTCCTATCGAGACCCTTTTTGGCACATTTGGCTTCTCCAAGGTGGTGATCTCCCAGGAGGATGCCACCCAGTATGCGAGGTTGGTTGAAAAGAAGCCTTAAATACTTGTTGAGTTCTCCTTTGGTAGCGTATATATTTTTCCTCGTTAGAAACCTTGTCGGTAAAACCCTTCTTGGGATAAAATCCGATCGAAGGAAAATAGTGTAACGTATGCTTTAAAACATAAGGTATTCAAGCTGGAAAGCGCTTAGATTGTTCTAATCAGACACCTGCACACAAGTTAGTGTAAAGTGTAAATGAAAGGAAAATGATTATACCTTAGTAGTGATGGTGCTTCGAGCCTCGATATGCTTCAATCGTTTGCTTTGGTGTAGCTAAGAATGTATCTCGTGGTTGCTACTTGACTATTTGCTTATCCCTTGGCTCCTTCGATGTTGAAGGCGTCGATGCCGGTGCCATATCATGCACCGCAAACATCTCTCTCGCTGCATGCTATTCTCCATACACAGTTTTTATTCCGTCCTTTGTCGAAAACTTCATTATTTGATGAAGGGTGGATGGTACTGTTCTTATGTAATGTATCCATGGGCTTCCGAGCAAGGTGTTGTACCTTATATCTCCTTTGATGACATGAAACTTAATGTTTTGGGTTGCGCCAACCATGTTGACCGGGTGGGTGATTTCCCCTTTCATTGTTTCGCTTGCCATGTTAAATCCATTGAGGAATCAAGAGGTGGGCACGATCTAGTCAAGCAGTCGAGCTGCTCCACCACTCTCAACCTGATAATATTGGCCAAGCTACCTGGATCCATAAGTACATATTTAATTTGAAATGTATTCACAAGAAAAGAAATTACCAATGCGCCATTGTGAGGTTGACACAGGGTCTCGATGTCCTCATCGTTGAAAGTGAGAGCGTCCTCGAGTATGTAACCTCGAGTTCACTTTTCCCTAGTGATAGATATTTTTGTTCGTTTGACAATGGGTTCCTGTGGGATGTCGACTCCCCCAACAATCATGTGGATGACATGTTGTAGTTCTTCTGTTTCATTTTTCATGTTTGCTTCCCTTTCCCAAAATTGATTCTTGGCTCGGCCACTTAGGAACTCTCAGAGGTGCCCTTTGTTGATTAATCGGGCTACTTTCTCTCGGATCTGCCTACAATCTTCGGTCCTATGACCACGTGTGCTCATGGATTTCACACATCAAGTTAGGGTTCCTTTGTGATTGTCACACCTTCTTTTTACACTACCCAAAGGTGATATAAGAGAGTTTTTCCACTTTAAGTGATATTATTTGAAATGAGATTATTTATTTATTTTTATTCAGAGTTGCCACATGGGGTGGTTTGTTTTCTGGTATCCCAAGTTACCGGTTTATTTTAAAATCCAAAATCGAGGAAAATTCGATTTTCCTTTTGAAGTTTGCGAACCAAAAATTCTAAATAAGGAATTATGTTAACCCAAGGGAAGGTCTTGGGCAATCCCGAATTTCGTGGTTCTAGCACGGTCGCTTAAACTATTATAATTTTCCTATTATCTGATTTTAATACATATTTTAGTCTATGGTATAGTTTTAACTTATTAACAGCTTTTAATCATTTTTAGGTAAATTAAACGTTATTTGAAACACGTCTTTGAACCATGCCACATGAAATGCACTCGCGGTCCATGACATATTTTATTTCATGTTGTTAAGATTTGGATCTGGATCACTTAAAATGCACACCCGAGTTTAAGGAAATTGATTATTAAAATAACGCACCTAAAGCAACTACACGCTTTCAACTTTGCGAGGGCCATAAAAAATTTCAAACTAAATGGCACATCCCGATTTTTAAGGATTCAAAATGAATTTAATGAGGGCCATGCATTTGAGATTTTATTTGGAAAGACTCACTTTGCTTACTCTATTTAAAAGACTTCTAAAATTGATTTGGAGGGCCATAACTATTTTTCTTATATAATATGGCTCACCTCAATTAATTAATGACTAATCAATTAAGCGCTAAATAAACTTGGGAATTTAAAGTCAAACTAGCTGAAAAGCTTGCATAGAGAAAGATTAATTATTTAACAAGGGGAGCTTGGGCCAGCACAAACAATTAACGGTCAGACAAGGTTCAACAAGGTCGAAGTGGGTCCAAATCCCATTCACGGCGCCTTCAGATTTGGGCCCAAAAGTGAGCCTAATTTCTTCGTGGAAGATGAATGTCCAAGGACGTACTATAGGCAGATTTGACTGGCCTTGATTTTCCGTCAACTGGGTCAATATTAGGCCCAAATCTCAAAACCAGAATTTAGGCACAATCGGTTAGCTACAAAGCAATTAAAACTATAAGAAACACGAAATTGAACCAACATTCTATTTCTTAGCCCTAACTAATTAACACAAATTGACTAGCTAAATTTCTACTTACATCTTGCATGGATTAGTCAAATCAGCTTATGAAAAGAAAATCTAGCAACCAAACGAATAAGCTACTGGTCTCAAGAAACAAGCTCAAATAGCAGGAACAAGCCATTTTCCTTTGCAAAAAACCTCAGAATCCAAATATCAATGAGCCCAAACCCTGTAAAGAACCTGATGATCCTAGACTCAACATTGAGTCCATACTAATGCAAAACAACCTTTTACACTCAACACAAATTGATAAGTCTCATTACTACCCAATAATACACCAAGAAAATTTGAATATTACTAAAAGCACATGTCCAGAAGTTGCTTGTAAAAAAGAAAACTGACCATAACTTAGAACCCCATTCAATTAACTGCGTCATGAAACCTAATATTGTTTAAACATAATGCGATGACACCTCAAATGAATCATATAGCAGAAAGACAACTCTAATATGGTCCTCTTTGCTTAAGTAAAATCATGGAATGTAGAATTCAACTACTGATTAGTTTAGTACATACTACATAAATTCCAAAATGTTTCTGAATAAATTACATTTAAACAAAACCATATTTAAATCCTAAAGTAAACATATAGGATTTGATGACATAATTGATTACACATGAGGAAACTTGGCTAGGAACAACATGAAACAGAGAGATTCATAGACAAAAAGAAATAAGGCTAAGTTATAAACAAGTAACTTAATGTTAGGCTTCAAAATGCCATTTCCATTTCATTCTTCAGCTTGAGCATCACATTATACAAGTTTCAAGAACATGTACCTGGAAATTGAATGTACAAAAAAGTGAGGAAGCAGTAGACAATAGCAGAACAGAACCTAGCAAAGAGGAAACCAAAACCAGCAAAACTAGCACGAAATAAGCAATGGAACAGTAATTCCCAACAAACCAAAACCATATTTCAAACCATATTCAAACCATTTCTCCATTCCACAATATGATTATAGAATTCTCCAAGAGTTATGAATGACATAAGTATAAGAAATCCAAACCAAAGCAGAAATTTTGGTAGTTTCAATACTGGAATGTAGAAATTCAAAATTTTTCTAAAAGAGAGAGCTCAACCGTTTTAGCTTTCTAAGGAATTTTTCTCTTCTTAATCTCTCTCTCACTTACTAGTGAAGTAAAGATTCCCTTATAGGCAAGGTATTAGAGCAGCTTAAGGAAATCAGCTTTTGTATTTAAAAGCTTTTAAAATTTTGTTTTAGCTTAGATACCCTTAGTTTAAAAATCAGTATTTCAGTATGGTCCTAAAGGCACCTTCCCAGAAACTTCCTAGATTAGTTATTTGATAGTCTCCTACCTACAATTCCTAGATTACTTCTTAAGCCCCTGCTTTTTACTTCTCAAACCAGATAAATATGGGATAAATTGACCCAAGTCAAAATTTTATGGGTCTGTAAATTTCGGGTTGAATCTCCTTTTTTGGGCTTCTAATTTCAGAACCCAAGTTTAAATCAACAAATAAAATTATCGGTCTGAATGGCCTACAAAGTCATAAAGACTCGAAAAGTTTTAGGCTAAAAAAGAAATAGGAACAGATAAACTCGGATAAAATCTAACTCAACAAACAGAATCATGCTTATTTAAATAAAAAACCTTAATACTAACATTCATAACAAAATGACTCTGAAGAACTAGAAAATAAAAGAAATCAAGAATAAGAGAAAGAGGCAGAAAAAATGAAAGAAAACACAAAGAAACGATAATAAAAAGAAAAGAAAAATACCTAAAATAAAGGCTTGAACAGTAAAGAACGGGAACGTGTTCAAATCTTACAATTTTCGGCCGAGTTTGATATTAATCATATTTTGTTATCAGAACACACAAATAAAATAAAGCTACACCTTAAAACTCACGGAAATCTCGATTTTGAGGGTTTTTGGGATCTTAGGTTTTAGAATTTTGATTCCAGATTCGAAGAATTCTGGACTGATTCGAGGGCAAAGGGTTATGGATTTGTTATGAGGGAATGAGGGGGTTTGTAGGGTTTTATTTTGGGATCGTTTGTGAGTGGCTCCGCCGGCCTAAGGCGGTGGAAATTCAGGGCGGCGGATTAGGGTTTTTGTATGGTTCTTTGAGAAGGGAGAAGAGAGATATGAGATGGGGGGGGGGGGGGAAGTGTTCAGACAGTTTTTATACTATCAATACCCATAGTTCCAAACTATTAGATTAGAAGGAAATCAACGGCTGGGATTCAGGGACTGGAAACGGGGTCGTTTGGCTTTAGGTGGGGGCAGACCGGGTATGAGACGGGTTTTGGGATTTGTCACAACCCAATTCCCGACCCCAGTTGTGATGGCGCCTCTCGTGAAGACAAGGCCAACTAGAATAATGCCAACACCTCTTTAAAGCAATCAATTAACATTAACAAGACTAAAACATACTTAAGATAGACAATATTGCGAAAAACAACGATAATAACAAGGGGAAACCATCCTGACACAACCCAAACCACGGTGTCACAAGTCATGAGCTTCTATAGAGTTTGCTATAAGTCTACATAATATAATATCCGATACAATAGTCTGAAGAAAAAATAAATGATAGAAGATAGGGGAGACAAGAGGCTGCAGACGTTAACAGCTACCTCGAAGCTCCAAATCGCTGCTTGGTTTGGAAGGAATCAACGCTCAGGTGCAGACTCTACTATGCTTGAATCTACACACATGGTGCATGGAGTAATGTAAGTACTCCGACCTAGTGAGTAATAACAATAAATAACGACTGAAAGCATGAAAACACATAAATGCACAAGGCTATTATATACCAGACAGTAAATCACTTAAAGCCGTATAACCGTGAAGAATCAAATGAAATATCCTTTTAAAAACAAGTAAATCAGGTAAAACAACAAGTAAACAATGAGTAGTAATCTGCACCTCGGGCCTAGTAGTAATCGCTCAGCATAGTATCAGGCCCTCGGGCTCTCTCTTAGTCACTCAACATAGTATCAGCTCCTTGGGCTCAGTATCATTCAGTCAGCATAGTATCAGCCCCTCAGGCTCACTTTCAGCTGCGTGGGTGTGCAGACACCAGAGGAGCCTCTTACGGCCCAAGTGCTATATCAACATAAGGCCTGAAAGCCTCCTCATATCACTCACAAAGCCTGAAAGCCTCCTCATATCACTCAGAAATCCTGAAAGCCTCCTCACATCATTCACAAGGCCTGAAAGCCTTATCACATCACTCGAGCCACCTTGTGGCATATAAATATATCTCAAGCCCTCGGCCTTACTTTGTCTAGAAGGAACATCATAAGCGCCTCGGGCATCAATAAAATAGTAGTGCTCCGCCCAAACAACATTGGAAATATCATTTAAATCTCGAAAATCAATTAAAAGTGGTTGAGTTTGTAAAACAGTATTAATCAATAGGACTGAGTTCAAGTAATATATAAATAGTGAGGAAACGGTGATAAAAGTCCACGAAGGATTCAAGTAATCGGCAGGAAGCCCAAAATATGGAAATAACCCAAATCATGTTGATAACAAAAACGTCTCAGTCAAATACGCGGTAAAAATATCAATCGGGACGGACCAAATGATAATCCTCAGTAGTAAACAACCTCGCGCTCATCATTAAGCGCGTGTTTCACCTCAATATAGCACAATGTTGTGCAATTTAGGTGTTTCAAACCCTCAGGACATCATTTACTATCATTACTCACCTCAATCCGTCCAAATCTCTAGCTCACTATGACCTTGCCTCTCAAATCGGCCTCCTCGTGCGTCGAAAATGACGAAAATCACAACGAATACGTCACAACAGGCTAAGGGAACAAAACCCAATCAGAAAGACTTGAAAAATAGCGAAAACCTCGAAATTGGCATAACTTGAGGGCCCACTTCTTGAAATTCAGAATTTTTTACATCTACGGGTTCCTTATCTTTCCACGAGTCTATACATATCAAGAACTCCGTAATCCGAGCTCAAATGACCCATCAAAACCCAATTTGAAATATCAAAACTCAAGCCCTAGTTCTTCCCCCTTTTTGATAATTTTTCATGAATTTCTAGGTAGATTTCACAATAAAAGCGAGTATAAAGTTAATAAATCTTACCTCCAATCAATTACCCTTGAATCCCTCTTCAATTTCCTTCCAAATCTCTCAAAAATTACCAACAATGGATTGAAAATGCGCTCCAATCCGCGGATGAAATGTTTATAACCCTTCTGTCCAAGCTTGAAATGCTTCATCGCGTTCACGACCTAAGCCTTACTCGAATGCGATACCCATATTGTGAATGCGATGCATCAGCCTTTCTCTCCTACGTGAACGCGACATCCTCATACTAACGAGTAGCACATCTGCTTCTGGATCCCCAATCCTTATATGCGAATGCGATCTAGCCCATGCGAACGCGAAACACAACCATCTTAGCCTTCCGCGTACACGATCCCTTAGACGCGAACACGCAGGCTTATATTCTTGCCTTCTGATTCCTTTTTCGTGAACGCGAGGCTCTTTACATGAAGGGTTATATTTCTGCAACGCCTGAAATGAAAATTTGCAACTTTTAACTTAGAAAATGGTTGATTGGCCACCCCAATCTTACCCGAGGCTCTCGGGACCTCAACCAAAAGCACCAACACTACCATATCATCATTCAAACTTATTCCAATCAAGTAAGCACCTCAAACAATATCGAATTATCCAAAACTCATCGAATTCAAGCCTAAGTTTTCTAAAAACTTTCGAAAAACTCTTTCGATCAAAAACCCAACCAAAACATCTCCGAATGACCTGAAATTTTGCACACTCATCCCAAATCACCTAACGAAGCTAAAACAACTCTCAGAATTCCATTTTGACTTTCAGATCAAAATCTCACCTATCAACATGAATTCACCAAAATACCAACTTCGCCAATTCAAGCCTAATTCTATACTCGACCTCCAAAATCAATTCCAATCATGCTCCTAGGTCACAAACATCCCCCAAAGCTAAGCAAATCAACAGAAATCACATCCGAACCCTCTAACTCATAAGTCAACATCCGATTGATTTTTCCAAACCAAACCTTCCTTAAAGAGACTAAGTGTCTCATTTCCAACCAAAACCTATTCGAACCAACTCAATCACATAAGATACAGATAATAAAGCATAAGGAAGCTAAAAACGGGAAAAACGAAGTGGTAACTCACGTGACGACGTGTCGGATCATCACAGGCTTGGTTTAAATGGGTATCCGTGTTCGACTCAATTGGGCCTGAAGGGATTTGAATAGAATTGGCCAAAAGAGTGATATCTTTTACTTTTTTTCGTTTTCTTTTACAAATCTTTTTAATTCATTTTCTTTGTCTTTTTCTAAAAATACAAACAAATTTTTTTTTAATTCCTAACCCAAATTATCCTAGAAAATTAAATTAATTAACTTTAATAATTACTACAACTAATTAAATATCAAATTAAAGTAAAACTAACGATTTCAAATCTAAAAATCAAGCAATGCAAAATAATTTTTTTTGTGATTTTTAATATATTTTTGTAAAACACTAATTACTAATTAATCTAAAAAAATGTAAAATTAACCTAAATGCAAATTCAACATATTTTTTTGTATTTTTTATGAATTAAATAAAATTAAACATACACACAAAATGTATACAATCAAGAAAATTCTATAATAACTCCTAAATAACAAATAATTAAAAGGAAAATATAATTTTTGGAATTCTTTAGGAGTACTTCATGTGAGGCAAAAATCACGTGAACGCAGCTGCCCTTCTTTGCTTGGAGACTTGAAGGGTTTTCGGGCAAATATAAAATGAGCAATTATGAGGAATTTTTGCCCATTTGACGCTCCATGAGAAGCATTCTTGAAAAGAGTCTGACCGAACCTTGCTTCAAAGGTTTCCTACATATCTTTGGCTATAAAGAGATCAGGTTAGTGTAGTTCTGGAAGTTTTGGTAGCTGGGACTACCGGGAAGCTGTGATTACACTGTTGCTGGTGCTGCTATCGCTTGCTGAACTCCTTATTACACCAAAATGGAAAATAAAAAGCTAAGCCTATCAACTACGAGTTACAAGATTCTTATCAATAAATTTCTTGAAGCTCGATCTTGAGTTTCAGCTGATTCTTATTGTGGACTCCGATCTAAATCTTGATGCCCGTCAGTTGTAGATACTGGTTCTTTCTCCAGCTTTGGATCTGGGTGGGACAAGCGAAATTTGTGACTTCAATCATATCTTGAGCAATTCGCGTCTTTCTCCGCCTCGACACTTTGAGTTCATTTCTTTTTATTCTTTTCCTTCTTTTTTTTATTTTTGATTAGACTCATTCTTTCGGCTACCTATTATCCTGTGCCTCGAGATCAAACCTTCTCAGACACCAAAATAAACAAACGAACGAAATATTTCTGCCCAGTTTTCATTAGGAAAATTTCGTAAGTTATTTGTAACAAAAGTCTGAACTTATTTCCTTTTATTAGAAAGCGATAAAATAAAATACTATGTGTCTTCAGGAGGCAGAGATTAGGGAATGGAACCCTATATCTAAAAAATCTCAACTCAAGGACTGAGGCCATAATGTTGATAAAAAGGCGACTAGGGAATGGACGATCATGTCTAAAATATAAACTCAGTGATTGAAGCCATTATGCTGGTAAAAGGCGGCTAGGGAATGGAGGCGCTATGTATTAAAATCTCAACTTAGGGATTGGAGCCCTAATGTTGGTAAAAAGGCGACTAGGGAATGGAGGCCCTATGTTTAAAATCTCAATATAGGGGTTGGAGCCCTAATGTTGGCAAAAAGGGCGACAAGGGAATGGAGGCCCTTTGTCTAAAAATCTCAACTCAGGGATTGGAGCAATAATATTGGCAAAAAAGGCTACTAGGAATGGAGGCCCTATATATAAAATCTCAACTCAAGAATTGGAGCCCTAATGGTTGTAAAAAGGCGACAAGGGAATGGAGGCCCTATCTCTAAAATCTCAACTCAAGGATTAGAGTCCTAATGTTGGTAAAAGACAACTAGGGAATGGAGGCCCTATGTCTAAAAATCTCAATTCAGGGATTGGAGCCCTAATGTTGGTAAAAAGGCGACTAGGGAATGGAGGCCCTATGTCTAAAAATCTCAACTCAGGGATTGGAGCCCTAATGTTAGCAAAAATGTGACTAGGGAATGGAGACCCTATGTCTAAAATCTCAATTTAGGGATTGGAGCCCTAATGTTGGTAAAAATGTGGCTAGGTAATGGAGGCCCTATGTCTAAAATCTCAAATATGGGATTGGAGCCCTAATGTTGGCAAAAAATATGACTAGGAAATTGAGGCCCTATGTCTAAAATCTAACCTCAGTGATTGGAACCCTAATGTTGGTCAAATGCGACTAGGGAATAGAGGCCCTATACTAAAAATCTCAACTTAGGGATTGGAGCCTTAATGTTGGTAAAAAGGCGACTAGGGAATGGCGGCCCTAGGTCTAAAAATCTCAAATCAAGGATTGGAGCTCTAATGGTTGTAAAAAGGCGACTAAGAAATAGATGCCCTATGTCTAAAATCTTAACTCAAGGATTGGAGCCCTAATGTTGGTAAAAAGGCGATGGGAGCCCTAATGTTGGTAAAAAGGCGACTAGGAAATGGAGGCTCTATGTTTATAATCATAACTCAAGGATTGGAGCCCTAATGTTGGCAAAACGGCGACTAGTGAATGGAGACCCTATTTCTAAAAATCTCAACTTAGGGATTGGAGTCCTAATGTTGGTAAAAAGGTGATTAGGGAATGGAGGCCATATGTCTAAAAATCTCAACTCAGGGATTAGAGCCCTAATGTTGGCCAAAGGCGACTAGGGAATGGAGGCCCATTGTCGAAAAATCTCAACTAAAGGATTGGAGCCCTAATGTTGGAAAACGGCGACTAGGGAATGGAGGACCTATGTCTAAAATCTCAACTCAAAAATTGGAGTCCTAATATTGGTAAAAAGACGACCAGGGAATAGAGGCCCTATGTCTAAAATTTCAACTCAGGGATTGGAGCCCTATTATTGGTAAAAGGTGACTAGGGAATGGAGGCCATATGTCTAAAAATCTCAACTCAAGGATTAGAACCCTAATGTTGGTAAAAAGGTGACTAGGGAATGAGGCCCTATGTCTAAAATCTCAACTTAGGTATTGGAGCCCTAATGTTGGCAAAAACATTACTAAGGAATGGAGGCACTATGTCTAAAAATCTCAACTTAGGGATTGGAGCCCTACTGTTTGCTAAAAGGGCGACTAGGTAATGGAGGCTTTATGTCTAAAATCTCAACTCAGGAATTGGAGTCCTAATGTTGGTAATAAGGCGACTTGGGAATGGAGGCCCTATGTCTAAAATCTCAACTCAGGGATTGGAGCCCTAATGTTTGCAAAAATGTGACTAGGGAATGGAGGCCCTATGTCTAAAATCTCAATTTAGGGATTGGAGCCGTAATGTTGGTAAAAAAGTGGCTAGGTGATGGAGGCCCTATGTTTAAAATATCAATTCAGGGATTGGAGCCCTAATGTTGGTAAAAGCGTAAAACATTGAGGTTGGGAATCCTAAACTATCATTTTTGTTTAAATTTTCTTCTTTTTTTTTTCATTTCTCATTTCATTCTATTTTTTAATAAAATGCAAGAAAGGACTTGGAGGTAACTTTCCTTTTTGGATTGACTATCTCTCCAGAGCTGTTTCTTGCTCCGGCACATCTTTTTCTTTTTGGTTGCACCTGCTTTTGCATGGTTGCTTTGGGCTACACCTGTTTCAATTTTTCAAACAAAGGCCAATTGTTAGTTTGAAACGGTGTTTGGTTTTGTGTCCTTGATTGCTTTGGTCACTTGATCTTGGCTCAACTCTTTTGGTGAGAACCTTTGCTGCTTGGTGGTTTTCCTGAAGATTGATCTTTCTCCTAAAACCAAGGAACTCAACTTTTCAAAAATTCCATGACGACTTACTCATATGTGGCTTTGGCCCTTTTAATTTATTTTGCCTCAACGGGCTTTTGACTTCAATATTTTTTATTTTCAATAACATTGGTTTTAGAGCATCGGCCATCATGGCCAATCGGGATCGATTTGATGTATCCGCTAAGGCTGGGTACTTCCTTTGGGCCTGGCTTTTGTTAAGCAGAACTCTATAAAACCAATATTGCCACATTTTCTTTGTATTAGTTTCGAAGCTGATTTAGGTCGAAAGGGGTTTAAGATAAAGTAAACGAAGGACAAGAAATTGAATTTAAAGAGAAACGTCCCTTTCTGGTGAAGTGCATGCAGACTTCAATAGACATGACATGCTTCTTGGACTGGATAACTGATACGCACAACTACCCAACTTCTCATAAACCAATCATTGCCCATCTTTTTTAAAACCGAAAAACCATGCCATGACTCTTTCAAATACCAAAGGTAGTGAGGGGTTCCTTCTTTTCGATCAATGCCTCCCTTTGCGGGTTTTCGCCAATTGACCTCTCTCATTTCTCTTTTCACCGTCGCCTTATAGTGTTAGTTACAAGTTTTCACTAACTAGGTTCTCTGATTTTCAATTTCTCTGCTCACCATCACCTTACGGAGCCTGTAGGTTTTCACCGATAAGACTCTTTCATTCTCATTTTGATTGTATCGGATCCAAACAATTGCATTCTCTAATTTTTGAAAATCTCTCACCGATTGATAGAAAGGACTTGAACCATGTTTGGGTAAAAAGAACTTGGATAAATTTACAACTTTGAAATTGTTTGGATGGGATTATTACCGAATAGTTATAACATCTGCCCCAGTTTCACTTTTGGGAGAAACTGGATTTTTGTTTTGGTGTGACTGAACCCTAGAGAGAGGCTTCCTATGTATCCTTTCGGAATCAAGTCAAACGTAGTTCAGGGAAAACGTTTTGTGTTTTTGTTTTCCTTTTCATTTTCTTTTTTTGTCATTATTTCATTTCATCATTTTTAAAAAAAAAAACATCTTCGAGTTCCAAAAAGGGTAATGAAAAAAAGGTAACTGGCTCAATTGATTAACAAAGGATTAGAGTGTTTGTGGTAACGAGAATAAAAGGCTTCGTCATCCCAATCGGATAATTTTCTCGCTGCAAAAAGACTAAACATAGTACCTTTTGTCTGCATCTGCATTCACAATTGCTTCGGGATTATTTCCTTCAATATCTCCTAGGTATAATGCCCCTCTTGGCAATATCTTTCCGATGATGTATGGGCCTTTCCAGTTAGGAGAAAATTTTCCTTTTGCTTCTTGATGATGGGGAAGAATACGCCTTAAAATGAGTTGCCCCACTTCACAATTTCTAGGCCGCACTTTCTTGTTGTAGGCACGGGCCATTCTTATTTGGTACAACTGTTCGTGGAAGACCGTGGCCATTCGCATTTCATCGATCAGGGTTAACTTCAACGCCATAAACCAAATGATACGGTGTTGTTCTGACCGATGGGCACACCGTAGTGCGATACCTGAACAATGCAAAAGGAAACTTTTCATGCCACTGCCTGGAACTTTGAATCATCTTTCTCAAAATATTTTTGATATTCTTATTTGTTGCTTCAATGACACCATTGGCTTTAGGCCGATAAGTAGAGTTTCGATCTTGAATTGTTCACATATTTCCCCCATCAAATTACTAGTCAAGTTTCAACATTATCTGTGATGATAGTTGTGTAAATACCAAAACGACAGATAAGATTGGAGTGTACAAAATCTACCACAGCTTTCTTGGTGACAGATTTGAGGGTGATTGCTTCAACCCATTTCGTCAAATAGTCGACGGCGACCGGTATGAATCTATGCTCATATAAGGCTTTTGGCTCTATTGGCCCAATAGCATACATGCCCCAGGCAACAAATCGACAAGGTGCTGACATGCGATGCAGTTCTGTGGGCGGTGCATGAGTCAAATCATTGTGCACCTAACACTGATGACACTTCCAAACAAAGCTGAAATAGTCTTTTTCCATGGTCATCCAGTAATTTCCCACTCGAAGGATTTTCTTTTCCAAAACATACCCGTTCATGTGGGGTCCGTACACTCCGGTGTGCACTTCATACATGATTCTTCTAGCCTCTCCGATGTCATCTTAACAAGTTGAGGTCCGTAGTTCTTTTGTACGAAACATCATCGGTCATAAAGAAACCACTTGCCTGTTGTCTAATTGTTCTCTTTTGGTCTTCGCTAGCTTGCTCAGGGTGTTATTTAGTTTTCGAATTTTTTTGATGTCATGATACCATGGGTGAATATTTGGTTCTGCCTCAACCGTATTGCAGTAACCGTGCCTTTCCTGAATTTGGATTTCCAAGGGATTGATGTGGGCGTTGCCTAGGTATGGCATCATCGAGACCAAAGTAGCAAGTACATAAGCCAGTTCAATGTGGCAACGATGGATGTACCTGAAATCTATTGACTTGAATCGCTTGCCAAGATCTTCCACATGCTGCCTGTAAGGAATAAGTTTGACATGTCAGGTCTCTAATTCTCCTTGAGCTTGTCGGATGCTCAGATCTGAGTCTCCCATGATTAATAATTCTTTGACATCTTGGTCAATTGCCATTTCATACCCATGATGCAGGCTTCATACTGGGCAGTGTTGTTCGTGCAGAAAAACTGAAGCCTGGTTATTGCTGAATAACCCTGACCGGTGGGTGAGATCAAGACTGCCTCAATTCCAACACCTTTTGCGTTTACTGCTCCGTCAAAGAACATTTTCCATGCATTGGTTTCTTCGGATATTGCCTTAACTGAATTTACCTCTCCATCCGGGAAGTAAGTATTCAAAGGTTGGTATTCATCATTAACCGGGTTTTCAGCCAAATGATCTGCTAATGCCTAGGCTTTCATTGCCGTGCAAGTGACGTAGACTATCTCAAATTTCGTGAGTAGGATTTGCCATTTTTCCAGCCTCCCTGTAGGCATCGGCTTCTGGAATATGTACTTTAGGGGATCCAACATGGTTATGAGGTAAGTGGTGTAGGCTTGCAAATAATGCCTCAGCTGTTGAGCGATCCAAGTTAAAGCGCAACAAGTCCTTTCCAACAGGATGTATTTGGCTTCATAGCTTGTGAATTTTTCGCTAATAATAGATCGCATGTTCTCCTTTCCCGATCATATCATGTTGCCCGAGGACACATCCAAAAGAATTATCCAAGATTGTCAGATATAAGAACAGAGGTCTCCCTAGCTCCAGTGTCACCAATACTGGTGGGTTAGACAGATATTCTTTGATTTTATCAAAAGCTTCTTGACATTCATCTATCCATTTTACTTCTGTATCTTTCTTCCGCAACTTGAATATGGGTTCACACATGGATAACAACTAGGAAATGAACCGGCTGATATAGTTCAATCAGCCTAATAAGTTCATCACATCCTTCTTGGTTCTCGGTGGAGGCAAATCCCGAATAGACTTTATCATTGTTAGATCTAACTCAATACCCCTTCGACTGACTGTGAATCCCAAGAGCTTGCCAGATGGGACCCCAAATGCACATCTGGATGGGTTCATCTTCAAATTATTTTTACGAAACCACTCAAAGATTTTACTCAAGTCCTGAACATGCTCATCTTGGGTCTTGGATTTGATGATCATGTCTTTCACATAAACCTCTATCTCTTAGTGCATCATATCATGAAAAATGGTAGTCATGGACCTCATGTCGGTTGCCTCAGCATTCTTCAGACCAAAAGGCACGACCCTATAACAGTATGTGCCCTAGGGTGTGGTAAAAGCTATCTTTTCTACATCTTCTTCATCCATCAACACTTGGGTGTGGTAAAAGCTATCTTTCCCGCGTAGCAATCAACAAAGGACTGTATCTCATGTTCGCAGTTATCAATAAGGATATGGTTGTTCGACAAGGGGAAGTTATCTTTGGGACTTTCTTTGTTTAGATCTCTGTAGTCCACATACACTCGGGTTTTACCGTCTTTCTTTGACACTGGAACTACATTGGCTAGCCATGTAGTGTACCGAACCACTCGTATCACCCCTGTTTTCAACTGTTTTGTGACTTGTTCTTTGAAATTGTCACTCATATCAGTTTTAAACTTTCTTTGCTTTTGATGGATAGGGGGTAGTCGGGGTAAGTTGGCAACTTATGAACCACCAAATCAACAATTAGTCTTGACATGTCAGCATATGACCAAGCAAACACATATTTGAACTCAAACAAGAGTTGGATTAATGCATCCCCGGATTTTTTCATCTGTGTGAATGCTTATCTTGGTTTTCCTAACTTCTTCAGAACTACCCAAATTAACCGCCTCAGTATCATCTAAGTTCACCTTAGGTTTATTCTCAAATTATTTCAATTCTGGATTTATTTCCCTAAAGGACTCTATTTTATCATACTTCAGTTCTTGGTTCATTATTTCACATTAGACAACATGTTTGGATCTGGGCATGAAGTCCACAAACATGTGATGTTATTTAAAGCCGCATTATTAGAACTGTAAAGAAAAAAATATGAAAAAGTAACAAAATCAGAAAGAACAGAGAGATGAACGATGAAATATTGATTTTATATAATTGAATTGGAAGTTAACATGGTTTACATTGGAAATTAAAAGAAAGGAAACCAAAGAAAACATCCGAGTTACCCTGGAATAACTCGTGATGCTTAAAAAGTGGCAGGACAGGCCTACTGGGACTCTCACCTGATTGGGAATGGTATAGCCTTCCAATTTTGCAGCTTGGCATTAGGTCCCATGTATAGCACCTCAGCCGTGCTTGAGCCTTCCCCTAGTTGGACCATGTGGGTTTCATACAATATGTTCCTCATAGCCCACCATTTTTCTTCATTTTCTTCAGCTGTAAAGGGCTCATCTTCATCTTCCTCTTCCTCATTGTATTTAGGCTTGACAAATGTTCTATACAGATGCAGAATCGGCTGAGGCAAAACCCCACCGTTATTCTTTTTTTCATCTGCCTATTTTACATCAGCTGCCATGGGTCAGAAGCTTACCCCAAAGAACTTCTCACTAGCAGTTAGGGTGATAGGTTTAGCTATTCTTTGCAATGATTTCCCGATCCCTTTCCCACGTTTGTAACCATGCCTGATCATTTCTTTGGCAACCATGATTGATGCATCTGAAAGGAAGGGTTGAGGGCAAGGATTTCCTTCTCCACACTGGTCTGCGACAATGATCTCAAAAGCCTGATAGAATACATGTTCACTCCGTTCTCTTGCTTCAAGACACGAGACTGAACGGTCCCAATAAATCAATTGCTCATCTTCCCCGTGAACCACAATCTCCAGGTCCTAATGTTCGAACTTCACCATCTAGTGGAGAGCAAAAGGCACAACCCCTGATGCGTGAATCCACGACCTTCCCTAAGTAAAATTTTAGGAAGTATCCATGTCCAAAACCAGGGAGGTCACTTCGAAGTCTACTTGGCCGATAGTTAGGATCAGATCAGTCTCTCCTATAATATCCTTCTTTATGCCGTCAAAGGCACACACACAGATATTGTTGGGTCTAATTCTCTCTGTACCGATTTTCATACATTACATAGTTGAGAGGGGGAAAATATCTACCCCAGAACCACGATCTAACATGACCCTTTTCACATAATACCCTTCGCATTTCACTGATAGGTGATGGGCTTTGTTGTGTATGGCTCCCTTCTGGGGCAGATCATTTATTCTAATAGAGATTTGATTAATTTCAAAAAACGTCTCTGTCATCCTCTCCAACTGCTCCATAGTGGTTTCAATGGGCAGATATGCTTCATTGAGAGTTTTGATCAATATCTTTTGATGTTCAGTCAAGTTCATTAGCAAAGACAGTAGAGATACTTGAGCAAGAGACTATCGGAGCGGGTCGATTATCTCGTAGTCTGCCATTTTCATTTTTTGGAAGAAGGCTTCTGCTTCCTCAGCACTTACTGGCTTCTTAGGTGGGAAACGCTTCTTTGTGACGTTATTCACTTCCTCCAAATTGAAGTACTTATCAGCCGGGTTATTTTCTTGAATTTCTCCCGAGATTTCTTTTCCCTTGTAAGTTACTATTTTTTTGTTATAGTTTCATGTCACAACAGTGGATCTGTCATGGGCCGTTGCGGTGCATGGCCAATAACGACGGGCTCACTCAGCCTTGGTGGAATTATTGGTCCCCGCACCATGTAGGTCCCTTTGGGTACATACATTTGGGATCCCTTGTTGATCTCAAACCTTCAAGAAGGGCTTAGTGACATCTGTTCTTTCTTGCGGTCTCGAGGAACATAGAGCACGACATCTTTAGAGGGTGCTGCCCCATAAATCATCCCATTAATCGGCCCGTTATTGTGAGCTAGTAATGGATTGTTGGTTACATTAGGAACATCTTTGTCCTTTAGCACGATTCTCTTTTGCTCTATCAGATTCTCCATGGCCCTTTTCAGGGTCCAACAATCATCTGTATCATGCCCTTTTGCCCTTGAATGGTGGGAACATCGAGTACCAGCTCTGTAAGTGGGCGATGCTGGATTCTGTTTGGTTTGGGGAATAGGGTGCAACAAACCCATCTGAACAAATTTGGGGAACATGATGGAATAGGATTCACCGACGGATGTGAATGTTGGCCTCTTGGGTGGTTCACGGTAATGGGAGTTGTTTTAGGGAGGTTGGGAATTGTAGTGAGCTTGGTAAGGAGGTTGATTTCTGTGAAATGGAGCTCTATTTTGATTAAATTGTTGTTCTGGCCTGACGTAGGTTTGGGCATTCATCAATGTGTATGGCTGAGGAGCCATATCGTATGCCACATTCTGGTGGGGGTAGTAATGGTGTGAGGTTCTTTTAGAGAAAAGAGGTCTGGGTGGAAGGGGTCTTCTTGCACTTGAAGTGGCCATTGCTGCTTCTTCTTTCTTTTTTCGGTTGGCCACACCTCCAGACCTGCTCTGGATTGCTTTGGAGGTAGCCCTTATAGTAGACTGACTTAAGATTCGCCTTGTTTTCAACCTATTTTCAACGATTTCACCAATTTTGATGGCTTCGGCAAATGGCTTACCCATCGCAGACACCATGTGGAGCTCTTCTTTCCGCCAGCTTCCCGCAACTGGTTGCAATATCTTTTGAGATAGGTAGTGGTATCTCCATGCCCATCATATTTCTCAAACTTCAGGGTTTTGAATCCCAATGGTAGATGCAAGTGAGGGAGCATACACAAGTCGGCATAGGATACACTTTTCTGTCCACTCAGACCCTGTATGGTTTTGAGACTCTACTCCATGCTTCTCATCTTTCTAGAAATCTCCTCTTGCTCGCGTGTTTTTGTGCTTTTCTCTGGATCTGCAGTGAACTCATATCGGGGCGGCTGTGGGTAAGCAATAGTAGTATACTAAGTAGGTTCTGGTGTGAAGGATGGTGTTTGGAAGGTGAATGATGATGGGTCTAAGCTAGGCCTGGGCAGTGAAGGCTGTGCCATAGCTGAGCAAGGTGGTGCAGTGAATATATTTGAGGCCGCATCTGACATTAACACCTGGGGGTGAGCGTCAGAGGGTGTTCCAACAAAGTGACCTAAGATAGTAGGATATCCCAACGGGGTCTTTTGATAGCTTATGGGAATGTTGGAGGTCCCACTTGCCCTAGGAAAAAGCTCGGGAAATCCAGGGATTGCACTTGGTGGTTCTTTTCCGTTTACCCAGGCGTCCCACATTTTCATCATGTGGAGATGCAAAAATCTATTTTCCTCGGCAGCTACTGATTCTGAATTCGGGATATCCAAGCTTGGCAGAGTTATTTTCGAAGACATTTCAACGCTTCTTTTCGACCTCGTGAAGTATAGATGCGAAGCCAGACTACCACAAACAAACCACCTTACTATAAAACCTGATCTTAATAGTAGACAACAAACCAGTCAATTTGAAGCAAATAACACATAGATAATCGCACGTTGGGGGTGTGATGCACCTATACAATTAAATGTGTTTCTACCTGTTTCGCAACGATTGCATGTTTCATCCCGGCTTTACTTATTTTTCCCTGATTTTCTCTTCTTTCCATTTTCCCGTTTTCCACTCTTTTCTTTCCATCTCTTTTCTTGCTCTTTTTTTTCTCATTTTCCTTATTTTTTTTGGCTCTGTTTTTTTCTTTTCGGGTTTTCTATCGGGTATTTCTTTTCACATCTTTCTCTTATTTGGGTTATTTACAAAATTTTGCCCAGATCTGATGAGGACTGCCTACGTATAGCGACACTGCGTGAATCAGATCATTATGTAGTTCAAGGAAATAAATGCGGAAAATAAAGAAATAATTTTTGGAAAATTTCGATTTTCATTGATAAAAACTCGTAAACTTTCTATTAGAAAAGACTTCAAACTACTCTTTACTTGGAATATAAAACTACGAACAAACTCAAATAAACCAAAATACAGACTCGATAAATGAAAAATTAGGTATACATTAACGTTCGACTCATGGGTCCCGTGGGATATCATTTGGTCTCTCCATAGGCCTACGTGCGAGATCCCCTTGAAGCCATTCCAAATCACTCATCATCTAGCGAACAAATGTCATTAATGCAGCGAAGAAAGTGGTTTGAGTCACGTCCTCACATGCTTGGCGTTTCGTGACGATGTAGTCGGCAATGACTCTAATCCTCTCTCGGATAATGCCCTTTTCCTAAAGCAAATGCCCAAGTTGCTGATTCTGGGCTTCTAGCACCCGAGTGTCATGCCGACTTTGATTTGCAACTGTTGCATATCTTTCTCCATCTGGCCATCAAAGTATAACTATGTTCCCTATCAGCTTTGAAGTTCCGAGCTTGTTTGTCCTCCTCATTTTCAAGGGTAGTTATCTTCCTCCTCAGAATGGTGACTGTCCCCTCATATTTTCTTTTCATTCGTTGCACAAATTGTTCTCGCCCTTCTGCATTCTTTGCCAATTAGGCCTTGATTTTTGCTATACTGGCCTCAGAATTTTCTAGGTCATCCTAACACTCGAGTACTTTCTTTCTTAGGCCACTTATAAGCCTTTTGTCCACAAGGTTCCTTTTCGAGTTTCTAGCTGCTATTTTGATTTTCTGGATTTTAGATTTAAGGGCTTCATTTTCCCGAGTTAGCTTTTTCTTTTCCCCTTCTTCTGCGACATCTTGGATACTCTTGCCAAATTTGAGGTCCTTCATTTGTCCTTCTAATTTACTTATTTTGGCCCTGTAGCTTTTGTCTTTTGCTATCCAGCCGCACTGCTCCTACAAGTCATTAGTGAATTGATGAACATAAGGTCTCTTAGTAGATCTCTGGGGAATCTGATACCTTTTACCGAACCAAACAACGCACTTGGGTTCTACCTCACCTCTAGCTAGATCCTGCACTATAGTCTTAGGTTCAAGAAATCTGCATTCATTCCACAATTGGCGAACTCTTCCTTCTGGAAATACGGCTTTTTGGCCCAATTCGATGATGTGTCTACACAAATCTTTGTCATGGGGAATGGTTTGAAATTTGCCCAGTTGGCGCAAAACCTTGCGAGGAGCATATGGTTGGATGCTCTGGATGCCCATCAGGAGAAGATAACAAACCTCGACTTACATGTATACGGCTTCGGTCACAGGAAGCCAACCGAACGCCCACTCAATTCTATTAGAAGTTAAAGAACTTAAGTGTGTATACCAAGCTTCGGTACCCTTGGGAAATTCAACATTCACCACTCGGCTTTCAAATTCTTCGATGCAACTTAAATCGGTCATACTGTAATTCATATACCCAACACGATGGTAGAGGTGTTCCTATGTCCACAATTGTAGTAGTAGGTTATAGCCTTGGAAGAACTTTCTCCCTTCTCGACAGATAGTCAAAGCTCAGTAAATCTCAGATAAGATCAAGGGAACCAAAGTTCCATTAGCTTTCTTGATTGCGACATCAACCATTCCCACAAGGCCTAATTCTATGTTACCATCTTCTCGCGGATAGATTACGACACCCAAGAATGCTACTATAAAAACGAAACCCCACCTTGCCTCCCATTTATCTTTATTTCCAGCATGGGCCAGACCAATATTCGGCGCCTCAAAACCCTGGGGGTTATCATAACATAGATACAAGAACTGGAAAGTGCAATACTCTTAGATAAATTTCCATCCTGAATATCCCGGCTGATACTCACCATATCCAGAAATTTGTAGGGAGATATCGTTCTTTGTGACACTGGGTACCGACTTCTAAGGTTTCCATTAAGGCCTGCGTAACCTGCAATTTTCTCTAGTGTGATGTGAGCTCAAAGTCAGAAAAATGGAACACATTGAGAGTCGAATCCCAAAAAGATATCAAGGCTTCAATTGCATCCACTCTTGGCTTGATGTTCAAAAGTTCAATAAGACCACCCAAAACCTTTACCATAGTTTCTCTATTGCCTTTTCCCAAATCATTCCACCTTATGTGGAGCTGCAAGGGGATCTCTTTAAGATCTGCGAAGGGTTCTTTACCATTTATGCTCATCCTGTACATTTACTAAGATGATTTGATTAAAAGAAAAATGATGACTCATTTTGACTCAAGAAAAGCTTATCACTATTTTTTCTTTCAAAATTTTCATAAAAATATCCGGCCTTACAAATACGGCCTTTCAGCACCTCGGGGAAGAAGATTTTAAAGTTGTGCTTGCCAACCGGCCAAAAATTTGAAAAAGAGACCAAAGGTGGCTGTTCTCACAAAAAACAACCTTCCGGCGTCCTATTGGGGACATTTGGCAATTTTTGACAAGAAACGCATCACCTTATTTATAATAAAGCAATAGCATTTTTTTTGGGCTATTTTTGCAAAATGAAAGTTGGACTCGATGGGGGTTGCCTACGCGTCCCACATCCGGTGGGAATCAAACTAGCGTAGCTCGGGCAGATTTGACAAAATGAAAACAAAACCAACTATTTTTGGAAACAAGATTTTCTCTTTTTTTTCCTGTTTCTTCAAAAACCATTCGGCAGAGTTTCAGTGCCTTTTGGACATTATTTTTCAAAACAGGTAATTATCTCTCTTGTCCCCCTTATTGCTATTTTCTTTTCTCAACTTTCTCCTATTATTCATAAGCCGGTCAACATGCAAATCTGAAGCAAATAAATGCACAAGTAGGATGTATCGGGATGATCTTTTCATATCAGATAAACCTATCCTAGACAGACCCAACCCTTGTGTTGGTCTCCAAATTCAAATGCACGTGATGCAAATAAATATTCCTACTAAGGAATAAGCATGAGGTTTTGTTATACTAGGTTTAAACCTGGGTTTATTATTCTAGCCTAGCTTACCCGAGCGGATAGCTCGAGCCAGGGGGGCAGCATACCGGGAATACAGAAGCTTCACCGGCTTTGCAACTTATCCGAACCTCATTATAAAATTTGGGATAAGACTCTAATAGAAAAGAAGTTACACGAAGTGCACACATCCCAGATGATTTAGAAGACTCGGAGAGAGGAGGCTTTCGTAGCAGTTTATATACAGTTCACAAAATATCTAAGCGGTAAAAAGTGACTTTAGCATATTAGGCCAAACATGTACAAGAAATTGATAATAAATAAAGCCAATCATAACAGCTATTCTAAGTTGAATTCTTAAACCTGAACAAATATTTTGGGTTTGGATCCCCAGTGGAGTCGCCAGAGCTGTCATACCTCCTTTTTACACCACCCAAAGGTGATATAAGGGAGTTTTTCCACTTTAAGTGACATTATTCGAAATGATATAATTTATTTATTTTTATTCAGAGTCGCCACGTGGGATGATTTGTTTATGGTGTCCCAACTCACCGGTTTGTTTTAGAATCCCAAATCGAGGAAAATTCGACTTTCCTTTTGAAGTCTGCGAACTAGAAATTCTGAATAAGGAATTTTGTTAACCCGAGGGAATGTGTTAGGCACCCCCAGATTTCGTGGTTCTAGCACGGTCGCTTAAACTATTATAATTGGTCTATTATCTAATTTTAATATATGTTTGATCCTATGGTATATTTTTAACTTACTAACCGCTTTTAATCATTTTTAGGAAAATTCAACCTTATTTAAAATACGCCTTTGAACCATGCCACATGAAATACACCTACGGTCCACGGCATATTTTATTTAACATTGTTAAGATTTGGATTTGGATCACATGAAATGCACATTTGAGTTTAAGGAAATTGATTATTAAAATAACGCACCAAAAGCAATTACACGCTTTCAACTTTGCGAGGGCCATGAAAAATTCCAAACTAAATGGACTTCGATTTTTAAGGATTTCAAATGAATTTAATGAGGACCATGCATTTGAGATTTTATTTGGCATGTCTCACTTCACTTACTCTATTTAAAAGACTTCTAAAATTGGTTTTGAGGGCCATAACTATTTGTGTTATATAATATCACTCACCTTAATCAATTAATGAGTAATCAATTAACCGCTAAATAAAATTGGAAATTTAAAAATCAAACTAGGTAAAAAGCTTGCATAGAGAAAGATTAATTATTTAATAAGGGGATCTTGGTCCAACACAAATAATTAACGGGCAGACAAGATTCAACAAAGACGAAGTGGGTCCAAATCCCATTCATAAGCGCCTTCAGGTTTGAGCGCAAAAGTGAGCCCAATTTCTTAGTGGAAGATGAATGTCCAAGGACGTACTACAGGCAGACTTGGCTGGACTTGAGATTTCGTCAACTTGGCCAATATTATGCCCAAATCTCAGAACCAACAATTAGGCACAATCGGTTAGCTACAAATCATTTAAAACTATAACAAGCACGACATTGTACCAACAATTTATTTCGGAGCCTTAGCTAATTAACACAAATTGACTAACTAAATTTCTACTTCCATCTTGCAAGCATTAGTCAAACATGCTTATGAAAATAAAATCTAGCAACCAAACGAATAAGCTACTAGGCTCAAGAAACAAGCCCAGATAGCAGCAACATGCCATTTTCCTTTGCAAAAGACCTCATAATCCAAAGCTCAATGAGCCCAAACAGTGTAAAGAATAAGGCTGATGGTCCTAGACTCAACATTGAGTCGATAGTAATGCAAAAAAAACCTTTTACACTCAACACAAATTGATATATGTCTCATTACTACCCAATAACTAATACACCAAGAAACTTGAATATTACTAAAAGCACATGTCTAGAAGTAACTTGTAAAAAAGAAAACTGACCATAACTTAGAACCCCATTCAATTAGCTATTTCGTGAAACCTAATGTTGTTTAAACATAACCAACATGCCATGACACCTCAAATGAATTATATAGCAGAAAGACAGCTCTAATAGAGTCATATTTACTTAACAAAAATCATGAAAAATGTGGAATTCAACTACTGATTAGTTTAGCACATACTACATAAAGTCCAAAATATTTTTGAATCAATTACATTTAAACAAAACCATATTTAAATACTAAAGTAAACATATAGCATTTGATGACATAATTGACTACACATGAGGAAACTTGGTTAGGAGCAACATGAAACAGAAGAGATTCATAGAAAAAAAGAAATAAGGCTAAGTTATGAACAAGTGACCTAATGTTAGGCTTCAAAATTCCATTTCCATTTTATTCTTCAACTTGAGCATCACATTACACAAGTTTCAACAACATGTACCTAGAAATTGAAAGGAAAAAGAAGTGAGGAAGCAGTAGACAGTAGCAGAACAGAACCAAACAAAGAGAAAACAAAAATCAGATAAACCAGCTCGAAATAAGCAATGGAACACTAATTCCCAACAAACCAAAACCCAATTTCAAACCAGATTCAATCCATTTCTCTACTCCAACAATATGATTATAGAATTCTTCAAGAGTTCTAAATAACAAAAATTCAAATCAAACCAGAATTTTTTGGTAGTTTTCAAAACTGGAATGCATGAATTAAAAATTTTTCTCGAGAGAGCTCATCCGTTTTAGCTTTCTCAGGAATTTTTCTCTTCTTAATCTCTCTCTCACTTGCTGGTGAAGTAAAGATGCCTTTATAGGCAAGGTATTAGGGCAACCTAAAGAAATAATCTTTTGCATTTAGATCCTTTTGAAAATTTTATTTTAGCTTAGATATCCTTAGTTTAAAATCAATATTTCAATTTAGTCCCTAAGACACCTTTCCATAAGTTTCCTAGATCAGTTATTAGAGATTCCCCAACCTACAATTCCTAGATTACCCGTTAATTCCCCGCTTTTTACTTCTGAAACCAGACAAATATGGGATAAATTGACCTAAGTCAAAATGTTATGGGTCTGTAAATTCCAGGTAGAATCCCCTTTCTTGGGCTTATAATTTCAAAACCATGTTCAAATTGAAAGATAAAATTATCGGACTAAATGGCCTACAGAGTCATAAAGACTCGTACAGTTTTGGGCTCAAAGAGAAATAGGAACAAATAAAAGTTGGACAAAATCTAACCCAATTAACAGACAACAACAACAACAACAACAACTACCCAGTATATTCCCACCAGGTGGGATCTGGGGAGGGTAATATGTAGTCGAGCCTTACCCCTACCCGAAAGGGTAGAGAGGCTGTTTCCATTCGACCCTCGGCGCATAGGATATAATGAAAAGCTGCATTAAAACAAAAACAAAAACAAAAACAAAGACAACATTAGAAACAAAAACAAGACAAAGCACAACAATAGAGCATTAGTAAATTCCGCAGAAATAACGTAAATAATTATGTAAACATAAGAAACATAAATACAGTCGCTTGCAATAATAACAAACCGTAACTACCATACTAACAACCATAAGGGGACATAAGCTAAAACACTAATCATCCATGGGTGACCCAGCTATCCCACACCCAACCCTGGGTGAGGCGTACGAAGAACTCTATGAGCCCCTAGCCTACAACCCTGATTCTAGACCTCTAGACTCCCCTATCAAGGGTCATGTCCTCGGAATCATGCATTCTAGTCATGTCCTGCCTAATCACCTCTCCCCAATGCTTCTTAGGCCTCCCTTTTCCTCGCCGACCGCCAACAATCTCTAGCCGCTCGCAGCTCCTCACTGGGGCATCGGGACCCCTCCTCCGTACATGCCCGAACCACCTCAGCCTCGCTTCCCGCATCTTCTCATCCACCGTGGCCACCCCTACCTTCTGTCGAATAACTTCATTCTTAATCTTATCTAGCCTGGTGTGCCCACACATCCACCTATGCATCCTCATCTCCGCAACCTTCATTCTCTGAACATGGGAGTTCTTCACGGGCCAGCACTCTGCCCCATACAACATCGCAGGTCTAACCACGGCTCTGTAGAATTTCCCCTTGAGTTTGTGTGGAATTTTCTTGTCACACAGGACCCCTGAAGCAAGCCTCCACTTTGACCACCCCGCTCCTATTCGATGGGTGACGTCCCCGTCAATCTCTCCGTCCCCCTGAATCACAGACCCAAGATATCGGACACTATCCCTCTTGGCGATGGCCTGAGAACCAAGCATCACGTCCCTGCCTACCCTACTCGGCTCGTCGCCAAACTTGCACTCCAGGTATTCTGTCTTTGATCTGCTTATTCTGAAACCTTTAGACTCGAGGGACTGTCTCCACAGCTCTAACCTTTCACTAACACCGACCCTCGTCTCGTCTATCAATACTATATCATCAGCAAAAAGCATACACCAAGGCACCTCCCCTTGGATATGTCGGGTTAGAGCATCTATCACTAAGGCAAACAACAGGGGGCTCAGCGCCGATCTTTGATGGAGCCCCATTACCACAGGAAAATGGTCTGATTCGCCACCCACCGTCCTAACCCTAGTCTTAGCTCCATTATACATGTCCTTGATTACTCTGATATAGGCTTCCGACACACTCTTCGCCTCCAAGCACCTCCATAGCACCTCCCTCGGGACCTTGTCATACGCCTTCTCCAAGTTGATAAGCACCATGTGAAGGTCCTTCTTTTTATCATGCTTAATTAAATAGAAAAAAACTTAATACTAACATGCATAACAAAATGACTTTGAAGAACTGGAAAAAAAAAGAATTCATGAATAAGAGAAAAGGCAGAAAAAATGAAAGAAAACATGAAGAAAAGATAACAAAAAGAAAAGAAAAATAGCTAAAATAGAGGCTCGAATAGCAAAGAACCGGAACGTCTTCAAATATTCCAATTTTCGACGAGTTTGATATTAATCGTGTGTTCTTATCCGGAACTCATGGATAAAATCAACCTAGACCATAAAACTCATTGACATCTCAATTTTGAGGGTTTTTGGGATCTTAGGTTTTAGAATTTTGGTTCAAGATTTGAAGAATTTCGGTCTAATTCGAGGGAAAAGGGTTATGGATTTGGTATGAGGGGATGAAGGGGGTTGTAGGGTGTTATTTTGGGATCGTTTGGAAGTTGCACCGTGTCACGACCCGGATTGCCCTATGTGAACCATCGTGACAGCACCTAGTCTCTACAACTAATTAAGCTTAACAAAGCATAAATTTAACCAAAATTGCGGAAGAAATAATTAAAACTGAAATAATAAAGTAAAATAGTGTTTAAGGTGTCGCTCGGCACATATAATAACATCTCTTGAAACTAACAACATTCCTAAAACCCAGAATCTCACAAATCACAAGCTAAGGGATACATAAGAAGCTCTAACTCCGAAAATGTCTAAATAAAGGAAAAATACCGAAAGGGAAATACTTATTACAGAAAGATAGAGAGGGACACTTTGATTTGCGGACGTAGCAGATATACCTCGAAGTCTCTACAGAAACGCCTCCTTCCTAGGCTGACAGAACTGAGTGGGAGTACCTAGACCTGTACAAAAAAATGTGCAGAAGAGTAGCATGAGCACAACACACCTGTGCCCAATAAGTATCAAGACTAACCTCGGTGGAGTAGTGACAATGAACAGTCAAGACACCTAATGGTCAAATAAACAATATAATTATAGGGGCAACGAAACATGATATATATATATGTATATATATATATATATATATATATACATATATATATATACATATATATATATACATATATATATATATATATATATACATATATATATATATATATACATATATATATATATATATACATATATATATATATATACATATATATATATATATATATATATATATGTGTGTGTGTGTGTGTGTGTGTGTGTGTGTGTGTGTGTGTGTGTGTGTGTGTGAAGACGATATGAAATGACCAATAATGCTACAATCACAATGAGGGAAGAAACAACAAGTAACATGAGAATATAAAGAATGATGACACATAATCACGGCAAAATACAATCCAAAACCTAAGATCATAATACAGAAATGGAAGCACAAACAATAACTCGGGTCCTATGGTAGTGTTCACATAAGGTCTCATTTATCAATTTCCACAAATTTTCCAAATCTCGGTCAAATTACGAAGGATATACACCAATTTCAATTAAGACTAAATAATTACCTGAGAGATAATAATGATGTCCAATAAAAACAAGCAGTTATGGAAGATACGTGACAATGGAGGAGGTAAAAAACTTCAGTTAAGTAAGGCAAGAGTCAATTAAACCTAAGTAATATATGTAGAGGCGGAACTAGTAATAGAAAAATTCAATCATATCAAGAACAACTTCATACTCTGTGAATATAAAGACCTAAGAACCTAAAAAGGCCAATTTTCCCACAAATAAATCCAAGCATGCACTCATCACCTCGCATACAGAGAATTCACTCAGCAGAGAAGACTTAAGTCCTAAGGGGAAGTCCCCACACAAGGTTAGGCAAGATGTTTACCTCGAACCGGCTCAATATCAACTAGAAACCACGTTCTCGCCACGAGTACTCGACTCCAAATGCCCCAAATCTATTCAATTCAATTTCATAATGTAAATAACACTTCAAAGTAATTGATTTTACTATAAAATTCTAAGCTAATACGCAGAATTATGTACAATGACCAAAATGCCCCTCAGGGACACGTCTCGGAATCAGGCAAACTTTATATTTTTAGAAACCTCTTACTCTCATGAGTTCATACATACCAAGAACATAGAAATCAAAGTCCAAATGGCCCCTTAAATCCCCAATTAAAGGTCTAAGAACTTTTCCCCCAATTTCTACCAAAATTCTAAATTTATGGAAAGATTCATGGAAATTAGTCTAAACCGAGTAAGCATCACACACCCAAGTTGCCCAGGTGAAAGTCCCTTCAAAAATCGTGATCTCCCGAGCTCCCAAGTCAAATATATGGATTATGGTATAAACCCTCGACTTTGGAAACTTATGTTCATCCCAGATATGTAAAGCATCGCAACACGGAGGAAGTCTCGCATTCGCGAAGAAGAAAAATAAAGACTCCCTAGATTACACATCGCGAACGCGACAGTGTGTCTGCGAACGCGAAGAAGAAAAATTGAATGGCCCAAGGACTATTCTTCATGAACACGTGAACCTATACGCGAACGCGAAGGATGGGATGGCATACCTACGCAAACGCGATGGACGGATGCGAACAAGCTGAAGAAAGAGATAGAGCTTCGTTAACGCAATTGCGAAGAAGGAATTCCATCTAGTCATCAACCAAGCTTCAAAAGGTGAAGGTATGTACGTGAACGTGCAAAAGGATACCAGAAGCAGATACATCAGTTCAAAAACTAGGAAAAATGACACGTAAAGCATCTGAAACACACCTGAGGCCCCCGGAACCTCAACTAAAAGCACCAACAACACCTAATACCTCATTTAAAATTACATCAATCCCTAAATCACCTAAAAAACATTGAAAACTCAAATAAATCAAGGATTTAAGCCTAAGAACTCTAATTTTCCTCAAACTACCATTTTGATAAAAAACCTAACCAAACCACGTCGAATGACTTGAAATTTTACACACACATCCCAAATGATATGAAGGAACTACTGCAACTCTCGGAATTCCATTCCGACCCTCAGATCAAAATCTCACTATCTGGCCGGAACTTCAAAATTCAAAGTTCGGCATGTCAAGCCTAAATTAGCTACGGAAATTATAAAATACAATCTCAACACGCTCCTATCCCAAAATAACCCAATGGAGCTAATGGAACCATCAGATTTCCATTTTGAGGCTGTCTTCACACTTTTCCGACTACAATCGATTTTCCAACACTTAAGCTCTCATTTACGGACCAAATGTCCCAAAACTCTCGAAAACTCAATACTGAACATCCCGACAAATCAAAATAGCATAAATGAATTTTGGGAAAGCAGTTACTAGGGGATATGGGTGTAAATTCAAAAAATAACGGGTCAAGTCATTACACGCCCCCGGCCCAAGGCGGTGGAAAATCATGGCGGTGGATTAGGGTTTTTGTTCAATTCTCTGAGAAGGGAAAAGAGAGAGATGAGAGGGGGGGGGGTGCTAGGGTTCAGAAAGTTTTATACCGTCAATACCCATAGTTCCCAACCATTGGATTAGAAGGAAATCAACGACTGGGATTCAGGGACTAGAAACAAGGTTATTTTTGTTTGAGTGGGGGCTGACCGGGTGAGAGATGAGTTTTGGGCTTGGATTAACAGGTATCTGTGTTAAATTCGATTGGGCCTGAAGGGATTTGAATAGAATTGGCCCAAAGACTAATCTCTTTTAGTTCTTTTCTTTTCTTTTACAAATCTTTTTAATTTCTTTTCTCATTTGTTTTTCTAAAAATAAAAAAAAACAAAATCCAACTTAATTCCTAATCAAAATTATCCTATCAAATTAAATTCATTAAATCTAATAATTACTACAACGAATTAAATACCAAATTAAAGGAAAACTAAGAGATGAGTTTTGGGCTTGGATTAACAGGTATCTGTGTTAAATTCGACTGGGCCTGAAGGGATTTGAATAGAATTGGCCCAAAGACTAATCTCTTTTAGTTCTTTTCTTTTCTTTTACAAATCTTTTTAATTTCTTTTCTCATTTGTTTTTCTAAAAATAAAAAAAAACAAAATCCAACTTAATTCCTAATCAAAATTATCCTATCAAATTAAATTCATTAAATCTAATAATTACTACAACGAATTAAATACCAAATTAAAGGAAAACTAACAAAACTCAAATCTAAAAATTAAATAATGCAAAATAAATCATTTTGTGTGATTTTCTATATATTTTTATTTAAACACTAATTTCTAATTAATCTAAAATAATTGAAAATTTCTGAATGCAAATTCAACATATTTTTTTTAATTATATAAAATTAAACATGCACTCAAAAGGCAAACAATCAAGAAAATTCTATAATAATTCCTAAAATAACAAATAATTAAAAGGAAAAATCTAATTTTTGAAATTCTGTAGGAGTAATTCATGTGAGGCAAAAATCACGTGCTCATACTAACGGATTTGATAGTATGGGCCTTGGCCACCTGGTGTCTCTGTTTTTACCGATGGAAGATACGATGTCCGAAACATTGATGTGGAAATTCTATTCAGACAATCAGGATGCTTTTGTCGGTCCTTTCTGCCTGTCAAATCCGGTTGTGCTCACGAGTCCCCGAGGATTCTGACCTCGATCTATCCTCTGGTTACTTCGGGGTATGTTACGCCTTTTGGAGTTTCTTCTATCTTTAGTGTGTGTTCGGTATCTTTCCTTGTTTGGCCTTGGCTCCTTTGCAAAATCCTACTAGGATATACTAAGCCCGAGAGGTCTCCTAGTTGATCATCCTCTACCCTAATGATCGTTTAATATCGGTTGTGGACATACGACCAAGTCACAGTGGGATATTCAACCAAGTTCTGCTTCAACTACTTCGAAGCTATCGAGCTTCGCTCGTTCAAGCCTTGAGTCAAGGCCTGCACTACCCATTCATCGGAGAATGGTTTTAATTCCATTTGTTCCATTTGAAAATGAGATACGAATTCTCGCAGCATCTCATTTTCTCTTCGTTTGATTTTGAAGACATCGGATTTTATTGTAGCCACCTTGATTGGCACTGTCATGTGCTTTTATGAAAGAATCTACCAGCATGACAAACGAGTCTATCAAATTCAGGTTTAGGTTGTGGTACCACATCATGGACCCTTTTGAAAGCGTTTCTCCAAAAAATTTTAACATGACTGATTTAATCTCGTCATCCTTTAGGTCATTGCCCTTCACCGCACAAGTAAGCAATGGCATGCTCATTGGGGTTCAAGGTTTTGTTGTACTTTGGAAGATCGGGAATTCTAAAATTCTTTGGGATGGGCTTTGGAGCAATATATTATGGAAATATCTTTTATACAAACTTCTTCGAATCTACACCTTACAAAGATGGGGGTGCGCCCAGAATTTGGCCGACCCTTGAATTGTAGGTCTCCACCTTTTTGTCATTGGCTTCTATCTGCTTCTTGCCTAATTTGATCCTCTCCGTGAGGTCCTTGAGTATCTTTATGATGGTGGGGTTAGCCACGAACCCATTGTTTCTTGATCTTTCTTGTACCTGGTCGGCTTGAGGAGTCGTTTCCGGTGCTGCTGTGCTAGGAGTTTTTTGGTAGCTTTCCAGTTAAGTAATCTCCACCTGCTATGCCTATAACATCTCGAATATAACATGAAGGCAAACCTCTTGTTCCTCTCGAACTGGGGTTTTTTAGGCTTCTTGTTGGTTTTTTGGCCTATACTCCTGTTGGTATGGAAGCTTATGTCGAGGTATTGGGCGTTGCACAAGAACACATCCATGGGAATTAGTTTTGGTGCATCCTCAGGGTTTTGTGATGGTACACCAATACCTGGAACAACTACACCATTCTCTCAATGATCCTCAAGACCATTGTTCTCATGTGCATTCACTAAGTTAGACATTTTAGCCTGAAGTCAAAGATTCTTAGACAAGAAAAAGTGTGAAAGATAACTTTTGTTATGTAGTAAGCCAGCAAGAAAACAATCACTATTATTCTTAGCCCCACGGTGGGTGCCAAACTGTTTACCTTGAAAATGGTAATTACAAGTAGATTTGATTTTCTGATTCTAAAAATACGTGATTTGTTTTTATGCTAGGTGTTAGGCAGTAGATGTTAAGAGTGAGACTAGAAAATAAGATAAGAACTCGAAAGCAGTATGCTCAAGCAAACCGAGTGGCTGAGAATTGGGGCCTCGAGGTTAAGCTAGGTACTGAGTTGTGGACATCCGATGAAGGACTAACAGTTCTAGGAGTTTTGATGAAGGCTCTTTATGATCAGTGATGAGCAATAAATGAATAACAATTAATGAAGCACAATAAATGTAAGTACTAATATTAAGGGAGAATGTGTTTAAGAGAGAGAGCAGAGGATGTTCTTGTATTCCATATTATATATTGTGTCCAAAAAAAATAACAAGGGTCCCCTTTATATAGGAAGGGGAATCCCAATATAGTACATATGCATTTATTACTAAGATAAACATCTGGTACAATTATTTAATGTCATGGTACCAGCTTGTACTAGCCTAATAGACTTTAAACTTTTAATGACGTTCCTTGGGGATCTCCCACTCATTCATCATAGCCCCTAACTCATTCTATCCCCGAGGTCGAGCATATGGAACCCTTAGGTTCGGGCCTCAAACTGCACCTCGGGCATTCTGAAAATGGGGTATTGGATATCATAATGATAAAAAAAATCGGGCTCTCCGATTTTATCTTTATACACATTGTTGTCTTGGGAAGTTGTGATTGGGATTTAATGGACTAATCATTTAAACAATATCCTTGATATAATTTATGCTTTCAGACCTGATTGTCACTGATACACATGTGCTTAGTGAGGAAGAATGTAAAGCACGAAGGGTGATACTCTGCCATTGTTATAGATTATCATGAGAGGGAGAGTGTAAATCACGAAGGGTTAAGCCGTGCCACATTATTGAGAGCAAAAGCACGAATGGTGATGTCGTGCCATATGTTTTAAGAGTAAAAGAACGAAGAGTGATGTTGTGCCATTTCACTAATATTGTTGTGCTTTTATATTATTGTGAAATCATGTCATGATGGTTGTTTCCGTGTAGGCGAGGATGAGGGACATGCATTATGTTGTTATATCTGTTATCCATGTATTCGTTCTTGCCTTTACCTTGAGCTATTATTATTATAATTATAGATCTGATGTGACTTGTTGCTACTATTCTATCATTTATCTCTATCTCAATTGTTGTTGTGTTTCTCATACCTCCTACTTGCTTAACTTGCAAATACCATGCTTATTTACTACTTTTATAATTACACTCATGTCGTATCTATTCTGTTGCACTTTAATACAAGCCTTCCACCATGCTAATTATTCATGCCTTCACTTGTTAACTTGTAAGATAATGTATTCCGTTCTTATTTGTTATGCTTGTACCCAGGCCTCAACCATACTAGTTAGCTGAAGTTTATATTTTGTGTTTTCTAATTGGTTTCATTACTCATATGTCTTCCGCCTAGTCTATTTCTATTTCCCATATGTATACTTGCGTTCATTATTGCTACTTATGTATTTTCTACTTTGTAATTCATGTATTCAGGTGGTACTGTTATACGTATATTGGGTGAGAATAAGATAAAAGCATGAAGGGTGTTGCCGTGTAATTGACTTGGTATCTGAGTACATTCCTCATGCTATGAAAGTTATGAAGTGACTCTTGTGGTTTATTGGTTTCATTATAAGGAAGAGATTGGTGGAGGTATTTGAAGATGCTATATTGTGATCTCTACCAACACTCGGTTATTATTTTACGGTTTACGTTTTCTTCATTATTATATCATGGTATAGTTCTATTGCTTATTTTACAGTACAGGTTTTATCAGTGAGTATCTTTTAACTAAAAAGCCCTATCACTACTTTGACGAGGTTCAAAAAGATACTTGTATGCAGATTTTTGGAGCAGAGTTGCTGGTAATGTTGGGTGCTGACTCTGAAGATGCTTGTGTATTGCGGATATAGCTGCCACTTTTCCTTGGTATCTTAGATTTTTGGTAATCCGTTTATGTAAAATTCAAACAGATTATATGATTATTTTTACCAGTTTTGTAAATTTTAAGTATTAGAAGCTCATGATTCATACTACCCGGGTCAATTTGTAATTACTTAGATAATTTTCATTATTTTCCCATAATCTTATTTGGATTGTCTTTTCTGTTAGTTGGCGTACCTAGGGGATCAAGTTAGGTGCCATCACGACTCGTGACTTTTGGATCGTGACAAGTTGGTATCGGAGCACTAGGTTTGTCGGTTCTACGAGTCAAAAATAAGTTTCTAGTAGTGTTCGGTGGATCTGTATGATGATGTCCATACCTATCTTCGTGAGGCTACAAGGCATTTGGGGAAATTTCCCTTTCTTCTTTCTTTATCCCGCAACCTTGTTTCAGCTTGAAGTCTATGACTTTGATTCCTCCCAGTTGCTCATATGTGATGTGGTGCACTCAGTTTTCGCTATGTGTTAATGATCTGTGATGTTCTAGATTGATTAGGAAGTGCTATGGATGCTCGATTACCATTGTGATGTGTTTGCTGGCGTCAAGAGCAGGTGCAGTGTTTAATATACTAGTCATTCATTTGTGGTATGATGCAAGTTTTTATATCTGATTGGCAAGAACCGATTTGGGAAGACTGGTTGTTGGCCAAGCTGTTATGATATAGGTGGGTTTATGGTAAGGTGTCGATTTGAGTATAACCGTAGGGCCATCTCCTGCATGATGAGTTTGGATCGTGTGTCTTGTATGAGGTTTCCATTTGGTTGAGTGTATATGTTATCATTTCAGAGCATTTGGGGAAGTTGTTTGACTATTGAAATGATCCCCAGAGCCTTCAGGGTATTCTATGAGTGGTATCGCATAAGTTTTTGAAGTATTCAGCTAAATAGCCATGCGGATCGGGGCATGCTGTCATACCTCCTTTTGGTTATCTACAACCCGGGGAATGGCGTAGATAAGAGAGTTTTTCCAATTAAAGGACAATTAAAATGGGATTCAATTATTTAAGAGAATTTCAGAGTCACCACTTTGGAGAATTATGGTGTCCCAAGTCACCATTTAGAATCCCGAATCGAGGAAAGAATGACTCTGTTTAACAGTGCGCGAACCAGAAATTCGGGTAAGGAATTCTGTTAACCCAGGAGAAGGTGTTAGGCATTCCCAGGTTCCGTGGTTCTAGCACGGTCGCTCAACTGTTATATTTGGCTTAAATTATCTGATTTTATACAATTATGAACCTATGTGCATTTTGAATTTTTTAGCCACTTTTATTATTATTTTAAAAGAAAATGGCAACGTCGTTAAAACATACCTCGAACCACGTCACATAAATGCACCCATGATTTTTTACACATTATAACTCCGTTGAGATTTGGATTTGGGTCATATAAATGAACACATGGGTTTAAGGAGATATAATTATTCAAGACGTGCCTAATAGAGACTATCGCGTTATTATTTTTGCGGGAAGCCGTGAAATTCGCTAAATGGCGTGTCCCGAATTTCTAAATATTTTAATAAGCATTTCACGAGGGCCGCGCAATTCAGGGGTTCCGTTTGACGGGGCATACCTCATTGTTTGTTTTAAAAGGTCAAGCCTAAGTTAACTATTATTTTTCTATTAGACATGCCTTAGACATGAACCAAGTCCCTTAGACAGCTCCAAGGGAAATCAGGATATTTTTTATGTCATTAAACAACAAAACTCAGTCGGACTTGGGCCACCGATGGGCCCAATCCCTGATGGAGTGAAACAATGATCCAGGATCAAACATGATTTCTATGCACATGATATAATGCAACATCTTTGATGCTACTCAACAAGATTAATTAGCTGCTTGACTAAACCAATATTCAAATTCTAAACTTTTGATGACTTTAAAGTAGAACAAGGAACATACCTCCTGATTTGCCTAGCACAACTCTAAATGGACATCACGATCTGACCCCCCCCCCCCCTTCAATCAAGGTTCAATCTCCTAATCAACAAGTTACAGTAGAATTTTAACTCAACAACATCAAATGAACTAGGCTAAAACATTTTTGAAGACACCTTTGAAATAGAAGTTAAAAACAGGGATTAATAACCTCATGAACTACTTTACAGGAGTGCAACACCACTTAGAAAACAACATTAAAACATGCTCAATTTCCATTATTGGCAATAGGTTCTCAAAGCAGTTATACACTTTTAAATTTCAGTCCACAATTCCTATTTATACAAACCAGTGTCTCAGCTATACTAGACATAATAATAGTCACAAAAAGTTGATAAAGGAAAGAGTACTATACATCTTCAACTTGGATATTCAATAAGCTTAAACTTCATACATCATTGGAGGTTGAAAAATGTACCTAGAATGTGTGTAAAACAAAATTGAAAGTGAACAAAGATCAACCAGCAGGATATTCAAAAATCCAAAGCTCATTAGTAAGTATTACACCCAGTAATGCTACCAAATATCCCCAGGAAAGCTTAAACCCAAGCTTAGACCAGTAGAAAAGACCAGGTGGCTCAAACTAAACTCAAACATCCAAATAGGAACCCAAGAAGGTTTTGACACCATACATAATCAACAATTGGACTCACAATAGCTGGAATAATGACCTAATCAACTCCAATTGAACCCTAGGCCAATGCTGGAAACTCAATTCTCTAAATGTATATTTTTCAGGATGTTTTTCATCTTCATATAGCTAACCCTCTAATGCACAACTGGAATTGAAGTTATTTTCAGGAGAAGAAATCTAATGAAATAGTAAAAAACCACTGAACTTCAGTAAACTTTATAACTCTTATAAGTTAGTATTTCTGGACACATTCCAGGAAGTTTTGGGGATTTTTAGGCGTTAAAATATCTGAAATTTTCTTAGTGATTTTTAGACTTGTGTCCCCCTTTTTTTGAATGATTTGGGGTCCCTTTTATAGACAAAGGCTAGGAAAACCCTTTTATTTTATTTTAACTACTAGTCCCTCTTTTGATTTTCAGATTTTACCTACTTGGTCCTTCTTTTTTTGACTTGTTTCCCAAGTTACTGCACTAAATTACTGAGTTTTAAACTAAAATCCCCTTCTAGAAGGGTCTAAAAGATTCTAGCATTGCTTCTTGTTGATAGGACACCTATACTACCTTTGTTTTAATCCTATCACTACCAACACTAATTTAAAACCCTATATTACCCTCATTTTATTCTAAAAACTACCAAAACTAAGTTAAAACTATATATTACCCTTTAGTACTGAAATTACTGGTTTACTAAACTAACTATCTTCCAACTAACAGCAATAACCAACATCCTAATCAAATTGAACCATTAATCAGAAGAATAAACAAAAATCCAACTTGGAATTCAAACACTACTGAATCAAAACTCAAACTAAATGCTGAAATTGAAAGAAAAAACATGCAAAGCTGTGACTAACATGCCATTTTGCCATATGTAACAACTAAAATTGGAAAAAACCAGATTCCTATTCAACTACTACTAATTATTTGTTGAACATTAAACTGAGCTGAACGATAAACATGAAAAGGTAAAAAATTATGATTAAATCAAACATGGATATTAAGCTAAAAAAATGGGTAAAAACAGAAATTCACACAGAATCAAATGGTCACCAAAGTCCAAACTCAAATCTAAGCAAAACTTATCAATGTTTCTAATTAAACCAGTAGTCAGAACTTAAAATAAAATAGAATTATTAACAAAGAAGCAAAAACAAACAAAATAAACAAAAACAAAAAGACAAAACTTACTGGTTGTTCTTCAAAAACTTGACTGGATTCAATTTGAGTCTCCAAGCAAAGTTGGAGGTTTGTTTTTTGGCCAAAACAAACATGCAACTTCGTTTTGAAACTCAAACAGCTTGGAAACAAACCAACCTAAAAAATTAGGTCAAATCTGGATTTGAAAATTGAGGGGCGTGGGAGTTATTCGAATGAAACTAAACTCGCTTATGGGTACGGGAGGCCAAGGGGGGTGGTGGTGTTAATTTGGAGGCCATTGGCAACCGGTCTCCACCATGGACGGCGGAGCTTCCAAGTTTCAAATGAATATTCGACAAGATGGAGCTATATTCAAGGGTGACCAATGGTGGGGTTGGAAATAGGGGAGAGAGGAGAGGGTGTGGTGTTGTTTGGGGTCCATTGGAGTTACGCCACCGCCAGCGGTGATTTTCGGCGGGCGGAAGACGGCGGGCGATGGTGATACGGCGGAGGCAGCGCGGAGGTGAGGCGGTGTTACATCGGCTAATTTTATGAATTATGCAAATTAAAACATGGAACATGAAAATAAACATAAAATTATGCAATTAATTCCTAAAATTCAAACAAATACAAAATCACGCAAGTGAATCCTAAAAATTCAAATAACAACAGAAAGATGCAAATTCATACAATTAATTCCCAAAAAATTCAAATAATAAAAGAAAATACAAATAAACATAAAATCACATAATTAATTCCTAAAAATTTAAATAATAAAGAAAAATCCTATTTTAATGAATTTATAGGAACATGTCAAGAGAGGCAAAAATCACGTGCTCACAGCTGGCCCTCTTTGCCCAGAGACACGAAGGGTTTCCGGGCAAAGATAAATGAGCAACTGAGGGATTTTTTCCTGCTTTGCATTCCATGAGAATCATTTTAAAAATTGTTTGACCGAACCCTGCTTCAAAGGTTGCCTACATTTCCTTTGTCTATAAAGGAATCAGGTCAGTGTAGTTTTGGAGTGTTTGGTAGCTGGGACTACCATGAGCTGTGATTTCACTACTATGCTATGAACTACCGATTACAAAAGAACCTATCTATGTCTTCAATCTTGCCCTTGATCCTTGTTGCTTTGTTGTCTTGTATTTCTTCCTGTGATCTCCTTGTTGCCTTATTGACTGGAATTGCTTCCTATATACTTATTGTCGCCTTGTTGACTCCTTGCCTTCTCTTCTTCTATGTTTGATGCCGAATTGTTGGGCTTGACGTGTATTCCCTTGTTCTGACATGAGGGCTCTTGATTACCAAACTTGATGCTTGAAAGAACCTGATCGCCGAGACTTGAATTTTTGAAAGATATTCCCTTGTTCTACATGGGGGCGCATGATTACCGAACTTGAAGCTTGAAAATACTCCGTTGTTCTACAGATGGGCGCCTGACCGCCAACACTTGCATCTTTAAAAAATATTCCCTTGTTCTATAGGTAGGCGCCTGATCATCAAAACTTGAATTTTCGAAAAATATTCCCTTGTTATACAGGTGGGCGCCTGATGGCCAAACTTGAAGCTTGAAAACATTCCTTTGTTATACAGGTGGGCCCCTTATTGCGAAGACTTGAATTTTTTGAAAGATATTCTCTTGTTCTACAGGTGGGCGCCCGACTGCCAAGATTTGCATCTTTGAAAGATATTCCCTTGTTCTACAGGTGGGCGCCTGATCATCAAAACTTGAATTTTGAAAAATATTCCCTTGTTATACAGGTGGGCGCCTGATGGCCAAACTTGAAGCTTGAAAACATTCCCTTCTTCTAGAGGTGGGCATCTGATCGCCAAGAATTGGATTTTTGAAATATATTCCCTTGTTCTACAGGTGGGCGCCTAATGGCCAAAACTTGAAATTTTGAAAAATGTTCCCTTGTTCTACAGGTGGGAGCCCGATCATCAAAACTTGCATATTTGAAAAATATTCCCTTGTTCTACAGGTGGGCAAAAATATTCCCTTGTTCTACAGGTGGAAGCCTGAATACCAGAACTTGAATTTTTGGAAAAATATTTCCTTGTTCTACAAGTGGGCGCGTGATCACCAAAACTTGAAGTTTTGAAAAATATTTCCTTGTTACATGTGGGCGCCTGAATACCAAAGCTTGAATATTTGGAAAAATATTCCATTGTTCTACAGGTGGGCAACTGATCACCAAAACTTGAAATTTTGAAAATATTCCCTTGTTCTACAGGTGGGCGCTTGAATACTAGAACTTGAATTTTTGGAAAAATTTTCCCTTGTTCTACAGGTGGGCGCCTGATTACCAAAACTTAGATTTTTGAAATATATTCCCTTGAGACTGTTGCATGTGTACCTGATCGCAACAAAACACAAAAAATTCTTCCTGCCCCAGTTTGGTGCAGGGCGGATCCCTGAGTCTTAATCAAATCCTTTTACCAAATATCTGTAAATCTAAGCTAAGTCCCATTATCCAGGAGGGCCCTGACAACTCTTAACTGATGACAATATTTAAGACTATGTTATGTTTCCCACAAGGTATTATTTTCCACTATGTCGTGTTATAAGTTATATCTGCTGGGGGTTTGCTGTGACTGGTGATTAAAACTACTTCCCATTATTCAGGCAGGTCCTGACAACTCTTAATTAGATGACAAGATGTGAGTGCTGGGGGTTAGTATTTAGAGTTACATCCCATTATCCGGGGGGGGGGGGGGGAGGGGTCCTGACAACTCCTACGATTAGATCCGATTATCCAAGCAGGTCCTGATGCCTCTTGTTGACTCTTGCTGGGCAGGTATTTGGGTTTGACCATGCCCCCTAACTGTTTGTGTTCCAGGCTAAGTCCCATTTTTTAGGAGGGTCTTGAAATCTCTTAACTGAATCCTACTTCAACATGCAAGTCTTTTTATGCCCTTTGCTATCCATGACTACCTTTGACCTTTAAATGGGTCATATTTCCCAGGAGGATCCTGAAGGTTCCAATTTAAATGCCAGTTCTAATTTGTCTCTGCTAGTGATTATTGCCCAAGAAGGTTTCTGTGACTCTTACTGGAGAAGGTATTGGTGCTTTCCCCTGTTACCCGCACCTGTTTGAGTTTCAAACTGCTTTTCCATCTCAACTTTCACGCTTCTTTAATCCCTCAATTGTTCCTATAGGAGTTTGCTAGTTGAAGTTATCTTCTTGTGCTCTTTGCTGGGGAGGATACTTATGATGGACTATGCCCCATTTGAGTTTTAACTGATTCCCACTTCCAGGTGGGCCCTGAGATTTTGGTCATACCTGCCTAGTGCCTGCTTTCCCCTTGCGTATGGCCTCCCTTAGGCTCTTCTGGAATTTTTCTGCCCCTGTGTTAATCAAAGAAACCTAGTTAATTTGAAAAGTGGTGATTGGATTGCGGCATTCTTGTTGGAGGCGGGCTCTCCACTTTCGTGTTTCGTTGTTTTCCATTGCCCATGTTGATGGTGAGTCGCTTGAACTGCTCAGCTGACCCCTCAAAACCTTTACGCTTTACTTTGGTCCTCATCATTGTATTACATTTCTAATCTTTGTCCAGAATTCATTATGTCATTCCCTGATGATTTATGAATTAATGTATTGTGTTTTGGCCAAACCTCTAAACATTGTGGATTCACTTTGTTCTTCATTTTTGTGTTACATTTTCGCTCCTTTGCCAAAATCCTTGCACCCTTCCTTACGATTGCCCGGTTTGTCTATGAGGTTTGGTTGGCCCTTACCCTTTGTGCCTTTACTTTGCACCCTACTTTATATTGCACTTCCGACCTTTTGCCAGAATTCTTTATGCCCCTTTCCAACGATTGATGAGTTGATATATCATGCTGTGTCAACCCTCGTGACCGTTTCTACCTTTGTGTTGCGCTTTTGCCTCTTTTTCCAGAAGTCTTATACCCCCCTTCTCTGATGATTGCCGAGTTAGGGTGTTATGCTTGGCTGATCCTCTGACCCTTGTGGCTTTGTTTTGTTTACATTTCCGAGCCTTTGCTAAAATCTTTACACCCTTCCCTGAGATTAGCCGGTCCATTTATGATGCTTGACAAACTCTTGATCTCTGTGAATTTACTTTGCATCCACATCTTGCGTGGTGTTCCTTTACTTTGCCGACTCTTGTCTCTTTCATCAATTACAGTTTTGTGAATCCCTCCCCTTGCTGTTCCACACTTGTTATGTTCATTACACTTTTTGGCATCATGCGCTTTGTCCCTTTGGGAGCTAATAATCGGCCTTGAAATTCCTCTCGTTTGCTTAAACTAAAAAACTTTAGAGAATCAAAAGAAAAATGAAATGCAATGACTTCAAATGGTATTTAGGGTAAGTAATTCCAGATTCACTAACTTTTCGAAAGAAGAGAAAGAAAACTTATCTCAAGAGGAACAGTTGGTTTTCATGATCATGACATTCACTTCGGCCTAGTCAACCCAGTCCGTTTCGATGTCCGATCTTCTGTTGTCGTTCTTTTGTTGTTGTGACCTTTCTAACCCAATTCCTTCAACCAAACCCTAGCTTGGCTTTCCATACAGTGTTCATCCACCAACAACCCCTTTCTAAGTGTTGCTTCTTGCCTTACTTTTGCCTTACAGTGCCCGTGAGGGTTTTCACCAATGAGGCTATCTCATTTTTATTTCTCTCAACTCTCGTCGCCTTAAGGTGCCAGTGATGGTTTTCACTAATAAAACTCTCTCATTTTATTATCTTTCCTGATTAGCTCGGAGTGTTGCCCCTGACATGAATCACCTCTACTTGCTCAATTTGGCATCTTTTGAAGACTGATCAGAAGGTCTTTCTTTGGACAGTAACATGGGCTTTTGGATAGGGTTAGAAAGAAAGGATATCAAAGGCTCAAAGCAATTCAAATGGGTTAAAAGTTACAAATTTTGGAATCAAATTCTTACAACGACCATAACTTCTGCCCCAGTTTCTTGCTTGGGGAAATGAGACTGAACCGTGAGGCTGCCTACGTATGCTTAAAAGGAATAGGGTCAAACGTAGTTCATAAAGATTCCTTGTTTTTGTTGTTGTTTGTCTTCCTGTTTTTCCCTCTCTTTCTGCTGTTCTTTTCTTGATTTTCTCTTTTCTTCTTTTTTTCTTTCCTTTTCTTTTCTCTTTTTTTTCTTTCCTTTCTTTTCTTTCTTTTGCTTTCTTTTTCCTTTCTGTTCTTTTCCTTTCACTGCCATTTCACACTTGAGTTTCTGACTTTGTTACCAATTCCGAAAGAGGGGTATGAAAATAACTAAAGCTCAAAAGAGTTAGCAAATGATAAAGTATTTAGATAGCAGAATAAAATTCCTTCATCATTCCCATTTTCAAAATATGCCAAGTACAAGCAAATGCCAAGTATAGACAATGATCTAAAATAAAATCATACATAGTATCTTTTGACAGCATCCGAATTGATAGCCATTTCCAAAAATTTCCCTTCCACATCTGTCAGATACAATGCTCCATTAGACAAAACTCTTGATAAGATGAACGGTCCTTGCAAGTTCGGAGCGAACTTTCCCTTTGCCTCGGCCTGGTGAGGGTGGATGCACTTTAATATCAATTGACCTACTTTGAACATTCTGGGACGCACTTTCTTATAATATTCCCTGGCCATGCTTTATTGATACAACTGGCTGTGACATACCGCTGCCAATCTTTTCTCATCAATAAAACTCAATTGATCCAAGCGAGCTTTGACCCATTCTTCGTCGTCGATTCCTGCTTTGGGGACAATTCGAAGAGAGGGGATTTCAATTTCAGCTGGGACTACCGCCTCTGTGCCATATACCAAAAAGTATGAGGTTGCCCCTACAGAAGTGCAGATGGTGGTGCGATAGCCTAATAATGCAAATGGTAGCTTCTCATGCCACTACATGGACCCTTCCACCATTTTGCGAAGTATCTTCTTTATGTTCTTATTGGCCGCCTCAACTGCTCCGTTTCCCTTAGGGCAGTACGGGATGGAATTTTGATGTGTGATCTTGAACTGCTAACATACTTCTCTCATTTAGTGACTGTTGAGATTTTCCCAATTTTCTATGATGAGCGTCTTGAGGATTCCGAACCGACAAATGATATTCTCATGCACAAAATCGACGACATCCTTCTTGGTCACTGCCTTGAAGGTTTTGGCTTCAACCCATTTGGTCAAATAGTCAATAGCAACCAGGATAAATATGTGCCCGTTAGAAGCTGCTGGCTCGATGGGCCCGATGACGTCCATGTCCCAAGCAACAAAAGGCCATGGTGCGAACATAGTATGCAATTCAGATAGCGGAGAGTGAATGAAGTCTCCATGCACCTGACATTGGTGACATTTGTGCATGAAGTTGATACAATCCCGCACCATGGTGAGCTAATAATATCCCACTCGAAGAATTTTCTTTGCCAAAACATATCTGGCCATGTGTGGCCCGCAGAAGCTAGCATGCACCTCATTCATGATAGTTGTTTCTTACCCAGCATCTACGCATCTTAGCAAACCAAGATCTGGCATTCTTTTGTACCGGGTACACACCTCTCCTGATATATTCCTTGATATCGTGGAACCAAGGCTGTCGAGCTATTCTTCCACCATGTTGCAATAAGCATATTGATCATGGACCTGGATATGTATCGGGTCAACATAAGTCTTATCCGGTAATGTAGCATTGATGCCATAGTAGCCAGGGCATCAGCTAACTCATTGTGAATTCTAGGGATGTGCCTGAACTCTATTGACCGGAATCGTTGGCAGAGATCATGCAAGCACTATCGGTATGGTATGAGCTTTAAGTCTTTTATTTCCCACTCCCCTTGAATCTGGTGTACTAGAAGGTCCGAGTCTCCCAAGACCAAGACTTCCTAGACACCCATGTCAGCTGCTAATCTCAGACCCAAAATGGATGCTTCATATTCTACCATGTTGTTGGTGCAGTAGAAGCGGAATTGAGCTATGACTGGGTAATGATGCCCTTCTTCAGAAATGAGCATTGCTCCTATCCCAACGCCTTTCATGTTGGCAGCCCCATCGAAGAACAATTTCCATACCGATCTCTCATTCCGTTCCACTTCATCAATATGCATTACTTGCTCATCCGGGAAGTATGTGTTCAAAGGCTAATATTTTTCATCTATCGGATTTTCAGCTAAATGATCTGCCAATGCCTCTTCTTTCATGGGAATCCTAGTCACGTAGATAGTGTCAAACTCCGTGAGCAATATTTTCCATTTCGCGAGCCTTCCTATGGGCATGTGCATCTGGAAAATATACTTTAATGGGTCTAATCGTGAGATGAGATAAGTGGTGTATGATGAAAAATAATGCTTTAACTTTTGGGCTACCCATGTCAAGGAACAACACGTCCTTTCAAGATGAGTATACTTAACCTCGTAGGCCTTAAATTTCTTGCTGAGGTAGTATATGGCTTTCTCTTTTCTCCCGATGACATCATGCTGACCCAATACGCACCCAAATGAGTTGTCCAAGACTGTCAAATATAAGATCAAGTGCCTTCTTGGTTCTGGCAGGACCAATACCGGTGGGTTCGATAAATACTTCTTTATCTTGTCAAAAGCTTCCTGGCACTCTCATGTCCATTTCACCGCAGCATCCTTTTTCAATAGCTTAAAGATGGGCTCGCAGATGGTTGTGAGCTGAGCAATGAACCGACTGAGGTAATTCAACCTTTCTAATAGACTCATCACTTATGTTTTATTCCTCGGCGGCAGCTGCTCCTATGTAGCTTTGATCTTTGATGGGTCTAGTTCGATGCCTCGACGACTGACTATGAACCCTAGAAACTTCCTTGAGGGGACCCCAAATGCACATTTTGCTGGGTTGAGTTTAAGGTAATACCTACGTAGCCTTTGAAAGAATCTCCCCAGGTCTTTGACGAGATCGGATTTCTTTCTGGACTTTACTATGACATCATCCACATAGACCTTAATTTCCTTATGTATCATATCATGAAAAATGGTTGTCATGGCCCTCATGTATGTTGCCATGGCGTTTTTCAAACCAAAAGGCATGACTCTATAACAATATGTCCTCCACAGTGTGATAAATGTTGTTTTCTCTGCATATTCTTCATCCATTAAGATCTGGTGGTGGCCTGCGTAACAATCCATGAACGACCCGATCTCATGCTTTGCAGAATTATCAAGCAGTACTTGAATGCTTGGCAGAGGAATGTTTTCTTTCGGACATGCTTTATTGAGGTCACGACAATCGACGCACACTCTGGTTTTACCATCCTTCTTTGGTACAGGCACAACATTTGCTAACCAGGTGGGATATCATATGACTCGGATGACTTTTGCCTCAAACTGCTTGGTCACTTCCTCTTTAATTTTCATGCTCACATCAGTTTTAAACTTTCTCAACTTTTGCTTGACAGGAGGGCATGATGGGTCAGTGGGTAACTTGTGAACTACCAAGTCAGTGTTCAATCCGGGCATGTCGTCATAGGACCATGCGAAGACATCTCTGTATTCAAATAGCACTTCATTAATTTCTTTCCTAAGTAGTGACTCTAGATAGACACTGATTTTTGTTTCTCTAAGGTTATCCAGGCTTCCTAAATTGACTGCCTCTGTATCATTCAGGTTTTGTTTGGGTTTCTCTTAAAATTTATCTCTTTACTAATCTCATCCCATAGCCATTCCTCATCATATTTTGTTTCATCCTCATGTCCTATTGCCTGAATTATTATTTCCGAACTAGAACAGTTTTGAAGACCGGTCCAATGAGTCCTTATGCATGTCAGATCACTAGAATTAGCATAAAAATAACTGTACAAAAGAGAAAAGAAAGAGAAGTAAAGAGAAATAGAAACTATCAGCACTGCTGAAAGGGAAATTGCATTTCATTAGAATAAAAGATAACAGAGTTTATACATCGAAACGAACGGAAATAACAACTGAATTAATAGTTCTAAAGCTAATTCAAACTAGACTGAAAGGAAAATCAAAGCTGACTACCACGACTCCCTCCGAGTGGGAAGAGGAGTGGCTTCCCAGTTACTAATTTTTGCGCCTGCTCCCACAAACTGCACATCTGCCCTGCTCGATTCATCTCCTGCTTCGACCATATTCACGTTGTTGAACAACCTTTCAAACCCTTTATCAAGGTCCCCGTTCGCGTCGATCAGCGGGCCATAAATCCTTGGTACATGGTCATTACTAGTACTAGGCTTAATGAACGATTTGGACAACCTTGGGATGGGCTTTAGGAGAGCCCAAGCCTTCTGCCTTAGCTTCCTGGCTTGCCTTATGTCTGCGGCTGTAGGCTTGAACCCTAGGCCAAAAGTTTCCAGATTTTTGGGGAGGGATACTGGTTGCACTATGCCCTGCGGAGAAGCACCCTACCCCTTGCCGGGCATAAAACCATTCTTCAATATTTCTGAAGCTACCATGACGGACGCGGTTGCTATCTTTGGGGTCATGACAACCTCACCTTCCGGGATTTTCTGAACTGACACAGTATCAAAAACCTGGTAGACCCATGGCCCTTTGTTGTTTTCAGATTCAATAAAAGGTACGATTGCATCACCTGAAATGCACCGATTGTCTTCAAAGTTCACCACAATCTCTTATCTGTCCCATTCAAATTTGACCATCTGATTCAGCGTAGATAGCACTTCTTTCGCTGCGTGAATCCAGGGCCTACCCAACAACAGGTTATAAGAGACTACTACGTCCAGCACTTGGAATTCCATGGTGAACTCAACGGGCCCTATTTTCACTTCCAGCACTATGTCTCCCACAGTGTCTTTGCCTCCACCATCAAAACCTCGAACACAGATGTTATTCTTGTGGACCCTTTCTTCTCCACCTTCAGCTAGGTCAATGTGGAGAGTGGACAAATATTTGCACTAGACCCGTTGTTTACCAAAACTTGGGTGACCACACCATCTTCACATTTCACAGTCAAATAAAGAGCCCGGTCGTGCTTAGTTCCCTCCATGGGCAATTTATCGTTAGACAATGTGACCCGGTTTACCTCGAATATCTTGTTTGCATTCTTTTCCAAATGATTCACTGTTATCTTGTCTGGGACATGGGCTTCATTCAAAATCTTCGTCACCGCCTGGGGGTGTTCATCTGAATGGATTAGTAAGGATAATAAAGAGATCTGAGCTGGTGTCTTCCTCAACTGCTCTATGATGGAGTAGTCCTGCATTTTCATTTTCTTCAAGAATTCTTTCGCCTCTTCTTTCGACGCAGCTTTCTTCACAGATTCTGGGTTATCTTTAAAGATTCTCACTTTCCTTAATTCTTTCGGGGCAAAGTAACTCCTTGATCAGGTTAAACCCCGGGCCTCATATTCTTCTCCCCTAACCTCTTTTCCTTTATACATCACTATTGCTTGCTCATATCTCCAAGGAAAGGCTTTGCTGTTGATGATAGGTTGCTAGATTACTGGTTTCACAATGACTGGCTCTATGCGAACTCCTTACACAACCACGACAGGTTATCTAGCTGCCCTATGTACTATTACTTTTGCCTATTCCTATTTTGGCGCAGTTGTGCGTGCTGAGCTCCCATAAACTATGACAGCTTTGTTGCTTCTTCCATTTGTCTCGATTGAAAACTTCTCACTGCTTGCATTCTCAGCTGGCTTAACTTCAGTGGATTTGATAATCATCACTGTCTGTGAGGGACTTTTGGACTCTCCCCTTTTTTCCACGATCTCAATCACGTTGATCTCATGATAGGCTAGCAGCAGGTTTTAGTTAATATTGGGTATCTATGGAGTCTGAACCTCAATCTGGTGGGAGTTAACAAGTTCCTGGATAGCGTTCTTTAAATGCCAACACTTTTCGGTGCCATGCTCTGGTGCACCTGAACATTATTCACACCTGACAGAATAATCTAGATTCTTCGGGGGAGGATTTGGCAATTTTGCTTCAATTGGTCTTATCATATCCATTTGTTGCAGCCCATGGAATAAGCTAGTGTAGGACTCCCCCAGCGGAGTGAAAGTCTTCTTCTTCTGCACCATTTCATTTCTCAGGACTCGATTGGCTCGGAAGGCGGGTTTTGGGGGTTTTTGGTAGGCTCTTGTAGGTGGGTAATGATTATGTAGAGTTGGGTAGGTATGTTTTGGGGCTAGCGCACGCCATTGTGCGTGAGTGGGAGGTTGGGTATACGCTTGCTCGTGATGGATTGAGAAGCGAGGTTCTAATGGTGGATAGCACTGTTGTGGTGGGTCGGAGGGAGTGTGTGGGTATGTTTGGTGGTGAGGACAAGGTGGGGCGTAATGGGATGTCACCCGAGTCCTGAACCAACTTCCCGACTCCACTGTTGCTACTTTCTCCTTCTTCTTCATTCCGAATATTCCCCCAGCTCCACTCTGGATGGCCTGAGTGGTTGCCTTAATTGCAGAGTAGCTCATGATTTTATTGGATTTGAGGCCTTCCTCGACCATACTTCCCATCTTGACTACTTCGTTGAAAGACTTTCCCACTGGTGACACCAAATATCTAAAATATGTAGGTTCCAGAGCCTGTAGAAAATAATCAACCATCTCACTCTCCTTCATGGGAGGATCAACTCTGGCTGTTTATTCCCTCCACTGGAAATAGTAATCCCTGGAACTCTCGTTGTGTTTCTTGTCCAGCGTTGTTAGAGATAGACGATTCGGAACAATCTCAAGATTATATTGAAATTGGCAAGCAAATGCTTATGCCAGGTCATCCCAAGTATACCACCAATTCTGATCCTGCCGGGTGTACCACTCTAGTGTCGACCCACTTAAACTCTGGCTAAAGTATGCCATTAGCAATTAATCTTTTCCCCCTGCTCCCCTCATTATGCTGCAAAACCCCCTTAGATGCGCGACCGGATCTCCATATCCATCATATAAGTAAAATTTAGGCATTTTGAAACATGGAGGCAACTGCACGTCTGGAAATAGACAAAGATCCTTGAACGCCACACTCACCTGGCCACCTAATCCATGCATCTTCCTGAATGATTGTTCCAGACTTCAGACCTTTCTTAAGAATCTCTTCCTACTCAGGATTTTGATTGTTTTTTGAACTCCTTCCTAGATTTTGGGACGAGGAGCATAGGAGTAAGGCTCATGTGACTTGTAGGTAGGTTCTGGTGGATAGTATTGGTCGTCATAAGCTTGAAGCAAGGGATCACTTGACGATCTATGGAGTGCGGGAGGGGGAGGTGCCACATAGATGGGGGCAATTGGCAGAGGAGGATGAGGAGCGACTTTGGGTAGTGGAGCTGGCAGTGGTTGAGAGGTCGTACCCTGATATTGTGAATAGATAGGAAAACTTGAGGTATATCAGCGGTGGACTGGTCAGGTTCTTGGGCCAGAGGCCGGATGAAGGTTGGATTGGCCGGATAGGTCGGGGGCGGCTATCCTTTTGCCCATGCATGGTACATTTCATCCATTTGGTGCTTTAGCTTATACATTTCCTCATTCATGGCGTTAACCTCCAATTTCCTATACTTCATTCGAGGGGTCAATAATGCTGACGTCGGTTTCCTGATTGGCCATGATTTGTTTGCTCTTATACCGCGTGTTGTAAGAGTGGGTTGCCAGAATGCCCCAAGTACTAATCATTTGTCTAGTCTGGAATTGACAAAACACCAAAACTCGTTAATGGTTAGTATCTAACACGTAAACGGCCACATATTGGGTATGAATACCCCTAAATAACAGTTGGTCACTACATGCATTAGTTGCTTGCATCATCCCAGATTTTATTTCTTTGCTTGCGAAGCCCCTTCGTTTTAGCCTTATTCTCTCCCTCTCTCCTATTTTTATTCAATTATGGTTGGATCCTATGTAGATTTCCTACGTATCATGAACCTCATCAATCAGACCGAGCGTAGTTCTTGCAAATAAAAGGCGAAGAACAAAATATTTTGGGAATTTTCCATTCTCATAATAACAAACTTCAGTTACAAGGACTCGAAAGAATGACAGATTTAGACAAGAAACTAACTAACTCTGAAAACAAACGATCTACAGACTCGAAGAAAAGCTAACTAGGCATAAAAGAAAATATAGACTCCAGGTGAAGCTGATAGACTTATATATATATTTTTGACAAAAGGAAATGCAATCTTCATGAATACATTAATGCTTCAAGTGCTCCTGGGCCCTGCGAGGCATCGTTCGTCCTTACTGCAGGCTTGCGTGCTAAACTCCTTTGGAGATGGTGGAGGTCCTCCATTACTCGCTAAATAAAGGTCATGGCGGTGGCAAAGAACATGGATCTTGTCGTATTCTCGTAGTGGTTGCACTTCGCAATGATGTAGTCTGCGATCGTTCGTACACTCTCCCCGATGACACCCTTTTCTTGCAATAGCCGCCCAATTTTCTCGGCCCTTGCCTCTAGAGTTCGCTCGGCTACCTGGTTCAGTTCTTGGAAAAACCGCAAATCCATCTCCAACCTTGCTATCGCTGCATACCAATGTTCTCTCTCGGCTTTGATATCCCAGGGATGAGCTTCAATTGGAAAAACCGCAAATCCCCCTCATCTGTTGCGGCTTGCAAACCATTTTCAAATTGAAGCTCTTTGATATGTGTTTCTAATTTTCCTATGGTGGCCATGTATTCATTTTCCCTGGCTATCCAATCCAATTGTTCTTCTGACGTCTCAGCAAATTCTTGGAGGTGAAGTCTCTTAGTTGGCCTTTCACACTCTATTTCTTTTATACCAAGCAATACACCACGGTGTAACCTAGCCTTTAGATATGTCATGTACTCGGGTACCCACTGTTAAGTATTGACATTCGCTCCAAATTTGATGAATGATGGCTTCGGGGAATTGACCATTGGGGCTAATCGCAGCCGCATGGCGGCTAATATCCTCATCCCTGGGAATCATTTAGCACCTACCTAATTGTCTTAGCACTCTGTATGGTGCATAGGGTTGGATACTTCGGAGACCCATCAGAAGGAAATGAGGCCCGGTGGATGGCATACACAGGATTTCATCCACAAGGAGCCACCCGAACGTCCACCCTATCTGGTTTGCAGTGATAACTCAGAGACGCGACACCCATTTTGTGACACCCTCAAGAAACCTAAACCCATCAACCCATATTGTAGAATTCTTCTATGCAGCTCTTTGTTAGCGACCCATAATTCATGAATTGAGGCCGATGGCATAAGTTTTCGATCATCCATATCTGTAACAACAAGTCACATCCTTCAATGAAGTCTCCTCCCGCTTTACAAGCGGTGAAAGCACGGAAGATTTAGGATAAGATCATGGGAGTGAGGGTGCTCTTGGCCTGAGTTATTAAAGTGCTGACAACCCGTGCTATCCGTATGTCAATATTTCATTCCTTCGCAGAAACACATGAAAACCCAAGAAGAATACCATGAATGCAAAATATTGGTGCTCCTCCCATTTGAGTTGGTTTCCTTTGCTACAAATATGGTTTTCAGGGTTATTGAATCCCCCTATGTGCCCGTACCTCTGATATAAAAACTGCAGTGTACAGAAGCCGGTTGACAGGTCTTGGTTATGAACCTTCCTACTTATTTTTAAGGAGTCCAAGAACTTATGCATGGTGAAGGCTCTTGGCGGAATCAAGTATTGGTGCCTCAGGGGAATTGTAGGGCCCCCAATATATCCAGTTATTTCTTCAAATATCGGTGTGACTTCAAAATTCGAGAAATGGAATACATTGTGAGCCGAGTCCAAGAACGTGACTAACGCCTTTATGATATCTCCCCTCGGGTTAACTTTTAACATCCCAGTAAGTCCTCCCAAATGCATGTTGACCTTGTTTTGCCCCGCTTCCCCCAGGTCATTCCACCACATGTGTAGCTCCAAGGGAAATTTGTTCATGAATGTTATCAGCAAATGCCGATCCATGCTTATGTACACATTTATTAGGCGAATTAGTATCTCAAGACTTTATTCTGTTTGACTCAACAAAACATTAAAAATGACCTTGTTCTTTTATGAAATTTATTTTGTAAAACCAAGGCCCAGCTTTGTAAATACGGCCTTTCAGCACTTCCAAAGGAAGATTTTAAAGTTGTGCCCGCTAACTGGCCAAAAATGAAACCCAGATCTGGAAATTTGTGCAAAATCAGCCTTCCGGCGTCCCTTTCGGTAACATTCGGCTGTTCTTGGCAATAACGACATCACCCTATTTATTCGGGAAAACAAATAAAAAAATTGGACATTTATTTTTCTTTGTTTTGGTTAATTTTGCAAATGGGAGGTTGGACCCGATTGGGGTTGCCTACGTATCTTGTACCTAACGAGAATCAAACCGACGTAGTTTGGGCAAAGTAATTTGTCAAAACCAAAATTTTGAAAACCCCCCTTTTTTCTTTTGTTTTTCCTTTTTCCTTTTTTTTTGCTTTTTTTTTTCAAAAATCCGGCAGCATTTCGGCGCTATTCGAGCATTGGTTTTACAAGACAAACGATTGATCTCAATCCTAGTACCATTTATTTTCTCAATCTTCTTTATTTATTCACAAGCCGGTCAACATGCAAATCCAAAGCAACTAAATGCACAACTAGCACGTAATATGTATCAGGATGTCTTTTCATTTCAGAGCACCTGTCCTAGACGGATCCAACCCCAGTGTTGCGTCCCCTAAGTCAAATGCATGATGCAAATAAGCATTCCTACTAGGGATCAGGCATGAGGTCAAGTTATTCTAGGGCCAAAAACCTAAGCATGTGTTCTAGACAGTGTACCCAAGTGGACAACTCGAGTCGAGGAGGGGGCTACGTACCGGGAACCAAAAGGCCATCCGGTTTAGTAACTTGTCTGGCCTCTTTCTTATTTTAGGGTATGACACTAACAGTATAGAGAGTCTCAACCTGTAAGTATATCCCCGAATGTGAGAAGAGAAAGGTTTCGTAGCAGTTTATATGTACATTTGAGATAATATCAAAGCAGTAAAAGCATCATTTTGCACATTAAGCCAACATGTAAAATCAGATAATAAACAAAGCCAAACACAACAATCATTCTAAGCTCGAATTCTTAAACTCTGAACCAGAAATTCTGAGTTCCATCCCCAGCAGAGTCGCAGAGCTATCACACCTCTTTTTGGCTATCTACAATCCGACGGAGGGCGTAGATAAGGGAGTTTTCCCAATTAAACGACAATCGAAACAAGATTCAATTATTCAAGAAAATCTCAGAGTCGCCACTTGGGAGATTTATGGTGTCCCATGTCTCCATTTAGAATCCCGAATCGAGGAAAGAATGACTCTGTTTAACAGTCCGCAAACTAGAAATCTGAGTAAGGAATTATGTTAACCTGGGAGAAGGTGTTAGGCATTCCCGAGTTTTGTGGTTCTAGCACGGTTGCTCAACTGTAATATTTGGCATAAATTATCTGATTTTATACAATTATGAACCTATGTGCATTTCTAGTTTTTAGCCACTTTTATTATTATTTAAAAAAATGGAAACATCGTTAAAACATGCCTCGAACCACGTCACATAAATGCACCCGTAGTTTTGATACATTCTAACTCCGTTGAGATTTGGATTTGGGTCACACAAATGAACACATGGGTTTAAGGAGATACAATTATTCAAGACGTGCCTAATAGAGACTATCGCGTTATTATTTTTGCGGGAAGCCGTAAAATTCGCTAAATGGCGTGTCCCGAATTTCTAAATATTTTAATAAGCATTTCACGAGGGCCGCGCAATTCAGGGGTTCCGTTTGACGGGGCATACCTCATTGTTTGTTTTAAAAGGTCAAGCCTAAGTTAACTATTATTTTTCTATTAGACATGCCTTAGACATGAACCAAGTCCCTTAGACAGCTCCAAGGGAAATCGGGATATTTTTTATGTTATTAAACAACAAAACTCCGTCGGACTTGGGCCACCGATGGGCCCAATCCCTGAGGGAGTGAAACAATGATCCAGGATAAAACACGATTTCTATGCACATGATATAATGCAACATCTTTGATGCTACTCAACAAGATTAATTAGCTACTTGACTAAACCAATATTCAAATTCTAAACTTTTGATGACTTTAAAGTAGAACAAGGAACATGCCTCCTGATTTGCTTAGCACAACTCTAAATGGACATCACGATCTGACCCCCCCCCCCCCTTCAATCAAGGTTCAATCTCCTAATCAACAAGTTACAGTAGAATTTTAACTCAACAACATCAAATGAACTAGGCTAAAACATTTTTGAAGACACCTTTGAAATAGAAGTTAAAAACAGGGATTAATAACCTCATTAACTACTTTACAGGAGTGCAACACCACTTAGAAAAGAACATTAAAACATGCTCAATTTCCATTGTTGGCAATAGGTTCTCAAAGCAGTTATACACTTTTAAATTTCAGTCCACAATTCCTATTTATACAAACCAGTGTCTCAGCTATACTAGACATAATAATAGTCACAAAAAGTTGATAAAGGAAAGAATAATATGCATCTTCGACTTGGATATTCAATAAGCTTAAACTTCATACATCATTGGAGGTTGAAAAATGTACTTGGAATGTGTGTAAAACAAAATTGAAAGTCAGTAAAGATCAAACAACAGGATATTCCAAAATCTAAAGCTCATGAGTAGGTACTACACCCAGTAATGCTACCAAATATCTCGAGGAAAGCATAAACCCAAGATCAGACCAGAAAAGAATCAGGTGGTTCAAACGAAACTCAAACAGCCAAATAGGAACCCAGGAAGGTTTTGACACCATACATAATTAACAATTGGACTCACAATAGCCGGAATAATGACCTAATCAACTCCAATTGAACCCTAGGCCAATGCTGGAACTCAATTCTCTAAATGTATATTTTTCAAGTTGTTTTTCATTTTCATATATCTAAACCTCTAATGCACATCTGGAATTAAAGTTATTTTTCAGGAGAAGAAACAGTAAAAAAATAACCACTGAACTTCAGAAAAACTTTATAACTCGTATAAGTTAGAATATTTGGACACTTTCCAGGAAGTTTTGGGGATTTTTAGGCTTTAAAATATCTGAAATTTTCTTAGTGATTTTAAGACTTGTGTCCCCTTTTTTTGAATGAATTGGGGTCCTTTTTATAGCCAAAGGCTAGGGCAACCCTTATTTTATTTTAACTACTAGTCTCTCTTTTGATTTTCAGATTTTACCTACTTGGTTCTTCTGACTTGTTTCCCAAGTTACTACACTAAACTACTGATTTTTAAACTAAAATCCCCTTCTAGAAGGGTCTAAAAGATTCTAGCATTGTTTCTTGTTAATAGGATACCTATACTACCCTTGTTTTAATTCTAAAACTACCAGCACTAAGTTAAAACCCTATATTGCGCTTATTGTATTCTAAAAACTACCAGAACTAAGTTAAAACTCTATATTACCCTTATTTGATTCTAAAAACTACTAGAACTATGTTGGAACCCTGTATTATCCTTTAGTACTGAAATTACTAGTTTACTAAACTAACTATCTTCCAGCTAATAGCTATAACCAACATCTTAATCGAATTGAACCATTAATCAGAAGAATAAAAAAAAATCCAACTTGGAATTCAAACACTACTAAACCAAAACTCAAACTAAATGCTGAATTGGAAGAAAAAGCATGCAAAGCTGTGACTATCATGCCATTATGCCATCTGGAACAACTAAAATTGAAAAAAAAATAGATCCCTATTCAAACTACTACTAATTATTTGTTGAACATTAAACTGAGCTGAGCGATAAACATGAAAAGGTCAAAAATTATGATTAAATCAAACATGGATATTAAGCTAAAAAAAGAGTAACAACAGAAATGCACACAAAATTAAATGGTCACCAAAGTCCAAACTCAAATCTGAGCAAAAACTTATCAATGTTTCTAATTAAACCAGTAGTCAGAACTTAAAATAAGATAGAATTATTAACAAAGAAGCAAAAACATCCAAAATAAACAGAAGAAAAAGGCGAAACTTACTGGTTGTTCTTCAAAAACTTGACTGTATTCAATTTGAGTCTCCAAACGGAGTTGCGGGTTTATTTTTGGCCAAAACAAACATGCAACTTCGTTTTGAAACTCAAACATCTTGGAAAAAATTAACCTCAAAAATTAGGTCAAATCTGGATTTGAAATTTGAGGGGCTTGGGAGTTATTCGAATGAAACTAAACTCGTTTTTGGGTAGGGGAGGCCAAGGGGGGTAGGTGGTGTTAATTTGGAGGCCATTGGCAACCATTCACCACCGTGGACGGCGGAGCTTCCAAGTTTCAAACGAATATTCGACAAGATGGGGATATATTCGAGGGTGACCAATGGTGGGGTTGGAAAGAAGGGAGCGAGGAGAGGGTGTGGTGTTATTATGGGGTCCATTGGAGTTACGCCACCACCGGCGGTGATTTCTAGACGGTGGCGGGCGGTGGTGATACAGCGGAGGCAGGGCGCAGGTGAGACGGTGTTACATTAGCTAATTTTAGGGTTTATCTGGACATGGTACGAGGTTTGACTGGTAGGGGGGTTATTTCGACGTTTATATAGGGTGACATCTTTTAATCTTTACCTTTAGATCAACGATTTAGATGCTACGATGTAAAACAGCGTCGTTTAGGCACCTGTGGCTTTTAGACCGGGCAAGGGGGCTAGGTTTGGGTCTATTTTGGTGGGTTTGGGGTCTTGGACTAAGTTTTATGACCAAAAAATGGTCCAAAATCACAGTCCAGCCTATATTCAAACAATTAATCTCTTTTGTGTATTTTGTTTTATTATTATTTTTAATAATCAAAATAAAAATAAAAAATAGCCAAAAATACATTTAACAGGAAATAAACTAAGTAAACTCCTAAACTCTAAATATTAAAGAAAATTAACTAATTTTTTTTGTTATTTTTCTTTATGTTCAATATTAGCTAATTAATAACCTAAAAACATGCAAAAATTAAATCCTAAATTCAATCATGCCATTTTTATATTTTTTATGAATTATGCTGAAACATGCAAATAAACACAAAATTATGCAATTAATTCCTAAAATTCAAACAAATACAAAATTACGCAAGTGAATCCTAACAGTTCAAATAATAACAGAAAGATACAAAATCACATAAATAATTCCTAAAAAATTTAAATAATAAAAGAAATATGCAAATAAACATAAAATCACACAATTAATTCCTAAAAATTCAAATAATAAAGAAAAATCCTATTTTAATGAATTTATAGGAACATGTAAGCGGATAAAAAATCACGTGCTCACACATGTTGTGATGATATAGTACTTTGGGTTATTGATAGGGTGTTCTATGGCTTCAAGCTAAGTGGTGGAGTCTGCTAATGACGATCGGGTTGTTGGATCATAGGTTGTATCAGTTTCCAGATTTAAGGATTGCTTGGTTATTTCTTTGAATGGTCATATACAGGTGAAGCACGAGTTGCTCGACACGTATTAGCTGTGTATTGAAGATCACAGTAAGATAGGTGGTTATCGAGAAGGTTCTGGCGAGTTTCGGGTCTTATGTAACCTTTAAGGACTGTTGAATGTACCTATTGGCGGGCTTGAAAATGGTAGCGAATGGAGATCAAATATGCAGTATTTCCTTATCACGAAGGGTCTACATGTCAATGTTGGGCTGATGCAAGAAATAGCTTTGATTTCCCAAGAGGTCCCTTTAGGATGGTCATATCGAATTGAGTTACTTTCAGGTTGGCAGTCCGTGTGACTCAGTTGAGTTAAATGTGAGTGATTCTGATTACTCGATTATGAATTAATGAGTTATGAAGGATTATCATGGTTATAACCATTCCCGGAGTTGATATTTACTACATGCACAGAAGATATATTGCATTTGGTAATATTTCCCTAGATTGAGTTAAATTCAAGGTTCGCGGTTGATGAGGTGTTCAATTTGCACATGGTTCAGAGTTGATTATGGAACTTTCGTAGTGTTGCGAGTTAGCATGTTAGAGACGATGAGCCGTGTTGGGTTGAAAAGGTGCATGTACAAGGTTGCAGTTTAGTTTTGGAGGGAAGGATATGAGTTCCTGATGACATGGACGATTTTGGGTGTCTAAGGATTTGCTGGCACTATTTGTTCCCACCGAAGGAGAGTTCACATGTTTGCAGGTGCATTTTGTGTTGGCTTATGAGTATTTTTCCGTAAAATGATGAAGTATTGGTGATGCATCAACCACTTGAGTAGAGGTGTTGGATATGAAGATTAGGGTAATCGTGAGGTTTAGAGACTAGATGTCCTCATTGACAGACTATTCCTTGAGTGCGAATTGTGAAGAAATGTTGAGGATTAGATGATTGATGGTAGGTGTTATTAAAAGGTCAGTATGGACTTTTGGAAGGTTAATTACATGTTTGAGGATGGTCGGACATTCGTTTAGGGGTTGCCTTTGAGCCTAATGGGAATGTGTATACGGTATCAAATGGGATTTGCTTGCTTTTTCGCAAGTGTTACCACATGTATATCATTGGGCCGAATGGATGTTATTCGCTCTTAGGTTTATGTTATATGTTTCTTTCTTATACTATGATGGGTTGTGAGGGTTACATGATTCTTCGCATGCATATTGTGGTTCAGTTTAGGCCTCATGGAATTATGGGCGAGGTGGCCTTCATGATGTTGATTTTCTTATTGCACCATAGTTGTGCTTGACCTTCTTAGAAATATTTGTTCCTAATAAATTTTCCCACAGTTATATTTTGTGCACTCTATTGTGCTTGATATTTAGGTACATTTGTCAGTGAGCCCGAGTATAATGGCTAGATGGGTACACAATGTGGATTGATATGATGGGATCAGGTTGTACACCGCAATGGTACAGTGATGAAATGTAATTCCTTACTCCTATTTCGTGTATTTTTACTTTCACCTTGTTGAAAATAGTTCATAGTAAAATGCTAAAATTTCCTTGCCTACTTAATTGCTTAGTAGTCTTCTTATTAAGTTTTCTTACTATTATCTGTCATGTCTAAATTATTACTTGTTGGTGTATGAAACCGGTTCATGTGGGGCTTCAAATGATTATTGTTGATACTTGGTTGTGGGGATGCTAGTGTTGGCTGAGATGGGGTTTCTAGACCTAAAATGTACACTATTACATTGGGATGAGGAAGGTTTTGGTAGAATAACACTATATATTTTATGAGGATTTAGGCAATGACCCTGGTTGGAAGAATGAGTTTCCTGGATTATTGAGCAAATGAGAGGTTAAAAGGGTATGCATTTTTCTTTCATCGTCGACAGGCATGTAGGTTTTGAACAAGGTTCTAATATACATGAAGTTTGCTACCAACACCGGATTTGGTTTTGGGCAATGATGATGGTTAGTAATTCCTACTATGAGTGTTTGCGTGGCAGGGTATCTCAGGTAATTACGTCTTGGGTTATGGTTATGACTTGGTACAACTTGATCATACTTATATAGTGCATAGATGTGGGATTCAGTTCTTGTAATGAATTCTTGATGATAGAGATTGGGTTCGAAGATTTAAGGACCAAGGTTGAAATAAGGATCTCTAGCTATCTTGTGTTGGCGGGCTTATGTGTAGCGGGTGATGTTGGATCATCTTCAGGTTTGTGCGTAGTAAGGTCACAGTGTGATTCAGTAGCTTTGGAACGGCTCCTAGCAGGTTCGAGGACGAACATATGTTTAAGTGGTGGAGAATTAAATGACCCGACTGGTCATTTTTGGTATATGCACTTCTCTTGGTATTTTGAGGGCTCGAATGTCTCTGCATGATGTATTATGAATTGTGTAAATCGTCAGTAATGGTTTTCAAGTTATCCGGAATTGATTTGGAAGAATGAACGTCAAGATGTATGCTCTAAGTTGGAAGAGTTAACCAAGCTTGACTTTTTAGTATTTGTTCTCGAAATAGAGTTTCGTTAGTTCCGTTAGCTTTGTTGAATGATTTTATACTTAAGAGCGCATCCAGATTGTAATTTGAAGGTCCACAGTCGAATTAGTCTTGAATTTGCGAAAAATTGGATTTTTGGAAGGATTGACCGGGAGTGGAGTTTTTGATATTGGGTTCGAATTCTGATTTCAAAAGTTAGAATAGGTCTGTAAGGCTAAATGTGAATTGTGTGCATAATTTGAGGTCAATTGGATGTGATTTAATAGGTTACGACATCGGTTGTAGAAGTTGACGTTTCAAAGTTCATTGATTTTGACTTGAGGTGCAATTCATCATTTCAAGGTTGTTATGTATGATTTGAAGCTTTAAGTAGGTTTGTTTTGTCATATACAACTTGGCTGCAAAATTTGGCACCATTTTGAGTTCAATTGATATGGTTCGGACGCTTGGTTGTGATTCCAGAAGTACTTGAAGTTTGGTTTTATCTTCATGCGCTTTGGCATCTAATTCGTGATTTTAGAAGTTATTTTGATAATTTGAGACGAGCCAGTTCGTGTTGTGTTTTTGGACCTGGGTGAATTATTGGTCTGGAGCGCTAAGGGCTCACATGAGTTTCGGATCGGTTTCAGAATAATCTTTCATAAATTTTGAGTGATGGTTCTAGTTTAATCGCATTTGCGATGTTTTGGTTGAAAATGTTTCGAAGCAGCCTCACATTTGTAAACCTGGGCTACTAGGCAGGAATTTGCTTTAACAAAGAATTCATCGCATTTGCGATGTCTCCCTTTTCGCATTTGCGAAGCATTTTGTCCCAAATTCGACCTTGGCAGGAAAGTTCTCTGGTTCGCTTTTGTTGTTCACATTTGCAAACCCCATGTCACAAAGGTGACATCTGCAGCTTGCTAAATGTTGGAATTTCGAGTCTTAGCTAATTTTCTATATAATTTGAACCTATCTTCGATGGCAGGCGATTTTGTGAAGGCATTTTCATACCAAATCATTGGATAAGTACATCTAATCAATTCTCAACTATATCATGATTTTATATAAGATTTAATATCAAATTCACGAGAAATCCAAGGAAAAACTGGGGATTTTGTCGAAGTTTTGAAAAATAAAAATCTGAGGTTTGAGATTCGAATAGAACTCGGATTTGAAAACAAAATGGATAGTTAAGACCTACCCTTGGACCTAGCTTTTGACCGGGCGAGTATAGGGTATGAATTTTGTTGATTTTTTAGAAACTGAATAAAATCTTAGATTTATTTATTGCAATTGTTCTCTTACATTGTGTGATGTATTCAAGTCGTCGTTGGGTAGATTGAGCCGAGCAGAGGCAAATTTGTAAAGGAAAAAGGTTAAATTGAGTGTTGAGGTAGCCGAATTGAGGTAAAAGTCTTACCTAACTTTGTTGAGGGAGTTTTTCCTCCTATTTGACATAGTTTTCTATATGGGGGTGATACATATATAAGGTGACAAGCGTATATATATGTGCCAGAGTTAGTCATGCTCGAGGATAGATTATATCATAATTGTGTCTTATAGAATTACGTGAGCTTCTTGATTCATGCCTCACTTGACTTCTAGATATCAAGAACATAATATTAAATGTAAAAAATCAAGACTCATCCAAATATAACTTGATAAAATTTGATGGAATTCTAAGAATAAATTGATGTGTCTAATTCGGTCATCTCTATGCATTATCATTAATACATTACTACAGTTGACCTTTTTGAGATACTAGATTATATACTAGTGTTATGGATCATATGTGATATTTGTGGAAGTACTTGAATAATACGGTTCTTGAGGGTTTATTGAATCATTGTTGGCTTGGGAAGTTGTGATTGGGATTTGTTGGAATATTCGTTTAAGCACTCTCCTTGATATTATTTATGCGTTCTGCCCTGTTTGTCATTGATACACATGTGCTTGGTGAGGAAGAGAGTAAAGCACAAAGGGTGATGATGTGCCATTTTTATACATTATCATGTGAGGGAAAGTGTAAAGCATGAAGATGATGCGTTCCACATTATTGATAGTAAAACACGAAGGGTGTTGTCATGCCATATTATTGAGAGTAAAAGAACGAAGGGTGATGCCATGCCATATTATTGAGAGTAAAATTACAAAGGGTGATGCCTTGTCACATTATTGAGAGTAAAGGCATGAAGGGTAATGCAGTGCAATATAATTTGAGCGAAAAAGCACGGAGGGTGATGTCGTGCCATTTCACTTATATTGTTGTGCTTTTATATTATCGTGAGATCATGGCACGATGGATGTTTCCATGCAGGCAAGGATGAAGAACATGCATAATATTGTGATATTTTTTGTCTGTGTATACCTTCATGTCTTTACCTTGAGTTGTTATTATTGTAATTATAGATCTGATGTGACTTGTTGCTATTTTTCTGTCATTGATCTCTATCTCAATTGTTGTAGTGTTGCTCATACCTCATACTTGCCTAACTTGCAAATACCATGCATATTTCCTGCTTTTATAATTACACTCATGCCATATCTATTTTTGTTGAACTTTAGTACAAGCCTTCCACCATGCTAGTCATTCAGGCCTCTTCTTCTTAATTTGTAAAGATCATGTGTTCCTTTCTTATTTTTTATGCTTGTAACTTGCCTCCACCATACTAGTTAGCTAAAGTTAATATTCCGTGTTCTCTAATTGCTATCATAACTCATATGTCTTCCGCCTAGTCTATTTCTATTGCCCATATGAATATCCTCGTTCATTTCTACTTGCATATTTCCTACTTTGTAATTCATGTTATTGGTTGATACTGTTATACGTATATTGGGTGAGGATGAGATAACAACAGGAAGGGTGTTGCCGTGTAATTGACTTGATATCTGAGTACATTCCTCATACTATGAAATTTATGAAATGACTGTTGTGGTTTATTTGTTTCATTCTAAGGAAATGATTGGTTGAGGTATTTGAAGATGCTAAATTGTGATCTCTGATAACACTCGGTTATTGTTTTGCGTATCCGTTTCATGTGTTCTTTACTATTATATCGTGGTATAGTTCTATTGCTGATTTGCGGTGCATATTTTATTAGTGAATATCTATTAACTAAAAATCCTCGTCAATACTTTAATGAGTTTAGACAAGATACTTACTGGGTACATAGGATTTGTTGTACTCATACTACACTTCCGCACATTGCGTGCATATCTTTCGAGCGGAGCTGCTGGTGATGTTGGGTGCTGGTATTGAAGATGCTCGCGTATTTCAGATATAGCTACCACTTGTCCTTGGTAGCTTAGATTTTTGGTAATCTGTGTATATATATTTCAAACAGATCTTGTAATTATTTGTACTAATTTTGTAAATTTCAAATCTTAGAAGCTCATAATATGTACTACCAGTTCTAAGGTAAATTTATAATTATTCAGATAATTTTTCATTATTTTTCCATAATCGCATTTGGATTGTATTTTTTGTTAGTTAACTTACCTAGCGGATTGAGTTAAGTGCCACTCGACTTGTGATTTTTTTATCGTGACAGATGTCTTGGTTGGTTTTGGAATATCACAGCTACCAACAAACGTTATAAGCAGGAAGAGTTGGGTGTCTATATTAAAGAGAATAATATTAAATCAGTTGGTTTAGTAGAAGCTAGTCATTGCTAATAGGGTAGTGCCAGGTTGGCAAGCAAGATTTAACTGTGAACATACTGCTAATGGAAGAGTTTGGATATTATGGGATCTTTCCTAATATGATATAACAGTAATAGATTAGTTTTCTCAAGCTATGCACTGGGATGTTAGAGGAAGGAAATGAACTGTCTCATGGCAGTCATTTATGGGTTTAACACAATTGAGCTGAAAAAGCCTCTTTGTAACTGCAAAACCTTGCAGCACAGAACACCATGTCTAGGCTCATTTGGGGAGTTTTTAACTCACTGTTAAATATACAAGACAGAATCCATGGGAACCCAGTAACTACTTATGAGATTCAAGACTTCACAGGTTGTATGCAATGTTTGAACTTATATGAATTACCTTGGAAGGGGGAATACTATACATGGTCTAATAAACAATAAGCTGCAGGTAGACTTTTCAGCAGGATATATAGAGCTATTGTAAATGATGAATAGATGAATACTTTAGGTCATATGGAGGTGGACTAAAAAATGTCTTTTATCTCAGATCATGCTCCCATGATTATCACTTTAAGGAGAGCGAAATCCAGTGGCAATATCCCATTTAAGTGTTTTAATGTTTGTGATGATCATGAAGACTTCTTAAAAATTGTTGAGGGAGGTTGGCAGACACAACTACATTCAGACACCATGAAAGATATCTGGTACAAGTTGAAGACTCTTAGGTCATAACAGAAGCAACTTAATAACAATTAGTTCAGAGGAGTTACAACTAAGAAAGAACATCTCAGATACAGGCTGCAGGATACTCAAGAGTAGTTGAACATGTAGAGAGTTTTAGGAGAATTGATTTTCTCGTATTGCTCACAAGTATATATAGAGTACAGAGAGGTATCAAATCCTACCAACTATAGGACTGTACAATAATGAAAGGAATCAAATCCTACCAACTACAGGACTGTACAATAATGAAAGAATATTCTACCAATAATAAAAAGATACACACAATATATTCTAATATGCCCCCTCAAGATGGAGGGCCGGAGGACACGCCAATCTTGGACATCAGCAGAAGAAGCCGAGGACGAGATAAGTACTTGGTGAGAGCATCAACAAGTTGATCAACAGAGGATACACGAGCAACACGAAGAGACCCATTCTGAACCAATTGACGAACAAAGTGATAATCAATGGAGATGTGTTTCATGTGCGAATGAAACACAGGGTTGGCACAGAGGTAAGTGGCGCCAATGTTGTCGCTGTAAATAGCAGGAGCAGCCGGAAGAGGGACATGAAGCTCGCGCAGCAGTGAATGAAGCCAACGGACTTCAGCGGCAGCAGAAGCAATGGCACGATATTCAGCCTCAGTAGAAGATCGTGCAACAGAACGCTGCTTTTTGGAGCTCCAGGAAATAGGATTAGGCCCCTGAAAGACAACATAGGCACCAGTTGAGGAGCGGTCATCACAGTTTCCACCCCAATCAGCATCAGAGAAACAATGCAGAGGTATAGCAGATGAAGGACGCAGCCAAACTCCGAAGTCACGCGTCCAATTCAGATACCGGAAGAGGCGCTTAACTGCTCCCCAATGAGTGACAGTAGGAGCGTGCATGAACTGTGAGAGTTTATTCACAGCAAAAGGAGATATCAGGAAGAGTGGAGGAGAGATACTGGAGGCCCCCAAGGGCCTGTCGATAGGCGGATGCGTCGGCAGGAGGCGAGCCGTCGGCCAGATGAAGGCGGGTGGACGCCGCAGTTGGCGTCTGAATAGGGTTGGATTCCAGCATATTATGACGAGTCAAAAGATCAATAACATACTTATGCTGAGAAAGAAAACACCCCTTGGAGCTGCGCAGAACCTCAACACTAAGAAAGTAGCTTAGATCACCCATGTCTTTAAGAGAAAATTTAGTCCAAGAGAGTCAATCACACGGTTCAAGAAGGTAGAGTCATTACCAGTCAATATGAGATCATCAACATATACCAAAAAATAGGCTGTAATACCAGAATGTTGAAAGACGAAGATCGAAGTGTCAGAGGTAGTGTTGACAAAACCCATGGCCAAAAGGCATTGGCGGAGCTCACTGTACCATGCCCGGGGTGCCTCTTTGAGACCACAAATAGCTTTCTGTAACTTAGAGACATAAGATGGATAGGCTGTGTCAACAAAACCCGGTGGTTGTGCCATATAGACATCCTCTGTAAGCCTCCCGTGGAGAAAGGCATTGTTCACATCCATTTGACGAAGATGCCAGCCCTTGGATACAGCTAGACTGAGTACCAAACGCACAGTTGCCGGCTTAATAACTGGACTGAAAGTCTCCTGGAAGTCGACACCTGGTCGCTGATGAAAGCCTTTCGCAACAAGTCGGGCTTTGAACTTATCCACCTTACCGTCAGGCTTTCATTTGATATGATAAACCCACGTGCATCCCACAACATTCTGTGAAGAATCAGGTGGAACAAGATCCCAGGTGCCATTCCGTAGCAGAGCATCAAACTCCAATGACATAGCAGCGCGCCAGCGCTCATCAGACATAGCACTAGACAAAGTCTGAGGTTTTGTAACAGCTGGAGAGGATACAACAGACATACCAAACTTCTTGTTGGGCGTAAAGATGTTATTTTTGCTGCTAGTTTGCATGTGATGACCACCCTTAGAGGATGAAGGTGGCGGCATAGTGGGTGTAGCGGAGGCGGGGGCCGCTAGCGGTGCCGTAAGAGGCGCTGGTGGCTCGGGCATTGGCGCCGGCATTGCGTCCGGTGAAGGATTTCTAGTGGGAGCGGCGGCAGGTACTGGCAGAGGCAGCGGAAGGACTTCTAGGGTGACCGGAATGTGTACGGGTGGAGACTCGGGGTTAGACAATTTGGAGAACGGGAAGATTTCTTCATGGAAGGTGACATGACGCGAGACGAAGATATTAGACGTTGAGGGATCAAAGCATAGATATGCGCTTTGAGTAGATGAGTAGCCGAAGAGGACACAGGCACGAGAACTGGGTTCCATTTTGTGTAAGGTGTAAGGCCAAAGCCAAGGGAAGCATTGACAGCCGAAGACACGCAGTTTGGCAAGGTTGGGGCGCCTATGGAAGAGAGACTCAAAGGAGGAGAGCATCGAGAGATTTGTCTTGGGAAGACGATTAATGAGATAAGCCGCTGTGGCAAAGGCATAAGGCCAGTAAATGAGAGGGACAGAGGCATAATGAAGGAGAGTGAGACCAGTATCGACAATATGACGGTGACGGCGTTCAGCATAGCCATTGCGTTGAGGTGTATGATGAGGTGAAGTAAGATGTGAGATTCCATGGGAGGCAAGAAAAGAGCGTAAAGCTAGGAATTCACCTCCATTATCAGTATACAGAGTAATGGTTTTAGTAGAGAAGTATTTTTCGACAATGGATTTAAAAGTAGGGAAGGTTTGTAAGACATCAGATTTACGGCGTAAAGGGAAAAACCAAACGTACTTAGAAAAATGATCAACCAATATGACATAATATTTAAATCCTTCACTAGAAATAATTAGAGAAGTCCATACATCAGAAAAAATAAGCTCCAGTGGAGCAGTAGAAGATAAACTCTACTCAGAGAAAGGTAACTTATGACACTTGTGAAGCTTGCAAGAGACACAAGCAAAATCAGACACACTACTGGACGCTATACTGCTAGAAGACACTAAATGACGTAGGATTTTAGCTGACGGATGACCAAAACGAGAATTCCACAATGACGCAGGGAGCTTTTGTGCCGCCAGGGCGGACGATACACGGGAAGCCGTCGGCCAGTAGTAGGCGTCGTTCCTACGTGGGCAGCTGACGAGTGATGCCCACGTGCGACGATCCTTCACCTGAAAATCAGTATCAGAAAAAACAACATTAACATTATTGTGATGACATAATTGAGCAACAGAGATCAAATTTTTACGAATATGGGGAACACATAGAGCCTCGGGCAATAAAAGAGATGAATAACTGAAAAGTTGGCCGGTATGTGTAATTTTTAAACCTTCACCGTTACCAATAACCACATTATCGAAACCAGTGTAGGGACTGTGAAGAGACATGTTGGCAAGATCATTGGTTATGTGATGAGTGGCACCAGAGTCCAGGATCCAATCAGATGGAGAGTGATGGGATGTGTGAGCAGCCGGATAAGATGATGCAGCGTATGCTGGTCGCGATAGTGGTCCACCGTAAGGGGGCTGATTTGTGCCGGAAATAGGATAGGACGGACAGCGGCGCGCGGAGTGGCCAATTCACTGTAGAGCTGGCGCGTCCCATTGTACCCGCGATATTGGCAATTGTTGGAGTAACCACCGCGGCAGGAGGATAAACCACGGCTGCCACGGCCGCGCCCGCGGCAACTGAAGCGGTTACGGCCGGACTGCTGTCCGGCGACGAAGGCAGCCGACGGAGCCAAATTAGATGCGGCGGAGGTGGCCGGCGCATGGGCAGTAATCTGAGCCTCCATGCTTAACAGCTTGTCATATAATTTAGCAAAAGAGATTGGAGATTCACGGGCTTGGATAGCATGAGAGAGCTCCATATACGGATCATCAAGACCATTTAGAACCTTAATGACAAGATCCTCAGAATCAACAGTAACACCCAGGAGAGATAATTCATCCACAATCACGCGAATACCGTGCATAAAATCAGTAACAGATTTAGAACCTTTTACCAGATTATGGAGCTGTTGTTTGAGAGCCATGATACGACCACGAGAAGCAGTGCCGTATGTGCGCGCGAGGATGTCCCAGGCCTCTTTAGAGGTTTCTGCAGCGGCAATAAAGGGGATGATCGTCAGTGTGATCGATGAGATGATGGCACAGAGAATAAGATTGTCCTGGCGAATCCAGTAAGGATATGCTGGATTGGGGGAAGTTACCTCCCTGTCGACGATAGTGGCTGGTGGGCATGGCTTCGATCCGTCCAAGAAGCCGAGGAGGTCGTAACCCGTAAGAAGGGTTCGGAATTAGAATTTCCACGCCAGGTAATTAGTGGAATCCAATTTGAGTGGGATCTGAGCCGATGCATTGATAGCAATCGGCTGGAGAATATCATTGGATGTCGTAGCGGCCATGAAGCGCGAGGTAGAGGAGGCGCTGATCGACGTCGAGAGAGAGAGGGCTGCCGGTTAGTGCAGCGATGGCGTGGCAAGACGCCGGAGAGAGGCGGTGGACCGAGAAGGTCGGCGGCGGTGGGCTACCGATTAGTGCAGCGGCGGCAGCGGCGCGGGTATAGAAGAATTAGAGTTTTTTTGGCGATAAGCCACTGGCGTATGTTACCATGTAGAGAGTTTTAGGAGAATTGATTTTCTCGTATTGCTCACAAGTATATATAGAATACAGGGAGGTATCAAATCCTATTAACTATAGGACTGTACAATAATAAAAGAAATCAAATCCTACCAACTATTGGACTGTACAATAATTAAAGAATATTCTACCAATAATAAAACACAATATATTCTAATAGAACAGAGGCTACTCTGATACAGTAGCATTAGAGGAGAAAAGGTTACTTGAAGAGCTGGAAAGATGGTCCCCAATAGAGGTAAGCATGCTTCAGCAGAAATCCAGGGCTAAGTGGATAAAGCTCGGTGATTCTAACACCAAATATTTCTCAGATGTCATGAAGAAAAGAAGTCATAAAAAAGTTATTGCAGAACTAACTAATGCCTTTGGAGATCGACTCACTGACTAGAAGCAGATCCAACAAGAAATAATTGCCTTCTAGAAATCCCTCATGGGTTCAAGATCAGATTACTTTCCTGCAGTGAACAAGAGATAATGAAACTGGGACCTGTCCTCACGCATTACCAGCAGGTGAGCCTTTGTGCTATGGTCACTAACCAAGAAATATTTGAAGCTCCGTAAGCAATTGGATATGATGAAGCACCAGGTGTTGCTAGCTATAATGCATTGTTTTTCAAAAGAACTTGGACTCTTATCAGACCAAAAGTGTGTCATGAAGTGAAAGATTTGTTTTCATTCAAGCAAGCTTTTTAAAGCAATTAATTGCACAGCCATCACCCCGATTTCTAAGGTTCCTCACCCTACAAGTATCAAGGAGTATAGACTTATAGCTTTTTGCATTTTTTTGTACAAATTAAGTGCCAAAAATCTTGCAAACACATAGCAAAAAGTTATTGCTTCAGTTGTGTCAGACATCTAAGTGGCATCATTCCTGACAAGAAAGTAGAAGATAATGTTCTACTGGCCCATCAATTAGTCAAGGCTTACTCAAGGAAGAATATTTCTCCCAGATGGCTCATCAAAGTGGACATTCAGAAAGCCTATGATATAGTCGACTGGAGGTACTTGCGTGAAGTTTTGGAATGTTTGGGATTTCAAGTTCAATTTACCAACTGGATCATAGGGTGTGTGTCAATAGTGAATTATACCATTCTCATCAATTGGGAGACAACTAAGCCATTCAGTAAAGCTAGAGGGCTTAGGCAAGGAGATCCTATGTGTCCATTTCTCTTTGCCATAGCAATGGAGTATTGAGAAGGAACCTAAACACACTAAAGTATGAGAAAACTTTCCACTATCATCCTATGTGTTCTAGATTGGACCTAACTCATTTGGGCCTTGATGATGACCTTCTCCTTTTCACAAGAGGAGATACTACTCATGTTGTCCTATTGCATCAAAAGTTTAACACCTTTTCAGAAGCTTCTGGTCTTAAAGCAAATCTAGACAAAAGCTCAATATATTATGGAAGAGTTAGCAATGAACTGAAGCATGAGATTCATCAAGCTCTAGGGTACAATCAAGGAGTATTTCCTTTCAAATATCTGGGCATACCTCTTGATACTAAGAAGCTGCCAATATTGCAATGGCAACATCTCATCGACAAAATTGTGAGTAGAATTTCTTCATGAACAATAAAGAAACCATCTTATGCAGGCAGAATACAGTTAGTCCAAATAGTAATCTTTGGCATCCAAGCATACTGGGCTCAAATCGTTATTATACATGCTAAAGTCATCAAAGAAATTGAACCACACTGTAGAACCTATATATGGTATGGGGTGAATACAAAAACCAAAAAGTATTTGGTGGCTTGGGATAGGATATGTTCTCCAAGAGCTGCTGGAGGACTGAACATAATTAACTTGGCGATGTGGAACAAATCTACTATTAGTAAGACCTGCCAGGAGTTGGCTAACAAGAAGGATAAGTCATGGATTAGATGGATCCATAGCTACTATACAAAGAGCAGGAGTTTATGCATATAGGAGTACCAAAGTAAGCCGGTTGGATGGTTTGAAAGGTATTTGAGTCATGGAACATGTTACACCTTATTAGCAATTTGTCACAAGGCAGAGTCAGAAAACAAGTGTACCTGCAATTACTATGTGTATTTCCAAAAGTTCCATGGATAGGATTGATGTGTCAAAACCAAGCAACACCAAAAGCCATCTTCACCATATGGCTTTAGGTGTAAGGAAGAATGTTAACATATCATAAATTGAAGAAATGGGGAATGCAGATATATGAAACTTATAGTTTTTGCCATAAAAATCCAGAGACGCGAGATCATTTGTTTGTTGAATGTGAAAATGGTAAATAATTATGGCAAAGGCTCATGCACTAGCTGCAAATTTAGTACCATCCTATAGAATCATGGGCAGTGAATCACGAATGGATAGTTATGAAAACTTAGGGCAGATCTCAGCTGGCAAGAGTACGTATGCTAGTCTATGCAGACTATATTCCCGCACTATGGATTGAGAGAAATTTATGGATCGTTAAGAAGCAAATTACATCATGGGAGGTCCTAGCTAGGTGAGTGGATTGCATATGCAACTTCATAGCGGAAGGCTATACACGAGTATTGCTGAGCAATTGTAAATATTAGTCACTAGAACGTGTTTAGCGAGGTATACAATGTAAAGTGTTTTTGCTGGAAGCTTTATTTTATCTTGTAGATCATACTGAGATAGTCTACTCTGATTTGTAAATGTTACACTCGTGATTAATACAAAAACTTTAACTACCAAAAAGTTAAAAGAATGATTTTGAATGTCGATTCGTAGTTTGGATTTTGTTTGGTGTGATTTGAGACCTCGAGAAGGTTCATGTTTATGTTTTGGGGCTGGTTAGTGTAATTGAATGGGGTCCTAGGTAGTATCGCATGTGATTCGGGGTGGTTATGGACCAAGTTTAGGTGTTCTGATATTGCTGGTGCTAGTTTCGTGCTTTGCAATCGCGAGAGGACTTACACAATTGCGAAGAAGGAAACTGGTGACTGCCTTTTGGTGCTTCGCGAATACGAAGGAGGACTAGGGGTCAGTGACTTTACCCTACATGAACATAACAAGGAAGTCACGGACGCTGTAATTTGTTGGGTCGGTAGTTTTCCCTTTGTGAACGTTGGAAGACAATTGCGAACGTGAAGGGGGACTTCTAGGCTGGGGAGAGCTGGTCATTGCAAATGCGAGGTATTGGATGTGAATGCGATGTAGTATCCTGCTAGGCCTTTACGAACGCGATTAGAGGCACGTGAATGCTATGAAGGTCAGACCTGGGCATACTTGTTTTAAATCGGGATTTGGCTAATTTCATCTTATTTCTTCAACATGAGTCGACTTTAGGGAAATTTTGGAGTGCCATTTTCATCATTGATTATGGGATAAGTGATTTCTACGAGTTAAATATACAAACTTAGGATTGTAAATTCAAGAGTTTAAATGAAAATGTGGAATTTTTGGTAGGATCCCTAGAATTTATAATTTCAAGTTTTGACCAAAATTTTTGGGTATAGAATTGGAAATAAATTATACATTTGAATTTCTTTAAGAACTTTCGGAATCCGAGTACGTGAACCTGGAGTTGACTACATTGACTTTTCGAGTGGAGTTGAAAATTGGTATAAATTGTTAAATACGAGTATTGAAATATATATTGATTGGTTTGCACGTTGCTTGATTAGTTTCGGATCATTTGGCATCGGTTGGAAGAGTTAGAGAGACGTAAGAGCCGGTTATCAAATTTCATAGTGAGGTATGTATCTTGTCTAGTCTTGTGAGGAGAATTTACTCCGTGAGTGTTACATTTATTATGTGTTATATATTGTGGGAGCTACGCACGTATGAGGTGACGAGTGTCTGTGTGTATGCTAAAATTTCTTATTGTGTCCGGGTAGGCATAGACTCATTCCATGCTTAAATTGTACTATTTGAGTTATTCTTGCATTTTTAAATGCTTTAGTTTACATATAGTTTGAGACTAAATTCGCGTATAATATCGGACTTTCTATTTTAGATACTTGACGAGCTACTTGATTAAACGTGGGATTGTACTTTTTAATTTCTCCTGCTTTGTTCGTATTCGTCCGATAGTTTTTCTTGTATTTTATAACTTGAATATATATTCATGAATGGGGTCAGTGACTTGTAAAAGTCTCATATTCAAATAGGATCGAGCAGAACGCTACAGCAATACTCTTATAGGATCGGGATGTTCGGCTCTGCGTTATAATGTAACACACTCTTATGGGATCAGGCTATTCGCCTCGGCAGAGTAATATTTTCTTATGAGATCAGGTTGTTCGCCTCGGCAAAATCATGTATCGTATTCTTATGGGATCGGGTCATTCGTATCAGTAGAATTATATATTATATATACTCTAATGGATCAGGTCGTCCGCCTCGACAGTTCTATGAAATACTTTTATAGGATCGGGTCATTTATCGACAATTTTATGAAACACTTTTATGGGGCCAGGCCACTCGCCTTGGCACAATCGTGCGAAACACTTGATAAGGAGTCCACATACTCATGAGTTTCCTGACTTGAGATGTGACTGTTAATTTATTATTGACCATTATATGGTTCATTTGGGGAGGTATCAAATAGTTGAGGACTTTGTGTTCACTGTTCAGCTATTGACTATATTATTTGCTTATATATATGTTCTCACTGTTCACTTACCATGTTCATACTTGTCTACCTTATTATATTTGATTTATTGGACTACTAGTAAGTGTCAATGTTGATCCTTCCTCAGTACCTCTTCGGGGTTAGGCTAGATACTTACTGGGTACGTATTGATTTATGTACTCATGCTATACTTCTTCACTAAATGTGCATGTACTGAGGCATGTATATTAGGTGGTCATCTTGGCGCCAGCTACTGAGGGAATTTCCTTGTGAGCTGCATTCTGCGCTATAATTTGCAGCATATGGAGTCTCCATCTTATTCAGTTATTATATCTTGTCAATTTCATATTCCAGACAGATATTGTGGTAATTTTGTATTTTTCTAGTAGATGTTCATCCGCTTGTAATACCGGGTCTTGGGATATTTAAGTTGACGTTAATGGTTTTATTTTATTTCTTACTATTGTACGTAACCATGATTTTTAAATGCATTAAATTCTCTATTTAACAAGACTTGTGATTTTAAAACTAATAAAATAAAAATTAATTAGATGATTTACCATTGGCTTGGCGATGTCGGATGCCATTGCGACCTATACCGGAAATTAGATCGTAAAAGAATTCGTGAGAAACTCATAACTAATGTGCCAGCTCCGCCCTTGTCAGTGTCTCAATAAGATCGTCCTACTATGCCGAATTACTTTTCTGATTTTTAAACTTGTATATGTTTGTATATACGTACTTCACTCAACAATTGTCCTACTTTTGTGACACGTACATCTTACATTATGAACAACACACCCAAAAAAATAAGATGGTCGGCAAGATGGGTGACTTCACAATATTGTCATATAAAGTACGTACTATCGAAATAAAGGCAATGGAGGCAAGTTTGTATGGCTGAAAAAAGTAGCTCCTACATATTACTACAAGCCTCTAGGCATATAAAAGATTCAATTTGATATTATATGTACCATAAAATCTCTTTAAAAACGACCTTATTGGTTCTTCTTTATGGACCACCACCACCATTTAAATGGACCAGTACTACTACTCTGCTGCTTTCCCTTCACTTTCAAATATTTTCCACCAATACACATGTGGATCTAAGAGACGTAAATGAACAAAATTGAAAAGTCAAGAAGAAAATATTATGTCTTTGAGACCTTAGATATGCGTTAAGTTTTCAAAATGTCAAGTCCATTTTCTTGTATCGAACAACTGTCCACCATAAGGTGTGGTGAGATTTATAGTATCCCTCGCCCTCCGGTTTAAATGAGTCTTACTTGATGCAAATCTTGATTAATCGTGTAAGTGGGTTTCAAATACAAGATCTTCATGCAAAAAAGAACTTGTGATATGTGGCTAACTGTTGATATTAATTAGTTTTAAACTCTAAAGGCCCCCCATTATCCCATGTAAATGAATACACAGAAGAAAGAAGGAAATTGCCGAGCTACTTATCCATTATTGTTAACCCTGAATGAAAGCTTTTCCTTTGATATGTTGTTATGTGTTCCATTTCTTGAAATTCCTTACAAAATCTAAGGCCACATATACCTTCTCTCTTAAGTCTATGTAGGATTGTTGATGTACAGCGGCAGATTGAAAATTTAGACATTGTTCAATTCGATTTGAAAGAATGAATTTGAAATATATATCTATCTTTATTTTTATTTTTTGGTTGTGTGTGCGTGTATATATATATGTCCTTATTGAGAACTTTATTGTAGGTAAATTTAGGTCTCATTTGTTTAGTATTTAATGGAGGTTTAAATTTCAAATATTAAGTGTGTTTATTTTTAAAGTTTGTATATTAATTATTCAGATCTTAATAATTAAGTTTGTCTGTTTTGTTACTTCACAATCACTTAATGGGTCTTAATAGGTATGTATGATAATAATCTACAATAAAAACTTAATTTCATTAAGATGTATCATCCACATTCATTATTAATTGACACCACCGCCTATTATCAACTATTACCATGCCACCCACTACCACCACCCAGAATCCCCACTATCCCTACCACCATCATTCTCAACCACACCCGCCACCTCAACTACCATAATTAACCACCTCATCACCATCAACAACCATAGTCGGCACTGCCCACGATTATAAACTACCACCATCTACCTCAATCACAATCACAACCACGATCACCCACCATTATTAATTGTTACCACCTACCACCCCCATTCTCAACCATAATCTTCATCACTATCAATTACCACTTGCTACTACTTAGAGCCACCGCCATCAACCAAAACTACCACCAATCACTGCCTCTTGTCGACATTCACAAGCAGCCATCACGACCACTAACTGCCATATTTTAAAAATATATATTTTATTAATAGAATATCATATTAATTAATAGTTTATTTAAATTTTATATTTATTAAATTTCAAATAAAGATAAATTCTACACATTCAAATATTAAAAAACAAACAATCTTAATTATTTAGTATTAAGATATTTTTCACATCTTAATATTCAGATGTGTATTCAAATTCAGATATCTTAATCTTAGTGCACATTTTGATATTCATATATGTATTCAAATTCAGACGTCTTAATCTTAAAAAAAAAAATAAGGCCTTAGCCTTTTTCTTTACATTTTCAATGCACGTAACGTAAACTCAAAAGAGATAGAGTGGTATCGATGAGTTTTAATTTTTACATGTGTAAAGATTCAAATTGAGGTTTTTTTTAAGTTTATAAGACTAGAAATTCTCCTAAAAGTGATCATATTCAAAAAGTCGTGGTTAATATGGATATCAATATTATCCATCATCAATATACGGGTGGGATCATATATTTTATTTGTTTAGCATTACCCATTGTCGATCTGACCATATCCATCCCCCCCCCCCCCACCGTAGATAGATGTTTACAACATTGCATATGGGTAAAATAGGGGGTAGAGTTTTTACCGATTAGAGATAAGAGAACGAAGAGGGCTCGACGTGATTAAAATCGAGGCAAGGAACCCCTCGGATCGAGAACACGAAAGGATGAATGATGTATTTAAGATCGGACATGGCAACACGACATATCCGGGAGAGTATGGCTTCTAAATCTTGGGAGACAGGGTGAACGATTATGCATGACAGATAGGGGGCCATAATATTCGCCCTCAATTGGATTTTATGGCCTAATCATGTTTGGTAGCAGTTAGAGATCAACAGTTACCCAAAAAACTAGATTTTTACCTTTTTTGGCTTGTATTAAGACTGAAATTCTCCTATTATATAAAGGAGAAGGTTTTCTTTAGTCTGAAATAGGGGAACACGTAATTCAAGGCAATAAAAGTTTACCTATGTCTCCTAGCTACAGTTCAAAGCATTATGATGATAGGCTATAATTATGTATTTAGTAGATTATTACACTCTAATTTACTGCATTTTAGTTGAGTTTGTGTTTTAATCGTTAGTATTTTGCACTAACGGTATGTTTTATGCCTTGTAGGAGTAATTTCGAGCTATATAGATATTATGAAATTAATTCAAGTGATTTGAAGCTTTGAAGTCTGAGTAAAATCCCAAGGAATTAAGTCAGGATCATATTCGGGGATCAACGGATGATAGAGCAACAAAACAAAAAATCGAGTAGGCATATTACGTACTGCCTAGTAAAATACACATAACCTTTTGCTCAGAACTTCATTTGGACTCCAAAATATATGGTTGGAAAGCTAACTCAAAGAGCTACAAAGTTTATGTTTTATATTTTTTCAAATTTCAAACGGAACATGGTGCAAAATGTAGTCGAAACTGCAACCACAGATCTGAGACAATATACCCGTCATATACCGCGGTTGACCGCGGCCACAACAATACAAACGTGAAATATTATCCTTTTTCGCGTAGGAGAAGGTATAATTATTTGGGCCCGACCCTACTTGGTATATATACATGGATAAATGATATTTTTGAAGAGTTGGACATATTTTTTATACAAATTAGATCTAAGGAAGCTAAGGAGACCGATAATTTGACCTAACGAGTCAAGTACATAATATGAGCAAGGCAAAAAATTCTTCAATGAGTTTTTTCTTCCTCTTCCTATTTTTCATTGTTGGTTATGATTTTTAGTATTTTTTTTACATATTATTATGAATATCTAATTCATTTTCTAGGGTTTTGATAGAACCTTTTGTAAGATAAATTCTTGTTATGTTTTTGTATAATTGAGCCATTAGATTTCTCTACTTGTTCAACTACGTATTTATTGTTGTTGATTGAAAGAGCATCAATTGGCTATGCCTATTTAGTGTGTACTGTTTGAGAGAGAGTACATATTTAGATAGTTGTTAAAAAATGTCACTCCTAACGTATGTGAGAAATTAATATATTGGATTTAAAGGCAGATTTAGAAATAACAAAGCCTTGACGTAGTCATAATGAGCGGTTAAATAAAGCCAACTAGTATAGTTCGAGAGAATATGTCTAGTAATTATTGTAGTTGCTCGAGAAAAAATTACAACATCTAAAGTGCTCACGATCAGTAGAGAATACATTACCGAAAATTGTAGAGAACATAGTTAGAAGAATTCCGATAATTGGGGAAATCATAACTCTGGACCTCCTTAATTTAGTCTCCAACCCTTAGTCTAGTTAGTTGATAATTTCACCGTTTTCTAGTATTTGCCAGTTAATTAGTTAGAAATATAAATCTCAATCTTTATAATTTAGAAAATTATTTAATCTTGTCTTCTTAGTGATATTAAACAGATATAGCTAAGCCTTAGTTCTCTGTGGGATTTGACTCCAGACTATTAGACCGGATTATACTTGCAGTGACCGCTTATCCTTTTTAAGACTAGAGTTGGGCGTGATCACATCACTCTCTTGTTCTTTTCTTCGCTTGTGATTGAGCCCCTGCCGAGGGTCCAATCGAGTACGAGTCCCACTGTTCAATCTAAAATCAGGCTTGGTCATTACATCGCGATTGGTTTGATCGTTTATGTTGCCTTTAATTCATCTCTCTGTTATTCTTAATTATTCATATTGAATTAAACCACGTATCCTTTAAACCGCGTATGATAGACTTTGGTAACATTGGTGTTATGTGACCAGGAGTTTACGTATTCGAGCCGTAAAATTAGCCTCTTGCAGAAATGCGAGATAAGGTTACATATAATACGTCTTTCTAGTCCGGCCCTTCCACGAGCTTAATGTACCAGACTGCCTTATTCTTTAAATTGCGTATAAATTTAATTATTACTCATTTTTAAGGTAAACAAACATGTTAATTAAACCTAGTGGATTGATGAATCAAATTTCCTATTGAGTGTAATGGAGTTTTTATACAAATAGAAATTTGAAAGGGGAGAAGTACTAAGGCCCTGTTTGTCTATAAAAAAGATTAACCTTTTTTTTAAAGAAAAAATATGTTTGTCTATAAAATTTTGTAATTTCTTGAAAATGTCTCGAAAATAAGTTTAAAAAATCGAAAAATGGTTTTGACTACTTTTTCAAAATTTGCAAAAGATTTTTTCTCTATATAATAAACTGAAATATTTTTTAAGTAAAATGTATATCCAAACAGAATTTTAAATTTTAAATATTAATTTTTTCAAGTTAACTTCAAATATTATTTGTTTTAAAAAAATTATAATTTTTATGTCGAAATGCCAGCAAAACGTAAGGTAGGGAAATTTTGGAGAGTTGCATATTATGAGAAGGAAGATCTAGTTTATATTCTCTATTCTGAGAAAACGACAACTGGAAAGTGGGAAAGCAATGGAGTAGTAATAATCAGTGAATCAGTTTCACACAATTGGGGTGATTTAATTGAAAGGTGATGTGACTGCGAATGAAGAGCAATTACACGTCAGTAGTCAACAAGTGGTATGATTAAAGGGGTTGATTGAGAATCTAAAATTAATAACTCTACTTTGTAAAGGGTGATTAAGATGATTTAGTCACTAGAAAAGAGATAAAAGTATCATTTAGCTACTAAACAATGATAACTTTCAAAAATCTAGGCATTATTACAGCTATAATTAGTTATGTGGTGCAGTGACTTGAATCCAGAATCGAACGATCGTTGGTGGAAATACTTTACCAGCAACCTTCACTTGTCATTTACAGTGGCGGACCCACCTTGTTGGAAGGGGTGTCAAATAACGCTCATTCGCGAAAAAATTATACTGTATAAGTAACTAAAATAATAGATTATATGCATAAATATTATGTATTGACTTTCCTTAATTTCCCGGTATATTTACTTTTATATATTTTAACACCTCTTAACAAAGTTCTGACTCCAACACTAGTCATTTGGCTGGTTCGAGATTAGAAACAGGACGAATATGGGTACGGACTTGGTATACATCATCCAACCATGGAAATGAAACACATACTATTCCTCCCCAATAAAAAGATCGATAAAGAATATACATATCGAGAACTTAAATAAAAATGCAGTGTACCTTAAGGCTTTCCTCTTTCCCTCATTCTTGGTCGATAGACTACAAAAAATATAGTATTAGCTATGGATTTCGTCGTTAAATTATTCGTAGCTAGAGATTTTCCTAATAATCTGTTGCTTATTCATCTTTAAATAGAATTAGCGACAAATTTTTTATTTAGCTACAGAATTAGTTTGTCGCTAATTATGTTTCTTTAGCAACACCATCAACTCCAATTTCCCTTGGGCCAAAGCAACCTCCATCTCCATGAGCAGTAACTAACAGTTAAAGATGGTGGCCACTGCGCTATTGAAATAGAAGTAACTTGGTATGGTACATATTTAGGAGTAATATACTTCATTAACGAAAATACACAGGCCCTTTAATCTAAACTCCATAGAGAACAGCGTATTGGTTACCTCATAATTACCTGCCCAGTTTTCCACATCCATTTCAAATTCCTAACTTAGCATGCATATTAGAGAAAAAGTTAATTGTTAATTTAGATATAGTAGCTCAAGATTAAGCAAATGAAAGAAAATATTTTAACAAACAAGAGGTAAAACTACAACATGTCATATGATTTTTTATCATCATATAAGCAGGCATCCTACAGGTTCAACTTTTGAAGTTTTTAGCATCGAACTCATTATATTTTTAAAGTTATGAGTTCATATTTATTTATTTCTTTTTTTTTTTGAAACTTTGATGAATTTTTGCAATAAAATTTTATTTGATATCGAAAGTTATATGTTCAATTGAATCCGTCAGCAGAACACTATATCCGCTATTGCATATGGGTTCATCATTGTATACCAAACAACAATATTAAGCCGTTGCCACCAATTTGAAAAGAGATGTGCATGTTCATCTATCATTTAGTTTTTGAGGTGGTCCGGTTTTATGTCCCTCACCTTCGTGTGTTCATTTTATGGTTATCAATTTACAAGGTAAGAATCTATGCCAAACCTCTGCAATGTCAAGGTGATTTTAATTTAAATATATATACAACAAGACGTTGTTTTTAATATATTCTTAAAAAATCTTTCGTTATATAGGGGGTCAAGAAATAGGGAGGAAAACACATTGAGAATTAAACTGACACCTATTACAGGTAGGGGCATATGCACCTTATATCATGCGGTGTCACGGGACACTACTTGATTGAAAATTTTTACAAAAAATTTATTTTTAAAAAATAAAATATATTAGGGATACATATAAAAAAATTACACCACTTGTTATTATACTGATTTATTCATTTGTTCATTTCTCGCTATAAAAACTGTTGTACACCATTGCTCGTATATAGGTAACTAGGTACATCACCAATATACTTTAAAATGTATAGCAAAACACTAAAGGAGGAAAGGAGGAAAAAAATTAGAAAAAGAAAGAGAAAGGGCTTTTAAAAATGTAAGGATATCAGGATTCTATACTCATTTATAGAGGCACATTACCTACTTTGCATATACAAACCACAAAACAGAAATATGGCATTGTAATATCAAGTTAGCCATGTCCAAATAAAAAACTTCTGGTTATTGAACAATTTCCAAATATTCTTGTAATTGAGAAAATATAGAAAATATTCTGATAACAAGTTGATTAAGGTTAGTTTAATTCTAAAAGCTGTTTTTAGATCAGTTTCTCACAAGGTATTCAAATATGCATGCTGATACAAGCACTCAGACTTCTTTATAACAGTATTCATACGTAACATTCTTTCTCTATAAAAGCAAGTTTTCTCGGAACAATCATTTTTGTTAGGAGTGAAGCTATCCGAGACAGAGTGGGAGTAACCTCCGTGAAGGACAAGATGCGGGATGCCACATTTGAGATGGTTCAGACATATTAGGAGAAGAAGCATTGATGCCCCTGTCAGGATGTGTGAGAGGTTGGCCAAGGAGAATTTGAGGAAGAGGTCGAGGTAGGATAAAGAAGTACTGGGGAGAAGTGATTAGGCAAGACATGGAGCTGCTTCAGCTCACTGAGGACATGATACTTGATAGGAGGGTGTCGAGGTCAACGATTAAGGTAAAAGGTTAGTAGGTAGTTTATAATATTCACAGATAGGTTTAGTAGCATGCATTTTCCTTTATATTCTTTGCTTTTTACTACGGCATGTGATTTTGTTTGCCTCAGGTATCGCATTCCATGTTGCTATTATTGGATACTGCTTTCCTTCCTTGCTTCCCTTTTTTTTTTTGCCCTTCTTGAGCCGTGGGTCTATTGGAAACAGTTTCTCTACCTGAGTTAGGTAGAGGTAAGGTCTGCGTTCAGACTACCCTTTTCAGATCATTGGGATCAAATTGGATTTTTTGTTGTTGTTGTTATTGTATAATATATTTCTTTATATACAACACTTTATTATAATATTCAAAATATATCGAAACAAACACCGTTATTATAGAGAGATTTGACCGACACATAATTCGTTTTAAAAATATATATATAATAATAATAGTAGTACTCTTATTAATCTCTTTCAAGGCAAGATCCAACTTTGGTAATAACAATTGTGACATGTACGCCATGATATTGAGACATACTCTCAAATTAAAGTCACAAAAATCCAAAAGCAGCAGTTCCAACATAAAATCTTTTGTTGATTCAACAGACAAATACATAACTTTTAGATGATTTTTCCCATGAAATGCTTAATTATATTTTGAATTTCTGTCTTGAAAAAACAAAGAAACTTAATTAGCAACTCAAACTTCTCTGCGCTCTTTAGTTTTATTAATGTGTAGGTATTATCGAATTTATGAAGGAGGAAAAGATTAGGAAAAATAATAAGAGAAAAGAAAATAAGCAGGTTTTGATTCTCACCTCTTCTTCTCGGTTTTCTTTAGGTTACTCCAACTCTCCCGTAGCTCTTTTTTTTGTGCTTCCCACCAATGTTCGATATTTGTATTGGGGCGAATCAAGTTTGGATTCGTGCCAAAAATTCATATTATGAGGTGAAGTGTTTTCTAGCAAAGACGATTCCATACTCAGAATTCAATCCCAAAATATTTAATTTAGAATGAAGGAGCACATCAACTCCATACTCAGAATTCAATCCCGAAATATTTAATTTAGAATGAAGGAGCCCATAACTCCATACTCAAAGCTCAAACTGAAATATCTAGTTGAAGACGAAGAAGTCCACCAGAACCGATGTTGGTCTCCTCTGGCTCTTTTCCTTCTGAAGACCTAAAATATATCAGGTTTAAAGTTAGGGGTATTAAAAGTTCTTCGAAAACTGACTAAATCAATCCAAAAAGTTCTTATGAAATTAATTATTAGGTTTTTCTTCGAAAAATCATAGGGTTTGGTAAAAATCTCCAACACTATTGAATAATTAGCTGTGTAGGTTTTCATTTACAAACAGAAAAAAAATACTAAATCGAACGGAATAATATAATGGTGATATTTTTATAACTCAATCAACTACATCAATGGAAAAAGGACAGACTATGTGTGTGTGTGAGAGATGAAAAGACAACTTCTGACCTATCAGGTTTAGATACCATTAATAAATCAGAATTTTCATTTGGCAGGTGAGAATAATCACAGATCTACACAGTCCTCATTTCATCAGCACAGCAGTGAGCAGTCTAAAAATAAAACAAAAATCCAAATTCACCTGTTAGATTTTGAAAAAATAAAAAACAGATCGACCTGACAAGAACATTGATACAGTACTAAACTGAAATACAGTAAAAATAAAACAAGGCAGATCCATATATCTACACAAAAACTGAACAAACCGTACTATACTTCTGGGATCTGAATTTCTCCTTTTGCTTAGCGTGACAGCCTTCCAGAATTTGAAATTTATGGGTTATGAATATGCTATTGAATTCATAACTCGTTTAGTTACCTTCGCTCCCGTAAGTTAGGTAGTCGTTTATTGCTGATGCAGCATCATCAAGATTCTCATCTCCAAAAAAGCCATGGTCGTTAATTTTTCTTCATTAATGCCTTCACAATATGTGAATCTTGATGATACTACATCTGCAAACAACGACTGCGTTGATTGTTCAACCATCGACCCAGAAACCTTATTTTCTCTGTATCGCTCCAATTTTATGAATGTCTCCAAGTGGACCAGAAACCCTATCCTTCAACCATTCAAAATGTTATCATAAATGCTTTACATATACATATTTATAGGGGGCAAATCTAATTAAGTACATCCGTAACTTGGAACAATGGTCTAACAATTCTAGCTAAAATAAATGGACCATTTAGCCACCAGATATTTCATTAATTTCAGGGAAAAAAATCAAACATAAAAAAACCTTATATCTTTGGAAGGTTAATAACTCTTGCTCCACAAAAAGATAGGCATAGGGAGAAAATTAACAAATATGGATACCAGATAAAACCAAAAATATTAAGATTCAAATTCTTTTTTTCCCCTCTCCTTCCTTTCTTCTTGGGGTTTTAGATAAGATTTTTTACACAGGTTCCAGCATATGTTGAGCAGAAAAGGATAAGCTAAATCAGTACACCAAGAAATCGGTTAACATATATAATCAAATAACCACATAGAAACATATTTCAAGACTCTGTCAAATAAGTAGGAAAATAGGGATAAATTGCATGATAAAAGGGAATTAACAATAATACTAGAGAGATATCTAGGAAGAATGGAGTCTGCATATTTCTTTAAGCTATTTTTATGTGAGAGAGTAAGAGAAGTAGCAGATGGGAAAGGAGGGGTTAGGAAGCTCATAACAGTATTGGGAAAAGGGAATATATATAGAGACACAGATATGATGCTATTTTTATGAATAATTGACTGTAAACTAAGTTAAGTTATCATTTTATATTAATTAAAATTTATTACTATACAAATATATAAAAATAATTTTGAGATACTATTACTTTTAATTTTTAAATTTTTTATTTGCCTGTGAAACTTTTTGATCGGCCCATGCTTGTTGGGTGGGTGTGGTACCATCTTAACCAAACCCTAATTTTGTCTTCCGAGAAATACATAAAAGGGCATTAGGGCACGGGGCATCCTCATTATTTTAAACTTGCACTTTAATGCAAAACGCAATTTTTCCATAAAAGATATGATTCGAAAGTTGTAAACAAATTACTCAATATTTGATATAAACGGTAAGTAATTATAATCAAAGTCAAAGATTTGTTGGTGATAAAATTGGCATGCCTTTTAGTTGTAATTGATTTTAAGCGCACCTGAACTATCTAAAGTCGTCTATTTACGATTTCATTAATTCATGATTTTTATCTACTTTTAAATAAAAAGCAAGTGAAATATAATTGACGATGTAAACTTTTAAAATATTTATATATTCATCTAATGTTTTGAAGAAAATCATACAAAATTATTCCATTTGCTTTAAGTTATTGAAATCACTTTCGGCTCCTCATGCCTAAACATAAGAAAATTATTCTTTATTTTTCATCGGGAGCACTATACTGATATTGAAAAAAGAACAAAGTCAACTAGGTGATCAGCCTAGCGACAAGTATCACATACCCTACTTGCTCAGGTCGTCTCATTGTAGTGCCCCACGAATCGATCCAGCCATGCTAATATAGCATATTTGCCCCACTTGGGGGACTTATCTCACAAACCTCGCCTTAGCCTTGGAATGTGTCCCTACACCGGCATGTGTAATTTTATGGTAACGAACTCAATATTCGAACCAATCTCGGTAGGGTTGGGGTGGCTTGCTGGGGCACTCGTGCCCTAACTAGTTTTGGGGCTTTGATTGGCAAAAGCGGTTTTCGCCTTCTAGCCAGCAGTTGCCGGATTAGCCTTCGGACTTTCCTTACCTGCCTTTATTGAGAAAGAAGAGATCTAAAGATTGGACATCCATCCCTGTCGTGATGACGCGGTAGAATATTCATTCGATCCAACACCCGGCCGATCAAACCTATCCTTGGGTTCGATCCAGCAAGTGATTTTCTCCCCGAAAGAGGCATAGTCGTTAGGTCATGAATGGAATGCGAGAAAGAGAGATAGCAGTTGGCGGGGACCATCCGTTATCAGTACATATTCGGTAGATCTACCCCTCTCATCCTCTGATCCATTAGGAAGAGGGGGAACCGAAGCTCTATGTCCTTGAAGAGCTGATAAAAGAGAGAAATGCCGCTTTACGAGATGAAAAAGACCGCTAGGTGAGTCTGAGAAGGAATGAATATGTCGAGGGTTCTTCATACATCAATTGGTTGGAAAGGCAAAATCACGTACTTCTGAGGAGGTCTGACTGACAGAGCTTGGTTGTTCTTCCTTGACTCGAGACCTCTTAGTCTCCACTAGTAACTGCCAAAATATTTGACATTCCAAAAATAGATTTATAGCATAGTAGATTTATAAAATCATAGCATTAATAGAAAATCCAAATCATTTGAACAAAATTAAATAAACAATCTTTTATATGTGGCAAAATACCTTAAACCTTCTTAAACTTGGCTCGGATTACTAGTATTCTACCTGAACTATGCGGGGTCTTAATTACCCCCATCGGCTGGACCTTTTGAGAGACATTACCCCCTAGATGCTGATGTGGTAAAAAATATGGATGCACTTATCTGCCACGTGGATTTTCTGTATATGTTGGATTTCTTTGAAAAATAAAATATATTTTTACCATTTTAAGAATATTACTTTTTTAGAGAATTTATTTCGAATATAATTTATAATAAAATGTGGATAGAACTACATTATTTAGGCCTAAACATAAGAAAATTATTCTTTACCTTTCAATGAGAGCCCTATACTTACACTGAAAAAAGAACAAGGTCAACCAGGTGATTAGCCTAGCGGCAAGTATCATTTACCCTACTTGCTCAGGTCATCTCATTGCAATGCTGCACGAATTGACGCATCCATGCTAATATAGCATATTTGCCCCACTTGGGGGATTTATCCCACAAACCTCGGCTTAGACTTGGAATGTGTCCCTACACCAGCAGGTATAATTTTATATATGGAAACGAACTCAGCATTCGAACCAATCTCGGTGGTCTCCACAAGTAACTCCCAAAATATTTTACATTCCAAAAATAGATTCATAGCATAGTATAGTCAAATGATCTACTTTATCAAATCATAGCATTAATAAAAAAAATTCAAATCATTTAAAAATTAAATAAACAACCTTTTATACATTAAAGACTTCAATAATTTAACATCAATCGTTAAAAAGATACCACAGGTGTCATTCTATTTATCAATTTTCAAAAGAAACACTTTTGAATGAAAACTTATCTGTAGCACTTAAATATGTATACTTTTATCATGAACACATAAATTTTGATAAAACTTATAACATTTACTTTAAGTGTCATTTTCTAACAAAATCTAAAATTATTTTTTTAAAAACAACACGACACTATATATGCATCATAATATTTTAGTACATAGAGACATCTGCACGTGTTTGTCCCCACAAACATGAAAGCACATTTACAAATAACTTAAGCATTATCGAAATAGGATTTTAGAGAAAATCCGTCAAGAAGAGTAACTTTAATCAACTTACATCGCTTTCGATTTATTAAGAGATTCAAGGCTTTCACTTCTCTTCCATTGTTCCATTGTTAATTAAAATGCTCAAACATTACCAACAAGTCGATATCTATAATTATATATTCTAGTTTTATCAAAATATAACATAAAATAAAATATAAAAAAATAACTCAACGCACTAAGCTTTCGCTATGTACAGGATTCGAAAAGAACCTGACCACATAGTTTTATTGTACGTAAAGTATAACCTAAAATATTAATCAATAAACATTTATAGCCCATAAATTAATTATAAGCCTCCAACAATTAAATCGTCCCGGTTGATTTACACCCTCGCCTATTTAACTTTACAGTTTACATATATATAACTTTAAAGTTTAATTGTACGACCAGTTGACATGGCTACCGTATGCTCGTTAAATGTGAATCGTAAATATGATAAGGGCAATGAGAAAGAAAAAAAGATGAATTTGACAGCATACAGCTTTTATAATCCAACTAGCGCTTGCGGACCCCAGCCTCTAGTGATCTATTCATGTTTGGTATGAAGTTTGGGTGAAACTAAGTGAAGGTCCAATCGACTAATATTGAAGAGTTACATGGTGAGTTATGGTTATGGATAAAACACCACTTGCATCACCTTAGGATTGAAATCCGTCAACATGTCAAGATTCAAGTTCGAATTGGTTTCTGGTCCAAAAATCGCTATGTCTGCGCCAATGACCCAACAAATGAAGCCAAGCAATGATATAGACGATGAAGTCTAAGTCGTGAAGGATCTTCTTCAATAAAGCTTTCAATTAGACGAGACAAATGAAAGCTATGTAGACGATGGACAAGTTATATTACCCAAAGTTGAGAGCTAAATACACAAGCACTACCTCTGGAATACTTTCTTTTTGTAAAGCTCATTGCTTTTAAAGGAGAAACATTTTCCTCTATCATAAAAGTATTAGCACCAATTCTAAGATACTGAAAGGCATAGCTATAAATTGCAAGGGATTGCTCCTTCATGTTTTTTTTTTTTGGATGCTAATATATGGATAACCCCCACTATTATGGTAATTTTTGAATAAAAATTTACTCGCACCCAGTGTTAGGCTGTTTAATCCTCATGTTATAGACTTGAAATGGGCTAGTTAAGAATGGAGAAATTTTCAAAAATCATTATGTTTAGTGATTATTAGCTTGCTATAGATGCTATTTATAGCAAATCTCTATGGAAAACAGGGGAATCCAGCAAAGCAGAGAGTGTGTTCGACTGTATTCACGAGTTGTATTCGTAATACAAAAACGGAATTTGTGAAAAAAAGCTCTTCAGATGTTTAAAAACGGTAAGTGAATTAGTTAACACGATTGATTCCTAATATAACTCAACAAACTCAATTATAACACATAAAATTTGTATTTCCAGTTATAGAAAATATTCTCAATCGAAAAATACCCCAGAAATATAGCAATCTTCAGAGATTCAATCAATCTTTTCTTTTTTTCGTGATATCTTTACTAAAAAAATTTTAGTTTATCTTTTATATATAGAAATTATATAATTACATTGAATGCACTTAATACATAAAAATACATTGAATGCATAAAGTATAGAAGGTCATCTATATTGCAAAAATATATGAATACATAGTGCAGATACATTTGAATACATATATACACCTGAATACATAATTTATATTAATTAAAAAAATATATGAATACATTCATGGAATACATCGAGACAGTAAATATAATGAAATCTACGGAATACAGCGAGATACATTGAAATACAATGAAAGAAAAGGTAATAGACACTTCAAGTTCCTCAGCCCCAAATTTCGTCCCCAATATACCGATGTCCATGTCGCCGCCATGTGGGGCGTCTGTCACACCTCCTTTTTTGCACGGTTAACCCGAAGGATGACCGTATAAGGGAGTTTTCCCAATTAAAGTAACATTATTCGAAATGGGATTATTTATTTATTTAGAGTTGCCACTTGAGATAGATTTGACTTTTTGTGCCCCAGTCACCGGTTTATGTGGGATCCCAAATCGAGGAAATTTTCGACTACCCAAATGGAGTCTGTGAACTAGAAATTCTAAGTAAAGAATTTTGTTGACCCGAGGGAAGGTGTTAGTCACCCCCGAATCCCGTGGTTCTAGCACGATCGCTTAAACTATTATCATTGGCTAAAATTCTAATTTTTTATACATGTTCATCCTATAGTACAATTTTAAATTATTTTACCGCTTTTAAATTGAATTTTAGGAGTATTTACAACGTTATTAAAACACGTCTCGAACCACATCACATAAATGCACACGGGTTCTCGACATATTTTAACATCATCGAGACTTGGATTTAGCTCACATAAATGCGCACCCGAATTTAGGAAGATATCTTACTAAAGAATATCGCGCCTACAGCAACTACGCAATTCGAAAATTCGTGCAGGACCGTGAAATTCGCTAAACAACACCTCCAAATTTCTATACATTTTTTATTACAGTTAAGGAGCCAACGTAGTGCATGATTTTGTTAGCGTGTCTCACTTTGCTTTTAGAAAGGCAACCTAAAGCGACTATAGTTTTCTATTATACACGTTTCTAAAATGGTACGTCCTAATTATTTCATATGTGAGTGATGTATTCAAAAGAGAGACTAAGCGTCTAAATTTTCAGCCTCATTTATGGCTGGTTTTGCAATTCGGGCTTCGTTTAAAACCAAGCCCAGGGAATGCATTTCCTTATGTTTCATAACTAATAGCAGCTTGGGCTTTCAACTTAAGCCCAGAAACGCTGGACTACTAGTCCATCATAGAGAATGATAACAACCTTTCGAATTGCTACACTACAATTATTGACATTGTATAATTGATCATTTTTTAAAGCATACAAAAGACATTTTGACAAAGAGACATCTGATAATAATTTTATATTAACAAAGTAATAAGTTATAACTCAGATTTCGAATCTGGCATCTAAGGAAAGAAACTGATGTACTCATCGTTCACAGTACATATACATTTATCGAATCTCTACTACAGAATAGGTCATGAACATTAGGTAAATTATGAACAAACCTATTTTTAAAACTACTGAAATCTAAACAAATTAAAGTCATAGTCCAAGCACAGTCCAGTATCATTACATGTTTATACATATTACAATACCAGAAATACTACTAAACTAAAAATGTTTATAATAAGAAATTCATATAAAAACGATCATCTTCATTATCAGTTATGGTCTCAATTATATACAGTTGTGCCTTCCCGGATTTTGAGTGAGAGTGGTACCTGGAATTACACCAGAAGAGATCCTATAAGTAAGGCAAACGTAAGGCAAACAAGAAACAGCAGCCAAATCTACTAGTTAGCCCAGGGACTCAGGAAATATTGAGAAGTAAATAACAAAATAGGACTTTCTAACAACTCAAAATACACATGCAATCAACTCATCTTCAACTTATAATGAGTGGAACTTCAATTATTAAAGAAGATTTTGCCAGGAAAACTTTTAGTTGAATATGAGAATGTATATCTCTCTCCATATCTGAAAATTGCCTTTAGCTCCAAAAAAATCCCCTTTAAAATAATCAGACGTCTCTTTTATAACCAAAGCCTTAGGGCAGCAAAATCTTTTTGTTTTCCTTTTAGACCTTTACCCATTTTTAGATTTGCCTAAATGATCCTTGATTTTCTAACTTGTGTCTCAAGTTTTGAGGCAAAATTAATAGAAATTGTACTTTGACCCTTCACTAGAATGTTCCAGGAGTTTGTTACAAGATTCTCATGTTCAAATACCCCCAATACCCCTGTGCTCTTTTCTTAATTACTAACCTAAGTGTTTTAAACCCTGGTAACTATCTATTCGGTCAGAAACTTACCCTAGTTAACTCCTTCAAGTCAAAAACCAAGATTATTATTAGCAGCTAGGATCAAATTCTGAATTGCAGATTATACTATATTATGCAAAAGCAAACAACCAAGGGTCAAAATTTGATCAATGCAACACATATACTCAGGCAAATATCACTAAATTACTCTGAAACATATACAAAGCTGAATAACACAAATTTCAGAAATACAGGACACTGATCAATTTTAAACCCAATATGACCAATTCTGAGCTCATCATGATAATTAAAACAAGTCAACAAGAACAGACTGTGACTTCAAATGTTAAGCAGATCACTCAGAAACAGGTTATCCAAACTCAAACAAAAACAATCAAGGAAGCAAATACTCAGGATATTTCAACGATGAGCAGATGAAAACTTAATGTATTTAAACAAATGAAAATAAAGAAGATCAAAAGCAAATAGAAAAGAGAACCAGGACGAGTATATGACTCTAGATGGAAACACCTACTAAGAATTTTTCAAAGATGAACAAATAGAAAACATAATGTACTTAAACAAATGAAAATCGGGAAGATAGAAAGCAATTAGAAAAGAAAACAAGGGCGAGCATGGGACTCTAGATGGAAGCACCTACTTAGAATATCTCGAAGATGAACAAATAAAAAACTTAATGTACTCAATCAAATGAAAAAAAAGAAGATAAATGCAATTAGAACCTAAAATACACCAAATCATAACAGTAAAAGCAATTAAAACAAAGGGAACTTAGCTTTTTCTTTTCATTGTAACTCTAAAATTAGACTCTTCAAATCTCACGGTTCTTCGACCCCTTCTGAGAGGGTCATTTGGCCTTCTGAGGCCTTTGCCTTATTATTGAAGAAGGGGGAAAGGGTTTCGGGCTAGGGTTGATTGGTTTTGAGATGAGGTCTGGGTTTCAGATCTGGTTTTTGGCAACATCTAGTTGTAATTGAGAGTCGTTGATTATGGGGTTGTGGATGGGAAAGTGAGATGGTCGAAGATGAACAAATAAAAAACTTAATGTACTCAATCAAATGAAAACAAAGAAGATAACAACAATTAGAACAGAAAACACACAAAACCACGACAGTAAAAGCAATTAAAACAAAAGGAACTTAGCTTTCTCGTTTCATTTTAACCCTAATATTAGACTCTTCAAATGTCATGGTTCTTAGACCCCTTCTGAGAGGGTCCTTTGGCCTTCTGAGGCCTTTGCCTTATTATTGGAGAAGGGGGAAAGGGTTTCAGGCTAGGGTTGATTGGTTTTGAGATGAGGTCTGGGTTTCAGATCTGGTTTTTGGCAACATCTAGTTGTATTTGAGAGTCGTTAGTTATGGGGTTGTGGATGGGAAAGTGAGATGGTCACCAGGGACCATTTTAAGGGATTCCGGCGAGTTTAGGTTTTGGGTCAAAACTTTGATTTGATATTCGAAAAGGTCTGTGAGGATGACAAAAATTAGCTGGTTGGAAAGAGGAGGATAAGGCGATTTAGGGGTGTTAATTTGGACCAGTTTGGAGTTGGTGCCACCGTAGGCGGCGGAGGCGGCGAGTATTCATTTGAATTTTCGACAGGATGGGGAGGTATTTGAGGGGATCTAATGGTGGGAGGGAAAGGGGAGGTTGAGGGGGTTCGGTGGTGTAAATTTGGGGCCATTTGGTGGCCGGCCACCGTCGTGAGGCGATTTTTGACGGTGGTTCCAGGGTGGTGGACGGAGGATCTATGGTGGCTGAGGGCTGGTGTTACACCGGTGTATATGTACGAGGAAGAAGGTTGTTTTTCTTTCAGTTATACACAGGTGTTTGGACATATATATGGGACTTGGGGAAGGTGCTTCAGAATTGTCAGATCATCATAGACTGAGATTGACCGCCCAAAACGACGTCGTTTTGGGGCGTCTTTTATGTGGACCGGGGTCAAAGACGAGTTTTGGGGTGGTTTTTGGGTATTTTAAACGGGTTCAAGGTTTGGGCCACCCAAGCTTAGCCCAAATGCGGCCAGTCTATTTTTTTTGTTTTTTTTTCTTTTCATTTTCTCTTTTTTTATAAACTTCCTAATTTTATTTCAAAAATTCTTTATTAGACTAAATCAAACTAATAACTACCTAAACATAAGCAAGTATTAAAATTATCAAAAATGCAAAAATTTAAAATTAATCATAAAATGCAAATAAAATGAAAATTAACAATAAAATGCCAAAATAAACTGCTTTATTTTTTTGATTTTATATTTTGCAAAATAAACCTTAACTACCAATTAATTTTAACAAAAATATGTGAAATTAAATCCTAAATGCATATGTAATTTTTTTGTATTTTTTATGACTTGTCATGCATGCATCAAAGAAAACACACATTGATATGCGCAATTAAATCCTAAAAAATAAATAATATAAAGGAAAAATCCTAAGTTTAAGAACTATGTAGGAGTAATTTCAACGAGGAAAAAATCACATGCTCACAGCTGCCCCTCTTTGCTAGGAAACACGAAGGGTTTTCGTGCATAGAAAAGTGTGCAAACACGAGCAATTTTTATCAGACTGAATACTCCGTGTGAAGAACTTTGAAAAATTTCTGACCAAACCCTGCTTCAAAGGTTACCTACATATCCTCGGCGATAAAGGAATCAGGTAAGTGTAGTTCTGGAAGTTTTGGTAGATGGGACTATCGTGGGCTGTGATTTCACTGTTGTTGTTGCTGCTACCGCTTACCGACTCTTTATTAGACAAGAGAAAATCAACAGCTAAGCTAGCTAGGTCTATCAACTACGAGTTGATTCGTATCCATGAATTTCTTGACACTTGATCTTGAGTCTTGGCTAGCTCTTGTAGCGGACTTCGATCTAAATCATGATGCTTGTCGGCTGCAGCTGCTGGTTTATTCCTCAATTTTGAAACAAAACGGGATGGGCGAGTCTTGAGATTTCAATCAAAGCTGAACAGTATCTCTGTTCGTTTCATCATTTTGAATTCATTTCTTCTTTTGTTCTTTTCTTTTTTTCCTTATTTTGGATTGAGACCCCACTTCTGGTCATCTCAAATTCTGTGCCTTGAGGTATAACCGCGGGTTATGCCGGGATTGAATGAAAAATTTCCTAAGTTATGCTAGAGAGATCCACGAGTTATGCCGGGATGAATGAAAAATTCCTCGGCTATGCCAGGGGAAACTCGGGTTATGTCGGGATTGAATGGAAAATTTCCTAGGTTATGCTAGGGAGATCCACGGGTTATGCCGGGATTGAAAGAAAAACTCCTAGGTTATGCTAGGGAAATCCACCGGTTATGCTGGGATGAATGAAAAATTCCTGGGTTATGCCAGGAGGAATCCGCGGGTTATGCCGGGAATGAGAGAAAACCCCTAGGTTATGCTAGGGAGATCCACGGGTTATGCCAGGATGAATGGAAAATTCCTGAGTTATGCCAGGAGGAATCCGCGGGTTATGCCGGGATTGAGAGAAAACTCCTAGGTTATGCTAGGGAGATCCACGGGTTATGCCGAGATGAATAGAGAATTCCTGGGTTATGCTAGGAGGTACCCGCGGGTTATGCCGGGATTGAGAGAAAACTCCTAGGTTATGCTAGGGAGATCCACGGGTTATGCCGGGATGAATGGAAAATTCCTGGGTTATGCCAGGAGGAATCCGCGGGTTATATCAGGATTGAGGAAAACTCCTAGGTTATGCCAGGGAGATCCATGGGTTATTTCGGGATATGGAAAATTCTTGTGTTATGCCAGGATGGACCCGCGGGTTATGCCAGGATTAAGAGAAAACTCCTAGGTTATGCTAGGGAGATCCACGGGTTATGCCGGGATAAATGGAAAATTCCTGGGTTATGCTAGGAGGAATCCGTGGGTTATGCCGGGATTGAGAGGAAACTCCTAGGTTATGCTAGAGAGATCCACGGGTTATGCCGGGATGAACGGAAAATTCCTGGGTTATGCCAGGAGGAATCCGCGGGTTATGCCGGGATGAATGGAAAAATTCCTAGGTTATGCTAGGGAGATCCACAGGTTATGCTGGGACGAATGAAAAACTCCTAGGTTATGCTAGGGGATTACAAGGAAGTGAAGGGCCACAGAGATCCTTTTGACTATGTTGTGGATAGATAAAGGAAGGAAAACCCCTTATGTTATGCTAAGGATAGAGGAGCTTCAACTCCCAGACTATGCTGCAGAGTAAAAAGTGGGAGAAAATGGGGCCTCAAGTTATGCTGGGGATGTAAAGAGAAACCTCCCGGGTTATGCCGGGGAGCGAGGGAAGGAAATTTCTCGGTCTATGCTAGAGGGAGTGGAATGCAATCCTTGGGTTATACAAAGGAAACCCACCAGTTGCACAAGGGGAATCTAGGGATATGGCCCTAAATCTTGGGAAGGAGTCAGAGATTGGAGTCCCATGCTATCATGTTTATTTATGAATTTGCAGGAGAAGAATGTAAGGAAAACTTCCCTTTTTGTTATTGATGTAACACCATTCTTAGCCCTTGTGCCATTCCTTCGGTTGCATTAGTCACGTGTTCCCGCTGTCTTTAAGTTATACTTATGTCAAATTTCAATTCAGAAATAGAGCAATTTGTTAGCTTGAACAGTGATTTGTTTGTGGCCTTGTTCTGCTTGATTTAAGCCTCATTTATGTTGGACGAAAAAAGACTTGACTTCCGATCTTTTCCTCGTAGGTTGGTCGGGGGGTCCTTATCTTTTGGGTTGGTTTTTATTTTCCAGGCCCTTGGTTCTGATTTTTGTCCCGATTTCCCTTTTAGGGCTTGCCTTTGGGATCTTTGGTAGGAACCATTATTCCACTTGGTCTTAACCTTTCCGATCTTGATTCGCCTTCGTGGGCTCTTAACTTAGAATTTCGTTTCTCTCTATTTTCCTGCTTTTGAAGCGTTAGCCGTTATGATCAGCCGGAGTTGGCTAAATGCGCTTGCTGATACCGGATATTTCTTTTAATTCTTGCCAGGAGAAAAACCCGTGAGACCAATCCTGCTACCTTCTCTTGCGGAATAGTCAGGACATTAAAGGAAAAGGAGTGGGAAAAACAACAAAACAAATACATGAATTTAGAGAGGGGTCTCCTTTGAAGAAAAATGGAGGAATTATTTGGAAATGCGAGCCGACCTTTAATGGAAACGACATGCTTCTTGGACTAGATGCCCGGCCCAGATCCATTTCTGCTCTCTGATTTCAATTTTTTAAAACCAAGGAGACTTGTTCAGGTTTGAGTGGCAACATTTCCTCTTTTCGACCGACGATGCCCTTTTATGGGTTTTTGCGAATCGGCCTCTCTCATTGCTCTTCTCCCGTTGTTCGATTGCGCTCTTTGCGAGTTTTCACTAAACGGACTCTCTCATTTTCTTTTTCTCTGCTCACCGTCGCCTTATAGTGCCCGCAGGTTTTCACCGATAAGGCTCTCTCATTTTATTTCTCTCAAAATTGAGTTATGCTGAATCCCAACAATGATGTTTGTCACGTCCCTTTTTGGCCAATTGATCAAAAGGACTTGGAAAAGGTTCTTGATGGAAATTTACAACTTTGGAGCCGTTCGGGCGGATTTGTGGCCGAAACAATACATTTTTGCCCTAGTTTTATTTTCTTGGGGAACTGGAATTTTATTTTGATACGACCGAACCTCAGGGAGAGGCTGCCTACGTATCCTTTTGGAATAAAGTCAGACGTAGTTCAGGAAGTTATTTCCTAAACTAATTTGTTTGTTGTTTATATATATCATTTTTTCTTTTTTGTTTCATTTTTCTTTTCTTTTCTTCTTTTTTTGGTTTGTTTTGTTTTTTTTTCATTCATTTTTTTTGTTTTTCTTTTGAATAGCACTTCCGGGTTTCAAAGAGGGTGATCAAAGAAAGGTAACCGACTCAAATGGTTTGCGAAGGATTGATAATGTTTAGGGTAGCGGGAAAGAAAAGCCTTCGTCATTTCAATCAACCGGAACCATTGCTGCAGGGAGTTCAAACGTAATACCTTTTTATTGCATCCGCATTCACTGGTGTCTCGGGTTCGTCTCCTTCAACATCATCCAGGTACAATGCTCTTTTGGGCAGTATCTTCTGATAATGTATAGACCTTTCCACTTTTTGGAGCGAACTTTCCTTTAGCTTTCTGATGGTGAGGAAGAAAACGCCTCAATACCAGCTGTCCGACTTTGAAATTCCTAGGGCGCACTTTCTTGATGTAAGCGCGGACCATCCTTTGTTGGTACAACTTCCCATGGAAAATCGCAGCCATTCGTTTTCATCAATTAATGACAACTGCTCCAAACAAGTTTTAGCCCACTCACTATCCTCAATTTCTGCTTCGACAATTACTCGGAGTGAAGGGATTTCTACCTCTGCAGGTATGACAGCTTCAGTCCCATAGACCAGTAAATAGGGAGTTGCTCCTACTGATGTGCGCACTGTGTGCGATATCCCAGCAATGCAAAAGGCAACTTTTCATGCCATTACCTTGAGCTTAAAATCATTTTCCTCAAGATCTTCTTGATGTTCTTGTTAGCTGCTTCGACGGCACCATTAGCTTTGAACCGGTAAGGGGTGGAGTTTCTATGTGTTATCTTAAATTATTCACATATTTCTCCCATTAGACGACTGTTCAGATTGGGTGCGTTGTCCATAATGCTGGTTGCAGGAATCCCGAAATGACAAATGATATTGGAATGCACAAAATCCACCACAACTTTCTTGGTAACAGACTTAAGAGTGATGGCTTCAACCCATTTTGTGAAGTAGTCGAATGGCCGGGTGTTGACATAGGATGCAATTCGGTTGGCGGTTCATGAATCAAATTACTGTGAACCTAACATTGATGACATTTCCAAATTAAGCTGAAGCAATCTTTCTTCATGGTCATCCAATAATACCCGACTCGAAGTATTTTCTTTGCCAGTACGTACCCGTTCATATGAGGTCCACACACTCCTGAGTGTACTTCATGCATAACTCTCCTGGCTTCGTCGGTGTCAACACATCTCAGCAAATTGAGATCTGCAGTCTTTTTGTACGAGGTATCACCACTCAATAGGAAGCTACTTGCGTTCCGTTTGATGGTTTTCCGGTGGCTTGCTCGAGATACTCCTGTGTTTTCAGGAATCTCTTGATGTCATAATACCAGGGCTGTGTGCTGGACTTTGCTTCGGTCACATTACAATACCCATGTCTTTCTTTGATTTGGATTTCTAAAGGATCGACATAGGTGTTTCCGGGGTAAGGCAACATGGAAGCCAAGGTTGCGAGTGCGTCTGCTAGCACATTGTTATAGCGAGAAATGTACCTGAATTGTACCGACTTGAACCGTTTGCTGAGGTCTTCCACATGCTGTCTATAGGGGATGAGTTTAACGTCTCTTGTTTCCCACTCTCTTTGAGCCTGTCGTATGATCTAATCTGAATCCCCCATGATTAATAATTCCTCAACATCTTGGTCAATGGATATGTTCCTGCCCATGATTCAAGCCTCATACTCAGCTGTATTATTGGAATAGAAAATCCGGAGCCTGGCTGTAGCCGGATAATGCTGACCTGTGGGTGAGATTAAAATTGCCCCAATCCGTACGCCTTTTGTGTTTACTGCTCCATCGAAGAACATTTTCCAAGTGGGGATGTCTTCAGATGTTACTTCCACCGAATTCACTTCTTCATCAGGGATATATGTATTAAAAAGGCTGATATTCATCATCAACTGGATTATTGGCTAGATGGTCTGCTAATTCTTGAGCCTTAATTGTAGTACGGGTCACATATACTATGTCGAACTCGATGAGCAAGATTTGCCATTTTGCCAATCGCCCTATGGGCATCGATTTTTGGAATATATACCTCAGCGGATCCAGCCTAGTTAAGAGGTAGGTGGTATGAGCTTGCAGGTGACATCTCAACTTCTAGGCCATCCACGTCAAGGTGCAACAGGTTCTTTCTAGCAGCGTGTACTTGGCCTCGTAACTGGTAAACTTCTTGCTTTAATAATAGATGGCTTGCTCTTTCTTTCCCGTGGTGTCATGCTGCCCAAGAATAAAACCAAAAGAGCTTTCCAGAACTGTTAGTTAGAGGAATAGTGGCCTCCCCGGTTCCGGCGGGACCAAAACTAGTGGGTTGGACAAATAGTGTTTGAATCTGTCAAAAACCTCTTGACACTCGACAGTCCATTTAACTGCCGCATCCTTTTTCAATTGTTTGAATATGGGCTCGCATGTGGAAGTCAACTGGGCGATGAATCGGCTGATGTAATTCAATCTTCCCAATAAGCTCATTACATCCTTCTTGGTGTAGAAAATCACTCTATCTATGATATGTGCGCTTTGTTGGTATGAGCATGATTTTCAGGTATAGGTTTTGATGAATGACAAACAATGAAGTCAAATGTCAAACAACGATATTATATGACAAACAATCAAGCTTGAATGCCGAGAAGCATATTGATGAACGGATTGCAATGGAAAAGCCAAAGACGAGCTCAAATGTTCAAGACCGAAGACCCAAGGCGTAGGTCGTTAGGTAGAACAAATGTAAGAGCAACGCTTAAGTTATATCGTCTTTTGGCTCAACATAGGTCATCATAAATATGCATAAAATCATTTTATTAAATCATATTTATCATAAACATATTTTATTAAATCATATTTATCATAAACATATTTCAAATACTTCAAAAAAAATGATGTTAAAGTTTTCATCTTAACCAAAATGGTTTTTGAAGTAAGTTTTCAATTCTGCCTCAAAATAATCGATTATCAGTATATGCATAATCGATTATGCTGTAGACCGTTGCCAGTGTTTGAACACTGCCACAGAATAATCGATTATGCAGTATCAGATAGTCGATTATTCAACAGAAAATCAGCTTCTGATTTTCTGAACGTTGGAGAATAATCGATTATCAGATACTGAATAATCGATTATCTGGGCACAAAATCAGCATAATTGATTGCCAATTAAGCAACGGACATACACCATTTTTCACCTATAAAAAGAGGTCTTTTGAGCTGATTTTAAACACACAACACCTCCCAATATTGATATACATATTGACATTATTTGAGCATCATTTTAGAGCTTTTGTTGAGCCATTTGAGAGACAACTTTGAGTTGTTCATAGAGCTAAATTTGTATCTCTTTATCTACTCTTTTGAGAGAGTTCTTGTTGTAAAAGAGAAAGGTGTTTGAGAAGAACATATCTTCTCATTGATTGTCGGGTTCGCTAAGTACCCTAAGTCTTAGTGTGTGAAGTCTTGTGGTGCGGTATCCACGAGCAAGTTGAAGTCTTGGGGTGAGGTATCCTCAAGCAAATTGAAGTCTTGTAGAGTGTACATCTACGAGCAAGTGTAACGGTTTGTTAAGCACTCATAAGCTTAACGGAGTTAGTGGAATCTCGAGAGAGTCTCTCGGGGACTGGACTAGCCACAAGTTGTAGTGAACCAGGATAAATTCGGTGCGTTCTTTCCTTGTTATTTTAATTACCGAATTTATTTTATTCCTGCAATTTTAATTCCGCAATATTTATCAATATTCCTGTGCCGCACTATTCACCCCCCCTCTAGTGACGGGCATAAATCCTAACAATTGGCATCAGAGCCTAACTCTATGAAAGCCTTAACCGGTTGAGAGCGATATATATTTTTTTTGTTGAGAATATTGAACGCAGGAATAATGAGCGAAGGACACTCCACCGAGAGGCCTCCATTTTTTGATGGAAGAAATTATACATACTGGAAAGAGCGAATGAGAATATTCATCCAATCACACAACTTTCGATTATGGCAAATCATCAAGAAAGGTGAACAAATGCCAACAAAGAAAGTTGGGGAAATCATGGTTCCAAAGGAGGAAAATGAATATGATGCCGAAGACATCAAGAAAATTGAAAGAAACGCAAAGGCCGTCAACTTACTATTTTGTGCGGTGAATCCGGACGACTATCGGAAAATCTCTTGTTGCACAACCGCAAAGGAAATGTGGGATAAACTCGAGATCACTTATGAAGGTACGTCTCAAGTCCGAGAATCTAAAATTGATTTTCTAACACATGAATATGAACTTTTTAGAATGAGGGAAGATGAAAACATCGACAATATGTTCGAACGATTCTCAATAATCGTCAACGATCTTCATGCTCTCGGAAAAATATACTCGAACAAAGATCTAGTTCGAAAAATCCTACGGAGTCTCACTCCCAAATGGCGCTCCAAAGCAAATGCTATCCAAGAGTCGATAGGAATCACGGACGTCACAATTGATGGACTACGAGGTAATCTTAAAGCTTATGAAAGCACAATTCTTAATCCGTATCTTAGAAGTAAGTCGAATATTGCCTTCAAAGCCTCATCTTCTAAAAGAGTAGAGGTAAGTGATTCGGAAAGTGACGATGATATTATTTCCAATGGTATAATTGAAAAGTTTTATAAGTTTATGAAGAAGGAAATAAAGAAGGAAGAACCAAGTCCTTCATGTCAAAATTGTGGAAAAATTGGCTACACCAAATCACATTGTCCAAAATCAAAGGACAAGAAAAAGAAGAAACCCCATAGGCGCGTAACATGGGATTCGGACAGCTCGGGCGATGAAACTGCCGCATTATGCCTCATGGCCAACGAAGAAGAAGAGGTAAGTATTTCTAACTCTTACTCGTTAGAAGAATTGCAAAATGCTTATGATGAATTATATAGTGAATTTGTTAAAGCTTCAAAAACCATAAAAGATTTGAAGAAAACACTTTCTTTGCAAGAAAAAGATTTTGAGAAAACACTTTCTTTGCAAGAAAAAGATTTTGAAAAACAACCTTCTTTAAAAGAAAAAGATTTTGAAAAATTGACTTGTGAAAATGAAAAGTTAAAAGAAGAAAATAATTTTTTGGAAAATGACATTGTTGATTTCAAAAATAAAATCAAGGAGATGAATGAAGCCTCTTTAATTGTTCAAAGTTCAAATTGTTCTTCTTGTAGTTCTTTGAAAATAGAGAACATAGAACTTAGAAATACACTAGAAAAATATAGTGTAAATGATTCTAAAACAAGTGAAGTAATTAAAAAGGGTGATAAAAATGAGGTTACACCACCTAGAAATAATTCTAGGATTTTTGTAAACGAGTCTAGAAATAATCATTTTAGGCCACCTAGAAATGATTCTAGAATTTTCGTTAATGAGTCTAGAACTAATCATTTTAGACCACCTAGAAACGATTCTAGAAATTGCGTTAATGAGTCTAGAAATAATTATTCTAGACCACCTAGAGATGACTCTAGGAATTTCAACGCTTCTAGGAATAACGACTTTAGATCACCTAGAACGCATTTGGCTCAACCTAGACATATGCACAACCCTAATGTTATATGTCATTATTGTAATCGGGTAGGACACATTGCACCCGTATGTTTTGCTAAACATAGAGATTCATATTTTGATTATAATTATTATTTGCCTAACCCCCAAGGACCCAAAAGAAGTTGGGTACCGAAAACCTATTTTTAGGTACTTTTGCAGGTGTGCTTGAAGACTAAAATATTGTAGTAGATGCACCAAGCACGAAACCTTAATGCATCGAGGGGGAACGTCGGTTTGTTATCGTATTTTTGATAAAAACATAATAGTTGATATGTGCTAACAATTGATATTAATTATTGATTCATGTTGTGATAAGTTTTATTTTGAATAACAATTGGTATCAATTATTTTAAATGATTGATTCATGTTTTGATGAATATTTTTAGTTTAAATAACAGTTGGTATATTTGCGAAAAATGACCGTTATTATGATTGGTATGTTTTTACTAACATTTGGTATTATTTGATGTTGATATGATTTTTTTCTAACAATTGGTATCGTTAATAGTTTCAATAACAATTGGTATAATCTCTTTGCTAATGCCAAAAGGGGAAAGAATTTAGGCGATATGCATCGAATAAGGGAGAATATCTTCACATTCTAGTATGTAGGGGTGTACATAGACTGGATTGGTTCGGATTTTGCAATTACCAAACCAAACCAATTTTGTCGGGTTATTAACTCTAAAGATCAAACCAAACCAATAAATTCGGGTTTTTCAATATCGGTTTTTCTCGGATTTTTTCGGATTTTCGGGTTATTCGGATTTTTTCGAATTTTTTTCTAGTAAAATCTTCGTAGAACAAAATATATAACGTATGCTCAAAATATTTCTTTAATCCTAGTAAGATACAACTATATAAAGTATTTTTCAAGAAAATAATAAAAAATATGAGATAAGTCATGACTCATGACATTATCCTAAAATATTCAACAATAAAAAATAATAAAATTATGTACTATAAATATTGCTAATTAAAAAGTCATAATAAAAATAAACATAATCTGAAAGTACTAATTCATGCTAAACTAGATAGACTAATGAGGGAGTATTAATTATATGCCTAAAAGCTAAAGAAAAATAAAAATAGATTATTTATTTTTATCTAAATTATTGCAAAATAAAAAATAGACATTTAATACATTCTCGTTCGTAATATTGAATTGAATGTCTTTTGTTAGCATTAGTACTGATTGCTAGCGTTATATAATTTACTAATATTAATGGCTATAAAACTTATTGGAGCATTCAAAAGTTCTAAATCAAACCTTGAAATAATACCTTAAAAGATAAAATTATGAAATTTTTTAAGAAATATTTATAAATTACATTACAATAAGTATATTTATATATTAAATATATCTAAAATTGCTATATATGTAATGTCGGGTTGGTTTGGTTTCGGTTTGAATTTCTTTAGTTAAAACCAAACCAAACCAATTATGGTCGGGTTCTTTTTTCCAACACCAAACCAAGTCAAACCAAACCATAGTCGGGTTTTTTTCCGGTTTGACTCGGATTATCGGATTGGTGCGGTTTATCGGTTTTCTTTGTACACCCGTATAGTATGCTTTAATTGAGGGGGAATATTCAATTAAGAGGGAATTATATTGAATTGTTTGCATGAATTGTATGAGATATAGCATGAAGTTAGGGGGAACATGAAGTTAGGGGAAACTCGATATGCATATCTCCTGTTGTTTGTCATTATCAAAAAGGGGAAAATTGTAGAAAATCACTCTATCTATGATATGTGCGCTTTGTTGGTATGAGCATGATTTTCAGGTATAGGTTTTGATGAATGACAAACAATGAAGTCAAATGTCAAACAACGATATTATATGACAAACAATCAAGCTTGAATGCCGAGAAGCATATTGATGAACGGATTGCAATGGAAAAGCCAAAGACGATCTCAAATGTTCAAGACCGAAGACCCAAGGCGTAGGTCGTTAGGTAGAACAAATGTAAGAGCAACGCTTAAGTTATCTCGTCTTTTGGCTCAACATAGGTCATCATAATTATGCATAAAATCATTTTATTAAATCATATTTATCATAAACATATTTTATTAAATCATATTTATCATAAACATATTTCAAATACTTCAAACAAAGTGATGTTAAAGTTTTCATCTTAACCAAAATGGTTTTTGAAGTAAGTTTTCAATTCTGCCTCAGAATAATCGATTATCAGTATATGCATAATCGATTATGCTGTAGACCGTTGCCAGTGTTTGAACACTGCCACAGAATAATCGATTATGCAGTATCAGATAATCGATTATTCAGCAGAAAATCAGCTTCTGATTTTCTGAACGTTGGAGAATAATCGATTATCAGATACTGAATAATCGATTATCTGGGCACAAAATCAGCATAATTGATTGCCAATTAAGCAACGGACCTACACCATTTTTCACCTATAAAAAGAGGTCTTTTGAGCTGATTTTAAACACACAACACCTCCCAATATTGATATACATATTGACATTATTTGAGCATCATTTTAGAGCTTTTGTTGAGCCATTTGAGAGACAACTTTGAGTTGTTCATAGAGCTAAATTTGTATTTCTTTATCTACTCTTTTGAGAGAGTTCTTGTTGTAAAAGAGAAAGGTGTTTGAGAAGAACATATCTTCTCATTGATTGTCGGGTTCGCTAAGTACCCTAAGTCTTAGTGTGTGAAGTCTTGTGGTGCGGTATCCACGAGCAAGTTGAAGTCTTAGGGTGAGGTATCCTCGAGCAAATTGAAGTCTTGTAGAGTGTACATCTACGAGCAAGTGTAACGGTTTGTTAAGCACCCGTAAGCTTAACGGAGTTAGTGGAATCTCGAGAGAGTCTCTCGGGGATTGGACTAGCCACAAGTTGTGGTGAACCAGGATAAATTCGGTGCATTCTTTCCTTGTTATTTTAATTACCGAATTTATTTTATTCCTGCAATTCTAATTTCGCAATATTTATCAATATTCCTGTGCCGCACTATTCACCCCCCCTCTAGTGGCGGGCATAAATCCTAACACTTGGTCTTTAGAGGATGTAGCTCTCCAATGGATTTTATCTTGGTCGGATCTAACTCAATACCTCTTGGGCTGACAACGAATCCTAGAAGTTTTACTGACGGGACCCTAAATTCACACTTGGCTAGATTCAATTTCAAATCATACTTGTGAAGCCTTTCGAAGAATTTTCTTAAGTCCCTTACATGATCACCCTGAGTTTTGGACTTGATAATCACATCGTCCACATATACTTCTATTTCTTGATGCATCATGTCGTGGAAAATGGTGGTCATGGCCCTCATATATGTTGCCCCGGGGTTCTTTTGACCGAAATGCATAACTCTGTAATAGTAAGTTCCCCAAGGTGTGGTGAAGGAAGTTTTCTCAGCATCTTTCTCATCCATCAACACTTGGTGGTATCCTACGTAGCAATCGACAAAGGACTGTATTTCCTGTTGGGCGCAGTTGTCAACAAGAATGAGGATGTTAGGTAGAGGGAAGTTGTCTTTGGGACTTGCCTTGCTTATATCTCTGTAATCTACACACACTCGAGTTTTTCCGTCATTCTTCGGTAGCGAGACCACATTGGCCAACCATGTGGTGTATCGAACCACTCGAACTACCCCCGCCTCTAGCTGTTTTGTGATCTCTTCTTTGATCTTATCGCTGATGTCAGGTTTGAACTTTCTTTATTTTTCTAGACTGGAGGGCATTCTGGGTATGTGGGCAACTTATGAACCACCAGATCAACACTCAGCCCAGGCATATCATCGTATTACCAAGCAAATACATCTTTGAATTCCAAAAGAAGTTGAACCAGTTAGTCCCGGATTACTTTATTCACATGGATGCTTATTTTAGTTTTCTTGATTTCGCCGGGATCGCCCAAGTTAACTTGTTTGGTATCCTTTAAGTTCGGCCTACGTTTATTTTCAAAATGTTCCAACTCTCGGTTGATTTCCCTAAAAGCCTCTTCTTCATCATATTCCGGTGCTTGGTTCATTATTTCGCAGATGAGCAGCGTGTTTGGGTCGTGGCATGAAGTCCGCGAGCATGTCATTTAATTTAAAGCCGCATTATTGGGACTGAAAGAAGAAAAATAAAATAAAAGAAAACAAATATCAGAAAAAGACAGAGAAATGCAAACGATGAAATATTGATTTCATTTCTTTGAAATTGTAAGATAACAGGGTTTACATCTGGAATTTAAAGGATAAAATGCTAAAGAAAAACACCCGAGTTACACCCTGAAATAACTCGTGATACATGAAAAGGTACCAAGGCAGGACTACCGGGCTTCCCGCCTGGCTGGGAAATGTGTGGCATTCCATTTTTGCAATTTGGCTTCTGGTCCCATATAGAGCACTTCAGCAGTGCTTGAGCCTTCTCCCAGCTAGACAATGTTGGCTTCATACAATAATTTTCTTCATGGCTCCACATATCTCCTCAATTTCTTCCGCTGTGAAGGTCTCATCTTCCTCTTCCTGACTGTATTTTGGTTTTATAAATGTTTTTTGCAAATGGGGTAGGGGTTGTGGTAAATCCCATCAACGACGTTTCCTACGGTTGGCCCAGGTGATGTCCTCCGGTGTTGGATGGAAGCCTAGCCCAAAAAGTTCACTGCGGCAGGCAAAGCGACCGGCTCAGTTATGCCTTGTATAGAACTTCCAAGTCCTTTGCATGGCCTAAACCTTTGGCGTGTCATATCTCTTGCCACCATGGTTGAGGCATTAAAGAGGAAAGGCTAGGGGGATGGTTTTTCTTCTTCGTATTGATTGGCTACCACAATTTCAAAAGTCTGGTAAACTATATGCTCACTTCCCTCTTTTGCTTCGAGGCAGGGGATAGAGGGATCACGGTAAATTGACTGTTCATCTTCTCCGTGGACCACAATCTCTTGGTTCTCATGTTCGAACTTCAACATTTAGTGTAGAATGGAAGGCACCGGTCCTGCCACGTGAATCCATGGTCTTCCTAGGAGATAGTTATATGATGTGTCCATGTCTAATACTTGAAATGTCACTTCAAAATCGACCGGGCTGATGGTCAATACTAAGTCAATTTCCCCTATGGTGTCTCTCTTGCTCCCATCAAAGGCTCGAACACACATATTGTTGGGATGGATCCTCTCTATTCTGATCTCCATTCTTTACAATATTGACTGTGGGCATATATTTACCCCAGAACCTTCGTCTATCATTACTCTTTTGACATAATATCCCTCGCATTTGACGGAAAGGTGCAAGGCTTTGTTGTGGCAGCTCCCTCTGGAGGTAAATCATTCTTGTTGTAACCTTATTAATAGCACAGAATCTTTCCTCCATTTTCTCCTGTTGTTACATGAAGGTTCCAATCGGTACGTAAGCTTCATTCAAGGTTTTGGTTAACACTTTCTGGTGCTTGGAGATTTCATCAGTAATGACAATAAAGATACCTGCTCCGGAGACTTTCGGAGCTGGTCCACCACCTCATATTCTGGCATTTTCATTTTTTGAAAGAAGGCTTCTGCCTCTTCAGCATTTACGGGCTTTTTGGGTGGAAATCGCCGTTTGTTGGCAGTGTTCACTTCTTCCATATCCAAATATTTCTTCGTGGGATGGCCGTTTTGAGTTTCTCCAATGATCTTTTTGCGCTTGTGTGTGACTATGGTTTCTTGGTAGTACCATGGGACTGCAGAAGGGTTTGTCATTGGCTTCTGAGGCGCGCGACAGGTTACCACGGGCTCATTCAGCCTTGGTGTTTTGATCGGTCCCCGTACCACATAAGCTCCCTTGGGTACATATATCGTTTTGTTCAACTCAAACCTTCTTGGGGGACTCAAAGTGGGCTGTTTTACTTGACGCCCCATGGGACGTAAAGTAAGGTTCCCTTGGTGAGTGTCGTCTCAGTTTGGATTTTAGACTTCTTCTCTGCTTCTGGATGCTCGGCTTCACTCATTTCCTTTCCTTCAACCTTATTTGGGATAACTTTCGATTTTTTGTCTTCTTCAGCAATGGCTATTATGGCTATTAGGGCAGGGTCAAATTCTTTGTCCTCATAAATCATTCCAATGACTGGCCCATTATTGTGAGCTTGCAAGGGGTTATTGGTTATGTTTGGAACATCTTCATTTCTCGGCACTATTTTCTTTTGTTCTATTAAATCCTCCACCGCTCGTTTCAGAATCTTGTAGTTTTCGGTGCCATGTCATTCGGCCCCGGAATGATAAGCACAACGTAAACCCCTTTGAGAGGAAGGTGACTCAGGGTTCTGCCTGTTCAGGGGCACGGGCTGCAGAAGACCCATCTTGACCAGTTTTGGGAATAAGCTAGCATAAGATTCCCTATTGGTGTATAGTTTTGTCTCCTGGGTGGTTCCCTGGGACGATAATTATTTTGTGGAGGGCAGGGACTATAGTGGTTTTGGGAGGCGGATTACTCAGGGCCTGGTTTCTGTTGCCTTGTTGTTGTGGTTGAGCAAATGGCTGGGCATTCAGGACTGCGTAAGGTTTGTTGGTAATCATGTATATCTATTATATGTGCGCTTTGGTTGTATGAGCATGATTTTCAGGTATAGGTTTTGATGAATGACAAACAATGAAGTCAAGTGTCAAACAACGATATAATATGAAAATCAATCAAATGGCGAGAAGCATACTGATGACGGAATTGCATGAACGAGCCAAAGAGTTCAAAACCGAAGACCCAAGACGTAGGTCGTTTGGTAGAACCAATGTAAGGACAACATTTAAGTTATCTTATCCTTTGGCTCAACAATAGGTCATCATAAACATGCATAAAATATTTTATTAAATCTTATTTATCATAAACATGCATCTTTTTGTTAAACCAAAATGATTTGTATTTTAGTCAAAATGGTTTTTAAACATGTCTTTTAAATCTGGACCTAAACAATCAATTATATGCTCCTTACAATCGATTGTGTTTTTCAAAATAGCAAACAATCGATTATACAGTTTTAACAATCGATTGTATTAAGACAGTGTGATCTGAAGTTTTTCAAAATAGCAAACAATTGATTGTCTACTTTTAACAATCGATTATTTCGAGACAGTGTGCAACCGAAGTTTTTAATATCAAAACAATCGATTGTTTTTGTCCCACAATCGATTATAAACAATCGATTGTCTCTTCATACAATCGATTATATTTTGACCGTTTCCACAGAATCCTAAATTGATTTTTGAATGTTGAAGAACAATCGATTATTCAGGGTTAACAATCGATTGTTTAGCCTAAAATCAGGAATCTGTTTTTTGAACGTTGGTCAAACAATCGATTGTCTACTCCAAACAATCGATTATCTGAGCACAGAATCAGGGATTTTATTTGTCAGTTAAGCAACGGTCAGCACCACTTTTTCACCTATAAAAAGACGTCTTTTGAGCTAATTTTAAACACACAACTCCTGCATATATTGATATACATATTGATCATTTTCAAGCATCATTTTAGAGCTTTTGTTGAGCCATTTGATAGACAACTTTGTGTTGTTCATAGAGCTTATTTTGTTTCTCTTTATCCACTCTATTGAGAGAGTATTTGTTGTAAAAGAGAGTTGTTTGAGAAGAACATATCTTCTCATTTGTCGGGTTTGCTAAGTACCCAAAGTCTTAGTGGTTGAAGTCTTAAGGTGTGGTATCCTTGAGCAACTGTAACGGTTTGTTGAGCACCCGTAAGCTTGACGAAGATAGTGGAAATCTCGAGAGAGTCTCTCGGGGACTGGACTAGCCACGGGTGTGGTAAACCAGGATACATCAGTACGTTCGTTCTTATTTATTTAGTTATTGCACTTATTTCTTTCCTGCAATTTTTAAATTCCGCAAGTTACGCTAATTTTTATTATAACTCTATTCACCCCCCCCCCCTCTAGCGTTAAGCGTATTTTCTAACAATTGGTATCAGAGCCTAACTCTCTGAAAGCCTTAACCAGTTGAGAGAAATATATATTCTTCTGTTGAGAATATTGAACGCAGGAACGATGGATGAAGGACAGTCCACCACTTGCCCTCCACTATTTGACGGAACAAACTACATATTGGAAAGAACGGATGAGTATCTTCCTCAAAGCAAACAGTTTTCGTTTGTGGCAAATCATTAAAAACGGTGAACCAATGCCGACAAAGAAAGTTGGAGAAACCATGGTTCCAAAGAAGGAAGATGAATATGATGCCGAGGACATCAAGAAAGTTGAAAATAATGCAAGGGCCATCCATGTACTATATTGTGTGGTGAATCCAGATGATTATCGAAAAATCTCTTGCTGCACAACCGCCAAGGAGATGTGGGATAAGCTCGAGATCATTTATGAAGGTACGCCTCAAGTCCGAGAAGCCAAAATTTATTTTCTAACACATAAATATGAAATCTTTAAAATGGAGAAGGAACCCATTGGTTTTATGTTTGAACAATTTTTAAGTATCGTCAACGATCTCAATGCTCTCGGGAAAGTTTACACGAACAAAGATCTTGTTCGAAAAGTCCTACAGAGTCTTACTCCCAAATGGCGCTCCAAAGCCAATGCCATCCAAGAGTCGATGGAATTCACGGATATCACAATTGATGGACCAAGAGGTAACCTCGAAACTTATGATAGCACAATTCTTAATCCTTATCTTAGAAGTAATTCGAATTTTGCCTTCAAAGCCTCATCCTCTAAAAGAGAAGAGGTAAGTGATTCGGAAAGGGATGATGAAAATATTTCCAATGATATAATTGAAAAGTTTTGTAAGTATATGAAGAAGGACAAGAAAAAGAAGAAACACCATAGGCGCGTATCACGGAATTCGGACAGCTCAGGCGATGGAACCCCCGCATTGTGTCTCGAGGCAAACGAAGAAGAGGTAAGTACATCTAACTCTCACTCGTTTGAAGAATTACAAAACGCCTATGATGAATTGTATGGTGAATTTGTTAATGCTTCCAAAATGATAAAAGATTTGAAGAAAACACTTTCTTTGCAGAAAACACTTTCTTTGCAAGAAACAGATTTTCAGAAAATATTTTCTTTACAAGAAAAAGATTTTGAAAATCCTCTTCTTTGAAAGAAATAGATTTTGAAAAATTGACTAATGAAAATGGTGTTCTTATAAATAAAATTGAAGTTTTAGAAAAAGAAAATGAATTTTTGGAAAATGACATTGTTGATTTCAAAAATAAAATCAAGGAATTGAATGAAGCCTCTTCTATTGATAAATGTTCTAATTGTTCCTCTTGTAGTTCTTTAAAATTAGAGAACATAGAACTTAGGAACGCACTAGAAAAACGTAGTGTTGATAGTCCTAAAATTGAAGAGAATAAAAAGGATATAAGTACTGAGGTTGGTCCATCTAGAAAGAATTCTAGGAACCTTAAAATGAGTCTAAGATTAATTATTATAGACAACCTAGAAACAACTATAGGACTTTTGTAAATGAGTCTAGAATGAATAATTTTAGATCACCTAGAACGCATTTGGCTCAACCTAGACATATGCATAATCCTAATGTTATATGTCACTATTGTAATCGGGTAGGACACATTGCACCCGTTTGTTTTGCTAAACATAGAGATTTATGTGTTGATTATAATTGTTATTATCCTAACCCCCAAGGACCCAAAAGAAGTTGGGTACCAAAAACCTATTTTTAGGTTCTTTTTGCAGGTGTGCTTGAAGACTACAATATTGTAGTGGATGCACCAAGCACGAAACCTTAATGCATTAAGGGGGAACGTCGGTTAGTTATCGTATTTTGAATAAAAATGCAATGAGTTGATATGTGCAAATAATCTATATCAGTTTTGGTTGATACATGCTTTAATAAGCTTCTTTTTTTAATAACAATTAGTATCAATTGGTTTTATAATAATTGATTGATTCATGTTTTGATGAATATTTTTTTTGTTTAAATAACAATTGGCATAGTTGAGAAAAATGATCGTTATTATTAGTATGCCATTTACTAACTTTTTATATGATCTTGTGTATAACGATTGGTATCGTCAATGGTTTAAATAGCTTTTGGTATACTCTTTTTGCTAATGCCAAAAGGGGGAAGAATATGGGCGATATGCATGCTTTAATTGAGGGGGAATATTCAATTAAGGGGGAATTACATTGAATTGAATTGGTTGCATAAATTGTATGTTGCATAAATGTTGAGATATAGCATCTACTTAGGGGGAATTCAATATGCATATCTTCCGTTGTTTGTCATTATCAAAAAGGGGGAAATTGTTGGAAATCATGTATATCTATGATATGTGCGCTTTGGTTGTATGAGCATGATTTTCAGGTATAGGTTTTGATGAATGACAAACAATGAAGTCAAGTGTCAAACAACGATATAATATGAAAATCAATCAAATGGCGAGAAGCATACTGATGACGGAATTGCATGAACGAGCCAAAGAGTTCAAGACCGAAGACCCAAGACGTAGGTCGTTTGGTTGAACCTATGTAAGGACAACATTTAAGTTATCTTATCCTTTGGCTCAACATTAGGTCATCATAAACATGCATAAAATATTTTATTAAATCTTATTTATCATAAACATGCATCTTTGTGTTAAACCAAAATGATTTGTATTTTAGTCAAAATGGTTTTTAAACATGTCTTTTAAATCTGGACCTAAACAATCGATTATATGCTCCTTACAATCGATTGTGTTTTTCAAAATAGCAAACAATCGATTATACAGTTTTAACAATCGATTGTATTAAGACAGTGTGATCTGAAGTTTTTCAAAATAGCAAATAATCGATTGTCTACTTTTAACAATCGATTATTTTGAGACAGTGTGCAACCGAAGTTTTTAATATCAAAACAATCTATTGTCTCTTCATACAATCGATTATATTTTGACCGTTTCCACAGAATCCTAAATTGATTTTTGAATGTTGAAGAACAATCGATTATTCAGGGTTAACAATCGATTGTTTAGCCTAAAATCAGGAATCTATTTTTTGAACGTTGGTCAAACAATCGATTGTCTACTCCAAACAATCGATTGTCTGAGCACAGAATCAGGGATTTTATTTGTCAATTAAGCAACGGTCAGCACCACTTTTTGACCTATAAAAAGAGGTCTTTTGAGCTGATTTTAAACACACAACTCCTGCATATATTGATATACATATTGATCATTTTCAAGCATCATTTTAGAGCTTTTGTTGAGCCATTTGATAGACAACTTTGTGTTGTTCATAGAGCTTATTTTGTTTCTCTTTATCCACTCTATTGAGAGAGTATTTGTTGTAAAAGAGAGTTGTTTGAGAAGAACATATCTTCTCATTTGTCGGGTTTGCTAAGTACCCAAAGTCTTAGTGGTTGAAGTCTTAAGGTGTGGTATCCTTGAGCAACTGTAACGGTTTGTTGAGCACCCGTAAGCTTGACGAAGATAGTGGAAATCTTGAGAGAGTCTCTCGGGGACTGGACTAGCCACGGGTTGTGGTGAACCAGGATACATCGAGGCGTTCGTTCTTATTTATTTACTTATCGCACTTATTTCTTTCCTGCAATTTTTAAATTCCGCAAGTTTACGCTAATTTTTATTATAACGCTATTCACCCCCCCTCTAGCATTAAGCGTATTTTCTAACAAGGTTGGGTAACATAATGCATGTCTTGATGGGGGTAGTTTTGAGAGGCCCCTTCTGAGAATACCGATCTGTGAGCATGATGTCTTCTCATTCCGGAGGCTGCCATTGAAACTTCCTCTTTCTTTTTGTGTCTTGCGACCCCTCCTGCCCCGCCTTGGATGGCCTGGGAGGTTTCCCATATGGTGGACTGGCTCAGAATTCTTCATGTTTTCAGGCCATTTTCTACCATCTGGCCGATCTTAATTGCCTCCACAAAAGGTTTGCCCATTGCTGACATCATATTTTGAAAATAATCGGCCTCTTGTGCTTGTTGGATAAGAGTGACCATCCCTGTCTCATCCATGGGTGGTTTTACTCTTGAAGCTTGTTCGCGCCAATTGACAACATATTCTCTAAAACTTTCTGAAGGTTTGTTTTTCAAGTTGGCCAAAGAGTTCCTGTCCAGGGCAACATAAATGTTATACTGGAACTATCTTACGAAATCCCGAGCGATATCATCCCAAATATGCTATCGAGTGATATCCTGGTCCATGTACCCTTCAGAAGCGATGCCTACTAGACTCTCCCCAAAATATGCCATCAATAGTTCTTTTTTCCACCTGCCCCACGCAGTTGATTATAGTAATTTTTTAAATGAGCGATGGGGTCGCCGTGGCCATCCTACTTTTCAATCTTCGCGTTTTGAACCCTAGGGGAATATGTACGTGTGGGAACATGCATAAGTCCGAGTAAGACACACTCTTCTGTCCACTCAAACCTTGTATGTTTTTCAAACTCTGCTCAAGGCTTTTCATCCTTCTTGTTATTTCATCTTGCTTAGGTGTCTTAGGGGTTTTTTCTTGCACTGGTGTGAGTTCGTATACTGGTTGAGGATAAGTGTATTTGGGATATATGGGAGGCTTATTTTAGTAGTTGGGAGTTTGAAGTGTGAAAGCTGTAGGATCGAGCATGGGCCTCGGCATCGCAGGCTGTGTGGTGGCTGCGCACGGAGGCCGTAAAAATATTAGGAACTAGGCCAATTGTGAACGTAGGAGGACGGGCTTCAGAAGGCGCTCCGAAAAAGTTGGTTGATATGGTAGGTTGCCCCAAGAGGATATTTGGGTGGCTGATGGGGACGATAGAGGTACCCCCATACCTCGGGAAAATCTCAGGAAATCCGGGGATTGTATTTGGAGGTTCTTTTCCATTTGTCCAAGCATCCCAAATCTCCATGACTCTGAGTCGAGATTTCTATTTTCCTTGGTTGCCGCAGATTCTGAGGCTGGGATCCTCGCAATCGGGTTTTCCTCTGGGATGGAACTGCTAGTAGAGTCATTTCGGATGACATCTATACGCTTCCTTTTGATCTAGTAAAGTATTTGTGCTATGCTAGCTTACCAAAAACCAATCACTGTTCTTTAAAAACCTGGACTGGACACTCGAATTACATCCGGTTAGGTTGGGATAGATAACAAACAAGAATCACATGCTAGGTATGATGCACCTACACAGTTAACGGGTTTTCATATGTTTGCAATGGTCGCATGCGTCATCCCGGCATTTATTCCGAACTTCCTTTTGGTTCCTACTTCTTATTTCTTTTTAATTTTTCCTTTTTAAAGAATACGATCGAATCCTATGAAGATTTTCTACATATCATGACACCGCATGAAGCAGGCCGAGCGTAGTTCATGAAAAAAATGATGTAAATAACAAGATATTTTGGGATTTTCAATTTTTATAAATACAAAAAACTATGATTACAAAGCTAAACAAAATTAAAGGTAACTACCAAACTGGGACACAATAAACTTACAGACTCGAAGGGTACGTAGAAGAACATACAGACGGACATACTCTTTTAAGAAAAATACAAATTCTCATAAATTATGAATATGTTAAGACTTCAACTGCTTTTGGAACTTGCGGGGCATCGTTCGGCCTTGTCGCAAGCTTGCATGCTAAACTTCCTTGGAGGTGGTGGAGATCTTCCATCACTTGACGAACAAATTTCATGGCACTAGCAAAGAACATGGATTTTTTCATATCCTCACAATGGTTGCACTTTGTGGTAACATATTCTGCGATTGCCCGTACCCTTTCCCTAATTACACCTTTTTCTTATCGTAGATGCCCAATTTGCTCGGCCTTTGCTTCTAGAGTTTGTTCTGCTACTTGATTGAGCTTTTGGAATTGCCACAAATCCCTTTCTAATCCTGCTATTACTGCATAGAAATTCTCTCTTTCGGCTTTGAAGTCCCCGTCTTGCTTGGCCATTTTGTTTTCAGTCATGATGGCCCTCCGCTATAAACCAACAATCTCATTGCTATTCCCTTCTTTTGGTTGCTCAAGGATGCGGGCTCGTTCCTTTGCACTTTGATCAATTGCTTCCGAACCCTAGATAGCTCACCCTCCGCCTTATTCAGGTCGAACCCATATTCGGTTACTTTACATCGCACATTTTCTATGAGTTTTTTTATCTTTTGCACTTCTAGGAGGATTTTTGTGGCTGCCTTCATTTTCTGGATTTAGGCTCGTAGGGCTTCCTTTTCTTTGGTCAATATCTTCTTTTCTCCCTCACTAGCCGCAGCTTGCAAACAGTTTTAAAATTACAGCTCTTGGATTTGCTTTTCCAATCTTCCTATAGTAGCCCTATATTCATTTTCCTTGGCCAACCAATCCCATTGCTCATGTGACCTCTCAGCGAATTCTTGGAGATGTGGTCTCTTAGCCGGCCTCCCAAGCTCTACATCTCTCTTGTACCAAGCAACGTACCCCGATGCAACCTCTCCTATAGATATGTCACGCACTCGAGTATCGGCTGTCAAGTATTGACATTCACTCCAAATTTGACGTAGAACGGCTTCAGGGAATTGATAATTTGGGCTTATCTCGACCGCATGATGACTAATATCCTCGTCCCTGGGGATCATTTGGCATCTACCTAATTGTCTTAGTACTCTATATGGCGCATAGGGTTGGATACTTCGGAGAACCATCAGAAGAAAATGAGGCCCGGTGGCTGGCATATACGCCACTTCATCCCCAAGGAGCCACCCGAATGTGCACTCTATCTGATTTGCAGTGATGACCCAGAGATGCGACAACCATTTTTTGACACCCTCAGGTACTTTAAACCCATCAACCCTATTTCAGAATTTTTCTATGCAGCTCTTTGTTGGCGATCGGTAATTCATGAACCAAGGCCAGTGACATATATGCTCGATCATCCATATTTGCAGCAGCAAGTTACATCCCTCGAAGAAGTCTCATCCTGCTTTACAGGCGGTGAGAGCTCGGAAGATCGATAGAGCAAGGGTACTTTTAGCCTGGGTCATTAAAGTGCTAACTACCCCTGCTATCCGTATATCAATATTCCCATCCTTTCGCGGGAACACCAGAAGACCCAAGGAAGATACCATGAATGCAAAACATCTATGGTCCTCCCATTTTAGCTGATTTCCTTTGCAACAAATACGATTTTCGGGGTTTGAATCCCTAGATATGTCCATACCTCTGATATATAAATTGGGCGTGCAAAAGCCAGCTGATAAGTCCGGATTGTGAACATTTCTACAGATTTTCAAGGAGTCCAGGAATTTGTGCACGCAAGGGCTCTTGGTGCAATCAGATATTGATGTCTCAAAGGAATTGTGGGGGTCCCGATATTCCCGGTTATTTTCTCCAATGTCGGGGTGAGTTCAAAGTCCGAGAAATGGAAGACATTGCGAGCCGGGTCCCAAATTGTGACCAATGCCTTTATGATGTCTCCCCAAGGCTAATTTTCAACAAACCAGTGAGGCCTCCCAGATGTGTATTGACCCTTTTTGGCCCTGCGTCCCCTAAATTATTCCACCACAATCGCAACTCCAAGGGAATTTTGTTCATGAATATTATCGTGCTCATTCAGCACATTTATTAAGGTGAATTAGTATCCACAAGATATTAAAACCAACATTTTATGAAATTCATTTCAGGGACCGGCTTTGCGATACTTCCGAAGGAGAGTTTTTCAGGCTTTGCTCGCTTGCCGGTAAAAATAAGACTCAGTGGTGGCCATTTTTGCAAGATCAACCTTCCGGCGTCCCTTGTGGTAACATTCCGCTATTTTGCGGTAGTAATGGCATCACCCGATTTATTTCGAAACAAATGGATAAAAATTTATTTTTCTTCTTTTGGCATTTTTCAAAAGAAAGGTTGGACCCGGCAAAACAAAAACCCAAAGATATTATTGAAAAACTTTCCTAATTTCTTTTTTCTTTTTGTTTTGTAGTTTGCTTTTATTTGTTCTTTTGTGTTTTGAAGAGTTCGGTAGCATTCTGGTGCTATTTTGAGCATTGGTTTTTTTTTTTTGTGCAAATGAATTATCTAAGTAGACCTTAGATTTTTATTCCCAAGCTGGTCAACATGCGAAATTCAAGGAAAATGAATGCACAAGTAGCATGTAATATGCATCAGGATGGTCTTTTCATTTCGGGTCACCTGTCCTAGACGGACCCAACCACTGTGTTGAGTCCCCTAAGTCAAATGCATGATGAAAATAAGCGTTCTTACTAGGGATCCGGCATGTGGTCCAGTTATTCTAAGTTGAAAACCTTGGTACAGGGTCTAGATTGTGCACCCGAGCGGACAACTCGGGTCGAGGCGGGGGCTATGTACCGGGAACCAAAAGGCCATCCGTCTTAGTAACTTGTCCAGCCTCTTTCTTATTTTCAGGTATGATACTAACAGAATAGGGAGTCTCAACCAGTAAGCACATCCCCAGAGGTGAGAAGTGAATGGTTTCGTAGCAGTTCATACGTACAATTCAGACAATATCAAAGCGGTAAAAGCATTTAGCACTTAGCACAGAATATGTAAGCGAATCAGAAGAAGCCAAATATAAGTTATTCTAAGCTCAAATTCTTGAACCCTGAACCATAGATTCTGGGTTCGGTCCCTAGCAGAGTCTCCAGAGCTGTCACACCTCCTTTTTTACACGGTTACCCCGAAGGATGACATGTATAAGGGAGTTCTCCAATTAAAGTGACATTACTCAAAATTGGATTATTTATTTATTTAGAGTCGCCACTTGGGATAGGTTTGACTTTTGGTGTCCCAAGTCGCCGGTTTATGTGGGATCCCAAATCGAGGAAATTTTCGACTGCCCAAATGGAGTCTGCGAACCATAAATTCTAAGTAAGGAATTCTGTTTACCCGAGGGAAGGTGATAGGCACCTCTGGATGTCGTGGTTCTAGCACGATCGCTTAAACTATTATCATTGCCTAAAATTCTGATTTTTATGCATGTTAATCCTATAGTACAATATTAACTTATTTCACCGCTTTTAAATTGAATTATAGGAGTATTTAAAACGTTATTAAAACACGACTCGAACCACGTCACATAAATACACCCGGGTCCTCGACACATTTTAATATCGTCGAGACTTGGATTTAGATCACATAAATGTACACCCGAATTTAGGAAGATACCTTATTAAAATATCGTGTCTATAGCAACTACGCGTTTTGAAAATTCGTGGAGGGCCGTGTAATTCGCTGAACAACACTTCCAAATTTCTATACATTTTTTATTACAGTTATGGAGCCCACGTAGTGCATGATTTGTTAGCGCGGCTCACTTTGTTTCTAGAAAAGGCAACCTAAAGCTACTATAGTTTTCTATTATATGCGTCTCTAATAAGGTACGTCCTAATTATTTCATATGTGAGCGATATATTCAAAAGAGAGACTCAGCGTCAATATTTTCGGCCTCATTCATGGCTGGTTTTGCAATTCGGACTTCATTTAATAGCAAGCCCAGGGAATGCATTTCCTTATATTTCACAGTAATAGCAGTTTGGATTTCAACTTGAGCCCAGAAACGCTGGACTACAAGTCCATCATAGAGAATGATAACAACCTTTCGAATTGCTACACTACAATTGTTGACAATGTGTAATTGATCATTTTTTAAAGCATATTGAAGACATTTTGACAAAGAGACTTCTGATAATGATTTTATATTAACAAAGTAATAAATTATAAATCCGATTTCGAATCTTGCATCTAAAGAAAGAAACTGATGTACTCATCGTTTAGAGTACATATACATTTATCGAATCCCTACAACAGAATTAGTCATGAACATCAGGTAAATTATGAACTAACCTATTTTTTAAAACTACTGAAATCTAAACAAATTAAAGTCATAGTCCAAGCACAGTCCAGCATCACTACACGTTTATACATATTTCAATACCAGAAATACTACTAAACTAACAATGTTTATAACAAGAAATTCATATAAAACAAGATCATCTTCATTATCAGTTATGGTCTCAAATATATACAGTTGTGCCTTCCCATATTTTGAGTGAGAGTGGTACCTGAAATTACAACATAAGAGATCCTATGTGTAAGACAAATGTAAGGCAAACAAACAACAGCAGCCAAATCTACTAGTTAGCCCAAGGACTCGGGAAATTTTGAGAAGCAAATAACGAAAACAAGACTTTCTAACAGCTCAAAATACACATGCAATCAACTCATCTTCAACTTATAATGAGTGGAACTTCAATTATTAAAGAAGATTTTGCCAGGAAAACTTTCAGTTGAATATGAGAATGTATATCTCTCTATATATCTGAAAATTGCCTCTAGCTCCAAAAAACCCCTTTTAAAATAATCAGACGTCTCTTTTATAACCAAAGCCTCAGGGCAGCAAAATCTTTTTGTTTTTCTTTTAGTCCTTTACCCATTTCAAATTTGCCTAAATGATCCTTGATTTTCTCACTTGTGTCTTAAGTTTTGAGGCAGAATTAACAGAAATTGTACTTTGACTCTTCACTAGAATGTTCCATTAGTTTGTTACATGATTCCCATGTTCAAATACCTCCAATACCCCTGTCCTCTTTTCTTAATTACTAGCTTAAGTGTTTTAAACCCTGGTACCTATCTATTCGATCAGAAACTGACCCTAGTTAACTACTTCAGGTCATAAACCAAGATTATTATCAGCAGCTAGGATCAAATTCTGAATTGCAGATTATATTATATTATGCAAAAGCAAACAAGCAAGGGTCAAAATTTGATCAATGCAACACATATACTCAGGCAAATATTACTAAATTACTCAGAAACATATACAAAGCTAAACAACGCAAATTTCAGAAATACAGGACACTGATCAATTTTAAACCCAATATGACCAATTCTGAGCTCAGCACAATAATTCAAACAAGTCAACAAGAACAGACTATGACTTCAAATGTTTAGCAGACCAATCAGAAACAGGTTATCCAGACTTAAACAAAAACAAGAACGGAAGCAAATACTCAGGATATTTCAACGATGAGTAGATGAAAACTTAATCTATTTAAACAAATGAAAATAAAGAATATCAAAAGCAAATACAAAAGAGAACTAGGACGAGTATATGACTCTAGATAGAAACACCTACTCAGAAATTTTCAAAGATGAACAGATAGAAAACATAATGTACTTAAAGAAATGAAAATCAGGAAGATAGAAAGCAATTAGAAAAGAAAATAAGGACGAGCATGAGACTCTAGATGGAAGCACCTACTCAAAATATCTCGAAGATGAACAAATAAAAAACTTCATGTACTCAATCAAATGAACAAAGAAGATAAAAGCAATTAGAACAGAAAACACATAAAAATCACAACAGTAAAAGCAATTAAAACAAAGGGAACTTAGCTTTTTCTTTTCATTGTAACCCCAAAATTAGACTCTTCAAATCTCACGGTTCTTCGACCCCTTCTAAGATGGTCCTTTGGCCTTCTGAGGCCTTTGCCTTATTATTGGAGAGGGGGGAAAGGGTTTCAGGCTAGGCTTGATTGGTTTTGAGGTGAGGTCTGGGTTCAGATCTAGTTTTTCGCAACATCTAGTTGTATTTGAGAGTCGTTGGTCGTGGGGTTGTGGATGGGAAAGTGAGATGGTCACTAGGGACCATTTTTGAGGGATTCCGGTGAGCTTAGGTGGGTCAAAACTTCGATTTGATATTCGAAGAGGTCTGTGAGGATTCGAGGGACAAGACTTAGATGGTGAAAGAGAAGGATAAAGCAGTTTAGGAGTGTTAATTTGGACCAGTTTTGAGTTGGTGCCACCGTAGGCGGCAGAGACGGCGAGTATTCTTTTGAATATTCGACGGGCCGGGGAGGTATTTGAGGGGATCTAATGGTGGGAGGGGAAAGGGGAGGTTTAGGGGGTTCGGTGGTGTAAATTTGGGGCCATTTGGTGGCCGTCCACCGCCGCGAGGTGATTTCTGGCGGTGGTTTCAGGGTAGTGGACGGCGGATCTATGGTGGCTGAGGGGTGATGTTACACCGGTGTATATATACGAGGAAGAAGGTCGTTTGTCTCTCAATTATACACAGGTGTTTGGACGTATATATGGGACTTGGGGAAGGGGCTTCAAGACCGTCAAACCATCATAGTTGAACGACTGAGATTGACCGCCGTTCAAGGTTTGGGCCACCCAGGGTTGGCCCAAATGTGGCCAGCTTGGTTTAAAATATTTCAGTCATTGTTTTTTTTTTTCTTTTCAATTTCTCTTTTTTTTTATAAACTTCCTAATTTTATTTTAAAAATTCTTAATTAGACTAAATCAAAATAATAACTACCTAAATATAAGCAAGTATGAAAATTATCAAAAATGCAAAAAATAAAAATTAATCATAAAATGCTAAAAAATGAAAATTAACATTAAAATATCAAAATAAACTACTTAATTTTTGTGATTATATATTTTACAAAATAAACCTTAACTACCAATTAATTTTAACAAAAATATGTGAAATTAAATCTTAAATGCTTATGTAATTTTTTTGTATTTTTTATAACTTGCCGTGCATGCATCAATGAAAACACACACTGATATGCACAATTAAATCCTAAAAATAAATAATAAAAAAAGAAAAATCCTAAGTTTGAGAATTTTGTAGGAGTAATTTCAACGAGGCAAAAATCACATGCTCGCAGCGTCGCCACGGGTTAAATGAAGACAATTATTGAAGAAGCACCAATTTAAAAGATCAAAGGGAAACTAGAGACAAAACTTCTTCAGATCTCACAAAAACCAGGGGAAAAAGAGAAGATAGAGAAAAGAGAAAAGAGGAGAGAGGGAGAGAGAAAAATATTACACAACGTATTTAATGGCATAAATGTAGAAAGTTGCCACACATAGACATTTTGCTATAAACTTAAACGGTAGCTATAGGAGATAATTTTTTTTAAGAAGATATTTATTTATAATAAATAATATATCAACCTTTACTACATAAGGTAAAATTTCCTTAAAAATAATAATAGTATGACAGGATTTAGTTTTGAACTTTGTCAAAAGGATCTTTATACAAAAAGCTGGACAAATTTAGTGTCTATTTTAGTATGTATACATAGATTATATATTTTTTGTATACAATTAAATATATATTATGCATATATTATGTATAAGTAATCAAGATCTAGCCCAATAATACTCTCACTAGTTACTTTTGAGGAGTCTAATTGGTGACTTTCGATCAATTCACTGCAACTGTGTTATCCTGTTATCTACTCTTCTTTTGTCGCCCCAAAAGTTCCCAAATCTTCTTTTATTGTTGGACCATCATAGTTTTTGTTCGTACCGAGAATTATTTATATTCGACGATCGAAAAAATATACTATAAAAATTATATATTTTTTAAGTATAACATATATATATATAGAGAGAGCGCTAGATAAATATATACATGTATTTTAACTCATTATAGAAAGTAACTGTTATTCTATTAAGATAAGTTACATTTTATAACAAAAAATTTTCACTAAACAACTATGGTAGCTTTTCAAATTTAGGCTAATCTTTAACAACTATTACTATTTCTTGATTAGGACAGAAAAACGATTAAACAAACCAAAAGTTGACAGGGGGACCAGAAATATGGGAATAAAAAGAAAAGAGAAAAAGGGGATCAACAAATGATAAACAAATGAAGTTAGAACTTAGAACCACTCACTTTGTCTTATAATAATCTTTAGAATGATAGTCCCATGAGATATTATTGTATTCGAACCCTAAGGTTCAGTAGTATAAGAATTGAGGGTTAATTTACCATTAATTAGCTCCTATGTGATACCCACTAAGAAAGGTACTAATTTTGTAATCCATTTAAAGAAGAATTTAAATCTTGAACTTTATCCTTAACAAGACTCAAAAATGAGATTAAACTAAACAATCTTGCTTAATCTGATATTGAATAAAAAAAAAAAAGAGCTTCGTAAATCTTGTTTTTTGTACTTCAAAAACAAATGTAAATGAAAAAGGAAAGAGTTTAGATTTTGTGCATCGACAATATAAAAATATTTATACAATTAAATCACTTAAGTATAATTCATGTCAACTCTTTTTAATTATATTAATTGATAACGTAATTAAAAAAATGATTAGTTACGGGGGATGTTAATGAATATTTTTAAAAATCCGTTAAACTGAATTTTAAGTTTCTTTTAATATTATTGTAAGTTTTTATATAAATCTAATTATGGTAGATTTTTTATTTTATGAAAATAAATCAAAAAAGTACTGAATTGCACTGAATAAATTTACACTATGAACAATATATTTATATATTAAGTTTAAAAATAATAAAGCATTAAAAATTTTCTTGGGCGTTGGAATTATTAAACGGTTACAAGCTAACAAGTAATTAAACTCAAAACCTAATTCTCAAACCTATTATGCTACTCCTATTGGAACTAAATTATTTTCAGCATGTTCACTAGCGACACAAGGAATTATAGCGATTATGAGTACCAAACTACAACATATTGAATATATTTCATTTCGTATGATTTTGATTTATTCTTTTAAAATATTTAATCTTCTATAAACTTTATTCTTGAATCTCAACTTAGTTAATATTTTTCCACTCATGTGATTTATATTATTTTTGTATTTAATTAGTCTTTTTTACTCCGATGTAGAACAATTGATGGATCTATACTCTAGTCATCTTTCATATTTTCTTAATTCATCACCTTTTTAATTGTAAAATTGTCTACAAGGTTTTGCTGTCACGACCCGATTTCTCACCCCCGGGAGTCTTGATGGCGCATACTAATATGAGCTAGGCAAGCCAATTATTTAAATAATTTACCTTTTTACCCATTTTATATCCTTTAACAGTTAAGAAGAAATAACGTTTAAAGAACGAAATTTAACATAAACAAGAAAAACAATAAGCTATCTGAAAATGAATATCTAATACAATTATTTGTGTCTCGACTACCCATAACTGGTGTCACAGTTTCACAGGCAATCTAAGAATACTACAAATAAAGGTCTAAAGGAAATAAATACAACACTATCTCTGAAAATGCATGAAAGAAACAGGAATAGTAAATAGAAGAAGACGCCAAGGCTTACGGACGCCTGCAGGACTACATCGAGTCGCCTGATGAGCTAGAATCAGCAATCCTGCCGTGGTCCAAAGTCTGCAACACTGGGGTCTACACAAAAGAGTGTAGAGTTTAGTATCATCACAACCGACCCTATGTGCGGTAAGTGCCTAGCCTAACCTCGGCGAAGTAGTAACGAGGCCAGGACAAGACTTTCATATAAACCTGTGCAGTTATATAATATACAGCAGAAAGTAAAGCAGATATAAGCAAGTAAGGATGGGAAGGGGAAACATGCTTCGGGGAATAACATGTAAAAGCGAAATATCAAGAGAACTATAAAGGAATCAAAATCCAACCACTAGCAAGAATAAGGAAAACAAAGGCAGATTTCACTTTCTTTTCACATTTTGTTACAGGCGTGCAACCCGATCCCACTTCCTCTATCTCGTGACAGGCATTCCATCTGCTCCCATTTCATGTATCTTGTGGCAGGCATGACACTCACTCCCATTTCATCTATCTCGTGGTAGGCGTACCATCGCTCCTATTTTATTTATCTCGTGGTAGGCATACCGCCGCTCCTATTTTATTTATCTCGTAGTAGGCGTACCACCCGCTCCCATTTTATTTATCTCGTGATAGGCGTATCACCTGCTCCCATTTTATTATATCTTGTGGTAGGCGTACCACCTGCTCCCATTTTATTATATCTCATGGTAGACGTACCACCCGCTCCCATTTTATTATATCTCGTGGTAGGCATACCACCCGCTTCCATTTTATTATATCTTATGGTAGGCGTACCACCCGTTCCTATTTCATTATATCTTATGGTAGGCATATCACCCACTCTCATGTACAAGCCAACAATAATCACAAGGAATCCCAACAAGGGAACAATAATATCAACAACCATCACAGTAAGGAAACAATGATATCTCAAAAATATCCCGGCAAGGGAGAAACAACTATAACCAAACTTGTTACAACATCTAACTACCCCAGCTATAACTAAACTTGTTATAATACCTAACTACCCCAGCTATAATTCAACATGTTACAATACCTAACTACCCCAACTATAACCAAACTTGTTATAACACCTAACCCGAGGAATCATCAATCTAAGCATCTGTAATATGAAATAAGAACAAAACGCAAGGGAACCACAACTCAATAATAACTAGAGTTTCAATTATCACTTATACTTTCACAATTCGTTATACAACTTGAGCCAGCACTCATCTATGTTCATAGGTCACGATTCTTTCTACAACTTTTCACAACAAATATAAATCTTCACCTAGGCATGAATAATACAACAAAGTTATGAAAATCATAATATAAGACCCACGGTCATGCTTGACACCAACATATAGATACTCATAGCCATGTCTATACGCCATAATCAACAAAAAGCAAATAGAAAATATGACACAACTCTTAATCCCTCAAGCTAAGGTTAGACCAAACACTTACCTCGATGCTACGAACACAATTCAAGATTCAATTATAGCTTTACCCCTTGATTCCACCACCAATTCGCTCGTATATAGTGACAAATTACTTAATTACATCAATAAACAGTAAATAAATCAATTTGAATACATAAAAATGAGTTTTTTCAAAGTTTTACCTAAAAAGTCAAATTGCCCCCGGACCCACATGGTCAAAACCCAAGGTTCGAACCAAAACCCGATTACTCATTCCCCTACGAACTCAAATATGTGATTTGTTTTGTAATCGGACTTCAAATCGAGGTCCAAATTCCCCAATTCTACAAATATAGGTTCTACCAAAAACACCCAATTTTTCCCATGAAAATCATTGATTTGAAGTTGAAATCATGTTAAAAGATGTTAATGATTGAAGAAAACTTGTTAAAAACGACTTACAATTGACTTGGAGAAGAAAGGTTATTTGAAAATTTGCCTCTTATATTTTTGGGGTTTGAAAAAATGAAAATAACTAAAAATCCCGTCTAAATATACTATTCTCCGATGTCCTGTACGGACCGCACAGCACTACTGGTGTTCTACAGTAACAAGTCTTAGTATGTTGGTCATAACTTTCTCTACAGATGTCCAAATTCTTATTATTACAAAGAACTATAACTTTTATTTTTTAATCATCCCCAAATTCCTTGTAGATCAAATGATATGAGCTTCCAAAGTCGAACAAGTGAATCTATGCGGACCCCACAAAATCAACTACGGCCGCACAATCACCAGTGCGGACAACACAAAAGCTATTGTGGTCAGCACTGCGGGTTCAAAGGTTTGCACTTCTCATAACCTGTGACATCCATATTTTTAAGCCTAAGACTTCCCGGGACCTACCCGAAACTCACCCGAGCCCCCGGAACTTCAAACCAAGTGCACACAAAATCTCAAAAACATCCGATGGATTTATTTGTATAATCAAAATATCAAATCATCAAAATAACATCATGAACATCAAATTAAATCTCAAGATCGATGAAATTTTCTCAAAACTTCTTTAAACATCATTTTTTGCAATTTAAGTCCGCATCACGTCATATAACATATGTTTTTACCAAATTCCACATAAACGTCTAAAATCGTATATAAGACATGTACCGAGTGTCGGAACTAAAATACGGGTACGATACCATCATGTTCTAAGCAAATTTCATTCCAAATTTTATTAAACAATTTCAGAAAATAATTTTCTTTAAAAAATTATTTCTCGTGCTTGGGACCTCGGAATCCAATTCCGGGCATACGCGCAAGTCCCATATGTTTCTTCTTTAATCATGTCTACGTAAACCCATTAGCTAGGATTGTGACTCAACCCTAGCATGGGTAATTTATGGATGTTGCTATCTAGGATTAGATTGATATTGGGTATTTGTTATTTGAGTTAATTTTATGTGTTAATTAAGAATTGGTGGTTGCAAACACTGATTCTAGCTTTGTGGATTTAACTCTTTTTGAGAAAGAGAGTCCATGACCCCAAAATTGACCCAACAAGGAATTGAGATGGACCCATGAGAAATGGTAGTCCCAATTAACGGGTTAAACCTCGAGAGAGTGATCACCTTACTTGAATCCTAGTTGCTTGGTCTAATTGACCTATCCAATTGGTCTCGAGAGAGCCAATCGGGCAAAATCACTCTCTACCGAGAGTGTGAGAGTGGATGAAATTGTGCAACGGTTATAGCAATATGTCAATCTACTCTTAGTAACTTCTACCATCAATTAGCCACTTAGGTAGTATCACGACCCTAGTGCCTTTTTTCATATTAAATACAACTTAACAATATTCTCATAACATAATTTAATTTTAATTATGAGTTTCATAATAGTAGTTATAAGAACAGAGAAAACCAAAAATGTTTGAAGTGACATTAGAAGCACAACCGCATCTCTAGACTGAACAGACAATATAAACTCCACTATTAGCTCATTATGGAAATTCGATCGTGAACCACTATTCGGGTAAAAGCTATTGTGACCCGCTCTTCCTACCGTGGTGTTGCATTGAGTCGGAAGCGATCAGCTATTTTTCAAAATTTTCACTCACATCACTCACAAAAATTCTAAAACAATCCAAAATTATATTCATGTCCAAACACAACTCTAATTTTCAAATACTATTTTCTCTTGATTTTTTTTTTACTTTTTTCCGGAATTTTACAATTCTTATGTCAAACACTCACTAAAAGTGTGACATCTTAGATATATCCCACATCGGCATAACACGGAAGAGATGACGTGTATATAAATAAACAAGTTTTAAACTCTAGTACCATGTTTTAAGGTCGTGTTGGCCTAGATCCAAAGTGGACAATACCTCTCACGATCTAAAATCCACTATAGGTCGTGATGGTGCCTAACGCCATTGTCAAGTAAGCCAACAATGATTCATCAACTTAATTACTCATTTTTATTACTTTTGAAATCATAATTTCTATTAATTAAATAGTATGAAATAGAATTTACAGGGTGAAACAATGATAATTACGTGAACTACCATACTAAACATCAAGTAGGAACCCCAAAAATCCGGTGTCACAAGTGGATAAGAATCAACTAAAAAATACGATAACATACAACACCTGTCTAGAATACAAATTAGACAGGAGAATGCAAATAACTTTGATGGAGACTCTATATGTTGCAGATTCTTACATGAAATGCAACTCACCGTAAGTCCCCGCAATAGCTGCGCCTCTACGCCCACAAGACCACTAGACATATATATACCTACACAAAATGTGCAACAAGTATAGCATGAGTATGTAAATCAACGCTTACCAAGTAAGCATCTAGTCTAACCTCAAAGAATTAGTAACGAGGGATCGACTTCGACACTTAATATGGGCTAACAATAATTACCAAAATTATAATTAAGCGTGAATTATACAAAATACAGTAGCTCAATAGCAAGAAACAAATTAATAATTCTTTCACTAATAGTAAATCCCAAATTAATTTTCATCATTTAACAAATTAATCTCTCAAGCTAATGAAACAATATTAATTATAATTTGGCTCCAAGAATTTTTACGCACGAATTATGCCAAGATCGTATGGACCGATCTAACATGCAAATATATAAGTTGTGTACTGCCAAGGATTTAACGACACGAACCATAGATGTATCTAGCCGCTACTAAGGCATTCAGCCATGTCACGGCCCGGATTTCCCACACTCGGGAGTCGTAATATGGCATATTAATGAAAGCTAGGCAAGCCGACTGTTTGAAACAGTTACCCTTTTTTCATTTTAGTCCTTTAACAATTATGAGACAATAACTTATAGACAACAGAATTTATAACAAGTGGAAGAGAAATAGTAAAGCTATGTGAATATATCCAATACAACTATTTGAACAACTACTATCCAGAACTGGTGTCACAGCTACAAAGACACACTAAGATTACTACAAATAAAGGTCAGAATGAAATAACAAAATATTGTCTCTGGGATTACATAAAAGAAACAAGAATAATAGATAGAGGGAGACGCCAGGGCCCGCGGACGCCCGCATGATTACCTCGGGATCTCCGACTGAACGGAAGGCAGCCACCCAAGCTAAGGCCCGAATGCTGCCACTCCTGGATCAGCACACAGTGAAGAGTGTAGTATCAGCACCACCGACCCCATGTACTGGTAAGTTCCTGGCTAAACCTCGGCGAAATAGTGATGAGGCTAGGACCAGACTACCAAATAAACCTGTGCAGTTATATAATGTACATCGGAATATAAAATAGAAATAAACAAGGATAAAAGGGGACATGCTGCGGGGGAAATATCATTTACCAACAGAAATCTAAGAGGTGAAGTATAAAAAACAATTTAACGTTCACTACAAAGGTAAGGAACTCGTAACCAATCTATAAGCACTTTTACTATCTATTGTTGTGGCGCGCTACCCGGTCTGAATCATAAAAATACTGTTACAGCGTGCAATTCGATTCATATCATTTATCACTGTTGCGGCATGTAATCGGATCCAATTATATTATTGTTGCGGCGGGTAATTCGATCCAAATATAATATTGTTGCGGCATGCAACCCGTTCCATATATACAGTACTATACCAAATCACAAAGGGAGACCCGGCAAGGGCTCAATAAATAAAAAATACTATCACGGCAAGGGAATCGACAATATAAGTAAATATATTCTGCAAGGGAAATTCAGTTATAACCAAACTTGTTCCAATATCTAACTTCCTCAACTAGCACCAATATTTAATCATAAGTAATTTCCACGAGAATAATCATAATCCTTGCTCAACACAGAGAATCAACCACCTAGGAATTCGTAATATTTATTAAGAACACAACAATTTCACTTTATGACTCACGGTCATGCTTAACACCAATTTATAGATACTCGTCATCATGTTTATACGTCGTACTCAACAAGTAATACGTAACAAATAGAACACATCTCCTAATCTCTCAAACAAAGGTCAGACCAAATACTTACCTCGAACTTCTACGGCCAACACAGACCTCAAACACCGCTTTTCCTTTAGAATTTACCTCTGAACAACTCATATCTAATCTAAATTGAGTTAACAACATCAATAAATGCTAAGAAATTCATACCTAATGCTTAATTATAGATTTCCGATCATTCTTCCCAAAAAGTCAAAAATTGATCCCAGGCCCGCTTGGTCAAAACTCGAGGTTCGGACCAAATTCCGATCACCCATTCACCCACGAGCCCAAATATGAAATAAGTTTCAAAATTCAACTCCAAAATAAGGTATATATCCCAATTCATCAAAAGCTCTAATTCTACCCAAATTCCTAATTTTTTACCATTAAAACCCTAGGATTTTAGATAAAAGTTGATGAAAAACATTATAGAGTTGAAAGAAATTAGTTAATGAACACTTACTTGTGATTTGGGAAGAAAATCTCTTGAGAAAATCGCCCTAGGCCTTCTATCTTTGTGAAAATTTCAATGACAAAATGCTGGAGTTTTATTTTAAAAGACTCCACTACTCGACTCCCGCACCTGAGAAATTGCATGTGCGGAAGATTTACCATTTATGCGAAAATGATTAGGCCCACTGGGGTCACTTCAGCGAGAGGAGATCCCCTCGTACGGAACCGCTTCTGCCGAAGCTTGTTCGCATCTGCGAGGGGATGGATTGTACCTGCGACCCTATATGTGCACCTGCAAGCTCGCACTTGTGATGCTTGACTCGCAGGTGCAAGTACACTAGAACTAATGCAACAATTCGTGTTTTTCCTAAATCTAAACACCCTAGAATCTAACCGAAACTCACCCGAGCCCTCGGGGCTCCAAATAAAACTTGCATACTAACTCAAAAATATCATATGAACTCATCAGTGCGATCAAATAGACAAAATAACATCACCTACTACGAATTTAGCATCAAAATTGTGAAAATCACTTAAGAACCTCAAATTTTTTAATTCTCTCAAATACGGTCCGATTCACATCATTTCAAGTCCCTTTATTACCAAATTTCACATACTCGACTTAAACCACATATAAGACCTGTACCGAGCTCCGAAACCAGAATACGGGCCCAATACCATCAAATTTTAAACACATTATATTTTCAAAAACTCATCGATATTCCAGAAAATAATTTTATTTAAAAATTTATTTCTTGGGCTTGGGACCTCGAAATTCGATTCTAGGCATACAACCAAGTCCCATATTTTCTTACGGACCCTCCGAGACCGTCAAATCATGGGTCTGAATCTGTTTACCTAAAACGTTGACCAAAGTCAACTTAAATTCATTTTAAAGTCAAAATTCATTTTTTTTTTACAGATTTTCACATAGTGTCTTTTCGGCTATGCGCCCTGACTGCGCATACAAATTGAGATGATGCTGAAAGAGGTTTTTAAGGCCATCAAATGTAGAATTTATTTTTAAAACAAGCAATGACCTTTTGGGTCATCATAGGCCCGTTCCACAAGAAGAGAAAATATTTTATAAACAACCGATTCAAGATTATTAAGAGGACCGTATAAAACTTAAGTAAATGAAATTCAGCCTTTTACTTCCTTTATCAAGTTCCGATATTATTTAAGCATCAAAATTAGCAAGTACGGTGAAAATATCACATGTAACACATTATTTCGGCCCTAAACTACCCAGACATAAGCATAATTAGTAGCTATGTACGGACTCTCGTCACCTCATGCGTACTTAGCCCCCACAAATAGAAGCATATATTAAATTAATTCACCTATGAGGTTAATTCCCCCTTACAAGGTTAAAAAAGATACTTACCTCGTCTCAAAGCTTACTTTCCGGTCCACAATTGTGCGTTAAACCCTCAATTCAGGGCCAAATGACTCAAAACTAGTCAAATAATATAAAATAGTCAATACATGTTCAAAAGTTCATATCCTAAATATTAAAGTGATTACTCGTTCCTAGTTAAAGAGTTATCCTCACGCCTACGTGCCAGGGTTCCGAAAAATTTCGATGAAAATTGTCACCGATAGCTTTAGGAACTCAAATATATAATTTTTACCCCATTCCATAACCATTTCCGTGGTTAAATCCCATTTTTATCAAAATCCTAAATTTCCCTAAAAATTACCATAAATCCCACCATTTTTCATGTTAATTCTACTTATGATTCGTTTATTTAGCTAAAGAATCTATAGGGATCACTTATCTCTTGATGTTGATGGAACCCTTTTAAAAAATGCTCTCAAAACCGTCCAAGATCAAGTGGTAAATGAAGAAAATAAAGCTAAATCCCGAAATAAAAGGCTCTTATACCAGTCGCAAATGACGCATATATGTGACAGTCGCAATTGTGACAAAAGCATCGCAAATGCGAAGCATAGCCATCCCTCTCAAGGTCGCAATTTGCGACCAAAATCTTCGCAAATGCGAAGAGGGCAGTTTCGCAAAAGCGACAAAAATGTTCGCAAATGCGAACCCCTTAGTGTTTTTCCATCTTCGCAAATGCGAATAAAACATCAAATTTGCAAGACCTGCAGCCCAGACCAGAAACCAGTAGAACTGAAGTTATCACCACTCTGAACGCGCTTGAAACTCACCTGGTCCCTCGTGGCTTCGCACCAAACGCCCACATAAGTCAAAAAATATCATACGAACTTGCTTGCGCTCGAAACACCGAAATAAGATTTAAAAGCATAAAGCGGGCGCCAAAACGCATGAATCAAATCATGAAACTCAAACCTTTAAAAATACTTCCGCACGTCAGATTCCTATCAAATCATGTCCAATTGACCTTCAATTTTGCATACAAGTCATATTTGACATTACGGACCTACTCCAACTTCTGGAATCAAAATCCGAGCCTGATATCAAAAAATCTACTCCCGATCAAACTTCTCAAAACTTTAAAATTTTCAAACTTCACCAAATGACCCCAAAATGACTTATGGACCTCCAAATCCACATCCAGACGCGCTCCTAAGATCAGAATCATCATACAGAGCCTTTTCCTATCTCGAAATGTCAAATGGACATCGATAGCATTAATTACACTTCAACCTAAATTTTTGAAATTCTTTCAAAATGCCAACTTTTCATAATAAGCACTGAAATGTTCTCGGGTCATCCAAAACTCAATCCGGACATACGCCCAAGTCCAAAATTATTATATGAACTTATTGGAACTTTCAAATCCCGATTCCGAGGTCGTTTACTCAAAACTCATACCTTGGTCAACTCTTAGAACTTAAAGGTTCTGAATTTAGAATTTTCCATCCGGATCGACTCCGAATCTTTCGAAATTCGATTCCGACGGTGTGTATAAGTCACAATACATGAAATGAAGCTACTCAGAATTTTAAACCACCGAACGATACTCTAAAGTTCAAAATTATTAATCGAATCATTATAACATCCCTATCGAACAAGCCTTAGATCGTAGTGACATATTTTTAAATTCGTGCATGCCAAGACCTTATCGGACAATATACTAGTGAGCTGACTGTTACAAAATAAAAATAAAATGGATAGAACCTGAAATAAGAATAAAATAATGAAAAAGTGGAGACAGAAGAATTTGGTTGGACGGTGTCCCACAGAAAAAACCTGAATGAAATAAATAATCTAGGTAGCATTTGATTTTTTAAAGGCAGCGTCATGAATGCTTTGAATTCGAGGTGACAGAGAACCTGAATGCACCATTTGTCTCTGTTATAAATAAGCAAGAAAAAACATCAAAGTAAAATTTGGTATTTGGTGTTAGATTACGTAAGATTCTCTGCCATCAAAATTTATGATGGTGGTGAAATATATAATATTTTTTTTATTCCTAATGAAAGGATTTTTAGAATAGAAAATATTATTTTTTATATTTTAATTTAGATGATATATTTTCTTTATTATTTTATTCGTAAAAAAATATTTTTATAATTAAAAAAATTTAATTTTTAAATTCTTTATTTTACACATTTTAATTTTAATGAAAAGTTTTTAAAATCATATAATTATTATAGTCCAACAAAATTTTTATTCCTTCAAATTTTAAAATTATAAGCTTTAACCTTTTTTTTTAACATGTCGAATCAAACAAACTCATTTAAATTAAAACGAAAAAAATCGATAGTTATTCTAAAAATGAGTATTACACTATACAAATTTAACTATATCGTGATAGAAAACGATAACTATTGTACAACGGATGATAAATCAAAAAATTCCTGCATTAAAAGTTAGAGAAGGAAAAAAAAAAAGGAAGCATCCACCTGAAGAAGGGGCCCAGTTTCCGTACAATTTGATTCGGCTTTGCCACTTGCCAGCACTCCCATCTGACATTGTCGCGTCTCTCTCTTTCTAACTTTACTAGTTTCTTCTGCACATTCCAATTATATACTGCTGTTACTATCTTGTCAACAAAATAAATAAACTAAATTTGACAAAACTGACTAATTTTTTTTCTTAAATATATAGGTTCTTATAACCTGATCGAATAATAAAAATAGATTTTTATTTTTATATATAAATCCAAAAAAAATCATTGAAATGATCAACTGAGCTTTTTCTCTCAAAATATATACATCAGTCATATTTCAAAGGGTATAGAAAGATCTAAATAAGACATGACAATACAGGGTCGTAGTTTAGAATTTAAAGTTAATGAATTTTGAATCTTTAAAAGAATAATTTATATAAAAGTCGAGGATTAAGGTTATAATTTAGTAGCAAAGCGAATCTAGCTGAAATTCCCAAAAAAGTGAACTCACGCAAGTATTTGGAATCGAACAACCAACTTTACTGTCAAGAGCTAGACGCTGGACCATTAGGCCAAGACCCGTCTTCTATCAGTGGTGCTACTTTAGGTTGTTTATATCTTATTTGTTTTTATATATTCTTTACCATAAATGAATTTAGTCCAATTTTTCGACCAAACAGTGTCACGTGACATCGTTTGGGCACAAGTGCATCCGCACGTGGGTAATCATACATTTTTCTTCTCCATACCAATAGTATTATTATTATCCTCATTTTCTCTCTTATTCTTAGGATCTACTACGTGGTTTTGCTTGCTTCGATTATCTTATTTTCTTGTTGTTTTTACTGCTTCTTGTTCAACACTTCTCCCATTACCTTACTTTTTAAATTTTTTTATGACTGATGAATTATGATTTTTTTGAGCCGAGGGTCTATCAGTTCTCTAATTTCATATGATATAGATTATAAAATCTGCGAATACGCTACCCTCCCAAAGCCCACTTATAAGATTTCATCGGATATTTATTGGTGTTGAAGTAAATTTTTAATACAAATATAAAATTTTAACCTAAGCTACTAAATTCTATTGAACTCGTAAGAAAAATTGTACATCCATACACATGGCAAGTTTATGAGACGCATTCCCGTGCCATAAAGTGGACAAGTAAATAAAAAATTAAACTCAGTAAGGAAAAATTAACTAATGCGATTAGCGGCGGAGATAAAATTTTTGCTAAGGAGTTAAATAAAAAGTTAGAAAAAGATTGTAGCAAATTAGAATTGAACCAATAATCTTACAAAGATTTAAAACCCTTTAACCACGAAGCTATATTTTTTAGACTTATAAAAAGGATTCAAAATATAATATATAGAGGTAAAAAATAAATTTTATCTTATATATATAATTGTTATAAAACAATAAAAGAAGAAGAGCAATATTGCAGAGAAAGAGAGAGAGAAAATTCTTATTGAATTTTGGGGTTGTTTACAATGGGGCAAGACCCCTCTATTTATAGGAGGAAAAATGACTTAGCCTCAAAGTAAAACTCTCTACAAGATAGACATTCACTCTAAATAGAATTCTATTCTTAACACTCCCCCTTGAATGTCTACTCAATAAGTAATGTGCCTCGTTAAAACCTTAACTAAACAAAACCCAATCGGAAAAAAATTCTAGAAAAGGAAAAAGAGTACACATGTTTATAAATGCGCCTATTGGTTGCCTCGTTAAAAACCTTGCAAGGAAAACCCAGTAGCACAAAACCTTGTATGGAAAAAGAGTGCAACGCGCATTAACTCCTCCTGAAGAGAGCATCAATTCACATCCTTGAGCCTTCGCATTTCAATCTTGTGCACCATCTTCAAGAGATCATTGGTAGAGATTTGATAAATAAATCAGCCATATTAACTATAATGAATATTTGCACCTTGAAATCATCACTTGTAATAGATATATAACGTCTTCACAAATATCGTAGAATGGCTCTTCAATATCTCCGTAAAGGTATCCTCGCTATCACATTATCATGCTTATAGTTAGAGCAAGATACATTTGTGTATAAATTGCATCGAGAAAGTGGTACCTCAAGATCAAGCATTGTAGATGCTTCAAGCAACTTAAATCCTTCATGGATTGTCATATAAGTCATATTATAGACTTTAGATGCATATCAAGTTTTCATGTCATGCTAGAAAAATAAGATATCGAAAACTGATTACATATACCATTGACTTTATACTTTCAAGTATTTGAACTACATGTCCAAAATTACATGTCTTTCATATGGAATCAATTCTACTTGAATTGTATCTCTTCCATTTGGTCAATACTTTTGTGTATATATTCGATAGACTTAAGATCTTCATCTATACTTAGCGCTATGATATAGATGTCATCGACGAACATGTTATATCGGTTCCAATAAATTTTCACAAAGACATAACATAGAGATCTTCATTCATATATTCAGGTACTTGAATCTCTCATGAGATTTTATGAAGTGTTATGTCATGTGACCTTCTAGATCACTTGCCTCCTTTATTATGATCACTTTGATCATTTGCTCATCTTCTTTATCAAGAAGTTCTATTTGAAACCGATTTTTCTATATGGTTTAGCGTACCATAGACTTTGTCTTTCTAGGACTTAATATGAGCATTTGCAATGAGAATATAGTTACTTTCTTTGGGTCAGCAAATGTTTATGGCATGCTTTGCAATATATTGCACATGAATATCCTTTTATGAACTTCAAGTTCATATTATCATAATCGAGGATCTATGTATACAAATAATAATTCATTCCACGTAATGTTTTCTCAACTGTTTATCATGTCTCCCCCTCATGTTAGAAAAACTAACTTGTTTCCTCAACTTTGAGAACCCATCTTTGTGCGTTATGGTGTTAATCAAAATATACGCCGCATATCAATAATAATAAGATGGAGTTATTTGGTTCCTGAACCTGAGCCACCTGTGAGGGGAAAAAATAATATACTTTGATATATAACGTATATCAAATTAACATAGATAACTTTGTTCTCAAAAGCAATAGTTTAGCTATTAAGTGGAGGCACTCAATAAATTACTTTGCTAAACCAACTTATCAAGATGAACTTCTTGAATAGAAAATCTGAAAATTATGCTCTAAATTAAATTATTGAGCAAGTTACCTCGCAAAACACCATGTTGCGGGTTAATAATAATCGCACATGTAACCATCTCATATATGCATCTTATGTGGTATACATGGCAGATGAATGAGTCCATATTCACCTTTGATATTTCCAGCATTCATAGGATTCAATCCTAATTTTAATTGGTCAATTAATTAATGAGAACAAGCAATATAAGAGAATTCGTAAAAAACTTTCTAGTTCTTTAATATTTACCCGTGTGAATTCTCTATTATTTTTGCACATCATATTTAAATTGATATGGCTAAACTGATTATGCCAACTGAATAAATTATCAATATTGATAAGTTCATGTGCAATTATCAATAAACTCCATATTTAATATGATATGTGTTTTTATATCAATAAACATCCACTTTATTGTGGCATTCTTTGTTTGTATTGTACAAACTGGAGAATAAAGCGGGTAGGCTTTCGCAAATATATTATTCCGCTACAAGTTGTAGTAATAGAAGATATCAAATCTTTCATTTATTTATAGTCTCAATACAATCAACCAATTTCGCATATACTTTAGAAACTGAATAAGTTTCTTTGAGACTTACTACAACATAATACCTTATTGGTAATCAATTGTATTTCTCCAAAATAGTATAATTGGCTCTTCTAGGGCTCTCAATTAATTTTGTTCTGCCACATATTCATCAACATCCATGTGGTGAATATCTTTTTTAAAGAGAAAGTTATACCATTATGGTCATGGTTAAAATTATATGCAAGATATATTTCTTGCATTATTGTTGTCCTTAATAATCACATTGCCAAAATATTTCGGCGTACAATAGGTATGTGATCAATGACCATTCATGCCATAGTAATGACATTATTTTCTTATATCATCTCAAACCTCCTTCTAGAGGTGAGTGTGGTATATTCATCACCACTAGCACGTTCATATTCTTCCAAAAATGAATATATATTCATAAATAATATGTTGTCACACTCACATCATGAATGGACCATAATCATCTATATGCACTTTATAAAATCTCATACTGTCAAATTTATGACAATTATTATTTTCACAGAGTGAAGGATTATTTTGAGAATCGTTATTATTCTCATTATCACAATGATGACGATTATAATTTCATCTATTGCCATGTCCACATCCATTGATACCTTCACGGTAATAATTTTGTCTTTTTTCAGACTTATCACATACTGCTATAACATTCTCTATAGGGAATGAGAATGGAGCAAATTCAATGGGACGAATTTTTAATTCTTTGCCCACAATCATACATGAATTTGATCATGACAAGACATAGAAAATTTACCACGTTGGGTGGTTATAATATCTTTCAAGCTACCTTAAAGTTGCAATCAAAATTTACCATCTATAACTGTATTTAAAATCAAATTATAGAATCACAAGAATTTAAAAGAGAAAATTAAAATACTTAGCTTAAATCCATAATTAATCTTGAAGGAAGTTCATAGAACGATTAACAATCATTATGCTCAATCTCAAAGCTTCTACTCAATTGATTAGAGTCTCGTGCTGATAACTGTTAGAAAATACGCTTAACGCTAGAGGGGGGGTGAATAGCGTTATAATAAAATTTAGCGTAAACTTGCGGAAATTAAAATTTGCAGGAAATAAATAAGTGCGTTAAATAAACAAAAAGGAAAGAACGCACCGATATATTCTGGTTCACCACAACACGTGGCTAGTCCAGTCCCCGAGAGACTCTCTCGAGATTTTCCACTAACTTGTTAAGCTTACGGGTGCTCAACAAACCTTTACAACGTAAGGACACAAGCCTTAACACCTTTGCTCGGAGATACAACACTCCAAGACTTCAACCAAGGAAACACAAGTTCCGTACAACAAGAGAATCACAATTCTCTTACAAGTGTGTAAAATACTTAACACTCAAACAAAATACTCCTTTATGAGTAGGTATGAGTAAAAGAAGTAAGCTCTAGATCACAACAACTTTGGACAAGAATATGGCTCTCAAAAGCTTTATGAAATTGAATATTAAGTGATAAACAAAAGTATGCAAGCTTATAGCAATGTAATGATCAGTTGTAGTATGTTGTTGTGTTTAAAACACTGAAATGAAGCTGTATTTATAGTTGAAAAACTTGGCATTACCGTTGCCTAATTGCCAATTAAGAGTTGCTGATTTTACTCACAGACAATCGATTGTCAAACCCCAACAATCGATTGTCTGCCAGTCAGATCAAAATTCAATCCCAGATTTTACGCTTGATAATCGATTACTTACAATCCATAATCGATTACCGGCAACGTTCAAAAAATCCTTTCCAGATTTTACCACAAACAATCGATTGTCCAGAATCAACAATCGATTACTCAGCAACGTTCAAAAAATCTTTTCCGGATTTTAATCAAAACAATCGATTATACCAAATCAATAATCGATTACCCAATAACGTTCAAAAAATCTTTTCCGGATTTTAATCACAACAATCGATTATACAGAATCAATAATCGATTACCTGACGGTATTTGAAAACTTTACGACAACGGTCAGCTTCACAATCGATTGCACAAAGTCAACAATCGATTACTTATCAGTTTTTGAAAATCATTTTAGACACTGCCTCTTGACAATCGATTGTTATATACTCACAATCGATTATTTAATAGTTTTGAAAAAGTCTGGAAGTCACTGCCTCAACACAATCGATTGTCATAAGTTCACAATCGATTATTTTGTGACTTTGACAAATCTGAAGGACACTGTCTCTTCACAATCGATTGTCATTAGCTTCACAATCGATTATTCTGAGTTTTGAAAAACTTTGATGAACACTGCCTCATCACAATCGATTGTCATTTGTTCACAATCGATTGTCATGCAGGTTTGAAAAACCTGATGCTCACTGTCTTACTCACAATCGATTGTCATTAGTTCACAATCGATTGTCATGCAGTCTTGGCTTAAAAACAATCGATTATCATAAGTACATAATCGATTATCTTAGTCCAGATTTTTAAGGCATGTCTAAAAATTATTTTGACTACTGTAAATATGCATGATTTAAAATTATTTGACGTTAAATTAAATATGCATGATTTTGGAAAATAGTTTTATGAGAGAAGCCATGTTACGAGTCAAGTTGTAGGATCAAGATCACAAATAAGAATGACTCAATTAAACTTATAAAACTTTGTCTTGAGCTTGAATCTCGTTGTATATCAATTGTGCGCTTGTTTCTTGAACTTCGCCATATATCCATATATCAATTTTCGCTTCGTTTGTCATTCATCAAAACCTACACAAAAGAACACACGTTTTAGTATATTGCATGTAACAAGTATGCAATTTGTTCCCCCTCAATTTGAGAATTCCCCCTCAATTTAAGCTTATAAATACTGAGAGTGCATACCCGTTATCTTCCCCCTTTTGCCATTAGCAAAAATAATAATAAGATGCCAAAGATGAAATAAACCTTGTTTATTTATTGGAAAGAAATTACAGCAACAGGGAAGACAATACAACATATAAAAACAAACTTAAAAACTACAATTATTCATTCATCATTTTCCGCCTCATCATCCGGCGCTGCTTCATATGGAACAAGACCCGCATATGGATAATGAATATGGTCAAAATATCCATGGATCTCGTGAGTTAATTGACCGACAGAGGTGGTCAGGGAAGCAATTTGGTCGGAAATGGATTGAAGAGTGGGTTCTTGAGGCGGACGAGTTCGACGGGATGGAGGAGGAGCAGGCGCTACATGATCACCGTCATGATGAAAGGAGGATTCCGAAATTTCCCACTTTTTGGTACTCTTTTTGAGAGGACCATTTCCAGTGACGAATCCGGTGGCTTCAAGAAAGTTCATGATGAGAAGAGCATAAGGAAGAGGCTTATCATCTCCGATAGCGTCACGTATGTGAATTTTGATAAGCCGACACCAATTGATGTTAGCTCCGGTTATTATGGCACGCATGAGCTTAGTGTCCTCTTGAGAAATGGTAGTATGGTTATGCTTACGAGGCTTGAGGACTCGAGTGATGAAATAGAAAATCAACCGATAATTGGGATCCATTCCCGTAATTGTAGGACGACGGGAAGAAAGATTTGGATCATAAGAAGTAAGACCGATTTTGTGTAAGAGGGTTGTTTCATCAAAAAGGGCTCCGGCCTCTCCGGTGTACCGAAAAATGTCTTCACCATTATGAGGAAGACGGGCAATGGTATGAAGATTTTCATCGGAAAGAAGAATTTGAACACCATTAATGTTGGTGACAAGCTCACCATCATCATCCTCATGGAGGTTGGAATAAAATGCTTGAACCAATGTAGTATTGATGTAAGGATGGGTAAGGAGTAAAAAGTCAAGAAGTTGAGAATTTTTGAGCATATTTGCAGTAGGCCCAAATGATTCAAGATACTTGTGGGTGGAAAAGCGGGGTGGAAGAATGTCGCGCTTTTCAAATTTGGTTAAGAATCGAGTAAGCTCGATGTCGGAATTAAAATATAGAACGGAACCATCTTGATAGGGATAGTTCGGACGAGGAGGGGCAACAGAGGAGGATGTGCCGTGCCTAGCAGAACGGGAACGTTTTGAGTGACGGCCCGACATTTTTAATGAAAGCTGCTGGATTTTGCAAAGGATTAGAGAGAATTTGATATTTTGAAAGCTACAATTGATGCTTGAGTGAATGCATATGAACATATATGAAGCCTATTTATAGAGGGGAGAGTGGCTTATCATTTATGGAAGAAATCTGCCGAGAATTTAAAGCCAAATCAGTCAGAAACGGCAAAATAAATTCACTGACCGTTAGACAATCGATTGTTGAGATGCAATAATCGATTGTTGAAGAGTTATGACCTGACTTGGAACTGACACAAATTGATTGAGGAGCCAAACGTTAACAAGAGTTTAAATTTCTGACATGAAATAATCGATTGTTAAATGTGGTAATCGATTACGGGACCAAACGGTAACAAGCTTTTGAATTACTGACATGAAATAATCGATTATATATGTGAAATAATCGATTGTTTTGGAAAAGCATTGCTGAATGGCTGAGGCAGAAATCGATTATGCAATTTAAGGAATCAATTTTTAAACAAGGCTGCATAATGAACATAAACCATAAACAATCGATTAGTGATACTGCTAATCGATTTTCAGTAAAATAATCGATTATTTGCTTGGAACAATCGATTGTTCTGTGCCAAAACTTTATAACTCCCCCTATCTTTTAGGGCGATACCTGCAAAATAGAATTAAACGTCTCCGACGCTCAAGTCAGTAATTTGTAAAGAAGTAATAACTTAAACTAGTGTTGCCAAGTGAGAACTTGAGCTCTTAAGAAGTGTGTCCTAAAGTGTTCTTAAGAGAGTTTCGGGCACTTACCTTTCCTCCGACGTCTCCAATTACCTGTTCAAGAGGGTGATCTTTGATCGTCCTCCACTCATTTGGCACTTTTGTTTCTTTTTCCAATTGTGGCGCTTCTTCCGTTGGTTGTTTCTCAATTTCATCTTTATTTTCCTTGGGTGGTTCCTCTTGTATTTTGTCTTTCAAGCTATCTAAGATACCTGCAAGATCAAAACTGGAATCCTTTCTCGCCAAGCGAGCATTATTTTCGGAAAATATAACATGAGGGGATTCCTCCACAATTTGGGTTCTTTTATTAAAGACCTTATATGCTTTACTACGTGAGGAATATCCAATGAAAATACCTTCATCCGACTTAGCATCAAATTTACCCAATTGGTCTTTGCCATTGTTATGAACAAAACATTTGCAACCAAAAACTCTAAAATTGGAAATATTTGGTTTTCTACCCTTATAAAGTTCATAGGGGGTTATCATGAGTATCGGCCGAATTACTACTCTATTTAGAACATAGCAAGCGGTACTCACGGCGTCCGCCCAAAAATGTTTGGGTATCTTAGCTTCGTCGAGCATGGTTCTAGCCATCTCTTCGAGACACCTATTTTTCCTTTCCACCACCCCGATTTTGTTGTGGTGTCCGTGGAGCGGAAAAGGTATGCTCGATTCCGAGTTCGTCACAAAAGTCCGCAAAGAGATTGTGATCAAACTCTCCCCCATGATCACTTCCAATTGAAGTGACGGTTGTTTCTTTCTCATTTTGAACACGCTTAAGAAAATATTTAAAATTTTGAAAAGCATCACTTTTATTGGCAAGAAATAAAGTCCAAGTAAATCTCGAGTAATCATCAACAATCACAAAAGCATATTTATTTCTTCCTAGACTTTCAATGAGGGACCAAATAAATCCATATGAAGTAATTGCAATGGTCTAGAAGTTGAAACAATGTTTTTAGATTTGAAAGATGCTTTTGTTTGCTTCCCCTTTTGACACGAGTCACAAATAGAGTCATTTTCAAATTTTAAATCGGGAAGACCAACAACTAAGTTTTGAGAAATCAATTTGTTCAAAAGATGCATATTGATATGTGCTACTCTATGATGCCATAGCCAAGTATCATCCTCTTTACTCATTAGACAATCAACATAATCGGGTGAGGAATTAGCAAGATCAACCATATAAATATTATCCACTCTAAAACCACGGAGGATAATTTTGAAATCACTACGTCTGAACACTAAGCATTCATCCGAATCAAATAAAGCAAGATTTCCCTTGTCACACAATTGGCTTATGCTCAAGAGATTATGCTTTAATCCTTTAACAAGTAATATATGCTTAATGGAGGAATTTTCATCCTTACCGACCGAGCCGATGCCGATGATCTTTCCTTTATTGTTATCACCGAAGATAACACTTCCTCCTTCTTTGTGCTCTAATTGAAGGAATTTGGATTCATCTCCCGTCATATGCTTGGAGCATTCACTATCAAGGTACCATAGTACACTTGATCCCTTCAAGCACACCTACAAAACAAATTAATGTTCTTTAGGTACCCATGCCATCTTGGGTCCTTGGGGGTTAGGCATATTATAATGATGCGATTGAGTAATATGTCTATGACGTGTAAAGCATGCAGGAGCAATATGACCAATGCGTCTACAATAATGACAAGTCACATTTGGGTTATGCATCCTTCTAGGTTCATAGTAACTAGACGGATGAAAATTTCTTACTCTATTTTGAACACTATGACTATTTCGCATTTCATGAGAATTATTTCTCCTACTATGAGCTCTAGGATGGGCAGCATTTCTAGAGTGATTGTTTCTCGGTTGAGGGCCATTCTAGGTTTTCTCAAAGGTTCAACATTTGGCCTAAAATATGCATCATTTCTAAGGTAACTATTTCTAGGTGGTAAGTCATTTCTAGGTCTCCTAAAATGTTCAACATTTTGTCTAGCATGCATATTGGTTCTAGGATTGCTATTTCTAGGATAAGCATTTGTTTTATTAGTCCTAGGTTGAGCCTTAGGTGGTTGGGGTTTGGCTTCAACCTTTTCTTTAACCTCATTCTTAAATCCTATGCCATGCTTGGTTGATTTCAAATTAACAAGGACCTCATTCAAGTTCTTGTGGGAAGAATTAAACTTATCTAAGGTACCTTTGAGTCTATCTACCTCATTTTTGAGATGTAAGCAAGAAGAACAATTTTTAGTAGAACTTTCGGGCTTATCGGCGCTTCTTTTTCCAAAAAACTTGTTTTCCTCTTTCAGCTTTTCATTTTCTAAAACCAGTTTTTCTAAATCCTTTTCTTTCAAAGAAAGCTGTTTTTGAAAATCCTTTTCTTTTAATGAAGAATTTTCTTTTATGCCCTTAACAGTTTTTGAAGCCTTAATAAACTCAGCATATAATTCATCAAAAGTAGTTCGCATTTCTTCAAGAGTAAAGAAGCTTTTAGACGAAATTTGACATACCTCATCTTTGTTGTCTTCATGTGCCATAAGGCAAAGATTTGCTGCTTCGTCTTCTTCTCCTTCGCTTGACTCATCTCCGGAGTCGCCTCCCCAAGAAATGTATGCACGTTGCTTTTTAAAAGGTTTCTTCTCCTTTTTGATGTTTGGGCAATTTGATTTGATGTGCCCGGTTTCACCACATTCATAGCACTTGATTTGTTCGCCTTGCTTTTTGCCCTTGCGTTCATACTCCTTGCGCATGAACTTGTGAAATCTTTTGATAACGAGTCCAAACTCGTTGTCTCCTTCCTCATCAATTTGCGGTTGACTTGTGCTTGCCTTTAGAGCTATTCTTTGCCTCCTTTGATCATCAACAAAAGGGTTAAGAATAGTAGATTCATAGGTCTTAAGGTTACCTCTTAGTGCGTCGATGCTGACGTTTGAAACGCCAATGGATTCTTGAATTGCATCGGCCTTTGATCTCCATGCCGGTGTGAGACTTCTAAGAATTTTTCGCACGAGCTCTCTATCCGTGAATGTTTTCTTGAGAGCATGTAGGTCATTTACGATTATTGAAAATCGCTCAAACATTTCGTCCACCTTTTCACCTTCCTTCATGTGAAATAATTCATAAGAATGGGTTAGGAAATCAATTTTTGCTTCCCTTACATGGTCCGTACCTTCGTACGTAACTTCTAGCTTGTCCCACATCTCCTTTGCCGTTGTGCAACACGATATTTTCCTATAATCGTCAGCATTAACAGCACAATATAATAAATTAATTGCTTTAGCATTATTTTGAACCTTTCGGATGTCATCCGCGTCATACTCATCCTCGGACTTGGGAACCCATTCGTTTTCCACCTTCTTTGTTGGAATTTGGTTTCCCTTAATTATCACCTTCCAAAGCTGAAAGCTGTTGGACTGAACGAAGATTTTCATCCTCTCTTTCCAGTACGTGTAATTTGTACCGTTGAATAGAGGTGGTCGTGTGGAGCACTGTCCTTCATCAATTCCTGCAAAAGAATCACGAGTAGAAGCCATGGATGGTTCTCTCAAACTGTTAAATTTTCAGAGAGTTGGGCTCTGATACCAATTGTTAGAAAATACGCTTAAGGCTAGAGGGGGGGTGAATAGCGTTATAATAAAATTTAGCGTAAACTTGCGGAAATTAAAATTTGCAGGAAATAAATAAGTGCGTTAAATAAACAAAAAGGAAAGAACGCACCGATATATTCTGGTTCACCACAACACGTGGCTAGTCCAGTCCCCGAGAGACTCTCTCGAGATTTTCCACTAACTTGTTAAGCTTACGGGTGCTCAACAAACCTTTACAACGTAAGGACACAAGCCTTAACACCTTTGCTCGGAGATACAACACTCCAAGACTTCAACCAAGGAAACACAAGTTCCGTACAACAAGAGAATCACAATTCTCTTACAAGTGTGTAAAATACTTAACACTCAAACAAAATACTCCTTTATGAGTAGGTATGAGTAAAAGAAGTAAGCTCTAGATCACAACAACTTTGGACAAGAATATGGCTCTCAAAAGCTTTATGAAATTGAATATAAAGTGATAAACAAAAGTATGCAAGCTTATAGCAATGTAATGATCAGTTGTAGTATGTTGTTGTGTTTAAAACACTGAAATGAAGCTGTATTTATAGTTGAAAAACTTGGCATTACCGTTGCCTAATTGCCAATTAAGAGTTGCTGATTTTACTCACTGACAATCGATTGTCAAACCCCAACAATCGTTTGTCTGCCAGTCAGATCAAAATTCAATCCCAGATTTTACGCTTGATAATCGATTACTTACAATCCATAATCGATTACCGGCAACGTTCAAAAAATCCTTTCCAGATTTTACCACAAACAATCGATTGTCCAGAATCAACAATCGATTACTCAGCAACGTTCAAAAAATCTTTTCCGGATTTTAATCAAAACAATCGATTATACCAAATCAATAATCGATTACCCAATAACGTTCAAAAAATCTTTTTCGGATTTTAATCACAACAATCAATTATACAGAATCAATAATCGATTACCTGACGGTATTTGAAAACTTTACGACAACGGTCAGCTTCACAATCGATTGCACAAAGTCAACAATCGATTACTTATCAGTTTTTGAAAATCATTTTAGACACTGCCTCTTGACAATCGATTGTTATATACTCACAATCGATTATTTAATAGTTTTGAAAAAGTCTGGAAGTCACTGCCTCAACACAATCGATTGTCATAAGTTCACAATCGATTATTTTGTGACTTTGACAAATCTGAAGGACACTGTCTCTTCACAATCGATTGTCATTAGCTTCACAATCGATTATTCTGAATTTTGAAAAACTTTGATGGACACTGCCTCATCACAATCGATTGTCATGCAGGTTTGAAAAACCTGATGCTCACTGTCTTACTCACAATCGATTGTCATTAGTTCACAATCGATTGTCATGCAGTCTTGGCTTAAAAACAATCGATTATCATAAGTACATAATCGATTATCTTAGTCCAGATTTTTAAGGCATGTCTAAAAATTATTTTGACTACTGTAAATATGCATGATTTAAAATCATTTGACGTTAAATTAAATATGCATGATTTTGGAAAATAGTTTTATGAGAGAAGCCATGTTACGAGTCAAGTTGTAGGATCAAGATCACAAATAAGAATGACTCAATTAAACTTATAAAACTTTGTCTTGAGCTTGAATCTCGTTGTATATCAATTGTGCGCTTGTTTCTTGAACTTCGCCATATATCAATTTTCGCTTCGTTTGTCATTCATCAAAACCTACACAAAAGAACACACGTTTTAGTATATTGCATTGAGAACGTGTTTCCAACAATAACGTGTTATAAAACAATAAAAGAAGAAGAGCAGTATTGCAGAGAAAGAGAGAGAGAGAAAATTCTTATTGAATTTTGGGGTTGTTTACAATGGGGTAAGACCCCTCTATTTATAGGAGGAAAAATGACTTAGTCTCAAAATAAAACTCTCTAAAAGATATACATTCACTCTAAATAGAATTCTATTCTTAACAACAATATAGTTTTTCTTCTAAAGAAATTCGGGTGAACCCCTGCCGCACCTAAATCTGTGCTTGATACGCGGCACACTTCAACATTATATACACAACCTATTAAACACTCTCTAGGAGCTAATTTTCTTATTTAAATTAATTAATAGCGTTTCTTTAAAAAAAAATCTTTTCGGCGCTTAGGTTATCTTTTATAGACGTTATGATCGACTTGAACCATTCTGTTGGAGATTGGGGTCCATCCTGAGCACTAACACATAAGAAAATAAAAAAAACAAATAGGTATTATTTGACTACTTTTAAATATCAGAGAAAAAATATGTGAAATTCATAAAAATTTAAGGTTAAGTATTTATCTTATTTTGTAAGCATAGGAAAATTTCCGTCTTTTTAATGAACAAAAACTACTATTGCATACAAATCTTAAGCTACGATATTTCAAAAGTTTAGGTTAAACATGAAATTTTAATTTCTTCTATTTTTCAAGTAAGCCATACCAAATTTTCTTTTAATTTCTATTAAAAATTACTGTTTCTTTCCTAATTAAAGTTTCAAGTTAGTCCTTCCGGTCAAATTTAATTAATTTTTTAGATATTTTTACATATATTAACTAATTCATTTTTCAGTATTAATTATCAGTAAAATTAATTATATTATCCTTAATTTATTTTGAAAAATATATAAATACTCTTAAGCTCTTTACTCTAAGATCAATTTTAAAAAAAAAGTTAATTTCTTTTTGTTATCTAAAAAAGTAAATATTATGAACTTTTAAAAAAATTAAAAAATTAATTAAAGTAATCGAAGAGACTGATTAACAAGATGAGGGGGGGGGGGGGGGGGGAAGGATTGTCAAAGGGAAATTTAGTGCCCCCACATAATATGCTAAAAGGGGTTGTATTTTGGTCCCGAGCGAAAAAAGTCATCATTGGATTTGCCTTGAATTAATAAGTGTAGGTATTGTCATAATGAGGGGCGAAGGGTGGGGGCTATAGGGTACTAAAATAGTAAATACTCCAATTTTGATATCACATGATTTGCTCTTTGAAAGTTAAGTGAATTTAATTAATAGGGTTATGTTCACGTGGGAAGCACATGACCTTGTTGGAAGACTTTATACAGTGGGAAGCCCGTTTGGCCGAGCTTCTTTAAATATAAAAGCATTTTTATTTATTTTTTTTTATTTTTTTTAAATATTTTTTCAAAGTTAAAGTGTTTAGCTAAACTTTTCGAATAAAAAAAATATTTTTTGAAATACTTCTTAAAAGCTTGGACAAATATAAATTGTTACTCGAAAGTGCTTTCAATTTAATTAGCTAAACACAAATTATTTCTCATCAAAAATACTTTAAAAAAATACTTATCAAAATAAGATAATTTTAAAGTTTGGCCAAACAAGCTATTAAAGTGTTGATTGTTAAATCACGTGAAGTCGTAAACTCAATAGCTTTTGCTCGACCATAATCAATATATGTGTAGAAATAATATTTAAATTTTGTATTCGTCTCTAGATCTTCTTAACTTGGGAAATTTTGAAATTTCAGATCTGCGATTTGTACTTCAGTGTAGTTAGTAGAACAGTGCTTGGTAAACTCACTGTATTTTTGTTCTTCTTCTTCTTAGGCATTTTCTTGGAGTTTTTCTTATTTGGAAAATATAGCAGCAGTTGGTTTTCACTACAAAGCTTTATTTTCACTTAGCTGAGATCTTTCAGGTCAGCTCAAAACTGTTTCTTTTCTACTGCAGACAATTGTTTTAGTTACTTTGTCTTCAATATTGATTTTTGCTCTGGTTGCCGGAAAAAGGGAAACACAGAGGTGCAATCTTTAGATCTGGCCTTCTGATCGTTGTGTACTGTCTTATCCGGGAAAACCCTATACCAACAAGTACCAAATCTGTGTTCACGCCATTAACCCTCCATCCCTGCTGTGTGCTTCTTCTATTTCGAACGTTTCCTTCAGGAATTAAGTAGCAAATCAGTTTTCTAACTTGAAAAACCGTACAGATCAGAACGTTTAATCCCTCAATTTTTGCGCCTATTCTATTGCTTTTAGACTGCAATTCATCTCTATCGCCAGCGACAATTCATCTCCATCACCGGTGACACTTGAATCTTCCTTTTCTTTTGTTTATTTCAATTCCTTTCCGGCGACCCCTGCTCTTTTCTTCTTATTCTCTCTTCTGCTTTTTCTGGGTGTTTGTGGGTGTGTTCTGTTTTCTTGGATAGGTGCCTTATTTTTCGGCGAGGATTTCCGGCAAGCTACAGTACTTCCGGCGACCCCCGTTCAGACTTTCGGCAGGACGCAATAGAACTACACCTTCCGATAAGCTTCAGGAAAACTTGCCCAGGTACTAGTCGCGGTGACAAGGCCAGTTTGCTGCGTTTGGGAGTGAAGAGCTAAGCAACACCGGCCGGGACATGCAAGAGTCGGTAGCAGTTGACCTTGGGCGCATCAAAGCCTACTTTCAGGTTTTTCCACCGGGAGTTGGTACCTCCATCTCTCTTGTTACTTTGTACACCTTCTTACGTATTTTAGCTAGCATTCCTTGTGAGGTTTACTCTGTTACTATCTAGTTTGCACCATTTTGCGTATTCCTCTATAGTGCGTGTGTGCGTCATTATTCTCCATAGTCGGTTGGAGGGATAGTGGCCGCGGCGGGGGATGATAGCGTAAGGTCATGTCCTCAGGGGGTGGGGGTGGTGGCGGGGGTGAGTAGGGGCAGGGAGTGATCCTGCGGGTAGGGCGGGAGGAAAGGGTGGGAAGAGGGTAGCGGACGCTCATAGATTAAAGATTCGGTCATGGAACATAGGCACTCTGACGGGTAAGTCCATTGAGTTGGCGAAGGTTCTTCAGAAGAAGAGGGTTAACATAGCATGTGTCCAGGAGACTAGGTGGAAATGGTCGAAGGCGAGGAATGTAGACGGGTTTAAGTTGTGGTATTCTGGGGTCGAGAGAGGTAAGAATGGAGTGGGTATCTTGGTAGATAGGGATCTAAGGGAGTCCATGGTCGAGGTTAGGCGAGTGAATGATAGGTTAATGTCTATTAAGTTGGTTATTGGGGTTGTGTCCTCAACGTCTTCAGCGCTTACGCGCCACAAGCGGGCTTAGACGAGGAGGCTAAGAGGCGCTTTTGGGAGGACTTGGATGATCTGGTGAGTAGTATTCCCCAATATGAGAAGTTAGTTATCGGAGGGGACTTTAATGATCATATTGGGGCTGATGCTGGGGGTTATGGTGAGGTGCACGGTGGCTTCGGCTTTGGGGTTAGGAACGGAGGAGGCACTTCACTGCTTGATTTCGCCAGGCTTTCCGAGCTTCTGATTGCGAACTCGACATTTCAGAAGAGGGAGGATCATTTGGACACCTTCAAGAGTTCGGTGGCGAGGACTCAGATTGATTACATCCTTCTCAGAAGGAGCGATAGAGGTATGTGCAAGGACTGCAAGGTTATTCCTGGAGAGTCTCTTTCGACTCTTCATGGACTCCTTGTGATGTATGTCGGTCTCTGGGTGAAGAGGAAGAAGAGGGGTGCTCGGGGACAACCGCGAGTTAGATGTGGTATTTTGACTAAGGATAAAGCACAGGAGTTGGAGATGAGGTTAGCTGAGGGCGGAGCTTGGAGAAGTTCTAGGGAAGCGAACGCTATGTGGTCAGAGACGGCGAACTTGGTTAGGGAGGTAGCACGGGACGTGCTCGGGGTAGCCAAGGGCTATTCAGGCAGACATCAGGGTGAATGGTGGTGGAACGATGTAGTCGAAGGAAAAGTGGAGGTGGAGAAGGCGGCGTTTGCTAAGTTGGCAGGGAGCACAAGCGAGGAAGAACAGAGAGCGAACAGGGAGAACTACAAAGCGGCGAGGAAAGAAGCAAAGCTGGCGGTTACGGAAACTAAAAATGCGGTGTTTGGTCGCATGTACGAGGAACTAGGGGAGAGAGGCGCGGACAGGAAGTTATTCCGGTTAGCTAAAGCAAAAAGGAAGGCACGTGATCTTGACCAAGTTAGGTGCATCAAGGGCGAGGATGGTAGAGTTCTGATGGGGGAGTCTCAAGTCAAGCAGAGGTGGCAGGCGTACTTTCGAGACTTACTTAACGAGGAGGGGGATCGTAACATAGAGCTAGGGGAGTTGGGGCATTCAGAGCAACATAGAGACCTTGGATACTGCAGGCGCATTAGAGCGGAGGAGGTCATGGGGGCTTTGTGTAGGATGAGTAGGGGTCGAGCGACCGGGCCTAAAGAGATCCCAGTGGACTTCTGGAAGTGCATGGGTAGGTCAGGAGTGGAGTGGCTCTCGAGGTTTTTCAATGCGATCTTCAGGACCAAAAGGATGCCGGATGAGTGGAGGTGGAGTACAGTGGTGCCCTTGTACAATAACAAAGGGGACATCCAGTGCTGCAACAACTATAGGGGTATCAAATTAATAAGTCACACCATGAAGGTCTGGGAGCGGGTGATCGAGGCGAGGGTGAGGGATATGACATCTATATATGGGAACCAGTTCGGTTTCATGCCGGGTCGCTCCACTAGAGAAGCTATCCACCTTGTTTGGTGGCTGGTGGAGCAGTTCAGGGATAAGAAGAAGGACCTGCACATGGTGCTTATCGACTTGGAGAAGGCATATGACAAGGTCCCAAGAGAGGTGCTATGGAGGTGCTTGGAGGCGAAGAGCGTGCCGTAAGCCTACATCAGAGTAATCAAGGACATGTATGATGGAGCTAAGACTAGGGTTAGGACGGTGGGTGGCGACTCAGACCATTTTCCAGTGGTTATGGGGCTCCAGCAAGGATCGGCGCTTAGCCCTCTCTTGTTTGCCTTGGTGATGGATGCTCTAACCCGTCATATTCAAGGAGATGTTCCTTGGTGAATGCTATTTGCTGATGACATAGTCTTGATAGATGAGATGAGAGTCGGTGTTATTGAGAGGTTAGAGGTATGGAGACAGACTCTCGAGTCTAAAGGTTTCAAAATAAGTAGATCTAAGACAGAATACCTGGAGTGTAAGTTTAGCGCCGAGCCGAGCGATGTAGGAAGGGACGTGATGATTGGATCTCAGGTCATCGCCAAGAGGGACAGTGTCAGATTTCTTGGGTTGGCGATTCAGGGGGACGGAGAGATTGACGGGGACGTCACTCATCGTATAGGCGCGGGGTGGTCAAAGTGGAGGCTTGCATCAGGAGTCCTGTGTGACAAGAAAGTTCCACATAAACTCAAGCGAAAATTTTATAGGGCTGTGATTAGACCTGCAATGTTTTATGGGGCGGAGTGCTGGCCCGTGGAGAATTCTCATGTTCAGAGAATGAAGGTTGCAGAGATGAGGATGCTCAGGTGGATGTGCGGGCTCACCAGGTTAGATAAGATTAAGAATAAAGTTATTCGAGAGAAGGTAGCAGTGGCCCCGGTGGATAAGAAGATGCGAGAAGCGAGGCTGAGGTTGTTCGGGCATGTGCGGAGGAGAAGCCCTGATGCCCCGGTGAGGAGTTGTGAGCGGCTGGCGATTGTCGGCGTTCGGTGAGGCAGAGGGAGGCCAAAGAAGTATTGGGGAGAGGTGATTAGGCATGACATGGCTAGAATGCGAGTTTCCGAGGACATGACCCTTGATAGGAAAGTATGGAGGTCTAGCATCAGGGTTGTATGATAGGGGCTCCTAGAGTTTTTCATACTCCTCACCCGGGGTTAGGTGAGGCTTGGCAGGGCTATCCATAGATGATTTGTGTATTGGTTTGTGTCTCCCTTATGGTAGTTATTTATGGTAGTTACTGTATGATATTATTGCATGCTATTTTATTTATGTTTCTTACGTTTAGATAATTATTTACGCTATTTCTGCTGGAGTTACTAATGCTCTTTTGTTTTTGTTTGCGTTTTTTTTCGCGTTGTTGTTGTTCCTTTCCTGCACTGAGCTGAGGGTCGATTGGAAACAGCCTCTCTGCCCTTTCGGGTAGGGTTAAGGCTCGTCTACATATTACCCTCCTTAGACACCACTTTGTGGGACTATACTGGGCAGTTGTTGTTGTTGTATTCGTCTCTAGATCTTAAGTCAAGCGAAGCATTTACATTGCCTACCCACCCTCCCACTTGCTACCTACAGCCGTCAGTGGACATGGATTTTTATTTTATTTTATTTGATTTGATTATATTTTATATTGAGGCGGCACAACAAACTCGGTGGCCTAAAGCCAAATCTTGATGAGCGGCCTTAAGTTGCTTTTTATAAAAATATTTATCCACTTTACCTCTTCACAGTTAATATTATTATATAAAAATATAGACATTTAGAAAAGAAGCAAGTATTTTTATATGATCGAGTATATTGATTAGAGTATTATCTTTTACTTATTTTATCTTTCTTTAATACTATTTATAAAATATAAGGGTCCACAAACTCTATGGAGAACAAGGTTCTCTATCAGTTTTACCAGAACACACGCACACGACAATAAGTAAATGACAAGAGAAATTTTATGTTGAAAATTCTCAGTTCAACGGGAATAAAAACCACGACCTACTCTTGAAGGATTTCAACTTTACTACCGAGCAACTTTTAGAATACAACCTAGGAATTAGTCTTTTAATCCCTTAGTTTTGAAAGCATCCCTCTCAGTCCTTGGCTTCACTTTCTTAAACAAAAGCCCCGACTTTACTATTGATAGGTGTCTTCTTGGATGAACCAATTTTATTTGGGATGACATTGACTAAATACTCACAAGAAAGCAGAGTATTAATGTCAAAGGAATCCTTGTTTGTGGCCATTTCCTATTTCTTCAGAGGCACATTGCACCTATCCATAACCGTAGTCAGAATAAATCCATAGGAGGGTAGCATGAGCCTTAGAGCCATTGTAACCCTATCCAGTAGCTTGATGATAAATGCAGGACAGTTAATTTGCCTTCCACTTTCAAGGCACTCCATCATAATTAAATCCTTAAGATTTGCAATATGCCCACTTTCCTGCCTGCGCAGTAGGCACTTGTTGGTAAACTCAAAAAAGACTTTGTGTCGTGGCTTCATTTCACTCTTGTACACAAACTTGGCCTCATTCACTCTTTCAACATCATAGATTCTCCTAGTGAATGTAAGGACAGATGGAAAGGAATCCAAGCTTGGCCATCTCTGCCTAGTTAATTATCATAACCCTTAGCAGGGATGTCTAGAATCTCACCCAGCTTCTTAGCATCAAATGTCACCTAATGTCCTTTAACTTTGCTTGTAACTCTACCATCTTTGACTTCAGCATTTGCCATGAACTCAATAATTTCATTTCTGACCAATCTTTCATCCATCCGAAGGACCATGTCCTTCCAGCCCTAAAAAGCTAGGGTGTCAATCAAACTAACTGTTCCTAGTTCCACCAAATCTTTCAACAATCATACCTTCAAAATTTTTCTCTTAGAAAACTTGGAAATCTTGTCTTGTTCACCATCAGACTCATTTTCTTCCTCAACACTCTATTCCTCATCTTCAGAAACTCTAACTTGTTTACTTATTTTCCGCAGACCTTGTCCTCTTGGCCAATGAAGGTTCAGAAGCCTCAAACACAAAGGAAGACTTCTTGGAAAAAGTCTTGGTCTTTTTGGGCTTGGGGGTCTGAACCTCCACTATTGTAACTTTCTCCTAATGGACCTTTTCCATCTCCTCAACATCAACAGTTTATGAGGATTCTGCAACCTTACCTTTTTTTTATCCATCTTTTTCTTCTTACTTTTAGCCAAAACTTGTTGTAGGTCTCTCTCACTCTGTTTCACCCTACTTCTTGTTGCTCTTCCCTTTGGCAATGAAGTTTCAGTAGTTGTTAGGGAGGAAGCTTTTCGTTTCTTGGAAGGTTTAGCAGAACTAAGGGGTTTTGATGTGGGAGTTCTTCTTTTCTTCAAATCGTAACTTGCACCCACCTTTTTCAGAAGGTATACTAGGGTTTCTTCAATTGATGAACCAAGTTCATCTCCCTATGAGCTTAGATTAACTAGCCCCTCAGCAGCCTCCCCTGAACTGCTTCCCCTCTGACTTCTTGCCACTTTCTTCAACAGTTTCTTGTACAACCCGCAAATAGCAGGTACAGATAATTCATCAGGGGTGAATGATCAACCACTCCTTTCCATTTTCCCCTCACTTCACCACGTTTACTCTCTCTCTCATTTTATTTTACAGATTTCTTTTTTACCTCCACTCCTACCTAACTCAGGTAATTCCACATCCCTTATAGGTCCAACCAATACAAGCCTATGTTCTAAATTTTCAGCCAGAGAAGGACTTACCTTGGAAGGGGACTTTTTAGCCTTGTCAGAGTCAGAAGAACCAGGACCTTCCCCCTCACTAGCATATTTGAAAGAATTAGACTCAGAGTTAGAATCAAAATCTTGAATCAGCTTGCCTTTAATTTCTCATTTAATTTCTTTGAAAGAGCACCAGAAGCCACTATTTTTCGAGCAAGCATTTTTACTCTCCTATGCCTGTGTTGGGGAGTTGTTCTAGGTGGAGGAGAGGTAGATGAATCAGAGGGAGTAGTCTGTGGAGGAGTTTTAGGGTTGTCTTGTGGGTTCATCATTGTAGCTCATTGCTGGAGAGAACTGGTGAGTTGGAGAACAAATCAATTGAGAATGAAGAAAGGTTTTTTAACGGTTTAGAATTATGAAGATAACAAGAATTAATAATGAGTATTTAAAGAGAAAGACTCATTTAATAGGTAACGACAGCTTTAGCAATCAATTAGAGGTCTATTAACCTAAAATTGCAGGTTGAACGAACGGTTTAGCTTCCGTAGTTTTTAGACAATTTTTGTGGTTAGAATTCTAAGGAGAACAGATAGTTCAAAAAACAAACGGATAAAATTTTCTAAGGAGTTGAGCAATGGTAGGACTTCTTCTCATGATTTAGATATTTATATGTCTAATTATGCAGAGTATAGAACACATATATTGGCATTCAGATGTACCAATACTGATGAACTAGGTTCTTCGTTTAAAATTTTCTTGACCATGCCTCAATTTACCACAATAGAGAAAACCTTGTAAGAGATCAATGAGTCATATTAACACATGCCACAGGAGTATAATATTTACAATATGAAGCTCAGTAAAAATTAATCAAGATATTTACACAAGTTAAGATTTTCTACCCAAATTTTTTCCCTCAATTTTCCAATTTTCATTTTTTTTCATTGTGCATTCTGAGCTGGTCCCATTAGGTGATCTTAATCATCCCTAATTCCAACATGTTCCTTTCAAAGCTTTCTATGCTCAATATTTTAGTAAATATGTCAACAATTTATTTATCAGTAGCACAGAATTCTATGGTAATCAATCCTTTCTCATGGTTATCTCTTAAGAAGTGATATCTAACATCTATATGCTTCGTCTTCTTATGATGAACAAGGTTCTTTGTCATACTTATAGCACTAGTGTTATCAAGAAAGATAAGAATGCAATGAATACCAAAATTTATTAGCTGATGTTTGATCCATAGCAATTGAGCACAACAAGAGGCAACAACAACATATTTAGACTCAGTAGTGTATTGCTACTGAATTCTACTTTTTAGTGGCCCATGATACAAGACATGAACTAAGAAAATGAGCCATACATGAGATGCTCTTCCTATCCACAAGGAATCCTGCATAGTTAGCATCATGATACCATACTAGATTGAAATTACTACCTTTAGGGTACCAAAGACAAAGATGAGTAATGCCTTTCAAATGTCTTAGTATCCTATTGACAGCAGTTAAGTGAGATTCCTTAGGATTTTCCTGAAAACGAGCACAAATCCCTACACTGAAAAACTATGTCAGATCTGCTAGTAGTTAGATACAAAAGTGAACCAATCATACCCCTATTCAACTTCTGATGAATAGATGAACCAAGTTCATCTATGTTTAATTTTGTAGCCGTTGCAATGGGTGTGTCTATTTCCTTTGATTCATCCATTTTAAACTTTTTAATCAACTCTTTTGCATATTTCTGCTGATGGATGATGGTTCCATTGGTTTTGTTTGGTCTGTAAGCCTACGAAAAAGTTATCTCACCCATTATATTCATTTCAAACTCACTCCCCATTAATTTGGTAAAATCCTTACTTAGTTTGTCAGTGGTTGCCCCAAAAATTATGCCATCAACATATATTTGTACCACAAGAAGACCCTTACCTTTTTCTCTCAAAAATAGAGTAATGTCAATTTTACCTCTTCTATAGCCATGTTCAAGCAGGATTTTGGACAGTCGTTCATATTATGCTCTAGCAGCCTGCTTGAGACCATAGAGAGCCTTGTCTAATTTGTACAGATGTTGCGAAAATCCCTTGCTCTCAAACCCTGGAGGTTGTTTGACAAACACTCCTTCTTTTAGGTAGCCATTCAGGAAGGCCCTTTTGATATCCATCTGATGAAGAATGAATTCCATGTGTGCTGCAAAGGATATGAGGAATCTTATTGCCTCTAGTCTTGCAACTGGAGCAAAGGTCTCATCATAATCTATACCCTCCTCTTGGCTATAACCTTGGACCACCACTCTTTCCTTATTCCTTGCAACTGTTCCATCTTCATCAAGCTTATTTCTATAGACCTATATAGTTTCAATTACTTATCCGTCCTTGGGTCTTGGGTCTAGATGCTAAACTTGACTTCTCTCCAACTAATGGAGTTCATATTTTATTGCATTTACCTAATCTACATCATACTAAGCTCAACAACATTTTTAGGCTCAATAAATGATAAGAAAACATCAAAATTGTGGTCTAGTTTTGACTCCAAATGTTGGATAAGTTATTATGTTTTCAATGGGATGAGAAATTTGATACTAATGAGGTTTCATAACCAAATGATTTCTTCTTGATGTTTCTCCCATGTTCTGTTGCTGAGGAATAGGGTCATGAATATGTTCGTTTAGGGGATTGGTTTCAGTTCCTCTTTGTTCAGTTCCCCTGTCAGGTTACCTGGATGGAAGAACCTGTTCCATTACTTGTTCCTTCTTTAGGTGAAACTTTAGCTTGAGGTGAGACTTCACTCACTTCTTTAACCAGCCCAACAGTTCTATCTTCATGTTCATGTCTCTCAGAAAGAATGTTAGTTTCATCAAAAACCACATGTACACTTTCTTCTACACACAAAGTTCTTTTGTTGTACACTTTATAAGATTTTCTATGTTAAGAATATCCCAACAATACTCCTGCATCACTTCCCGGATCAAATTTACCTTGTGAGTCCTTTCCATTGTTGTGCACAAAGCACTTGCATCCAAATGCCCTAAGATGGGATATATTTGGGTTTCTCCCTTTAAGTAACTCACAGGGAGTCTTCTCCACAAGAGGTCTAGTCATGCATCTCTTAATGATGTAACATGCAGTATTTACAGTCTCTGCCCAGAAGCTGTGAGGTAGTTTACTAGAAAGAAACATAGTCCTAGTCATATATTCAAGTGTCCTATTATTTCTTTCAACTATTCGATTTTGTTAAGGAGTCCTAGGTGCAGAAAAATTATGAGCTATACTATGCTCATCACAAAATTCAGCAAACTTAGCATTTTCAAATTCTGTTCTATGATCAGACCTGATTGATACAAGTTGATTACCTAGTTGTTTCTGAGTTTTTCTAACAAAGGCGGTAAACATGTCAAATGCTTCATCCTTAGATGTTTAAAAAAGTACCCTAGTTAAACTTAGAATACTCATCAATAAGTACTATCACATATTTCTTGCCACATCTACTCAATGTTCTCATTGGACCACAGAGATCCATATGAACCAGTTACATCGTCTTGGTTGTGCTTACCATTTTCTTGCTTTTAAAAGATGATCTTACCTTCTTCCCTCTTGCACAAGCCTTACAACTATTGTCTTTCTTCCACTTGATGTTAGGTAACACTATCACCAAGTCCTTGGAGACTAATTTGTTGGGTTGGTTTAGACATGCATGACCAAGTCTTTTGTGCCACAGGAGGGGATCATTGTCCAACACACTCAAGAAAGTGAGTTCATTTTCTAAAAAAGTAGACAAATCTACAATGTAAATATTGTTAACTCTTTTTCCCCAGAAAACAATCTTGTCAGTGGTAAGATTAATCACAAAGCATTTGGTAGAGGTAAATGCTACAAGGTCATAGTTGTGATACACTGATTAGGCTATATTTCAAGCTATCTATCAAGTACACATTCTCAATGGAATGTGAGTTTTTCTTACCTACCTAAACAACCCCAATAATCTCATCTTTCTTCCTATTTCCAAAGGAGACACTACCTTATTTTAAGTCCTCAAGTGAAAGAAATAGGTTTTTGCTTCCAGTTATATGTTTTAAGTAGCCTCTATCCATGCACCATATTTGACTACTTCACTTCACTTGGACCTGCAAAAAGAAATCAGGGGTTAGTCTTAGGAACCTGAACTAGTTTGGGTCCCTTTCTATAGGCAAAGGGGTAAATTAAATTCCTTTTGGTCCATCCAAGCAGCCTATTTTCCTCTTGAACAAGGATTTTGTTCTTTCAACTGGCCTTTTCTTTTGCATTACACTCACTTTTGTAATGACCAGTCTTGCCACAATGTGTGCAGTTTTTGTTTTCAAGGAGAGTGGTGTACTTTCTTTTGGGATCCTACTTAGGTGCTTGGTTCCCATAGCCAAGCCCTGTCTTGTTTCTGATGTGGTGTTCTTGTAGCTAGGATAGTCCATCAGAAGCCTTATTCTATTTGCAAGTTTTATCTAGTTCATGCTTTACCTTCCCGACGTCTTCTTTTAAGACTCTTATTTATTCATCTTTCTTATATATCTCATCCTTCATTTTTCCTATATTTTCTTCCAAGGTGATGTGTGTGTGACCGGTTTTTTTCTTACCTGTTCCTAATTTTAATTATAAATTTTCAGACCTAAGTTCTAATACACTGTGTCAAGGTCAAGAACCTGGTTCTTCAACTCAGTATTTTTACTGTCACTCTCATTAGCCCTAGATTCTAGATTTTTGCACTTGGCTTTTAAGATCACATACTTCCTGGACAGATGTTCCTTCTCATTGTTTATTATCTCAGACTCATCTATGAAGTATGGTAATGATTCAAATAACCTTCCTTTAGACAAAAATTTAATCTTGTCTTGATATGAATCACACTTACCTTTTGTTCATCATCTGATTCTCCAATGGCCATAAGTGCTTGTTCATCTCCAACTTTATCTTCTGAATTCTCATCATATGTTTGTCCCCAAGCAGCAACCATAGCCTTTGTTGATCCTTTGTTCCTTTTGCGTTGAACCTATTCCTTCTTCCTATTCCTTTGTTCAACCCTTTTCTTCTTCCATTCAATTTCCCACTAAGGACAATTCTTGATCATGTGGTCAGTCTTGCCACATTTGTAGCAATCCTTGTTGGTCTGTTTCTAAGGAGCCCTTGGTTTGTTGAAGGTTGTAGTTCTTGAAGAACCCTTTCCTCTTATCAGGTACTTTTTGAAGTTCCTTGTGATCATGGTCATTTCATCATCCTCTAGATCTACACCTTCAGCTATTCTGATAGCCGGACTCCTTTCCTTATCGGATGCATCCATTTTCATCGTTTGCTTTCTCAATCTATAGGTAGTGAGAATTCCAATCAGTTCATCCAACTTGAGAGTATCAATGTTCTTTGATTCATGAATAGCAGTGATTTTGCTTTCTCAAGTTACTAGTAAGACCCTTGTCAAGATTTTCTCAACCTTGTCTTCTTCAATGAAAATTCTCCCAAGAGATTTAAGCTCATTTGTTAGTGTTGTGAACCTTGTGTATATTTCCTAAATATTTTCTCCTTCCTTTAATGAATTCTCATATTGAGAATATAACAATGTTCCTCTTGATCTCTTTACTTGAGGAGTTCTTTCATGAGCCGCTTGTAAAGTATCTTATATCTCCTTAGAAGTGGTACAACTTTGAATCCTGCTATACTTTTCTGGACCTAGTCCACACACAAGCCATTTCTTGGCCTTGGTATTCTTTTTCCATTTCTTCAAATCTTCAGCAGTGCAGTCAACCCTAGTCTTTGGCACGTCCACTCCTTCAGTGTTCTTCTTTTTAGTAGCCAGGGGACCATTTGTGACTATGTCCCAAAGTTCATAGTATTCTCCTTTTACATGGCCTTGCATCCTGTTCTTACACCAAGAATAATACTAACTATTAAAGAGTGGGGGCCTAGCAGTGGATTGCCCTTCCCTGTATCCAGGTGGTGCACTCATCTTGATCTTTTCCTAAGGTGTTAACTGCTTCAAGGATAACCCGCTTTGATACCAATTGATGTTTTATACTTCAATACCACACAAGAGGTGGGGGGATGATTTGTGTGGTACCCAGTTTTTACTTAACTAGATTATAGAAAGACCTAGTTCTTCTATGTGTTCCAATTACTACTGTTTGTGGAATAATAAGTAAAGAAAATAAATAACACATAGATTTTTACGAGGAAAACACCTGACTCAAAAGGTGAAAAAATCACGACCTACTACTCAGTAGGATTTTCCCAAATTTTCACTAAAATTACTGAGCCAAAAATTGCATTTGAAATTGTAAACCTAGGATTAACTCTAATCCCGTTGTGGCACACAACCTCAACTATTACGACAACTTCAAGTTAACTCTAACTTGAACACTCTAAGTACCGAATACAATTATTCTATAAAATCTGAAAGGTACAATGTAAATCACCTACTACAATTGAACTAGAATAAAAGATAGACACTTGGATTTAGTTCTTCTATCTTGCTCAAGTAGCTTCAGAATTGCATGCTTGAATCACACATATATTGCTTGCGAAATTTCCTTGCTATTTTGCTCTCAATTTATGTTTAACTTTTGCTTATGTGTATTACCTATAAGAGAGAACAATGCTAATATTTAATAGGTTAGTAATTAAAGGTTGACTGGGATACATTAATAACAGGTATGAAGTTGCTGCCAAGTCCTCTCTTAAATATGCAAAGCCATACACTTCAAGGGTCGATATGTTGAAAATGCCTACTATATGTCAATCTCTAAAGTTTCAACAATTTGATGGTAAAGGTAATCCAAAGCAACGTGTGGCACAATTTATTGAGACATACAACAACACTGGGGCTTATAGAGATTACTTCATCAAGTAGTTTGTCCGCTCGCTAAAAGGAAATTCTTTTGACTGGTACACAGACATCGAGGTTGGATCTATTGATAGTTGGAATCAACTAGATCAAGAGTTCCTCAATCGCTTTTATAACAGGGGACATACTGTGAGTATGATAGAACTTAAAAATACTCATTAACTAAAGGGTGAACCAATTATCGAATTTAACAATCGTTGGAAGAATATAAGCCTCAACTGCAAAGAGAGGCTTAGTGAAGCTTCTAGAATAGAGATGGTCATATAAGGCATGTGATAACTAGGGATTATGATGCATTTTACACTTTTTCTTACTTAATTTTTGATTAGAAATGTGTACAAAATAGTTCCAAAGGCTCACAAGTTATGCTTGATTGCAAGTTTGATCAACAAGGTGACAAGGTGTCAAAAAACCAGCTCAACAAAAGAGTGAAACTTGCACCAGTACCAAGATAAATCCAAGCTCAATCAAATAGGTCCCATGTGGCCGCACACCATTTTTTTGCAGTCCGCAAAGATTAAGATTAGAGAGTGTGCTTCTCAATCAGCCAGGCAATACGACCGTAAAGGACTTTGTGCAGTCTGCATTGATTCAATTACGGCCGCCCTTGATTTCATGTGGTTCGCAAAGCCAAAGTTCAGAGATGTGACAATTGGAGGATTATTCCCAATAGGGTCCACGATCCCTTTTTTGCGGACCGCAATAGAAGCCACCGTGGTCGCGGTGCATTTTATACGATCCGTGGTGGCCAACTTCAGAGAGGAGATTAGTCAAGCCAAGAGCCTTAGTGTTGCCGCACTCGATTTTGTGTGGTTTGTACTAGCCCCGCAGGGGTACTTTATCTAAATTTTTCAGCATAGTATAAATAGTTTCTTTTTCTATTTTTAGGTCATCAGAAAAATTTTGGGATAGAGCTGTTCTCGAGAACACTTTTCTTTTACCATTTTGAGTAATTTTAGCTTAATTTCACCATTGAATCTTTAAGTTTTATGTAGTAATTAATTATTATGGATTTTTCTTCATCTATTTCTTTGTTTTCTTCTACAATTATGAGTAGCTAGACCCATTAGATAGGGTTGTAGCTCAAACCTAGTATGGGTAATTGATGGGTCTTGTATTTTGATGCTTGATTGTCTATGGGTGTTTGGTATATGGGCTAATTTAGGGTTTTAATGTTGAATTAGTTGTTGCAAAAACTAGTTTATGCCTGTTAGACTTTGGCTTTTCTTGAGAAAGAGAGCCTAAGTCCATGAAATTGGTCCAACAAGGAATTGGGGCATATTCAAGAGATTGATATCCCCAATTAAAGGGTTAAACCTAAAGATAGTAATACCCGACTTGAACCTCAATTGCTTGCACAAATTTGCATAACCAATTGGTTTTAGAAAGTCAATTTGGGGAAAATCACTCAAATTACCAAGAGGTATAAAGTGATTAGAATCGTGCAATGGTTATATCATACTCCCCAAATAAGATAATCTAGCCTTAGACTCAAGAATCCTTCAATCAGCCACCTAGGAGAAAGTCACTACAGTGCCCTTTTATCTATTTAAACAACTTTTAATAGTTTAATCTTAGCATTACTTAGTCTAAATTAGCATCCTAGTAGTATAAAATTAGAAGCAAAAATCAAAACCAACAATGTTTAGAAGTGCAATTAGGAACAAATACGCAACTCCAATTTAGATAGAAACTCAACCCCAATATCTAGCTCCTTGTGGAAATCGATCCCGACCCTCTCGGGTAAAAGCTGCTTTGACCTCTCTTGCTATTTCATAGTAATATAGGGTTGGCCTCGATCACTTTTTGGTGCCGTTGCCGGGGAGCTAACGGTTTTGGATATCTATCTAGATACTTTTGTGTATTGTTCTTCTATCCTTCTTTGTTACTAATTTGTGTATGTCACAACTTCAGGTACAAAATGGCAGCAAATACTAATGACCCTCTTGGAAATGTGATTGTGGGGGAGGAGGTAGATGATGTCACAAATGATGAGGTGCCTCTTGTACCTCAAGAAAAATGTAGAGGCCGCCAGGCCAATGCTAATGCCAATGATAATATTTCTGACCCTCCTCTGCCACCTCCAAGAATGGCTCAATGAAGGCTTCTAAACCAAGGCTATGCAAGTGCAATTGTCCCACCCCGGATCTGGGCGGATTTGCAAATCACTAATGTTACATTGACATTGATGGAGCATCGTGGGTATTTCACGAGCGTTGCGAATCAAAAGGCTTACAAATATCTCAAGAGTTTTGTGGACACCTGTTGGGGGAGAAAGCAAACTAATGTGTCAGAGGATGCACTTTGGTTGAGACTCTTCCGTTTCTTACTTAGAGGGAAGGCATTGGATTGGCTTGAGCGAATTCCCAACCATTCCATCACTTCTTGAGATGAGTTGGTGGATAAGTTCATCGAAAAGTTTTTCTCATGGGGGCACATGGTAGCATTGAGGGATGAGATCTTAGCTTTCAAACAGTAGCCTACAGAGCCATTACATGAGATTTGGAAGCGATATAGAACAAATTGTAAAGGAATTTCCAAATAATGATATGACTGAGGCGATGATCCAAGATACTTTATATTGGGGCATTAACACAACAAACCAGAGCATAGTGAACCAACTATCTAAGGGAAACTTCATGAAGCTGAATTATGATGAGGCTTGTGACATTCTTGACGAGATGGATGACACTTCTTCTACTTGGAAAATTAGAGCCAATGTGCACCAGGGTGACCCCACAGTCACTCATTTGCATAAAGAGTTACATGATCATGGACAGGCTATAGGTGAGTTGACAACTATATTGAACCAACTAGCAAAGGCATAGTTGCAACAAGTTCAAAATCCTTGCAAAATGAATGCTGTGGAGGGTGTCAACATGCGCTAGTAAACAAAATAAGACAAAGAGGTCAATAAAACCAAGGGAATTCAGAATAATTAGACAATGACTGTGGTGGATTCCACGATGATAGTTATGATGGGCAGAAAGAAGAGGTGCAATACCTGAATAAATATCAAGGCTAAAGGGGCAATTTTTCCAACCAACAACAATGGAGACCCCAAGGCAATTGGAGCAATCAACAACAATAAGGCAATGGTAATTGGGAAAATAACAACCAAAATTCCAATTGGAGCCATCAGAATAATAATCAAAACAATCACGTTAATTGGAATAAAGACAACAACAAATGGGGTGGTAACAATAATCGAGGAGGTTAGAACAAAAAATCAAGGAAACCGAGGGCAAGGCTTTCAAAGGACCCCAATATACTAAATACCGAACAATTCACCCCTATTTCCATCACAAGGGACTAGTTCTTCCAATAATGACATAAGGAGAACTGAAATAATGTTCGAACAGATGATGAAAAGACTCCAAATTCCGATGCTGAGTTGTCTTCCCACAATACTTCAATTAGAAATTTGGAGGTTCAATTAGGCCAAATCTCCAAATCCTTGAGTACTTGCCCTAAGGGGACTCTACCAAGTGATACGATAATCAATCGAAGGGTTGAAACAATCATGTGATGGTGGTAACTAAAAGGAGTGGACGAGGCAGTGATGTGAATGCCTCCAAATAAAAGCAAATTCTGAGTGATGAAGTTGAGTTGCAAGAAGATGAAATTCCTTTGGTGGTTGAAAATGTGATTGATGAGAATGTGAATAGAGAAGTAAGGAATTATATTCAATATGCCGAGGTGGAAACTCAGGATGACGTAAACCCATCTAAGGAACACGTAATAGACATGCCGAAGCTGGTTTTGCCTAAAGCCAAGGCTCTTTTGCCAAGGACACCTCCACCTTATCCTCAAAGCTTGCAAAGAAGAAAAATGAGAATCAGTTTAAAAAGTTCATTGACATAATAAAGAGCTTATCCATTAATATGCCTTTGGTGGAGGATGTTGAACAAATGCCGGGCTATGCTAAATTCATGAAAGATTTGGTGACAAAGAAATGATCCATGGATTGTGAAACTATAAAGATGGCCCTCAAGCTTGAAGACCCCGATGCTTTCACCATTCCTTGCACCATTGGGAGTGCATACTTTACTAAAGCTCTATGTGATTTAGGGGTAAGTATAAAATTGATACCCTAACAAGACTTTGGGTATTAGGCAACCGAGGCTGATTCCATGAGATTGCAAATGGCATATAGAATTATGAAAAGACCATTGGATATTATTGATGATGTCCTTGTCCGGATGGACAAATTTATCTTGCTAGCTAATTTTGTGATCTTGTATTGTGAGGTAGATTATGAAGTTCCGATCATATTAGAGAGATCCTTACTTGTTATGGGGAAGGCCTTAGTTCAAGTGGAAATAGGGGAACTTACCTTCCAAGAGGGCGATGAGAAAGTGGTCTTTCATCTGTGCAAGTCAATGAAGCAACCCAACAGTTCTGAGATGTGCTCTTTTGTCTATCTTGTCACGATAGTGATAGTTGATGATACTAGTACAGTGATAAATGTGGAGGACCCTCTAGAGGCCGTATTGTTGAATCTTTATGACAATGATGATGAGGGTCCAGTGGAGTGTGTGAATGATTTACGTAGAATTGGTTCTGCCTAGGAAACACTCTTTGGATCTTTAAATAGAAAGACTCCTCCAAATAAGCATTCAATCAAGGAACTTCCAGAGTTTGAGTTGAAGCCATTGCCTCCAAACCTCAAGTGTGAGTTCTTACGCCCTAGTGCTACTTTATCAGTTATTCTTTCCCCTTGTCTTACTAACGTGCAGGTTGATGCCACATTAGTAGTGCTTCAAAAGCGGAAAAAAGCAATTGGATAGACCTTAACTGATATTCAGCTAATAAGCCTCGCTTTCTGTATGCACAAGATGATTCTAAAAGATGATGCAAAGTCCTCCTTAGAACATCAAAGGAGCTTGAATGAAGCAATTCAAGAAGTTGTGAAAAAGGAGTTGATCAAGTGGTTGGATGTCAGGATTATGTATCCCATTTCTGATAGTTCTTGGACTTCGTCGGTGCAATGTGTACAGAAAAGGGGTGGTATGATCATGGTTGAAATTTTGAAAAATGAGTTGATTCCAACCAGAAAAATCACCAGTTGGAGGGTATGCATGGACTACCGCAAGTTGAACAATGTGACCTGCAAGGATCACTTTCTACTGCCTTTTCTTGATAAGATGTTAGACCGACTTGCTAAGCGTGCCTTCTACTGTTTCTTGGATGGTTATATTGGATACAACCGAATCTTGATAGCTCCAATATATCAGGATAAGACCACATTCACTTGTCCATATGGCACCTTCACTTTTTCTAGGATGCATTTTGGGTTGTATAATGCACCGACTACATTTCAGCGATGTATAATGGCCATTTTCACCAATATGGTGGAAAATATTTTGGAGGTGTTCATGGACAACTTTAGTGTTGTGGATGATTCGTTTGATGAGTGTTTGAAAAATCTTGATAGAGTTTTGGCCCGTTGTGAAGAAACCAATCTTGTTTTTAATTGAGAGAAATGCCACTTAATGGTGGAAAAGGGCATAGTTCTTGGGCATAAAATTTCAAAGCATGGTATTGAGATAGACAAAGCAAAAATTGATGTGATTTCAAGGCTCCCTTCCCCTACCTCTGTCAAGGGAGTTAGAAGTTTTCTTGGGCATGCGGGGTTCTACTAGAGATTTATCAAAGACTTTTAAAAGGTAGTGAATCCCATATGCAAGTTATTTAGAAAAAGATGCCATGTTTATGTTTGATGAAAAATGTATGCAAGCCTTTGAACTTCTCAAGCATAAGTTGACCACCACTCCTATCATTACTGCACCTAATTGGAGCTTTCCCTTTGAGCTCATGTGTGATGCCAGTGATGTTGCGGTTCGGGTGGTTTTGGGTCAACGAGTGAACAAAATGTTTCATTCGGTGTACTATGCGAGCAAGACAATGAATGATGCTCAAGTTAACTACACGATGAATGAGAAAGAACTTTTGGATATAGTGTTTACAATGGAAATTTTTGGCTGTATCTAATGGGTTCCAAAGTCATAGTCCATACCGATCATGCCACTCTCCGGTACTTGATGACGAAGAAGGATTCCAAAGCTAGACTGATGTGATGGGTGTTGTTACTTCAAAAGTTTGATTTGGAGATTGTGGAGCGGAAAGGTAGTGAAAACCAAGCGGCGGACCATTTGTTCTACTTGTAGGAGGATTGGAGGCCTCGTATGTTCTAGAGGTCAATGATTCGTTTCCCGACGAACAACTTCTTTCAGTATCGTTGAATGGTATGCCATGGTTTGCGGACATTGCTAATTTCGTTCTAACCGGTATAATCCCGTGTGAGCTCTCTTCTAACCAAAAGAGGAAGCTCAACGTGATAGGTTGAATTTCTATTGGGATAATCCGTACTTGTTCAATATTTGCACGGATGGTGCGCTTCGAAGGTGTGTGCTGGAGGAAGAGCAATTGAGTATCTTAGAGGCTTTTCATTCCTCTCCCTATGGTGGCCATCATGGCGGGGCGAGGACGGCTTCCAAAGTTTTTAATTGTAGGTTTTATTGGCCAACTTTATACAATGATACAAGTGAACTTGGGAAGAGGTGTGACGAATGCCAAAGAGCAGGTGGAATTTCGAAAAAGATGAGATGTATCTCAATACCATTGTTAAGGTTGATGTCTTTGATGTATGTGGCATTGATTTTATGGGCTTGTTTGTTAGCTCGTGTAGGAACACATACATTCTTGTGGCGGTTTACTATGTTTCAAAATGGGTTGAGTTCGTCGCTTTACCCAACAATGAGGCTCGGAGTGTTGTTGCATTTCTCAAAAAGAGCACTTTTACTAGGTTTGGAGTTCCTCGTGCAATCATAAGTGATGGGGGGGTCTCTTTTTGTTATAGAGCTTTTGACACTTCACTTGCAAAGTACGGTGTCAACTACAAAGTTTCTACTCCCTATAATCCTCAAGCGAGTGACCAATTTGAAGTCTTAAACAGGGAAATCAAAAGTATATTGTCAAAGGCGGTCAATGCAAATAGGACCGTTTGGTAAAAGAAGTTGGATGATGCTCTATGGGCTTCTAGGACTGCTTACAAAACTCCGATTGGTATGTATCCGTATCAGTTGGTGTTTGGGAAAGCTTTACATCTACCAGTTGAGTTAGAGCACAAGGCCATGTGGGCTTTGAGGAAGCTTAATCTTGAGTGGGATGTGGCAGCCAATCTTCGGGTGGAGCAGCTTAATGAACTTTTTGAATTTTGATTACATGCCTACTCCAGTTCGTCCTTGTATAAAGATAAGATGAAGTACCTCCATGATAAATATGCTCGTGGCGAGGAATTCAAACTGGGTGATTTGGTTCTCTTGTTCAACTATCGGTTACATCTGTTTCAAGGAAAGCTTAAGTCAAAATAGAATGGAACTTTTGAAGTAGTGTGTGTGACTTTGTTTGGTGCACTTGACCTGAAGAATAAAAATGGTGAGGTTTTCAGAGTGAATGGGCACAGGGTCAAGCACTACTTGGGTAAGATTGATGACAACCACGTGGTGGCACTTCTCTATCTAAGGTTATTTGATGGTAACATGCGTCGTGCCACGACGTTAAATCAATCACTTCTTAGTAGGCAACCCATGTGTTTTCTTATTTGATTTTCATTATAGTGTAGGATTTATTTTTGGACTGACTGGTTGTGAGATGCTGTAGGATTGTATTGATGCAATGCAGGGAAAAGTTAGAAAATGACCACTCTATGAAGTTGTCAATGCGAACAGAACTCATTTTGTGCAGCCGTAAATACCTTTGAGCGGGGGCAAGAAATCAATGCAGACCACACAGGTAATTGGATAAATGTTAGGGTTCTCTGAAGTTTACCACCGCAGTCATATTGCATTTTGTGTGATCCGCGATGGTACATTGTAGCCACATTGCATTTTGTGATGTCCGTAGTGGTCATTTGTTAGTGTTCTTTGGTTTCGAGCACCACGGAACACGGTGCTATTTTGTGCAGTCCGTGTTGTATTGGTAAGATGGGCCCAAGGACCTTTTTCTATAAATAGGACCTGAGGCCCTCTTTTTGAACTATTCGATCCCTTCACTCTCAGAGCATAAAAAATCACAAGTCATTTCTCGCTATTGCATGTAATAACTACAAAGGCTTATTCATCATCTCAGCATCTTATTTCAGGTACTTTAATCCCTTTTCATTTGTTTAATTTTATTATTTTCATTAAATTTTTGTTTGCCTTATTTCTTCTTCTCTACCTACCCATTTTCCTTTCATGTTTTTTGCTTAGGCTAGTTAATTTTTTTTTAATTAGGACTAGGTAGTTAAAACACTGAACCAACACGAAGGGACACATCAATAGGTGTAAAATTGGACTAAAATTGAACAAATCATTAACCGCAGGTTGGTGCTACTGTTGGGAATTTAGTGCGAACTTCGGTGATTTCTAAGCGTTCAGCAGTGCCCTTGTGCGATCCACAAAAATATTTTTTGCGGACCGCAATGACAAAGTTCTAAAGGATGTACATTGGAGGACCGTTGCGGTCGGCGGTGCCTCAATACAGACTGCATTGCGGTCTGCGATGCATAGATTCAGAGAGTGGGTAGTCTGAATCCCACCTCTGCACGGACCACAATGGATTTTGTGCGGTCCGCAATGGCCTCTTTGTGGCAGCACTGCATTTTGTGTGGTTCACACTCTGCAATTTTCACACAATTTGTAACATTTTTTCTGCAACTTTGAAATTCATTATTTTCCTGGATACTATCAAAGTCTGAATCAATGTTTGCAGATAATGGTAAAATTAAGAGGCAAAGGTGCTGAACAACCAGGAAGAGGAGAGTCCTACGGGGGTAGGAAGCAAGGAATGATAAAATTAACCCCACAAGACCGACGAAACATAAAGAACATAAGGAAACTCATTAAAGTGGCAGACAAAGCAATTAATTAGTCGGGGAGTGAGTACGAGCCCTCGCGGGAGGCATCTTCAGATTCAGTACCAGAATAGTATCCTGACTGGCCAAAGAGGAACCTGTTGAGAGATACACCTCCAGCATCCCCTACTGCCCAAGCCGCAGTTCATGTATCTTCTGAGTCGTCTGAGGGCTCAACTGAAGGTAGTGGTGACGAGTACTCCATCTCTCCCACAATTTCATTATTTGGAGAAGGTGCAGTAGGAGAAGAAGGGGAAGAAGTAGAAGGTGGTGAGCCCAAAGTAGGTGGGGTAGACAAAACTAGGAACCCAAAGGCATGGGATGCCCGATTCATCAGTGAGATTGGCTACCACAAATTCAGAGAGTTGTGGCCAGAAAAGAAGTTGATACGTGAGAGAGAAATTATCACCCGAGATCTTTTGCCTCACAACCCGATTGTGTTGAGGCAATTGATCGCTGCCAACCCAATGCTACACAAAGGTAGGAGAAGAGGGTCGTAGTAGCTTTTACCCGAATAGTAGTGGGGATCGAATTTCCACAGGGAGCTAGTAGTGGAGTTGTATTGTCTGTCTAGCCTAGAGATGTGTTTGTACTCCTAATGTCATTTCAAACATCATTGGGTTTTTGATTTTATTGCTACTATTATACAACTAAGGATTAAAGCTAAATTACACTAAGAGAATATTACTAAGTTGTATCTAATAGGGAGAAAGGCACTAGGGTCGTGGAATCTCCTAGGTGGTTAATAACAGGTGGAAACTTCTAAGGATTGATTGACATGTTTGAGGCTTATGGTATAACCGTTTCACAATTGTATCCACTCTCACACCTCTCGGTAGAGAGAGTGGTTTTGCCCAATTGTTTCTCTTGAGACCAATTGGGTAGGCCAATTAGACCAAGCATCTAGGGTTCAAGTAGGGTGATTACTCTCTCGAGATTTAACCCGTTAATTGAGACTACCATTTCTCATAGGTCTATTCCAATTCCTTGTTGGGTCAATTTTGGGGTCATAGACTCTCTATTCTCAAGAAGAGTTAAAACCACTAAGCTTGAATCACTATTTGTAACCACCAATTATCAAATAAAAACATAAAATCAACTGAAATAGCAAACACCCTATATCAGTCTAAGCCTAGATGGCGATACGCATCAATTACCCACACTAGAGTTGAACCACAATCCAAGATAATTGGTTTAGATACACATAATTAATGAAGGAACAGAAGAAATAGATGAAGAGCTAAACATATTAATTAATTACTAAGAAGAAACTACAATAATCTTTTGTTAATAAAGACCAAAAATGTCGAAAATGGCTACAATATCGTTCCCAGGTGCTCAGCTACGTTTCTGAATACAAAACATAACCTAAAAATGGTAAACTATTCTATTTATACTAGGCTAGAAAAACTGGAAAAAATGCCCCTGTGGGGTTAGTGCGGGCCACACAAAACCAACCGCGGCCGCACTAGCTCTTTGACTTAGCAATTTTTAACTGTCTAAACTGGAGGACACGGACTGCACAAATGAGTAGTGTGGCCACAAAAGGGGTCTCGCATGGACCACAGGCCGCGTGGCTTTGACTTCGCTCTTAGATAATCTCTCTGAATCTCGCTCATGCGGACCTCAAAAATGAGTAAAGTGGCCGCGAAGACTGAGTGCGGACCACGTGAATCCAACCGCGGTCACGTAGCCATTAGCCTTAATATGCTATGCCTCTGAATGTCCTAGTGTGGCCGCGGTTTCTTTCACGCAGATTGCACTAGGTCCTCTTTTCTTCACTTCACTTAATCTGTGACACTTGAGCAGGTTTCACTCCATTTGGGGTCGATCTTTGATATTTTATCACTTTGTCGATCAAACCTGCAATCAAAAACCACTTGTGAGCATTTCGGGACTATTTTGTAGCAATTTATACTCAAAGCATAGGCAAGTAGGGGCAAAAACATATTAAAATCCTAACTTATCGCAATTCAGAGATAGAGCTGGATGGGACTAATTTATAGGGCATATGGATGGTGGTAATGAGCATTTGGTAAACGAATTCTACAAAAATATGGCCCACATCAAAAAGGGTACCACAGTCACCAAGGTGCGGAATTTGAAAGTGAAGTTTGATGGCAAGACCATCAATGACTATTTAGGATTCAGAGAGGAGGATGAATCCCTATACTTGGAGAATATGCAGTTGGGTGAAGAAGCCCATCCGTGGTTGGCGGAGTCTGTGGAAATCCCATGTACCACCCCCGAGTGGCTGACTGCGGGGTTGAAGATATTGAGGAGGATATTGAACTTCGAGGCGAAGGGGTAGGAGACATTTGTGTGCAGCAGGATAAACCATACCACGCATGATAACTCACTCCCACTTTATCGGGAGATCTTAGTAGCATCTATTAGAGTGGATACCCGATCAATGTCGGAAATGTGATGTCTAGGGTCATTGCATGGGTAATGAGTGAGGGTGACAGGTCCTACCCATTCCCCAACTTCCTAACGATGTATTTGGAGGACCTCAATGTGGATAAATGCAGATTTCACATGAAAGTTAAGGCAAAGGCACCTTTCTCGTGGTATAGACTACAGGGTGATGACAACCCTAAGAGCAAGCATTGCAAAAGGAAATCCACTACTTCAACTAGCCAGTCTGAAAAGCCAGTTGTGGTAGTGATTATTCCACATCCTCCTTCCACTACAGCAGATATGGCCCTAGGCCCATCCAGTTCCTCAGCTCCAGAGATACCTTCCACCACTGCCTATCCATTGACTGCCCATCATTTGAGCCAGGCCCTCACCAATATCAACAACTGGATGAACATAACTACTTCTAAGCTGTCTGTATTATCTACTATCGTGGCAGCTCAGTCAGCACTTCCTCCTCCATAGGTCCCACAGTCCATTGAGGACACCCTCAAGGATCTTCTGGACAACTGGAAAAAGATCCTTGATAACCAGAAATTGCTGACGGACGCTCTTGATTCACACGGAAAGGCTATCAAAGAGCTTGCTAGGGAGGCCAATAAGATGAGGAATACTAGGGCTTCCAAAGAGTCGGTGAAAGAGTTACGGGTCGGGGTTAAGATATTGAAGGCAGATCACCTGGCTTTAGATTTCCTATAACATGACCCTATGCCAGCAGCCCATCCCATCTAGAGCAGTCCTTGAGGTCTCTCAAGAGGAAGAGGGTGATGCCCAGTTTGTTGATGCAGTTATCCAGTTGGCGGACCCATTGCAGACTTCCTCTAGTCAGCCATAAGATGCATCCCAGGAGCTTGTCCAGGTCCAGGCATAGGTCCCAGCAACAGATCCACATGTCACATGGAGCCAATCACAGATTCTCGAGCATATAGAGGACCCATAGACTAATACTTAGGACCCCATGCATACGGACGTCCCATAAGGAGTCTCTTTTTTCTCTTTCATCTATTATGTGCTTATTTTTCTTAGTTGGCATTAAGGACAATGCAAGCCTTCATTTTAGGGGGTAGGCCCTATTTGGATTTGGATGACTGTATGTATATGAAAGATTTTATTCTTTCTTTCTTTCTTTTTCATCTTTGATATGTATATAATTTCAACATTTCATTACATTTTTTTTACTTTTTTTTACCTTGGGTCTGTATATAAAATTTATGATTCAATGTATGTATTCATCTCCCCTATTGTTTATTAGATTAAATCCCCTCTTATACATATTCAATTTACTTTTCGCAATTTTCCTTTTCTTAGCTGCTTATTTTACATTTGTAGTTTCTTGTTTTGAGTTTTTTGCAATAAGCCTTTAGTTTTCTTAATGCCACGACTATTTCCAAAGATGGAATTTGTGTGAACCGGGTGGCTCTTCTTGATGATGGATGGCATGACAGCCTTCTTAAGGGTTTGAGTCTCTTTTTATTTTCTTTTTTTCTTTTTAGTAGTTAGTGGTAAGGATGCCTCAAGCAAAGCTTCACTTGGGCCTAGCACATTTGCCTTGGATCTTATGGTCAAAATTAAATTATTGTGTATAGGATGGTGAAAGATTTGATCTTGAGACTCTTGTGATGGCCGATAATTATCAAGTGGTTTTTCGGGGCCATTGTGTGCTCAAATATTATCTAAGGTTGTTGTGGGAACCATGCACTGTGTCTTTAACGATCCTATAGCTTGCGTGGTGAGAAATTGCATTACAAGTCCAAGTTCTGAGGCATTGGTCTAGAGCTTGCCCTGAATGTTTGTCTAGGAAAATTCCTAAGTGGAATTTGACTTAAGACATGATTATTGTCTCTCCTTGATCCAAATGATAGCTTGAACACTTCCATAGCCTACCAATGATAAAATCCCTAGTCGACCCTTTTGAGCCTTAGATCTTTTTCCTTCAAGAACCATGATACAAGCCTTTACCTATTCTGAACAATACCCTCTCTTGACACAATCTTTCTTTAGCACATGGAAAAAGTATAAGTTTAGGGAGAAAGACGAGGATTGCAACAAAGTGGTAAAAAGGTACAAAATGAAGAAAATAAAAGGCAATGAAAAAGAATGAAAAGAAAAAAGACAAAAAGAATGTTCAATATAGAAATAAATAAAGTGATTCAATAAAAGCAAAAATTGAAATGTGTGGAAAGTTGAGAAAAAGAAAAGATTTGAAATGAACAAGAAAGAGTGAAGGTGTGTCTCTCTAACCCCTTGGAAAGAAGTGAAATAAGTTAAGTGAATGCGTGTCAAAATAAAGAAAAAGAAGTGCTTAAGGGAAGATGGAACCTACTTAGACAAAATATTTCCTACCCTGAACACAAAGCCTTCATTATGTCTCCACAAAAGCCCTATATGATCTCTAGTTAAATGAAGCTTACATTAGTTGTGACTCACATAAGGGGTAAGCATATGGTACTTAGAGCCGGAATTGTAACTTCTTCTTGAGAGAGATGAGTTTATTTTCATTAACTTCGCTCTGAGTTCCACTGTCCTAAAGGTGAGGTTTTCTTAGAGAGAGTCAAAGATGTGTGAGTTTGGGTTCCACAATGACCAAAGTAATAGAAAGACATTCTTTGATGTGTTGAGTCAAATCTTAATGCTCTGTGTCGCACTAAATCCATGGTGTTTAAAAGAGTGAATGTTGTTACTGATTCATTTGAATTGAGGGAAATTGTTAGTCCCAATTGATGCTAGATATGGTCACTTTAGGTCGGCTGAATTTTCTTGGATTGACTCTTAAAGGGTGGATCTTATTTTGTTTGGTTGAGGACAAGGTAAAACGTAAATTTGGGGGAGTTGATAACTAGGGATTATAATGCATTTTACACTCCTTCTTGCTTAAGTTTTGATTAGAAATGTGTACAAAATAGTTCCAAAGGCTCACAAGTTGTGCTTGATTGCAGGTTTGATCAACAAGGTGACAAGGTGTCAAAACCAACTCAAAAAAGGAGTACTTGAACAAGTACCAAGACTAGCCCAAGCTCAATCATACAGGGTCCGCGTGGCCGCACACCATTCTGTGTGGTCCACAAAGATAAAGATCAAAGTGTGTGCTTCTGAGTCAGCCATGCAATGCGGACGCAAAGGGCTTTTGTACGGTCCACATTGATTCCACTGCAGCCGCACTCGATTTCATGCGGTAAGCAAAGCCAAAGTTCAAAGAGGTGACAATTGGAGGATTAAGCTCAATGCGGTCCGCGGTTCATTTTTTGTGCGGGCCACAATAGAAGCCACCACGACCGTGATGCATTTTGTGCAGTCCGCAGTGGCCAACTTCAGAGAGGAGATTAGTCAAGCTAAGAGCCTTAGTGAGGCTACATCCGCAGGGATATTTTTGTCCAGAATTTTCAGCCTAGGATAACTAGTTTCTTTTGCCATTTTTAGGACATAAGATAGATTTTGGGATAGAGCTGCGCTTATGAATACGTTTATTATACCATTTTGAGTAATTTTAGCCTTATTTCACTATTGAATCTTCAAGTTTTATCTAATAATTAATGATTATGGGTTTTTTTTCTTATATTTCTTTGTTTTCTTCCAAAATTATGAGTAGCTAGACCCATTAGCTAGGGTTGTAGCTCACCCTAGTGTGGGTAATTGATAGGTCTTGTCTTTTAATGCTTGATTGTCTATGGGTATTTGGTATTTGGCTAATTTAGGGTTTTAATGTTGAATTACTGATTGCAATCACTATTTTATGCCTAGTTGACTTTGGCTCTTCTTGAGAAAGAGAGTCTAAGTCCGTGATATTAGCCCACCAAGGAATTGGGGAGTATTCAAGAATTGATAGCCCCAAATAAAGAGTTAAACCTAGAGATGGTAATACCGACTTGAACCTCAATTTCTTGCACAAATTTTCATACCCAATTGGTCTTGAGAAAGTCAATTCGGACAAAATCACTTGAACTACCGAGAGGTATAGAGTGAGTAGAATCGTCCAATGGTTATATCATACTCCCCGAATTTGACAACGTAGCCTTAGACTCAAGAAATCGTCAATTGGCCACCTAGGAGAAACTCACTACCCTAGTGCCCTTTTATCTATTTGAACAACTCTCAATAGTTTAATCTTAGCATTACTTAGTCTAAATTAGCATCCTAGTAGTCAAAAATTAGAAGTAAAAATTCAAAACCAACAATGTTTAGAAGTGCAATTAGGAACAAATACGCAACTCCAACTTAGATAGAAACTCAACTCTAATATCTAGCTCCCTGTGGAGATCGATCCCAACCTTCTCGGGTAAAAGCTGCTTCGACCTTTCTTGCTAGTTCATAGTAGTACAGGGTTGGCCTCGATCAACATGCATTAGGACTGTGCTACATCTTGCAAGGTATCAAGGCTATAACATTTGAATAACTTGCGACTCATGCCCATGACATGGAGTAAGCATGACCTCTGCTAGCAATGAAATGATGTATATCTATGAGCCTCGCAAAGGAATGACAAGCAAGAAGTCAGGAAATGGAGCGATTTTGCGCCCAAATCTAAAAACAAAGAAGCTATGAATGTCAACACATAACCTATGAAGTTCACAATGAAGGTGAGCAATAAGTAGAGTACGAAATCCACTTATTTTAAAGATAAACCAAGTGGAAAGTTGACTCTAAAATAAATGCAAGAGAAGGAAGGAGTACCCATTTTTGGATTCTGATGGATATCAAGTATTATCCCTATAAGGAAGAAGAATGGTCAGATTCGGGTGTTCGTTGACTTTAGGGATCCAAAATATATATGCCCCAAATATGAATTGGCAACTACGTGTTATTAAGTTGGCGAGTGCCACAGAAAATTCAAATAACGGCACACCTCGATTGCTAAAGGATTAAAATTAGTTAAGTGAGGGCCATACATTATGGGATTCATTTGTGAATGGCACGCCTCACTTTATTTCAAAAGATTCGTATTCAACTAAAGCGAACTATGGATGTTCAAAAGTGACCATCCAACTTGTTTGGAATCGATCTCAGACATGTAGAAATTTATAGATCTAATTTTGAAAGCTTCAATAACAAACAGGAGGCTGCCAAGGATATTATGTCCGTTCATACAGGGACACATAGCAAAACCTTTAATGTAATTATGAAGTAGCACCAGACAAAAAAAAAAACTGCAGCATATATAAAGTAAAATCTTTATCTAAAGGTAATTGAGCATTGTGTTATTTACACATATGGCGAATTATTTGGGATCAATAAACATCTGCTAGTAGTAGTCATCTCTATTGCAAAGGAAGAAGATTCAAAAGGAAGCAATTGTAGGAGACCGTATCACAGTGAGAGCAAAACAGGAACATGTGCTCTTAACAAACGCACCGTCAATAATGTTAAAACGTTTCATATAAACGTAGATTTACCTTACATCGGCATCAAACTGACAGCCATATAATACGGATTATTACAACAAATTTACTCAAACAACTTATAACAACAGAACCAAATAGAAGGAAGAGAGAGCAAAAGTTTACCTCTATATCTCAGAACCTCCGCATGCATTACATGGCTGGAAAATAGAGTCTTGACCAGAAACCACCGGAAACAACAAGCCTCAACACGGATTCACAGACTCGAACCTCAAATCAGCGACTGGCAACAGATTCAGACTCAAAACAATCCTCAACTTCAGTTAAACTTTATGTTTCGAAAATCTGTTCGTGCGCGTGACTGTGTGTGTATGTTTTTTGGAAGAAGGGTCTGTTGGTTTTATGAAGAAGAAGCAGCAACTTCTCTTCATCTATGGTTGAGGTCCGTTCAACTGGATGAAGCAGCTAGATCCGGTTAAGGGAGTGGTCAATGAAGGTTTGATGAAGGAGATGACTATGGGGGTGGGGTCTGGTTGAAGAAGAAGCAAAATCGTGGATCTTCGATGGTGCCTCCTCTAATGGAGGTCCTGGTCGTGAAAATGAAAAAGCAGCACAACGGATGGGGGTTGGTTCTTTTGTGTTACAACGGCGCTCTCATGTAGGTATTAGGCGTTATTTTTATTCCTTTTATTGTAGCGTCTAGGTCCAGGTTATATTTTGTATTTTTGTCAATTAGTCCCTAGGTCTTTTGTGTTAAGTCTTTAGGGTATTTTTATATATTTTTTGTTCCAAAAAAGAGTCTAGAAGGGTCTCTAGGATTGGCTTAATGGGTATTGGATATTGGACCAAAGACTAAAAAATTACAATATTCATAAAGACGGGATGAACCGACCCAACAATAATTATACTTTTTTTAAAATTATACAATTATAGTATAAAATATAAAACTAATTTTATGATTAAACCAACTATATTAAGACATGAAACTATTTTTGTGTTTTCAGTATAATATAAAAATAAAGGTAATGTACTACTTTTATATTGTTATTATTTTTAAAATTTATGAAAAATGCGTAAGCTAAAATATTTTTTGTAATTTTCCATTTTTATGACGAAAATAAAGGAAATAAGTCAAAAATAGTTGAAATAGCTATATTAGCCTAAATTAAATATTTACACGCTAAAATATAAAAATCTTGGGGAGGGTCAAAAATCACATGTCTACAATTGCCCCACTTTGACTGGAAAGACGAAGTATTTTCAGATAAAGAATGACTAGACAGGTTTTTCAACCTGACCCTTATTTCAGGAGACTGAAACTAAGAGAAAAAAGAATGTGACCGAGCCCTAGTATCTGAGCTGCCTACATATCCTTGGCTATAGAAGGCCACGTGTAGTTCAGAAATGAGCGAGATGATGGAGTATGCCCAGGTGGAGAGCCAGTCGAGGTGCCGTCCTGCCGAGGTTCCGGTGTGCGGTCATGTTATTACATCGAAATCAAAAAAATGAAAAAGAATAGCTAAGTCTGTCAACTATGAGTTACAAGATATTTATCTATAAGTCTTCTGAAGCTTGATCTTGAGTGGTTTTTCATTCAGACTTTAGATCTCAACCTCGATGGTTGTTAGCTTCAGGTGCTAGCTCATTTTTCTTCAGCTTTTCGAATTAAGACCAGACATGTAGTGCTTGCGACCTTAACCGTGCCTTGAGAAGTTCAGATCTTTCATCTGCTTTTCATTTGGATTAACTTCTTACTTTTTTCTCTTCTTTTTCTTTATTGTGACTAACTTTTGTTGATTACCTCGGACTATTGACTTGCATTCTTGCCACGAGCTTCTTTTGTTGCTGACTGGAGTTGTATTCTGAAGTGAATTCCGTTATCCTTCAATTGGCGCCTGATAGACAACATTTGAACGGTATTCCCTTGTTCTCCAGGGGGGCGCCTGCCAGCCAAAAACTTGAGCTATATTCGTGTGTTCCCCAGGTGGGCTCCTAATTGCTGAAACTCGAACTGTCTTCCCTTGTTCTTCAGGTGAGTGCCTGATTGCCAAAACTTGAACTGTATTCCCTTGTTCTCCAAGTGGGCGCCTGATTTCCAAAACTTGAATTGTATTCCCATGTTCTCCATGTGGGCGCCTGATTGCCTAAACTTGAATTGTATTCCCTTATTCTCTAGGAGGGGTGCCTGATTGCTGATACTTGAACTGTATTCCCTTGTTCTCCAGGTGGCTCCTGATTGCCGAAACTTGAACTATATTCCCTTGTTCTCCAGGTGGGCGCCTGATTGCTAAGAACTTGAACTGTATTCCCTTGTTCTCCAGGTGGGCGGTTGATTGCCAAAAACTTGAACTCTATTCCCTTGTTCTTCAGGCGGGCGCCAAACTACTGAAACTTTGAATTATGTTCCCTTGTTCTCCAGGTTGGCGCCTGATTGCCAAAACGTTTAACTGTATTTCCTTGTTCTCCAGGTGGGCGCATGATTATCGAAAACTTGAACGGTATTCCCTTGTTCTCCAGGTGGGCGCCCGATTGCCAAAAACTTGAAATGTGTTGCCTTGTTCTCGCGGTGGGCGCCTGATTGCCAAAAACTTGAACTGTACTACCTTGTTCTCCAGGTGAGCGCGTGATTTCCAAAAACTTCAATTGTATTCCCTTGTTCTCCAAGTGGGTACCTGATTACCAAAACTTGAACTGTATTCCCTTGTTATCTATGTGGGGCCTGATTACTAAGAACCTGATATGTATTTCCTTATTCTCCAGGTGGACGCCTGATTACCAAGAACTTGAGTTGTATTCCCTTATTCTCAAGATGGGCGCCTGATTGCCAAAACTTGAATTGTATTCCCTCGTTATCCAGGTGGGCACCTGATGCCAAGAATTTGAGTTGTATTCCCTTATTCTCCAATGGGGCGCCTGATTACCAAAACTTGAATTGTATTCCCTTGTTCTCCAAGTGGGTGCCTGACTGCCCAAAAACTTGAACTATATTCTCTTGTTCTCTAGGTGGGCGCCTGATTGCCAAAAACTTGAAGTGTATTCCCTTTTTCTCCAGGTGGGTGCCTGATTACCAAAACTTTAATTGTATTCCCTTGCTATTTAGGTGAGTTCCTGATTGCTGAAACTTTGAGTTATCTTCCCTTGTTCTCTAGGTGGGGCTCCTGATTACCAAGACTTTGAATTGTATTCCCTTGTTCTCTAGGTGGGATCGTGATTGCCAAAACTTTGAACTATATATTCTCGTGTTCTCCAGGTGGGCTCCTGATTACCGAAACTTTGAATTGTGTTCCTTTGTTCTCCATGGGGTTCCTGATTACCAAGACTTTGAATTGTATTCTCGTGTTCTTTAGGTGGCCTCCTGATTACCAAAACTTTGAATTATGTTCCCTTGTTCTCCATGTGGGCTCCTGATTACCAAAACTTTAAATTTTGTTCCCTTGTTCTCCAGGTGGGTTCCTGATTACCGAATCTTTGAATTATTTTCCCTTGTTCTTCAGGTAGGCACCTGATTACCGAAACTTGAATTGTATTCCCTTATTCTCCAGGTGGGCGCCTGATTACCGAAACTTGAATTGTATTCCCTTGTTCTCTAGGCGGGCACCTGACTGTTGAAACTTTGAATTGTGTTCCCTTGTTCTCCAGGTGGGATCCTAATTACCGAAACTTGAATTGTATTCCCTTGTTCTTCAGGTAGGTTCCTGATTACCAAAACATTGAATTATGTTCCCTTGTTATCCAAGTGTGCTCCTGATTACCGAAACTTGAATTGTATTCCTTTGTTCTCCAGGTGGACGCCTGATTACCAAAGCTCTGAATGATATTCCCTTGTTCTCCAAGCGGGTACCTGATTTCAATAAAAATAGACAAAATAAAGAAAATTGTCTGCCCCATTTTGGTAGCTGGGTACATTTGTGAAGGTTAACTAAAGTACGTTTCCAAATATTAAAAGAATTTGAAAAGTAGATCCTATTATCGAGGAGGGTCTTGACAACTATTAGTTAAACGACATTATTAAAAGCTGAATTATGTTTTCTAGCGGTGTGACTTCCACTAAATCTGGTAATCTAAGAGGGTATTAAAGTTGCACACCATTATCTAGGAGGGTCCTAACAACTCTTAACTAACAACGATTTTAAACAGAGCTTCATCTTCTAAAGACGTTGCTTCCACAATGTCTTGTTGTCCAAGAAAATATTAAGGCTACATCCCATTATTCGGGAGGGTCCTGAAAACTCCTAGTAAAAAGTCAAATTTAACCTAAGTTATATCTACTGATGGTACGACTTCCACTACCTCTTGTTATCTAAGCAGACATTGAAACTACGTCCAATTATCCAAGACGGTCCTGAAAAACCAGAATCAAGTCATATCATACTTCCCTAAGACAGAACTTATGCTAAATCTTGTTTTCTAATGGAAATATTAAAGCTAAGTCCCATTATTCATGAGGGTCCTGGCAACTCTCAATTAAACGCCAAATTTAATTCTAAGTTATATTTGTTGGGGACCGCCAATTAAAGTTGCATCCCATTATCCAAGAGGGTCCTGACAATCTTAAGTCAAATTTCATCCTAAGAGTGACAATTCCTTACGGCTGAATTATACTTCCGTACAACAGAACTTACGCTAAATCTTATTTTCTAATGAAATCTTAAAGCTAAGTCCCATTATTCAAAAGGGTCCTGACAACTTCCGATTGAATCCTATCTTGAAACATGTGAACTTTGAGACCAACTTGTATTCTCTCGAGGTATACTTATACTATATTTTGCTACTCATTTTTAATGGCTAGGTCCCGTTCTCCAGGAGGGTCCTAACAACTCCTAGCTGAATTCTATTTCAAACATGCAAACTTTGGAGTTACTTTATGCTCTTTTTTCTATTCACGATTATTTTGAACTTTAACTAGGTCCCATTTTCCAGGAGGGTCCTGAAAACTTCAAATTACATCTCATTTTTCAAGCGGGTCATGAAAATATAATGTCAAACCTGTTTGGTGCCTGCTTTTCCTTACTGAGGGTCCCTCCAAACAATCAAAATTTCTGCCACTGTTTCAATCAAAGAAAAATCTTGTCAGTTTAAAATGTGGTGGTTGGTTTATGGCCTTGATTTTGAGGGCGATTTCATCCTTCACTTCCCATGATATCTTTGATTTCCATTCGAAAGACCTTGCCTTTTTATTGACTAACCGCTTTCTCTGTCGCCCTTATCACAGAAACTACCTCTTCTCCATTCAGGCCCAATATCCTCCATCTGTTGCATTGCTCATGAACTAATATTTACCAAACCTTTGTGTCCCACATGAATCTCGAAGCATGACAATTTCCACCCACTCATTGCGTATGATGTTCTCTCTTGACTTAAACCCCTGGCCTTGGCCTTAAGGTCTGTTGCTCCTTCACTGGCCATGATAACTAATTTCCGCTTTGAAGGTCTTGCTCATCACTGGTTTACTACCCTTTTGTTAATATAATCACAGAAGATACCTTTGATCTGTTCACCCTAACCCTTCATCTGTTGTATTGTTCATAAATTGATATATACCAAGCCTTTGTATTTGACAAGGACCCCAAAGCATGTTGATTTTTACCAACTCAGTGTGCTTGTTGTTCTTTCCTATATTATGACGCTTTGGTGTGTTAACCAGATCTCATTTTTTGAAATTGGAAAGTCGGTGGCAAATTTTGAGGTCATTTCTCACTTGTTCTGACCCAACAGACTCAGGGAGAGAAAGTAAACAATACAAAAAGGAACAGAGTAAAGGAGGATAATGGAAATAGATGATTCCTAACGAGAAAACGACAAAGTAGAAATCTATTAGATGTGGATACCAACCCTAATGACCATGACATGCATCTATGGCCTATTCTGTCAAGCAAGTCTGATGTTTAACTCTTGTTGTACCCTTAAACATGGAAACTGGGCTTCAATGCTCCAATTATCCAATATGATTCACAATCCTTATTCTACTTGTGGTGCCCGATAGGTTTTCACCATCAAGCCTCTCTCATTTTGTTCTTTTTCTCAACTCACCATCACCTTATGGTTCATGTGAAGGTATTCACTGACAAGACTCTCTCATTTTGATCGCTCTCAGCTCTCGTCGCCCTAAGGTGCCCGTCAGGGTTTTCACCAATAAGACTTTTTCATTTTTCATTTCCGTTGTTCGGACCAGAGTGTTGCTCCGATATGATTCACCTCTACTTGCTCGCCTTGTCATCCCTCAAAGACTAATCAGAAAGTCTTTCTTTGGACCGTAGCATGGGGTTTTGGATAGGGTTAGAAAGAAAGAGTATCAAAGGCTCAAAACAATTCAAATGGGTTCAATATTACAACTTTCACAATCAAATTTCTTACAACAACCACAACTTCTGCCCCAGTTTCTTGCTCGGGGACTTTTGAATATTTATTTTGATGGGACCCAACCGTGAGGCTGCCTACGTATCCTAAAAAGGAATCAGGTTGAACGTAGTTCATTTCATAGAATCATTTTCTTCTTTTTATTTTCTTTCTCTTCTTTTCTTCTTTTTGTTTTTCTTCTCATTTTCTCTTTTTCTTTCTGTTTTCATTCTTTTCTTTCTCTTTTTCTCTTTTTCCTTCTCTTTTTTTCTTTTGCCTTTACTTATCTTTTGCGCTTGCATTTCTGAACCTTGCTATTGATTCCAAAAGACGGATGTAAAAGGAAATAAATAAGGCTCAAAAGGGTAACAAAGGATAAAGCATTTAAATAGCATAACAAAATGCCTTCGTCATTCTAATCTTCAGAACATTCCAAGTACAAACAAATATAATTTAACCAAAGAAATCATATATAATAACTTTGGACTGCATCAGAATTGATAGCTATATCCACACATTTGCTTTCTATATCTGTTAAACACAAAGCACCATTAGACAACACTCTCACTCTCATTGCCACGAACGACTCTTATCAATTTGGTAAAACTTGTCTTTAGCTTCGACCCGATGCGACATGATGCATTTCAATAGGGTTTATTTACGTTCTATTTGCCCCAGTTTCACACATTTCAGGCTTGAAGTGATCTCCAAATTATGTACTTATTTCCTCTAAAATTACTTCATTGCTTCATAAGTAAACTAACTTTCTAAATCCAGACTGAGAATTACGCATGCATGTCATATTACTAGATCAACAGGAAAAGGACTATAAAAAGAAAAATGAACTAAACAAAAATGGCTGAAAATTATAAAAAACAGAAAATTGCATTAAACAGATGGTGAAAGGGCTTGGATAACAAAAACAAGCAAACTAAACTAGGGTTACAAACCAAGAACAAACCTAGACAACACAAAATGAGTTGTTGTGACTAAACAAATTAGGCAAAATGAAAGGATAGAAGGGTTTGAGTCACAAGACAATATCCGGATTACAACCCTGAAACAACCCCAACAACAGAAATAACAACAAAATAAACCACCAAAAACTCCACTCCAGCCTACCAAGAAATGGAGCGTCTTACCAGTTATTAAGCACGACATCTTAGCCACTGATTTTTGCGTTAATATTGCTTAGACCATTATCAACTTTAATCAACAAGTTCTCAAGAGGATTCGCATGCTCCCTTTTACTGTCATTGACCACAACTACCTCTTCTTGAATCATTATTTCTATTTTCCTTTACAAAGAGCGACAGTCTTCAATGCTATGCCCTTGGACATTAGAGTGGTACATGCACCGGACAGTAGGATCAAAGCCTTTTGCATATGGATCTGGAGTATAGCTGAGTAGCGGCTCAATCAGGCCAGAATGCTTTAATTTTCAAACAAGCTTGTGTGAAACTATTTCTCTGCCTTTGTTCTCTTCCCTGCCCATGTTTTCTAGGGTTGTTGGGGTAGTCGAAAATGTTGTGCAGGAAAGAATGCAATGTGCGGTGCTGGCGCTCGCCCTAGGGAGTGACTTGGTGGTTGGATAGATGGCCAGACGTTGTTCGGCGGATAATACTGGGGTGGCTTATGTGGAGTTTAGGGATGTTCACAGGTCGGTATTGAGGCTGAAAGAGTTTTGCAAGAATGACCAGTGGACCCTGTCGTCGGCGGAGCTCAACGATATCTTTTCTATCAATGGGAGTACCATCCCGAGCAACTTGTTTATTCCATATAAGACAAAAATCCTTAAAACTTTCCTTGAGTTTCTTTTTCATTTGAGATAGGAAGGAGCGGTCTGGGACAATGTCTATATTGTACTGAAAGCACCGAACAAAATCTTGAGTCATGTCACTCAATGTAGGCCACTTACCAACGTCTTGACGAGTATACCAGTCTAAAACTGCCCCAGTCAGGCTCTCACTGAAATACGCTATCATCACGTTATCTTTCTCTCCAACACTACTCATTTTACTGTAATAAACCTTCAGGTAGGCTACCGGATCTCCACACCCATCATACAAGTTAAATTTTGGCACTTCAAACTCCGCGGGTAGGCGAACGTCAGGGGACACAAACAATTCTTTGTTAGCCATGTTACCCTGGTCTCCCATTCCTTGCTTGTTTTTTAAGGATTGTTCTATGCCTTTCAACTTTCTGGGTATCTTATCTCGCCTTGCTCTTCTTGTAACCATTTCGTTTTCAGCATGAAGCTCATCCCGAGGGCTCTTCTTGTATGAGTCAGGAACTTTGTGGGCAACCTCAACGAGGTAGTACTGGGCATAATGAGCTTTGAGTGGGTATTCATTGTTGGGGATATTGGGTATGACATGAGGGAAATTTTGGGGAGAGGTAATTTAAGGATGAGTGATGGAGTACCGGGGTAGTTGGGAAGTGCCAAAGTTTGGATAAAGGTAACATCGAAGAAGCCAGGTGGTGGCGAGGGTGGTGTCTTCCCAGTCTGTCATATGATGTTTTAACATCCTTACCTCATCAGCCAAACCAGTGTCCTATTTAATCAACTACTTTGGGGCACCGATATCAACCAACTCAGTTCTGTTATTGTCCACCATTGCCTTTTGACTTTGTGTTGTAGAGAAGAGTTACCTTCTCTTTTTTCAATTACGTGTAACTTTTATGTGTTCCAATTTTTTTATATTTTATAAATAATACTTATTTATGCCAGTTAATTAACTAAAAATAGACACTAAAGGTAATAAGATTTCAAATAATATATAAGAATAAAAAATTCCTATGCCAAATTTTAAAACATTGGCTTTTTTATGTAATTTGTTAGACCTGGTTGTCATGTCATATCAAATCCCTTTGTGTTACATTTTAGAAGACAACCCAATAGTTTTTTAGCCCAGTAAGATGTGAAGGTATCTATCCTAATAATATGGGCCATACGCAATATGCTTTTTGGGTCCTAAGCGTTGGACCTGCTTTGGTCAGTATTCTAATCCAAACACACGCCTACATTGACAGGAAAAATTAAAAAGAGTCTTTACATTAATAGTCAGTTATATTTATTATTTAATTTTTTAAATTAATATACAAAGATTATATATCAATTATACATAATATACACATATTATCTATAAAATTTTTTAGCTATCTCCATTTATACGCAACTTATTACAAAAATTAACAAATTCACTAAATATTACTAATATCAGTCAAATATTTTTAATATTAGTCAATTAGTTATTTGTAGTAAAAAAAGGTTAAATTTTTTGCTTTTTTTTAGTGGATGTGATGAGAATAGATAAGGCACATCTTGAGAAGTTTGAATCACAGTTTTGAGATGATTTGACAGAGTTTTTAGGCGGTTTGAATTGAAAGTTCGAATTGGAAAAAAATAATATGTGTATTGCAATGTGTATCACGTATGTATCATATTTGTATCACATGTATATCCATGCATACCTCTCTGTGTCATACACGTTTGATATATGTGTCCCAGAGGAATTTTTTTTAACTCGATTTTAACTACGAATCTTGATAGCAAATCAGTCCATGCCACCTCTAATCCTCCTCAAAATTTGTATATTGTCTCGTATGTATTTCAATGAATTCCAACCATATCATTGAAAAATCCTTTTTGCTTAGAATATTTGATCTTGTGTATATATTTGTCTTGTATTTTATCATCTTATTTGCTATCCCACCCAGGAAATTTTCTTTCTGTCTTGTACCTAATATTGTTGATGGTGCATAAAATATGGAAGGAACTCTTTGTGTGCAATTTTTGGAGTGAAAAATCTTATTTATTGGATTTTTAATTTTTATATGTGCTTGATTAGTTTTGGTAAGTCCATGATTAATGGGTATAAGTTAGTAAGTTGTAACTTATTTAGGATATTTATTTAAGATATATATACACACACGCACACACATATACTTATCTTTTCGAATTTAAGTGGTTGCATGAATGACTATTTAAATTATATCTACAAAGAAGAAAGATTCATTTTAGAATTTCAGGGACCTTCCTACAGGTTTGATTTGATGGCACTCACCTCCTTTATGGTTTGCAATATGATGCATACCTCCCTGATTTTAATTCTTTTTTCTAACATTTGTTTTAACCTATTTATTATTAATGTAAGAGAATTACTAAATGACTAATCTATCCTTCTAATTTTTTTTATTGGTTGATTAATTTACTGAATATTTTTTAAGCAATTTTTTTTTATAATAACCTAATTCTTCTTTCATGATCCGCTGCTGTTAGAGCTTATTATGTTTTACAATTCCAAAACTTCACTAGATCCGAGCAATTTGTTACCTTCAAATATTTTTCTGTCTCATGAGTTTATTTAATTTCTCTTTGTTTTTAATTTATTCATTTATTTTCCGTGGACGTAACTTACAAAATCAAGTTATCAAAAGCATATGTTATTACAAAAGAGATTTTGCAAAGAATAATATTAAAAGTTCTAATAAACCATGTCTCATGTCGAGAGGAATAAGGTAATTTTTATATGGAGATTCAAGATTATCTCTTATTTTGTTTGGGCCATCATCAACTTAAATGACGTTCTTTTGATAATAATAATTAGAAATCTTAATCTATAGATATATATAGTGAAACTATATGTAGGTTCCTACATTTAAGCTTATGTTTGATGCGTGTTCATATGTCATGTTCATCACAAAACTTAATAAAATTGATATGAAAAAATATTCATTGGCCAGATTATAATTATTTTGTATTATAATAAATAAATTAAAATAATATTACTAAATAATCAAAATAAGGGAGGTAAGTGTAATACTATAAACCACAAGGAAGATAAGTATTATCAAGCCAAATCTGGAGGGTAGTCTCTGAAATTATCTCTTTATAATAAAAATTATTCTGATTATGTTATGTAATAATATAAAAGACAAGAACAATAATGCAAGAACAAGAGCAATAGAGAGAAGAGTAGAGAGAGTTCTTCTTATTGATACTTAGAGAATGGTAGGGATAGATTACAATGGTAGAAGACCCCTTTATTTATAGGGAGGGGGATGATTTATCTACCAAGAATAGAACTCTAGAATCTCTCTAATTATAGACATTCACCTTAAATAGGAGATTTCATAACACTCCCCCTTGAATGTCTATTCAACAATGTGCCTCGTTAAAACCTTAAAATCAAAACCCAATGGGAAAAATTAAAGAAAGGAAAAAGAGTACACATGTTTGAATATGCGCCTATTGGTTGCCTCGTTAAAAACCTTGCAAGGAAAACCCGGTGGGACAAAACCTTGTAAGGGAAAAAGAGTGCAACGCGCATTAACTCCCCCTAATGAGTACATCAATTTATATCCTTGAGCATTTGCATTCCAATCTTGTGCATCATCTTCAAAACGATCTTTGATAGACGTTTGACAAATCAACTATATTGACTTGAATAAATATTCCGCACCTTGAAATTATCATTCTTGATAGATATGAACATCTTCATATAATGTCGTGGAATAACTCTTCAATATCTCCATAGATGCATTCTCAATGCCATCATGCTTATAGTTATAGCAAGATACATATGTACACAAATTGTACTAAGGATGTGGTACTTCAGGACCAAGAATTGCATATGCTTCAAGCAACTTAAATCTTTCAAGTTAAGTCATATAAGCCATATAATAGACTTTAGATGCATATCAAGTTTTCCATGTCTTGCTAGACAAATAAGATAAAGAAAACTGATTATACATACCTTTGACTTTATACTTTCAAGCATTTGATCTATAGGTTCAAAACTACATGTCTTTCATATGGAATCAATTCTTCTTGAATTGTATCTCTTCCATTTAGTTACTTTCTTTGGGTCAGCAAATGCGTATAGCATGCTTTGCAATATGTTGCAATTGAATTATCCCTTTTATGAACTTCAGGTTCATATCATGATATTCGAGGATATACATATACAAATGATAATTCATCCCATGTAACCTTTTCTCAAGCGTTTACCATGTCTCCCCCTCATGTTAGTAAAGCTAACTTGTTTCCTCAACTTTGGGAAATCATCTTTGTGCATTATCATGTCAATATACACAACACATTAATAATAAGATGAAATTATTTGGTTCCTGACCTTGAACCACTTGTGAGGGGAGAATATACTCTCGTATACAACTTATATCAAACTGATATATATAACTTTGTTCTCACAAGAAACAGTTTAGCTATTAAGTGGAAGCACTCAATAATTATCTTGCTAAACTTACTTTGATATAAACCAACTTATCAAGATGAACTATCTTGAGTAGAAAATCTGGAAATTATGCTCGAAGTGAAATTACTGAGCAATTTACCTCGCAAGCACCGGTCAGGCTGCGGGTTAATAACAATTGCGCATGTAACCATTTCATAGATGCATCATATGTGGTATACATGGCAGGTGAATGGGCCCATATTCACCTTTGATATTTCCAGAATTTATGGGCTTCAACCCGAACTCTTTAGTTGGTCAGTTCATTAATGAGAACAAGTGATACAAGAGAATTCGTAAAGAACTTTCTAGTTCTTTAATATTCACCTATCTGAATTTGCACATCATACTTAAAATGAGATGGCTAACACGAATGCCAACTGAATAAATTATCAATATTGGTAACCATGATATGTGCACTTATCAATAAACTTCAGGTTTATTATGACATGAGTTTTATACCAATAGATATCCACTTTATTGTGGCATTCTTTCGTTTGTGTAGTACAAACTGGAGAACAAAGCGGGTAGCTTTTCATATGCAAATTACCCCGCTACAAGTTGTAGTAATAGGAGATATCAAAGCCTTCCTTTATTTATAGTCTCAATATAATCAATCGCTTTTGCGTGTACTTTGGAAACTGAATAAGTTTCTTTGAGACTTACTACAGCACAATACTCAATTGTGTTTCTCCAACATAGTAATAATTGGCTCTTCTAGAGCTCTCAATTAATTTTGTACTACCACAGATTCATCAACATCCATGTGGTGAATATCTTTCTTAAAGAGAAAGTTATACCATTATGGTCATGTCAAACTTATATGCAAGATATGTTTCTTGCATTATCGTTGTCCTTTAATAGTCATATTTCCAAAATACTTTGGCGTACAATAGGTACGTGACCAACGATCATTCATGCCATATATCATCTCAAACCTCCTTCTAGGGGTGAGTTTGGTATCATCTCAAACCTCCTTCTAGGGGTGAGTGTGGTATATTTAATACCAATTTCATGTTCATATTCTTCCAGTAATGAATATGTATTCGTGAATCAAATGTTGTCACATTCACTTCGAGGATATGTGGTTTTGTTATCCTTTTCAAATTTATAAATGCGTCAGGCATTTGATTTGCTATTCTTTGCAAATGGATAATCTTTTGTGCCTCTTTCTCACAAATAGAGGTGTGTGGATCAAGATGAGATAATGATGCATTTTTCCACAAAATTTCCCGTTTGGTTTCACCAACTTCTCCCCCTAATTTTGGGAAAAGTGTCTCATCAAATCGACAGTCTGCAAATCGTGCAGTAAACAAGTCGCCTGTCAATGTTTCGAGGTAGCGAATGATGGAGGGCGATTCAAACCCAACATATATTCCTAACCTTCTTTGCAGACCCATTTTGGTGTGGGATGGCGGTGCTAAAGGCACATATACTGCGCATCCAAAAATTCTTAAATGGGATATATTGGGTCCATGACCCAAAACCAATTGCAACGGGGAATATTTGTATCAATTCGTCAGTCAGAGACGAACTAGCATTGCTGTATGTAAAATTGCGTGTCCCCAAACCGAATTGGGCAGCCGACAAACTAAAATGCTGCATGCAAAATGGCATGAACCCAAACCAAAGTGGGCAGCCGACGAACTCGCATTGCTGCATGCAAAATGGCGTGAACCCAAACCGAAATGGGCAGCCTCGTTTTCATGAAGAATTTAAGATTATTCTCATCTATTGTTTCAATATGATATCCATTTTGAATGATATCTTTAAAACTCAACAAGTTCTTCTTAGACTTGGAGGAGAATATTGCATTCTCTAAGATAAACGTCGTGCCTTTGGGCAGAGTTACAGTTGCTCTTTCGGAGCCTTCAATCAATTTACTTCCCATGGTTTGACATATAAAAGAAAATATACGAACATGAGAATAAACAACTTCAATTCGTTTGTGTCACATAATATTTTCAAAATCTGCTGCTAACAGTTGACTAACAAAATCAGATATGTTATCCATAATTGATTACTTTGCAGTTTTGAAATTTTCAGTTTAAGCATTTTCTTCAAACAATCGATTGTTGAACATTGACAATCTATTGTTAAACACACACAATCGATTATTTGCTATTTTGAAAAACTTCAGAGCATACTGTATTAAGACAATCGATTGTTAAGTATAGACAATCGATTGTTGGCTATTTTGAAAAATTCCAGATTACACTGTCTAATGACAATCGATTGTTAGACATAGACAATCGATTGTGGATGATTTTTGAAAAATTCCAGAACACACTGTTTTAAAGACAATCGATTGTTAATCATAGACAATCGATTGTTGACTGTTTTTGTAAAATTCCAGATCACACTGTTTTAAAGACAATCGATTGTTGATCATTGACAATCGATTGTTTTGCAGTTTTTATGCGAAATATGAGATAACCGACTAGTTTTTCAGTTTAGTCGATTACCTCTACTGGAAAGTAAAAATATTATTGATATTTGAGCATATTGATACATTCTAAAGAACTAATACTAACATTATATCATGAACTAACTAATACGAGCTAATACTAATGGCTATTAGTTTATTCATTCACTAATACAAACAAGTAGAATAAAATCAAATAGCTCCATCTTCTTTCATCACGGATCCATCACCGATTAGGTGGTCTATCTTCCCCTCGGGTTGCTCAAAGAAGTCTGCCACATCCAAGTGGGTGATGTCAAAGTTGTCGTCAGAGACAAAATTCGTTTCAGGGCGTTTACTCTTTCGAGATGCTTGATAAAGGTCAACCAAAAGTCATGGTATACGGCAAGCCTTTGACCAGTGCCCGTTTTCACCGCAACGATAATATATAGTTTATAAACTATTTGCTTTTGGGTTCTTATCGTATCGTGCTTGTGGCAGAGTGACCAACTTCAGGTTGTCACATCTCTTCTTTAAGCCATTCCACAAGATAGGTGGATCTTTGACGGTAAGATATTCAATCTTCAAACCTTCATCAAGGTGATGGCGCAAGAAAATCAAGGCCTTAGCATAGTTTCAAACCTTCATCAAGGTGATGGCGCAAGAAAATCAAGGCCTTAGCATAGTTTCAAACCTTCATCAAGGTGATGGCGCAAGAAAATCAAGGCCTTAGCATAGTTTCAAACCTTCATCAAGGTGATGGCGCAAGAAAATCAAGGCCTTAGCATAGTTTCAAACCTTCATCAAGGTGATGGCGCAAGAAAATCAAGGCCTTAGCATAGTTTCAAACCTTCATCAAGGTGATGGCGCAAGAAAATCAAGGCCTTAGCATAGTTTTGGGTGGATGCATTATTTCTGTCTTTAATGGCATCTCCAAGACCCATAGCATCTAAGTGGATTTCAGCATCCAACACCCATGTCATATAGTTCTTGCCCGAAATTTCGAGGGCAACGAACTTTCTTTTCATATTGTCAGACATATGACACAATTACATCAAGAGCGTGTTCATACTTACGGGCTCTATTACAATTATCACATTCACTTCAGGGAATGGATCAAAATCATGTGCTTTACACAATCTCATGTCAAATATTACTTTCATAAAGTGAAAGATTATTTTGAGAATCCTTATTGTTCTCATTACCACGATAATGGCGATTATAACTTCGTCTATTGCCATGTCCACATCCATTGATACCTTTACGGTAATTAGTCTTCTTTCAGACTTATCACATACTGCTACCACATTCTCTAAAGGGAATGGAGCAAATTCAATTGGACGGAATTCTTTGCCACGTCCACATTCATTGATACCTTCATGGTAATAATTTTGTCTTCTTTCAGACTTATCATATACTGCTTCCACATTCTCTAAAGAGAATGGAGCAAATTCAATGGGACGGATTTTCAATTCTTTGCCCACAATCATACATGAATTTAATCATGGCAGGACATAGAGATTTTACCACTTCATGTGGTTATAATTTCTTACAAACTCCATTAGAGTTATAATCAAACTTTGTTGTCTATGCTTTGTATAAAATCAAATTATAGAATTCCAAGAATTTGAAAGGGAAAAGTAAATTACTTACCTTTAAGGTATACCAATTATATTTTCAATGTTTTCTTCCTTTTCTCTTTTGCTTTCTGTTTCGTTCCTCCTTTTTTTTCTTTCTTTCTTCATTCTTTCTTTGAAGCAAAACCCTACACAAACAAAAGTTAAGACAATTAAAAATTTCAATTGGTTAGAGACTCGTGCTGATAAAGTGTTATGTAATAATATAAAAGACAAGAACAATAATGCAAGAACAAGAGCAATAGAGAGAAGAGTAGAGAGAGTTCTTCTTATTGATACTTAGAGAATGGTAGGGATAGATTACAATGGTAGAAGACCCTTTATTTATAGGGAGGGGGATGATTTATCTACCAAGAATAGAACTCTAGAATCTCTCTAATTATAGACATTCACCTTAAATAGGAGATTTCATAACAGATTACTAATTGTCCAAACTTGATTATATGAATCATAACTAATTATACTGCTTCAATTAAGCTCGTCATAGGTTTATACAAAAACAATAAAAACTATCTAAAGGGAGAAAAAGATTCTCTCACGATAATCTAAGGCCAGATTAACAAATTCAAACTCTCACAAAAACAAAAATATAGAATAAGTATATATGGTTGATGGTTCAGTCGTATATCATATACGCAATGTCCTATCATACAGATTAAGTAAACATTAATACTTAACTAAATAAAGATTACAAAGGTAATCAGACCTCATCTATTTAATTTGACTAGTCCTTAGTGAAAGACTAATTATAAGTTGGGCCATATGCTCTTTCTTAAATGATGAATCAAGCCCATAGTTTTTCTTTGGTATTTCTATTTTCTGTTTTGACATCTAGCTTTTATTTCTTTGAGAAATATATATTGTTTCCTCAACTACAATTCTTGTAATTTCTAAAATTGATTCATTAGATTCTACGGCGGAATCTTCTAGGTGAGATTCCCATTTTCCTTGAGCTTCTTTCATAAGGTGTAATTTCTCGTTTTTTTTTGGCCATTCTAAGGTAAAATTTTTTACCTTTTAGCTTCCGTGATTGTTCATTTACACTATGTAAACAGAATTTTTAATTTTTTTGTATACTTCTTTGCCTAATTTTGTGGAGTTTTTTGTTGAAAGAACTTATTTTTACCAAATTCTTGATCTTTTTCCTGCTGTCCCTTTTGTTGATCAATTTGGGTTTTTAGTTTTGTAGTTGTAGTTTTTTCAGATTCTTTTTGGTGGAGTAAAGTTTTAATTTTATTGGGTTTTCAGTAATTTTTTTTTGTGCAGATATTTTTGTGGGTCTGCAAGTGTATGATTGAAGAGCCATAGCACAGTTGAATTATGTTAGTGTAGATTTTGGAACTTATATTTGTTCATGAATTGTTTATTGTTGTAATTCCCTGTTGGGTTGGTTAATATATTATATATGTTTGCAGAACCTTAACTATATTTATAATCAATGCATGTAGACAGTATAGATCCATACTTTATTGGTTTTGTTTGCTATGACTTTTTCATGATTTATGTTATCAAATATTCTCTTTTTTGGGGTACTTCTAGGGTTGGTTTCTTTTTTGGTGAGGAGAGGGGTGGAAGTGGGTATAACCTATCCGGGCTTTATCGCAACCCTCCTCCTTTATCCGAGCTTGAGATCGGCAATGTGAGCAAGCTCACATAGGCAGAATTTAGTATGGGTCTAAAATAAGCTTAAATGGAACTACTTAGTTTGCGAGGATTATAGCCGAACCCAAATTGCTTGGTATTGAGGTGTAGTAGTTGTTGTTTTTGTTGAAGATTTTGGTTTATTTGTCTCGTGTTTTCTTATTTGTGGATTTCAGACTATTTCATATTGTTTCTTTCTCTTAGGTCATTTTATTATTTTGCTTTTGCTACTGCTTCTTTAGACATTACCATATTTGTTATTGTTGTGTTTATGCTATTCTTGAGCCGAGGGTCTATTGAAGACAATCTCTCTGCTCCACAAAGGTAGGGGTTAGGTTTGCGTACATATTACTATCTCCCCAAACCCCACGATGTGGAATTACTGAGTATGTTGTTGTTTATGTGAATTAAGACAAGAGGGGTTGCTCTGATGGTAAGCAACCCCCACTTCCAACCTAGAGGTTGTGAGTTCGAGTCTCCCCAAAAGTAAGGTGGGAAGCTCTTGGAGGGAAGGATGCCGGGGGTCTATTTGGAAACAGCCTCTCTACCCCAGGGTAGGGGTAAGGTCTGCGTAAACACTACCCTCCCCATACCCCATTAAGTGAGTTGTTGTTGTTGTTGTTGTTGTTGTTTATGGGAATGAGTTGGAAGAGGGATGATGGTGCTTGGGTGGATTGGAAGGGCTAAACCAATAGTTAAAGCTTGCAACTTATTTAGGACAAGCTTGTTTATGGATAATTCTAATAGTTTGACATCAGTTATCAGAAATATTTAGTTGAGTTGTCACGATGGATCTTTGGCAGCTCTTTGATATTGTTTATCAACAGTACAATAAATGATTTGAGAATATTTGGGATATTGCTGAAGTTTGAATTGCTTGCCTATTTGGAATTTCTTTTTTATGGGACCAGTGAGACAAAGAGTACGGATTAAGTATAGCTCGTGTACTTGCATGTGTACGTGTGCCATCTATGTATAAGTTTTGTTATTCTGAGCTTATAGTTTAAAATTTTACAGTATGTATTTAACCCTACTTAGCATCTAATCATCTATGTGTATGTTATAAGCCATTATGTGGTCATAGTCGAGATGGAATAGGTCATGTTTGCAACTTCTTTTTTTCATGCATTACTAGTGCAGGATAAAATAATAGTAGCCTTTTTCCTAAGGTGCAAATAATAGCTACCATATGGTGACATGCCATTCATCAGATTTGGATCAACACACAAAATTTTACTTGGACAAGTGGACAACAGTAGGATATGCATTTTCGGTGAAAATTTGGAAGATTTCTGTGGGCTCTATTTGCAACTGGAAATCAGACCTCCTTAGTGTTAATTCAGTGAAGTTGATGAATTTGTATCTTATGAACATGAAATGGCATCAGGAAACATGATGCGCACAGAGAATTAACTAGAATTTTTTTGATTGGATTGGATTAAAAATCCTTGGTTAGAGGCAATTCAATTAAGAGGTGAGAGTCTTTCGCTGAGTACTGCATAAGAATACATGATGCTACGCTAAACTAGAATGCTCTTCATGCAGTTTAATTATAGTTTGCTGTCTCTCTCTGTGGGAGTTCTGGGGTTTTCTCACTTGGACTTGTGAATTTATCCGTGTAAATATGAAGAGATCTTCTAGATATTTTATGATTTAGCCTAGCTACTTATGATAACTGGAAAGTTTCAAGTATCATAAAGGCAACGTTTTCTCATTTGCACAATTACTGGAAGCTACTGTTATTAGTTATATTTTCATAGGAATTCTTCCTTTCATCGTCATTATTTTACTTTTGAGAAGAATGGAGACCAGATAGAGTCAAAATAATTAGGTATTTGTAGTCATATGATAGTTGAAACTTTTGACTGAAAATTTATTGTAGATAGAATGGAGGCCCTTGCAATTTTATAATCATACTTGAATGATGGGATTATCCTTCATTACTGTGGAGTGCTTTTCATCATTGTTTGGGTTTGAAATACCATATATATCATTATTTAATACACGTAGAAAATTTTATTGTCGTACATGGATTGTGATTCATTGCTGTAGATCGTTTTTATTCATTATTGTTTGGGCTCTTGATATATGACATACCATATACGTTATAAATATTCAATGCATGCTGAAAGTTTCCTTTATGGGTCTTTTCATATTTTCGGTCAAGCTTATAATTGTTGGGTCAGTAGAGGAAGTTCCATATTGGGAGTGTATAACGTTTCTATTTGAGAGCGTGACATCGCTTTCAAGGGTTGTACTGATCTTACACCTAATCTAAAGATATTGCAGTAAAAAATGCCTACTTAGGGTGGGGATACCGGGAGCCAGAGGTCTACTAGACGTAATCTACCTTGATTAAGCGGATTAGCTTTCCAGATTATTTATATATTGCACCTCCAGGAACAAAATGAACGGCAAGTTTCCCTTTTTAATGGTCAAGGGATTCACAGTTCTCATGTTTTAAGCTCTAAATTTCTCATTTCTGTTTCCAATATTTTGGAAAGTTGTTACTGCTAATATTTTGGCAGCTGAGAGAGAGGATATTTATGTGAATTGTAGTTTGAAGGTGGGGCCTACTTTTCACTGGATTTATTTCCTTCTTCTGCTTCTGGAACATGGAGAATGCTATTGAAGCGCATGCTTTCCATTTTCAAGATAAAGTTAAAAGAAAGTTTATATGATTTTAAGTTTTGAATAGGAAGTAATAGTTACATTTGTTCAGAAAAAATGATTTCAGAGTGGTTTCTCATTGATATGTAAAATGATGTTATGTTATTTTCTGTTTCTTTCTCTTTTCTGCCTTAGCTTGTCCGCAAGGAGAGAGAAAGCAAGGTGGTTTCAGAACCTTCAGGTTTACGATTGATTAGTTGAAACAGGATGTAGTGTATTAAATATCATTCAGTAGAGTGATTTCACTAAGGTTTCTTATTGATATAAAGTATGATTTTATATTGTTCTATTTTCCTTTTCTTTTTTCCTCCTTAAATCTTCTCATTTTCTGTAGATATTAGAATGATTAGTTTGTTCACAAGGAGCTGGAATAACTGGAGTCCGATTTTGATACCGCCGGGCTTAGATTTGGACCCATAACCACTAAACCATCCCTTAGCTTAAGCACATATATCAATTGGAGGCAGGTTGATTAGTTAGTTGCCTATGCTTGGAGGAGTTCTTTGTGATGGCAGAGTTAGAAGCTCTTCAATCACTGATACCTGATTTTTGGATAGGTTGTGGGACCGAATTGGGAAGAATTGAGTTTGATTAAGTTGGAGGAAATTTCCTATATTGGAGTTTAAGGTAGGAGAATGTGAGTCCTGTGCAGGTACTTTGGGGGATAAGTGTGTGTCAGCTTGAAGGTTCTTGGTCAACTGTTTAAAGGACAAAGTAGATTAGTGCGCGCCATTATTTCTTATTCTCATTGATACTAAGAGATTTTAGTCCCGTGTTGTTGCGTCTCGTGGAACTCCTTCTCTCTCTCTCTCTTGGTTACTCATTTATGGTGTATTGGCATCTGCGCTTTTAGTGGAAGTCGATACTTTCTTCCATATTCGGTGTGTTTCATGTGCTCGTATTAATTAAAGAGCAGCTGAGACTCTGTAGTCTGTAGTTTTCACCTCTTGTAAGCAATGAAGCGCTTACTCCAATGTAACTTCATAGTCGCAATCATGTGATGTCCATTTGAACTTGACATATCTCGGGAGTATAGCTCTATAGATCTTGCATGAAGGCTTCTGCCAAGGGAATATCTGCATTGGATTCGAGGTTTGATAGGATTAGGGTGTTTTTTAAACATTTATGAGAAGCTTATACAGTAGAATAGAATTGCTTGAATCCATGAATCTAGTCATCTTAGTTTAAAACCGTCATTAAACAAGGTCTTTCTCATCCATTGTAGGTGCCATGTATAACCAGGAACATATGTATCATGTCTTTGTTCATCTGAACTGCGTAATTCTTCTTGGTTTCCATTTGGGAATCTTTTTTTTTTTTTTGAGTATCTGTTTAGTGTTTTATCTAATTTGTATATATCATTATTTTCCGTTTGGTAAGCTTATTATATTTAGCCTTTTAAAATATATGCCCCTGCTTTAATGAGGGGATGACACCTGATTCGTTAGTAATTTAAGGATTTGATTCATTTAAAACTAAAGGATTCCCATCTCTCTTTTTTCAGGTTGCCAATTCCTCTGTGCACAGCTTTTGCCATCTTAAGTTGTTTGTGCTACTCGTTGTTGAAGTAAACATGAATCAACCCCATCAATATGGTGAAGATCAGGTAAGTTGCAAATTTCCTGTTAGTAATTGTACCAGTAATTCTTAATCTATGTTTAATTTTAAGTTATGCACCCAGGATGAAGCGACTGTGATAGGTTTCGAAGTTCCAAGATCACCCGATGCAAGTTACAACAACGTGTATCCTTGGAACGAAGATGAAGGCCGGGAACCGCCAATGCTCCCATCACATCTGCACCATACCTTGTTAAACCACCAAGCGGCTAGAGACCAATCATCCCTCCCCTCGCCACAAAATGTGGTTCTAAACCATCTCTATATCGAGAACAGAGAAGCTCCGAGATCAGTTGTCGCGCTCGGGGTAACACATCGCTTTCGCTCGAAGTATGTTACTGTAGTGCTTTACAAACCAGTTCAAAGGAGAGGAGGTAGTAACAACGCCTAAAGCATGTGATGGAAGCACCATCTTTGTTTGATTTGATGGAAGCAATAGAGGTAAATACACAATTGAGCAGCGGGAGAACATTTACTTCTACACAGCTGCCTGTAAAAGTAGGAAAAATTAGGATCTTGATCATCCTTGGACTTGAATAATTGAAATTAGATTTTGGTTGGTTTCAAAATATTTACTTGTATTATGGGAAAAATTAGTCATGTTCTTCGGGTTAGCTTGGATTAAGCAGAGTTTTATGGTTGCGCATTGCACTGTAGCACCAGATTGATGAAAATTGAAACAGTGAAGTTTTTGATGAATATATATATATTCAATATGCATGATGCACTTTACAATTATGTAATCTTCGCCTATTCTACAAAACTATTTGAGCTATCATATATGAAGAAAAAAGATGTTGATAATGGCTCAATAGACAAGTAGCTGCTGGATTTCCCATTGGGGTTGTAAAGATGTTAATCTGCAACATGAAGTGATTGAGAGGAGCAATGCTTTGTTATGCTCTCCAGCAGCTGCTCCTTTCTTGATTAGCAATATGATGTAATCCATGAAAAGAGAATCACATGGCAATGTAATAGGTCCGTCTCAACTATAGATGATAATGTTGTACTGCAGTTGTTTGCATCATTTCCATTTCTTGGAAGTGAAATCCTTTTATGGCTTCCAACTTACTGCCATTTCCTAGCCATCTTGATGAGTTTATTAGCACTGAGCATTGTTTGACAGTAAAATAGATATAATTGAAAACTTAGGAGGAAACTGATACTGCTTGTCTGAAATCTGAGAAGTTTCAGAAAGAGGATTATTTATACTAGAGGCCTTAGGTAGGCTTGAGTTGCAGCTGAACAATTTGCTACTATTCATTAAAGGCAAAACCATGCCTGTTGGTAATGTTTGATATGGGGTCATTTTAGAGTGTGGATAAAGCTAGTTTGAATCATACGTGATATGTTTCTCTGTCTTCTCTTTGGTAGAAAGAAGTCATTATTGGTCAAAATTCAGTTCTTAGATAGGGTTATGATAAAAGGTGTAGGGCCTTCTGTCTCAAAATAATTTGGCCTGATAAGTAACATTACCAAATGTTTGTCAGTCAGTATGAACGCAATTCCATGTACACTACATGTGGTATTGTTGTTCTAGTTGGACTTACCAAAAGCTTTCCCAATCTTTCACCAGTATGTGGTTGTACATTGATCGACAAAGTTGACTATTCGGATAAAAAAATAAGTGTATTTCTGTAAATAGTGCCAGATCAAGATGAGAATCTAAAAGTTCTAAGTCACCAAATTGAAAGCTATAAATCTGGTTAAATTCAGATAAAACTCTATTGCATCTACATACTTTCAATTGCCTACTTTTCATCTGCTATACAATCTGTTTTGATCTATCATTTACTAAAGATAATGTTCACGACTCAATAAACAAGAAGCTGCTGGTTTCCCCATTCTTGGTGTAAAGAAGAAGTTGAACAAGAACATGAAGTAACTGAGAGGAGCAATGCTTTGTGAAGATCTCCATTACCTGCACCTTTCTTGATCAGTGAAATTATGTATTCCATGAAGGCTGAATCACAAGGTAATGTAATAGGGCCTCCATTTGGCAGCCCGAACTCTTCCTCAGACATGTTTAAAAGTTGCAGAATGACCTCATTTTCCAAATAAGCCAATGGAATGACAAAGCGCCTTTGATCAATTGTATACACTACAAACTGTCCTTTTCCAGCTATAAAAGATGAAGATGTACTACAATTGTCTGCATCATTTCCATTTCTTGGAAGTGAAATCCTCTTCCTCTGCATGCGCGCAAACTTCTGCCACTTCCTGGCCATCTTGATGAGTTTCTTAGCACTAAGCATTGTTCTTTTCTCTGGAAGATTGGAAACAAGAGAGTAAACTAGAAGCTAGAGACCTTTGAAGGCTGAATGGATGATGTTGTTGGTTGATGATGAAAAGGCTAATGGAAGGGGGATTATTTATACAAGAGGCTCCAAGTTGGAGCTGAAGTTTTTGTGACTAACCAAGCAAAGCCATGTGCTGATGCCTGTTGGTCATGTTGACATGGGGCCTTAAATTTGTGGATGAAGCTAGTTTGAATTCATGGAAGATGATAAGTTTCTTCCTTTCTCCACTTTAGTCGACAATGAAATGAATGTATCAGTTACGATATTGACCCATCTGTAGGACTATTTACTAGGACGGATTTTCTTTCAAGTGGTAGGTTATGTTTTGCTGGTGAAAGGCAAAACCATGTGGTGCTGCCTTCTTGGTCATGTAGATAGGGAACTTTTAAATTGCAACCATGGCTGATTTTGCTAAACCACAAAATTGAAGTTATAGAGGGACAAAGAAGGAATAAGTTTGTTCCGGTTCTGCTTTTCTTTTGCCAGCATCTTATAGGGCTTATACACTCCAGTACCAGGTGTTGGTTCACTTAATGATAATGCAAAAGCAGGTGGTTGATATTAGAATATATTGTGTGTATCTTTTTATTATTGGTAGAATATTCTTTTATTATTGTACAGTCCTATAGTTGGTAGGATTTGATTTCTTTCATTATTGTACAGTCCTATAGTTGGTAGGATTTGATACCTCTCTGTACTCTATATATACTTTTGTGAGCAATACGAGAAAATTAATTCTCCCAAAACTCTCTACATGGTATCATACGCCAGTGGCTTATCGCCAAAGAAACCCTAATTCTTCCCTACCCGCGCCGCCGCCGCAGCTGCACTAATCGGCAGCCCGCCGCCGCCTACCTTCTCGGTCCACAGCCTCTCTCCGGCGTCTTGCCGCACCACTGCTGCACTAACTGGCAGTCGTTTCTCTCTCAACGTCGATCAGCGCCTCTTCAGCCTCGCGCTTCATGGCCACTACGACATCCAACGATCTTCTCCAGCCGATTGCCATCAATGCATCGGCTCAGATCCCATTTAAAGTGGATTCCACTAATTACCTGGCGTGGAAATTCCAATTCCGAACCCTTCTTACGGGTTACGACCTCCTCGGCTTCTTGGACGGATCAAAGCCGTGCCCACCAGCCACTATCGTGGACAAGGAGGTAACTTCCCCCAATCCAGCATATCCTTACTGGATTCGGCAGGACAATCTTATTCCCAGTGCCATCATCTCATCGATCACACCGACGATCATCTCCTTTATTGCCACTGTGGAAACCTCTAAAGAGGCCTGCGCATGCACATACGACACTGCTTCTCGTGGTCGTATCATGGCTCTCAAACAGCAGCTCCATAATCCGGTAAAAGGTTCTAAATCTGTTACTGATTTTATGCACGGTATTCGCGTGATTGTGGATGAATTATCTCTCCTGGGTGTTACTCTTGATTCTGAGGATCTTGTCATTAAGGTTCTAAATGGTCTTGATGATCCGTACATGGAGCTCTCTCATGCTATCCAAGCCCGTGAATCTCCAATCTCTTTTGCTGAATTACATGACAAGCTGTTAAGCATGGAGGCTCAGATTACTGCCCGTGCGCCGGCCACCTATGCCGCATCTGATTTGGCTCTGTCGGCAGCCTTCGTCGCCGGACAGCAGTCCGGCCGTAACCGCTTCGGTGGCCGCGGTTGCGGCAGTGGCAGCCGTGGTTTATCCTCCGGCCGCAGTGGTTACTCCAACAATGGCCAATCTCGCGGGTACAATGGGAAGTGCCAGCTCTGCAGTGAATTTGGCCACTCCGCGCGCCGCTGCCCGTCCTATCCTATTTCCGGCAATCAGCCCCCTTACGGTGGACCACTGCCGCGACCAGCATACGCTGCATCATCTTATCCGGCTGCTCACACAGCCCATCACTCTCCATCGGATTGGATCCTGGAATCTGGTGCCACTCATCACATAACCAATGATCTTGCCAACATGTCTCTTCACAGTCCTTACACTGGTTTCGATGATGTGGTTATTGATAACGGTGAAGGTTTAAAAATTACACGTACTGGCCAACTTTTCAGTTATTCCTCTCTTTTATTGCATGGGGCTTTCTATGTTCCACATATTCGTAAAAATTTGATCTCTGTTGCTCAATTATGTCGTCACAATAATGTTAATGTTGTTTTTTCTGATACTGATTTTCAGGTGAAGGATCGTCGCACGTGGGCAACACTCGTCAGCGGCCCACGTAGGAACGACGTCTACTACTGGCCGGCGGCTTCCCGTCTACCGTCCGCCCTCACGGCACAAAAGCTCCCTGCGTCATTGTGGCATTCTCGGTTTGGTCATCCGTCAGCTAAAATCCTACGTCATTTAGTGTCTTCTAGCAATATAGCGTCCAGTAGTGTGTCTGATTTTGCTTGTGTCTCTTGCAAGCTTTATAAGTGTCATAAGTTACCTTTCTCTGAGTCAAGTTTATCTTCTACTGCTCCGCTGGAGCTTATTTTTTCTGATGTATGGACCTCTCCAATTATTTCTAATGAAGGATTTAAATATTATGTCATTTTTGTTAATCATTTTTCTAAGTACGTTTGGTTTTTCCCTTTACGCCATAAATCTGATGTCTTACAAACCTTCCCCACTTTTAAGTCCATTGTCGAAAAATACTTCTCTACTAAAATCATTACTCTGTACACTGATAATAGGGGTGAATTCCTAGCTTTACGCTCTTTTCTTTCCTCCCATGGCATCTCACATCTCACTTCACCTCCTTATACACCTCAACACAATGGCTATGCTGAACGCCGTCACCGTCATATTGTCGACACTGGTCTCACTCTCCTTCATTATGCCTTTGTCCCCCTCATTTACTGGCCTTATGCCTTTGCCACAGCAGTCTATCTCATTAATCGTCTTCCCAAGACAAATCTCTCGATGCTCTCCTCCTTTGAGTCTCTCTTCCATAGGCGTCCCAACCTTGCCAAACTGCGTGTCTTCGGCTGTCAATGTTTCCCTTGGCTTCGGCCCTAAACCTCACACAAAATGGAACCTTGATCTCGTGCCTGTGTCCTCTTCGGCTACTCATCTACTCAAAGTGCATATTTATGCTTTGATCCCTCAACGTCTAAAATCTTCGTCTCGCGTCATGTCACCTTCCATGAAGATATCTTCCCGTTCTCCAAAATGTCTAACCCCGAGTCTCCACCCGTACCCATTCCGGTCACCCTAGAAGTCCTTCCGCTGCCTCCGCCAGTACCTACCGCCGCTCCCACTAGCGATCCTTCACCGGACGCACTGTCGGCGCCAATGCCCGAGCCACCAACGCCTCTTACGACACCGCCAGCGGCCCCCGCCGCCGCTACACCCACTATGCCGCCACCTTCATCCTCTCAGGGTGGTCATCACATGCAAACTCGCAGCAAAAATAACATCTTTATGCCCAACAAGAAGTTTGGTATGTCTGCTGTATCCTCTCCAGCTGTTATAGAACCTCAGACTTTGTCTAGTGCTATGTCTGATGAGCGTTGGCGCGCTGCTATGTCATTAGAGTTTGATGCTCTACTACGGAATGGCACCTAGGATCTTGTTCCTCCTGATTCTTTGCAGAATGTTGTGGGCTGCAAGTGGGTTTATCGTATCAAACAAACGCCTGACGGTAATGTGGATAAGTTCAAAGCCCGACTTGTTGCGAAAGATTTTCATCAGCGACCAAGTGTTGACTTCCAGGAGACTTTTAGTCAGGTTATTAAACCGGCAACTTTGCGTTTGGTTCTCAGTCTAGCTGTCTCCAAGGGCTGGCCTCTTCGTCAAATGGATGTGAATAATGCCTTTCTCCACGGGAGGCTTACAGAGGATGTCTATATGGCACAACCACCGGGTTTTGTTGACAAAGCTTATGAATCTTATGTCTGTAAGTTACAGAAAGCTATTTATGGTCTCAAACAGGCACCCCGGGCATGGTACAGTGAGCTCCGCCAATGCCTTTTGGCCATGGGTTTCGTCAACACTCCTCTGACACTTTGCTCTTCGTCTTTCAGCATTCTGGTATTACAGCCTATTTTTTAGTATATGTTGATGATCTCATATTGACTGGTAATGACTCTGCCTTCTTGAACCATGTGATTGGCTCTCTTGGGACTAAATTTTCTCTTAAAGACATGGGTGATCTAAGCTACTTTCTTGGTGTTGAGGTTCTGCGCAGCTCCAAGGGGTGTTTTCTCTCTCAGCGTAAGTATGTTGTTGATATTTTGACTCGTCATAATATGCTGGAATCCAACCCTGTTCAGACGCCAACAGCGGCATCCACCCGCCTTCATCTGGCCGACGGCTCGGCCCCCGACGCATCCGCCTATCGACAGGCCCTTGGGGACCTCCAGTATCTCTCCTTCACTAGTACTGATATCTCCTTTGCTGTGAATAAACTCTCACAGTTCATGCACGCTCCTACTGTCACTCATTGGGGTGCAGTTAAGCGCCTCTTCCGGTATCTGAATGGGACGTGTGACTTCGGAGTCTGGCTGCATCCTTCATCTATTGTTTCTCTAATACTGATTGGGGTGGAAACTGTGATGACCGCTCCTCAACTGGTTCCTATGTTGTCTTTCTGGGGCCTAATCCTATTTCCTGGAGCTCTAAAAGCAGCGTTCCGTTGCACGCTCTTCTACTGAGGCTGAATATCGTGCCATTGCTTCTGCTGCCGCTGAAGTCCGTTGGCTTCATTCACTGCTACGCGAGCTTCATGTCCCTCTTCCGGCTGCTCCTGTCATTTACAACGGCAACATTGGCGCCACTTACCTCTGTGCCAACCCTGTGTTTCATTCGCGCATGAAACACATCTCCATTGATTATCAATTTGTTCGTCAATTGGTTCAGAATGGGTCTCTTCGTGTTGCTCACGTATCCTCTGCCGATCAGCTTGCTGATGCTCTCCCAAGCACTTATCTCGTCCTCGGCTTCTGCTGCTGATGTCCAAGATTGGCGTGTCCTCCGGCCCTCCATCTTGAGGGGGCGTATTAGAATATATTGTGTGTATCTTTTTATTATTGGTAGAATATTCTTTCATTATTGTACAGTCCTATAGTTGGTAGGATTTGATTTCTTTCATTATTGTACAGTCTTATAGTTGGTAGGATTTGATACCTCTCTGTACTCTATATATACTTTTGTGAGCAATACGAGAAAATTAATTCTTCCAAAACTCTCTTCAGTTGATATAAATAAGCATTCTTTTTATGACCAATAAGCCTTCATCAACAGGAATGAGATGAATGTTATCGATTGCACAGTAAAAATGGTTCTATGCTGCTTTTTACATAACTTTCTTCTGAGTTTGTCATATCATTACCTTATCCATTTACTTGTGAAAGCATCAAGATGGATATGTCAGGTGCGCGACCAGCAGGATAGATAAATACTTGTAATGATTTTTTTCATACGGAGAGTTATATTGCCCCAAAGAAGAAAAAAAGAAAGAAAGAGAGACCTACCATGAATGCGCCATAATACCAGTGGTTCATAGTTTACTTGAATTTGAGGCTTGCTATACTCTTCAATTTCATCTATGCATATTGTAGAACTATATTCTTGTGAGTCAACAGAAATGCACCATTCAAAGTAATCATACTGGAGTTCCATCTCTTAGTCCAACTTACTAATACCACATGGGTCCAGATAATGGTTTATTTACTTAAGAGTTATGAGCTTACTGGAATTCCACATGCAATTCTTGATATAATTTGGCTTTGTCACCAGCATCTTTACGACCGAGCTTACTGGAATTGGCTGCTTCATTTTCAACTTATGATTAATCAAGTATGAGATTTAACTACAGTTAAGGGGAATCACTTTTATGATTTAACTTCATTTGATGTCATCAGGAGTAGTGTAGGAATGACTCATACATGTGTTAGTCTTACTCCAAACTGTTGACTACTGACATAAATAATGAGTTTCCAGTAAATGATACCAGGTCCAAGATGAGATTGCTATAAGTTTGCGAAAAAATGGAGATCTATAAATCTATTTAAATTTCAGATAAAGTTCTATTCCATTTGTAATACACCTTATGAATGGCCTACTTTTCATCTGCTACACAATCTGTTTTGATCTATCATTTACTAAAGATAATGTTCACGACTCAATAAACAAGAAGCTGCTGGTTTCCCCATTCTTGGTGTAAAGAAGAAGTTGAACAAGAACATGAAGTAACTGAGAGGAGCAATGCTTTGTGAAGATCTCCATTACCTGCACCTTTCTTGATCAGTGAAATTATGTATTCCATAAAGGCTGAATCACAAGGTAATGTAATAGGGCCTCCATTTGGCAGCCCGAACTCTTCCTCAGACATGTTTAAAAGTTGCAAAATGACCTCATTTTCCAAATAAGCCAATGGAATGACAAAGCGCCTTTGATCAATTGTATACACTACAAACTGTCCTTTTCCAGCTATAAAAGATGAAGATGTACTACAATTGTCTGCATCATTTCCATTTCTTGGAAGTGAAATCCTCTTCCTCTGCATGCGCGCAAACTTCTGCCATTTCCTGGCCATCTTGATGAGTTTCTTAGCACTAAGCATTGTTCTTTTCTCTGGAAGATCGGAAACAAGAGTGTAAACTAGAAGTCTAGAGACCTTTGAAGGCTGAATGGATGATGTTGTTGGTTGATGATGAAAAGGCTAATTGGGGGGGTTATTTATACAAGAGGCTTCAAGTTGGAGCTGAAGTTTTTGTGACTAACCACCAAGGGCAAAGCCATGTGCTGATGCCTGTTGGCCAGGTTGAAATGGGGCCTTAATTTATGGATAAAGCTAGTTTGAATATTGAAAAGGTGATATGTTTCTTCCTTTCCTCACTATGCTCTACAACAGAATGGATGTGTTAGTTATGATATCTACTTATATGTAGGACCTTTGAACAATGCTGATAGTTTGAGACCTTTAAATGAAGAATCGATTTTAGAAATGGTAAATTATGTGGTACTGCCTCCTTGATCATGTTAAATAGGGAACTTTTAAATATGACCATAGCCATTTGTGCAAAAAACTACCACATTGAAGTTACATAGGGCCAAAGTTGGATTGGATTGTAAAATTCTGCTTTTTTTCTTGCCAACATCATGTTGAGTTATTGATTGCAGTTCCAGCTATTGTACCTGAATGATAATGCAAAGGCAACAACAACAATAACAACAACCCAGTATAATCCCACAAGTAGGGTCTAGGGAGAGTAGTGTTATATGCAAACCTTAATTACCCCTTCCCCGGAGGAATAGAGATGCACAAGAAGACGAAAAGAGATAGTAGATCAGTAATAACAACATAAGCCAGAAAGATAATACCAGCATGATAAGAACTAGATGGAAAAGCAATAACAATAACCAGTAACAATAATGGCCAATAATGGCATTGTACTCTGAAAATGAAAAAAAAAGTAAATGTTAATGCAAAAGCAAACTGGTTAATCTAGTTTTCATGATCAAAGTAAGTCTTTGCCAGCAGGAATGAGATGAACCTTATCTATTTGACTGCTAAAATGACATTACTAGACTGTATGCCTTGGTGACCTAAGATTTAAATTAGCAGCCTACCACCAGCATTCAAGAGACTGAAAATTTTCCAGGTAGAACTACTACGGTTCTGATGAGTTGTAATAGAGGATTTATAAGTCTAAGTCACAGTATTTGATCCCGAGTTCAATATTATCACAACTTGTTTTGTGAATATTTTTGAAGCCAATTTTACTAAATAAAACCTGTTCATACTTATTGATCATTCATTTATATTGTCATTGTAAATGGAGGTTGATTAAATTATTAAGACAGTTAGAAAGGGAATGAAAATCAGAAACTTCTAAATAATAAGAGAATAAAACAGTTAAGAGAAAATAATATGAGGTTTGGATAAATAATTAGAATATGCTGTACACTTTTGAATATCATGAATCTGTTACAAAACTAATCAAGGTCAGGTCAATAAAATAGCAATTGTGTGTTTCTTTGTTCCCGTGGGCACGAAGCTGATGAGCATCGACTGGTTGGAACTGATACAAGCAAAGCATTCTGAAGATCTACAGATACTCTTCTTTTGATGAGCGTTATGATATAGTTCATGAAGGCGGCATCACATGGTAATGAAATAGGGCCATCATTTGAGAGCCCAAACTCATCTTCGGACATGTTCAGTAGTTGTATGATTACCTCATTTCGAAGATAAGCCAAAGGAACCACAAAGCGCTTTTGATCAGCTGTATTAACCACAAAATGCCCTTTATCAACTACAAAGGATGGTGTGCTACAACTATTACCATCATGGTGATTGGACATCAATTCTCTTCCTCTGCATTGCTGCAAGCTTATGCCATTTCTTGGCCATCTTGGTGAGTTTCTTAGCACTGAGAATCATTTTTTTTTGGAAGATTGAATAAAAGACAATAGTTAGATAATCGAGAACTTTAAAGGAAACTGATAGTGCTTGTCTTTGATATGTAAAGGCTCATAAAGAGGTTTATACATATGAGTTGCAGCTGAAGCTTTGGCAACTAATCACCAGGCAAAGCAATGTAGTAATGTCTGCTGGTAATTTTGATATGGGGCCTTTTAGAGTATGGATATACTATAAAGCATAGATGATTATAGGGTTTTTTCTTGTATTCTCTTTGATAGACAGAAAACATAGTTAATTATACATGAGAGCCTCAACATTGCCAGCACATGGTTTTTCCTTTCACCAGCAAAACATAATCTACAACAGAAAAGTATAACTACTGACACAGTTCACAGGTCCTACATATGAGTTGATATCATAAGTAACATGTCTGTTCAGTTTTTATAGGCCAAATCAAAGAAGGAAGAAACTTATCATCTTTCGAACATTTCAAACTAGCTTCATCCACAAATTTAAGGTCCCATGTCAACATGGCCAACAAGCATCAGCACATGGCTTTGCTTTGGGTGGTTATGGCAAAAACTTCAGCTCCAACTCAACTCCTATTTCCAGCCTCTTATATAAATACTCCCCCTTCCATAAGCCTTTTCATCGTCTATTCAGCTTTCAAAGATATCTAGACTTATAGCTTACTTTCTTGTTTCCAATCTTCCAGAGAAAAGAACAATGCTTAGTGCTAAGAAACTCATCAAGATGGCCAGGAAATGGCAGAAGTTTTCGGCCATGCAGAGGAAAAGGATTTCACTTTCAAGAAATAGCAATGATGCAGATAGTTGTAGTACCTCATCATCTTTTACAGCCAGCAAAGGCCAATTTGTAGTGTATACAACTGATCAAAGGCGCTTTGTCATTCCCTTAGCTTACCTGGAAAATGAGGTCATTTTGCAACTTCTAAACATGTCTGAAGAAGAGTTCGGGCTACCAAGTGGTGGTCCTATTACATTACCATGTGATTCAGCATTCATGGACTATATTATTTCACTAATCGAGAAAGGTGCAGCTGCTGGAGATCTTCGTAAAGCATTACTCCTCTCAATTAATTCATGTTGCTGTTCAACTTCTTTGCACCAAGATTGGGGAAAGCAGCAGCCCCTTGTTTGTTAGTCTTGATCATTATCTTTAGTAAATAATAGCTCAAAATAGATTGTATAACAGGTGAAAAAATATGAAATTGGAAGTGTGTATTACAGATAGAATACAACTATATCTGAACTTTGACCAGATTTATACCTTTCATTCCATTTTCAGTTTGGCGATTGAGAACTTTTAGATTCTCATCTTGGTGTGGCAATATTTGCAGGAAACACAGTATTTTTTTATCCAAGTAGTCAAATTTGTGATCAAAACATACAGATATACGGATCATGCCCATGCAAGTCTTAATGACATGAAACTTAATTCTAACGAGTTCTTGAAGTAAAACCATAAAAGTGTTATGCTTCCACTGCTATTAAATCTCATACTTGATCGATTTAGATTGATAATGAAGTCATTGTTTACAAAACTAACTGGAACGTAATATAACAAAGCTCAATAGTTCACTTTTCTAGTATATTATACGTATCTCATCACCACTTGCATTTTAGTTGGCCAGGTTGAAATGGGACCTTAATTTGTGGATGAAGCTAGTTTGAATATTAGGATGATGATAAGTTTCTTCCTTTCTTACCTATGCTCTACAACATAATGAATGTGTTAGTTATGATATCCAGTGGTGGAGCCACCTTATAGGAAGTAGGTAGGTAAAAAAATAAATTTATGTATATATACTATGTATTGACTCCCCTTAATTTTCCGGTATATTTATATCTATATATTTTGATTCCCTTTAATGAAAATTCTGGCTCCGCCACTGATGATATCTACTCATATGTGACCTTTGAACAATGCTGATAGTTTGAGATCTTTTAAACGTAGAATTGATTTTAGAATGGTAAATTATATTTTGCTGGTGAAAGACAAAACCATGTGGTTCTGCCTCATGTTAGATAGGGAGCTTTATAAATATGACCATGGCTAGTTATGCAAAAAACTACCAGTCTGTGCTTGATGGATATAATGTATGTATATTTGCCTATGGTCAGACTGGATCAGGGAAAACATACACCATGGTAAGAATTTCTGTATATAATTTTGTTAGATGTTTATATATAGACAAGAGGAGTTGCTCTGATGGCAAGCAACCCCCACTTTCAACCGAGAGGTTGTGAGTTCGAGTCTCCCCAAGAGCAAGGTGGGAAGTTATTGGAGGGAAGGATGCCGGGAGTCTATTTGGAAACAGCCACTCTACTCTAGGGTAGAGGTAATGTCTGCGTACATATTACACTCCCTAAACCCCACTATGTGGGATTATACTGGGTTATTGTTGTTGAAGTTACAGAGGGCCAAAGATGGATTATATTGTTCTATTCTGCTTTTATTTTGCCAACATCATTTGGAACTTATTGATTCCTGTTCCAGCTGTTGTACGTGAATGAATAATACAAAAACAAAGTGTTTTAATCTAATTATCTTTTCATGATCAAAATAAGTCTTTAACAATAGGAAGGACATGAACCTTATCCGTTTGACCTGTAAAAATGGTTTACTACTGCTTTCGACGTAAGAATTAGTCATATCATTATCTTATCGATTTTATTGTGAAAGTCACAAGCTGGTAATGCCAGGGGCAAGGTCTCCAGAGATTTTTATAAACTTTGAGTTGCAACTAACCACCAGACAAAGCAATGTGGTAATGCCTGTTGGTAATGTTGATATGGCGCCTTTTAGAGTGTGGATATACAATAAAGCATATATTATGATAGGGTTTTTCTTGTATTCAGAAAACATTAGTTGAATATACATGAGAGCCTCACCATTGCCAACACATGGTTTACATTATTCACTAATCAAGAAAGGTGCAGCTTCTGGAGATCTTCAAAAAGCATTGCTCCTCTCAGTTACTTCATGTTGTTGTTCAATTTCTTCGTTGCACCAACAATGGGGAAAGCAGCAGCTCCTTGTTTATTAGTCATGATCATTATCTTTAGTAAATAATAGCTCCAAACAGATTGTATAGCATGTGAAAAGTAGGCAATTGAAATTGTGTATAACAGATAGAATATAACTTTATCTGAATTTTGACCAGATTTATATCTCTCATTCAATTTTCAATTTGGTGATTGAGGACTTTTAGATTCTCATCTTGGCACTATTTACAGGAAACACTTATTTTTCATCCGAATAGTCAACTTTTTTGACCAAAACTTACAGACATCTGATCCATGTCCATGCAACTCTTGATGATATGAAAACTAACTTGAAAGTGTTCAAATTGATAGGTTATATATATATTCCTGTTGTGTTTTGATGATCTAACAAACTTATTGGTAAGAATCAGATAAGGAATTCAATACACATCCTCAAGTAATAAAAATCAACAAGTCTCGAGTCAGAGATGCAGTTCAACTCTTCAGAGTCAAAGGAACAACAGAGGGAACAGATAGCTACCAGTTCCCGTGGTGACTATATAATGTTAGGATTTATGCCCGTCACTAGGGGGGGTGAATAGTGCGGCACGAGAATATTGATAAATATTGCGGAATTAAAATTGCAGGAATAAAATAAATTCGGTAATTAAAATAGTAAGGAAAGAACACACCGAATTTATCCTGGTTCACCACAACTTGTGGTTAGTCCAGTCCCCGAGAGACTCTCTCGAGATTCCACTAACTCCGTTAAGCTTACGGATGCCTAACAAACCGTTACACTTGCTCGTAGATGTACACTCTACAAGACTTCAACTTGCTCGAGGATACCGTACCTCAAGACTTCACCTTGCTCGTGGATACCGCACCACAAGACTTCAACCACTAAGATTGAGGGTACTTAGCAAACCCGACAATCAATGAGAAGATATGGTCTTCTCAAACACCTTTCTCTTTTACAACAATAACTCTCTCAAAAGAGTAGATAAAGAGATACAAAATAAGCTCTATGAACAACTCAAAGTTTTCTCTCAAATGGCTCAACAAAAGCTCTAAGATGATGCACAAATATGATCAATATGTATATGAATAATGAGAGGCGTTGTGTGTTTAAAATCAGCTCAAAAGACCTCTATTTATAGGGGTTAGAGGGTGTATGTCCGTTGCTTAATTGGCAATCAATTATGCTGATTTTGTGCCAAGATAATCGATTATCAGATTTGGATAATCGATTATCAGCTTACCGTTACAAAATCGGAAGCTGATTTTATGCAACATAATCGATTATCAGATATGCATAATGGATTATTTTGTTACAGTGTTCAAAAACTTTGGCAACGGTTACAAGATAATCGATTATGCTATACATGATAATCGATTATTGTGCTGTTTTGGAAATTCCGGTTTACACTGTCTTAACATAATCGATTATCAACATAAAGCATAATCGATTATTTCTGTCCAGCTTTGAAAGACATGTTTAAAATTCATTTTGGCTAAAATGAAAATGTTTGAAATCATTTTGTTTGATATATGAAATATGATTTGATAAAATGATTTTATGCATATTTATGATGACCTATTGTTGAGCCAAAAGACGAGATAACTTTAAACGTTGCTCTTACATTTGTTCTACCTAACGACCTACGCCTTGGGTCTTCGGTCTTGAACTTTTGAGCTCGTTTTTGGCTTGTCTATGCAATTCCGTCATCAATATGCTTCTCGACATTCAATCTTGATTGTTTGTCATATAATAACTTTGTTCGACACTTGACTTCATTGTTTGTCATTCATCGACTTCGTTGTTTTTCATTCATCAAAACCTATACCTGAAAATCATTGCTAATACAACCAAAGCACACATATCATGGATAGAATGATTTTCTACAATTTTCCCCTTTTTGATAATGACAAACAACAGGAGATATGCATATCGGATTCCCCTAAATTCATGCTATATCTCAACATACAATTCATGCAAACAATTCCCCTTAATGATAATTCCCCCTCAAATAAGGCATACTATAACGTAGATACATTCCCCCTTATTTGATGCATATCGCATAAACTCTTCCCCCTTTTGGCATTAGCAAAAAGAAGAGTTTACAAAGGCTACTTTTCCCCTTTCGACACTTCCCCCTTTTGGGTATATCAATTGTTAGTGTCAAATATAAGATAGGAAATACAATGAGAAATATATATTGACGATATTTAAAAAATCATACCAACATGAAATAATACCAAATGTTAGTAAAAACATAACAACCATAATAACGGTTATTTTTAGCAAATCATATATCAACTGTTAATTTTTAACATACCAATAGTTGTATAAAAAAAACATGAATCATTTATTTTTCCAGAATATACCAACTGTTAATCAAATTAAAAAAATATTCATCAAAACATGAATCAATCATTATTTTTTAACAAAAAAAAATTGATACCAATTGTTATTCAAGATAAAGGTTATCAAAACATGAATCAACAAAAATAATTAATATCAATTGTTAACAAAGATATGTTAATTGTTAACACATATCAACTATTACGTTTTTATCAAAAATATGATAACTAACCGAAATTCCCCCTCGATGCAATAAGGTTTCGTGCTTGGTGCATCTACTACGATATTGTAGTCTTCAAGCACACCTACAAACGTACCTAAAAATAGGTTTTCGGTACCCAACTGTTTTTGGGTCCTTGGGGGTTAGGCAAATAATAATCATAGTCAAAAGATAAATCTCTATGTTTTGCAAAACATACGGGTGCTATATGTCCTACCCGGTTGCAATAATGACATATAACATTCGGGTTGTGCATATGTCTTGGTTGAGCCAAAAACGTTCTAGGTGATCTAAAGTTGTTATTCCTAGAAGCGTTAAAATTCCTAGAATCATTTCTAGGTGGTCTAAAATTATTCATTCTAGACTCATTAACAAAATTCCTAGAGTTATTTCTAGGTGGCCTAAAATGATTATTTCTAGGCTCGTTAATGAAGACCCTAGAAATATTTCTAGGTTGACCAATATTATTTCTATCATCCTTTTTAATGACTTCAATTGTTTTAGGATTATCAACACTACGTTTTTCTAGTGTGTTCCTAAGTTCTATGTTCTCTATTTTCAAAGACTTACAAGAAGAACAATTTGAACTTTGATAAATTGAAGAGGCTTCATTCATCTCCTTAATTTTATTTCTAAGATCAATATTGTCATTTTCCAAAAATTTATTTTTTTCTTCTAAAACTTTAATTTTAGCCTTGGCCTCTTTGGAGATTTTTGAAGTCTTTTTCAATTCACCATATAAGTTATGAAAAGCTTCTTGTAATTCTTCAAAAGAATAAGAGTTAGAATTACTTACCTCTTCTTCCTCGTTGGCCATGAGGCATAATGCGGCGGTTTCATCGCCCGAGCTGTCCGAATCCCATGTCACACACCTTTGGTGTTTGTTCTTCTTCTTGTCCTTGGATTTTGGACAATGTGATTTGGTGTGGCCAAGTTTTCCACAATTTTGGAATGAAGGACTTGGTTCTTCCTTCTTTATTTCCTTTTTCATACACTTATAAAACTTTTCAATTATATCATTGAAAATAATATCATCATCGCTATCCGAATTACTTACCTCTTCTCTTTTAGAGGATGAGGCTTTGAAGGCAATATTCGAACTTTTACTTCTAGGATAGGGATTAAGAATTGTGCTTTCATAAGTTTCGAGGTTACCTCTTAGTCCATCAATTGTGACATCCGTGATTCCTAGCGATTCTTGGATGGCATTGGCTTTGGAACGCCATTCGGGAGTGAGACTCCGTAGGATTTTTCGAACAAGATCTTTGTTCGTGTACACCTTCCCGAGAGCATGAAGATCGTTGACGACGATTTTTGAGAATCGTTCGAACATAATACCGATGGGTTCATTCTCCCTCATTCTAAAGAGTTCATATTCATGTGTTAGAAAATCAACTTTAGATTCTCGGACTTGAGACGTACCTTCATAAGTGATCTCGAGTTTATCCCATATCTCCTTGGCGGTTGTGCAACAAGAAATTTTTTGATAGTCATCTGGATTCACCGCACAATATAGCACGTTGATGGCGTTTGCATTTCTTTCAACCTTCTTGATGTCCTCGGCATTATATTCATTTTCCTCCTTTGGAACCATGATTTCCCCAACTTTCTTTGTTGGCATTGTTCACCGTTCTTGATGATTTGCCACAAGCGAAAGTTATTTGATTGGATGAAGATTCTCATCCGCTCTTTCCAATATGTGTAATTTGTTCCGTCAAATAGTGGAGGCCTATAGGTGGAGTGTCCTTCGCTCATCATTCCTGCGTTCAATATTCTCAACAAAAAATATATATCGTTCTCTCAACCGGTTAAGGCTTTCAGAGAGTTAGGCTCTGATACCAATTGTTAGGATTTATGCCCGTCACTAAAGGGGGGTGAATAGAGCGGCACGAGAATATTGATAAATATTGCGGAATTAAAATTGCAGAAATAAAATAAATTCGGTAATTAAAATAGTAAGGAAAGAACACACCGAATTTATCCTGGTTCACCATAACTTGTGGTTAGTCCAGTCCCCGAGAGACTCTCTCGAGATTCCACTAACTCCATTAAGCTTACGGGTGCCAAACAAACCGTTACACTTGCTCGTAGATGTACACTCTACAAGACTTCAACTTGCTCGAGGATACCGCACCTCAAGACTTCACCTTGCTCGTGGATACCGCACCACAAGACTTCAACCACTAAGATTGAGGGTACTTAGCAAACCCGACAATCAATGAGAAGATATGGTCTTCTCAAACACCTTTCTCTTTTACAACAATAACTCTCTCAAAAGAGTAGATAAAGAGATACAAAATAAGCTCTATGAACAACTCAAAGTTGTCTCTCAAATGGCTCAACAAAAGCTCTAAGATGATGCACAAATATGATCAATATGTATATGAATAATGAGAGGCGTTGTGTGTTTAAAATCAGCTCAAAAGACCTCTATTTATAGGGGTTAGAGGGTGTATGTCCGTTGCTTAATTGGCAATCAATTATGCTGATTTTGTGCCAAGATAATCGATTATCAGATTTGGATAATCGATTATCAGCTTACCGTTACAAAATCGGAAGCTGATTTTATGCAACATAATCGATTATCAAATATGCATAATCGATTATTTTGTTACAGTGTTCAAAAACTTTGGCAACGGTTACAAGATAATAGATTATGCTATACATGATAATCGATTATTGTGCTGTTTTGGAAATTCCGGTTTACACTGTCTTAACATAATCGATTATCAACATAAAGCATAATCGATTATTTCTGTCCAGCTTTGAAAGACATGTTTAAAATTCATTTTGGCTAAAATGAAAATGTTTGAAATCATTTTGTTTGAAGTATTTGAAATATGATTTGATAAAATGATTTTATGCATATTTATGATGACCTATTGTTGAGCCAAAAGACGAGATAACTTTAAACGTTGCTCTTACATTTGTTCTACCTAACGACCTACGCCTTGGGTCTTCTTGAACTTTTGAGCTCATTTTTGGCTTGTCTATGCAATTCCGTCATCAATATGCTTCTCGACATTCAATCTTGATTGTTTGTCATATAATAACTTTGTTCGACACTTGACTTCATTGTTTGTCATTCATCGACTTCGTTGTTTTTCATTCATCAAAACCTATACCTGAAAATCATTGCTAATACAACCAAAGCACACATATCATGGATAGAATAATTTTCTACATATAAGTCAACTCCCAGCTATAAAGTTGTTGCTTGCATACGCAACAGTGCAAAAACAGTGCAGTAGTCAACTTTATAAGGAATGACCTTTACCTAACTTGTTCGCATCATTCAAGTAATGTCACAAATAAATTGTTAACATCAAGCAAAAGTAAAACAAAACACTTGTACATTCAAAAATCAATCAAGCATTCTCTCAAGTGATCTATCAATCTGGCAAGTGACATCAAGGGTGTTTAACCAAAAAAATGAGATATTAGTCAAAACTAAAATTTAGAAGAACACGGGTCACTGATAATCAAAAGAATGTATAAAATTAAATAATTTAAGTAGTGAAAGAGTATATCAAGAGAAAAGCAAGTAAACCCAGATATATTCCAATGATTTTGTGTCATCAACTGATCAAATGTCTCCCTTTTATAGGTGTCATAGAGATATACGTTTTGGCCGAATCATAATGAGGTTATTATGAGTAATTAAAGACATTGAATGCTACGTTACATAATTATTACATTCAATACAAATTCCCTAACATATTCCATATTTAATGTCCATTAAATGTCGTATCTGCACTCTTTTCTATTGTCATATTCATTCTTTTTGACCCTCATATATAAATGACTTTAATAGGTACATGTGATGAGTTATTTGAATAACTACCGTGCCTCTTTTCATGTCATTTGCTCGTACCTGTTGTAGCTCGTGCCTTTTAGCTAGCTGTCATTCTTTGACCACTCAATTAGTCTACGTGTTTTGACACGTTTCCTTAAATATAATTTTTTTCCAATACAGATAGTCCCCCCACTTTCCATTTATTCATCAGTTGAATACTTGGGAAGTGGATTCTTTAAAAGAGAATTTTTGTCACCATAAATTCTATGACAAAATTGACGCTTCAATTATCCCTTCCATTTATTGCTCCGTACATGTGTCATTTTTCCATTGGTTCTGCAATTTTGTCGCCCTATTCAGAATTTTTCCTACGGCTCCACTATTCTCGAAGTGCCAGTTATCATTATTATGGTTCTTCCATCATTGTACTTTTTCCTTTTGCCGGTTGCCCATCGGTATAAATATAACTTCTTTCCTTGTCTTTTACCACATAAAATTTATTGAACACTTCAATTATTCAAATCTCTATTCACTTCTTCCTCACTTTAATCTTCTTCGCCATGACTTCACCAAACCCTAACCCTAGGAGAAATCATATTTTAGTTAACTTCCCCAATGCCCCTATTAGGCATAGAAGAGGTGGTAGACTCCGTAGCTTAAGGTCCACTCGTGGTGGTAACACATCTACGCCTTCTCCTAGTTCTGGTCCCTCTTCTAGAACTAGAGGTTCCCTTTCTCAAAGGTTTCTTCTAGAATCAAATAACCCTCTAAGCCCTTACGCGAGCCTTTAGTTGAAGTGATAGTCCCAACAGAACTATCTTTTTACCATGATAAGGAATCTCTTAGGAACCAAGTTGCTACTTTAGATCGTGCCGATGCTTTCCCCACTCAAATTACAGAAAGTTTAGCTCCTATAGTTCGTAAAGACAGTCATTGGAGCAACGATTTTCCCATTATCATTCCTAATCCAAATCAGAGGATCACTTCTTATATGATCGGATTCTCTTTTGTTTATACATATCCTTTCACTCTAGGGTTCAAACCATCCATTGACCCGATCATTCTAGATTTTTGCCATTTTTTCAATGTCTGCTCGGGTCAAATTGGTCCAATTGTATGGAGGTCTGTTTCGTGTTTAAGGCACCTTACCAACATGGCAGATGTTGTCTCTACTTTCCCTCAACTAATTCACCTCTATTCCCCTAGGCTTTTCTGTAGTGGTGTTTTTACCCTAGCGGCCAGGAGCAAGAGGGTTTTAGTGAGCCCTAAATATGACAAAGACCGTGGCTGGTATGCTCGGTTTATTGCTGCCTCCAATGCTGGCCTAGTGGGTGTTGATAAAATTCCCTTCCTTGAGAAGTGGAATTTTGCACGTAAGTTTTATATCCTTCTCGTGCCTTTTTCCTTCAAGTTTATTAATTTCTCTAATTTTGCATCTTGTCTTTTCTTAGCAACCATGGGAGCTGTAGAGGATGTGCCTAACTTTCGTGGCTGGACATAGAAGTTACCGAAGACCACTCCAATGAAGGGTAGGTCCTGAAAAAACCTTTCCAACCATTACTGTTGGAAAGTAAAGACTCATGGTAAGAGTTTCTATTTTATATTTCACGTATATAAATATTTTCCTTTATTGTTCTAACTTTCGTCCTTCTTTTTATCAGGATTTGCTATTCGAGGAGTTACTACTAAAGCAGTAGCGGCCTCTCGTGACTCTTCGGGTACCCGTACCTCCTTAGCCCGAGAAATAGTCCCGAGTTATTCTTTTGCAAAAAAAAAAGTTCCTGAAGAAGAAGATTCCGAAGAAGAGGATGAAGGAGGCTCCCTGGTGATGAGCCCACGAGCTAAAAGACATATCATCTTTGATGATGAAGTTGAAGTCTCACTTCATCTTCCTGTTGATACCCCGATTATTATTCCTGATGAAGACATCACTCCTCATGATACTTTTGAGTCTATTAAGCAACTTTTTATCAGTGGTTTTGATAGTGGAAATTTAGGGCCTATTTTAAATGAACTTCCCCTATCTTCCTTTTCAACTCCCACGTCTGTGATTCTTTCCTTACCTGCCCCAACTGTTTCTGTTCCTCCCTCTACTATTTTTACTCCTTCCACCGGTCCTCCTTTGACAACTCCCCCACCTATCGTTCACCGTACGGAGGTGGGCTCTTTGAGTAGAAGCACTGCTATGAGGAGCATAACTATTGAAGTTCCTACTGATGGTAACCTTTTGAGGAAATCAGGTCAAGCAGACGTTTGGCTCAAGCCTTTAATTGGCCCAATCGAGAAAGAAAAACTAGAGAGCCATAGCTGCTTGACTCTAATGAATGACATAGTGCATGCCACTTTGAACGTATTTTCCTTCTTTCTCTTCTTTACTTTGTAAAAATTTCTATATTTGGTATTCTTATTTCCCTTCCTTTTTCTTAGGCCAATCTTTTCGGCATAGAGCTAATGAACAAAATCTCCCTCTTGGAGAAGGTAGCACGTGATTCAGATAAGGTTGGACGTGATTCGCAGTTGGAAGCCATCAATTGGAAAGAACAATTTGAGAGTGCTCAAAGTAACATGGAGGATTTACAAGAGATAAGGAATACCTTAGAGCAGCAGGTACGAGCATTAACTTCGGAGCTAGAGATTATCAAGGCTTCCTTGAGCCAAGAAGAAAAGGAAAAAGAATGCCTTGAATCCTCCTTTTCAGAACAACTATCTAAAGCAAGCAAGGAGAACAGGGCGTTGAAGGCTCTGTTGAATCAAAAAGAAGTTTATGCCGAAGAGCTCGTACAAAACTTAACTCAAGTACAAGAAGATCTTTGAGTCTCTACTGATAAGATATGTGCTTTAGAGATCTCTCATTCTTCTCTTCAAGCTTCTTATAATATTGTCTTGGCCAAAAATGAAGAGCTCAAGAATGAGGTTGCCGCCTGGGAAAAGGATTATGAGATCCTTGAAGAAAAATTTGATGTTGAGGTAAGTTGGGCTTTTTTGAAATCACGTCATGATACACTAATTGAAGCTGGTCAAGAAAACTTCAACCTGAAATCTGAATTAGCTAAGGTTAATGAAACCATTGAATAAGCTCAACAAACACAGCACTTTCCTTCTGCCATGATTGAAGCTCATACGGGTATCACATCTTCTCCGATCCCAATCAAACCTACTGCTGCAAGCCAAGTTAATACTGCATCTGCTGCTACTCTTGCCCAAGTTGAGCTATTGCTGCAAATCAAAGTTGGCTGATATGGTAGGCTGCCCCAAGAGGATATTGGAGTGGCTGATGGGGGTAGTGGAGGTACCCCCCGACCTTGGGAAAAGCTCAGGATATCCGGGGATGGCACTTGGATGCTCTTTTCCATTCGTCCAAGCGTCCCACATCTCCATAACTCTGAGTCAAAGGATCCTTTTTTCTTCAGCTGCTGCAGATTCTGAGGCTGGGATCCCCACAATCGGGTTGTCCTCTGACCCGCGACCGTTGATGCTCCTGTCCAAGTTGAGCCCATTGCCATTGATGCATATTCTTTAGTTCCATCATCTTCTTAGTGAAAAATTTATATAGTCTTGAATTCCTTATTTTTTACTTTGGAAAGTCATGTTAAACACCCTTTGCTTCATTTGAGGGTTGGTTTTGGAACGCAAGTCCCCAAGTCTTTTATGGGGCAATTTGTATAAATAATTTTATAGCTTTATGACCAAGTTTGTACTTAATCTTAAGTTTTTTTTATTAAGAAGTTCCTTATGTTAGTATTTCAAACTTCTATTATGCTTACTCTTGCCTTTTTCTTTTTAAGCACTTACAGAATAGTTTTGTATTTTTGTCCTATAAAAATGCTTCTGTTAATCTCATGGTTAATTAACATGAGTTTTATAAAAGAGGACCCTTTTATATTTCGACACTTAATGAAGAAGACGTCTCAACTTCATAATTGCGTTATCATACGATAAACGAAATAGGAACACACATGTTTCTTTGAAATAACTTTGATAAGTTTTGAATAATATTCAACAAGTTTTGAATAATACATTACATGTATTTAAGGTACATCTATAGCTTTCTCGTAACTATTTTTCTCGTAACAGATTTTTAGGAAAATATAATAAACACAAGGTTTATTCTTTATAACCTGTTTCAGAACAATAAACGCAAGGTTTTTCTTTATAGCCTACTTTAGTACATAGCTTTTACCCTAACTACAGTAAGGTTCTCTTTAGCCGTGGCCCGTGACTTCATGTGACTTTTACTCTGTACTTGACTTTTTCAAGCTTTATTTTCATTCAATCTTCTTTGCCTTTTTCACACATAATTGTGTATACTATGTAGTTCCCCAGTGTTTGAGTGTTGAAGTATGAAGCCTCGAGCACTTGATTGTTTCTCTTATTTGGTCATTTTCCTGAAAAGGAAAAACATACAAGACTCGGAGGTGCGATTATAGATGAAGATTGCTTAACACGTTTGAATTTCTATCAGAATAATTGTAATCCTAGGCCAGGAATTTTAGGTTATTCCGTGTGCCTTACAGGTCGTAACTCATCATTTAGTATGGATTAGCTTTTTTCCTACCATCTAAAATCGTTAGTAAAATCTTAGCAATTGAAAATTTTAATTTAAAATAATGATACCTGCCCGTGAGTATTCCTTAGAAATAATATCTCTTCAAATGAACAACATTCCAATGTGAAAGAAGTATCTTGCCATCCATTGTCTCCAGTTCATATTCTTCCTTTCTTGCTATATTCTGAACTCTATAGGGTTCTTCCCATATTGGATTTAATTTACCCACGTTAGCTGCCTTATAAGATTGAAAAACCTTTTTAAGCACGAAGTCCCCAACTTTGAAGAATCTGAGGCGTGCTTTTTGATTGTAATATCATTCTATGACTTGTATCTGTGCTGCCATTCTTATTAATGCAACGTCTCTCCTCCCTTCGAGTAAGTCAAGATTGACCCGCATTTCCTCGTCATTAGATTCTTGTGTTATTTGTGTGAAACAAATACTTGGCTCTCCTATCTCAACTGGAATCAGATCCTCAGCTCCATAAACTAATGAAACGATGTTTTTCACGTGCTTCTTTTTGCAGTTGTACGATATGCCCATAAAACTCTAGGTAACACTTTAGGCTAGCTACATTTTGATTCCTCTAATCACTTCTTTGGATTGTTGATAAACCTTGTTCGTCGATTCTGCTTCCTCATTACCCATTGGGTGATAAGGTGTTGATGTAATCCTCTTAATTTGCCAACTTTGGAAAAATTATGTAATTTGAGCTCCTATAAATTGAGGGCCGTTATCACACACAATCTCCTTTAGTACACCAAATCGACATATGATATTCCTCCAAATGAAATCCTTGACATTCTTTTCTCGTACATGTTTAAATGCACGTGCCTCCACCCATTTAGTAAAGTAATCAGTAAATATGAGTAAGAATTTTACCTGTCCTTTTGCTTGTGGTAATGGACCAACTATATCCATCCCTATTTCATAAATGGCCATGGTGCGATTACTGGATGTAATAATTCCGCAGTTCTATGCATATTGTTGCCGTACTTTTGGCATTTTTCGCATTTAGCCACGAAACTTTCTACTTCTTCTTCCATTTTAGGCCAATATTAACATGCTCTAATAAGGGTTCTTACCATTGATCTTCCTCATGCGTGATTCCCGCAATGCTCCTCGTGAATCTCTCTCATTACATACTCGTTAGAGAAGGTCCGAGGCATCTTGCTAAAGGTCCTTCGAACATTTTGCGATATAAATTGCCTTGCTTTAAGCAATAATGGGCAGCCTTTTCTCGAAGCGCATGTGCTTTCTTCTCATCATCAGGCACGGTACCATACTTCAAAAAAAAACACAACAATTTCGTTCCTCCAATCCTAGGTTAAATTGTTAAAATTTACATTATTCTTATTAGAGTCAAGAACTAAATGAAATAAATGTATAACTGAGGCATTTGAATTTCTTGCCACATCAGCCGCTGACGCGAGGTTAGCTAAAGAATCTGCTTCAACATTTTCATCTCTTGGTATTTGTGTTACTTACCGAGTTTGAAATTGCTTTATCAATTCGCGTATCTTTTCTAGGTACTGCTGCATCCTTGTTTCCCTGGCTGTATAAGTCCCTAGTATTTGATTAACCACAAGTTGTGAATCACTCTTGATTATAATCTAATTTATGCCAAGTTCTCGTGCCAATTCTAGACCTACACTCACAGCCTCATACTCCGCTTCATTGTTAGTCATGAAGTTATATTTAATAGCTTGTCAAATGGTTTCACCCGTAGGTGGTACCAAAACAATTCCTAAACCTGCACCTTTTACATTAGATGAACCATCAATGAATAAAGTCCAAGTTCCTGGGTCAGCTCCATTGAACACCTGTAACTCGTTTTCTGCTTCTAATTGCATACCTTGGCTAAAATCAACCACGAAATCAGCTAATACTTGTGATTTTATAGCAGTCCTAGGTTGATATGTGATCTAATATTCACTTAACTCTATAACCCACTTGGCCAATCTACCTGATAACTCATGTTTATGCTATATATTTCGTAAAGGGTAAGCAGTTACTACATCAATAGGATGACACTGAAAATAAGGTCTTAACTTCCTAGATGCCATGATTAATGCAAGTGCAAGTTTTTCTAACTAAGGATACCACGTCTGTACATCAAACAAATATTTACTGATATAATAGATAGGGGTTTGTTTATCTTGCTCCTCTCGGACCAATACAACACTTACCACTACTTCTGAAATGGCAAAGTAAAAAGGTAGTCTTTCCCCTGCCTTTGGTTTTGCCAGTAACAGTGGATTTGACAAGTACGTTTTCAAATTCCTGAGCGCCCGTTGACATTCTTCATTCCATTCAAAAAGATCCTGCTTTTTAAGGGCCTAGAAGAATTTATAGCATTTCTCCGATGACTTAGAAATGAATCTCCCCAAAGCTGCAATTCTCCCGGTCAACCTTTGAACTTCTTTCTTGTTTGGAAGTATATCAGGGATTTCCTCAATGGCCTTAATATGTGAAGGATTTACTTCGATAACACGTTTAGAAACAAGAAAACCCAAAAACTTACTTGATGCAACACCAAATGCACATTTCTCGTGGTTTAACTTCATATTATATTTGCACAAAATTGAAAATGTATCAGATAAATGATATATGTGATCCTTTGAATACTGAGTTCTAACAAGAATATCATCTATATATACTTCCATGGTTTTTCCTAAACGTTCTTGAAACATTTTGGTAACTAACCTTTGATACGTTGCACCTGCATTATTTAGACCAATGGACATTACCTTATAATAATAAGTCCCCTTGTCTGTTAAAAATGAAGTTTTTTCCTCATCTCTAGGATCCATTTTAATATGATTATAATCTGAATATGCATCTAAAAATCTTAATAGCTTATGACCTGCAGTCGCATCAATCAGTTGATCTATGTGTGGTAGTAGAAAAAATCTTTAGGGTAAGCTTTATTAAGATCAGTATAATCTACACAAAATTGCGACTTACCGTTCTTCTTTGGAACCATAACAGTATTAGCTAACCAGTTAGGATACTTTACCTTACGAATAAACCAATTTTCAGAAATTTTTGGACTTCATCTTGAATCACCTGATTCTTGAAAGTTCCTTGATTTCTTTTCTTTTGTTTGACTGTAGGGTATGAGGGATCCTCACTTAATTTATGAGTGATTACCTCCGGTGGAATCCCTGTCATGTCAGAGTGGGACCAACCAAAGTAGTCCACGTTAGTTTTCAAAAATTCAACTAACTTACCTCTCATTCCTTGGCTAAGATTAGCTCCGACGTAAACCTTTCTATCATGGAGAAAATAACACGTCAGACTCCAATTCTTCTATTGTGGTTTGATATTTTCCTTTTCTTCTGGTTCTTGAATAGTATCAGGTCTTGAATCTATATATGTTTGCCCTTGCTCAGTTGTGGTTTGTGTTGGGGTGAACTCAACTGCCTTCTGTGGTTGCTATTTACCTTCACTTCTCGTGCTTGTATCTTCAACGGAGTTAGTCGCCCTGGATGTATGTTGATCTCCAAAAATTTGACAGATTTCCCATGGCGATAGAAATTTAATAACCTGGTGGAAAGTTGAAGGTACTGCATCTATTTTGTTGATCCATGGCCTCCTAAGAATCATGTTGTAAGCTATCTCCATATCTACTACCTGGAACTTTGTATCATTGATGACACCTTTAGCGAATGTGGTGACTGTTACCTCCCCTTTCGTGACTACACTTGAATAAACGAATCTAGATAGAGTGTGGGCCTTTGGTATTATTTTGTCGTAGACTTGCATTTCACATAATACTCTTAGTAAAATAATATTTACCGAGCTACCTGGATCAATCAAAACTTATTTTACATTAGTATCATATACAATTAAAGATATTACTAATGTGTCATTATGAGGTATTAATATGCCATATGTATATGCATCTGCATCTGCATCACTGAATGTAATGTTGTCTTCTTCTTAGGTGTGCCGCACCCGTTTCCCTTGAGTAATTGTTATTTTTAAAATCTTGTTTGCAGCCATGTATGATATAACATTGATATCTTACCTCCACTTATAATGTGCAGTCCTTTTGGGGGACGGTGGTTTTGGAGGCTCCTGCCTATTTTTCATGTAAGCTTGCTTGCCTTTCTCGCTGAACAACTCCGTGAGGTATCCTTGCTTCAATAGTTGATCAACTTCACTTTGTAAAAATCTACAGTCGGCTGTTTTATGTATGTGGTCATAATGAAACTCGCACCAATGATCAGGGTTGCGCCTGTTCGGATTTAATCTCATTTCATTTGGCCATCAAACTTTATCTCCCATGCTTCTTAAAACAGCCACGAGCTCGGAGGTGCTGACGTTGAAGTTATAGCCACCGAATCTTGCTTTTAAATTTGTATCATCATCTTGTGGCTCATGAGAGTTTCGATCGTTCCTGAATCTCGAGGCTGACTCTCTATTCCTTGATCTATGATGTATCTCTGATTGTATTGTTTTGATCCTGAGTCTCTTCCTGCAGGTCCCATGTCAGGCTCATATCTATTTTTACCGGATCTTTTTTCGGTTTCTGCACGTCTTGAAATTACCTTTTCTTCTTTTTGAAATTGTGGAACAGTATCTTCCTTAATCCTCAACTTCGTGCTATACCTGTTATAAAAATCATTCCACGTTGTAGTTGGGAATTCTTGAAGGTTTTATTTGAGTCTCCTCGTGGCTTTTGAGATTTTTTCATTCAAATTGCTTGTGGAAGGTATAGCTGCCCATTTGTTAGGTACATGTGGCAATGTCATTCTTTTACGCTGAAATGTGTCCACGAATTTTCTAAGCAACTCTGAGTCTCCCCCATTCTTTTTACTACCCTTTGAGCTCCCGAGTGTGCTTTGATGAAAAAATCTGCAAGCTCAGCAAAAAAATTTATAGAATTTTCAGGTAGAAGAGAGTACTATGTGAGCGCTCCTTTAGTGGGTGTTTTGCCAAATTTCTAACTAATACGAATTCAATCTCCTGCTTAGTCAAGTCGATGCCTTTTACACCCGTCGTAAATGTAGTCACGTGGTCTCGTAGGTCTGATGTTCCATCATATTTTGGAATGTCAGGATTTTGAACCTTTTTGGAATTGGAATAGGAGCAACACTTGGCTTCCATGGTTGTTGCGAATATTGATCCCTATACTCCTTTAGTTACAGGTGGCACCCCAAGTATCTGCTCTATGTGCTCACTTTGCTCCTTGATTTGTCTCTGTAAGGTTAGTACTAAGTTTTGTAGTCAGAATTACAATATTACCTGGTTCCCTCTCTTGTGATTCACCCTTCTACTGTCTGAGTTGACAAGTCCAAAACGAGGATTTTCCAAAGTGTTATTATTGGGAGTCGGTGCAGGGGTTGCAACAGGTAACCAGTTAACAAGCGCTTCAACAACTTTATTGACCTGAGCAACAACTAATTTCTGCAAAGCGTCATCAACGGTTTCAGCATTCTCAAATTGAGCATGTCCATTCATTTGAGACCCATCAGGGGTTCCCTCACGAGATTTTCGGGGAGAGCCTTATGAAGTAGCAATCAGAGTGTTAATATCTTGTGGATCTTCCTGATTTTGTTGGTTTTTTTGTTTCCTCGAGTGTTGGCATTGTTGTTTGACATAGTTGACCAACAAGAGAAGTTAAGAGAGAAAAATTAGATTATCAGATTCTCGGTAACAGAATCAATTTGCTTAACCAAAAAATGGAATTTTTGTCAAAGCTAGAATTTAGAAGAACACAGGTTAATGTTAATCAAAAGAATGTATAAAAAGAAATAATTTAAGTAGCGAAAGAGTATTTCAAGAGAAAAGAAAGTAAACCTAGATATATTCCAATAATTTCGTGTCCTCAACTGATCAAATGTCACCCTTTTATAGGTGTCCTAGAGATATACGTTCTGCCCAAATCATAATAAGGCTATTATGAGTAATTAAAGATATTGAATGCTATGTTATATAATCATTACATTCAATACAAATTCTCTAACGTATTCCATACTTAATGTCACTAAATGTCGTATCTGCACTCTTTTCTATTGTCAGATTCATTCATTTTGACCCTTAGATACAAATAACTTCAATATGTACGGGTACTGAGTTATTTGAATAACTACCCGTGCCTCTTCTCCTTTCATTTGCTCGTATCTGTTGTAGCTCGTGCCTCTTAGCTAGCTGTCATTCTTTGACCACGTGTCTTGACACGTTTCCTTAAATACAATTTTTTCCAATACAAAGGGCATCAAGAAAAAAGAACAAGATAACAATGGACCAGTTCCCTGTATCGAGTTATTACATGTCCTTAGTTATGTTGCACCTTTGTTAAAGCACTGTACTTGTAATTCCTACTTAGCTTAGTTAGAAGCATTGTGTAGAAAATCTTTGTAGATCATAAACCTTTGTGTTTGTGTCTTGGCTAGAGTAAGCCGAGTTGTAAGTCTTTGTAATAGATTTATTATAAAGTGCCTTATAATAGAGTTATTACAAGTTAGTGAGAGATTAAGAGCTTAATTCCTAGGTAATAGATTGTAATCTAAAGTTTACTCAGTAGTGAAGTTGAAATCCTACAAGGGTGGGTCGTAATTTTTAATCCTGTGAGTTGGAAGTTTTCTACGTAAAACTCCATTATGTCATTTACTTACTGTAGTGTGCATGTGTTCTGTGGGGGAACTAATTGAGAAACTGGTTCTCTATATAGTTTGGTGGATCCTTAATTTCTATCACAAATGAAGTAAAATAGTAGAAATGTTCCACTTCCACTGCAATTAAGCTCATACTTAATCGATTTAGATTGAAAATTAAGCTCAAGACATTGCATGTGCAGTTCCGATTAGCTCTATTAATCTTATGTAAGTAAATTGGCAAATTCGGGACACTAAGCTCCCGCCGACATACCACCAGCCATAAATCTGGCGTAAGTGTAAGCCATAATATTTGCACCCATTGTTAGAGAAACCACCTTCCAGGAACAAAGTGGGTTCAGATACATAGAAATAAGGTTTTTAAATTTACTACTTTTATATGGCCCTAGATAATGAAGAAATATATCAACCTCTCTGCTTAAAATAGACAACCAGCCATGTCCACTAATCCTATGGTCCCGTATTAAATACCAGCGCATGATTTTGCCTTGCTTATCTAACAGAGATATCAAATGTAGCTACAATTCAAAGTCATTATGTACCCTCAAATAGCCATGGTCACAACTTAAAGGTTCACTGTCTACATGACAAAGCAGTCGGCAAAATTTTCCTTTCACTGAAAATTTAATTATTCATTTAAAGGCCTCAAACAATTGACACTTATGAAAATCCTATATGCATGTGAGTTGATACCATAACTAAACAATCATTTCATTGTCGATCAAATTGAAACTTATCATACATTTCTAACTAGCTTCATCCACAAATTCAAGGCCCCATATAAACTTGGCCAATGGGCATCAGCACATGGCTTTGCCATCAGTAGTTAGTGACAAAAACTTTAATTCCAACTCAAATTCTGTCTCCACCCTCTTGTATAAATAAACATCTTTCCATGAGACTTTACATCATCAACAACAAGCATTATCTATTCAGCTTCCAAAGATCTCTAGATATAATTTGCTTTACTTTCTTGTTTTCCAGTCTTGCAGAGAAAAGAACAATGTTAAGTGTAAGAAACTCATCAAGATAGCGAGGAAATGGCACAAGTTTGTAGCCACTCAAAAGAAGAGGATTTCTCTTCCAAGAAATGGCAATGATACAGACAGTTGCACTACATCTTCATTCTTTACAGACGGGAGAGGCCAATTTATAGTGTATACAACCGATCAAAGGTGCTTTGTCATTCCATTGGCTTACCTGAAAATAGGTCATTTTGCAACTTCTAAACATGTCCGAAGAAGAGTTTGGGCTGCCAAGTGGCGGCCCTATTACATTACCATGTGATTCAGCATTCATGGACTACATCATTTCACTAATCAAGAAAGGTGCAGCTGCTGAAGATCTTCACAAAGCATTGCTCCTCTCAGTCACATCGTGTTGTTGTTCAATTTCTTCTTTACACCAAGAATGGCGAAACAAGCAGCTTCTTGTTTATTGACTCATGATCATTATTTTTAGTAAATCATAGATCAAAAAGATTGTATAGAAGGTGCAAAGTAGGCAATTGGAAAAAATGTATTACAGATGGAATAGAATTTTATCAGAAATTTAACCAGATTTAAAGATCAAGTTTTCCAAATTGATGATTGGAAACTTTCTAGCATTGTCATCTTGGGCTTGCATAATTTTCCGGAAACTTTCTACACAGTCAGGGATGACATCAAATTAAGTATAGGCGAAATATATAAACGACCCCTTTAAGTTGTCCGCAACGATTAACTGAACAACTCAAATGAGGCAATTTCCAACTATACACTTTATTTATTCACAAAAGAAGATCAACTAAACACCCCCATTACGTGAGATGCACTCTCTGAGACGCGAGTTGCTACCTAAAATTAGATTTTTTTTCTTTTCCTAAACTAATGTGGATCCCACCTAATTTTGACATCCTCTTCTCCTCCTCTACCATACAAAATAACGAAATTATCAAATATATCATTACACCAATTCAATAAATTTTTGAAATATTATTCAAAATGGAGGTTCCTGGGTAGGATGAGGATTTGGTTAGGGTCTATAATCAGTTCCATTTTATGGACAGAAACTTCACGCTTTCAGCCAAATTTTAATTTAGTTTATTAACTATTACTATCTTAAACAAAGCACAAAATCGGCTTAATGCGACCTGATTTGGATTTGTTTTTTGGTACTCCTAGTTGTTGAATGGCAAAACATCCCACGTCGATGAAGTACCAATTTTGATTTGTTATTCAACCTATAAAAAGAGGCCTAATGTTTAGGATTTGAATACATCTTTCATTTGCCTTCTTATCTTCATAAGACATTTGTATTCTCTCTCTTTAGTATTATTTCACTTGTAATTTTGGAGTGGAATAAAATATTGATTGTGTCCGAAAAAGAAGGAAAAATTGACCAAACTGTTATAAATAGAATCCTATTTAAGGTGAATGTCAATATTTAGAGAGATTCTAGGGTTTACTACTTGGTGGCTAAGTCACCACCTCCCTATAAATAAAGGGGTTCTCTCCCATTGTAAATCATCCCAAAAGTATCAATAAGAATACTCTTCTCTCTACGTTTCTCTCTATTGTTCTTGTTCTTGTATTATTGTTCTTGTTCTTATATTATTTCATAACACGTTATCAGCACGAGTCTCTAACCAATTGAATTTGATTTCTTCAGCAATTATCGCTCTCAGAATCTCGAGTTGCAATCAGATTCACCCACTCTAATTCGTGTTCCGTCGTTTGGGTTTTTCTATTCGAGTGAAACGAGATTTGTGATATTTTGGTTTCTGAAATTCTTCAATTTTTTTTCTTTCTCGTTATTTACTTTTGTTTTCTTTTTGAAGGTGAATTTCCAAGCAAAAGAATGTAATAACAATTGCTACTGCTCCATATGAGAATTTATATACGGAAAAATAGAAGAGATGGTATCATCATAAAATAATGCAACGGGATGGAAACTCAAGAGGTATATTTGATATCACAACATTTATTGGTATACCTTAAAGGTAAGTAATTTACTTTTCCCTTTCAAATTCTTGAAATTCTACGATTTGATTTCATATACAAACATAGACAACAAAGTTTGATTATAACTCTAATGGAGTTTGTAAGAAATTATAAACACGTGAAGTGGTAAAATTTCTATGTCTTGCCATGATTAAATTCATGTATGATTGTGGGCAAAGAATTGAAAATTCGTCCCATTGAATTTGCTTCATTCTCATTCCCTTTAGAGAATGTGATAGCAGTATGTGATAAGTCTGAAAGAAAACAAAATTATTACCGAAGGTATCAATGGATGTGGACGTGGCAATAGACGAAATTATAATCGTCATTATTGTGATAATGAGAATAATAAAGATTCTCAAAATAATCTTTCACTTTATGAAAGTAATATTTGACACGAGATTGTATATAGCACATATAGATGATTATGATCCATTCCCTGAAGTGAATGTGATAATTGTAATAAAGCCCGTAAGTATGGACACGCTCTTGATGTAATTTTGTTTTATGTCTGACATTATGAAAAGAAAGTTCGTTGCCCTTGAAATTTCGGGCAAGAACTATATGACATGGGTGTTGAATGCTGAAATCCATTGGGATGCAATGGGTCTTGGAGACGCCATTAAAGACAGAAATAATGCATCCACCCAAGACTATGCTAAGGCCTTGATTTTCTGGCGCCATCACCTTGATGAAGGTTTGAAACTGTGCTAAGGCCTTGATTTTCTTGCGACATCACCTTGATGAAGGTTAGAAAATTAAATATATCACAGTCAAAGATCCACCTATCTTGTGGAATGGCTTAAAGGAGAGATATGACAACCTGAAGTTGGTCACTCTGCCACAAGCATGATGCGATGAGAATCCAAAAGCAAATAGTTCATAAACTATATATTATCGTTGCGGTGGAAAAGGGCACTGGGCGAAAATTTGCCGTGTACCAAGACATTTGGTTGAGCTTTATCAAGCATCTCTAAAAGGTAAATGCCCTGAAACCAATTCTGTCTCTGACGACAATTTTGACATCACCCACTTGGATGTGGCAGACTTCTTTGAGCACCCTGAGGGGAAAAAATAGACCACTTAATTGGTGATGGATCTTTGATGAAGGAAGATGGAATTGTTTGATTTTATTTTACTTATTTGTAATAGTTAGTGAATAATTATTTTACTCATGTTCGTATATCTCCTTTTGATTAATTGATTCATGTACCACACATACGATATTCAAAGAGAAGAAATATTACTCTCATTTAAGTATGTGTAAGGTAGATGTTACTACAATTTCTGGTAGTAGTAAATTGATTAAAGGCTCCGGAAGAGCAACTATAACTCTTCCTAATGGAACAACATTTTAGAGAATGTAATGTTCTCCTCCAAGTCTAAAAGAAACTTGTTGAGTTTTAAAGATATCATTCAAAATGGATATCAGATTGAGACAATACATGAGTATAATCTTGAATACCTCATTTACTCATGAAAACGAGGCTGCCCACTTCGGTTTGGGGTCACGCCATTTTGTATGCAGCAATGCTAGTTCGTCTCTGACTGACGAATTATCACAAATATTCCCCGTTGCAATTAGTTTTGGGTCATGAACCTAATATATCCCATTTAAGAATTTTTGGATGTGCAGTAGATGTGCCTGTAGCACCGCCATATTGCACCAAAATGGGTCTGCAAAGAAGGTTAGGAATATATGTTGGGTTTTGAATCGCCCTCCATTATTCGCTACCTCAAAATATTGACAGGGGATTTGTACACTGCACGATTTGCAGACTGTCAATTCGATGAGACACTTTTCCCAAAATTAGGGGGAGAAGTTGGTGAAACCAAACGGGAAATTTTGTGGAAAAATGCATCATTATCTCATCTTGATCCACATACCTCTATTTGTGAAAAAGAGGTGCAAAATATTATCCATTTGCAAAGAATAGCAAATCAAATGCCAGACGCATTTACAGATTTGAAAAGGATAACAAAATCACATATCCCCGCAGTGAATGTGACAACATCTGATTCACGAATACATTATTGGAAGAATATGAACATGAAATTGGTATTGAATATACCACACTCACCCCTAGAAGGAGGTTTGAGATGATATATGAAAATAATGTCATTATTATGGCATGAATGATCGTTGGTCACGTACCTATTGTACGCCAAAATATTTTAGAAATATGACTACTAAAGGACAACGATAATGCAAGAAACACATCTTGCATATAATTTTGACCATGACCATAATGGTATAACTTTCTCTTTAAAAGAGATATTCACCACATGGATGTTGATGAATCTGTGGTAGTACAAAATTAATTGAGAGCTCTAGAAGAGCCAATTATTACTATGTTGGAGAAACGCAATTGATTACCAATAAGGTATTGTGTGGTAGTAAGTCTCAAAGAAACTTATTCAGTTTCCAAAGTATATGCGAAAGCGATTGATTATATTGAGACTATTAATAAAGGAAAGATTTGATATCTTCTATTACTACAACTTGTAGCAGGATAATTTGTATGTGAAAAGCTACCCGCTTTATTCTCCAGTTTGTACTACACAAACAAAAGAATGCCACAATAAAGTGGATATTTATTGGTATAAAAACCCATACCATAATAAACTTGAAGTTTATTGATAATTGCACATGTCATGGTGTAAATTTGAAGTTTATCAATATTGATAATTTATTCAGTTGGCATTCGGGTTAGCCATCTCATTTTAAGTATGATGTGCAGTAATAGAGAATTCACATGGGTAAATATTAAAGAACTAGAAAGTTCTTTATGAATTCTCTTATATTACTTGTTCTCATTAATTGATTGACCAACTAAAGAGTTCGGGTTGAATCCCATAAATTCTGGAAATATCAAAGGTGAATATGGGCCCATTCACCTGCAATGTATACCACATATGATGCATCTATGATATGGTTACATGTGCGATTGTTATTAACCCGCAGCCTGGCCGGTGCTTGCGAGGTAAATTGCTCAGTAATATAACTTCGAGCATAATTTCCAGATTTTCTATTCAAGATAGTTCATCTTGATAAGTTGGTTTATATCATAGTTGGTTTAGCAAGATAATTATTGAGTGCCTCCACTTAATAGCTAAACTGATTCTTATGAGAACAAAGTTATATATATCAGTTTGATATACGTTGTATACGAGAGTATACTATATTCTCCCCCCACAAGTGGTCATGGTCAGGAACCAAATAATTTCATCTTATTATTATTGATGTGCGGTGTATATTTTTGTTAACACCATAATGCACAAAGATGGACTCTCAAAGTTGAGGAAACAAGTTAGCTTTTCTAACATGAGGGGGAGACATGATAAACACTTGAGAAAAGGTTACATGAGATGAATTATCATTTGTATATATAGATCCTCGAATATCATAATATGAACCTGAAGTTCATAAAAGGATAATTCAATTGAAACATATTGCAAAGCATGCTATACGCATTTGCTGACCCAAAGAAAGTAACTATATTCTCACTGCAAATGCTCATATTAAGTCCCAGAAGGACAAAGTCTTTGATACGCTTAAAGCGTATAGACAAATCGGTTTCAAAATAACTTCTTAATAAAGAAGATGAGCAAATGATCAAAGTGATCATAATGGGGAGGCAAGTGATCTAGAAGATCACATGACATAACACTTCATAAAATCTCATGAGAGATTCAGGTACCTGAATATATGAATAAAGAGATCTCCATGTTATGTCTTTATGAAAATTTACTGGAACCGATATAAAATGTTCGTTGACGACATCTATGATAGCGCTAAATATCGATGAGGATCTTATGTTTGTCGAATACAAACAAAAATATTGGCTAAATGGAAGAGATACAATTCAAGCAGAATTGATTCCATATGAAAGACATGTAGTTTTGGACATGTATTCAAATACTTGAAAGTATAAAGTCAATGGTATGTGTAATCAGTTTTCGATATCTTATTTGTTTAGCATGACATGAAAACTTGATATGCATCTAAAGTCTATTATATGGCTTATATGACTTAACTTATATGTCAATCCATGAAAGATTGAAGTTGCTTGAAGCATATACAATTCTTAGTCCTGAAGTACCACATCCTAAGTGCAACTTGTGTACATATGTATCTTGCTATAACTATAAGCATGATGGCATCGAGAATACCTCTATGGAGATATTGAAGAGTCATTCCACGACATTATATGAAGATGTTCATATCTATCAAGAATGATAATTCCACGGTGCGGAATATTTATTCAAATCAATATGGGTGATTTATTTATCAAATCACTAGAAAAGATCGTTTTGAAGATGGTGCACAAGATTGGAATGCAAATGCTCAAGGATATGAATTGATGCTCTTTTCAGGGGGAGTTAATGCGCATTGCACTCTTTTTCCCTTACAAGGTTTTGTCCCACTGGGTTTTCCTTGCAAGATTTTTATCGAGGCAACCAATAGGCGCATATTCAAACATGTGTACTCTTTTTCCTTTTCTATAATTTTTTCCCATTGGGTTTTATTTAGTTAAGGTTTTAACGAGGCACATTATTGAGTAGACATTCAAGGGGGAGTGTTATAAATAGAATCCTATTTAAGGTGAATGTCTATATTTGGAGAGATTCTAGGGTTTACTACTTGGTGGCTAAGTCACCACCTCCCTATAAATAAAGGGGTTCTCTCCCATTGTAAATCATCCCAAAAGTATCAATAAGAATACTCCTCTCTCTACTTTTCTCTCTATTGTTCTTGTTCTTGTATTATTTTTCTTGTTCTTATATTATTTCATAACACAAACCACGTAAATTCTGGTGTTCCTTTTATTTTTTTCTTATTGTCTTATTTATTATTTAGTGGCTGACATAACTTTTAGCATGGTAGTTGTGACTCATTAACACTATATTTAGCTTTCACAACAATTATTATTAGAGCCAAGTTACTGTCTAAGTATGCTTTGTGGTTGCAGCATAGTCCGATCTTTCACATCTAGGAAAAGATTTATCTTGGTAACTGAGCTAAGGTTTTGTGTGAGTATGCTCTGTGGTTGCAGTTTAGTCTGATCTTCCACACCAGAAAGGAAATAATCTTGATTTGTGTCATCAGCTATTAAATAATATTTGTGTCAAAATTGGAGACAATAAACAAGAAGAATCTACATCAAGTGTCAATAATACGTCATCGTTGGCATCTTTGCTTATGACAAGAATTGCGTCAAATGCAAAATTTACGATAGAAATTTTTAACGAGTCAGGACATTTTGGGATGTGGCAAGAAGAAGTTCTAGATGTCCCTTTTCAAAAAGGGCTAGATCTTGCCATTGAAGAAAAGAACCAAATGTTATTGGAGAAAAAGATTAGAAAATTATCAACCGTGTTGCTTGCGGTACCATTCGATTCTACCTTGATAGAGAGAAGAAATATCCATATAAAGGAAACTTCCGTAAGTAAATTATGGAAAGCGCTGGAGGATAAATTTTTGAAGAAAAATAGTCAAAATAAATTGTACATGAAGAACAGACTATTTCGCTTCATCTATGTTTCTAGTACCACAATGAATGAATATATCACAATAAGTTGGTCATATATTTGCAAAATATGAATGCAACTTTTGATGATGATGACTTGGCCTTGATGTTGTTGGGGCCACTTCCTGATAAGTACGAGCACCTTGAAACTACTCTACTATATGGAAATGACAAAATTTCTCTCAGAGAAATTTGTTCGGCTTTGTATAGCTATGAACAAAGAAAGGGAGAAAAACATAAGGGCGGAGAAGGAGAAGCACTAGTTGTGAGGGTTCGTCCTCAAAATAAAACGAGGAAAAAGAAGGGAAGATCTAAGTCAAGATATACAACCATCAAAGATGAATGTGCCTTTTGTCGAGAAAAAGAAAGACTGTCCGAAGTTGAAGAATAAGGCCAAATATAACATAGAAAGGCCATTATGGATTCAAATGTAGCTGATTGTGATGTTCAGACTTCTCATTAGTTACATTAGAGTCATCAACATCATCCGACATATGGTTGATGGACTCGACTTGTAGCTATCTTATGTGTCCCAACAAGAACTGCTTCGTGGATTTTCAAGAAGGAGGATATGGAGTCATCCACACAGCGGATAACAATCCTCTACCTCATATGGCATTGGTTCAATACGATTAAGGAACCATGATGGAATGATCAGAACATTAACAGATGTTTGGTATGTATCGGGTTTTAAGAAGAATCACATCTTTGCGAGAGCCCCAGAATCAGTATTCAAAATCATTGCACAAAATGGAGTGATGAGAATATGCTCCGGTGCACTAGTGGTAATGACTGACAATCGAAAAAATAATAACATGTACCACTATCGCGGTAGTATAATTATTAGGACATCGATTGTGACATCCAGTGACGACAAAAAGGCAAAAGCAGCCAGGTTATGGCACATGCGTTTGGGACATGCTGGAGGAAAATCCTTGAAAACTCTACCACGTCAAGGATTGTTAAAAGGAATAAAGACTTGTAACTTGGATTTTTGCGATTATTGTGTCAAAGGAAAACAAACAAGTGTTAAATTTGGTACATCAATCCATAATAATAAAGAATTTTGGATTATGTATACTTTGATGTTTGAGGTCCTTCCAAAGCACCTTCACTGGGTGGGAAGCACTATTTTGTAACCTTTGTTGATTTTTTCTGAAGAGTGTGGGTGTATACAATAAATGTCACGACCCCATATCCACTAAGGATCATGGTGGTGTTGAACACGACTGTCAGGAAAGCCAACAGAAATACTTTATTAAATTATTTTTTACTAATTTGAAAACACTTCTTTAATACGAATAAAACAATACTCAATATATTCCTCCGAATGAATAATGAAATATTTAAACAGCTTTTAAAATTTCTAAATAAACCCAAATGCATCCCAGAACCCAGTGTCATATGTACATGAGCAATTACTAAGGAATCAAATAAAATACAATAACTGTCTGGAATACAAGTGGACAAAAATAGAAATACAATGTAATACTCTGAAAGAGACTCTGCTGTGGCGATCGTCTCGAGAAATGCAACTCACCTAGGTCTCCGTATCAAACATGCTGCTATGCCACTAAGCCGCTAGCCACACATAAACATGTGCAGCAAAAATGCACAACAAGTGTAGTATGAGTACAATAATAATCTGTACTCAGCAAGTATCCCATCTAATCTCGAAGAAGCAGAGATGAGAGGTCGACTTCAATACTTGCCAGTGGTCCAATAATAATATGGTGAAGATTGGAGGAAACATGGATTTATCTAGTAATTTTAGTCATAAAGCAGGAAACAGGTAACACCTTTTCAAATAATAAGGAAACTTCCAAGATTCACTTAACATTATCTTTATTAGTTTATAGTGGCCATAAAAAGCGATATCAACTTCAATAAGTTTCAAGGTAAGCAATGCAAGCATATGCATATTATGTCGAGGCAACGATCCGATCCAATATAAATAAATTGTGCACTTGTCGAGGGTCGACGACGCGCTTATAGATGCATCTATTCATACTGAGACAATCGCCCTGATCCACAAATAACAAGCAATATCAATAATATACACGAAGACACATTAATATTCAATAATGTCATTTAAGAGTTCAAAAAGTATACAAGTTCACTCTTATTCTCTTTAAAGTCCCTATCATATCCTAAGTGATCATATTAGCAAGACAATATAGAGATTTTCATAGATAGAGCATGATGTGGGTCCTAAACTACCTGGACAATTAACATAATAGTAGTTATACATGGACTCTCGTTACCTCGTGCATACATAGCCCCCACAAATAGGAGCACAAAACCAATTAACTCACCTATGGGGATAATTCCCTCTTACAAGGTTAGAAAGGAGACTCACCTTGCTCCAAAGATCCATAACCGGCTTCCAATCCCCTTTCGACGACTCCAATTGATGCACAATGCCCCAAAACTATCCAAATAATGGGCGAACCAATAAAAATTTACTCTAATACTTGTAACAATTCAAATTATATAAGTTCTCAACTTTGCTAAAAAATTTGACCAAAATGCCCCCGGGCCCACGTGCCCGGAATCTTAAATTTTTCGACGATAAAGTTTACCCATAGCCTTACGAACTCAAATATATGATTTTCTCTAAATTTCATACCCAAAATCATGGTCAACTCTAAGAATACTAGTTTTCTAGGTTTTCCCTCAAACCCCATGTTTTCGATAATTTTCCATGTCTAAATTCATATATGAACCTTGTATATACTCAAAACTAGTATAGATCACTTACCTCATGCTTGGTGATGAAAATGGCACTCCAAGTTGCTTCAAGATCAGCTCCCATGGAAGAAATAAAGTGAAAAATGAGCCAAAACCCGATTTTGTAAGAACACTGCCAAGGCAACCCTTCTATGCGATCACAAACAATGCCTCGCGATCACATAGGCCAAATCTGCTGCCTCCATTATTCCTTTTGTGCGTTCGCATGCAAGCCCCCGCGTTGGCACATACCAACTGCATCATAGCCTTCAAACGCACACTGTGCAATCGCATTACCAGCCGTGCGATCGCATAAGCCCCTACCTTCCTCCTTCCCAATCGCATTGCACTTCTTGCGATCGCATAGGACAAATTCCAGATCCCTCACTTTTGCTCTAGCGATCATAGAACTTCTCACACGATCGCATAGAGTAAAAACCTGCGCACTTATACCAGAAAACTAGCAATCCTCACAAGGCAAAAAATGATACTTTGAGTATCTGAAATGCGCCTGAGGCTCCCGAGACCTCAACCAAACTTACCAACCAGTCCTCAAACACATTATGGACTTGCTCGAGGCCTCAAATCGTATAAAACAATGCTAAAACAATTAATAACACCCCAATTCAAGCTTTATGAACTTTAAAATTTGGTCGTTAATGTATTTAGAACAATTATTTAATTATTTTCTCCAATTTAGAGACCAACTTTCGTAGCTTTTCTGGACAAACCAATTTTGGTCGCCAAAGTTTGGTTGCTTTTTTCCAGATTCCTAGTGGTGAGTATTTGATTCTGGACAATGATAGAATTTTCAGGGATTGCTAGTAAGGATTGTTCTTCCTTTACAATATTCAACAAATAGGTTTTAAGATATGATTTTATTTTCACAGAGCCAATTCAATAGTAATCGCCAGTGAAAGTTTGTGGGAGCTTTAAAGTGAGACTATTGCTTAGCATATTTGAAAATAGGTTTAAAATTTGATATTAGTTAAAAATGATTTGAAAACGGTTCTTTGGAAGAACTCACATATCCCGTATGACCAATGAAGCTCTTGATACCAGTTTTGATTTTTTAAGTGATGGGCAGTAAAAATATTAAAAGTAAAGATTGAAAATATCTTTCAATAATTTTATTAAGCATAACAAAACTTTAAATAGCTGAACATAATCTGCAGAAAAATTTGCATAATAAGAATTAAAAAAAAAACTAAAATATCTCAACAATCCTAAGAAATCTAGCTGAAATATGAATTCAAAAAAGTTAAGTTATCCTAAAACTAAGTAACATATTATGCTTAAAAATTACTGCAGTAACTGAAAGCAACAAAATTTCGACAAAAGCGCTTTGTCATTCCGCTTGCTTACCTGGAAAATGAGGTCAAATTTAAACTTTTAAACATGGCTGAAGAAGAGTTCGGGCTTCCAAGTGAAGGCCCTATTACATTACTTTGTGATTCAACATTCATGGACCACATCATTTCACTAATCAAGAAAGGTGCAGTTGCCGGAGTAAAGCATTGCTCCTCTCAATTACTTCAGGTTGCTGTTCAACTTCTTTGCATCAAGAATGGGGAAAGCAGCAGCCCCTTGCTTATTAGTCATGATCATTATCTTTAGTAAATGATAGCTCAAAATAGATTGTATAGCAGGTGAAAAGTAGGCAATTGAAAGTGTATATTACAGATGGAATAGAACTTTATCTAAAATTTAACCACATTTATAGCTTTCAATCTCAATTTTGTGAATGAGAACTTCTAGATTCTCATCTTGAGCTGCCACTATTTACAGGAAACACTGTATTTTTTAATCCAAGTAGTCAAATTTGTGATGAAAACATACAGATATACCCATCATGACCATGAAAGTCTTAATAACAGGAAACTTAATTCTAAAGAGTTGAAATGAAGTAAAACCATAAAAGTGTTCTGCTTCCTCTGCAATTAAGTCACATCACATACTTAATCGATTTAGATCGATAATGAAGCCATTACACATACTTACCTCATCACCACTTGCATTTTAGTTTCTGGTAATAGGTCGTTCATATCCTTATATATAGTAGTGAAGATTGTCGGGCATTATCTTTCAAGCACAGATGATGGATTCAGGATTTAAACATTATGAGTTCAACTTTTAAGATTTTTTTAGCGTTAAACCCATTGTATTTTTAAAGTTATTGGTTCATATATACTATTTTGCAACTATATGATTTTTTACACACAAAAATTTTTACTCCGACCTCGAAAGTTATTGGTTCAAATACTAGCACACTACATCCACCGCTGTCTGAGTCTAGTTAGTGGCTTCTTTATTGTTAAGAATTTCTCCTCAGCCTATTAAACCTAATCCAGCTTTTCAAAAATGCTGGTGAGATGATAAAAAATGTATCAAGACATTGCATGTGCAAGTGCAATTGCAGTTAGCTCTATAATTCTGATGTAAGTAAACCATAATATATGGACTCATTGTTTGAAGAAAACACCTAGCAGAAACAAAGTGGTTCCAGCAGCATAGAAATAAGGTTGTAAATTTACTACTTTAACTTGGCCCTTGAAAATGAAAGAAATACCTCTGCTTAAAATGGACATACAACCATGTCCACTAATCCTAAGGTCCTATATTAAACACCACCACATGATTTTGCCTTGCTTACCTAACAAAGATGTCAACTCTAGCTACAATAAAGTCATTATGTAGCCTCTAATAGGGATAATCACAATTTAAAGGTTACCTATCGACATGAAAAAGCAGTCAGCAAACATGGTTTTGCCTTTCACCAGGAAAACATAAATTTACCATTTAAAATACAATTATTCATTTAAAGGTCTCAAACTATTGGCACTTATGACTTATGAGAATCCTATATATGAGTTGATATTATGAAGTTTTAAAATGCAAGAGAGAAAAGATGATTTTATTCATGAACAGAAATACATTAAAGGTGGAACAAACTGATGTGATAAGATTTTGTGTAGTTGGATACACTAGAATACAAGAAACTAATAAAATCCTAAACCTAGAAAATAGGAAACTAATAACAAAATCCTAAACTGAAGGATATATCAATTGTTATCCTTTAATACGCGCCCGCAAATTGGGGGTGACTAGAACAAGCCCCGACTTGTGAAAATTGCACAGAAAAGTAGTAAGCGGAAGAGGCTTAGTGAGGATGTCGGCAACTCAATCAGTAGAGTGAAAGTGACAAACTCAAGTGTTTTTTGTTGAACTTGCTCGCGAACAAAATGAAAGTCAATAGCTACATGTTTCATCCTACTGTGAAGAACTGGATTAGCACAAATGTAGGAGGTACTAAAGTTGTCACAGAGGGCTGTTGGTGGAGCCGAAAATGGGATATGAAGCTCATGGAGCAAATTCATTAGCCAATTAACTTCAGAAACAACAGCAACAACATCTCGGCATGCAGCTTCCGTGGATGAGCATGAAACAGACCTTTACTTTTTGTAAGACAAGGAGATTGGTAAGTTCCCAAGGTAGACAACATAACTTGTAGTTGATATTCTGTCTTGTGGATTTCCAGCCCAATCAAAGTCATAATAAGTGTAAGCGATCTGTTGGTTGTCGACATAGCTTAGGTAGCGCAACAAACGCTTGATATCTTTCTAGTGAGACACTTTTGGATATTGCATAAACAGAGACAACTTGATAACAGAAAACCCGATGTCAGGCGTAGTGAAGGATATGTAGTGAAGTTTACCAATAATTCTTTTGTAAAATGAAATGTCAATAAAAGAATCGGCTTCAGAATTAACAAAGGAGCAAGGTGATGTCATATGTATTGGGACACCTTCGCATTCAGCCATATGCAATTCATCTAGAAGATCAATGACATATTTCTATTGAGAGAAATATATGGCAGTTGACATTGATAGTACTTCAACACCCAAAAAATAATGCAAGATCCCAAGCTCTTTTAGAGAGAATCATTGAGAAAGAGTATCAACGACGAACCTGACACTTCTTCTAAGATTAACCATAATAATTATGTTATCAACATATATGGGAATGTAGACAATAACCTCTAAAATGTGAAGGATAAACAACGATGAGTCAAATTTGGATTTAACAAACCCAATAATTGTTAAATAGTTGGTGAGCTCAGTGTACCACGCCCTAGGAGCCTGCTTAAGTCCGTCTATTGCTTTTCTTTGCTTACAAACATGTGTTAAATGTTCAGAGGACTCAAAAATAGGAGGTTGTTTTATGTGCACTTCTTTTTTAAGTATGCCTTGTAATAAGACATTATTGACATCCAAATGATGAATACACCATAAGCATTGGGCAGCAATTTCGAGGACCAAACGGAATGTTGCAGGCTTGACAACAGGGGTAAATGTAGAATAATAATCCAACCCAGGCCTTTGTGTGAAACCTTTAGCTACGAGGCGAGCCTTATACCTATCAATGCTTCCATTAGGTTTATGTTTAACTCTAAACAACCACTTACAATTTACTACATTCAGAGAGGGATCACTAGGAACCCAATTCTATGTCTGATTTCTTATTAGAGCATCATATTATGCTTTCATCGCTTCTTTCTAATGGGGGTATAGTTGTGCTTGACTGTAGGAGCGAGGAATTGGTGGTGAGAGGTTGGTTTTGGCAAGAAACATTTTTTGAGGCTATTTTTTTTTTATCGAGTAACCATTGGATGAGGAAGGGTGGCTGGTTTTGGTTGCAATAGAGGACAACAAACATGTTGGGGTTGGGATTCTATGGGTGGTTGTTATTGAGGGGCTTGGACAGATGTGGTAATTTTAAGGACTAATGGTTATAGATTTAAATAAATGGTGGTTTACTTTTTTCTGCACGAGGAGGGAGGATGGGTTGAGTAGGGGAGGAATAATCATATGTGCTAGTTGGATTACTAGAGTTAGGAGGAGAATTACCTAAGCTCTGCGACGCTGCTGGAGAAGGAACAAAGCAAGACTTTTGTATACACGTAGACAATGACAAAAGTAGTTCAAAACAATGTGACTCTCTTAGGATATATGTGTGTGCCTTTTAGTAAAAATATGTGATTTTCGCCAAATTCATACCACAATTAAGTAGCAAGTCGATGCAATAATAACCCAACAAAGGTCGGGATCGAATCCACAGGGAGTTAGAATATATGATTAGGTGTATATCTTAGTTGAGCAAGTTTCGGCTTCAATTGTACTTCAACAATATTGATTGATGTATTACATCGACTTTACTCTATCAAATGCAAAGCTAAAACTAAGGACAATATTTTTGGTTTTGAGTTGTTTTTCAATTGATAAAAGAATCTAGGGTGTTGGCTTCCACTTAGGTAGCTACCTAATGGATTGTAAACTATAGGGCAAATTCGATTTATTGGGTTCGTTGTATAGCAAAAAAACGTAATTACTTACTTTATATCTCTCGGTAGCTTGAGTGATTTTGCTCGATTTGGCTTTCTCAAGCTCAAATGGGTATTTGCATAAATCAAGTGATATATGCTCAATTCCGACCATACTTTCTCTAGATTTGACTCTTTAATTGGGGATATCAATTTCTTAAATTTATCCCAATTCTTTACTAGTCAAGTTTTCCTAAACCTAGTCTCTCTTTCTCAGGCAAACACTAGGTCAAAAAGGCATGAATAAATATTTGGAACCATTAATTCTATAATTTAATCATAAACAAGGCTAGATATCACTAACCCAATAACAAACAAGTCCAAAAATTAAAGACTCATTAAGTACCCACAATAGGGTTGGGTCACACCCTAGCTAAGGATCTAGCTACTCATGAAAAATGAAGAAACACCAGAAGAAATTAAGGTAGAATGTATAATAATAGATTAAATAAAGTAAAGCTAATGTTAAGAAATCAATCTAATACAAATTTAATCAAATAAGTTAAAAATAATGTTCGGGTGTACCTTTAAAACTAAACTTAACCTAAAATAACAAAAATTTGTAACTGTACTATGCTAAAAAATTTACAGAAATGCCCCTACGGAGGTTATGCGGCCGCATAATACTAATATGGACCGCAAAATGACCTACTGCGGCCGCATAATTCTAGTGCAGTCCGCACACTTGGGAACTTGGGGCTAGAAAATGAGGTCTTCTGCGGTCCGCATAAAACTGGTTGTGGCCACACTTAGGATTCTGCGGCCGCACAAAAGTGTTGCGGTCCACACTCTTATGCTTTTGGACTTTGATCAACTATCTGATTCTTTCATCTTGCGGATCGCATAATAATGATTGCTGCTGCATTTTTCCTTCTACGAACACATATTTTTTTTGCGATTCACACTGTCCAAGTTGTCAATAACCGCCTCTTTGAATCCCATTCTGCAGTCGCACTAGAATCATGCAGTCGGCACTGCTAGCCTCTTTGCCCAGTTTTGGCTCTTGTTCACTTTTGACTCCTTTATGAGTTGATTTTAACTTATTTGGATCATTCCCCAACATTCTTGCAAGTAAGCCCATTTTGTTAGTTTTTTGAAACACCTTTAAGAAATTTTGACTAAAATGCAACTAAAAGGGAGGATATAAGCAGTCAAAATCCCTACTTATCAACTCCCCCAAACTTAAGCATTTGCTTTTGCTCAAGCAAATAAGTCAATCTCCACCTCCTTAGAAAAAGAGATATTCAGCTAACCTAAGGTGAATCAATTAAACATTAATTGGGACCGACAATTACCCACAACATATTGAATTATCAAAGAATCATGATATGACTTTTTGAGTATCATAGTTCTAGTGTAACTCTAGAGCATCAAGAGTTGACTCTATTTATCAAGGAAGCTCGCTCTTTCACGTAGGTCATTGTGAATCCCAGACTCCTCCTCCATTACTCTCCATTTGTAAATCTCACATTAGAATGAAACACTCAAAATAAGGATTGTGAAAAGTTCGCTCATCTCTCTCAAAAGAATGTCACTAGTCCGGATTTTAGTACCATAAACTTGCCCTCATGTAAATCAACACTAATGAAGCTCACTCAACTTGAAATCATGTATGGCTTTACGAGATATAATGAAGGCTTTAGATCAAGGTAGAACTTGTTGAACTAGAGTGGTTTCATCTTTTCTTAAGCACTCAATTTTCTCTTTTTGGCTCACACTTTCTCAAACCTTTGAGTCATTTTATTCTTTCTCGGAGGAACTAGAGAGACGTAAAATCACTCTTTCTTGAGCATGACATTTATTTTTCTCCTTTTCTATTCACTTCAGCTTTTCCTCCTTATTTCTTTTGGATTCCTTTCAACACTTCACTTTCTTCACTTTTTTTTTACATTTACTTTTTGTTCTTTCTTTCTTTTCTTTGCCTTCCCTTTTCTTTATTTCTTTCTCTGTTTCGTACCTTTCATCATGTTAAGACTCCTCTTCTCTCCCCAAAACTTTTGTTTTGCCAATTGTTTCTCAAGAATTCTAAGGAAAGATGGGGCGACAAGAGAGCGTCATTGTAACACGGATGAAGGCTAGTAACGTGGTTATTGAAAGAAAAAGGGCTTCGCTGCAAAGGGGTTGACTAGGTATATCACATTGGTGGTCCATGGAAGATTTCAAATTTCGAATCAGATCAAGGAGAGCCTATGATCATTTCTCAAGCCAAGCTATACTTAGAATTTCGCCTAGACAAGCATTTGGGGCAAGTTCTAGACCAGTAGCATGGGTACTTGAACTTGTAAGTAAGTCATCTCACCTCTCACGCTTCTAGATTGCAAAGGAGAACATAGTCGATGTCTCAAAACAACCCTAGATAAGATTGAAAATCACAAATGGCTCGATTTGAACCACTCGATGACTACTTAAGTCAACACAAGAGTCGTAACTTGAGCTATTTTCTGTCAACAACTTGTTTTTAACCATACGATCATAGGTAAATGTGTTGGTACCAAGTAAAGAATGCTTGAACCCTTTTTATTCATTACTATTATATCTACCAAAACATAAAACAAAATGGACTCAATCCCTTAAAAAGTTTATTGTGCCATCCATCATTGGGAATAGCCACCCGATTCACACAAAACTCTACCTTTGGAAAGAACCGTGGAATTATGAAAACCAAAAGCTTATTGTTCACTCAAAATGCAAAAAGACGCTACTAAAGTAAATAATAAGCCATACTATTAGGGAAAAATAAACTAAAGAAGTTATGAAATAAACTACAGAAAGCGAGATAAAAGAATATATAATCCGAAGTCAAATGAATATATACGTAAAAGACAAGTATATACATAAGGGGAATTAATTATATTTACATCTAATGAGGAAATATATACATACAAAATGAAAATAAATAGGAAATAAAAATAGTATCAGAGTTATTGCAACCCAAATGTCAAATCATCAGAATAGACCACCCCCCAAAATGAAAATTAAGAATTGTCCCCAATACTTAACAAAATAAGAACATGGAAAGGGTATAGAATTAAGAGAACTCCTTATGCGGTCTCAATCCACATGGGATCCTCAGCAAAATCAGCCTTAAGTTGTATGCCATCATCACCAGGCTGGGGGAAAACTGGGTTGCTGAGCATCCGGATCATCTCCTCAGTTATGTCAGAAGTGGCAACTGGCTCCTCAGACTAGCCCAATGCTGCATCTGGTGTTGTCTGTGCTGCTGGGATAGTGGACTTCTGCATGTGCTTGCACGAAGTTACCTCAGTAGCTTTCTTGGATGGGACATACTCACTGGTCTTAGAAGTGTCCGGAGCTCTATTAGCGGCTGCTTTCTTGCTGATAGCTTTTTGAATGGCAAGAGGTAGATTGCTCTTGCCTCTACCCCAACCTCGGGAGCGTTTTGCCCTCCCTTGGCCCTCCCTTGGGGTGTATCTCCTCTGTCACATGAGCAAACCATTATCTGTAGCACATAAGAATTAGAGATTAGTCACAACTGAAGCTCAAAGTGTATAAAAAAGCATGATAGAAAACAACAGTATTGTTTCCTTAGAAGGGCAGTGCGGACCGCATAAAAATTACTACGGTCGTAGATATCTCATTATGGAACGCACAAAAATGAGTGTGGTTGTATAACACCAATTGAAGACTGCAGAAATATGAGTTCGACCATAAAGCCCCAGGTTTAGACTACTGGAGGCTCTGAAGTTCCATCATTGCGGATCATACAAAAATGAGTGTGGCCGCACCAGTTCATTACAGACCGCAAAAAAATGAGTGCGGAAGCATAAGTGAAGCTCACCTGTTGTGTAACTTATAGGACTATGGACCGCACAAAAATAAGTGCGACCGCACAACCTCTACTGCAGACCGTACAAAAATGTGTGTGATTGTATAATTCAAAATGCACTAGTACTAACCTAAGGTTCCTACAATTTTCAGTCTCAAATAGTCATGGTCTTAGCAATCAAACCTCATTAACTAACCATATAATTCTAAGTAAAAACAAATAAAAATTGACATTTTTGAGCATGTAGTTAACCCTAAGTCTAAGAACAAAAGAAAATAAAAGATAAAAAATCTAATGAGGAATTGAACATACCAATAATGAAGATGCAGGTCATGAATTAAAGTAACAATTGGAGAGCAAATGGGAATTTACTATGCAATCTTTTATTTAGGTCTTAGAGGAGCGAAAAGTGTAAAAAGAATAGATAGGTTCTATTTAAACCTTTTACCCGTAGGACCTAATCTTTCACATGAGTGCGGCCGCATATTTTTGTCATGGACCGCACTCTTAATCTGGCCTCAGAGAAGACTGGTTGCGGACCGCACAAAAATGAGCGCGGCTGAAACATTAGTGTGGACAGCACAAAAATGTGTGTGGCTACATTCCTTAGCTACAGCCTCACAAAAATGGTTTTGGCTACATTTCCTTGAGCGTTTTTGACAAACAAACTTCATAGACCATGTATTGTGACACTTAGCAAAAATTTTCATATCCGGTCCCTGTAATGTACACCATTCCTGCATACACTTCAAAATTGGTTAGCACAAAACCAAGACTATCAAAAAGAAGGAAAATAAAAGAAATAAAAAATGCATGGGTTGCCACCCAAGAAGCACCTGATTTAACATTGTCGCACGATGTGGGTTATCAATCATGAGAAATGGAGAACCTTCACAATGTGGCCATCATCAACCTTGCCAAAATAATGCATAACACGGTGCCCATTGACTTTGAAAACCTCATCATTCTTATTTTTCAAATCTAGAGCACCAAAGGGGTTACATTCACTACATCAAAGGTCCCACTCCATTTTGATTTCAACTTTCCCAGAAATATCCTCAACGGGGAATTGAACAATAGCGCAAATCACCTTTTTTGAACTCCTGGTTGTGGATATACTTGTCATGGAGGTACTTCATCTTTTCCTTGTAAAAAGACAAACTTGTGTAGGAATGACACCAAAATTCAACAAGCTCATTCAATTGTGATACCCTTAGGTGTGCTTCAATATCGCACTCAAGGTTCAACTTTTTCAACGCCCACATGGCTTTATGCTTAAGTTTTACCGAAAAATGACATGCCTTTCCAAATACCAATCGACATGGAGACATCCCAATTGGTGTCTAGTAGGCTGTCCTATAAGCCCAAAGAGCATCATCAAGTTTTCTTGACCAATCAGTCTAGTTGGCATTAACAGTCTTGGACAAAACGCTCTTGATCTCCCGGTTGGGGACTTCAACCTATCAACTTTCTTAAGGGATGTATAGGGTGGAGACTTTATGAGTGATACCATACTTGGTGAGTAAGGTATCAAAAGCGTGATTGTAAAAGTGAGAACCCCCATTACAAATAATGGCTCGCGGAGTAGCAAACCTTGTGAAGATGTTCCTTTTCAAGAAGGCCACCACACTTCGAGCTTTATTTCTGGACAAGTCCATGACTTTAACCCATTTTGAAACATAACACGCAACTACCAAAATGTAAGTGTTCCCACAAGAAATCGCGAACGGTCCCATGAAATCAATACCTCAAATATCAAAGATATCAATATCTAAAATGGTGGTAGTGGGCATCTCATTCTTCTTACAAATTCCATCGGCTCTTTAGAATTCATCACAATGCTTTATAAGATCACTAGCACCTTTGTGAGGGTAGGCCAATAGAATCCACAAGTCAAAACTTTTGTAGCCGTTCTCGCTCTACCATGGTGATCATTATACAGTAAAGAGTGGCAAGCCTCAAGAATTCCAATTTGTTCTTCTTCCGGTACACAACACTGGATCACACAAATGGTACTGATACGGCTCATCCCAATAGTAATGCAAACGATCCTGTTTGAGCTTCTTCCTTTGGTTTGAAGAGAACTCATTTGTTACAATGCGGCTCACAAGATAGTTGGCTAGATCGGCGAACCATGGAATCCCGGTCATTGAAATGGATAGGAGTTGATCATCAGGAAATGAATTATTGATCTCAAGGCCATCATGTGGCCTCCCTCCTCCTATAAACAGGACAAGTGGTCCGCCACTTGATTCTCACTACCTTGCAGTCCTAAATCTCTAGATCAAATTCTTGAAAAAGAAGCACCCACCGCATCGCCCTTGCCTTAGAATCTTGATTTCTCATCAAATACTGAAGCGCCGTATGGTTAGTTTAAACAATTACCTTAGTACCCATAAAAAATGGTCGGAACTTCTCCATGGAAAACACAATAGCAAGTAGCTTCTTTTCGATCACTATGTAGTTGACTTGGGCATCATTCATGGTCTTGCTGACATAATAGACCAGATGGATGATTTTGTTGATTCTTGCCCCAACATCGCTCCAACTACAACATCACTAGCATCACACATGAGCTCAAAAGGCAAGCTCCAATCCGGTGCGGTGATAATAGGAGTAGCAGTAGTCAACTTGAACTTGAGCAACTCTAATGCCTTTATACAATCTTTATTGAAATAGAACTTGGAATCCTTCTCCAAAAATTTACACAAAAGGTTAACCACCTTGGAAAAGTCCTTGATGAATCGATGATAGAAACACGCATGACACAAAAAGCTCTTCACTACTTTCACGGATGTAGGGGAGTTTGGAGATCACCTCAATTTTAGCTTGGTCAACATCAATACCATGTTTTGAAATTTTGTGGCCGAGGATAATGCCTTCCTCAACCATAAAGTGACAATTTTCCCGGTTCAATACCAAATTGGTCTTCTCACATCTAGACAATACCCTATCCAAATTGTTTAAACACTCTTCAAACGAGTTCCCAACCACAAAAAAGTCATCCATAAAGACCACAAGAATGCCCTCCACCATGTCGGTGAAAATATCCATTATAGATCATTAAAAATTTGTCGGTGCATGACATAACCCAAAAGGCATACACGAGAATGTGAAAGTACCATAGAGACAAGTGAAAATGGTTTTCTCTTGGTCATCAAGACCAATAAGGATTTGGTTATAACCGGAGTAGCCATTCAAAGCAATAAAAAGCATGCCCGACCAACCTATCAAGCATTTGGTCAAGAAATGGAAGTGGAAAATCATCTTTCCTAATGATGTTTTTTAGCTTCATATAGTCCATATACACTCTCTACCCGATGACGGTCCTTGTTGGGATCAGTTCATCCTTATCATTTGTTACCATGGTCATGCCCCCATTCTTTGGGACACATTGCATCGGCAAGGTCTAAGCTATTAGAAATGGGGTACACAACCCCAACATCTAACCACTTGATTATCTCCTTCTTCACCACCCTTTACATTGCTTCTTTCAATATTCTTTGATGTTCAATGGAATGTTTGGCACCATCCTCCAAATAATTTAGTGCATGCAAAATGCGGGGCTTATTTCCCCAATATCCACCAAAGTCCAGCCAATTACCCTTGTCCTCCTTTGTAGCACCTCGAAAGTTGACTCTACCTGCACATTAGTTAAGCATGAAGAAAGGATAACTAGTAAAGTAGAGGAAGGGCCAAAGAATTCATACCTAAGTTGCGACACCAATTGCTTTAACTCCAAGGTAGGAGGCTCCTAGATTGAGGGCTTTGTTTGAGGAGTCTTCCGATTTTCAAGATCCAAAGAAAGCTTTCGGGGCTCATAAGTTTATGACCCCATGCGTTGCTATGCATTTAGACACTCCATATAGCCATTACTCTCCTCCTCATCATCTAGGTTGAGCCAAAACGGCTTCCAATTTGTATTGAACATTCATTTTTTGCACTAGCATCATCAACTATCACATCGGTCACCAAATCCACAAATGACAAACTTCATTACTATTCGGTTGCCTTCTTGATTGCACACGTGGAAGATCACCTCTTAGTCACCCACCCAGAAAGTAAGCCCACCAGCCTCTACATCAACAAGCGCCTTTCTCATAGCAAGGAAAGGTCTACCCAAAATGACATGCACCTCATAGTCCACTTCACAGCCTAAGATCACAAAGTCTACTGGGAGGATGAACTTGTAAATTATAAGCAATACATCATCAATGATACCCAAAAGCCTCATCATTGTCTGATCCGTTATTTGCAATCTCATGGACGTGGGTCTTGGTTACCCAATTCCTAAAGTCTTGAACATCGAGTAGGGCATGAGAGTTTCCCTGAGATCACATAAGTCTTTGGCAAAATCAACGCTCCCAATAGTGCAAGGAATGGTGAAATCGCCCGGATCTTCCAACTTTGGAGCCATTGAGTGCATAATAGCACTCACTTGGTGAGTCATCTTGATGGTTTCAAAATTCATCGATCTTTTCTTGGTTATCAAATCCTTTATAAATTTTGCATATCCCGGCATTTGTTCCAATGCCTCAACAAACGGCACAATAATGGAAAAACTCTTTATCATATCAATAAACATTTTGAACTGGTTCTCACTTTTTTGCTTTGCAAGCCTTTGAGGGTATGGAGGAGGAGGCCTTCGCATTGGTCCTTAGCCTTTTGCACCACTGGTTCCGGAATGTCAATCATGTATTCCCTAGATGGGTTCGCCTCTTCTTGCGTCTCCTCACACTTTCATCTAATCAATTCTCACTTCTTCACTATCTTGAACCACATTGCTTGGGATTTCATTCTCTTGAACCACAATATCTTCATCCACAATCCTGCTTTGATTTGAGATGGTAGCATCTCCACCTTTACAACTTCGAGTAGTCACGACCATAGCATGCTCCATATTATTCCCACCCATTGAGTTCACCACTGTATAACTAGGTAGTGCCCCCATAGGACGAGTGTTCAACACTTGTGAGATTTGACTTAATTAAACACCAAATTCCGAATAGAAGTGTTGTGTGAGGCTATTTTTGTATTGGAGTCGGCATTCTTCTACATCATCTATTTAAACATGTTTTCAATTCTACCCATATCATTGGAAGAAGAGCTTTGGCCTTGAGAAAGATAGAGAGGTGGATTGCTTCGTTGTTGGAACATTGGAGGCCTTTGAAAATCCGACCCCCGGTTGTTGTTGTTGTTCCACCCTCCTTGATGATTTCCTCTCCAATTTCTTTGATTGTTGCTACCCCAATTGCTTTGATTTCCTTGATTGTTCCAAATTTTTTTATTAGTATTACTACCGCTCCAATTGCCTTGGTGGTTTTGGTTGTCCCTATTACCTTAGTTCCCTTGTGACATCCATTGTTGTTGGTTTTTCCCTTGAGCATTGTTTCATTGACCTTGGTAATTGTTGACATATTGAACTTCTTCGTCTTGGTCATTGAATGAATCACCTTGATCATAACCACTATCGTTTTGCATGAATTGTTCCGGACGGTTTTGTATTTGTTGACCTTGTTGCCGCGTCTTGATTACCATCATATTCACACCTTCCATATCATTCACTTGTTTAAACCCTTGAACTTGTTAAATCTGAGCTTTTGCCAATTAGTTCATGGTAGTAGTTAACTCGTCTACAGCTTTGGCGTGGTCATGTAGCTCCTTGTGTAGGTGAATAACATTAGGGCCAACATGTGGCACATTGGCTCTACTTTGCAACGCCGAAGATCTATCCACCATCTCATCAAGTATTTCACAAGCTTCAGCAAATGCCGTGTTCATTAATTCCCCTCGCGAGTTGGTTAACCGCACATTAATTTGTTGTGTTGATCCCCCTGTAAAAGGTTAGTTGGATCATGGCCTCAATCATATCATTGTTCGGGCTCTCTTTAACCATGGTATGATATCTCTCCCAAATCACGTGCTATGGGTCATTGGGTTCTTGCTTGAAGGCAAGAATCTCAACACTAAGTGCCTCCATGTGTCCCGGGGAAAAGAATTTAGAGATGAACTTTTCTGCCAACTCATCTCAAATATGGATGGAATGTTTGGGAAACCTCTCTAACTAGTGCAATTCTTTCCCCGTAGAGAAAAGGGAAATAACCTCAACCTCATTACGTCCTCAAAGACATTGGTTTGCTTTCTCCCCCAACAAGTATCGACGAACCCTTTTAGATGCTTGTAGGCAGTTTGGTCTAGAGCTGCGGTGAAGAAACACGTATGCTCAAGTAGTTTAAGCATCACATTGGATATTTGGAAGTTGCCCGCCCCAATCTGGGGCGGGACTATAGCACTTACATAACCTTCATTTGGAAACACTCAGTGCTCTGCTCTTGGTTGAGGTTGGGGGGGGGGACGGGAAGATTATCATGAGATGGAAGGGCTCGTCTATTAGGTTGAGTTTCAATAGGAACCTCATCCATTGCATCATCATCTACGTCCACCCCCAATGGCATATTTCCAATGGGATCGTTGTTGAGAGCAATTTTGTTGTATCTAAAATCAGCTTAAACACAAATTAGTAACTCGGAAGGAAATAAAGACAAAACAAATAAAAACCTACATATATAGCTTAATCTGTTTAACTCCCCGACATCGGCGCCAAAAAATGATCTCGGCCAAATCCATACCACAATTATGTAGCAAGGTGGTTGATGCAATAATAACCCAACAAAGGTTGGGATTGAATCCACAGGGAGTTAGAATATGTGATTAGGTGTATATCTAGGTTGATTTCAAGTTTCGGCTTCAATTGTATTTCCACAATATTGATTAGTGTATTATTTATACTTTACTCTATCAAATGCGAAGATAAAACTAAGGACAATATATTTGGTTATGAGTTGTTTTTCAATTGATAAAGGAATCTAGGGATATGTCTTCCACCTAGGCGGCTACCTAACTTTTATAAACTATAGGGCACGTTTGATTTATCAGGTTTGTTGTATAGCAAACACACACGATTACTCACTCTATACTTCTCGGCAATTTGAGTATTTTTTCCGATTGGTTTTCTCAAGATCAAATGAGTATTTCTAAAAATCAAGTAATATATGCTCAAGTCGGGTCTTTCTATCTCTAGATTGACCCTTTAATTAGGGGTATAATTTTCTTGAATTCACCCTAGTTCCTTTTTAGCCAAGTCTTCCAAAACCTAGTCTCTCTTTCTCAAGACTAGGTCAATAGGGTTGGGTCATAACTCTAGCTAAAGATCTAGCTACTCATGAAAACTAATGTTAGGAAGTCAATTTAATAAAAATTTACTCAAAGAAGTAAGGAAAAACGTTCAGGTGCACCTCAGCAAACTAAACTTAACCTAAAAATGATAAAAAGTTATATTTATACTAAGCTGAAAATATCTAATAAAAATACCCATGCGGAGGTTATGCAGCCGCATAATTCTAAAGCGGACCACAAAATGGCCAACTACGGCTGTGCAATTCTAGTGTAGTCCGCATACTTGGGACCTAGGGGCTAGAATTTGAGGTCTTCTGCGGTCCGCAAAAAACTGGTTGGGGCCACACAAAAGTTTTGAGGTCCGCACTCTTCAGCTTTTGGAATTTGATCAACACTCTGATTCTGCAATCTTGAGGACCACATAATAATGATTGCGGCAGCATTTGTCCTTCTGGGGCGGCATATTTTTTGTGTGGTCCGCACTATCTGAGTTGTCAATAACACCCTCTCTGAATCTCATTTTGCGACCGCCCTATAATTATGCAGTCCACACTGCTGGTCTCTTTGTCCCATTTGGCCTCTTGTTCACTTTTGACTCCTTTATGAGTTGATTTTGAATTATTTGGCTCGTCTCCCAACATTCCTGTAAGTAAGCATATTTTGTTAGTCCGGGAACATCATTAAGCATTTTTGAGCTAAAATGCAAGTTAAAAAAAGGAAATAAGCGGTCAAAATTCCCACTTATCAATACGTCATCCCAAGTAATTTTAAAATTCAGATTCATATAACTAGAAAAAATATTGGCAAAAGGATATTATTTTCAGCAAATACTACATCTCTCGAAGGTCAAAAACCTACAACACCAACAATAGAAATTCTGCAATTTTTCACAACATGAAATGGTTTGATTAACCACCCGAAACTCACTTGAGTCCCTCGGGACCTCAACCAAGCATGCTAACATATCTCATAACATTATTCAAACTTGTTCCAACATTCAAAATACTCAAAAAAAACATTAAAACACCAAATTTGCATCGGATTCAAGCCTAAGAATTCCAAAATCTTCTAAATTACATTTTTGATCAAAAAACCCAACCAAACCACGTCCGAATGACCTGAAAAGTTTCACACGCATCCAAAATGACACAACAAAACAAATGCAACTTCTAAAATTCCATTCCGACCCCTATTTCAAAATCTCACCTATCAACCGAAAAACACCAAAATCTCAATTTCGCCAATTCAAGCCTAAACCTTCCACGGACCTCCAATACACATTCCAATCATGATCCTAAGTCCCAAATCACTTTATAGGGCTAACCAAATCTTAAAAAATCCAATTTGAGATCATATACAAATAAGTCAAAACTGGTCAAACCTTTCAAATTTCAAGCTTAATCTGAGAACTGTTCTTCCAAATTCATTCTGGTTACCTTGAAAACGAAAACCAACAATTTACATGAGTCATAATACATTACACATGGCAAGTCATGCCCGAGAACTGGCGAGCAAAGTGCAAAAGCTCAAAACAACCAGTCAGGTCATTACGTCCTCCCCCACTTAAACATATATTCGTCCTAGAACGTGCCTAGAGCTGTTCTAAAAGCAAACCGATCGCTGAATAACCTTACCATGTATATACCCCAGGATGATCCCATGTCACCCTATCTCATATAGGTATGATAATACAATGTAACTGAAATTTCAAAATCCAACCTAGCCCATAAACCTTAGAACAATATATCCACTTCTGGAATCATCTACAAGATCAGAATCTCACATTTATGCTCTGCATAAGCCCGAACAAGTTGTAATAACCCATACCTGCAACCTCATGTGCAATTACATGATATACCACATAACTCAAATAATTGTAGCGATAACTTCTAATCCTAACAACTGCAGACAATGACCGAATATCGATAGAAAATATCTTATCAACTAAAGTCTCATTCCAACACTTTCATATTCTACCGATGATAAACGAAACATGCAGTAAGTTATAACCATTTCTCAGATCAACCATTTATGAAGCCACTTCTCCTTTGGCAAAGACTATAGCAAATTTCTGAGTCGAACATCAATATTATCCTTCCAACATGCTGAAATTGAATCCGTTTGTATTCATTAAAGACCCCAATGATCTCATCTAGTCCAACACAATTACCCTGGTGACATGACACATCAATACAGGTTAAAGCCGAAACTTGTGCAATTTGTGCACCAATAAGCAACAATCTGAATATACCCAAATCATGAAAATGACTCAAATAAAAGAGTTACCGCAAGCTCACCAGAACCACCACACTCAATGCTAAGAACCCGTCACACATCTTAGAAACAGAATGCGTGAATCCAACCCTAAGTTTCATACCTCCACATAACTCCACTGCAATGCGCGACTCTACCCAAGCACTGGTCCAGGTGAAACACCACAAGTAACTATGTTCAAAATCGACAACTACACACAATTTGATATCTAGAACCAAAGAAAATTATCACAACCACGGTGAAGCAATTGACATAACATTACACAACCCGAAAGGATATAACTGATACGCCATCCCCCAAGCAATACCCAATACTCTTCTCGCACAAATTCCACTACGAAACCCCAAAAGAACTACACCACATATGCCTTTGACCAACAAATGATAGTGCCTCGCAACACAAAAAAGTAACCCATAGATCACCTCAAAACACTAATAGCTCAATAACAACCGAATTAACATATCCCTCACCGATAGCAACTCAAGTCAAAAACCGTCTTGATGCAGAACACACATCCATATACGTCTACTAATGAACCTCTTATCAAGGAGTTCCTGAAGCTACTCCTTCGTCTCATCTAACTCCGTCGGTGCCATACAATATGGCGCCCAACACCAAATCAATTCCGAAATCAACAACCTTGACCGGCCATAAGAACACATCCGGAAAGTCCTTCACAATCGGACCTGAATCAATGGTAGGAGTCTTTGTACTGACATCTATCAACAAATCCCAAATAAGAAAGACAATCCTTCCCATCCATCTGCTGGGTCTTCAAAATATAAAACCACCCTAATCCGACGAACCTCACCACTCAATCCGTGGCATTTCTGGCATAGCCAACATCACCACCTTAGCGCAATATTCCAGAATAACACGACACGGAGACAACCAGTCTATACCTAATTTCACATCAAATCCTAACTTACCAAGGAGCAAACAATCCACTCGGGTCTCCAAACCCGATGGTCACTACACAGTGCCGATACATGGGACCCACAACCACAACATAACCTATTTATGATACTTCCCAATCTCCAACTCTATATAGTACATGAATCACCATATCCGATCCCAACTTCACTTGAATATGCAACACACCTCTAGTACCCAAACATCCATGAGAGGTACTCCTAAAGTTCTTATGTACCACAAAGAAAACTCGAATATTAGAAGTCAATCCAACAAGAGAGTGTCGCAATACTAACGAAGCATCATCAATCTCAATCACATTGCCCCTTTTCCGGAAACATATACCCCTGCCAAGTCACACCAATTAGTAATATTATTTCCTTAATCATATGAAACTGCCCGTGCTACCTAAGAATTTTATGGCCTTCCTTTCATAACTGAACTGTAACCTTACACACGCAAATCTCGTTCCTCTACAACATACCGCATATACCATACCATCCTAGGATAACATGAGAACTTCATCTCCCTTCCAAGCCAGAAGCAACTACGTACTCAACTAACAAGAATATTTCATTGATCCCATATAGAAGGAAATCATTGCACATCCCATGCTTCTTACACTCATAGAAAATATACATCTCTAACCGTGGTAGGAACCATCAAGAACTCTCCAAATTCCACTCGCACAAAACTAAACCGTCAAGACTGAATCCTTCTAGCTCAACCAAGCTACGCAAGTCACTAAAACCCAAGAGAATTGCCGTGAAACACCTATAGAAACTCATTACATATACATCCAAAGAACTAATCATATCCTTGCCATACCGATTTGGCCTACTACTAAGCTATCCTATCTATCTGAGTTTCCTTCTGATTTACCTTCAACTTGATACTCTTTCTTGCTATAGCATCACAATTCCTCAACCCAGACGCACCATACGAGACCCAAGCATAAAACCACACCGTCTAAGGTTCATAACCCACTAAATACTCTCTTAAATATTCCCAAAAGTACCACATTCAAAATACCTACCCCGAAGAAACTTCTTGCGAATCCAAAACCATCATCTTCCTAATACTGATAAATAGAATCCCATAATTGATATAGAAATGACACAAGTCTTGACACCATCTAATGCAAACCTTAGTTTCTAGCCAATTATACAACTTGAAAATCTCCAATTATTACATTTAGAATCTTTAACCCATTAGAAAGATTCTTGAGAGTCATCCACTCTACTCAAACTACAATTAGACTAATCAAATTAACTGAAAAACATGTACTTCATTAACACTTCGAAACCGCAGAATATAACCTCATCCCAATAACTTCCCGCTTTATGCACCGAGCATCCTTTCCCAACAACAGCTCAAGACATTCATTGATTCTTATACACCTATAAAGTATATTATAACCTTCATCAAGAATTTTCCTTCACTCGAGCCATTCTCGGTCTCAATCTTCGTAGGCCATAATTGATTCACCCATACGCCTCAACTGGAACCAACATAGAACATAACTGTGCAATCATCTAATCAATAACAGACTCCCCAACTTGGCTCAAATCCATAGATCAAAAGACACACAATAACTCACAATGCATATACTCTATTACTGCCATATTATCGTAGTGAGATTAAACTTGATCCTTCATAAACTTGTGAAACGCCGACCATCTAGTACTTGAAATCTTCTGCAAATCTTGCATTCACTCTTATAACAGTTAGACCCACTCTCTTAAGTGACCCAAATTTAAATTTCAACACATATATTTCACTTGTAAATGAGAGCTTCTAGTAGATAACACAAGGATCGCACAAACTTCCGAACACTCCGCATGAGATAACCCACCTGCTTCGCCTCAAACTGGCATCTCTTTATACCCTTCCACCGTCATAAACATTACAAAGTCACTTAATCGTACTGATGCTGAGCTCGTATTGCAACATAAAATTTACTTCACTCCTAACTAGGACACAAGAAAAGATTCTTCATACACCTTTAACTCAGGGATATACCTCAAATAAAGATGAAAATCAAGTACCTAATAGTTCTTCTATCCTCTAGCAGACCCTTCTCATTGTTTCCAAATCATATGAATACACCTGCATTCATAACATAGTTATCACGTAGCTATCCAGTCACTACTCCCCTTAATAGGGACGCAACAGAACATATAGATCCAGAAACACGCGCTCATGCAATCAACCTCAAGGCTCAGCCATAGGTAAAATCCGGCCCCAAGTCTCCCAGACTGGCCTAACATCAACACAAAGAGATCACATCTTGCCACTCGATCAGGGAATCACAACCCATCGATGCACATACGATATCAAGCACTTACCGCGCATACAAACGCGTGGAAGGAATTTCAAAAGTTACTTTTCAAAGTGAATCAACAACGCATGATAAGAATTCAAAATTTTGAAGTTTTTCCTAAAGGTTCTGCAGCCACCCGAGGATAAGTACAGACGTCTTCATACTGATCCGCGAGACTCTTCTAAACCTACTCATGACTCGTAAGACCTATGCAACCTAGGCTCTGATACTAACTTGTCACGACCCTAAACCATGACTTGGTCGTGATGACACCTCTTTTGAAGAGGAGGCCAGCTGGCACATTCCCATTTCCATTTAAGCAATTAAAATAATAAGTATTAAGTCTGAAACATTATTAAATCCCAAAAGAATAAACAATAAACATTATAGTTTGTGAAAATAATACCCTACACAACCCGATATCGGGGTATCACCTGTCATGATCATCTATCGGTATACTACAAGTCTGGAGTGTCTACAAAGCTATTGCAGAATAACTGAAAGAGAGAGAAATGAGATAAAGGGGGAGAAGCACGGGGCTGCGGATGCCGAGCAGCTACCTCGTGAACTCCAAAATCTACAGGGAGGTCTCAACCCTCGCAAGCAGGATTAGCAGCGCCTTAATCTGCACACGGGATGCAGGGACTAAAGTGAGTACTCCAACTCAATGAGTAATAATAATAAATAGAGACTGGGAAATATGAAATCACGTAAGACATATAACATGCTATAAGGAAGCAATAAAGCAGTAAAGAGGTGTAAAGTCACTAAGTTTAGTTTAAACTTTATAAAAATGCCTTTTGAACAATTAAAGAAGTATATGACAGGTAAATAAGAAAGATAAACATATAAAAGATCGCCCTCAGGCACAATGTCAACAAATTCGCCCTTCGGGAAATATCTCAGAACAATACTAGCTCCTCGGGCTATATCTCACATCACAATGGGTACACGCGCTCACTGACGGGGAGCAGACTGCTAGAGGGGGCCCTTACGACCCAAGCGCAATATCAAGCCATCTAGTGGCATCATTACTAGGCTCTCGACCTCATATAAACAAGCCACCCTAAGGTGTACAAATCTCAGGCCCTCGGCCTCATAATCATAATCAGTGTTTCCTCATAACATAGGCCATCGGCCTTACTCAGTCAGAATCTCATAAGCCACTTGGGCAACAGTAAAATATGATGCTCAGTCCAAAATATCATTTAAGTGTTAAAACATAGTAAATATGGTTTAGTTATGAAAAATAGTAAAATATAGAATGACTGAGTTCAAATATAAAGTCAAAACAGCGAGGAAATTTCAGTAAAAATCCCCTAAGGGTTTAAATAGTTGGCACGAGGCCCAAAACATGATGATAGCAAATAGTTTTCAATAAAATACGCGGTAAAACGGTCATTCAGGGAGGACTGAGTCACAATCCCCAATAGTGCATGACACGCTCATCACCTAGACAGTGTGTCACCTCAATATAGCACCACGATGTGCAATCTGGGGTTTCATACCCTCCAGACAACATTTAAAATCACAATTCACCTCGATCCGGTCCAAACTCTAGTCCGTTATGCTTTTGCCCTCGCTAATCGACCTCCAGAGTCTCCAAATCTAGCCACAAATAGTACATAAAACCATTAAAATTTTCTAAGGGAACAAAGCTCACTCGACAATATCTAATTTACATATAAAATCCCAAACTTGCTCAAACCCGGCCCCTGGGCCGACGTCTCAAAATCCGATAAAAATTACATCAATAAAATCTTCATTCACTCACGAGTCTACCTATATTAAATTCATCAAAATCCAACCTCAATTGCCCATTCAAATCCCCAAAAGAAATCTCAAACTTTTCTTCCATTTTCCCCCAATTTCACTCTAATTTCTCAAATTAAATGATGAATCATGGAATTAAACCAAATATGAGTGAAGAATACTTATCTCAATAGCTCCATAGAGAATCTCCTCAAATTCCATCTTCTCCTGAGTTTTCCAATAGTTTTTATAAAATTGGACTTAAACCCTCGTTTTCAAAATATGATCTGACTGCCGAGGCATTCGCGAACGCAGCATAACCCTAGCGTTCATGAAGCACACTGCTTCACAAAGCAAAATTCCTTCTAAGCTAATGCGATAATCTTCTCGCGAACACGAAGCACAGCAAACTCAACAAGTTGCGAACGCGACCTCTACTACGCAAACACGTAGAACAAAAGCATCGAGGACCCAGCTATCCCCTTCCTCTATGCGAACATGACAGGAGACTCGCGAATGCGATTAACATAGACCACATACCTTCAAGATCACGGAACTAACATTGTGAACGCAAAGGCCAACTCCACAGCCTCACACCTTAACCCTTCACAAATGCGGGACATGCATCGCGTACGCGACGGTCAAAAACCTGCAATATCAATAGCAGAAATTCTACAATTTATCACAACATGAAATGGTCAGATTGACCACCCGAAACTCACCCGAGGCCCTCGGGACCTCAACCAAGCATGCCAATGTATCCCATAACATCATTCAGACTTGTTTCAACCTCAACCAAGCATGCCAACGTACCGCATAACATCATTCAGACTTGTTTCAACCTACAGAACGCTCAAAACAACGTTAAATCACCAAATCTATATCAAATCAAGCCTAAGAATTCTAAGATCTTCTAAATTACGCTTTTGATAAAAACACCCAAACAAACCACGTCCGAATGACCTGAAATATTGCACACACATCCCAAATGACACAACGAAACTACTTCAACTTCCAAATTTCCATTCTGACCCTTATTTCAATATCTCACCTATCAACCAAAAATGCCAAAATCTCAATTTCACCAATTCAAGCCTAAACTTTTCACGGACCTCCAAAACGCATTCTGATCATGCTCTTAAGTCCCAAATCACCTAATGGGGCTAACCCAATCTCAAAAATTCCAATCCGAGATTATATACAAATAAGTCAAAACTTGGTAAAACTTTTCAAATTTCAAGCTTGAAAATTTTATTCTTCCAAATTCATTCCGGTTACCATGAAAACCAAAACCAACGATTTACATGAGTCATAATACATCACACTGGGCAAGTCATGCTCGAGAACTGACGATCAAAGTGCAAAACTGAAAATAATCGGTCGGATTGTTACAAAGTGCCACAACTTCCATGCATTTTAACACATAGCCCATAGCTACGAGTATGTACTTATTTCCATATGAGCTAACAAAAGTCCCCATGAAATCGATTCCCCATACATCAAGCACTTCCACCTCCTCAATTGGGTTCATAGGCATCTCATGTTCGGGTAAATATTCCCAGTTTGTTCGCATTCATCACAACCTTTCACCTAGAAATGTGCATCTCGAACAGTGTCGGCCAATACAAGACCGACTCTAACACTTTGGCAGCTATCCTTACTCCCTCAAAATGGCCAACGTATGGAGATATATGACAATCCTGCAAAATAAAATATTGGTGTATCTCGGGAATACATCTCCGGATCATGTTATCAACACAAATCCTGAATAGATAAGGCTCGTCCCAAAAGTACATAGGACAATCATATAAGAACATTTCTTTTGTACAGAGGCTAGGTCATGGGGGATAATACTGCTCTCTAGGTAGTTTGCAATATTTGCATTCCGTGGCACTACCTCAAGGCTTATGGACAACAATTTTTCATCCGAGAAAGTTTACACGATCTCTTCTACCTTAACCTTCTTCTCTGCTCTTTCTAACCTAGACAAGTGATCCACCACTTGGTTCTCCATTCTCTTTCAATCATAGATTTCCAGGTTGAATACTTGTACTAGCATCACCCATCAAATCGGGCGTGGATTTGAATCCTTCTTCTCAATTAGGAAGCATGTTCAGTATAAATAAATACCTTCAAGCCTATCAAGTATGACTTGATTTTGCCAAATGCGAACACTACTGCTAGTATCTCCTTCTCAACCACTATGTAATTTAGTTGGGCACCACTCAAGGTCCTACCTGCATAGTAGATTGCTTGCATAGCCTTCTCCTTTCGTTGCCCTAGCACTACTCCCAGAGCATAACTGTTTGCATCACACATCAGCTCAAATGGCTACTCCCAGCCAGGTACAACTATGATAGGTGCAGACACCAGCCTCTTCTTCAATTTCTCAAAAACTACCATGCAATCATCAAAAAACACAAAAAGGTGATTTTCTTGAGCTGTCTACACGAAGGGTTAGAAATCTTGGAAAACCCTTTTATAAACAGCTTATAGACAAATTCGTGGTCAAGGGAACTTCTTATTGCCTTGATGGACGTGGATGATGGAAACTTCTCTGTTATATCAACCTTAGCACGATCCACTTCAATGCCCTTACTTAACATTAGGTATCCATGACTATACCTTCTTGTACCATGAAATGATATTTTTCCCAATTTAGCACCAGATTAGTTTCCATACATCTCTTCAGCACTATTTTTAAATTCCTAAGGTAGTCATCGAACGAGTTCCCCACCATTGAGAAATCATCCATGAAACCTCCATTATGCCATCTACCATATCTGTGAAGATGGCCATCATGCGCCTTTGGAATGTGTCGGGTGCATTGCATATTCCAAACGACATTCTCCAAAAACCATAAATGTCATATAGGCATGTGAATCATTTTCTCTCTATCCTCCGTGGCAATAGATATCTAATTATACCCCAAGTATCCATCTAAGAAGCAAAACTAGGACCTCTCTGCCAATTTATCTAGCATCTGATCAATGAACGAAAAGGGAAAATGGTCTTTTTGGGTGGCCTTCTTTAATCTTTTGTAGCCATACAAATTCGTCATCCCATGACTATTATTGTGAAGATCAACTTGTTGTTCTCAGTTTCCACAGCAACCATTCCACCCTTACACTAAATTAGGCTAACCCAGTTGCTATTAGAGATGGGAAAAATGATTCTCGCATCTAACCACTTGATCACTTCCTTCTCACGACTTCTTTCATATTGGGGTTCAACCTTCTTTGACGTTCTCTGTTAGGTTTATGTCCATCTTCCAATAGAATCATATGCATATAAAAGGCCAGGCTGATACCCTTGATATCTGTGATGGTCTAACCAATTGCAGTCTTGCACTCTATTAACACCTGCAAATGTTATTCTACCTGCACATCTAACAAACCATAAGAGATAATAATAGGTAAAGTCAAGTTAGGTCCTAAAAAACATACCTAAGATGAGATGGTAGCGGTTTCAACTCCAATTGTGGTGGCGCTTCGATCGATGGCGTGGCTGGAGGGGTCTTTCTTTCTTCAAAGTCTAAAGGCTCGAATTCGAGCTCTCTTTTCCAATAGCATTGGCCTTCAAGATCCAACACCCATTTTTTCCAAGTCCTCACTATTTACTTCTTCTGAGTTCATGAGATGGACTATTAGAGGGTCCTTTGCATTAAGTGCTTCATCGTCTTCCTTCATGATCACATACATTTCTTCTGTCAAAGAGAAATTTGCAAACCCACTAGGTCATCGTATAGACTTTTGCATATTAAATATTATTTCTTCATTATAAAGCCTCATCTTTAGCTCCTAGTTTCACAACCAATCAGAGCTCTTCTCGTGGCCAAGAACGGACTTCCTAAACTTATGGAAATGTCCCCATCAACCTGGCAGTCTAAAATGACAAAATATGTCGGAAACACAAACTTTTCGACTTGCATAAGTACATCGTCAAGTATATCTGATGGCCTTTTCACCATTCGATCAACTAGCTGTAGTAACATGGATGTCGTCCTAGCTCTTCCGATGCCTAACTTTCTATAGATAGACAATGACATCAAATTTATGCTCGCTGCTAAATCACACATGTTTTGGCGAATGCATAGCTACCTATGGTGCATGGAATTGCACAATTGCACTACAAGTTTGAGTCAATGTCACAGTTGCTAAGTCTTAAAAGTCTAACTAACGAGACATCAAGTCCTTTATCATTTTTGCATGACCGGGATTCTCCCTCAAAGAATCAATGGAATAATGTTTACCTAAATCTGCTTCAACATTTTCATGAATTTTTTGTACTTCTCATCCTTTTGATATTTAGCCAACCTTTACGGGAATGGTGATTGATGTTCTAAACGTCAATACCACACAAGAGGGAGGATGATTTGTGTGGTACCCAATTTTTCGCTTAAACTGCTTATGAAGGACCTGGTTCTTCTATGTGTTCCAACTACTGTTGCGGGATATTAAATACAGAAAACAAAGAACATAAAGATTTTTACGTGGAAAACACCTGGCTCAAAAAGTGAAAAACCACAACCTACTACTCAGTAGGATTTTCCCAAACTTCCACTAAAATTACTGAGTCAAAACAGCATTTACAAAAACTCTTTGTAAACATAAGGATTAACTCGAATCCCAGTGTAGCACACAGCCTCAACTATTGCGACACCTTCAAGTTAACTCTAACTTGAATACTCAAAGTACCTTATACAATTGCTTCTATGAAAGCTGTAAAGATATAACTTTAAACCACCTACTAATATTGAACAAAAATAAAATAAAGACACAATGAAATTGATTCTTCTATCTTGACCAAGTAGCTTCACGAATGCACACTCAATTCTCACATAAATTGCTTGCAAAATTGCCTCGCTTTTTGCTCTCAATTTAGTTTCACTTCTGCGTTTGTGCAATACCTGTAAAAGAGAACAATCATTGGTATTTAATAAGTTAGTAATAGAGTTGATTGAGACTCAATTGCTGATCTTCCGTCGAAGTTGAGTCCATGAGTAATACAAACTCCAAACCTATCCTTTATCCGGATTGTGTCCTCTTCCCATAAGGATACTTTCTCTCCTCATCTAGTATGCAACCTTTTCGATTAGTTCAGGATATATTGCTTCTTGATCACTGAGACTTATCTCCTTCACGTGTATATCACATTTCTAGGTTGATAAACATTGTGCCTTACATGAGGGACATGGTCCACGACTAAGTTCATTTGTCATTCTTCAAAACTTCACCTGAACTTGGGCCAACAGTGATGGAGGTCGCTTCCTTCCTGTGACTTGAGCTAGATCCTGCTCTGGTGTTTTAATACCGTCTCTTGCACTTTCTCAGTCTCCTCTATAACCTCTTTTTATTTGCTTGTTTCCTCTTGTGAGTGTGTCTACCCTTACCTCTATTAACATTTTTGAGTTGTCTACCTCAATTGGTACTGGCACGAGTATCTCAGTTGGTCAGTTTTTGCGAACGATTTCTTGCTCCAAACCAAGATCTCTACCACTTCTTAGACTCACCGCCATAAGCTTCTTCGGGCCCTACTCTTTTGGATTGACATGTGTGTCCACGAATAACGTCCCTTGGGATGACTATTTAGATCCATAGATATCTGCACTAATAGAATCTCAATACCTTATATCGCTGAGTCATGTGCTTCCACCTTCTCTTGTATTTTTCTATTGCACTCAATAGTTGTTGCAACATTCCTTTAATTTCAGACAACCCATCATCTTGTCCCATTATCTGTTGTTGTTGAGGCTGTTGATAAGCTAGCTGTTGATTTTGTTGATTGTATCCATGTTGCCTTTGGTAAAGCACAAGTTGACCCTATGGTTGCATAGCTCTAGAATTGTTATTGTTATTTGATGTTGTGCCGGTCTATACTGTTGATTCTGCTGCCCCCAGTTCTGACCACCTGCCTCTGACCTCCATAGTTTACCGCATAGTTTATATTCTCCTGATAGTTGTTGTTGTCACTTTCACTACTCCACAAGCACACATATGATTGGTTAATTCATGGTTTACATAAGCCCCCATTAGTCATATCAACTACGTATACCTGCTTCTGGCCCGATTCATCAGTCTTCTTGGTGAGGATACTTATTTGATTTATCAAAGTGGCCATATTCTCGGCTATGGAGTTGTTTGGGTCCAAAGTTACTGAGTGAACTACATGAGTGATTGTAGTGTCTCTTCTCATCTATCTTAGATTTTAAGCTATTTTATCTAGCATGACCTTACACTCTCCAAATGATTTGCTCAAAAACGATCCACCTGCTGAAGCATCAACGTTGGCCTTCAAGCTATATGCAAATCCCATGAAAACATTTGTCCCAACATCTAATCTGGAATGCCATGATGTGGACACTTAACCAGTATCCCTTTGAACCTGTCACATGTTTCTTGTAGAGTTTCAGTTGGTTTTCGCCTGAAGCTCAATATCGCATCAACTTGCTTGGCAATCTTATTGGGTGGGTAAAATTTGTCCAAACACTACTCGACTAATTCCTCCCAAGTGATGATGGAGTTTACGAGGGGCGAATTAAGCCAAGCCTGAGCTTCTTTAGTCAGTGAGAATGGAAACAATAATAGTGTGATTGCTTTTGGTGTCACATTCGGTTTCCTTTGAGTGACACAAATTGACAAAATGATTTTCAGATGATGTTGTGGATCTTCAATGTAACACATGGAGAACATTCCCTTTTTCCGCAGCAGATGTAGCATATTGTTTGTGATTTGAAATGATTCTGCTTGTATCTGAGGGATTGCAATTATGGTTGCTAGATTTTCAGTGGTGTATTGCACCTATTCATACAAGGTTGCTTCTAGACAAGAGGTACCACATGATTGTTCGGTTCATTCACATTGTTTAGGTTGTTTTGTTCATCTATGACGTCCCTCATGCCTAGTTCGATCTGTTCTATTAGTTTTGATTGTCATTTGTCCTTCTTGTTTGTACGATTTAATGCCTTGAAATCTTTCTCAGGATCTGGTAGTGCTTCAAACAACTCACCAGTTCTTGAAGAGTTCCTAGGCATGCACTTGTAACACATACAACTAAAAAACTTTCAATATAATGAATTTGAAATGAAGAAAATTGACTAAACTTAGTATCCTAGCAATTTTCTAGTTGTAATTAAAAACACCATTAATTCCTCGACAACGATGCTATAATTTGATCACGCCAACTATGCCTTATAAAAAGGACTAAACGGCGTTACAATATAATCTAGTTTACAAGCCCGGAGTCGAAACCCACAAGGATAACCTACTAATCACAACTTGTAGTTTCACAAGAATTCAAGTAATCAACTTCTAGAAATATTGAATAATGAGTTGAGTGTTTACTAATAAAAATAAAGGTAATTAAAAAGCTGTAATTTTATTACTACCAAAGCATATGTTATTGACAAGATTGAAAAGGTCTAGGGTTACGATTTCCCCTCTTATCGGAATCCACCCCGATACATATCCTATAAATTTGCCTAGATATTCTCTACCAGTTGTGACAACTTTAGGTGTGTAATTCTCTTACGAGAAACTACAATAATGTACTAGACGTATTCTTCTGAACTATGCTAGTTGACGTTAGTTCATCGCACACTAAGTTCACACTCATTATTCCTAATCCCACCTTTAAAACCTCTATATTGATCCTCTATAATATACGTTAGGAGTGATGTTGTTCAAAAACTACCTAAATATATACCTTTGTCCAAGTAATATACACTAAATAGGCATAGTCAATTAAGGGCCCTTCAATCAACCACAATAATCGCATAGTTGAACAAGTAGAAAAAATCCAATGACGAACTTATATTAAACGAAATAAAAATTCATCCTCCAAGAGGTTCCATAAAACCTTAGAATAAAGGTTTATCTACACATAATTGTTTGCACAACTACAATATAAAAATTCATCACCAATAATAAAAAAAGGAAGAAGAAAGATAAAAACATGTTTCCCAATCTCCCGCCTTTCTCCTTACTTGTTCTTGCCTTCAAAGATGTTGTATAACCTTTAAAAAGTTGTTATTTGATGTATTTATATCACTTAGGGTTGAGGGACGGAAATATTCAATCCAACTTCGAATGGGAAGCTGAAATCTGCGTCTGCCTTCGCGCGTCTAATAACTAAGGATTCTGACGCATGTTATGCTCCTTCTCGTTTATGCTTTGATTAGAAATTCATACAAAATTGTCCCAAAAAGCTCACAAGTTGTGCTTGATTGCATGTTTTATCAACAAAGTGACAACATGTCAAATATCGGCTTAAAAGGAGTGAGACATGAACAAGTGACAAAGGCAAGGCAAGCTCAAGAAAAACAGGCCCAGTGTGGCCGTACTACACTTTGTGTGATCCGCATAGGGAGATTTAGAGAGTTGATATTTCAAGCATTAAGGCAGTGTGGCCGCACTAATTTTTGTGCGGAACGCACTGAAAGCAATGCGGTCCGCAAAGCCAAGGTTCAGAGAATATGCAAACTGGAGTTTTGAAGCCTGTGCGGTCCGCAGTCGAGTTTGTGCGGTACCGCACTAGAAGCCTTCGCAGCCATAGTCCGTTCTGTGTAGTACCTATAGCCTAAGTTTAGAGAGTGAGATTTTTTAAGTCAAGAGCCCAGTGTGGACCGTGGTCCATTTTGTGCGGTCCGCACTAACCCTGCAGGGGCATTTTTGTCCAGAATTTTCAACTTAAAAATAGATTCTTTTTCCATTTTTAGGGATGAGATATTGTAATTGAGCAGTTGCGCTCGTGGGTTTGAGATTCTTAGCTATTTTGGTTACTTTTAGCTACTTTTAATCATTGAATCTTTGTATTTAATTTAGTGATTAATTAATATGAGTTTATCTTCATCTATTTCTTATTTGTTTTCTTTAAAAATGAGTAGTTAGACCCATTGGCTAGGTTTGTGGCTAAACCCTAGTATGGGTAATTGATGGGTCTTGTATTTTAGGGCTAAATTTAATATGGGTGTTTGATATCTGGATCAATTTCATGGTTAATTGTTGAATTAGTGGTTGCAAATACTAGTTTGTGTTTAGTTGAGTAGGGTTCTTCTCGAGAAAGAGAGCCCAAGTCTCTAAACTTGATCCAACAAGGAATTGGGGTGTATTCAAGAGATTGATAGCCCCAATTAAAAGGTTAAACCTCGAGAGAGTAATACCTGACTTGAATCTTAATTTCTTGTGCAAATTTGCATACTCAATTGGTCTTGAGAAAGTCAATTGGGCAAAACCACTTGAACCACCAACAGGTGTAGAGTGGGTAAATTAGTGCAACAGTTATATCATACTCCCAAATATTTCAAATATTCCTTACACTCAAGTACCCGTCAATTGACCACCTAGGTAGAAATCACTACCCTAGTGCCTTTTAAACCTATTTGAACAACTCGTAGTAATATAACTCTTAGCATAATTTAGTTGCAATTACCATTTGTAGTTCGATAATAGTAGAATTAAACAAAATCCCCAAAAATTATTAGAAGTGTAATTAAGAACACATATGCAATCCTAAACTAGATAGATACTCGATTTTAATTCTAGCTCTCTGTGGATTTGATCCCCACCCAAAATAGGGTAAAAGCTATTGTGACCCTCTCTTGCTACTTATTAGTAGTGCGGATTGGCAGCGATCACTTTTTTGCGTCGTTGCCGAGGAGTTAACGGTTTTGGTTGTCTATTTAGTAGTTTTGTGTTGTTCTTCTTTCCTTCTTTGTTACTAATTTTTGTGTCTCAATTATTCAGGTACAAAATGGCTTTAAATTCTGATGAGCTTTTTGGAAACGTGCTTGCAGGGGAGAAGGTTATAATATTGGAGAGGATGAGGTGCCTCTTGTACCTCCTGGACCACGAAGAAGCCACCAGGTTAATGTTAATGAAAATGTTCCAGACCCTCCTCCGCCACCTCCAAGAGAAATTCCTCGGGTGCTCCCGAACCAAGGCTATGCAAGTGCTATTGTCCCACCCAGAATCTGAGCGGGCAATTTTCAGATAACCAATGTGATGTTGACCTTACTCGAGCAGCATGGGTATTTCATGGGCGCTGCGGATCAAAACGCATACAAGCATCTCAAGGGGTTTGTGGATACATGTTCGGGGAGCAAGTAGACAAATGTGTCCGAGGATGCTCTTAGGTTGAGACTTTTCCCATTCTCACTTCGGGAAAAAGCATTAGATTGGCTCGAGCGACTTCCCAACCATTCCATCACAACTTAGGATGAGTTGGCGGATAAGTTTATTGCTAAATTTTTCTCACCCGGATATATGGTGGCACTTCGAGATGAGATATTGGAATTTAAGCAAGAGCCCACGGTACCTTTGCATGAGATTTGGGAGAGATATAGAAGCATGGTGAAGGATTGCCCCAACGATAACATGATGGAGAATATGTTGCAACAAACTTTCTACCAGGGCATCAATACTACAAATCAATGCATAGTGAAACAACTTGCTAGGGGTAATTTTATGAAATTGACGTTTGATGAAGCTTGTATCGTTCTTGATGAGATGGAAGATACATCCTCCGCATGGCAAAGTAGAGCCAATGTTCCTAAAGGTGACCCTACGGTTATTCATTTGCATAAGGAATTACATGACCATGGGCAAGCTATAGCGGAGTTAACAACTACCATGAACCAATTGGCTAAGCCACGGTTGCAACAAGTCTAAAATCCTCGCCAAGTGAATGTCATTGAGGGTGTTAATATGCTTGTCAACAGTAGAAGGCAAAGGAGGCAACAAAATCAAGAAAATTCTGAGTAATTTGATGATGATTGTGGTGGGTTTCAAAATGATGGCTATGATGAGCAAAATTAAGAGGTACAATATGTGAAAAACTTTCAAGGCCAACAAGGCAACTCTTCAAACCAACAACAGTGGAGACCTCAAGGCAATTAGGACAATCAATAATAAAATAGTGGTAATTGGGGAAACAACAACCAAAATAACAACTGGGGCAATCCGAACAACAATCAAGGCAACCAAGAAAATTGGAATGGTAATAACAACAATTGGGGTGGCAAAAATACTCAAGGAGGATGAATAATAGGAACCAAGGAAACCGGGGGCAAGGCTTTCAAAGGCCCCCAATGTACCAAAAACCAAACAATCTATCCCATTTCCTTCTCAAGGTCGTAATTCTTCTAGCAATGATATGGGTAGAATTGAAATGATGTTCGAACAAATGATGAAGAAGAATGCAGATTCGAATGCTCAATTGTCTTCTCACTATACTTCCATTCGAAATCAGGAGGTGCAACTAGGTCAAATCTCTCAATCCTTGAATACATGCCATAAGGGTTCTCTACCAAGTGATATGATAGTGAATCCAAAGGGCGGGAACAATCATGTTATGGCAGTGACCACTAGGAGTGGACGAGACGGTGATGTGAATGCCTCCTAACAAAAGCAAGTTATGGGTGATGAAGTTTAGTTGCAAGAAGATGAAGTTCCTTTGGTGGTTGAGAATGTGGTTGATGAAAGTGTGAATGAAGAAGTGAGGATTGATATTCAAGATGCCGAGGTGGAAACTCAAGATGTCGTGAACCCGTCTAAGGAACACGTAATTGATATGACAGAGCCAGAAGTGACAAAAGTCAAGGCACCCTTGCCTAGACCACCTACACCTTATCCTCAAAGGGTAGCCACGCATAAAAGTGAGAATCAATTCAAAAATTTCATTGACATGATAAAGAGCTTGTCCATCAATGTGCCTTTAGTGGAGGCTTTGGAGAAAATGCCTGGTTATGCCAAATTCATGAAAGATTTGGTGACCAAGAAAAGATCCATGGACTGTGAAACTATCAAGATGACCCACCAAGTTAGTGCTATAGTACATTCAATGGCTCCAAAGTTGGAGGATCTCGGTGCTTTCACCATCCCTTGCACTATAGGTAGTGCAAACTTTGCTAAGGCTTTATATGATCTAGGGGCAAGTATCAACTTGATGCCCTACTCAGTTTTTAAGGATTTGGGTATTAGGCCACCATGGCCAACTTCCATGAGATCGCAAATGGCGGATAGATCAATGAAGCGATCTTTAGGTATTGTTGATGATGTACTTGTCCGGGTGGACAAATTTATCGTCCCAGTGGATTTTGTGATATTGGATTGCGAGGTGGACTATGAAGTCCTGATCATATTGTGGAGACCTTTCCTTGCTACGGGGAGGGCTTTAGTTGATGTGGAAGCATGGGAACTAACTTTTTGGTGGGTGATGAAAAGGTAGTATTTCACGTGTGCAAGTCAATAAAGTAGCCCAATTGTACTGAAGTGTACTCATTTGTGGATCTAGTCACCACTGTGATAATTGATGATATAAGTGCTATGATTAATCTGGAGGACCTGTTGGAGGCCATGTTGTTGAACCTTGATATCAATGATGATAAGGGCCGAGTGGAGTGCGTGACTACTTTTCATGAAATGGGCTCTTATTCTTATGAGCCTAGGAAGCTATCCTTGGACCTTGAAAAATAGAAAGACTCCTCCAACTAAGCCTTCAATTGAAGAACCTCTGGTGTTGGAGTTGAAGCCATTTCCCTCATACCTAAGGTATGAATTCTTAGGCCCTACTTCTACTTTACCAATTATTCTTTCCTCGTGTCTTACTAGCATGAGGTAAACGCCACTTTGGCGGTGCTCAAAAATATAAAGAAGGCACCTGGATGAACTTTGGCCGACATTTGGGAAATAAGCCCCACATTTTGCATGCACAAGATTATTTTGGAGGATGATTCGAAACCCTCCTTGGAACATCAAAGGAGGTTGAACGAAGCAATACAAGAAGTGGTGAAGAAAGAAGTGATAAAGTGGTTAGATGTCAGTGTTGTGTACCCTATTTAGCTCATGGACTTCTTCGGTGCAATATGTGCCGAGGAAGGGTGGTATGACTGTGGTGACAAATGACAATAATGAACTTATTCCCACTCGGACAGTTACCGAATGGAGGGTATGCATGGATTACCGGAAGCTGAACAAGGTGACCCGCAAGGATCGCTGCCCATTGCCATTCCTTGACCAAATGCTTGATCGCTTTGCTGGGCGTGCCTTTTATTGCTTTTTGGATAGATATTCGGGATATAATCAAATATTAATCGCTTCGGAAGATCAAGAGAATACCCCATTTACTTGTCTATATGGCACCTTTGCTTTCTCTCGTATTCCGTTCGGGTTGTGAAATGCCTCGGCGATATTCCAAGGATGCATGATGGCTATTTTCACCGATATGGTGGAAGATATTTTGGAGGTCTTTATGGATGATTTTAGTGTGGTTGGTGATTCATTTGAAGAGTGTTTGGGAAATTTGGATAGATTTTTTGTTTGTTGTGAAGACACAAATCTCGTACTCAATTGGGAAAAACACCACTTCATGGTTGAGGAGGGCATAGTGTTGTGCCACAAAATTTCAAAGCATGGGATTGAAGTTGACAAAGCCAAGATATAGGTGATTTCAAGGCTTTCTCGCCCCACTTCTTTCAAGGGGCTGAGGAGTTTTCTTGGGCACGCAAGGTTTTATCGGTGGTTTATAAAAGATTTTTCAAAGGTGGTAAACCCCTTGTGCAAGCTACTAGAAAAGCCTGCCAAGTTTGTGTTCGAGAATGAATGAAAGCATTTGAGATCCTCAAGCTTAAGTTGACCACTACCCCTATAATTATTGTACCAAATTGGAGCTTTGCCCTTCGAGCTCATGTGCGACGCAAGTGGCGGTAGGGGCTATTTTGGGTCAAAGTTAACAAAATGTTTCATATGATGTACTACGCAAGCAAGACCATGAATGAGGCTCAAAGGTCATAGTGCATACCGATCATGCCGCCCTTAGGTACTTGATGACAAAGAAAGACTCCAAGGCAAGATTGATGTGATGGATGTTACTAATTCAAGAGTTTGATCTAGAAATTGTGGACCGGATTGGTATGTATACGAATTGGTGTACATAGAAATTGTGCGGACCGAATTTTTGTGCAGTCCGCACTAACCTCGCAGGGGCATTTTTGTCCAGATTTTTCAGCTTAGTATAAATAGATTCTTTTTTCATTTTTAGGGATGAGATATTGTAGTTGAGAAGTTGCACTCGTGGGTTCGAGATTATTAGCTATTTTGGGCACTTTTGCTACTTTTAATCATTGAATCTTTGTATTTAATTTAGTGATTTATTAATATGAGTTTATCTTCATCTGTTTCTTATTTCTCTTCTTTGAAAATGAGTAGCTAGACCCTTTAGCTAGGGTTGTGGCTCAACTCTAGTGAGGGTAATTGATGGGTCTTGTATTTTAGGGCTAACTTGATTATATATGTTTGATATTTGGATCAATTTCATGGTTAATTGCTGAATTAGTGCTTGCAAACTCTAGTTTGTGTTTAGTTGACTAGGGTTCTTCTTGAGAAAGAGAGCCAAAGTCTCCAAAATTGATCCAACAAGAAATTGGGGCATACTTAAGAGATTGATAGCCCTAATTAAAGGGTTAAACCTCGAGAGAGTAACACCCGACTTGAACCTTTGTTGTTTGTGCAAATTTGCGTACCCAATTGGTCTTGAGAAAGTCAATTGGGCAAACTCACTTGAGCCACCGAAAGGTGTAGAGTGGGTAAAGTAGTGCAACTGTTATATCATACTCCCCAAATATGTCAAATATGCCTTAGACTCAAGTACCCGTCAATTGACCACCTAGGCCGAAGTCACTATCCTAGTGACTTTGAAACCTATTTGAACAACTCGTAGCATTATAACTATTAGCATAATTTAGTTGCAATTACCATTTGTAGTTCGATAATAGTAGAATTAAACAAAAAAAACCCCAAAAATGATTAGAAGTATAATTAAGAACACATACGCAATCCTAAACTAGATAGATAGTTGATTCCAATTCTAACTCTCTGTGGATTCGATCCCGACCCAAAATCGGTAAAAGCTATTGCGACCCTCTTTTGCTACTTATTAGTAGTGCGGAGTTGGCAGCGATCAGCGTCACCCGCCCATGGACACAGATTCAGCTTTTTAAATTCTTCCATTTCGCGAAGCAATCCGTGCCTTTTGCTTCACTTCGCTATTTTGTGCCTTCACTTTTCTCCTTTTTCGCGTCCGTTTTCGTGTCAGACAAGCTCCCAATTCTTCCAATTTTTCTCCTTTTTGTAATAGTTTGATATTTATTTTTCCACTATCATTCAAGCTCACTCCTACAACTAAAAAATACGTAATGAATATAATTCACTTCAAATATCATGTAATCTCCCGCATCTCACACGACAAATGAGATAAAAATACACTCAAAATCATGCACCTTTGTCCATTTATTCGTACATAAAGTCGCCATCCCTCGTTCTCTCACAATAATAATATAGTTAAGTTGAAATATGAGGAACAACTTGGATGGTCACTCGTCATCCATGCATGGATATATCATTTTCCTCAAAAACAAAGGAATTACTAACTTTAAAAATAATATTTTGATTGATACAAATTGTGTGACTTATGTTAGGGATATACTAGATATGTCCTAGATTCAATCTCATATTTGATGATTTGAACATATTTTTGTGAACGTTATTTGATATATAAAAAATATGGCATTTGGTATTCTTTTATCATATTTATTATTAAATACTTGATTAATTTAATAAAGCCCTTGATTAAATTTTGAGGCTTGTCATCGCGATGAGATCATGATAATGAGAGTAAACTCTTTTACCATTTAATCTAAACTTTGTTCTTGATAGTAAGATTATCAATTTGAACATTAGTAATGCGGTTAGATCAATATTTATGTTAACGTCTTTATGGGATAAAGACGAGTTAATTTCATTAACTAAATTACATTGATAGATGATGCATACAGATATATGATCATTGAACTGACTCATTGGATAATCTCTAGTGATTGAAATTACCATAAATTGTCAATAGGATATTCTCTTGAAGAATATGATGTAAGATTTTCCTTTGACTTGAGATTGTCACGGTAATTAACAAGTTAATTATTGTGCTTTGATACTAGATAGCTATGGCCGTAGAGCGATAATTGAAAGGATATTAGGTATGATTAAATACTTGAAGAGTTGGTGATTGATCAAGATAAAATATGTCAACTCTTGGTAATGAGTTTGAGCTCCATGTTGTCGTGAATTATAAATGACTAAACTAAGACCTTGGCCGGGACAACTGAATGAAAGAAGAAAGAGTTTCTTAGGTCATTCAATGGTCTATTATATTTAACATGAACACATACTTGGTCGCCTATTACGATTTGACAGTTGAACCATATCCTAGGGTGACCCATAGTTAAAAGGACAGAAAGAATTACTACATTATTCTTCTACAAGTTCTTGAGAGCAAATTGTATACTTCATTCTATCCGGTCGTTAAGGAGTGTTGTTAAACGCCACCCTTGATTAATATATTGATATGATTTATTTACTACCTGTTTAGTGTTGAACCTATGGGGTCGCACACTAACGAGTGTTCTGATCTTTGCTAAAGGATTAATTACTTTAGTATTTGATTAATTAAATTAAAGAATTTAATTAATCAAATAAATAAATTATTAGTCCAAATAAAATGTTATTATATTCTTTGTCCATAGGATATAATGAATATTGTGAACAAATTGATTGGGTGCTATCATAAACCTTTGTATTGGCTAACTTCACGAGTTGGAGATAAGCAGACTCAAACCGTTGACATCCGCTGCAAGGTAAACCACTGCCTAGTCCCACACCGATTCTAGAGAGGCCAACGATTTTTATTTGGAATACGATCTATCCAAATAATTTATACATTAAAACAGTACAATATAATATGATACAATATATTATAATAGAATACATAACAACCATCCAAACGAGCTCTAAAAGACAAATAATTTATTTGTGTTATGGACAATAAAAGAAGAAGAAGAATATTGTAGAGAAAAGTAGGGAAAAAGAATTCCTATTGATTTGGGATGAATTACAATGGAATAGAACCCCTCTATTTAGAGGAAAAAAGTGACTTAGTCACCAAGAAACAAACCCTAGAATCTCTAAGATATAGACATTCACCTTAAATAGAATTTGATTTAGAATACTCCCCCTTGAATGTTTATTTAATAGATAATGTGCCTCGTTAAAACTTAAACTAAAATAAAACTCAGTGGGAAAAGAATTCTAGAGAAGGAAAAAATGTACACATATCTAACAATACGTCTTTTGGTTGCCTCGTTAAAAACCTTGCAAGGAAAATCCAGTAGGACAAAACCTTGTAGGGAAAAAGAGTACAACGCGTATTAATTCCCCATGATGAGAGCATTAATTCAGATCCTTGAACCTTTACCATCCAATCATGTGCGTCATCTTCAAACGATCGTTGGTAGAGACTTGATAAACAAAATCAGTCATATTAATTTCAACGAATTTGTTTTGTCTTGAAATCATCATCCTTGGTAGATGTATTATCTTCATATGATCTTGTTGGAATCACCATTTCAATATCTTCACATAGAGATGAAAGCTTTTGCTATCATATTATCATGCTTATAGTTATAGCAAAATATATATGTGCACAAATTGCACTTAGGATGTGGGTACTTCAAGATCAAGAATTGTATATGCTTCAAGTAATTTAAATCCTTCCCGAGTTATCATATAAGTTAAGCCATATAATAGACTTTAGATGCATATCAAGTTTTCATGTAATGCTAGACATATAATTGGCTTTATACTTTCAAGTGTTTGAAAATCATAGACAAAACTATATGTCTTTCATATAAAATCAATTCTATTCCAATTGTGTCTCTTCCATTTGGCCACTATTTTTGTGCATGTAGGTGACAAACTTAAGATCTTCATCCATACTTAGCGCTATCATAGATGTCGACAAACATTTTATATTGGTTCCAATATTTTTCATAAAAACATGACATAGAGATCTCTTCATTCATATTTTCAGGTACCACAACCTTTTCTAAGATTTTATTAAGTGTTGTGTCATGTAATCTTCTAGCTCGCATGCCTTTTTATTATGATCATTTTGATCCTTTTCTCATCTTCTTTATCAAGAATTTTATTTGAAACCGAATTGTCCATACGCTTTAAGTGTACCATAGACTTTGTCCTTCTAGGACTTATTCTAATAGGAACATTTGCAGTGAGAATATAATTACTTTCTCTGGGTCAGCAAATGCGTTTGGCATGCTTTACAATAAATTGTATATGAATTATCTTTTTATGAACCTCAAGTTCATATTATCACATTCGAGGATCTATATCATATACATATGATAATTCATCCCACATAACTTTTTCTCAACTGTTTATCATATTTCCCCCTCATGTTAGAAAAACTAACTTGCTTCCTCAACTTTGAAAATCTATCTCTATGCATTATGGTGTTAATCAAAATATACACCGTGCATCAATAATAATAAAATGAAATTATTTGGTTCATGACCTTCAACCACTTGTGAGGAGAGAATGTAATATAATTTGGTATATAACGTATATCAAACTGATATAGATAACTTTGTTCTCGTAACAATAGTTTAGCTATTATATGGAGGCACTCAATAAATTCTTGTGCTAAATTAATTGTGATGTAAACCGACTTATCAAGATAAACTATCTTGAATAGAAAATCTGAAAAGTATGCTTTAAATTAAATTATTGAGCAAGTTACCTCGCAAACACCATGTTGCGGGTTAATAATAATTGCACATATAACTATCTAATAGATGCATATTATGTTGAATACATGGCAGGTGAATGGGTCCATATCCACCTTTGATTTCCAACATTCATGGAATTCATTCCCAATTTCAGTAGGTCTAGTAATTAATGAGAACAAGCAACATAAGAGAACTCGTAAAGAACTTTCTATCTCTTAAATATTTACTCATGTGAATTCTCTTTTATTTTTGCACATCATACTTAAATTGATATGGCTAAACCAATTATGCCAACTGAATAAGTATGAGTATTGATAAACTTCAGGTTTACACCATGGCGTGCGCAATTATCAATAAACTCCAAGTTTATTATGATATAAGTTTTTATATCAATAAACATCCACTTTAGTATGGTATTCTTTATTTCATAGGAGAATAAAGCAGGTAGCTTTTTACATACATATTACCCGCTACAAGTTGTAGTAATGGAAGATATTAAATATTTTCTTTATTTATAGTCTCAATATAATCAACTGCTTTCGCGCTTTCGCGTACACTTTGGAAACTGAATAAGTTTCTTTGAGACTTACTACAACATAATACCTTATTCATAATCAATTGTGTTTTTCCAAAATAACATATTTGCCTCTTACATAGTTATTAATTAATTTTGTAGTACCACATATTCATCAACATCCATATGGTGAATATCCCTTTTAAACAGAAAGTTATACCATTATGGTTATGGTCAAAATTATATGCATGATCCATTTCTTGCATTACCGATGTCTTTTAATTTAATAATCACATTATCAAAATATCTTGGTTTGCAATAGGTACGTGACCAATTACCATTCACGCCATAATAATGACATTATTTTCTTATATCATCTCAAACCTCCCTTTAGATGTGAGTGTGGTATATTCACTACCATTAGCACATTCATATTCTTTTAAAAATGAATATGTATTCATAAACCATATGTTGTCATATTCACATCATGAATGGACCATAATATAGATGTACTTTATAAAAATCTCAAGTCAAATCGATGACAAATATTAATTTCACAAAGTGAAAAATTATTTTGAGAATCCTTATTGTTCTCATTGCCACAATGATGGCAATTATAATTTCGTCTATTGCTACGTCCACATCCATTGACACCTTCGCCGATAATAATTTTGTCTTCTTTCAGACTTATCACATATTGCTAACACATTCTCTTAAGAGAATGAGAATGAAGCAAATTCAATGGGACATGTTTCCAATTCTTTGCCCACAATCATACATGAATTTGATCATGGCAAGATATACGAATTTTACCAATCCGAGTGGTTATAATTTCATATTAACTCCATTAGAGTTATAATCAAAATTTATTGTCTTTGCTTATATTTAAAATCAAGTTTAGTAAAAGAGAAAAATACGCTTAAATACATACCTTAAATCCAAAAGTTAATCATGAAGTAAGTTCATGGAATAATTAGAAATCATTATGCTCAATCATAAAGCTTTTACCTAATTGGTTAGCGTCTCGTACTGATAACGCGTTATGAGCAATAAAAGAAGAAGAATATTGCAGAGAAAAGCAAGGAGAGAGAATTTTTATTGATTATAATGAATTACAATGGAATATAACTCCTCTATTTATAGGAAAAAGTGACTTAGCAATTAAGTAACAAACCTTAAAATCTCTAAAATATAGACATTCACGTTAAGTAGAATTCTATTTATAACTATTTGTACTTCTTTTCATTAGTCAAAACTTAAAGGGATCAAACTCGAAAGTGAAGTTCACCCACACAAGAAACAATACAATTAAAATGGCCCATAATCTTTTGGAAATATTCCCAGACATCCTTCACTTTCATTCTTTTTCCCGTTTCTCCTTTTAATTCTTCCTTGTCCCCAGTCTGCTTCAAATTCAAAGCAATAGCTTGGAGAAATTTCGATTTTCAGAATCAGAATCTGGTGCTACGATGAAACGCTGTACACTCCCATTTGCCTTTATCTTATTGTGTTGCATCTTTTTGTTAAGTTCGATATTTATCGCCAGAGCTGAAGTCATTACCCTCACAGCCGATACGTTTAATGACAAGGTAAATAAACTTCTTTTTTGTTGCTTCTGATAGAGCTGCTTAGTTTCTTGTTTTTAGATCAGAGATCAGATTTGCCTCCTAGAAAACTACTAGGGTTTATACGATCCGTAACATGTATATTAGAGTTTTCAAGTAATTATTGTTCTTATTTTACTGTTTGTGTTTTATTGTGGATATGATATTTCATTGGTTATTGAGCAGTGACATCTAAATTTGATTTGGTTTATTGTTAATTTTATAGTTTGTTTTAATTTTTTGGTTAATTTGCCGAAGTAGGAAATTGAATGTGTCTATATTGGTAACTGGTTATTTATCTAAATTGTTAAAATATCTACAAAGAGTTAGGAGTATCACAGGGACATTTGCATCTCATACTATATCAGCCAACAACTAGTTGGGCCCAGCCGTATGAATCCTCAATACTCTTATCTCATAGGGATTTTTCTTTGTGTAATGTGATTAGGAGCTGGTAACAAGTACAACAGCTATAACAACTCAACTTTATGCTAGTTGGGATTGGCTGTATGAATCATCAATACTCATATCATAAATGCTTTGTTGGGTCTGTAATATTTCAATACTGCGTACTTAAGAATTATCTAACACTAGGGATTCACTAATATAATCCAGTGGTTATATCACTAATATACTAAGAGTCTTCTAGTAAGCACAAGTGTTCTAGTTGCTATCACCTTTACGGATTTTCAACTTCCATCTTTTGCTAGATCTATCTTGAGTCTGAGATATTCTAAATCTTTTGAGACAACTTCTTTCCATGTGATTTTAGGTCTCTCTTCATCTTTTTAACACCTTCAATCATCATGTTTTCACATCTAAAAACCGGTGCATCTGAAGGCCTATGTAACACGTGGGTGGCTAAACCATTTCAGCTGCAGGAGTTAGTGACCCAAAAATAATAATAAAATGAAATAGGAACAAGAAAACCTTTTTCAGTTCCGGTTTGGTTGATGATTATGATATTGGTGGTTTGCACGTGGTAGGTAATCTATAATCGCTCTTCATCCTGTTGCCATTGATCTGGTTTGGAAGAGTGATTATCCATTGGTGGATGTAGAGTACACGTAGCTAATTTAAGCAGCCACATTGTTAAATATTTAAGTTTTTCTTTATATGTTCTGTTGATTTCTTTTACATCAAGTAGTATTCAAACATTGAATTAAATAATAGTTGCAGTCTTGAGGTAGTTGGTGGTGGTTTTGTGCAACTTTTTGAATGGTTTCTATAGCCATACTCACATGTTCTTTTGGGTTTCATTTAGATAAATGAGAAGGACACTGCATGGTTTGTCAAATTTTGTGTACCATGGTGTAAGCACTGGTAAGTCTTTCTTACGAGTCTGCTTTAGTTTTAAATGTTTTCCCTTTTCCTCTTGTAGAAATGGTTGGCTTGTCTGAATGCTCCACTCAATTTCCAGTTCTGCCTGCTAGCTACTTTTTTGGTTCTTTAATGTGAGGAAAATTTAGGAAGTTCTCGGCAATTTTTGTGTCCAAATTGCCACTGTGAATGCGTAAAGCCTTCTCTATTAGTAGTGTAGATAGATACTCTGTGATATCCATGAAGGGTCTCATTTTCCAAATTCAAATTGCTAAAGGTGCCATGATGCTCTGAGAATCTTGTGGTGCATGAATGTGGCTTGCCTCTTCACTGCAAGTTCAAGCATATTCTGTAAATAGGTGGGCCTGATTATATCTGTGGCCACAGGGAAAACCGGAAGAGCTATGTTAAAATGATCCAATATTCTATCATTTCATTCTCAAGATTAACTAATATGGAATCTCATTTATACTATCATCTAGTAATACAAGGAAAGGAAATTTCGAATAATAATTAACATTCCACGTTTGTCAAAAAGAAAAAGAAAAAAAATTGCTAAGCCAAAGTCTCTTGAAGGAGGCAATTTCATGCTGAGAGGTAAAATAAATCACCCATAATGCTTTGGCTCTGAAGACTACACTAGAAAGTTACTGTTGATGTATTTGATAGGACTAAAATCCACATAGAGATAGGAATGCCTTGTGAAGAAGCTTGTTTGATATTTTCATATTGGATAAAATTGAATCAGTATTTTACCCATTTTAACGATTACACATGTTGCGAATTTGAACTTAAAGACAGTTTAGAGGGCTACTCTCACTCTATGGTCGTCTTGTGACCCATTTCCGATGACGTATACCTATCAGAATATGAATGAAGTTAAAGGGTTGGTGGAAGGGGGCTTAAGTGTCACTGAACCACTTGAAATGGTCAGTGTTAAGTGGAGGAGGGTGGTTCACTGAAATATCTCTTATTCTAATTATTCACTCTTATGGATCAAATTGAGAATTTAAATTCTCTATTTTGTTCTTCTCGTTCAATGACTATTGCCGAAGTCGTTCGAACAGTGGTGCCACTGGTCAAGGGCACCAATTGATGTTGGTTGTTTGGTGGGAAAGACATTTGGTCGTTTGCAGATTTGTTTGCGTTGATTCAGAGGATGATAACTACATTAGTGACTCATCTCAGCATGCTGATACTAGTCAACCAATAATTTTACGTCCTAAAGTATCCAGGCCAGCGTGAGAGAGGGACACTTCACGGTGGCGCTGCAGAGGGACCTGAGTGGTGAAGTACCTCTGGAACCACTGTCAACTCAAACTTTTGCGATGTCTTTAGCGTTATTACATAAAAAATACAGATTAGTTAGCTCTTCACTATTCTTAGAACTGATGATAATGAAATGCTGAAAAGTCTAGCAGTTTTATATCTGGTATTTTACATACTGACACTCTTCTTTTGGTAAAATTTTCACCTGTAGCTTTTTATATAAGTGGCATTCTGACTTGTAGCTTACTAATATTTTTGGTTATATATGGCGACTGGTAAGAGAATTAACTGGATGATAAACCTAATAGTCCCAGTTGCCAGTACCATACTTTTCAAGAGAACAGGCTGGTATTATAGATGTCCAAGGACTTACAAACATACTTACTAGTCCATCACAAGGCATGTATCTGTCTGTGACTGGCTTAGTTTAACTGAAAAAACATGATTCCGCAGCCAATATGTATTTGATAAGATAATGTTGAGCTGGGTTCATTTTAGTTTTTGAGTTTCTTTATATATCACCAAATTAGTCCTTGATATTCCCATTGTTGTATTGTCCAAAGAAGGTTCTTTCATTTTGCTAATTCTGAAACCTTTTTTCAGCAAGAACTTGGGAACACTTTGGGATGATTTAGGGAAAGCGATGGAAGGGGAGGATGAGATAGAGGTGGGACAAGTCGATTGTGGTACACATAAACCAGTGTGTAACAAAGTTGATATCCATTCATACCCAACATTCAAACTCTTCTACAATGGAGAAGAAGTTGCAAAGTACCAAGGTAGGAGTTTTTTCTTTGAAATATCTCTTAACTATCTCATAGTCGATTTAAACTTTTAAGTTACAAGGATGCATAATTTAGATTTCTTTTGCTACTCCCAATTGTATCTGCTTTTCTAAATTGACCTGTGATTATATCAGTGCCTGTAGAATTCTTATTAAACAAATCAGTCTGTGTAGAAGAAAATATTAAATTTAGTGTGATAATATAAGGATTACATCATGCTTTAAATTTGGTTTGTTCAGTGAATGAATTTATGAACAATGTAAAATTGTTAGGATAATAGTGAAGCTGTGTCAACTCTAAAACATATTTGGGATGGAGGCACGTTTTAGCCATTTCTTGTTCTGGTGCAACGCAGCATTTAATTATCTGAGTTCTCTAACTATATAGGATGAGGTTCCATGGTGCATCCCATTTGCAGATGATACAGTTTGCTTAACAGAACTAGTGATGGAGCCAATCAAATGTTGGAATTACGGAGAAAATGTACTTAATAGTGCAGTTTTTGAGGATGACGGAAGTAAGATAGTATGATTATAAAAAACAGAGGTGAGGTAAGATAGTATGTACACACCCACGTTTAGTCTCAATAAGAGGGATGAAAAAGAAGCAAGAGTAGACAAAAAATTGGTGCTGTTGTAAATAATATGGAGTGGATGCCCATGCTTGTTGTGTGTGTCCATTCCTTTCGCTGTTTTACAATAGTTATTCTTTACTTTTTCATGTCTATAAAAGGCAATGTAACTGACAATGATGACATACAATTGGAAGAAGAAAAAGGAGTTATCTAAAAAAAACAAGTAATGATCAAAGTTCTTTCATAAAACTGTAAACCGCATACCTAATGTGAAGTAGAAACTCAAAACTCTACTTGGAGAAGATTAGAACCTTGTTCTGACGTGTTGTGGAATAAAAGTAATATTGTATGAACTAAGAATTAACAAAAACTTAAAACGTAAGGAGAATAAATAACAGTAAGACTAAGAGCACATAAGAGTAACTCCTCCTCTTTTATCAAATGTATGTTCTGCCTATCTCACTTACAACACATTTTATAGGCAAGGAAGGTGACATATAGCTTGTAAGAATCATCATTGCACAATGTTAAGGATTGAATAGCATGGGCATCCATCCATAAACTATTTACAACACCACCAATATTCTTCATAAGACCTTACTAGAAAAAATTATTGGGAAAAGTCTTAGTGAAAAAAGAGTATATATTATCCTGTGGTGGATGCAATAACTTTCATGTATCTTATAAATTTTGCAGTTCATGTTTAACTTGATATGCAGCTTATGAATATTGTCACGGCCTATTTATATGGTTCACTAGGCAATGAAATTTGTATGAAAATCCCTAAACGATTCAAAGTGTCTGATGCATATAAAGATTTCTGGAAAAGTTGTTTAATAAAGCTTCAGAAATACTTATACGGAACAATTAGCGCACATGTGGTATAATCGCCTTATCGAGTACCTGTTGAAAGTACAAAAATGACTCAATTTGCCTTTATGTCTTCATTAAGAGGTCTGGAATTGTTATAATATGTTGATGACTTGAATTTGAATATCACTGGAACTTCGGAAGAGCTTCCAAAAACTGTAGAATATATGAAGAAAGAATTTAAAATGAAAGATCTTAGAAAGACAAAATTCTATCTTGGTTTAAAATGGAATATTTGTCCACCAATCAGTGTATACTAAATTTTAAAGCGATTTTACATGGATAAAGCACATCCATTGAGTACCCTGTGGTTGTGAGATCGCTTGACACTAATAAAGATCCATTTCGACCTTATGAGAATGATGAAGAGCTTGTTGGTGCTGAAACACCATATCTTAGTGCAATTGGTGCATTAATGTTATCTTGCCAATAATTCTCTACCAAATACATCTTTCTTTATAAGCTTGTTAGCAAGATTTAGTTCTTCTCAAATTGATATGGGGATTGGTATATTCAAATGAATAAACTCAAAGTTGATTGGCTATGCAAATGCAAGATATTTGTCTGATCCAAATAAAAGTCGATCTCAAACAAGTTATTTATTTACATGTGATTCAACAAAGCAAAACTACAGTTGCTACTTCTTCAAATCATATAGATATAATCGCCATTTATTAAGCAAGTAAAGAATGCATTCGGTTGAGATCAATAACTCAATACATCTAGGAAACATGTGGTCTTCCTTTCAAAAGGAATATCCAACTACAATGTATGAAAATAATGCTGCATGCATAGCTCAATTAAAGAATTGTCAATCTCAACATTTGAAAAGCTGATATACAAGATTGAAATGCGTCATCTTCAAGACATCGGGTAAGGTGTTTTCATCGGGAGAGTTAAATATGCGTTGCACTATTTTTTCCTTAACCAAGGTATTATCCCATTGGGTTTTTCGGGTAAGGTTTTTAATGAATCAACAAGCAATGCATATTACAAATAACTATGTATTATTACTTTTCTTTCACTAGGATATTTTGGCATTAGGGTTTTTCCTAGTATGGTCTTAACGAGGCATATCTTTCCTTTTTTACATGGTCATTCAAGGAGGAGTGTTGTAAATAGTTTATGGATGGGTTCCCATGCTATATGTCCATCATTGACACTGTGCAATGGTGATTCTTACAAGCTATCTCTCACCTTTCGTGCCTATAATAGGCCTGATAATTGAGATAGGCAGAACACACATTTGAAGGAAGAAAATAAGTTACTTTTTTGTGCTTTTACTAGTATTTATTCTATTTATTTTTTGAACTTTTGTTAATTGCTTAGTTCATGTAATGTTACTATTGTTTCATAGTAATTTGGATGTGTAGGCTTCTTCGTCAAGAAGAAAACACGATAGATGGAGATGTGACATATAGACAATAATATGGTTGAAATGGAAGAGTGCTATACGATAAAACGCTACCTTAAAAAGTGAAAGGCTAGTTCTATAAAAAGTAGTGAGAATATCGATGTTATACGGGAATGAAAGTTGGGCGTATAAGGCTCAACATATCAGCAAGATTAGTCACACAAGATTGGGAAATGTTAGAAATAAGCACGTCAGAGAGATGGTGCAAGTAGCACTCATAGAATATAAACTGTTAGAGGGCGACTTAAGATGGTTTGATCATGTCTTACATGAACCTCCAAATGCACCGCTCAATAGGTGTAATGGTAGGATGATTGATGATGCAAAAAAGGGATGAGGTAGACCCAAGATCATGTATACTAAAGCTGTCTAAAAAGACCTAGGATCTTGTAATAGCAATGAATATTTAGCCAAGTACTCGCTGCTACTTCATCAAAAAGCTGTAAATATAGATAAGAGAATTGTTAACACATATCCCACTTGTAGTCAAAACATCCTTTTAGCTCCGTTAGCATCTATCATAATGATAAGACAGTAATACCATAAAATGCGACAAGCTGGTCTCGCCAAGCCCGTTAACTTGTATTTGACCAGAAATCCTGTACTTTACATCTGTTGTTGTAGGACCAAGAGATATTGAATCACTGAAAATTTTTGCACTAGAAGAAGCAGAGAAAGCCGCTACAAAAGCTGAAGCTGGTGATGATAAAGAGTTATAACTTACTGTCAGGTAAACTCTAAATGACTTAAAGTTCTAAATGCCTCCATCTTTTGCATGGCTAAATGGAGGTTTTCCTTTTATCTGCGTTTCCATCTCAAAACATCTGTTATAAGTGGAAAAGCCATGTATATCATCCTCCTTCCTTGTAGAGTTTCTCTTGTAAAATTAATTTGGTTGTACACATGTGCAAGCGTCCGACTGAAATGTGGTTCGACACTGACAGGTAACAGGTGCAGTTTTACCATGCTTCACCAGGACTGTTCCCTAAGCAAAATCCAGAAAATGCTAGAATGGATGAAGATCGACAGCGAGTCATCTTTTATAGTGGCAGTGGATTGGTGATGGCTTCTTATTCTCCTAGTTTTCGTTGTCTAGGATTTTGTTGATCTGATTAGGCTGACATTGGCTAGACGAAAAAGAAGTTAATTTGTTAAATGATTACTGTAAACTCCAAAGATAATCGAAACAAAAAGGAGATTACGCGGAGATGTTAGACATGAAATTTTGTTATTCTCATTTTTTGCAATGAGCAAGGATGTCATATTGAGCTAATGCAGTTGTAATGACAAGAGCACAATGTAATGCTTGATTATGATCGGGTCGTGCTTCTCTTTGCGTCTAGGAACAACATCAAGGGGATAAATTTCTCACAGAACGAATGACAAGTAAATATTAACACAATATGTGTTTCCAGATATTATTCTTCAATTTTCATTTTCCACATTCTTTTTTTCATATAAAGGGGAGAGATAACTTGCTGTAGTTAGACCAGAACTATTAACGTTGGTGCCTGCTTGTCTCCTCAGCATCCGAACCCAAATCCCCTAAATCTCTTCTATTTGTTCTGTAATTTGCTTCCTTAAACCTAAAAGCATGTCTACAATATTACTCCCTCCGTCTTGTAACACATTTACCCACTACTTAAAAAAGACACTTAAAATTTCATAAGAGTATTTGCCTAATTATTGTTTATCTCTCTTTAAACATCATTAATAGTGGCAGTTTAGAAAAAAAAAACCAATAACAAATTAACTTCTTGTTTCTCTAAAACGTCGAATATTTTAAACCAATTCAGTTTGTCAAAACAATTACTAATATTTAGAATAGAGTACATAGTTCAGTTTGCGGTTTAAGGATCAATGTGAAAGCAACCGAGCAGACAAGAGGGGTTGCTCTGATGGTAAGCAATCCCCACTTTCAACCGAGAGGTTGTGAGTTCGAGTCTCTCCAAAAGCAAGGTGGGAAGTTCTTGGAAGGAAGGATGCCGGGTTTCTATTTGGAAACAGTCTCTCTACCCAAGGGTAGGGGTAAGGTCTGCGTACACACTACCCTCTCCAGACCCTATTAAGTAGGATTATATTGGGTTGTTGTTGTGAAAGCAACCGAGCATTCTTGTCTCACATGAGTAGACATTAATAGCTACACATTGTTGCTTAAGATACACACATATTACTAGGAACTGTAGGAAGTAACACTAAAGATCAGAATGTTTTGGTAGGATTTGCTTAACTTTTACGTTTGAGCAGAGAAACAAGGAAACATTCTAGGAATAACACTGCGGGATCTCAGGGTTTTGTTTTAATTAAGCACACATTAATTCTTTCATTGCAAATATGTTGCTGACAAATGAAACATCACATACTGCCAAACATGATGTGTCTTTACCGAATCTTAGGCACTAACTCGATTAAGACAGAAATATTTGTTTATTCTGTATATTGGTTGGCTATTGGAAGAGACGACCAAGTTTAGCATCCTTGAATTTACTAATTCTTGCTCATCTTTTTCTGTAATATAGTTGTCCTTTTTTTTTAACAAAAAGAAGAGACAAGTGGTTAATATATGTAATATTGGTGTGACCTAATGGTTAATAATAGTGTTACCTAGTGGTTAATAAAATAGGAGAAGAACCATGAGGTCTCACATTGATTTCAGTAAAGATAAAAAATACTAAATAATTTTTCTCATTTATTTAAGTATTGATTGGACAGAAGTATCTCATACTTTATTGGTGAGAATAGCATATATCTTACGAAATAGTCAGTCTTTGTACTGGTAAAAAAAAAATAGCGACCCACTTAACAATCAAAGTGTACGTAAACTGACACAAAATAATAATCATACAAAAATTGTCCTTGGCTAAGGGATAGTGCAACAGACTGTACTTCAAGTTGTAGCACGAATTTGAATTTTGATAATCTCTTGATTGTTATTATCCGACTAACAAATTATTATGTTTACAAAAAAAAAAATCTTATGTTTGCAATAATAATATATTAGTAGTGCTAAATTGTCAGTAGATGTGGACATCATAATGGCATGAAAAGCAAAATGTGGACATAGAATATAGGGATTTTTACATATACATCCCATATAACAAATCTTATAAAGACTCATGTTTAAGGTTAGTATTTATTTCATTTAAGTATACCATGTTTCAATTTATGTATCAAAATTTACTTTTAAGATTTAATTATCAATGATTTATTAGGGGCTTGATTTATGGAACAAAATATTTCCATATCTTCTTTTCCCACTTTTTTCTCTTTCTTCCAACCGATTTTTACTACATTTAATTACCCCCACGTTTATTTTTGTCCACTCTTTTCTCTTGCTTGATTTGTGGAACACGTTAATATACAACTCATATTTTTTCTCTCCAATCTCACTTTTTTCACATTTGAGTTCCCTTGCTGGGATACTTTTTTCTCTCCAATCTCCTAAACTCCAGCTTCCGGTTTCAAAATCAATCTTCCTCTTCACTATTCCAAATCCAAACCTATTTGCTGCTAATCCAGGGACGATAGAAGTTAAAATACACGTCGGCAAAACACTAACTGCTCTTTTCTTTCCTATGTGCTGCCATTGCAATTGTTGGACGGATGCTTAGAGTTTCCTTCGACCCCCTTCTCCCTTTGTCTTCTTTTCTCTTTTGCTATCGAACTAGTGATAATATATACTTTGAGCATCTACTCTCTTCTGCTCTTGTCTCATGTGAATTCTTATGATTGCGCAGGGTCCTCTATCATCATCATTTCCCATTGAAAACAGGAATATTCCAGTGAGCATGAGAGCATTAAAAGATCATTTCAACCGAACAAAGAGTCTCTCTTTTGTGAAGCGAATCTCAGATTTTCATTTACTGCTGCTGCTGGCCAAATTTTTGGACATCAATGCAGATGTTCCAGCGTTTAATTACAATGCAGATGTTCCAGCGTTTAATTACAAAAAAAGTAGTAGCTGTTGAACTTGTTTCCAGTGAGTTTTTAAAATGTTGTCAAATGTAGTCAATTGTAGTTAAATGTAGTTAAGGTTATACGAAGTGTTTCCAGTGAATTTTTAAAATGTAGTCAAATGTAGTTAAGGTTATATGCAGTGTTTCCAGTGAGTTTTTATAATGTAGTCAAATGTAATCAAATATAGTTAAATGTAGTTAAGGTTATATGAAGTATTTCCAGTGAATTTTTTCCTTTCGTGAATACATTAGAAATTACAAATGTTGTGACTACAATTACCTACAATTCCATATAACTACATATCTATACTGCATATAACTACAATTACATAACTACAAATTGTTGGAAGTCCAATGCTACATGTACTGTTGCAGTACATTTGCTAAGTTATGTTTTCAGATAAAACTTCTTGTCTTGAACAATGAAGAATAATGAATTGACATTGCATAGAAATGCCATTTGCAGTTTTCAGCAACTCATACCATCCAGTAGATACAAATAAATACATTATTCAGACATATTTTTCAACTGTCTATGATTAACTACAAATAACTACAATTAACTACAAAGTGCATATAACTACAAAAATTGTAATTAATTGCTTAGGTTTCATGAATATGAACTACAATATTTTGTCTTTATCTACAACCTTTTGTCTTTATCTATTATGTCTATAACACATTTAGAAATCACTTACAGTACATTATAACTACAATCTGCAAACATTTTACATTACTCAAATATATTAGTAAACTTCTTTATTATCGTCAAAACGTATTACAGTTACACAATAAATTTCGATAATCTGGGATCACTAACATTTATTTTGAATAACTATTGTAGCTATATTATATTCATGCCTTTTTCGGCGCACTCTTGCAACTTATTTTATTATGCCCTTCACCTCCACAATTGCCACATGATACCTTGTACTTCTTTGAGTTTATTTCATCAATTTTTTTATATCTTTCCTTGTGAGGTCTTCCTGGCTGTCTTTTATCTCCAGCCGGTGGCTTTATTACATCATCCAAAATATGTTGTGGAACATCCCATTTCGCTTCATCAGGAAGAGGATTAACTGGCAATTCATATGTAAGAAGAAGGCTCTTCGTTGTGTAATACGGTGAGTAATAGTTGTCCGGCCTTTCATTCTTATGCCTTAATGATGCCAAAGCATGTGCACATGGAAGTTCATCAAGTTGGAATTGTCCACAGCTACATTTCTTATTTTCTAAACATACAATGTACCGCTTCACACCATCTAACACAGTGTGCATATGATCTGTTGAAGCCCTCACCTACAATTCAAGATCAAAAAGAAAATAATAAGGTGTCAACAGTTAACTATGTTAGCAACAATCAGTTAACTACAAATCAGCTACAAACAAACTGCATATAAACGTTAACTACATTTACCCACATTTGACTATATTTTAAAAACTCACTGGAAACACTGCATATAACCTTAACTACATTTACCTACATTTGACTACATTTTAAAAATTCACTGGAAACACTTCATATAACCTTAACTGCATTTAACTACATTTGACTACATTATAAAAACTCACTGGAAACACTGCATATAACCTTAACTACATTTACCTACATTTGACTACATTTTAAAAACTCACTGGAAACACTTCATATAACCTTAACTACATTTAACTACAATTGACTACATTTGACTACAGTTTAAAAACTCACTGGAAACAAGTTCAACAGCTACTACTTTTTTTGTAATTAAACGCTGGAACATCTGCATTGATGTCCAAAAATTTGGCCAGCAGCAGCAGTAAATGGAAATCTGAGATTCGCTTCACAAAAGAGAGACTCTTTGTTCGATTGAAATGATCTTTTAATGCTCTCATGCTCACTGGAATATTCCTGTTTTCAATGGGAAATGATGATGATAGAGGACCCTGCGCAATCATAAGAATTCACATGAGACGAGAGCAGAAGAGAGTAGATGCTCAAAGTATATATTATCACTAGTTCGATAGCAAAGGAGAAAAGAAGACAAAGGGAGAAGGGGGTCGAAGGAAACTCTAAGCATCCGTCCAACAATTGCAATGGTAGCATATATGTGCAAAATAAATATTAATTCGGTTCAGTTTACTGGAGAGATTCGATTAGGAGCATTTAAGATTTTACCTTAACTGATTTAGCATTTATTTGGTACAAAATCAAAGATTAATTAGGAGCCATAAATACAGGAGTTATTTTAGGGTACAATTCATTTAATATAGATTTGAGCCTTAATGAAGGCGTTATTTTAGGAGGCAACATCTGGAAAGATTCCGTTTGGTACATATTGTGTAACAAAAACATGGGATATGAGAGTAATAAACAAACAATGCACAATAATAGTAGTAAGGTTTGTTATATGAGATGTATAGGTAAAAATCCCTAGAATATAATGCTAGGACGCAAAGTTTTGGCTTGGAGGCCAATGATCAATTGCGCTTGAGACCTGATGCTGTAAGGGTCAATAGTCATCTTATTTATACTCCATTTCATTCGGTTTACCATAAGTGTTTAATTTACCTTTTTATTTTTGTTCAAAATAAGTATTTATTTATAAAATCAAGAAAGAATTCAATTTTTTTTACAAAATAACCTTTATGTATATATCTCTAAAAAGTTTTCTTACTTCTCACATTAAATGTTTAAGTAAAGGTAGTTTAGTCATAATAGATATTTTTATATAAAATTTAATATTTTTTTAATATGCGTGTTAAAAACAAATTAAACACTTATTGTGAACCGGAGGAAGTAACACAAGTATCTCATTGGTGGATGGCTAATGGGACGGTCGGTGAACAAAAAGCAAATAAAACAGCTTCCTCATTGTGTTTGCCGTTACATTTCAAACGTTATGAAAATACAATTCAATATATATATATATATGTATATATATATATATATTGCAAACAATTGAATTGGTTCAATTGCATGATACCAACGAATCAAGTATTAATTTTTATTTTTTAGAATTAACCTATTGACGTGGTGAAATTATTTTAGTAAAATTTAATTTTTTCAATTTCTGACAACCAAACTGAATAATTGAGTTCTTTTTGAATTTCCTTCTTGATAAATAACAACTGCAGTATTACCACCATATGGTATTATGATGTATATTATATATGCATAAAAATATATGGACAAACAGAATGTATAAGCCAACAAAGTATGCTCTAAATTTTTTTTAAAAAAAGTTATTCTTTTGGAAAAAATAAAAAGAACCAGAATTATATGACATCGGAGCGGATGGAGTAATACAAAAGTATGTATGTAAATATTTGTTTAGTGGTCTAGAAAATGTGATAATAATATTTAAGAATATGATCAATGAAATCAATACATTGAAAGAATAATCAAAAAGTCTTAGGTTAAAGAATCTCAACAAAGATAAAAAAAATTTGATGATTTGTTTCATTTGGTTGAATAATAGTAGGCAAATTAAAAATATGTGGTAAAATAAAAAATAAAAATGTGGAAACAAAAAACTAGGACGCCGCCGTTGATGATTAGGTACAAGAAAGAAAAAAGATCTGAGGGGTAATTAGGTAAACCGACTAAAGTGCGGCACTAAGAGAAGCCCTAGCTCATCCTTCGCCTATAAATAGACCCCAATAACCCCCTGAAACCCTAATCCTCTCATATATTTTCGTTTCTCTCTGTGCTGTGCGGCAACAGATCTATATTTGCTTTCAAGGTTAGATCTAATCCTCTTTCGTTTCTCCGCAGTTTCTATAGACGTGTTATTTGCTTTGATTAATCTGATTCATTCATATCTGTTTGATGAAATCTTCATATGTATGTCTATACAATTGCTATTTTTATTTAAAAAAAGTATGCATGTTGTATGATTGGTAGACTGTGCTTTCTTTGAGTTTGATGTGTTAGCATTATCAGATTCTATAAATCATTGATTAGCTAGTAAGTTTTTATTTTCAGTAAGCTGTTTTGGTTCATTTTTTCACCATAAATCTCACGATAATTGAAATTGCTTGATAGACTTTATAATCGGCTTGATTTTGATAGTTATTAGTAATATCTGTCTAGATTTGTCGTGCTTTGCTGTGCACGTATGATATGATACATGGATTAAAGAGTTACTGACGCCTGATGTTTACCCATCCAATGACATATGACGTGTGTCTTCACATACACTCTTTTTCGCTAATCTGTGGTTAATAACTACACATGTTTACCTTAATTTATTACTCAATTCCATAAATTTGATATGGAATGAACACTGGGTATGGGTAGCAGTAATCACATGTTTACTTTAATGACCACACAAAACAGATATCATAGTTTTTATAGTTGAAAATATTTTAAATTGTGTTAGATTCAAAGGCAAAGAACTAACTAGATCATTCATCCAATGTGCTTTCTACTACTATATTCTCTAGTTCTTATTGTGTCCTAGTAGAGAATTCTCTTTGCTAATTAATTTTTAACCCAGCATCCTATATTATTGGTTCTTTGTTCCTGAAGTGAATGCTTGCCTTTTTTATGTTTGAATTGTTAGATTGTTGTGGATAGAGAACACATTGTTTTTTGGCTGCTTTGGACATGTATACCTGTTTTTATGGGTGTATTGACTTGGATACTGTTTATTATTGCAGTCTTTTTTTCAATCAACATGGGTAAAGAGAAATTTCACATCAACATTGTGGTCATTGGCCACGTCGACTCTGGTAAGTCGACTACCACTGGTCACTTGATCTACAAGCTTGGTGGTATTGACAAGCGTGTCATTGAGAGGTTTGAGAAAGAAGCTGCCGAGATGAACAAGAGGTCATTCAAGTATGCCTGGGTGCTTGACAAGCTCAAGGCTGAGCGTGAGCGTGGTATCACCATTGATATTGCCTTGTGGAAGTTTGAGACCACCAAGTACTACTGCACTGTGATTGATGCTCCTGGACACAGGGACTTCATCAAGAATATGATTACTGGTACCTCCCAAGCCGACTGTGCTGTCCTGATTATTGACTCCACCACTGGTGGTTTTGAAGCTGGTATCTCTAAGGATGGACAGACCCGTGAACATGCATTGCTTGCTTTCACCCTTGGTGTCAAGCAAATGATTTGCTGCTGTAACAAGGTTTGCTTGTATTTTTAGTGGCTTTGAAATTGAAGATTGATGTGTGTTTGCTAACCAGCTTTATTCCTTGTGCAGATGGATGCTACCACCCCCAAGTACTCCAAGGCTAGGTACGATGAAATCGTGAAGGAGGTTTCTTCCTACCTCAAGAAGGTAGGATACAACCCTGACAAAATCCCCTTTGTCCCCATCTCTGGTTTCGAGGGTGATAACATGATCGAAAGATCAACCAACCTTGACTGGTACAAGGGCCCAACTCTTCTTGAGGCTCTTGACCAGATTAATGAGCCGAAGAGGCCCTCGGACAAGCCCCTCAGGCTCCCACTTCAGGATGTCTACAAGATTGGTGGTATTGGTACTGTCCCTGTTGGGCGTGTGGAAACCGGTGTCCTAAAGCCTGGTATGGTTGTGACTTTTGGTCCCACTGGTCTGACCACTGAAGTTAAATCTGTCGAGATGCACCACGAAGCTCTTCAGGAGGCACTTCCTGGTGACAATGTTGGATTCAACGTCAAGAACGTTGCAGTTAAGGATCTCAAGCGTGGGTTTGTTGCTTCCAACTCCAAGGATGACCCAGCTAAGGGTGCTGCCAGCTTTACCTCCCAAGTCATCATCATGAACCATCCAGGACAGATTGGAAATGGATATGCTCCAGTGCTTGACTGCCACACCTCCCACATTGCTGTCAAGTTTGCAGAAATTTTGACCAAGATTGACAGGCGTTCTGGTAAGGAAATTGAGAAGGAGCCCAAGTTCTTGAAGAATGGTGATGCTGGTATGGTTAAGATGCTTCCCACCAAGCCCATGGTTGTTGAGACCTTCTCTGAGTACCCACCATTGGGACGTTTTGCTGTGAGGGACATGCGTCAAACTGTTGCTGTTGGTGTTATTAAGAGCGTTGACAAGAAGGACCCAACTGGTGCCAAGGTCACCAAGGCTGCTCAGAAGAAGAAATGAATGTTCCAGTACAATTCTGGTGGTACTCGCGATATCTACTATAATAAAGTGTGTTATGGAGACATTGTTTTCTCTGCTTGTTATGTTTTTGTTCGGTCTTTAATGTGGTTCTTAGGTTCTAGTTTTCTGCCTTGTATGACTGGTATCCACTCTCAGAGTTGGGTGCTTGACAGGCGGTGGCGAGAAAAACTTTGTTGAGTCTGTCTGCATTTTCTTTTGAGGTGCCTTGTTTTTCCAAGGTGGCTCGGAAGTTTTGTTTGTTATGTTGCTTAAGATACTTAATTCGAACTTTTTAATTTTTGTGTTGAATATGTTTTCTTATTTCTATTGTCTGGTAGTTTTATCTCTTTAGCTTTACAGTTTTATAACTTAGATATTGGTTTAACTTGTTACTTTCTTTTAGAGTGTTTTTGTATTCTCAACCTCTGCTAAAGGAAATTGAATCCGTGGGAAAGGAGACCAGTTATGATAGATTGGAACTCTAGCCCCAGGTATTGGTGCTCTCTATAAAACTTCAGTTTCTTCCTAAACAGTAGGGTCTTAGTCTCGATCACCTCAGGTATAATGCCGTGAGATATATCCCTTGTATTGACTTTTCTCGTTTTCGTTCTCTCTTCTCCAAATGTATGTTCTGGAAATTTTCATTGCTAATAGAATTTTTTTTCTTGTTGGAATCTGTGAAATAGTTTAGATAAATTCCTCTAATATTTGATCTGTCTACTGATTAAGGGTACGAGGTAAGGCAATTAAGTCTATCGATACGCATCTGCAGTTTCAGTTAACAGTGGCTCCAACATATTTGTATGTATGATGCAACCGATAATAGGAAATACCTGCATGCATTCTATGTTGATTTGAATTGTTCATGAATATATTGCTATATTTGGTTGAATAAATTATTCAGTTGGACCTAGAGGTGGCTAACGGGTCAACCGTGCAGGGTCGGGTTTTGTTCGACCCGTCCGGGTTTCGGGCCGGGCTGGGCCGGGTTGGTTCGGGTTAAAATTGAACCATACGGGTTACGGGTTGAAATGGGCTGGGTCGGGTTTAGTATATTTTCAACTTTTTTTTAAATTAAGTATAACTATTAAGTTATAATTATATTAATACTTTGTAATCATTGAATGAAATCATGAATACATGTAAGATGAGAAAAATTTGCACTTATTACAAGTGCTACTTTATTTCTCAATTTCAAATTAATAAGTAGAAAATAAAATGTTTACATTTTTTCTAACAAGGAAACTAGTGAAGTAGTAATTTCAAATGTTTTGCATCGCTTTAGCAAGTTCATCATAATCAATATGAACTGATTGACCTTCTTCTGGGGAGTTAAATTCCGATGGGTTAATATATCTCCAATTTCTTCGTCTTCTGAGCTATCAACATCTTTCCTTTCCTTGATTTCTTTGTTCCGATCTAATCCAATCTCTTAAACATACTAAAACTTCCAAAGCATTGCTTCCCAATGAGTGGCGGGTGTCTCCAAGTTATTGTCTTGCTTGGCTAAATGCACTCTCCGATGCAACGGTAGAAATTGGCACATTCAGCACGTCACGAGCCATAGCGAAAAGAACAGGAAATTGCTTTGCATTTTCATGTCACCATCCCAACGGTGAAAAGTCCTTTGTGCGAGGCTCTTTTTGCTTCTGCAAGTAGAATATGCTGATCAATATTCCTGCTACTGGTTTGAGTGTTAGAAAATGTAGAAAAAATATTAAAACTATCAAGGCCTTCATCATCCACATTAGAAGAACTGCTACATTGCATAGCGGGATTAACATTGTCAGAAGTACGAGCAGTATTATCACATTCATTTGCATAATAATTATATAGTTGTTGCAAATATTCATTTAGTTTGTTCATAGAATCATATAAATTTGGGGTTTCATATTCTCCAATCTTCATATAAGTATATAAAGCATTCATTAATTGGTGACAATCAGACATTTTAATAGAAGGATTTAAAACTGCACCAATTAAGTAAACTGGAGGAATTGGAAAGAAATATTTTTTGAATTTCGCTTGCATACTTAATAACATCTATATATTTTTCTTTCTTCTTAAATTCATATAGTAGCAAAGAAATTTCAGCTATATGTACTAAAGTCGTAGTAACAGTTGGGTAATATGCGCCAGAAAACACAACAGTAGCAGTATAAAATTTATGTAAAAATTTAACAACATCATTAATGACATCCCAAGTATCACTTGTTAACATACGCCTAGGATCTGTACAATGTGCATTAGCAACTTCAGTTATAGGAAATCTATATTTGTAGCAACATTTTAAAAATATATATGTATAATTCCATCTAGTAACAACTTCGTCTGGCATGAATCTAGGTGTAAGGTTATACTGCATACACTTTGTTTTAAATTCTTTTATTCTAGATTGTCTATTATTTCTCTGAATAACACCAACTGCTCTTCTAACATGAGTAATCTCAACTGAAATAAATCAAGGCCACTTTTAACAATTAAATTATAAACATGACATGCACACCTAACATGAAAAATATCGTCAAGAGGTGGTTGCAAATGCAATTTTAAAATTGAAACTGCAGCATTATTGTTTGAAGCATTATCAAAAGACATACACAAAACTTTTTGGTTTAGATTATAAAATTCAACAACGTCAACAATTGTACTACTTATAAACGTAGCAGTATGACTTTGATCTTCATCATATTTAAAAGCGATAATACGTTTTTGCATACAAGTATTATCATCTATCCAATGGCATGTAATTGTCAAATAATCATTTCCATTAACAGCATGACCAACATCAGAAGTTAGACATACTCTAGAAGGAAGGTGACTAAACAAATAACGTATGTATTGATATTGTCCATGAAGTCTAAAGATATCTGCTCTACAAGTACTTCTAGGGATACCTTTAAATAAAGGATTGTAAATCCTTTGAATATACGTAATAAGATACGATGAAGAAGCAAAAGAAAAAGGTAAACAACCCAAAGTAATCATTTTTGCTAGTTCCTCCCGATCCCTTATTTTATCATATTTTAATAGACCTCCAGTAGTAGGGTTAATAGTTGTTTGACTTCCATCCCCATTAACTCTCCATTCTATAGGATGGATAGCCGACATATGTCTAGTAAGTGTCCCAGTCCCCCCTAAATTACCTCCGGTCAAATGTTTAAAAGTTTCATTACAAAGTTTGCACTTAACTCTATCAGTACCTTCTATTATTTCAAAAAATTTTCAAACCGGACTTCTTTTTTTACGAGTAGAAGTTGGAGCAACTGGGTGATCTTCTACCCCTTGTAGCACTAGCAACTCCAACTCCAATACTACCAACATTTCCACTACTAGGTGTAGGTGGTATCTCATCTTCTATTCCAATTTCATTGTCTTCTATTCCATAATCTTCTTGTAATTGTTCATATTCAATCTCTACATCTTGCAAATTAGGCGATGATTCAGAAACATGTGTTATTGGGTCATTACTATTACTACCAGAAGCTACAGGACTACCTCTTTTTTTACTTCCACCCCTACCAGTAACTTTTCTACACGCTCTTTTAGCAGCATTAAACATATTGTAAAAATTAAAATATAAGCTAAAATCAAATATGCAATTAAAATATTAAATAAGAGAAGAGTTGGAGGGAGTGCACCGAATTCGACAATAAATTGAGCACTTGATTACGCAAATTCGGTGTTACCACGAACAAACATCAAGCAAGTATTTCAATTTTGAATTTCAAGCTTCAAATTCCGAATGACAAATTGCGATAAATTAAATTCGGGAAAAGAGTAACAAACAAAATATGTAATCTTGCAAATTGAAGGGAAGAGATAGATTGATAATTTGAGAATTGAGATTGAGATAAGAATTTTGAGTAAAGAAATGAAAAAGAGATGAAGGGTATTTATAGATTTTAAGAAGGGTTAATATTGTAATTTAATAAATACAAAAAAAATGAAAAAATGGACATTTTTGCAAGAAATCCGTTGGCCAACGGATCTGTAGCCGTTGCCAACGGAAATGTGGGCCCCATCAATTCAAAATTTAAAAAAAAAATGTTACCGTTGAACCGGGCCGGTCCGGTCCGGGTTGTACCGGTTCACGGTACTGTTCACCGTACCGGGCCGGTCCGGTTCGGTTCCGAATAAAAAAATTTTTAACGGACCAACCCCCTACCCCCTTTGAACCCAGCCCAGCCCGGCCCCCACCTACCGGTCCGGTCCGGTTCCGGGTTGTACCGGTCCGGTCCGGACCGATTTTTTGGGTTGTACCGGTCCGGGCCGGGCCGGTCCCGGGTCAACCCGGCCCGGTTGACGGGTCTAGTTGGACCCGAAAAATAAAATATGTAAATGTTTTGATTGAATAAGCAATAAACTTTAGCATTGAAGTCTCCGGTGCTTTACTGCTATTTCATGTGACCTATATATTTTTGTTTACACACTTTTAGCAATGGAAGATATTGGAGAAAAGCAGATTAAGAGCAAATTAAATATGTGAGATTAGGACCAAAAGAAAAAATAGAAGTCCGAAAGAGGTATAAATTCTACATAGGTTTAACGCATCTTTTCTGGGTTTTGATTTGAGGCTATTGGCCTTAAGTATCATATGAGGTGTGCCTAGAGAATCATGGAGTAACTAGAAGATGATTTTTACCCCCAAAAGGAAAAGTTGTAACTGGATGGTAATATACAAAGAAAGTGATGGATTGGCCTCATTTTATGAAGTCTTTCACCATCTAACCTGTGCAGGGATTTACTGTTATTAACATAATGAAGAGTGCATAATAACGTATTAGAATTCTTATGTAGGGATTGCTATGGGTTTCTTTTTTATTTTTTGGGGGGTCTTTAGTTAATCTTATATATGTAATGCAAATACAATACATGTATTCTTATTTGACGTTCTATTATGTAGAAAATATACACATTTTCTTACAAAACTTATGCATGTATCAGCAATATGGAGTTCAGAATGAGGCCAACCACACGCTGTATTGAGTTACGCGACAATTATTTTTTTCTTGTACGACCAACCAAACATTGTAGAACTTATGTGGAATTTCATGCTAGGATATATTTTTAATGCGGTAAATCAAACGACCCCTAGGAGTGAACGGCTAATCAGTTAACAAATTGTGTTTTCCCATTGTAGCAGGCTACAGCCTAACAGATAATCACAAGTTGGGAGTAACAACTAAGTCTGATTTTTCTGTTCTGGGGGCAGAACTAGGTAGGAAAATTCTTAGGGGAAATGAAGACAAATTATTCTGACTATCCTCATCACTCTAAGTAAATGCATAATAATTCTAAATCCTAGCATGAGCTCAAAGTTAACAACAAGGCATTACTGACTGGTTGAATGCCCAGGAGAACCAAGGGTTATGGTGAACAATAGTTACTTCAACATTGTATAAGCTATGAAGCAACAAACTGAAGCCAATAGTTGGGAGCAGTATAGTATTTATCTTGGATTTCTCGAGTTTTGGTTACATAGAAACAGTTTGCGGAGAAAGATGTTTTTCCTGACACAAAACTTGAGCAAAACAAAAACAAGAACTCTGTATGCAACGGCCATAAGAAACAATACTAATAGATTTTTCCACTTAGAGTTGCTGTTAGTAGATATGTCATATACATTTTGCAAAGCCTGATTTCCAGATATGGTCCTCACCTGACCAACTGCGAAAGAGGTTTCAATGTACTCGTTCTCCAAGAGTCCCTGAAACAAAGATACAGATCTTAGATATACAAAAGAGATGACCAACTGATGATCAAGTACAAGCATTTGAAAGAATTTATAGCCAACTATTCAGCCAATATCAAACTTACCTGCATAGAGTAAGTATGAAAAGCTAAATACGAAACGGGGTACATCCAAACTGGTCCAGGCAAAGCACTTCTGATTCTTAAAAAGCCAGCGGAAAGAATCATTATCACCTGAAATACAGAACACCAGATACATTTGAAAGAAGCCAGATGTAAAATCAAATACATCCTAGAAAGGGAAAGATCTCTCTTCAACAGATGGAAAAAGGGAAAGATCTCAAGTATAAGAACCCTATACATCAGTAAACGTAAAAGCAATAACTTCAGAGAGATCCAACTCCCCCAATTCCCTTGTCAGGACATAGAACCTAAAAATATAGTAGAAATTCATACAGCCTCCATCACTGAAATATGTAAACTTCATTCCAGGTAAATAATATCTTCAATATATTAAGTTTTAAGATGGAACTCACATGTATGGACACCAACATTAAGATGCTCCAGAAGATATCTTGCCAAATGGAAGTAACAGCCAGTACCAAACCTTCATTTACCAATAGACATGTGAAGAAACTCAGCACGAAATACATCAGCAAGCTGAACTCATCCCGCAGCCCAACAAGAAAATAGAAGACGAGACTTGACGAAATGGAGATGAGAAACAAGAAAGGAATGCTGGCAAAAAGTTGCCCAAGTAGGAAAAGAGATGCCCCAGAATGCAGGTTTGATTCTTCGCAGGCATACATCTGCATATTATGGAAACAACTTGATTAACTTTTTGCTTGTTTCCTTTCTTTTGAGCTGGATGACCAAAGTACAAACTGCCCTACATCAGGATGAACAACAAAACCAAACTAATACAAAACAAGTAAAAAGTGATTAGTTCAATTGAAGGACAGGTTAGATATGCACTGTACTAATTATCCTGCTTCCAGGGAGAATAGTTAAGACCTTAATGCCACAAGGCCTTCGGCTTTACCAATTGAGCTGAGTCTCATTAGTACATGATTAGATTATTAATCCACACAATGCATGTGAGTGATACAACTACATGAAAGCAGTGTTTCCATGAATGTATTACATGGAAATGAAGGTATAGCATTCAGGGGCGAAGGCACGTTGAGCCAAGTGGTGTCATCCGACACCATTGGGCCGGAAATTTTATTCATTTATATACATGTAAATAATCTGCAAAATAAAATATTTCTAAACATAACTAAACGCCACCACTTAACATAAGAGCTATGTTGGCCCGCTGGTGAAATGCTCCAATTTCTACTTGTGGGTCAAGCGCTTGAATCCTCGCTAGATTTTCTTTTCTTAATTTTTTAGCATTCTTCTGGAAAAATATAGGAACCAGCAGGCAGCAGGCCTTGAACCTTCGACGGTTTACTGAATGTATTAACTAAACCAACCAAGCCACCATCCATTATGTGCATGTCACTGCCAAGAATAAACAATTCTTATCTACCAACTTCTTACCTGTAAAGGAGTAACTGAACAAACTGAGAGGCCATGAAATTGATCAAAGCAGATTTATGGAATCGAACGGATGATAAGCTATTTGAGTGAACGTTTGGTGTCTTATACAGAAAAAAAAAATATTTAGCAATACTTTTACTGAGTCTGTTATGGATACATTTCAAAGAATGAAAGCTCGTCGCAGGGAATTGAGTACTGTATTTGAATTGTATTTTTCAAAAATATGATCTGGTTAAAGTGATCTATTAATTTGTACTCTTTAAATTTTGAGACTGCTGCCATACTATTCTAGCTGCTTTAGGGATGCAAGTCAAAAAGCATTCTTGTTTGGCCTGATGAATTTTAGCCAGGAAATTGACTTAAAGCAACATGCCGGGAAAGTTTATATTGTTATATGAATATATTGAGATACTTCACCTGGGCAGGAGAATCCTAGTTCTGAAATTTTTAGTCGAAAACCTTCAAGCAAATATTTCTTCATATTATTCCCCTAAAATCTTATACAAGTATATCACTGGAGCTCATAACTTCACAACTTTAAGCGATCATTTAGTTTGCATAAAGATGATAGAAATAGTGGAAAATAACCTCTAGCATTTCGGATATAGAAATTGGAACACACAAATAAAAGAAAACTATAGTGTTGGGGCTGTAATATTGAACTTGATATTCCAGGGAATTGAAGAAGGAACTGAATAAAAAATTACGTGTCTTGATGAAAATGGCAATGGCCTACTAAGGAGCACAAGGGGATAATTACAGTCTACAGCTCCCCTATATCACGCAGCCCCTTATGTTCAGAAGACATGCATTTCTCGTATTCATTTCCAACAAGAAATCAGTATATGTGCAATTACATTTCTCTCTCTTCTCTCCCCTCTCTCTCTTCGCCTTCTCTCTCATCGCTCTCTTGACTGAGGCTAACACCCTCGGCACCACCTCTTTCTGGCGAGTCGCCGGTTCCAACAGGTAAGTATCTCTCTCTTTCTCTGCTCCTATCGTGTGCTTTTCAGGTAACCTTTTGTTTGGAACACTGTTCCGACAACAGCCTCACAGTGGTCTCCCACGGTGGTCTCTCTTTGTCACCTCCCACACCATCGAGGCACACAGCGTCAGGCGCACATCCCCTGCAAATTCCGTCGCCGGAATCTTCCACACGCGCCCCCCTGCTCACCCACGCGCCGCCACTGTCAGCCACGCGCTGCGCGCGTGACACCACTTCCGGTCACTTTTTCCTCCGACTCCTTTTATACAGTTTTTTCTCCCCACTATTCCGACCAACTTGGTACTCCCGGAATATTCCTCTGATCACTTTCATTCTCTACTGTTCACTTAGCCACCTCTTCTTCTCACTGCTTATTCACAGCAGACCTTGTAAAAGAGATTTACCTTTACTGTTTGGTTATTCAAGTTTGTCCCTATTGCTGTTTAGAGGTTTTGAATTCTTGCTTTTCGCCGGAAATTTTTCCGGCAACTCCTGCTCTTTTCTTTCTATTCTCTCCTCTGCTTTTTTGTGGGTGTGTGTGGGTGTGTTCTGTTTTCTTGGACAGGTGCCTATTTTACCGGCGAGGATTTCCAGCAAGCCACAGTACTCCCGGTAACTCCCGTTCAGACTCGCGGCAGGACCGAATAGAACTACACGTTCTGATAAGCTTCAGGAAAACTTGGGCGCATCAAAGCATACTTTCAGGTTTTTCCACCGGGAGTTGGTACCTCGCGCTCTTTAGTTTACTTTGTGCACCTTTTTACGTATTTTAGCTAGCATTTCGAGTGAGGTCTATTCTGTTGCTATCTAGTTTGCACCTTTTTGCGTATTTCGCTATAGTGCGTGTGTGCGCCACTGTTCCCCATAGTCGGTTGGAGGGATAGTGGCCGCGGCGGGGGATGATAGCGTAAGGTCATGTCCTCGGGGGGTGGGGGTGGGAAGAGGGTAGGGCGGGAGGTAAGGATGGGAAGAGGGTAGCGAACACCCATAGATTAAGGATTGGGTTATGGAACATAGGCACTCTGACGGGTAAGTCCATAGAGTTGGCGAAGGTTCTTTAGAAGAAGAGGGTTAACATAGCGTGTGTCCAGGAGACTAGGTGGAAAGGGTCGAAGGCGAGGAATGTAGATGGGTTTAAGCTGTGGTATTCTGGGGTCGTAAGAGGTAAGAATGGAGTGGGCATCTTGGTAGATAGGGACCTAAGGGAGTCCGTGGTCGAGGTTAGACGAGTGAATGATAGGTTAATGTCTATTAAGCTGGTTATTGGGGGTTGCGTCCTCAACGTCATCAGCGCTTACGCGCCGCAAGCGGGCTTAGACGAGGAGGCTAAGAGGCGCTTTTGGGAGGACTTGGATGATCTGGTGAGTAGTATTCCACAATCTGAGAAGTTAGTTATTGGAGGGGACTTTAATAGTCATATTGGGGCTGATGCTTGTGGCTATGATGAGGTGCACGGTGGCTTCGGCTTTGGGGTTAGGAACGGAGGAGGCACTTCGCTGCTTGATTTCGCCAGGGCTTCCGAGCTTCTGATTGCGAACTCGACATTTCAGAAGAGGGAGGAGCATTTGGTCACCTTCAAGAGTTCGGCGGCGAGGACTCAGATTGATTACATCCTCATCAGAAGGAGCGATAGGGGTATGTGCAAGGACTGCAAGGTTATTCCGGGAGAGTCTCTTTCAACTCTTCATAGACTCCTAGTGATGGATGTCGGTCTCTAGATGAAGAGGAAGAGGAGGGGCGCTCGGGGACAACCGCGGATTAGATGGGGTGTTTTGACTAAGGAGAAAGCACAGGAGTTGGAAAGGAGGTTAGTTGAGGGCGGAGCTTGGAGAAGCTCTGGGGAAGCGGACGCTATATGGACAGTGACGGCGAACTTGGTTAGGGGGGTAGCGCGGGACGTGCTCGGGGTAGCCAAGGGATATTCAGGCAGACATCAGGGTGATTGGTGGTGGAATGATGTAGTCAAAGGAAAAGTGGAGGTGAAGAAGGCGGCGTTCGCTAGGTTGGCAGGGAGCACAAGCGAGGAAGAACGGAGAGCGAACAGGGTGATCTACAAGGTGGTGAGGAAAGAAGCAAAGATGACAGTCACGGAAGCTAAAAACGCGGCGTTCGGTCGCATGTACGAGGAACTAGAGGAGAGAGGCGGGGATAAGAAGTTATTCCGGTTAGCTAAAGCAAGGGAAAGGAAGGCACGTGATCTAGACCAAGTTAGGTGTATCAAGGGCGCGGATGGTTGAGTTTTGATGGGGGAATCTCAAATCAAACAGAAGTGGCAGGCGTACTTTCGGGACTTACTGAACGAGGAGGGGGATCGTAACATAGAGCTAGGGGAGCTGGGGCATTCAGAGCAACATAGAGACCTTGGGTACTGCAGGCGCATTAGGGTGGAGGAGGTCAAGGGGGCTTTGCGTAGGATGAGTAGGGGTCGAGCGACCGGGCCTGACGAGATCCCGGTGGAGTTCTGGAAGTGCATGGGTAAGTCAGGAGCGGAGTGGCTCTCCAGGTTGTTCAATGCGATCTTCAGGACCAGAAGGATGCCGGATGAGTGGAGGTGGAGTACAGTGGTGCCCTTGTACAAGAACAAAGGGGACATCCAGTGCTGCAACAACTATAGGGGTATCAAATTAATAAGTCACACAATGAAGGTTTGGGAGAGGGTGACTGAGGCGCGGGTGAGGGAGGTGACATCTATATCTGGGAACCAGTTCGGTTTCATGCCCGGCCGCTCCACTACAGAGGCTATCCACCTTGTCAGGCGGCTGGCAGAGCAATTCAGGGATAATAAGAAGGACCTACACATGGTGCTTATCGACTTGGAGAAGGCGTATGACAAGGTCCCAAGGGAGGTGCTATGGAGGTGCTTGGAGGCGAAGAGCGTGCCGGAAGCCTACATCAGAGTTATCAAGGACATGTACAATGGAGCTAAGACTAGGGTTAGGACGGTGGGTGGCAAATCAGACCATTTTCCAGTGGTTATGGGGCTCCATCACGGATCGGCGCTGAGCCCCCTCTTGTTTGCCTTAAGTGATAGATGCTCTAACCCGACATATTCAAGGGGATGTGCCTTGGTGTATGCTATTTGCTGATGATATAGTATTGATAGATGAGACGAGGGTCGGTGTTATTGAAAGGTTAGAGGTATGGAGACAGACTCTCGAGTCTAAAGGTTTCAAAATAAGCAGATCTAAGACAGTATACCTGGAGTGCAAGTTTAGCGCCGAGCCGAGCGAAGTAGGCAGGGACATGATGATTGGTTCTCAGGCCATCACCAAGAGGGACAGTGTCCGATATCTTGGGTCTGTGATCCAGGGGGACGGAGGGATTGACGGGGACGTCACTCATCGTATAGGAGCGGGGTGGTCAAAGTGGAGGCTTGCATCAGGAGTCCTGTGTGACAAGAAAGTTCCACACAAACTCAAGGGGAAATTCTATAGAGCCGTGGTTAGACCTGCGATGTTGTATGGGGCGGAGTGCTGACCCGTGAAGAACTCTCATGTTCAGAGAGAGGTTGCGGAGATCAGGATGCTTAGGTGGATGTGCGGGCACACCAGGCTAGATAAGATTAAGAATGAAGTTATTCGAGAGAAGGTGGGGGTGGCCCCGGTGGATGAGAAGATGCGAGAAGCGAGTCTGAGGTGGTTCGGGCATGTATGCAGGAGAAGTCCCGATGCCCCGGTGAGGAGCTGCGAGCGGCTGGAGATTGTTGGCGGTCGGCGAGGCAGAGGGAGGCCTAAGAAGTATTGGGGAGAGGTGATTAGGCAGGACATGGCTAGAATGCAGGTTTCCGAGGACATGACCCTTGATAGGAAAGTCTGGAGGTCTAGAATCAGGATTGTAGGATAGGGGCTCCTAGAGTTTTTCGTACGCCTCATCCGGGGTTGGGTGTGGGTTAGCAGGGTTAACCATAAATGATTTGTGTTTTAGCTTAGCTTATGTCCCCCCTATGGCTGTTAGTTATGGTAGTTACTGTATGATATTATTGCATGCGATTGTATTTATGTTTCTTATGTTTAGATAATTATTTACGCTATTTCTGCTGGAGTTACTAATGCTCTATTGTTTTTGTTTTTGTTTTTGTTTTTGTCTTTGTCTTTGTTTTACTGCTGTTTTTCCTTTTATCCTATGAGCCGAGGGTCGATTGGAAACAGCCTCTATGCCCTTTCGGGTAGGGGTAAGGCTCGTCTACATATTACCCTCCCAAGACCCCACCTGGTGGGAGCATACTGGGTAGTTGTTGTTGTATCTTGGTGTACTATCCAAAAGAAACACGGAAAAGTTATTTGAATCACCTTGATTTCTTTCATTTGTGCAGGTACACTGGCAATGCTCAATAGAGAGGTGAATGAAACAAATACAAAAATTGCAGCTACTCTTGTCTGCATGGCAATAAAGAGGTCAAAGTTTAAATTAGAAAAATAAGAAAAATGAATAGCAAAAAGGTATCATGAGCAGAACATCTAACAGCATAACGGAGAAGCTCAGTCCATAAATGAACAAGTAAACGAGGTTTTGGAGAAATACACGCATTCTTTGGACTAGATAAGATTATATGTTTCAATTAAGACATAGAGAAATGGAAGTTGCATTGGCAAACAAAAGATAATATTTTAGGTAGCCAAGCTTCTCTGAAGATGACATGCCTATATGAATCATATAACGCACCACTGAAGCAGGAAAAACAAAAGGAGAAAAGGACATACCTAATGTTTTGAATATAATTAGCTTACCACAACAGATGATAATGAATGCCCCAATCCAGAAAATACAGTGCCAACGGAGTGCGAGAAGCATATAGAGAATCAACCTAAGCCAATAATATTTCCACTCCCTTGACATATTCAATAAGGATCTCCAAGTCCACACAGCAACTCGCATTATGTTGCCTACCATGCCCTTGCTTTTGAGAGATGGACCTTCCTGTGCAACAATAGCAAGAAATCAGAGAGTATATTCAAGTTCAAGCACTAAACCTGCTATGTCATTTGTGTGGCTATAAAAGTATGCCATTATGAACAATCAAATAAAAGAAGTATGCCATTATGGGTAAGATGGAAAATTTACACTTCAATTACAACAACAACAATAACAACAAATCAATATAATCCCACATAGTGGGGTTTGGGGAGGGTAGTGTGTATGCATGCAGCCTTACCCGTACCTTGTGGAGATAGAGAGGCTATTTCCAATAGACCATCGGCTCAAAGAAGCATAAGCACCACATTATAGAAGAGAAAATCAAGAATCACAACAGAGAGAAGCCATGTAAAAGAAGAATAAATAACAACCAAATAATCAGGAGACCGCAATGAAAGAAATGATTGGTAGCCGTAGAAATCTAATGCCAACAGAATACTAAAGTACAAGCTAATACTATCGGTATGACAGGAAGAACACTAAACTAACTCTAATTTTCGACCTCCACACATTCGTATCAAGGGTTATGTCCTCGATCAGTTGAAGTTGTATCATGTCTTGTCTAATTAACTCACCCCAATTCTTCTTCGGCCTAGCTCTGTCTCTACCTCTCCTTACGCCTTCCCATGTCAACCTCTTACACCTCCAGACCGGAGAGTCTGTGCTCCGCCTCCTCACATGTCCAAATCATCTAAGTCTTGTTTCCCGCATTTTGTCCTTAATTTGGGTCACACCCACATTGTCTCGAATAACTTCATTCTAAATCCTATCTTACCTTGTATGCCCGCACATCCATCTCAACATCCTCATCTCCACTACTATCATCTTCTGGACTGGCCAACACTCATCCCCATACAACATAGTCGGCCTGACTACCGCTCTGCAAAAGTTACCTTTGAGTTTTGCTGGGACCTTCTTATCACACAAAGACACCGGAAGCAAGTCTCCATTTCATCCATCCCGTCCCAACACGATGCGTGATATCTTCGTCGATCTCCCCATCTCCCTATATAATAGACTCCCCATCTCCCTATATAATAGACCCAAGGTACTTCAAACTTTCTCGATATTCCAACTTAATCCTACTCAACTTGAAACCTTTAGACTCCAGGGTCTGCCTCCACATCTCTAATCTCGCGTTAACGCCGCCTCGCGTCTCATCAATCAATACAATGTCATCTACAAAAGTTTTACACTTAAATTGTTTCGAGATATAGAAAGGTGGAATACTTTTTTGGACTAGGCTAATAAGGAAACATATGAAACAAAAGGAGTAACTGCTTTACATAATGTGCATAATTTCATTGTCAACTGAATGAGAAATATGTTAGCTTTCCAGATATGTATTTATACTTCATAGGTAGGAGTATTTAAACTCTGAGTGAAGTTCATAGTGACAGATATCAGATCTCCTGTAAAATTCTACCTTCTCAGTGAGCTTCAGTATCATTGTCTCGAGGGCAGCGGCACCTGTCGTTGAGCTATAGGTTGCTTCAAGGGTACGTATAGCAACAGCAGTATCCATGTTCACCGCTGACAAGTCTCCATGGTCATCCTGTCCAGACAACAAGTGCAAAAACTTAAAGGAAGACTAAAATTCTTTTTCTTGAGGGCTGGTTGGACACTCTTATGGTAGCTTGCCTGAAATGATCACCTATTCGTTTTTTTTTTTTTGAAGAATTGACTCTAAAACAACAGAAACAGCAGCATGAGTGAGTCTAGAAGAATTATGCAGTAAACTCCACAAAAGTAGAAAGGTACAACTGCTAAAACTCTTCTATTTGATATTATAGTTAACAAACCAACAACAATCATTATGATTGAGTTTGAGTTGATAAAGCGACAAAGTAGAAAAGTTCAAATACTTTCATGCAATTACCTGCCAACTTTTGCACATCGCAATAATCCTGTCGAACTCTGTGTTTATGGCACGCAAGAAATGATCCGAAGGACTTTGCATGATAGGGCAAGGAAAACCAGCATTTGAAAAGTGCTTCATCAATAAATAATATGTCAGTCTCTGAAAGTTATCCGTACCAAGAAAATAATGTGGATTAAGAAAACACAGGTTACCCACCCATTCCCACACCCAATAAAAAATAAACTCATTTGCTTCTTTCCCCCAAAACCCTATGATTCTGAAATATAAGCCCTTGGGAAAGTCTAGCCGCAAAATTTCAAACATATTATTTCCTCGGATTGATAATGCAACTGTGTAATGAGACATAGGAAGGTTTAACTGGCAGATGCTTGTATGCGACCCACTTTGGACTACTAAACTCAGTGTTACAAAATGAGTTCAGCAGAAACAACATTGTATCCACAGCTTAATTGTAAAAGAAGCAGGCAACAAGAATGTAACCACCCTAGCTGAGTACCTATGTACTTCAAATAATTAGCACCCTTGAATGAACGATAATCCATAAAGCATTTATGCTTCAACTACAGGACCACTTCTATCCTATAGCAGAGCCTGTCATCTGAAATAAGCATTTGGCTTCTTTGTTTTCAATAAGCCACACCCCTCAACTGTCTGGGAGGATTACATACAAGAAAAGAGCAACCAAAGCCCATCACAGCACCAATGCATATCAATTAGTATATTATTCTTCTATTTGATGCACTCCTGATCGCTAATAAGAGAAGTTGTACAAGAATCAAGAAGGATATAGTGAGTGGAAGCATAGTATATTACCTACAAGCAAGCCAATGTTTCCCCAAAAACAGCGTATTTCCATTCGAGAGGAGGCAAATACGGTCAAAAAGGCCAAAAACTTCAGCACTGCTTTGGTACATGGTGAATATCAGAGTGCAGCCAGTACTTGCGAGCTTCTTCAGTGTAACCATCATCAGAACTGCAGAAACACTGAACACGACAATTAATTACACTTCAGTAACAAAGAGGACGCATTAAAACATATATAATACAGCGAAGGGCCTGAAGCACCAAGTGTCAACCATAATGAATCACAAGATTATACTGGGATAATTGATAGGAAGAAAGAGAAACTTTAGAGAAAAGCGTAATAGGACATTCATTTGATTGAAGACCACCATAATTATTTCCACTATTCAGAAAGTTATCAATTTTGACCCTGTCAGATGGAAAAAAGAAATGCAGTCACCGTCAACCGTATCTCCATCAACTCCTAAATCGATGCTTCTATGTATGGCAAAAAAGAATTGTTCTTTGGTTGAAAAATTTGAAACAGGTGTAATTTAAAGCAACCTTTCAAGAAAGCAGGTGCAACAAAAAGGTAAATACACAAGAGCTAGGATCTAGCTTCGCAGCAATAATCTTTGGGAAGTTTGCTTCAAATTCTTTACTGTATTTTTACTAAAAAAAGAAAAATCCCCAAAAAAAATCATGGTAGCATAGGACCTCCAATCTCTAGCTGCATCCTTTCCAACATGGGGCCTCATTCCCTAGTTATCTCTAGTATAACCCGATGGTCCTTTTCTTTTATCCCGACATAACTCGTGGACCTCCCTGGCATAACCCAAGAACCTTTTAATTTTGTCCCGGCATAACCCTTGGATCTCCTTGGCATAATCCAAGGACTTTTTTCTTTTATCCTCGCATAACCTATGGACCTCCCTGGCATAACCCACGAACCCTTTTTCTTTTATTCCGGCATAACCCGTGCCTCCCTGCATAACCCAAGGACCCTTTTTTTTTTATTCTGACATAACCCATGGACCTCCCTTGCATAACCCAAGCACCTTTTTTCTATTATCTCTGCATAACTCGTGGACCTACCTGGCATAACCCAAGGACCTTTCCTTTATCCTGGCATAACCCGTGGACCTCCATGGAATAACACAATGACATTTTTTCTTTTATCCCGGCTTACCCGTGTACCTCCCCCATAACCCAAGGACCCTTTATCTTTTGTCCCGGCATAACCCCTGAATCTCCCTGGCATAACTCAAGGGTCTTTTTCTTTTATTCCGGTATAACCCATGGATCTCCCTGGCATAATCCAAGGACCTTTTTCTTTTTTCCTGGCATATCCGTGGATCTCCCTGGAATAACCCAAGGACCTTTTTCTTTTATCCCAGCATAACCCGTAGATTTTCCTAAAATAACCCAAGGACCTTTTTCTTTTATCCAGCATAACCCGTGGATCTTCCTGGCATAACCGAAGGACCTTTTTTCTTTTTTTCCGGCATAACCTGTGGACTTCCCTGGTATAACCCAATGACCTTTTTCGTTTATCCCGGCATAACCCGTGGATCTTCCAGGCATATCTCAAGGACCTTTTTCTTTTATCCGGCAGAACCCGTGGACCTCCCTGGCATAACCCAAGGACCTTTTTTTCTTTTATCCCGGCATAACCATGGACCTCCCTAGCATAACATAATGACCTTTTTTCTTTTATACCGGCATGATCCGTGGACCTCCCTAGCATAACCCGAGAACCTTTTCTCTTTTATCCCGCCTGTGGATCTCCCTGGCATAACCCAAGGATCCTTTTTCTTTTGTCCCGGCATAATCCGTGGATATCCCTAGCATAACCCAAGGGCCTTTATCTTTTATCCCGGCATAACCCGTGGATCTTCCTGGAATAACCTAAGGACCTTTTTTTATCCCGGCATAACCCGTGGATTTTCCTGAAATAACCCAAGGACCTTTTTCTTTTATCCCAGCATAACCCGTGGATCTCCCTAGCATAAGCCAATAACCTTTTTCTTTTCTCGCCATAACTTGTGGACCTCCATGGCATAACCCAATGACCTTTTTTTTTAATCCCGGTATAACCTGTGGATCACCCTATCATAACCCAATGACCTTTTTTTTTCTCCCGGCATAACCCGTGGACCTCCATGGCATAACCCAGGGACCTTTTTTTTTCTTTTTCTTTTTCTTTTTCTTTTCCTGCATTACCCGATCATCATTCTAGCATAGCCTGACAATCTTCCCAATTTATAGCTTCACTCCGTATTCCCAAGGATACACAAATCTGATTTTTATTGTTTTCAATGAATAAATAACTTAGATTTATGTTGCAAATAACTCACGAAATTTTCTTAGTGAAAACTGAGGCAGAAAAATTTTGTTCATTTGTTTGTATTGTGTCTGAGCAGGTTTGACCTCGAGGCACAAGATTTGAGATGACCAAAAGAATGAGTCTTAATCCAGAATAAAGAAAAGAAGGAAAAGAACAAAAGAAGTGAACTCAAGTGTTGAAACGGAGAAAGATGCAGACTGCTCAAAATTTGATTGAAGTCACAAGCTTCGCGTGTCCCGCCTTGAACCAAATGCTAACGATTGAACCGGCAGTTGCAGCTAACGAACATCAAGATTCAGATCGGGATCCACATCAAGAACTAGCTAAAACTCAAGATCAAGCGTCAAGAGATTAATAGATAGGAATCTTGTAAATCGTAGTTGATAGACTTAGCTAGCTTAGCTTTTTTATTTTCCATTTCGGTGTAATAAGGAGCTCAGCAAGCAGAAACAACAACAACAGTGAAATCAGAGCTTCTCAGTAGTCTCAACTACCAAAACTTTCAGAACTACACTGATCTGATTCTTTTATAGCCAATGATATGTAGGCAACCTTTGAAGTAAGGTTCAGTTAGACTCTTTCAAAAAATGCTTCCCATGGAGTTTCAAACGGGCAAAAATTCCTCATATTGCTCACTTTATCTTTACCCGAAAACTCTTCATGTTTCCAAGCAAAAAGGGATAGCTGTAAGCACGTAATTTTTTCCTTATATGAAATACTCCTATAAAATCCCTAGAAAATAGATTTTTGTCAATTATCGGCCATTTTAGAAATTTTATAAAATTTTATTTAATTGTTTGCATGTTTAAGTTTTAGTTAAATCATGAAAAATACCAAAAATATCACGCATGGTATTTATGCTTTATCCTTTTTATTTTTAGGATTAATTAGTAATTATTTATTTTATAAAAATCGAAAATCACAAAAAATGCTTCATTTTTATATTTTTTCATTTTATTGATTTTTTCTCTTTTAATTTAGGCTTACGTAATTTTTATAATTTTTAAAATTAGTTTAATTTCACACTTTTGGATAATTTCGAATTTTTATTTTATGATTTTAATTAAAAGAAAAAGGAAAAATTAGAAAATAAAAGAAAGAATTGGAAAAGAAAGGTTTGTCTTGTAAAATTAGTCCAAAATTAATGATGAACCCTAAGACTAATACCCAAAGCATCGTTATTTGAGCTTTCACCTATTTGTTTCAGTTGTGTTTTTGTTTAAATGCTTTAAGCTTTACTCATACCATGTGACATGACCTTCTATATGAGATTAGAATCAATGTTTTGTTGCGATTAAGCATGTTGCTAGTTTAGATTGGTAGTGACAGCCATACTCTTGCGTGTGCGTGTTTGGACTTGGCTATCTTGAATTGCCTCCCTTTATTTTTTGGGCCCTATGTTAAATTGGTCCATTTTTAAATGAGATTTTTACGTATTTATATTATATAACAAATTTTATTACCCACATGTTTAAGGTTTGTGTTTATTATATTTAAGCATACCAAATTTCAATTTATGTACCATAATTCAAATTAAGGGTATAATTATTGCTTTATTTATTCTAGGCATGATTTTAGGAGCATATATTCTATTCCCTTTTTTTCCTCCCCTTCTCTTTAAAAATCCCATGTAAAAATCTCTCCCCTCCCCAGAAGGATTATATTACCGAAAACCAATGGTCATCAAAATCTTGTTAACAGTTAGTGTTTTAATTCGCAGGCATTTGGACATTAAAAAATATGAGTTTGAAAGGGAAAAATCAACCGAAACGATTGAATATTTTTAAGCCTAAAGAGTGGAAAACTAATCAAAACAATCTGCTAAAACCCGTCTCAAAAAATCATATATATAAAAAAAAGAACAATTTAAAAGTTCTATAGTTTTATAGAGAGGTACATATTTTCATGATGAATTTATTTAAAAAAGATTTTTTCAAAATTGAAATTTTGAATATTAAGAATTGATTAAATTTGGTATGCTTAAATTTTTTTGACACAAGATTGAAGTTTAATTGTAGTATAAATGTAACAATACAATTTAACTACAATTTACAATTTATCTACAAATTATCTATATTTTATCTACAATTCTACAATTTAACTACAATTTAACTACATTTTAACTACAATTTCTGGAAAAATATGTCTTCTTCTTCTTCGACGAGTCTCAATCTGAAATTCAGTCAAAACCAAGTCTAATCTTCACCAAACCCCTTAAAATTGAGGTATAAACTCCTAAACATATTTCGAATTATTTACAACAACACCCAATCCAAGGGATTTTCAGTTGTAGCATAATTGGCATTTTCGACATAATTGTAGAAGACTTGTAGAAGTTTTGGTCTTCCCAATCTACAATTTATCTACAACTTATCTACAATTTATCTATATTTTATCTACAATTTATCTACAATTCTACAATTTAACTACAATTTCTGAAAAAATATGTCTTCTTCTTCTTCGACGAGTTTCAATCTGAAAATCAGTCAAAACCAAGTCTAATCATCACCAAAACCCCTCAAAATTGAGATATAAACTCCTAAACATATTTCAAATAATTTACAACAACACCCAATCCAAAAATTTGAATTCAAAGCTTTCAAGCTTTTTAATGGCTATCAATGGTGGAAAATATATGGAGAAGGAGAGAATTACGCTGCAATAGATATTCAAGTTTCACCTTTTACAAGAACAGCTCGAAAATTGATTAAGCAGCAACTGCAATAGCTTTTTTAATTTCTCTCTACTAAAACAAACCCACAGTCACAAAGCAAAATTTTTGTTATTTTATTTTTCTTCCTTTGTGAAGAAACAATTAGATAAATAAGCCCCTCAACATCTCTCCTCAGTCCTCTCCCATGCGTTGAAATTGATCAAGCATATTCCAGTGATAATAGCTAACTCTATTTTGGTATTGGAGCAATGTGAAAAATAATATACTATCGCTATAGAACATTAACCTATACGGAAAAGCTGGTAGTTCTTCCTCTGCTGCGCTTACCATTCTAATCTATTTCTGATCTCGTATTATGAGTTTTAAATTCTATGACAGTGACCTAAGATTTAAATTCATGTAAATCTCTTCATCCAAGTCACCATTAAATGTGATTCCTATAAATTTGGAGCCTTTTTAGGGTAGAATTTATCTATTTTTGGTTTGGTACAATTTTTGTAAATAAAATATAGTATAGGTAGGTAAATACCAAACCATACATAATTTTGATAATAAAATTTGCTAAATGGTATATATAGGTAGAAATCCCTTTTTAAAAGCCTGTTGTAAATCCAATGCATCAAGTCTCAATTATTGAGAGCTAAAGAGACCTAGTGGAGAGTATGTCTTACTGAGCCTATCATATTGTGGATCTCCAACAGCCATAAAATAAAATACCACATAAACCTTTTGTAGTCCAAATGTTGGTTTAAAAACACGTAGTCATTCAATTAGAACATGTTTAATGTAATTTGGTACACCCTCATGTTAAGCTTAAACCCAACTGCCCTTTTAATCAATTTCATATGGTTAAGTTTGTTTAGCTATTTGCTGCCACGCTAACAAGAATAGTGCATGAATTGATAGCAAATGTTCGTGAATCTTAATGAAAGAGATCGTTAGTTTAGTTATACGAGAATCACAAATCTTTGTAGCATACTTTAGGTGCGACTTAAATTATTATTGTGATTATATATACTTTCGCGTAATATAATTGCGAATTTCTTTTTTTAAAATAATTTTAGGCGTGCGATGCCAAATAAAACACCAATAGTTTATGGCCCTCACAATTTTAAAATAATAAATCCTTTGAAATTAGAATCAAGGTATGCTACTAGTTGAATTTTCCATGGCCCTCGCAAATTTGAAAGTGCATAGTTGCTTTAGATGAGCTATTCAAGTTAATTTCCTTAAACTCGGGTGTGCATTTCATGTGACCCAACTCCAATCTCAACAACGTTAAATAAAATATGTCTCGGACTGCGGGTGCATTTCATGTGGCGTGGTTCAAGGCGTATTTTAAATAACGTTGAATCTTCCTAAAATTAATTAAAAGCGGCTAATAACTTTAAATTATATCATAGGCTAAAACATGTATTAAAATATGATAATAGGCCAATTATAATAGTTTAAGCGACCGTGCTAGAACCATGAAATTCGGGGATGCCTAACACCTTCCCTCGGGTTAATCGAATTCCTTATAATTTATGGTTCGCAGATTTCAAAAGGAAAGTCGAAATCTTCCTCGATTTGGGATTTAAAATAAACCGCTGACTTGAGACACTAGAAAACAAACCATCCCACATGGCAACTCTGAATAAAATTGAATAAATAATCTCATTTCGAATAATGTCACTTAAATTGGAAAAACTCCCATGTACTACCCTCGGGTGGTGTAAAAAAGGAGGTGTGACAACCTATTAAAATTATCAATATGGATTTGGGATTTTGTCGGCTAGTCTTTTCTTCACGAGATGCGCCATCACGACCGGTTCGTTTGGGATCATGACAAGTTAGTATCAGATCTTAGGTTACATAGGTATCACGAGTCATGATCAGGTTTAGTAGAGTCTTGCGGATCGATACAGAGACGTTTGTATTTATCCTCTATTTATCCTCGAGAGGCTGCAGAACCTTTAGGAAAAAAACTTCACATTCTTGAATTCTTATCGTACGTCCTTGATTCAGCTTGAAATGTAATTCTTTTAATTCCTTCCATGCATTCGTATGTGCGCATGAGCGCTCAATACCAGATGTGCATCGATGACTTGTCATTCCCTGATCGAGGGGAGAGATGTGATCTCTGTGTGTTGATGTTGGGCCACTCTGAAAGACTTGAGGTCAGATTGTTACCTATAACTTGAGCACCGAGGTGCTGATTGTGTGACCACATGTTTTTATGAACTTATATGTTTAGTAGTGTGACATTAGTAGAAGTGATGGCTGAATGGCTATGCGATGAGTATGTTATGACTGCAAGATGTATTCCTACAATTTGGAAACAATGAGAAGGGTCTGCTGGAGGATAGAAGAACTATTAGGCGCTTGATTTTCATCTTGATTTGAGCATAGCCCTGAATATGGGTGTCTGAAGAATCTTTTCATGTTTCCTAGTTGGGAATGAAGAAAATTTCATATTGCGATATGATTTCAGACTCAAGATGGGATAGCTTGGTAGTAGGTCAGATCGGTATGGTAAGTATATAAGTAGTTCCTTGGGTATATACGGGGTAATGAGTTCTTACATGTATTTCGTGGCAATGCTCCTGGGTTTTGATGTCTTGCATAGCCTGGTCGAGTTAGAAAGATTCACTCCTGGCAGGTCTGGTTTGTGCAAGGGGAACTCAAAGAGTTCTTGATGGTTTCTACCTCAATTGAAGATATATATTTTCTATGGGCATGGGGAGGATGAGATGTATAGTGATTTTCTTCTAGATAGGATCAATGGAAAGTTCTTGGCTACTTGAGTATATATACGTTTGTGGCTCGGAAGGGAGATGAAGTTCTTATGTTATCCTAGGATGGTATGGTATATGCAGTATGTTGTGGAGGATTGAGATTTGCGTGTGTAAGGTTACGGTTCAGTTTTGAACGAAAGGTCATAAGTTCAGATGATTAGGGGAATGATCTTCAGATGATTAAGGAAATTGTATTGCTAATTGGGGTAATTTGACGAGGGTATATATTTCAGTAAAAGGCAATGTGATTAAGTTTATGGTACTTCATCAGTGTTGCGGCACTTTCTGGTTTGATTGACTGTTGATATTCGGGTTTGCTTGGTGGCACGGAGGACTTATAAGAGTATCTCTCGTGGGAATGATTGGGTATTAGAGGTGTGTTATATATTCGAACAGTGGAATTGGGATCGGATATGTTGATTCCTGTGCTGTATGGAGTTGGAGACTAGGAGTTCTCATATTTTTCGCGCCCCATTTTTCTCGCGAAATCGGGTTTTTAATATTTAGGAAGACAACTCGTTCCCTTTAGGGAATTGGGTTTATGAGAATTGAAGAGTTGTCACCAAATGATTATAGTACATTAGGACACTAAGGATGGTTCAATTTAGATAACCAGAGATTGCGTAATGGCTTGAAATTATCCCGAGGGAAATGTATTAGGCACCCCTTAGGATCCACTAGTATGGTTCCCGGCTACGCTATTGTTGTGACTTTAATGTAATAACACAAAAACAAATAAGAGTATCATATAAGAGGGGGTTTTCACATAAAAGGTCAGAAATAAACAAAGTTGAAAAGCATAGTGAAGAGTTGATTTGAAAAGAAAACATTATTTTAAAAGATTTAAAGAAACATAGAGCAAAGGAAAGGGGCCCTAGGTTTAATAATAATATGGATCACGTTAATGCAATATCCGATAATCACTCCTCAGAGAGGGACTACACAGGGTGTTAGTGCACCGGTCATCATATTCATATCAACCATTTCTCACCCCGTTAAGGTATTAAAGCGCGGAATGGTCTCGTTTACCAATTGCATGCTATTACCCATCACGATCCTATCAATCCGGAGGTATTTGGGATTACTAATCCTAAAGGGAGGAGACATGGGCTTGTTTGTAGTTTCAAAAGGTTAAAATACTAAGCTGACAAACAAAACATATAGCAAGTATTAGGAAAGAAAATAAATAGATAGAAAGGCTTGCATAAACCTCCTTAAATCAAAGAAAAGCATGTAGTTTAGCATGTCTTGCACGTAGTGATTAGGTTCTGACTAAAACTTAATAGGATTTGAGGCAGATTGATCTGCTACATAATTCAGATAGGAAGTCCAAGTCAGGCCTGCCTACTGGTTGTAGTTTTTTAAAAAAGGAATTGATTCAGTTTATAAGTTACTCGAAGGCTTGCCTAAATGATAGACGAAACATATAGGCATGATATCTACAGATTTCAGGAATAAGAGTGTGGATTGATTGCATATTAACTTACGAAAAGGTTGCTAGTTTTAACAGAAAGAATACAAGTTCTGCAATTGACAATGCATTATTACTGCTAATTTTAACTTACAAACGAGCCGGGGTATTCAGATTTGAATTATACCCCTATAGGCATTCTTTCTAGATGTTTGCTAACTTCAGAACACATTCATAAACATAGTAAAATGCAGAAAATCCTATAGGCATAACATCTACATGGTGGGTCTTATATGAACATAACATCTGATTGCATTTTTGGTTATTAAGACATATAAACACGTCTTCCTAGTGAGAAATGGATATGCAAGAATCAGGAAGGACCTATAAGCATATTTTCTACATGTATGTGCATCCTATAAACATGATATCTATATATGAGAGTGCAATAATTAAAAATCCTATAGGCAGGTTATCTAAATGTTGTTAGTAATTTAAATCCTATAAACATGCTTGCCTAGTGACGAACGCGTATGCAAGATTTGAATTTCTAGTTACTATGAGCATGGTATATATATGGGAGATGCAGAACTTTCTTATAGACATAGTATTTATATGAATGCATAGACATATAGTCACGGTGTCTATATGCAAGTGCAAAGTTCTGTAAAATAAACCTATAAGCAGGATGCCTACTTGGATGCAGAAATTAATACACCTATAGGCAAGTTATCTATGTGAATGCAGAATCTAATAAACCTATAGGAAAATTATCTACCCCTTTTTTCATACAGTTACTCCCTTCCCTTTTCACTAGCCATCCCACGGAATTTTTATTACATAGTTATTACAACCCAGAAAAATAGTAAAGTACAAAAATACAATTAGAAGCCAAAGTTACAACTAAGAAAAACCTGATTCAGACTTTCTGTCTGATTTATGAAGAAAACCAACTCCAAATATCACTATTCCAAAGCCTTTCTCTCATTTGGATGTGTTAGAGTTCCCTAAGAGCCTCACTTGGATTCTGGACAGTGCTCACACCCAAATGCATTATAGGGTCAAGACATAGTGCAATATGGAAGGGCCAACCCTCAAGTGTCCAAGTTCAGAGGGAACTCAAGGTCCCAAGGCAAGACTCACAAGAGGGGGGAAGATCTTTGAAACTAGGAGAGAATGTAAGTGCAGAGTTTTGAAAAGGGAAAAGGGGAAGTGATAAAGAAGCAAGGTCAGGCTAGTGTGCATACCTAGCAATGAGAAATGCTGGCACACCCTACAAGCCTGTTAAAACACATTTGTTTTGGGAGTTTGGATCCCCTAAGGGATCAAGTCCAAACATGAACAATAACTTGCATATTTCCATGTACTGAACTTCAACTCAAAGCACATAGAGAGAAACAAGGGTGCATGGATTCACAATAGGAATAGGTGAAAAAGAAATGAACATGCTAGTTAAAAATTTAACTCCACATAGACAGTAAAGTAGACATAGATTTAAAGGCTCTAAGTAAACACATTGGGATGATGATGAAACTAAAACTAGGACATACCAGTCTTAATGGAACAAGTAAGAAGATGACAGCAGTCTTGTAAAACCACAGTGTAAACAAGCAGTCAGAATACTATGAGTTTAGAAGAGAATTGTGAGATTATAAGTGTGAAGTTTGAAGTATACAAGTGTTGAATTAACTGTGCGTGTCTTTGTGTTAAAGAAATCCATGTATTTATAGTGTGAAACTCATCAGCAAATAAGGTAAGGGAATAATTTGAAAATCAATTGTCAATCAATACACAAGTTTTTCTTTAATAAAGGGGTTCAGATTTCAAATGGTAAAACTAATTAAAGAACTAAATTAATCAAAAACTTTGTGTAAGGTAGTATAATAGGGGTACATAAAAGTTTATTTATGGACAAGGTCTGGACAGTACATGGCTTGTACAATTTAAGGAAAGAGAATCAATTAACAACTAGTTAATCACAAAGTCTGCATTTGGTATGAATGAATCCATTCCGAAAAGGTGAAGAAAGATTTTATTTAAGGAAAATCAATAACAATCAATCAGACCTAAAAAAAATATTCTGAATCAATCATAAGTTGGAAAACCTTTTTGGAGAAAGATTCATCATACATATAGAAGCACATAGACACGCTTATGCACGAAGAACTAGCATGCCAATCAGTAGAAGAGCCTAGCATAGAAGAATTTAAAAGTTTTAGAATTATATGCAAACAAAGAAGTTCAAACTTAGTTCATAGACTCAGAGGTTAGTCTGAAAGAGTAAAGGGTTCTCAAACAGAACCCTAGTTCAATCACATGTTCAAACCTTGGCAGAATCCCCTAATTCTAAGGTTTCCACCTCGAGTCAAGTGCAGAGATGAGAAAGAAAGTAGTCCAACAGGCGCAGAGGTTTCTTTCAGAAACTCATGAGAAAACAAGCAAATACACTTGAAATTTCAAAGCAAACAAAGTGAAGAAACTAATTCGAAACACAATGAGAGTAGAAGAAACAGTAGAGAAACATGCTTAAACGAGTCTCTTAAAACAAGGTAAAGTAGAAGTGAAATAGTAAACACATAAGGACATGGTAGAAGGATACCGTAGGTGAATCATATCAGGTCATAGTGGAAGAAAAATAGCAGATCATCGTGAGAAAGCATGTGAAAACATAGCATAGAAACACAGTAGAAGAAAGAACGGAATATAGAAGACATAGTAGAAGAACATGCATGATTAAAGGAAAAATATAAGAACATAGTGGAAGAATACGCGTAGTAGAAAAGAAAACATAAGAACATAGCGAAGACAAATACACACAAAGAAAAGCGAGAGAAATATTTGAACATTTTGAGGAAACCCTAAATCGGAAAGAATTAATTTTTTAAAGAACAGTTGAGGAAATTATTCAAAAACTCAAGATAAGCGTAGATATATAACAAATCTAAGAAAAATTAGAGAAAACCTCAATAGTTAGGGTTTCAGAAGAACCCTAGAATGAGAAAGACATTGAAAGGTACGATCTTGGTCGGATGGTCAAAGATAGGCTCATAGTACCAGGATATGCCGGAGCAAGGCCGACAATGGCCGTGAAACCTCGATCCAGCACAAGTCTAGATGAATACCTTCGAGGTCTATCCTCGATTCTTCAAATATCGAGCACACATGAGTAACAAGGGGGTTGAGTATAAGGTTACCATATGTAACGACCCGACCGATTGTTTTTTGAATTTACACCCCGATCCCCCATTAAATACTTCCCAAGTTCATTTATGCTATTTTTGTTTGTAGGGACGTTCGGTATTAGGTTTCTGGGAGTTTTGGGACACTTAGTCCCTAAAAGAGAGCTTAAGTATTGAAAAGTGGTCCGTAGTCGGAATAGTGTAAAGATGACCTCGAATGGAAAACCAATGGTTCTGTTAGCTCTGTTAGGTGATTTTGGGGTTGGGAGCATGTTTGAAATGTATTTTGGAAGTCCGGAGCTCATTTAGGCTTGAAATGCCGAAGTTTGAATTTTTAAAGTTTCCGGTCCGATAGTGAGTTTTTGATCCTAGGGTCAGATTGGAATTCTAAAAGTTGCAGTAGCTCTGTTATGTCGTTTGGGACATGTGTGCAAAATTTCAGGTCATTCAGACGTGTTCTGGTTAAGTTTTTGATCAAAAGTGTATTTGATGAAAATTGATGTTCTTAGGCTTAAATCATTGATTAAATCAAATTTTCGGTGTTGTTTTAGGTGTTTAAGGATTGGTACAAGTTCAAATAGGGTATTTGGTGTTATTTTTGCTTTTGGTTGAAGTCGCGAGGGCGTCGGGATGATTTCGGGAGGTTAACGGAGAAAATATTGAAGTGTTGCAGTAGCTGATTCTTCTCTTAATGTATTTTCGCTTCTGCGGCTTGGGAACCGCAGAAGCAGAGCCGCATAAGTGGCCATTCCATCATAGGAGTGGAATTTGGGCTTCCTCATTTTTCCGCTGGTGACAAAGATTAATCACAGATGCGGTTGCGCACCTACGAGACGTTCATCGCAGATGTAGCCCTAGGTCATTGTTGAGAAACCGCAGAAGCGGTAAGTATTTCGCAGAAGTGGCAACCGTAGGTGTGGTTTAAGGCCAAAAAAGCAGAATCCCGTAGTTTAATGAATAGCTGTAGAAGAGCCATTTGTTCCGCAGAATCGGGACCGCAGATGCAATGTGTCCGCAGAAGCGGAAATGCCTGTGCAGATATAGAAATTTCGAGGGTTGAATTTCATAAGTTAGAAAAATCAAATTAAGCTCGGGGAAGGGAGATTTTGAGAGGGTTTTGAAGAGGAGACTATTGGGTAACGTTTCTTTAATCTCTTTTGGTTATATTTCATCATCTTGAAGTTAAATCCTTCATTAAAATTCGAATTTGGGGTCAAATGCTGGAAAAATTGGGTGAAACTTTATAGGCTAAACTATTGAGTTTTGAGTGGGCATTTGACCTCCGATTTGGGAGATTTTTATATGGTTAGACTCGTGAGAGTAAGAGGGTTCAGAAAATGTAAAATTTATCCGATTCGGAGACGTTGTTCTGAGGGGATTTTTGGATATTTTACCTATTTTCATGCCTTGCTTGAAATTTGATAGTGGAATCAGTTGTTTGCAATGTTATTTATGGTATGTAATTAAATTGAATAGATTTGGGCCATTTGGAGTCGAATACTCGTGGCAAGAGCGTTGTTTGAGGTTGAATTGCACTTGTTCAAGGTAAGTGGCTTGTCTAACCTTGTGTGGGGGACCTTTTCCCTAAGATATGTTATTTGGTAATTGAGTGCCTTGTACGTGAGGTGACGAGCGCGTACTTGAGTTAATCATTAAAAATCTGGTTTTTATTTAGGATATTGAGACTGAGTTTCTTTCGTACTTACTTATCTTACTTGAAATTATAACCTATGTTAGATTAGAAAGACATGTTAGTTGATTTAGCCTGCTTACTTGCTTAAATTGCCTTAACTGCACTACGTGAGACATGTTAGGCTAGAACTATCTGTTGCTTGTATTGTTATACTTCATTTATGAATATTCTCTGATTGTGGTTGCATATTTACTTTAGGACTATGGGTTAGATTCCCGAGAGATCCCCCTGCATATTTACTTTGGGACTACGAGTTAGATTCTCGGGAGATCTCCTTGCATATTTACTTTGGGACTACGGCTTAGATTCCCGGGAGATCCCCCTGCATATTTACTTTAGGACTACGGGTTTGATTCCTGGGAGATCCCCTGCACATTTATATTATGGACTACAGGACGGTATCCTGGGAGACCCTTGTTATTAGTATTGATATGGAAATGGACTACAGGACGGTATCCTGGGAGATCCTCGTTATTGGTATTGATATGGAAATGGACTACAAGACGGTATCCTGGGAGATCCTCGTTATTGGTTTTGATATGGAAATGGACTACAGGACGGTATTCTAGGAGATCCTCGTTATTTGTATTGACGTGGAAATGGACTACAGGATGGTATCCTGGGAGATCTTCGTGGTTTTACTCTATGTTATCTTATCTTCGGTGTGTTGGTTGTTGTTCGTGTAACCTGACTTACTTCATAGTTGTATTTCCATTATTTTTGCGTACTACATACTGTTGTCAGCATTCTTATTGTATTGTTTATTCTCAGTAGAGCACTGACCTTCCTCATCACTATCCGATCGAGGTTAGGCTTGGCACTTACTAAGTACCATTGTGGTGTACTCATGCCCCTTATGCGCATGTTTTTCATGTGCAGATCTAGGTACCTCCACTCAGGCGTACTACCCTCGAGGCGGAGAGATCTAGAGGAGACGTCGAGGTATATCTACCGCATCTGCAGACTAGGAGTTTCTATTCTGTTTCAGCTTAGTAGTTATTCTATCCTTTTATTTAAGTTGTTTAGACATTGTGGATTTAGATCGGTATGTTACGTTTCTATTAGCTTGTGGTTCCCGTGAGATTCCGGGTTTTGGGATTGAGTTGTGGACTTCTGCATATATTTTGGGTTGTATATGCCAAGTGGCACTTATATACCGGTTCTCCTTCTAGTTTTTGCTTACTTAAATTAAATGTGTTAGCAAGTTGGGATCAGAGCTCTAGGTTCATAGAAGTCACGGAACACAGACTGGTTTATTTGAGTTTTGCTGATCAGTACAGGGACGTCTGTACTTATTTACGAGAGGCTATGTAACTGTTTAGGAAAAACTTTTACGTCATTGATTTCCTTGTCGTGCGATATTTTTTACATCGAATCTAAACTTCTGTCTCCTATTCTCTCACATATGGTGAGGACACGCACTACTCGGGATGATCAGGCACCCCGCGCCCCCTACTGTAGCCGCTAGAGGCCAGGGCTAGGGCAGATGTCGAGGACGCGCATGTGGTGCAGCCAGAGCACCTCCTCGAGCTGCCGCCGAGGCACCACCAGTAGATCCAGCCGGAGCCCAGGCACCTGGCACGCCTTTTACTGCCACTACTACTCTAGCCTTTCAGGAGATGTTGGTTCAGTTCATGTCTATGTACGCTACCTTGGCTTAGGTAGGGTTACTTCCCCTTGCTACAGCCACATCCCAGGTCGGAGTAGGAGCACAAACTCCCGCCGTCCGCACTCTTGAGTAGCGAGTGCAGGTTGAACAGGTCCTAGAGATCGTTCCTGTTTCGCGTGCAGTGCCAGTTCAGACAGTGGATGGGGCAGCTGCTTCTAAGGACGAGCAGCGGAGGTTGGAGAGGTTCAAGAGGTATGACTCTCTGGTTTTCAGTGGATCAGAGATAGATGATGCCTTAGGGTTTCTAGAGGAGTGCCACTGTATTCTTCGCACTATGGGCATAATAGAGTCCACTGAGGTTTCCTTTGCTGCTTTTCAACTTCGGGGAGCCGCCTATAATTGGTGGCATACTTATGAGATAGATAGTCCAATCGAGGCTGCTTCACTGACTTGGACCTAGTTCTCGGAGATGTTTATGAGAGAGTGTCCTCCAGAGTCTTAAGGACGCATGGCGCGTTGAGTTTGAGCATTTGCGCCATGGTGCTATGACCGTTTCAGAGTATGATATCCGTTATACCAGATTGGCTAGGCATGCACCGGCGTTGGTTACTATTGTCCGCGAGAGTGTTTGCAGGTTCATTAAGGGTCTTGTCCCACCTATCAAATCTAGCATGGATCGAGAGTTCGAGATGTACATTCCTTATCAGCAGGTAGTGAGCATTGCTAGAAGGATGGAAAGTATGCACGCTAGGGGGCGAGAGGAGAGAGAGGCCAAGAGGTCTCAAGAGTTGGGCCACTATTCTAGTGCTCGTACCCCAGCAACAGGTCGACATGGTAGGGGTTTTGTGGGTCACCCCGTTCATTCAGCTCTTCCAGCAGTCAGTAGCGCTCCAGTTCTGCCTGTACCCCAGGAGCCTTTCTATGCACCTCCGGTTTCTAGTGCACCTCTTGCATAGGGTGTTTCCAAAGGTCAGTCCAGTAGACCTAGCCCTGGTCAGTCACAACCACCGAGTCCTCCAGAGCTTGTTTTGAGTGTGGTGATACAGGCCATGTGGTTACGGACTGCCTAGACTTGGTAGGGGTGCATCTTCACTGACTCCTCAGCTTCAGCATGCCCCGAAGAGCTCTCAGGCTATGGTTACAACCCCAGTTGCCGCTCAGCTAGCTAGAGTTAGAGGCTGGGGAGGTAAAGGTCGCCCTCGAGGGGGAGGCCAGGCCAGATATTATGCCCTTCCTGCTCGTGCCGAGGCTGTTGCCTCCAATTCTGTTATCACAGGTATTAAATTGGTATTCCATAGAGAGGCATCAGTTCTATTTGATCCGGGCTCTACTTATTCTTATGTGTCTTCTTACTTTGATTCGCTTTTTGGTATGCATCGGGATTCTTTGACTGCCCCTATTTATGTTTCTACTCCTGTGGGGGATTCCCTTGTTGTGGATTGCATTTATCGGTTATGTTTAGTTACTATTCGTGGTTTTGAGACCAGGGCAGATTTATTGTTACTCAACATGGTTGACTTTGATATTATTTTGGGCATGAACTGGTTGTCGCCCCATCATGCTATTCTTTATTGTCACGCCAAGACCGTGACGCTGGCTATGCCAGGTATTCGCATATTGAGTGGAGCGGTACTTTAGATCACACTCCTAGTAGAGTTATCTCTTTTCTTAAAGCTCAGCATATGGTTGAGAAGGGGTTTGCAGCGTATTTAGCCTATGTGAGAGATGTCAGTGTGGATACCCTTTCGGTTGATTCCATTCCAATGGTACAGGATTTTCCCAATGTGTTTCTAGCTTATCTTCTGGGCATGCCGCCTGATAGAGACATTGATTTTGGCATTGATATGTTTCCAGGCACTCAGCCTATTTCCATTTCTCCGTATTGTATGGCTCCTCCTAAGTTGAAGGAGTTGAAGGATAATTTACATGAATTGCTTGATAAGGGTTTTATTCGACCCAAGTGTTTTACCGTGGGGTGCTCTTGTCTTGTTTGTGAAGACGAAGGATGGTTCAATGCGTATGTGCATTGATTATGCCAGTTGAACAAGGTTACCGTGAAGAACTCCCTTGCCTCGTATTGATGATCTATTTGTCCAGCTTCAGGGCGCACATGTGTTTTCTAAGATTGACTTGCGCTCAGGTTACCATCAGTTGAAGATTCAGGAGCCAGATATCCTGAAGACTGCCTTCAGGACTCGGTATGGTCATTTACGAGTTGCTTGTTATGTCATTTGTGCTGACACATGCCCAACAACATTTATGTATTTGATTCATAGTGTATTCAGGCCATATCTTGACTCATTTGTTATTGTTTTTATTGATGATATTCTGGTGTATTCCCGGAGTCGGGATGATCATGAGCAGCACCTGAGGGCCGTGCTTCAAACCCTGAGGAAGAAGAAGTTATATGCGAAGTTCTCAAAATGTGATTTTTGGTTGGATTCAGTGGCATTCTTAGGACATGTGGTTTCGAGTGAGGGCATTCGGGTAGATCCGAGGAAGATAGAGGCCGTGTAGAGTTGGCCCATGCCATCCTCAGCCACAGAGATTCGCAGTTTCCTTGGCTTGACGGGTTATTACCGTTGTTTTATGGAGGGGTTTTCATCGATTGCAGCCCATATGACTAGGTTGACCTAGAAGGGTGCTCCATTTCAGTGGACAGAGGAGTGTGAGGCTAGCTTTCAGAAGCTCAAGACAACTTTGACTACAACCCCTATTTTGATATTGCCTACTGGTTCGGGATCTTATACAGTTTATCGTGATGCCTCACAGGTTGGCCTTGGAGCGGTGTTGATGCATGACGATAAGGTGATTGCCTACGCATCCAGACACTTGAAGATACATGAGAAGAATTATCCCGTCCACAACCTTGAATTAGCTGCTATCGTTCATGCCTTGAAGATCTGGTGTCATTATTTGTACGGTGTGCCTTATGAGATTTATACTGATCACAAAAGTTTGAAGCATTTATTCAAGCAGAAGGATCTAAATTTGCTCTAGAGGAGGTGGTTAGAGTTGCTAAAGGACTATGATATCACTATTCTGTATCACCCGGGCAAGGCAAATGTGGTAGCGGATGCCTTGAGTCGCCGGGCGGAGAGTTTGGATTAGTTACCAGCCTCAGAGAGACCTATGGCGATAGATGTTCAGGCCATAGCTAGTCAGATTTTGAGATTGGATCTTTCAAAGCCCAGTCGGGTTCTAGCATGTGTGGTTTCTTGGTCTTCATTGTTCGATCGTATCAGGGAGCGACAATATGATGACCCTCATTTTCTTGTCCTCAGGGACATGTTTCAGCACAACGATGTCATAGAGGTGACCTTTGGAGATGATGGGGTATTGAGGATGCATGGCCGATTTGTGTGCCCAATGTTGATGGGCTTCGGAAGTTGATTTTAGCAGAGGATCATAGTTCACTGTATTCCGTCCATCCGGGTGCCACAAAGATGTCAAGACTTGAGACAACACTATTGGTGGAGGCGGATGAAGAATGATATAGTTGGATATGTAGCTAGATGCCTCAACTGTCAGCAGGTGAAGTATGAGCACCAGAGACCGGGTGGGTGCTTCAGCAGATAGAGATTTCGGAGTGGAAATGGGAGAGGATCAATATGGATTTTGTAGTTAGTCTCCGTCGGACTGCGAAGAAGTTTGATGCCATTTGGGTGATTGTGGACCGGCTGACCAAGTCCTCTCATTTTATCCCCGTGTGTACTACTTTTTCATCGAAGCGATTGGCGTAGATTTATATCCGGGAGATTGCTCGTCTATATGGATTTCCAATTTCTATCATTTTGGACAGAGGTGCTCAATTCATATCATGATTCTGGAGATCCGTTCAGCAGGAGATGGGTACTAAGGTGACGATGAGCACAACATTTCACCCCCAGAGGACGGATAGTCCGAGTGCACCATTCTGATTCTTGAGGATATGCTATATGCGTGTGTGATTGAGTTTAGAGGGTCTTAGGATCAGTTCTTTCCACTGACAGAGTTTACTTACAACAACAATTATCAGTTCATCATTTAGATGGTGCCGTATGAGGCTTTATATGGTAGGATATGCAGATCCCTGGTAGGTTGGTTTGAGCTAGGTGAGGCTAGGCTATTGGGCACTGATTTGGTCTAGGATGTGGTGGAGAAGGTTAAGGATATTCATGATAGAATATGTACAGCCACTCCAGACAGAAAAGTTACGTTGAATGGAAGGTTCGTGATGTTTCCTATATGGATGGTGAGTGGGTTCTGCTTCAAGTCTCGCCTATAAAAGGCGTCATGGGTTTGCGAAGAAAGGGAAATTGAGTTTGAGATTTATTGGCCCTTTTGAGATTTTGACGCGAGTTAGAGATGTTTCTTATGAGCTTTCCTTACCTCCCAAATTAGCCGAGGTTCATCCGGTATTTCATGTTTTGATGCTCTAGAGGTATCATAATGATCCGTCGCACGTATTGGATTTCACTTCAGTCTAGTTGGACAAGGACATGTCCTATGTTGAGGAGCCAATGGTTATATTGGGCAGGCAGGTTAGAAAGTTGAGGTCAAAGGACATTGCTTCAGTAATGGTCCAGTGACAGGGTCAGCTGGTCGAGGAGGCGACTTGGGAGACCGAGCGGGATATGCGCAGCCGATACCCTAATCTTTTCACTACTTTAGGTATGTTCTCTATGCTCGTTGAAGGACGAACGGATGTTCAAGTGTAGGAGGATATAATGACCCAACAGTCGTTTTTGAAATTTACACCCTGATCCCCTATTAACTGCTTCCCCTAAGTTCATTTATGCTATTTCGGTTTATCGGGACGTTCGGTATTGGGTTTCGGAGAGTTTTGGGACACTTAGTCTCTAAAAGAGAGCTTAAGTGTTGGAAAGCGGTCCATAGTCAGAACAGTGTGAAGACGACCTCCAAATGGAAAACCGATAGTTATTTTATCTTTGTTAGGTTATTTCGGGGTTAGGAGCGTGTTCGGAATGTATTTTGAAAGTCCGTAGCTCATTTAGGCTTGAAATGCCAAAGTTTGAATTTTTGAAGTTTCCGATCTGATAGTGAGTTTTTGATCCAAGAGTCGGATTGGAATTTCGAAAGTTGTAGTAGCTCCGTCATATCATTTGGGACATGTGTTGCAAAATTTCAGGTCATTCGGACGTGTTTTGGTTAGGTTTTTGATCGAAAGTGTAATTTGATGAAATTTGAAGTTCTTAGGCTTAAATCATTGATTAAATAAGATTTCTTATGTTGTTTTATATGTTTAATTGGTACAAGTTCGAATTGGGTATTTGGTGTTATTGGTGCTTTTGGTTGATGTCCAGGGGGCCTCGGGATGATCTTGGGTGGTTAACGGAGAAACTTTTAAAGTGTTGCAATAGTTGATTCTTCTCTTCTGGATTTTCGCTTCTATGGCTTGGGAACCGTAGAAGAGGAGCCGCATAAGTAGCCATTCCATTGCAAGAGCGGAATTTGGGCTCCCTCAGCTTTTCTGCATGTGCGGAAGATTAACCGTAGATACGGTTACGCACCTGCGAGACGTTTATCAGAGATGTGACCTTGGGTCATTGGTGAGAAACCACAGAAGCGGCAACTGCAGGTGCGGTCTACTGGCTTCTTTGGACCATTGCCTTCTATGATTACGCAGATTGATCCCTCGGGGTCCCAGTCATCCTCTATCTCAATCATGTGAACACCTCCTCCTTTGTGGTCTAGCAGAGGGTTATTGTGGACATTAGTGGGTTCGTTTGCTACAATGATCTTGTTGTCAATCAAAGTCTGAATCTTATCCTTTAGAGAGCGGCATTCATTAATGGTATATCCTTTCATGCTGGAACGGTATGCACATGATCTATTTGGATTGACCCACTGAGATGGGTTTTTCTGGGGTTATGACAGGGATAGGGGTGACATAACCAGCAGCTTTGAGCCTTTCTATAGCTGGTCAATTGGTTTAGCAATGGCGGTATACTGTTTGGGAGGTCTGCGGTCAAACTTTAGCCGAGGTCTAGGGAAGTTTTGATGAGATGGAGGTGACTGGTAGTGAGGCAGTTGAGTATTGTAGGCTTGGTAAACATGTGCTAGTTGGGAGTATTTGGGTGAAGTGGGTTGGTATGTGGGAGGTGAGGGTGCTTGGTAATTTGAAGTAGGCTGATATGTAAGTGGAGGCATTGGGTAGGTTTGGTACTTGAGAGGGGATTTGGTTTTCTGTGCAGCCATTACGGCACCCACATCCCTTTTCTTGGACGCACCACCAGACTGTAAAGCCTTGTTAGTGTCTTGCAAAGCTTCAAAATTCATGACCATACCACTTTTAATGCCTTCCTCGATCCTTTCACCTAACTTGATGATGTCGGAAATTTTTTGGACTTCAATCAGCATTAGTCTTTCATATTATTGGGAATCCTGAGCCTGGACGAAAAACTTGTTCATTTGTTCTTCCTTTAGAGCAGGCCTGACTTTAGCAGTTTCTAACCTCGAGCGAGTGGCATACTCGCAGAATGTTTCTGTGGGCTTCTTCTTTATATTTTGAATGTAGAACACATCTGGTGCATTTTCTATATTGAACCTGAACCTCTCCATGAAATCTGATGCCATACTCACCTAATTAGACCATTTCTTTGGGTCTTGGCTAATGTACCAAGGCAGAGCATCTCCTTTTAAACTCTTCATGAAAAGTTTCATGCGAATCCTTTCGTCCTTCCCTACTCCGACCAACTTGTCGCAGTATGTTCTCAAGTGAACTCTCGGATCCCCTGTACCATCAAACATCTCAAACTTAGGAGGTTTGTACCCCTCGGGAAGTTTGACATCAGGTTGTATGCAAAGATCTTCGTAGTTCAATCCTTAAATCCATTTACTTCCTTTGACATACTGAACTCAACTAGTCAATTTTTCTTGAGTTCTGTAGCCATATTCCTGATGAGTGAATCTTTGTACTCAGACTCAGGTGTGCTTGAGATGGGTTGAATGGGGTGCGGCACAGTTTGCACGTAGATGGTGGTATTGTGTTGGGTGTGGCAGTGGTCATTTGTGGAGTTCTAGGATAATTGGTGGGGTGGTATGGCAAGTATTGCAGTGGTGGTGAGGAGCGGGGTAGTTTTGTTGCTTCGGGATGTTTTGTGGATGTACAGGATTCTGAGTAGTTGGGACAGTAACCTTTGGAGTGGTGAGGGAAAATGATTAGATTTGACAAATTCTGTGCTTGATCCAATTCTTCCTGAAACTTCAATAACTTTTGTTCCAATTGGGACGCATTTTCCTTGGGAACCAGAGCACCATAAGTGACACCTCTACCCGTTCAGTTGAGTTGCTCAAATTTTCCATCTTTATTTTGTTTTTATGTCTGATAGGACTGGGAGGAGGAGTAGGTGGAGGGCCACTAGATCTCGTATAATATGATGATGTTGCTAGAATTCAAGAACTAACCTTTGGGGAGTGGAATAAACAAAAATAAAAATAAAAAGGTAGCAAGTCAGTGAGGATTATTAGAAAAGTATTTCAATATTTAAACACGTAGTGCTGAAATATAGTGTGTCCTAATTTAGGGCCTCGTTTTGCCCGAGGTAGGCCTAGCAACAAGTTGATTTGGAGAACTTTGAATGCTAAATGCTTCATTATATTGATAAAAGCAGACGAATCCCAAAATGACACTAAATAGAAAAATCACTAATGGCTATTGGCCTTATTACATTTTATAAAGAGGAAATGGAAATTCATGTCTACTTGGTCCCAGAGGGACCTTCCCTAGATTCGGTATTATCGGCTCCATCGAACAGTTTCCCTACCTCATACAGTCCCCACAACAAGTAGGCTCTGGCCAGGTGTTCGCCTTCATTTCCTTCAATAGTCCGACAATCTTCGACCCTCTTTAGAAACTTCTTTTCCAACTCTACTATACTTCTTTCCAAATAGACCAAGCGTGTGTTGGCGCTGAGGGACATATCCTTCCATTCTTGAATTAGTTTCTGATTGGCTTCTTGTATCTCACGGTGCTCACTTTCGCATTCTCGAATTCTCTTGCACAGATGATTGTACTTGGCCTGTGTCTCGCCCTTTTCATCTATGATCTGGTTGCTTCGAATAAACCCGGTTTGACCTAGACCATTATGATTATCCTCCAACCAAACTGAATAATAGGGATCACAACCTACGAGGTATCTGTCTGGTTTAATGGTGTCCCTTCCCATAACAATTTTGCAATGCCACATGTGCCGAGCTTGACATCTGTAAGGCTATCGTCATTCTGGAAGTCAACCCGGAAGTGACTCATCTTGTTAACCCTCGGTATAACCTGCTTTCTTCCCACTTGTCTAATGGCTCGAAGAGGTGTGTATGGGTATGTTCCTCTTAGGTTGATTAGTATTAGGAAAGGTTTACCATGGATCGGACAATGAACTCCTCGGTTGGGGTCCATTCGAACATCCATTGTACTCGGTCCTCAGTCAGACCTTCAAAGAGTTCGACCCATTCTCTAGCATTCTCAGGTTAGGCGAACATGTTGGGCATGTAATTCATTCGCTTTGGGTGATAAAAAGCGATATGATCATCCCGGTCCCTTCGATGGATTTCCTGTCGGTACTCACATTTGTGGAGATGTTCCACGAGCCAAAGTTGAAGTAGCAGATTACAACTCTCAATGTGTCAGGCTCTTTGTTGACAATTTTCCAAGGCTCGGTAGATTTCGGCAATAATCGTTGGTACAAGACTGAATGGTTGTCCATCAGTTCTTTCCATTGGAGTTCTGGTGACCATGGCTAGTCTGGTATGTATCCTCGCTGTCTTCACCGGAAACACTATAATCCCCAAGAAACAGAACATGAAGACAAATGCCTTTCGATGAATATGCCCTAATGATGTAAGGGCGAACTCCTCAGGGTAGGTACAGTAAGATTTACTGTGGTCGTACCTCTCGTACAAGTAGTCAAAGGGTATGTATGACTCTTTCGAGCATGTCAAGTTTGGATTCTTCTTTAGACCCATCATTTTAAGGAAACCCCTGCCTTTGCGGTTTCTCGACATTAACAAACCTGGAGTTTCCCCTGGTATACCAGCTAGTCCTCCTATTTCCTCGAATAGAGGTGCCATCTCAATGTCACCGAAGCGGAAGACAGACCCATCACAATCCTAGAATAGAGTGGCAGCTTCTATGATTTTGTTGTTGGGTTGAACTTCCAAAAGAGAGGGTAGATTCCCTAAATATTTCCGAACGAGCGTCTAATCACTAGAGTGTAGATCCTTCCACCAACTTAACAGTTTGGGGTGGATATTGGTGACCATGCCGAATCTAGGGACCTCGTGCCTCATGTATTTGCAAAACAAAGGGTTAGGCCCTCACCCCCACCAGACTCGACTACTAAATATCAATAATTGGCATATAAGCATTCAGTTCTCCGTTGGACTTTGGACGAGGCTATCTTAAAGAGTCATTATACGGACAACATAACTGACTCATCTGGTTTGACCATGATGCATGCATAATTACACAGAGTATAGTTTCTATGGAGTACTAGACTGGTACCCTTGAGCGGACAACTCAAGAGGGAAAGGCACAGAACCGTCGACTACACCATTGATCGACTGGTTTTACCGCAAATATACCTTCACCGAATTTAGGAGGTGATAATATTGGAATAGCGCAACAACTCAATATAAGAGTTGCTATGGTATTTTGTTTAGCACGAGTGGAATATGATGTTGGAGATATGCAGTTACAATAATTAAAACAAGTTGCCACGTACTTGCACGTTCATAAGAGTAATAATTACAATAATTCTAGAACAGTAATGAAGGAATGTAATAAAGAAAAGCAGTAAAATAAATAAGGGAAAAAATAAAAAAACAAGTCAATTCTATAGTAGGGGAAGGAATTAAAAACTTAAAAAATTAAACAAATAAAGGCATATAGAAAATATAAAGTCACTGTAATAACTTGAAATGGTAAAATCCTAAACAACCTTCCCAGCAGAGTCTCCATGCCGCGCCCCCTTTTTCTCGAGAAATCGGGTTTTTGACATTTGGGAAGACAACTCGTTCCCTTTTGGGAATTGGGTTTAGGAGAATTAAAGAGTCGCACCTAATAATTATAGTGCATTAGGACACCAAGTATGGTTACATTTGGATAACCAAAGATTGAGTAAGGGCTTGAAATTATTCCGAGGGGAAGGTGTTAGGCACCCCTCAGGATCCACTAGTGTGGTTCCTAGCCAAGCTATTGTTGTGACTTAAATGCGATAACACATAAACAAATAAGAGTATCATATAAGAGGAGGTTTTCACTCAAAAGGTCAGAAATAAACAAAGTTGAAAAGCATAGGGAAGAGTTGATTTGAAAAGAAAACTTTTTTAAAATTTTTTTAAAGAAACATGGAGCGAAGGAAGGGGCCCTAGGTTTAATAATAATATGGATCATGTCAATGCAATAGCCGGTAATCACTCCTCAGAGAGGGGCTACATATGGTATTAGCGCACTGGTCATCATATCCATATCTACCCTTTCCCACCCCGTTAAGGTATTAACGCGTGGAATGGTCTCGTTTACCTATTGCATGCTATTACCCATCCCGGTCCTATCAATCCCGGAGGTATTTGGGATTACTAATCCTAAAGGGAGGAGACATGGGCTTATTTTTGGTTTCAAAAGGTTAAAATACTAAGGCGACAAACAAAACATATAGCAAGTATTGGGAAAGCACATAAACAGATAGAAAGACTCGAATAAACCTCCTTCAATCAAAGAAAAACATATAGTTTAGCATGTCTTGCACGTACTGATTAGGATCTGATTAGAACTTAATAGGAGTTGAGTCAGACTAATCAACTACATAATTTAGATAGGATGCCTGAGTTAGGCCTTCTTGCTGGTTATAGTTATAAGTTACCCTAAGGCTTTCCTAAATGATAGACGAAACCTATAGGCATGGTATCTACAGATTTCAAGAATAAGAGCGTGGACTGATTGCATGTTAACTTTAGAAAAGGTTGCCAGTTTTAACAGAAAGAATACAAGTTCTGCAATTGACAATGCATTATTACTGCTAATTTTAACTTACAAACAAGCGGGGTTATTTATATTTGAATTATGACCCCTATAGACATGCTTTCTAGTTGTTTGTTAACTTCATAAAACATTCATAAACATAGTAAAATACAGAAAATCCTATAGGCATAATATCTACATGCCAAGTCTTATATGAACATGACATCTGATTGCATTTTTAGTTATTAAGACCTATAAACACGTTTGCCTAGTGAGAAATGGATATGCAAGGATCAGAAAGGACCTATAGGCGTATTTTCTAAATGTATGTGCATCCTATAGACATGATATCTACATATAAGAGTGCACAAATTAGATATCCTATAGGCAGGTTATCTAAATGATGTTAGTTATTTAAATTCTATAAACATGCTTGCCCAGTGACGAATGTGTATGCATGATTCAAATTTCAAGTTAACTATGAGCATGTTATCTATATGGGAGATGCAGAACTTTTTTGTAGACATAGTATTTATATGAATGCATAGACCTATAGTCATGGTGTATATATGTAACTGCAGAGTTCTTTAACATAAACCTATAACCAGGATATTTACGTGGATGCAGAAATTAATACACCTATAGGCAAGTTAGCTATGTGAATGCAAAAATTAATAAACCTATAGGCAAATTATCTACCCCTTTTTGCATACAGCTACTCCTTTCCTTTTTCACTAGACATCCCCGAGAATTTTTATTACATAGTTATTACAACCCAGAAGAAAGTAAAGTACAAAAACATAATCAGAAGCCAAAGTTACAACTAAGAAAGCCTGATTCAGACTTCCTGTCTGATTTATGAAGTAAACCAACTCTAAAGATCAACATTCCAAAGCCTTTCTCTCATTTGATGTGTCAGGATTCCTTAAGAGCCTTACATGGACTCCGGGCAAAGCTCACAACCAAATGCATTATAGGGTCAAGACATAGTGGAGTGTAGAAGGGCCAACCCCCAAGTGTCCAAGTTCAGAGGGAACTCAAGGTCTCAAGGCAACGCTCACAAGAAGGGGGGGGGGGACAGAACTTAGAAACTAGGAGAGAGTGTAAGTACAGAGTTTTGTAAAGGGGAAAGGGCAAGTGATAAAGAATCAAGGACAGGCTAGTGGGAATAGCTAGCAATGAGAAATTCTGGCACACCCCACAAGCCTATAAAACACATTTATTTTGAGTGTCAGGATCCCCTAAGGGATCAAGTCCAAACATGAACAATAACTTGCATATTGCCATGTCCTGAACTTCAACTCAAAGTACATAGAGAGAAACATGGGTGCACGGATTCACAATAGGAATAGGTGAAAAAGAAATAAACTTGCTAGTTAAACATTTAACTCCACATAGACAGTAAAGTAGACATGGATGTAAAGGCTATAAGTAAGGATGATGCTGAAACTAAAACTAGGACATACCAGTCTTAAAGGAACAAGTAAGAAGAAGGCAGTAGTCTTGTAAAACCACAGTGCAAACAAGCAATCAAAATACTATGAGTTTAGGAGAAAATTGTGAGATTATAAGTGTGATGTTTGAAGTATACAAGTGTCGAATTAACTGTCGGTGTCTTTGTGTTAAAGAAAGCCATGTATTTATAGTGTGAAAGTCATGAGCAAATAAGGTAAGGGAATAATTTGAAAATCAATTACATAAGTTTTTCCTTTAATAAAGGGTTTCAAACTTCAAACAGTAAAACTGATTAAAGAACTAAATTAATCAAACACTTTGTGTAAGGTAGAATAATATGGGTAAATACATAAAGGTTTATTTATGGACAAGGTCCGGACAATACATGGCTTGTGCAATTTAAGGAAAGTGAATCAATTAACAACTAGTAAATCACAAAGTCTGCATTTGGTATGAATGAATCCAGTCCTAAAAGGTGAAGAAAGGTTTTATTTAAAGAAAATCAATAACAATCAATTAGACCTAAAGAAAAGATTCTGAATCAATCATAAGTTGGAAAACCTTTTTGGAGAAAGATTCATCATACAAATAAAAGAATACAGACACGCTTAAGCACAAAGAACTAGCATGCCAATCGGTAGAAGAGCCTAGCATCGAATAATTTAAAAGGTTTAGAACTGTATGCAAACAAAGAAGTTAAAACTTAGTTCATAGACTCAGATATTAGTCTGAAAAAGTAAAGGGTTCTCAAAAAGAACCCTAGTTCAATCACATGATCAAACCTCGACAGACCCCCCAAATCTAGGGTTTCCACCTCGAGTCAAGTACAAAGATGAGAAAGTAAGTAGTCAAGAATGCTTAGAGGTTTCTTTCAGAAACTCATGAGAAAACAAGAAAATATAGTTGGAAGTTCAAAGCAAACAGAGTGAAGAAAACAATTCGAAACACAATGAGAGTAGAAGAAACAGTAAAGAAAAATATGTTTAAACGGGTCTCTTAAAACAAGGTAAACTAGAAGTGAAACAGTAAACACTTAAGAATATGGTAGAAGGATACCGTAGGCGAAGCATATCAGGTAATTGTGGAAGAAAAATATAAGAGCATGGTGAGAAAGCATGTGAAAACATAGCATAGAAACACAGTAGAAGAAAGAACGGAATATAGAAGACAAAGTAGAAGAACATGCGTGATAAAAGGAAAAACATAAGAACACGGTGGAAGAACACGCGTAGTAGAAAAGAATACATAAGAGCATAGCATAGACAAATACACACAAAGAAAAGGGAAAGAAAAGTCAGAGAAACATTTGAACATTTTCAGGAAACCTAAATCGAAAAGAAGTAATTTTTGAAAGAAAAGTTGAGGAAATCGTTCAAAAACTCAAGTAGAGCACAAATATTTAACAAATCTAAGAAAAATCAAAGAAAACCTCGAATATTTAGGGTTTCAGAAGAAACCTAGAATGAGAAAGGCTTTGAAAGGTCCAATCTTGGTCGGAAGGTCAGAGATAGGCTCACAATAACAAGATATGCCGGAGCAAAGCCGGTGATGGCCGTGAAACCTCAAGCCAACACAAGTCTGGATGAAGACCTTCGAGGTCTGGCCTTAATTCTTCAAATATCGAGCAGACAGTAGTAATAGGAGGGTGATTATAAGGTTACCATGGCCGGAGAAGCCACGGTTTCCGGTGGATTTTGAAGTTGAAGACGATCGGAGATGATTGGGGTTGTAGAAGGCTCGAGAGGGTTTTAGAGACGAAGGAGTTTCAAGGCAACATCTTTGGAGGGAAATTAATTAGGGTTGGGGTTTGGGTGATTTAAAATGGTAAAGGGGAATCGTGGCTATTGATCAAAATGATCAACAGCCTGGATCAAACAAAAATCGGGCGGGTTCTATTAACGGGCTAGGGGTCAGGTTATATATTTGGATTTGGGCTGGTCCGTTTGATATTGGAATTGGGTTATTGGGGTAGTTGATATTGTCTATAATTGAAATAAAATAGGGTTATCAGTTAAATATCTACTTTTTCCTTTTTAATTTATAAAAAATAGTAAAAATAATTTTTGAAACAAATTGAAGGCACTAAATTAATTAATAGTATATAATCATAAAATAAAAAATACTGGGATAAGTTTTATAATTATAAATTCTATTTAAATCTTAAAATATGCTAGAATTGCAATCTAGTGCAAATTTAGCTTAAAAATACCAAATCAATTTATAAAAATGTGTAAAATTACCTTAGTTATACATTGGTATAAATATAAGAATAAAATAGATTAATCACCAAAATAATTATTTGAAGAACACTTATTGGCTTTAGTATTGCTAAAATAGGGCCATAAATCATTTTAAAAATCTTTTAAAAATTTGGTAAAAACAATGAAATACTTGGACATGCATATATATACTATTTTGAAATTGTTTTGCATATAAAATATACATAAAAAATTGGGTGTCAACAATATTCAGGCTATGTTGTGGTTGTGGGTTGTATGTATCAACATTTTTGAATGACTATCAGGGTTTGGAGATCCTAGCAGATCATTTATTGCTTGGTATGTTAAATTTTGGATATGATATTGGGTATAGACTGGTTGTATCAACGTTGTATCATTGTTATACCATTATTTTCCCTATTATACTCAATAGACGAGGTAGTAATAGATCTAGCCATTACTATAAAAGCTATTGAACATCAATGGTATCGGAGTGCGCCTCTTCACGAGGGTGATTAAAGTGCAACGAAATGTTGGCTTCAGAATACTTTCCTTTTTTTATTTTTCTATGGACTGCATAAATCTTATCTTCCAGCGCAAAGGAGGATAATCTCTTTTGGCAGCTCAATCCTCACGGTAATAATTATGCCAATTCTACCTAAAAAATCTCTTCCGGTGATCAAGGGGGCTTTGACGATTGTGCTAAGGCGGTGATGTTGGCTAAGAAAGAATGCCACGGATTAAGAGGCGAGATTCGACGGATTTCATGCTCTAGTAGAGTGGTTTTATATTTCGAAGACCCAGCGAATGGTTGGGAAGGATTGTCCTTCTTATTTGGGCTTTCGTGATGGACGTCAATGTAGATACTCATACCATTGATTTAGTACCGATAGTGAGGGACTCTTCAGATGTGTTCTTGTGGTAGGGCATGTCCCAGGGCAAGATTGTTGATATCGGTATCAATTTGATGCCTGGAACCATATCGTATGGCACCAGCAGAGTTAAAGGAGTTGAGAGAGAAGCTTCAAAGTTACCTTGATAAGGGGTATGTTTGCAGGCCAATGTGGATGTGTGTTCTAACTTGAGTCGACTTGGTTGGCTCCGAGTTGTATTGTTGAGAGATGTGTAATAAATTATTATCGAGCCTATTAGCATTCTAGGAGATCTATGAGTTACCTTTCCGTGTTGCAAGGCATTGGGATTTGCTTTGGTTCTGGACATCAATTACATGTGGTCGTCAATTTCGAGCAGAGCGGCTTGAGGTATTTTGTGTGGACTACTGTTTGTATAGAGGCTCACATTGCATCGAAGTTATGTGGAGGCATGACCATACGGGTTAGATTCGTGCATTTTGTTTCTACGACGTTCGATGGGTTCTCAGCATTTTGTTTTGGTGGTACTAGTAAGCCTGCGGTACAACTCTTTCATTTGATGTCATTTTCAGGATTTGAGTATGCTTGAATTGCTTTTTATTGGTGCGAGGATTCCGCAAGTTGTGGCTTTAGTCTGTATGAGGTGTCATGTCACCAGATTAGTTCTGTTGGATTAGGTGAGAGCATTAGGATCTTTAATGAATACGAACAAATTCGATTTCTGCATGTTGGAAGGATAATATCGAGGTTCAACTTAGAAATTTACTATGGTCTTTGACAAAGAGAATTGACTTCATGATTGGCTAATATGAGAAATGGTTATGGCTTACTGTGTGTTTCATTCATCATTGGCAGTATATGAAAGCATTGGAATAAGACTTTATTTGATAAGCGATTTTCTACCGGTATTCGTTTGTCGTGTGCAGCTGCTGTGATTAGAAGTTATCACTACACGCATTTGAGTTATGTGGTATATCATGTGATTGCACCTAAGGGTGCAGGTATGGGTTATCATAGCTTGTTCGGGCTTATTCAGAGCATAGATGTGAGATTCTGATCTAACGGATGATTTCAGGAGTGAAAATATGGTTCTAAGGTTTTTGGGTTAGGTTGGATTGTGAAATTTCATTTGCATTGTGTTATCGGACCTATATGAGATAGGGTGACGTAGGATCACCCCCGGTTATATGCATGGTAAAGTTACTCAACGATTGGTTGGCTTTTGTAACAACTCCGGACACGTTCGAGGACGAACGTATGTTTAAGTGCGGGAGAATGTAATGACCCGACCAGTCGTTTTGAGCCTTTGCACTTTGCTCGCCAGTTCTCGGGCATGATTAGTCCCGTGTGATGTATCATGACTTATGTAAATCAATGGTTTTGGGTTTTAGGGTAATCAGAATGAATTTGGAAGAACAGTTCTCAATTTGAAGCTTGAAATTTGAATGGTTTGACCAAGATTTGATGTGTTTTTATATGATCTCGGATCAGAATTTTTATGATTTGGTTAGCTCCGTCAGGTGATTTGGGACTTTGAAGCGTGATCAGAATGCATTTTGGAAGTCTGTGGAAGGTTTACGCTTGAATTGGCGAAATTGAGATTTTGGCGTTTTCCAGTTGATAGGTGAGATTTTGATATAGGGGTCGGAATGAAATTCTGGAAGCTGCACTAGCTCTATTGTGTCATTTGTGATGTGTGTGCAAAATTTCAGGTCATTCGGACATGGTTTTATTGGGTTTTTGGACAAAATCAGAATACAGAAGATTTTAGAAACTTAGGCTTGAATCCAATGTGTTTTGGTTGATTTGATGTTTTTTGGTTTTGAAGATTGATACAAGTTTGAATAAGGTATTAGGATATGTTTGTGCTTTGGTTGAGGTCCCGGGGGCCTTGGGGTGATCTCGGATGGTCAACAGAGAAATTTGGATTTTGTTGCAGCTGCTGAATTTGCTACTTCTGGTATTTTTGCACCTGCGGATTAGGGACCGCATGTGCGACGCGGCATAAGCGGAGGATTTTGTCATAGAAGCAAAAGGACTTGAGGAGCCAGAACTGCAGAAACGACTAAGAGGACCGCATCTGCAGAGTCGCATATGCGGAAGGTTGATCGCATATGCGGTTTTGGTTGGTTAAGTGATTTTTGCAGAAGCGGATGAGGAATCACAAGTATGGTGCGTCAGAAGCAGTAAAAGTACTACGAATGCGGAAATGTCTTGTCAAAACATATAAATTATTACATTCGTAATTTTGAGCTATTTTCACAATTTCTACTTCGGCTTTAAAGCTGTTTGAGTGATTTGAAAGAGGAATTTCTAGGGAACGTCATCGAGGTAAGGAATTTTGACTTGAAACTCATTCCTATGCTTTTATTTCACAGATTAGAGCTAGAAATTATGGAAATTACGGGTGAAAATTCGGGAAACTATGGCTTAGTATTGAAGACCTTTGATTGAGGATTTGATAGTCCATTTGAGGTTATCTCTGAACTTTTGATATGTATGAACTCGTGGGGAGATAAGGAATCTATTGATGTAAAAATTATTGAATTTCGAGATGTGGGCATGTGGGTTGGGTTTTGGTAATTTTAAGATTTGTGTTATTTATTGATTTTTTTGCTTGGGCTTCGTTCTTTTAGCCTGTTTTGACATTCTCGTTCTGATTTTGGACAGATTCGGCGCGAGTAGAGGCCGATTTGAGGGGCAAAGGCATCGCGAGCTAGAGATTAGACTGGTTCGAGGTGAGTAATAATTATAAATGTTGTCCTGAGGGTATGAAACCTCGGATTGCACATCGTTGTGCTATATTGATGTGAAACACACGCTAGATGACGAGCATGAGGTCGTGAACTATTGGGGATTGTGACATGATCCTTCCCGAATGATTGTTTTACTGCATATTTGATTGAAAACTATTTGCTATCATCAAGTCTTGGGCTGAATGACATATTTGGGCCTCGTGCTAACTATGTGAACCCTTTGAGGGATTTTTATTGATATTTTCTCACTGTTTTGACTTTAAATTGTACACAGTCATGCTATATTCTACTGTTTTTTAAAACTCAACCATATTTACTCTATTTTAACACTTGGTGATATTCTAAATGATATTGTGGGTTGAGCATCATGTTTTACTGTTGCCCAAGTGGCTTAGGTAATTTTTGACTAAGTAAGGCCGAGGGCCTGTATAGTGAGGATATTTTTGAGGTCGGGCTACACGCCGCAACAGTGATATACTGATTATGATTATGAGGTTCTGGGCTTGAGATTGTACGCCATGAGGTGGCTTGATATTGATATGAGGCCGATAGCTTGTTTATGATGCCACGACATGGCTTGATATTGCGCTTTGGCCGTAAGGGCCCCTCCAGGATTCTGCACACCCCCAGTAACTGCAGGTACCCATTATGATGTGAGATATAGCCCGAGGGGTAGTATTGTTCTATGTTATTGTCCAAGGGGCTGGTATTATTCTGAGGTATTGCCCGAGGGGAGGATTTGTTGACATTTGTGACCGAGGGGCGAACCTTATGTGCTTATCTTTCTTACTTGCCTGTCATTTACCTGTTTAATTATGTATTTGTGTTTGAGTGGCGGATTTTCTTTGCCTATCTGCACTAGATACTTTGTATTCAATTGTGTAATTGTTGAGAAAGTCATTTTTTATTAATTCATATTGTACTAATCAAAGGCTACTGTACAAAGCCATGTAACTGCTAGCCAGCTACAATCTATAGTCAACTATGCTTGTCCTAGTTACAATTGCATTGCTATCTAGGCAGACCACTACTGAACTTCTAATTACAACCAATTATACAGACAATTACATGAACTTCAAGCAAAGATATCAAGACTCTGTAGTGTCTGATGCCATTTTGGTTGCACACTGCCTCATGTGTACATGTAGGACTATTTCTTTGCATAATATTTTCTCCTCAAAGACACCCTTCTGAAACCGTATCATGTTTCTATCCCTCCATATACTATATACCAGCATCGCAAACACATTACTGGTGGTTATTGCTTTTCTTATCTTTTTTCTAGCTGTGCTGCTTTCCCAGTTGAGTTCTTCTTTCCATCCTTTTATGCTTCTTTTCATATCATGTCATAATAATAGCCTTACCCATACTCTATTCGTGAGGGGGCATTCAAAGAAGAGATGATGCAATGTTTCTGTAGCAGCTTTGCAGAAGACACAATCCTGTGGCACTTGTATTCCAATTTTACTTAGTCTTTCCACAGTAGCTAATCTTTCATGTGCAGCCAACCATGTTATGAATCTGTATCTGGGGTGGATGTTTGTATGCATGATTATGCTCCTCCACTGAACTTTCTGGTACTAGGGAATCAATATGAAGTAGGCTTGTTTGATAGAAAAGTTGCCTTGTAACAATAGTGGTTTCAGTTGATCACATAGGGCCCCATTAATAGATTGTCGATGTAAGTCTTCCCTTGTCTCTATTATTTTCCTTATCACCCAAGCTGCATTCTTAGGTATAGGCATGTGTTCCAAATTCTGCTTCTTATTATAGTAATTGTGAACTCATTTTATCCACGAACAGTCTTTTTTCATTGCTACTACGCGTAGTTGTTTCATCACAACAACCTTGTTTCATATCCTAGATTGATAATATTTAATCCCCCTGTAGATGTAGGCATGCATATTTGTTCCCATGCTATCAATGCTTTTCTTGTGATATTAACTTCCCTTGTCCACAGAAAAGTTCTGCAAACTGCATCTATCATCTTCATGACTTTCTTAGGTAGGAATATCTGTGCTCAGTAGGTTTGGATGCCAAACAATACAGACTTTATCAGTTGGAGCCTGCCAAGATAGGGTAGTAATCTTGCTGACCGACATCTAATTCTATCAGTTATCTTCTCTATTAGGGGTAAGCATTGGTTCATTGTTAGCTTTTTGGAGGATAGTGGAACTGTCAAATATTTGAAGGGTAATTTACCCTCCTTAAATCCTAACATGTTCAAGATTTCCTGCTTTCCATGTTCATTCATTCTTGCCAGATAGATAGAGCTTTTGTCTTTGTTTGCTTGTAAACTAGTAGCTGTAGAGAATTCCCGAAACACCTCTTGAAGTATCCTGATGAATTCAGTGTCTGCCTTGCAGAACATGAGCATATCATATGCAAAGCAAATATGAATTATACCCAGTTCAATGCATCTAGGATAGAAGTTGAAATTCCCATTCTCTGCTAACATCATCATTTCCCTATTCAAATACTCCATTGCAATTACAAAGAGGTATGGGGACATAGGTTCCCCTTGTCTGATACCTCTTTATCCTTGAAAAGGTTTGGTGACTCCTCCACTTATTACTAGAGAGTATGAAACAGTTCTAACACATTCCATAATTCATTCAATGAATTTGAATGGGAAGCCAAGATCACTAAGCATTCTCCTCAAGAACCTCCAATCTATAGTATCATAGGCCTTCCTGAGATCCACTTTCATGACACATCTAGGAGAGACCCCTTTTCTATTGTATCATTTGAACGGTTCATGATTGAGCAAGATGTTATCAATGATGCTCCTTCCTTCTACAAAAGCCGATTGTGACTGGCTTACTATGCTCCCAATCACTCTCTTAATTCTCAGTTGTAGTATCTTCGCTATGATTTTGTATAATGTGTTATAACATGCAATATGCCTATTGTCTTTAACTAGTGTTGGTGAACAACCTTGGGTATCAAGGTGATGGCTGTACAATTCACCTTCTTCAGCATTTTCCTGTTTCAAAAAAATTCTGTGCTGCATCATATATATCATTCTTCACTATCTCTCAGTTTTGAAAAAGTCATTTTTAAAGAAGTTTAAACTGAGCTAGGATGCCTTAAGAGATTTCACAACTTCATCACTTTCTTACTGGTTTTATACTACTTCGATACAGCATGTTGATGTACTTTTCGTGATTTCTTATCAATCAGTCTTTAGTTATGATTATTACTTACTGAGTTGGAGTACTCACTTTACTCCATGCACCTTGTGTAGATTCAGGTATTTCTGCACCCGATATCAGGCATTAGCTTATCAGAGACAGAGTCATTAGAGTTTAGCGAGGTAGTTGCCCGACATCCGCATCACTACTTTACTCTCTCGTGATATCATTAGACTATATTTAGTATTTTTCCAGAATCTCGTTGTATTTTAGACCTTAGTAGATACTCGTGATGGGTGACACTCCAGTGTCAGACTGTACTTATTTCTGCACTGTTCATTTAAATGGCATAGATTGACCTATTAAATTTATCGATATGGATTTGGGGATTTTGTCGGCTGGCCTTGTCTTCACGAGAGGCGCCATCGCGATCGGGTCCAGTTTGAGGGTCATGACATAAAGTGACACTGTTCATTGGTACATAATGGGATATTTAACAATACGATACAATAAAATTAAAGTAACAATCAACACTATATTTAAAATTTCAATATAATACAATACAATAGGTAACAACCATCCAAATAAGATTTTAGACGTAATTGTAACATAAAAGGTTGTAACTCCTTCCCTTTCACTAATTGATCAGATCAACTTTTTCGGGGTCGAGAATGGTGGTGCTTGAGCTTTTAATTGAGGATAACTAACAAAACAATAAATAAACATGCTCCCAACTACATAAATAACAACAACAACAACCTATTATAATCTCACTAGTTAGTGGGGTCTGCAGAGGGTAGTATGTACATAGACCTTCACTTTACCTTGAGGAGTGGAGAAGTTGTTTCCAGGAGACCCTCGGCTCAAGAAGACGACAAGATATGATATATTAGTACTGCCAATATAATCATAATAAAATAACAACAATATAAAAAGTACGAAATAGATGGGAAGTACAACCATAACCAGTAGGTAAAGACCGACATCAACAGAAACCACTAACATCCTAAGACTAAATCCTAACTGGCAAGTCTCACTCTGATGCGCTGAAGAAATATTCACAACTATCTCCTAACCTACAACTTTAATACTCGACCTCTAAAATTTCCTGTCAAGGGACCTGTCTCACGTGAATCAAAATATAAAACCTAGCACTTTCATATAGACGAAATTAAAACTTACCAGTCACCATTAAAAAGGTCTTGTTTATCTCCCGAAAGGGACAAGCAATCTTTCAAAATATGCTATAAAATATCTGGAGGATATTCATATGTATTTCATTCAAAAACGACAAAGTTATTTCATTACATAAACATTCTTAGGGTATTCTAATTGATTGAAAAAGAAACTTTCAAGATTCAAGACAGAATAGGTATTTTGTGTATTAAGAATTAAGATATAAGATAAAAAAAAATATGAATATCAAATTTCGTAGGTGAGATAGAGTGGTGGTTATTCATTATTGAGTAACACACCTAACTATGCCATATAAAATAGTTTAAGCAGTCATTGCAAATACGATTCGGTTTACAAGTGTGAAGTCAAATCACATAAAGAACTAAAGCTTAGCTACAGTTGTTCAATATTTCTAAGAAACACACGTTCAAAAAGATTTCCTAATTATAGAAACTATAATATTTATTTCGAACTAATTAACTAAAAACTATTATATAGCATTAAGATTATCAACTAATAAAGATGAAATTTGAGACAAGACTATGAAGGTCTAGTGTTATGACTTCCCCAATTGTCGGAATCCTTCCCGGTGTGCCTTTTATAATTTTAAGTATTCTCTACCAATTGTGAGTATTTTGGGTGTCATAATTTTTTTCCGAGCAACTACATAATTTACTAGATATATTCTTCCGAACTACGCTAGCTGGAACTAATTTATCGCGCACTCAGATTGTTCCAATATTTCGTTATTTCTAATCCCACCTATAAATCCTTCGTATTGATTCTTCACATACGTCAGGAGTGATATTGTTCAACATCTACCTAAATATGTACCCTTTTCCAAGCAATACATACTAAATAGGCACAATCAATTGATGACCATTCAATTAACAACAATAAATGCATAGTTAAACAAGTAGAGAAATTCAATGGCTCAATTATACAAAAACATAACGAGAATTTATCATACAAAGGTTCTTTCAGAACTCGAGATAACAAATTAGTTATTCATAATAGTATACATAATTACAGTACTAGAATTCATAACCAATAAAGAAAAATGGAAGAATGAAGTGAAAAACTCATAGAAAAATTCTGTCTTGCTCTTAGCATATTCTTGCCTTTTTAGGTCGAATCTCCCCTAAAAATAGTATTTAATAATTATTTATACGTGTAGAAAAAATACCTAGACGAAATAACTAGGTCCAAAATCAAAAAGGAGATAAAGTAGATTTTAAAAGCGAACATCTCGTTGTGGACCTCGCCTCGCGAGCTTCACCGCGAGCTCCATCTCGTTGCAGCCCTTGCGTCGCGAGCTGAAACACGAGAAACTTTGCTTGTGTCGCCTGCTTCTTTGCTTTGTTACAATTTGCTCTGTTTTGCCTAACTTTCCAAGTCACATTATTGGCTTCTTCTTTAAATTGGATTTGCATTGTTTCTTTCTTCTTCTTTTTTTGTCTTCTTTTGTAATTTTACACTTTACTCATTGTATATCTAATAATTACTTGATCATAAATCCATTTTTGTCATGTATAAAATACACATAAAATCTCTAGTTTACTCCAAATTTTGTTTTTAAACCTATACATAAAATAAACTCAAATAAGTACAAATATAGTATAGCTTAGCATCAAAGCCCCTAAATATAAGGTAAGTAATGCACTAAAAATATATAATTATGGCCAAACATCACTACCATACTTAAACGTTGCTCATCCTCGAGTCAACTAATAATTCACACTATCTTTGAGCACTTTATATTTTTACAATCGAGGGGCACTACACCAATGAATATGGTTGATAGCAACAATTAAGCTAGAGAAAATGCCTTCAACACTCACTTCCCTTTACTCTATTGCATACTTCAAAAATTAATTCAACAACAAGACAACATGCTTATAACACTCCTAGCCTCAAAAACTGACTTGATGTCACTGGCATTCATAGCTTGAACACTCAACATCATAAAAAAGTCTAATAACGTTACATATCCCTCATGAAACCATGTACTCTCACAACAAGAAGAAGAGATTAAGTTGAATCCACATATTCAAATCAAATTTTCAAATATATTTTGAAGACTCATATATAAAAAAGAATATCACTCACTCTCACAAAAGAAGTCATATACATGCAATTGGTATCATAGGCTTGCCCTTAATGTAAATCTGTATTAATGTAAGCTTAATCGATCTAAAATCAATTAGGACTTTTTTAAGGTTGTAATGTGGGCTAAGGAACGGGTAAGATATATATAGGAATAGTGGTTCACCCTTTTAAGTATTTTAACACATCATATAATTAACTTTAAGCATAAATTCTCTCAATACACAACTTCAACTTCACAAACAATATCACCCCAAAAATATTTTCGTTTTCATTAAGTGCTATCATTTACAATCCACTAGCAAAAATAAGATATTTATTCATCTATTTTTTTTCTAAATAGTTTTTACTTTTTCAATTTTTGATAGTGGTGTATTATTTTACAAAACAAGTGCACCATTCTTTCTTTCATTGGTTCCACTCAAAAGTCACTCCACACCTAGTCTTTTCTTCTTTTAGCGCTCATTTCACAATAAAAGTGCTTTAAGAAGTAAAATAATTAAAAATATCAATTAAAAACAAATGGGGTATTGGCTTGTAATATGGGTGCTCAAAAAAAGTCTATAAGTTCAAAATAGTTAACTAGGAATATATCTTATTTTTGATAAGCAATAAAGCTCAAGAAAATCAAAGAAAACCTAAAATCATTTTTCACACCGAGCTTCGCCTAAAATTTCACTTCAACTCACATACCGAGCAAGTTCTAGACTCAATCACAATGACATTAACTATACAAAAACTCACTTCATACACGACACATGATTTACTTTGGATAATCTCATTATAACTCTCAAGCAATGCAAGTATTCACAACGCCACGAGATATTAAGCATTAAGCACAAAGTGAACAATTGTCAAGAGAGTGAGACATAGGCGTCGATAACATGTTATCTAATTCATCAAAGCATCATAAATTTTAACACATAGGGAAGATACTACACATGCCAAAGTCTAAATATGTTACTATCAAATAATTCAAAGGCACCAAGGAATCTCATATGTCTTTCTCTATTTATTTACTAAATTTTAATCTACTCTAAACAATAAAAAATAAAAGGAAAAACTATTACCCTGTTCAAACTACATCTCGTGAAAAAGAATGGAGGCATAAAAAAAAGCCACTGGGGATTATTACTACCTAAAGGAAACTAAAATATATATTTCTGGATTTTTGTTTAGACTTTAATCCCTCAAGAAAAATGTCTAGGAGATCCATCGTCGGGAAAAGTCTAATTTTTTTACCTTTTTAAACTTTTTTTCTTTCTTATTTTCCATATAAAAAATAAAAATAAATTAAGCTACTAAAATACTACACAATTACGAAAACAAAATATGAAGCTAAAATCAAAATAAGAAGTTAATATTTTCTAACATACTACTAATTATCTAGTAGATTTCTCTCACCCCATATTTAAAGAAGTGCAGTATCCCCAATGCACAACTAAATCAAAACAATTACAAGGGTGGACAAGAAACTCCTTGAAAGGCCAAAGGTCAAAGCAATAGCAGCTCACAGGGTACTCAGACTTCCCTAATGCATGATCCTTTGTGTCGGCACTCCATACTTGGTTCTCACTATCTAACTTGCTTTTGCACTCTTCCAATGGCTTTGTCTCATATGCTTGTAATCCTAAGAAACAAAAAAAAACACTATAACAGTAATAAGATAAAAAATAAAAATAAAAGAAAGCAGTAAAGATGGGTTGCCTCCCAACAAGCATTTGATTTAATGTCAAAACGCAACTTGAACTACTTTTTACCTCTACCTTGAACTTATGAATTAGACCTTAAGTTTTGATTATGCTCTATGATCATGATTTTAAGGCGATAGAACTTGTTGCGAGTCAAAAATTAAATAATTCTTTATGCACTTTTTGGCTTTCAACCGAGGAGTGTTATTTTGCCTAGATGACCTTGAAAATTTCAGACAGTGCTCACCTACCTTTTCCTTTAACTCTTGCATTGGCTCATACAGATCAATTTTCATTTCACCATCTGAACATAATGTATAGAAGTGTTTGGAATAAGGTTCAACGCGCTCAAATACATGAATTAACCTCCTCAACACCAATCACATGTGAATCAACTAAATTTGTATCTTCAACATTCCTAGTTGACTCTAGTATTACTTCTTCAATATCGACTTCCTCAAACTCTAGTTGGTTAGATTGTTGGTTTTCTATTCTGACCTCTTCCAATTGCACCGCAATTTCAGTATCTAATTTATGCTCTTCTTAGCTACTTCCACAATATTGGTTTGTTGAGCATTAAATGCCTCAACTAGTTGACTCACTTGTGCCTCTAGTGTCACGACCCAAAATCCACTAAGGGTCGTAGTGGCGCCGGACACCGTTGTCAGGCAAGCCAAGTGAAAAATTTAGTTAAATTCTTGTTTTAATAATTTTGAAAACACTTCTTTTGTACGATAAAAACAATACTCAGTATATTCCTCCGAATGAATAACAAACTATTTAAACAGCTTTTAAAATTTCTGAATAAATCCAAATACATTCCAAACCTGGTGTTACAAGTAGATGAGCAACTTCTAAGAATAAAATAAAAAGGAAACGAATAAAGTACAACATCTGTCCAAAATACAATTTGACAGAAAAGTAAGCAGGATCCTGAGAGAGACTATACTAGCTGCGGGTCGCCTCGAGGAAATACAGCTTACCCGGTCTCCATGACAACCATGACGCTATGCTAATAAGTCTCTATCCTTGCATAAACCTATGCGAAAAAAATGCACAGAAGTGTAGTATGAGTATGAAAACAACGTGTACTCAATGAGTATCCCGTCTAATCTCGAAGAACTAGAGACGAGATGGTCGACTTAGACACTTACTAGTTGTCCAATAATGATGTTTGTAATACGTTAAATCATGGATTTCTATGAGCATGATTTTGATCCAATAAAAGGAAACGAGTAAACAATTAATTCATTTATAGGATATTTCCAAAAAAATAATTTTCTTTCCATCATTTATCCAAATCTTTCAAGCCAGGAATAGGCAATAACAACTTCAATAAGTTCAAGCAACAATGCTAGCATGCGCAAATAACCAATGTGGGACGTACGACCCGATCCAATATAGAAGTAAATTGTGCACTGCCGAGGGTCGAGCGGCTCGAACCATAGATGCATCTATTACCCTACTCGCGAACTATCCATGCGACGCGGTCAACATAAAATGAACAATCACCCTGCTCGGGAATCATACATGCGACATGCTACACATAAAATAAACAATCACCCTACTCGCGAATCATACATGCGACACAGGTATACATAAAATACATGCTCAAATAGCAAATTACGAATTTATCGGGGAATAATTATTCAAATAAAGCCACTTTCTCTTTTAACGATTTAAGCAAAGAGGTCAAATCCTTTTGTGAATGTATTTATTAATTCGATGTGGTTTAAGCAATTCGAGCTATCAATAAGATTATAAATATTCCAAGTATAGAATGCTTTTGGGTCCCAGACTACCTGGACTTATACATAATAGTAGCAACTCTCCTCACCTTGTGCGTACGTAGCCCCCACAAATAGGAGCACATAATCAATTAATTCACCTATGGGGACAGTTCCCTCTTACAAGGTTAGAAAGGAGATTCACCTCGCTCTAAATTTCCATAACCAGTATTCCACGCCCTTTCGAAGACTCAAATTGATGCAAAAATGCTCCAAAACTAGCTAGTAATTATATAAATTCATTAATATATGTTCAATTACTCATTATAGTCTAATTTATAAAATTTCCTAACCCCCAACAAAAAGTCGACAAAATTGCCCTCGGGCCCACGTGCCCAGATTCCAAAATTTTTCGAAGAAAAAGTTTACCCATGACCTTACGAACTCAAATATATAATTTACTCTCAATTCTATGACCAAAATCGTGGTCAAATTCCAAGAACATCCATTTTTAGGTTTTCATCTGAACCACTTGATTCTCCTTAATTTTTACATGTTAATATACCTATAAGATTTTCCTTTAACTTTTAGGTGTTAATCTACCCATAATCTATCTATTTAACTTAAGATGCGTAGAAATTACTTACCTCTTTGATGATGACGGAATCCGTCGTCAAATGCTCTCAAAAATCGCCTAAGGCCAAGTGGGGAATGAGAGAAATGGGCTAAGTTTTGAATTTAATAACAGGTCACAGCCCTCAGATGTCGCAATTGCGACACTGGGCTCGCAATTTCAAGTTTGCAATTTCAACAACTCGTTCGCAAATGCGAATATCCCTCCCCTCCTGCCTTGATCGCAAACGCGAAGGAAAAGCTCGCAAATGCGAACCCCCTAGTTCCATAAATTCAAAGAGGGGGGTTGCAATTGCGACTCATGCCTAGCCGGCCCAGGCTTGCAAATGCAAATGGGACTCCGCAAATGCGAGGTCGCATTTGCAACCCAAGAATCACAAATGCGGTCATACCAGCACCAACAATCCTAACTCTTAGCAAATTATTCCGAAGCTATCTCGAATGGCACCCAAGCCCCCAGGGCTTCAAACCAAAGACCCGCACAAGTCCAATAACATAACACAGACTTGCTTGAAGCCTCAAATCACACCAAACAATGCCAGAATCATGAATTAACCCCCAATCCAAGCTTAATGAACTTTGAAATTTTCCAACTTCTATCTTTGATGCTTAAACCTATCAAATCACACACGTCATATTCAACATTATGAACCTACTCCAAATTTTAAAATCGGATTCCGACCTTGATACCAAAAAGTCCACTTTCGGTCAAACTTCTCAAAAACCTTCAAATTTCTATCTTAAGCCAAATGGTTCCAAAATGACCTACGGACCTCCGAATTCACTTCTGATCGCACTCCCAACTCCAAAATTATAATACGGAGCTGCTCCCAGACTCGAAATTCCAAACGGACATCGATATCACTAAAATGCACTTCAACCCAAACTTATGAAATTTCTTTCAAAATGCTACTTTCCACAATAGGCGCCAAAATGCTATCAGGTCATCCAAAACTCGATCCAGGCATAAACCCAAGTCCGAAATCATCATACAAACATGCTGGAACCTTCAGATCCTGATTCTGAGGTCACTCAAAATTCAAATCCTAGTTAATTCTTTCAACTTTAAGCTTCCGAAATGAGACTTCTCTTTCCAAATTAACTCTGAACTTTTAGAAACTTAATTCAGACCACGTGTACAAGTCATAATACCTGAAATGAAGTTGTTCATGGCCTCAGACTACTAAACAACATGCTAGAGCTTAAAACAACCGGTCGGGTCATTACATCTAGGTTGCGAATAGGAGCATCTTGCCTTTGTATGTGCAACTGTTTCTTATTATTTTATTCCTCAAGGAACCTTAGTATATCCTGCTGATACCCAATTTTTCCCAACAAATATTTCAAATTGCATGTGTGTCTTCAAAATCATGCATTGATTAGCAATTGATATTTTCCCACAAATTTCGTATTTTTTTAATTTACCCAGCATTTTATTCCCAATAAATAATTACAAAATGGAATTACAAATAATTTGAAAAGCATTTCTTGATTTAATTTATTATTCATGGTCCTATTGAAACCAAATTATTTCATAATTAGCCAAATTGACATCTTTTGGCTATAATTGCAATAATTTACAATTATAGCCCAATCATATAATTTTATATCATCTTTAGCCAAAATTTAGTCATTTGTGTTTGAATATATTAAATGATCATTTAAAACTATTTTCTATGCATGGAATTTATTTTTAAAATAATTTTAATTAATTCGAATTGGGTATTTAACAAATAGCCTAGTTTCATTTTAATTCTAGCCTAAATTAAAACATACCCGAACCTAATTAATTTAGCCTAATACCCCAAGGCCCAATCCACTATATTACCCGACCCAATCCTTTTTAAACTGGACCGTTGATTAATTTTGATCAACTTGCTAAATCCGTCCTTACCATAATTAATCTAAAAGACTACCCCCAAACCCCCATTCCCATCCTCTCATTCTCCCTTCTGCTCCGCCCTTACATCCTCTCATCTCTGTCTGCTAAACCCTAAGCTCCTCCCGCCGGCCGTTGGCACGCCGGTGGCAATGGTGGCTCAACCACCATCCCTAGCCTCCACAGCTCCTCACATGCCGAATCATTGCTACCTTGAGGTCCTCAAGGGTACCAAAGCCTGTTCAACTCACACCCATGGACTTTTCATGCCGTTCTCAGGCCATCCTTAGCCATCCAAGTAAGATCTTTATATTTTTCCGACTAGATCCATGGCTTCTAATAAAAAATCTCTTTATCTCTAAGTTATCTCTCTCTGAAACCCTAACTCATCTCTTGACTCTTCAGATCTACCACACATCAGAGTATATTTTGAGTCAACTTTACTGTTTTCCATAACAATCTCTCTGATTTTTCAAAAATGCCTCTTCGTCTTCAAAACTAGGGTTTCTTAACCCCTTTTTAAAATGACTTTTCGTATGATTTTCATTACTATTCTATGAGTTAAATGGTTTATTTAAGTTTTTCCTTTAATCTGATTCATTATATTGAAAACCCTAATTCTTGGTCTTAATCTTGTGTTCTTAGATTTGTCCTTGCTTAATTGTTCATTTATTTTGTTCGCATGTCTGTTATTCATGAATATGTTCTATGTTTCTAAGATTTTACCCTATTATGCTCATTAGGGTTTTTGATTTTTCTTCTCCCGCCTATATTATATTTACTTTGTTTACTGACAAAAAATTGTAGTAATCTCCTTTAGTCAGTACTATTTCAAGTTGAATCCCTAATTTTCTATGATTGATACCCTTTACTGATTTCCTATGGTAATATTCTTTACTGATTTTGACTTTTATTTTAATTCTTGCCTTATTACATGGTTGACTATAATGTTAATTGATTCTTATATTATTTCCTTAATTAAAACCTTATGAACCTAGCCCTAATATTTTACTTTATGCCTACTTTGTTTGATTTATTTCCTTATCTGTTATGCTCCAATTACACTTTGATTTCTTTCCTTATTTGCTACCTGTTTTACCATTTGAATTGATTCCCTTAATTAAGGGGCACCTGTACTGATTTTGCTCAAATTGGTTCTGAGTTCCATAATTACTATATAATGGTGATTCTTACCTTAGTTTACCTAGTTTCAAACTACTATATATATGTATTTCATTTACAATCAGGACACAAACACATTGGTTTAAACTCTCACACACTCAAAACCTTTCAGCACTCTTTCTTTTGTTACTTGCTATTATTATGAGTTAGCTGGGTACAAGCCAAGGCTAATTATTGTGCTCTTCTATTATTTACTTTGTGTTTACTATCTCTTTACTGGTATGTTCTGATTTCAATTTAAGTCCCAAAACCAATATGGTTCTTTTACTGCTTTAGTTTATCATGTTTCTAATTTGCTTCTATCTATGGTTCTGATTGTTCAACATGCAATTGACATGTTTACATTAATGCTTCATCTAGCGTGCTAGTCTAACCCTCTTATGGAATTTCAGAACACATTATACTCTCCTGGTAGTCTATCTCAATGTGACTCTACATTGTTTTGAATGCTTGTCTACTTGTTATCCAGTTTTGATATGCATTTACTTTGCAAAACTGTCACTTTAAATGTTTGATTTTATGATTGGTTCTAAAATTCATGCCGTATTGGTACCACTAGCTATCCCTAATCCCATAAACTCCTACAAGAACTGCTATGCTCATGTAAACTACATGCTCTATATGTCCCGAAATCCCATTACCCCTATTTGTGATTGCTGCTGCCTTGGTTCTATGTTATTTGGTTAAGTATGAGCATGTTTCGGGTGTTATGTTTGGACTTTTTCTTATTACTATACTCTTTTTTCAAAACTATCTTATTGAATAACTCCATCTGTTGATTTTTTACAAAACTATTTCAAACTGTTTTCTTGTTTAAATCTTTTAAAAACTATGTCAAGCACTCTTACATATACGCTTAGGTTTTAAGTTCTGCCCCTCTACTGTATGACTGCTTAGGATCCCTATGAGATCCCTCTGAACTCTATACATTAGAGTTGGCCCTTCCACTGTACACTTACTCAACTATGATTATGAAATCTGGGTGTGAGCATTGTCCGGGATCCCTTGAGGTCCTTTGGGAACTTTGACACACCCGGATTATGTGAAAGGATATAAGGCGAATTGACATTAGAAATTCTGGAAATCTGGGCCTATTTGTAGGCTCCCTATAGTGTAAGTTCTTATTTTACCTGCTTATGTAGTTCATTCGATATTGGTCTATAATAATTTGTTGTAAACAAATACTGGGGATGGATAGTGAAAATGGGAGGGTAGTTATGTATGTTATAGACATCAAAGGGGTAGAAATCATGCTTTAGGTTTACATTTCCTATATACACAGTAGAATCCATGTTTAGGTCCAACATGTAACAAAGAATATCATGTATTAGAGACCATGCTCCCTAGTTATTTTTATTATGTATGATGTTTTCAGTATCTCATTCTGGCATCCTTATTATCACAATCCCGTTCCTAGGATAAATAACAGTAATAATAAACTGCTCTTCACACAATCATGTCTAATAATTCTGCAATCATATTGTGCATATTAGAAATCCTGCTTTAGGAATTTTGCATATGAATCATTCTGTACCTCTTATGTGCATTAGACATCATGTTTTAGGACATATTCGCTCAATTAAACCTAGTTTAACTATTGATACATGAAAAAGATGGGAGATATAAAACAGTCACATCCTGTTTAAGCAACTGGTAATAATCCTTGTATTTTTTTTTTTTTTTGTGGATTCTTGTGATTAATATGACTTGAGCATTTTTTTTTAGCTCAACTGTCAGTTTCATTGATTTCAGAAAAAGATATGTACATACATTCCTATGGCAGTAGTATGGACTTCTACTACTCATTTACATTTGACTCTAACTACATAATCTCATATTGACAATGCTAAGCATGTAACTATTAATAAAAAAAAACTAAGGATAGCAGTTGAGCTTTTGTAGCCCTTCCTGCCACCTTTGACATTTCCTACTTCTTGTATGTATCAAGACTGCTACTTCCTTACAACATTGATCTTCATTGTAAGTCTTGTTCTCAAACCTAATAGAGTTCCTGTTCCTCCATATCAATGCAACAGTAGTCACAAAAGCTGTTGCAGTAATTGCCTGCTGCCAGTTTTTACTTCTAGCCTTTTTGCATATCCACTTCAGCTCATCCTCCCAAGTGATAGCTGCTCGCTGGTGACCTATCCAATTGCAGATCTCATCTATAATCTGTTAGTAACTGGGCACGCAAAAAAAAGATGTTCAAAACTTTCATCTTGCTGTTTACAGATGACACATGTAGTAGGTATATCAATTCCTATCTTGTGTAATATGTCAATGGTTGGTAATCTGTGTTGAGCTGCTAACCACACTGTAAACTTATGTCTTGGCTGTACATTTGCAGTCAGCATCACATTCCTCCATTCAACCTTACTATAGTTAGGAAGCATAGCAAGGCATAGCTGGTGAATTTGAAACTTGCCTAGCTTACATAGTGATTGCAGCCTGCTGTAGAGGTTTCCTTACAGTTGTTGGTTCTCCATAATATCAGTCCTACAATCCAATATCTTCCTAATAATCCAGGATGCATTCCTTGGCAAGGGCACATGACTGATATCATACTCCTTTATGTAATAACACTGGAGCCATTTTATCCATAGGCAATCTTTTTTCCTAGCAATATCCCAAAGCAGCTTTGTTATGGCTGCCTTATTCTAGGTAGCCATATCTATGATGATTAAACCCCCAGCAGCCATAGGTGTACATACTCTCTCCCATGCAACCAAGGCTCTCTTAGATATAGAAGCCTTACCTGTCCATAGAAAGGACCTGCAGACTGCCTCAATAGCCTTCAGTACCTTCTTTGGAATTATGAAAATCTGTGCCCAATATGTTTGGATACCAAATAATACTGCTTTTATCAATTGGCTTCCTGCATAAGATAACATTCTGGCAGACCAGCATGTGACTCTGGCAGTGATCTTCTCAATCAAAGGAGAGTATTGATGTATAGCAAGCTTCTTGGAACTGAGAGGGATTCCAAGGTACTTGAAAGGCAATTGTCCCTCACTGAATCCCAGCTGCTCCACAAGTTCACTTCTAACAGACTGGTGAACCCCAGCCAGATATATAGCACTTTTGTTGTTGTTTGCTTTCAATCCTGATGCTGCAGAAAAACTATGAAAAGCCTCTTGCAATATCTGAATAGAAATTCTGTCAGCTCTGCAGAACATGAGGAGGTCATCAGCAAAGCAGATATGCACACAGTTTAGCTTCCTACATTTAGGATGGAAATTGAAGTCTCCATTCCTATGAAGCTGTTGCAGCAGTCTATTGAGATACTCCATTGCAAGCACAAATAAGTAGGGGGACATAGGATCCCCTTGCCTAATCCCTCTCCTAGCCTTGAAAGGCTTAGTGAACCCTCCATTTATCATTAAGGTATATGAGACAGTAGATACACATGCCATTATCCAGTTAAGGAACTTTGCAGAGAAACCAATAGTAATAAGAACCTATCTGAGAAAACCCCATTCTAAAGTATCATATGCCTTCCTTAAATCTACCTTAAGGACACATCTAGGAGACACACCTTTCCTTGTGTATCCCTTGAAGATTTCATGACTAAGCAGAATATTATCAATGATACTCCTCCCTTCAATAAATGCTGATTGAGACTGGCCAACTATGCTGCCAATTACATTCTTCATTCTCTTTGTGATAATCTTGGCTATGATTTTATATACAGTTGTACAACAGGCAATAGGTCTATAATCTTTGACATTTGTAGGATTATGACCTTTAGGCACAAGTGCAATTGCTGTAGTATTTATCATACTAGGCAAATTGCATGTATTAAAGAAATCCATAGTAGCAGCAACTACATCCTCTTGTACTGTCTTCCAGTTCCTTGTGAAGAACTCCACAGGAAAACCATCCACACCAGGGGCTTTATCTTTTGGCATCTCTCTTATAGCTTCTACAACCTCCTCTACTGTGACTTCTTGAATTAATTCTCTCTGTTGCACTGCAGTAAGGCATGTTCCCTCTTTCATAACAGCAGAATTGATACAAGGGATTTCCTCAGCACACTCTCCCATTAGTGATTTGAAAACTTGAATAAACTCTAGTTCCACAGCTAATGGATCTGTCAGCTTGTCACCTAGTTAAGTATATATAGAGCTAATGTTGTTTTGAATGGTTCTAATCTTCCATTGAGCATGAAAATACCTTGTGTTGGCATCTCCACACTCAATTCAATTAGCTTTGGATTTCTATCTCATAATCTGTTCCTCCACCTTACTCCATTTTTCAATTTCAGACAGTGCATTTTTTCAGCATTGAGCAGATTCTGTGCTAAAGGATCTTGCTGCATCTGACTCTGAACAATATCCAATGTTTCTTTTGCTTGCACAAGTCTATGCTTATAGGCTGCCATCTGTCTATTTATACCCTTCAATTCTTTCTTCAATATTTTCAACTTAGTCCATACCTTCTGCATAGGTGAACCTTCACATTCCTGTGCCCAGGCATTTTCCAGAATAGAATTGAACTGAGGCTCCTCCATAACTACATTATAGAATCTGAATGGTTTGGGGTGTAATAGCCTTTTACTGCCAAACTTGACAAGTATAGGAGAGTGGTCAGATACAGAAGGGTTCATGTATTCTGCCTCAAGATGCCCATACTGTTGGAGCCATTGGAAATTACCAAGTGCCCAGTCAATTTTGCTATACACTCTAGTATTAGCATCCTGCTTGTTAGACCAGGTATAATACCAGCCTTTAGCTCTAAGAGGAGTCAGCTGGATAATATCTACAGTCTCTTTGAAATCCTTGACTTCAGCAACAGTAATAGGGGAACCAATTCTATCTTCAGAATTCAACACAGTATTGAAATCCCCACTGAGTAACTGAGGATCCTGGCTGGGAATACTTACTGCCTTTAAATCACACCATAGCCTTTCCCTCTTGCCTGCAAGATTATGAGCATATACTACACTCAAATGGAATCTGACTGAAGCATGTATGTCCTCCACCATACATTGAATAAACTGATCAGTCACAGTAGATATGGATACTTGAAGATGAGATTTCCAAAGTAACCAGATCCTGCCATTGACAGCCTCAGCATAATTACAGTGAACCTTCCATCCTTTAGCCACTCTTGCCAGAATTATTTTAGCCTTATGCTCCTTAACTCTAGTTTCAAGGACTCCTATAATATCTACTTTATTTACAGACAAGAAGCTTTTTAGTTCCTCCTGTTTGTGGGCTTGGTTAAGCCCTCTGATATTCCAAGTAGTAACAATCATGAAGTATTAGATCTAATACTCCAAGAAGGTCCTGGATCCACTTGGTATCCCCTGCTATCATCAGTCATAACAGTTGCCACAGCTTTCCCTCTATCTGCATTTGTATCCATATACTCACTGAGTACAGGAGGCACCCCTGAGTCTACTGTGATCATGCCATGTTCATCTAATGACTGCTGAGCTACAGCACTGTTCACCATCTGCACAACTCCAGTATATTCAATTAAGTTATCCTCCACTTGCTTATTTTCAGTAATAGTTTGATCTGGTCCAGGTTTTGCTGCATCTGCAATAGCCTTTGGCAACCACTCCTGCCTTGGGTGCTGTCTTTGCTTCCTAGGTTTTTCCCTTACCCCTTTTATCTGTTCATCCCTCTTCATTCCTGCATCATCTTTGATATTGTGCCAGCATTCAATTGTATCATGTCCAACTTTAGACAATGATTGGAGAATTTTGGCTTCCAATCATCCTCTACTTGTTGTACTTTCATACCATAGGGAGTTTCAATTTCAATCTCATCAGGCAAAGAATAAGTAGCATCTATTTCTACTAAAACTCTTGCAAATGAGATTTTCTCAAAGTGTGCTGTGTATTTGTATGTGTATAGTGGTTTACCCACTACACTAGCCAGCTTGCTCAAGACATCCACTGACCAGTAACCCACTGGAAGCCCCGTGAATCTGATCCATACAGGGACAGTGCTAAGCACAGCATTTTGAAAGGAGAAGTCAATCTCCCATGGCTTCAGCACCATAGGCTTGTTCCTGTACGTGTATGGTCCAGATTGTATAACCATTTCTTTGTCCTCCTTGCTATTGAATCTGAAGATACAGTATCCTTCAGCATGCAACAGGATCTGAGGCTTAGATACAAAGTTCCAAGCATGCAGTACAAAATTCTCTATCGATTTAACATTTGGATTATCACCGATAACATATCCTATTAAAGCATTTGCCCAGTAATCTAATTGTGACTGTAGATCTTCAACACTGAGTTTAACCAATTTTTGTCCATTTCTCTCCATCGGAGGCACAAATGAAAGAGACTTCCCCATTTGTGCATCTCTCCATCGTACTGATTTTGCAGGTTCACTCACTTCAGAAAACTGTAATCTCCTCGCAGTTGAGCCAATCATGTCTTCATTTCCCTTCAAAATTGTTCTGTCTGCTACTTCATTCACTGCATGTGCGCTTGCTTGCGATTGGTACTTCTGAGGTAGGAAGTTACCAAAAGTTAGGGGTTCAAGCATCGTGGTAACTCCATGATCAAGTGTAACAAGTTGAGGAGGTGCTATGCTAGTAGTCGGAGCAGCATTTCGCCGTCGTTTGGCCATCTCCGACGTCAATCTCGCCTTGCTATTGTACGCTGATATGACACTGTTCTATTGGTTTGCTAACCTGCGCTGAGAGCGTTTAGCATTCTTTTTTTTTCTCCCAGTATATTATTTAATAATCCTTGTATTTTTGTAACACCTAGAAGAGCATGCTCTTAGGCAAAAACATTTTTTGAATTGTTAATGATTCTGGTAACAACTGTGCACTATCCCACACAAGCCTTAGGTAATCAACTCTTACAAAACTAGAAACTACCTCTTTGTATTTACTACTTAATGATTAACAGGCTTAAAATCGGTAGGCCAACTGATTTGGGCCCCTACTTTTGAGTTATAAAATAAAACTGCATATCTCATGTGTTCTGATACTCACCTAGACATCATGTCTTAGGATGCTATCAACAATACTACCTTTATTTGTATTTTAGTCGTGCTATTTATATACCTTATCTGTGGAGATAAAATTGAGCCTATTATTTGCTCTTTCGTGCTTTTTATTTGATAAAAGTCCTATGTGTTCTTGCTTGTCGCTTAGTATTTTCTCCTTTAAACCTAAGGGTCTATCTAGAAATGCCTGTAGGTAGAGGTCCTAAATTCCTCCAGGACAATTAGGAAGGGACGGGTAACAGCACATATAGTGATCGCTTAAATAAAACTTGCTTTAATCACCTCTAAGGGGTGGGAAAGGGTAAATATGGATATGATGACTACGAGCTAATGTCACGTGTAGCCCCTCATTGAGGAGTGTTTACATGGCATTGTGTGGGTTGATCCGGTAGGCTAACCAACCTAGGACCCCTCCTTCCCAAATTCCCTTTGCCTAAAACTTTACTTTTCTATATAACATGTTCAAACTCTTTGTCTTATTATTTGAGTCATACAATGTCCAACATGCTCTATTTTGCTATTATGTGTTCAAACTACTTACAAGATAGAGGACTAATTCATAAATATAAGTTTGGCCAGGATCCACCGTTGTGGACTAAGAGGGGTGCCTAACACCTTCCCATCAAGGTTATTTCGAGCCCTTACCTTGAATCTTTGATAATGCAAACCAATCCAAGAGTTAATCGCTCTAGGTGCCCTAACGCACCATATCCCGTTAGGTGGAAACTCTTTAAAAGTACCCAATTCCCAAAAGGAAATGAGTTATTACCCCCCATAAATGTTGAAACTCAAACCTTATTCCCCATAAAAAGAGAGAGAAAAAGGTGGCGCGACAACATGGTGACTCTGCTGGGCATACCTTTTGGCTCTTACCATAATGAACTTATTCTCATGAATTAGTCTAAGCATGTTTTATCCCGTACCCTTTTCCTTTATTTGAATTTAACTGTTTCTTTTAAGCATTTATGATTCTTTATCCCTCAAACAGACGTCTCTCTTTATTTTTTTTGTGTAATTGTCTTTCAATTATTTAAATATTGTATTTATTTTTCCTACGTCCAAATACTTGACTACATGTTATTAATTTCTACATAAATCATGCTCCACATCATATTCCACTAGTACGTATCAAATCCTACAGCAACGCTTAATGAGTGGTTGCGCTCTTCCTATTTATTACCCTTAAATTCGAAAAGGCTTATTTACAGTAAAACCAATCGATCAGGGTGCCGTCGATGATTGTGTTCCTTCCGCCTCAAGTTGTCCGCTTGAGGGTACCAGTCTAAACCTCATAGTAGCCTTACTATAGTCAAAATTATGCATGCATCATAGTCAAACCTAGTCGAATCAATATGTTGTCATGATCCTTTAAGATAAGCCTTATCCAAAAGTCCATCAGGTTTTCCATAATCCTAATGGATATAACCACGTTCTGTGCATTAATAGGAGAACTAAATGTAGATATGTTGATCGTAAATGTATAAATAGTCAAGTCCGGTGGGGGAGAGAGACCTAACCCCTTTGTTATGTAGAAACTAGGGCACGAGGTCCCAGATTTGGTATAGCTAGCAACATCTCACCATTGATGCTAGATTGGTGGGAGGACCTTTCCGCAAGTGACAAGAAACATGTAATAAAATACCTAGGTAACTTGCCTTCCTTGCTAGATATTGAGCCAAACAACAAGTTGATCGAGGATGCCACTTTATTCTAGGATAGTGAAAGGGCTATGTTTTGTTTCGACGACATAGAAATGGCACTGCTTCTAAAATAAATTAGAGGGCTTGCGAGGTTGGTGTGGGATAGTCCAGCCTATTGGTACCAGAAAATCATACTGGCAAAGGGTTTTTAAAGATGATGGGGTTGAAGAGAATGCCGACCTACTGTGCTTGAAGGAATCTTGCATACCTTTCGAGTACCTGTATGGGAGGTATGTCCATAGCAAGTACTTCCGTACCTACCATGATGAGATCTCTCTCACTTCTCTGGGTCACATCCATCGCAGAGTGTTCGTATTCGTTGTATGCTTCTTATGCCTGATAATGTTACCAATGAAAAGGGGAAGAATCCACACTAGGTTGGTCATGGTCATCAAGACTTTGATAGAAGGGATTAATGGACATACATATACCATAGTCCCCATGATCCTAGCTAACATATACAGGGCTCTGGAGCATTGTCAAAGAGGGGACAAGCATTTTGAGGGTTGTAACTTGTTGTTGCAATTGTGGTTGTTGGGGCATTTCCAAAAGGGTCACTATCACCAAGAATTTTCACGAAGGGCTTGGAACGACCGTATTGTCTTCCATCACCCCAAGCGGATGACTTACATTCCAGACATGTTTGCTCAGCCAGGAAATTTCTAAAGAATGGGTAGGGTTCCTTAACAATCAGACCGAGGACTATGTGCAAGGGATGTTTGAATGGTTCCCAACAGACGAGTTCATCATCAGATCCAGGGATGCTCCGCACTTGGTGTTGGTTGGCTGAGAGGGATATACCCTTATATCCCTATCCGAGTTATGAGGAAATCAAGAAGGAAACAAGTTGTACCAAGGGTTGTCAAGAAGAGTTATTTCATAGCAGACTTTCAAGATGACGATGTCCCTTACAAGTGCCAAGCTCAGCACATGTGGCACTATAAAATTAGATAAGAACACCATTAATCAATACAACTATCATACAGGGTGCAAGCTTTTCTATCTAGCATGGTTAGAGGACAATCTGAAAGGAATGGTGACATCAGAGTCCGGTCGAAGGAGTAGAATCATAGATGGAGAAGCTGAAGCTCAAGTCAAATACAACATGTTGCGCAAGAGGGTTCACGGCTCTGAGAATGAGCACCGGGAAATACATGAGAGGAATGTGAGGTTGATGAGGAATGGAAAGAAATGGCTGTCACTTTCAATAGGAAGCTGGAATATCTGGAGAGAGGAATAGTGGAGCTGGAAGGTAAAGTCATAAAGAGGATTGAAAATATCCAGAACATTGAAGGAGCTGAAGGAATATGGCTAGAGCCTACTTGTAGCTGGGGTTGTGCGAGCTGGGGGATCTTTATGATAGCGTCCGAAAGATCGAATCTGGGAAAGGTCCTTATGGGACCAAAAAGGCTAGATTTATTTGCTTTTTCCTATAAATGTAATAAGGCCAAGTGCCAGTAGTGACTTATTTTCTTTTATCTTGGTGTCGTTTTGAGATTCATCTATTTTTATGTTGTGAAATAAAGCATTTGTTGGTATTTAAAGTTCTCCAAATCTATTTGTAGTTAGGCCTACCTTGGGCATAATGGGGCTCCCCAAATTAAGATGTGAATTTACATTTCCGCAATACGAGTTTAAATACTGCAAACATTCTAGAAATCTCACCGACTTGTCACCTTTTTTATTTTTCCTTATCTTTGATTACTCCCATCCCCTTAGGTTGGTTCATTCATACTGCCCTCATCAGCATATCATGAAAGATCTAGAGGCCCTCTACCTCCTCCTATTCCAAGCAACACAAAAGTCAGAGGAAAAGCAAAAATGGACGACTTAAGTGGTATCCGAAAAGAGAATATTGAGAATGCAGAAACCTCAGATGGTTGTAGTACTCCAACCCCAAATGATCTAGTCTTGAGACTAGAACAATAGATACTGGAACTGGAAAGAGCACTTGAGCAGGTTCGTAACTTGGCAAACTTGTCACTCACCCTGAATGTCCCTGACATCAACCAACCGAACACTAAGAACCCAGTACCTCCCCGAAGCATGTAAAACCAACATCCATAAAACCCTCCCGCACCAAATTAATACGCAACTCCACCCCAGAATCCCAACTTGTTACCAATACCAGTCCCGCCCCAACACCACCATTAACCAATTTATTACCTGCCAACCACCACTTACCATACTCCTGAAAACACACAAGCACCCATTCCCGATCCCAAAAACTCCACCAATTACCATCACTACACCCAAGTCCCTAGCACCCATAAAGCAACCTTATATATGTGGAAACGGTACCTCACTCTACCCAACCAATCTCTTATACACTAGAATCCTCCAAGAAAGACCTCCTCATTAAAAACATGGCTGAAGAACTCAAAAAATAACAAGTCGAGTTCATGGTGTTGAATGCGACACAGGAATATAAGGCTTAAGCTATGAGGACTTGTGCATACAGCCGGATGTGGAACTGCCTGAGGGGTACAAACCTCCCAAGTTTGATATGTTCAATGACACAGGTGATCCCAAGGCTCGTCTAAGGACCTATTGTGACAAGTTCTTGGGGTTGGAAAAGATGAAAATATCCAGATGAAGCTCTTTATGAGGAGTCTTATTGGGGATGCTTTGTCCTGGTATATCAGCCAAGATCGTAAGAAATGGTCCGGTTGGGTAAGTATGGCGTCGAATTTCATAGACCGGTTCAGGTTCAACATAGAGAACGCATTGGATGTTTTCTACATTCAGAATCTTAAGAAGAAACCTACTCTGACTTTCCATGAGTATACTACTAATTAGAGGTCAGAAGCGGCCAAGGTCAGGCCATATATGGATGAAGAACAAATGAACAAATTCTTTGTCAGAGCACATGATCCGCAATATTATGAAAGGCTGATGATTATCAAAAATCATAAATTCTTTAATATCATCAAATTGGGAGAAAGAATTGAAGAAGGAATCAAGAGCGGGATGGTAACAAATTTCGAGGCATTACAAGCCACAAATAAGGCATTATAGTCTGGCGACATATTAAAGAAGAAAGATGTTGGAATAGTAATGGTGGCTAAGGGCCCATAATCGCAATTTATCTATCAAATACCTCCACCCACATATTAAACACCTCCAACCACATATCAAACACTTCCACCCAGATACCAAGCATCACTGCCTACATATCAACCTTCATCTCCGAGATATTCCCAACCAGCCACTGTCCATCACACCTATAGCTCCTAACTATCCACTTTCAATCACTACCAGCCCACCAAAACTATCTAAAACCAAGACCCAATTTTGACCGAAAACCACCCAGACAATACACCGCTATTGCTGAGCCCCTCGACCAGTTGTATGAAAGGTTGAAATCTGCATGCTACATCACTCATGTTCCTGCAGTGGCATTTGAAAATCCATCCCAATAGGTCAATCCGAACAAGACTTGTGCGTATCATTGTGGTATGAAGGGGCACACTAATGCTAAGTGCCAGATATTGAAGGATAAGATCTAGATGCTAATTGAAAACAAGGTCATACAGGTGAATGAAGACGCACTTAATGTCCGCAACAATCCCCTCCCTGATCATAAAGGTGATGGTGTACATATGATAGAAACAAATGAAGAATAGGACCCTGAGGGTTGATTGGACTTATTTGAGAAGGCGATAAATTTAAAATTGCAGTCACACTTACTCCTATTGTGGTACAAACTCAGTCATCCATCGAGGTCGAAGTAGTTGTATCCATTCCGTTCGAGGTGAATGAGGCTCTGCCTGCGCCCACCCCCACTCCATTTAAGGTAGAACTGGTCACACCTTTCATAATGACAGTATCAACCATACCTCCCTTAGATTCAAAAGCAATATTCTGGGATTATATTGCCAAGGCTCGACAGAAAGGGAAGGCCAAGGTAGAGGAATCTGATGATGCACAAGGAATGACTAGAACTGGAAGAGTCTATACACCTGAACATTTGGGAGGTTCAAGTGAGGAGGCTATTACTACGCAACATATCATTGAGACCGAACCAAATGACATGTGGAGGAAAGTACAGGCAAAGGAGTATTTTATTGTTGACCATTTGAACAAAATCCTTGCTCAGATATCTATTCTGTCACTATTGCAAAATTCAAAGGCACATAAGAGTACTTTAATGAAAGTGTTGAGCGAGGCTTATGTACTCAATAACATCACTGGCGGAGAAATGGACAACATGGTTGGGCAAGTACTGGAAAGTCAGATATCATCTTCCACGAAGATGAGCTGCCACTTGAGGTATTGAATCAAAATCAAGCATTTCATATTACAGTGCAATTTGAAGATAACTTCATTGCCTAGGTCCTAGTTGACAAAAGGTTCAAGCCTAAATTTTGTCCATTGGACACTATGAAAAGGTGGGATAAATTTTTCCATAAAATACAGGTAGGAAGCATGAATGTGAAAGCTTTCGATGGGTCTTAGAGGGCCACAGATGGGGAAATCAACATTTTCTTGCAATCGGGCTAACTTGGTTCGACATCGAATTTAAGGTACTCAACATACCAGCCTCATATAACCTTTTGTTGGGTAGACCGTGGATCCATGCCACTGGGGTCGTACCTTCAACAGTACATCAAGCCATTAAATTTGAATAGAATCATCAGGAGGTAATCATTCACGGAGATGGAATAAACCCCATTTACACTAGTCAAACCATCTTAGCCATTAGACATAGAGGAAGGCTAGGAGGGGAAATCTATCATTTTATCAAATGGTTCAACACTGCTGAGAAGGAAAAATGGTGAAGTAGTAATGTAGAAAGCATATTGGTATGGTCTGGATATGAACCTGGCAAAGGGAGGGAAAGAATCTCCAAGGTATCACTAAACTGATATAGTTGAAAAAATTATGGTACCACCTTTGGACTCAGATACTAGTATAAATGGCAAGAGTACATGGACCATATTACCCTCTTGAGCAGCCAGTGCCACGTTTGAAACAAGCTTTTCACCAAGCATAAGATATGGGGGACCGTAGAAGAGGAAGCACTAACTGGGTTGAAGAATTTGTTCTTGGAAGATGAAGACATGGATTGTAGTGTAATTATAAAGGATGAGGAGGGGGAGGAAGAAGACCTCACTATTCAGACCGTGAAAAAAGGGAATTGTTCTCAAGAACTGGAACGTCACACCATCCTGGGTAAGCTGTCATAATTACTTCTATAGCCGTTTTAGGAATTTAAAATTTCCAATAATTTTGTTTTAAGATTTACTTGTTTCAAAATAAATGCTCGAATTATCGAGCCATGATTTATTTGGATGATTTTCTCAGTATTAATCAAATGCATTTATTCTTTATCATTCTTCATTACTATTTTTATACATTTTCCTTCTACGGTGTTATTATTATTTTTCTTGATGAATCAGTGACTGTGAAATGTAATGAGGCAACGCAAAACGAGAATAGTGATTCAGATGAAGAGGACGAGATACCCGAGGAAATTGTCAAGGAAGTTGAGAATGTTGAGAATAGGCCTAAGTCCAACCTGGACAAAATAAAAGCAGTAAAGTTAGGAGACGCCGAGACCGTCAAGGAGACTCGCTTCAGCATTTATTTGTCACCAACAGAGAAGGAAGAGTGCATTCGGTTCCTAAGAGAGCATGATGATATTTTTGCATGGTCATATAATGACATGACCAGTTTAAGCACGTTCATAGTGGCTCAAAAGTTTCCTATTCCATGTGTCAACTAGTCAAGCAGAAACTCAGAAAGTTCAAACCAGACATGAGTTTGAAAATCAAGGAGGAAGTTACCAAGCATATCAAAGACAAAGTTCTCAGGGTGGTTGAGTAACAAACTTGGTGAGCTAATATTGTGCCAGTTCCGAAAAAGGATGGTAAGGTCAGCGTATGTGTTGACTACCGAGATTTAAATAGATTCAAGTCCCAAGGATAACTTCACACTACCGAATATACACAGTTTGATCGACAACAACACGAAGCATGAACTCCAATCCTTTATGGATTTCTTCGTGGGTTATCACCAGATCTCGATAAATGAAAAAAATGCAGAGAAGATAACTTTTATTACATTGTGGGGTGTATACTGTTACAAGATGATGCCATTCGGTCTGAAGAATGCTGGGGCAACTTACATGAGATCCATGACAACCATCTTCCATGATATGATACACAAAGAGATAGAGGTGTATGTGGACGACGTCATTATCAAATCCAAGAGGGTCGCATATCACATAGCAGATTTGAGGAAGTTCTTTGACAAACTAAGCAGGTACAACTTGAAATTGAACCCCGTAAAATGTGCATTAGGGGTTCCCGCATGAAAGTTATTGGGATTCATCGCCAGTCGTCGAGGGATTGAGCTGGATCCATCTAAAGTTAAAGCTATTTAAGAGTTACTGCCGACTAAGAGAAAAAAAGACGTAATGAGCTTCCTAGTACGTCTCAACTATATCACCCGCTTCATAGCATAGTCCACAGTCATATGTGAACCCAACTTCAAAATGTTAAGAAAATATGCCTAAACAAGTTGGACCAAGGATTGTCAAAATGCTTTTGACAAAATCAAGGAGTACTATCCACATCGCCAGTTTTGCTCCCGCTAGAACTAAGACGACCTTTGTTACTCTATCTGTCTGTATTTGACGGAGCCTTCGAATGTTTTTTGGGACAACATGACAAGAAAAGAAGGAATGACCAGGCCATATACTATCTGAGTAAGAAGTTCACACCTTACGAAACAAGGTACTTTCTGCTGGAACACACTTGTTGTACTTTGACTTGGACATCTCAGAAATTGAGGCACTACTTCTGTGCATACACTACATACCTCATATTCAGGATGGACCCTCTAAAGTACATATTCCAAAAATCCATACCGACTGGAAAGTTGGCTAAGTGGCAGATACTATTAAGTTAGTTCGATATCGTCTACGTAACTCAAAAGGCAGTCAAAGGACAAGCATTGGCAGATCACCTTGTTGAAAATCCAGTAGGAGGAGCATACAAGCCTTTGAAAACATATTTTCCTGATGAAGAAGTGCCGTTCGTAACGGAAGACATTATCGAAGCATATGACGATAGGAGGATCTTCTTTGATAAAGCTGCAAATTTCCAATGAGTAGGCATCAGAGCGATCTTGGTATCAGAAACGCTTAAACATTATCTGTATCTACTAAACTCAGATTTCCCCGCACCAACAACATGGCAGAATATGAATCCTGCATATTATGACTCAACATGGCAGTCGACATGAACATTCAGGAGCTGTTGGTGATCGGTGATTCAAATTTGCTTGTGCACCGGGTACAAGGAGAATGAACCACCAAGAATTCCAAGATATTACCATATCTATATCATGTATAGTAATTGAGAAAGAGGTTCACGAAAATATACCGGCATATGGCTAGAATTCATAATGAGTTTGACGACGCATTGGCCACTTTATCATCTATGATGCTACAAACAAATAAGAATTATATTGATCCCATTACAGTAAAGATAAATAATTAGTCGACATATTGTGCTCAATTTGAAGAACAAATGGATGTAAAGCCTTGGTTCCATGACATCAAGGAGTACTTATCAAAAGGTGAATACCCAGGGCATGTAAATCACACTCCGAAATGCACATTCTTGAGATTGTCAAATCACTTCTTCCACAGCAGAGGAAACTTGTATAAAGAAACTCCTAATTTGGGTTTACTAAGGTATGTCGACGTGAAGGAAGCTTCTAAGCTACTTGAGGATGTGCATGCCGGGACTTGTGGCACCCACATGAACAATTTTGTATTGGCTAAGAAGATACTCAAAGCCGATTACTTTTGGATGACCATGGAGACAGATTACATCCAGTATATCCGTAAGTGATTTCAATGTCAAGTACATGCTGATATGATAAAAGTGTTGTTGAATGAGCTCAATGAGACAAGCTCACCTTAGCCATTCGCCGCTTGGGGAATGGATGTTATTGCTCCGATTGAGCCTACTGCTTCAAATGGACACATGCTTATTCTAATTGCCATTGATTACTTTACCAAATGGGTAGAGGTTGCATATTACAAAGTTGTAACCAAGAAAGCCGTCGTAGATTTTGTCAAGGATCATATTGCTTGTCGATTCAGGGTTCCTAAGTTCATTATTACTAATAATGCTGCCAATATCAACAATTATCTAATGAAAGCTATGTGTGAAGCTTTCAAAATCAAGCACAAGAAGATACTAAGAAAAATGGTAGAGAACCACAAATAATGGCATGAGAAACTAACTTTTGCTTTACTAGGATACCGTACTGCGTTCGCACATCAACCAGGACAACACCCTACATGTTGGTTTATGGTACCGAGGCTGTCATCCCAACTGAGGTGGATATTACTTCTTTAATAATCATACAAGAAGTTGAACTCAGTGACACGGAGTGGATAAGAAATCGATAAGAACAATTTGCCCATATCGGTGGAAAGATGATGAACGCAATATGCCATGGCCAACTTTATTAGAATAGAATGTCTAGAGTTTTCAACAAAAGAGTCAAACCAAGACAGTTTGCACTAGGGCAGCAGGTATTGAAGAAAAGTTTTCCACATCAAGATGAAGATAAAAGGGAAATTCTCTCCCAACAGGCAAGGTCCATATATAGTTCACAAGGTACTGACAAGAGGATCACTCATACTCGCAAAAATGGATGGAGAAATTTGGCCAATACTGATCAATTCATACACAGTCAAGAGATACTATGCCTAGATTACTTTACATTTCCTCATCTGATGTAATTGAACTACGGTTGACCTTATTCTCGTTTAATAGGGATACGTACACAACCTTATGGGTTCGGTCATATCATAATAAATTTTCATTTCCCCCAAGCTTAGAAACTAGGGCAGAATTTTAAGGAGGACCCTTAAAATTCCGGAGAAAATCCAGCCAACACCAACATATGTCAGACAGTCAGAAATTAGTTAAGAAATTGGGGCAGAATTTTGAGAAGGATTCTCAAAATTTTGAAGAAGATTCGGCAAGGCCTATTGTCTGCAAACTGTCAAAAGATCATTTATCAAACTGGGGCAGAATTTTGAGGAGGACCCTCAAAATTCCAAAATAAGAGGGCTGCATACCTTCGAGATGTGTTATAGTCACTAGTTCATCAGATTTTTGAAATAACTCTATTTTTACCAATAATTACGTATTCTCAAAACTTTATCTCTATAATAATCTAGTGTTACCTAGGGGAACTCAAAAGGGTTTTCAGAACAGAGCATAGCAAGGCCGGCAGACGGAGCACGAACCACCCTCCCTTCCACAAAACTTATAATTTTTCTTTGAATACTGGCACATCTGACATAACGGTAACATCCGCAAATATATGCACGCAATAAGATTTATATCAATCAGGCCATCAGACATCGAATATACATCTCCAGCTAAGACACATGCTACTTTTACTTACTACCTGATCTCTGCATGAGGCTAATGCTTGCCTCCGTATCTGTTTGAGGCTAATTCTTGCCTCCATACCAGCATAAGGCTAATCCCTGCCTCCATACCTGCATAAGGCTAATCCATGCCTCCATACATACATGAGGCTAATCCCTGCCTCCATACCTCCATGAGGCTAATCCTCACCTCCACACCTGCATGAGGCTAATCCCTACATCTATACCTGCATTAGACTAATCCCTACCTCCATACCTGCGTGATGCTAATCCTTGCCTCCATATCTGCATGAGGCTAATCTTTGCCTCCATACATGCATGAGGCTAATCCCTGCCTCCGTACCTGCATGAGGATAAACCCTGCCTCTATACTTGCATGAGGCTAATCCTTGCCTCTCTATTTGTATGAGGCTAGTCCCTGTCTCCATACCTGCATGAGGCTAATCCTTGCCTCCCTATTTGCATGAGGCTAATCCCTGCCTCCCTTTTTGCATGAGGCTAATCCATGTATCCCTATTTGCATGAGGCTAATCCATGCCTCCATACATGTATGAGGCTGATATCGCCTCCCTATTTGCATAAGTCTAATTTTTAGTAATATTTATTTGATTTTACTACCCTCCATTTCACAAGACTAAGCCATGTCTTATTAATATCATGTTATTGCATATCATGGGCTGAAATATCGCCAATTTATCCAAAGGCGTCATAGTCTAAAAATGCATTATCCTCATAGCCGGAAGATACCATACCATGGCTTGAGGATCTCTCTCAATTTTGAATATTATTACTCAAAGGCATCATAGTTCAGAGGCACCATCCTCATGGCCCGAGAAATCATTTCATGGCCTGCAAATCTCTCACTAAACAATTCATGGACCAGGACAACATAGTCCAAGGATGTCACCTTTAACCATCCAAAGACAACTTTCATGGTCCAAAAGGGAATCTGCATCATGTTTAAATTTTCGCAAGTACATGTTCGTAGCATCTTTTTGGCTACATGTAACCAGTGAGAAAGCTCTATCCTAGCAGGAGCGACCTCACCCCAGTTCCTTCAACTATCTCAAAATTGACAAACCACTCTTGTATCCATTCCAAAATCTCGTGTTCGTCATTGTAATGACTTTATCTGTATATTCCATCAATGAATCCAGAACTACACATGGCCTGATTCCTATAAACCCAGGGATATGTAGGCAACTCAGAAGCCAGGAAGCGGCCTAGCCTCTCGAACCGTTTTGCTCAGTCAAAGTTGGTCATCCTATCTTTACTCGGCAACTCTTTCATCCTTTCCGAGTAAACAGGGACAGTTGTTGATACCCAATTTTTCACAAAAAATATTTCATATTACATATATGTCTTCAAAATCATGCATTGATTGGAAATTCATATTTTTCCACAAATTTCCTATATTTTTATTAGCTTACCTAGCATTTTATTCCCAATAAATAATTACAAAATGGCATCACAAATGATTTCAAAAGTATTTGTTGATTTAATTTATTCTTCATGGTCCTATTTAAACCAAATTATTTCATAATTAGCTAAATTTGCATCTTTTGGCTATAATTGAAATAACTTTGCAATTATAGCCTAATCATATAGTGTTATACAATCTTTACTAAAAATTTAGTCATTTGTATTTTAAAATACTAAATGATAATTTTAGACTATTTTCTATGCAAAAAATCCATTTTCTAAATTATTTTAAATAATTCGAATTAGGTATTTAACAAATAGCCTAATTTTATATCAATTCTGGCCTAAATTAAACCAGACCCAAACCTGATTAAATCAACCCAACACCCCCAAGGCCCAATCCACTATCTTACCCTACCCAATCCTTTTTAATTTGGAAATTGATCAACGGACTAAATCCGTCCTTACTTCAATTAACCTAAAAGACTACCCCCAAACCCTCATTCCCATCCTCTCATTCTCCCTTCCACTCCGCCCTTACATCCTCTCATCTCTCTCTGCTAAACCCTAATAGCCGTTCACCAGTCGCTGGCTCGCACGTAGCAATGGTGGCTCAACCACCATCCCTAGTCTCCATAGCTCAACCACCATCCCTAGCCTCCATAGCTCCCTCACATGCTGGATCCTTGCTACCTTGAGGTCCTCAAGGGGGCCAGAGGTTGCTCAACTCACACCCATGGCCTTTTCATGCCGTTCTTATGCCACCCTTGGCCATCTGAGTAAGATCTTTATATTTTCTTACTAGATCCATGGCTTCTAAACCGGAATCTCTTTATCTCTGGGTTATCTCTCTCTGGAACCCTAACTCATCTCTTGACTCTTCAAATCTACCATAGATCTGAGTATATTTTTAGTCATCTTTACTGTTTTCCATGATAATCTTGATTTTTCAAAAATGCCTCTTCGTCTCCAAAATTAGGCTTCTTAAACCCTTTTTAAAATGACTTCTCCTCTGATTTTCAGTAATGTTCTATGATTTTTACTATGTTTAAATGGTTTATTTGAGTTTTTCCTTTTATTTGGTTTATTATGTTGGAAACCCTAATTCTTGGTCTTAATCCTAGGTTCTGAGAACTATCCTTGCTTATTTGTTCGTTTAGTTTGTTCCCATGTCTGTTATTCATGAATATGTTCTATGTGTCTATGAGTTTACCCTATTATGCTCATTAGGTTTCTGATTTTGCTTCTCCCTCCTATATTATGTTTACTTCGTTTATTGACAGAAATTTGTGGTAATCTCCTCTAATCAGTATTATTTCTAGTTGACTCCCTAATTTTCTGTGATTGATACCCTTTACTGATTTCCTGTGGTAATATTCTTTACTGATTTCTGACCTTTATTTTACTTCTTGCCTTATTACATGGCTGACTATATTGTTAATTGATTTTTATAGTATATCCTTAATTAGAACCTTATGAACCTAGTCTTAATTGTTTTCTCTATGCCTACTATGTTTGAATTATTTCCTAATTTATTATGCTTCAGTTATACATTGATTTCTTTCCTTATTTGCTACATGTTCTTACCATTTGAATTGATTCCCTTAATTAAGGGGTACTTGTACTAATTTTGCTCTAATTGGTTCTGAGTTCCATAATTACTATACAATTATGATTTTTACCTTATTTTACCTAGTTTCAAACTACTATATATATGCTCTTTCATTAACAGTCAGGACACAAACACATTAGTTCAAACTCTTTCACACTCAAAACCTTTCAGCCCTCTTTCTTTGGTTACTTGCTATTATTCTGAGTTAGCCGGCTACAAGACAAGACTAATTATTGTGCTATTTTATTCTTCACTTTGTGTTTACTATCCCTTTACTGGTATATTCTAATTTCAATTCAAGTCCCTAAACCAATATATTTCTATTACTGCTTCAGTTTATCGTGTTTCTAATTTGTTTCTATCTATGGTTCTGATTGTTCAACATGTAATTGACATATTTACATTATTGCTTCATCTAGAATGATAGTTTAACCCTCTTAGGGCATTTCAGTACATGTTCTACTCCCCTAGTTTCTGTCAGAATGTGACTTTACCCTGCTTGAATGCTTGCCTACTTGTTATCCAGTTTTGATATGCATTTACTTTGCAAAGTGATCTGTCACTTTAAATGACAAATTCTATGATTGGTTTTGAAATTCATACTGTGTTGGTACCAATAGCTATCTCTTATTCCCATAAACCCCCACAAGAACTGTTATGCTCATGTATACTATGTGTTCTATGTGTCCCCAAATCCCATTGCTTATGTTTGTAGTTGCTGAACTTGCCTTGGTTCTATGTTCTTTGGTTATATAGAACATGTTTTGCGTGTTGTGCTTGGATTGTTGATTATTACTCGACTCTCTTTTCAAAACTTCTTATTGAATAACTCCCTCTATTGTTTTGTACAAAACTATTTCAAACAAGTCTATTTTAAAACTATTTTCCCGCTTAAATCTTTTCAAAACTATGCCAAGCACTCTCACATCTACTCTTAGGTTTTAGGTTCTGCCCTCTAGTGTGTAACTGTTGATCCCCGTGAGATCCCTCTGAACTCTAATACATTAGAGTTGGGCCCTTCCACACTGCACTTACTCAACTATGATTATGAAATATGGGTGTGACCATTACCCGGGATCCCTTGAGGTCCTTAGGAAACTTTGACACACTTGGATTATGTGAAAGGCTGTGAGACGATTTGGCATTTGAAATTCTGGAAATCTTGGCCTACTTTTAGGATCCATATAATGTAACTTCTTAGTTTTCTTACCTACTTATGTAATTCATTCGATATTGGCCTGTAATAATTTGTTGTAAACAGATACTGTGGATGGATAGTGAAAATGGGAGGGTAGATATGCATTTTATAGACATAAAAGGAGTAGAAATCATGTTTTAGGTTTACATTTCCAATATTCACAGTAGAATCCATGTTTATGGCCAACATGTGCAAAGCATATCCTGCAATAGAGACCATGCTCCCTAGTTTTTTTTAATTATGTATGTTGCTCTTAGTATCTCATTTTAGCATCCTTATTAGCACTTAGGAATTATGTTCCTAGGATAATAACAATAATAATAAATTGTTCTTCATGCAATCATGTCTGATAATTCTACAATCATATCGTGCATATTAAAAAATATTGCTTTAGGAATTTTGCATATGAATCATTCTTTACCTTTTATCTGCACTAGACACCATGTTTTATGATTTGTTTGTAGTCGATCAATTACACCTAGTTTAACTACTGCATGAAAAAAAACATGATATAAAACAGTCTCACCATGTTTAAGCAACTGGTAATAATCCCTGTATTTTTGTAACACCTAGAATATCATTCTCTTAGGCAAAAACGACTTCTAAACTGCTAATGATCTTGGTAACAATTATGCACTATCCCGCGCCTAGGAAAACCTTAGGTAATAACCTCTTACAAAACTGAAAACTGCCTCTTTGTGTTTACTACTTAATGATTAACATACTTAAAATCAGTAGGCAAACTGATTAGGACCCCTACTTCTGAGTTATAAAATAAAATTGCATATCTGATATGTTCTGATACACATATAGACATCATGTCTTAGGATCATGTTTAAAAATATTTTCCTTATTTATGTTTGAGTCGTGCTGTTTATATGCCTTATCTGTTGAGTAAAACTGAACCTTTTATTTGCTTTTTCTTACTTTTATTTGCTAAAAGTCATGTGTGTTCTTACTTGTCGCCTTAGTGTTTTCTCCTTTAAACCTAAGGGTCAATCTAGAATTACTGGTAGATAAAGGTCATAAATTCCTCCAGGACCATTAGGAAGGGACTGATAACAGCGCACATAGAGTTCGCTTAAATAAAACTCGCTTTAATAACTGCTAAGGGGTAGGAATAGGCAGATATGGATATGATAATTATGTGATAATGTCACGTGTAGCCCCTCATTGAGGAGTGTTTACAGGGGATTGCATGGGGTGATTTGTAGACTAACCAACCTCAGATCCCTCATTCCCAAATTCCCTTTGCCTAAAACTTTACTTTTCTATATAACTTGTTCAAACTCTTTGTCTTATTATTTGAGTTATATAATGTCCAACATGCTCTATTTTGCAGTTATTTGTTCTAACTACTTACATGTTAGAGGACTAATTCAAAAATATAATTTCGGGTGAGACCTACCGTTATGGACCGAGAGGGGTGTCTAACACATTTCCCTCAAGGTTATTTCCGGCCCTTACCCTGAATCTCTGGTAATACAAACCAATCCAATAGTTAATTGCTCTAGGTGCCCTAACGCACCATAATCCGTTAGGTAGGAACTCTTCAAAAATACTCAATTCCCAAAAGGAAATGAGTTATTACCCCCCATAAATATCAAAACCCATACCTTTTTTCTTGTACAAAAAGGAAGGAAAAAAGAGGGCGCAATATATCCTTGATCTCTTTCAGTTCATCATCTTGGGTTCTTCGTTCCTATTAATTTCACAAGAAAAAGAAGAACCGTCAAAGTAAGAGGTTGGGGTTAGATAAGAAATATAAGCACAACCATGAAAGTGACCATCTTGGCTACCACACATAAGATTGAGTTGGTGCATGTAACTTATTCCTGGAAATATTTGGATATTATTTTCATATGTGATTTCCTTCATAATATGTATGAGGATCAACCGTAGAATTATGAATACCTAAACTCTCATAATACCAAGATGTCATGTTTGTCAAATCAACAAGTAAAACAAAAATAAATAAAAAATAAAAAAAATCTAATACAAAAAAGTAAAAAAATAAAAGTTCAAATGTCATGACCCAATCCCATCATAGGTTGTGATGGCGCCCAACACCATTGCTAGGCAAGTCAACACTGATCAAACTAGTGATTTATATTTAAATAAATTACTAAATGGATAAAAATTCTCCATTTGTTACAAGATTTAGAATTTACCAATGAAGCCAAGTAAAAATGAAGCAATGAATACAAACCATAATCATGTATACAGTATCAAAATCATATGTCTACTAGTGCGTGTGCCAAGACCTCGTATCACAAATATGTGGACAATCTAGTAAAATGTACAAAAGAGCACTAGTCTACTCTCTGGAAGAAAATAGACAAAAAAAATAAAGCATAAAGAAGACTCCATGTTACATCCCATGTTTTTGTAGCCATAATAAATTGATATACGCTCGGAAATGAGATGTTGCATCCCGCATTTTCGTGCATTAAAGTTTAATCATAAGTTATTCAATATAAGTTTCGGGAATGAGATTATTTTGGGATTATAAGTATCATGCTATTTCAAATAAGTGTTAAGTAAATTCATGAAGGTGAGAGGATAAGTGAGAAGAAAATGAGTTTCATCAAATTTTGATAATTTGGGATAAAATACGGCACATGCTATAATACCTGATATCTATGGACTAATACCATACATGGTATCACATGATCATGATAGTAAGGTGTACAAAGTGTGTTAAAAGTGAGTAGTATTTTAAATAATTTGAGATGAATCTTAACTATGTGAATAACTAGTTAAATATTGAATTAGTGGGGAATTAACAAATTGATTAGAGAGTTGGTGGATAAGTAAGGTCTTTTGGATAAAGACCAGATGAATCTCACGTGGCAGCACATTAAGGAGTCGTTTGGTAGGATGCATTAGGTAAAATAATGCATGCATTAACTTTATGTATTAGTAATATTTTGTTTGGTACGCTTTTGAACCTATACATTAGTTATGCAAGTATTAGTTATACACCCAATTTCGCATTGCCATATGTATAACTAATGCATAAGAAACTATGGCACTAATAGTGCAATGGATCTTAATGCATGCATTATCTTAGTTAAAGACAAAATTATCCTTTAAAAGTTATGCTTGATTAAAATATGTTATTATATTCCTAGTAAATAAACAAAATTTATGCTTGAAATAATCCAAGAAAGTGATAAATAAAATTATATTCCTAGTAAATAAATTAAAATTAGCATATTTTCTTTTTTTTAAAATAAATATTAAGTTCTACACTACAATATACGTAGGCAAATTAAATAACATTTTAAAACCTTTCTATATAAAAACATTCCTCTAGATATGTTTTCTTAGAAAAGTAATGGACTAATTATGAGGGCATTTTTGTAAAAAAATAATTCTTTTAGAAATTGTGCAATGTTTTAACACATCAAATCAACCAATGGATAAGAAATATCTCATCATAACTAATGTCAGCATAATTAACGCAAGCATTACTAATACCAGCATTACTAATACACCATATTTAACATTATTCTAATACACTCTACCAAACGATCCCTAAAGTGGCTCTTACCCATTTTAGCAAGGTATCATATTAATGAAAAGTTATTTGTTTAGTCATCTTGCAAGTAGGACCAACTTTTTGCAATCATACTTGCCTTTTACCGAAAAGTGAAAATAATAGAACAAATAACTTTATGTTATAAAATAAAAGAAATTTAGTAAAACATGAACAAGAAATATAAGCAACTTAGTGAAACATGAACAAGAAATATAGATAGAGAGAAGGAAGAGATTTTCTTCTTCAATTGTGTGTCTTTTCCTATCGATTACAAGGCCTTTATATAGGCATAAAAAGTGAAGAAAATATGTCATGGAATATATCATTAAACATATAAAATATGTCATTAAATATGTCATTAAGCATTTAAAATGAAGATTATGGAAGATTAGTAGATATCCAACATATTATGATATTTATCATAATACTTTACTAGTAAATGAGGATATTATGATAGAGGGTGTTCAAGGTAGGGATTGACTTTGAGGAATTGGTTTTGGAACTTTCATGGACGGAAGTGGTGAGTTGGTTTAGAAGAATTAGTTTTGGAGTTGGTGTTTGAAATGACATTTTCTATAGTTTTCATAACCTAAATAATTTGGTTTCACTTTGTTTTCTTTCCAAACACATGCTAGCATTTGCTTTTGGAATGTTGTCCTAAGACTTTCTAAAATCCTAATGCGAATTAAAAAGATTGACTGATATTGCTGTTAGAAGAACTCCATTTCAAAAAGATCGAATGACTTGAGCACTTTTTGTTTTGAAGGAGAAAAGAGTGATGAAATTAACTATTCTGCATTAATGTTGAAGGTTGTGGAAGGTATCACTTGCCATCTTTTTCAAGAATATCATACGAATATTTTTCTACTCCAATTTTATCGTCACATATTTTGTTTCAATTAACGTGTATTAGAGGGGTTGCCAAGAAAATCGACCCAGGTATGTTAAGGATATCCCTTCTTTCTTTTTGGCATGATCTATATGACACGAACAAAACGAGAAAATGCACAACTTCTATAAATGAATCTATTCATAGAGTATTAGAGATGTCTATGTTTTTGAATTCCCATATATCTTTATTTTATCGTCTGTGCATGGGTCTCAGAAAATATGTAAGTCGATAAAGTTTAATTCATAATATTAATCAAAGGCAATATGGTCTTATGACACTCCGAAAGATTTTATTGACGTATTTCTCATGGATAGAATTCATTTATACATGTATATTGACTATGACCAGATGAATTTATATATGCGTATGTACGTATATATATATATATATATATATATGTATATGTGATATGAGAAAAGGTTACAGTGTTATATACGCACCACCACCTGATCAGATAATATATGATGATGATTATACCCATAATGGCCGAGATGATATAATGGGATGCCCTCAGAGGCCTGATGATGTTATGAAACATGTACTTATGCACGACATGATATTCATACGCATATGCATGATACTATAATTATTTCATGATTTACAGAGTTATCCATACTTACAGTTTGAGTCATTTACCCTATATTTCATCCATGTCTGTTATGTACTTATTTATGTGCCTTACATACTCGGTATATTATTTGTAGTGACGTCATTTTTGCCCAGGGACGCTGCGTTTCATACCCGCAAGTCCCGATAGATAGGTCGAGAGTCCTCCAAGTAGGCTATCAACTCACCGGAACTCCAGAAGATGTTGGTGCTCTATTTGCTCCGGAGTTGCTTATTTGGTTAGTATAATTTAGACGTGTATTGTTTTGTATGGCCAGAATCTATCCCAACCTTTACGTTAAGTATGTACTCTTAGAGACTTGTAGACAGATGTCATATATACGAATGCTTGAATGGCCTAGACGGCATGTGTTTTGAGTTCACAAATGATCATATTGTCCTTATAGGCCCATATGTAAAATGTCTAAGTTTTATATCAGATTGGATCATTCTATATTAAGTATTCCCTTATGTTTATTCTAGTTAGCCCATGACGGCCCGTTTGGCCCATTTCCCAACAAAAGTATAATAAGAAAGATATGTTATATTGGTACTCGATTGATTAAGGGTACCGGGTGCCCGCTACGGCCCATCGGCTTGTGTCGTGACACTCCAGCTGCTGCAGGATGTCTCAGAAGAAAGCATACCGTGAAGTCTCGAAAAGGGGATCAAATCTACGCGCATGACTGGTAACTAGATGCACTTGCCTCAAATCTTGTACAATTAAGTACATGAGTGTAGCGTGAGTACATAAAAATATATACCCAATAAGTATCTAGTCTAACCTTGAAGAAGTAGTTACGAGGGATATACTCCGACATTTACTAAGGCCAATAATATAATAATATAAAATTTCTAATTTAAATGTAATATATGGAGTTAACAATAAGCTCAAAACAAGAAGGAAAAATAACTAAAAATTTCTTCCATCATATTTAAGAACCCAAAGCACTTCTTTCATTGAAAACAAGTGATCTCTCGACAACAAATTTATACAAGTTATAAAAGTTTCCATTTCTATTATCACACACGAATACCATCGAGGACGTTCGGCCCGATCCAACATTAAAGTAAATTGTGCACTATCGAGGGTTGAACGACGCGAACCATAGATGCATCTATCGCTTCGCTCGTGGATCATACATGTGACGCGGTCAAATATAAAATCAAGAGATTACCCCGTTCGCGAAGCATATGTGTGATGCGATCAATATCAATTTATAAATAAATCATAACATTTTTCTCGATTCTTTTAAAAATATAGACATTTCAACAGGAAGCTTTTAAATCCTTGAAAATCCTCAATTTGGTTCCATCTATCACAATAAAAAATATAAACAAATAATGGTATCCTCAAGCATGGCGTGAACCTATAACTACCTGGACATAATCAGCAATAGTAGTTATAGACTCTCATCACTTCGTGTGTACGTAGCCCCCACACTTATTAGCATATTAATTAAGTTTACCTATAGGGAAATTTTTCTATTACAAGGTTTGAAAAGAGACTTACCTCGTCTTAAGGCCTACTTTTCGGTCCAAGCTTATGCCCAAACCCACAGTTTGGTGCTGAACGACCCAAAACTATCCAAATAGTATAAAAACTAATCAATATATGCTTAAAAGTTCATATCCCCACTATTAAAGTAATTTCCAAACTCTAAATAAAAGATTCCTAAAATTCATCCTCGGGTCCACATGCCCGGATTCCGAAAATTTTCAATGAAAGTTATTATCCATAACCATATGAACATAAATATATGATTTTCATTAAGTTCCATAACTATTTCCGTGGTAAAATCTCCTTTTTATCAAAAACCTAGGTTTTCCTCCAAAACCCATGATTTTCACGAATTTATATGTTATAATCTACCCATAAACTATGTATTACACTCACATTAGTTAGAAATTACTTACTTCCCAAAGCTAGGTCGAAATCCCCTCCTTAAGAGCTCTTAATTCGCCCAAGAGTGTAATAAATGACCCCAAAAATGCCTAAGTCCCATTTTTAAAACTCACTGCTCAGTTGCCTCCTTCATCGCGAACGCGGAAGGGGCCTTGCGTTCACGAAGGCAAATAGCTCAGAACCTCTAGAGACTCTACATCGCGAAAGTGACCAAGGCCTCACGAATACCGAGGATGGATTGGCCTACCCTTCACGAACGCGAAGAACAAAGCGGCCAGCCCAGGCTATTCTACGCGAATGCGAGTCGCCTCACGCAAACGCAAAGGTCACCGGCCCAGAACTTCATTAACGTGTACTAGCTATCGCAAACGCATAGAAAATTTTCCCCCCAGTTCCAATTCCTTCTACGTGAACAATATGGTCTCTTTGCATTCGCAAAGAAGGAAATCAGAACAAGGATTTTATGGTTTCTCATACTTTGGTCCGAGGGGTCCGAAACTCACTCGAGCCACTCAAAACCTCGTCCAAATGCATTAACTGGTCGGTAATCATAATACGGACTTGCTTGAACTCTTGAAATACGAAAAAACAACAACGAAACCAAGAATCATGCCTCAAAACTAAATTGAATCAAGCTTTGAACTTCAAGTTCTCCAAATTCTCGGAATGCACCGAATCATACTTAGACTACTCGGAATGATACCAAATTTTTTGTGCAAGTATTATATGAAATTATGGATCTATTCTCGGTATTGAGATTTTGCTTGGACCTCAATATCACAAAAACCCGCCCCAAACCAAATTTAAAGAACATCAAATCCTTCAAGAACCAACTTTCACTATTAGGCGCCAAAACGCTCTCGGGTCATCCAAGATTCGATCCGAACATATGCCTAAGTCTGGAATCATCATACAAAACCTATTATAACCATCAAATCCCGATTCCTAGGTCATTTACTCAAGATATTGACCGAAGTCAAACTTGGCCTTTTAAGCCAACCTTAAGGAACCAAGTGTTCTGATTACAATCCAAACTCTTCCAAATACTGAACCAACCATCCTCGTAAGTCATAAATCAGTAAAAGAAAATACAGGAACTGTTATTTATGGGAAGGTTCTAGAAAGCAAAACGATCGGTCATGTCGTTACATTCTCCACCTCTTAAACAAATGTTCGTCCTCGAACGGGTTTAGATTCATACCTGAAGTTACGAATAAGTGTGAATATCTGCTCAGCATGTCCTCCTCGGTTCCCAAGTTGCCTCCTCGAATGGTTGGCCCCTCCACTGGACCTCCACCGCGGAAATCCTCTTGGATCCCAACTAGATATCCTGTTTAGAAACAATGGAAACTAGTTCTTCCTCATAACCTAAACTCTTATCTAGATGAATAGTGCTGAAATCTAACACATATGACAAGTCGCATGATAACATCGAAGCATAGACACGTGAAAATTTTGATGAACGCCTGATAGGCTGGAAGGTAAAATAATCTCATAAGAAACTTCCCCTACTCGGCTCAATACCTCAAATAGACCTATAAACCTTCAGTCCAGCTTGCCCTTATTTCTGAATCTCATAATCCCCTTCATCGGCGAGACTTTCAAGAGAACCTTCTCGCCTGCCAAACATGATAAATCACGCGTATTTTGATCCGCGTAACTCTTCTGTCTGGACTGTGCTAAACGAAGTCGCTCCTGAATCAACTTTACCTTTTCCAAGGCATACTTTACTAAATCAGTACCATATAACTTAGCCTCGTCGGGCTCAAACCACTAGATAGGAGAACGACATCTCCGATCATATAAGGCCTCAAATGGATCCATCTTGATGTTGGAATGATAACTGTTGTTGTAAGCAAACCTAGCCAAAGGCAAGAACCGATTCCACTATCCCCCAAAGTCAATCACACATGCTTTATGCATGTCTTCAAATATCTAAACTGTCCGCTCTGATTGTTAGTCTGTCGGTGGATGAAATACCAAGCTGAGCTCTACACGGGTCCCTAATTCACTCTGTACGACTCTCTAGAAATGTGAATTAAATTGAGGGCCTCTATTAGATATGATGGAAATAGGCATACGATGCAACTGAACTATCTCCCAAATATAAATCTGGGCCAACTTCTCTAAAGTATAGGTAATCACAACTGGAATGAAGTGTGCTGACTTGGTCAACTTGTCGAAAATAACCCAAATTGCATCAAACTTCCGCGGCAACCCAACTACAAAGTCCATAGTGATGCGCTCCCATTTTCACTTAGGTACAATCATCTATTGAAGTATGCCACCTGGCCTCTAGTGCTCTTATTTGATTTGCTGGCAATTTAGACGCCTAGCTACATACGCAACTATGTCTTTCTTTATCCGCCCCCACCAATAATGTTGTCTTAGGCCACAATACATCTTTGTAGCACCTGGATAAATAGAATTCCAAGAACTGTATGCCTCCTCTAGAATCCTCTCCCTCAAGCCATCGACATTAGGAACACATATGCGACCCTAGAGTCGCAGAACACCATCATCTCCAATAGAAACCTCCGTAGCACTATCATGTAGTACCGTTTCTCTAAGAATTGCCAAGTGGAGATCATCAAACTGCCGAGCCTTGATCTGCCCCAATTGTGAAGACTAGGCAACAACACGTGCAAAAACTCAAATGGGGTCTGAAATATCTAACCTCATAATTATATTAGCCAAAGACTGAATGTCTAAAGCTAGTGGCATTTCCTCTGCTAAAATGAATGCCAAGTTACCCATACTCTCTGCCTTCCTGCTTAAGGAATCCATGGTGTACGACCCTACGATAATAACCTACTAACACCAAGAAACTCATAATCTCGGTCACCGAAGTGGGACGAGGCCAACTCTGAACTACCCCAATCTTTTTAGGATCCGCTTTAATACCCTATCCTGATACAACATGACCCAAGAAAGCCACGGACTCTAGCCAAAACTCACACTTGGAGAACCTAGCAAATAGCTTTTATTCTCGCAATGTATGAAGTACCACTCTCAAATGTTGCTCGTGCTCCGCCAGGCTACATGAGTAAATCAAGATTTCATCAATGAAGACAATAACAAAGGAATCAATATAAGGCCTAAACACCCGGTTTGTCAAATCCATAAACGTCACTGGGGCATTAGCCAAGCCTAAGAACATCACTAGAACCTTATAATGTCCATATCTAGTACGAAACGCAGTCTTGGGGACATCTGAGTCCCAGATCTTTATCTAATGGTACCCTGACCTCAAATCGATCTTAGAGAACACCCTATAACCTTGCAACTAGTCAAACAAATCATCGATACGTAGCAACAAGTACTTGTTCTTGATGATAACTTTGTTTAACTGGCGGTAATCAATGCACATCTGCATAGTTCCATCTTTCTTCTTCACAAATAGCACTGGTGCACCCTAAGGTGATACACTTGGTCTCATAAACCCTTTTTCTAGTAACTTATCAAGCTACTCTATCAACTCTTTTGGATCCATACTGTACTGTGGGATATATACAGGCTGGGTACCTAGAGCCAACAAAATACAGAAATCAATATAATGATCTGGTGGTTGGAAGGTCAGAAGAGAACACATCGGCAAATTCCCCGACTACTGACACTGAATTAATCATCGGAGACTCCGCGGTGGTGTCTCGAACATAAGCTAGATAAGCCAAACAACCATTCTCGACCATATGACAAGCCTTTAGAAAGAGATAATCCGACTAGATGTACTAACAGAGGAACCATTCCACTCCAATCTTGGCAACTCTAGCATCGCTAATGTAATAGTCTTGGCATGGAAATCAATGATGGCATGATATAGGTATAACCAATCCATGCCCAAGATGACCTCAAAGTCAGTCATATAAAGTAATAGGAGGTCGCTCTAGTCTCGTAACCACAGAATATGACCATACTTGACTGATATATCCGATATACAACCATAGAATCACCCACAAGAGTGGACATGTAAATAGGAGTACCCACGAAATTATAAGAAATATCTAGGAAATGAGAAAACGGAGATGATACATATGAATAGGTAGACCCTGTATCAAATAACACTGAAGAATCCATACAACAAATATAAAAAATACCTATGATTACGGCATTTGTGGCCACTTCATTTGCTCTGGTCGGAAAAGCATAGAATGTAGCTGGAGCGTCGGCTGACTCCTCCACCTAACTGAACAATATCTGGATGACCTCCTCCTTCCTGGTCTTCACCTCTAGGATGGCCATTACCAGCTTGTCCCCACCCTTGGGTGGTCGGGCGGTTAGTGCTACAATTATGGGCAGTTGAACCTGTTGTACTGCATTGCCCTGATGTCTAGGGTAGGTCCTCTTTGTGTGACCCAGATCTCCACACTCGTAACAATCTATCGGTACCATAGACTGCTGTCTGACCTTGATGGCCTGAATACCCATTAGAAGGACCCTAAATGGCTGGTAGGCAGTATGAACTCTCTAGCATAGCACTGTATAGGCGTGGAAGGACCATGATGAGTTGGTGGGCGATAAGAACTCTCTGACATAGAACTGAAATAGGGTCGCTTCTGGAGCACCCCAAGGAGGTGATGGTGCTGGCTATGGGGCCTTCTAGGCTGAACCCTCCCAAAATGACCTCTGCCCCTAGCCGAGGCACCTATAAACTCTCCAGAGAATCGCGGCCTCTTGTCATTCTACATATTCTCTCTACCTCTATAGCTATAGCCCTCAATCCTCTGAGCAATCTCCACCACTAGTTAATAGTCAGTATCCATCTCAACCTCTCGGGTCATGCTAGCCCGAAGGTTGCAACCCTGTAACAAATCTCTGCACCTTCTTTGCATCCATAGGAAGTATCATAAGTGTATGGCAAGACAGCTCAAAAAATCTCGCCTCATAATCGATCACAAACATCTAACCCTGCTCGAGCTACTTAAACTAACACCACAACTCTTCCCTCTGAGATGGTGGAATATACTTGTCCTATAATAGCCTGTAAACTGGTCCCAAGTCATGGGAGGAGAACTCGCTTGTCTACCAAGAAGGCAAGAATACCACTATCTACGAGCCTTTCCCTCCACCGGAAAGTAATGAAATCCACTCTATGGGACTCCAATATCTTCATGTTGTGCAGTCTATCCCTGCACTGATTAATAAAGTCCTGAGGATCCTCATGCTGCTCACCCCCAAAGATAGGAGGGTATCTCTTAGTCCATCTGTCCAATAGCTTATGCGGATCGTCGTCCGCAGTTTGTCTAGGCTCAGATGCAGCTGTGGCAACTAGCTGGGCCCTGCCCACGGGTAGTGTACCCGGAGCCTGATATACTGCAGTTGCGTGCCTATGAGCTTGAGTAGTAGTGATATGTGCTCTCACTCCTTCCTGAGATGTCGTTGGGTCTGTGGAAACAAACCATTCTGAGTCATAATGCCCATGGTTTTAAAATCCCATTTTTTTCAAAAACCTAGGTTTTCTTCTAAGCCCATAATTTTCACTAATTTACATGTTATAATCTACCCATAAACTGTGTATTAAACTCACATTAGGTAGAAATTACTTACCTCCCAGATCTAGGTCAAAATCTCTTCCTTAAGAGCTCTCAGTCGCCTAAGAGTGTAATAAATGAGCCCTAAAATACCTAACTCCGGTTTTTAAAACTCACTCATCGCAAATGCGGAAGGGTCCTCGCGTTTGCGAATGCAAACGGCTAAGACCCTCTGAAGACTCTACATCGCGAACACAACCAAAGCCTCACGAATGTGGAGTCTGGCTTGGCATACCGTTCACGAACGCAAGGGTTGCTTTGCAAATGCGAAGAACAAAGTGGCCCGCCCAGGCTATTCTACACAAACACGAAGGTCACCGGCCTCAAACCTTCGTGAATGAGGACTAGATATCGCGAATGAGGAGAATATTTTACCCCGAGTCCCAATTCCTTCTACGCGAACGCGATGGTCCCTTCGCGTTCTTGAAGAAGGAAACCAGAATTGGGATTTTCTGTTTCTCATACTTTGCTCTGAGGGTTTCGAAACTCACCCGAGGCACTCCAGACCCAATCCAAAGGCACTAACGGGTCTATAATCATAATACAGACTTGCTCGAACTCTAGGAACACGAAAAACAATGACAAAACCAAGAATCATGCCTTAAAACAAAGTTGAATCAAACTATGAACCTCAAGTTTTTTAAATTCTCCGAATGCACCGAATCATACTTAGACTACTTGGAACGATACCAGTCTTATATGACATTAGAGAACTATTACCAGTCTTGGAGTTCCATTTGGACCTCGATATCATAAAAACCCACACCAAATTTGAGCTTCAAAGTCCTTCAAGAACCAACTTTTACTATTATGCGCCAAAACACTCCGGGTTCATCCAAAACCCAATCCAAACATATGCCCAAGTCTGAAATTATCATACGAATCTATTAGAACCGTCAAATCTCGATTCCGAGGTCGTTTACTTAAAATATTGACCGAAGTCAAGTTTGGCCTTTTAAGCCAACCTTAAAGAATCAAGTGTTCCGATTTCAACCCAAACTCTTCCATATCCCAAACCAATCATCCTTGTAAGTCATAAATCAGTAAAAACAAGTATATAAAGTCTTATTTAGGTAACACTCTAAAAAGCAAAACAATCGGTCCGGCCATTATATCAAACATAGCAATATGTACACCTACAACTATATCGTTAGTTCCCTGGCATACGCGTCAAAATTTGATCACGTCCAACTATGCCTTATAAAAAGGACTAAGCAGTCATTGTAAATATAATTCAATTTACAAGTCCGAAGTTGAATCCCACAGAGAACTAAGGCTTAACTATACTTGTTCAATATTGCAAAGAAACCCAAGTCCAAACAATTTCCTAATTTTAGAGATTATAATATTTATTTCTAACTAATTAACTAACAACTATTATAAAGCGTTAAAATTATCAACTAACAAAGATGAAATTGGAGACAGACTAAGGTGGTGTAGAGTTATGACTTTCCCAATTGTCGGAATCCTTCCCGCTATAACTTTTATAATTTCGCGTAAGTATTCTCTATCGATCTTGAGTACTTCCAGTGTCGTAATTCTTTTTCGAGTAACTACCACAATTTGCTAAACATTTTCTTCTGAACTGCACTAGCTGGCACTAGTTTACCGCTCACTCATATCGCACCAAGGTTTCATTATTCCTAATCGCACCTTTAAACCCTTCGTATTGATTCCTCACATACACGTTAGGAGTGATGTTGTTCAACAACTACCTAAATGTATACCCTTTTCCAAACAGTACATACTAAATAGGCACAGTCAATTGATGATCATTTAATCAACAATAATAAAGACGTAGTTGAACAAATAGAGAAATTCAATGGCTCAATTATATAAAAACATAACAAGAATTTATCCTTCAAAAGGTTCTATCAAAACTCTAGATAACAAATTAGCTATTCATGATAGTATGCATGACTACAATACTAGAACTCATAACCAATAATGGAAATAGGAAGAAGAAAGTGAAAAACTCGTAGAAGAATTTTCCGCCTTGCTCCTAGTATATACTTTCCTCCTTAGGTCGAACCCCCCATAAAAATGGTATTTAATGACTATTTATATGTAGCAAAAAAACCGTCGAAATAACCAAGTTCAAAACCAAAAAGGAGACAAAATAGACTTTAAATGCGAATACCTTGCTATAGACCTCGCCTCAGGAGCTTTACCGCGAGCTCCATTTTGCTGCAACCCTCGCGTCGCGAGCTAAAACGCGAGAAAGTTTGCTTGCATCGCCTGCTTCTTTACTCTGTTTCGTTACAATTTGCTTTTTTTTTCCTAACTTTCTCACATTTTTTACTTGTTTTTCAATGGACTTTGCATTGTTTCGTCTTTAATGTACCTACACATAAAATAAACTCAATTAAGCATAAATATAATATAGTTTAACATTAAAGTCCCTAAGAGCATGTTTGAAAAGTAACCTATTGGATTTGAGTGTAATTGCACAGTTTGACATGTTTGTTTGACCAAGTAATTATTTGGTCAAATGCAATTGGGTGTAATTGGAGGGGTGTAATTACACTGTCCAATTGTCAAGAGGGAGGTGAGAATTGGTGGTAATTACCTTGTGTAATTACAAGGTTATTTTTTTATTTTCTTTCCTTTTTATTTAACTTTTAATTTGTTTTCTTTATAACTTTTTATTTATATTATTTTAATTTTTTTAAAATTTATTTTACTTTTTAATTTCTTTTAATTAAAATATGTTTTTCTTTTGTTTCTCTTCCTTCATTTCTTGTTATTTTCTGTAATTGCTTATATTTTATTTTTATTTATTTAATTCTTTTATTTTTTGAAACTACACCTCTTAAAATTTCATTGTTGAATGTGGTTATAAACTTATTATATTTTCTAATCTAAAATTATAGTGGAACTTACTGTTATTATGTTAGAATTTGACATATGCTAAATAATGTTTTTTGAATTTTAATTGTGTTATATTCATGGTTTCAATTTACTTGGTTTAGTAGTATTGGCTCGCGTCGCATGTTGTTTATTTTTTAGTTAGAATTGGTAGATCAGTTTTGTCAAACATTTGAATAATATTATGGCATTATATTTATAAATATTAATTTATTTTATCAAATATGAATTCTATGATGTTCTTACAAAAAACGTATATTTTAATTTTTGTATATATCTAAGCTAAATATTGTTAATTTAAAATATATATAAATTATTTTAACAATATTAATTATAAATGTATTATTGCTTATTAATGTATATTCACGAAAAATATACATTTTAAGTACCTAATATAATATCATTTATACTTACAAAAATTTATAGACATATATTTATTATATTAAATTTTAGGTTTGATAATTACTTAATTTAACATTTAATTTAACTATGTAATTACACTTGTACAATCAAACATTAAAATTATAATTATACTATGACAAACAAATAAGTGGTCATAATTACACAACATAGTAATTACTAGACTGTATAATTACTACCTTAGTAATTACACCAATTCCAATTACAAAATAACTTTTCGAACAGACTTTAAATATAAGATAAGTAATGCACTAAAAATATATAATTATTGGCAAACCGAATCTTGATCACCTCAACCATCTCCTGTTTTCACCTTAGTTTTAATTCTTTTAATTCTCCATGATTTTATGTTACTTTTTCCCAAGAAACTACCATGTTCCAATTTTTTTTCAAAAAGATATAATCAATAAATATTATTGCGCCATAAATCAATTAGCTCTATTGGTTTTATTTATTTGTTTATTTAAACACGTTCAAAATCCAAACTTTATCACATATACTCGAATTTAAATCACGCTCCCAATCTAATCAGGACTAGTATTTGATCCGGGAGAAATTAAAAAATAGTTAAATCTACAAACGATTGTTCAAAAATAGCCTAGTTTTAAAAGTAATTAAAATTTAGTTATTTTTATGTAAAGATAAATCTGAACGAAAATGTTATTTAAAATCCGTCCAGCATAATATACTGGAGTTCCAGCGTAATATATCAGTCCAGCATAATATACTGAAGTTTGGAGCACCACTGATCCACTCTCCAGTATATTATACTGGAGTCAGCAACGTATACCAGTCTAGCATAATATGCTAGAAGTTCATATATATATGCACCGAACTCCAGTATATTATGCTGAACTGGTCTCTGATGCAGCAAAATAATGATTATTTTTTATTGACTTGATAAAGACTAACTATTTTTAAATGATCAATCCGAAAACTGACTAGACCGTATTATTTTTTCATTTGATCTCTCTCAATAACTACATATTTCACAATTCAAAATTTGTCCTCATCCACTCATACAATACCACAATTTTAATTAAAAATTCCAAAATATTTCATAATCCTACTAGAATAAGAAAACCAGGCCAAAATTAGGAATATCTCGTATTTCCTTTTCCCAAGACACCAAGGAAAAGAAAAAAAATCTCTCTTTCTCCCTTACTAGTAATTATACCCATGAGATGCGCGGTTAGTAATAAAAAATATTAATTAAATTAAATTATGATCGGGCTTGTTCAATCATATTAAATTATATTGCTTTAATAAAATTCAATTATCATCTTACTTGTCAATACGATATACTCAATAATGAAATCTTTACTAAATGAAAGGTACTTATATAGTTAGTAAATAACTTTTTTGTTCTATATTTATTTTTATTATATTAACCAATATTAATACTCGCTTTGTTTTTGTCATATATGAGAAGATTTATAATTTATTACTTTTGAAATATTTTTTTTATTTTAAATGTTATTCTATTTTTCTTCATAATATTATCTAAATTTTAACAAACAAAATCTCCGTTAAATTAACGGGACTTACACATGCAGCGCACAGAATAAATTTTTTGTTATGTATATTTTATTTATTATATCATCTAATATTTAATATTATTACATTGTTAATAGAAAGTTTTATAGATAATTATAAGATATCTATATTTATTAATTCAAAATTCAAAAAACATTAGTAATAACTATTTCCATATATACACTACTATTGATGCCGTTGTTACTGCTGCTACTACTACTATTACTGTTGTTGCTGCTACAACTACTGCTGCTGCTACTGCTGCTACTGTTGCTACTGCTACTACTACTGCTACTGCTACTGCTACTGCTACTAATGTTGCTGTTGTTGCTGCTACTGCTACTACTACTGCTGTTGCTGGTGCTGCTGCTACTGCTACTGCTAATGTTACTGCTACTGCTACTGCTATTGCTACTGCTACTACTACTGTCGCTACCACCAACACTACTACTACTGCACTACCACCACTACCACAACTACCACCACTACCGCCACTACCACCATTACTACCACTACCACCACTACCACCACCACTATTACCACCACTACTACTACTACCACTACCATTACTACCATCACTACTACCACCACTACCACTATCATCACTATCACCACTACTACCACCACTACTACCATGACTACTATCACTACTACCACTACTATCACTACCACTACTACCACTACTACTGCTACCACTATCACTACTATTACTATCACTACTACCACTACTACCACAACCACCACTACTACTATCACCATTACTACTATCACTACGAACTACCACTACCACTACGACTACTATTATTACTATCACTACTACTACTACTACTACCACTACCGTTACCACTATCATCACTACCACTATTACTACCACTATCACTACTATCACTACCACTACCACCACAACCATCACTATCACTACTACTACTACCATTACCACTACTACCTCTATTACCACTACCATTACGACTACCATTACTATCACTACTACCACTATTTCTACTACCACTACCACAACAACTAATACTATCACTACTACTACCACTACTACTGTTGTTGCTGCCACTACTACCATTGTTGCTGCTGCCACCACCACTACTACTACTGCTGCTGGTACTGCTACTGCTGCTGCTGCTACTACTACTAGTGCTGCTACTACTAGTGCTGCTACTACTAGTGCTGCTACTACTACTGCTGCTACTACTAATACTACTACTAATACTACTACTACTACTACAACAACAACTACTACTACTACTACTGCTGCTGCTGCTGCTGCTGCTGCTGTTATTACTACTGCTGCTACTACTGCTGTTGTTGCTGCTTCTACTACTACTACTGCTGCTACTACTGTTACTACTACTGCTTCAGCTGCTGCTGCTACCACTACCACTACTACTGCTATCACTACTACTAGTACCACTATTACTACCACCACCATCACTACTACCACTACTACCACCACTACCACCACCACTACTACTACTACTACTACTATTACCACCACTATTACCATCACTACCACTACTACTATCACTATCACTATCACCACCACCACTACCACTACCACCACTACTATCACTATCACCACTACCATTACTACTATCATCGCTACCACCAATACCACTAGTACCACTACTACTACCACCACTACCATCACTACCACTACTACCAAGACTACTGCTACTATCACTACTATCACTATTACGACTACTACCACTACTACGACTACTACCACGACTACTGCTACTACTACTACTATTACGACTACCACTACTAGTACGACGACTATTACTACTACCACCACTATTACTACTACCACTACCACTACTACCACTACCACCACTATTACTATCACTACTACCACTACTACCACCACTATCACTACTACCACTACTACCACGACTACTACTACTACGACTACTACTACCACGACTACTACTACGACTACTACTACTACGACTAACTACTACTACTACTACGACTATCACTACTACGACTACTACTACTACCACTACTATCACTACTACAACTACCACTATTATCACTACCATTACCACCACTATCACTACTACAACTACCACTATTATCACTACCATTACCACCACTAGCACTATCACTACCACTATCACTATCACTACCATTACCTCTATCACTACCACCACTACCATCACTACTACCACCACTACCACTACTACCACTACAATCACTACTACAAATGCTACCACTATTACCGCTACTACCACTACTACTGCTATTACTGTTACTACTACTACTGCTACCGCTACTACTACTTCTACTACTACTACTATGACTACCACTACTACAAACATTATTACTACCACTACTACCACTGCCACCACTACTACCGCTACTATCACTATTACTGCAACTACTACTACTGCCGCTACTACTACTACTGTTAGATAATACGCTTAACGCTAGAGGGGGGGTGAATAGCGTTATAATAAAATTTAGCGTAAAACTTGCGGAATTTGAAATTTGCAGGAAATAAATAAGTGCGTTAAGTAAACAAAAAAGGAAAGAACGCACCGATGTATTCTGGTTCACCACAACAAGTGGCAAGTCCAGTCCCCAAGAGACTCTCTCGAGATTTTCCACTAACTTGTCAAGCTTACGGGTGCTCAACAAACCTTTACAACTTAAGGACACAAGCCTTAACACCTTTGCTCGGAGATACACCACTCCAAGACTTCACTGTTAAGCTTACGGGTGCCTAACCAACCTTTACAACTTAAGGACACAAGCCTTAACACCTTTGCTCGGAGATACAACATTCCAAGACTTCAACCAAGGAAACACAAGTTCCTTACAACAAGAGAATCACAATTCTCTTACAAGTGTACAAAACACAAAACACTCAAACAAAGCACTCCGTAATGAGTAGATATGAGTAAAAAAAGTAAGCTCAAGATCACAACAACTATGGACAAGACTTTGGCTCTCAAAAGCTTTATGGAATAAATATAAAATGATAAACAATAGTATGCAAGCTTATAGCAATAGAATGATCAGTTGTTGTGTGTTGTTGTATTTAAAACACTGAAATGAAGCTGTATTTATAGTTGAAAAACTTGGCATTACCGTTGCCTAATTGCCGATTAAGAGTTGCTGATTTTACTCTGTGACAATCGATTGTCAGGAAGCCACAATCAATTGTTTGCCAATCGTTCCAAAAATCAATCCCAGATTTTACGCTTAACAATCGATTGTCCAAGATCAACAATCGATTATTGGCAACGTTCAAAAAATCATTTCCAGATTTTACGTAAAACAATCGATTATACCAAATCAATAATCGATTATTCAGCAACGTTCAAAAAATCTTTTTCAGATTTAAATATCAACAATCGATTGTACAAAATTAACAATCGATTACCTGACGGTATTTGAAAACTTTACGACAACGGTCAGCTTCACAATCGATTGTGCAAAGTTAACAATCGATTATTTATCAGATTTTGAAAATCATTTAAGACACTGCCTCGTGACAATCGATTGTTATCTACTCACAATCGATTATTTAATAACTTTGAAAAAGTCTGGAAGTCACTGCCTCAACACAATCGATTGTCATAAGTTCACAATCGATTATTTTGTGACTCTGAAAAATCTGAAGGACACTGTCTCTTCACAATCGATTGTCATTAGCTTCACAATCGATTATTCTGAGTTTTGAAAAACTTTGATGGACACTGCCTCATCACAATCGATTGTCATAAGGTTCACAATCGATTGTCATGCAGGTTTTGAAAAACCTGATGCTCACTGCCTTATTACAATCGATTGTCATTAGTTCACAATCGATTGCCATGCAGTCTTGGCTTAACATAATCGATTATCATAAGTACATAATCGATTATCTTAGTCCAGTTTTTAGAGGCATGTTTAAAAATCATTTTGACTGAAGTAAATATGCATGATTTAAAATCATTTAGCATTAAATTAAATATGCATGATTTTGTAAAAAATAGTTTTACGAGAGAAGCCATGTCATGAGTCAAATTGTCGGATCAAGATCACAATTAAGAACGACTCATTTAAACAATAGAACTTTGTCTTGTGCTTGAATCTCGTTATCCACCAATTGTGCGCTTGTACTTTAACTTCGTCATATATCAATTTGCGCTTGTTTGTCATTCATCAAAACCTACACATAAGAACACACGTTTTAGTATAAAGGCTTGAGAACGTGTTTCCAACAATTTTCCCCTTTTTGATAATGGAAAACTTTAAGCGGGATATGCAACTTAAACAATTTATAATGACGATTCAAGACAAGTAAAGATATGCAATAAGTATGTGATTAGTTCCCCCTCAATATATGAATTCCCCCTCAATTTAAGTTTATAACTATTGAGAGTGCATACCCGTTATCTTCCCCCTTTTTCCATTAGCAAAAATAATATAAGAAGATTGCCAAAGATGTAAATAAAACTTATTTATTTATTGGAAAGAAGATTACAGTAACAGGGAAGACAATGCAACATATAAAAACAACTTAAAAACAACAAACAAAGAAATTATTCATTTCCATCATCTCCCGCCTCATCATCCGGCGCTGCTTCATATGGAACAAGACCCGCATAAGGATAATTAACATGGTCAAAATATCCATGGATCTCATGAGTCAATTGACCAATAGAGGTGGTCAAGGAAGCAATTTGGTCGGAAATGGATTGGAGAGTGGGCTCTTGAGGCGGACGAGTTCGACGGGTTGGAGGAGGAGCAGGCGCTGTATGATCACCGTCATGATGAAAGGAGGATTCTGAAGTTTCCCACTTCTTGGTACTCTTTTTGAGAGGACCGTTGGAAGTGATGAATCCGGAGGCTTCAAGAAAGTTCATGATGAGGAGAGCATAAGGAAGAGGCCTATCATCTCCGATAGCGTCACGCATGTGAATCTTGACGAGCCGACACCAATTGATGTTAGCTCCGGTTATTATGGCATGCATGAGCTTGGTGTCCTCTTGGGAAATGGTAGTATGGTTATGCTTACGAGGCTTGAGGACTCGGGTGATGAAATAGAAAATCAACCGATAATTGGGATCCATTCCCGTAATTGTAGGACGACGGGAAGAAAGATTTGGATCATAAGAAGTAATACCGGTTTGATGTAGGAGGGATGTTTCATCAAGAAGGGCTCCGGCCTCTCCTGTGTACCGAAAAATGTCTTCACCATTATGAGGAAGATGAGCAATGGTATGGAGGTTTTCATCGGAGATAAGAATTTGAACACCGTTTATATTTGTCACAAGATCACCGTCATCATCCTCATGAAGGTTGGAGTAAAATGCTTGAATTAAAGTATTATTGATGTAAGGATGGGTAAGAAGTAAGAAGTCAAGAAGTTGACAATTTTTGAGTATATTTGCAGCAGGGCCATAAGATTCAAGATACTTGTTGGTTGAAAAACGGGGAGGAAGAATGTCGCGCTTTTCAAATTTTGTTAAAAATCAAGTAAGCTCGATGTCAGAATTAAAATAAAGAACGGAACCATCTTGGTAAGGATAGTTTGGAGCAGCAGAGGAGGATGCACCATGCCTAGCAGAACGGGAACGTTTAGAGTGACGGCCCGACATTTTAACTAAGTATTGCTGGAATTTGCAAGAGTCTTGAAAGAATTTTGATAGTTTGAGAGCCAAAATTGATGCTTGAGTGAATAAAAATGAACATATATGGAGCCTATTTATAGAGGGAAGAAAGGCATTTCATTAATGGAAGAAATCTGCAAAAAATTGAAAGCTGAAACAGTCAGAAACGGTAAAAATAAATCTTACTGACCGTTAGACAATCAATTGTTGGGATGAGATAATCGATTGTCATTAAGATTTGACTGAATCTCGGAACTGACACAAATCGATTGCAGAACCAAACGGTAACAATTTTGAATTTCTGACATGAAATAATCGATTGTCAAAATATGGTAATCGATTGTTTTGTTACAGTGAGCACAGAAATTTTCTGATTTTGAGAATAATCGATTATATTTTGAAACAATCGATTGTTTTGGAAAGGAATGCTGAATGGCTGAGACGGAAATTGATTTTGCAGTTGAAGAATCAATCATTTAACAAAACTGCATAATAAACATAAACCATAAATAATCGATTAGTGACACAGCTAATCGATTTTCTGCATAGTAAGATAATCGATTATTTGCTCGGAACAATCGATTGTTCTGTGCCAAAACGTAATAATTTCCCCTACCTTTAGGGTGATACCTGCAAAATACTTCCCTTACCTGGTCCGTACCTTCGTACGTAATTTCCAGCTTGTCCCACATTTCCTTTGCCGTTGTGCAACACGATATTTTCCTGTAATCGTCAGCATTTACAGCACAATACAATAAATTAATTTCTTTAGCATTATTTTGAACCTTTCGGATATCATCCGCGTCATATTCTTCTTCGGACTTGGGAACCCATTCGTTTTCAACCTTTTTGGTTGGAATTTGATTTTCCTTTGTTATCACCTTCCAGAGATGAAAATTGTTTGCTTGAACGAAGATTTTCATCCTCTCCTTCCAGTACGTATAGTTTGTACCGTTGAATAGTGGTGGTCGGGTGGAGCACTGTCCTTCCTCTATTCCTGCAAAAGAATCACGAGTAGAAGCCATGGAAGTTTCTCTCAAACTGTTAAGTCTTCAGAGAGTTGGGCTCTGATACCAATTGTTAGATAATACGCTTAACGCTAGAGGGGGGGGTGAATAGCGTTATGATAAAATTTAGCGTAAACTTGCGGAAATTAAAATTTGCAGGAAATAATTAAGTGCGTTAAATAAACAAAAGGAAAGAACGCACCGATGTATTCTGGTTCACCACAACACGTGGCTAGTCCAGTCCCCGAGAGACTCTCTCGAGATTTTCCACTAACTTGTCAAGCTTACGGGTGCTCAACAAACCTTTACAACTTAAGGACACAAGCCTTAACACCTTTGCTCGGAGATACAACACTCCAAGACTTCAACCAAGGAAACACAAGTTCCTTACAACAAGAGAATCACAATTCTCTTACAAGTGTACAAAACACTAAACACTCAAACAAAACACTCCTTAATGAGTAGATATGAGTAAAAGAAGTAAGCTCAAGATCACAACAACTATGGACAAGACTTTGGCTCTCAAAAGCTTTATGAAATGAATATAAAATGATAAACAATAGTATGCAAGCTTATAGCAATAGAATGATCAGTTGTTGTGTGTTGTTGTTTAAAACACTAAAATGAAGCTGTATTTATAGTTGAAAAACTTGGCATTACCGTTGCCTAATTGCCAATTAAGAGTTGCTGATTTTACTCTGTGACAATCGATTGTCAGGAAGCCACAATCGATTGTTTGCCAATCGTTCCAAAAATCAATCCCAGATTTTACGCTTAACAATCGATTGTCCAAGATCAACAATCGATTATTGGCAACGTTCAAAAAATCATTTCCAGATTTTACGTAAAACAATCGATTATACCAAATCAATAATCGATTATTCAGCAACGTTCAAAAAATCCTTTCCAGATTTTAATTTCAACAATCGATTGTGCAAAATCAACAATCGATTATTCAGCAACGTTCAAAAAATCTTTTTCAGATTTTAATATCAACAATCGATTGTACAAAATCAACAATCGATTACCAGACGGTATTTGAAAACTTTACGACAACGGTCAGCTTCACAATCGATTGTGCAAAGTTAACAATCGATTATTTATCAGATTTTGAAAATCATTTTAGACACTGCCTCGTGACAATTGATTGTTATATACTCACAGTCGATTATTTAATAACTTTGAAAAAAGTCTGGATGTCACTGCCTCAACACAATCGATTGTCATAAGTTCACAATCGATTATTTTGTAACTTTGAAAAATCTGAAGGACACTGCCTCTTCACAATCGATTGCCATTAGCTTCACAATCGATTATTCTGAGTTTTGAAAAACTTTGATGGACACTGCCTCATCACAATCGATTGTCATAAGGTTCACAATCGGTTGTCATGCAGGTTTGAAAAACCTGATGCTCACTGCCTTAACACAATCGATTGTCATTTGTTCACAATCGATTGTCATGCAGTCTTGGCTTAACATAATCGATTATCATAAGTACATAATCGATTATCTTAGTCCAGTTTTTAGGGGCATGTTTAAGAATCATTTTGACTAATGAAAATATGCATGATTTAAAATCATTTAGCATTAAATTAAATATGCATGATTTTGTAAAAATAATTTTACGAGAGAAGCCATGTCATGAGTCAAGTTGTCGGATCAAGAACACAATTAAGAACGACTCATTTAATCTATAAAACTTTGTCTTGTGCTTGAATCTCGTTATCCACCAATTGTGCGCTTGTACTTGAACTTCGTCATATATCAATTTGCGCTTCGTTTGTCATTCATCAAAACCTACACATAAGAATACACGTTTTAGTATAAAGCCTTGAGAACGTGTTTCCAACACAAACGACGTCCGATTTGAACCAAACTTTACGAAAATATCTTAAATCATATATATGACCTGTACCAGGTACGGAACTAAAATACGTGCCCGATACCAACACATTCTGATCAAATTTCATTCAAATTTTCCTTAAAAATTTCAGAAAAATAATTTCCCTTTAAAATTTATTTCTCGGGCTCGGGACATCGAAATTTGATTTCGGGCATATACCCGAGTCCTATATTTTCCTATGAACCATCTGGGACCATCAAATCAGGGGTCCGGGTCCGTTTACGCAAAAAGTTGACCAAAGTCAAATTTATTCAATTTAATATCAAAAGTTGGTATTTTTCATAGAATTTCATATTTAAGCTTTCTGGCTATGCGTTCGGACTGTGCATACAAATTGAGGCAACTCTAAATAAGGTTTTCAATGCCTCAGAAGCACAAAAGTAATTAAAATAGGTGATGACCCTCTAGGTCGTCACAGAAGAAGACGAAGCCAGTTTTTTTTATGTAATTACGTATAATATTGTTTAATATTGTACATGAGTGTAGAAACACATTTTATACACTATTATACACCTTTATACAAGCGTCTATAGACAGACTTTTTTTCACGATTTTCAGTTGTAATTCTTGTTCAAAACCTGTCCAAATCTCCATTAAATGACTTCAAAATTAATATACATCCTTTTTATACTATTTCTAACAAATCTAAATAACACTCACTCCAAACTTGTCAAAATTGAATTCAGAATTTAAACTTACATATTTAAGCTTGTTAAAAATCTAATTTTCACCCAAATGAATTTGGTTTGTTGAGTTAATATTTGAGTCACAGTTATTGATTTAAAAATTAATTTAAAAGCTTGATAATATTTTTTTAAAAATTAAATAGTAATTTTGAGAACCTATTAGAATTGGATGTTGAATCTTAGCCTATTATAGGGCTAATTGATTATAAATTAAAATATGGACTATAAAATTGAAAAGTATAAAGCGCAATTATTTTAATATGAAATTTTCCTTTTTTATCCTTAATAGAGATATTTTCACTGTTGGTCACTAATCAAGAATTATTTAAATAAATGGCATTAATTTTAATTTATTCTAGAAACAACAAATTTATTAATAATTATAGCATACTTCATGTTTGTTTACGTACAAGCAATTTTTAAAAAATAATTAATGACCCTTAAATTTAGGAATCAAATTTGACCCTTAATTCATCTATCCCTATTCTCTCTCAAATAGTTATTCCTAATTCCATACTCCTTTCTCCATGAGCGAGAAAGTAGGAGCGGCTCCGATGAGTTCGGAAGAAGTGTAATTATAGGAATGAGAGATTTTAATATATCATTCTCACAATATTCACATTTATAAACATAAATAAACCAGTTATATACTCAAAATATTTTTTTTCAAATTATACATTTTATATTATATACCAACAATATTTTCTAAAAGATATACACTGATGAATATACATTATACCATTATATTGTCATTTATATAACTATATATTGCTAATCAAGTATGGAATATACCAGAATTATTTCAAAAATATATTGTCACGATTCGAATTTTTCATCCTCGAGAGTCGTGATGACGCCTACTAATATGAGCTAGGCAAGCCAATCATTTGAACAATTTAACTTTTTACCTATTTTTTATTCTTTAACAATTACGAGATATAATATTTAACCAGCAGAATTTAATATAAATGGAAGAAAAATAACAATTATCTGAACACAAACACCTAGAACAATTGTTTGAGTCTCGAATACCCAGACCTGGTGTCACAGTTTCACAGACTGTCTAAGAATTCTACAAATAAAGGCCCGAAAGAATTAAATACAACACTATCTTTAGAAATACATATAAGAAATAGGAGAGTAGATAGAAGGAGATGCCAGGGCTTGGGAATGCCTGCAGGGTTACCTCGGTCGTCTGATGAACAATATCTAGCAATCTCACTGCAGTCCAAATCTACAACACTAGGGTCTGTATAAAAGAGTGCAGAGTGTAATATCACCACAACCGACCCCATATGGTGGTAAGTGTCTAGCCTAACCTCGGTAAAGTATTGACGAGGCTAGGACCAAACCACCAAATAAACATGTACAGTTGTATAATATACAACGGGGAGTAACGTAGAAATAAATAAACTAAGATAGCAACGGAAAATATTCTTCGGGAAATAGCAGATAAAACATAATCTCAAGAGAATTATCAGGAAATCAAAATTTAACTCCCAACAAGGATAAGGAAACAAAGACAGATTTCACTCTCGGCTCACAACTCGTTGTAAGCGTGCAACCCGATCCCATTTCTCATATCTTGTGGTAGGCGTACCACCCGCTTCCATTTTATTATATCTTGTGATAGACGTACCACCCACTCCCATATATTAACAGTTCTTACAAATGCAATTACTCCAACAACCACAACAATTAATACAAATTCATAGGACAACAAGGTACACAATAATTATGATTCACTAAGGAAAACAAATAATGACAAGTAGCAATTAGTTATGGACTTTAAGGAGCAAATAGGCAATTTAATATTTAGTATGTTGAATGTCAAGTAGAAATTAAGTCACATAAACATATAGCCATTCTAGCATAAATTTAATAGTAACTAGTACACGATAAAAGAAAATGCCAACATAAAAAATCATAGTAATTGTGGAATAAGACAATTAGTGCAATTGAATTGATAACAACAAGAAATTATAACAAACGGCAATAAGTGCAAGGCATAACCCTTCATGCTTTAACACTCTCTCACCAAAACAATACATGGCATCACCCTTCATGTTTTACACTCTTCCTCACTCAAGTAACAATTACAAAGCAATTAGGGCAAGGGAATCAATGACATCACCATAAAGTCATGTAACAACAAAAAATCAGTAAAATAAACGTGAAGAACAACATAACTCAATTATCAGCAAGAATTAGGGAAATCAAGGACAAGTGCACGACATCACCCTTCGTGCTTTTACTCTCGTCCTCACCATAAGAATCAATATAACAGGCACAGAATGGCACGTCGTGCGATATGGCATCACCCTTCGTGCTTTACACTTTTTCCTCACCATGAAATCAATATAATAGCCACAGAATGGTACATCATATGGCATGACATCGCCTTTCGTGCTTTACACTCTTTTCTCACAATAGCTAACAAATACACCGCCATCACCCTTCGTGCTTTAACACTCTTCCTCACACAAACAACAATCACAAACAAGCGGTAGGGGAGTAAACGAATAATAATAGAAATCACGGCAAGGGAAGGCAATTAAACAGTAAAATCCTGGAAAAGGAAGAATATAGAATATCTCAGCATCCCGGCAAGGGAGATAATCCACAAAGCAACACTATCCCGACAATGGAACAATTTAATAACTCTTTCTCTTTTTTTCATTTTTGTTTCATAGCTCACTTTACCACTTGAGCCACAGCTCCAAAGGTTTCAATCATCTCATATGCTTTCACAATTTTCAATACAACTCAGAGTCAATGCTCCTCGACGTTCAAAGGTCACAATTTCTTTCACAAACTTTACACAACATATATAAATCAACACCAAGGCATGAAAGAAACAATAGGATCATGATATTCACAATATAAGGACTCACGGTCATGCTAGACACCAACGTAGAGATACTGGTCACCATGCTTATACGTCATACTCAACAATTATCATATAGCAAACAAGACCCAACTCCTAATCCCTTAAGATAAGGTAGACCATATACTTACGTCGATGCCTTGAACACAACTAAAGTCTTAATTATAGCTTTGCCCCTTGGTTCCACCGCCAATTTATTCGTATCTAATCTAAAATTACTTAATTACATCAATAATGCTAAATGAATCAACCCCAATGCATGAAAATGAGTTTTTTAAAGTTCTACCCAAAAAGTCAAAAGTCACCCCCGGGACCACGTGGTCAAAACCTAAGGTTCGAACCAAAACCCGACTATCCGTTCACCCATGAACTCAAATATATAGTTTGTTTTAAAATCGGACCTCAAAATGAGGTCCAAATCCCCAATTTTTTAAAAACCTAGGTTCTACTCAAAGCACTCAATTTTCTCCAAGAAAATCTTTGATTTGAAGTTGAAATCATGTTAAAAGATGTTAATGATTGAAGAAAACTAGTTAAAAAGGACTTACAATGATTTAAAGAAGAAAGGTTTCATGAAAAATCGCCTCTTATGTTTCAGGACTTTGAAAAATGAAAAATAAAGTGAAAATCCCGTCTATTTATACCTTTGACAGACCACACAAAATGGACCGCGGCCGCATAGGTTCGTGAACCTAAGGCCCTATGACACTGTGCAGACTGCACAAAATAGAGTGCGGGCGCACAAACCCTCCGTACCCGCACAAAAGTGACCGTGGACCGCATTGGCCTCTCCGCGTCCGCACAGGATTTCTTGCGGGCCGCACTAATGGGTTCAGAGAGCTGAAATAGCTTTGGATCTGCAATACCTGTGTTATTAAGCCTAAGACCTTCCGCAACCTGCTCGATAATCACCTGAGACCTCGGGACTCCTAATCAAACATACACACAACTTCAAAAACATCTTACGTACTTACTCGCGCGATCAAATCGCCAAAATAACATCATAAACATCGGATGAAACCTCAAAATCCATGAATTCTTCAAAACTTCATAAAACATCAAAATTTTCATTTAAAGTCTGAATCACATCAACCGATGTCCGTTTTGAACCAAATTTTACTGAAATAACTTAGAACATATATAAGACCTGTAAAGGATACCGAAACCAAAATAAGGGCCCGATACCATCGCTTTCTAATCAGATTTTATTTCCAATTTTCCTAAATATTTCAGAAAAATAATTTTTTTAAAAAATTCATTTCTCGGGCTCGGAACCTCGGAATTCGATTCTGGGCATACGCTCAAGTCCTATATTTTCCTATGGACACTCCAAGACCGTCAATCACGGGCCCGGGTCTATTTTCCTGAAATGTTGACCAAAGCCAAATTTATCTATTTTAACATCAAAACTTAGCATTTTTCATAGAATTTCATATTTAAGCATTCCGGCTACGTGCCTTGACTATGGACGCAAATCGAGGCAACTCTAAATGAGATTTTCAAGGCCTCAGAAGCACACAAATTTAAAATAGGTGAGGACCCTTTGGATCGTCACATCCTCCACGTCTAAAACAATTGTTCGTCCTCAAACGGACAGAAGAAGGAAGTACCTGAGTCGGGAAAAAGGTGGGGATAATGGCTTCGCATATCGGACTCGGACTCCCTGGTCGATGCCTCAGGAGGCTGACCTCTCCACTAAACACGAACAAAAAGAAAACTCTTTGACCTCAACTAACGAACCTGCCGGTCTAGAATAGCCACCGATTCCTCCTCGATCAAGAATCTCAAATGGACCAATGAACCTAGGGCTAAGCCTGCCCTTCTTCCCAAATCTCATCACGCCCTTTATAAGCGACACTCGAAGCAATACCCGCTCACCGACCATGAAAGCCATATCTTGATCCTTGCAGTCTGCATAACTCTTTTACTTGGACCGAGCAGAACGAAGCCTATCCTAAATGATCTTGACATTGTCCAAGGCCTCCTGAACCAGATCCGTACCTAACAACTGAGCCTCTCCCCACTTAAACCATCCAATCGGATATCGGCACCGCCTACCATACAAAGCCTCATAAGGAGCCATCTGGATACTCGACTGGTGGCTGTTATTGTAGGCAAACTATGCTAGAAGGAAAAAACTGATCCCACGAACCTCCAAAGTCAATGAAACAAGCTCGAAGCATATCCTCCAAAATCTGAATAGTCCGCTCAGATTGACCATCCGTTTGGAGATAAAATATTGTTCTCACTTGAACCCTTGTGCCCAACTCTCGCTGAACCGCTCTCTAGAAACGCAAGGTAAACTGCGTACCCCGATCCGAAATGAAATATATATAGGCACACCATGAAGGCAAAAAATCTCCCGAATATAGATCTCAGCTAACCTCTTGGGTGAATAGGAGACTGCCATAGGAATGAAATGCGCTAACTTGGTCAGCCTATAAACAATGACCCAAACTGCATCGAACTTCCTCCGAGTCTGTAGGAGTCCAAGAATAAAGTCCATTGTGACCCGCTCCCACTCTACTCTGGAAGATCAATCCTCTGAAACAATCCACCAGGCCTCTGACACTCATACTTAAACTGTTGACAACTCAGACACCGAGCCACATATGCAACGATATCCTTCTTTATTCTATGCCACCAATAATGCTGCCACAAATCCTGATACATCTTCGCGGCACCCAGATGAATAGAGTAACGGGAACTATAGGCCTCCTCTAAATTCAAATCTTGAAGCCTATCCACATTAGGCACAGAAACTCGACCCTGCAATCTCAAGACTTCATCATCACCTAAGGTAACCTGCTTGTCACTCCATGCTATGCCGTGTCTCTGAGGACACATAAATGGGAGTCATCAAACTGTCGATCACGGATACGCTCCAATAATGAAGAATGAGCAACCGTACAAGTTAACACTTGACTAGGCTCAGAAATATCCAACCTCACAAATCGATTGGCCAAAGCCTGAACATCTAGAGCAAGCAGCCTCTCACTGATCGGAATGTAAGCAAGACTGCCCATACTGGCTGACTTTCTACTCAAGGAATCGGCCACCACATTGGCCTTTCAAGGATGATATAAGATAGTAATATCATAATCCTTAAATAACTCCAATCACCTCCTCTACCTCAAATTCAACTCCTTTTACCTGAAAAGTACCGAAGAATCTTGTGGTCCGTGAACACCTCACATGCCACGCCATACAGATAGTGCCTCAAAATTTTCAATGCATGAACAATGGCTACCAACTCTAAGTCATGAACCGGATATTTCTTCCTGTGAATCTTCATCTTCCTTGAAGCATAGGCAATGAGAAGAAATTATGCATTTTCAATTGGGAGAATATTCTTTGTTCCCCCTGGAAGTGGAGAGCAATATTACCTTCGAATGTTGTTGAATGTCATAAAAGAACCTAAGGGTTATGATGATTTACGTAGAATCAACCATCAAGACCATTTAACTTTTAGAGATGCATGTTATGCACTTGGTTTATTAGATGATGACAAAGAGTATATAGATGCGATAAATGAGGCAAGTAGTTGGGGAATGCCATCATATCTTAGGCAATTATTTGGTATGTTACTATTATCCAATTCAATGTCACGACCAGAATGTGTTTGGGAGGCAACATGGATTTTATTATCAGATGATAGTTTACATGAAGAAAGAAGAATTTTAGATAATCCAGGTATACAATTAAACCATCTTCTTAAGATTTTAATATTATAAATTTGTTTAAGTATTGTTATGAATTTATTCCATAAAAAATGTTATATTATAATATACTATTTACATTTGCGCTAACAAATTATGATCAATTAATTTTTTTTATAGACAACATGATGTAGCCTTCTAATTAAGTAAAGTAACATTAATTTGATTTTACTATTTCTAAATAAAACTATATTGATCTTATCTTGATGTGTGTAATGCCAACTATATATTTTTATAATTAATTTATTTGTTGTATACTTGTGTTATTTTAGAGGCAGAGCTAACAAACGATGAACTAAAGAATCGTTGTCTACAAAAGTTGGAAAATTTGTTGAAAGATTGCGAAAGAACGTTATATAATTTTCCAACAATGCCAAGACCGATTTTCAATGAAGAAGAAGTTGACAACACCAATAGACTAATATGTGAAGAACTTAGTTATAATAGGTGCTCTTTGTCTAAAGAACATGAAGAATTATTGGTTAAATTGACACGTGAGCAAAAGTTAGTCTATGACAGAATTATGAAATCAGTAAATGAGGACAGAGGTGGTTTTTTCTTTTTATATGGTCATGGAGGAACTGCGAAGACATTTATTTGGAGGACTTTGTCATCTGCCATTAGATGTAAAGGAGATATTATGTTAATAGTTGCATCAAGCGAAATTGCGTCTCTTTTGTTACCAGGAGGTCGAATAGCTCATTCTAGATTTGCAATCCCACTAAATGCAACTGAAGATTCAACATGTAATATCAAACAAGATACTCCTTTATCAAAATTCATTGTCAAAACAAAGTTAATTATTTGGTATGAAGCACCAATGGTGCATATATATTGTTTTGAAGCTCTAGACAGAACTCTAAGAGATATTCTTAGATTTAAGGATCCATCCAATATAGATAGTCCTTTTGGAGGAAAAATCGTTGTTCTTGGTGGTGATTTTAGACAAATACTTCCAGTCATTCCGAAAGGTACAACACAAGATATTGCTAATGCTACCATTAATTCTTCATATTTGTGGAATCACTGTCAAGTGCTAAAGCTAACAAAAAATATGAGGTTGGAAGGAAATCTGGTGGATTCACATTTGCATGATCTTAGACAATTTTCTGATTGGACTTTAGCAATAGGTGATGGTATGATTGGCAATTCGATTGATGGTATCGATAAAGTTCACATCCTTGATGATCTTATCATCAATAATTGTGATGATCCAATTTGTGCGATTGTGGAAAGTACATATCCAGATTTTTAAGTCATTGTACTGATATAACATACTTGCAAAAAAGAGGAATTCTTTCTCCCACTCTTGATATGGTTGAATCAGTCAACGAATACATGGTTTTGGTAAACAATAGTCAACCAAAAACATTTTTTAGTTCCGATACCATTTGCATGTCAGCCGATGCTATTACAGGTTTGGAACACGTACATAGACCTAATTTCTAAACACTATTAAGTGTTCTGGAATTTCAAATCATGTTATCACTTTGAAAGTGGGTGTCCCAGTGATGTTATTGAGAAATATAGACTCATCTTCAGGGCTATGTAATGGAACAAGATTAATCATCACTACACTGGGAAATCGGGTTATTGAAGCAAAAATTTTATCGGGAAATATGGCTGGACAAAAGGTCTTCATTCCGAGAATGTCATTAACTCCATCTGATGCAAGAATACCTTTCAAGTTACAAAGAAGACAATTTCCATCCTGCATCAACTCTGTAGCAAGCCCTACATGGGAAGCATCACAATAAATTGTATACGGCCATCAACTTGTGGGAAAAACCAACACTAGTGTCGTAGTTAGAGCTGTCTTGATCTTCTGAAAGATTGCCTCATACTCATTCGACCATCTGAACGGGGCACCCTTCTGGGTCAACCTAGTCATCGGGGTTGCGAAAGATGAAAGCCCCTCCACAAATCGATGATAGTAGCCTACCAATCCCAAGAAACACCAAATCTCTGTAGATGATGCTAGTATAGGCCAGTTCTTGACTGCCTCAATCTTCTTCGGATCAACCTGAATACCCTCAACAGACACAACATGACCCAGAGATGCAACTAAACTCAACCAGAACTCACACTTCGAGAATTTTGCATATAACCGACTATCCCCCAAGGTCTGAAGAACCACTCTAAGGTGCTGCTCATGCTCCTCCTAGCTACGGAAATATATTAATATATCATCAATGAAGACTATCACGAACAAGTCCAAATAAGGGCTGAACACTCGGTTCATCAAATCCATAAATGTTGTTGGGGCATTTGTCAACCTAAATAACATAACCAAGAGCTTAATGCCCATACGGAGTGCAAAAAGCTATCTTAGGGACATCGGATGCCCAAATCCCCAATTGATGGTAGCCAAATCGCAAGTCAATCTTTGACAATACCTTGGCACCCTAAAGTTGATCGAACAAATCATCAATCCTCGGCAACAGATTCTTACTCTTGACTATAACCTTGTTCAATGGCCGGTAATCAATACACATTCTCATTGACCCGTCCTTTTTCTTAACAAATAACACACGATGCACCCGAAGGAGAAATATTGGATATAATGAAATCCTTCTCAAGAAAATCCTGCAACTATTCCTTTAGCTCTTTCAACTCAGGCGACACCATACGATACGCCGAGATAGAAATGGGCTGAGTGCCTGGTACCAGATCAATGCAAAAGTCAATATCCCTTTTGGGCGCATACCCGGCAGGTCTGAAGGAAAAACATCAGGAAACTCACAAACAACGGGCACAGAATCAATAGAAGGGACCTCAGCACAAGAATCACGAACATATGCAAAATACACAAACACCCCTTCTCGAGCATATGACGAGCCTTCATATAAGAGATAACACTACGGGTAAAATGACCTGGAGTCCCTTTTCAATCAAAATGAGGAAAACTCGAAAAAGCTAAAGTCACAATCTTGGCATGACAGTACAAGATAGCATGGTAAGGTGATAACCAGTCCATATCCAATATAACAGTGAATTCATCCATGTCCAAAAGAAGCAAATCTATACGAGTCTCAAAACCTCCAATCACCACTATACACAAATAATGGACTCGATCGACCACAGTACATTCACCCGCCGGTGTAAACACATAAACAGGAACACTCAATAAATCTCTAGGCATGACCAGGCACGGTGCAAAATAAGATGATACATACAAATACGTATAACCTGAATTAAATAACACAAAAGCATCTCTATCACGAACCAGAACAGTATCTGCACCTCCACCTCTAATACCTTTACCTCCACCTCTAGCATCTCTATCTGCACCTCTAATACCTCTACCTCCACCTATTATACCTCTCTCTGAGTGATGTGGAGAAACTTCTCCAGAAATAGATGCGCGAGCTGCTCCCAAGTCGAAGCTGGCGATCCGGCTGGTCTACCCAAGTTATAATCTATTTACCAAGTCTTGCTGGATCCAAACAAGTGAAAAGTAGCAAAATCGACCCTATTGGTCTCTACTATCCCCATATTTCTGAGAACCTAATGACAATTGTGTTCATAATCCTAGGGATCCTCAATAGATGCACCGCTGAAAGTAATAGTGAAGAGATTGGGGAAACTTATCCAACCTTCACAAAGCCTTCGAAGACGTAGCTGATCTATCACTGGTCCGTACTGCTGCTCAGCTGAAGAAGCGGACCTTACCATTCACGAAAGGACAAGAGTAGAGGTTTCAGTTTAGCACTGAGAGAACAAAAATCGCACGACAGGAAAAAAATAGAAGTGAAACTTTTTCCTAACTCAGTAGCCTTAAAGAGATAAATACAGACGTCTCTATACCGATCCCTCAGACTCTACTAAGCTTGTCTGTGAACTGTGAGACCTATGTAACCTAGAGCTCTAATACCAACTTGTCATGACCCGGATTTCCTACCCTCGAGAGTCGTAATGGTGCTTACTAATGTGACCTAGGCACGCCAATCAAATGAAAAATTTAACTTTTTACCAATTTTATATTCTTTAACAAATACGAAGATATAATATTTAAACAGTGGAATTTAACATAAGCGGAAGAAGAACAATAATTATCTGAACATAAACACCTAGTACAATTGTTGGAGTCTCAAATACCCAAGCCTAGTGTCACAATTTAACAAACGGTCTAAGAATTCTACAAATAAAGGCCCGAAAGAATTAAATACAACACTATCTCTGGAAGTACATACAAGAAACAGGAATATAAATAGAAGGAGACGCCAGAGCCTGCGAACGCCTGTAGGGTTACCTCGGGTTGCCTGATGAACAAGATCCAGCAATCTCACTACAGTCCGAAATCTACAACACTGGGGTCTGCACAAAAGAGTGCAGAGTGTAGTATCAGCACAACCGACCCCATGTGCTGCTAAGTGTCTAGCCTAAACTCGGTAAAATAGTGACGAGGCTAGGACCAAACCACCAAATAAACCTGTGCAGTTGTATAATATATAGCGGGGAGTAAAGTAGAAATAAACAAATAAAGATGGGAGGGGAAAATATGCTTCGGGAAATAGCAGATAAAATAGAATCTCATGAGAATTATCAGGAAACCAAAATTCAACTTCTAACAAGGATAAGGAAAACAAAGACAGATTTCACTCTTGGCTCACAACTCGTTGCAAGTGTGAGACTCGATCGCATTTTTCATATCTTGTGTTAGGCGTACCACCCCCTCCCATTTCATATATTAACATTTCTTACAAATGCAATTACCCCAACAACCTCAACAATTAATACAAATTCATATGACAAGGTACAATAGTTATGATTCACCGAGGAAAACAAATAATGACAAGTAGAAATTAATTATGGACTTTAAGGAGCAAATAGGAAATTTAATGTTTAGTATGCTAAATGTCAAGTAGCAATTAAGTCACATAAATATGTAGCAATTATAGCATAAATTCAATAAAAACAAGTATACGATAAAGGAAAATGCCAACATAAAGAATCACAGTAATTGTGGAATAAGACAATTAATGCATGTGAACTGATAACAATAAGAATTCATAACAAATGGCAATAAGTTCACGGCATCACCCTTCGTGCTTTAACACTCTCTCGCCAAAACAATACACGACATCACTCTTCGTTCTTTAAACTCTTCCTCACCCAAGTAAACCATAAAGTCAAGTAACAACAAAAAATCAGTAAAATAAATGTAAAGAACAACATAACTCAATTATCAGCAAGAATCATGGAAATCAAGGACAAGTGCAAGGCATCACCCGTCATGCTTTTACTCTCGTTCTCACCATAAGAATCAATATAATAGGCACAGAATGGTACATCATTCGGCATGGCATCACCCTTCATTCTTTACACTCTTTCCTCACCATGAAATCAATATAATAGGCACCGAATGGTACATCGTACGTGTCAAGACCCCAACCCCGATCGTGATAGCACCCAACACACTGTTAGGCAAGCCCGACCAATTAACAACCTTAGCTCATTTCATTATTTGCTAAGACCATTGAATTACCAAATTATCAAAATTAGAAGTCTGAGACAAGAGTTAAATATGTAGAATCTAAAATAACAGTACTACTACATAGCCCATAAAGATCTGGTGTCACAAGTGTGAGCCTCTAATATAAGTTTATCACCCTAATACATGTCGGTGTAGGGAATACAAAATAAAAACAAGGATAGAAGGGAGAAATCAGGGCTACGGACGCCATGCAACTACCTCGATGCTCCCAGATATGCGCTGTTCAACAGAAAATCCTCACTCAGCCTCAGATGCACCTGGATCTGCACACAAGGTGCAGGGAGAAAAGTGAGTTTTCCGACCCAGTGAGTAATAAACATAAATAATAGCTGAGAATAAGAAATCATATAAAAGCATAGAGTAATCTATACATTGGTAGTTTTAAACAAGTAATATGAAAGCGATAAACCAATGAAATCGAAATATGAGAATACTACAACGGATAGGTACATAATGGACGGCCAAATAAAGGAATGTAACAAATAGAATGGTATCCGCTGCGGCACGTAGCCCGATCCATTTATTTATCATCGACGGCGCTCACTAGGGGTGTGCAGACTCCGGGAGGGGCCCTTATGGCCCAAGCTCAATATCAAGCCATCTTGTGGACTCAATTAGGCCCTCGACTTCATATCAATATCAATATAATACCGCTACGGCACGCAGAGCGATCCTATACTCAGTGCAGAAATAACATAGCCCTCAGACACTAATAAATTAGTGGATCTTAGCCCAAAACATCATTTAATATATCTTTTAGTTTCAAAAACCGAGTAAAAATGGGTGAGTTGTAAAATAGCAGAAAGCAGTATGACTGAGTTCAAGTAGTAAATCCATACAGTAAGGATATAGTGATAAAAACTCCCCGACGGTTTCAAATAGTTGGCACGAAGCCCAAATATGACAATTAGTCTAAATAATGATGATATTAAATAAGCTTCAATCAAGTACACATTAAAATCATCATTCGGGATGGACCAAGTCACAATCCCCAATAACAAACGACCCCGCGTGCATCAGAAACGCGTGTCCATCTCAATATAGCACTATGATGTGCAAATCTGGAGTTTCAAACACTCAGTACATCATTTACATTTATTACTCATCTCGAATCGGCTAAAGCTCTAGCTCACTATGCCCTTGCCTCAAAAATCGGCCTCCTCGCGCGTCGAATCTGACCAAAACTAGAACAAATACATCATAATATGCTAGACTAACAAAACCCAATCGAAAAATATCAAAAAATTTGAAATTTGCAAAACCCGAGCCCTGGAAACACTTCTCAAAACTCGGAAATTTTCATATCAACGGGTTCTTTATCTCACCACGAGTCCATACATACCAAAAACACTCAAATCTGATCTCAAACAACCCTTCCAATCCCAATTTAAAATCTCAAAATCCCAAGCCCTAGTTCTTCCAATTTTAGCTAAATTTCCATGAATTTCTAGGTTAGTTTCACAATATAATCACGTTTTTGGTTCATAAAACTTATCTCCAATCAATCCTCTTCGAATCCCTCTTAAATTTCTCCCAAAGAGCTCTCAAAATACCCAACAATGGTGGAAAAATGACTTAAGCTCGTGGATGAAATGTTTTTAAACCTTCTGCCCAGCTACAATGATTCCTGCTATGCAAACACGGTCAAACCCCCGCGTTTGCGATGCACAAATATTTCTTCGACCAAAATTACCCTTCGCAAACGCGACTGAACCCTCGCAAATGTGAAGCTTCCATTGCCTCAACAACACGAACGCGGCCCCTTGGCCGCGAACGCGAAGAACAAAACAAACGAGACCCCGGGTCCTCCTATGCGAACGCGAATAAGTCCCCGTGAACACGAAGCTCAAGGAACTCACCCTCCGCGAACACGATCCCCTTAATGCGAACACAAATAGAAAATGACTGTCCTGCCAAAATTCTCCTACGCAAACGCGGCCCCAGGCTCACGATCGCGAAGGCCAAACTGGACCTACACTGCTGCTGCTATTTTCTGCAATTCACCAAGGCTCAAAACTCCTTGATAGCCATCTGAAATCTCCCCGAGACCCCTAGGACCTCAACCAAAAGCACCAACACGTCCTAAAATATCATCCAAACTTGTTCCAATCATCGAAATACCTCAAACAACACCAAAACCATCAATTCATATTGAATTCAAGCCTAAGTTTTCCAAAAACTTCCGAAACACGCATTTGATAAAAAACCCAACCAAATCACCTCCGAATGACCTGAAACATTATACAGAAATCCCAAATCACATAATGAAGCTACAACAACTCTCGGAATTCTATTTCGACCCTTGGATAAAAGTCTCACCTATTAACAGGAAATCGCCAAAATACTAACTTCGCCAATTCAAGCATAATTCTACACCAGACCTCCAAAACCACATCCGATCACACTCATGAGTCACAAATCTTCCCCTGAAGCTACCCAGACCATCAGATTTCACATCCGAGCCCTCTAACTCATAAGTCAAAATTAGGTTGACTTTTTCAACTTAAGCCTTCTTAAAAGAGACTAAGTGTCTCATTTCTTATCAAAACCACTCCAAAATTGATCACATAAGGAAGATAACGAAGCATAAAGAAGTGGAAAATGAGGGAAACAGAGTGATCACTCATGAGACGGCGGGTCGGGTTGTAGAAGTACGGCACGACATCACCCTTCGTGCTTAAACTATTTCCTCACAATAGCAAATAATGCACGGTATCACCCTTCGTGCTTTAACTCTTCCTCACTCAAACAACAATCACAAACAAAGGGCAAAGGAGTGAACACATAATAATAGAAATCTCGGCAAGGGAACACAATTTAATAGTCAAATCCCAGCAATAGAACAATATGAAAAATCTCAGCATCCCGGCAAGGGAGATAATCCACAAAGAAACAATATCCCGGCAAAGGAACAATCTAATAAATCTTTCTCTTTCTTTCACTTTTATTTCATAGCTCACTCTACCATTGAGCCACTGCTCCAAAGGGTTCATGCATCTCAGCTTTCACAATTTGTAATACAACTCGGGCCAATGCTCCTCGACATTCAAATACCACAATTTCTTTCACAAAATTTATACAACATATAGAAATCATCACCAAGGCATGAAAGAAACAATAAAATCATGATAATAAGGACTCACGGTCATGCTAGACACTAACGTATATATACTCGTCACCATGTCTATATGTCGTACTCAACAATTATCATATAGCAAATAGGACTCAACTCCTAATCTTTCAAGCTAAGGTTAGACCAAACACTTACCTCGATGCCTTGAACACAACTCAAGTCTCAGTTTTAGCTTTGTCCCTTGGTTCCACCGCCAATTCGTTCATATCTAATCACAAATTACTTAATTACATTAATAAATGCTAAATGAATCATCCCAATGCATGGAAATGAGTTTTTTTTAAAGTTTTACCCAAAAAGTTAAAAATCGCCCCCCGAGCCCACGTAGTCAACACCCGAGGTTCGAACCAAAACCTGACTACCCATTCCCCTATGAACTCAAATATATAATTTATTTTGAAATCGGACCTCAAATTGAGGTACAAATCCCCAATTTTTGAAAAACCTAGGTTCTACTCAAAGCACTCAATATTTCCCATGAAAATCTTTGATTTGAAGTTAAAATCATGTTAAAAGATGTTAATGATTGAAGAAAACTAGTTAAAAATGACTTATAATAAATTTGGAGAAGAAAGGTTGCTTGAAAAATCGTCTCTTATGTTTTAGGGTTTTGAAAAATGAAAAATAATACAGACCCCCTATGCGGACTGCACAAAATGGACCGTGGTCACACAGGTTCGTGAACCTGAGGGCCTGTGACACTGTGCGGATTGCACAAAATGGAGTGTGGCGGCACAACACCCACAACGCCCGCACAAAAGTGACCGCTGACCGCGCTGGCCCCTCTGTGGCCGCACACGATTTCCCGCGGGCCGCACTAACTGGTTCAAAGGGCTGAAATAGCTCTGGACCTGCAATACCTATGATATTAAGCTTAAAACTTTTCGGAACCTACCCGAAACTCACTCAAGCCCTCGAGGCTCTCAACCAAACATATACACAACTTCAAAAATATCCTACGGACTTATTTGCGCGATCAAATCGCCAAAATAACATTACAAATATTGGATTAAACCTCAAAATCCATGAATTCTTCCAAACTTCATAAAACATTAAATTTTTCATTTGAAGTCTGAATTGTATTAAACGACGTCCATTTTGAACCAAATTACGTATATATGACCTATACCGGGCGCCGCAACCAAAATACGGGCTCAAAACTATCGCTTTCTAATCATATTTCATTTTCAATTTTCTTAACCATTTTAGAAAAACAATTTCCATTAGAAATTCATTTCTCGGCCTTGAGACCTCGAAATTCGATTCCGGGCATACATCCAAGTTTCATATTTTCCTACGGATCCTTCGAGACTGTCAAATCACGGGTTCGTGTCTGTTTGCCCAAACTGTTGACAAAAGTCAAATTTATCTATTTTAACATCAAAACTTAGCATTTTTTCATAGAATTTCATATTTAAGCTTTTCGGCGACGTGCCCGGACTGCGCACGCAAATTGAGTAAACTCTAAGTGAGGTTTCAAGGCCTCGAAAGCACATAATTTGATTAAAAAGAGGTGATGATCATTTGTTTCGTCACATATACCAACAATATCAAGTGCCACTTTAATTCAAGCTGTGTTTTTTTATATATATATTTTGTGTATTTTAATGTTTAGTGTCATCTTAATTTAAGATGTATTTCTAGAGTATATTTTTATATATTATATATGTCAAGTGCAAACGTATTTTTATGTATACATACACGTTATCTCTAATATAAGATGTGTTTTTATCTATATTTTATATGTTAGATGCAATCTTAATTAAAGATATATTTTTATGTATACTTTTGATATATTTTATATATCTTAATTCAAGATATATTTTCTATGTATACCTTTTGTATACATTAACGTAAATTAATATCAAAATCAAGAGCTACAATTTTTGAAAAAGGAAGAAAGAGGGCAACAAAAACTTTAGAGAGTCAATTAAGAAGAAAAAATACGAATGAAACAAATTTAGAAGGGGAAAAATGTAAAGGAGGAAAGTTGAAGGCAAAACAAACGGGAGAACTAATAAATAAAGAGAACAAAAACGTGTGATTTTTAGATAAAGGATTATTCACTTTTCATTTAATTTGTTTATTTTAAGGGATTAGTAATTGATATCTGTTATGAAATCTCCTATTTAAGGTGAATGTCTATAATTAGAGAGATTCTAGAGTTCTATTCTTGGTAGATAAATCATCCTCCTCCCTATAAATAAAGGGGTCTTCTACCATTGTAAATCACTCCTAACATTCTCTAAGTATCAATAAGAAGAACTCTCTCTACTCTTCTCTCTATTTGCTCTTGTTCTTGCATTATTGTTCTTGTCTTTTATATTATTTCATAACACGTTATCAGCACGAGACTCTACAGTCTCAAGAAGCTCTTTAAGAAGATTAAGCCGCCGTCAATTTCTCCGCATCGGAGCCGCCGTCGTCTGCATCAGTGGAGAAAAGGAAGAAAACATTGAAAATAGAATTGGTATACCTTAAAGGTAAGTATTTTATTTTTCCCTTTCAAATTCTTGAAATTCTATAATTTGATTTTATATACAAACATAGACAACAAAGTTTGATTATAACTCTAAAGGAGTTTGTAAGAAATTATAACCACACGAAGTGGTAAAATCTCTATGTCCTGCCATGATTAAATTCATGTATGATTGTGGGCAAATAATTGAAAATCCGTCCCATTGAATTTGCTCCATTCCCTTTAGAGAATGTGGAAGCAGTATATGATAAGTCTGAAAGAAGACTAAAATATTACCATGAAGGTATCAATGAATATGGACGTGGCAAAGAATTCTGTCCAATTGAATTAGCTCCATTCCCTTTAGAGAATGTGGTAGCAGCATGTGGTAAGTCTGAAAGAAGACAAAATTATTACCATGGACGTGGCAATAGACGAAATTATAATCGTCATTATTGTTATAATGAGAATAATAAAGATTCTCAAAATAACCTTTCACTTTATGAAAGTAATATTTGACATGAGATTGTGTAAAGCACATGATTTTGATCCATTCCCTGAAGTGAATGTGATAATTGTAATAGAGCCCGTAAGTATGAACACGCTCTTGATGTAATTTTGGTTTATGTCTGACATTATGAAAAGAAAGTTCGTTGCCCTTGAAATTTCGGGCAAGAACTATATGATATGGGTGTTGGATACTTAAATCCATTTTGGATGCTATGGGTCTTGGAGACGCCATTAAAGACAGAAATAATGCATCCACCCAAAACTATGCTAAGGCCTTGATTTTCTTGCGCCATCACCTTGATGAAGGTTTGAAACTATGCGAAGGCCTTGATTTTCTTGCGCCATCACCTTGATGAAGGTTTGAAGATTGAATATCTCACCGTCAAGGATCCACCTATCTTGTGGAATGGCTTAAAGAAGAGATATGACAACCTGAAGTTGGTCACTCTGCCACAAGCACGATACGATAAGAACCCAAAAGCAAATAGTTTATAAACTATATATTATCGTTGCGGTGAAAACGGGCACTGGTCAAAGGCTTGCCGTATACCATGACTTTTGGTTGACCTTTATCAAGCATCTCGAAAGAGTAAACGCCCTGAAACAAATTTTGTCTCTGACGACAACTTTGACATCACCCACTTGGATGTGGCAGACTTCTTTGAGCAACCTGAGGAGAAGATAGACCACCTAATCAGTGATGGATCCGTGATGAAAGAAGATGGAGCTATTTGTTTTTATTTTACTTGTTTGTATTAGTGAATGAATAAACTAATAGCCATTAGTATTAGCTCGTATTAGTTAGTTCATGATATAATGTTAGTATTAGTTCTTTAGAATGTATCAATATGCTCAAATATCAATAATATTTTTACTTTCCAGTAGAGGTAATCGACTAACCTGAAAAACTAGTCGGTTATCTCATATTTCGCATAAAAACTGCAAAACAATCGATTGTTAATGATCAACAATCGATTGTCTTTAAAACAGTGTGATCTGGAATTTTTCAAAAACAGTCAACAATCGATTGTCTATGTCTAACAATCGATTGTCGTTAGACAGTAATCTGGAATTTTTCAAAAATCATCCACAATTGATTGTCTATGTCTAACAATCGATTGTCGTTATACAGAGGTCTGGAATTTTTCAAAAATAGCCAACAATCGATTGTCAATGCATAACAATCGATTGTCTTAAGACAGTGTGATCTGAAGTTTTTCAAAAATAACAAATAATCGATTGTGTGTGTTTAACAATCGATTGTCTATGTTCAAACAATCGATTGTGTGTGTTTAATAATCGATTGTCTTATGAAAAACGCTGAAATTTTCAAACTGCAAAGTAATGGATAACATATCTGATTTTGTTAGTCAACTGTTAACAGCAGATTTTGAAAATATTATGTGACACAAAAGAATTGAACTTGTTTATTCTTATGTTCGTATATTTTCTTTTATATGTCAAACCATGGGAAGTAAATTGATTGAAGGCTCCGGAAGAGCAACTGTAACTCTGCCCAAAGGCATGACGTTTATCTTAGAGAATGCAATATTCTCCTCCAAGTCTAAGAAGAACTTGTTGAGTTTTAAAGATATCATATTGAGACAATAGATGAGAATAATCTTGAATTCTTCATGAAAACGAGGCTGCCCATTTCGGTTTGGGTTCATGCCATTTTGCATGCAGCAATGCTAGTTCGTCGGCTGCCCACTTTGGTTTGGGTTCATGCCATTTTGCATGCAGCATTTCAGTTTGTCGGCTGCCCACTTCGGTTTGGGGTCACGCTATTTTGCATACAGCAATGCTAGTTCATCTCTGACTGACGAATTGACACAAATATTCCCCGTTGCAATTGGTTTTGGGTCATGGACCCAATATATCCCATTTAAGAATTTTTGGATGCGCAGTATATGTGCCTTTAGCACCGCCATCCCGCACCAAAATGGGTCTGCAAAGAAGGTTAGGAATATATGTTGAGGTTGAATCGCCTTCCATTATTCGCTACCTCGAAACATTGACAGGAGATTTGTTCACTGCACGATTTGCAGACTGTCGATTTGATGAGACACTTTTCCCAAAATTAGGGGGAGAAGTTGGTGAAACCAAACGGAAAATTTTGTGGAAAAATGCATCATTATCTCATCTTGATCCACATACCTCTATTTGTGAAAGAGGCACAAAAGATTATCCATTTGCAAAGAATAGCAAATCAAATGCCTGACGCATTTATAGATTTGAAAAGGATAACAAAATCACATATCCTCGAAGTGAATGTGACAACATTTGATTCACGAATACATATTCATTATTGGAAGAATATGAAGATGAAATTGGTATTAAATATACCACACTCACCCCTAGATGGAGGTTTGAGATGATACCACACTCACCCCTAGAAGGAGGTTTGAGATGATATATGGCATGAATGATCGTTGGTCACGTACCTATTGTACGCCAAAGTATTTTGGAAATATGACTATTAAAGGACAACGATAATGCAAGAAACATATCTTGCATATAAGTTTGACATGACCATAATGGTATAACTTTCTCTTTAAGAAAGATATTCACCACATGGATGTTGATGAATCTGTGGTAGTACAAAATTAATTGAGAGCTCTAGAAGAGCCAATTATTACTATGTTGGAGAAACACAATTGAGTATTGTGCTGTAGTAAGTCTCAAAGAAACTTATTCAGTTTCCAAAGTACACGCGAAAGCGATTGATTATATTGAGACTATAAATAAAGGAAGACTTTGATATCTCCTATTACTACAACTTGTAGCGGGGTAATTTTCATATGAAAAGCTACCCGCTTTGTTCTCCAGTTTGTACTACACAAACGAAAGAATGCCACAATAAAGTGGATATCTATTGGTATAAAACCCATGTCATAATAAACCTGAAGTTTATTGATAAGTGCATATGTCATGGTGTAAATTTGAAGTTTACCAATATTGATAATTTGTTCAGTTAGCATTCGTGTTAGCCATCTCATTTTAAGTATGATGTGCAAATTCACATAGGTGAATAATAAAGAACTAGAAAGTTCTTTACGAATTCTCTTGTATCACTTGTTCTCATTAATGAACTGACCAACTAAAGAGTTCGGGTTGAAGCCCATAAATTCTGGAAATATCAAAGGTGAATATGGGCCCATTCACCTGCCATGTATACCACATATGATGCATCTATGATATGGTTACATGCGCAATTGTTATTAACCCGCAGCCTGGCCGGTGCTTGCGAGGTAAATTGCTCAGTAATCTAACTTCGAGCATAATTTCCAGATTCTCTACTCAAGACAGTTCATCTTGATAAGTTGGTTTATATCAAAGTTGGTTTAGCAAGATAATTATTGAGTGCTTCCACTTAATAGCTAAATTGTTTCTTATGAGAACAAAGTTATATATATATATATCAGTTTGATATAAGTTGTATACGAGAGTATATTCTCCCCTCACAAGTGGTTCAAGGTCAGGAACCAAATAATTTCATCTTATTATTAATGTGCTGTGTATATTGACATAATAATGCACAAAGATGATTTCCCAAAGTTGAGGAAACAAGTTAGCTTTACTAACATGAGGGGGAGACATGATAAACACTTGAGAAAAGGTTACATGGGATGAATTATCATTTGTATATGTATATCCCCGAATATCATGATATGAACCTGAAGTTCATAAAAGGGATAATTCAATTGCAACATATTGCAAAGCATGCTATACGCATTTACTGACACAAAGAAAGTAACTAAATGGAAGAGATACAATTCAAGAAGAATTGATTCCATATGAAAGACATGTAGTTTTGAACCTATAGTTCAAATGCTTGAAAGTATAAAGTCAAAGGTATGTATAATCAGTTTTCGATATCTTATTTGTCTAGCATGACATGGAAAACTTGATATGCATCTAGAGTCTATTATATGGCTTATATGACTTAACTTGAAAGATTTAAGTTACTTGAAGCATATGCAATTCTTGGTCCTGAAGTACCACATCCTTAGTACAATTTGTGTACATATGTATCTTGCTATAACTATAAGCATGATGGCATTGAGAATGCATCTATGGAGATATTGAAGAGTTATTCCACGACATTATATGAAGATGTTCATATCTATCAAGAATGATGATTTCAAGGTACGGAATATTGATTCAAGTCAATATGGTTGATTTGTCAAATCTCTATCAAAGATCGTTTTGAAGATGATGCACAAGATTGGAATGCAAATGCTCAAGGATATAAATTGATGTACTCATTAGGGGGAGTTAATGCGCGTTGCACTGTTTTTCCCTTACAAGGTTTTGTCCCACTGGGTTTTCCTTGCGAGGTTTTTAACGAGGCAACCAATAGGCGCATATTCAAACATGTGTACTCTTTTTCCTTTCTTTAATTTTTCCCATTGGGTTTTGGTTTTAAGGTTTTAACGAGGCACATTGTTGAATAGACATTCAAGGGGGAGTGTTATGAAATCTCCTATTTAAGGTGAATGTCTATAATTAGAGAGATTCTAGAGTTCTATTCTTGGTAGATAAATCATCCTCCTCCCTATAAATAAAGGGGTCTTCTACCATTGTAAATCACTCATAACATTCTCTAAGTATCAATAAGAAGAACTCTCTCTACTCTTCTCTCTATTTGCTCTTGTTCTTGCATTATTGTTCTTGTCTTTTATATTATTTCATAACAATATCCTATTTTAACGGAATTGTGTGCTGTAAGTATAAATATCTTCCTATCACAATTATAATACCGGAATTCATGCTAAAAATTTATAATATATTTTTTAAAATGTGATAGTTATGTAAAGTTTTCTATAATAATCAAACTCTTTTTCTAGATTCTTCAGACATTACAAAACAAATAATTAAGAATTTAGCAAGAAAAAATTGAATGGGAATTAAATTTTTTTGTGAATGAATTTTCCTAAAAACCTTACCACTTTATATAAGAAATGGCTAGCCCGGGATATGAAAATCTTTTGACGTATTGCGTGTTCTTTAAATAGACGCTATACACATTTAAATTATTGTTATGTCAATTAAATTATTGGTGGGTCCATAATCAGTGCATAGCATTTTTTTTGGACTCTATATATATAAATATGTAAAGAAGGCGCTAGTGGAGTTAATTAATCTAAATTTAAAAATAAAAACATACGCTAGTGGAGTTAATTAATAATTAATGCCAGATATTTTGAAAGATGAAGCCAAAGTCAAACGTACGAGAATTTGTACTTTTTGGGCTCTTGATAGACTATTGCAACTTGCCGTATCGAGTAGGTGGAAGAAGACTTGGGATTCAGATTTCTTCTTCTTATACCTTATTTTGAATCGAAGAATATGACTCATAATCTTACTTATTACAATTTGCAAAAATAAATTAACCAGGTCAGCTAAATTATTTTCAAAGCTTAATCGTGGATTATTATTAGTTGGGATAATTCTTTAAATATATTTTATCCGATGAGGTGAGAAGTGGTTTATAACCAAATACATAGAGCTTATGTGACTAATTAATTCCAAGTTTCAATCTTTTGAGAGAGCTAATGCTTGTTGGCTTTTCAATACTTGTCGTTTGTTTTTTCCTTTTCATGGTTTCTTTATAAAACAAAAAGTTTGTTATGAAATATTATCTTGTAGTGTATGTTTATAATTCTTAAAGAAGTTGCTTTCACTACTCTTCTTCATTAAGTGGATAACTCTCATTACTTTTCACCATTACAGTTGGAACTCCCATACTTCCATAACCTCCCCATGATCTTAATGGTTAATACCATTTTTATGATGTTCCTTTATATACTTCAATAACAACAACAACAACAACAACAACTATCCAGTAATATCCCACAAAGTGGGGTCTGGGGAGTGTAAATATGTAGACGAGCCTTACCCCTACCCGAAAGGGCAGAGAGGCTGTTTCCAATCGACCCTCGACTCAGTGAAGGAGAGGAAAAACAAAAACAAAAGAGCATTAGTAAGTCCAGCAGAAATAGCATAAATAATTATCTAAACATAAGAACCATAAATAAAATAGCACGCAATAATATCATACAGTAACTACCATAAATAACTACCATAAGGGAGACACAATCCAAAATACAAAACATCTAGGGATAGCCCTGTCAAGTCTCACCCAACCCCCGGTGAGTAGTACGAAAAACTCTAGGGGCCCCTATCTTACAACCCTGATACCAGACCTCCAGACTTTCCTATCAAGGGCCATGTCCTCGGAAACCTGTATTCTAGTCATGTCATGCCTAGTCACCTCTCCCCAATACCTCTTAGATCTCCCTCTGCTCGCCGAACGCCGACCATCGCCAGCCGTTCACAACTCCTCACCGGGGCATCAGGACTTCTCCTCCGCACATGCCCGAACCACCTCAGCCTCGCTTCTCGCATCTTCTCATCCACCGGGGCCACCCCCACCTTCTCTCGAATAACTTCATTCTTAGTCTTATCTAACCTGGTGAGCCCGCACATCCACCTGAGCATCCTCATTCCGCAACCTTCATTCTCTGAACATGAGAGTTCTTCACTGGCCAGCACTCTACCTCATACAACATTGCAGGTCTAACCACAACTCTATAAAATTTCCCCTTGAGTTTTAGTGGAATAGACGGTTTGGACATCACATTGTATACACTTGAATACATTGAAGAAATAAGAATTTCTCATCTCTTTCTCTCTACATTCTTGTCTATTTGCTTGTTTCATATTATTACTTTGAACTAAGTTTTGTAACACGTTATCAACACGAGTCTCTAAACAATTGAGATAACCAAACATAAAATCGGTTATGTTGCTTGTGGAAGCTCGAGTATTTCATATGTGAATCAATTTGCTTCAATTGTCCAGGGAGTATCTTTTTCATTTTTCTATAAATTCTCACTTTAATATTTGGGATTTGACATTTGGTATGGTTTATATTACACAAAAGTACAATATTACATGTGCAGGAAAGTGAGTTGGTTAAATAAAAAAGCATATGTAAGCTTATATTTTACTAATTATCAGAACTTGAAAATTTTTCGCTTAGGTATATAACCAATTTATTTTACTTTAATTTAGCAAATGGGAGATAGTTATATCATTACAATAATTTTATAATGAACCGAACATATGAATTCTCTCTTTACAGATTTTACTATAATTGGCTTTTACTATATGTATTTTGTATGTGATTAAGATTGATATACTCACATTTGTTAAGACAAAAGGGATTCTGATTCCACTAGTCTTGTGTTAGTTTGCATTTGAATTTCACTGATTTTTACACTTGTTGGCTTGAACAAGTGTGTTAGACTCATTCATTATTTATCTCATCTTTCTTATGGGTAATGAAATGTTCATGTATGATATATACATAGTACTATATCTAAACTATATGTTATGATAGATTTACATACAGTATATTAGTTATGTACTGAATCAAAAAACTCATTTCTTATATTTATTATCATTTTCAATTCACTTATTCTTAATGATAATTTTATTATGGTGAATTTATCGAAGTTTAAATTTATGGCTATGTAAAATTATGTTCTATTACCTGAAGGGAATGAGATAACTTGTGATAAATATTATATAGTGGATTCAAGTCCCAACGCACCATGCGGGTAAGACATCAGATTTTAATTTTGGTGTACCATGATGATAATAGTTGGGTCCAGGTTCCAACACATTATGGCTTAACATGCATTTATATGGGTAAAACATTGGATTTGAGTTCCAATACACCATATTAGTGATATACTAATGATTAAAGAAGAATAATATATTTTCATGGACAAGCATGAAGTTTGTCCCACTTATTTTGCTCCATTCTTAAAGTGAATGTGATAGCGAGTGCTTAATAAGTCTAAATTAAGACAAGTGATTGACCAATGAACGTGTGCGTTCCAAAAATCAAAATAATTATAGTCATCTTTATGGTAATAGAAAAAATGAGAACAATAAAAGTTCTCAAAATAATCCTTCAAAGGTGAAGTAAATGAGTATCAATTTGGTATGTAAATATAAGGCACGTTCAGACGATTATAGACCATTTTTTAAAAGAATGCGACTTGTCATAAGCGTTGGTAAATGTAGACTCATTCCTGAAGTGAGTGTAAAAATATATATGTCATATAAATTACTTTGTGCATGGTTAAATAAATACTATAATTCACCTCTACGGGAGGTTTGAGAGGAAGAAAGTCCATGAACATTACTATGTGGTTACACGAATATGTTATTGGTCGTATACATGTGGTAAGCCGACAATATTTTTCTATGCCTTATAAAAAGATTATTAAAGGCAAAATTAAAGCAAGAAATTATTTTGTTTATGATGATTTTGACCATGACAATTATTATGATATGATTTTCTCCGTGAAGGAGACATTCACCATATGCATAGTGTGACAAAAGATCCTATTGTACAAAATTATTTAGAGCTCCTGAAGAGCGAATTTGTTACTATCCGAATAAATAAAATTATTCATGGCACTGGTTGTAGTAAGTCTCAAAAAGGAACTTTTTGAGTTTCAAATGTATTAGCTAAAGTGGTTGGCATATTGAGACTATAAATGAAAGGATGATCGATTATCTTCATATTACTATATTATTCCGGGTAAATATGAAAGATTACCCAATTTTTCTTTTATTTGTACTACAGATGTATAAGCATGATGATGGAATCACATGCTACAAGTAAACTAAAGGTTTACTAAAAAAAATATTAGTTGGCATGAACGGGTGGCCATCCGATTTATTGATACGAAAATTAATTGATAATTCACATTGGTATATATTGAAAAAATAGAAGAATCTTCAAGAATTCTCTTGTACTGTTTATTCTCATGATATACTAGCTTAGGTTGGGATTAAATCCCATAACATCTGGAACAAATAAAAGGTGATATATATATATATATATATATATATATATATGGGCGTTTGTGGAATGTTTACTATTATATCATTTTAAAAGATGCATTTATTGTATGGTTACATGGGCGTTTGTTGTCAACTTGAAGTTTGGCTTTTGCACGATTGCTCGCTCAAATTATTAGAGAATAGTTTCGAAATAAAAATTATGATAATTTATTTTGATAATGTTGTTTTAAATCAAAGTTGATTTAGCAGAAATTGTATGCCTCCAATTAAGATAAACCATTGGTATGAGAATAAAACTCCCAAATCAAAATTTGGTATGAGATATATTATTTAATATACAATTGCACTTGTACGCATCTAGCCAACAAGTTATGATAAATTCTTCCTATCACAATTGGTTCGGGGTCAGGAATCGAATAACTTTTATATAAAAAAATGGATGTGCGATATGATATAATTATCCCACCACAATGCACAAAAATGGGTTTCTAAAGAAAGTTAAAAATAATGTTGGTGATCCCAATACTAGTGTGAGAAAATGAGCAGCTGAAAAAAGTAATACATGGAATGAATTATTATGAGTACACCTAGATCGTGGTACAAGAAAAGACAAACTTGAAGTTCAAGTGATAATTCATTTCTAAAATATTTGCAAGCACGTTGCTGACCCAAAGCTAAATATTATATTCCACCTAGAGGTGTTTAATGGGTCAACCGGTCCGGGCCGGGTCGGATTTTTTCCGACCCGTCCGGGTTCCGGGCCGGACCGGGCTGGGTCGAACAGTAACGGGTTGCTAAGGGACCGGGTTGGTTCGGGTTACAATTGAACCATACGGGTTACGGGTTGAAAGGGGCCGGGCCGGGCCGGGTTTAGTATATTTTTAATTTTTTTTGAAATTAAGTATAACTATTAAGTTATAATTATATTAATACTTTGTAATCATTGAATGAACAAGTAAGATGTGAAAAATTTGCAATTATTGCAAGTGCTACTTTATTTCTCAATTTCAAATTAATAAGCAGAAAATGAAATGTTTACATTTTTTATAGTGAAGTAGTAATTTCAAATGTTTTGCATCACATCATCAGTTCATCTTCATCATAATCAATATCTCCAAGTTAAAGTTCTTCGTCTTCTGGGCTATGAAGTATGAACTGTGAACATCTTCCTTTCCTGATTTCTTCGTTCCGATCTATCTAATCCAATCTCTGAAACAAACAGTCAAACATACTAAAAGTCTAAAACTTACAAATCATTGCTTCCCATAATTATTGACCCATTCTATGGGATGGACAGCTCTCATATGTCTTGTAAGTGTTCCAGTTCCTCCTAAAGTTCCTTCGGTCAAATGTTGAAAAGTTTCGTTACATAACACTATTAGTACCTTCTATTATTTCAAAAAAATTCCATACCGGACTTCTTCTTTTACGATTAGAAGTCGGGTCATTATTATTACTAGTACTACCAGAAGCTACAGGACTAGCATCATTAAACATATTGTAAAAAAGAAAATATAAGCTTAAATTTAATATGCTATTAAAATATTAAATAAGAGAAAGAGTTGGAGGGAGTGCACCGAATTCAACAGTAAATTGAGCACTTGATCAAATATGAAATCTTGCAAATTGAAGGGAAGACAGATAGATTGATAATTTGAGAATTAAGAAATTAAGATTGAGATAAGAATTTTGAGTGAAGAAATGAAGAAGAGATGAGGGTATTTATAGATTTTAAGAAGGGTTAATATTGTAAATTAATAAATACAAAAAAATAATGAAAAATGGCCATTTTTGTAAAATTAGCCGTTGGCCTACAGAAATGTGGGCCCCACCATTTCAAAAAATTTAAAAAAAATAAAATAAAAAAAATTTACCGTTGAACCGGGCCGGTCCGGTCCGGTCCGGGCTGTACCGGTTCACGGTACTGTTCATGTTACCGGGCCGGGCCGGTCCGGTTCGGAGTAAAAAAATTATTAACGGACCAACCCCCTACCCCCTATCGACCCAGCCCAGCCCGCCCCCCCTACCGGTCCGGTCCGGTCCCGGGTTGTACCGGTCCGATCCGGACCGGTCCCGGGTCAACCCGGCCCGGTTGACGGGTTTAATTCCAGCTGCTAATGCTCCAAATAGAATAACGTCCATGATGGATAGAGTTTATGGCACGCATGAAGCGTAATAGACAAATCAGTTTTATAAATAAAACTCCTTGAAGGAGGGAGCAAATGTTTAAGATGGTTATAATAAGGAGGCAAGTGCTTTATAAGAGCACCATGACATAACATTTCATAAGACCTCATGAGAGAGGCTCAGGTACCTAAAAATAATGAGATCTCGATAAGTTATGTCTTTATTGGTTGATGATGGAACCGGCCTTAAATGATTATCCACAATATTGTTGATATCATGTGGCGCTCAATATTATTAATATTGATGAGGATCATGCGCTCAAATCTATCATGAAATTTGGACAGATAAATGATTGGCCAAATGAATATGCAATAAAAATTGGCGTCTTGTATATTCATATTATCACTTTGAACTAAGTTTTATAACAAAGTTTAATTTCTAGAATTTTAAGCAAACATCCTGTATATTTATGGAGTATGTTTTAAATATAACAAAACTAAGTAGTGATTCATGTACCAGATCATCGTTAATATAAGTAATAGATTGAGGTAATAATCAGTAGCGGAACCAAGATTTTAAATATGTGAACTTTAATTTCTAAAAAAAGGTACCTTATCGAGTTTTGAATAAATTATTTATATATATTAAATAAGTTTTTAAATACAAATACATAATCTTGATCATATTTACTGAGTTATGCCAAACCCGTACGGAGAACATACACTAGCTCAGCCCTGGTAATAATTCATACTCCTGGTAATAATTCATACTTATGATTCAATAATAAACCTTATGTAAAAGGCACATGCTATCTTTTGTTCTTTACATGATTATGTCAAGAAAAACTAATGCTCTTTACATGAGTATTTTTAGTTCTTTGCCATATACTGAATATTGATATATTGAATAGAACGAATAGAACATAATGTACAAGGTTTTCTTTATCAATTAATCTGTTTTGTGTTTTCCTTTCCTATGAATCACAAGTCAAAATTGGAGAAGAACTAGGGTGTGTTTGGTATAACGAAATTTTTTTTTATTAAAATATTTTTCTGAAAAATAAGTAGTAATTTTATTTATTTTTTGGTGTTTGGTACGTAAATTAAGGAAAATAACTTCTCAAGAGTATTAATAAATAATTTAAATATAATAAATATAAAGTTAAAAACTTTCAAACCAACAACCTTCCGAACCCACAAATTTCATACTAAACTTCAAAATTATAGAATTTCGAACTTGTAAACTTTACAATTTCTAAACCGTAAACTTTAAAATACATAAACCTCCGAACTCATAATTTTATAACTTGTAAAATTTTGAACCTTTACACCGATAAATAAAAAAATTAAAACTGAAAAGAATATTTAAAAAATACTTTTTTCGGGGGAGGGAACCAGGGGCGGGATGAGTGATGGATGGTGCAGAAAAATGAAAAAAACAGAAATTTAAAATTTCAAAAAAGAAAAAGGTAAAAGAAAATAACTTTTTTTGCAGGAGGCGGGGTAGGGTGTGTAATAACTGAAAAATTAAAATTTGAAAAAGAAAAAAAAAGACTTTTTTGAAGAGAGAGGGTTTGATGGATTGGCGAGGATGTGGATAGTTGAGAAGCAGTTTTAAAAAATATTTTCCCTTCTCTTGATAAGGAAAATATTTTCCTCCAATTGAAGGAAAATGAATACATAAATTTTTTTTTTATAAAATTTAAAAAAACCAAACATAAAAAAATTGAAAAATATTTTCCGGCTTCGTACAAAACACACCCCTAAAAGATGAATGTATTTATTTGTCAAGTAGGATTAACAAAACCATAAAAGTTACAAGCAAGCACAATTGCAAAGAGTTTACGACTTGCTATAGCAACTTGATTATATCTCAATCAATCTACCTGGAATCGACGTGATCGAAATTTCGAGGAAGGAACTATTGATACACCCTCTGCCTCTGTTTCCTTTTACTTACATTCTTTTTTTTCAAAATCTGTTTAAAAAAATTAGAAATTGACGCCTATATAATATATGGAGGTATATAACATTTAATTTTTAATTATCTTTAATAACGTCCGGCAGAACTAAATGGAGTGAAGGAGTTCAATTATAAAACTCATAGAAATTATACTGACACTTAAAAATTAATTTTTTCGGGTTTTAAATCCCCTTAACATTAAGAAAAAAAATGAAGTGTAACGATATAAGAGGTTGAAAAGTTATCTTTGGTCATAGGTTCAAACCCAAGTACCCAACTATGATATCCTATCATTTTCTTTGAATCCCGTTATGTAAATTTCTGCGTCCTCCACTTCTCTTGACCATAAAACTATAAGACATCTTTACAGTTTTAAGGATAGTTTTAATGTGTTAGAGGTGTCTTTTTCTTTTCTAATACTACGTGTCTATTCAAAAATATCCATAAAAAATAAAACTAAATGGAATATAAAGCTTTCAACTAGGACCATTTTGCTGCTACAGAAAATAGATTAGTACAGTTATTTTAACTAGCCACAATGGATTATTATTATCATACTAAAGAACTCAAAAAAACGAAACAAGGACCAAGTCTCCATAAAATGAAACTGATGGAGTATAAAACATTCAAGTGGGATCATTGCGTCAGAAAATATATTTAACTTACACAACTGTTAGATTATTATCATACTAAAAACTTTTAAAAAATGAAATAAAAAGAAAGACAGGGTCTTAGTCTGTTAGCAAGATAGTGGACATACTATAAGATTCCTTAAAAATAGGATCCTTTGGAATATACCATAAGATTAACGCTATTAATCAGATGCGGCGAAGTGGATTCCTTAATCAAATTGAGAGACCATTCGGAATCTCCATTAGGTTACTTAGCTTTATATTTTGTCAACTCCTTTATACCTATATAAACACACCTAATATTATCAAAACATACACTTCAAAATCAAATTACTAATCTTTCTTCTTTAGCATTTTAATCGATCTTTTTTTTTCCTCTAAAGAAGAAAAATGGGTGATATTGAAGGATCACCAGGTAGTTCTATGCATGGAGTTACAGGTAGAGAACCAGTTCTTGCTTTTTCAGTTGCATCTCCAATGGTACCAACTGATACCACTGCACATTTTAAAGTTCCAGTTGATTCTGAACACAAGGCCAAGGTTTTCAAATTCTACTCGTTTTCGAAACCTCATGGTCTAACTTTTCAACTTTCTTGGATTTCTTTCTTTACTTGTTTTGTTTCAACTTTTGCTGCTGCTCCTTTAGTTCCTATTATTAGGGACAATCTTAACTTGACCAAAATGGACGTTGGTAATGCCGGGGTTGCTTCTGTTTCTGGAAGTATTCTATCTAGGCAATGGGCGCGATTTGTGACATGTTGGGGCCAAGATATGGATGCGCGTTTCTTATCATGTTATCAGCTCCGACTGTTTTTTGCATGTCTTTTGTGTCTTCGGCTGGTGGCTATGTTGCTGTGAGATTCATGATTGGATTCTCACTCGCAACATTTGTGTCGTGTCAATATTGGATGAGTACGATGTTTAATAGTCAGATTATTGGACTTGTTAATGGGACAGCAGCAGGATGGGGAAATATGGGCGGTGGAGCTACTCAGCTAATTATGCCTGTTCTGTATGATATAATTAGAAGAGCAGGCGCAACCCCTTTTACTGCTTGGAGAATTGCTTTCTTTATTCCTGGTTGGCTTCATGTTATTATGGGAATTTTAGTGTTAACTCTTGGCCAAGATTTGCCTGATGGTAACCTTGCTTCCCTACAGAAGAAAGGTGATGTTTCTAAAGATAAATTTTCTAAGGTGAGTATACTTACTATTCATTAATTTTTACTCTAGAAAAAAAAAAGAATTTTGTTACCTTAATTATTTAAAGGAAGAACAGTTAACTAACTATTTCATCTCTCTATTTTTGTCATAGATATTGTGGTATGCTGTAACAAATTACAGGACATGGATCTTTGTCCTGCTCTATGGATATTCTATGGGAGTTGAATTGACTACAGATAATGTGATTGCTGAGTACTTCTTTGATAGGTTTGACTTGCTTTCCCTAAGCTTTTTGTTATGACTAGCGGTACTTCCTCTGTCCCAATTTATAATGTTGGTATTTGACCGGATAAGAAAGAACCAAACTTTTAAAACTTCGGGTCTCTAATAGGACAAGCATTTCTATGGTTATATCATTAAGGGTGAAGTTGTCTTTATGTTCGAGTAGTACAATCAGTCACTTATGTTTGCATTAAGGTAGACTACTTACATTGCATCTCTTAGGATACGAACATTCTCAGACCCTGTGTAAACGCAAGATGCTTGCTTCATCCTCCGGGCAGTCCTTTTTTTTTATATCATTAAGGGTGAATAAGAACTTTAAAATGAAATTGTTATTAAATATAGAAACATGTCATTCTAATTGAGATAGATTAAAAAGAAAAGTGTCATATAAAATGCGAAAGACCTAAATAAAGAAATTAATCTCTATTTTAAAAAATTGCAGATTTGATCTAAAACTTCACACGGCTGGAATCATAGCTGCCACATTTGGTATGGCTAATCTCTTAGCTCGCCCTTTTGGAGGATGGTCATCAGATTTTGCAGCCAAACATTTTGGAATGAGAGGCAGATTATGGAACTTATGGATATTACAAACACTTGGTGGAGTTTTCTGTTTCTTACTTGGAAAAGCAAATACACTTCCTATGGCCATAGTTTGGATGATAATATTTTCCTTAGGTGCTCAAGCAGCATGTGGAGCTACATTTGGTATTATTCCTTTCATTTCGCGTCGATCGTTGGGTATAATATCAGGTATGACAGGAGCTGGAGGGAATTTTGGTTCTGGATTGACACAACTCTTGTTTTTCACAAGCACAAAATGGTCAACAGAAACAGGATTGAGTTATATGGGGATTATGATTATAGCTTGTACACTTCCTGTATCTTTGGTTCATTTCCCACAATGGGGAAGTATGTTTTTACCTCCAACTAAACATCCTGTTAAGAGTACTGAAGAGCATTACTTTTCCTCTGAGTACACTGAGGCTGAGAAGCAAAAGGGTATGCATCAAAATAGCATCAAATTTGCCGAGAATTGTCGGTCGGAGCGCGGCAAGCGTGTGAGTTCGGCGCCTACTCCGCCTGATGTAACGCCAAATCGTGTCTGATTGGAAAAAACTTACTCCTACTTGGTGTTTGCATCCACAGAGTAAACGTGTGCTATGTGTATTTCAAAGGAGGTTTATTACCCAAGTGTTATTAAATACATGTAATTGGATTATTTATTTTTTTGTGTGTGAAGATAAATTACTTGTTGGATTTATAATTGTATTTTCGGAATTAACTTGTGGTGTTTGAACAGGTTGATATAATTTCTGCACGTTGTGTTAATATATGGAGTGAAGTTCTGAAGAACTATATGTTTGACAGAAAAAAATAAGTTAAATCTTTTAGTGAAATCAATTAATGATGAATTAAAGGACGAATCTTAGTTAAACTTAATAAATTCTAGATCAAATAACAAGATTCGCGAGATGAACAATGTTCAAGAGCCTTAAATAACGGTTTTAATATTCAATGATTAGCCATGAATATGATAACCTAAACATGTAATAAATACAAATAATGACAATAAGAGTAATAAGAAATGATCTACCACCCAATTATTGTATAAATGTGATGTGCTTTTCTTCTGTCAGCGACATGGAAATGTGAGAAATGAAGATGGATATAGAATATTTGGATTTAGTGAACAAAGATTGAACAACGTATGTTGGAATAATATAATTAGTGAACAAGACAAAGTTTGTATATTCTTTTTGGTCAACTTTTACAATGTGCTCTTATAAAAAAGTGAAGTCCTTTTTTGTTATCTATGTCTTATTATTTATAAGGGATCTTCCAAAGGAACCTTAAAAAGTAGAATATAAGGAATATTCAAGGCAATATTGTTGGTGTCCTTTTCTAAGCTAGTCCTACCATTACAATTGCAACTTCAGTTATGCGTCCTCGGTAATGATCCTTACTAGGGCAACCCCTTCGTTATAATGTCGTGGCCGACCCCATCTACGGCACAACTTATCTGCAGTTATCGTATTACTGAATTTTGACCAATACACTATACCCAAATATCAATTCGTTTTTTTGTTGTGCAAAAAGTGTTATCCAAACATAAACTTCATATCAAATCAAAACTTTAGTTAGATAATCATTTCATATCAATATCTGCTATGGTGTTTTGAGTGAAGTTTGATACTCCTAAGAAAGATTAAGTTGTGTCTTGATATCATCGTTTTCCAAAGAGAGAGAAAGAAAGAAATTTATGATGAAATTGATGTTTGAATGTACTTCTCCTTGAAAATATGAAATATGATTTATACCTACAATTTTTTATAACTATCAAAACATTCCCACTTAGTTATGAACTAGTGAGGTTATGCCGGGGCTCTGCCCGGGCCCAATGGCTAGATGAATCTTCACGTTAGCTGAGATAGAATAATGATTAACATTATGCACCCACAGCGTCAATTCAATAAGACTTACATAATACCAAAAAGAAAGGATTTTTTTATATGCCCTTTTGAGTTCAGTTGATAATTTAATATCTTTAACTGTTGTGATAAAACTGACATATTCAAACTATATAACGAAATCCCAAAACACAATCGAAAGAAAACTACAATAGAAAAAGAAACAAACCAATATATGAATTGCCCAATTGTTGATCTTTTTGCATCTTGTACAGTAACCTAAACACCAAATTGTTGGATGACAAAAATTCTTAGTCAGAAATCCATAAACAATAGGCACACTACAACACTCTCCTGCACTTTTGTCAGAACACACACACTCTCTCTCAAACAACTACTGTGTTTAGATGGACAAGAAAACAGTAAATAAGAAGCAAGTGCTTCTGTACTACTATGTTGAAATGGAAAAAGTTGGTCAGAAAATTGCTTGTGAACCCGATTCCATTATTCTTCACTCTACTAAATGGAGGTTCTATTCTCACCCATTTATCTTGCTCTCTTGTCTTTGTATCAGCTTGCTATATATGCAAATTATAAATCTTTAGTTGCTCTGATGGTAAGCAATTCCCACTTCCAACCGAGAGGTTGTGAGTTCGAGTCTCCCCAAGAGCAAGGTGGGAAGTTCTTGGAGGGAAGGATGCCGGGGGTCTATTTGGAAACAGCCTCTCTACCCCAGGGTAGAGGTAAGGTCTGCGTACATACTACCATCCCCAGACCTCACTATGTGGATTATATTGGGTTGTTATTGTTGTTGTTGTATAAATCTTTAGTTGAGGTTCCCCTAAAAAATTTAAGTGGGTCAAATCGAATGGTAAAATTGAATTAAAAAAAAAACTTAGTTCTATGGAAAAAGCAATGTACGAGAAATTCTAGTCAACAAAACACAGGCAAAAAGAACAACCGTTTCCATGGGTATGAGTTGTTGGAGGACGGTTAGAATTAGATTTCCACTCGAGTTACAGGATTAAGGTTTACGTACACATTATCCTCCCAGCCACAAGTCACTTATGGGAGTATACGAGATTTGTTATTATTGAGTTACAACATTAATGGAATTTAGATTCTCTTACCTCTTCTTACACTCTACTAAGCTAACTAACAAAGGTTCCCCATGTCATATTTAATTGAATATAGAGAATCAATAGATACTCTTGGGTTCAAGGATTCAAATACTTTTCTTCTTCCCTGATGCCAAATAGGTTTCCAGGAAAACGGAGAAGAGCAATTAACATACTGATAACCATATAAGAACTTTCTTTTGCAATGTCAACCATCAAAATAACACTAACTAAAGATATAATCTAGTCCAATAAATTACTTAGTCCAACTCCTGAGCAATCAGGAGAATGAATTAAAAATTTAAATTCTACAACTAAAATCCCAACAAATTCCCATCTGAAAAAAAAAAATCAAATCTTCCATAAAAATCAGAGATAAAACAGAATTCTGTTTGAAAACTACCAACAACGAAGTATTTAAAAAATCAAAGGTAAAACTGATGTCTCTTTCACATCTAAAAGCATAAAGTTTGGGTAGTTTATAAGAGTAAATTACTGATAAATTTCTAACGGTAAAGCTACCTTGAAACCTAAAAGAGAAAATTGATCCACGAACCCTGGAAGCTTGAAAAGAGAAGTGGAAACTAACCAATTCAGATGTAGAGAAGAATGAAGCCAACCACACAATTTGTCTGTCAATTTTAGCAAGAAAGAACAGGTTAGAAGAAGAGCGGAATGGAGAAACAATGAGATTTTTCAGAGGTAACACATGAAGTGCCAAGCAAGAGTTTGAGGATTTTTCCTAGAGAACTTAAATAACTAAGATTTTAGATCTTCTCGCATACGGATTCTGAAGACACAGTAGAAAATAACAATGGAGGGAGGGGAAGAATGCGAGCAGAGGTATATGAGAGGACGTGTTGAACCTGGGAAGAAAAATCAAAGGGTTAGTTAAAAGCTGTCAAAGTTGGGCTCCATGTGTGGACTGCAAATAGAGGCTATAAGATAGTATCGGGCTACGCAGACATGTTGATCGTGAGCCAGGGGTGTTCAAAACCGATCCGAAATCGAAAATCGATCCGAAATCGAAGCTTAATGGCTTAGTGGTAACGGCTTAACGGCTTAACGGATGGGGAACGGATTAAAATTTTTTTATTAACGGCTTATCAGATTGGGGGCGGATTATTCAATTTTCTTAATGGGTAATCCGTTAACCTGTTAAGAATATATATATATAATTTATTTTTATTTATATAATTATATATATTAAATATAAAAAACTAAAAACCTTAAAAATGAATAAATATAAGTGTATAATAAAATACCAAATTACAAAAATAATTAAACAAACACCCCCACCCTCCCACCCCCGTATGTTCTGTAATATATACAGTGTATTGTCCACCACAAACAAAACTAATATTCTAAATTTCTAATTCCTAATTACTAATACCTATTCCTCATTCTAGAGAAACTGAGAAAGACAATAACTTGAATGTTATGTGCAGTAAAGAGTTACTGTGTTCTGCCCAATGAAAGACAATAACTTGATTGAGTCACCTAGGAAAAAAATAGGAGTTATTGGTTTAGGAGGTTTGGGACATTTGGCTATTAAATTTGCAAAAGCATTTGGACATCATGTTACTGTCATAAGCACTTCTTTACTGTAATACTGTAAAACAAGCTAGCACTGGACAACTCTTTACTTGTTTTCCCCTTTTCATTTGGCCTTGCACTGAACCTCTTATCTTTCTTGCCTATGCTATGCTTTTCTTCTCTTTTTCTTTGTTTCATTGTTAATTGTAAAATCCATGGCAATGTTAGATGCCTTTGAATGTCATGCACAGGAAATTTTAGTTATGTCCTAGTGTGCGGACAGAATACATTTGAGCCCTTAGGTATTAAACCGATAAACCTTCCAGTAACCACCCGATAAGAGCTAACCCGATACCAATCCGCCCGATATCTTATTGGGTGGCTAATGGATGAATACATTTAAAAGCCGATAACCGTTAAGCCAAACCGTTAGAGTAAAAAGCCGCCCAATCCGCCCAATGAACACCCCTATCGTGAGCTGTCTGGTTATATTTCCTTTTTGATTCGTTTCAAAAACAATGAATTCTTTTTAAATTTGGTAATAATTTAGCTTAAACTTATAATTCTACCTTTAACGAGAAGTTTTTATAACCACACAAATACTCTGGACCCAATTTGAATTTGTTTAGGACCACAAATTCCAGAAGTCTTCATTTCTTTCTTAAAATTCGTGTCCGGTCAAACAGGTTCACATAAATTGAAACAGAGGAAGTATAGGAAAAAGATTACGATCTTACCAAACAACCAAACTGAACAACAATTGGTTTTTTTGCCACAAATTTAAGCTTACCTCTAGAGCCATCAATATGGTACGGGCCAAGCCCAGCCCTGTCCAAAATTTAGTTGGGCTAGGTTAGAATTTTTGGAGCCCATTTAAAAATGAGACTTTTAGGCATGGTCCGAGTAAGCCCTTGGCACGTGAGGCTTGTTCTAGTCTGGACTGCGCCGGCCGGTGAGCCTAATCGAAGCACGTATTTAAAATATATAAAATATAAAAAGTATATGACACAAAAAGTAACAAAAAGAGTATCTCAAGCCTAAAGTTTATTAAGCTCATCATATTAAAAGATCAAAGTCTTAAAACGTTAATTAGTTTTAAAAATTTAATTATGCATAATATTTAAATAATTAATATTCCATACGAATTGTAGATGTAGATGAAATTGATATAAAGATAACCTTGTCAATTCTCACAAGCGGATTCAAATGTGTTGGATATCCCATAAGCGTTATGGACGTTCTCTTGAATAGTATATTTTGAGTTTTGACTTTTATTAAATGAGATATAATCTTGTCCTTTGCTTTTTAGTGTTTATTTTGATATATTGGAATAATATAAAAGGTTATTAAGTTTTATGAAATTTTTCCAATAAATTTCTTCTTTTAGGTTAGAACTTAAAGAAAAAAATATAAAATTTATATTTTTAAAATTGATAAGTTGGTCGGTGGGGGCCCACAGCCCACATAGTGTTGGGATGGATTGATCATTATAAGACCCGTCAAAGTGGTGCGCTAGCTCACCCCATCTCGTCAATTGCTAAAGTCCACGTAGGCTGGGCTGGGTTAGCCCGGGTTCGCTCATATTGATAGCTCTACTTACCTCCAATCATATAATTGAGAATATATCAAATAATACCTATTTAAATAATACTAACAAAAATCAAAGAACATACATATTAGAATAAACACATTACTTTAGGGTGTGTGCCTTGGTATTGATAAGATTCATCATAGTAGGAAAACTGGGGAGCTGGTTCAACATAAGCCGAGATACAGAAGAAATGGTTGGGCTCATGGAACTGTGATTACGGCTGGAAGGTCAGCCTGTTGGGGTCCCATATTGGAATTTTTACATTCCTATGCAATATAAGAAACTATATTACCCTTAATGTTTAAGGTTTGATATATCATTTAGTATACCTAATTACCAATTGTATACCATAAGATATTTTAACTGTACTTTAATTGTACCTTATATCACTCCTTAAGTTATGGTACCGTATATTCCTCTATATCCTCCCATCCCCCCCATCCCAGTCCCATATTTCTCTCTCCTAAATCTACACCCTCACCCACGTATCACAATATACCCATGGTTCAAACAAATATTCCTCTCTGCTAAAACCAGAAAAATAAAGGTAACCATCTATTATTAACATCCAAAATCAAGGTTTTTATTCTATAAAACAGTCAAAATTGAAGTCAAATTTTCAAAGTTCAAACGCAAATACCTACAGCTTCAATTTTTCTCAATGAAGAAGAACAAAGCTTCAAAGCACAACCCTAAAAAGCTCTAGAAGCTGATATACCTTATTTTGATTTGGGTGTATTATCACCACATTCACCCAAAAACAAAGGTAAATCTGCACATGCAATTGTAGATATGAAGCATAGTGTTTCTCCGCGTCAAATTGGGCTAAAGCTAAAACTAAACTCAAACATGATTTCGATGCTGGAGAATCTTCGAGGCCAATCAAACAAGCAGATAGGAAACATAAAAGGGATAGTGTTCGATGATGAATTTGTGGAAGTTGTGCCCATCAGTAAACCTGAAAAGAAAGCTAAGGTGGCTCCCAGTTCAAAAACTCTAAAAATGAAAAAAAATTCAAAAAAAGCCCCTGGTGCTAAATCTTCTAAAAATGTTCGAAAACACTTATTGGTGAAGGTAAAATTTTAGTAATTTCTTCACTACTTATTTCACCTGTTTTAGTTATTAAAAATCTATATAATTTGTCTTTTTTTTTTTGCTTTATAGATTTTTGTAGAGATGTTGTATATAAACTGCAAATATATCTATGTTTTTACTCAATAAATTAATGTGAAATTATTTGTCTTAATTTTGAATATTAATTGTAGATTTGTTGATCTGTTTAACATTGTTGTTATATTGTATATTTTTGAAGTTATTACGTAGATAAAATACTAATGTATCAGTGTTTTGTAATTACTGTATTAATGTTAGATTACATTTGTTGAATTTCGCAGAATATTTTTGCATCCCATCATGTTGATTATGGGGTGCTTAGATTCCAAACATTATTTGACCCTAGAATTCCTAGCCAAATTAAAGAACTTTTGTCTCCAAATGGTTTGCAGTTGTTCAAGAAGACATGCTTCGGTTATTTATTGTCATTTCCAAATTTATGAATGCAGAATCAAGCTATTCATCTTCTTATGAAGTATGAATTTGAAATCATCTGATGCTTCCTATTTTCCAGCTGAGTAAAAGGTGAGAGATTAAATTTTGGATTGAGAGAGTTTGCAGTAATAACTGGTCTTAGATATCATACTGATGTGACAGACTTTGGTTACACTCCTAATTATGTCAGTAAGATAATGAGCAGTTACTTTACAAACAAGGTAAAAATGGAGAAGACATACCTAAAACAGATAGTAACTAACAAAAGTTGGGTCAATGATGAGGATGCAGTAAAGTTATGTATTCTATATCTCATAGAATTCTTCATTAGTCCTTTAGAGAGAGATCATATTGGGTGGTAGATCATGTTAAGTTTTGTTTGGTGGAATCCGGTAAGTACAAGTCATTTCCATGGGGTATTCAATATTATAGGCAGTTAATTGAATCAGTTAGGCATATGCTAAATCCTTTCATTCATTCTTATCTCATTCGAGGATTCCCCCTAGTCATGCAAGTATGATTGTATGAGTGTTGCTCCTCCGTCAATATTGATATAGCTACAAAGATTTCTTATTCAATCCATCGCATAGTAAACTGGTCAGCTACTAAGGGTCAGCTTTAGTTAGCTGTAATTGAAGACAAAATGATCAAGCTTGAATGGATGAAGGTAAATGATCTTTATTTATGATAATACAATTTAGCTACAAACTATCTACAATTTATATACATACTCTACCTTAAACAAGCTAATTTATTTTTTTCATTATTCAGTTCACCAACATAAATGAAACACCTGAAGAGTTTTCAGTGATGTCTTTGCCTGATAAAGTTGAGTACATAATTGAAAATTTTGAACATGTTTCTGAGAATCCAAAAGTTGATGCTCCTCCATTGGAACCCAAAGAATCAATTGGAAAAGAGGAGAAGAATTCAATTCTTCATAAAATAAGAAAGTTAAAAAGAGGTATTCAGAAGGTAACATGTAGTCCTAAAAAGCATTGTGATTTATACATAATATTATATCTATTTTTAATGTATTTTAAGACATATTTCTGAAGTTAATTATATATTTTTTTAATTATGTAGGTCGATGAAAAGCTTGAAAAGGAAAGATATGTTTGAAGAACTAAGTAGAATTCGAGACCTAAAAAAGGATTCAGTCAAGACTATTTTACAAGTGATAAACAGTCCAAATGATCAAGTTGATGCAAAGGTAATATTTTAATTCTAATCATATTAAAAAATTATTTATGTCACCTCTAAAATATATATCCTAACTAATATAAAACTTGGAGTTTGTTGGGAATTTAACAAAAAATACTGACCAACTAAAATACAAGAAAAATCAACAATTTCAGTTTAATAGTGGTGAACCGGTGCAGGGCAACCCCATCAAAATAGGTAACTACAATATATCTCTAGTAAATCTACATTTATTTACAAAATAATTACAAAGTACATACAACATAACTACAATTGGTCTACATTGTATATACATAATATATACAATTAAATCCAGCTTATTGGCACAGCTATACAGATTTATGTAGATTTATAACACACCTTCATATCTTCATATTTTGTCAAGCCAATACTATAAACTATGATTTAACATTTTAAATGAAAAAGTAGAACATGTTGAATGTGCACTTGGTGAAAAAATTACGAGCACGTGTTGATTTATATACACATTTTGAAGGGACAGTTGATGAAGAGAATGCAGGTATGAAATTGTTTTCAGAGATATTTTCTTTTTGTTTCTATATTTTTTCAATTCTATTAAGTTATATATACATGGTGTTATAGAGAGGGAAGATATGCATACACAATTTTCAATTCACAGAGTGACAGTAGCAGTTCAAAGCGAACATCAGAATCCGAAAGATGACAATGTAGGTAAAGAGGCAAAGTATGTGAATGTAGGTGATTCAGAAGAATCCGGAGGTAAGAATACGGAGGTTACGCTTGATTATTTCGAGCTGCCTAATAACTTCTTCCAGTTGGTTAAGTTCGACGAGCCTATACTAGATGAAACAACTCCCGTAGAGCAAGGTAGAACAAGGCAGCCGGGAAAGTATGCCTGATAACCATTTCTCCCTTTATATAGTTCTGGTGGCGGCACCTCAGTTGGACCTCAAAATTTTCACCTCAAGCACCCATTTACTAGTGTTATTGGTCAAAATGTAGACTATGAGTTGTTGGATCAATTCCACAGGTGGTTATATCATGGTACCGACAAAGGTTCAAAGAGGTTAGGTTCCACAATTTGATACTTTTATTCCATTATTAATCTTTTACACATCTAATTTATTCAACAATTTCATTTTTTTTGTTTATATAGGAGGAAGGATCCGCATTCTATAAAGGATAACATAATTAAGCCATGGTTAGATCTTTGAATTGAAAAGATTGACATAAAGGAGTGGTTCTTTTACCTGGCACAACCAGGACAAGTCCTCAATGACTCGGTAAGATCCAATGTATTTGATCTATAGATTTTTTGTAGATAATTTGTAGATAGTTTGTATCTGAATGATAGATTATTTGTATTCTGTTTGTGTATGAATTATTGTTATTTTGTAGTTTTCTGTAGAATATTTAAAGATAACTTGTAGAATAAATGCAATCTATTTTTGTTGAAGCACATTAATGTTATAATGTATTACTTGAGAGAAAGAGGCAAGTATGGCCCCAACAACAAGACAACATTTACTATAATAAATTGTGTATTCAAGACTAGGATTGATCAGATTTATGAAAAGTTCCAAAATTCTCCTCAAGAAAAGAAGTTTTTCTGTTGTCAAATCCCATGACCTTGTAGCAGAATATATATAAGGTATAAATTTAATCAAAAATGTTGCATGTGATGAAGTTGATTATGTCATCATGCCTTTCAACATTGTAAAAAAATTCCACAGGGTGTTGGTTGTTTTTTACATTGCAGAAAGGTATCTTCATGTGTATGATTCCATGTCTATTCACACATATTGTTAAATCTTGTGTCGATAAGTTTTCTATTATTATCCTTTTGTATTGTCATGCAACGAATTTTATGAGAAACGTAAAGACATCAATTTCAAGAATACAAAAGCATATAGATGGCGCCCAACTACGCCTTATAAAAAGGACACGCGGACGTTGCAAATATAATCTGAGTATTTAGCCCAGAGTCGAACCCACAGGGAATTAACCTATCAATTACATTTGTAGAACTTACTAATTTTTATGGAATCAATTTTTGAAACGTTATCAATAACACTTGATGGTATTTCTACTAACTACGATTGATAGTAAATAAATAACTGAAAACTAACTATGATTGAAGTGTAAACAATTAGGAGAAGGTTTTAAGGCTCTGATTTCCCCTATTGATGGATTCCCTTCTAAATATGCTTCATATATAATCACAAAAACGCTCCTCTTACCGTAAATCTATCTTGAGTAATTACGATAATTTACTAGATGCTCTCTCCCGAGTTACACTAGCTGAATTTGTTTATTACAGCTCACTTTAGATTGCACCCAAGGCTTCGTTACCCCTAATCCGGCCTTTAAACCCGCAATTATAGATCCCTCTTATACTTTGAGAGTGGTGTTGTTCAACAACTACCTAAATATGCACTCTTTCCCGAGTTATGCACAATAAATAGGCACAACTAATTGAGGATCCTATCAATCAACTACAACAAATACGTAGTTGAACAAATAGAGAATAAAATGGCAAATATAATCAAGAAGTTCATCCTTCAATAGGTTCCATCACAACCCTAGATAAAGGAATTAGCTTCTCATGACAAAACAAGATGAAAATACTTAATTATTCATAATTTAAATAGAAGAACCCTAATGTTTAGTTGATTTTCTCACAAATGTTCCTCCTTCAAAGTAGTCTAAAAACAAGCTCGACTCCAATATAGGATGAGTTTCTATAGCTTATAAGGGTTTGGCAAAAGTTTCTCTGAATTTATACTTTGATCCCTATATTTTCCAAACATGAACAGTGGACTACGGGCGCGGCAAGACAGCGGCTCGACCGCGGTGAGAGCTGAAATTTCTACCTCAGATTTTAATCTACCGCAGTTCCACCGGTGTCGCGGTGGAATTTGCCCAGGCCATTTTCTTTCTTCTTTGTGCTCGGTTACTTCTCGAGTGTGTGTTTTCTTCACATTATCACCTCCAAAATACTCTATGGTTCTTCCTCACGTAGAACATTCCCTGCAAAACAAAATAACACTATTTAGAGAATTTGGTTGGCAATATACCTATAAAATAACAATAAAGCATGCTAATATTAAGGTGTAAACATCATCTATATAACCTAATATCAACAGCCTACACTTAAATCATTGCTATTCCTCGAGCAATACACCATACTCCATCAACGTTCATTCCCTAATATTTTCCCTTAACGACTCACACCTTGAACATTTTACCAGCATTGCACCTAGTAGTGAACAGCCTTTACCTCAAAAGTCAAATCTTTCATACCCTGCAACATTCGCACTTACTCAAACCACTCTATACAAGAGTCAAGTTTACCTTTCCTTTGTGAATCATATGCCCTTACAGCACACGAGAGAGTAGTTCCACGTATGATGATATTTAGAACAATTGAGAACTTAGATAGAAAAAATTTGCTCACTCACACAAAGAACATCCACATGCCATAAAAATGCACCATATGCTTTCCCGTAGTGTAATACTCTACAAATTGAGCCTAATCAGTCTAAGATCAGTAGAATTTCACTTGGATGTAATGTAGGCTAAAGGACGGGTATGATATATTTGGATATAGTGACTAACCTCCTTAAACTTTTTAGTATAATTACATTAACCTTCAAACCCATACTTATGTCAACCAAACATTCCACCATTTTTTGTTTAAAACGTCCCCATTAATTAGGTGCCTTTGTATCAAGCTACCGCTTATAAACTGCTATATTTATTTATAACTTTTTTTTCTTTTTTTTTCGTGGTTCTTCTTCTTTTATATTCAAAATTCAGCACCTATTCTCTATTTGAATGGTTCTATTCAAAAACCATACCACCACCCCACTTTTTTTCTTTTGCATATTTTCTATACCGATCAAGTACTTATGGGAGGTAAAAGGGTTCAAACAGCAGGTTGTTCAAACAATTGGGTAAGGTTTGTAATGTGGTTACCAAAGAAACAAGCTTATAAGCTCAACGGGGTTAACTAAGATTCATTGCATTCAAGTGGGTTTACTTTATATGTCTGGCTCAACAACAAAATGCCTATATCACTTCTAAAACTGAGTGAAACTACTATTTCGCTTTGCAAAATACATAGGGCAAATTCTAGGCATCAAATGTATATCATGGAATACAGTAAAACTCACATACACATGGCATATGACTCACTCTAGAATGGTTTCAAGATATTGTTCTTTGAGTGTTTACATTAGATACAAACATTCAATTTTAAGGAACTTTACAGGATTCAACCCTTGAAGCTAAGGGTTATACTCTAATGTCTATTATGTTCGGGTGTATCAACGCTAAGGGTTTTTCCTTCGATTTTAGCCTGTAGCCAATAAACCTAATCTAAAAACTTAAAAGAAACAAAATGAAAAAAAATACCTACACTTGGTTCAATTTAAACCCTTGGAAAAGATTTGTGGCCCATAGAAAAACCTAGGGGGAGTTACTACACTACCTAAAAAATAAAATGAAATAAATCTTTTTGGTATTTTCTATAGACTAACTTCCCTCAAGAAAATTATCTAAAGGATTCGTCATCAAAAAGAGTCTTTATATTCCCCTTTTTTTTGTTTTTCTCCTCTCGACTTAATCCTTCAAGAACCCCGCCGAAAGAGATTCACCGTCGGGATAAATCACTTACTAATTCAACTTCCCTAATGAACTATTACTCAAACATCACAAACAATCAAATCAAAACAAAACACAACAAAATCAAATCATCAATTGTTACAAACATCCAATGAAGTATCCACCACCCCACACTTAAAATGAAGACATGTCCCCATGGGTTAAAAATTAAAGAATAGTGAGGTAAAGGAACTTCCCTGATGGATCACTCCTGATCGGAGATAATGTTCGAGTTCACATGGCAAGCACGACCCAGAGCTCACAACCAGCCCAAGAATTTCTTCTCTGACTTCACTTTCCGGTCAGCTACTGCGTATACATGGATGCCCAAATCATAGACTGAGGTACGCAACACATCCATCTCCTGCTCTATTGCTATTATGCGGGTGCTCTGGAGGGGCTATGATGGGTCTTCCTCATAGACTCTTGGAGGTGGGGGGACTGCAACTGCTTCCACATCATCATCATCATCATTGGACTCATCCACATTCACCACCGGCTCCATCCAAATTCTGATTTTTCTCGCTAAGAACGGGGCTTTTATTGCCAGCTTTCCATCAATTTGAGGGTCCTTACAGACTCTAGCAAGCCGGCACAACCTGGTGACTAGAGAAGGGAAGTAGAATCCCTTGAGCAACTCCATGATCTAATCAACACCTCGTCATGGAGAAGTCGGGCCACATCAAAATCCTTGTGGGCCATGAAACAGTAAATAGCAGCTGCCCATAGTAGATTGACATCAGTGGTGTTGCTAGAGGTCAACAATCGACTGTTAATGATAGTAAGCCAACACTTAGCCTCCCAATTGAGACTGGGAGTTAAGTGTGATCCTTTGCTTAATCCAAATATATTCTCTGTCGAGCACACAAATAACCTCAAGAATAGGCCACCACAAGGCTCATGTTGAGCTATATGTCCGATAATCATCAGTATCTCCCCTAAACACCGGCAGCCTGTACACCCTACAGATGGTTTCAATAGATGCATTCACCGGTGTATTCCTCACAGTAACAATGCCCTCCTCTATCTTGGGGCAGTTCGCATAGAACTCCCGCACTACCTTAACATTTGCCTCCTCCGGCACCTCGAAGAAGATGTCCAGCTGACACCTCCTCAACTCATTGAATATGTGTGAGCATGTTATTTTTCCTCGCATGAAATATTCCTAAAAAATTCTTTATTTAGGATTTTTCCCTTTTAATTATTTGATTTTTAGGATTAATTGCAAAATTTTTGTATTTGTTTGCATTTTTGTGTGCATTTTTAATTTAGATAATTCATAAAAAATACAAAAATATTATATTTTCATTTAGAATTTGATTTTACATATTTTAAATTAATTGGTAATTACTATTTTATGAAAATAGAAGAAAATAAAAAATTCAGATTTATTTTTGCTTTGTTTAATTTGAATTTTGTTAGTTCCTTTTAAATTGATTAATTGTGCCAAATATCAATTAGGGTTTAATATAATTAGATTAGTATAATTATTAAAATTTAATTCAGTCTTATTTTAATTTTAATTTCAATTTTGAAAAAGAAAAATAAAATAAAATCAAGTCTAATAAGAAATGCTCAATTTGGGCCGAAAATAACCCATCCCAGTCAATTTAACTCCCCAATTACCCTAAACCAACCCAAAACCCATCCCTCTAACCCGGTCCAGTCTCTCACCTGAGACGACCTCTAACGACGTCGTCTTGGCGGAAACAATCTCAACCGTCTAGGTTGATTGATCCAACGGATGAGAAGCCTGTTGTCACGGACCGGATAACTCCTTAGCTATCTTCCATGCGGCCTTAGTCACAATTCGCCCCTGCGATATGCTAAGTCAGCCTTTTCCCGAACTATTGCAACAACAAATCTAAGAGAAGCTAAGAAGAGAAGCTTGCAAGAAAGCTTTGTATTAAACAAGAGAATAGCTTTATACAAGGGTTGGAATGCTTGATTCTTTCTTGGATGCAAATGCCAAATGCCTCTAGCCTATTTATAGTTGCTAGACTCCCTAACCAACGGCTAAGATCTATTTTAATCAATGGCTAAGATCAAAAGCCTAGAATGTTCTACAAATCTCTACAACTATCTTATATACAAGATAGGACTAGATGGGTCTAGAATCTTCCATGTGTGGAAAGATCTAGACTTGTCTAGAGAAATGCTGCCATACGTGCGCCAAATCATCGCCAATGTGTCGCCTAGTCATCGCCCACATGGCTTCCCAACTGTCAATGACGACTAGCCCTTTGTCCATGTCGGCTCGTTTTCTTTGCCACCAATGTGCTGCTTTGTCGGTGAAATGTAATGTGGCAGTGTGTACCTGGGCTAATCCGGTTAAGTTGAGCGCCTCGAAGTAGCACTCCATCTGCCAAAGGTAGTTGTCTATAACTACTGCGTCGCGAGCTCCATCGTACTCCTTTGGCTTCGGCAAGTCCTCGGCATGGGCAGTGTCTTGGACTTGCACGGTTGATGTCGAGTCTACCTCTTTGGCCATGAAAGCACTTCTGCACATTGCCCAGTCGGCCTTTGTTTCCTCTACGGCGGCCTTGGACGCCTCTAAGCTTGACTTGGCTCCATCAACGTACTGCCTCAAGTCTGACAAGGCTTGATACACCTTGGCTTGAAACAAGCTGTTCTCGTTGGCTAACATTGCCCCTGCACCATAAATCCTCTCTTGGAAAGTGTCACTCGAGGTATCGACCTTCTCGACGTACTCTTCTACGGCTTGCTCCGTGCGATCCAACCTTTCTCTCGTGTCCGCCATAGCTATCTCAAGCTTAGCTAAACGAGCTTCAAAACCAGCAAGCATGTCACGAGACTTACCTCCCTTATGTGGTGGTGGGATGGTGCGGTCCTCCTCGCGACCCTTGCGAACTTGCTCCTCACCGCCGCTAGCCATGATGTGAATGTGCCCAGCTAACCCACAAACCCTTTCGTAGCGTTGCTCTGATACCAACTGTCACGGACTGGATAACTCCCTAGCTATCTTCCGTGCGGCCTTAGTCACAATTCACCCCTTGCGATGTGCTAAGTCAGCCTTTTCCCGAACTATTGCCACAACAAAGCTAAGAGAAGCTAAGAAGAGAAGCTTGCAAGAAAGCTTTGTATTAAACAAGAGAATAGCTTTATACAAGGGTTGGATTGCTTGATTCTTTCTTGGATGCAAATGCCAAATGTCTCTAGCCTATTTATAGTTGCTAGACTCCCTAACCAACGGCTAAGATCTATTTTAGTCAATGGCTAAGATCAAAAGCCTAGAATGTTCTACAAATCTCTACCACTATCTTATATACAAGATAGGACTAGATGGGTCTAGAATCTTCCATGTGTGGAAAGATCTAGACTTGTCTAGAGAAATGCTGCCATACGCGGGCCAAATCATCGCCAATGTGTCGCCCAGTCATCGCCCGCATGACATAACCTCTTAGAAAACGTAGGGGCGTGACATTGTGCCCTTACGTATATATATGTCCAAATGCCACCCCAACCCCGAGCCCACCTCCTCTCTCACACCCCACAGACCCTAGAGAACCCCTACCGCCTCCGACGTCCACCATCGTCCGTCGCCAGCCGGAAATCGCCCACGGTGGCGGCGGAGCTCCGATGGCCACCAAATTAACACCCCTTGTTCCTATCTTTCTACCCTTTTTAAATATCCAAATCTCATCCCTCGAATCTTACCCAAACCCTTCGAATATAACTCAAAAACGTGGACTCCTCCACCGTGTCTGGCGGTGCCGCCTCCATTTCCCACCAAAATCACACCATAGGTCCTCCCAGGCCTCATCATCATCAATACCCACATAGCTTCCTGCGAATCTATGCCAGACTACTCAAACATTGAATCAAATATTTTGGCAAAACCCTACCACCACCAACCAGCCCAAACCAACACTCTATAACCTTCTTAACCCCTTCATCTCAATTATGCATTCGACCTCAACCAAACGTCTCCACAGCTGCTCAAATCCAAATCTAGGTTTTTTCACAATTTTCCCAAACTGTGCATGAAGAGCTCCACTCAAAGTTCAGGGTTCGATTCAAAGGATTAAGCTAAGTTTTCTAGCTTTCTCTTCTAATTTCCTTCCGCCTCATCTCTTTTCTGTTAATTTGTTTTAATTTGAAGTTGTGTCACTCTTATTTGTTTACTACCTGAATTAAAATTAGGATTAGTCTGTGTTAGTCGAATTTGTTTTAGTCTGTTGGTTTGAATTTCATGTTAAATTAGTTTTTAGTCTTTTCTGTTGAGCTGAATTTTCATGCTAGATTCCCGAGTTTAATTAATTTTGATTCAAGTTGTATTAGTCTTCTTCTATTGAGTTGATTTCCATATTAGTACTTGAGTTTAATTAGTTTTTGATTTAAGTCGTATTAGTCTTTTCTGTGTAGTTGATTTCTATCTGTAATTCTTCAGTTTAAATCAGGTTCAATAGTATTAGTCTTGTCTATTGTTCAATTTAGGTTCTAAACTGGTTTAATTAACGGATAGCATAATCTTGATAAGCTTTGTATGTGTTAGAAATTTGTTTTCCACTTTTAATTTTCTGTATTTTTCATAATAGGATCAGTTTGGACCTTTAGTTGTTTAGATTTGTTTGTTATATTCCAAAAGTTTCAGACTTTAATTTGTTAGTCTAGAATTAAAAGGGATCCAAGGGAAATGGTAGAAGGTAATTAACAATACTACTCAAGGGTTGTTTAGGTACTTAGCCTTAGGGAATCTTGCAGTAATAAAAAATAGAAGCCCCTAGAATCTTCTAGGTGGGGTCCATAATATGAATTTCAGGATTTAGATGGTATAACTTGGGTAGCAAGTTAGGATACTAAGGACTTTTAAGCAAAAAGCTGAAATTAAAAAGGACAAAAAGCTAAAACTAAAATCGAAGCCTATCCTAATTCTTGTCTATAAAGGTATACCATTCTTGCCTTGCAAAAAAAAAAAAAATTTGAGAGTGAGAGACATATTTTTTAGAATTTTGGAGAGCATATACAAGACTTGAGAGTTGAAAAACATCAAAAAGACTTCAGATGGATGAAAGATTAAAAAAAGAAAGAGAACCACTGTTTCATTGAAAATACTGAAATAATTCATTAGGTTCTTCACTTCTCAAAAAGGTTTCTCTAAAAATATGGATGAAATAGACTGAACTGGTTGCTTTTGGGTTTGATTTGGGATTTGCCTTAGTGTTTGCTCTAGTGAAGTGGATTTTCTCATTGTTGTCACACTCAAAACTGGTCTTTTTCCTTGATTATTTCTAGGTTTTTGCTGTTGTGGTTGATATCTTGTTGGTACTATTATTGATACATTACTTCTGCTTTGCTTGTTAAACTTTAGGTAAACACCTCTAATTTTAGGCATGCAACAAACAGCTAGTGAGCTACTCTGATGAGAAGAAATGAAGATCATGATTTTTAGATGTTTTTTTGGTCTCATTTTCTTTCTCATGATTACTATGTTAATTTTTGTCTCAACATGCTCGATATGAAGTTATATTCAAGGATTTTGAGCTTATGTTAGAAGTGTAATATAATATGGTTAGAACTGCTGTAGTTTGTTAATTGCTAAGTTGTTATTATGGACTGTTAGACTCATGTACATCCTATGTAGTAGTGTTAGCTTTAGTATAGCTTAATTTTAGTGTTTTCAAAGTTTGTTACCATATTAGTTTTGTTGTTAAACTTATAATATGGTGTGAGCCTGAAAATGGTTCTAAGACTGATATGTGTGCTGATACCAGTGTTAATTTCGTGCCTAATAGTTGCTTAAAATGATTCCATATCTCAGTATTTAATTTCCATAGTTTAGCTTTGAGATCATGTGGCTAGAATTTCGAAATCTTCATCAAATAATTTAAGCATCTTCTTTAGTTTGAACGAGTTAATTATTGTAGTTTATCCATTTATTTGCAATTGAAATGTGAAGCTAAAATGAAAAGGCGGGCCTAAGAATTGAATCATGGACTCGAACCAAGGTCTTTGTCTTTGTTTGAGGTGGTCCTCGGTATATTTGTGCTGGACAAAATTCCTTTGTTTTACAATTGGCCCCTTCAATGTAAACCTTCAGCTAATTTAAGTAGAACCCTTAGCAATAGTTAGCATTAATTAAAATTAGGAGGTGTGCCGTACTATATAAAACTTAATGTATGGCCCTCCGAGCTTTTAGTCTGAATATCCTTAAAATAGGATTGAGGTGTGCCACGCCAAATAAAGTCACAAAAAATACGTGCCCCCATCTAATTACGTCCTTGAAATCCTCAGAGCTCAGGACATGCCATTTAGTGAATTTTCATGGCCTCCCCAAAGTTATTAGCGCGTTAGTTACTTTTAGGCGCGTTATTTAATAATTTTACTTTCTTAAACCCGGGTGTGCATTTCATATGATCCAAATTATATTCCAAAGCATTGAATAAGATGTGTTCAGTTGGTAAAATCACCTCCACCTACGACTGTTAGGTCATGGGTTCGAGTCACCATGGAGGGGAAGTGCGGAAGAACTATAGATCCTCCTAAATTGGGAGGGTTAAAAAACAAGATGTGTTATGGGTTGCGGGTGCATTTCATGTAATGCGATCCAAGGACACGTTTTAAACAACATTCAATTTTCCTTGAAATTAATTAAAAATTTGCACTATATGCTAAAACATGTATTAAAATCAGATAATCAGCCAGTTATAATAGTTTATGCGACTGTGCTTGAACCACGGAATCCGGGGGTGCCTAACACCTTTCCTCGGATTAACAGAATTCCTTATTCAGAATTCTGGTTCGCAAACTTCACAAAGAAAGTCAAATTTTCCTCGATTTGGGATTTAACATAAAAAGGTGACTTGGGACACCAGAAAATAAACCATCCCAAGTGGCGAATCTAACTAAAATAAATAAATAATCTCATTTCGAATAATATCTCATAAATTGGAACTCCCTTATACATTATCCTTCCAGGGGTGATGTGTGAAAAAGGAGGTGTGACAGCTTTGGCAACTCTGCTGGGGAGGAAAGAACCTAGAATCTCTAGTTCAGAGATTAAGAATTCAAGCTTAGAATAATTGTTGTATTTGGATTTATTTGATTTTACTGCATATGCATACCTAATGTGCTAAATAGTTTACCGCTTTGATATTCAGTGAATTATATATATAAACTGCTAAGAAACCCGTCCTCTCTCTCAATCCTCTACATCATGGGGAAGGGTGCACTTCGTGTGGCTTCACTTCTTTTTAGAGTCTCATCCCATTTTAGAATTAGGTTCGAACAAGTTGCTAAGCTGGCGGAGCTTCTGTATCCCTGGTATGCTACCCTTGCTCGGCTCGAGTTGTCCGCTCGGGTAAGCCAGGTCTAGAACAATAAACCCAAGTTTTAAACCTAGTATAACAAAACCTCATGCCGGATCTCTAGTAGGAACGTCTATTTGCATCACGTGCATTTGACTTAGGGGACTCAACACAGGGGTTGGGTCCGTCTAGGGCAGGTGACTTGAAATGAAAAGACCATCCTGATGCATCTTACTTGCTACTTGTGCATTTATTAGTTTCGGATCCGCATGTTGACCAGCTTATAAATAATAGAAGAGAGTTGAAAAGAGAATAGCGGAGGGAGATCACCTTTTTCAAAAAGAAAAACCAATATCTGAATTATACCGAAACTCTGCCAAAATTTTTGAAATAAGAAAATGAGAGAAAAATGAATAAATGAAAAAAGGGGAAATGAGAAACAAAAAAAAAGAAAAAAAATAAAATTTTTCCATTTTTTAGAAAAATAAGATGGTTTTGTCAAATCTCCCCAAACTACGCCAGTTTGATTCCTACCGAATGTGGGATACATAGGCAATTCCCATAGGGTCCGACTTCCCTTCTTGCGAAAATAGCCAAAAACAAAAAAAAATTTAATCTTAATCACAAATAAGTCTAGTGATGCCATTCTTGTTTAAAAAAAGCCGAATATCCCCAAATGGGCGCTGGAAGGCTATTTTTGCAAGAACAGCAACCTTGGGTCATTTCCAACGGCTAGCAGGCATAAACTTTAAATCTTCTTTCCCGAAGTGCTAAAAAGCTGTATCGACAAAACCAGGGTTTTGTTTTCGAAAAAATGAACATTTTTGAAAAAATATATATATTGTTATTTGTCATTAAAATAACTCATTAAATCGCCTTAATAAATATGCAGGATGAGCATAAATGAAATTGAACCCTTCACAGTCCTTAATGAGATCCCCTTGAAGCTCCACGTGTGGTGGAATGATCTAACAACGGGCAGTAAAGAAATGATGGTGAAACTTTTGGGAGGCGTTGTCAGACTATTAAACATCAAGCCAAGGTCGGACATAATTGAAGCCTTAATACCATCCTGGGACCCAACTTGCAACGTACTCCATTTCTCTAATTTTGAGCACGTACCTACATTGGAGGAAGTAGCTAGTTATGCGAGCGTCAATTGGAAATCTTAGAAGTCGATATCCGCTGTCACCAAGACTGGTATCCCCCCACAGATTCCTGGATTTGCTAAGCATTAGTCGGGATGTTCAGGACAGAAATCTATCCGAAGAATATTGCAGGCTCCAATTTTTATATCATCGATATAGCAACCCCCGAGAGTTCAAAGATCCAAACACCGATCTAACCCATGCTCGAAATATAGACAAGTGGGAGGCAAGGCGGGGTTTAGCTTTTATAGTAGCCTTTATAGGTGTTGGCGGTTGTCCCCTTAAAGATGGGAATATAAAGACAGGTCTTTTCGGAATGATCGATGTTGCAATTAAGAAACCAAACAGCACTGCGGTTCCTCTGATCGTGTCTAAAATCTACTGAGCTTTGACTATTTTCTAGGAAGGAGGGAATTTCTTCCAGGGTTGCAATTCACTACTTCAATTATGGGTGCAGGAACACCTCTGCCACCAGGTTGGGTACATGAATTATGGTTTGACCGTTCTAAGCTGCTTTGAAGAGTTTGAAAGCTGGGTAGCAAGTATTGAATTCCCTACAGGTATTGAAGCTTGGCATGAACATTTGAGATCCTTGACCACCGATAAAATAGAGTGGGCATTAGGATGGCTTCCCGTCACCGAAGCGGTGCACATGTCAGCTGAAGTATCTTATATCCTCTTGATGGGAATTCGAAGCATCCAAACTTATGCTCCCTACAGAGTGTTGCGCCAATTAGGAAGATTTCAAACCATCCACAATGATGAAGATTTAAGTAAACATGCCATTGAATTGGGTCCAAAAGCTGCATTTCTAGAAGGGAAAATTTGCCAAATGTGAAATGAGTGTAGGTTTCTTAAACCGAAGACCATAGTGCGAGACCGAGCTAGAGGTGAAGTGGACCCCTAAGTACATTGACTGGTTCAGCAAGAAATTCCAAATTCCTGAAAGGCCGGCAAAGAGGCCACATGTCCAACAATAGGACTTCTACTAGGAATGAAAGTTCCCGATTATAGGATCCCTAGTAAAGCCAATTTAATGATGGCCGCTTATCTGAGTAAGAAGACGATGGCTCCTATTATTGGTGAGTGATCTCCTCTACACGTTATCTTTGGGCGTTTTACTCTATTTCAAAGAGATGACTATTCAAACCTCAGAGTATTCGGATGCACGTGCTTTGTTAAAATGTCATCTCCTGCACAAGAAAAACTGAGCCCTACATCTCACTTTATGTGTTTTCACAGTTGAGGCACAATCGCAATGGGACTGGTTGACCAAAGAGAATGAATACAAGGCAAAAATAAGCAAATTGGAAAGGCAAGTCATGTAGCTTCAATTTGAAAATTGTGTTCAAACTGCAGCCGACGAGGGAGAAAAGAAGAAACTGACCCAGGAAAATAAGGCCCTTAAAGCTCATATCAGAAAGATGAAAATAATTGCCAATAGACCGAAAAGAAATCGGGTTGATGAGAGACTTATAAGTGGACTAAAGAAGAAAGTCGTTAAATGTCAAAAAGACCTGGAAAAGTCTAAAGATAGTCTAGCAAAAATCTGGGCATGATGGACAAATAAAGTAGAAGAACAGGCACGATTTGTGCAACAAATGAAGAGAAATTATGAAGGGACCATTACCAGCCTAAGAAGAAAGGTAACCACTCTTGAAGATGAGGCAACTAAACGAGCTAAAGATTTCAAGGATGAAATGAAGGAAGAAATACACCAAATGCAAGATTAATATTTTCATGACTCCCAAGTGTTGGAAGCCCGAAACCGGCATATTGAGTGACTACTCCAGGAAAAAGGCAGAATTAGAGAAAGAATCAGAACCATCGCTCACTACATTACCATGAAATTCCAAGCGTGCGAAAACATGACTCGTACCACCTTCTTTGCCACAGTGATGACTTTTGTCCAATTAGTTATGAGTGATTTGGAGCAATTACAAGGGGGTCTCGCACATAAGCCCGCGGCGAGGCCGAATGATGCCCCACGGGCCCCAACAGTTGAAGCATTAATGTATTCTTGAGTTTTCAATCATTGAGCCAGTATTTTTGCTTTATTTTGAGTATGTAGTTTTATTTTCAAAAAAAAGAGTAGTTAACATATTCTGTAATAGAAGGTTTATCAATAAAAAAATTTAAAATTCCCAAAAATTGTTTCTTTACTTCTCTTATTCATTTTCATGAACTACACCTGATTTGATTCACGCGGCATCGTGATACATAGGCAATTCTTATCGGATCCGGTCATAAACTTGTAAATAACTCCGATAAGGAAAAGAAAATGAGGAGAGTATAGAGGTGATGAAAAGCAAGAAAAATAGAGTGAAATCAAAACGAGACAAAATGGAAAGAATGAAGAAAAGCTAGGACGAAGCATGCAACCGTTGCAAAACATATAGAAACCCATTTAACTGCATAGGTGCATCACATCCCAATGTGCGATTACTTATCTATTATTTATCATGAACTAACCATTTGCGATTGTCCTATTTCGAGTCCAGGGGTTTTTAGAATGGTAGTTGGTTTTTGTGGTATTCAGGCGTTGCATCCATACTTCACAAGATCAAAGGGTAGCATTGAAATATCTTCAGAAATCACTCTGCCAGCAATTCCTGTCACGGACAAGAGCCCAACCTCGGGCATCCTGGTTTCAGTATTACCAACTGCTGAGGAAAATAGGTTATTGCGTCTCCGCATGATGGAAATGTGGGATGCCTGGTCAAACGGTAAGGAGCCGCTCAGTGCAATTCCCGAATTTCCCGAGCTTTTACCTTGAATGGGTGGAACTTCCACTGTCCAATCAGTCACCCCAATATCCCACTAGGACACCCAACCATCTCCACCCATTTTGTTGGAACATCCTCTGAGGTTTGCCCCAGATGTTCATATCCAGCGTGGTCCCAAACATCTTCACCGCTCCCCCATACTCGACCACAACACAACCTGTACTTCCTAAGCCCACTTTTGATCCTTCAACCTTTACATTCCAAACACCTACCCTCCAAATTGAGCCTCCTCAATCCCCACTTATACATACCCTCAGCCACCTCAATTTGAGTTCACTCTGTGACAAGAAATGACTCCCAAAACTCCTGAACACGAAAAGATTGCAAGAAAAATAAGGAGTATAGAGCAAAGCCTCAAGAACATCCAGGGTTTGAGCGGGCAGAAGAGTGTGATATGCTTATCTATGTATGTTTCCCCATGCGCACTTGCCCCTAGGATTAAAGACACCAAAATTTGAGAAGTATGATGGGCACAGTTATCCTATTCCTCATCTCGAGAAATACTGCAATCAGTTGCGAGGTGCCAGAGGAAAAGAAGAATTACTCATGGCCTATTTTGAGGGGAGTCTAGTGGGTATTGCCTCCGAGTGGTACATGGATCAAGACGTATCTCGGTGAAACATTTGGGACAACCTTGCTAGAGACTTTGTCAGACAATTCCAGTACAATATAGACGTTGCTCTAGACAGAAACGCATTGGCCAACTTGAAAAAAAAGTCCTCAAAGAGCTTTCGGGAATACACAATCAATTGGCGTGAGCAGGCATCTAGAGTAAAGCCTTCGATGGATGAGGTCGAAATGGTTACAGTGTTCCTCCAGGCTCAAGAAGCCGACTACTCTAGAATATGATGTCAGCTATGGGTAAACCGTTCGCAGAAGCTATCAAAATCGGGGAAATAGTGGAAAATGGATTAAAAATAGGCAGAATCCTAAGCCAATCCACTATTAGAGCAACCTCCCAAGCCATTCAGGGAGGGTCCTGAGGAGTAACAAAGGGCAAGAAGAAAGAAAAAACATCCATAGCAGCATCATGCGCAAGAAGACACCGTGCTCCCAGACCCATGTTCCCAGAAAGAACTCCTAAGCATTATTACCCTCACTAGGACATGGCCTATGCTCCTCAATCATATGCGGTCATGAATGCTCAACCTTTTTTCTAGCCGCAGCAACAAGCCAATAAGAACCAAGCTCCATTCCAAAGAAACCAGTCTCCTCACCAAAACCACTATTATCCCCGTCCTCCATAGAATAACTTTTGTCCTCGTTAACCACCTAGAAGGATAAATTTTACACTGATTGGAGAATCCAACTCCAGTTTATTTCCAAAGCTTGTCCAAATGGCCCTGCTGCAGCCTGTACCTCGAAACAGGCAAAACCCGGAATCACCTTTCTACTAGAGGGGCCGTCGATGTGCCTATAACTCAAGAGCTGAGGGACATGACACGAAGAGCTGTTGGATCCTGAAAAGAGCTATGAAGTATCTAATAGAACAAAGGAAGGTTGTGTTAAGGGAAGAGGACATCCCCAACGTGGCCAACAACCCATTGTTGGCCCACAATAACGGGCTAGTAATCGGAATGATCTATGAAGATAAAAAATTTGACCCGGCGTTGAAAGCCATAATATCCATTGCTGATGTGGAAAGAAAGCCAAAAACTTCCCCGAAGCAAGATGAGGGGGATAAAAATAACAAAGCCACACACCACAAATCAGAAGAGAAAATTGAGGCAGAAACTGCGGCAGGACCCGCCAAAGACACTATTCTCTATGTCCCACGGGGCCGCAAGGAAAAGCGGTTGCCTTCGAGTCATCCCAAGATATTCAAAATGAATAACCCATATGTACGTGACTAAGGAGCTTATGTAGTGCAGGGGCCAACTAATACACCAAGGCTGAGTGAGCTCATAGTTATTGGTCGAGCGCCATAGAGGCCCATGACGAATCGTTCCGTGGTGCCCTAGAATTACCATAAAATAGTGGTGATGTATAAAGAGAAAGAAATCTCAGGAGAAGAAAACTACCCTGTGGGAAATGTACTCCAATTTGGAAGAAGTGAACAACGCCACCAGGAAGCGCTTCCAAGCTAAAAAAACCGGTGAGTGCCGAAGAGGCGAAAGCTTTGTTTCAAAACATGAAAATGGCAGACTATGAAGTAGTTGACCAGCTTTGAAAGTTCCCTGAAGAAGTCTCCTTGCTATATTTGTTGATGAAATCCCCGAACACCAAAATTTACTAATCAAGACCCTCAATGAGGCATACGTGCCAACTAAGACCTCTGTAGAACAATTAGAAAGAATGGCAGAAAGATTTTTCACCGTTAACCAGATTTCATTCAGCAAAAATGACTTGCCCCCAGAAGGGGCTGCACATAGCAAAGTCCTACACTTTACTGTCAAATGTGAAGAGTATTATGTGAAAAGGGTTATGGTAGACGGAGGTTCTGGGGTGGATATCTTCCCACTCTCAACACTACAGCGCATGGAGATCGGGACTGAAAGGATTTGTCCCAAAAATGTCCGCGTGCAAGCTTTCGATGGTATCAAAAGGGACACGATTGGAGAAATCGATCTAATTATGACCATCGATTTAGTTGACTTTGAGGTGACTTTCTAAGTTCTAGACATGGACACGTCCTATAACCTTCTTTTGGGAAGACCATGGATCTATGCAGCAGGGGCTGTACCTTCCACTCTTCATCAGATGGTTAATTTTGAGCATGAGTAACAAGAAATTATGGTCCATGGGGAGGATGAACAATCAATTCAATCCCATGCCTTGAAGCGAGAGAAGACAACGAGTACATATTTTATCATGCCTTTGAAGTTGTGATGGTAGACCAGTACGAAGAGGGAAACCCCTGCCCCCAGCCCTACCTTTCCAATGCATCAATTATGGTGGCTAAAGAAATTATACGACATGGCTTCAAACCAGGGAAGGGACTTGGGAAATCCATAAAGGAATAGCTGAACCAGTTACTCTACCAGTTGCTAAAAAGTTTTTCGGGGTAGGTTTCCGACCTACTCTAGATGATATAAAATGGGAAAAAGACAAAAAATATGATGGATGGGTCCTACCTCAATCACTGCCATATCTGTACAAAACATTTTTCAGGCCAAAGTACAATGAAGAAGAAGAGGAGAAGGATTTTACGGCCGAAGAGATTGAAGAAATATGTGGGGCAATGAGAAAGATACTATATGAAACCCAGACGGTTCAGCCAAGAGAGGGCTCAAGCACCATTGAGGTGTTGTACATGGGATCCGAGGCCAAATTATGGAAGTGGAAAGGCTACGCCATTCCCCATCTGGCGGGAGCTCCGGTAGACTAGTCCTGCCACTTTTGCTGCCCCGCGAGTTATCCCAGGGTGTAACTCGGATGTTTTCTTTAGCTTCTTGTCATTTAATTTCCAAATGTAAACCCTGTTATCTTCAAATTCTAAGAAATGACATAAACATTTCATTGTTCATTTTCTTTACCTTTTTCTGATCTTTACTATTTTTCTCTTTTATTTTTTCTTTCAGTTCTAATAATGCGGCTTTAAATAACATGACATACTTGCGGACATCGTGCCTAGATCCAAACATGCCGTCTAATTGTGAAACAAAGAACCAAGAACCGGAATACGATGAAGAAAAAGCTTTTAGGGAAATAAATCGAGAATTGGAACACTTCGAAAATAAACCTAAGCCAAACCTAAATGACACGGAGCCGGTTAACTTGGATAGTTCTGAAGAAATCAGGAAACCAAAATAAGAAATCACGCAAATGAGAAAACTCAAGACGCATTAATTCGACTCCTATTTGAGTTCAAAGATGTGTTTGCATGGTCATATGATGACATGCCAGGACTGAGTGTCGATTTGGTGGTGCATAAATTGCCAATTTATTTCGAGTGCCCCCAATCCAGCAAAAACAGAGGAAATTCAAAACTGATGTTTGTGATAATATCAAAGAAGAGATCACAAAATAGTTAGAGGCAGGGGTAATTCGAGTAGTCCGGTACACCACATGGTTGGCCAATGTAGTTCCAGTGCCAAAGAAGGATGGGAAAACCCAAGTGTGTGTGGATTATAGAGATCTGAACAAGGCAAGCCCCAAGGATAACTTCCTCTTGCCAAACATCCACATCCTTGTTGATAACTGCGCCAAACATGAGATAAAATCCTTCGTGGACTATTACGCAGGATATCACTAGGTTTTGATGATGAAGAAGACGCAGAGAAAACATCCTTTACCATACCCTGGTGAACCTATTGCTACAGGGTCATGCCCTTTGGTCTGAAGAATGCTCGGGCAACCTACATCAGAGCCATGACCACCATCTTCCATGATATTATGCATCAAGAGATAGAGGTATATGTGGATGACATGATCATCAAGTCCAAAACTCAAGATGTCCATGTGCGGGATCTGAGGAAGTTCTTTGAGCGGTTGCACAGATATGATTTAAAATTAAACCCAGCCAAATGTGCATTTGGAGTTCCCTCGGGTAAAATTTTGGGATTCATAGTTATCCGGAGTGGTATCGAGTTACATCCGACAAAGATAAAATCTATTCCTGAATTACATCCTCCAAAAACCAAGAAAGATGTTATGAGCTTGTTGGTAAGATTGAACTACATCATCCGGTTCATTGCTTAGCTGACTTCTACATGTGAACCCATATTCAAATTACTGAAAAAAGATGTAGCTGTCAAATGGACGAATGAATGTCATGAAGCTTTCGATAAGATCAAAGGGTATTTATCCAACCCACCAGTCTTGGTCCCACCCAAACCAAGGAGGCCTCTATTTTTGTACCTGACAGTCTTGGAAAATTCCTTCGGTTGTGTCCTCGGTCAACATGATGCTACTGGAAAGAGAGAGCAGGCAATATACTATTTGAGCAAGAAGTTTACCAGCTATTACGCCAAGTATACTCTACTGGAACGAACGTGCTGTGCTTTAACTTGGGTCGCTCAAAAGTTGAGACATTATCTACAAGCCCATACTATCTACCTCATAACCAGGTTGGATCCATTGAAATACATACTCCAGAAGCCAATGCCCACGGGAAGATTAGCAAAATGGCAGATCCTGCTTACTGAGTTTGACATAGTCTATGTCATCCGCACGGCCATCAAATCTCAGGCACTAGCAGATCACTCGGCGAAAAACCTAGTTGATGATGAATACCCACCTTTGAACACTTATTTCCCAGATGAAGAGCTAAACTCGGTTGAAGAAATATCTGAGCATATGACTGCTTGGAAAATGTTCTTTGACAGAGCTGTGAATGCAAAAGGTATAGGAATAGGGGCAATCTTGATCTCACCCACTGGTCAGCACTACCCGTCCACATCCAGGCTTCAATTTTTCTGCACAAACAACATAGACGGGTATGAAGCCTACATCGTGGGAATGAACATGGCAATCGACCAAGATGTCGAAGATTTGTTAATAATGGGAGACTCATATTTGATTACTCGGAAAGGCCAGGGAGAATGGGAAACTCGAGATGCTAAGTTATCCCTATCGACAACATGTGGAAGATCTTAGCAAGCGGTTCAAGTCAATAGAGTTCAGGTACATCCCTCGTTGTAACAATGAACTAGATGATGCACTCGCCACTCTGGCCTCGATGCTGCCTTACCTAGACAATGCCTACATTGATCCCTTGGAGATCCAATCAGGGAAAGGAATGGTTACTGTAATACAACAGAGGCAGAACCAAGTATTCTTCCATGGTACCATAACATCAAAAGATTTTTGAAAACATAAGAATACCCCGAGCAAGCTACCGGGGACCAAAAGAGAACCATTAGACGGTATGCAAGTTTTTTCTTCTTGAGTGGTGATGTCTTGTACAAAAGGACCCCATATCTCAATTTGTTAATATGTGTTGATACTGAAGAAGCTGGAAGGATTATGCACGAAGTACACGCAGGAGTGTGCGGACCCCTCATGAACAGGTATGTTTTGGCAAAGAAAATTCTTCGAGTAGGCAATTACTGGATAACCATAGAAAAGGACTATTTCATCTTTGTACGAAAGTGCCATCAGCGTCAAATGCACGGTGATTTGATTCATGCCCGCCCACGGAACTGCATCCCATGTCAGTACCCTGGACATTCGCCGATTGGGGCATGGACGTCATCGGGCCACTCGAGCCAAAAGCTTCAAATAGGCACAGGTTCATACTAGTTGCCATCGATTATTTCACAAAGTGGGTTGAAGCCATCACTCTCAAATCTGTCACCAAGAAAGCAATAATAGATTACGTGCACGCCAACCTTATCTACCAATTTGGTACTCATGCAACTATCATCACGGATAATGCGGCGAACCTTAATAGTCGTTTGATGGAGGAGATATGCGAACAATTTAAGATAACGCATAGGAACTATACTCCTTATTGACCCAAGGCTAATGGTGCCATTGAAGCAGCAAATAAAAACATCAAGAAGACTTTGAGAATGATGATTCAGAGCTCCAGGCAATGGCATAAAAAGTTGCCTTTCGCATTACTAGGATACCGCACCACAGTGCATACGTCAGTAGGAGCGACCCCATACCTCTTAGTCTACGGAACTGAGGTGTGATACCCGCAGAGGTGGAAATCCCTTCTCTCCGGATCATTGTTGAAGCTGATATTGATGACACAGAATGGGTCAAGACTCGTTTGAAACAGCTAACCTTAATCGATGAAAAACAAATAGTTGCGGTCTGCCACGGGTAGTTGTATTAAAAAGAATGGCCCGAGCTTATAACAAGAAAGTACGACCCAAAAATTTTGAAGTGGGGAAACTTATGCTAAGGAGCATTCTTCATCATCACTAGGAAGTGAAAGGAAAATTTGCTCCTAATTGGAAAGGCACGTACATCATCAGAAAGATATTGCCAAGAGGAGCATTATTTTTGGGCGATGTCAATGGGGGGATCCCAAAACAGTTGTGAATGCTGACACGGTAAAAAGGTACTATGTATAGGCTTTCAACAGCAATGACTTTGTATAATTGAGATGATGAAGGCTTCCATTCTTATTATCCAAACACTATCAATCATTTGCAAACCTATTTGAGTCGGTTACCCCTTCTTTGATTACTCTTTTTGGAACCTGAAAGTGTTATTAAAAGAATGAAATGAACAAAAGAAAAAATAAAGAAGAGAAGACAAGGAAAGTGAAAAAAAAAAGAAGAAAAGAAGAAGAAAAAGAAGAAGAAAAAAAAAACAAAAAGAAAAACAAAAACAACAAAAAGAAAACCAAAAACAAAAAACTACCTGAACTACGCCTGACTATTCCGAAAGGATACGTAGGCAGCCTTTCTCTAGGGTTCAGTCAAACCAGAAAAAACCCAAGTTCTGCAAGAAAGTGAAACTGGGGCAGATGATATAATGGCTCGGCAAGGAGCCCACCAAGAAGGTTCCAAAGTTATAATTCCATCCAGATTCTTTTTACCCAAACCTTATTAAAGTTCTTCTAATCAAATGGCAAAGGCAGCGAAATTGGAAAACACCACTGTTGGAATATGGTACAGTCAAATTGAGAGAAATAAAATGAGAGAGTCTTATTGGTGAAAACCTACGAGCACCGTAAGGCAACGACGAGTAGAGAAACTGAAAATGAGAGAATCCGTTTAGTGAAAAATCGTAAAGGGCACTATCGGGTGACGGTGAGAAGAGAAATGAGAGAGGTCGATTGGCGAAAGCCCGTAAAGGGCGCCGTCGGTAGAAAATGAGACATTTCCCACCATTGACAAAGTCCCGGCAAGATTCCCTGGTTTGAAACACAGGCCAATGATTATAAGAAGACAGAAATTTTTGTGCGGGTCGGACACCCAGTCCAAGAAGCATGTCATGTCTATTCAAAGCCTGCATGCACCTCAGATAAGTCCTTATGTTCTTCCTTAAAGAGACACTTCTCTTTTGATTCGTTCCTTTGCTTTTTGGATTACTTTTTCTTTGAATCCCTTTCAGTATAACTCTGTTCCCAAAACTAAGAAAAGGTGGCAAGACTAGCTTTTCAGGGTTTTGCCTAGCAAAAGCTGAAGAAAGGTACCTAGCCTCAGCGAGTGCATCAAGCCGATTTTTCTTGGCCATGATGGCTGATGTTTTGAAATAGAAAGACTCCTGAACGGCAGTCAAAGTCAAATGTCCACAAAAGCAAAATAAAGTTAAAAAGATTGAGTCCCACGTGGATAACTGTTTTGGCAAAGATCTAAAAAACCAAGGGATCATAACATTTTGAAATCAAAGTTGTTGAAAAATCCAAGGACAATGGTCCTAAAGGCAGAATAAAGTGAAACGGTCAAAGCCCCACGCAGGCAAGCCCTTAATGAGAAATTCTAAAAAGCTGAATTCTTCGATTTATGGAGAGAGATCAACTTCCAGAAAAGCCAGCAAGCAGCAGAAGTTCTCACCAAAATTTTGGCCAAGACCCGGTTATCGAACAACCAAAACCGCAAAACCAACCACTGTTCCGAACGAACAATTACTTTTGTTTAAAAACTTTAAACCGGTGTAATCCTAAGCAACCGCGCAAGGAGCAGGTGCAACCATAAAGTGAAACGCACAGGAGTTAGGAACAGCTTTGCAGCAATAATTAACCCAAAAGGGAAGTTTCCTCCAAAATCTTAGCTGCATCTTTCTTAACTTTGGACCACATTCCCGAGTTATCCCCGCATAACCTGTGGATCTCTTTGGCATGACTCGAGGAACATTTGCCTTCTTATCCCGAGAATAACCTGAGGATCTTTTCTTTCCTAGGCATAACCCGATAATCATCTTTCCTTTTCTCCCCAACATAACCTGAGGATCTTTTTCTTTTGTCCCTGGCATAACCCGAGGATCATTTTTCCTGCGGATCTTTTTCTTTTGTCACCGGCATAACCCGAGGATCATTTTTCCTATTCTCCGTAGCATAACCTGAGTATCTTTCTTTACTCGGCATAACCCGAGGATCATTTTTCCGTTTCTCCCGAGCATAACCTGAGGATCTTTTTCTTTTGTCCCCGACATAACCCGAGGATCATTTTTCCTTTTCTCCCAAGCATAACCTGAGGATATTTTTCTTTTTTCCCCGGCATATCCCGAGGATCATTCTCCTTTTCTCCCCGGCATAACTTGAGAATCTTTTCTTTCCTCGGCATAACCTAAAGACCATTTTTCCTTTTATCCCCAACAGACCTATTTTCTTTTATCCCGGCATAACCCGTGGATCGCCTTGGCATAACCTAAGAGCCTTTTCCTTCTCATCCCGGCATAACCCGTGGATCGCCCTGTCATAACCCAGGAGCTTTCATTCTTTCATCCCAGCGTAACCCGTGGATCTCCCTGGCATAACCCAATGACCATTTTCTTCAATCCCGACATAACCCGTGGATCCTCCCTGGCATAACCCAAGAACATTTTTCTTTTATCCCGGCATAACCCGTGGATCCTCCCTGGCATGCAAGGACCTTTTTTTCTTTTATCCCAGCATAACCCGTGGAACCTCTCTGGCATAACCCAAGGACCTTTTTTCTTTTTATCCCGGCATAACCCGTGGACCCTCCCTGGCATAACCCAAGGACCTTATTTATTTTATCCCGGCATAACCCGTGGATCTCCCTAGCATAACCCAAGGACCTTTTTTCTTCTATCCCAGCATAACTCTTGGATCCTTCCTGGCATAACCCAATGACCTTTTTCTTCTATCCCGGTAGAACCCTTGGATCCTTCCTAATATAACCCAAGGACCTTTTTCTTTTATTCAGGTATAACACGTGGATCCTCCTTGGCATAACCCAAGGACCCTTTTTTCTTCTATCCCGACATAACCATGGATCCTCCCTGGCATAACCTAAGGACCTTTTTCTTTTATCCCGGCATAACCCGTGGACCCTCCCTGGCATAACCCAAGGACCTTTTTTCTTTTATCCCGGCATAACCCGTGGATCCTCCGTGGCATAACCCGAGGACTTTTTTTCTTTTATCCCGGCATAACCCGTGGACCTCCCTGGCATAACTTAAGGACCTTATTTCTTCTATCCCAGCATAACCCGTGGATCTCCCTGGCATAACCCAAGGACCTTTATTCTTCTATCCCAGCATAACCCTTGGATCCTCCCTGGCATAACCCAAGGACCTTTTTCTTCTATCCCGGTAGAACCCGTGGATCCTCCCTGGCATAGCCCAAGGACCCTTTTCCTTTTGTCCTGGCATAACCCATGGATACTCCCTGGCATAACCCATGGACCCCTTTTTCATCTATCCCGGAATAACCCGTGGACTTTCCTTTTATCCCTAGCAGGAACCCTTTTTCTTTTATCCCAGCATAACCTGTGGATCTCCTTGGCATAACCTAAGGATCAATTTCCCAACCCCGGCATAACCCGTGGATTTAAGGCTTCACTCCCAAGGATACACAATCCTTGTTTTTATTGTTCTCAATGAAGAGTAGTTTAGATTTTGTGTTGCGCATAACTCACAAAATTTTCCTAGCAAACCTGAGGAAGAAAAATTTTGTTCGTTTATTTATTTTGGTGTCCAAATAGGTTTTGTCTCAAGACACATGATTCGAGATGACTGAAAGAGTGAGTCTCAATCCAGAACGAAGAAAAGAAGTAAAGCAAAAAAAAAGAAGTGAATTCAAAGTGCTTAAACAGACAAGGATACATACTACTCAAAAGTTGACGAAAGTTACAAGATTCGCATGCCCCCCTCCAATCCAAGGTTGAAAAGAACCAACACTGATAGATTGTGAGCATCAAGATTCATATCGAGGTCTACAACAAAATCAGCGAAGACTCAAGATCAAGCTTCAAGAAATTTATAGATAGGAATCTTGTAACTCGTAATTGATAGGCATAGCTAGCTTAGCTTTTGATTTTCCTTATGGTTTAATAAGAAGGTTAGCAAGCAGTAGTAGCAGCATCACCAGTGAAACCATAGCTCATCGTAGTCCCAGCTACCAAAACATCCAGAACTACACTTACCTGATTCCTTTACAATCGGGATATGTAGACAACCTTTGAGAAAGGTTCGGTCAGACATTTTTCAAAAAATGCTTCTCATGAAGTGTCAAGCAGGCAAAAATCCCTTATAATTGCTGATTTATCTTTGCCCAAAAACCCTGCGTGTCCCCCAGCAAAGAGGGGCAGCTGTGAGCATGTGATTTTTGCCTCGCGTGAATTACTCATACAAAGTTCTTAGATTTAGGAGGTACCTTTTAATTATTTGATTTTTAGGATTAATTGCATAATTTTCATGTTTGTTTGCATTTGTGAGTGCATTTTAATTTAGATAATTCATAAAAAATTCAAAAATATTACATTTGCATTTAGGATTTGACTTTACATATTTTAAAATTAATTGGTAATTAGGATTTTACGAAAATACAAAAAGAATTAAAAATTCAGATTTATCTTTGCTTTGTTTAATTTGAATTTTGTTAGTTTCTTTTAAATTGATTAATTATGTCAAATATCAATTAGGGTTTAAAATAATTAGATTAATATAATTTTTCAGATTTAATTCAGTCTTATTTTAATTTTAATTTCAATTTTGAAAAGGAAAAAGAAAATAAAATCAAGTCTAATAAGAAATGCCCAATTTGGGATACAAAATACCTCATCCCAGTCAATTTGCCTCCCCGATTACCCTAGACCATCCCAAAAACCATCCCCCTAACCCGATCCAGTCTTTCTCCTGAGACGACCCCCAACAACGTCGTTTTGGGGGAAATAATCTTAACCATCTAGGTTGATTGAACCAACGGATAAGAAGACCATTCCATTAAGTATATATATTTCCAAATTCCACCCCACCCCCAATCCCACCTCCTATCTCAAACCCCACAAACCCTGTAGAACCCCTACCGCCTCCGCCATCCACCGCCATCCACCACCGGCCGAGAATCTTCCACGACAGCGACGGAGCTCCGATGGCCACCAAATTAACACCTCTTGTTCCTCTCCTTCTCCCCTTTCCAAATATCCAAATCCCATCCCTGAAATCTTACCCAAACCCTTCGAAGGATTAATCTAAGTTTGCTAGCTTTCTCTTTTAATTTCCCTCCGCCTCATATTTTTCTGTTAATTTGTTTTTATGAGTTTAATTTGTTTCAATTCGAAGTTGTGTCAGTCTTATTTGTTTACTACCTGAATTCAAAATTAGGATTAGTCTATGTTAGTCGAATTTATTTTAGTCTGTTGTTTTGAATTTCATGTTAAATATAGTTTTATAGTTTTTTCTGTTGAGCTGAATTTCCGTTCTAGATTCCTGAGTTTAATTAAATTTGATTCGAATTGTATTAGTCTGCTTCTGTTGAGTTGATTTCCATATTAAGTATTTGAGTTAAAACTATTTTTTGATTTAAGTCGTATTAGTCTTTTCTGTTGAGTTGATTTCTATGTGTAATTCTTCAGTTTAAATTAGGTTCAGTAGTATTAGTCTTGTCTATTGTTCAATTTAGGTTCTAAATTGGTGTAATTAACATTATCTTAATCTTGATAAGTCTTTTAAGTGTTGCAATTTGTTTTCCACTTTTAATTTTCTGCATTTTTCATAATGGGATCCGTTTGGACCTTTAGTTTTTTAAATTTGTTTGTTATATTCCAAAAGTTTCATATTTAATTTGTTAGTCTAGAATTAAAAGGGATCCAAGGAAAGGGTGGAAGGCAATTAACAATACTACTCAAGGGTAGTTTAGGTACTTAGCCTTAGGGAATCTTGCAGTAATAGAAAATAGAAGCCCCTAGAAGCTTCTAGGTGGGGGTCCTAATTTGAATTTCAGGATTTAGATGGTATAACTTGGGTAGCAAGTTAGGATACTAAGGACTTTTAAGCAAAAAGCTGAAATTAAAAAGGACTAAAAGCTAAAATTAAAATATGAAGCCTACCCTAATTCATTGCCTACAAAGGCATACCATTCTTGGCTTGCAAAAAAAGTTTTGAGAGTGAGAGATATATTTTTTAGAATTTTGGAGAGCATATACAAGACTTGAGAAATAAAAAACATCAAAAAGACTTCAAACGGCTGAAAGATTTAAAAAAAGAGAACCACTGTTCGATTGAAAATACTGAAATAATTCCTCAGGTTCTTCACTTCTCAAAAAGGTTTCTCTGAAAATATGGCTAAAATAGACTGAATTGATTGTTTTTGTGTTTGAATTAGGGTTTTTCTGTTAGAATATACGCTTAACGCTAGAGGGGGGGGGTGAATAGCATTATAATAAAAAACAGCGTAAACTTGCGGAATTTAAAAATTGCAGGAATGAAATAAGTGCGATAAGTAAATAATAAGGAACGAACGCACCGATGTTATCCTGGTTCAGCACAACCCGTGGCTAGTCCAGTCCCCGAGAGACTCTCTTGAGATTTACACTAACTTCGTTAAGCTTACGGGTGCTTAACAAACCGTTACAAACTGAGAACTTGAGTCACACAAGCCTCAACAACCTTTGCTCGAAGATACAACACTTCAAGACTTCAACCAAAGGAATCACAACGTTCCTTCTTACAATACAAGGGATTAACACTTCCCTTCAAGTGTATAAAAACACTTTGCACTCAAAACAAGACTCTTCTGAAGAGTAGATATGAGTAAAATAAATACGCTCAAGAACGCAACAACTTTCGTCAAGAATTTTGCTCTCAAAAACTTATGTAATGAATAGAAAATGATGAATAAGAGAGTATGCAAGCTTTAGCAATAATATGATCAGTTGTTGTTCTTAGAAGAATGATTTGAAGATGTATTTATAGTGTCAAAAGCATGCATAACCGTTGCCTAATTGCCAATTAAGAATTGCTGATTTTGTGCTACGACAATCGATTGTCAAGTTGGCACAATCGATTGTTTTCCAATCGTTCCAAAAATCATTCCCAGATTTTACGCAGCATAATCGATTATCTAAGACGTATAATCGATTACTGGCAACGTTCAAAAAATCATTTCCAGATTTTACGTAAAACAATCGATTATCAGAAATATACAATCGATTACTTGGCAACATTCAAAAATCATTTCCAGATTTTACGTAAAACAATCGATTATCAGAAATATACAATCGATTACTTGGCAACGTTCAAAAAATCTTTTCCAGATTTTACTTCAAACAATCGATTATTAAAATCCTATAATCGATTATCTGGCTGAGTTTGAAAATATTTTGGCAACGGTCATTTACATAATCGATTATGTTATATGGACAATCGAATATTTTTCAGTCTTGAAAAATCTAATAGACACTGCCTCAACACAATCGATTGTCATAAGGTTCACAATCGATTATTTTGTTGCTTTGAAAAACCTGATGGACACTGTCTCAACACAATCGATTGTCATAAGGTACACAATCGATTGTCATGCAGATTTTAAAAATCTGATGGACACTGCCTCAACACAATCGATTGTCATAAGGTACACAATCGATTGTCTTGCAGCTGCCTTAACACAATCGATTATCATAAGTACATAATCGATTATCTTTGTCCAGATTTTGGAGGCATGTTTAAAATCATTTTGACTAAAATAAATATGCATGATTTAAAATCATTTTGCCTTAAATTAAATATGCATGATTTTATAAAAATGTTCTTACGAGAGAAGCCAAGTCTTGAGTTAAGTCGTCGGATCAAGATCACAATTAAAGAACGACTCATGTATAACTTTGTTTAGTCTTGATCTTGTTTGTCTTGTGCTTGAACTTCTTTGCGTGACATTTACGTGCTTGTGCTTGGACCTCATCATATGTCAATTGCGCATCGTTTGTCATTTATCAAAACCTACAAATATGAACACACGTTTAGTTTAGTACCTTGAGAACGTGTTTCAACAATTTCCCCCTTTTTGATAATGGCAAACCTTAATCGGGATATGCATATTAGGTAATTCATAATGATGATCCAAGACAAGTATATATATATATATATGCAATTAGTTCGCCCTCAACATATGAATTCCCCCTCAATTTATGCCAATAAATATTAAGTGCATAGCCCTTATTCTTCCCCCTTTTGCCATTAGCAAAAAATTGAATAAGTGAATAACTTGTTTATTGATTAAAAAATACGATTACATGAAGGAGACAAGAAAACATAGAACAATAAGCTAGAAAAGCAAATAAAGAAAATTATTCATTATTATCATTTCCCATTTCTTGATGCTCTTTTTGAGAGGACCGATAGTGGTGTTGAACCCGGAGGCTTCAAGAAAATTCATTATAAGGAGGGCATAGGGAAGTGGTCTATCGTCCCCAATGGCATCAAGCATGTGAATTTTGACGAACTTACACCAATTGATGTGAGCCCCGGTTATAATGGCATGCATGAGTTTTGCGTCCTCTTGGGAGAGAGTGGTATGATTATGTTTGAGTGGTTTGAGGACTCGGGTTATGAAGTAGAAAATTAAGCGATATTCGGGGAGCATGCCCGTAATGGTAGGACGACGATTGGACAGATTAGGGTCATAAGCTCCAAGTCTTATTTGGTTTAGGAGAATTCGTTCATCAAATAAGGCGCCGGCTTCTCTAATGTAGAGAGAAATATTTTCCCCACTTCGAGGAAGGTGAGCAACGGAATGTAAGTTTTCGTTGGTTAAAAGAATTTCAACTCCATTAATGTTTGACACAAGCTCACCATCGTCGTCCTCATGAAGATTGGAATAGAAGGCTTGAATTAAGGGAGGATTAATATGAGGATAGGCAAGATATAGAAAATCAAGGAGTTGGCATTCCCTAAGCATAATTGCAGCTGCAGCAGGGGCGCTGGATTCAAGATATTTGCTGGTGGAAAAGCGAGGAGGAAAAATTTCACGCTTTTCGATTTTGTCATGAATCGAGCTAACTCTGGTTCAGTGTTGAACCGTAAAAGAGAGCCATCTTGGTAAGGAAAATTTGGAGGAGGAGGAGCAGCAGAAGAAGATGCACCATGTCTGCCAGAACGGGGACGTTTGGTGTGTCTGCTCGTCATTTTCAATAAGTAGTAATAGCCTTTGTAAGAAATTTGAGAGATTTTTGAAAGTTTGGGAGATAATATTGATGCTTGAGTGAAGAGATTGAGGACATATGGTACCTATTTATAATGAGAAGGATGGCATTTCATTTATAGTGAGAATTTGCAGAAATTTAAGAGCCAAAGCAGTCAGAAACGGTAAAAAATTTGCACTGTCCGTTACACAATCGATTGTGGAATCGAAACAATCGATTATTATGGAGTTTTTAATTGTACTCGGAAATGACACAAAATCGATTGTGGGAATCTTGCAGGACCCAAACGGTAACAAAGATTTGAATTACTGACTAAAAAGAATCGATTGTTGAATTATGGTAATCGATTGTACATACACAGTGTGCACAGTGATTTTCTGACTCGGAAAATAATCGATTATACTTTTGAGACAATCGATTGTTTTAGGAATGCAGTAATGAATTGCCGAGACGGTAATCGATTAATGAAAAGAATCGATTAGTAATTAACATCAAAAACCTGCAAGGCAAAAATGGTCAAACAATATATTGATTTTCCGTCATAATAAGCATAACACATAAATAATCGATTAGTGATACTTGCTAATCGATTGTCCGGCACAGTAAGCATGAGACATAAAGGAATGATAATCGATTATTGATTGTGACAATCGATTGTTCTCTATCATTGCCTTATAATTCCCCCTGCCTTTAGGGCGATACCTGCAAAAGAGAATTAGACGTCTCCGACGCTCAAGTTAGTAATTTGAAAGAAGTAGAGCATGACTTAGATCAGTGTGGAGTTACGAATTCCGAGTTTATTACGAATTCGGAAAAGAACTCTTTCTCTAAAGGCCTTGTGAAGATGTTGGCCAATTGAGAACGTGATCTCTTAAGAAGTGTGTCCTAAGGTGTTTTTATGGGTGTTTCGAGTACTTACCTGTTTTTTGATGTCGCCAATTACCTGTTCGAGAGGATGGTCTTTGATTGTCCTCCACGCGTTAGGCAGTTTCATTTCTTTTTCCAGTTGTGGCGCTTCCTCCGATAATTGTTCCAAGGTTTCACCTTGAATTTCCTTAGGAGTTTCCTCTTGTACTTTGTCTTGAGGACTTATTGAGTTTAAGATACCTGCAGGATCAAAACCAGAATCCTTTCTCGCCAAGCGAGCATTATTTTCGGAAAATACAATATGAGGGGATTCCTCCACAGTTTCGGTTCTATTATTGAATACCCTATATGCTTTGCTACGTGAAGAATAACCAATAAAAATTCCTTCATCGGATTTGGCATCAAACTTTCCCAAATTATCTTTACCATTGTTATGAATAAAACATTTACAACCGAATACTCTAAGATGGGAGATATTTGGTTTTCTTCCCTTGTAGAGTTCATAGGGAGTATTCATGAGTATTGGCCTTATGACTACTCTGTTTAAAACGTAGCATGCAGTACTCACGGCATCCGCCCAAAAATGTTTGGGAATCTTAGCCTCATCGAGCATGGTTCTAGCCATCTCTTCGAGACACATATTTTTCCTTTCCACCACTCCATTTTGTTGTGGTGTGCGTGGAGCAGAAAAGGTGTGCTCGATACCGAGTTCGTCACAAAAATCCGCGAAGAGATTGTGATCGAACTCTCCCCCATGATCACTTCTTATTGAAGTGACGGTTGTGTCCTTTTCATTTTGAACACGTTTAAGAAAACATTTAAAATTATGAAAAGCTTCACTTTTATGAGCAAGAAATAGTGTCCATGTAAATCTAGAATAATCATCAACAATAACAAAAGCATAACGATTTCTACCAAGACTTCCAATGCGAGATGGTCCAAAAAGGTCCATGTGAAGAAGTTGCAATGGTCTAGTAGTTGAAACAATACTTTTCGATTTAAAAGATGCTTTTGTTTGCTTCCCTTTTTGACAAGAATCGCAAATGGAGTCTTTTTCAAATTTCAAATTTGGAAGACCAATAACTAAATTTTGTGAAACCAATTTGTTTAAAAGATGCATGTTGATGTGAGCTACTCTACGATGCCATAACCACATATCATCTTCTTTGCTCATAAGACAATTCACATACTCAAATGAAGAATTTTCGAGATCAACCATATAGATGTTATCCATTCTAAAACCACGAAGGATAATTTTAAAATCGCTACGGCGAAAAACTAAGCATTCATCCGAATCAAATAAAACAAGATTTCCCTTGTCACATAATTGACTTATGCTCAAGAGATTATGTTTTAGACCTTTAACTAGCAATATATGCTTAATGGAAGAAGGTTCATCCTTACCGACCGATCCAATGCCGATAATTTTTCCCTTGTTGTTATCTCCAAAAATAACGCTTCCTCCTTCCTTGTGTTCTAGTTGAAGGAACTTGGATTCGTCTCCGGTCATGTGTTTGGAGCATCCACTATCAAGGTACCAAAGTACACTTGATCCCTTCAAACATACCTACAAGACAAATTAATGAGTCTTTGGTACCCAAGCTGTTTTGGGTCCTTGAGAGTTAGGTGTAACATGCTGTTGTGCTTGACATGCAGTTAAGTGTCTATGTCTAGTGAAGCAAGAAGGAGCAATATGTCCAATTCGATTGCAATAATGACAAATGACATTAGGATTATGCATTCGTCTAGGTTGATAGTAGTTGGACGGACGAAAATTGTTTACTCTTTTTCGACAATATGACTATTGCGCATTTCATGAAAATCATTTCTCCTACTATTTGTTCTAGGATATGCAGCATTTCTAGAATAGTTATTTCTAGGTTGAAAGCCATATCTAGGTGTCCTAAAATGTTCAACTTTTCTTCTAGTGTTTGGTCTAGGATATACATCATTTCTAGAATAGTTATTTCTAGGTTGAGGGCCATTTCTAGGTGTCCTAAAATGTTCAAAGTTTCTTCTAGTGTTTGGTCTAGCATGCATGTTGATTCTAGGATTGTTATCTCTAGGATGAACACTTGTTTTATTTGTCCTAGGTTGAGCCTTAGGTGGTTGGGGTTTGGCTTCAACTTTTTCTTTAGGCTCGTTTTTAAAACCTATCCCATGTTTGGTCGATTTCAAATTAACAAGAACTTCATTCAAATTTTTATGAGAAGAATTGAACTTATCTAAGGTGCCCTTAAGTCTTTCTACCTCATCTTTTAGATGCATGCAAGAAGTACAATTTTTACTAGAACTCTCGGGTTTGTCGGCGCTTCTTTTGCCGAAAAAATTGTTTTCTTCTTTCAACTTCTCATTTTCCAAAATTAGTTTTTCCAAATCCTTTTCTTAAAAAGAGAGTTATTTTTCAAAATCTTTTTCTTTCAAAGAAGCATTTTCCTTAATGTTTTTAACAGTTTTGGAAGCTTTAATGAATTCACTATACAACTCATCAAAGGCATTTTGCATTTCCTCAAGAGAATAGAAATTTTTGGAAGAAATTTGACATACCTCTTCTTGATTGTTTTCGTGAGCCATGAGACAAAGATTTGCGGTTTCGTCTTCTTCTTCCTCACTCGACTCGTCTCCGGAGTCGCCTCCCCAAGATATGTATGCTCGTTGTTTCTTGAAGGGTTTCTTCTCCTTTTTGACATTTGGGCAATTTGATTTAATGTGCCCGATTTCTCCGCACCCATAGCACTTTACTTGATCTCCTTATTGTTTGCCTTTTCGTTCATACTTTTCTTGCATGAACTTTTGAAATCTCTTAATAATGAGAACGAACTCGTTATCTCCGTCCTCGTTATTTTGAGGTTGGCTTGTGCTTGCCTTGCGGGCGATTCTTTGTTTCCTTTGATCATTAACAAGAGGGTTAAGTATAGTAGATTCATAAGTTTTAAGATTACCTCTTAATCCGTCGATGGTGACATTTGAAATGCCAATAGGCTCTTGAATCACGTCGGCCTTGGAGCGCCATTCCGGAGTGAGACTTCGGAGAATTTTTCGGACAAGTTCCTTATCCGTGAAGGTCTTCTTAAGAGCATGTAAGTCATTAACGATTTTTCAAAATCGTTCGAACATGTCATCGACCCTTTCGCCTTCCTTCATGTGAAACAGTTCATATGCATGGGTTAGAAAATCAACTTTAGCCTCTCTTACCTGGTCCGTACCTTCGTACGTGATTTCCAGCTTATCCCACATTTGCTTCGCCGTTGTGCAACATGATATTTTTCTGTAATCATCAGCGTTTATAGCACAATACAATAAGTTGATGGCTTTAGCGTTGTTCTACACTTTTCGGATATCATCCGCATCGTATTCATCTTCGGATTTTGGAACCCATTTATTTTCAACCTTTTTGGTTGGAATTTGTCTCCCTTCATTATAACCTTCCACAGATGAAAATTATTTGATTGAATGAATATTCTCATCCTCTCCTTCCAGTACATATAGTTTGTGCCATCGAATAGTGGTGGTCGGGTGGAGCATTGTCCTTCACCTATTCCTGCAAAAGAATCAAGAGTAGAAGCCATGGATTGTTTCTCTCAAACGGTTAAGTTTTTCAGAGAGTTGGGCTCTGATACCAATTGTTAGAATATACGCTTAACGCTAGAGGGGGGGTGAGTAGCGTTATAATAAAAAACAGCGTAAACTTGCGGAATTTAAAAATTGCAGGAATGAAATAAGTGCGATAAGTAAATAATAAGGAACGAACGCACCGATGTTATCCTGGTTCAGCACAACCCGTGGCTAGTCTAGTCCCCGAGAGACTCTCTCGAGATTTACACTAACTTCGTTAAGCTTACGGGTGCTTAACAAACCGTTACAAACTGAGAACTTGAGTCACACAAGCCTCAACAACCTTTGCTCGAAGATACAACACTTCAAGACTTCAACCAAAGGAATCACAACGTTCCTTCTTACAATACAAGGGATTAACACTTCCCTTCAAGTGTATAAAAACACTTTGCACTCAAAACAAGACTCTCCTGAAGAGTAGATATGAGTAAAATAAATACGCTCAAGAACGCAACAACTTTCGTCAAGAATTTGGCTCTCAAACTTATGTAATGAATAGAAAATGATGAATAAGAGAGTATGCAAGCTTTAGCAATAATATGATCAGTTGTTGTTCTTAGAAGACTGATTTGAAAATGTATTTATAGTGCCAAAAGCATGCATAACCGTTGCCTAATTGCCAATTAAGAATTGCTGATTTTGTGCTACGGCAGTCGATTGTCAAGTTGGCACAATCGATTGTTTTCCAATCGTTCCAAAAATCATTCCTAGATTTTACGCAGCATAATCGATTATCTAAGACGTATAATCGATTACTGGCAACATTCAAAAAATCATTTCCAGATTTTACGTAAAATAATCGATTATCAGAAATATACAATCGATTACTTGGCAACGTTCAAAAAATCATTTCCAAATTTTACGTAAAACAATCGATTATCAGAAATATACAATCGATTACTTGGCAACGTTCAAAAAATCTTTTCCAGATTTTACTTCAAACAATCGATTATTAAAATCCTATAATCGATTATCTGACGGAGTTTGAAAATATTTTGGCAACGGTCATTTACATATTCGATTATGTTATATGGACAATCGATTATTTTTCAGTCTTGAAAAATCTAATAGACACTGCCTCAACACAATCGATTGTCATAAGGTTCACAATCGATTATTTTGTTGCTTTGAAAAATCTGATGGAGACTGTCTCAACACAATCGATTGTCATAAGGTACACAATCGATTGTCATGCAGATTTTAAAAATCTGATGGACACTGCCTCAACACAATCGATTGTCATAAGGTACACAATCGATTGTCTTGCAGCTGCCTTAACATAATCGATTATCATAAGTACATAATCGATTATCTTTGTCCAGATTTTAGAGGCATGTTTAAAAATCATTTTGACTAAAATAAATATGCATGATTTAAAATCATTTTGCCTTAAATTAAATATGCATGATTTTATAAAAATGTTTTTACGAGAGAAGCCAAGTCTTGAGTTAAGTCGTCGGATCAAGATCACAATTAAAGAACGACTCATGTATAACTTTGTTTATTCTTGATCTTGTTTGTCTTGTGCTTGAACTTCTTTGCGTGACATTTACGTGCTTGTGCTTGGACCTCGTCATATGTCAATTGCGCATCGTTTGTCATTTATCAAAACCTACAAATATGAACACACGTTTAATTTAGTGCCTTGAGAACGTGTTTCAACATTTTCTTGGTGTTTGCTCAAGTGAAGTGGATTTTCTCATTGTTTTCAAACTCAAAACTGGTCTGTGTCCTTGATTATTTTTGGGTTTTTGCTGTTGTGGTTAATCTCTTACTGGTGATGTTAGCTGATACATTACTTCTGCTTTGCTTGTTAAACTCCAGGTACACACCTCTAATTTTAGGCATGTAACAAACAGCTAGTGAGCTACTCTGATGACAAGAAATGAAGATCATGGTTTTTAGATGTTTTTTTTGTTTCTTCATTTTATTTCTCATGCTTACTATGTTAATTTTTGGCTCAACATGCTAGATATGAAGTTATATTCAAGGATATTGAGCTTATATTGGAAGTGTAATAGAATATGTTTAGAACTGCTATAGTTTGTCAATTGCTAAGTTGTTATTATGGACTGTTGGACTCATGTACATCCTATTTAGTAGTGTTAGCATTATTATAGCTTAATTTTATTGTTTTCGAAGTTTGCTATCATATTAGTTTATTTGTTAAACTTAGAATATGGTGTGAGCCTAAAAATGGTTCTAAGACTGATATGTGTGCTAATACGAGTGTTAATTCCGTGCCTAATTGATGCTTAAAATGATTCCATATCTCAATATTTAATTTGCATAGACTAGCTTTGAGATCACGTGGCTAGAATTTCGAAATCTGCATCAAATAATTTAAGCAACTGCTTTAGTTTGAACGAGTTAATTATTGTAGTTTGTCCATTCATTTGCAATTAAAATGTGAAGCTAAAACGAAAAGGATGCCCTAAGAATTGAATCATGGACTCGAACCAAGGTCTTTGTCTTTGTTTGTAGTCCTCGGTATATTTTTGCTGGACATAACCCCTTTGTTTTTAAATTGGCCCACTCAATATAAACCTTCAGCTAATTTAAGTAGAACCCTCAGCTATAGTTAGCATTAATTAAAATTGGGAGGTGAGCCGTACTAGATAAAACTTAGTACATGGCCCTCTAAACTTTTAGTTTGAATGTCCTTAAAATAGGATTGAGGTATGCCAAACCAAATAAAATCACAAAAAATGCGTGCCCCCTCTAATTATGTCCTTAAAATCCTCAAAGCTCGGGACGTGCCATTTAGCGAATTTTTATGGCCTTCCCAAAGTTATTAGTGCGTTAGTAGCTTTTAGGTGTGTTATTTAATAATTTTACTTTCTTTAACTCAGGTGTGCATTTCATGTTACCTATATCCAAATCCCAAAGCGTTGAATAAGATGTGTTCCGGGTTGCGGGTGCTTTTCATGTGACGCGATTCAAAGACACGTTTTAAACGACGTTCAATTTTCCTTGAAATTAATTAAAAATTTGCACTATAGGTTAATACATGTATTAAAATCAGATAATGAGCCAGTTATAATTGTTTAAGTGAGCATGCTAGAACCACGGAATTCGGGGATGCCTAACACCTTCCCTCGGGTTAACAGAATTCCTTGTTCAGAATTTCTGGTTTGCTGACTTCACAAGGAAAGTCGAATTTTCCTCGATTTGGGATTTAAAATAAACTGGTGACTTGGGACACCGAAAAATAAACCATCTCAAATGGAGACTCTGACTAAAATAAATAAATAATCCCATTTCGAATAATGTCACTTAAATTGGAAAAATTCCCTTATACATTATCCTTCCGGGGGTGGTGTGTGAAAAAAGAGATGTGACATTATGTATGGGCAATCCACCTCTAGTGCCTGACGGTCAATATGCACCTCATGGAGAAGTTTCTTCGCCGCCTTTGCATTGTACCTGGGCTGCGTCGCTTGGGAGACAAAACTCGTATTATCAAACTGTGGTGCATGGGCTTGCCCCTACCTCTCGAGGAGCTTCCCGGTCCACTAATGGAGGGACTAATGGTGCGTCCCTTTCTAGAAGAACTCATTTTACCTGTCAAACAGAGAAACGCTTATTTGTGGGTGTGTGAAATATGTGACCATAGATAGTTACTCAGACTTCACCACAACCATGTCACATTAGCCCTTATAACTTCACTAGGGAAATTTCCCAAACACCTTGTGGGCAAGGCACTATCTAAACATATATAGCCCTCATGGGTACATAAAAAATCCTCCCAAATCAGATATACTACTACACCAACACACCACATACCTACTTCATTCAATCACCCATCAACATACACCTTACCACCACATTAAACACACATCCCCTTTACCAATCATGTACAAAAATACAATTCAAACAGAAAACAAGAAGCACTACATAAATCTACTAACAATTACAACCTCATATAACATGAAACTAACATAAACTACAACATAATACACAAAAAAAGAGAAAGGAGATGTGAGTAACGTATATTAATGGAGGAAGGATGAGATGAATGGAGATGCGGAAGGTGGAGTGATTTAAGAGGAAGAAGAATAAGAGAGGGATTTGGGGGATTAGGGTTTAGAGAGAGAGATAGCTTACAAACTAGAAGTATGGGGGAGGGACGAATGTTTTTGAATAGTAGGAGTAAAAAAATAAAAGGGAAGAGAAAATTACCAAAAACAAAGAAAAAAATAAAATACCTGGTACCCACCGCGGGCCTGCCGCGGTGTGTTTGAAACTCGGAGACAAAATCTTTTCGTTTCATCGTGGTTTACCGCAGCCGCGGTGAACTACGCAGTTTTGAGGCAGAATCCCAGCCTCTCACCACGGTCTTACCACGGTTGCGCCGCGTCGCGGTATTGACGCTTTCTTTATATATAGTTACACAAGAAATACTAACAACACATTCGTGGGTTGCCTCCCACGCAGCGCCTAATTTAATATCATGGCACGACACAGAAAAGCGCATTAAGGCTCGCTCGACCTCCGAGGTTCCGCCAGATTTATCTCAGACACTTCCTTCGGATCCTTCATACCTATGTATAGCTTCAATCTTTGCTCATTGATTCTAAATGTGTGAAGAGTCCTTCTTCGAGAAAATTTCCATAGCCCTGGAAGGGAATACTTCTACCACCCAAAATGGACCAGACCATCTTGACTTAAGCTTACCAGGGAACAACCGTAATCTTGAGTTGTAAAGCAATATCATGTCCCCGAGTTTGAAATGTCGCTCAACAATGTTCTGACCGTGCAACCTTTTCATTCTCTCTTTGTAAAACCTTGTGATCTCAAAAGCAAGATGTCTGAATTTGTCGAGTTCATGCAATTCAGTTATTCTTGTTGTGCCCATAGCTTTAATATCTAGGTTCAGCTGTTTCATTACCCACCAAGCTTTGTGCTCAAGTTCCACTGGCAAGTGGCAATACTTTCCAAATACCAACATATATGGTGACATACCAATTGGTGTTTTAAAAGCAGTTCTATAAGCCCAAAGTGCGTCATATAGCTTTTTCGCCCAATCAGTCCTTGTGGCGTTCACCGTCTTGGTTAGCATACTCTTTATTTTTTTATTGGACACTTCAACCTTCCCACTAGTCTGGGGATGATATGGTGTGGCAACCTTGTGGCGCACATCATACTTTGCAAGAAACTTCTTGAAAGCTCTATTACAGAAATGGGTACCTCCATCACTGATAATCGCTCTTGGTGTCCCAAACGGGGTAAATATGTTCTTCTTCAAAAATCCAACCACCACTTTTGCATCATCAGTGGGCTACACTACAACTTTTACCCATTTGAACACGTAGTTCATAGCAACGAGTATGTACTTATTACCAAAGGAGCTGACGAAGGGACCCATGAAGTTAATCCCTCAGACATCAAACAATTCCACCTCTTCAATCGGGTTCATGGCATCTCATGGCGACGGGAAATGTTCCCAGTCTGCTGGATTCATTGCACCCCTTCACCCATTGGTACACATCTCTAAACACTATTGGCAAAAAGAAATCGGCCTCTAGCACTTTCACAACTGTCCTGACCCCTCCAAAATTTCCTCCATACGCCGATGCATGACAAGCCTGCAAAACAGAAGATTGTTCTTTCTTGGGGATACACCTCCAGATCATATTGTCAACATATATTCTAATTAGATAAGGCTCATCCCAATAATATATGCGGTGATCATGATAAAACTTTTACTTTTGTACAGTTGAAAGGTCATAGGGAACTGTACCGCATGCTAGGTAATTAGCAAAGTCTACATACCATAGCACTTCCTTAATACTAGTAGAGAGCAGCTGCTCGTCTGGAAAGATTTCTAAGAAAATATTCTCAACCTCCACCGAATTTTCAGCTCCCTCAAGTCGTGATAGATGATCAGCAACTTGGTTCTCTGTACCCTTACAATCATGAATTCCAAGGTCAAACTTTTGCAGTAGCAACACCTAATGAATCAGGCGCGGCTTAGATTCCTTCTTCTCAATCAAGTACCTGAGAGCTATATGATCAGTGTATATAATTACCTTAGAACCAATCAGGTATGATCTGAACTTGTCGAATGTAAACAACATAGCGAACATCTCCTTCTCAGTCACAGTGTAGTTCAGCTGAGCTCCGCTCAACATTCTACTAGCATAGTAGATTGGATACATCAGCTTGTCTTTCTACTGTCCCAGCACTGCCCATACTGCATAGTCACTGGCATCACACAAGAGTTCGAATGGTTGCTCCCAGTCGGAGGCAACTATGATAGGTGTAGTGACCAACCTCTTTTTAAGCTCCTCGAATGCTACTCTACAATCATCAAAAAACATGAAAGGGTTATCTTTTTCTAAAAACTTACGGAGAGGGTTGGCATTTTCTGAGACATCTCTTATGAATCTCCGGTAGAAACCAGCATGCCCGAAGAAGCTCCTGATTGCTTTGATTGAACTTGGAGGGGAAACTTTTCTATCACCTCCACCACAGCACGATCCACCTCAATTCCTTTGCTTGACCCTCGGTGTCCCATGACTATGCCCTCTTGTATCATAAAGTGGCACTTCTCCCAATTAAGAACCAGGTTAGTCTTGATACACCGTTTCAGCACACGATTCAGATTTACCAGGCACTCATCAAATGAGTTCCCCACCACTGAGAAATTATCCATGAACTCCTCCATTATGTCATATACCATATTAGTGAATATGTCCATCATGCACCTTTGAAATGTGGCAGGTGCATTGCATAGGCCAAAGGGCATCCTCCGAAAGGCATAAATGCCATACGAGCAAGTGAAAGAAGTCTTTTATCTATCCTCTAGTGCAATGGAGATATGATTGTACCTTGAGTATCCATCCAGAAAACAGAAGTGTGACCTACTTGCTAATCTGTCTAACATTTGATCAATGAAGGGAAGTGGGAAGTGGTCTTTCCGGGTGGCTAGATTTAATTTTCTGTAATCCATGCAAATTTTCTAGCCCGTGATGATTCTTGTAGAGATCAGTTCATTGTTATCATTTTTAACTACTATCATACCACCATTTTTAGGTACACATTGAACCGGGCTAACCCAGCTGCTGTTAATGATTGGGAAAATGATTCCCGCATCTAACCACTTTATCACTTCTTTCTTCACCACTTCCTTCATCTTGGGGTTCAGCCTTCTTTGGTGTTTCCTGGAAGGTTTGTTTCCTTTTTCCAGCAGAATTTTGTGCATGCAATAGGCGGGGCTGATCCCCTATATGTTTTCCATGTTTCACCCAATGGCGGTCTTGCACTCCTTAAGTACCTGTAAAAGTTGTTGAGCCTGCACATCTAACAAACAAGATGAGATAATAATGGGTAAAGTGGAGTCAGGTCCAAGGAACTCATAATTGAGAAGGGCTGGAAGTGGGTTTAACTCCAGTTTTGGTGGTTCTTTGATGGATGGCTTGGCTGGAGGAGTTTCTCTATTTTCCAAGTGCAAAGGCTCAAATTCAAGAGTTCTGTACTAGAACCCTCTACCCGCAAACGCCAACACCCATTCTGCTAGTTCTTCTCCATTCACCTTATCTAAATTCATCAAACATGCAGCCAGGGAGTCCTCAATAGTCAGCATCTCATTATTAGTCTCTACGATTACATCCACGGCATCAATAAGAGAGCAATTGGTGAATTCACTTGGTCGCATCATAGATTTTAGCACATTGAATGTTATTTCTTCATTATTCATTCTCGTCTTGATCTCCCTTGTCTCACAATCAATAAGAGCTCTCCCCGTGGCCAAGAATGGCATTCCCAAAATTATGGGAATCTCTTCATCCACCTTAAAATGTAAGAACACAAAATATGTAGGGAACACAAATTTCCCTACGTGAATCAATACATCATCCGGGATCCCATAGGGTCTTTTCACAGTCCTATTAGCCAGCTGCAACAACATAGAGGTGGGTCTAGCTCTTCCAATCCCTAGTTTCTAATAAATTACTAGGGGCATAAGATTTATGCTGGCCACTAGATCACACAGTGACTTAGCAAAAGCAAAATTTCCAATTGTGTATGGAATTGTAAAGCTCCCTGGGTCAGACAGCTTCTCAGCAATTGGTCTAGTTACCACTACATTACAGGTCTGAGTAAGAGTAACTGTGGCCAAGTCATGAAAATTGAATTTTCGGGACATCAAGTCCTTCATTATTTTTGCATACCCATGCATCTCTTTAAAAGCATCGGTCATTGGAATATTTACCTGGATTTATTTCAGCATCTCCGAGAACTTATATTGCTCATCTGTTTGGTACTTAGCTAGCCTTTGAGGGAATGGTGCATGAGGTCTCTTCTTCCTAATGATTTCGGTTTGATCTTTATCAGCTTCCACCTCAACTACTAGTTCCTAGGCTGTCTCAGCTTCTTTCTCAGTCTCAATCTGAATGTTATTTTCTTCCTGGACAGGCCTGACTGTCAGTTTTATTGACTCATCTAGCTCAATGGGCATTGGTATGAGTATCTCAACCTGTTTGGTTTCTCGAGCTCTCTCTTTCTCTACATCCAAATCTCTGCCATTTTGTAAGCTCACAGCCATCAACTGCTCCGGACCTTGATTTTTTAGATTTATCTGGGTGTCTGCAGGTAATGTCCCATGAGGGAGATTGTTTAGAGACATCGAAATTTGGCCCATCTGCAGCTCAATATTCGTGATAGCTGAATTATGTGCATCTACTCTCTCACTAATCATTGCATTAGACCTAATAACCTGCTGCATCATTGCTTCAAGTCTAGCAAACCCATCTTCATGCCTTCCAGCATGCTGTTGCTGAGGAGGGTGATATCCCTGCTGCTGATTTTGATTATTGTAACCCTGTGGCCTTGGGTAAGGTGCCATATTGTTAGGGGGTCTCATACCTGCCATATTCTTGTTGTTGAACTACGGTTGGGCTGGCCTGTACTGCTGATTCTGCTGGCCCCAATTCTGACCACCCTATCTCTGGCCTCCATAATTAGACACATAGTTCATATCTTCGGGGTAGTGATGATGATCAGGTTCTGCATTCCACTGGTTACCCATTGGTTGACTGATGCAAGATATGCACAAACCCTCATTGGTAGTATCTCCAATGTGTACCTGCTGCTTCAACCCCGAATCCTCCACCTTTTTGGTGAGTATACTCATCTATGTTAATAAAGTAGCCATATTTTCAGCTATAGAGTTGGATGGATCTAAGGGCACTGAGTGAACCACTAGGATTGCAAATATAATCTGAGTATTTATCCAGAGTCGAACCCATAGGGAAATAACCTATTACTTTTGTAGGACTTACTAAATTCTACAGAATCAATTTTACAAACGTTATCAATAACACTTGATGGTATTTCTACTAACTACGATTGGCAGTAAATAAATAACTAAAAATTAACTATTATTGAAGTGTAAATAATTAGGAGAAGGTTCTAAGGCTATGATTTCCCTTATTAATGGAATCCCTTCTGATTATGCGTCACATATAATCACCAAATCATCTCTATCAATCATGAGCGCTTCTCTTACCGTAAATCTCTTCGAGTAATTACGATAATTTACTAGATGCTCTCTCTCAAGTTACACTAGCTGACTTTGTTTATTACAGCTCACTTTAGATTGCACCCAAGGCTTCGTTATCCCTAATCTCTCATTTAAACCCGCAGTTATAGATCTCTCATATACTTTGAGAGTGGTGTTGTTCAACAACTACCTAAATATGCACTCTCTCCCGAGTTATGCGCACTAAATTGGTACAGCTAATAGAGGATGCTGTCAATTAACTATAGCAAACACGTAGTTGAACAAATAGAAATTAAAATGGAAAATTATATTAACATAATCAAGAAGTTCATCCTTCAATAGGTTCCATGACAACCCTAGACAAAGGAATTAGCTACTCATGACAAAAAAAGATGAAAATACTAAATTATTCATAATGATTAATTGTAAGAAAATAAAAGAGATAGAAGAACCCTAATGTTTGGTTGATCGTCTCAGAATTGTTCCTTCTTCAAAGTAGTCTAAAAACAAGCTTGACTCCAATGTTGGACGAGTTTCTACACCTAATAAGGGTATGGCAAAAAATTTCCCGAATTTATACTTTGGTCCCTAGATTTTCCAGACGTGAAGCTGCGACGACTTGCCCACGGTGAGAGCTAAACTTTCTGCCTCGGATTTTAATCCACCGCAGTCGCGATGGAATTTGCCCAGGCCATTTTCCTTCTTCTTTGTTCTCGGGTACTTCTCGGATGAACGTTTTCTTCACATTATCACCTCCAAAATACTCTGTGGTGCTTCCTCACGTAGAACATTCACTGCAAAACAAAAGAACAGTATTTAGAATATTTTGTCAGCAATTTACCTAAAAAACAACAATAAAGTATGGTTATATTATGGTGTAAACATCATCTATATAGCCTAATATCACATACATTGAGTAACCTGTTACCGACCCTCTTAACATTCAGTGGATTATCGAAGAGATATCACAGCAAAAAGAAGGATCACTATAACAAAAATTTTCTTTCTTTCTATAAATTTAACCTTTTTTTCTGATTGTTTGGCATTAATTGATATTTTTTTATCTTTTGCAACGATTGTGGTGTATTTGTTGCTGCCTTTGCAGAGTATGTTAGTCTTGGAGAGTTATCAAATCTGGTAGAAGACCATTCTGATATTGACCAATACCGTAGATGTTATGGAGCGCTACTTTGGGACTATGCTAGAAACAAGCAGGAGCATGAGATAATTAGTGATAGTGAGGTAACAGGCAAATTGGCAAGGCGAAAATATGCACCAGCTTTGAATGAGAAAGCACGAGTCCAGAGAAAGAAGAAGTAGTTGTAATATTCTGTATGAAACATGTAGTACAATTGTTTAGTTGATGCTAGTTATAAGAAATATGGTAAATACGTTTTTGAATAATTTATTCTGTTTTAATTGTAGCAGACTTGCGCTACAATTATAGTATCCTTTGTTTCTTTTTTCTTTTTATATCTAGTTTATAGTTAAAATGGAAACATTCTGTTGGGTTTATATTCACTTGTTGAATCTTTACAGTACTTGATCTTCATTATTTTTAGATAATGTGTAAACATCAATAACTAACCATTTTGTTGCTTTTAAATTCAATTTTTGTTGAATGTATAAAGTACCTCATCTACATTATTTTCACCTATATAGGTTGTTTCCACCTGAATTTTAAATTAGCTATTATGTCAGCTACATATATTGTAGATTTTGTAGTTATACGTGTATATAATTTGTAGATATATTTAATAGTGTTTATTTTTTTATATTTATTTTTTGAATGTAAACAATATTTCATCTATAATATTTTACGTTTTTATTTATTTTCCTACTGATATATAATGTATAAACTCTAAAAAATCCAGATAATGTATTTTTTTATAGTTTTATGTTAGATAAACTGCAAAAACACATTAACAACTATGTAAAGGATTTCATAAATTCTAAAAAGGTTCTAGATTTTATATATATATATATATATATATATATATATATATATATATATATATATATATATATATATATATATATATATATATATATGAAAGTATTGTCTCAATACAGAAAAATCTTAACTAACTACATTATGATCTTACAAAACACCAACAATTACACATCAAAATTTGTTATCCTGAACTAGCTAACAAATTTTATGAAATATTCTGTTAACTACATAAAATTTTAGTTTTTTTGGATGCATTCTTGCAAGATCTTTGGTTATGCCCTTCTCCTCCGCAGATGCCACATGAAACCTTGTACTTCTTTGAATTTATTTGATCATATGTTTTGTATCTTTATTCTGGGGTCTTCATGGCTGCCTTTTCCCTTCATTTAGGTTGATTTACTACTTCTTCAGTTATATGTTGTGACACATTTTATTTGCTTTCATGAGGCAAATGATTAACTAGTATTTCATAAGTACGCAAGAGGTTCGCCCTTATGTAATAGGGAGAACAATATTGTTCAAAAGACTCATCCCTGTGTCTTAAAGCGGCCAAAGCATGTGGACAAGGTAGTTCATCAAGCTGGAATTTCCCACAACTACATTTCTTATTTTCAAGACAAACAATATAGCGCCTCACACCATTTAGTACTATATCGATGTAGTATGTTGAGCCCTCACCTACGAGTATATTACAAACAAAAAAATAATTCAAATACAGTTAAAATTAAACTGTATACAAAATATCTACAAATTATCTATATTTGTCCTGATTATGTATTTGATTCAATAAATAATTAGATCATACTCTAAGCTTGTGCGACAATATTCTGTTGTCATCCAACTCTTTGTTGAATTTGTATCCAAGGTATGTGAATGTAACCTTTGCTTTTAATAACTTTTCTTTTGTCCAACGATCAAGAAGGGTCCTCATATACTCTAATAGTTTTACTATCGGCAGTTCTCTTGCATATTTCGTTACAGCATTCAACGACTCTGCAGTGTTTGATGTCATAGTCCCAATTCTGTTCACAGTAGCATGTACTCAGGACCATCTATGATAGCCAATAATCGTATAAGTATGTTTTAACACGGGGTCAATTTCCTCAATCTTTGACATCCTTTCATTAAATTCATCAAGTGTGTATGACCGTGCCGTGGAAATGTATAATTCACTAAACTTAAGATGTCCCTTCTTGAACTTTGCCCGTATATTTGTCCAAATATGCCAAATGCAAGAATAATGTGGCATGCCGGGATAAGCAATAAATGTTGCCTTCAAGATACTCTCATTCCGATCCGAAACAACACACATATTTGTTCTTTCAACATACACAAGTTTGAATTGCTCAAAAAGTAACTTTCATGATGTGTCATTCTCTGAATCAACAACAACATATGCCAATAGTAATATGGTACGTAAATTATCTGGCAAGAAGCAACTAATTGGCAGAAGAAGACATATATATATATATATATATATATATATATATATATATATATATATATATATATATATATATATACAAATTACAACTATTCTACAAAATATTTACAATTCATCTTCAAGTGCTACAAAAAAATAAAAGCAATAATATTCCTACAATAAAACTTCAGTACCTACTGCATCCATTGTACTGGCTGTTAGTATTATTCCCATGTATGCTGACTTTAAAAATATCTCATCAACTACTACACCTTGCCTACAATATTCCTAACGGCTGATTAACGTACAAATCGCAACAAATACATACAAGAAGCAGTCATCGTCTGTCTTCTTCAATTTAACTATAGATCCCGGATAAGTCTTCTCTAGAATATACAAATAACTAAGCAATTTGATGTAAGAGGCAGCAGGATGACCTCTCATAAACTATAAAGCCTTGTCCTTTGCAATCCAAACATGCATGTAGGTTAGATTCACGCCGTGTTTAGACAACATATTAAATTGAATGTCTTTTGGGGTGTAAATTATCTTAGGATCAGAATAGCAGATATGATTAGAATAGCGGATATGATCAGAGTAGCGGATATGTTCCTAACTTATACACTGTACCATATATAGTTGTACTTCTGTATCTTTTGTACCTATTTTTAAATTTTATACAAATTCATCTGTAATTCTGTATTTCAAGGGAGGAATTTCCCGGCAAATCCTTGTATTTCTGCATTTGCCTTGATTTGCACCATATATGTAAATTTTTACAAGTATGAGAGTTTTTTTTTTGCACCGTGTATTTTTAACTGTATTTTGTGGGTACGCATCCATGTATACATCTTTGTATTATCTTTGTTATTTATATCCTTTATAGATCCTATATTTTTGTATTTTATCTTGATTGTATTTATTGCGCGAACGAATATAGTTAATACAAGATATATTAGTTGCGATTATAGTTAATTAACACATGATGTATTTATTGTGCGAAGGAATACCGTGAATACAAACGTCTCTGGCAAGGAAAGATTTGCGACGGATGGTAAATATTGAAACAATAATTGTGAAACTGTTAGTACTTTCTGAAATTTTCTCAATAAAATTTAAATAATTATAAACTGCATAAAAAGTATCGTAAGTTATAACTTTAAACGAAAGATATTTAAAAATATGAAAATGTGTATCTAAAGAAAAGATTCTTTGGATAAAAAATAGAGTGAACTAATGGAGTATAATTAATGAATTAATGGTTGCATGCTCATAATCATCCAAAGAACAACAATCGCACTCCACTAAAACATTGAAAATGCATTTTATTCCCTCTAGATTTCATTAAACACTGCGTTTTGTAGCCTAATACGACAAAGAAATATTTACTTTTATATTAATCTTCTGGTTACAATTTTGCTGGACTCAATCTCAATGTGTCATGTAGCTAAGTTTTAACGACCGAGCACATGTGAGTTTCATAATTAGTTTTGAGATAATAAGTCAAAATTACAGGGGGCACACCTGCAAGTAGATTTAAAATTGTGGCATTCATTCTCTGAATAAAATACAAAATGGGGCATAAATTTGGAGAAAAAAATCATATAAGTACGGATGATAACTCTTAAAGGCTATCGCTGTTTATAAATGTTCGGTGTCAACCCTCATTGGAAGTTTCCTTTTTCCTTTTTATGTTTTTAATTAAAAAAAAAGGAGCAGTGGAATAACAGTATAGTTATTTTCGTGTGATCTATAAATTATAGATTCAAAAAGTGGAATCAGCTGTTGATACTCGCATTAGAATAGGTTATAGTATGACTCTTCCTTGGACCTCGTATGAATACGAATGCTTTTTACACCAAACTATCTTTGTTCTTAATAATTATTTCTCTGGGCCTTTTAAAAATAAAAAGAAAAACCAAGTAAAATAAATTGAGCTCAACTTGCACATTTGTATAAGTTGACAAAGTACTACTAGTAGTTGCTTCTTGAATTTAGACGTGGGTTGCCTTAAACTAAGGCGATGATTTTGCTGAAGCTATCCTCTTGTCTATGAGCCATAGCCATTATCTTTATTTTAATAGCTTAACTTGACGACCTGTATTTATTTTTATTTTTATAATACTTTCGTTCAAAGGAAAGGAAAATAAGAAAAATATTAATGTTTGTTATCTACAAGCGCACTGTTCTTGACAGTTGAATTATAAATTAAGAAATCATGGTCAACTTATCAACCAAGTGTCCATGTTCTTCTGCTTTGCTTATAGGTTTTGATAACTTAGACGTTAATTACTTATTCATTGAACAATCCAACCCTCCATGGAATTCATGATCATTTTTTGGAATATAAATCAACGGTGTGGGTTTGATGGCGGCTTTCCTTAGGTTCAATCTGGTTAGTTGATTTATAAGGTTGTTTGAGATGGTTTAGACATGTTTACGTCGAGCAACCAGTCCATAAGACTCATTATGAAGTTGTTAAAGAGGGACGGCTAAACCTAAAATTACGTGATTTTGTATTTTTGTGACCTTGCATAGTAGACTAAAAATTGATAATAATATAATATTTTATGTCAACTGCCCCTCTAATTTACCATTTCTTATAAAAGGTGAAAAATAATCAAAGTTGAATAAAAAGTGATGATAATAGATAAAATATTATTTATTTATACTTTAGAAAATTTTAAGTGATTTATTTGTTGAAAAAAAATTGTTGTGCATTTCCTTTGTAATATATAGGCAAATTGAGATATTTTTATTACAAAAAGTGATTTTTATATGGTAAAATAAAGATTGAGTGGATCACTTAAGTTGGGAGTGCAAATATAAATGTAATCAAGAGTAATCCTAATTTCTTGTCATAAAAGAAACCTTTGTGATCGCTCTTCCGAGTCGAAAATGAAGTTGGTACGAACCGTATTCACCGTACCTCAATTGACTTTAATCTTCAAATATTATTATTCTATTAATTAAACATCTTTTTCCTTAGAAATACGCCAAAGTTTCCTTACTCATTCTGAAAACACGTCGTCAAGTGTTCGTATCGATGCAACCACAAGACGTCGAATTAAAATCGTATCATTTTGTGTTCACGCATAATTCAAGGAAGAATTTCTCCTAAGAAAAATGCGATATAAGTATACTATTCTAATCCAAGTATTAGTCTTTGATTCTATGTATGACTCGAATTTGTAATTTATAGGTCACACGAAAACACTTAATATGAACTCTTATACATGTCAAGCTCGCGAAATTTCTGCTACCATCTACTTCACTAAGTTTGTCTTTTCTTTCGGTAAGTTCTTTTATTATTCATGTTTTGAAATTAGTGGTTTTACTCTCACTTTATAAATTAACTGGTTGGCGAGGTAACATATTAGGGTTTCAAAGTTTGATTAAAGAGATAAGGTATCAATAGTTCAATACAATAAAATATACCAAAGCACATGATCGATAAGTTGACTATTATCCAATTCAGCAGCGCCATTGTCGGTGCACCATTAACGTTCCCAAACTTCATAAGGGCGAGAAAAAACAAATAAGAGATTTAAATTTTAAAAGTGAATAGAATAATATAATATGTCTTTTAATTTCTCAAATATATGAACTCGAGATGTTCAAATGAATGTTAAGAAAGAGATGACGCCGAAATCTTAGCCATCCGCGCCACGTCTAATTCAACAAGAAATTATTAACTTAATTAAGTTATATATATACATATATATATATACACACACACTCACACACACTTATAAAATAAAAAGTAAAGATAAATGCAAGTGGAGCTGAAATAACATGTGAACAAGTATTTTATGAATAAAATAACTTTGAAGATACGTACAATTTGTGATAGCCATTCAGTATTATCATTTGTACGTAAGTCGTACTTATAAGATTCTCGTTGCTTTATGGGAGTTCAATCCTTGCTAAATTCTAGTTTCAAAACATATCCTTGCATGTTGACTAGCTAGGTTGATAATTCAAAAAAAAAAAAAAAAAAGAAGAAGAAGACAAGTTACATGTTATATCGGGTAAACGTAATCGGATGGTATAAACATAAAATTCTATAAATTGACGGTATATATATTGTTAGTGTAAAAAAATCTTTTTTTTGTTGGTGAATTTCTCCAAATCTCGACTTGTCATTTATCAGATTCGGAGGAAGGGGGCAGGGGGGAGTTAATTAATTTCGGTCAATAAAAACTAATATTAAATTGGTCTAACCATTAAATCAAACCTATAAAACAAAGGAAATGACGATAAGTGAGTAATTAATGTTGAAAGTTGAGATTAGAATTATTTAAATTGCAGGGATTCATTTGCCATTTAAGTAGATTTAGTAAGATTGGAAAGTTCTGATACAAGTATTTAAAACCTAAATTTGGTACCAGAATTTATTTCTCTAGATATATAAATATGAGAGTAACTTTAGCTATCGTTGTTATGTAGGTTTTGGAAAAATACAACCTAAAATCCATTTTTATGAATCCAATGGTGACGTACCGATTCTTAAGAATTTTGTTGACTATGTTTAATTTGGATTAGTTAGGGACAAGAATTAGGCTTAACTGAAAGAAAATTTGGGCCAACTCTGATCAAGTCAAACATGTTAGATCCAATATAACAAAAATAGGTCGAGTAAAGCTAATTCTCAAGTGTTTTTGTCTATAATTAGTAAATTTTCTTTTGATTAATTAGTAGGCGATGTATGATCTTACGTAATGCTGAAGGTAAACTAATTCACGTACTCAATTAAAAGAGGACTCTATTTCTAAGGCTCTAATATTGGAGATATTTGATTAAGGGTGAATGAACCTTTAGCATTTTACTATATTTTTTGGTAAATCTAAAAAGTTCTTCTGGTTGAAAAAGAAAAGGAGGAGATTGCACTTAATCTTTTGCATTTGATGGGTCAATTCACTTAAAAAGAAAATGGGAAAATAGAATACGACGTGAATTACTATAAACATTGTGAGTGCAATAATTCAGCTGTCCTTAAAAATAGTATACTTACTATTTAAGATCATATAATTAAGCAGAAGCGGACCTATGCACAGGGGTAACCAACGGTGGTGTTGCCATTCTATATCAAGGGTAGTCAAGGCATATTCTTCGTTGAAATATTATACTACATATATAAGATAAATATTATTTTGTATATTTATATATTATATTTTGAATATTTTTAACGCAATTAAGTGAGGCAGTCCAACGATTTACAAGGGTGTTTAAAATGACATGTTATTCACATGTTTAAAGTTCAGCATATTTTGTTTGTTAAAACTAAACGAAAACCATCATATATGATTTATTGGATTCTTTTTCAATCTAAAAACTTTTCTAATAAAATAACTTTTAAAACTTAAAATTTGTGAGAAATAAACAACTAATCTTAAAAGTAATTTTGTAACTAAAAATTATTTCTTAAATTAATTTTATAATTTAAAAGTCAAGCTCTACCAAATTTCTTCAACAAAAGTTCTCTACAAACTATGAATTCTCTCTATTTTCTTTTTCCTACTTTTATTTAGTAAAATTTGTAATGTTATCTTTTTGTTACTTTAGTTTTGTTTTATAATGTAGTTCTATTAAAAGTTTTTTTTTTATTGCTTAGCTAACTGTTGCTGATTTAATTTAAAAATATTTATCGACAAAAGATATTATTGACTTATTTAAGTTTAAACACTTTTGGTGAAATTCCTGAATATGTCACTGATCACGAGACTCCGTTAATATCGGCAAAAATTCTAGATTTGCATGTGCATATATGTTTAAAATGGTTATGTATCTAGCTTGAAACTCTTAAAATCAAATAACTGATGCAGCATGTGCAATGGTTGAGTTGTCCGCTCATATGCCTTCACCTCCTTCAAATGGCGAGGAATACATCGGAAAAGTTCGAACCATCACCAGCACGGAGACCATCGATGACCACCATAAGTTTTTCTTACGTATCACCCCTCCATAATAAAATATAAAATAACCCTAGAAGTTCAATAAATCGGACGAGAAATACTAAAAGGGGTGCCCGAATCTGATCTACAATAGCGTGTGAGCACCCAAATCTTGATTGATTTGTGAAAATTATTGAATTTTATAGTGGCTGCAGTTTCAATTGTTCCTCTTCCATTTTTAATCTCTCGAAAAATTATAGCGGATATCCACAAACCCCTCTTTTTTATTCTTTATTTCTAATAAGATAGAAATATCATGATTTCAGCGTTTTATTTCAGATAGGGTAGCTTGGATTTGTAAGGATTTAATTCAATTATCTATTTGATTTTTTTATTTTTTTTCATTTGATAGTGAGCATTTTGAAGAATGATTACTGGGTGTATTTGGGGTAGAGCTAAAGAATTTTTGGGGTTGCAAAGGTGAATTTGGGGGGGGGGGGGGACTGTTTGGGGTGGTGAGGGTGGCGGCATATAGGTGGAAATAACAGGAGATAGAGAGTAGGGGGGAGGAGTGAAGTGAAGTGAAAATAAAATATAAAATAAAGTAGAAAATTCTAAAATAAATTGAAAAAATAATGATGTGGCATAAAAATTTTGAGGTGGATATGAATGTGTCATTCCCATTGAATCGTTAAAGAGCACGCAAGGTCGGAAGGGTTTAAAAGAATTGTTTTAAACGAGTAGAGGTGTTTAAATGAAATTTTATGGAGTATAGAAACCGACATGATAAAATGGGACAAATATAGATGATTACTTTACCATTTCAGGGCTTTCCTCTACATATTAGCTAGGATGGGGCAACTATAGTACAGCAGCACCGTACAAAGCATGCTTAGACAAAGAAAAAGAATTTACTGCATTCAGCTAAGTTTAAGCTGCTGCCTTTAAGTTGATCAGTTCATTCCAGTAATTTTAATTGTTGCACATTAAATGGAGTACAAATTAAGGGTTGTTAAACACTTAAACACATCATAATTAAACAAATAGACAAATGACAGTACTTTCGCTATTTTCTTCTATTTTACAAAAGCATGCCATGTGATGCCAATGTGTACAATACGTGTGCTCTTTTAATAATGTCAACTCTCTGAAACTCTATAAATACAAATACCATTTTGCATTCCCGTAATCACCACAACATCAAGCTTTTTGCGAATTATCTTCCTAATACCTCGTTAATTTGCTACTACTGATCAACCACTAGCTAGCCCTTCTCTACGCCTTTAATTTTTGTTGATAGACAAAAATGGCTACTTTTGAAAGTCCCCTAGGTAGCTCAGTGCATGGATTAACTAGCAAAGAACAAACATTTGCATTTTCTGTTTCTTCACATAGCCATCATAACCCTAATAATAATAGCCTAGCCACAAAATTTGATTTGCCAGTTGATTCAGAACACAGGGCAAAAGCTATCAAAATCTTCTCATTTGCACAACCTCATATGAGATCTTTTCACTTAGCTTGGATTTCGTTTTTCGCGTGTTTTATCTCCACTTTTGCTGCTGCTCCTTTAGTTCCTATTATTCGCGATAATCTTAACCTAACACGAGCAGATATTGGCAATGCCGGGGTTGCTTCAGTTTCTGGTAGCATTTTCTCTAGGCTAGTAATGGGTGTACTATGTGACTTAATAGGTCCAAGATATGGCTGTGCATTTCTCAACCTTTTAACAGCTCCTATTGTTTTCTCTGCTGCATTTATCTCAAATGCTGAGGGATATTTAGCTATGAGATTTTTAGTGGGATTTTCATTAGCTACATTTGTGTCATGTCAATATTGGACTACTGTTATGTTTAATAGCCAGATTATTGGACTTGTTAATGGTGTTGCAGGGGGGTGGGGTGATATGGGGGGTGGTGTTACTCAACTCCTTATGCCTTTTCTTTTTCATATAATTCAATTAACTGGGGCTACTCCATTTACAGCGTGGCGTATCGCCTTTTTTATACCAGGTTGGTTACATATTATTATAGGACTTATGGTCTTAACTCTTGGTCAAGATTTTCCTGATGGAAATGTTAGTACTCTACAGAAAAGGGGTGATGTTGCCAAAGATCAATTTTCAAAGGTAATTAAATTCTGCCCCATGCATATATAAACTAATTAATGAATTATTATAATTAGCACAAGTTGACTGATTTTGCTTTTATATTATTTTGTTGTATAGGTTCTTCGGTATGCAGTGACAAATTATAGGACATGGGTCTTTTTCCTTCTCTATGGATTTTCCATGGGAGTTGAGCTCTGTATCAACAATGTCATAGCAGAATATTTTTACGACAAGTAAGTCTTTTTTTATATCTCAGGCATCTTATAATTAAATTAAATCTGACTTTTACACTCATTTTTATGGTTGATTTTACGTAGTTATCTCATATTTGGCCTGATAGTGTAAAACTTTTTCTACATTATCAGAACGTAGAAATTAACAATTTGTTTGGATTGGTACCTATTGTATTGTATTGTATTGTTACTTTAAATACATTGTTTGTTTTAGTTTTTACTTAAATTTTATTGTATTGTATTATTACATCCATCGTTACGTAATCGATGAAAAATGTTATTTTGTATAACGACCAATTTGGTATGGTCGCATTGTTACCTTATTTTTTCTTCTCGTTTTGCCCTTTCTTCTTATTAAAGAATCATATTTTATCCATATCCTACCTTTTATATAATAATTTTATCTCGCATCATATTTTTCTTTGTAATATTGCAGGTTTATTCTTCATGTTATTTGTACAGGATATCATGAGACACGGTAAAAGACCGTCAAAGAAAAAAATATTCCCTCCATTTCATATTGAATGACCTACTTTCCTTTTTAGTCTGTTTCAAAATAAATGACATATTTATAAATTTGGTAATAATTCAACTTTAAACTCTCAATTTTATCCTTTTTGCCTTGTATGGCCCCACAAACTTTTTAGCCCTTAAACTTTTAAGACCATAAGTTTCAAAAGTATTCTTCTTTTTTCTTAAACTCCGTACCGAGTCAAACTATATCAAACAATATAAAACGAAAGGAGTAGTATAATATAATACGATACGATATATTATGAAGCGATTGTCACAATCATCCAAACAAGTTGTAAAAGTCGCAACTTCAAGTTACACGACTGACCATGCATATATTACTGAATCTTGATAGGTTCAATCTGAAGCTACACACAGCAGGAATGATAGCAGCAACATTTGGAATGGCTAATTTTGTGGCACGTCCATTTGGAGGATATGCATCTGATTTAGCAGCTCGAAAATACGGGATGAGGGGCAGGTTATGGGTCCTATGGATCGTACAAACTCTAGGAGGAGCCTGCTGTATTTGGTTGGGCCGAGCCGAGTCTCTTCATATAGCCATAGTTTCAATGATCCTCTTCTCAATTGGAGCACAAGCTGCATGTGGTGCAACTTATGGAATCGTTCCTTTCGTTTCGCGTAGATCGTTGGGCTTGATTTCTGGACTCACTGGTGCTGGAGGAAATTTCGGTGGTGGCTTAACGCAATTGCTTTTCTTTTCAACGACAAGATTTTCGACAGCAATGGGGTTAACTTGGATGGGAGTAATGGCTGTAGCATGTACAATTCCAGTGGCTTTTATTCATTTTCCTCAGTGGGGAAGTATGTTTTTTCCAGCTTCAAAAGATGGGACATATAATGAAGAGCATTATTATGGTTCAGAATGGACAGAAGGTGAAAAATCAAAAGGATTACATCAGGGAAGTGTTAAATTTGCAGAGAATTGCCGGTCTGAACGTGGGAAAAAACATATTGTTTCTTCGATAGACACTCCACCTTACGCTACAGAACATGTTTGAAGAAATCGTAAAAGAATAAAATAAATGCATTTGTGATGTATTAGTGGGAGTGTGATTGGTTGTTACTCTCTAGTATTATGAGCTTACAACCAGGAATCCATTGTAGTTTGTCTTAATTAGTATGAGCTTATAAGTTTTTCATCTATCTTTTTTTATATGTAAATAACTCATGAGCAATAAGATTTCCTTATAGTCTGGTTCCTATGACCCTTGAAAAAATTTATTCGCTAATTCTCTCAATTTTAAGTTTATACGTTTTTACATCGATTTTAAATTAATATATTATAATAATTATATTAAAAAATTTGGTTCTCAACTCAATATTCTTATACATTGAATTATTTTCTTAATATAAATACGGGATCTAACCAAAAGCTACTGGGTTCCCGAAAACCCATATTCATACCTTTAGATCCACCTCTGCTCGAAAGGGTGACTAGGAGCAACAGTAAAGTTATCTGACCTTATAAGTCAGGGGTTCAAGTCGTGGAAGCAGTTTACTAATGCTTGCATTGAATCTGTCTACATCACACTTCTTGGGATGCGATTATTCCTAAACCCTACATGAATACGAGATACCTTATGACTCATCCTACTTCATAGATAGAAAAAGAATTAGTAAGTTCATTATTTGTGGTACCCCTAAGAGACCTTTTTTCTTTTCTTGTATTGTATTAAATAAAAGCTAAAGCACTTTCTTTTTAGAACGAAGATGATACCTTTAAATTTGTTTTTGACATCAGTTTTACTTTTTAGTCAAAGGAATTTTACCGGATGGATAGATTCTTCTTGCATGAGGTTTTATTATGGCTTTTATTATAATTTCCACGAAAGAAATCGGGAACCAGGAAACTTCTATTTGTACAATTATCAGTATGTGCATTTATACTATTTGAAATTTACATCCCTTATTTTTTGTTCAGAAGAAAATTATTATGCAAATCAGAACTGAAGGATTGCTTAAGGGTGTTCCTAACACGCAGCGGAAGATAATAATAATTCTAGGTAGATTTTCTCATGTTTAAAATTTATTTATGTGTCAAAGATCGGATGAAAGACGTACCTGGTGAAGAGATTCTCGTTTCAAAATTCTTCGATAGTGCGAAGACTCTATACGTATCCACACCGAGACTGATCCTTGCTATCAACTCTTTGATCAATGAAACCCGCGAACAAATTGAACGAAGAATATTGTGTTGAAATTTTTCTCAAAAATCTCAACTCAAATTAGATGAACAAGAAACACTTTTCTTGTAATTGTATTTTCTCTCTTAGCTTTGTATTGCATTCTCACTTTTACAAAGTGAGTTTTCTTCTCAAGAACAATTATAAAAAAACCGAAAAAAGAACCATCCAAATTTTCTCCATTACTCTTTATATAGCATCACCTGCAAACATTTTTCCTATTTGATTGAGTTAATAATTTACTTAGGGTAAAAATTTATTCCAAAAATAAACTTTAAGGAATTTTTATATGAAAATCCGAATTTCCTTCAAAGTGGCATCGTGACTGCCAAGTCCTTATGGACATTCCATAATATCCAATTCCAAATTGGATTATAAGTACTCATAGAAAATTTTGTATGGAAATTTTGAATGAAAAATTTTCGAATTTTTTTTTTCTTTTCTGTCAACGAAAATTTTATGGACTTTGATTTATGGACTTTCCATAAATTCCAATACCAAATTAGATTATAAGATATAAAGTTTTATATTAATATAATATTTTCCTATTGAAAATATTAATCCCATTCCAAATAGGCTAAAACTTTAATTAGTAATGCAATTCAAAATTAGATTTATTAACAAGTCTTTGTTAATATTATATTTTATATACATCTATTATATAAAATAATATTAATTATATATATCACATATATATCAACCAAGAGATATTATTTAATTTCTATTCCAAATAGAAACTTCAATTTATTCACAATATTAATTATAATCTTTGTGCTAGCAAAGAATACAATAATATTTCATTTGGACTAATAACTAAATTTATTTGACTAATTAAATTCTTTAATTTAATTATCAAATAATAAATTAATTAATCCTTTAGCAAAGATCATAACACTCGTTAGTGTGCGACCCCATAGGTTCAATACTAAACCGGTAGTAAATTGATCATATCACTATACTAATCAAGGGTGGCGTCTAGCAACACTCCTTAACGACCGGATAGCATGAAGTATACAATTTACTCTCAAGAACCAGTAGAAGAATAATGTAGTAATTCCTTCTGTCTTTACAGCTCTGGATCACCCTAGGATATGGTTCAACTGTCAAATCCTAATAGGCGATCAACTATGTGTTCACGTCAAATATAATCGACCATTGAATGACCTAAGAAACTCATTTCTTCTTTCATTCAATTGCGCTGGCCAAGGTCTTAGTTTGGTCGTTTATAATTCATGATAACATGGAGCTTAAACTCATTACCAAGAGTTGACAGATTCTGTCTTGATCAATCACTAATTCTACAAGTATTTAATCGTATCCAATATCCTTTCAACTATCTCCCTAGGGCCATAGGTGTCTAGTATCAAAGCATAATAAATAACTAGTCAATTACTATGACGATCTCGAGTCAAAGGAAACAGTTACATCACATTCTTCAAGAAAATATCCTATTGACAGTTAATGGTAATTCTAACCATTAGGAATTATCCAATGAGTCGGTTCAATGATCATATCTCTATATGCATCATCTATCTATGTGATTTAGTTAATGAGATCAACTAATCTTTATCCTATAAAGACGATCACATAAATATTGATCTAACCGGATTACTAATGTCCAAATTAATAATCCTACGATCAAGAACAAATTTAGATTAAATTGTAAAAGACTTTGCTCTCATTATCATGATCTCTATCACGATGACAAATCTCAAAATTTAATCAAGGACTTTATCAAAATAATCAAACAATTGATAATAATGATAAAAGAATATCAAATGCCATATATTTTATATCAAATGACATTCACAAAATTATGTTCAAATTATCAAATATGATATTGGATCTAGGGCATATCTACTATATCCCTAACAATCTCCCACTTGCACTAGAGCCAATTGCTCTTGTACTTCATCCCCAATTTCCACTTATGCTTGTCAAACTTCTTTGTGCCAAGCGCTTTAGTGAATGGGTCTGGATCATTTTCCTTTCCATCAACCTTTTGAATCTTGACGTCTCCACGTTCAATGATTTCTGTTATCAAGTGATACCTTCGCAGAACGTGTTTGGACTTTTCGTGAGATCTTGGTTCTTTTGCTTGAGCAATGGCTCCAGTATTGTCACACAAAAATAGAACCGAACCTTCCATTGAAGGAACCACGCCAAGTTCAATTAAGAACTTTTTCATCCATACAGCTTCCTTAGCAACTTCACTAGCTGCTATATATTCTGCTTCAGTCACTGAATCAGCTACTGTAGCTTGTTTGGAACTTTTCCAACTCACTGCACCACTATTTAAGGTGAATACATAACCAGAAATAGATTTGCTATCATCCCTATGTGAAGAGAAACTTGCATCAGTATAACCTTCAAGTTTCAACTCAGAATCCTTATAGATGAGGAATTGGTCTTTAGTCCTTCTTAAGTACTTAAGAATGGTCTTCACCACCTTCCAATGTTCCTCACCAGGATTTGCCAGATATCGGCTAGTCACTCCAAGTGCATAAGCCACATCAGGACGTGTACATGTCATGGTATACATGATAGCTCCCACTGCACTAGCGTATGGGATCCTACTCATGTGTTCTCTCTCTTCAGGTGTTTTAGGACAATCCTCCCTACTGAGAGAAACTCCAGTGCCTATCGGTAGACAGCCTCTTTTGGAATTCCATGTTATACCCCTTTAAGGTAGTACCAATGTACAAAGACTGGAAAAGTCCAAGAAGCTTCCTAGATCTATCTCTATAGATCTTTATTCCTAATATATAGGCTGCTTCTCCCAAGTCTTTCATGGAAAACTGTTCAAATAGCCAAATCTTGGTATTTTGCCATGTTGGTACGTCATTCCCTATGAGCAATATATCATCAACATACAACACTAAAAATATAATTGTGCTCCCACTAACCTTTTTGTACAGACAAGGTTCTTCTTCGCATCTAACAAAATTGAACTTTTCAATTGTTTTGTTAAATCGAATATTCCAACTTCGAGAAGCTTGCTTTAATCCATAAATAGATCTTTGTAGTTTACAAATTTTATTATGATCAGACGAAGATGTGAAACCTTCAGGTTGTGTCATGTACACATCCTCTTCTAGCTCACCATTAAGGAAAGCTGCTTTCACATCCATTTGCCATATTTCATAATCATTGTATGCTGCTATAGCAAGCAAAATTCGAATAGATTTGAGCATTGCCAGGGGAGAGAAAGTCTCTTCATAGTCGACTCCTTCTTTCTGACGATATCCCTTGGCAACAAGACGCGCTTTGTAGGTCTCCACCTTTCCGTCTGCTCCAATGTTTTTCTTAAAAACCCATTTACAACCTATAGGTTTTATGTCCTTTGAAGGTTCAACTAAAGTCCATACTTTATTTTCCTTCATGGATTCCATTTCGGATTCCATGGCCTTTTGCCACTTCTCATAATCAGAACTTTGTATAGCCTCTTCATAGGTCTTAGGGTCATCATCATTATGATCAACCTCATTTGATGAATCATCTTGTACCAATAAATTTAATCTAGTTGGTACATGACGTTCTCGTGTAGACCTTTGAAGAGGTACTTGTACAACCTGTTCACCTTGTGTTGGATTTCGTTGTTGCTCAATTTGGTTTGGAACTGGTTCATTAACCTGTTCTTCAACTTCATTTAGTTCTTGAACTTCAACCGTTGAAGATGGCAATTTCCTTGGCAACCTCAAAACATCCAATAAAAGTTCTTCAACTTTGGTCTCATGATCTTTATATTGTGTTGATTCATTAGTTTCTTGATCTTCATCAAGTTCTATTTCTCCTTTCAGACATACCATTGTGTTGTGGTGTTCCTGGAGGTGTCCACTGTGAGAGAATCCCATTCTCTTTGAGATATCTCGTAAAAGCTTTACTAAAATATTCTCCACCTCTATCAGACCTTAATACTTTGATACTTTTACCAGTCTTCTTCTCAACTTCACTACGGAACCTTTTGAACATTTCAAAAAGATTCAGACTTATGTTTCATAAGATACACAAATCCATATCTTTACATATCATCAGTGAAGGTGATGAAGTAAGAATATCCACCTCTAGCTTGAATTTTCATGGGCCCACAAACATCTGTATGAATTAGTCTCAATAATTCAGAAGCTCTTTATCTACTTTCAGTAAATGGAGATTTTGTCATTTTTCCTTTGAGACAAGATTCACAAGTTGGATATGATTCAAAATCATACTCGTTAAGGTACCCTTCCTTGTACAACTTGTTGATTCTTTTCTCTCCAATATGACCAGCCTACAATGTCAAAGGTATGTTTTATTTACATGATCATCTCTTTTCCTCTTAAGACTTGAAACATGCATAATCGAATTAGCATTCACACTAGGTAAGACATAAACATCATGTTGGAGATACCCATTCACATATAAATTATCACTATAATAAATAGAGCAAATACCATTTCCTATATTAATGTAAAATCACGTTTGTCTAATAAAGAAGATGAAATTATGTTTGAAACAAATTAGGAACATAATAACAATCATCCAACATAAGTACTTTTCCCGTAGCATTATTAAAGAAGTTGATCCTATAGCTACTGCCGCAACTTTTGCACCATTTCCAACTTGTAGATTAATTTCTCATTTCTTTAGCCTTCTACATATCTTGAACCCTTGCAACATATTGCAGATGTTATAACCACTGCCAGTATCTAATACCCACAGTGAAGAATTAGTGGTAGCTGAAGAAACCTTGAAAACATTTTTCATTAATGTCTCACCTTGCTTCTTGTCCTTTAGAGTTGCAAGATACTCCTTGCAGTTTTTCTTCCAATTATTTATGATAAAATTTGTTGCCTTGAACATCATTCTCTGGAGGGATTATCTTTGCAGGCTTATCGATCACATCCATAAGCTTTTCATGCATGAGAACAATTCTCAAATTTCTATACCAGTCATCAAAGTTTGGTCCTACCAATTTGTTGGTCTCAAGTATTTCACACAGTGATATAACAGACGTATTGAGAAATCTAAAATATAGAAAAGAAAAAGCAGTAATATAAGAACATATTTGCATATATCAGAAAGACATGGACTTTTATCTAAATGATATTTCCACTAAATATTTTAAACTATTTACCATCATTATAGTTTACGAAATCTTTATTTCTTTTAGTGGAGTAAAGGAATCCTTTAACAATATGTATGAGCCCCTTGGTAATCAAGTCATTTCTCACTTATATTTTAAAGGTAGGTACTCTTACCAATTGTATCCCCATACAATTTTCTTAAATGGCTCAATATCAAATAGTCCCCTGGTAGTCAGGTCGATCCTATTGGCATAGTTGAGTTCAACCATCATGATAGCAAAGAATTTATTAAATTTTATACTCCCCCGGGTAGTCCAGGCGTTTAGTGTAAAATTGAATAATTCCTTCAATTCATACATCTAATGGAATAAATAATTTTAACATATTCTCGAACTATAAGTCTCCTGATAGTCAGGCCGCTCCTTATAAACAAGAAGTAAGTAAAATTAATTACCTTGATGGATAGCTCTATAATAAAATATCTTATATTCTATTGTTTAAGAACTCAAATTTTTGATAAGAGGGAATTGTCACAAAAACTATTTTTAATAACACGGAGATCGAATCTTTCACAGCATTTGAATTTAGTTCAATTGTCTACATGCTTAGCCCTAAATTAATTTACATCACATGTAATAAATAATTCAAAATTATATAATGAGCAAGCACATGGCATAAAACAAAATTCAACATCCTCTAACATATTTATCTTATTTATCACATAAAAAGAATTCAGGCTAGAATATTATTATTAATTAACATTTCATGAACTAATAACAATTAAATTAATAATAGAATCATTTAACCTATTATAGATTCCCATTGTATCTAATACAAAATATTAAATTCAAGTTTTGAACGATCTCAATAGTTATATGAATGCATATTTTATCCACAATAAAATAATATCAACATTCAAACGATTTGACTATTGCACAAGGCACATCTATTATGGTTTGAACTCTTCAAATATAATATTAAAATATTTCGTATTTAAATTTTAGACACAATAAACCACGGCTATGATACCACTGAAGGATTGCTTAAGGGTGTTCCTAACACGCAGCGGAAGATACTAACAATTCTAGGTAGATTTTCTCATGTTTAAAATTTATTTACGTGTCAAAGATCGGATCAAAGACGTACCTGGTGAAGGGATTCTCGTTTCAAAATTCTTCGATAGTGCGAAGACTCTATGCGTATCCACACCGAGACCGATCCTTGATATCAACTCTTTGATCAATGAAACCCGCGAACAAATTGAACGAAGAATATTGTATTGAAATTTTTCTCAAAAATCTCAACTCAAATTAGAAGAACAAGAAACACTTTTCTTGTAATTGTATTTTCTCTCTTAGCTTTGTATTGCATTCTCACTTTCACAAAGTGAGTTTTCTTCTCAAGAATAATTATAAAAAAATTGAAAAAAGAACCATGCAAATTTTCTCCATTACCCTTTATATAGCATCACCTGCAAACCTTTTTCCTATTTGGTTGAAATAATAATTTACTTAGGGTAAAAATTTATTCCAAAAATAAACTTTAAGGAATTTTTATATGAAAATCCGAATTTCCTTCAAAGTGGCATCCTGACTGCCAAGTCCTTATGGACTTTCCATAATATCCAATTCCAAATTGGATTATAAGTACTCATAGAAAATTTTGTATGGAAATTTTGAATGAAAAATTTTCGAATTATTTTTTTCTTTTCTGTCAACGAAAATTTTATGGACTTTCCATAAATTCCAATACCAAATTGGATTATAATATATAAAGTTTTATATTAATATAATATTTTCCTATTGAAAATATTAATCCCATTCCAAATAGGCTAAAACTTCAATTTGTAATGCAATTCAAAATTAGATTTATTAACAAGTCTTTGTTAATATTATATTTTATATACATCTATTATATAAAATAATATTAATTATATATATCACATATATTTCAACCAAGAGATATTATTTAATTTCTATTCCAAATAGAAACTTCAGTTTATTCACAATATTAATTATAATCTTTGTGCTAGCAAAGAATATAATAATATTTCATTTGGACTAATAACTAAATTTATTTGACTAATTAAATTCTTTAATTTAATTATCAAATAATAAATTAATTAATCCTTTAGCAAAGATCAGAACACTCGTTAGTGTGCGACCCCATAGGTTCAATACTAAACCGGTAGTAAATTGATCATATGAATATACTAATCAAGGGTGGCGTCTAGCAACACTCCTTAACGACCGGATAGCATGAAGTATACAATTTACTCTCAAGAACCAGTAGAAGAATAATGTAGTAATTCCTTCTGTCCTTATAGCTCTGGATCACCCTAGGATATGGTTTAACTGTCAAATCCTAATAGGCGATCAACTATGTGTTCACGTCAAATATAATCGACCATTGAATGACCTAAGAAACTCATTTCTTCTTTTATTCAATTGCCCTGGCCAAGGTCTTAGTTTGGTCGTTTATAATTCATGATAACATGGAGCTTAAACTCATTACCAAGAGTTGACAGATTCCGTCTTGATCAATCACTAATTCTACAAGTATTTTATCGTATCCAATATCCTTTCAACTATCGCCCTAGGGCCATAGGTGTCTAGTATCAAAGCACAATAAATAACTTGTCAATTACTATGACGATCTCAAGTCAAAGGAAACAATTACATCACATTCTTCAAGAAAATATCCTATTGACAGTTTATGGTAATTCTAACCATTAGGAATTTTCCAATGAGTCGGTTCAATGATCATATCTCTATATGCATCATCTATCTATGTGATTTAGTTAATGAGATCAACTAATCTTTATCCGATAAAGACGATCACATAAATATTGATCTAACCGGATTACTAATGTCCAAATTAATAATCCTACGATCAAGAACAAATTTAGATTAAATTGTAAAAGACATTGCTCTCATTATCATGATCTTTATCACGATGACAAATCTCAAAATTTAATCAAGGACCTTATCAAAATAATCAAACAATTGATAATAATGATAAAAGAATATCAAATGCCATATATTTTATATCTAATGACATTTACAAAAATATATTCAAATTATCAAATATGATATTGAATCTACGGCATATCTACTATATCCCTAACAAGAACATGTGCAGAAGTGATATTACTAAGTCAATGAATACATTAATGCAATTAGCCTTTTTAAGTTATTATAATCTTCCATCGCTGGGATCACACCTTTTCATTTACATTGTGTCTCGGTAAGAACGTACTGACATGAATAAATTTTACTTAAATTCACCAGTACCTACATAGTTAATAGAGGGTGTAATATTAAACTCTTTTCAGATTTTACATACCATAGAAACTATTTCTACTGGATTTTAAAACAACGTGTTTCCTATTTTCGCGTGTTAAATAATTCCTGCCATGCATTACAAATGCGAATTACATCCGTGTATGTTTTCCTTAACCTTATTTTATTTTAATTATCAGCTACTCCAATTTTTTCTTTTTCTTTTTTCTCCTTTTTCCAGTAATAATATAGCAGGGCCGAAATTCCTATTATTGGAATCATAATGCCGCCTAACTCATTCTTGCTAGGCAAACTAACGTTAGAGTATGATTAACTAATTTCCTTTACATTTCAATGATTAAGAGTAAACAACTAAAACAAGTAGAAATAATTGTGGAAGTAAACAAGAAGCCTCATTGTTTATATGCTATTACCAATACCATTGCTATTACTACCCAGAATTCGGTGTCATAATTTCACGAACACACTAACATTTGTCTACAACCATCAGTTTGAAAGAAATTACAACTGTTTTGAAAATAAAGAAAACTGTAATATAGAGATGTAGATGGGGATGCTAGGGCCTGCGGACGCTAGCAGGACTATGTTGGGTCTCCAATCTGAGTAACCTGAAGCCAATCTCAATCAGACACTACCTGCTTCAAAATCTACACAGAAAGTGCATATTGCAGTATCAGTACAACCGACCCCATGTACGAGTAAATGCCGAGCCTGACCTCGACGAGGTAGTGACGAGGCTACAGCAACTACTACAATATAACATGTATACAGTGTATAATAAAAGCAGAAAGAAGGACATGACAAAATAAAGTAGTGACTTGCAAGAAACGAACACGGAACTCAAATGACTTATCAGTATCCAGAAATAACAAATCCTCAAGTAAATTGCAAAAGCTACAGAATAACTTACACAGTAGAAGAGTGAGACATAACCACACAAACTGATGCAGCACGCATCCGATCCCTTAACTTAATCAATTTCAATATAAATATTCACCCTTATTACTCCATATAAATCCACCTTATTCCTCTTGTTGCAGTGTGCAACCCGACCCCACCGTTAATAGTAGTATACCCTTATTGCTCCTCAATATATCACCCTTATCCTTGTGTTGCGGCGCGCAACCCGATCCCACCATATAATGGCATCTCACCCTTATTTCTCCTCAATATATCACCCTTATTCTTCCAATTGTGGCGTGCAACCTGATTCCACCATATCAGTAGCAATCACACAGTAAGAACAAAATTTTAACTCAAAACTCTCTACAATATTTAAACCTCAAACCAAAGCAAACCGAAAACTTGTACATTATGAAACTTCACACAATTAATACTACTCAGCGGAACTAATCCAAATTAAAATACCCATTGAAACACCGATAAACCAGCTTAAGCCAATAATATTAGATAATGAAACAACGTGATATCCAATACTTTTAACAACTAAAAACAATATCCGACAAGTAGTAATTAAATGTGGAAATACTAGTAAAGCATGTAACAGTTAAGGCAGGGAAGACAATATAATAAGAACGGGGAAAAACATGTAAAATAGATAAATTGACAGTGCATAGGTATTCGTCGCCACACCTATATGCCACTCACATGGGTTTTCACATAGCAATTAAGTCTAGGATCCTTAATCCCTTGAGTCAAAGTTAGAACACAACACTTATCTCGATCCCATGGACACAACTTTTACCTTCAACAAGCCTTCGGACCAATAGAATCTAAAAAATTACCAACCAAACGATTAAATTTAAGCATTAGGAACTACCCACGATAACTAGGAATTCAATTTAGGCCATTTTAAAAGAAGTTAACACCCGAGCTTGCTTGATCCAAACCCGAAATTCGGATCAAAATCCAATTACCTATTTACTACCAAGCCCAAATATACAATTTGTTTTGGAATCTGACCTCAATTTGAGGTTTAAATTCCTAATTTATCAAATCCGTAGTTTCTACCCAAAAACCTCCAATTTCACCATAAAAATCTTAGATTCTAGGTTGAAATCTTATAAAAAGAAGTAAAAATTGAAGGAAACTAGTTAAGAATCACTTAATTATTATTTGGGGAAGAAAAATCTTTGGAAAATCACCTCTTGTGTATTAGGTTTTGAAAATTTAGAGAATGAATGAAAAATCCCATTTTCCGACTATTTGTTCAGCTGCGTGTGTCACATTTGCGATAAGGGGTTCGCAAATGCGACCCCACAAATGCGAACTTCTCTTCGCAAATGCGAAGATTCACCTGGCCTTGCTAACGCCACAAATACGACTCCTTGTGCGCAAATGCGAATCGCCAGAGTCGCAATTGCGATGCTTTGCGCAATTGCGAAGCTGTCCCTCCTGCCCATTGATCGCAAATGCGAACTTTCTTCGCAAATCCAAGGCTCGCATTTGTGAGCCAGATCTCACAATTGCCAAGTCTGCAGACCTGAAACATACCAGCAAAATTTCCTAAATTCAAATCACTCCATAGCCTACCCAAAACTCACCCCCAAGGATCTAAACAAAATATGAACACAAGTCTTAAAACATCATACGAACTTACTCGTGCGATCAAATGCCAAAATAACACCTAGAACTGCGAATTTAGCACCACATCACATGAAATTATTGAGAGTACTATGAAATTCCTATTTTTACAACCGGACATTCGAATCACGTCAAATCAATTTGGTTTCTCACCAAATTTCACAGATAAGGCATAAACCTGTACTGGGCTTTGGAACCAAAATACAGGCCCGATACCAACAAGATCCAACATCAACCAAATTCTTAAACTATTTAACTTTTAGTCTTTCAATTTTCATCAAAAATTTATTTCTCGAGCTAGGGACCTCGAAATTCAATTTGGACCCATCGGGATTATCAAAATACGAGTCTGGATCTGTTTACTCAAAATGTTGACCGAAGTCAACTAAATCAACGTTTAAAAGCAATAATTATTATTTTTCTCAATTGTCAACAAAAAAACTTCCCGAAAATATGCCCGGACTGCGCACAAACCGAGGAGGAGTAAATAAGGGTTTTAAGTCCTTGAAACACGGAATTGAGTTCTAAAATAAGATGACCTTTTGGCTCCATCACATTCTCTACCTCTAAAACAATCGTTCGTCCTCGAACGGACATAGAAAAGTATCTAAGCTGGTGAAAGGTGGGGATATCTTCTTTGCATATTAGACTCGGACTCCTGTTATCTGCCTCATTAGGGTGAACTCTTCACTACACTCGAATCGAAGGATAACTCTTCGATCTCAACTGACGAACCTGCCGGTTTATAATAGCTACCGGCTCCACCAAGTAGTTCAAATCCTTATCCAATTGGACAGTCCTGAAATCTAATACGTGGGATGGATCATCATGATACTTCCGAAGCCTGGACATATGGAATACTGGATCTACCGCTGATATGACTGGTGGAAACGCAAGTCTGTAGGCCACCTCTCCCACTCGCTCAAGGATCTCAAAAGGAATCATATATGCTTAACTTGCCCTTCTCTCCAAACCTCAAGACACCCTTCAAGGAAATACCCATAGAAACATGTTCTCTCCGACCATGAATGCCATATCACGAACCTTACGATCAACATAAGTCTTCTATCGGGAATATGCTATACGAAGTCTATCCTGAATGATCTTAACCTTATCCAAGGTATCCTATTCCAAATATGTGCCCAATAACCTGGCATCCCCTGGCTCAAACCATCCAACCAGCGATCGACACCATCTACCATATAATGCCTCATAGGGACCCATGTGGATGATCGACTGATAGCTGTTATTATAGGCAAACTATGCTAACGGCAAGAACTGATCCCAAGAACCTCCAAAGTCAATAACACAAGCGTGGACCATCTCCTCCAAGTTTTGAATAGTACACTCGGACTATTCGTCCTCCTGAGGATTAAATGTTATGCTCAACTCGACCCACATACCCAACTCATGTTGTACTGCCTTCCAGAATTACAAGGTAAACTGTGTACCTCGATAAGAAATGATAGACACAAGCACACTATGAAGATGAGCGATATCATGGATATTAATCTCTGTCGATCGCTTTGAATAATAGGAAACTGCCAAAAGAATGAAATGCGCTGACTTGGTTAGTGTATTCACAATAACTTAAGTTGCAACGAACTTCCTCTTAGTCCGTGGGAGTCCAACAACAAAATTCATAGTAATATGCTTCCACTTTTACTCAAAAATCTCTCTGTTATGAAGAAAACCACCATGTCTTTGATGCTCGTACTTTACTTGTTGACAATTTAGACATTGCGCTACATATGCAATAATATCCTTCTTCATTCTTCTCCACCAATAATGCTGCTACAAGTCCTGATACATTTTGGCGGTGCCTAGATGAATAGAGTACAGGGAATTGTGAGCCTCCTCTAGAATCAACTCATGAAGTCCATCCAGATTAGGCACACAAACACGACTCTGCATCCTCAAAACTCAATCATCTCCAACTGTATCTTGCTTTGAATCACCGTACCGCATTGTGCCCCGAAAGACAAGAAATAAGGGTCATCATACTATTGTTCCCTGATACGCTCAAGCAAGGAAGACTGAGATACTTTGCAAGCTAAAACACGACTGGGCTAAATAATATCCAACCTAACGAACCGATTGGCTAAGGACTGAACATCTAATTAATGTAGTCTCTCACTGACTAAAATGTATGCAAGGCGGCCCATACTAGCTGACTTCCTACTCAAAGCATCGACCACCATATTGGCCTTCCCGGATGATACAAGATGGTGATATTATAATTTTCAATAGTTCCAACAACCTTCTCTGCCTCAAATTGAGCTCTTTTTTTCTTGAACAAATACTGCAAACTCTTATGATCTATGAATACCTTACACGACACGCCATATAAATATTTCTTAAAATCTTTAACGCGTGAATACTGGTTGCCAGCTCCAAGTCATGAACAGAATGATTCTTCTCGTGAAACTTTAGATGACATGAAGCATATACAATAACCTTGCCACCCTGTATCAATACCGTACCAAGTACAATACGAGATGCGTCATGATATATTATATATGAACTTGAACGTGTAGGCAGAACTAACACCAACGTTGTACTCAAAGTTGTCCTGAGCTTCTAAAAGCTCGCTTTGCACTCGTCTACCATCTGAACGAGGCGCTTCTAGTCAACCTGGTAAATGGGACTACTAGAAATGAAAACCCCTCCATATACTGACAGTAATAACCCGCCAAACCCAAGAACTTACGAATCTTCGTGGCTGAAGTAGGTATAGGCATATTTTGAACGACCTCAATATTCCTAGGATCCACCTAAATACCCTCTGCTGATACAATGTATCCCAAGAAAGAAACTGAACTTAACCAAAATTCGCATTTTGAAAACATAGCATATAACTGGCTGTCTCTTAGAGTCTGAAGAACGGTCCGAAGATGCTGCTCATGCTCCTCTCGACTATGGAAGTATCAAGATATCATCAATAAAACAATCACAATGAATCCAGATAGGGTTTGAACACCTGTTTCATCAAATCTATGAATGTTGTTGGGGCATTTTTCAGTCCAAATAACATCATAAGAAACTCATAATGCCTATACCGAGTCCAAAAACCTATCTTAGGGATATCTGATGCCCTAATCCTCAACTGATAGTAGTTAGACCTCAAATTGATCTTTGAAAACGCTGGCACCCTGAAGATGATCAAATAATCTATCAGTCCTAGGCAATGGATATTTGTTATTGATGGTAACTTTGTCCAACTGTCGGTAGTCTATGCACTCCTCATCGATCTATCATTCTTCTTTACAAACAACATTAGTGCACCCCAGTGCGAGACACTAGGTCTAATAAGCTCCTATCAAGTAAATCTTGCAACTTTTTCCTTCAACTCTTTCAACTCTGGAGGGGCCATGCGGCATGGCAAAATAGAAATGGGCTAAGTGCGCGGAACCAAATCAATACAAAAGTCAATATTCATGTCATATGGAATCGCTGGTACGTCTACAAGAAATACCTCAAGAAGCTCCCAAACAACTGGTGCAGAATTAATGGAAGGAACCTCCATACTAGAATCACAAACATAAGCCAAATAAGCCAAACACCCCTTCTCGACCATACGCCGAGCCTTTATATAAGAGACAACCCTACTGGTAGAATGACTAGAAGTACCTCTCCACTCTAATCCAGGCAACTCGACAAGGATATATTTAGGGTCTTGGCATAATAGTCCAATATAGTATGATAAGGTGACAACCAATCCATCTTCAAAAGGACATCAAAATCGACCATGTCGAGAAGTATGAGATCTACACTAGTCTCAAGCCCCCTAATAACAACTACTCATGAATGATAGACACGATCTACAGTAATAGAGTCCCCCATCAATGTGGACACATACACAGGAGCACTCAGAGAATTTCAAGGCACAACCAAATATAAAGCAAAGTAAGATGACACATAGGAGTACGTACACCTTAGATCAAATAGAACTAATGCATCTCTACTACTGAAAAAGTACCTATGATAACAAAATCGGATGACGTGGCTTCAAGCCTAGCTGGGAAAGCATAAAATTAGGGTTGGGCCCTACCACTCTGAACCATATCTCTGGGATGGCCTCTTGTTGGCTGGCCTTCATCTCTAGCAAACTCGCCTCCATCTCTAACGGCCTGACCTCCACCTCTAGCGGCCTGACCTCTACATCTGGCTCCTTTACCCCTACCTCTAGCTAAGTGAGCAGGTGGTGGCATGCTCGACATTGGAATTACAGTACGAGAACCCTGGTGCTGTGGTGGAACACCCACTAATCTCGGATAAGTCTTCCAGATATGCCTATAATCATGACACTCAAAACATCAATCATGATACTATATTTGTGGAAACTAAGATGACCCGAATGAGAAGAATGACCACAATAATATATCTAAAGAGGAGGTGCTCTAATCGGAGCTGGTGGTGATAATCTGACTGCCCCAAAAAGGTACATAAGGACCATTACTCCCTGAAGCTCCATGGGATGTCTGAAGTGCTAAATTAAATGGCCTGGGAGGTTGGCCGCTACCAAAAGCACCTCAACCTACAGATGAGGACCTACTGAATCCATCAGAATGACGTAGCATCTTGTTAGATCCCTGATCCCCCTTGAGCTAGAACCATCTCAACTTGTTTGGCAACATCAGCTGCATCCTGGAAAGAAATCTTATTTCTAGTCTCCTTATCCATCTGCAATCAGATAGGCTGAGCAAGTCCCTCAATAAACCGCCTTACATACTCTCTCTCGGTAGGAAGTATAAGAAGATCACGATGGGCCAAAGCAATAAAGCAGGTATCGTACTGAGTGACGAACATACTGTCCTGCTGGAAATGCTTGAGCTGCTTGCGATAGTCCTCCCTCAGTGTAACAGGAAGGAACTTCTCGAGAAAATCTAAGAGAACTGATCCCAAGTCAAAGCAGGCGACCTAACTGGTCTAGTCAACACAAAAGAATTCCACCATCTCTTGGCAGACCCTATCATCTGGAACGCAGCAAAATTGACCCCATTGGTCTCCACTATCCCCATGTTCCGGAGCACCTCATAGCAGTGGCCAAGATTATTTTGTGGGTCTTTAAAAGCTGCCTGGCTGTAATGAACCAGAAATATATTGGTGAACTTGTCCAATGTCAATAAGGCCTCAGAAGACATAGCTTATCAGTCACCAGTCTATGCTACAATACTCGGCGGAACTACTACAACACCGGTGGAACTGCTCCAACTGGATGAACTAATCGAGTCTAAAACTAAGGATCCATCTGCTCCGAAGTGTGAGTAGTAGGAGTCTAAAATCATCCTCCGCCCGAGAGGCAGTTGGTGCTATAGGAAATGTGCCGGCCTAAGTAACACTTTCCTTAAGGCCCACTAAACAGACAAAACCATCTTGAAGTACCGGGATAACGATGTACCTCTATGGAATCTGAGATGGCCCTGCTGGAACAATCTTGGCTGGGGCCTCCTCATCAAACTCTACTTGAGGCTCCGCTGCAAGTGCTTTTACTCGAGCTCTAAGTTGAGACATGCCCCTGCCTCGGCCTCTAACACAGCCTCAACCTCATCATCTGCCCCTCGTAGGAGCTGCCACTGGTGGATCTGGCTGCTGCTCAGCTAATGAAGCGGTACATGTTCTCGCCATCTATGAAGGAATAAGAGGAGAGAGTTCCATTAATATTGAGAGATCAAATCACATGACATAGAAGAATAGAAGTGAAATTGTTCCCAAACTCTATATCCTTTGGGGGATAAGCACAGACATCTCTGTACCGATCCTCGGACTCTACCAAGCTTGTTCGTGAATTGTGAGACCTAGGCAACCTAGTGCTCTAATGCCAACTTGTCACAACCCGGAATTTCAACCATCAAAACCGTGATGGTGCCTAACTTCACACTTGCTAGGAAAGCCAACGTTAGCGTATGATTAACCAATTTCCTTTAAGTTTCAATGATTAAGAGTAAACAGCTAAAACAATCAGAAATACTTGTGAAAGTAAACAAGCAACCTCTTGTTTATATACTAGTATAAATACTATCACTATTACTACCCAGAATTCGGTGTCACAATTTCAAGAACACACTAAGATTTTTCTACAACCATAAGTCTGAAAGAAATTACAACAGTTTTGGATATAAAGAAAACAGTAATATAGAGATGTAGAAGGCGACGTCAGGGCCTGCAGACGCCAGCTGAACTACCTTGGGTCTCCAAACTGAGTAACCTGAATCCAATATCTCAATAAGCCACTACCTGCTCCGAAATCTATACAGAAATAAAAGAGTGCAGTATCAGTACAACGACCCCATACAATGGTAAGTGCCAAGCCTAACCTTGACGAGGTAGTGACGAGACTATTGTGGGGCAATTATAACATAACCTGCATACAATGAATAATAAAAGCAGAGAGAAGGATATGACAAAATAAAGCAGTAACTTGCATGAAACGAACATGGAACTTAAATTTCATATAAGTATCCAGCTATAACCAATTCTTAAGTGAATTGCAAAAACCACAAAATAACTTGTACAGTAGAAGAGTGATACATAAACACACAAACTGATGCGACGCACATCCCGATCCTATCATATGATCAATATCAATATAAATATTCACTCTTATTACTCCATATCAGTCCATCATTATTCCTCCTGTTGCAGCATGCAACTCAATCACATCGTATGATAATAATAATTCACGCTTATAACTCCTTAATATATCACCTTTATTCCTCCTGTTTTTGTGCGCAATTCGATCCTAATATATAATAGAATTTTATCCTTACTCCTCCTCAATATGTCACCTTTATTTCTCCTGTTGCGGCGTGTAACCCGATCCCACAATATCAGTACCAATCACATAGTAAGAATAGAACTTTCATAGTTTTACTCAAAACTGTCCACAATAATTAAACTTCAAACCGAAGGAAACGAAAAGCTTGTACATTATGGAACTTCATAAAATTAATACTACTCAGTGAAACCAATAAAAAATACCCCATGAAATACTGATAAACCAGCTTAAGCCAATAATATCAGACAATAAAACTACGTGATATCCAATAATTTAAACAATAAAAAATAATATCCGACAAGTAATAATTACACATGAAATACCAGTATAGCATGTAACAGTTATGGCATGGAAGACAATATAACAAGAATGAGAAGAAAACAGGTAAAACAGATAAATTGACAACGCATAGGCACTCGTCACCTCACCGATACGCCACTCACATGGGTTTTCACATAGAAATTAAGTCTAGGATCCCTAATCCCTCAAGTCAAAGTTAGACATAAAACATACCTCAATCCTATGGACAAACTAAAAGATCAATCACAGCTTTTCCTTTCACACAAGCCTCCAGACCAATAGAATCTAGAAAATTACCAACTAAATAATTCAATTTAACCTTTAGGAACTACACGCGATAGCAATGAATTTAATTTAGGCCATTTTTGAAAAAGTCAATGAAAGTCAACAACTAGGCCCGCTTGGTCCAAATTCGAAACTCGGACCAAAATCTGATTATCCATTTACTCCGAGCCCGGATGTATAATTGGTTTTGGAATCAGCGCCAATTTAAGGCCTAGATTCCCTACTTATCAAATCCCGAGTTTCTATCCAAAAAACCCCAATTTCACCATGAAAATCTTAGATTTTAGGTTGAAATCTTGTAAAAAAAGTGAAAGATTTAAAGAAACTAATTAAGAACCACTTAATTATGATTTGGGGAAGAAAAAGTCTTTCGAAAATTGTCTGTTATGTTTTAGGTTTTGAAAATTTTGGAGAATGAATGAAAAATCTCGTTTTCTAACTATTTGTTCAGTTGCTTATCATATTTGCGATAATGGGTTCGCAAATGCGATCCCGCAAATACGAACTTCTCTTCGCGAATGCGAAGATTCACTTGGCCCTGCTAACGTTGCAAATGTGACCCCTGGTCCGAAAGTGCGAACTGCTAGGGTCACAATTGCAATCAAGTCCATCCCTTCCCATTGCTCATAAATGCAGACTTTCTTCGCAAATGCAAGGTTCGCATTTGCAAAGCCTGCTGACCTGAAGCATACTAGCAACATTTTTTATGTTCAAATCACTCCGTAGCCTACCAGAGACTCATCTGACCCCTCGGGAATACAAATCAATCATGCACATTAGTCTTAAAATATCATACGAACTTGGTCTTGCGACCAAATCGCCAAAATAACACATAAAACTACGAATTTAGCACCAAATCATATGAAATTCTTAAGAGCACTTTGAAATTTCTATTTTCACAATCGGACGTCTGAATTACGTCAAATCAGTTTCGTTTCTTACCAAATTTCATAGATAAGGTATAAATATTATTTTGGACCTGTACTTGACTCCGGAACAAAAATATGGGCATGATATCAACGAGATCCAACACCAATAAAATTCTGCAAACCATTTAATTTTTAGTCTTTCAATTTTTATCAAAAAATTATTTTTCGAGCTAGGGACCTCAGAATTCGATTTCTGGAATACGAGCAGGTTCTTTATTTCGATACGGACCCACATGAACTATCAAAATATGATCCCAGATCGAATTACTCAAAATGTTGACCGAAGTCAATTAAATAAACATTTAAAGGTAAAAAATATTATTTTTCTGATCTTTCAGCATAAAAGCTTTCTGCAAATACAGTTGGACTGTGCATGCGAATTGAGGAGGAATAAAATAAAGTTTTAAAGGTTTTGGAATATGAAATCAAGTTGTAGACATAAGATGACCTTTTGGGTCATCACATAAAAATATATACATGACATGCTGAAAAAGAACCTTATAAGCAGGGGAGTAATACCCTAATTTGATTTTTTCTTTCCACCGTAATAAAATACCATAATTTGATAAGTTCGTTGTACTTGGAAAAGCCGTACACTTTGAGTAGATCACAAGTTTTTTCATGGTGTCGTATGCTCTCTATCCCAAAAAGTTAGGAATTTATATATTGTTAAAAGTTGAATTGTTGAAAGCAATATCTACAATTTCTAGGTTTATTTGTTTCTTAATTTTTTTGTTTTTGTCTGTACCTTTACTCCATACAATATGTAAGATTAATGGAGAAAATAATTCTAAAAGTCGACTATTCCAGTCTAACGCGAAGAAAGCTAAAACTCTATGGCTAGTTTTTTGTCCGAGACGTGGAATTCCAGGTTCAATTTTCTCTGGGAGTTAGATATCAGTTCCAATTCAACAAACATTTTATGGTGTCCATGTATTCCTAGTTGCATGATATATAATCAAAGTTTTTAGAGGTTTTCGTGTTTTAGTCATAGGGTAAATGATCGTTCAAACAATGATAAATTTCATGATAGGTTAATTGTTCTTTAAATACGTAAATATAGGGTATCGAAACATATACACTAAGCAAACGAACATGTAGTAGTTGATAAGTTGACCATGTATTCTTTATAGCTGATCCAACAGTCGAGTAAGCAACCTCCACTTCCAATTGAGAGGTTCTGAGTTCGAGTCTCCTCAAGAGTAAGGTGGGAAGTTCTTGGAGGGAAGGATGCCGGGGGTTAATTTGGAAACAGCCTCTCTACCCAAGGGTAGGGGTAAAGTCTGCGTACACACTACCCTCCGTAGACTCCATTAAATTAGACTATACTGCGTTGTTGTTGTTGTTTGATCCAATAGTCGAGTAAAGCACCAATTACCATTTGCTTTGCATTTCTTATACCTAAATCAACTTGAACTTTATTTTTATCATTTCCTTTTTCCTTCGAAAGAAATAACTATAGAATAAAAGGAAAAAGGGAGAAGATAAAAGGAATACCACAGCAAAAACCTCGCCGAAGTTTAAGCCAAGCCACGTCTAAATTCAAGAAACAATTATTAGTATGTTATAAATAGAACTCTAATTAGAGTGAATGTCTATCTTATAGAAGAGTTTTACTTTGAGGCTAAGTCTTTTCTATGCCTATAAATAGAGGGGTCTTACCCCATTGTAAATCACCCCAAAGTATCAATAAGAATACTCTTCTCTCTACTTCTCTCTATATTGTTCTTGTATTATTGTTCTTGTTCTTATATTATTTCATAACACGTTATCAGCACGAGTCTCTAACCAATTGGAAAAACCTCTTATTTCTCGAAGAATCAATGGTCAAGTATCCTCAAATTGGTCTTGAAGGCTACTGCAGGAATTGGAGGTAGCTAGTGCATTCGGACTGTTGGCACCAGTAAGATGAATGACCTAGAAGTCAAGCATCCACGGCAAACAAAGGTGTTGTACAGAATTCACAAGTTTCACAAGGGAGAATAAACGAAGCAGTGAGAACGCAAAGTCCAGCGATTTGACGAATTTCTATACGGAAAAATAGAAGAGATGGTATCATCATAAAGTAATGCAACGGGATGGAAACCCAAGAGATATATTTGATATCACAACATTTATTGGTATACCTTAAAGGTAAGTATTTTAATTTTCTCTTTCAAATTCTTGAAATTCTACGATTTGATTTCATATACAAACAAAGACAACAAAGTTTGATTATAACTCTAATGGAGTTTGTAAGAAATTACACTCACATGAAGTGGTAAAATTTCTATGCCTTGCCATGATCAAATTCATGTATGATTATGGGCAAAGAATTAAAAAATCCGTCCAATTGAATTTGCTCCATTCCCTTTAGAGAATGTGGTAGCAGTATGTGATAAGTCTGAAAGAAGACAAAATCCGTCCAATTGAGTTTGCTCCATTCCCTTCAGAGAATGTGGTAGCAATATGTGATAAGTCTGAAAGAAGACAAAATTATTACCATGAAGGTATCAATGAATGTGGACGAGGCAATAGACGGAATTATAATCGTCATCATTGTGATAATGAGAATAATAAAGATTCTCAAAATGATCTTTCACTTTATGAAAGTAATATTTGACATGAGATTGTATATAACACATACAGATGATTATAATCCATTCCCTGAAGTGAATGTGATAATAAAGCCCGTAAGTATGAACACGCTCTTGATGTAATTGTGTTTCATGTCTGACATTATGAAAAGAAAGTTCGTTGCCCTTGAAATCTCGGGCAAGAACTATATGACATGGGTGTTGGATGCTGAAATCCATTTGGATGCAATGGGTCTTGGAGACGCCATTAAAGACAGAAATAATGCATCCACCCAAGACTAAGCTAAGGCCTTGATTTTCTTGCGCCATCACCTTGATGAAGGTTTGAAAATTGAATATATCACAGTCAAAGATCCACCTATCTTGTGGAATGGCTTAAAAGAGAGATATGACAACCTGAAGTTGGTCACTCTGCCACAAGCACGATGCGATGAGAATCCAAAAGCAAATAGTTCATAAACTATATATTATCGTTGCGGTGGAAAAGGGCACTGGGTGAAAATTTGCCGTGTACCAAGACATTTGGTTGAGCTTTATCAAGCATCTCTAAAAGGTAAATGCCCTGAAACCAATTCTGTCTCTGACGACAATTTTGACATCACCCACCTGTATGTGGCAGACTTCTTTGAGCACCCTGAGGGGAAAATAGACCACTTAATCGGTGATGGATCTGTGATGAAGGTAGATGGAATTGTTTGATTTTATTTGTATTAGTTAGTGAATAAACTAATAGTCATTAGTATTAGCTCGTATTAGTTAGTTTATGATATAATGTTAGTATTAGTTCTTTAGAATGTTTCAATATGCTTAAATTTCAAAGATTTTTTTATTTTTCAGTAGAGTTAATCGACTAACCTAACAGTTAGTCGATTATCTAATATTTCGCATTAAAACTGCAAAACAATCGATTATATACTTGTTAACAATCGATTATATTAAGACAGTGTGATCTGAAGTTTTTCAAAATAGCAAACAATCGATTATGTATGTTTAACAATCGATTATATTAAGACAGTATGATCTGAAGTTTTTCAAAATAGCAAATAATCGATTATGTATGTGTAACAATCGATTATATTAAGACAGTGTGATCTGAAGTTTTTCAAAATAGCAAATAATCGATTATGTACGTATAACAATCGATTATATTAAGACAGTGTGATATGAAGTTTTTCAAAATAGCAAATAATCGATTATGTACGTTTAACAATCGATTATATTAAGACAGTGTGATCTGAAGTTTTTCAAAATAGCAAATAATCGATTATGTATGTTTAACAATCCATTATATTAAGACAATGTGATCTGAAGTTTTTTCAAAATAGCAAATAATCGATTAATGTATGTTTAACAATCGATTATATTAAGACAGTATGATCTGAAGTTTTTCAAAATAGCAAATAATCGATTATGTATGTTTAACAATCGATTACATTGAGACAGTGCTTAAACTGAAATTTTCAAACTGCAAAGTAATCGATTATGTAAAACATATAATCGACTATCTGATTTAGTTAGTCAACTAACCTCAGCAGATTTTGAAAATATTGTTTTAATGTGAAACAAACGGATTGAATTTGTTTATTCTCATGTTCATGTATTTTCTTTTGTATGTCAAACCATGGGAAAGCAAATATGGATATCTCACAAAGCAAACTTGGATCAAATATTTGTTTAGTTGATTCATGTACAACACATACGATACTCAAAGAAAAGAAATATTTCTCTCAACTAAGTATGTGTAAGGCAGATGTTACTACAATCTCTGGTAGTAGTAAATTGATTGAAGGCTCCAGAAGAGCAACTATAACTCTGCCTAGAGGAACAATGTTTATCATAGAGAATGCAATGTTCTCCTCCAAGTCTAAGAGAAACTTGTTGAGTTTTAAAGATATCATTCAAAATGGATATCAGATTGAGACAATACATGAGTATAATCTTGAATACCTCATTTACTCATGAAACCGAGGCTGCCGTTTGGGGTCACGCCATTTTGCATGCAGCAATGCTAGTTCGTCTCTGACTGACGAATTATCACAAATATTCCCCGTTGCAATTAGTTTTGGGTCATGAACCTAATATATCCCACTTATGAATTTGTGGATGTGCAGTATATGTGCCTGTAGCACCGCCATATTGCACCAAAATGGGTTTGCAAAGAAGGATAGGAATATATGTTGAGTTTGAATCGCCCTCCATTATTCGCTTCCTCGAAACATTGACAGGGGATTTGTTCACTGCACGATTTGCAGACTGTCAATTCGATGAGACACTTTTCCCAAAATTAGGGGGAGAAGTTGGTGAAACCAAACGGGAAATTTTATGGAAAAATGCATCATTATCTCATCTTGATCCACATACCTCTATTTGTGAAAAAAGAGGTGCAAAATATTATCCATTTGCAAAGAATAGCAAATCGAATGCCAGACGCATTGGTATTGAATATACCACACTCACCCCTAGAAGGAGGTTTGAGATGATATATGAAAATAATGTCATTGTTATGGCATGAATGATCGTTGGTCACGTACCTATTGTACGCCAAAATATTTTGGAAATATGACTATTAAAGGACAACGATAATGCAAGAAACATATCTTGCATATAATTTTGACCATGACCATAATGGTATAACTTTCTCTTTAAAAGAGATATTCACCACATGGATGTTGATGAATCTGTGGTAGTACAAAATTAATTGAGAGCTCTAGAAGAGCCAATTATTACTATGTTGGAGAAACGCAATTGATTACCAATAAGGTATTGTGTGGTAGTAAGTCTCGAAGAAACTTATTCAGTTTCTAAAGTATATGCGAAAGCGATTGATTATATTGAGACTATAAATAAAGGAAAGATTTGATATCTTCTATTACTACAACTTGTAGCGGGATAATTTGTATATGAAAAGCTACCCGCTTTATTCTCCAGTTTGTACTACACAAACAAAAGAATGCCACAATAAAGTGAATATTTATTGGTATAAAAACCCATACCATAATAAACTTGAAGTTTATTGATAATTGCACACGTCATGGTGTAAATTTGAAGTTTATCAATATTGATAATTTATTCAGTTGGCATTCGGGTTAGCCATCTCATTTTAAGTATGATGTGCAGTAATAGAGAATTCACATGGGTAAATACTAAAGAACTAGAAAGTTCTTTACGAATTCTCTTATATTACTTGTTCTCATTAATTGATTGACCAACTAAAGAGTTCGGGTTGATCCCATAAATTCTGGAAATATCAAAGGTGAATATGGGCCCATTCACCTGCCATGTATACCACATATGATACATCTATGATATGGTTACATGTGCGATTGTTATTAACCCGCAGCCTGGCCGGTGCTTGCGAGGTAAATTGCTCAGTAATATAACTTCGAGCATAATTTCCAGATTTTCTATTCAAGATAGTTCATCTTGATAAGTTGGTTTATATCATAGTTGGTTTAGCAAGATTATTATTGAGTGCCTCCACTTAATAGCTAAACTGTTTCTTATGAGAACAAAGTTATATATATCAGTTTGATATACGTTGTATACGAGAGTATATTATATTCTCCCCTCACAAGTGGTTCAGGGTCAGGAACCAAATAATTTCATCTTATTATTATTGATGTGCGGTGTATATTTTCATTAACACCATAATGCACAAAGATGGACTTCAAAGTTGAGGAAACAAGTTAGCTTTTCTAACATGAGGGGGAGACATGATAAACACTTGAGAAAAGGTTACATGGGATGAATTATCATTTGTATATATAGATCCTCGAATATCATAATATGAACCTGATCATAAAAGGATAATTCAATTGCAAAATATTGCAAAGCATGCTATACGCATTTGCTGACCCAAAGAAAGTAACTATATTCTCACTGCAAATGCTCATATTAAGTCCTAGAAGGACAAAGTCTTTGATACGCTTAAGGCGTATAGACAAATCGGTTTCAAAAGAATTTCTTAATAAAGAAGATGAGCAAATGATCAATGTGATCATAATAAGGAGGCAAGTGATCTAGAAGATCACATGACATAACACTTCATGAAATCTCATGAGAGATTCAGGTACCTGAATATATGAATAAAGAGATCTCCTGTTATGTCTTTATGAAAATTTACTGGAACCGATATAAAATGTTCGTCGACGACATCTATGATAGCGCTAAATATTGATGAGGATCTTATGTTTGTCGAATACAAACAAAATATTGGCTAAATGGAAGAGATACAATTCAAGCAGAATTGATTCCATATGAAAGACATGTAGTTTTGGACATGTAGTTCAAATACTTGAAAGTATAAAGTCAATGATATGTGTAATCAGTTTTCGATATCTTATTTGTTTAGCATGACATGAAAACTTGATATGCATCTAAAGTCTATTATATAGCTTATATGACTTAACTTATATGTCAATCCACGAAAGATTGAAGTTGCTTGAAGCATATACAATTCTTGGTCCTGAAGTACCACATCCTAAGTGCAACTTGTGTACATATGTATCTTGCTATAACTATAAGCATGATGGCATCGAGAATACCTCTATGGAGATATTGAAGAGTCATTCCACGACATTATATGAAGATGTTCATATCTATCAAGAATGATAATTTCAAGATGGTGCACAAGATTGGAATGCAAATGCTCAGGGATGTGAATTGATGCTCTTTTCAGGGGGAGTTAATGCGCGTTGCACTCTTTTTCCCTTACAAGGTTTGTCCCACTGGGTTTTCCTTGCAAGGTTTTTAACGAGCCAACCAATAGGCACATATTCAAACATGTGTACTCTTTTTCCTTTTCTATAATTTTTTTTCCCATTGGGTTTTGTTTTAGTTAAGGGTTTAACGAGGCACATTATTGAATAGACATTCAAGGGGGAGTGTTATAAATAGAACTCTAATTAGAGTGAATGTCTATCTTATAGAAGAGTTTTACTTTGAGGCTAAGTCTTTTCTATGCCTATAAATAGAGGGGTCTTACCCCATTGTAAATCACCCCAAAGTATCAATAAGAATACTCCTCTCTCTACTTCTCTCTGTATTGTTCTTGTATTATTGTTCTTGTTCTTATATTATTTCATAACATAGTACAACTTTTTCAACTTAAAGATATATGCAAGTTGAACCTTATGGGGCTATCATCCGTACGTACGAGACTTTCCTCTCTTCTTCTGGCGGCACGAATTGAAGAAAGAACAGATGATTTTTATAATTTGTGATTTTAAATATACTATAACATTTAATTTATGTTGCTATAAAAAGTTGTAATTACAGATAAATTTAAATTAAAATTTGCAAATATAAAATATATTATTATATTTTGGGACAAACTTAAAATAATATTGTTACATAAAATGAAATAGAAATTACTATTTTAAGTCTACTTGCAGTTATCTTGTCTGTTTTGTCTGACTAGCATCTTGCAACTAAATATGATATCCACATGTGCAGCTCAGTTCATCCTAAACCCAATTTGTATGGTATTGTTCAAATTTTGAGTCAAATTTCTTAATTGTGACAGTAAACTAGGACATAGAATATTAAATATTTTGAAATAAAATTTATATATGAAAATTATACAAAAATACTACAAATCATAATAATTAATAATTTAAAATATTTAAATGACATATAAAAAATTACAATAAAAACAACTTATTTAACTTTCGATTCGAACAATGTCAATAATTGGGACGAAAAGAGTAACAAATAAAAAGAATTTTAATATGAAATTTTTGTCACCTTTCACCATTATCAACTACTACCATCCGCCAAATACAATAACCTTCTTCAATCACAACAATCACTGTCGCCAATCACCATATTAATCAATAATTACCACCTGATAGTTACAATTCATCGCCATCAACGGTATGACAATCTACCACTATATATTGATAATCATCGTTAACCATTAGCTATTATTATTATCCACCATAGCTACCACAAATTCCTATTATTAATTATTGTGACAATCACCATCACTGCTAGCTACTATCATATTCACCAACTATCACGGCTAGTCAACACCCACAACCACCATCATATCTGTCATTACTACCAACTGTGATATTGTTTTTAACAAATATTTTATTGATATAGCATTAGATTAATTAATATTTTTTTAATTTATTAATTTATATAAATATACATTCAATATGTATACTCAAATGTTGAAAAATAAATAGTCTTAGTCATTTAGTATTCAGATATGTATAATACTACATATCTTTATATTTAAATATGTGGGGTGTGTATCATTTGATAAATATCGAATTACCATATCGAACCGGAAAATTTTGTATTTGGTAATCGATATTTTGGTATTTAATTTTGTATTTAGTTTAATTTTTTTTAAATATTAGCATTAGGTATTATATTTGGCATTCAAAAATAAAATACTGAAATACATAATAAGATACATAATTACATATTATTGATTATAACATAAATATTCAAGTTTTACTTTCCGTTATTTTTATAATTCTCTTAATCTATACTACCTTTTTTTATGATACTTGCCTTTCCACCGTTTCTTTGGTTGCATACTTACATTTCAACCTTTCTTCCGTCTAGTTTAGTATATTTGATTTTCATCTTTTTTCATTATATTATAATATTTCTACTTTTGTAATTGTGCATATCTTACTTAAAAATATTATAGTCTATGGCTTTATGTATTAATAAATATTTGAGTCGAATATACCAAAGTTACCTAACTGAATAAACCGAAACCGAAAGGAAAAAAGCCGAACCATACCGATTTAATTAGGTATGATATTGATATAGCATCTAAGAAATCGAATATCGAAAATGCCAAATCGAAATGTGTAAATACCGTACCGACCGACGAACACCCCTATAAATATGTATTCGGATTCAAACTTCTTAATTTTAATCAAAACAAATGTGGCCTGAATATAAAATAAAATCCTACCATTTTGTCATGATTTTACTATGAGTGAAAACTTAAAATCATGACAATCCAATATAATTTTTGAATTATTTAACATGGTAGCTCGCAAAATTGTCACGACCCAAAATTCGCCCCATCATGATGAAGCCTATCATAGAACTAGGCCAGCGTCAATTCAACACAACCAAAAACCTCAATACTAAAAAACAAATCATTTGCAGAAAATTGCAAATGAAAACCTTTATCATTTTTAATAAATTGTTTAAGACGTAGAATAACTTCATATTATAGTACACCATCCCAAAACCCAAGTGCCACAGAATACATGAGCGTCTAAGGTGAATATATAGTCTATTAAAGTGTCAGCGGAAAATATAATACCATTGAAAATGAGAAGGAGAGCTAAGGCCTATGAACGACATGTAGATACCTCAAGAAACTCCACAGCCCGTAAAATCAATCAGAAACTGCCACTGGGGCCTAAAAGTACCTGGATCTGCACACAAGTTGTAAGGAGTAACGTGAGTATACTAACTCAGTAAGTAACACGTTTAACCTTTAAAATGATAGGTGGTGACGAACTCAACCTCATCAAAGGTAAAAGAAATAACGTACAGAAACATTGGTAGATTTTCAGTTAAATAAACTGCTCGAACAGTAAAAACAGAACAGGTAAATATAGGGTAAGGAAGTGTAACTCTACTACGTCTACATGCCAATGAACATGCAATATGAAATGCACCATGTTGCATGCGTCATGTGTCCACAATATTGAATGCTCATCCACTCAGTACTTTATATGGCTCATACAGCCCAGGGAAGATCCATCCCAGAATATATACATCTCTGACAGCGGTCACTTAGTACTGAGGAAGGTCATTTCGGCGTATGGAAAAGATCCATCTCTAGATAATAACAATAACAACCTCAAAACCACTCAGTACTTTATATGGCTCACAAGGCCCAGGGAAGATCCATCCTCGAATATATACACATCACTAGCAACAGTCATCCGGTACCGAGAAAGGCCAATCCAGCTATAGAGAGAAGATCCATCTCCAGGTATAAGTAATTCAGATAATATTTATGTTCAGGAAAGATCCATCCTTCAATAATATCAATTATGCTCACTCGGGGTATAAAGACTCTGGTGAGGCTCATTTCAGCCCAAGTGCTATAACAAGCCAACGAACGCATAATCAATATCTCGCTGCGGCATGCAGCTTGATCCTATACTGACTCAATATCAGGCTCTTGGCCTCAGTTAGCCATCACTCTCCAGCCACATACGCACGGCTCAATATGTTATGAAACTAGCTCGAAACAATAATGCGACGTGCCAAATAACAATAATCGAGATTGAGACATGATATAATATGCATGAATAGGACCACGTGCGGAATATTAATAAAACTAATGATATTAAACCAAGAAACGACCTCTCGGATCTCCACAGTATTGGCGTGAAGCCTTAGCATGATTTACAACTCATTAACTTAATCACATAATCATAACATAGATATCAGTAAGAAACAGTCACTAATGTCACTGCAAAAGAAATATGAACTAGCTACGAATGTCATCGCTAATCTGTCGCCAAAATACTTGTAGCTAGCAGAATTTCTTGGTAATCCATTGCTAATCTGTCGCTAAATAAGATTAGCGATGGATTTTTCTGTTTAGCTACAGAATTTGTTCGCACTAAAGCATTGATTTTTTAGTGGTGAGTGGTATCGTAAATCCAGGCCGCGAACACGGTGCACGCCCACACGCCCGTCACTTGGCATTTGTGTCAACTCAATAGTAATTATAGAACACTTAGTTCGGGTTTTCGAACACTTTAAAACCAACTTTGGAAGCGTTACTTACCTCGAATCAGGCCAATTCCTATTCCACTACATCCTTGCCTTCACATTTGGCCTCCAAACATGTAATATAACCAAAAGCAATGCAACACAATCAACTTAGGCCAAGGAATCAATTCCAAACGAAAACTATCAATTCAAAACAAATCCCGAAATTTTACCCAAACCCTCCCCCCTTTGCCCACGTCTCAGAATCCGACAAAAATCACAAAACTAAAAACTTCTTTCACTCCCAAGTCTATACATACCAAAATTATAAAAATCCGACCCCAAATAGTCCCTCAAATCCTCAATCAAAACTCACCAATACTCAATCCCTAACCCCTTCAAATCCTCCCCAAATTTCCACTAATTTCATGATTAAACAGTGTAATAATCATCACAAACACAAATAATAAAGCTCAAGTAACTTACCCCACTTAAAATCTTTGATTCCTCTTGAAAATCATTGCCCCTCAATCCCGGTCAAAAATAGTGAAGAATGACCAATAATCTCGAAGGATCCTTTATATACATTTACCCAACACTTCCACATCTACAGTCGCCATTACGCTTCTATGGGGCTGCATCTATGCAAAATTCTCCTCTTCTGCGGAATCTCATTAAAAGGGCATTTTCGCTTCTTCGGTTGCCTGACCACACCTACTGTCATGGCAGATGCAGGGACCAAACTGCACCGCGACCCTATTGCACAACTGCGCTATATAACCATTTCTACGGACCTCGCACCTGCAGCCCCCAATCTGCAAGTGCGGAAATGACAGAATCAGCAACTTCAGCTACTCAAACCAAGTTCCAATCCTTCCGATAACCATTCGAATTCATCCCGAGACCCTCGCGACCCAACCAAATATACCAACAAGTCATATACCACTATTCAAAGTTCTTCAAAGTTTCAGAACACTAAAAACACATAAAAACACCAAACCAGTCTCGGATTGAAGCCTAAGAACCTTTAGACTTCTGAATTTCGCAACCGATAACGAAACTTACCAAACCTCGTCCGAATGACCCAAAATTTTGCACACACGTCACAAATGGCGCTATATACCAACTCCAACTTCTATAATCGAAATTCGATCGAGATATCGAAAATTCCACTCCCGGTCAAACATTCCAAAAATTTCCACTTCCGCGATTTCAATCCAAATTATACAACGGACTTCTAAATCACAATCCGAACGCGCTCTTAAGTCCAAAATCACCCAACGAGCTGATCAAACCATAAAAATGCAAATGCGAGATCAAATACTAAAAGTCAAAACTTGGTCAAACCTTTCAAATTTAAAGTTTCTAACTTAGAATCATTTGTCTATATCTGTTCTAATTAACCTGAAAAACGAAAATTGATGATTTACATAAGTCATAATACATCATACGGGACTAGTCATGCCCGAGAACTGGTGAGCAAAGTCCAAATGCTCAAAATAACCGGTAAGGTCATTACATCCTCCCCCACTTACACATACGTTCGTCCTCGAACGTGCCTAGAGTTGTTCCAAAAGCCAACAAATCACTTTATAACCTAGGGGTGGCAAATGGTTCAAAGAAAATAGTTAACCACCCATATTATCCACTAAAAAATAGGTTGTATAATAAAATTTTTAAAAATGGGTCAAATATGGATAAGAACCACATTATATATTTAGAAAATAGATAACCAATGAGTAACCAACGGATAACCAAGGGGTCTAAGTTTTACATTTGTAAAGCCTCAAATTTGAGGTTTCTCAAGTTAGGAAGACTAAGAATTCTTGCAAAAGTGATCATATACAAGAAGTCACGGATAATATGGTTAACCCATATGTATTAAATATGAGTCGGGTCGAGTAATTGATATGTTTTTTCATTATCTGTTTCTAACCCGAACCATATTCGACTCCACCTACCCGTTTTCCACTTCTAATATAACACTACCATGTACATACATGGGGGTGATCCCACGTCATCCGATCCTATATAGGCCTGATAGTATAACATATCTGAAATTTGATAATTCAACCTAGTCTATAAGTCTTAGACATTTCCAAAAATCAGATTCTCACATCTACACACTATAGACATGTAATTTTTGACCCGCGTATTAGAATTATCTTTAGAAATCCTAGTATTTTACGATATTTATTTGAGTTATTTCTAGAGGATTTCACTTTATTTTAATTATAATTTTTTATGGTACAGAAACTAAAAAATATATACAAAAATACATACATATACATATACATATATATATATATATATATATATATATATATATATATATATATATATATATATATATATATATATATATATATATATTCATGTTTTACGTTATTTTTATTTAGTTTAGGTTATTAATATTTTATAGCCATATCTTCTGTTTTTACTATGACTTTCACTCTTATTTTTAATTTATACAAAACATGATATATTAAAAAAAAATATAGTTTCATATTTTCACATGGTTTATTTAATTAATTGGAATTAGTTTAGTTTTAATTTTAAAAGATTGAGTTTGTTACTCAATGGTCTTTTAAAATTAAAAAAGTACAAATTTTTGGCCAAATTTGGGGCAAGAAGAAGCCCAAATCGGACAACCCAAACAAACCCTAGAACAAGAAAAAAGAAGAGAAAACCATGGCGGCCATCTTCATCAACAAGGAGACACTACAATAATGGAACTAAACCTAGGAGAGCTTCATCTTCCTGAAACATTACACAAAACCCTACAACCCTAGAACACCAACAACGAAAACAACGACAACGACAACACAGTATAATCTCACTTAGTGGGGTCTGGGGAAGGTAGTATGTACGTAGACCTTACCCCTACCCTGGGGTAGAGAGGTTGTTTCCAAATAGACCCCCGGCATCCTTCCCTCCAAGAACTTCCCACCTTGCTCTTGGGGAGACTCGAACTCACAACCTCTCGCTTGGAAGTGGAGGTTGCTTACCATCAGAGCAACCACTCTTGTCTCCTCCATAGCTGAGCAGTCGCCGTACTTCACCAAAATCGGCGGCTCCCTCCCTCATCTCTATCTTCAACCTGACCAACACCCACAAGAGCCCCCAACGACCCTTCTTCTCCAACACACACCTGGAGCACACCCCCTAACCAACACAGTTGCCCTTCACCACACAGCCGCACAAGTTATTCTTCACCTCCCACCCGTTGCCGACACCCACCCACTACAACAAATCAGTCGCACCACCTTTTTTCAGTTCACTAACCGTTAGAAAATACATACACACACGGTACAGGCGAGAAAGCCACTTACTTCAACTTCTTTCACAATATATCTAAATCCCAGTGCTCATTTCTTCACCTAGTTCTCAAACAAGAGCCAAGAGGATTTTGTCTTCTATTAGAAACTTATGGGAGTTTGCTGAACCTTAAGTGGTCGAAGGACTATAGCCGATTTTAGCTGATTCTTAATTGGTGATTAGAGTATTCCCAGGTTGAACATAGCTGCTTAGGATTATGAGTTTGAGCCGAAGAGGTCTGTCAAGGGAGTTCGCGGTTCGAGCTCCTGGTACTGTTGCGGTTCCTGTAAGATTTTGACGCTGTTTCCTCGCTCAAATTTTAGAGTCAAGATTTGTGTAGTTGCTGATTTTTATTGCTATTGAGGTTCAATATCTCCCCCCTTCTCTTTACTTTACTTGTTGATAGTTGCGATAAATACAAAATTGCTTCTGCGATTGTTTGTTTTCCTATTACTTTCTTATGAATTTGGTGTTAGTTTTAGAATTTATAATGTGTTGGTTGATGTTGAGTTACTGAAATAATGTCTTTTGTTTTGATTAGTAGTGTTTGGAATTCAATCGTGATTTAGGTTGTTAGGCAAAGATAAGGCTAAGAAAATAAAAGGCCTTATTTTTGATGAATCGATTTCGAAAATTTAGTTGCGGTAGCGGATTAAAAGAAGAAAACCATGGTCTGGGCTTAGCTCAATAAAAAGGATATTAGGATTACATGTTTATTGCCTTATCTATTTTGTTTTGACCGTTAGAAGCATGCATTACGCCGATAAAATTTGGGTAGGTAAACCTTCGAATTTTGTTAGTTTCGAGGCGAGAGGTTGTTTCCTTAGTTAAATTTATCCGGAGAATGGGGAGAAGGGTTTGTAAATATTTTTATTCGGGGCATGCCCTGAAGTATTTGTAAATGGAGGCTAAAAGTAGAAACTTGTAGTATTTTTATTTTATTTTCATTTTTCTTTTACTTTTATTTAGGTGGGGATGACCTCGAGCCTCTAGTGTGTTTATTTTCCTTTTTCTGTGTTTTCCACCTTAATTGAATGTTTTAAAAACCAACTAGATCGAGTATGCAACCGTGACCCTCACAGAACTTAAAGTGTGCCTAACCACTTCTCCCCGAGTCAAATAACCCCCTTACATGAATCTCTGGTGCAGACTTAGTTTTGGAGTTTCAGGTGTTTTGAAAGGAAAATCATTTTAAAAAACGGCGACCTGGCACATCGAAATCCATGTCAGGTGGCGACTCTGAGTTAATCCTTTTGAACACGAATTTTTATCACTTTCTAATTGAAAAACCCTTTTCAAGCTTTCGTAATTTAAGAGGGTTTAGTGAAGTTTGGTAAAAAAAGCGGGTGTGACATCTCTGGAGACTCTACTAGGGAATTGCAGGTTTGAGCTAGTACTTGATCTTGTTGGCTTTTAGGATATTCAATTGAGATTTTTATGTTTTTTTTGCTTTATTTGATTTTGATTTTGTTTATGTCGTTTTATTATTTTCTAGTTGCTTATTTGTTTATAGTTTTCTTTTTATGTGTTTATTTCTTTATAAATGTCATCATTTGCATAACCATGGGTCTTCTTTCTGCAACAAGTCTCGGAGTACGCGTCTCGTGCACGAACACTTTGTTGAGTCATCCTTAATTTAGGAGGGGGGACGTCGGACGTATGAAGTGGGTGGAAAGCTTGAGCAGCCACCATCGACCATACGCTTCCCCAAATTGTCTTGTTAGTGAACCCCAAACTTAGGTCAATCTTTAGGCCATTTTTATTTGCGACATGTCATCTAGAACTAGAAGGGATCGGTCTCGAGTAGCATGTCCCTTTGCAGGAAGCCTATCCAAATTTTGTCAAAAATGGGCTCGTTGCCAAAAATGACATTTAATCATCGTATGTGCTAAATATTGCATCTTTGAGGATAAAAAGATCATTTGGCCGACTGATTGTTGGGAAAGAAGGGTGAAAACTGAAGCAAGTAGGGTCCAATTATATTTTTCTTTCACAACTTTTTAAAAAATAAACAAAAAAAAATCCTAAAAAAAGATTTTGCACTTTTCCCTTATTTTCCAAAAAAAATAAATCAAAAACAAAAATCGAAAAGGATTTTACACTTTCCCATTATTTTACAAAATTTAAAAAAAAAAGAGAAAAAATCCAAAAAGATTTTACATTTTCCATCATTTTCAAAAAGACAAAAAAAAAAGTTTTTCCAAATTAGTTGTATTTTAAAACAAAAAGCTTTCTCCCACGTGCAATTTTCCCGAACTACGCAAATTTGATTCTCGTCTTTCGAGACATGATACGTAGGCAACAACATAGGATCCGGTCTTCCTAGTAAGTCTTAGGTTCTTGGCTTTGCGGGGTCTTAACCATGTCTGCATGTTTAGCCACTTTTGGTCATATCAGCCATTCTTGCAAAATGAGATCATTTTCGCAAAAGTGGTTCAATAACCCATGTGTTAGGAATTTGAGTCTGCAACTAGGTATCATATTACATTAAGGTCCTTAATTTTTGATTTTGCCTCTTTAGCCACTTCTGGCCATATCGGTCGTTTTTGGGAAATAGGTCATTTCTGCAAAATAATGTTTTGGGCCATGATTATTGGGAGTTGAATCCATATTAGCCTTAGCGAGGTGTTTTCATGTCTTAAAGGTCAATCTTGTTGAGTTTGCATTAATAGCCACCTTTGGCCATGTAAGCCATTTTGCTAAAATAGCCCAATTATGCCTTGCATATGTCCAATAGCAGGTGTCGTGGCGTCACATGTGTCTTGAGTGACTAACTCTATTTGATCTTATTTTTCCATTCATGTATGGAGAGATTTGGTAGAGTTTGAGCATGATAAATACCTAGGACCATTCTAGTCAAGACCATTACATACACGAGCTGCTCGAGGAAACTTTTTTATTTTTTAGTCTATCTTATGTTGTCTTTTAATTTTTAATCTTGTACAATAATATCGAGTCTGTCAGTCTAGTTAAGATTGTCGAGTCTTTTGCTATAGTACTTCTTGTTTTGTATTTGTAAAAATAAAAAAAAAAGTTAAATGAAAAATCCAAAAAGATTTTTGTTTCTTAGTTTATTTTGTCCATTACTTTTCCAGAACTACGCTTGATCTGATTCATGATGGTTATTATACATAGGCAAACTACATAGGGTTCGATCGAATCATTTAAAAAAAGCGAGAATGAAATTGTAGGACATGAGAAATAAGAGAAAAAGAGCGATAATCAGAAAGAAAAGAGAGGGAAAGAAATGAAAAATCAAGCTGTATTAGAAAGGAAGATGAAGAAGTAAATGGGACAAAAATAGTGAAATTGGGATGATGCCATATGACCTTCGTACCCTCGAATCCATTGTAGAAGCGTTAACTGTGGCTAGGGGCATTGCACGCAATGTGATATTTCTATCTGACAAATGCTCTAACACTAACATATTGGCTTTATTTTGCTCTTCTTTGTTACTTTCACTGTTATCATAACAGAGGGTGATTAGTTTATGGAACTTTGGCGATTCGTCCATACAAAACAAGGTCAACGAGCAAGTGGCCATGTCTAGCAAAGAAACAGACAATGGGGTTGTAGACCCACCAAGGGAGTTTGTGGGGTCGGAGTCTGAATTGAAAGAGGAGGTCCAAAGGTTGAAACAACAGATGGCGGAAACGTATCAATCTTAGATTGGGGGGATCCTCCATCTTCATTCCCCACTAACTACACTGAAAACCCTACAACTATCGTGCCACTATCACAAGCCTAGGTTCCTTCTACCGTCAACCTTTCTCCTCAACATGCACCGGGCTTTACCCCTTACCAAAATTACCCTGGCACTTTCTCCCAAAATTTTCATGCTCTACCAGCTAAAACAACCTCATACCTTGCTCCGACATCTGCTTCGATTGTTGTAGCTCCTCCACCAGCTACTCTTCCTCGATCCTCTAGAGAGACTGTGTTGAATGTTCCCAATGCTTAAGGAAAAAGACCCAAGGAAATGTTTTGGGATTTTGGTTCATATGGAACGAACAAGTTGCTCGGGTCAGTTCTCTAATTGATATAAAAGATGTTGCTGGGCCCTGCCAATGACAGGCTCCAGTAGGAAACCCTTCTAAATGCTTTCAGCCTCAATACCGACCTAGTGAATATCAACGAGCCCTGCAAAATCCACCCCAATATTTTCCTCAGAACAATGTCTGTCCATCTGGCCAACCACTGTGTCACCCCCTGGGGCGAGCATCAGCATCCCAAAATATTTCGCCTTGACAGCTTTTTCGGGAACCCAACAACCCACATCCAAGCCAGGGATATAGAGGTAAACAAGGGTTGAAGCTTTGACCCTTTTAAGAGGTGTGAATACCATTCCAATGCTCAGCGGCATAATGTCGAAAGTTGTCGGGATTTTAAAAGGGAGATAGAAAGAATGATTCATGAATGGATAATTGTAGTCCAGGACAGAGACACCCAGAACATTACACATAATCCATTACCTGCACATGATGATGTAAAATTTTTGGGAAAGTGCATGATGACATGGAGTATGAAAATCCTCTTGGGAACTTGCTGATTGAAGTTAATGATATTGAAATTGGTGAAGGTCCCGGTAATCTTGATGTTCAACCCAGTGGCTAAGATGTAGAGCTTCGTAATTGGAAAGACACTCCTTTCTTTGCTAGCCAGGGAGAAGTTTTGGTGGTTTATTTTATTGTCATTTCTGTTTATTCGGGTTATTTCAGGGTTGTGATCCAGATATTGTCTTGTGGTTAAAACTCTTTATCTTTTTGCATTGTTTGTTTTATTGTAGTAACTCGTCTAATGTTATCTAGGATTGTTCTAGGGTTGTAACCCATGTCTATTTTGCTTGTTTTGTTCAAATCTTTTTCACCATTTGTCTAATTGAATCTCCTGTTTTCTGTTAGTTCAAGTGAGTTTTATTTAGGCCATTTTTCCTTTTATATTTCTTTCATGCTGACTTTAGTGGCACGACATGCACACATAATTCTCAGCCTTATCTTGAAAGTTAGTCTATTCATGAATCAATGACACAGTTTTGAATATGATAAAAGATGCATTTGAGGAAACAAGTAAAGATTCACACATTTTGAGATGACCTGAACTTTGAATTGAGTGAAACTGAGGTAGTAAGTCTGTAAAATCAAGAGGTTTATAAGAGCATACAACAAGGAAATGTCTCTCAAGCACTTTGAGGTAAATCAGCTAATGCTGAAATATATTTCTCCACATCAATATAAGGTTGACTCAAGTCTGCTTCGAACTGGCAGGGACCATGCATTGGGATAAAGGTATTGCTAAATTGGCACTTTTTGTTTGTTTTGATGCCATCAATAGATACTATGTGTGATTTATTTGCTTATCTTCAATTTCATGTTTGCTTATATTTAATTGCATGTATGTACTTGACATTTTTAAGTTTGGTATGACGAATGAGTTTTATTATGCTACCCAAACACTTTTATTCTTTGCTACCCGTTTTGAGCTTTGTTTTATACCCCTTTTTTGGAATCAGAAATAGAGTTAGGAACTAGAAAAGGAAAAGAAAAAGAGAAAATAAGAAAGAAAAGAAGGGAAAAGAGAAAAAAAGGAGAAAAGAAAAAAAGGAAAAAGGAAAAAAAAAGAAAATAAACAACTTTGTCGTTTGAATTATGTTCGACCTGATTCTCGTTACCTTAAGATACATAGCCAGTTTTACGGTTCGGTCGCACCAAATAAAATATTTCATAATCCCCGAAGTCAAAAGTGGGGCGGTTTTTCTTAGAAATTCCATCAAAATAAAAAAAATTCCCAAATCCAAAGAAACTGGGGCAGAAGTTTTCGTTTTGAAAAAGATCGAATTTGAAAAGTTGTAATTTTGAATCCTTTTTGATCTTAAATTATTTGAGCCTTTATGCCACCCTTTCTTCCAACCCTATCCCAAAGCCAACATCAAGGTCCAAAGAAAGACCTTCTGACCAATATTTGAGGATACTAAATCAAGTTTGTGGCGAAAGAATGATCTTCCTGCATCATGGGAATACTTTTATTCTCAGCACAATGAGACAAAATGATAAAATGAGAGAGTCTTATCGATGAAAATCCTCAAGGGCATCGTAAGGCGACAGAAAGTTAAGAAAAGAACAAAATGAGAGAGACTTGATGGTGAAAAGTTTTAGGGCACTACTAGTTGACTGAGGATTGTGGATCAAATGGGACAATTGAAACGCTGAAGCCCAGTTTCACAGCGAAGAGGTACAACAAGAGTTGAATATTTGACTTGCTTGAGAGATTAGACCACTTAATCCAAAGGTGCATGTCATGGTCATTAGAGTTGGTATCCATATCTGATAAGTTTCTACTTCATAATTTTCTTGTTATGTACCATCTCTTTCTCTTGTCCTTTTATTTTGTTTCTTTTGTTTTATTTGAGTCCCTTCTTGAGTATGTTTGATCAGAACCAATGAGAAATGACCTCAAAATTTTCTACCAGCTTTCCAATTGCACAAAATGAATTTGGCTAGCACATCAAAGTGGCATAAGTCAGGGAAAAGTGGTATGCGCATTGAGTTGGTAACAATCAACATGCTTTGGGATTCATGTGAAATGCAAGTGTTCGATAAATTTTAATCCTTGAGAAAAATGCAACAGATAGAGGATATTAGGAACGAATGGAGCAGAGGTATATTTTGTGATAAGGGTTGAAAGAAAATTAGCAGTCGATAACAGTCGAGGTCATCCAGGTTGAAATTAAAGTTATCTTGGTAGTGGCAAAAGCAGACGCTCGTTAATGATTTCAAAAAATAACCACCACGTTTTCCAACTAACAAGATTTTATTTGTCCGAAACAGGGGAAAGAAAATTTGTTAATCCACAAGACCCTCCTGGATATTGGGTTAGTTTTCAGGACCTCCTGAAAAATGGGATTTAATTTAAAATTTTCAGGACCCTCCTGGGTAATGAGATTTAGTTTAAAAATTCTCACGACCCTCTTGGATAATGAGATTTAGTTTTAAATTTTCAGGACCCTCCTGGATAATAGGATTTAATTTTAAGAGTTCTCAGGATCCTCCTGGATAATGAGATTTAGTTTTATGTTTGCAGGACTCTCCTGGATAATGGGATTTAGTTTTATTTTTTCAGGACCCTCCTAGATAAGGAGATTTAATTTATGGTTCTCAAGACCCTCCCGGATAATGTGTAAGTTATCAAGACCCTCCTAGAAAATGAGATTTAATTTAAAATTTTCAGGACGCTCCTAGATAATGGGATTTAATTTTAAAAGTTCTCAGGACCCTCCTAGATAATGGGATTTAGTTTAAAATTTTCAGGACCCTCCTGGATAATGAGATTTAATTTCAAAAGAATTTTCAGCACCCTCTTGGATAATGAAATTTGTTTTTCAAGTATTCAGGACCCTCCTGGATAATGAGATCAAGGTTTTTAAGCTTTCAGGACCCTTCTGGATAATGAGATTTAGCTTTCATGTTTTCAAGACCCTCATGGATAATGGGATCTAAGTTTTTAACCTCTCAGGACCCTCCTAGATAATGTGATTTAATTTTACATTTTCAGGGCCCTCTTGGATAATGGTATTTAGTTTTGAAAGTTCTCAAGACCCTCCTAAATAATGAGATTTAGTTTTAAATTTTCAAGACCCTCTTGGATAGTGAGATTTAGTTTTAAGAGTTCTCAGGACCCTCATAGAAAATAAGATTTAATTAAAAATTTTCAGGACCCTCCTGGATAATGAGATTTAGTTTAAAATTTTTTAGGAAACTCCTGGATAATGGGATTTAGTATTAATATTTTAGGACCCTCCTGGATAATGAGATTTAGTTTTAAGAGTTCTCAGGACCCTCTTGGATAATGCGATTTAGTTTTAAGTTTTAAGGACCCTCATGGATAATGAGATTTGGTTTTAAGTTTTCAAGACCCTCATGGATAATGGGATTTAATTTAAAATTCTCAGGAACCTCATGGATAATGGGTAAGTTCTCAGGATACTCCTGGAAAATGGGATTTAATTTAATATTTTCAGGACCATCCCCGATAATGGGATTCAATTTTAAAATTTCTCAGGACCCTCCTGGATAATGAGATTTAGATTAGAATGTTCAGGACCCTCCTAAATATTGGGATTTAATTTCAAAATAGTTTTCAGGACCCTCCTATATAACGAGATTTAATTGAAATTCTCAGGACCATCCTGGATAATGAGACCTAGTTAAATAAAGACCATCATAGATAACAAGATTTAGCGTAGGTTATACCTTTAGGATATATAATTTAGCATTAGAGTGGTCACTCTCAAGATGAGATTCAAGTTTTAAATTTTTCAGGACCTTCCTAGATAATGAGATTTATCTTTTAAATTCTTAGAGCTCTTTAGGTAACATGATTCGGTTAACACTCACAGATGTGCCCTGATTCCAAACTAGGGAAAAAAATTTCTTTTGTTTTGTTTGTTTTATTGTAATAGCAGGCACTCACTGGATAACGAGGGAATACAAATAATGTTTTTGGTAATCCGGCGCCCACCTGGATAAGGAGGGAGTACAATTTAAGTTTTTGGTAATTAGGTACCCACATGGATAACGAGGGAATACAATTTAATTTTTTGGTAATCAGGCGCCCACCTGGATAACAAGGGAATACAATTCAAGTTTTAGTAATCAGGCACCCACATGGATAACAAGGGAATACAATTTAAGTTTTCGATAATCAGGCTTCCACCTGGATTACGAGGGAATACAATTCAAGTTTTGGGTAATCAGACATCCACCTGGATAATGAGGGAATATAATTCATGCTTTTGATAATCAGACGCACACCGAGATAAGGGAATGCAATTTAAGTTTTCGGTAATCAGGCGCCCACCTAGGTAACGAGGGAATACAATTCAAGTTTTGGTAAACAGGCACCCACCTAGATAATAATGGAATACAATTAAAGTTTTTGGTAATCAGGCGCTCACCTAGGTAATGAAGGAATACAATTTATGTTTTTGGCAATCAGGCGCCCACCTGGATAACGAGGAAATATAATTAAAATTTTGGAAATCAGGCACCCACCCGGATAACAAGGGAATACAATTCATGTTTTGGTAATCAGGCGCCGTCCTGAAGAACGAGGGAATAAAATTCAAGTTTGGTAATCAGGCGCCCACCTGGATAACGAGGGAATACAATTCAAGTTTTGGTAATTAGGCACTCACTTGGATGACGAAAGAATACAATTTATGTTTTTGGTATTCAGGCGCCTACCTGGATAATGAGAGAATACAATTCAAGTTTTGGTAATCAGGCGCCCACCTGGATAACGAGGGAATACGATTCATGGTTTTGGTAATCAGTACCTATCTGTATAATGAGGGAATATAATTAAAGTTTTTGGTAATAAGGCGCCCACCTAGATAATGAGGGAATACAATTCATGTTATTGGAAATTAGGCGCCCACCTCAATAACAAGGGAATACAATTCAAGTTTTAGCAATCGGCCGCCCACCGGATAACAAGGGAATACAATTCAAGTTTTGGCAATCAGGCGCCCACTTGGAGAATGAGGGAATTTATTTTGAGTTCAAGTCGTTGGCAGGCATCCACCTGGAGAATGAGGGAATTCATTTCAAGTGTAAGTCACGGGCAGGCATCCACGTGGAAAACGAGGCAATTCATTTCAGAGTTACTTACAATTTTCAAATTCAACAAGAATCAGGAGCACGCCTGAAGAACAGGGTCCACTTTTCAGTCTCATGTTGAAGATCAAGTAGAGATTCAAGGAAGATTCAAGACAAGAAGTAGATAGGATCCTATATTTTCTTTTACTTTTGCTGTAATTTTTCCTTTTATTTGATGTAATATCAGGAACCGCGGACCTGAACCTCGACGACATTCCACTCGACTCTCCACCTCAGAACTCCATCATCCTTCTCACTTGTGAACTACACGTGGCCTGATTCCTTTATAGTCAAGGATATGTAGGCAGCTCAGATACCAGGGATCAATCATACTCTCTTTTCTTTTAGTTTTGGTCTCTCTTAATAAAGGTCGGGTCAAAAATATGTCTTGTTATTCTTTGTCCGAAAACACTTCGTGTTTTCCATCAAAGAAGGGCAACTGTAAACATGTAAATTTTTGATCCGTGTATTTGAATTACCTTTAAAGGTCCTATTATTTTTAGGATATTTATTTGAGTTATTTCTATAGGATTTCACTTTATTTTATTTAAAATTCTATTTTTTATGGCACAAAAAACTAAAAGAATAAATACAATATCAACTCTACCGCCTGGATATCTAACACACCTCTAATACTTGATCATTCCACGAGGGATGCTCCTATAATTCTTCCAAGCCACCAAGCAAAGTTGAATATCATCATTCGATCCAATATAAGAGTGCTGCTATACCAAGGAAGTACCCTTAACTCAAACACATTGCCCTTTTTAATATCATCCCCTAGGCATTTGAAACTGCCGGTGCTGCCTATGAATTTATGACCTTTCTTTCAGAACTTAACTGTGACCTTACACATGAAAATTTCAACCCTACGCAACATACCGCATATACCATGCAGTCCAATGACAAATACAAGAGCTTCCTAATCCATTCTGAGCCACAAGCAACTACGTACTCAAATAGCCAAGAACATTCCTTTTGATCCCATATGGAAGAAAATCACTATACATTACATGCTCCTCTGGCCAACAGAAAATATACATCCCTAACCGTGGTGGAAACCATCAAGAACTCTTCAAATTCCATTTGCAAAAAATCAAACCGTTAGGACTGAATTCTTCTAACTCAGCCAAGCTACGCAGGTCACCAAAAACTCAAGAGTAACCACGAAACACCTATAGAAACTGATTAATCAAAAAAACCCAAAGAACTAATCTTGTCCCTTACCTTGCCGATCCAACCTACTACCAAGCTATCTTATTCATCTAAGGGCCTTCTCAATTACCTTCAAATTGATACTTCTCCTTGCCATGTTACCGCGATTCCTCAACTCAAACTCACCACACGAGACCCAAGCATAAAACCACACCGTCTTAGGCTCATAAGCAGTTGAATACTCTTTTAAATATCCCCAAAAGCACCACATTCAAAATACTTACCCTGAATATATTTCCTGCGAATCTAAAGCCATTACCGTCACTTTCTCGATACTAATATGTAGAGTCCATAATCATATAGAAATGCCACAAGTCTCGACACCATCCAATGTAAACCTCAATTTCTAGCCAATTACACATCATGATGATCCCCAATTGTTACATATAAATCTTGAATCCATTAGAACCATTCTCGAGATTCTTGCACTCTACTCGAGGTTCAATTAATCTGAGCAAGCAAACTGAACGACCTGTGCCCAATCAGCAACACCTAAAGAAGTAACCCATCCTTCTAGGAAACCGAGTGATATCCTACTTCATCCACGTTACATCTATATAACAACAACTAATTTATCCAACATTTCTTATATACCCATAACTCATAACATAACCCATATCAAATTTGTTTTCCTTTACTCGAGTCATCCTCGATCTCAACCCCGGTAAGCCATAACTGATTCGCCAATATACCTCAAACTAAAACTGATATGACATTTAGCCACGCAATAAACTTATCAACAACAAACTCCCCCTCTTGGCTCAAAGCCATAGATCAAGACACAAAAAACTCACAATGCACATACTCTATTACTTCCATAATACCATAGTGAGATTAAACTAAATCCTTCAATAGCTCGTGCAATACAAACCATCTAGTTTTTCAAAACATTTGCAAATCTCGCATTCAAGTCCAATCTCATAAGCGATACAAACTCAATTTGTGACATACATATTTCACTAGTAAAAGAAGACTTCCAACAAACAACATAGGTATCACACAAACTTTTGAACATTCCATAGGAGATAACCCACTAGCTCCGCCTCGGACTATCTCTTTATACCCTTCCACCATTATAAACATCACACAATCACTTAATTTTTCAGTAAGTCTGAACAACGACATAAAATCTACCTCACTCCCCAACTAAACAACAGGTAAAGGTACTTCAACACACCCATAAATCAGGGATGTACATCAAATCAAGATGGAAATCAAGCACCAAATAGTTGTTTCTGCCTTGAATCAGACCCTTCTCATTACATTCAAATCATATAAACACATCTCGCCGTCACATCATGCTCACCACGTAGCCGTCTAGCGATCATTCCCACTAATAGGGACACTACCGAACATATAAATCCAAAAGCACTTGCCCACACAATCAACACCTTAGTGCTCAAGCTATAGGCGAAGCCCGGCTTAAGTCCTCCAGACTGCCCTAACATTAACACACAGAAACCACATCTTGCCCTTCGTTCAAGGAATCAGAAGTCATTGATGCACAACTAACCGAGTGCTCATGGGTGCATACGAATGCGTGGAAGGAATTCAGAGACTTACATTTCTAGATGAATCAATGTCGCATGATAAGAATTCAAGAATGTGGGATATTCTAAAGGTTCTATGGCCTCTCAAAGATAAGCACAAACGTCTTCGTACTGATCCGCATGACTCAACTAAACCCTCTCATGACTCGTGAGACCTATATAACCTAGGCTCTGATACCAACTTATCACAACCTAAAATTTGTCCCGTCGTGATGGCGCCTATCATGGAGCTAGGCCAGCCTCAACTCAACAACCTAAAACCTCAATACTAAAAACCAAATCATTTATGGAAAAACCTTTATAATTTTTAATAAATTGATTACGACATTGATTAAAGATTCATATTACAATACAACAATCCTAAAACCCGTGTGTCATAGAGTACATGTGCGTCTAGGTTAAATACATAGCCTATTAAAGCGTCTAAAGGGGAAACTATAATACAACTAAAAATTAGAAGGAAAGCTAAGGCCTGCGAAGGCCATGTAGATACCTCAACAAACTCCACAACCTACAACCTCAATCAACGAGCCTAAAGTACATGGATCTGCACACAAGGTGCAGGGAGTAACATGAGTTCACCAACTCAGTAAGTAATAATTCTAACCTTTAGACTGATAGGTAGTGACAAACTCAACCTCATCAAAGGTAACTAAAATGACGTACAGAAACGTAGGCAGACTTCTAATCAAATAAACAACTCAAATAGTAAAACAGAGTAGGTAAATATAGGGTAAAGAAGTGTAAATCTACTATATCTACATGTGAATGAACATGCTGTATAAAATTCACCATGCTTCATGCCTCATGTGCCCATAATTTCAAATGCTTGTCCACTTAGTACTGTATGTGGCCTATACAACCCAGGGAAGATCCATCCCGGAATATATACATCTCTGACAACAGTCACTCAGTACTGAGGATGATTATTCCATCCTGTGGAGATGATCCATCTCCAGAAAATATCAATAACAACCTCATAACCACTCGGTACTGTATATGGCTCACACGGGCCAGGGAAGATTCATCCGGAATATATACGCATTATTGACAATAATTATCCAGCACCGAGGAAGGCCAATCCGGCCCTATAGAGAAAAGATCCATATCCAGGAATAAATAATTCGGACAAGTTCCATGTCCAGGGAAGATCCATCCCTCAATAATATCAATCGCGCTCATTGGGGCTGTAAAGACTCCAGAGGGGCTCCTTTCAACACAAAACACCATAATAAGCCAACGAAGGCATAATCAATATCTTGCTTCATAGTGCAGCCTGATCCTATACTATCACTCAATATCAGGCTCTTGCCCACATTGAGTCATCACTCTCCAGTCTCACATATACGACTAAGATGTCATGATAAGATCTCGAAAAAATTATATGATGTGCCAAATAATAATAATTTAGACTGAGGCATGATATAATTTGCATAAATAGGACCGAGTTCAAAATATCAATGAAGCTAATAATATGACAACAAGAAACGACCTCTCAGCCTCAATAGTTTTTATGTGAAGCCTTAACATGATAATTAGCATGATTTACAACTCATTAACTTAATCACATAATCACAAAACATATATCAGCAAGAAAGAGTCACTAAGTGGTGCCGCGTAATGATCCAGGCTGCAATTCTGACAGTGCACGCCCACACACCCATCACTTGGCATTTGCATCACCTCAACTGTAATCATAGAACACATAGTTCAGGGTTTCAAACCCTCAGAACCAAGTTTGGAAGAATTACTTATCTCGAACCAAGCCAATTCCTACTCCACTACATCCTTGCCTCTGGAATTGGCCTTCAAACGTCTCGAATATAACCAAAAGAAATGCAACACAAACAAAATAGGCCAAGTAATCAATTCCAAACGAAAAACTACCCATTCAAAAAAAAAATCCCAAAATTTCACCCAAACCTGGTTCTGGGCCCTTGTCTCGTAATCTAATAAAAATCACAGAACTAGAAACTCCTTTCACTCTGAAGAATGACCAAAAATTCGCTAAGGATCCTTTAGATACATTAAAAGGGCATTTTCGCTTCTACGGTTGCCTGAATACACCTGCGGTCGTCACAGATGTGGGGACCAAACTGCACCTACGACCCATGCTGCGCACCTGCACTATATAACCGCTTCTTGGTCCTCACACCTGTGGCCCCCAATCTGCATTGCGGAAATGACAAAAGCAACAACTTCAGCTACTCAAACCAAGTTCCAATTCTTCAAATAACCATCCGAATTCATCCTGAGGCCCTCGAGATCTCAACCAAAAATACAATCAAGTCATATACCACTATTCAAACTTATTCAAACCATTAGAACACTAAAAATACATCGAAGCACCAAATCATCCTCGGATTCAAGCCTAAGAACGTTTAGACTTCCAAATTCCTCAACCGATATCGAAACCTATCAAACTTTGTCCGAATAACTTGAAAATTTGCACACACTTCACAATTGACGCCACTGACCTACTCCAACTTAGAGAATCAAAATCTGACCCCAGGATCAAAAAGTTTACTCCCGGTCAAAGTTTCCAAAATTCCCACTTCCGCCATTTCAACTAAAATTCTACTATGGACCTCCAAATCACAATCCAGACGCACTTTCAAGCCCAAAATAACCCAACAGAGCTAACCAAATTATAAAAATCTAAATTCGAGATGGAATACTAAAAAGTCAATACTTGGTCAAACCTTTCTAATTTAAATCTTCCAGATGAGAATCATTCTTCCATATCTGTTCTGATTAAGCAAAAAACCAAAACAAACGACTTACATAAGTTATAATACATCATACATGGCTATTCATGCTTGTAAATTGGCGAGCGAATTGCAAATACTCAAACGACCGGTTAGTTCATTACGAAAATATAACATGAAGTTGTACCTCTTATTTATAACTTTACTATGAATAAATACTTGATCGTTTACCATTGCTGTTGGGTGCATATTTGATTCTGGAGGATTTTTAAAAAAATTTTAAAATGCATGACTATTATTTAAGAACTAGACCTCATGTGCAGGGGCGGACCTACATTGGTGATGGGTGATCACTTGAACTCGTTAGACTCGACAAAAAGACTCTACAAAAACCCCCCAAACACACACACATACATACATATATGTATATGTATATATATATACATATATATAATGAGGATCCCTTAAATTATTTATGCGACCCCGTAAATCTCAAATTTTGGATAGAGGTGCTGGTTTGTAGAAGTATTTAAGTACCTTCACTATTTCGATGACTGAGTTTGAATATTGGCTCCTACCATGTATGTTTTTAATTTTAGTTTTAATGTGGTGTCCCGATGATGCTCAAAACCAAGGTCCACATGATGTTTTATACTTCAATACCACACAAGGGGGTGATTTGTATGGTGACAAATTTTTTGCTTAAACTGATTATGGAAGGATCTGATTCTTCTAACTGTTTCTTAACCCACTATTGCAGAAATAGTAAATGTGGAAAGTAAAGAACACACGTATTTTACGTGGAAATTACCTGGCTGAAATGGTGAAAAAACCACGGCCTACTTTCCAGTAGGATTTTTCTAAACTCTCCACTAAAATCACTTAGCCAAAAATTATTTTTACAAAAAATCTTTTATAAACCTAGGACTAACTCTAATCGTGTTGTAGCACACAACCTCAAACTATTGAGATAATTTCAAGTTAACTCTAACTTGAAAACTCTGAGTACCTAACACAATTGCTTCTAGATAAAGCTGAAAGGTACAATATGAAACCACCTACTACAATTGAACTAGAATAAATGACTGACACTTGGAACTGGTTCTTCTATCTGGTTCAAGTAGCTTTAGGATTTTACACTTGAATCACACACGAACTTCTTGCAAAATTGCATTGCTATTTTTATCTCAGTTCATGTTTAACTTCTGCTTATGTGCATTTCCTGTAAAAGAGAACAACACTAATATTTATAGAGTTAGTAAATATAGATTGACTAGAATTATGATGCTACTTTTCCTTGGTGGAAGAGTTCTAGTTGATCTTCTTAAACCATGTTCTCTTTGATTAAGGAGTCTTTTTCCTTATCTAATATGCAAACTTTTCGATCAGGATTAGGAGATATCATTTCTGTCAAGTTAGGTTTATCTTCTTCACGTGCATTTTCATGTGCTTAAAGTTTATCCATATCTGTGCTCCACTAGGATAGACATGATTCATGTTTGAGTTCCTTTGTCAGTATTCAAAACTAACCTTTACTTGGACCAACAAATTCTTCCTTGTTGATAATGAAAAACTCTGTGCTTTTTTTACACTTAGGCCTTGCTAGAACTCAGCTTAACATCTATGCGATGTTAGAAATATTTTCAACTTATCATAAAGGACCAGGTTCATTAGGTTATAAACATCACTATTTAGAATATAAAACATAATTGTTCCCCTGTTTGGTATCATCAAAAAGTTGCATAAACAATGTGTGATACCCAAACTTTTTAAAATTACTCATGGACAATGTGGCAACTGCAAATGCATTAATGGATAATCATCAGTAACCAACTACACGTATTCAAACTATAAAGGAAAGATAAACGGTTAGCAAGAGAAAATTTAGAAAACTTCATTTATAGAGAATATGATTCTGCCACAATCCACAAAAAGAAACAGAAACAATTAAAACATGAGCAAAAAAGAAACAAAATCCCTAATCGGGGTCACTGAAAAGTCTAGGCAAGGTTTAGGCTTAGGAAATCAAGGCTTGGAAGAACTGGGGTTTTGGGTTTTGGCTTGGAGAAGGTGCAGCATGTCTTGAAGAATTCCATCATTCTTCCTCTTTTCTTTTTTGAGCTTACTTCTGATAGCATCTCCCTTGGATTCTGCCTTTGACAAACGAGCCTTCAGCCTTGGTATCTTAGCATCCTTTTCCCCACTCTCCTGCAATAGAGTTCTAACCTTTCTATTTACATGTGTCTTTTTGGATTAACCAGTTTCATTTGGAGTGAAAATAATCTCATCTCCATAAGCCAGCAAAGTATTAATTCGAAAGTGGTCTTTACTTATGGACGTCTCCCACTTCTTCAGAGGCACCTTACAATGAGCAAGAACAGTAGTGAGAATGAAACCATAAGGAGTGGCATGGGCCTTGAAGACATTGATAACCCAATCAAAGAAGTTTGATAATAAACCCATGCCTATTGATCTACTGCCCACTATCCAGACATTCCATCAAAAGCAAGTCCATATAGTTGGCAATGTGCCTTCTTTCCTGCCTAGGCAGAACATACTTGTTGAAAAGTTCAAAAAACACCTTGTGAGATGGCTTCATTCTATTTTTATATACAACCTTAGCCTCATTCACTTCTTTCCTATCATAAAATTTTCTAGTAATGGCTAGGGTAGCAGGAAGGGACTCCAGACTTGGCATTTTTTGTCTTGTGTAATCATCATAACTTCAGAAGGTATTCCAAGGATTTCACACAAATCTTTTTTGTAAAAAGAAAATTGAACCCCTTTTACTAGACTGGTGACTATTCTATCCTTGACCTCTGCATTTTCCATGAATTCAATAATCTCATTTCTGGCCAACCTGCCACCTAAATGAAGGACCATGTACTTCCACCCATGAACCTTTAGCCTTTCAAGCAATATAACTATCCCTTCTTTCTCCAAGTCCTTCAAGAGTCAACCTTCATGATGGTTCATTTTCCAAACTTTGCAAGCTTATGCTGGTCCTTATGTGATTTATCCTATTCTTCACCACCCCACTCTTCTTCTTTAGTAATTTTAACTTGTTTGGATTTCACTACAGACCTTGTCTGTTTGGCCAAAATAGATGGTTCAACCGACTAGTATACATATGAAGAATTCTTTGAGGAAGTCTTGGAATTCTTGGGCTTGGGGGTCTGAACCTCCATCTCCACTGTCATGTGTTCACCTTGATGATGACCTGGTCCATTTCATCCACATCAACAACCTCAACATGCTCTGCCACCTTTGCTTTTCCTTTATCTATTCATTTCGTCTTACTTTCTTCAACTCCTTCTCATTTTGCTTTAACTAACTCCTTGTGGACCTTCGTTTTTGTAAATGAATATCTGTAGTTGCTGGAGAAGCAACCTTCCTTTTCTTGTTGGTTCTTGCGGTGCTAGGAGTATTTGGTGTTGGAGTTCTCCTTTTCTTGGGGTTATAGTTGGTACCAACCTTCTAGGGTCTCCTCTATAGATAAACCAGATTTACATGTATGCTTGCTAAGATTTACTATTCCTTTACCAGTCTTCCCTGAACAACTTCCCCCAGTTTTACTCCTCTCTCTACCACATTTTCAGGACTATAGATAGCCATTTTAACCGTTTCAGAGGTGGGTGAAGAATCAGCCACTTCTTTCCCTTTTCCCCTCTCATTGTTACGCCCACCATCACTCTCTATTTATTTTTCTCTTTTAATTTTACCTCATCTCCTTCTTGAATCAGTCATTTCCACATCCACAACAGACCCAACCAAAACAAATCGATTCTAAATTTTTAGCTAGATAAGAAATTACCTAAGTAGAAGGATTTTGCACAGATGTTGCCTGCTCAGAATCAGAAGATCCAGTTCCTTCCCCTTCACTCGTAGACTTGAAAGAATCGTCAGGTTTTTGAGAATCTTGGGCTTGACTATCCTTTAACTATGCGTTTAATTTCCTTGAAAGCGCACATGTAGCCACAATTTTGCGAGCAAGCATCGTTACTCGCCTTCTCATCGGTTGAGGGATAGTGTTGGGTTAAGGATTGGTGGAGGAATCAGAAGGAGTAGGTGGAGGCGGTGTGCTTGGGTCATATTGAGGGTTTGTCATTCTCTCTAAATAAAAATGGAAGGTTTGAGTTTTGGAAGAGAAGAGAAGACAGAAAATTGTGACAGTTTTTGAAAATTACAGGAGAGTCACAGTGTTGATGATGATAGATATAAAGGGAGAGGGTAATTAATACACAATGACAGCTTTTAGTAGTGAAATACAAGTCTAAGCACCTTGAAACTGCATGTTGAATAGACAGTTAAGCTTCCTTAGAATCTAGCATTTTAATATTGTGAGGAGTTTAGTTGAAACGGGACTGGTTCAAACTTACAAGGATCAACTTTTTGAGGTTTTTAAACAAAAGTACGAATCTGCTCATGAATTAAATATTAATATTTCTAATTTTGGCAGAGTGTAGAAATATACCTCGTTATTTAAATGAACCAGTATTGATGAACCACGGTCTTCACTGAGAATCATCTTGATCATGCCTCAATTTTCCAAAGTAGAGAAATTTTTGATAGATATCAGTGAGCCATATTAACACATTGCACATGAATATAAAATTTACAGTATGAGACTGAGCAAAGATTAATATAGGCATTTGCACAAGTTTCAGATTTTCTAACTAATTTTTTTTATTGTGCATTCTGAACTGGTTTCATTAGGTGATTTTAATCATCCGTAATTCTAACATGCTCCTTTCAAAGGTTTCTCTATTCAGTGCTTTTGTAAAGATGTCATCAATCTACTTATTAGTAGTACAACATTCTATAGTGATCAATGCTTTCTCATAGTATTCCCTTAAAATGGTGTCTAACATCTATGTGCTTAGTTCTCATATGATGAACAAGGTTTTGTGTCATAATAATAGCACTAGTGTTATCACAATAAATAGGGATGCAACCAACATCAATACCAATATCCATTAACTATTGTTTGATCCACAACAATTGAGCACAACAAGAAGTAGCAACAATATACTCAGCTTCAGCAGTAGATAAAGCCACTGAATTTCGCTTTTTAGAAGCCCATGACACAAGACATGAACCAAGAAAGTGTGCCATACTTGAGGTGCTCTTATTATCCACAAGGAAACCTGCATAGTCAGTATCAACATAACCCACTAGGTTAAATTTACTACCTTTTGGATACCAAAGGCATAGGTCAGTAGTGTCTTTCAAGTATCTCAATATTCTCTTAGCAACTGTCAAGTGGGATTTCTTTGGATTTGGTTGAAATCAAGAACAAAGCCCTTCAATGAAAATAACATCATGTCTTCAAGTAGTAAGATACAAAACTGAATCAATCGTACCCCTATACAACTTCTAATCAACAGGTGAACCAGATTCATCTATGTCCACTTTTATGGTTGTTGATTGAGCTAGCCTCTTTAGGACTTTTTTTCGAATTGTAGCAGTGGATAAATAGCCAAAAATTGCTTTTATTTTCTTTAGTAGAATGGAAATTGAAATTTCAAAATGACGATAATAACATAGAATAGAGTAAGAAATGGGAAATATAATGCCTTACGTTCTCATTTGAGTCCCTTGACGTGTACTACAAATATAAAAATGACATAAGTTGCGTCTGTTAAGAAAATATAGCTTAAAGAAATAATGTAACACAAGAAGATAAGTAAAATAAGAGAAAAAGTGATAACTTTTTTATTTCATAAAGTGTTAAAGTATGTACAATATAATGTCCAAACCCTCTATTTATAGGATGATATTTAGATAATACAATATGATTCCATAAATATGGTTTTAACTATTGAGATCATGGAGGAGTATCATAAAGGTGTTGGAGTTACAATCATAATGGTAAGAAGTAGCGGGAGATTAATGGAGAAGAGTAGTAGGTATTACTCACTTAGGAGTTATGGACATCCACCATAATCAAGTATTTCATAACACTCCCCTTTAGATGTCCAACGACAATGTGCCTTGTTAAAACCTTCCTAGAAAAAAATCCCGTGGGAAAATATTCAAGTGAAAGAAAAAGAGTACACATATCTTGAAATACACATTACTTGTTGCATCATTAAAAACCTTGCCAAAAAAACCGAGTGGGTTAAAACCTTAGCTAAGTGAAAAAGAGTATAATGCGTATTTGCCTCCCCTTGATGAAAACATCACTTTTGTTTCTCGGAGACTACGAATTCCAAGCTTGTATAGCTACTTCTGTTATATTGAGATTGGCAATGCCTTGTGAAAAGTTTGTCAAATTATCAATTGAACAAATTTGTTGAACAACGATCATGTCTAAAATAGAACTTTGGTGAAATATGCTTTATTTTGTCTCCTCCAATAGTCCTTCTTTCAATTAATCTATGCATGCAGTATCTTCTTCAATGTAATTGGATCCTTGTTGAATATCATAATATGATAGTACCCTCACATACAATGAACTATGTCATGCATTTGTATGGCCAACAAAACCTTGAGAATGTTTGTTAGAATTAAGAAATATATATCAAGGCTTCCTTTTGCAAAATAACACTAATCGTATTTCAATATCTCCACAAAGGCTTTATACTTTCAAGTGTTGGGACTATCCATCCAACTTCACATTTTTCAGATGAAGTCAATTTTCGTTGCATACTTTTTTATTAGGCCAATCATTTATCTGTCCAATTTCCATGACATATTTGAGCTCAAGATTACATATTGTCCACGATCATTTTATATCGCTACCATCACTACTCAATAAAGACATAACTTACCGAGATTTCATTATTTTTATGTACCTGAGCCTCTTCCATGAGGTCTTATAAAATATTGTGTTGTGGTGCTCTTATAGAGCAATTGCCTGATTAATATGACCATCTTGATCATTTGCTCATCTCCTTTGTCAAGAAGTTTTATATCTGGAGCCAATTAGTCTATTACAGTTTATGCGATCGATAGACTTTGTCCATCATGGACTTTATTCTATTTGGAGCATTAGCGGCTAAAATATAATATTTAGCTTTGAGTCAGCAAATGCGCATGAAAATATTTTGCAAATGAATTATCACTTTAACCTCAAGTACACTTTTTCTTGCATGAGGATCTAGGTGCACTCATAATGATTCGTTCAAGGTATTATTTTTTCAGCTACTCAATTTTTCTCCTAATATTGGGATACCAACCCATATTCCCAACTTTCTTTGGGACCCATCTTTGTGCATTATGGCAAAACAATTAAATCATATACCATATCCATATTTCTAGATGGAATATTATTTGATTCTTGGCCCTGTACCAATTAAGATAGAGAGAATTTATCATAACTTGTTGGCTAGATGCGTGCAAATATTGTTGTATATTAAATAATACACCTCAGACCAAATTTCTATTTAGATTGTTCTCATAACCAATGGTTTAGCTATCATTGGAGGCATACAAGTTCTACTAAACCAACTTGAATTTAAACCAGCATCATCAAGATAAATCATCATAATTTACATTTTGGAACAGTGCTCTAGTAATTGGAGCAATCAACCAAAAAAAAATGCAACTTGATAAAAAACACACATGTGACCATACAATAGATCAATCTAATAAAATCATATAATAGTAAACGGTCCACATGGCAGATAATTGGGCATGCACACACACGCGCGCGCGCATATACACGCACTCTCTCTCTCTCTCTCTCTCTCTCTCTCTCTCACACACACACACACACATATATATATATATATATAACCTTCTATTCGTTCCAGGAATCAAGGGATTCAATCCCAACCTTAACTGTTATATCATGAGCATAAGCACCACACGAGAATTCTTGAAGATTCTCTGTTTCTTCAATATATGCTAATGTGAATTCTCAATTAATTTTCGCATTATAATTGAATCGGGATGGCTTTATTTCAGTGAACTGCTAGTTTACTTGTGACATGTGATTTCCTCATCATACTTATACATCATCTGTATTCCAAATAAAAGAAAAATCGAGCAACCTTTTTATTTACCCAGTATGTTATAGTAATATGAAGATAATCAATCTTTCTTTCATTTATGATCTCAATACGCCAACCACTTTGGCTAATATATTTGAAACTCAAAAAGTTTCTTTTAAGACTTATTACAATATCAATGTCGAGAACAATTCATTCATCCAGATAGTAACAAATTTGTTCTTCCGGAGCTCTTGATTAATTTTGCACTACAAGATCTTTTGTCACACCATCTATATGGCGGATGTCTCATTCACGAAGAAAATCATGTCATTTTCATGACCAAAATCATCACGAACGGAATCATTTCTTGCTTTAAATTTTCCTTTGATAACTTTTTATAAGCCTGGCAAAATATTTTTGGCATACCACATGTACCGAACAATGGTATATTCATCTAACAACAATAATGTTCATTCTCTTTATCTCACTCAAACATTCTGTAGAGATGAGTTGTGTGGTATTGATCCAATCATGCATTGCACGTTTTTATTCATTACTTTTTCACATATTGCCACATTCACCTTCAGGAACGAGTCTGTATTCTCAATGCTTACAACAAGTCACATTTTCAAGGAATAAACTATAATCATGCGAGTGTTTCTCATAATAACCGACCATATTAATACATATTTCTTTCACTTTTGAATTATTATTTTGATCTTTGGCACGTCAACGTTTATCGTTCAACAAATTATCTTCATTTAGACTTATTATGCACCACCATCACATTATTTTCATAGAATGGAGCAAATCAAGTGGGACAAGTTCCATGATTCTTCATCAAATGGAAATATTTCAACCTTAGCCAACATTATATCATCAATATGGCGTATTTGGGCTCAAATCAACACCCTACCCATACAAAGACATGTTTGGCCACATTGCATTGGAACGAAATCCAATATCATATCATCATGGTGCACTAGGACTCGAATCCGATGTCTTACCCTATGGTGCAATAAGACTTAAATCCACCGTCTTAACCTCAACCAATATATAATAGGCCAAATCAAAAGAAACAGCTCTTATATAGAAGAGCATATTAGTGGTGCAATTATATCAATATATTTATTAGGAGGCTATACTCCTGAAATATAATTAGTACTGAATACCGAGTGATATGCTCAAATGTTTTCACACTAAAAGAAACCTATAAAATTAGTTAGTGAAAGAATAAATTGTCACGATCCAAAATCCACTAAAGACCATGATGGCGCCGGACACCATTGGCAGGTAAGCCAACACCAAATAGTTAATTTAGTTCTCATTTTAATATTCTTGAAATTGTAATTTCCTTAAATAAATAATAGATGATGAACATCATAATATTTTTATAAAATTACAATTCCGAAATCCCACAATCATCTCAAAATCCGATGTCACAAATGCATGAGAATTTACTAGGAAGCAAAATAAAATACATTAACTGTCCGGAATCTAAATTTGGAAAGAAAAGAAAATGCAAGTACTTTAAAGGAGACTCTTCTGGCTGCGGATCATCTCATAAGATGCAGCTCACCTAAGTTTCCGTATCAACCACGCCGTTGTACCCACAAGGCCACTAGACGTACATATATATGTACAACAAGTGTAATATGAGTACGAAAACAACGTGTACCCAATAAGTATCCAGTCTAATCTAGAAGAAGTTGTGACGAGAGGTCGACTCCGACACTTACTATGGCCAATAATAATATACCGATAATATGATAATATGATAAATTGTGAATTTTATAAGGCGATTGTAAACCCAATAACATGAAGCAAGTAAATAAATCTTTTGTTAATAGGATATTTCCAAATTTATTTTCATATTTAACAATTTGTATCTCCGGCCAATAAGAACTGCTCTAGAATTATCCGAAGTCACTGTTTAACACCTTGTGCACCTACCCGTGCTACCACAACTCAGTTGATCACATTTGCTCGAGCAAATCCGAAGATTCAACTTTTTTAGTCAAATTAGCCTTAGAACCAAATTCCAACATCAAGAGTCCTCTACGAGACATGTTTCGAACATACGAACATCGAATCAATCACTACAGGATGGATTAATACATGTTTGCATACCTTTGCTGAATCCACACCATGCACTGCATAATCCACATGACCATAATAATATTACAACAAAATTTCCACGAAGCCAATGCTCGCAACACACCTCATGACTCATATAAGTCGTGTTCCAACTCTTAAAATACTCCCACAACAGAAGAGATGTGTATAAACTCATAACCAACTATCGTGTCAACAAATCATTGAGTCTATTCTCCTGACAAGAACCATTACCTCATTTTGAACCACACGACAATAATTGCTCTTTAATATATTTCATGTAAACTCATTTACACTGATTCCAGGTCCAGTAATCTCGTCTCACCCAGTATAAGCTGCCTAAGCAATAAGCCATCTAAGACATTGCGAAAAATCTCATATAATGTGGCAATATTCCAACAAGATACAAGCTTGAATGTAATACATAAGGAAAACGAACTCTGGAAAGGGCGACTCAAACCACACAACTAATTAGACAATCGTAAAGTTGTTATGAGCCTTCCTTTGAAAATGGGAAACAAAATACTCAAAAATAGCTATAGGGGACTGTACGCAACATCATACTATTGCAGCATGCAACCCGATCTAACCATGATACTCGTGGCGGCGTGACACCCGATCCACACATAATAATCTATAAAGAAAATACTTAACGAGATAAAATGCTCATACATGTGAAATATCGAATATCAGCCACTAGTACGCTAAGTGCATAATGCAAATCCTGGGGAGACCAATAATGCCATATGCTACAATACTCAAGCGCGACTAAGGGGCAATGTATGATCTGCATCTCGGGAGACATCCTGTTGACATAACACCATGGCTACGCAAAACCTCAACGCTTATGCAATTAATGAAGCAGTTTCACAACCCACATGGCATAATATAGTTTTACATGGATAGACGATGGCGAGATAATATTCAATGTCCAAATATTCCCCATAAGGAACGCTATGCTAAAATAAAAAAAATTGGCTCGATATAGTGCCACATTCACATTTAGATACATCAACGAACCTCAATTCTAATCGTACCGTACTGGGCTAACAACCTTTCAAGAATTCACAATAACCTTTTTTCCCATGACAAGCAAGAATAACCATCAAATCTCGAACAAACTTCCATAGTCCACAACCAAATGAACTGAGCGCTTATCAGGCATAAATTCTCACATTAACGGTAGAACTACAATCTCCATACTTTGTTTCAATCCCTAGTCAATTAAGTGAATACCTATCACACTTATACAATCTTTCCATGGGACATGCTCCCACAACTTTCTGCACAAGGCAGTGAGTGTGCACATCCATACTACCAGCCACACAAACTCTGTAAAGCAAATAAAAAATCTATAATCAGTATGCAAGGCCTCTCACACCAGACATCGATCTCACATGATGCCAAAGACAATACCAACTGACTCTAACCATCAAAAGCCCTCTCTGCTCGTTCGGGCTTATGACATTCTTATCAACACCGAACCGCAACCTTGATCCTAAACTTTCGATTATTACGCCACTCATTGTGCCCAACCACGCCAATATGCAAATGTATAAGAGTTTCATCATAAATCCTGAACAAGTAATAGGGTACACACTTCTTCATATGGGAACCTTTTACTTAATTCATTTCAGGAGAACTATTGCAACACGTTGCTGAATTTCCATAACCTCAACAAATAAAATCCTCAAGTAGTGGTCTAAACCGCCATGAATCCTTCCAGGATCCATCTACACATAACAAACGATATTACTCGAATCTCCAAATAAAAATCAATTTTGGTGTTCGTCAAGCCTCGCATGTACCTCCATAAATCACATGTATAACTCATTGCGTTGAAGGAACTATTCATTGCCACCGTCATGCCCATTCAACCATTTCAAACTGATTTGACATCTCCTAATTTACTCTGGACTTGCCTCAGAAATAATAATAGCTCCATTCAAATCGTAACGAACCCAAATCTGCACTCATCCCGAGTGATTTTATTTCACGAGACCATGTTATCTCAAAATTCACGAACCATCTCAAACCCTCCTTGTGCGCATATTCGCGTCTTCAACTAGTACACCCATTTCAACAATTTCTTGATGCATCTGAAGTTATCTTCAACTAGTACAACCATTTCTCCGATGCGACACCATAAACTGATGATAGCATAGAACACTCCAAGCATTCTTTTCACAGTTTTCTGCAAAAGTTTGATGCTTAACCATATTGCGGGCTAGAAATTTTCACACATCACACTTTTGTCACACCTTCGTTTTTGCACCACTTAGTATATATGGGAGTTTTCTCAATTTAAGTGATATTATTCAAAATGAGATTGTTTATTTAATTTTTAGAGTCGCCACTTGAAATGTTGTAATTAGTTTTCCAAGTCATTGGTTTATTTTAAATCCCAAATCGAGGAAATTTTGACTTTCCTTTTGAAGTCTGAGAACCTAAAATTCTGAATAAGGAATTCTGTTAACCCGAGGGAAAGTGTTAGGAACCCCGAATTCTGTGGTTTTAGCACGGTCACTTAAACTATTATAATTAGCCTATTATATGATTTTAATACATGTTCTAGGCTATGTTATATTTTTAACTTATTTAACGCTTTTAATATTTATGGAATTATTTCTGAAACAAGTTACGATTGTCGTATTCTTACTGTTTTGGAACACCCCGCAAATCACGCTATATGAAATGCACCCACGATTCGCGATATGTTTATTTTATTATTGTTCGAAGTTGTTATGATTGGGTCATATGAAATACACACCCAAATTTAGGATTGCATATCATGACTATACCACGAGAACTGTACCAATAGCCATAATGATTTATTAATCGCGCTTAAGGAAAGCTAAGATGTTAATGATTATTTTTGTTAGCTTGAAGTGTTTGGGAAGGTGAGTGTTACGACATTAGTTTTGAGGAAGTGAGACATTTACATATTATAGAATTCAAATTGGTATAAAGTATGGGCCAATTGCCATACTAAATTGATTTTTTTTTCTTTTGATTAGTAATCTACAATAATAAAAAAAAGGTCTATCTTAACTCACAACAGCAATCTAACTTGCATAAGGTTAACCAAGTTTATACCAAGTTAAGATTTATGAGAAGGTTTTGCACAAACTAAAAAGAGTGCTACAGATAGGAAATCCCTTTATAGCATGCAACTTCAAGTTAGCAAAAATGCAACTGAACTTATTTTTATTTTTTTTGGAAATCCACTAGGCAAAGCCTAGGGTTAGATTTTTATTAATAACATAAAATTTAAAATTACAACATAATAACTTAAATGAACCAGATAAGCCATAATCATCACAGAGTTCATAACATACTCAGTGGTGATATTACAAGATGAGGATATTAAGTAAGTAAAATAAATTATGAGGGGGCGATTAAAGTGCTGTCCTTTCCCCAACTTTGGGATGTATTCAAAAAGATTCATGTTTTGCTCTTTGTTTTACTGGACTTTGTGAAAATAGATTGGTTGACCTGTTTTAGTTTTGCAATTCTCATTGGGAGCTTTCTTTTGTTTGCGTCTTTAGCCATTCTGCCGTCCCAGCTTCTATCCCTTTGATGATTTTTTTATTTGTTTTACTGTGCTTTGGTGATAAATCCCCCATTCTTGCAGCATTTTTCCGGCATTGCGTTAAGATATCCTCTTCCTCTCCATCTTCAAGTATGTGACTTCCTTCCAAATCTTTCTAGACATAACTTTGAACGGAGGATATTATCAGCGCTGATGATGTTTGCTAGTGTTGTCCCGCTTGTGAAATTGCAACTACTTTGTTATTCGTAGCAATGCATTCCTTTGGTGGCTGACTAGAGGTACCTGCTGTTGTATCCTTTTTTGGAAAGAAAACTGGAGCATTATGGTTCAACTTACTTGTTGTAGATGAAAGTTTTACATTCCCATTCCTATTTGCCGGTTTCTCTTGAACTGTTGGCTTGATCATAGCCTCACTGTCTTCTCCCGAGCTATTGTAATCATCTATCTGGCCTTCTTCAGCAGATGACCAGCCCTCAGAATCTTCGTCCCAACTCTCATCGTCATCAACATGTCGTTGGTCCCAGAGTTTCGATTTAATAACCATATCTCTCATGTTTGCTAGAACTATTTGTTTGTTATTTTCATTGAGGCTTGAGAATTCCCCACTATCATTGATGCCTTGCTCGGCGTATGTACTGGATGTAGAGATGGGAGTATAGCTTTGAACCTTCCGTATCACCCCTCCAGCCATTTTTTCATCATCTTTAACGATATTTGCGAGCACGGCACATGAATTGGAGCTTGTTGTTATTGCTTTACTCATCTCTTCCTTCTGTTGATTGTTATTTTGGAGACTTTCATTTCTGTTAGATCTGGATGATTGATTGTTCCTTGCATTATATTGTCCAATTTTCTTTAGCAGCTGCGAGGCATCTGAAGGATGTTGATGTTGAACCATTTCTGCCATGTGATTTGTGCCCTGCCGAGATGAGATTCCCATCATGTCTTTGTTTGATGGAATTTCTGTTATTTGAATGACAGCTTCATCAGTCTCAGTTATTGGTCGATCTGCAGGACTTTGCAATGGAACTGCAGAGTCTGACTTTGGCAGTGAATAAGCTGCTTGAACTGTTGCATTGTGTAATGTGCATTTGGAACTGTTGTTGTCTTTAGTATTAGGAATTTCCATTGCATCCGAAGTTGGAGTTGACTGAACTAAAATTGACCTCTCTTTTTTTGAGGCATCTAAATGAAATGATAAATTGGAAGGACCAGAAATGTGATTACTATTCTGTGTCAAGGTCTGCTGCTCAATGATTTTCTCCTTTACCAGGCTGTCCATCTAGATCAGTGAACTGTCCTATACGTGCACTTGATGCACTATGAGCTGTTGATGTATGAATTGTCCCAGCACTCTCCGCATAAGGTGAAGGAACATCCCTAGGCAGTTTAGGAGACAGATTGTCCAACATCATTGACTCATCAATAGGCTTCACTGGTGCTGCTACCTGTGCGACAACTGATGCATGACTGATCATAGGAGTCTGTGAACTTAGGTGTTGTTCTGCATTTCCCTTATCCATCTTAAGAGCTTGGACAGTAAGATCACCATTCTGTTTGTCTATATTTACCACAAAGTGATGTTCAGCCGAAACACTTTGACCACCAAGTTCCTTTGACACTGATATCTCACAAGGTGACTGCACTGTTGCATTGGACTCCAACTTAAACACTGCAGAAACTACCTTAGTTGAAGACATATTACAATCTGATTGGATCATATCTTCATCTGGACTTCTTTGCTGCAATTCAATGACTTTATTCTGTTGAGCGCATCCATTTCGACCTTTAGGACAGTATGAAATTTCAGCATCCATCTGATCACTCTTTTCTTGTAACACATCTGTTACATTAACTGAGTTATTCTGAACATTATCCAGTGCATTTGATGCTGTCAAGGCCAACACTTCCCTTTTTTCCTTTTCATCTGCTAGACAGTGATATGCATCGAGTTGTGCAACATTGGACAGTACATTTTCTGTATGTGATTTAGTTACACAATTCAGAAAGGACTGTTCTGAGATGTGATCAATTACTGCCTTCGACTGAGAATGTTATTGCTTAGGCTTGCTGCTTAACTGCTTTCCATCATGATCCAACATCTGCTCAGTCATATTTGAGATGGATTCAGTAGCGTCCATATTGCACTCCTTATGCTGTCCATCATGGTCGGATTCTGTCATATAAGAGCCATTGCTTTTTTGATGCTGTCCTTGAAGGTCAAGAAACTCTCCAGACTGTGCACCACATTTGATCTTCTCTGTATGTGTCTGAATTGTCCCAGCCTTGTGCACGTTTGAAACTGCATTGTGTACTTTGAATACCTCATCCCTAGCCTCCACTGAAGCTGTTTACTGTGACAAATCTAATCCATTAACAATCACAGAATTCTTAACCTTTTCTTGCTGCACTGCATTTCCATTTTCAGTCACAGCAGATTGGATGTTTTTTGGATCGACATTCTGTTTCAAAACATCATTTTCATGTTGAACAGCAGAAACAGAAACACCTCGACCCTCATTCAATACTGGATTATTTTGCACAACCATTCTTTGTAACGCTCTTTTCCCATTTAGAAAATCCCTTCCATCCCCTTGTAATTTGTCAACAACAACCCCATTACTAGTCGTGTGGCTGTCCAGATTATCCTTCTCTGTATCAGTTTTTTTTTTATTAAACCTACAAACCTTCTCATCATGTCCTTGGTGTTTGCAAAAAACGCAATACTTAGGAAGGTTGTCGTATACAATGTTTTGCTGGAACTCAACAGTTTTCCCGGAAATAGAATCTACAAACTGTAATAAGACCTTTTTTGGGTGGTTATCCAAAGGTTCACAATAACCTTGACACTTGCTGCGCTAGGCCTCGTTCTATCCTGCGTCGCCTTGTCAATAGCAATCGGTTTTCCAACAGCAGACGCAATTGACAACAGAGACCTTTTCGCAAATAAGTTTGGTGGCAGACCTGGCATAGAGATCCATACAACTGGCATCGACGTCTCCTCCTTTAGAATAAATCCGAAAGTCCATGGAAATGTTCGGAAGAAATATTCTTCGCCTTTGGATTTAAGATAACCTATCGACTTACCAAGGAAGTGAGCATAATCGTCGAACAGATCAAACCTGACCAGAAGGTGCCTATAATCCAATTGTCCAACATTACAACGACCTTAAACATCAAATTGCGACGAAAAAATTCGTCGCACTTTGCAATAAGAAAATTTTATCACAATTGCTTGATGCAAACCTTCTTCTCTGGTGAAATTGTTAATATCTTTCATTGTGAATTGGATTACAGGATGCTCATGTTCGAAGTTGACTGCACAAAGCTCGATCTTTGTCGAAACTGTCTGTTTAGTTTGAGTAACAGATGCATACGATGGTTTTACAAATTCTTTTGAAGTTGTAGTTACGGAATTTTGAACAATCTCTTCCGAAGCCAAAGGCTGGGGAGAGATCTGCGCAGACATGGCTGCCAAAATCGCGTGAACTCTTCAAGATACTACCAATGAGACACGAGATCATACATCATTTTGTACAAACGAAAGAAATGTTGTGAACAAACGATCTGGAGGTCGTATGATTGTAGATGTATATAGATTCGAATCCAAAAAATTAGTTAGCAAGCCGAGAGATTCAACAGAACGAACCAGAATTTGAATGAACAGTAAGAAACGCAAAATTTAAGATCTGTTGCGTTTGGATTATGATTTTAGAAAAACAATAAGAGGAAGGTGTTCACCTCACGAAGGAGAGTGTCGAGACACCAAAATTGTAATAATCCGCCACCAGATCCCGGTGAGAATAGTGACGGAAATGCACTGTTCACGCACGCTACAGTGAAGCTGAGTTACTGTTCACGCGTAGAGAGAAGGCAGAAGATTTTTTTTAGAGAGAGAAAATTTCTTTTAGCTATTTCACTATTTTCGATACTTCCCAAAATTTAAATACCACACGCATCTTGCGGATATTAGACTTAAAGCAGTAAAACAGGTGTAATAAAATTGCTACAATAGCTCTTTTATAGCAGTTATGTAAACTTCACCCATTAGGCTCGATTGGAGCCTTGGGCGAATTGAATGGGCCAACTAAAGTGCATCAAATTAGCAGCCGAAATTAACAAGCAAAAACGTGATTTCACAATCCTCTTCAGTCCATTATTGGAATAATACACTGAATAATAGGAGCAAATCAATTCAACTTTGCTATATTGAAACCATAAAATACAAATTAATGAGATTTGGAGTCCTAGAATGCTTGAAGTGCATTACAACTTAGAAAACAATAACCAGACATTGGCACACCTCCTTTTTGGTTACTACAATCCGGCGAAGGGCGTAGATAAGAGAGTTTTCCAATTAAAGGACAATCGAAAGGGGATTCAATTATTTAAGAGAATTTCAGAGTCGCCACTTGGAAGATTTATGGTGTCCCAAGTTACCGTTTAGAATCCCGAATTGAGGAAAGAATGACTCCGTTTAACAGTCCACGAACCAGAAATCTGAGTAAGGAATTCTATTAGCCCGGAGAAGGTGTTAGGCATTCCCGGGTTCTGTGGTTCTAGCACGGTCGCTCCACTGTTATATTTGGCTTAAATGATCTGATTTAAAAATATTATGAACTTATGTGCAAATTTTAGCTTCTAGCCACTTTTATTATTATATTTAAAGGAAAATTGCAATAAAACGTGCCTCAAACCATGTCACATAAATGCACCCATGGTTTTTGACACATTTCAACTTCATTGAGATTTGGATTTGGGTCACATAAATGTGCACCCGAATTTAGGAATGTAATATTACTAATCACGCGCCTAAAGCGACTACGCGTTTGCAACTTTGCAGGGACCATGGAAATTCGACCAAATGGCCCGCTTTGATTTAAAAAAAAAAGGTAAATACATCAATTAAATGAGGGTCGTGCATTTAAAAATTTTTGTTTGGCACGACACGCCTCAATTCCAATTTTTAAAGAATCATACTCAACTAAAGTAAGCTACGAAATTCAAGATTGTTTTCTATACTAACATTGCACGTCCGTATAAAGATTGATCAATATTAGAAGTTTAGTAAAGAATGAAAGTTCCTAAAGCATTTCAACCTCCAAATATGAGAAAACACAAGAAGTAACAAATGTAAACAAAATGACAAAACAAACAATGCACGCAGGATTAGAAATCAATACTGTGCAATAGGTAACTTAACGGAAACAATACAAACATAATAATGCAATCAGAAGAAACAAACAAACATATTTCATATAAATTAACCGAAGAAACAAAATGGATAGTCAACAGTATATGATCAGAGAAAAACAAGAATGAGAACGAAGTAAATGAACCTTACACTGAATCTTCACGTGGAAAAACGAAATTAATCACCGGACCAAGAACGGAAACCTCGACGGAACTACGATCCAAACCTCGACACTCGTCGGAACTAATGACATTACTACTATAACGATGGAGATACTAGAACTACGGCCACACGACACACGCGAAGGATGCCGAGAATTGATTCTGGACAAACTCAGCACAAAAAAAGTTACAAAATCCACAACCTGTTAGATCTACACCCATCCAACATTGAAGTATAACATGTGGGAACAATGGTGATGAGACAGTGGACTGTTTTCTACTCGTTCATCGTCGACGATGCGACTCCAACGATACAAAATAGTAGAGGGTGGAGGAAGGGAAAGAAACAGCGGCGATGAGGGATAACAACAACTGCTCGTCGATGACTGCTGTGTGCGTCTGTGGTCATCGGAGTTGTGGTGGTGACAAATGGAGGTGGAGATGGGATCATTTTTTCGTTGTGGAGATGGGTGACTGTCTGATTTTGTGAGGTCGGGGCGGCGGTTGTTGGCTGCGTGGAGTCCTCTAGGGTTCAGCTAGGGTGTTGCATGGTTGAAGATGAGGTCTGATGGGTGGGACAAGAGTTGAAGAAGCTTTGCGACTGGTTTCCGGCAAGGGTCGTTTGGGTTGAAGTTGCAGAGAACGCTGGAGATGGTCCTTTTTATGTCTTCTGCGCAGCTGCGCTAAATTTTTTCCAGGCGTCCCCTTGTTCTGTATTGTGGGTATTAGCGTCTACATCTCTTGTCCCTATCCGTATATGTGTGTTAGGGTTTTTAGGTGGGAAAATGGGTTTGGGTATTGGGTCGGGTCGGGTCGGGTCGACCCAGTTTGGGGTTGGGTAAGGGCTAATTTGGGTTGGGTTTAAAAGAAAAATTGTATTGGGCTTGAATTTTAGTAAGATTTTGGCCCAAAAATATGATTCACCTTTTTTGTTTTCATATTTTCTAATTTGTTTTAAATTAAAACTAAAATAACACATAAATTAATTCCTAGTAAAATTATTTAAAATTAAACAAATTCCTACAACTAATACTTATTGCAATTAATTAAGACCAAATTAAACGAAAAACTACCGAATTCAAAGACTTAAATTAAAAGTGCAAAATTAACAATTTTTTATGATTCTTTTCTTTTTTTTTTAACACAATTAATTCAATGTAATTAATTCCTAAATGCAAATTGAACCTAAGGTGGCATAAAATTAAAATGTTACATTTTTATGGTTTTTCTATGATTTGAAAATATTAAAAATGCATGAACTGCAACTAAAATAAATAAAAATTTCTAAAATTAATAAAAAATTATTTTGGTCTACTTTAGGAGTTATTTTCATGTAGGGCAAAAATCACGTGCTCATAGTTGCCCCTCTTTGCGCCAAAACACGAAAAGTATTCGTGCAAAGATAAGTGGGCAAATGCAAGCTATTTTTGCCCGTTTGAATACTCCATGGGAAGCATTTTGAAAAGATTTGGCCGCACCCTGCTTCAGAGGTTGCCTCCATATCCTCGACTAAAGAGGAATCAGGTCGGTGTAGTTCAGGAGTGAGCGAGATGAAGGAGTATGCCGAGACGAAGATCCGATCGAGGTTCCGTTTCGCCGAGGTTCCAGTCCGCGGTCCTGTTATTACATCAAAATAAAAAAGACTAGCTAAACCTGTCAAGTACGAATTTACAAGATTCCTATCTATAAGTCTTCTGAAGCTTGATCTTGAATCTTAAGTGGTTTTCATTCCAACTTTAGATTTCAACCTTGACGCTTGTTATGTGCAGGCACTAGCTCGTTCTTCTTCAGCTTTTCCTAATTAGGACCGAACATGCATCGCTTGCGACCTCAACCATGTCTTGAGAAATTCACATATTTCATCTACTTTTATTTGGATTAACTTCCTGCTTGCCTTCCTTTTTTTCTTCTTTTTTTATAATTGTGACTAACTTTTGTTGATTACCTCGGACTGTTGACTTGAATTCTTGCCACGAGGTTCTCTTGTTGTTGACTTCAATTGTAATCTGAGATGTTTTCCCTTTCTCCAAGTGGATGCCTGATTGCCGAACTCGAATTGTATTTTCTTGTTCTCCAAGTGGGAACCTGATTATCAAAACTTAACACTTGAAAAATATTCCCTTGTTCTACAGGTGGGCACCTGATTACCAAACTTGCATCTTGAAAAATATTCCCTTGTTCTACAGGTTGGCTGCTGATTACAAAAACATGAATTTTGAAAATATTTTCTTGTTCTACAGGTGGGTGCCTGATTATAAAAACTAGGATTTTGAAAAAAATTCCCCTGTTATACAGGTGGGCACCTGACTACAAAAACTTCAAATTTTGAAAAATATTCCCTTGTTGTACAGGTGGGCGCCTGATTACCAGGACTTGAGCTTTGAAAAATATTCCCTTATTCTACAGGTGAGCACCTAATTGCCAAAACTTAAAATTTTGAAAAGTATTCCCTTGTTCTACAGGTGGGCGCCTGATAACCAAAACTTGAATTTTGAAAAATATTCCCCTGTTCTATAGGTGGGCGCCTGATTGCCAAAACTTGAAATTTTGAAAAATACTCGCTTGTTCTACAAGTGGGTGCCTGATTATCCAAACTTAAAATTTTGAAAAATATTCCCTTGTTCTCCAGGTGGGCGCCTGATTACCAAGACTTGAATTTTGAAAGATATTCCCTTGTTCTAGAGGTGGGCGCCTGATTATCAAAACATGGAATTTTGAAAAATATTCCCTTGTTCTCCAGGTGAGAGCCTGATTATAAAAACTTGAAATTTTGAGAAATATTTCCTTGTTATGTAGGTGGGTGCCTGAATACCAAGACTTGTTTTGAAAAATATTCCCTTGTTATACAGGTGGGCGCCTGATTATCAAAACTTGGAATTTTGAAAAATATTCCCTTGTTCTCCAGGTGGGCGCCTGATTACAAAACTTGAAATTTTAAAAAATATTCCCTTGTTCTCCATGTGGACGCCTCATTGTCAAAAGCCTGAAATTTGAAAATATTCCCTTGTTCTACAGGTGGGCGCTTGATTGTCAAAAACTTGAAATTTGAAAAATATTCCCTTATTCTACAGGTGGGCGCCTGACTATCAAACCTTTAAATTTGAAAAATATTCCCTTGTTCTACAGGTGGGCGTCTGATTACAAAAACTTAAATTTTAGAAAAATAAAATATTCCCTTGTTCTACAGGTGGACGCCTGATTTTCAAAACTTGAGATTTGAAAAATATTCCCTTAGACTGCTGCCTGTCTACCTGATGATCACAAAACAAACAAAACACAAAGAGTTCTTCCTGCCCCAGTTCGGTGCTGGGCGGATCGGTGAGTGTTAATCAAATCCCTTTACCAAATATCTCTAAATCTAAGCTAAGTCCCATTAGCAAGGAGGTTCCTAACAATTCTTACATGATGACAGCCTTAAGATTATGTTATGTTTCTCAAAAGGTATTATTTTCCACTATGTCTTGTTATGAGTTATATCTACTGGGGATCTGTTAATGAGTGATGATTGAAACTACTTCCCATTATCCTGGCGGGTCCTGACAGCTCTTAATTAGATGATAAGATGTGTCTACTGGGGGTTAGTATTTAGGGCTATGTCCCATTATCCAAGGGGGTCCTTACAACTCTTGTTGACTCTTGCTGGGGAAGTACCTAAGCTAAGTCCCATTTTTCAGGAGGGTCCTAATAACTCTTTGTTGGGGAAATATTTATGCCTGCCCATGTTACCCGTGCTTATTTGTGTTTTAGGCTAAGTCCTATTTTTCAGGAAGGTCCTGACAACTCTTAACTTAAGCCTACTTCAACATGCAAGTCATTTATTCTCTTTGCTATCCATGATTACCTCTAACCTTTAAATACATCCTATTTTCCAGAAGGGTCCTGAAGGTTCCAACTTAAATGCTAATCCTAACTTCTGGTTTTTCTGCTAGTGATTATTGTACAGGAGAGTTTCAGTGACTCTTACTGGGAAGGTGTTGGTGCTTGCCCATGCTACACGTACCTGTCTGAGATCAAAACTGCGTTCCATCTCAACTTCTATGCTTTATTTAAATCTCAATTGTTCCTATTGGGGTTTTCTAATTAAAGTTTGTCTCCTTGTGCTCTTTGCTGGGGAGGGTGTTTATGACGGACTATGTCCCTTTTGAGTTTTAACTGAGTCTCACTTCAAGGTGGGCCCTGAGATTTCATTCATACCTACCATGTGCCTGCCTTCTCTTGTGGACGACCTCCCTTAGGCTCTTCCGGAATTTTCTAACCCTGTGTCAATCAAAGAAAACTAGTCAGTTTGAAAAGTGGTGGTTAGTTTGCGGCATTCTTGTTGGAAGTGGCCTCCTCACTGTCATGTTCCATTGTGTTAAAATTTCCATGTTGATGATGAGTTTCCTGAGTTGGTTGGCTAACCCCTCGAACCATTACGGCTTTACTTTGCTCCCCATAATTACGTTACATTTCTAGCCCTTTTTGCTAGAATCCTTGCACCTTTCTCGAGATTCCCAAGTCAGTGTATTATGCTTGGCTGACCCTCTGACCCATGTACCTTCACTCCTCCTCTTCTTTGTGTTGCATTTCCGACCCTTTTCTAAAATTCTCACACCATTTCCTGAGGTTACCCGACCAATTTACAATGCTTTGCTGACCCTTGCGACCTTCCCCATTCTTGTGTTGCATTTCTGACTCTTTTGCCGGACCCTTGCATCCTTTCTGAGATTGACCGGTCAGTTTACAATGCATGGCTGACCCTTGCGACCTTCCCCATTCTCATGTTGCATTTTTTTTCACTTGCCATGGCAGCTTTGATTTCACCTTGAAAGACATGGCTTGCTTATTGGCTGACCAACTTCTTTGTCATCCTTATCGCATAAAATACCCCTTCTCAATTTTGACCCCATATCCTCTATTCGTTGCATTGCTTATGAACTGACATCTTCCCATTCTTTGTCTTTCACATGACCCCCCAAAGCACGTTCATCGCCCCCCACATCCTGTGTATGCTGTTTTTATTGACTTAAACCACTGGCCTTGACCTTGAGGTCTGTTGCTTCTTCACTTGTCATGATGATTGATTTTCATTTGAAGACCATGTTCGCCTCTTGACTAACCACTTCCTTTGTGAACCTTATCCTAGAAAATACATCTTCTCCTTCGAACCCAATACCTTCCGTCTGTTTCGTTGTTCTTGAGCCGACACCTACCAAACCCTTGTGTTTCACCTGATCCCCAAAGCATATTTACCAACCACAATGTATATGATGTTCTTTCCTTACCCAAATCACTGGCTCTGACCTTGAGGTCTACTGCTCTGCCATGATGACTTAGATTTCTTCTTGGAAGATCTTGCTTGTCACTTGTTTACCACCCTTCTTGTCACAGAAAACACCTTTGATCCATTCACTCTAGACCTCATTCTGCTACATTGTCCATGATTTGATATATACCGAGCCTTTGTATTTCAAACGAATCCCAAAGCATGTTGATTTTTCCCAAATCAGTGTGCATGTTGTTCTTTCCTGACTTATTCTGCTTTGATGTGACAAACAAATCCCCTTTTGTGCAATTGGAAAGCTGGTGGCAGATTTTGAAGTCATTTCTCACTTGTTTTGACCCGACAGGCTCAAGAGGAGGGAATAAACAAGACAAAAGGATCAGAGTGGAGGCTAAGGAAAGGAGATGATTCCTAACAAAAAACCTAAAACGTAGACACCTATAAAATGCTGGTACCAACTCTAATGACCATGATATGCACCGGTGGCCTATTCTGTTAAGCAATTCTGATGTTCAACTCTCGTTATACCCTCGAGACCGTGAAGCTGGGCTTCAATGCTCCGATTGTCCAATCTGACTCACAATCCCTATTCAACTTGTAGCGTCCAAAGGGTTTTCACCAGTAAGACTCTCTGATTTTATTATCTTTCCGTCTTGGACCGGAGTGTTTCCCCTAACATGAATCACCGCCACTCGCTCAACTTTGCATCTCTTGAAGACTGATCAGAAGGTCTTTCTTTGGACCGTAACGTTGGCTTTTGGATATGGTTAGAAAGAAAGGGTATCAAAGGCTCAAAACAATTCAAATGGGTTTAAAACTACAACTTTCGGAATCAGATTTCCTACAACAACCACCATTTCTGCCCCAGTTTCTTGCTTGGGGACTTTTGGATTTTTATTTTGATGAAACCGAACCATGAGGCTGCCTACGTATTCTTTTAACAAGAATCAGATCAAACGTAGTTCATAACGATTCCTTGTTTTTGTTGTTGTTTTTCTTCTCCTTTTTTTTCTTTCCGTTTTCTTTTCTTCCTTTTCTTTTCTTTGTTTGACTTCTTTCTATTTTCTTTTTCCTTTTTTATTTTCTTTTTTCTCTTTTCTTTTCTTGTTTTTTATTCTTTTTCTTTTCTTTTATTTTCAATCTTTCCATTCTTTTCCTTTCACAGCCTTCTCACACTTGCGTTCCTGACTTTTGTTACTGATTTCGAAAGATGGTTATGAAAGAAAATAATTAAAGCTCAAAAGGGAAAGCAAAAGATAAAGTGTTTAGATAGTAGAATAAAATGCCTTCGTCATTTCAATTTTCAAAATATGCCAAGATAAGCAAGTACAATAAGTCGGAGGAATCATACATAGCATCTCATGACTGCGTCAGAATTGGTAGCCATTTCTACACATTTCCCTTCCTCATCCGTCAAATATAATGCACCATTGGACAGCACTCCAGCTACAACAAATAATCCCTGCCAGTATGGTGAACTTGCTTTTATGATTTCTTCATGTTCTATCTGCCCCCGTTTCATATGGTTCGGGCTTCAAAAGATCTCAAAGGGTCCAAATCTATTTCGCTTTCCGGCAAGTGGCTCTATTGCCATATGAGTAATCTTTTAAGACCAGGCTTGGGGTTATGCATGCATGTCATGTCATTAAAGCCAACAGGGAAAGAATTGTAAAATGAAAAGAAAACTAAACTAAATGATTAAAAATAACGGAAAGTAGAAAATTGGATTGGACAGATGGTGAAAGATCTTGAACAACAAAATAAGTAAAAAGACTGGGGTTAAAACCCTGGAACAAACCTAGATGACACTAAACAAAACTAGGAAAAATAAAAGGACAGAAGGGTTTGAATCACGAGACAATATTTGGATTACAACCCTGAAAATAACCCGGACAACAGAAATGACAACAAAATAAATCACAAAAACTCCTCTTTGGATGACCAAGAAATGGAGCGTCTTCCCAATTACCCATCACGACCTATTAGCCACTGGGTTCCACATCAATAACACTAGGCACTTCACAAGCCTTCGTCACATTGTTCTCAACATATGGCTTTTGGGTTCCTTTCGCCGGCTCGTTCTGAATATCGACCGCTGATAGCGCTGAAAGCTTAGCAATACTCGTGCCTCCGAGGCTCCCAAGAGAATTCTTACATTCCCACATGTACATCTCATTATGCACAGGTGATGGAATTTGGATGGTGTCCGCTGCATCCGGATTTTGCACGACAATGTCACCTGCATCAATAAGCTTCTGAATATATTTCTTTAGACTCCAGCACTTCTCTGTGTCATTCCCTGGGGCATCTGAGCAATACGCGCACCTCTGAGAAACATCAAACTTCTTTGATAGAGGGTTTGGCATTTTTATCTGAATCAGCTTCAACATGTCCAACTGCTTCAACCTTTGGAACAAACTGGCATATGATACTTTGATAGGGGTGAAAGCCTTTCTTTTTTTAGTAGCCTCTCATCCTTACATGCTTGGCTGGGCTAGAAACATGATCCAGGAGGTTTTCGGTATGCTCATGGGGGTGGATAAGCATTCTGTAGAGCTGGGTATGGGGAAACTGATGTATAATTTCTTGAGTTCTGTGGGGAGAAGCAGCGTTGGGAAGGATTATCTAGTACACAAGGATGTCCACGAGGACGATGTCTAGGCTGGAAATGCTGATCATCTTCTCTATTTCTCTTTCTTCTGCCGAAGCTTACTTGGATGATCTGAATATCTTTCGAACCACTCATTAGTTTTCCTGACTTGATTCCCTCTTTTACTTGTTCCCCCATTTTTAGCACATCATTGAAAGGTTTTCTCAAAGCCGGGATCAAATAACTAAAGTAGGTGGGCTCCTGGGGTTGTAGGAAAAGCTCAACCATTTCCTTTTCACCAATCGGGGTACTGACTCAGGCAGCTTGCATCCTCCATCTGAGCCCAAACTCCCTAAAGCTCTCATCTGGCTTTTCTTTCATTTTAGATAGAGAAGCTCGGTTTGGGGTAACACTGGATTTGCATTGAAAGTATCGAACAAAATCTTGAGCCATGTCACCCAATGTAGGCCATTTACCGACATCTTGACAAGTATACCAGTCTGAAGTTGCACCAGTCAGGCTCTTGCTGAAATATGCTATCAACAGGTAATCTTTCTCTCCGACGATAAACCCTCAGGTGGGCTACCGGATCTCCGGATCTCCACACCCATCTTACAAGTTAAATTTTGGTACTTTCAACCCTGCGGGTAGGCGAACGTCAGGGGATACAAACAGTTCTTCGCAAGCCATATTACCCTGGTCTCGCATTCCTTGCTTTTTCTTCAAGGATTGTCTTATACCTTCCAACCTCTGGGGTATTCCATTCCGACCTTCTTTTCCTGTGAAGTTTCCATTTTCAACATGAGGCTCATCCTGCAAGCTCTGCTTGTACGAGTCAGGAACCTTGTGGGTCGCCTCTGCGGTATAGTATTGGATATCATGAGCTTTGAGTAAATATTCATTGTTGGGGATAGTTGGAGGGCAAGTGACGAAGCTACTGGGTGGTTGGGAAAACTGTAGTAAGCGGGTGCATCTGGAGAGCATGGAGGATCGTTCGAAACCATGATCGGAGTTTGGAGAAGGGTAGCATCTAAGCAGCTGGGTGGTGGCGGGGGTGGTGCTATGCCGGTCATCCAAGCTTGATACATTTCTGTCATGTGTTGTCTCAACCTTTGTACCTCTTCAACTAAACCACTGTTCTGGTCAACCAACTGCTTTCGGGCCCCGGTGTCGACCAACTCACTTCTATCGTTGCCTGCCGTTGCCCTTGATTTTGTGTTGTAGAGGAGAGTTCTACTTTAAAAACCACAAACCAGCAACCCTTCTGCTATGAGTATAACAAAAAGAATCCATCATGTTAGCGTTAGAGCATTAAACAACTAAAATATCACATTGCGTGCAATGCACCCAGTCACAGTTACCAGTTCTGACATGACTTCGAGGTATGAAGGTCATATGGCATCATCCGAATTTGTTCATTTCAACCTCTCTATTTCTTTGCTTTTCTAGCACTTGCTTGATCATTTTCCTTCCTCTTTTTCTATTTATTACTATTTTCTTTCCTCTAATTTTCATATCCCATAATTACATCTTTTTTTCTTTTTTTTTTCTTTCTCTTTTTCTTTTGATTTTTTATCTTTATCTTTTTTTTATAAACTAAAATAATTCAATAGAACCCTATGTAGGCGGCCTATGTATCATGACCCCGCATGAATCAGATCTTTGCATATTTCTAGACGATCGAGAATGGAGCAAATAAACTAATTCATTTTTTGTTTATTTTTATACAACTCAAATCATGAAAGCTCTAAGAAACAAAAAAAAAATATTTTTTTGAAAATCAACTTGAAACCATTTAAATACCACCAAAATCATATGATACTAAGCAACGAAGATACAAATCCAACCTTATCTAACTCTAGACCCTTTTTAAAGATAAGCTACTAGCTGGCTAAAATATTTACAAAAGATGGTCACATATGCAAAACTCTTCAAGCAATTTCTATAAACATTTGCAAACCTCAACAAATCACCCAAAAAGTAGTACTCCCAAAGAAAAAAAATCTTTTTTTTCCTTCTTTACTTTCTGCTTTCTCTTCTTCTTTTCATCATTTTTTAAAATTTTGTTTTAAGGATAATCGAAAGTAACAAAACTAAAAACTAAATTCTACAAAATTAAAAATGCAAAAAATAAGCCAGAAAAATATAGTAACTATATTAAAAAATTAACTACTACCATTACTAAATATTCCCTAAAACCTACAACTAAGAAAAATCACTATACTAGATAAGACTATATTTTGGAAACTCTACTTTCTTTGTACATGAAAATAAACTTAATACTCTAAAAAAATGTAACTCTTTTTGTAGTGTTTTTTAATAGATTTTGTTAAATAAAACAAACTACAAAGTGAAATAAAGAATAATATATCGCGATTAAACTTAATAAATATATTTACATGCTAAAAAGTGAGTGAAAATCTAAATAGCACGGTTGTAACTTGACTGCTCATTGAAACTCAGCAACTGTGCAGGATCAAACTCAAAATGTAATTAAAACTTAGAACCAAGCAAAAGTTGTACTACAGACAACTCTACAGATTCACATTTATAGCCCGCTGGATCAACTAAAACCAAACTAAACTAGCAGCAACAAACAAAGTAACTTTAAGCAATATTTTCAACTTGTAATTCCCTGTTAACTGAATCACCAAAACATTTGTAATCAACTGAATTCAACTGTGCAGAAAAATCAGCTTGCACTCACTAGACAACTGGTGCAAAAAGTACAAATTTTCAAGGTTGTTTCAACAACCTTCAATAATAGTCCAAAACACTCTTATTTGAGTTCAAAATTCTTCAAACAAGTTCTAATCTCCAACCCAGTTTCGGGTTTACAAAATGTTGTAGGAAAATACAAATAATGCTTAGGAAACTTGAATTACATTAACAAATTTCATTTAAATGCAAAAATTCTAAGATTTAAACAAGCTGGCAGGTTCGCTATTCAATTGCTTCTCAAAACTCAAAACTTCGGCAACACCTTGAGCACTAAATTCAGTAGCAATAGGCACATAAATTGTCAGCCTAGAATGACGACCTCAACTGTAGAAACAAAGCATTAGAACCACAACAATATTGATCAGAATAACCACAAAGTATTGCTGAATAGTACGGGATCTGCTTTAAAAAAATAGCTCAAAACTTGAATTTCAATAGTGTATTGTTGGCATACAACCTGAAGAAACGCAGTTAAGTTTAACTGAAGCGAAAACTTTTGCAAAATTCCCTCAACTATTAAGAAAACTATAGTAACAACAATCAATTAAAGAAATGTGGAAATCTCCATTGTTGAGCGAAAAATGAATAATGCAGAGTTGTAGACAGCAAGTATGAAATCCTTTTCATCAACAGAAAACAAGCAGCAAATTATTTTCCAGCAAACATGCAACTTCCGTCAGCAGATTCTAACCAGCTGGACAATAGTTTATGTAACAAGAGCACTCAATTCAACAAGGAAAATCCCCTTTTTAGAAGTGAAAACCAGATTTCGACTATCACTGATGAACTCAAGCACAGTCTCAACGAACATAAATTTCCGACAGATTTAGCTTACTGTATATTCAACAAAGTCACAATTCAAGCATGCTCAATCTCTAGTCTGACTGGATCTTCGCCATTAAACTCAACAATAACAACCACTATTAGAGATCAGTGGTAACAAATTCAAACTAGGAGAATTTCAGCTATCAATTTACTCTAGAATCTTTTCCATAAATGGTGACAAAATTTCAACAAACAAGCTTCAGAAGTCCACAATCTTAGCACAAAGATAATTGGTGTTCAATGCAGGATTTTCTTCAAACATTAGCCCACGAAAAATCATAGTTAAAATCACAAAATAATTCTCCAACAAACAAAGACCGATCTCAGCAAAACTTTCGTCAACATAAAAGAAGTTTGACAAGAGAATTCCAACTTGAACTCTAATAATTCCAATATTACAGTCCGTTGATACAAATCAATTCACACAATTTCCAACAAATAACTTTTGAATTCTAAAACTAACCTATGTGGATAAAAGTGGCTAGAAGTGCAAAATTTGGCTATAACCCCGCAAAGCCAAGAACCTAAGATTTAATAGGAAGACAAGACCCTATGTGGGTTGCCTACGTATCATGCCCCGAAAGACGAGAATCAGCTTTGCGTAATTCGGACAAATTGGATACGGGCAAAAAATAAAAAACAAACAGCTAATTTTTAGAGAACACATTATCTTTGGTCTATTTTTTGAAAAAAAAAATGAAACATGTAAACTCTTTTTGAGTATTTCTTTTTATTTTTTATTTTTTATTTTCATAAAATAAGAAAAAGTGTGAAATATTTTTTTGAATTTTTCACATATCCTTTGTCTCTTTTTTTAAATAAAAATATAACAAAAACATAACTAAATCCTACTTGCTTTATTTTCACACTTTACCCTCTTTTCTTTTCATTTAGGTTTTTTCATTTTTTTTCATTTACCCTCTGCTATCATTGGTCCACCAAATGACCCTTTCACCCTTGAAATATGCAACATGTGGCATATAAAATGCATCAGGATGGTCTTTTAAATTAGGTACACCTGTCCTACACGGACCCAACCCTTGTGTTGAGTCCCCTAAGTCAAATGCATGATACAGATAAATGTTCCTATTAGGGATACGGTATGTGGTTGAGTTATTCTATTTTAAAAGCCTTGGTATAGGGTCTAGACTATGCACCCGACCGGACGAATCGGGTCGAGGAGGGGGCTACGTACCGAGAACCAAAAGGCCATTCGACTTTGTAACATGTCCGGCCTCTTCCTTATTTCAGGGTATGACACTAACAGAATAAGGAGTCTCAACCAGTAAGCACATCCCACGAGGTTAGAAGAGAAGGGTTTCGTAATAATGTATATGTACAGTTAAGATAATATCAAAGAGGTAAAAAAGATATTTAGCTCATCAGGCCCAAACATGTAATAAAATCAGATAATGAACAAAGCCAAATACAACAATTACTATAAGCTCAAATTCTTGCATCCTGAACCAGAGATTCTGGGTTCGATTCCCTAGCAGAGTCGCCAGAGCAATCACACCTCCTTTTTGGCTACTACAACCCGGCGAAGGGCGTAGATAAGGGAATTTTGTCAATTAAAGGGCAATCGAAACGAGATTAAATTATTTAAGAGAATTTTAGAGTCGCCACTTGGGAGATTACTGGTTTCTCAAGTCACCATTTAGAATCCCGAATTAAGGAAAGAATGACTATGTTTAACAATCCGCGAACCAGAAATCTGTGTAAGGAATTCAGTTAATCCGGGAGAAGGTGTTAGGCTTTCGCGAGTTCCGTGGTTCTTGCACGGTCGCTCAACTGTTATATTTGGCTTAAATGATCTGATTTAAAACAACTATGAACTTATGTACAAATTTTAGCTTCTAGCCGCTTTTATTAGTATAGTTAAAGGAAAATTGCAATGTCGTTAAAACGTGCCTCGAACCATGCCACATAAATGCACCCATGGTTTTTGACACATTTCAACTTCATTGAGATTTGGATTTGGGTCACATAAATATGTACCCGAATTTAGGAATGTAATATTATTAATCACGCGCCTAAAGCGACTACGCGTTTGCAACTTTAAAGGGACCATGGAAATTCGACTAAATGGCCCGCTTTGATTTTTTTTTAAAAAAAAGGTAAACACATCAATTAAATGAGCGCCGTGCATTTAAAAATTTTATTTGGCACGGCACGCCTCGATTCCAATTTTTATAGGATCATACTCAACTAAAGTAAGCTACGAATATTCAAGATTGTTTTCTATACTAACATTGCACGTCCGTATAAAGATTGATCAATATTAGAATTTTAGTAAAGAATGAAAGTTCCTAAAGCATTTCAACCTCCAAATATGAGAAAACACAAGAAGTAACAAATGTAAACAAAATGAGAAAACAAACAATGCACGCAAGATTACAAATCAATATTGTGCAATAGGTAACTTAATGGAAACAATACAAACATAATAATGCAATCAGAAGAAACAAATTAAGAAACAAACAAACATATTTCATATAAATTAACTGAAGAAACAAAATGCATAGTCAACAGTATATGATCAGAGCAAAACCAGAATGAGAACAAAGTAAATAAACCTTACACTGATTCTTCATGCGGAAAAATGAAATTAATCACCAGACCAAGAATGGAAACCTCGACGGAACTACGATCCAAACCTCAACGCTCATCGGAACCAATGATGTTACTACTATAACGATGGAGATGCTAGAACTACGGCCACATGACACACGCGAAGGGATGCCGACGAATAGATTCTGGCCAAACTCAGCACAAAAAAATGTTACAAAATCCATAACATGTTAGATCTACATCCATCCGGCATAGAAGTAGAGCATGTGGGAACAATGGTGATGAGACAGTGGACTGTTTTCTGCTCGTTCATTGTTGACGATGCGACTCCGACGATACAAAAATAGTAGAGGGTGGAGAAAGGGAAAGAAACAACGGCGATGAGGGATATCAGCAACTGCTCCGGCGATGAGTGTTGTGTGCGTGTGTGGTAGTCGGAGTTGTGGTGGTGACAAATGGAGGTGGAGATAGGATCGTTTTATTCATTGTGGAGATTGGGGACTGGCTGGCTTTGTGAGGCCGGGGTGGCGGCTGTTGGTTGCGTGGAGTCCTCTAGGGTTCAACTAGGGTGTTGCATGGTTAAAGATGATGTCTGATGGGTGGGAGAAGAGTTGAAGAAGTTGCACGACTGGTTTCCGGCGAGGGTTGTTTGGGTTGAAGTTGCAGAGAACATTGGAGATGGTCGTTTTTGTGTATTCTGCGCAGCTGCACTAAATTTTTTTCCAGGCGTCCCCTTGTCCTGTATAATGTGTATTGGCGTCTATATCTCTTGTCCCTATCCGTATATGTGTGTTAGGGCTTTTAGATGGGGAAATGGGTTTGGGTATTGGGTTGGATCGGGTCGACTTGGTTTGGGGTTGGTAGGGATTAATTTGGATTGCATTGAAAAGAGAAATTGTATTGGGCTTGAATTTTAGTAAGATTTTGGCCCAAAAATATGATTCACCTCTTTTGTTTTCATATTTTCTAATTTCTTTTAAATTAAAACTAAAAATAACACCAAAATTAGTTCCTATTTAAATTATTTCAAATTAATCTAATTACTACAACTAATACTTATTGCAATTAATTAATACCAAATTAAATGGAAAACTACCGAAATCAAAGACTAAAATTCAAAGTGTAAAATTAACCATTTTTTATGATTCTTTTCTTCTTCTTTTTTAAACTCAATTAATTCAATGTAATTAATTCATAAATGTAAATTGAACCTAAGGTGACATAAAATTAAAATGTGACATTTTTTTATAGTTTTCTATGATTTGAAAATATTAAAAAAGCATGAAATGCACCTAAAATAAAGAAAAATTCCTAAAATTAATAAAAAAATTATTTTGGTATATTTTTAGGAGTTATTTTCATGTAGCGCAAAATTCATGTGCTCACAAACATCCAAATAATGCCAAAAATATTGGAAAGCAAAAGCTACAATACCTCAGAATATTCATAGCAGGAAAAAAGAAGTTAACTGCAAGAAAATTTATAATCCAGTCCATTTGAAAATTGAAAGTGGAGAAGCATTTGCATTGAGGCCAACATACGGGTTCCAATTATTTTAACAAAACCAAAAGAATAACAAATTGATGTGTGCGTATCTAATTTTGCGAAAGTGAAACCGAGCTAAACTTGCAGAAATTGAAGTCTGTGACAAGCTGAATAAAGCTAAGAAATAGTAGCTGGGTGAAGCTCAACAGAGCACGGTACAACAGCAGAGTCATTAGCATTTTAGTTCCAAAACATTACTTGAAAAGCCAAACAATGGAAGCACGCAGCATTATTTCCAAGCAATTGCCGAGATCGCATTTTAAACCTATTTTTCTCTATTGTTAGAACCTATTTTATTTTTGAGACAGTGCTGTGGCGACGGGAGTGCGTATGATAGATCAAGATGAATGGGAGAAGAAGAAGGAACGAAAAGAAAATGGAGAAGAAGAAGAAGGGCTCGGATGAGCCGTTTCTCTATCAGAGAGGAAGGATTCTAGCTCTTCATCTTTTCTAGGTCTAGGATACCAGGGATTTTAAAGGAAGGGAGGGGATCCGGATACGGGCTAGGCGGGTCAGGTGTTTGGGTAGTTATTTGGATTGTTTTCGGCTTATAAATGGCCCAAATTGCCCAACATAAAACCCCATTGCAATTAAATCCTTATTCTATTTTCTTTTCTTTTTCTTTAATTAAAAATCCTACAAATTAAAAATCCTAAATTATCCAAAAGTGAAAATAAAAATAATTAGCTAATTATAAAAATTATAAGCAATACTTAATTCTAGAGAAAAATTAAAACACAAAAAATGTAAAAATGATCTATTTTTGTGATTTTCAAATTTTTATCTCTGTAGCATTTTAACCTATAGATCGCTAACAACTTTAAACCCCTTCAAATATCATATTTCTCGAGCAATCCACACCAGGAACACCTATTTAAATCCTAAACTGACACACACCATGACCTCTGATAGCCGCTTCTCCAGCACTATTTCACGTTTCCCCGCCTCAATGGAGATTTGAAAAAGACCATAACACCAGCGAATTTAGCATATTCGTACAAGGGAAATGACACCAAATTATTGATGAAAATTCCTTCATGCTCGAAAACACCAAGTCTCGTTACTCTATCGACCCAAACCTAAACATTTATAGTCTGACTGCCTTTCCTCTATCGAAAATAAAATACCGAATCTCTAAATTATGCACTGAGTAAACCTCCTTTCAGGTCATTCACTACTTTGGCACACAGACAAACTTCCTACCATCACATCAATATAGTGCGATACCAACTCATGAGTATCATAGCAACTTAGGCATAACCTTAAAGCTCTCGGAAGTACATCTATTGAGTTGAAATGATAGACTATCCTTATGCAAGGCGATGACAATAGCCCAATCAATTACATAGAGAGAAACATCTTGCACCACATTCATAGTACCATTACGATTCCTCAATTCCTGATCGATAGTAAGCGATTCATGTCGCATGAGATAGAATTGGAATAAATAAAGGCATAAGCCTCAAAGGAGTCAAATCGCATGATGAGGAATCAAGAAGGAAAGTTCCCCTAACAAACCTGTAGCCTCTCGAAGATAACGATAGACGTAACCAAACCGATCCGCAAAACTCTACTAGACTTGCTCAAGACTTGTGAGACCCAAGTGAACCTAGTGTTCTTATACCATCTTGTCACGATCCAAAATCCACTAAAAGCTGTGATAGCACCGGATACTATTGTCAAGCAAGCCAACACCAAATAGTTAATTTAGTTCTCACTTTCATATTCTTGAAATCATAATTTCCTTATTTAAATAATAAATAATGAACTTCATAGAGTAAATAATAATCTTTTAGCAAATTTCAATACTAAATAATCCCACAGTTATCCCAAAATACGGTGTCACAAGTGTATGGGCATTATCTAGAATGTAAAATAAAATATAATAACTGTCTGAAATACAAATTTGGACAAAAAAAATACAAGTACTCTGAAGGAGAGTCTGCTGGCTGCGGATTGTCTCATAAGATGCAGCTCACCCAAGTTTCCGTATAAATCACGCCGTTGTGCCCATAAGGCCACTAGATGTACATATATATGTACAACAAGAGTAGTATGAGTACGTATAAATGTGTACCCAATAAGTATCCAGTCTAATCTAGAAGAAGTAGTGACAAGAGGTCGACTCCGACACTTACTATGGCCAATAATAATATACCGATAATATGATAACTAATGAATTTTATAAGGTGACTGTAAACTCAATAACATGAAGCACGTAAACAATTCTTTTGTTAATAGGAGATTTGAAATTTTTTTTTCATCTTTCAACAATTTATATCTCCGGACAATGAGGCCACATCAATTATCAAAATTTCTAAAACAATCAATCATGTCATGCGCAAATCATGTTGAGGTCGTACTGCCCGATCCGACATAATATTTAAACTGTGCACCGGCGAAGGTCAAATGGCACGAACCATAAATGCATCTAATTACCCCGGTCATGAATCATCCATGTGATGTGCTCAAATATAAATTTATGGAATTACCCCGCTCGCGGATCATACTTGCGATGCGGTCAAATATAAGTTTATCATTAAATCATTACCTTTTCCTGATTCTTTTCAAAATAAAGACAATCCAACTTGAAGCATTTTAAATCCTTAAAAATCCTCAACTTAGTTCCATTTGTTACAAGTAACAAATATAATGAAGTAACGAGTAACGGTATCCACAAATCATGGTGTAAACCTAAAACTATTCGGACATAAACATGAGTAGTAGCTACATACAGACTCTCGTCACCTTGTACGTCCGTAGCTCCCACAAATAGAAAGGAGACTTACCTCGCTCCGAATTTCTATAATCGGCTCGCAAGCCCTTCCAGCAACTCAAACCAATGCCCAACCTTCCAAAACTAGTCAATAGTTATATAACACTCCAGGCTTTAGATAGAGTCTCACACCGGCAAAACACAGGAGGGATGCTGGGTATATAAGTTAACAAGCCTTAGACCCTAGTGACACATTTTAAACTCGTAAAGGCCTAGGCCTAGAGCGGACAATATCACTAGCGAGGTGGGCTGTTACAGATGGTATCAGAGCCACTCTTGTGTCAGCCATGTCGATGGTGGGTTAGAGTTCAATTGAGTTTAGGCAAATCCGGGTTAGGCAGGGCAAACCTCAGTGCTGAGTCTAGCTAAATCCCATGCGGTAGGGCAAATCTCAGCAAGGATGCTGAGTCCATGAGAGGGGGTTTATGTAACACCCCATACTTTAGATAGAGTCCCACATCGGCAAAATACAAGAGGGATGCTAGGTATATAAGTTAACAAGCCTTAGACCTTAGTGGCGCATTTTAAACCCGTGAAGGCCTAGGCCTAGAGCGGAGAATATCACCAGCGAGCTGGACTGTTACAGACAAATCCATAAATATATACTCCAATACTCATTATAATCCTATTTACATCAATTTCCAACTCCGTTTGAGAAGTCGATAAAAATCACCCTCGGACCCACGTGCCCAAATTTTGAAAATATTAGAAAATAAACTTTACCCATAACCCCACAAACTCAAATACAATTTATTTCCAATTCCAAGCCAAAATTCGTGGTCAAAATTCAAAAATACCATTTTCTGGGTTTTTCTTCAAATCTCAAATTTTGTACAAATTTTCATGTCTAAATCCATACATAATCCAAGTATTTCACTTGCAGTAGGTGGGAATCACTTGCCTTGACATAGACGACAAAAATTACCCTTCCAAGAGCTCCAAAAGTCGCCCAACCAAATGAAAAATGGAGGAAAATGTCCAAATCCTATCTTTAAAATGACACTTTCCAGCACTGCCCTTCTTCGCGAATGCGGCAAATGCCTTGCTTTTGCGAAAGCTCAACAGCCTTATGCCTGAAAATCTCTCTTTGCATTTGTAATCCTAATAACACATTCGCGAAGACCAGAAACCTTGGCCCTTCGCATCTGCATTCCCTTTTACGCGTTCACATAGGTTAAAGGACCTTAGGCCTAGCTCCCCTTTTCTGCTTCGCGTTCGCGTTCCCTTTTACGCGTTTGTGAAGGCTTGACCAAGTCTTGCCTTACGTTCGCATCCTCTGTCTCATGTTCACAAAGGCCAAACTCAGCAGCCCCATAATTTCCTCTTCATGAATGCAGGACTTCCTTCGCGTTTGTGAAGAAGGACGCCAGGCACCGGCAACAACAGTCCAAAAACAACTCTTAATTGATCTGAAACCACCCCGAAACATATCCGAGGCTCCTAAGATCACGCCCAATCACACAAACGAGTCTTGTAACTTTATACAAACTTGCTCGAGGCTTCAATTCACATAAAAAAATGTTGAATTTATAAAAGACACCGCAATCCAAGCTTAATAAACTTTAGAATTTCAAACTTCTACATTCGATGCTGAAACCTATCAAATCACGTCCAATTGACCTTAAATTTTGCACACAAGTCATATTTGACATTATGGACCTATTCCCTCTTTCGTAATTAAACTCCGATCCCGATATCAAAAATTCCACTCCCGATCAAACTACTCAAAAACCTTCAAATTTAAAACTTTCTCCAAACAACTCCAAAATGACCTACGAACCTCCAAATTCACTTTCGGACGCGCTCCCAATACAATAATCACCATATGGATCTATTCTCAAACTCAAAATCTCAAACAGATACCGATAGCATTAAAATGTTCAAAATGCCAACTACCACAATAAACACGAAATGCTCCCTGGTCATCCAAAACCCGTTCGGAATATATGCCCAAGTTTGAAATCATCATACGAACCTGCTGAAACATTCAAATCACGATTCCGAAGTTGTTTACTCATAAATCCAAACTTAGTCAATTCTTCCAATTTTAAAGATTTCAAAATGAGAATTCTCTTTCCAAATCGACTCCGAACTTCCCAAATTTTAGTTCTGACCATGCGCGAGTCATAATACCTGAAGTAAAGTTTCTCATGGCCTCAAACCGCTGAACGATGTGCTAGAGCTCAAAATGACCGGTCGGGTCTTTACATAAATACAACCCCATATCATAGCACATGCATTTAATTACCAGATGAACCAATACGCTAGATTTGACGAGATGACATTAGCTCAAACAGAAACCAGTTTTGATCGCTGTGGGTGTAATGAGTTTGGTGAAATAAAGCAATCCAGTACTTTCTGCAGAGAAACCACACGACTAATGAAAGCTATAGTTTTTATGTTAAATAGGCGCCTAACTTAACAAAACCTTCAAAACAAGATCAATCTATCTAAAGTATATACAAAATTACAGAAAACACAATCGAATTCGTACGAGGATATCATGATTGAAGCGACAACCTAACACATTTTAATGAATTAGTTTTTAAAACACAAGCATGATTTTGTAGTAAAAATAGCTAGTCAGTCAATTGAGGTTATCCAATTGGAAAGTATTAATTCTAGAACAATTACTTGGTATCTTGACCTTTTAATTTCAATCATGTATCACCAAGTGGCTAAAACAGAAGTTAAAGATGAGAACATGACAGAAGGATCATATCAAATTATAAACCGTAATTATAAATTTATAATTATACTTTGAACTAGGTGTATATATCTCATCTGCCATATTTATTAGAAATGCGCATACCTTGTTCGTGCGCTTATAACGAACAGTAGTGGGCTTGTTACTGTTTGATGGCCATATAACTGGGGTATAAGAATAGTCCCAAAACATGAAAGCTATTGACCTCTATATCACACTAACAGAAGTCAAGACCTCAACAAAGCTAAGTTTACAATTTTGTTATCTCTCACAGAAGTGTAGATAGCAATTTGTGGATAACGTAATAAGAAATGGAAGTCAAAGAAACAATATAAAATAAGAAGATAAGTAGAATATAATTTTCTTATTTCGTTAAGTGTTCAAGTGTGCATAATGTGATGTCCAAATCCTCTATTTACAGGATGATATTTAGGTAATACAAAGGGATGCCATGAATATAGTATTAATTATTGAGATCATAGAGGTGTTGGAGTTACAATCATAACGGTAAAAGGTAGTGGAAGGACAATGGAGAAGAGTAATGGGCATTACTCCTTTCATAACGACGATGATTTTTCTTAAGAGAAAAAGAGTGTATTTGGAGCTCGTCCCTGGTCTTTGATTTTTCTTTCTCTAGCTCCAAATTTATAGTCTGTTTGGCCAAATCTTTTTTTGGGGCCAAAAGTACTTTTGACAAAAAATTGAGGAATTTAGCGAAGCTTTTAGAAGGAAAAAAGTGCTTTTGAGGAGAAGCAGAAGCAGTTTTTGAGAAGTAGAAAAAGTAAGCTTTTCTCCAAAAGCACTTTTCTGAGAAGTACTTTTGAGAAAAATACACTTAGAAGCATTTTTTAAAAGCTTGGTCTACCATTGATTACGGCTCAAAAGTTCTTTTCAAATTAATTAGTCAAATACGCATTGTTTATTTTTTTAATTTTTTTTGATAAGTGCTTTTAAGAAAAATACTTCTAAAAATAAACTAATTTTAGAAGCTTGGTAAAAGTATGCTTATCCTATTCTAGGACTAGTGAAGTACTAATTAATTCCATACTTGACCTCTGTACAAATCTCCTTTTATTTATTAATAAAATAATCTATCTAGAAGCTGGAATTACACTATTAGAAATCTGGTAAATATTGTTTAGAAAAACCGACGAACGTCTGTCGGTTATGGCTAGTTACTGACCAAAACCCGTCCAAATATGCTTGGTCGCTATTTTGATAGTCGTTTTAATATGCCGACTAACTTTGGTAGGAAATATATTATAATAATTTAATTTTACAAACCAAAATTAGTCGGTGTATTTAAATTATTTTATTTATTAATTATTAAATTTAAAATATTAACAATCAAAGTTGGTCGGTATATATATATATATATATATATATATATATATATATATATACCGACCAATAATTGAAATTTGTAAATATTTTAGTTTTGATTACCGACCAACTTTGGTCGGTTTTCTGAATTTTAAATTTGGCATAAAATGCCTGTTTTTGTAGCTACACCACTTGCCAACATACCAACTCACTGAGTATCACTGTGGTGTACTCATGCCTTTCTGCGCATGTTTTTCATGTGCAGATCCGGGTACCTCTACTCAGACTTTCACTCATGAGGCGAGGCGCTGTAGAGACTCCTAAGTATATCTTCCGCGTTTGCAGATCGGAGAGTCCCTTTCTGCTCTTCCTTTGGTATTAGCCCTTATGTACTTTCGTTTCTTTGTTAATCATTCTGGAGTTAGACACTGGTAGATATTCAAAGGCTTGTGATCATGAGATTTTGAGTTTTCGAAAATGTATGTAGTTTTTGAGAGTTGTTATTGTGTATGTCGAGCAGCACTTTTAAACACTGCTTTATTTCATTATTTTGGCTTTTAATTATTATTTCCGCAAGTTTTGGTTTTTTTTTTTTTTTGCATTGTTAGGCTTACCTAGTCGTAGAGACTATGTGCCGTCACGATATTTCACGGAGGACGAACCAGGATCGTGACATTATATCCTACAAGTTCAATTCATAACTTAAAAGTTCAATTTACAAAAATAAAACCTAAAAACTAAAAGCTCAATTCAAATTCTACGAGTTTAAACATGAACTAAAAGTTCAATTTATATCTTACGAGTTTAAACATAACTTAAAAGTTAAGATTATATCCTAAAATTCAACCCATACCTTAAAAGTTCGATCCACAAGAAGAAATTCTAAACCCTAGATTCTAACTAAACTATTCAAGACAATACAAAGTTAATAATTCAATTCTAACTAAATTATTCAAGACAATACAAACTCAAAAATTCAATTTATACCATATGTAATCAATTCAATTAAAACAAGATCCAAATCATAAATTTCTATTAAATACAATGTTAAATAATCAACTGAAACATGAATCAATTGAAACTAATTCATAGCTAATAAACAACAACAACAACAACAACTACCCAGTATAGTCCCACCAGGTGGGGTCTGGGGAGGATAATATGTAGACGAGCCTTACCCCTACCTGAAAGGGCAGAGAGGCTGTTTCCAATCGACCCTCGGCTCAGTGGATCATAGCTAATAAACAATATAATATATTTATACATATAAGATATAAGTTGTAATTCAAACCTAGAATTTTTAGGAGGTGGAAAAGAGTGACGCAGGAGTGCAGGGGCAGCGGCGGCAGCTGGGCGGTGCCAACGCGGGGTGGGGAATGGAATTTATGTGAGAAAATTAAAGAGGGAAAGGGGAAGGTATTGAGTGGGAGTTTAGGGAATTATGAGAAGAGAGATATGAAAAAAATGGGGGGGGGGGGGGATCCCTTATATTTCAGGTCTGTTTTAAGACTTACCGACCAACGTTGGTTGACACATTAAGTGTTGATTGTTTGACCAAATACCGACCAATGTTGATCGGTTACTGTTTTTAAAAAATTTGTTTTTTTAAAATATTATAAGCTATAAAAATTATTATAAATTATAAAAAAATTATTATTAACTATAAATATTTATTTTATTTAAATATACAATTATTATAAACAATTATAAAATATTAGCATAAAACTAGGTAATTACTTTTAATATATTATAATAGCATATATCTAAGAAAATTTACTAAGTTATATTTAAGTATATGAGTATTTCACACAAACACACATACACTATATTATAATTGATGATCAATTATATACATTACTATGTACGAATAATTTATCAACTGATAAACCAATATAATATTATTCTATTTTAGGTGGAGACGTTTTGTTTTTTTATATTAATCGATATAGTTCAAAGTGTTCTATTTTTTAAAATTCATCGAAGCATCTAACTAAGTTATAGGTCGATGAATCAATTTACAAATAGATATATTTGATGATAAATTATATATACTAATTAGGATCTTCACATGTGATCTATTACTAAAAGAACACGACCATGTGTTCCTAGCATGTTCTTATATATATATATATATATACACACACACACACATACATACAGACACTTCATTGTAATACTATAACTATATATATTGCTTGTTATATTATATGTTATTATGATATATATATATATATATATATATATATATATATATATATATATATATATATATAGCACACACTTTGTTATGCTACTTTAATAATATATATAGCATGTGTATAGTATATGTTAGTGTATTCATTATTTGTATTACAAAAGAGTTAACTGATTATATTATATTATTTAATAGTAAATATTAATGCGATTCAAATTTAAAGTTTGAGCATGTTTGACCTATTCATTTAATTCGTTTACATAATACTAATAGCTTCTTGTTACGACCCGACCAGTCGTCTCATGAGTTACCGCGCTGTTTCCCCCATTTTTGCCTCTTTATACTTTTTTTATCCATGCTTTGTGATATCTAGTTGGTTGGATCGAGTTCGGAAATGAATTTGGTAAGGTTTTAGACACTTAATCTCTTTTAAGGAAGCTTAAGTTGGAAAAGTCAATCGGATATTGCCTTATGTGTTAGAGGGATCAGATGTCATTTCTGATGGTTCAGTTAGCTTTGGGAGGTTATTTTTGATTTAGGAGTGTGATTAGAATAGGTTTTGGAGGTCCAAAGTAGATTTAGGCTTGAATTGGCGAAGTTGATATTTTGACGATTTCCGGTTGATAGACGAGATTTTGATACAGGGGTCGGAATAGAATTTCGAGAGTTGCAGTAGCTTTGTTATGTCATTTGGGATGTGTGTGAAAAATTTCAGGTCATTCGGACGTGGTTTGGTTGGATTTTTTATCAAACGCGGAATTCGGAAGATTTTAAAAACGTAGGCTTGAATCCATTGTGTTTTGGTTGATTTGATGTCGTTTGAAGTGTTTTGAAGATTGGCACAAGTTTGAATAAGTTATTAGGATATGTTGGTGCCTTTGGTTGAGGTCCTGGGGGTCTCGGGTATGTTCGAGTGGTCATTCGGATTATTTAGGAGTTGAGAAATTGCAGAGAATTGCAGGTTCAACTATTGTAGGGTTTTGCCCTTTGCTATCGCGTAGGAGTCTTGCAATCGGTAGAGCGTTTTGAGGAGGCCCTCCAGTTGTTCTTCGAGTTTGCGAAGTGAGGCTCACGATCGCATAGAGTGAGAAGATTTTTCATCACGAACGCGGGGAGGTTGTCGCGTTCGCATAGGGTTAAAAGGACCTGGCTTCTGCTCGATTTTTGTGCATCACGAATGTGGAAGGGTGTCTGCGATCGAGTAGAGTTAAGTCGCCTGGCATCGAGTTCGTGTAGGATTTACCGCATTCGCTTAGAGAAAAAATTGGAAGCTGAGTTTTTGTGCTTTGCGATCGCAAAGGTTCTCCCCGATCGCGATGAAGAAAATAAAGCATGGAGAGAATGTTTTTATACTCGTTTTGTCCGCGATGATTGGGTTTATTTCCTATATTGCTGGTCATTTTGGGAGATTTTCAAAGGGGATTAAAGAGGGATTCAAGGGGAATAAATTTGAGGTAATATTCATGGACTTAAAACTCGATTATTATGTGAATTCCACCTAGAAATCATGGAAATTAAGCTAAAAATTGAGGGACTAGAGCTTGGAAATTGAGACTTTTGATTGGGGATTTGAAGGACCATTTGGTGTCGGGTTTGAAATCTTTTCATGTGTATGAACTCGCGGAGAGATAAGGAGTCTATTGATGTAAATTTTTTTGAATTTCTAGAGTCGGGCCCGGGGCTATGATTTTGTTAATTTCGGGATTTGTGCCATTTAATAATTGTTTTCGATTGGGTTTCATTTTCTTAGCATATTTTGATGTTCTCGTTATGATTTTGGATAGATTCGACGTGAGTGGAGGCCGATTCGAGTGGCAAAAGCATCGCAGAGTAGTATTTTCACCTGTTTGAGGTAAGTAACCATTGTAAATCTGGAACTGAGGGTGCAAAACCCCGATATTTGACTAAATAAATGCAGTATCACACATGCTAGGTGACGAGCGTGCGGGCGTGTACCGGTAGGGATTGTGATTCGGTCCGCCCCGTAGCGACTACTAAGCCACGTGTTTTGTTTGAATATTCCATATTCTGAATATTTATACTGTATTATGGGTGGTAGGCCATGTTTGGGGCCTTGTGCCGATATATAGAAAACTCTGAGGGTCATTTTGACTACTTTCCTCACTTTACTTGTTAAAAGCACATCCCCTGTCATGTTTTACCTATTAAATGTCTAAAACTGTTTTATTCTTGTCACCTTTAAAAGATAGAACTATTTGGACTGAATTCCCTACTGTTGTGTCCGAGAGGCTGTGAGGTTAGTCACCGAGGGAGGTCGAGGACCTAAGTGTGAGGATATTTACATATATGTGAGCTATGGATCGGGCTGAACGCCGCAGCGATACTTATATGGATCGGGCTGCTGCATGCCGCAGATATATATGTTGGATTGGGTTGCGCGCCACACTGCTGTATATACTAACATATACATAGTCAAAACACAAATCATAAGCTAAAATAATGAAAAATAAAGGAAGTTAAATTAATCTACTTTGCCACTAATTTCCTTAAGACTTGGAACATAAGGAGCAGCACATGTAAGAATCAAAATTTCAACTTCCCTCTTATCTAGCTTGATATCCGATATTCTATTGATCGAATCCCCTTATTTTCACACAAAATATTGTGAAACTATCATCAGTTATATTCGAAATTAAGGAAACAAATAGAAAAACATTACAAAATGAACGTCATACATGATCGAAAAACAATGCCATGTTCCATAGCAAACTTATATGCCTTGTTACAGGAAGTAGGGAAATATTCATTTTTTCCGAATCTGCAAACCAGTGAAACTTATTATAGTAAGTATACATGCAATCAAGCAACTGTTGCTTTGAGAGTGGAATCATCTCTCCTTTGTGTATAATGGCATGTGCCGCGGTAATAGCTTCCGTTGCAACAACCACCTACCAAGAGAACAACAAATTTGTCATTAATTTTATTTAGAGGCAAACTTATAAAATCAAATTTGAACTAAGTATGACACTTGGGCTATAGGAGCCCTCTAGAGTCTTCACACCCCTAGTGAGCGTAGTCGATTATAAATATATGGATCAGACTACATGCCGCAACGATTATTATAATTTATATTATTATGAGATCTTGTGAGACTGAGTGACGAGAGTTGAGTCACGAGTGACTGAGAGGCTGCCCGAAAGGCCATATTTCGAGTGATTCCTTGCCCAAGAGGCCCATTTATAATAATTTCACTGATTTCACTCTGCTTTTAAATAAGCCTCTGTCGAAAATATTGTTAAGTATCTGATATCAAATGTTTTAAGCTAGAAAAACTGATTCTTTGACGAAACTGGTTTTAAACTGTAAAATTGATATGTTATCCTGTGATTTTCAGTTATATGCTTTTGAACTGCTCATCACTGCTTTCAGTACTTGTTTACTTTAGTTACTTATCGAGTTGGTGTAATTACATTACTCCCTGCACCTTGTGTGTAGATTCAGGTGCCCGAGCAATCGAGTGAGCGCTAGTTAGCTGATCTAGTGTGTTGGCGGAGATTAATAGGTAGCTGCATGGTGTCCACATTCTGGCTTCTCCCCTCTATCTTGTTATCTTTTCTGTAATTTTCTAGACTATATATGTAGTAGGTATTCAGACATGTATTAGAGGCTCTAGACTCGTGACACCAGATTTGTGGTGTTGTGTAGTTCGGATTTTATTGACTTCCGCATATTTATCTGTTGTTTTAAAAGCTCATTATGAAATGTATGGTATCGAAACCTGCATAAATATGGCTTAATGTAAAAGAAAAGGGGTTGTGGTTAATTGTTTAGTTGGTTTCCCTAGGAATGTGATAGGCGCCATCACGACTGGTATTTTGGTTCGTGACAAGTTGGTATCAGAGCCTAAGTTACATAGGTCTCGCGAGCCATGAGCCAGTTTAGTAGAGTCTTGCAGATCGGTACAGAGACGTCTGTATTTATCCTTGAGAGGCTACAAAACCTTTAGGAAAAACTTCATATTCTTGAAATAATCTGTTGATCCGAGTATTGGACTTCTATTATTCCATTCTCTCACTGATAGTGAGGACACGTGCTATTGGGTAGGATGGATGACCACCAGTCCCACCAACTGGGGCCACCAGAGGCCGAGGTCACTGTCGAGGCCATGGCAGGGGTAGAGCAACACCTCTAGACCCACTAGCTGCACCACTTCGGATCAGGTCCTAGTTGTGGACGCTACAGCAGCACCAACTTAGTCACCAACTGTGCTTATTGTGATTACAGGCCTTCAGGAGGCTTTAGCTCAGATCTTATAAGAGTGTACTGGTTTGGCTTAGGCGGTCTGAGCTACTACGACCGTAGCTACTTCTCAGACCGGGGGAGGCATCCAGACCCCTGTTGCTCGCACACCTGAGCATGTTGTGCAGGGACTCCAGCAAACAGTGCACCTCCAGCCCAGCCGGTTGCACAAGCTCAGGGGTTTTGGGTACAAGTTATGTTTGATGACAAGCAGCTTCGACTTGAGAGTCTTGATATACTCCAACATCCAACATTAAGCGGTGCAGGGGTTTCTTAGATACGTTCCAGCGGATGCTTCGTACAGTAGAGATTCTTGAGGCTAGTGGTGTGGCATCTACTACCTTTCAGTTTTCTGGGGTTGCCTTTACTTGGCGGGAGACTTATGAGAGGAATAGTCCTGTGTAGGAAATCATTCTATCCATGATATGTGTGCTTTGGTTGTATTAGCATGATTTCTAAGTATATGTTTTGATGAATGACAAACAATGAAGTCAAGTGTCAAACAACGTTATTATATGACAAATAATCAAGATTGAATGCCGAGAAGCATATTGATGAATGGATTGCATGGAAAAGCCAAGACGAGCTCAAAAGTTCAAGACCGAAGACCCAAGGCATAGGTCGTTAGGTAGAACCAATGTAAGAGCAACGTTTAAGTTATCTCGTCTTTTAGCTCAACATAGGTCATCATAAATATGCATAAAATCATTTTATCAAATCATATTTATCATAAACATATTTCAAATACTTCAAATAAAATGATTTTAACATTTTCATTTTAACCAAAATGGTTTTTGAAGTAAGTTTTCAATTCTGGACAGCATTAGAGAATAATCGATTATGGCAAAGTGTATAATCGATTATTCTGGGAAATTCCATTTATTGGAAATTTCCGCAGAGTAAGATAATCGATTATCTTGTATCCGTTGCCTTCCCAACGTTCCGTTTTATGAACGTTGAGAAGATAATCGATTATGCAAAGTGAATAATCGATTATCTTGGCATAAAATCAGCATTATTGATTGCCAATTAAGCAACGGATATACAACCTCTACCACCTATAAATAGAGGTCTTTTTGACTCATTTGATATGAACAATATCTCTCATTATTCTTGAACATATTGATAACATTTCTACATCATATTTTGAGCTTTTGTTGAGCCATTTGAGAGACAATTTTGTGTTGTTCATAGAGCTAATATTTTATCTCTTTATCTACTCTTCTTAGAGAGTTCTTGTTGTAAAAGAGAAAGGTTCTTGAGAAGACCATATCTTCTCATTGATTGTCGGGTTTGCTAAGTACCTTCAATCTTAGTGTGTGAAGTCTTGTGGTGCGGTATCCACGAGCAAGGTGAAGTCTTGAGGTGAGGTATCCTCGAGCAAGTTGAAGTCTTGTAGAGTGTACATCTACGATCAAGTGTAACGGTTTGTTAGGCACCCGTAAGCTTAACGGAGTTAGTGTAAACTCGAGAGAGTCTCTCGGGGACTGGACTAACCACACGTTGTGGTGAACCAGTATAAATTCGGTGTGTCCTCTCCTTACTCTTTTAATTACATCACTTACTTTAATCCTGCAATTTTAATTCCGCAAAGTTTATCAATATTCTCGTGCCGCAGTAGTCACCCCCCCTCTAGTGTTGGGCATAAATCCGAACAGTTGGTATCAGAGCCTAACTCTCTAAAGGCCTTAACCAGTTGAGAGAACGTTCCATATATTTGTTGAGAATGTTGAACGCAGGAATGATGAGCGAAGGACACTCCACCAATAGGCCTCCACTATTTGACGGAACAAACTACACATATTGGAAAGAGTGGATGAGAATCTTCATCCAATCAAATAACTTTCGCTTGTGGCAAATAATCAAGAACAGTGAGCAAATGCCGACAAAGAAAGTTGGGGAAACCATGGTTCCAAAGGAGGAAGATGAATATAATGCTGAGGACATCAAGAAGGTTGAAAATAACGCAAAGGCCGTCAATTTGTTATATTGTGCGGTGAATCCGGATGACTATCGGAAGATTTCTTGCTGCACAACCGCCAAGGAGATGTGGGATAAGCTTGAAATCACTTATGAAGGTACACCTCAAGTCCGAGAGTCAAGAGTTGATTTTCTAACACATGAATATGAACTCTTTAGAATGAAGGAGCCGGAAAGCATCGATAATATGTTTTAACGGTTCTCAATGATCATCAACGATCTCCATGCTCTTGGAAAAGTATACTCGAACAAAGATCTAGTTCGAAAAATCCTACGGAGTCTCACTCCCGAATGGCGCTCCAAAGCCAATGCCGTCCAAGAATCGGTAGGAATCTCGGACGTCACAATTGATGAACTACGAGGTAACCTCAAAACTTATGAAAGCACTATTCTTAGACTTTCTTTTGGAAATGAGAAAAGTTCGACTATTGCCTTCAAAGCCTCATCTTCTAAAAGAGTAGAAGTAAGTGATTCGGAAAGCGATGACGATACCTCTTCAAATGATTTAATTGAAAAGTTTTATAAGTTTATGAAGAAGGAAATAAAGAAGGAAGAACCAAGTCCTTCATGCCAAAATTGTGGAAAACTTGGGCACACCAAGTCACATTGTCCAAAACCCAAGGACAAGAAGAAGAAGAAACACCAAAAGCGCGTGACATGTGATTCGGACAGCTCGGGTGATGAAACTGCCGCCCTATGCTTCATGGCCAACGAGGAAGAAGAGGTGAGTACTCCTAACTCTTACTCTTATGAAGAATTACAAGAAGCTTTTCAAGGATTATATGATGAATTGAAAAAGTCCTCAAAAATCTCCAAAGAGGCCAAGGCTAAAATTAAAGTTTTAGAAGAGAAAAATAAATTTTTGGAAAATGACAATATTGATCTTAGAAATAAAATTAAGGAGATGCATGAAGATTCTTCAATTGCACAAAATTCTAATTGTTCATCTTGTGAATCTTTGAAATTAGAAAACATAGAACTTAGGAACACACTAGAAAAACGTAGTGTAGACAATCCTAAAATAGTTGAAGAAATTAAAAAGAAAAGGCCCAGGAAAAATAAAAGGCGTAAGAATCATGTTAGAAATTGAGATGCTCAACCTAGAAATAATTCTAGGATTTTTGTAAATGAGTCTAGAATTAATCATTTTAGACCGCCTAGAAATGACTCTAGGAATTTCAACGCTTCTAGGAATAACAACTTTAGATCACCTAGAACGTTTTTGGCTCAACCAAGACATATGCACAACACGAATGTTATATGTCATTATTGCAACCGGGTAGGAAATATAGCACCCGTATGTTTTGCAAAACATAGGGATTTATCTTTTGGCTATGATTATTATTTGCCTAACCCTCAAGGACCCAAAAGTGGTTGGGTACCTAAAACCTATTTTTGGGTACGTTTGCAGGTGTGCTTGAAGACTACAATATCCTAGTAGATGCACCAAGCACGAAACCTTATTGCATCGAGGGGGAATTTCAGTTAGTTATCATATTTTTGATAAAAACGTAATAGTTGATATGTGTTAACGATTGATATGTCTTTGTTAACAATTGGTATCAATTATTTCTGTTGATTCATGTTTTGATAACTTTTATTGTGAATAACAATTGGTATCAATTATTTTTGTTAAAAATAAGGATTGATTCATGTTTTGATGAATATTATTTTTGGTTTGAATAACAATTGGTATATTCTTAAAAAAAATGATTCATGTTTTTAATTCAACTATTGGTTTGTTAAAAATTAACAGTTGATATGTTTTTAAGTAATATGATTTGCTAAAAATAACCGTTATTATGTTTGTCATGTTTTTACTAACATTTGGCATCATTCTATGTTAGTATGATTTTTTAAATCGTCATCATGTATATTCCTCATTGTATTTCCTACTTTATGTGAGACACTAACAGTTCGTATTCCCAAAAGGGGGAAGTGTCAAAAAGGGAAAATAGCCTGTGTATACTCTCTTTTTGCTAATGCCAAAAGGGGGAAGAAATTAGGCGATATGCATCTAATAAGGGGGAATGTCTCCACCTTCTAGTATGCTTTAATTGAAGGGGAATATTCAATTAAGGGGGAATTGTTTGCATGAATTGTATGTTGAGATATAGCATGAGTTTAGGGGGAATCCGATATGCATATCTCCTATTGTTTGTCATTATCAAAAAGGGGGAAATTGTAGGAAATCATTCTATCCATGATATGTGTGCTTCGGTTGTATTAGCATGATTTCCAGGTATATGTTTTGATGAATGACAATCAATTAAGTCAAGTGTCAAACAACATTATTATATGACAAACTATCACGATTGAATGCCGAGAAGCATATTGATGAATGGATTGCATGGAAAAGCCAAGACGAGCTCAAAAGTTCAAGACCGAAGACCCACGACATAGGTCGTTAGGTAGAACCAATGTAAGAGCAACGTTTAAGTTATCTCGTCTTTTTGCTCAACATAGGTCATCATAAATATGCATAAAATCATTTTATCAAATCATATTTATCATAAACATATTTCAAATACTTCAAACAAAATGATTTTAACATTTTCATTTTAACCAAAATGGTTTTTGAAGTAAGTTTTCAATTCTGGACAGCATAAGAGAATAATCGATTATGGCGAAGTGTATAATCGATTATTCTGGGAAATTCCATTTATTGGAAATTTCCGCAGAGTAAGATAATCGATTATACACTTGGACATAATCGATTATCTTGTATCCGTTGCCTTCCCAACGTTCCATTTTATGAACGTTGAGAAGATAATCGATTATGCAAAGTGAATAATCGATTATCTTGGCATAAAATCAGCATTATTGGTTGCCAATTAAGCAACGGACATACAACCTCTACCACCTATAAATAGAGGTCTTTTTGACTCATTTGATATGAACAATATCTCTCATTATTCTTGAACATATTGATAACATTTCTATATCATATTTAGAGCTTTTGTTGAGCCATTTGAGAGACAATTTTTGTGTTGTTCATAGAGCTAATATTTTATCTCTTTATCTACTCTTCTTAGAGAGTTCTTGTTGTAAAAGAGAAAGGTTCTTGAGAAGACCATATCTTCTCATTGATTGTCAGGTTTGCTAAGTACCTTCAATCTTAGTGTGTGAAGTCTTGTGGTGCGGTATCCACGAGCAAGGTGAAGTCTTGAGGTGAGGTATCCTCGAGCAAGTTGAAGTCTTGTAGAGTGTACATCTATGAGCAAGTGTAGCGGTTTGTTAGGCACCCGTAAGCTTAACGGAGTTAGTGTAAACTCGAGAGAGTCTCTCGGGGACTGGACTAACCACACGTTGTGGTGAACCAGTATACATTCGGTGTGTCCTTTCCTTACTCTTTTAATTACTGCACTTACTTTATTCCTGCAATTTTAATTCCGCAAAGTTTATCAATATTCTCGTGCCGCACTATTCACCCCCCCTCTAGTGAGGGGCATAAATCCTAACATCCTGTTGGTGCATTTCCTCTTACTTGGCAATAGTTCTTTGTTCTATTCCTGGAGAAGTATGTACCATAATCACGACGAGAAGAGCTACGCATGCAGTTTGAGCAGCTGCGCCAGGGGGATATGACGGTGATGCAGTATGAGATGCGGTTCTCTGGGTTAGACTGACATGCAATTTGGTTGGTTCCCCCAGATCGATAGAGGATCAGGAAGTTTGTTGAGGTCCTTACATACCAGCTTCGGATTATCATGACTAAGGAGAGGGTGACAGGTGCTACCTTCGACGAGGTTTTTGATATCGTCCGTGAGATTGAGCCGGTTCACTGGCAAGAGCGAGAGGAGAAGAAGGCCAAGAGGCCTCGAGGATCTGATAGCTTTAGTGGTGCTCCTTCAAGGGGTTAGTTCCACTAAGGTAGAGGCTGTTCTTTCATGCAGGCTCACTCAACTCGCTCATGTTACTGTGGAGCATCATCGGGTCATGGCTATCATAGTTTTTATCAAGACTCTTATAACTTTGTGCCCTTCCAGCTCAGAGCTCTTCCCGTGCTCCTTCAGTCCAGGGTTCTTCCATGCCAGCTCCTTCTACTGGTCATTCCGGTGCCAAGGGTTCCATTCAGTCCCCATCTCCAGCACTGGGGAGTTAATATAAGTGTGAAGATTTTGGGAATATGAAGAGGCAGTGTCCTCGTCTTCATGATAGTTGGTCTCAGCAGAGGGGACAACCTTCGACTTCTGCCCCAGCTACTTCACCACCTGCCCAGCCAGCTAATGTTAGATGTCAGTCAGCTAGGGGTCGTTCTAGAGGGGAAGGTCGATCATGGGGTAGTCATGCCCGTTTTTATGCCTTTCTAGGCTAGCTCGATGCTACTGCTTTAGATGTTTTTGTTACAGGTATTATTTAAGTCTTCCATAGAGATGCCTCTATATTATTTGGTCATGGATCAACCTTTTATTATGTGTCATCATACTTTACTCGTTATTTGGGTACGCTTCTGAGATTCTTGCTTTACCTATTCATTTATCTACCCCGGTGGGCGATACTGTTGTTGTAGTCCTTGTGTACCAGTCATGTGTGGTGACCATTAAGGGTGTGGAGGCCCAAGTATTTAGCATGGTGGATATCGATGTTATTCTGAGCATGGATTGGTTATCTCTATGTCATGCTATTCTTGACTGTCATGTTAAGATAGTCACATTGGCTATACCAGGTGTGCCATAGATCGACTGGCGAGGCGTGACTCATTATGTTCCTAGTAGAGTGATCTCTTTCTTGAAGACCCAGCTTATGGTTGGGAAGGGTTGTCTTTCGTATCTCACCTTTGTGAGGGATATTAGAGTTGAGACTCTCAGTATTGATTCTGTTCTAGTTGTGAGGGACTTCCCTGATGTATTTCCTATAGACGTGCCAGTCATGCCATCAGACAGGGATATTGATTTTGGTATTGACCTGGTGCCAGGCACTCAGCCCATTTCTATTTCGCCGTATCGTATGGCACCAACAGAGATGAAAGAGTTAAAGGAGAAACTCCAGGAACTACTTGATAAGGGGTTCATTCGGCCTAGTGTGTCACCTTGGGGTGCATCGATTCTGTTTGTGAAGAATAAGGATGGCACTATGAAAATGTGCATTGGTTATAGGCAATTGAACAAGGTAACAATTAAGAAAAAGTATCCTCTGCCTCACATTGATGATTTATTCAACCAGCTTCAGGGAGCGAGAATGTTCTCTAAGATTGATCTCTATCACGTTACCACCAGTTGAATATTAGGGACTCGAATATTCTTACGACGACTTTCAGGACCAGATATGGTCACTATGAGTTCTTGGTTATATCTTTTGGGCTGACCAATGCTCCAGCTGCGTTCATGCATTTGATGAACAGTGTGTTCTGGCCTTATCTTGACTCATTTGTCATAGTATTCATTGATGATATTGTGGTGTATTCACGTAGTTAGGAGAAGCACACAAAGCATTTGAGGGTTGTGTTGTGGAGATTGAGAGAGGAGAAGCTTTATGCAAAGTTCTCCAAGTGTGATTTTTTTCTTGGGTCAGTGGCTTTCTTGGGACACAAGTGTATAGTGAGGGTATTTAGGTTGATCCAAAGAAGATAGAGGCGGTCCAGAGTTGGCCGAGAGCATCCTCAACTACGGAGATTCATAGTTTTCTTGGTTTGGCATACTACTATCGTCGATTTGTCCAAGGATTCTCTTCTATTGCATCGCCCTTGACCAAGTTGACTCAGAACGGTGCTTCATTGGTATGATCGGATGGGTGTGAGGAGAAACTTTCAGACGCTCATGATAGCTTTGAACATAGCTCCATTGTTGGTTTTCCCATCAGCTTCAGGTTCAAATACCGTGTATTGTGATGCTTCGAGGGTAGGGATTGGTCGTGTGTTGATGTAGGAGGGTAGAGTTATTGCTTATGCTTCTCATGAGTTGAAGCCCCAAGATAAGAACTACCCTATTCATGATTTAGGGTTGGCTGCCATAGCTCACGCATTGAATATTTGGAGGCATTACTTTTATGGCGTATCTTGTGAGGAATTTACTAATCATCATAGTCTTCAGCATTTGATCCAGCAAAAGATCTTAATTTGAGGAAACAATTATGGTTGGAGTTGCTTAAGGATTATGATATCACTATATTGTACCATCCGGGGAAGGCCAATGTAGTGGCCGATGCTTTCAGCCGAAAGGCAGTGAGTGTGGGGAGTTTGGCGTATATTCCAATTGGGGAGAGACCTCCTGTGGTTGATGTTCAGGATTTGGCCAATCGGTTTGTGAGGTTGGATATTTCGGAGCCCAGTCAGATATTGGCTTGTGTAGTTTCTCGGTCTTCTTTATACGATCACATTAGAGAGCGCCAGTACAATAATCTACATTTTCTTGTCCTTAGGGATAGATTCCAACATGATGATGCCAATGATATGACCATTGGTGATGATGGAGTGTTGAGGATGCAGGGCCAGATTTGTGTGCCCAATGTGGATGGGCTTCGGGAGTTTATTTTGGAGGAGGCCCGTTGCTCGCGGTATTCTATTTATCCGGGTGCCTTGAAGATGTATCAGGATTTGAGGCAGCACTATTGGTGGAGAAGAATGAAGAAATATATTATGGGATTTGTAGCTCGGTGTCTCAATTGTCAGCAGGTGAAATATGAGCATCAGAGACCGGGTGGCTTGCTGCAGCGGATGGAGAGTGGAAGTGGGAGAGGATCACTATGAACTTTGTTGTTGGACTCCCATGGATATTGAAGAAGTTCGATGCTATTTTTGTGATTATAGATAAGCTGACCAAGTTTGCGCACTTCATTCATGTCTGTACTACCTATTCTTCAAAGCGCTTGGCAGAGATCCATATTAGGGAGATTGTTCGTTTGCATGGTGTCCAAATTTCCATCATCTCAAACACTGGTACTCAGTTTACATCACAGTTTTGGAGATTTGTGCAGCGAAAGTTGGGTACTCACGTTGAGTTGAGCACAAGTTTTAATCCTTAAACGGAGGGACAATCCGAGTGCACTATTCAGATATTGGAGGATATGTTACACGCTTGTTTTATTAATTTCTGAGGGTCATGGTATCCGTTTATACCGCTTGCAGAGTTTGCTTATAACAAAAACTACTAGCCGAGTATTCACATGGCTCCATATGAGGCTTTGTATGGGTGGTAATACAGATCTCCAGTTGGTTGGTTCGAGCCTAGTGAGTCTAGGTTATTGGGGACAGATTTGATATAGGATGTGTTGGAGAAGGTGAATGTGATTTAGGAGAGGCTCCGTACAGCGCTGTCAAGGCAAATGAGTTATGCTGATAGAAAGGTGCGAGAGGTGTTGTACATGGTTGGTGCGAAGGCTCTGTTAAAGGTTTCGGCCATGAAGGGTGATATGAGATTTGGGAAGGAAGGGAAATTGAGTCCTCGGTTCATTAGACCTTTTGAGGTGCTTCAGAGGATTGAGAATATGGCTTATGAGCTTGCTTTGCCACCAAGCTTGTCGAGTGTGCATATGGTATTCCATGTTTCTATGCTCTAGAAGTATATTGGGGATCCATCTGATGTTCTGGACATCAGCAGAGTTCAATTCGATGATTATTTGCCCTACGATGTGGAGACAATAGCTATTTTGGGTTGTCAAGTTCGGAAGTTGAGGTTAAAGGAAATAGCTAAAGTGAAAGAGCTATGGCAAGGGTCAGCCCATGGAGGAGGCTACCTAGGAGACCAAGATGTGGAACATGTATCCTCACTTGCTTGAGGCTTCAGGTATGTTTCTTGACTCGTTCGAGGGCGAATATTTGTTTAAGTTGGGGAGGATGCGAGGACCCGGCCAGTCGTCTCATAAGTTACCGCCTTTCTTCCCCCATTTCTTCTTCTTTCTACTTTGTTTATCCGTGTTTTGTGGCATAGATTTTGTCGGATCGAGCTCGGAAAAGGATTTGGTAAGGTTTGAGACAAAGAGAAATAAATCTGAAAAATTAACTAAACAAAAGAGGACCCAGATTGGGCCACTTTAAAATTACAACACGGCCCAAAAAACCCCACAAACCCGGTCCAACCCACACTCTAAATCCGGTCCACCCCCACCATAGCCAACAAAAACGACGTCGTTTGATCCCTAAGCAATCTCAGCCGTCTAATGTTTTTTGATCTGATGGACGGGAAGCTTGGACGCAAAAATATATAAGCGTCCTAATGTCCTACCTCCCTTTCCCACTCATCATTCTCACAACCACCATAAGCCGTTGCCGAAAATTTTCTAACCGCGCGACATTCGTCCGATGACCTCCATTTTTACACCAAAACTCCGCCTTGACCTCCTTATCTTGCTCCTTATCCTACCCCCTTTTCCCACTCATCATTCTCACAACCACTATAAGCCGTTGCCGGAAATTGCCTAACCGCGCGACATTCGTCCAATGACCTTCATTTTTACACCAAAACTCCGCCTTGACCTCCTTATCTTGCCCCTGGCATTAGCTTTCTTCAAAACTTTCCAAAACTTCTCAAATGATCAAAACCCTAGGGCGCCACCATGGGTTCCTCCACCGTTTCCGGCGGCGCCGACTCTATTCCATCCCAAATCAACACCAAACACTCGCCTAAACCTCCTCTTTCCAAATCCCTAGCGACTTTTCTACAAAGCCTCCACAAATTCCTCAAACATTAAATTAGAACCTCCGCCAATTCTGTCCAAATCCAAGCGCAAGATGTTTGCTCCAGTCGTCTTAAGGAGTTTGAGCCGATGCTGTAACGAAATAATCTTGTCTGCTTACTCTTGATAAAGAATAAGAGTTCGATATTATTTGGTGACAAAATCAGAGGGTCAAATTGAAGTTGCTTGAAGTCGTCAAAGCTATGTCATGCAACCACTTAATTATTTTTCTTTATCGTTTGTTTCCTTCGCCTTGTTACTAGTTCTTTGTTTTTTTTTTGTTATCTTCTAGCCCCTCCAGTTTGATTTCCTTGGTTTAATTCGAATATGTAGCTTAATTTTAGTGGGTTGATTTAGTCTAAAAAGGGAATTAGTCACTCGAGCTTGTTGATTTAGTCTAAAAAGGAAATTAGTCACTCGAGCTTAGTTCTAGTTTTGAGAAAATCAGGCAATTAATCCCTTGTTGAGTGCCTTATTTCATTTGGGCCCTGAGGCCACCCAGGCCTAGTTCAAAAGGACTTGATAAGTGTTGGGCCAAGCTTGACCCATCTTTTCATTAGTGTTGATCATTCTAAAGTAAACCTTAGGGGTTTTGATTAAATTTTTTTGCGGGCTGGAGTTGTTTACCACTTAATTTTGGGGCTGGTTTGGATTAAATCCAGGAAATCAGTAGGCCCAATTTTAGTTTACTTGGGTCTATCTAGACTCATGGCCCAGACCTTTGTTTTGTAGAATAGAGGTAAAATATAGGGCTTGTAAGGGTTAGTATAGGAATTATATATTGCAGAACATTTCATAGCAGACTTGGAAGCTTCTAGCAGGGATGTTTTGTTAATTTTGGTTTTTTGACTTGGCTAACAAGTTTAAAAATGAGGGACCAAGTTGAAATAACCAAGCAGTAGGGCTGCCCAATTTTTGTTGCCTATAAAGGCACTCCTTCTTGCTTTAGAAGGCAGATTTTCATAGATTTTAAAGACCTTAAGAAATTAAAGTTAAAAAAAAACAGAGAAGAATGGGATACTACTGTTCCATCGATTTTTTTAGCAATTCTGCTTCATCTTCAATTCCTGAATCTATTTGATTAATTTAGGGTGGATAAAAAATATCAGAAAGTTGAGGCGGCTAGAACTGAAAAATCCACTATTTTATCAAAAATCCTTGCAATTCCTGAGATAGTCTTCTCGAATAATTCATCGGCAGCTGAAGCTTAAGAATGATTTCAGTCGATATGGTGTTCGAGTGTGTTGGGTCCTTTCAGTTGGTTTTTCTTTAGTTGCTGAATCTCATTCAATTCTTCTGATGGTTTGAGACTACTTCAAAGATATTCATTCTCATTTTGATCCTGGGTGGATATTCTGCTGCACTATTGTTGCTGTATCCTTAACTTTTGCTGTATTTTCCTCACATTTGCAGATATGTCTTGATTCCTGAAGTAGCATATGAGGTGCAAATGTAATTCAATTGGAGGAATGACAAATGATAACTTTAGTTGTCGAGTGATTGCTCGTGTTCATACTTTGTCCAAATGCTTGCATTTTTAACCCAGTCGTACTGTGTAGACTTTGTGCATATGTTGCGTTTTATTTTCAAGTTGGTGTTTAAAATCAGTTAAAGACTGTTTTTCCTGGTGATAACCTCGAATTTTAATGAAATATAAAAGTGTATAACCACTACTTCTCTTATTTAATTGGGCCAAGTTAGGGTTAATGGATCATGTTTTTATCGCCCCCATATAGTTAAATATACATTCATATATGTTGCTGTGAGGGTTTTCATGTTAGGGTATCACGAGATTAGTGCTCTTTGTCAAAGTTCAGATGCCCATTTTCTCTTTGCTGCTTGATAGCTCCATACTAATAATTTCTTGGATTGGTTTCCTTGTTTGATCTATAGCCATTATTGGTCGCCTTGCTTGGTGCAAGTAGTCTGTTGGTATTCATAAGTTAATGTTTGGATCAGTTGAATTGCCTCACTACGTTGTTCAATTGATAAACAGGCAGATTTGTTACTTAGGAAAACTAAAACTTACCATGTTTAGTTTAACTTGATTAAGCTAGTAACGTGTTGAGCATGAAACCTCTTTTAGGAAAAGCGCTTCATGTAAAGCCCTCGTTTAGTTAATATGTCGAATCCTTAGAACCCGAGGTACACCATTTATCAAATTTTTGTGGCCCTCGCAAATTTAAACACACAAAATTGCCTTAGGCGCGTTAGTTAAATAATGTATCTTCCTAAACTCGGGTGCGCATTTATGTGATACAAATCTAAATCCCAACGATATTAAAATATGTCAAAAATCACGGGTGCATTTATGTGACGTGGTTCGGGATGCGTTTTGATAACATTGCAATTTATTTTTAAAAAAATTAATAAAAGTAGTTAAAAGTTAATACTTGCACATAGGTACAAAATGCAGTAGAATCAGATAATCAATCCAAGTATAACAGCTGAGCGACCGTGCTAGAACCACGGAACTCGAGAGTGCCTAACACCTTCTCCCGGGTTAAAATAATTCCTTACCCGAATTTCTGGCTCGCACACTGTATATAGAGTCAAACTTTCCTTGATTCAGGATTTAAACCGGTGACTTGCGACACCATTAATTATCCCAAGTGGCGACTCTGAAATTCTCAAATATATAAATCCTGTTTCGATTGTCCTTTAATTGGAAAAACTCTCTATCTACGCCCTTCATCGAGTAGTATTGATAAAAAGGAGGTGTGACAGCTCTGGCGACTCTGCTGGGGATCGAACATAGAATCTCTGGTTCAGGGTTCAAGAATTCGAGCTTAGAATAATTGTTCTATTTGGCTTTGCTTATTATCTGATTTTATTATATGTTTAGGCCTGATGTGCTAAATATTGTTTTTTTACTGCTTTGATATTATCTGAACTGTACATATAAGCTGCTACAAAATCCATCTCTTCTCTCTTCGGGGATGTGCTTGCTGGTCAAGACTCCCTATTCTGTTAGTGTCATACCCTAGAATAAGGAAGAGGCTCGGACAAGTTACAAAGCCGGATGGCCTTTTGGTTCCCGGTATGTAGCCCCCTCCTCGATTCCGGTTGACTGCTCGGGTACACAATGTAGAACATATACCCATGTTTTGAACCTAGAATAACTTAACCTCATGTCGGATCCCTAGTAGGAACGCTTGTTTGCATCATGTGCACTTGACATAAGGGACTCAACATAGGGGTTGGGTCCGTCTAGGACAGGTATACCCCAAAAAATAAAAGACCCCCATGATGCATCTTATGTGCTACATGTTGCATTTATTCAAGGGTGAAAGGGTCATTTGGCGGAGCGATAATAGCTGAGGGTACATAAAAAAGGGAAAAAAAAGAAAAACAATGGAAAAAGGAAAAAGAGAGGGTGAAGTGTGAAAATAAAGCAAGTAGGGTCTAGTTATGTTTTTGTTACATTTTTTATTAAAAAAAAGGGGATAAAAAATATATGAAAAATTCAAAAAAAAAAAAAGATTTTGCGATTTTTCATCATTTTACGAAAATCAAAAAAAGGAAAAAGAAAATCCAAAAAGTGTTTATGTGTTTCATCTTTTTTTCAAAAAAAGAACATATTTTTTTTATAAATTAGCTCTTTTTTTTTTGACCGTATCCAATTTGCACGAATTACGCAAACCTGATTCTCGTTTTTCGGGGCGCGATACGTAGGAAACCCACATAGGGTCTGGTCTTCCTAGTACATCTTAGGTTCTTGAATTTGCAGGGTCTCAGCCAAATTTTGTACTTCTAGCCACATTTAGGCTAAATAAGTCATTTTGCAAAATAATCGCAACCATGACTTACATGTGTCTAATAGGGAATGTTATTGTCTCACATAGCGTTGATTTAAGTTTTTGCGTACAGGTGTGGATCTACATACCATAATTTGAGCATGACAGATACCCTAGGGCCACTGCAGTCAGAAGTTTCTTAAGAAAATTTTTATTATTATTACCATTTTTTAATATCATCTTTTGCTTTCTAGTTTGTATAGTAAATTCGAGTTTTTTTTACTATTGTATTTTCCACTTTGCATCAGAAATGTGTGTTATAGATCAAGAATTCAAAAAGAGATGTTGCATTTGATATTTCCGTGGAAGTGTTTTTTAGAATACTAGTTCTAATAATGAAAAAATTTTTGTTTTAGATTTTTTTTCCTTTGAGCAATTAATATCAAAATAAAAATTATTTTTATATCTCCTCCACTATATTAGGGAAAAAATTCAAAAATTTTTGTACCTTTTGAAAAGCCTTCATTAAGGTATTAATTCCAAAATCCGAAAAAAAGATTTTCTTTTGAGATGTTTCTTTGGGAGATTAGTTAAAAATGAAAAAAAAGTTCTTTTTATTGTCATTAGATCTTTAGGATATTGTACATTCTAAAAAAAATACTTTATCTTTTGTTTATCATTAGAATTTCCTCTTCAGGCAATCAAGATTGAAATCCAAAAATATGTAGTTTTATCTTTTTCATTGGTAATCAGGAACCCACTTGGAGAACAAAGCAATATTTTTCAAGTTTCAAGTTTTGGTAATCAGGCGCTCACCTAAAAAATAAAGGAATACTTTTGAAGTTTCAAGTTTTGGTAATCAGGTGACCACCTGCAGAACAAGGGAATACTTTTCTAGTTGCAAGTTTTGGTAATCAGGCGCCCAACTGGAGAAAAAGGTCGCCTGGAGAACAAGGGAATAATTTTCAAAGTGCAAGTTTTGGTAATCATGCCCCACCTGGAGAACAAGGGAGCACTTTTCAAGTTTCAAATTTTGGTAACCAGGGGCCCATCTGGAGAACTAAGGAATACTTTTTAAATTGCAAGTTTTTGTGATCAGGCGACCACCTTGAGAAAAAGGGAATAATTTTTTAAATTTCAAGCTTTGGTAATCGGGCGCCCACCTGGAGAACAAGGGAATACATTTTAAATTTCAAGTTATGGCTATCAGGCGCCCACATGGAGAACAAGGGAATAATTTTCAAGTTCTGGTAAGCAGGCGCCCACCTGGACAATAAGGGAATACTTTTCAAGTTTAAAGTTTTGGTAATCAGGCACCCACTTAGAGAAAAAAGAAATATTTTTCAAGTTTCAAGTTTTGGTAATCTGGCGCTCACCTACAGAATAAGGGAATACTTTTCATGTTTCATGTTTTGGGAAACCAGGCGCCCACCTGCAGAACAAGGGAATATTTTTCGAGTTACAAGCTTTGGTAATCATGCGGCCACCTGGAAAATAAGGGAACACATTTTAAGTTTCAAGTTTTGGCAATAAGGCGACCACTTGGAGAAAAAGGAAATACTTTTCAAGTTTTAAGTTTTGGCAATCAGGTGCCCACCTGCAGAACAAAGGAATACATTTCAAGTTTCAAGTTTTGGCAATCAGGCGCCCACCTGCAGAACAAGGAATACTTTTCTAGTTGCAAGTTTTGGTAATTAGGCGCACACCTGGAGAATAAGGGAATACTTTTAAAGTTTCAAATTTTGGTAATAAGGCGCTCACCATGAGAACAAGGGAATACTTTTCATGTTTCAAGTTTTGGTAATCAGGCACCCACCTAAAGAACAAGGGAATATTTTTCAAGTTGCAAGTTTTTGTAATCAGTAACTCACATACAGAACAAGGGAATAGTTTTCAAGTTTCAAGTTTTGGTAATCAGGCGCCCACCTGGAGAACAAGGAAACACTTTTGAAGTTTCAAGTTTTGGTAATTAGGCGCCTGCCTGGAGAACAAGCGAATACTTTTCAAAGTACAAGCTTTCTTAATCAGGCACTTACCTGTAGAACAAGGGAATGTAATTCAAATTTTACGTTTTGGTAATCAGGCGCTCACCTGAAAAACAAGGGAATACTTTTCAAGTTGCAAGTTTTGTAATCAGGCGCCCACCTGAAAAACAAGGGAATCTTTTACAAATTTTATGCTTTAGTAATCAGGCGCCCACCTGGAGAATAAGGGAATACTTTTCAAAGTGCAAGTTTCGGTAATCAGGCGCACACCTGGAGAACAAGGGAACACTTTTGCATGTTTTGTTAAACAGGCGCCCACCTAGAGAACAAGGGAATACTTTTCAAAGTGCAAGTTTTGGTATTTAGGCGCCCACGTGGAGAACAAGGGAACACTTTTCAAGTTTCAAGTTTAAGGCGCCCACCTGGAGAACAAAATACTTTTCAAAGTGCAAGTTTTGATAATCAGGTGCCCACCTGGAGAACAAAATAATACTTTTAAAATTTCAAGTTTTGGTAATTGGGCCCCTACCTAGAGAAATAAGGAATACATTTCAAGTTTAAAGGTTTGGCAATCAGGCGCCCACCCACAGAACAAGAAAATACTTTTCAAGTTGCAAGTTTTGTTAATTAGGCACCCACTTGGAGAACATGGGAATAGTTTTCAAGTTGCAAGTTTTGGGTAATCAGGCGCCCACCTAGAGAACGAGGGAGTACTTTTCATGATTCAAGTTTTGGTAATCAGGCACCCACTTGGAGAACAAGGGAATGTTTTTCAAGTTTCAAGGTTTGGTAATCAGGCGTTCACCTGGAGAATAAGGGAATACTTTTTCACGTTACAAGTTTTGGAAATAAGGCACCCACATGGAGAACAAGGGAATATTATTAAGGTTTCAAGTTTTGGTAATCAGGCGTCCACCTGGAGAACAAGAGAACATTTTTCAAGTTTCAAGTTTTGATAATCAGGCGCCCACCTGGGGAACAAGGGAATACTTTTCAAATTTCAAGTTTTGGTAATCAGGCGCCCACCTGGAGAACAAGGGAATAATTTTCAAAGTGCAAGTTTGGTAATCATGCCTCACCTGGAGAACAAGGGAACAATTTTCAAGTTTTAAGTTTTGGTAATAAGGCGCCCACCTGGAGAATTAGGGAATACTTTTTAAATTGCAAGTTTTTGTAATCATGCGTCCACCTGGAGAACAAGGGACTACTTTTCAAATTTCAAGTTTTGGTCATCAGGCGCCCACCTGTAGAACAAGGGAATACATTTCAAGTTTTAAGGTTTTGCTACCAAGTGCCCACCTGGAGAACAAGGGAATACTTTTCAGGTTCAGGTAAGCAGGCGCCAACCTGGACAAGGGAATACTTTTCAAGTTTCAAGTTTTGGTAATCACGAACCCACTTGGAGAAAAAAGGAGTATTTTTCACGTTTCAAGTTGTGGTAATCAGGCGCTCACCTACAAAATAAGGGAATACTTTTCAAGTTTCAACTTTTGGGAAATCAGGCGCCCACCTACAGAACAAGGGAATAGTTTTCGAGTTGCAAGTTTTGGTAAACATGCGCCTACCTGGAAAATAAGGGAATACATTTTAAGTTTCAAGTTTTGGCAATCAGGCGACCACCTGTATACAAAGGAAATACTTTTCAAGTTTCAAGTTTTGGCAATCAGGGCCCGCCTAGAGAACAAAGGAATACATTTCAAGTTTAAAGTTATGGCAATCAGGCGCCCATCTGGAGAACAAGGGAATACTTTTCAAGTTGCAAGTTTTGGTAATCAGGCGCATACTAGGAGAAGAAGGGAATACTTTTCATGTTTCATGTTTGGGTAATCATGCACCCACCTGGAGAACAAGGGAATATTTTTCAAGTTGCATGTTTTGGTAATCAGGCGCCCACCTAGAGAACAAGGGAATATTTTTTAAGTTTCAAGTTTTGGTAATCAGGCGCCCACCCTCAAAACAAGAGAATACTTTTCAAGTTACAAGTTTTGGGTAATCAAGCGCCTACCTGCAGAACAAGGGAATAATTTCAAGTTTCAAGTTTTTGCAATAAGGCGCCCACCTGCAAAACAAGGGAATTACATGTTTCAAGTTTTGTGTAATCGGGCGCCCACCTGGAGAATAAGGAAATACTTTTAAATGCATAAGTTTTTGTAATCAGGCGCCCACCTAGAGAATAAGAAACTACATTTCAAGTTTCAAGTTTTGGTTATCAGGCGCCCACCTGGAGAACAAGGTTAATACTTTCCAAACTGCAAGTTTTGGTAATCAGACGCTCACCTGGAGAACAAGGGAACACTTTTCAAGTTTCAAGTTTTGGTAATCAGGCGCCCACCTGGAGAACAAGGGGATCCTTTTCAAATAGCAAGTTTTGGTAATCATGCGCTCACCTGGAGACCAAGCAAATACTTTTCAAATTTTTATGTTTTGATAATCAGGCACCCACCTGGAGAACAAGGGAATACATTTTAAGTTTCAAGTTTTGGCAATCAAGCGCCCACCTGGAGAACAAGGGAATACATTTCAAGTTTCAAGTTTTGGTAATCATGCGTCCACCTGGAGAACCAGGGAATACTTCTCAAATTTGAAGTCTTGGTAATCAGGCGCCTACCTGGAGAACAATGGAATACTTTTCAAAGTGCACGTTTTTGTAACCATGCGCCTACCCAGAGAACAAGGGAATATAATTCAAATTTCAAATTTTGGAAATTAGGCGCCAACCTGGAAAACAAGGGAATAATTTTCAAGTTGGAAGTTTTGGTAATTAGGCGTCCACCTGGAAAACACGGGAATCCTTTTCAAATTTCAAGCTTTTGTAATCAGGCGCCCACTTGGAGAACAAGGAAATACTTTTCAAAGTGCAAGTTTTGGTTATCAGGCGCACACCTGGAGAACAAGGGAACACTTTTGAAGTTTTGGCAATCAGGAGACCACCTGGAGAATAAGGAAATACTTTTCAAGTTTCAAGTTTTGGAAATCAGGCACCCACCTGGAAAACAAGGGAGTACATATAAAGTTTCAAGTATTGGAAATCAGGCGCCCAGTTGGAGAACAAGGGAATACTTTTCAAGTTGCAAGTTTTGGTAATCAGGCGTCCACCTGGAGAACAAGGGAATAATTTTCAATTTTTATGTTTTGGTAATCACGCGTCTACGAGGAGAACAAGGGAATACTTTTCATCTTATAAGTTTATGTGATCAAGCACCCAGCTGGAAAACAAGGGAATATTTTTCAAGTTTCAAGGTTTTGTAATCAGGCGCCTACCTAGAGAACAAGAGAATATTTTTCAAGTTTAAAGTTTTTGTAATCAGGCGCCCACCTATAGAATAAGTGAATACTTTTCAAGTTACAAGTTTTGGGTAATCAGGCATCCACCGGCAGAACAAGGGAATAATTTTCAAGTTTCAAGTTTTGGCAATTAGGCACGCACCAACAGAACAAGGGAATACTTTTGAAGTTTCACGTTTTGGGTAATTTGGCGTTGAAACACGTTCTCAAGTCGCTAAACTAAACGTGTGTTCATATTTGTAGGTTTTGATAAATGACAAACCGACGTGAACGGAACATTGACATATGCTGAAGTCCAAGCACAAGAGAAACAAAGATCAAGATTTAGTAAAGCAACAAAGTTATACATGAGTCGTTCTATAATTGTGATCTTGATCCGACAATTGATTCAAGACTTGGCTTCTCTCGTAAAATCATTTTTATCAAACCATGCATCTTTAATTTAAAGCAAAATGATTTTCAAACATTTCATTTTAACCAAAATGAATTCTAAACATGTCTTTCAAATCTGGACAAACAAAATCAATTATGTACTTTATGATAATCGATTATGTTAAGGCAGTGTACACCAGATTTTACAAAGCTGCAAGATAATTGATTATGTACCTTATGATAATTGATTATGTTAAGGCAGTGTTCACCAGATTTTTCAAAGCTACAAGATAATCGATTATGTGCCTTAGACTAATCGATTATGTTGAGACAGTGAGCATCAGATTTTTCAAAGTAGCAAAATAATCGATTATAGCTTTCTGGTAATCGATTATATTAAAGACCGTTGCCAAAGTATTTTCAAACACTGAAAAATAATCGATTATGTACAATTAGAGGTGTCAACCGGGCCGGGTTGACCCGGGACCGGCACGGACCGGCCCGGTCAAACCCGGCCCAGACCGGACCGGTTTACAGCGGGGGGGGCCGGGCTGGGTTAGGGGGAGGAAAGGGGTTAGGACGTTAGGCGATTCCGTCCAATTGACCCGGACCGGACCGGCCCGGGAAGGAAAATTCCGGGCGAACCGGTCAACCCGGACCGGTCCCCAACGGTAAAATTTTTTTTTTTTTTTTAAAAAAAAAAATTTTCTGAAAACATGGGGCTCACTTGACCATTGGCAACGGTCCAGCACCGTTGCCCAACGGGACTTTTTGCATTTTTGGCCAATTTTGAGTTTTTTTTTTGTTTTTTTTTAAATTACATTATTAACCCTTCTTAAAATCTATAAATACCCTCCCCTCTTCTTCATTTCTTCACTCAAAATTATCTATCTCTCTCTCAATTCTCAAATTAGCAAATATCAATCACTCTCTTCTCTTCAATTTTCAAGAATTCATATTCTACTTTCATAATTTTATTGTCTTTATTTTCCCGAATTTAATTTATCGTAATTTCTTATTTGGAAATCGGCATTCGAAGCTTGATTCTTGAAGTTCAAGTGTTCAACATTGAAATACTTGCTTGATGTTTGTTCGTGGTAACACCGGATTTGCGTAATCAAGTGCTCAATTTATTGTCGAATTCGGTGCACTCTCTCCAACTCTTTCTCTTATTTAATATTTTAATTGCATATTTGATTTTAGCTTATATATTAATTTTTCCAATATGTTGAATGCTGCTAAAACAGCGTGTAGAAAAGTTACTGGTAGGAGTGGAAGTGGAAGTGGAAGTAGTAAAAAAAGTCCTATAGCTTCTGGTAGTAATAGTAATAATGAACCAATAACACATGTTTCTGAATCATCGCCTAATTTGCAAGATGTAAATATTGATTATGAACAATTACACCAAGATTTCGGAATAGAAGATAACGAAATTGGAATAGAAGATGAGATACCACCTACACCTACTAGTGGAAATGTTGGTAGTATTGGAGTTGGAGTTGCTAGTGCAACAAGGGGTAGAAGACCACCAGTGGGCTCGATTTATTTTTACATGAGATTACTCTAGTTAGAAGAGCAGTTGGAGTAATTCAGGGAAATAATAGACAATCTAGAATAAGAGAATTTAAGAACAAGTGTATGCAATATAACCTTACACCTAGATTCATGCCCGACGAAGTAGTTACTAGATGGAATTATACGTATATATTTTTAAAATGTTGCTACAAATATAGATTTCCAATAACAGAAGTTGCTAATGCACATTGTACTGATCCTAGGCGTATGTTAACAACTGATACCTGGGAGGTCATTAGTGATGTGATTAAATTTTTACATAAATTTTATACTGCTACTGTTGTGTTTTCTGGGGCATATTACCCAACTATTACTTTGGCTTTAGTACATATAGCTGAAATTTCTTTGCTACTATATGAATTTAAGAAGAAAGATAGATATACGGATGCTGTTGCAAGTATGCAAGCAAAATTCAAAAAATATTTCTTTCCAATTCCTCCTGTTTCTTTTCGCTATGGCGCGGGATGTCCTGAATGTCCCAATTTCCACTGTTGCATCCGAGAGTGCATTTAGCCAAGCAAGACAACAACTTGGAGACACACGGCACTCATTGGGAAGCAATGCTTTGGAAGTCTTAGTGTGTCTAAGAGATTGGATAAGATCTGAACGAAGAAATCAAGGAAAGGAAGATCTTGATAGCCCGGAAGACGAAGAACTTGGAGATATATTAACGCACGGAAACCCATCCGAATTTAACTCTCCAGAAGAAGGTCATTCGGTTCATATTAATTTTGAAGAACTTTCTATTGCAATGCAAACCATTTGATGTAAATTGTAAACTAATTATGATACATTTTAGTTTTGAAATTTTGAATTTAAGAAATAAAGTAGCACTTGCAATAAGTGCAATTTTTTCCCCATCTTTTGTTGTGTTCATTCAATTATTACAAAGTATTAATATAACTTAATATTTATACAATACGTAATTCCAAAAAAAAAAAAAAAAACCCCGGCCCGGCCCGGCCCGACCCGGATCAACCCAGCCCGTTAACAACCCACCTCTAATTGAACCCGGACCGGACCGGCCCGGACCCGGACGGGTCAGAAAAATTGGACCCGGACCCGGCCCGGCCCACCCGTTGGTCACCTATATGTACAATCAGACAATCGATTATGATAAGCATAAAATCGGGGATTGATTTTTGAATGTTGTCAGGTAATCGATTGTACGATTTGGATAATCGATTATTCTGCTTAAAATCTGGGATTGATTTTTGAACGTTGGCAGATAATCGATTATGCAGAATCAGATAATCGATTATCCTAGATCAAAATCAGCAATTTGTGATTGGCAATTAAGCAACGGTCTTGGGTGTTTTGAGCACTAAAAATATAACTCAAATTCACTCTTCTAAACACAACAACCGATTACATTCTTGCTAAAGCTTACATACTCTCTTCGCAATCATTTTATATTCATTTCATAAGTTTTTGAGAGCCAAACTCTTGACGAAGTTGTTGTGTTCTTGAGCGTATTTATTTACTCATATCTACTCTTCAAGAGAGTTCTGTTTAAGTGAGTGCTAAGTGTTTTTACACACTTGAAGGGATAGTCTAATCCCTTGTTGTAAAAAGGAAAAGTAGTTCCTTGGATTGAAGTCTTGAGGTGCGGTATCCTCGAGCAGGTTTAAGTCTTGTAGAGTGTATATCTACGAGCAAGTGTAACGGTTTGTTAGGCACCCGTAAGCTTAACGAAGTTAGTGTAAAACTCGAGAGAGTCTCTCGGGGACTGGACTAACCACACGTTGTGGTGAACCAGGATAAAATTCGGTGTGTTCTCTCCTTATCATTTTAATTACAGCACTTACGTTATTCCTGCAATTTTTAATTCCGCAAATTTACATTGTTTTTTATTATAAAGCTATTCACCCCCCCTCTAGCGTTAAGCGTATATTCTAACTATTGGTATCAGAGCCATACTCTCTGAAAGACTTAACAGTTTGAGAGAAACTTACCATGGCTTCTACTCGTAGTGTTTATGCAGGACTAGGTGAAGGACAATGCTTCACAAGGCCACCACTATTCGATGGCACAAACTATACCTATTGGAAGGAAAGGATGAGAATATTTATTCAATCAAATAATTTTCTACTATGGAAAATTATCAAGAATGGAGAGCAAATTCCAACCAAAAAGGTAGAAAATGAAATGGTGCCAAAATCGGAAGATGAGTATGATGCAGACGATATTAGAAAGGTGGAGAACGACGCAAAAGCGATCAACATGATGTACTGTGCTGTAAATCCCGATGACTATCGGAAAATCTCATGTTGCACCACGGCTAAGCAAATGTGGGATAAATTGGAAATTACCTACGAAGGTACGGACCAGGTAAGAGAAGCTAAAATAGATTTTTTAACCCATGAATATGAACTTTTTCATATGAAGGAAAACGAGAAGATAGATGATATGTTTGAACGATTTTCAAAAATCATTAATGATCTTCATGCTCTTAAGAAGACTTTCACGGATAGGGAACTTGTCCGTAAAATTCTTCGAAGTCTCTCCGGAATGGCGCTCCAAAGCCGACGCTATTCAAGAGTCAATCGGCATTACAAATGTCACAATCGACGGGCTTAGAGGTAATCTCAAAACCTATGAATCTACTATTCTTAACCCTCCTTTGGATGATCAAAGGAAACGAAGAATCGCCCTTAAAGCAAGCACGGCTCAACCTCAAAATGATGAGGATTCAAGCGACGACGATAACGAGTTCGGACTCGTTATTAAAAAATTTCACAAGTTCATGCAAAAGATGTATGAACGAAAAGGTAAGCAACAAGGAGACCAATTGAAGTGCTATGGATGCGGAGAATTCGGGCATATCAAATCAAATTGTCCAAATATCAAAAAGGAGAAGAAACCATTCAAGAAACAAAGAGCATACATCTCTTGGGGAGGCGACTCCGGAGACGAATCAAGTGATGGAGAAGGAAACGAGACCGCAAACTTGTGTCTTATGGCACACGAAGAAACTCAAAATGAGGTATGTACTTCGTCTAAGAACTATTTCACTTTAGAAGAAATGCAAGATGCATTTGATGAGTTGTATAAAGAGTTTATTAGCGCTTCTAAATGTATAAAAGATTTAAGAAAACAATTTTCTTCAAAAGAAAAGGATTTTGAAAAACTTACTCTTGAAAATGAGAAATTAAAAGAGGAAAACAAGATTTATGGCAAAAGAAGCGTCGATAAACCCGAAAGCTAAAATAAGGATTGTACTTCTTGCAAATCTATAAAGGAATAAGTAGAAAGTCTTAGAAGCACCTTGCACAAATTCAATTCTTCACACAAAAATCTCAATGAAGTGTTTGTAAATTTGAAATCCACTAAGCACGGTATAGGCTTTAAACACGAGCCAAAAGAAAAAGTTGAGTCCATTCCTAAACCACCTAAGACTCAACTTAGGCAAAACAAAATAAATGTCAACACTCATCCCAGAACAAATGCTAGAAGAAATAGTGGCATGTATAGACCACCTAGACAAGATTTTCGAAAACCACATCAAAACTATATTCCTAACAATAGAGTAAATACTAGAAGAAATATTGGCATGTATAGACCACCTAGACAAGATTTTCGAAAACTACATCAAAACTATATTCATAAAAATAGAGTGAATAAATTTAGACCTCCAAACTATTATCATCCTAGAAGAATGCACAATCCGAATGTCATTTGTCATTATTGCAATAAAATTGGACATATTGCTCCCGCATGCTTCACTAGACATAGACATTTCACTGCAGGACAATCACACCAATATGTTGCACCTAACGCACAAGGACCCAAAATGGCTTGGGTACCAAAATCTCATTAATTTGTTTTGTAGGTGTGTTTGAAAGGATCAAGTGTAATTTGGTACCTTGATAGTGGATGCTCCAAACATATGACCGGGGATGCATCAAAATTCCTTCAACTAAAACCCACGGAAGGAGGAAATGTTATTTTTGGAGACAATAACAAAGGAAATATTATCGGCATTGGATCGGTCGGTAAGGACGAATCCTCCTCCATTAAGCATATTTTGCTAGTTAAAGGTCTTAAACATAATCTCTTGAGCATAAGTTAATTATGTGACAAGGTAAATCTTGTATTGTTTGACTCCGAAGAATGCTTAGTTATCCGTCGTAATGATTTTAAAATTATTCTTCGAGGTTTTTGAATGGATAATATCTATATGGTTGATAAATTCTTCATCAAGTTATGTGAATTTTCTTTTAAGTAAAGAAGACGACATGTGGTTATGGTATCGTAGAGTAGCTCATATAAATATGAATCTTTTAAACAAACTAGTTTCACAAGATTTAGTAATTGGCCTTCCAAACATGAAATTTGAAAAAGACTCTATTTGTGATTCATGTCAAAAAGGGAAACAAACAAAGGCCTCTTTTAAATCCAAAAATGTTGTTTCAACCACTAGACCTTTACAACTTCTATACATGGACCTTTTCGGACCTTCTAGAATTAAAAGTCATGGTGGTAATCTTTATGCTTTTGTTATTGTTGATGACTATTCTAGATTTACATGGATGATATTTCTTGCTCATAAAAGTAATGCATTTCATGCTTTTAAAAGTTTTCTTAAACGTGTTCAAAATGAAAAGAACACAACCATCACTTCCATAAGAAGTGATCATGGGGGAGAGTTCGATCATAACATCTTCGCGGATTTTTGTGACGAACTCGGTATTGAACATACCTTTTCGGCTCCACGTGCACCACAACAAAATGGAGTGGTAGAACGTAAAAATCGATGTCTCGAAGAGATGGCTAGAACAATGCTCGATGAGGCCGATATTCCCAAATAATTTTGGGCGGATGTCGTGAGTACCGCAAGCTATGTTTTAACCAGAGCTATAATTAGACCGATAATCATGAAAACCCCCTATGAACTCTATTAGGGAAGGAAACCAAATCTTTCCCATCTTAGAGTATTCGGTTGTAAATGTTTTATTCACAACAACGGAAAAGATAACTTGGGAAAATTTGATGCGAAATCTGATGAAGGAATTTTTCTTGGTTACTCATCACGTAGCAAAGCATATAGAGTGTTTAATAATCGAACCAAAACTGTTGAGGAATCTCCTCATGTAGTATTTTGTGAAAATGATGCTCGCTTGGCGAGAAAGGGTTCTTGTGTTGGTCTTGCAGATGCTCTAAAGAAAATCAATCTTCAAGACGAGGTACAAAAGGAGGATCCAAAGGAAGTTCAAGATAAAGTCATGGAACAACCTTCGGAAGAAGTACCACCACAAGAAGAAGAATCGATGATGCCTAAGGCTTGGAGGACGTCTAAAGACCATCCTCTTGACAAGGTAATTGGCAACATCGAGAAAGGGGTAAGTACACGAAACCTTCTTAAAGATACTGTAGGACATATGACTTTTGTTTCACAAATAGAACCTAACTATTTCTGAAGCAATTGGGGATGAGCATTGGACCTTGGCAATGCAAGAGGAGCTTAACCAATTCAAACGTAATAATGTTTGGGAATTGGTGCCAAGACCCGATAATCACACCATAATTGGTACGAAATGGAAATAAATTAGATGAAAATGGTATAATCACTAGAAACAAAGCTAGGCTAGTTGCTAAGGGATATAATCAATAAGAAGGCATTGACTATGAAGAAACCTATGCACCCGTTGCACGCCTAGAAGCCATTCGTTTATTACTTGCTTTTTCATCATCTATGAATTTCAGATTATTTCAAATGGATGTCAAAAGTGCCTTCCTCAATGGGTTTATTCAAGAGGAAGTGTATGTTGAACAACCCCCGGGTTTTGAAGATTTTACATCTCCCGACCATGTCTTCAAGCTTAAGAAAGCTTTATATGGTCTTAGACAAGCTCCTCGAGCTTGGTACGAACGTCTAAGTAAATTTCTCTTAGACAATGAGTTTGAAAGGGGGAAAGTTGACACCACACTTTTTATCAAAAATAAAAACAATGACATTCTATTAGTCAAATTTATGTCGATGATATTATTTTTGGTGCTACTAATGACTTTCTATGCGAGGAATTCTCTAAGTTAATGACTAGCGAATTTGAAATGTCAATGATGGGCGAGCTAAACTTCTTCTTGGGGCTACAAGTGAAACAAATGAAAGAGGGAACTTTCATTTGCCAATCCAAATATTGCAAGGAGTTGCTAAATCGTTTTGAAATGAGCAACGCCAAAGTAATGGCCACCCCAATGAGCACATCCGACCATCTTGACAAAGATGAGAAAGGTAAGGAAGTAGACACCAAAAAGTATCGAGGTATGATCGGATCTCTTCTCTATCTTACTGCTAGTAGACCGGACATCATGTTTAGCGTGTGTTTATGCGCTCGATATCAATCATGTCCGAAGGAGTCACATTTAACTGCGGTAAAACGGATTATGAAGTATCTTGTTGGAACAATAAATGTGGGACTATGGTATCCCAAAGATTCTTCATGCCAACTTGTTGGCTATTCCGATTTCGATTTTGCAGGTTGCAAATTTGACCGCAAGAGCACTAGTGGCACTTGCCATTTGCTCGGTAGCTCCTTAGTTTCTTGGTGTAGCAAGAAGCAAGTTAGTATAGCGTTGTCCACAACCGAGGCTGAATATGTAGCCGCGGGGAGTTGTTGCGCTCAATTCCTTTGGATGAAACAACAACTCTCGGGCTATGGCCTTAGTATCGATCATGTTCCTCTTTGATGTGACAATACTAGCGCCATAAGCTTGACGAAGAATCCTATTCTTCACTCAAGAACGAAACACATAGAAATTATACATCACTTTATAAGAGATCACGTTCTCAAGGGCGATGTCGAAATTGAATTTGTTGAAACCAAAAATCAATTGGCCGACATCTTCACAAAGCCTTTAGAGAAAGAGTCCTTCTTCCGAATTGGTAGTGAACTCGGGATTCTTGACTCCACGTTGATCTAATTCATGCATTGCATTTTTATGTTTTAACGATTACTAACTTGAGCGTCGGAGGCGCCTAATTCTTTTTTGCAGGTATCGCCCCAAAGACAGGGGGAATTATCAGACACTGGTGCAGAATAATCGATTTCTGTAAAGTCAATAATCGATTATTCCCCATTTACGTTTTATGTTTATTATGCTGGAAAATTGACATAATCGATTATTCAACACTACAATCGATTATCTAACAGTTTTGGCTTTGCAGGATTTTAGCTGTTAAATATAAACATCGATTATCACATATCCCTAATCGATTATGCTGACATTTATTTTCAGGTGTTAAGTCACTGTGTGACAATAATCGATTATTTAAAACAGTGTAATCGATTTTCCTATTACCGTCTCGGATGTCCATTACTACATTTCCTGAAATAATCGATTATCTCAAAAGCACAATCGATTATTCCCCGAGTCAGAAAATCACTGGGCACACTGTGTCAGAATAATCGATTACCATATTTCCATAATCGATTATTCTCAGTCAGTATTTCAAAATAATTACCGTTTCTGACCGTTTGCTCCTTAAATTTTTGCAGATTTCTTCACTTTAATGCTATTTCATTCTTCACATTATAAATAGGTGCATTATATATTCAATGTCTTCACTCAAACCTCAATCTTAGCTCCCAAATTCTCAAAAATCTCTCAAAACTCTTCAAAGGCTATTACTATTTACTCAAAATGACAGGCAAAACATCCAATCGATCTCGTTCCGGCAAAAATGTTGCCTCCTCTTCCGTCACTCTTGCACTACTTCATTGTTATAAAGATGGTTCTTATTTACGATTCAATAGTGAAGCCGAACTTATGCGCTTCATGGAAAAATTTGAAAATCGAGAAATCCTTCCTCCTCGATTTTCCACGGATCGTTTCCTTAATCAAAACGCCCCTCCATCCACAGCAAATATGCTTATACAAAGCCAACTCCTTGAATTCCTATATCTTCACACTCCTTACATTCACCCTCCTCTAATTCGGGCCTTCTATTCAAATCTCGCGAAGGACGAAGATGGTGAAATTGTCTCGAACGTCAATGGCACTTCAATTCTTCTATCTGAGGCAAATATTCACGCCCTCACTAAACTCTCGCGGAATGGGGAAGACATTTCTCTCTATACTAGGGAAGATAGCGCGTTATTTGATGAACAAATTCTCTTCACCCAAATTGGCATCGGTGAATTTATTGCAACTCCGGACCATCGTCGTCCAACCATCACAAACATGCTCCCGGAATATCGTCTAATTTTTTATTTCATCACCCGCATTATAAAACCGCGAAAATTCAATCACACAACTATCTCTCATGAGGATTCAAAACTCATGCATGCCATTATCACCGGGGCTCGCATCAATTGGTGCAAATTCGTCAGCTTATATGATGCAATTGGGGAAGATAAGCCACTCCCCTATGCTTTTGTCGTTATGACCATTCTTGTTGCTTCCGGTATCGACACCTCCGTCGGCCCTCACAAAAAGGCGACAAAACATTGGGAAATTCAAGAATCTTCGTTTCCCAATATCGGTGAGCATCCTCCTCATCCACCTCAAAGACGTCTCATCTGACCCCGTCCGATGCATCCCTCCAATCTATTTCCGAGCAACTTGCCTCCATGTCCACATCCTTACATCGTATTGATATGAATGTCAATCGATTGACTCACGAGCTCCATGGCTATTTTGATCACGTCCATTATCCATATGCCCAAATTGTCCTTCAAGAAGATGTACCGGATGTTGAGACGGAAGTCAATGATGATAATGAATAATGTCTTGTCTCTTTGTTTTTCTAGTTTGCATAATAATCTGTCTTTTATTTTTGCAATATTGTTTAATCAATAAAAAGTTAGTTATTTTTTTGCTAATGTCAAAAGGGGGAAGATATGGGCTATGCACACTAATACCTATTGGCATAAATTGAGGGGGAATTCATAACCTGAGGGGGAACTCGTTGCATATCTATATACTTGTCTTGGATCGTCATTATGAATTAATTAATATGCATATCCCGATATTGGTTTGCCATTATCAAAAAGGGGGAAATTGTTGAAACACGTTCTCAAGTCGCTAAACTAAACGTGTGTTCATATTTGTAGGTTTCGATAAATGACAAACCGACGTCAACGGAACATTGACATATGCCGAAGTCCAAGCACAAGAGAAACAAAGATCAAGATTTAGTAAAGCAACAAAGTTATACATGAGTCGTTCTATAATTGTGATCTTGATCCGACAATTGATTCAAGACTTGGCTTCTCTCGTAAAATCATTTTTATCAAACCATGCATCTTTAGTTTAAAGCAAAATGATTTTCAAACATTTCATTTTAACCAAAATGAATTCTAAACATGTCTTTCAAATCTGGACAAACAAAATCGATTATGTACTTTATGATAATCGATTATGTTAAAACAGTGTACACCAGATTTTACAAAGCTGTAAGATAATCGATTACGTACCTTATGATAATCGATTATGTTAAGGCAGTGTACACCAGATTTTACTAAGCTGCAAGATAATCGATTATGTACCTTATGCTAATCGATTATGTTAAGGCAGTGTTCACCAGATTTTTCAAAGCTACAAGATAATCGATTATGTACCTTATGATAATTGATTATGTTAAGGCAGTGTTCACCAGATTTTTCAAAGCTACAAGATAATCGATTATGTGCCTTAGACTAATCGATTATGTTGAGACAGTGAGCATCAGATTTTTCAAAGTAGCAAAATAATCGATTATAGCTTTCTGGTAATCTATTATATTAAAGACCGTTGCCAAAGTATTTTCAAACACTGAAAATAATCGATTATGTACAATCAGACAATCGATTATGTTAAGCATAAAATCGGGGATTGTTTTTTGAACGTTGTCAGGTAATCGATTGTACGATTTGGATAATCGATTATTCTGCTTAAAATCTGGGATTGATTTTTGAACATTGGCAGATAATCGATTATGCAGAATCAAATAATCGATTATCCTAGCACAAAATCAGCAATTTGTGATTGGCAATTAAGCAACGGTCTTGGGTGTTTTGAGCACTATAAATACAACTCAAATTCACTCTTCTAAACACAACAACTGATTACATTCTTGCTAAAGCTTACATACTCTCTTTGCAATCATTTTATACTCATTTCATAAGTTTTTGAGAGCCAAACTCTTGACGAAGTTGTTGTGTTCTTGAGCGTATTTATTTACTCATATCTACTCTTCAAGAGAGTTCTGTTTAAGTGAGTGCTAAGTGTTTGTACACACTCGAAGGGATAGTCTAATCCCTTGTTGTAAGAAGGAAAAGTAGTTCCTTGGATTGAAGTCTTGAGGTGCGGTATCCTCGAGCAGGTTGAAGTCTTGTAGAGTGTATATCTACGAGCAAGTGTATCGGTTTGTTAGGCACCCGTAAGCTTAACGAAGTTAGTGTAAAACTCGAGAGAGTCTCTCGGGGACTGGACTAAACACACGTTGTGGTGAACCAGGATAAAATTCGGTGTGTTCTCTCCTTATCATTTTAATTACTGCACCAACGTTATTCGTGCAATTTTTAATTCCGCAAATTTACATTGTTTTTTATTATAACGCTATTCACCCCCCCTCTAGCGTTAAGCGTATATTCTAACATTTGGAACCCACCTGGAGAACAAGGGAATACTTTTGAAGTCTCAAGTTTTGGTAATCAGGCGCCCACCTGGAGAATAAGGATAATACTTTTCAAACTTGAGGTTTTGGTAATCAGGTGCTCACCTGGAGAATAAGGGAACACTTTTCAAGTGTCAAGTTTATGTAATCAGGCGCCCACCTGGAGAACAAGGGAATACTTTTCAAATTATATGTTTTGATAATAAGGCGCACACTTGGAGAATAAGGGAATACATTTCAAGTTTCAAGTCTTGGTAATAGGGCACCCACCTAGAGAAAAGGGAATACTTTTCAAGTTTCAACTTTTGGTAATCAGGCGTCCACCTGGAGAACCAGGGAATACTTTTCAAATTTCAAGTCTTGGTAATTAGGCGCCCACCTGAAGAACAAGGGAATAATTTTTGTTGTTTGAAGTTTTGGTAATCAGGTGCCCAACTGGAGAACAAGGAAATATTATTCAAGTTGTAAGTTTTAGGTAATCAGGCGCCCACCTGGAGAACAAGGGAATACTTTTCAAGTTTCAAGTTTTTGTAATCAGGCGCCCACCTAAAGAACAAGGGTATATTTTTCAAGTTTCATGCTTTGGTAATCAGCCGCCCACCTTGAGAACAAGGGAATACATTCCAAGTTTCAAGTTTTGGTAATCAAGCGACCACCTGGGGAACCAGGGAATACTTTTGAAAGTGCAAATTTTTGTAATCAGGCGCCCACTTGGAGAACAAGGGAATACTTTACAAGTTTCAAGTTTTATTAATCAGGGACCCACCTGGAGAACAAGAGAATACTTTTTCTGTTTCAAGCTTTGGTAATCGAGCACCCACCTAGAGAACAAGGGAATATTTTTCAAGTCGCAAATTTTGGTAAACAGGTGCCCACCTACAGAACAAGGGAATACTTTTCAAGTTTCAAATTTTGGGTAATGAGGCGCCCGCCTGCAGAACAAGGGAATATTTTTCAAGTTTCTAGTTTTGGTAATCAGGCGCCTACCTGCAGAATATAGGAATACTTTTCAAGTTTCAAGTTATATGTAATCAAGCATCCATCTGGAGAACAAGGGAATACGTTTTAGGTCTCAAGTTTTGGTAATCAGGCGCCCACCTGGAGAACAAGGGAATAAATTTCAAGTTTCTAGTCTTGGCAATCAGTCGCCCACCTGGAGAACAAGGGAATTCATTTCATGTTTTAGGTTTTGGCGATCAGGCGCCCACCTGGAGAATAAGGAAATAATTTTCAAGTTGCAAGCTTTGGTAATCAGGTGTCCACCAGGAGAACAAGAAAATACATTTCAAATTTCAAGTCTTGGTAATGAAGCACCCACTTGGAGAACAAGGTAATACTTTCCAAGTAGCATGTTTTGGTAATCAGGCGCCCAAACTTCTCAAATGTTATAAACCCTAGGGCACCGCAATGGGTTCCTCCGCCGTGTCCGGAACTGCCGCCTTTGTTCCATCCCAAATCAACAGCAAACACTCGCCTAAACCTCCTCTTTCCAAATCCCTAGTGACTTTTCTTCAAAGCCTCCACAAATTCCTTAAACATTAAATAAGAACCTCCGCCAATTCTATCCAAATCCAAGCGAAAGATGTTTGCTCCCGTCATCTTAAGGAGTTAGACCTGATGCTGTAACGAAATAATCTTGTCTTCTTGCTCTTGATAAAGAACAATCATTCGATATTATTTGGTGACAAAATCAGAGGGTCAAATCGAAGTTCCTTGAAGTAATCAAATCTTTGTCATGCAGCCACCTAGTTATATTTCTTTATCGTTTGTTTTGCTCGTCTTGTTACCAGTTCTTTGTTTGTTTTCTGTCTCTTTGTTTCTTATAGCCCTTACAATTTGATTTCCTTGGTTTAATTCGAATATGTAGCTTAATTTTAGCTGGTTGATTTATTCTAAAAAAGGAATTAGTCACTCGATCTTAGTTCTAGTTTTGAGAAAATCAGACAATTAATCACTTGTTGAGTACCTTATTTCATTTGGGCCCTAAGGCCACCCAAGCCTACTTCAAAAGGACTTGATAAGTGTTGGGCCATGCTTGACCCATCTTTTTATTAGTTCTGATCATTCTAAAGTAAACCTCAGGGGTTTTGGTTAGATTTTATTTCGGGCTGGGGTTGTTTACCACTAAATTTTGGGGTTGGTTTGGATTAAATCCAGGAAATCAGCAGGCCCAATATTAATTTACTTGGGTCTATCAAGACCTATTGAATTAGGTCGTTTTGCCAGACCTTTGTTTGATAGAATAGAGGCAAAATACAGGGCTTGTAAGGGTTAGTTTAGGAATTATAGATTGGAGAATCTTTCATAACTCACCTGAAAGCTTCTAGTAGGGATGTTTTGTTAATTTTGGTTTTCTAACTTGGCTAACATGTTTAAAAATAAGGGACCAAATTGAAATAACTAAGTTGTAGGGCTACCCTATTTTTGCTTGCCTATAAAGGCATTTCTTCTTGCTCTAGAAGGCAAATTTTTTCACATATTTTAAGGACCTTAAGAAAGTAAAGAGAAAAATACAGAGAAGAATGGGCTACTACTGTTCGATCGATTTTTTTAGCAATTTTGCTTAATCTTCAATTCCTAAAACTATTTGATTTATTTAGGGTGGACAAAAAATATCAGAAAGTTGAGGCGGCTAGAACTGAAAAATCCACTGTTTTATCAAAACTCCTTGCAATTTCTGAGATAGTCTTCTTGAATAATTCATCGGCATCTGAAGCTTAAGAATGACTTGAGTCGGTATGGTATTCGAGTGTGTTGGGTACCTTGGGTTGTTTTTTTTATTTGCTGAATCTCATTCGATACTTCTGATGGTTTGAGACTACTTCAAAGATATTCATTGTCCTTTTGATCATGGGTTGATATTATGCTGCACCACTGTTGCTGGATCCTTAACTTTTGCTGTATTTTTCTCACATTCTTAGGTATGTCTTGATTCCTGAAGTAGCATATGAGGTGCAAATGTAATTCAATTGGAGGAATGATGAATGATAACTTTGGTTGTCGAGTGATTGCTCGTGTTCATACTCTGTCTAAATGCTTGCATTTTTAGCCCAGTCGTATTGTGTAGACTTTGTGCATATGTTGCATTTTATTTTTAAGTTGGTGTTTAAAATCAGTTGAACACTGTTTTTCCTGGTGATAACCTCGAGTTTCAATGAAATGTATAAGTGGATAACCAATACTTCCCTTATTTAATTGGGCCAAGTTAGGGATAATGGATCATGGTTTTATCGCCGCCAAGATCAGTTTAGTCTTCAAAGATTTAATTTCATGTTTAGTATAGTTAAATATACATTCATATATGTTGCTGTGAGGGTTTTCATGTTAGGGTATCAGGAGATTAGTGCTCTTTGTCAAAGTTCAGATGCCCATTTTCTCTTCGCTGCTTGATAGCTCCATACTAATAATTTCTTGGATTGGTTTCCTTGTTTGATCTATAGCCATTATTGGTCACCTTGCTTGGTGCAAATAATCTGTTGGTGTTCCTATGTTAACGTTCGGATCAGTTGAATTGCCTCACTACGTTGTTCAATTGATAAACATGCAGATTGTTACTTAGGAGAACTAAAACTTACCATGTTGAGTTTAACTTGATTAAGCTAGTAATGTGTCTAGCATGAAACCTCTTTTAGGAAAAGCGCTTCATATTACATGGCACTCGTTTAGTTAATATGTCGAGTCCTTAGAACCCGAGGTAAACAATTTAGCAAATTTTCGTGGCCCTCGCAAACTTAAACATACGAAATTTCCTTAGGCGCGTTAGTTAAATAATGTATCTTCCTAAACTCGGGTGTGCATTTATGTGACCCAAATCTAAATCCCAGCGATATTAAAATATGTCAAAAACCACGGGTGCATTTATGTGATGTGTTCGAGACGCGTTTTGATAACGTTGCAAGTCTCTTTAAAAAAAATAAAAGCAGTTAAAAGTTAAAACTTGCACATAGGTACAAAATGCAGTAAAATCAGGTAATCAAGCCAAGTATAAAAACTGAGCATCCGTGCTAGAACCACGAAACTTGGGAGTTCCTATCACCTTCTCTCGGGTTAACAAAATTCCTTACCCGGATTTATGGCTCGCAGACTGTATACAGAGTCAAACTTTTCTCGATTCGGGATTTAAACTGGTGACTTGGGACACTATTAATTATCCCAAGTGGTGACTCTTAAATTCTTAAATATATAAATCCCATTTCAATTGTCCTTTAATTGGAAAAAACTCCCTATTTACGCCCTTCTCCGGGTAGTAGTGATAAAAAGAAGGTGTGACAAGTTTTTGTGCCTAGCGATCACAAAGGTTCTCCCATGATCACGATGAAGAAGATAAAGCTTGGACAAAATGTTTTTGAACTCGTCTTGTCCGTGAGGATTGAATTTATTTCCTCCATATTTGGACATTTTAGGAGATTTTTGAAGGGGGTTGAAGAGGGATTCAAGGGGAATCACATTGAGGTAATATTCTTGGACTTAAAACTTCATTATTATGTGAATTTCACCTAGAAAATCAAGGAAATTAAGCTAAAAATTGAGGGACTAGGGCTTGAAAATTGGGACTTTTGATTCGGGATTGAAAGGACCATTTGGGGTCATATTTGAGAATTTTTGATATGTATGAACACGTGGGGAAATAAGGAATCTATTGATATGAAAATTTCTTAATTTCGAGACACGGGCTCGGGGTTCGGGTATTGGTAATTTCGGAACTTGTGTTATTTATTGATTGTTTTCGCTTGGGCTTTGTTTCCTTAGATATTTTCACGTCCTCGTTCTGATTTTTGATAGATGCGATGTCACTGGAGTTTCATTCGAGGGGCAGAGTCATCGAAGAGTAGTATTTTCACCGGTTTAAGGTAAGTAACCATTGTAATTCTGTAACTGAGGGTACAACACCTTGGTATTTGTCTTGTTTTGATAAACGCGATGACGCACATGCAAGGTGACGAGCGTGTAGGTGTGTACCGGTACGGATTGTGACTTGGTCCGTCCTGTAGAACCTATTAAGCCGCGAGTTTTGTTTGAATATTATATTATTCCGTAATCTGAATATTTATACTATATTATGGGTTGTCGGCTATATTTGGTGCATTGTGTCGACCTGTTGAAAACCCTTAGGAGAGTTTTAACAGTTTTTTTTCACTTTTCTTGCTAGAAGCATATCCTCGGTCATGTTTTACCTGTTAAATGTCTAAAACTGGTTTATTCTTGTCACATTTAAAAGTGAGGACTATTTGGACTGAATTCCCCACTGTTGTTCCCAAGAGGCCGTGAGGTTAATGACTGAGGGAGGTCGAGGATCGAAGTGTGCGGATTATATATTTGTGAGTCATTGATTTGCACGCCGCACCGATACTTTTATGGATCAGACTTTACCCAACAACGATATATATATATATATATATATATGTATATTGGATTGGGTTGCGTGCAACAACAATATAACACTTGGGCTGTAGGAGCACCTCCGGAGTATGCATACCCCCAGTGAGCATTGTCGACTATAAATATATAGATCGGGTTGCACGCCGTAGCGGTTATTATTATTTTTTTATTACGAGATATTGTGAGAATGAGTGACGAGGTTTGAGTCACTAGTGGCTGAGAGGCTGCCCGAGCGGCCTTATTTCGAGTGATTCCTTGTCCGAGGTGCCCATTTATAACGTTTTCACTTATTTCACACTGCTTTTAAATCAACCACTTTCGAAAATATTGTTAAGTATCTGACTTCAAATGTTTTAAGCTGGAAAAGGTGATTCTTTGATGAAATTGGTTTTAAACTTTAAAATTGATCTTTTATCCTGTGATTTTCAGATATGTGCTTTTGAACTGCCTGTCACTGCTTTCAGTACTTATTTACTTTAGTTACTTACTGAGTTGGCATGGTGACATTACTCCCCGCCCCTTGTGTGCAGATCCAGGTGCCCGAGCAAACGAGTGAGGGTTGGTTAGCTAATCCAGTGTGTTGGCAGAAATTTTCAAGTAGCGGCATGGTATTCGCTTCCTAGTTTTTCCCCTCTATCTTGTTATGTTTTCCATATTTTTCTATATTATTGATGTAGTAGGTATTCAAACTTGTATTAGAGGCTCTATACTTGTAACTCCAGATTTGTGGGACTGAGTAGTTCGTGTTTTATGACTTGCGCATATTTATCTATTATTTTAAAAGCTCATTATGAATAGTGTGGTATTTAAACATGTGTAAATATGGCTTAATGTAAAGGGAAAGGGGTTGTGGTTAATTGTTTAGTTGGCTTGCCTAGTAATGTGATAGGTGCCATCATGGCCGGTATTTGGGTTCGTGACACTTCATTTGTTTCTTATATTTGTGATCCATTTATATATATATAGACACACACACTATAATGAACCAACATGTCGTTTCATGAGTTACCGCTTCGTTTTCCCCATTTCTGCTTCTTTGTGTGTTGTTCATATTCATTTCATCGTATCGTGTCGATTGGTTTGGGTTTGAAGTATTTTTGGAGTATTATGAGACACTTAGTCTCTTAAGTTGGCCTCTTAATTAAAATAGTCAATCGTAAGTTGACTTGTGTGCAAATGCTCTCGAAATTTTGTGTGCAAATGCTCTCGAAATCGTAAGTTGACTTTTGTTTTTATGGTTCTGATAGATTCAATAGGTGATTTGGGACTTAGGAGCGTGATTGAAATATATTTTTGAGGTTCTTAGTATATTTAGGCTTGGATTGGAGAAATTGGAATTTTTGGTATTTTTCGGTTGGTAGCTCAAATTTAAATATCAGGTTCGGAATGGAATTTTCACAGATTGGAGTAGGTCCGTTGTATCAGTTGTGACATGTGTGCAAAATTTCAGGTCATTCGAATGACATTTGTTATACTTTTGGTTATTTGCGGGACTCAGAAGTTTTAGGAAACCTTAAGCTTGAATCCGAGGGTGTTTAAATGATTCAATGCTGTTTAAAGTGTTTCGAAGATTGATATAAGTTTGAATAGTGGTATATGACTCGTGCGGAATTATTGTTGAGGTCTCGGGGGCCTTGGGATGATTTCAGATGGTTATCGGGAAGTTGGAAGTTAGAGATTGCAGCTGAAGCTTCTGAGTTCCTGTTGCACCTCCTTTTTTACTACACCATCCAAGGAGGATAGTGTATGAGGGAGTTTTTTCAATTTAAGTGATATTATTCGAAATGAGATTATTTATTTATTTTTATTCAAAGTCGCCACTTGGAATATTTTAATGGTGTCCCAAGTCACCGATTTATTTTAAATGCCAAATCGGGGAAAATTCGACTTTCCATGTGAAGTCTGTGAACCTGAAATTCTGAGCAAGGAATTCTGTTAACCCAAGGGAAGGTGTTAGGTAACTCTCGATTCCGTGGTTCTAGCACGGTCACTTAAACTGTTACAATTGGCCTATTATCTAATTTTCTACATATTTTAACCTATGGTATAATTTTTAATTAATAACCTTTTTTAATTAATTTTAAGAAGATTTCAACGTCATCTAAAACGCGTCTTTGGACCACACCATATGAAATGCACCCGCTGTTTGAGAGATATTTTTTTATTGGGTTGAGATTGTTATTTAGGTCACATGAAATACACACCCGTGTTTAGGAAGGTAAATAATTAAAATAACGCGCCTACAACAACTACGCGTTTTTAAATTTGCGAGGGCTATGAAAAATTTGTTAAATGGAACACCTCGAATTCTAGAATTTTAAAGAAAATAATTAAATGAGGGCCATGCATTTTTGAGATTCTATTTGGCACAGCTCACCTTCATTAATTGAAGGAATCTAATTTATTAAACGTTAAAGGGATTCAGAATCTACTTTTAATACTAATGGTCAAACTAATTAAAAGAGTATTGTTTTTTTTTTAAAAAGGAGGGCTGACTATTTTAAGGAAATGATTTGGGCCAGTAATAGACTTTAATTGGGGTAGCTGATGTGAGAGTCAAAAAAGTCCCAGACTTAGCACATGAGTGGGGTTGAAATCGAGTCTTCAAGACACGCGAGAAATACCAGGACACCATGAATGTTAATAGGAGCCCTAACACGGCTTTCAACAATACATAAGTATTTGGCTATCAAGCTTACATAAATCCTCATTAAACTCAGAGAAAACACAATGCAAGATTTCAAATCTAAATAAATATTTTTTCAACACATACAATAGCATCTTAAAGACTCATGAGCTCGTTAACTAAAGATCTATAGATTTAAGCTTAAATAGGCTCAAACGTGTAAAAACGTTTATACACAGAATTGAGGTTTTAAAGTGATCAGCTAGACCATTCTTTTACTCAAAATGACTATGCATTGAGCATTAACTTTGAAGCCATTTTACCAACAATTCTAATGAAGTAAAACATCACATGGCTTTCCAAGTAACAACCTACAACACTACCATAAAAAATTCTTTATCCCATTATCTTGCATGTCATGCTTTAACATACTCGAATAAGAATCACCAAAATAAATACAAAACACTGACTCACAACAGATTCACATAGACCAAGCAAATTCAATTTTTACCAGACTTGCTAACTGTGTTGAACTCATATCTCATTCATAAGAATAGTATCTAAGTTTACTTGAGACAAAGCAAACCAAAGATAACATACTTACACAAATAACACATTAGCTAATCTAAAACTATATGACTGAAGGTAGAAAATTATTTATTATTTCCAACAGAACATAAAGCAGATCAACACTCATAACTTGACTGAAACTTATACCATACTAGTTTTTAATAGTCCTAAAATTAGTTTTTAAAGTGAATTATGAATTGTAAGAAATGGCTGAAACTATGCTCTAACTTCTAATTTCCATTTCATGCTTCGAATCTGACTTCACATTAAGTAGAGCTCAGTTGTAAATACCCGAATATAGCAAAACAGATTAGAAAACCAAGCTTGAAACCAAAGGTAGCACCAATAGCATAAACCAACAACAAGAAACAACCAACAACCCAAGCTTGAAAAAACCAATATAGATTCGAAATAATCCCAGACTTTTGTAACCCTCATATGCTAAAATCAACAGGAAAGCTTAATTATTTTCTATCCCTAGGTAAACAAGAGATTCTTTCAGAATTTGAAAGGTTCAAAACCAGAGAACAAAACTCAATGGAACAATAATTTTTTTTAATGAAATTTTAGCATGTTTTCTATTTTGCAGAATATTTCTCTTCCAAGTGTCTAAAATCTGACTTGAGAATGAAGCAATTATCCCTTTATAAAGGAGTTGTAGGGCAGCATAAATGAGTTAAGTTTTTGCTCATCAATCCTTTCTTAATTTTTATTTTTGCTACTAGGACTTTAAAATATTGACTTTCTTTCCAAGTAAGGCTATTTTCGGGTTCTAAGAAGCTTCCTAGTCTGCTATATCAGATTCCCTTACTTGGGTTTCCTAAATTAGCCCTCAAGCCTCCTATTTTTACACTTAAACAAAACTGACATGGGTCATTTTGACCCAAGAGTCCAATTTCAAAAATTTGGCTTGCCAAACCGGTTGAATCCCCTTGGGCTTATGATTTCAGAACTTAATTCAACCCAATATCAAAACTCACCAATTAAAGAACTGACCGAAATTCTAAAAGCAAACCAAAAAACCAAATAAAATGAAACCAAATCCAAATGAAATGTAAGATGAACTAATTAGTTTTATATAATAAAACCTAAAACAAAATAAATTAAATTTATTATTAATCTGCATCATGCAATGAAAACAAACATATAAAAAAGAGGGGATAGAAAAGAGATGAAAACGAGCTTAAACTAAAAGAAGAAAGGAATTAAAAGAAATGTAGAAAAAGAATAGAAATTCGAAAATACCTAGAATTAGATTGGCCAAAACTTGAAATTCTTCCTCAATCTCTCGACTTTTGCCGAAAAAGGTCTCAATCATGCGTTCTTAAATGAAAACACATGACCAAGTCCATTTTGGTCCAAATCTGCCGACTTTGGAGTTTGTCAATTTACGGTCTCAACTTTGACTTAAGTTTCGACGAGCTCGGGGCATATTCGAGGTACGAGAACTATAGATTTGGAACAAGGGGCACTTGGAGGTCATATGCTGTTTGTTTGGGGTCGATTGGTAGTGGCGCTACCACCAGAGAAAGTTGGGCGTCACTAGGGTTCCGCTTCTTTGATCTGAAATTCGAAGAGTTTCGAGGGGACTCAAGTTGAATGGATTGGGGATTTGGGATGGGGAAGTGAGGAGATGTAGGGGCGTAATTTTGGTGGCATTTGGCCACCTGCCGCTGCCGATGGGCGATTTTTGACGGGCGGCAGACAGTGGTTTTAGGGCGGTGTTAGGTTGGTTCTCTTAAGGGAGATGAGAGATGACTGTGGGGGGATGGGTAGGGTAGTGTTTGGACATATAAATATTAAGACTATCCTCAGTTCCAGACCGGTGGATTGATGAGATCCAACGGTCGAGATTCAAAGGACTCAAAACGGGGTCATTTAAACACAAGGAGAGGGGGGTTAGACCAGGTAAATGCATGGGTTTTGGCCAGATTTGGGCTTGGGCAATTTTAGCCCAAAATCCAGGCTGTTCTTATTTTAAATCATTTTTCTTTTCAATTTCTAATTTAATTTCTTTTAAAATTCAAATTCTTTTTCTTTCCAATATTAAAAATAAAACTTAAGGTACTCTTAAAACTAAATTAACCTATCAAAAGTATTAAATTATCAAGCGTAGTATTTACCAAAACTATATTACCTCCTAATTTTATAAGAAAAGACTACAAAATTTAAAATGAAAGAGTGAAAAAAATGCAACATGACTATTTTTATGATTTTTCTATTTTTGTCAAACAAATTAATATACTAATTAATCTAAAAATATAATATTAAATCCTAAATACGAATGCAATGTATTTTTTATGAATTAATTAAAATTAAGCATGGACACAAAATGCAAACAAACGGGAAAAATGATGCAATAATTACTAAAAACCAAATAATTACAAGGAAATTTCTAATTTTGTGAATCCAATAGGAGCAATTCATGTGAGGCAAAAATCACGTGCTCACAGCTACCCCTATTTTCTCGGAGACATGAAGGGTTTTTGGGCAAAGATAGAATGAGCAATTATAAGGGATTTTTCCTGTTTGAAACTCCATGATAATCATTTTTGAAAAGCGTCTGGCCGAATCTTGCTTCAGAGGTTGCCTAATATCCTTGGCTATAAAGGAATCAGGTCAGAATTGTTCCAGAAGTTGTGGTAGCTGGGACTACCGGGAAGTTGTGATTTCACTGTTGCTGCTGCTGCTATTGCTTGCGGACCTCCTTATTACACCAAAAGGAAATCAAAAGCTAAGCTAGCTAGGCCAATCAAATACGAGTTACAAGATTCCTATTTATAAATCTCTTGAAGCTTGATCTTGAGTCTTAGATGGTTCTTACTGTGGACTCCGATTTGAACCTTAATGCTTGCAAGCTGTAGGAGTTGGTTCTTTCTTCAGCATTGGACCAAGGCAAGAAATGCGAAACTTGTGAATTCAATCATATCATGAGCAGTCCACATCTTCGTCCGCTTCAGCATTTCAATTCACTTCTTTTGTTCTTGTTCTTCTTTTCTTTATTCTGGACTGAGACTCCTTCTTTTGGCCACCTTAGATCATGTTCCTCGAGGTGTAACCTACTCAGATGCCAAAACAAATAAACGAATGAAATTTTTCTACCCCAGTTTTCACTAGTAAAATTTAGTGAGTTATTTGTGACAAGTCTGAAATTTTTCTCTGTTTTTACTTTTTTTTTCTCTTTTCTCTTTTCTTTCTCTTTTTTTGGAAAGAAATAAAATAAGATTGTGTCTTGTTAGAAGGGAAAAGGATAGGGAATGGATCCCTATATCTAAAATAATAACTTAGGGGTTGGAGCCCTATTAGTGGTGAAAAAGGCCATTAGAGAATGAAGGACCAATGTAAAAAGATCTCAACTCAACGATTGGAGCCCAAATATTGGCAAAAAGGCGACTAGGGAATGGAGGCACAATGTCTAAAAACTCAAATCCGGGATTGGATCCCTAGTCTTCGTAAAAGGGTGATTAGGGAATGGAGGCCCTACGTCTAAAAACTCAACTCAAGGATTGGAGCCCTAATGTTTGTAAAAAGGCGACTAGAGAATGGAGGCCCTATGTCTAAAAACTCAACTCAGTGATTGGAGCCCTAATGTAGGTAAAAAGACGACTAGCGAATGGAGGCCCTATATCTAAAAACTTAACTTAGGGATTGGAGTCCTAATGTTGGTAAAAAAGGCAACTAGGGAATGGAGGCCCTATGTCTAAAATCTCAACTTAGGTATTGGAGCTCCGATGTTGGTAAAAAGGCGACTAGGGAATGGAGGCCTTATGAATAAAATTCTCAACTCAAGGTTTAGAGCCCTAATGTTGGCAAAAAAGCGACTGGGGAATGGAGGCCCTATGTCTAAAACTCTCAACTTAGGGGTTAGAGCACTAATGTTGCTAAGAAAGCGACTAGGGAATCGATGCCCCAAGTCTAATATTCTCAGCTCAGGAATTGTAGCCGTAATGTTGGCAAAAACGACTAGGGAATGGAATCCCTATGTCTAAAATCTCAACTTAAGGGTTGGAGCCCTAATGTTGGTAAAAGGCGACTAGGGAGTGAAGGCCCTATGTCTAAGAATCAAATCAGGGATTGGAGCCCTAATAGTAGTGAAAGGTAGTTAGGGAATGGAGGCCTATGTCAAAAAACTCAAATCAGGGATTGGAGCCCTAATGTTGGTAAAAGGCTACTAGGGAATGGAGGCCCTATGCCTAGAAACTAAACTCAGGGATTGGAGCCCTAATGTTGGTAAAAAAGCGATTGGGGAATGGAGGCTCAATGCATAAAAACTCAACTCAATGATAGAAGTACCTAATGTTGGTAAATGTTGACTAGGGAATGGAGGCCCTATGTCTAAATTCCCAACTCGGGGATTGGAGCCGTAGTGTTGGCAAAAAGAAGACTAGAGAATCGAGGCCTTATGTTTAAAAACAAAACTTAGGGATTGGAGCCCTAAAGTTGGTAAAAGGCAACTTGGGAATGGAGGCCCTATGTCTAAAAACTCAACTCAGAGATTGAAGCCCTAATGTTGGTCAAAGGCAACTAGGGAATGGAAGCCCTATGTCTTAAACCGAAATTAGCGACTGGAGCCCTAATGATGGTAAAAAGGCGAGAAGGGGAATGGGGGTCCTTTGTCTAAGATTCATAACTTAGGGGTTGGAGCACTAATATTGGTTGAAACGAGACTAGGGAATGGAGGCCCTATGTGTAAAATTCTCAACTCAGGGATTGGAGCCCTAATGTTCGTAAAAAAGGCGACTAGGGAATGGAGGCCCTATGTTTAAATACTCATCTTTGGGATTGGAGTCCTAATGTTGATAAAACGTGACTAGGGAAGGAGCACCTATATCTATGAATTGAACTCTGGGATTGGAGCCCTAATGTTGGTACAAAATGCGACTAGGGAATGGGTGCCCTGTGTCTAAAATCTCAACTTAGGGATTAGAGCCCTAATGTTGGTGAAAGGCGACTAGGGAATGGAGGCCCTATGTCTACGAACTGAACTAAGGGTTGGAGCCCTAATGTGGGTAAAATTCGACTAGGGAACTGAGGCCCTATGTCTAAAAACTCAACTCAGGGATTTGAGCCTTAATGTTGGTAAAAGGGTAAGAATTGCTTTTGGGGAATCTAAACTATCATTTTTTTGGATTTTCTTTTTATTTCTATCTTCTTCTTTTTTTCTATTCTTCCTTTTAATTTAATTTTTATTCCAATCAAACGCAGGAAAGAATTTTTGAGGAAAACTTCCATTTTGGGTTGACTCTTACTGCGAAGCGGTTTGGCGTTTGCGCAACTTTTCCTTTTGGTTGCACCTGCTTTTACGCGGTTGCCTTGGGCTGCACATGTTTCAAATTTTCAAATGAAGAACAATTGTTAGGTTGAACGGTGGTTGGTTTTCTGGCCTTGATTGTCCCGATCACTTAATCTCGTCCTAATTCTTTGGTGAGAACCTCTGCTACTTGCTAGTTTTCTGAAGATTGATCTATCTCCTAAAACCGAGGAGCTCCACATTTCAAATATTTCTCATGATGGCTAATCCGTATGAGGTTTTGGCATTTTCACTTCATTTTTGCCTCTAAGGCTTTTGACTTCGGATTTATTTTCATTTTCTGTAACTTTGATTTTAGAACATCAGCTATCATGGCCAGTCATGATCAACTTGATGCACCCGCTGAGGCAGAATACTTTTCTTTGGCTTTTGCTAGGCAAAACCGTGTACAACCTATCTTGTCACCTTTTCTTTGTGTTAATTTTTAACACAGAGTTAGACCGAAAGGGATTCAAGGAAAAGTAAAAAAGGGGCAAGCAAATGAATTTAAAGAGAAGTATCCCTTTCGGGGAGGATGGAAGGACTTATCTGGGGTGCATGCAGACTTCAATAGGAATGACATGCTTCTTGGACCAGTTTTTGATCCACAAAACTATCCGAAATTCTCATAAACTTATTGCGACCCACTTTCCAAACCTAGAGACCATGCCAGGACTCTAATGGTAGAAAGGGGTGCTTTCTTTTTGATCGACGACGACCTTTTATGGTTTTCGCAAATCAACCTCTCTCATTTCACTTCTCACCGTCACCTGATAGTGCTCTTTACAAGTTTTCACTAACCAGGCTCTCTCATTTTTGATTTATCTGCTCACTATCGCCTTACAGTGCCCGAAGGTTTTGACCTATAAGACTGTCTCCTTTTATTTCTCTCATGTTCATTGTATCGGATCCAAGAGACTGTATTTTCTAATTTTGACAACCTTTTGCTGATTGATCGGAAGGACTTGAGCATGGTTTGGGTAAAAAAAAGTTTTGATTGAATTACAACTTTGGAACTATTTGGGCGGGATTATCACCGAAACATTATAACTTCTGCCCCTGTTTTACTTTTTGGGGAATACCGGATTTTTATTTTGTTGTGGCTGAACCCAAGAGAGAGGCTGCCTACGTATCCATTCGGAATCAAGTCAAACATAGTTCAGGGAACATTTTGGTTTTGTTTTTTTTTGTTTTTTCTGTTTTACTTTGTTTTCTTTCTTCTTCTTTTTTCCCTTTCTTTTGTTAAGATGCTCTTTCTTTTTTATTTTATTTTTTTTTCATTTTTCTCCTTTTTTTCTTTTTTTCTTTTCAAGAATACTTTCAGGTTTCAAAGAGGGTAGTCAAAGATGAGTAACCAGCTCAAAGGATTTGCAAAAGGTTGATAGTGTTTGTGTAGTGGGAATAAAGACCTTCGTCATTCCAATCAGATAATGCTTTCGCTGCAGAAATCCTAAACATAGTACCTTTTTACTGCATCTGCGTTCAGAACTGTATCAAGATTGTATCCTTTGACATGTGCCAAGTATAGTGCCCCTCTTCGCAATATCTTTCTGATGATTTACGGGCCTTTCCAATTTGGAGTGAATTTTCCTTTCGCTTCTTGATGATGGGGGAGAATGTGCCTTAACACGAGTTTCCCTACTTCGAAATTTCTGGGCCGCACTTTCTTGTTGTAAGTACATGCCATTCTTTGTTGGTACAACTGCCCTTGGCAGACCGCATCAATTCCCGTCTCGTCAATCCGGGTCGACTGTTCCAGACGGGTCTTGACCCACTCACTATCTTCAATCTCAACTTCTACAACAATCCAAATAGAAGGGATTTCAACTTCTGTGGGTATTACAACTTCAATGACATAGATCAAGAGGTATGGGGCTGCTCCAACCGATGTGCGCACCGTAGTACTATTTCCGAGCAGTGCAAAAGGCAACTTTTCATGCCACTGCCTAGAGCTTTGGATTAACTTTTTCAAAATATTTTTGTTGTTCTTGTTTTCTGCTTCGACGGTGCCACTGGCTTTAGGTCGATAAGGAGTACAGTTTCGATGCGTTATTTTGAATTGTTCGCATATCTCCTCCATCAAACGACTATTCAAGTTTGCCGCATTATCTGTGATGATAGTTGCAGGAATACCAAAATGACATATAAGGTTGGAGTGCATGAAATCTACCACAGTTTTCTTAGTGACAGATGCAAGAGTGACGGCTTCAATCCATTTCGTGAAGTAGTCAATAGCAACCAATATGAATTTTTGCCCGTTTGAGGCTTTTGTCTCAATTGGCCTAATGACGCCCATTCCCCATGTCATGATACCATGGGCGACTATTTGGTTTTGCCTTTACCATATTAGCGTATCCATGTTTTTCCTGAATTTGTATTTCTAAGGGATCTATGTGAGCATTGCCAGGGTACGGCAACATTGAGGCCAAAGTAGCAAGTGCATCGGCCAATTCATTGTGACAACGAGGGATGTACCTGAAGTCTATTGACTTGAATCGCCTGCCAACGTCTTCCACATGCTGTGTGTAAGGGATAAGCTTGACATCTCGGGTCTCCCATTCTCCTTAAGCTTGCCGGATAATCAGATTAGAGTCTCCCAAGACAAACAACTCTTCGACATCCTGGTTGATTTCCATGTTTATACCCATAATGCAGGCTTCAAACTCGGCAGTGTTGTTTGTGCAGAAAAACCAAAGCCGGGCTTTGGATAGATAACGCTGACCAGTGGGTGAGATCAAAACTGCCTCGATTCCCACACCTTTTGCGTTAACTTCTCCTTAAAAGAACGTTTTCCAAGTGGTAGTATCTTTGGATATTGCCTTGACTGAGTTTACCTCTCCGGAAAGTAAGTGTTCAGTGGTTGGTATTCATCATCAACCAGTTTTTCAGCCAAATGATCTGCCAACTTCTGGGCTTTCATTGTCATGCGAGTGACAACCTTCTCGTGGGCATTGGTTTCTGGAGTATGTATTTCAAAGGATATGCCATTTTGACAACCTTCTCGTGGGTATTGGTTTCTGGAATATGTATTTCAAAGGATCCAATCTGGTTATGAGGTAAGTGGTGTAGGCTTGCAGATAATGTCTCAACTTCTGAGAGACCCAAGTTAAAGCACAACAAGTTCTTTGCAACAAAGTATACTTAGCTTCATAGCTGGTAAACTTCTTACTCAAATAATTGATTTCCTGATCTTTTTTTCCGATCACATCACGTTGCCCGAGGACACAACAAAAAAAATTCTCCAAGACTGTCAGATACAGGAACTGAGGGCTCCCTGGTTCAGGTAGGACAAATACTAGTGGGTTAGACAGATACTCTTTGATTTTATCAAAAGCTACTTGACACTCATTTTTCCATTTGATTGCCACATCTTTCTTCAGCAAATTGAATATGGGTTCACACATGGATGTCAATTGAGCAATGAACTTGCTGATGTAGTTCAATCTCCCTAATAAACTCATCACATCTTTATTGGTTCTCAGAGGAGGCAAATCCCGAATAGACTTTATCTTTGTTGGATCTAACTTACTACCCCTCCGCCTGGCTATAAAGCCCAAGAGTTTGTTCGATGGGACTCCAAATGCATATTTTGCTGGGTTCAGCTTCAAATTATATTTACGCAACCGCTCAAAGAATTTCCCCACATCCCAAACATGGTAATCTTGGGTTTTGGATTTGATGATCACATCGTCCACATATACCTCTATCTCTAGGTTTATCATATATTGAAAAAAGGAAGTCATGGCCCTCATGTAGGTTGTCCAAGCATTCTTCAAACCAAATGGCATTACCTTATGATAGTATGTGCCCCAAGGCATTGCAAAAGCTGTCTTTCTGCATCTTCTTCATCCATTAACACCTGGTGGTATCCTGCGTAACAATCCACGAAGGACTATATATCATGTTTGGCGCGATTACAACAAGATGTTGATGTTTGGAAAAGGGAAGTTATATTTGGGACTTGCCTTGTTTAAATCTTTGTAATCCACACGCACTGGGGTCTTCCTGTCTTTCTTTGGCACTGGAACTACATTGTTTAGCCATGTGGTGTACCGTACCACTCCAATCACCCCTACTTTAAAACGTTTCGTGACTTCTTCTTTGATCTTGTCATAACATCAGTTTTAAAATTTCTTTGTCTTTGCTGGGTAGGGAATAATCGGGGTAAGTTGGCAACTTATGAATCACCAAATCAACGTCTAGTCCTAGCATGTCATCATTTGACCAAGCAAACACATCTTTGAACTCAATCAAGAGTTGGATTAATGTATCCCGGTTTTTAATCTATGTGAATGCTTATCTGGTTTCACTGACTTCTTTAGAACTACCCAAATTTACCGGCTCAGTGTCCTCTATGTTTTGCCTAGGTTTATTCTCAAATTGTTTAAGTTGCCTATTTATTCACTTATAGGCATCTTCTTCGTCATATTCTGGTTCTTGGTTCATTATTTCACAGTTAAACAGCGTGTTTGTCTATGTGCATGAGGTTTGCAAGCATGTCGTGTTATTTAAAGCTACATTATTAGAACTGAAAGAAGAGATTAAAAAATAACAAAATCAGAAGGAATAAAGAAAGATGGATGATGAAATATTGATTTCATTTTATTAATATTGGAAGATAACAAGGTTTACAACGGAATTTAAAAACACATGAAACTCAAGAAAACATCCTAGTTACACCCTGGAATAACTCGTGAAGTAGAAAATGTGGCAGGAAAGGTCTACTGGGACTCCCGCCTGATTGGGAATGACGTAGCCTTCCAATTTTGAATTTTTGCCTCAAGCCCCATGTATAGCACCTCAGCGGTGCTTGAGCCTTCCCCCGGTTGGACCATATGGGTTTCGTACAATATCTTCCTCATTGCCCCATAGATTTCTTCAATTTCTTCGGCCGTAAAGTTTTCATCATCATCTTCTTCTTCATTGTATGTAGGCTTGTCAAATGTTATATACAGATGCAGAACTGGCTGAGGCAAAACCCAACTATCATTCTTTCTACCATTCACCAATTTTATATCAACTGGTCTGGGTCGGAAGTCTACCCCATAGAAATTTTCACTAGCAATCAGGGTGACAGGTTCTGCTATTCCTTGCAATGAACTCCTCCTTGGTTAGAAGACATGCCTGATCATTTCCTTGGCTACCATAACTGAAGTATTTGACAGGAAGGGTTGAGGACAAGGGTTTCCTTCTTTGCACTGGTCTGTGACTACGATCTCAAAAGCCTTATAGACTATGTGCTCACTCCCCTCTCTTGCTTCAAGACATGGGACTAAGGGGTCTTGCTTAATCGATTGCTCATCTTCCTTGTGGACCACAATATCTTGATCCTCATGCTCAAATTTCACCATCTGGTAAAGAGTAGTAGGTACATCCCCCACATGATGAATCCACGACCACCGCAAAAGAAAGTCGTAGGAAGTGTCCATGTCCAAAACCTTTAAGGTTATTTTGAAGTCTGTTGGGCTGATGGTTAGGATTAGATCTGTAGAAAATCACTCTATCTATGATATGTGCGCTTTGGTTGTATGAGCATGATTTTCAGGTATAGGTTTTGATGAATGACAAACAATGAAGTCAAGTGTCAAACAACGATATTATATGACAAACAATCAAGCTTGAATGCCGAGAAGCATATTGATGGACGGATTGCAATGGAAAATCCAAAGACGAGCTCAAATGTTCAAGATCGAACACCCAAGGCGTAGGTCGTTAGGTAGAACAAATGTAAGAGCAACGCTTAAGTTATCTCGTCTTTTGGCTCAACATAGGTCATCATAAATATGCATAAAATCATTTTATTAAATCATATTTATCATAAACATATTTTATTAAATCATATTTATCATAAACATATATTAAATACTTCAAACAAAATGATGTTAAAGTTTTCATCTTAACCAAAATGGTTTTTGAAGTAAGTTTTCAAATCTGCCTTAGAATAATCGATTATACAAAGTGCATAATCGATTATGTTATAACAGTGGCCAAAGTGCTTGAACACTACCACAGAATAATCGATTATACAAAGTGCATAATCGATTATGTTATAACCGTTGCCAGGCGTTTGAACACTGCCTCAGAATAATCGATTATGTCGTATCAGATAATCGATTATTCAGCATAAAATCAGCTTCTGATTTTCTGAACGTTGGAGAATAATCGATTATCAGATTGTGAAAAATCGATTATCTGGGCACAAAATCAGCATGATTGATTGCCAATTAAGCAACGGACATACACCATTTTTCACCTATAAAAAGAGGTCTTTTGAGCTGATTTTAAACACACAACACCTCCCAATATTGAAATACATATTGACATTATTTGAGCATCATATTAGAGCTTTTGTTGAGCCATTTGAGAGACAACTTTGAGTTGTTCATAGAGCTAAATTTGTATCTCTTTATCTACTCTTTTAAGAGAGTTATTGTTGTAAGAGAGAAAGGTGTTTGAGAAGAACATATCTTCTATTGATTGTCGGGTTCGCTAAGTACCGTAAGTCTTAGTGGTTGAAGTCTTGTGGTGCGGTATCCACGAGCAAGGTTGAAGTCTTGAGGTGCAGTATCCTCGAGCAAGTTGAAGTCTTGTAGAGTGTACATCTACGAGCAAGTGTAACGGTTTGTTAAGCACCTGTAAGCTTAACAGAGTTAGTGGAATCTCGAGAGAGTCTCTCGGGGACTGGACTAGCCACAAGTTGTGGTGAACCAGGATAAATTCGGTGCGTTCTTTCCTTGTTATTTTAATTACCGAATTTATTTTATTCCTGCAATTTTAATTCCGCAATATTTATCAATATTCTTGTGCCGCACTATTCACCCCCCCTCTAGTGACGGGCATAAATCCAAACAATTGGTATCAGAGCCTAACTCTCTGAAAGCCTAAACCGGTTGAGAGCGATATATATTTTTTTGTTGAGAATATTGAACACAGGATTAATGAGCGAAGGACACTCCACCGAGAGGCCTCCATTCTTTGATGGAAGAAATTATACATACTGGAAAGAGCGGATGAGAATATTCATCCAATCAACAGCTTTCGATTATGGCAAATCATCAAGAAAGGTGAACAAATGCCAACAAAGAAAGTTGGGGAAATCATGGTTCCAAAGGAGGAAAATGAATATGATGCCGAGGACATCAAGAAAATTGAAAGAAACGCAACAGCCGTCAACTTACTATTTTGTGCGGTGAATCCGGACGACAATCAGAAAATGTCTTGTTGCACAACCGCAAAGGAAATGTGGGATAAACTCGAGATCACTTACGAAGGTACGTCTAAAGTCCGAGAATCTAAAATTGATTTTCTAACGCATGAATATGAAATTTTTAGAATGAGGGAGAATGAACCCATTGGCATTAGGTTCGAACGATTTTCAAGAATCGTCAACGACTTCATGCTCTCGGGAAAGTCTACACGAACAAAGATCTTGTTCGAAAAGTCCTACGGAGTCTCACTCCCGAATGGCGTTCCAAAGCCAATGCAATCCAAGAATCTATAGGATTCACGGATATCACAATCGATGGACTAAGAGGTAACCTCGAAACTTATGAAAGCACAATTCTTAATCCGTATCTTAGAAGTAAGTCGAATATTGCCTTCAAAGACTCATCTTCTAAATGAGTAGAGGTAAGTGATTGGAAAGTGATGATGATATTATTTTCAATGATATAATTGAAAATTTTTGTAAGATTATGAAGAAGGAAATAAAGAAGGAAGAACCAAGTCCTTCATGTCAAAAGTGTGGAAAACTTAGCCACACGAAATCACATTGTCCAAAATCAAAGGACAAGAAAAAGAAACACCATAGACGCGTAACATGGGATTCGGACAGCTTGGGCGATGAAACTGCCGCATTATGCCTCATGGCCAACGAAGAAGAAGAGGTAAGTATTTCTAACTCTTACTCGTTAGAAGAACTGCAAAATGCTTATGATGAATTATATGGTGAATTTGTTAAAGCTTCCAAAACCATAAAAGAATTGAAGAAAACACTTTCTTTACAAGAAAAAGATTTTGAGAAAATACTTTCTTTGCAAGAAAAAGATTTTGAGAAAACACCTTCTTTGCAAGAAAAAAATTTTGAAAAACAACCTTCTTTAAAAGAAAAAGATTTTGAAAAATTGACTTGTGAAGAAAATGACATTACTTTTCTTAAAAATAAAATCAAAGTTTTAGAAGAAGAAAATAGATTTTTGGAAAATGACAATGTCGATCTCAAAAATAAAATCAAGGAGATGAATGAAGCCTCTTTAATTGTTCAAAGTTCAGATTGTTCTTCTTGTAATTCGTTATAAATGGAGAACGTAGAACTTAGAAATACACTAGAAAAATGTAGTGTAAATGATTCTAGAACAAGTGAGGTAATTAGAAAGGACGATAGAAATAAGGTTAAACCGCCTAGAGACGACTCTAGGACTTTTGTTAATAAGTCTAAAACTAATCATTTTAGACCACCTAGACACAATTCTAGGATTTTTATTAATGAGTCTAGAATGAATAAATTTAGACCACCTAGAAATGACTCTAGGAATTTCAACGCTTCTAGGAATAACAACTTTAGATCACCTAGAACGCATTTGGCTCAACCTAGACATATGCACAATCCTAATGTCATATGTCATTATTGTAACCGGGTAGGACACATTGCACCCGTATGTTTTGCTAAACGTAGAGATTCATATTTTTATTATGATTATTATTTGCCTAACCCCCAAGGACCCAAAAGAAGTTGGGTACCGAAAACCTATTTTTAGGTACTTTTGCAGGTGTGCTTGAAGACTACAATATTGTAGTAGATGCACCAAGCACGAAACCTTAATGCATCAAGGGCGAACGTTGGTTAGTTATCGTATTTTCGATAAAAACATAATAGTTGATATGCGCTAACAATTGATGATTGATTCATGTTGTGATGAATATTTTTAGCTAAAATAACAGTTGGCATATTTGCGAAAAATGACCGTCATTATGATCGCCATGTTTTTACTACCATTTGATATTATTTGATATTGATATAATTTTTTTAAAAAAATTGGTATCGTCAATAGTTTCAATAACAATTAGTATACCCTTTTTGCTAATGCCAAAAGGGGGAAGAATTTAGGCGATATGCATCGATTAAGGGGGAATGTCTTCACATTCTAGTATGCTTTAATTAAGGGGGAATTATATTGAATTGTTTGCATGAATTGTATGTTGAGATATAGCATGAAGTTAGGGGGAATTCGAGAATTCAATATGCATATCTCCTGTTGTTTGTCATTATCAAAAAGGGGGAAATTGTAGAAAATCACTCTATCTATGATATATGCGCTTTGGTTGTATGAGCATGATTTTCAGGTATAGGTTTTGATGAATGACAAACAATGAAGTCAAGTGTCAAACAACGATATTATATGACAAACAATCAAGCTTGAATGCCGAGAAGCAAATTGATGAACGGATTGCAATGGAAAAGCCAAAGACGAGCTCAAATGTTCAAGACCGAACACCCAAGGCGTAGGTCGTTAGGTAGAACAAATGTAAGAGCAACGCTTAAGTTATCTCGTCTTTTGGCTCAACATAGGTCATCATAAATATGCATAAAATCATTTATTAAATCATATTTATCATAAACATATTTTATTAAATCATATTTATCATAAACATATTTTAAATACTTCAAACAAAATGATGTTAAAGTTTTCATCTTAACCAAAATGGTTTTTGAAGTAAGTTTTCAAATCTGCCTCAGAATAATCGATATTACATAGTGCATAATCGATTATGTTATAAGAGTGGCCAAAGTGTTTGAACACTGCCACAGAATAATCGATTATACAAAGTGCATAATCGATTATGTATAACCGTTGCCAGGCGTTTGAACACTGCCTCAGAATAATCGATTATGCCGTATCCGATAATCGATTATTCAGCAGAAAATCAGCTTCTGATTTTCTGAACGTTGGAGAATAATCGATTATCAGATTGTGAAAAATCGATTATCTGGGCACAAAATCAGCATGATTGATTGCCAATTAAGCAACGGACATACACCATTTTTCACCTATAAAAAGAGGTCTTTTGAGCTGATTTTAAACACTCAACACCTCCCAATATTGATATACATATTGACATTATTTGAGCATCATTTTAGAGCTTTTTTTGAGCCATTTGAGAGACAACTTTGAGTTGTTCATAGAGCTAAATTTGTATCTCTTTATCTACTCTTTTGAGAGAGTTATTATTGTAAGAGAGAAAGGTGTTTGAGAAGAACATATCTTCTCATTGATTGTCGGGTTCGCTAAGTACCCTAAGTCTTAGTGGTTGAAGTCTTGTGGTGCGGTATCCACGAGCAAGGTTGAAGTCTTGAGGTGCGGTATCCTCGAGCAAGTTGAAGTCTTGTAGAGTGTACATCTACGAGCAAGTGTAACAGTTTGTTAAGCACCTGTAAGCTTAACAGAGTTAGTGGAATCTCGAGAGAGTCTCTCGGGGACTGGACTAGCCACAAGTTGTGGTGAACCAGGATAAATTCGGTGCGTTCTTTCCTTGTTATTTTAATTACCGAATTTATTTTATTCCTGCAATTTTAATTCCGCAATATTTATCAATATTCTTGTGCCGCACTATTCACCCCCCATCTAGTGACGGGCATAAATCCTAACAAGATCAATCTCTCTTATTGTGTTCCTTTTCATGGCATCAAAGGCATGTACACAGACATTGTTCGGTCGGATTTTTTTTGGTATTTATTTCCATGCATTGCAGAGTTGAGAGTGGGCTAATATCTACCCTAGACCCGCCATGCAGCATAACCCTTTTCACATAGTACCCTTCATATTTGACTGTCAGGTGGAAGGCTTTGTTCTGTGCAGCCCCTTCTGGGGGCAAATCATTCTTGCCGAAGGATATTTGGTTGAATGCAAAAAATCTTTCTTCCATCCTCTCCAACTGTTCTACCATGGTCTCGACGAGCACATACACTTTGTTGTCACAACGGGCACATACACTTTGTTGAGAGTCTTGATCAATACCTTTTGAGTTTCAATGGAGTTCATCAATAGAGGTAAAATAGAGACTTGTGCGGGAGAATTTTGAAGCTGGTCGATTACCTCATATGATGTCATTTTCATCATTTGAAAGAAAGCCTCTTCTTCTTCGGCACTCACCAGCTTCTTTGGCGGGAAACGCTTTCTAGTGGCATTGTTCACCTGTTCCAATTGAAATACCTCTCAGCTGGGTTATATTCTTGCACTTCTCCTGAAATTTCTTTGCCTTTGTAAGTCATCACTGATTTTCTTTAGTTCCAAGGCACTTCGGCGGGATCCGTCATGGGCTTTTGTGGTGTGCGGCCAATAACCACGGGCTCACTCAGCCTTGGTGGATTTATTGGCCCCCGTATCACGTATTCCCCTTTGGGTACATACATTTGGGTTGTCTTGTTCAACTCAAATCTCCTGGGAGGACTCAATGATATCTGTTTTTCTTTGTGGCCTCGAGAGACATATAGAACAACATCTTTCGGGGTGCTGCCCTAGTTTTAGCTTCCATTTTCTTCTCCAACTTATGAGGGGTGGTTTTGTTCATATAATCCCCTTTATCTTACTTCGAGGTACCCTTTGGTTTCTTTTCTGCGTCAGCTATGACGATGGTGGCCTTCAACACTTGGCCGGTAATGGGTTTTTGGTTACATTGGGGTATCTTCATACCTCAACTCTATTTTCCTTTGTTCTATAAAGTTCTCCATGGCCCTCTGCAGAGTCCAAAAATCATCTGTGTCATGCCCTTCTGCACCTGAGTGGAAGGCGCATCGGGCACCAGCTCTGTAAGTGGGTGACGTCGGGTTTTCCCTCGTTTAGGTAACAGGCTGTATCAAGCCAATTTAGACAAGTTTGGTTAATAGGATGGAATAGGATTCACCGATAGGTGTGAAATTTGGCCTGTTGTGTGGTTCACGGGTGTGGAAATTGTTTTGTGGAGGCCGAGGGTTGTAGTGAGTTTGGTAAAGAGGTCTGTTTCTAGGAAATGGAGCTTGGTTTGGATTGGCTTGTTGTTATTTCTATACATAAGGTCGAGCATTCATTACCGTTTATGGCTGAGGAGAATAGGTTGCATCTTGGTGAGGGTAATAGTGCTGCGGGGTTGCCTCTGAAAAAAGAGGTTTGGGAATATGGTGTTTCATTGCACTCGACCTTGCCGTTGATGTTCCTTTCTTTTTCTTTCTATTTGCTACTCCCCAAGAGCCACCCTGGATGGCTTGAGAGGTTGCCCTGATAGAAGATTAGCTCAAAATTCAACTTATTTAATCCATTTTCGACCATCTACCCAATCTTGATGGCTTCAGCAAACTGTTAACCATTGCAGATATCATGCTCTGGAAGTAATCAGCCTCTTGGGCTTGGAGGAAAACTGTGACGATTTCAATCTCATCCATTAGAGGCTTTACCCTTGAGGCCTGCCCACGCCATTTAACAGTGTATTCTCGGAAGCTTTTCAAGGATTTCTTCTTTTAGTTTGTCAACGAGTTCCTATCCGAAGCAATATCAATGTGGTACTGGAACTACCTAACAAAATCTTGAGCAAGATCATCACAGATATGCCAGCGGGATATATCTTGGTCCATGTACAATTCACACGCGATGCCAACCAGACTTTCCCCAAAGTAGGCCATGAGGATTCTTCCTTTCAACCGGCTCCTTACAGCTGAATGCATTATCTCTTAGATGAGCAATGTGATACCCGTTCCTATCATACTTCTCAAACTTTGGGGTTTTAAGTCCCAATGGTAGATGCACATGAGGGAAAATACCCACGTGTGCATAAGATACACTTTACTGTCCACTCAAGTCTTGTATGTTTTTAAGACTCTGTTCAATTCTCTTTATCTTTCTCACAATCTCTTCTTGCTCAGGAGTTTTCGTGGTATTTTCTTTCCCCACATTGAACTTATACCGGGGTGGTTGAGAGTAAGTATAAGTGGGAATTTAAGTAGGTTCCATTGGGAAGGAGGGTGTTTGGAAGGTGAAAGATGATGGGTTAAACCTAGGCCTAGTTAGTGTGGGCTGTGCCGTAGCCAAGCAAGGTGGAGAGGTGAAGATATTTGAAGCTGCACCGAATATTAATACTTGCAGAGAACCTCGGAACGGGTCCAAACAAAGTGAGTTGAGATAGTAGGGCATCTTTGTGGTGTATTTGGGTGACCGATCGGGACACTGTAGGTACCGCTTGCTCTAGGAAATAGTTCAGGGAATCCCTGGATTGAACTTGGAGGCTCTTTCCATTTTCCCAAGCATCCCACATTTCCATAACATGAAGATGCAAGATTCTGTTTTCCTCGGCAGCTGCCTATTCTGAAGTTGGGATGCCCGAGATCGGACTATCCTCAGTGATGGGGATTGTTGGCAAAGTCATTTCTGAAGATATTTTGATACTCTCTTTTGATATTATAGTGTATTGGTGCGAAGCCAGATTACCACAAAAACCAACCACCGTACTATAAAAACATGGACTGGATCACAACAACAAAACGGTTAGTTTGAAACAAATAACGCATCGGTGATAGCACGTTGCGGGTGTGATGCACCTATACAGTTGAATGTGTTTCTACATGTTTTCACCGGTTGCGTGTTTCATCCCGACCTCACTTATTCATCCCAATTCTTCTTCTTTCCATTTTCAAACTTTGACTCTTTCCTTTTCATCTATTCTCTTTCTTTCTTTTTCTGTTTTTTTTGCTTTCCTTCTCTTATTTCCTTTTGATTTTTATTCTCTCATTTTTTATTATTCTTATTGGAATTATTCAAAAAATTATGACCGGAACCGATGAGGGTTGCCTACTTATCATGACGCCGCGTGAATCAGATCATTATGTAATTCAAGAAATAGGTGCAAAAAATAAAGGAACAATTTTTGGGATTTTCGATTTTCATTAATAAAAACTCCTAAAATTCTATTTTAAAAGATTTCAAACTACTGATTTTCTTGGAATGTAAAACTATGAACAGACTCAAAATAAACCAAAATACAGACTTGATAAATGAAAAAGGCTCAGTAAATTTTAGATAAGATCAAGGGAACCACATTGCTATTGGCTTTCTTGATTGCAACGTTGACTGTTCCTACGAGACCCACTTCTATAATACCATCTTCTCGCAGTCACACTGCAATACCCAAGAATGCTGCTGCAAAGGCCAAACGCCCAGTTGCCTCCCATTTATCTTTATTTCCGGCATGGGTCAAACCAGTGTCTGGTACATCAAAACCTTGGGGGTTACCATAACATTGATATAAGAATTGGAAAGTGCAATACCCTTCATATAAATTTCTATGCTGAATATCTCGGCTAATACTCAGCAGATCCAGAAACTTTTGGGAAGATATCTGTCTTGGCGACAAAGGGTATCGACTTCTAAGGTTTCCATTAAGGCCAACTTACCCAACAATTTCCTGTAGTGTGGGCGTGAGCTCGAAGTCATAAAAATGGAACACATTGCGAGTTAGATCCCGAAACTGTATTAAGGCTTCAATCACGTCCAACCTTGGCTTTCTATTCAAAAGTCCGGTGAGGCCACCCAAAACCTTTACCATAGTTTCTCTACTACCTTTTCCAATAATATTCCACCACATGTGGAGCTGTAAGGGGATCCCTTTAAGGGGTACGAAGGGTTCATTTTCATTTGTACTCATCCTGCACATTTATTAAGGAAATTTAATAACTTATTCTGACTCGAACAAAGGGGAACACTTTTTTTTAATTTTTTGTTTTCAAAATAAAATCCAGTTTTGCAACTACAGCCTTTCAGCACTTCGGGGAAGAAAATTTTAATGTTGTACTTTTTTTTTAACTAAAAAACTAATTAGTTGTTTTTTTTTACTAAAATTTGACAGTTACATTTTTGTAATACAAAATTTAAGTGATATACTTAAGGTTGTACTTGCTAACTTGCCAAAAATTTAAAAAATTACCCATGGTGGCTATTCATGCAAAACAACCTTCCGACACACTTCTGGGGACATTGGGCTTATTTAAACAATAATGGGATCACCCTGTTTATTTGTGATAATGATAAATTTTTTGTTCTTTTTGGGCTATTCTTGCAAAAGGGAAGTTGGACCTGATGGGGGTTGCCTATGTATCCCATATCCGGTAAGAATCTAACTGGCGTGGTTCGGGCAAATGTTTTAACAAAAACAACTATTTTTTAAAACATGACTTTCTTCTCTTTTTTTTCAAAAATCCGGTAGAGTTTCAGTACCTTTTGGAAATTAGTTTTTTAAAAAACAGATAAATATCTCTATTAACCCCAAGCACTGCTATTTTCTTTTCCCAATTTTATATTATTCACAAGGCGGTCAACATGCAAATCCGAAGCAAATAAATGCACAGGTAGCAAGTAAGATGCATCCATATGGTCTCTTCATTTCAGGTACACCTGTCCTAGACAGACCCAACCCTTGTGTTGAGTCTCATAAGTCCGATGCACGTGATGCGAAAACATGTTCCTACTAGGGATCCGGCATGAGGTTTTGTTATAGTAGGTTTAAAACCTGGGTTTATTGTTCTAGACCTGGCTTACCCGAGAGGAAAGCTCGAGCCGAGGGGGCCGGCGTACCGGGAATACAAAAGCTTCACCGGCATTGCAGCTTGTCCAAACCCCGTTCTATGTTTTGGGGTAAAACTCTAACAGAAAAGAATTTACATGAAGTACATACTTCCCAGATGATTTCGAAGACTTAGAGAGAAGAAATGTTTCGTAGTTGTTTATATACAGTTCATATAATATCAAGACGACACTAGCATTTAACACATTAGGCTCAAATGTGTAGGAAAATCAGATAATAATTAAAGCTAATCATAACAACTATTCTAAGCTCGAATTCTTAAACCCTAAACCGAAGTTCTGGGTTTGGATCCCCACAAGAGTCGCTAGAGCTGTCACACCTCCTTTTTTACTACACCACTCCATGATGATAGTGTATAAGGGAGTTTTTAACATTTAAGTGATATTATTCTAAATGTGTTATTATTTATTTATTTTTATTCGGAGTCTCCACTTGAAATATTTTATTGGTGTCCCAAGCCACCGGTTTATTTTAAACCCCAAATCGAGAAAAATTCGACTTTCCATGTGAAGTCTGCGAGCCAGAAATTTTGAGTAAGGAATTTTGTTAACCCGAGGGAAGGTGTTAGGCACCCCCGGATTCCGTGGTTCTAGCATAGTTGCTTAAACTATTATAATTGGCCTATTATCTAATTTTAATATATATTTTAGCCTATGGTATAAATTAAAATTAATCACCGCTTTTAATTAATTTTAAGAAGATTTCAATGTCATCTAAAATACGTCTTTGGACCACGCCACATGAAATTCACCCGCAGTCCAAGATACATTTTATTTAACACTGTGAGATTTGGATTTTGTTAACATGAAATGCTCACCTGTGTTTGGTAAGGTAAATTATTAAAATAACGCGCCTAAAGAAATTACGCGTTTTTCACTTTGCGAGGGCCATGGAAAATTTCCTAAATAGCATGCCTCGATTTCTAGGATTCTATAGGAAATAATTAAATGAGGACCATACATTTTTTAGATTTTATTTGGCACAACTCACCTCGACTAGTTGAAGGAATCTAATTAATTAAACGTTAAGAGAATTCAAATTCTACTTAAAATACTAATGTTCAAACTAATTAAAAGAGTATTGCTTGTTTTTTTTTAAAAAAATAAGGAGGGCCGATTGTTTGAAGGAAATGATTTGGGCCATTAATAGCCTTTAATTGAGGTAGCCTATGTGAGAATAAATACATGCCCAGACTTCGCGCGTGAGAGGGCTGAAATTGAGTCTTCAAGACACGCGAGAAATACCAGGACACCAGGAACGTTAATAGGAGACCTAACACGGCTTTCAACAACACATAACTATTTGGCCATCAGGCTCACATAAATCCTCCTCAAACTCAAAGAAAACAACTGTGCAATATTTCAAATCTAAATGAATTTCTTTTCAACACATACAATAGTATGTTAAAGAGTCATGAGCTTATTAAGCAAACACCTATGGATTTAAGCTAAAATAGGATCAAACGTGTAAAAATAATTTCTGCACAGAATTGAAGTTTTAAAGTGATCGACCAGACTATTCTTTTACTCAAAATGACTACGCATAGACCATTAACTTGGAAACTATTTAACCAACAATTCTAATGAAGTAAAACATTACATGGCTTTCCAAGTAACAACGTACAACATTACCACTAAAAATTCTTTATCCCATTCTTATGCATGTCATTCTCTAGCATACTCGAACTAGAATCACCAAAATAAATATAAAATACTGACTCATAATAGATTCACATAGACCAAACAAATTAAATTTTTACCAGACATACTAACTGTGTTGAACTCACATCTCGTTCAAAAGGATAGTATCTCAGTTTACTTGAGCCAAAATCTCGTTCATAAGGATAGAATCTCAGTTTACTTGAGCCAAAAAAACTAAGTATAACATACTTACACAAATAGTACATTAGCTTTTCTAAAACAAAATGGTTGAAGGTAGACAATTATTCATTATTTCCAGCAGAACCTAAAACAGATCTACACCCATAATTTGACTGAACCTTATACCATAGCAATTTTTAACTGTCCTAAAATTAGATACAATGATAAAGTTCAATTATCAAAGACAAGAAATCAACTGGAATGTAAAGTGAATGAAAACACAATATCATACAACCATACTGTAACAATTGCCTAAACTATGCTCTAAATAACATTATCCATTTCATGCTTAGAATCTGACTTTACATTCAATAGAGCTCGGAGTAATTACCTAAATATAGTAAAACATGTCAAAAAACTAAGCTTGAAATCAAAGGAAACAGCAGTAGTAGAAATCAGCAGCAAGAAACAACCAGCAACCCAAGCTTCAAAAAAACCAATTTGGACTAGAAATAATCCCAGAATTTTGTAACCATCATATGCTAAGATCAATAGGAAAGCTCAACCAATTTCTATCCCATGGTGAATCAGAGATTGTTTTAGAATTTGAAAGCTTCAAAATCACAGAACAAAACTCAGTGGAACAGTAATATTTTATGAAATTTTAGCCTATCTTCTATTTTGCAGAATTTATCTCTTCCAAGTCTAAAAAATCTTACTTGAGAATGAAGCAATTAGCCTTTTATAATGGAGTTCTAGGGTAGGAAAAATGAGTTCAATTTTTACCCTCCTATCCTTTCTCAATTTTTATTTTTTGTACTTGGTCCTTGAAATATTAACTTTCTTGCCAAGTAAATCTGTTTTTCAGCTTATAAGAAGCTTCCTAGTCTTTTATATCATTTTCCCTTGGATTTCTTAAAATTAGCCCTCAGGCCCCCTGTTTTTACCCTTAAACCAAAGAGACATAGGTCATTTTGACCCAAGGGTCCAATTTTAAAAACTGGGCTTGCAAAACGGGTTGAATCCCTTCCGTCTTACGATTTCAAAACTTAATTCAACCCAATATCCAAACTCACCAATTAAAGAGCAGACCAAAATTCTGAAAGCAAACCAGAAAACCAATTAAAATGAAACCAAATCCAAGCGATATGTAAGATAAACTAATTAGTTTTATATAATAAAACTTAAAAAAAAATAAACTAGATTTATTATTAATCTGCATCATGCAATAAAAACAAACACATAACAAAGATGGGACAAAAAAGAGATGAATACAAGCTTAAACTAAAAGAAGAAATAAGGAAAACGAAATGCAGGAAAAGAACAGAAAATCGAAAATACCTAGAATCGGATGGGCCAAACTTGAAATTCTTCCTCAATATGTCGATTTCGGCCATAAAGGGTCTCAATCATACGTTCTCAAATGAAAACTCATGATCAATGTCCATTTTGGTCCAAATCTGCCGACTTTGGAGTTTGACATTTAAAGTCTCAACTTGTACTTACGATTCGACGAGCTTGGGGCATATTCAAGGGAAGAGAACTAGAGATTTTGAATGAGGGGGGCTTGTAGGTCAAATGGTATTAGTTTGGGGTTGATTGGTGGTGGAGCCGCCACCAAATAAAGTTGCGCGGTGCTAGCGTTCCGCTACTTTGATCTAAAATTCGAAGAGTTTCGAGTTGAATCGATTGAGAATTTGGGATGGCGAGGTGGAGGAGATTCAAGGGTCTAATTTTGGTGGCATTTGGCCACCGACTGCCGCCATGGATGATTTTCAGCAGGCTGCGGATGATTGTGTTAGGGCGGAGTTAGGTTGGTTCTCTGAAGGGAGATGAGAGAAAATTAAGGGGGTAGGGGTAGGGGTAGGGGAGTGTTTGGACATATAAGTATTAAAGCTATACTCAGATCCGGATCGTTGGATTGATGAGATCCAAAGGTCAAGATTCATAGGGCACAAAATGGGATCGTTTAAACACAAGGGGGAAAGGGGTGGGAGGGCTGGAGCGGGTAAATTCATGGGTTTTGGGCCGGATTGGACGGGTTAAAGGGGAAAAATCATTTGGGCTTGGGGAATTTTAGCACAAAATCCAGGCTTTTCTTATTTTAAATCCTTTTTCTTTTCAATTTCTAATTTAATTTCTTTTAAAATTCAAATCCTTTTCCTTTCCAAATTAAACGTAAAACCTAAGGTTCTCTTAAAAGTAAACTAATCCATAAAAAGTATTAATTACTCAAGCATTGTATTTACAAAAACTAATTACCTCCTAATTTTAAAAGAAAATTGTACAAAATTTGAAATTAAAGAGTGAAAAAAAACGCAACATGACTTTTTTTATGTTTTTTCTATTTTTATCTAACAAATTAATGTACTAATTAATCAAAAAATATTAATTAAATCCTAAATGAGAATTCAATGTATGTTTTGTATTTTTTATGATTTAAATAAAATTAAACATGCGCACAAAATATAAACAAACAGGAAAAATTATGCAATATTTCCTAAATATTAAATAATTAAAAGGAAAATTCTAATTTTGGGAATTTTGTAGGAGCAATTCATGTGAGGCATAAATCACGTGCTCACTGTTCCTATCATAATCGCACCTGCGAATTGGGGACCACAGGTGCGAGATCGTGGAAGCGTTAGATCAGCTACAAATGCAGCCATGTGAGAGAAAGCTAGAAGTCGCAGGTGCGGGAGATATAACGCACCCGCGAGACGCCAGGTGCGGGTAGATGGGCGCATGTGCGGTCACAGGGCATTAAGTGGAAACCGCATGCGGTTGGTTAGACTGCGCAAAATCGTGAAAAGGACTGTAGGTGCAGACTACCTTGTTCAAAAAGTATATAAGTTCCCCTTCACGAATTTGGGTTGTTTTCCACCATTTTTATCCAGAGTTGAAGCTTTTTGGAGGGTTTTGAAGAGGGAATCAAGAGGATTTCCATTGAGGTAAGTTTCTTGAATCTAAAACTCGATTCTGTGTTGATTTTCAGTTGTTCAAGCATGAAATCTATGAGATTAAGTGTGAAAAATTGGGGAAGTTAGGGCTTGAAATTGGAGGGGTAAAGTTGGGAATTTGAGGGACCTATTGTGGTTCGATTTTGATATTCTTGGTTTGTAAGGACTCGTTTAAGAATGAGGATTCTATTGATATGATTTCTATCGAATAATAAGACATCGGCCCGGGGTCGGGTTGGGCCAACTTCAGAATTGTTGATGTAATTTGACTATTTTCGAATGGCCTTTATTACCTTAGCATATATTGATGTTATGATTCTGATTTTGGATAAATTCGACGCGAGTTGAGGCAGAATGGAGAGGCAAGGGTGTCGTCGAGTAATATTTCATAAGGTTGAGGTAATTAACGATTGTAAATCTGGACCTGAAGATAAGGAACCTCAAAATTTTGTACTATTTTGATGAATGAGGTGACACACATGCTAGGTGACGGGCTTGTGGGTGGGAACCCGTAGGGATTGTGACTTGGTCTGTCTTGTGGTGACTTTATAGTTGCATATTTGATATACTGTATATGCTATCCATGTGTTTGAGAAATGGATTTGTTAACTTGGGCTAAATACCATGTTTGACGTCTTGTGCCAAACTGTTTAGGCCCTTAGGGGTATTTTACTACTTTACCCACACTATTTTGATTTGAAAGAATAAACTCGGTCATGTTTTACCTGTGTATTATTTAATCTGGTTTCAACACTCAACTTCTTAATATATGAAACTATTTGGGCTGAGTTTTCCTGATTTTCACTAATATGCCTAAGTGGCCATGTGGTTAATGACTAGGAGAGGTTGAGGACTTAATGATGAGGATTATATATAGTATGGATCATGCTACACGCCGCATAGATATTATATATAAATTATGGATCGGGCTGCACGTCTTAGCAATATTTATATAGATCGGGCTGCATGCCATAATGATATGTATTTGGATCGGGTTGCGTTGTAAAACGATATGAGTCTTGGGCTGTAGGATCCCCTCTGGAGTCTGTAAACACCTAGCATAGTCGACTATGTTATATGAATCGGGCTGCACGCGGCAGTGGTTATTATTATTAGTATGAGATATCTATTGAGTAGAAGTGCTGAGTGTGAGTATTCATTGACGAGAGCTGAGTCATGAGTGACTAAGAGGCTTGCCCGAGAGGCTATACTTATGAGTGATACCTTGCCCGACGGGCTTGTTTATGACATTTTTTTGCTATTCTTCTTTTATACCGAGTCTCTGTTGAAAAATATTGAACAAGTGTTATAAAGGATTTTTATCGAAACTTGAGTTTTACGAGATAATTGGCTATTGAACTATAGATTTTGACTTCATATTTTTATTGAGATTTTCTTGATATTCATATGGTTTAAACTGATCATCATTGTAAAAAAACATTATTTACTTTACTTACTGAGTTGGCGTAATCACGTTACTCACCGCACCTTGTGTGTAGATCCAGGTGGCTGAGCATCAGAGTGAGAGCTTCCAGCACTCTCAGAGTCTTATTCGGAGATCGCAAGGTAGTTGCACGGCATTCGCAGTCCTACCTTCCTCCTTCCTATCCTAGTACTTTATATTTCAGACTTGTTTTGTATTGAGCAGATAGTGTTGAGTGTATTTAGTGGCTCATGACTAGTGACACCAGATTCATGCTATGTTTATGTATTTTCTTACTTATTCCATGTATTTATTTAATAAAATTGAAAGCTTTGAGGCTTAATCTGCTTAGAAAAGTTAATTTAAATTATCTCTGTATTGTTCGTGTTGTTTCTGGCTGGCCTAGTACTATGGTAGGCTATCACGACCCAAAATCCCTCCAAAAGATTCTTTATGGCACATAGTCTCTAAACTTTGTAAGTCTACCATTAACTAAGATACCAATTATATTTTCTCTCTTCAATTTAAATAACTCTTAGCAAGTTATAATTTCCAAAACCGGTGGTACAATTCATAAGCCTTTCTAAGAGTAGTTATATAAAATAAATACATCACTGTTCCAAAACAAAAGCAACAAATGAAAGTAAGTACAAGTGAAGGTGACTTCGAGGCCTGCTAACATTACAACAGGTTTACCTTGAGTTTCCACTGTAATGACCTAGACGGCTAGTACCGATCAAATCCCCAGATCTGTACAAAAAAATGTACAGAAGTGTAGTATGAGCACACCACAGCGGTGCCCAATAAGAATCAAGAGTAACCTCGATATGGTAGTGACGAGGAACAGTCAAGGCACCTACTGGTTTGTGATGACCCGACCCGTTATCCCATGAGTTACCGCTCCATATCCAAATTTTTTTAGTCTTTATGCTTCATTATCGGTGTTTGGTGTGATCGAGTTGATTTGGGTTTGTTTTGATAGGAAAAGAGACACTTTGTCTCTTTAAACAAGGCTTAGTTTGGAAAAGTGGAGAAGATGTTTACTTATGAGTTATGGGGATCGGATGTGATTTCTGATGGTTCGTTAGCTTTAGGGAATGATTTTTGGCTTAGGAGTGTGATTGGAAGTGATTTTGGAGATCCAGTGTAGAAATAGGATTGAATTGGCGAAGTTAGTATTGTTGCGAATTCCCGTTGGTAGTTGAGATTATGGTCCAAGGGTCCAAATGGAATTTGAGAGTTGAAGTAGATTCATTAGGTGATTTGGGATGTGTGTGCAAAATTTCAGGTTATTCATAGGTGATTCTGCTGTGTTTTTGATCGAATGCGTGTTTCAGAAGTTTTAGAAGAATTTAGACTTGAATTCGACGTAATTTGATGGTTTTGGTGTTATTTGAGGCGGTTTGATGATAGGAAAGAGTTTGGATAATGTTTTAGGATGTCTTGGTGCTTTTGGTTGAGGTCCCAGGGGCCTCAGGGTGATTTCGGATGGCTAAACGGGAGGTTTGGGACTTGGAAATGTAGCAGAAAATGCAGCAGTAGGTGCATGCCAGATTTGGCCTTCGCATTTGCGAAGGTAGGTTCTCGTTCCCGTAAGGGAAAGTCCTGGAGCTTTGTGTTCGCGGTGAGAAGCCCGCATTCACGTAGTATAAAGTTGTGTTCCTGAGTCTTCATGCTTCGCGTTAGTGACAAGAGCATCGCGTTTCGCAAAGTATCCTGTGAGTATGCATCGCCTTTGCGTGACGAGTGTCACATTCGCATAGGAGGGTTTGTGGTCCCCCAATATTTTTTCATTGCGTTCGCGGCATAAAGCTCGCGTTTGCGTAGTGATATCAGTTAAAGCATTGCATTCGCAAGTGAGGCACCGCATTCGCAACGGGTATTTTGGTCAGAGGCAAGATTTGTTCATCGCGAACACGATAGAGCCCTCGCGTTCACATAGAGTAAAATGTTAGCTAGGCAAGTTTTTTATTATATTTCATCCGCGAGCCTAAGTTATTTTCCTCCATTGTTGAGCAGCTTGAGTGCTTTTTGGGAGAAATTGAAGAGGGTTTCGTCTGCGATTGTTTGGAGGTGAGTCCTATGAACTACAAATATGATTTTATTGTGGAATTAATCTAGAAATTCATGGAATCTTAGCTAAACGAGGAAGAACCATGGCTAGAGTTCTGATATTTCAAATTGGGATTTGATGGGTCATTTGAGCTCAGATTTGGTAGTTCTTGATATGTATGGACTCGTGGCGAGATAAGGATCCCGTTGATGCAAAAATTTCTGAGTTTCGAGAAGGGAGCCCGAGGCTTGAGTTTTGCTAATTTCGGGATTTTTGATATTTTTCGATTGTTTTCGATTTGGTTTTGTTCCCTATGCATATTGTGACGTATTCGTTGTGGTTTTGGTCAGATTCAACACGCGAGGAGTCCGATTTGAGAGATAAAGGCATAACGAGCTAGAGTTTGTGCCGGGTTGAGGTGAGTAATAAATATAAATGATATCTTGAGGGTTTGAAACCCCGTATTTGTGCATCGTAGTGCTATATTGAGGTGAGACACGTGCTCGATGATAAGTGCAGGGTCGTTTACTATTAGGGATTGTGACTTGGTCTGTCCCAAGTTATGGTTTTACCGCATATTTAATTGAAGCTTATTTGATATTATCATGATTTGGGTTAATTTTCTTATTTAGGCTTCATGCCAACTATTTGAAATCTTCGGGGATTATTATCACTATTTCCTCACTATTTTTACATATTATTTGAAATCAATCCGATTTTTTAATACTATTTTAAAAACTCAAGCACTTTTACTCGAATTTTGAAATTTAAATGATATTTCTAATGGTGTTTTGGGCTTAAAACTACTATTTTGTTATTGCCCAAGGGCCTTATATGATTTTTGACTGAGTAAGGGATCGGGCTGCACGCCGTATCAGTATTATATTGATATTTTTATGAGGCCGAGGGCATAGTTGATGCCACGAGATGCCTTTATTATTGCTATTTGGCCGTAAGTGGCCCCTCCCGGAGTCTGCACACCCCCAGTAAGTGTCGTAGATGATAAATATATTGATTGGGTTGCACGCTGCAGCGGGTACTAGAGAGTGTCGTTCTAAGTGTTGCATTTTCCTTATTCATCTATCATTTATCTATTTATCAGTCGTAGTATTTCAATATTTTGATTTCCTTGATTTATTGCTTTCTTATTACTTGCTCTAAACTGCCAATTATAGATTACCATGGTTTCTTATTCTCAGCCTTTATTTATGTTTATTACTCACTGGTCGGAGTACTCACATTACTCCCTGCACCTTCCATGCAAATCCAGGTGCATCTGAGGCGGAGTGAGGATTATTTCAGCTGAGCAACAGTATCCGGGAGCATCAAGGTAGCTGCATGTCATTTGCAACCTTGATCTCTCCCTTCTATCTTTGTCTTTTATTTCATAATCCTTAGACTGGCATGTATTATGTTGATAAATCTGTATTAGAGGCTCAGACTTGTGACATCAGATTCTTATAGGCTGTGTAGTAGGATTTTTATTTGGGATTTCGCAAAGATAAACTCTATTTCAAGTTTCTAGTATTATAACTTGGTAAATAATCTGTGTTAATCAATAATGAACTATTATAAATGGGTTAAGATTATAAATTTGTCAGGATTGCTTAGTAGTGTGTTGGGCGCCATCACGGCTGGGTCTTCCTTATATGATCGCATCAGGGAGCTTCAGTATGATGATCCGCATTTGCTTGTGCTTAAGAGCAGAGTTCATCATGGCGATGCCAAAGATGTGACAATTGGTGATGATGGTGTTATGAGGATGCAAGGCCAGATATGTGTGCCGAATGTGGATGGCCCAATGTGGATGGGCCTAGAGGAGGCCGATAGCTCGGAGTATTTTATTCATCCGGGTGCCGTGAAAATGTATCATGATTTGAGGCAGCACTATTGGTGGAAAATAATGAAGAACGATATTTTTGGATTTGTAGCTTGGTGTCTCATTTGTCAGCACGTGAAATATGAGCATCAGAGACCGGGTGGCTTGCTTCAGCAGATGGATATTCCCGAGTGGTAGTGGGAGAGGATTACTATGGACTTTGTTGTTGGACTTCCTCGTACTTTGAGGAAATTTGATGCTATTTGGGTGATTGTGGATTGGTTGAACAAGTCCTGCACTTCATTCCAGTGTGTACCACCTATTCTTCAGAGCGGCTGGTAGGGATTTATATCTGGGAGATTGTTTGGTTGCATTGTGTTCCCATTTACATCATCTCAGATGGAGGTACTCAGTTTACTTTACAGTTTTAGAGAGCCGTGCAGAGAAAGTTGGGTACTCAAATGGAGTTGAGTACAACATTTCATCCTCAGATGGACGGGTAGTGCGAGATTACTATTCAGATAGTGGAGGACATTTTGCGTGCCTGTGTTATTGATTTCTGAGGTTCTTGGGATGGGTTTTTTCAGCTTGTAGAGTTTTCCTACAACAAGAGCTATCAGTCCCGCATTCAGATGGCATCGTATGAGGCCTTGTATGGGAGATGGTGTAGATCTCTAGTCTGTTGGTTCGATCCAGGTGAGGTTTGGATATTAGGGACAGATTGGGTTTAGGATGCCATAGAGAAGGTGAAGGTAATTTAAGAGAGACTTCTTACAGTGCAGTCGTGTTAGAAGAATTATGTAGACTGAAAGGTTCGAGATGTGTCCTACATTGTTGGTGAGAAGGTTTTGCTGAAGGTTTCGCCTATGAAGGGTGTTATGAGATTTGGAAAGAAAAGGAAGTTGAGTCTGCGAGTCTTTAGACCTTTTGAGGTACTTAGGAGGATTGGGGAGGTGGCTTATATTCTTGCTTTGCCACCCAGCTTGTCGAATGTGCATATGGTATTTCATGTTTCTAAGCTCCGGAAGTATGCCGGAGACTCGTCTCATGTATTGGACTTCAGCACGGTTCAATTGGATGATGATCTGACCTTTGATGTAGAAGAAGTGGTTATTTTGGGTTGCTAGGTTTGAAAGTGAGGTCGAAGGATAGAGCTTTGGTGAAGGTGCAGTGGAGAGGTCAGCCCGTGGAGGAGGCTACCTTAGAGACCGAGCGAGAGATGCAGAGCAGATATCCTCACCTTTTTGAGGCTTCAGGCATGTTTCTTGAGTTGCTCGAGGACGAGCGTTTGTTTAAGTTGGGGAGGATGTGACGATGTGACCCATCGTCGCATGAGTTACCACTGTGTTTCCCCCATTTTCTGCTTCATAATGCTTCATTATCGGTGTTTGGTGTGATCGAGTTGATTTGGTTCGTTTTGGTAGGAATGGGACACTAGTCTCTTTAGGGAATGCTTAGTTTGGAAAAGCCAATCGGATGTTGACTTAAGAGTTAGAGGGCTCGGATGTGATTTCCGATGGTTCGGTTAGCTTCGGGGGATGATTTTTGGCTTACGAGTGTGATCGGAAGGGATTCTGGAGGTCCGGTATAAAAATAAGCTTGAATTGGCAACGTTAGTATTTTGGCGAATTCGGTTGATAGGCTAGATATTGATCTGAGGGTCGGAATGTAATTCCGAGATTTGTTGTAGCTTTGTTGGTTGATTTGTGATGTGTGTGCAAAATTTCAAGTTATTCGGAGGTTATTTGGTTGTATTTTTTATCGAATGCGTGTTTCGGAAGTTTTTGAAGAACTTAGGCTCCAATTCGATGTAATTTGATGATTTTGGTGTTATTTGAGGTGTTTTGATGATTGAAAAAAGTTTGGATGATGTCTTAGGATATGTTGGTGTTTTTTTTGTTGAGGTCTCGGAGGCCTCGTGGTGATATTGGATGGCTAAATGAGAAGTTTTGCACTTGGAAATGTAGTAGAAAATACAACAGCTGGTGCAGACAAGATTTGGCCTTCGTGTTCGCGAAGTTAGGTTCGCGTTCGCGTAAGGGAAAGTCATGGAGTTTCGCATTCGAGGCGAGGAGCCCGCATTCGCGTAGAAGAAAGTTGGGTCCCTGAGTCTTTGTGCTTCACATTTGCGATAAGAGCATCATGTTCGTGGGGTATCCTGGGAGTATGCATCAGGTTTTCGTTACGAGTGCCGCGTTTGCATAGGAGCATTTGAGGTCCCGCAATATTTGTTCATCGCGTTCGCGGCATAACGCTCGCATTCGCATAGTGGTATCAATTAAAGCATCGCATTTGCGAGTGAGGCACTGTGTTCGTGAAGGGAAATTTGGTCAGAGGCAAGACTTGTTCACTGCGAATGCGAGTGAGACCTCGCGTTCGCATAGAGTAAAATGTCAGCTAGGCAGAAGGTTCTTAATAATATTTCATCCGCGAGCCGAAGTTATTTTCCTCTATTGTTGAGCATTTTGAGAGATTTTTGAACAAAATTGAAGAGGGGTTCGACTGGTATTCTTTGGAGGTGAGTCCTATGAACTAAAAATATTATTTAATTGTCAAATTAACCTAGAAATTCATGGAATCTTAGCTAAAAAGGGAAGAACTAGGGCTTGAATTTTGATATTTCAAATTGGGATTTGATGGGTCATTTGAGCTCAGATTTGGGAGTTCTTGATATGTATGGACTCGTGGTGAGATAAGGAACCCATTGATGTGAAAGTTTTTGAGTTTCAAAAATTTGGCCCAGGGGTCTGGTTTTGCTAATTTCAGGATTTTTTATTTTTTGATTGTTTTCGATTGGGTTTTGTTCCCTTAGCATACCGTGTCGTATTCGTTGTGGTTTTGGTCGGATGCGACGCGCGAGGAGGCCGATTTGAGAGGCAAAGGCATAGCGAGCTAGAGTTTTGTCGGTTTGAGGTGAGTAATGAATGTAAATGATGTCTTGAGGATTTGAAACCCCGGATTTGAGTGGGGGGTCGTTTACTATTTGGGATTGTGACTTGGTCCGTCCCAAGTGATGATTTTACCGCATATTTTATTGAAGCTTATTTTATCTCATCATGATTTGGGTTAATTGTCATATTTGGGATTCGTACCAACTTTTTGAGCTCTTCGGGGATTATTATCACTGTTTCCTCACTACTTTTACATATTAATTGAACTCAGTCCTATTGTTTAATACTGTTTTACAAACTCAACCACTTTTACTCAGATTTGAAACTTAAATGATATTTCTAATGGTGTTTTGGGCTAAAAAATACAATTCTATTATTGCCCGAGGGGCTTATAGAATCATATTTGGTTGCACGCCGCAATGGGTACTAGAGAGTACCGTTCTACGTGTTGCATTTTCCTTATTCATGTATCATTTATCTATTTTACTGTCGTAGTAGTTCTATATTTTGATTTCATTGGTTTATCGCTTTCTAATTACTTTCTCTAAACTGCCAATAATAGATTACCCTGTGTTTTTCTATGGTTTCTTATTCTCAACCTTTATTAATGTTTATTACTCACTGGGTCGGAGTACTCACATTACTCCCTGCACCTTGCATGCAGATCCAGGTGCATCTGAGTGTGAGTGAGGAGTATTTCAGCTTAGCATCGCAGTATCCAAGAGCATCTAGGTAGTTGCATGGCATTCACTGCCTTGATCATGTTGAAACACGTTCTCAAATTGCTAAAACTAAACGTGTGTTCATCGTTGTAGGTTTTGATAAATGACAAACCGACGCGCATGGAACATTGACATATGCCGAAGTCCAAGCACAAGAGAAACAAAGAACAAGATCAAGTAAAGCAACGAAGATATACATGAGTCGTTTTATATTGTGATCTTGATCCAACAATAGATTCAAGTCTTGGCTTCTCTCGTATAATCATTTTCATCAAACCATGCATCTTTGTTTTAAAACATAATGATTTTCAAACATTTTCATTTTAGCCAAAATGAATTTTAAACATGTCTTTCAATTCTGGACAGAAATAATCGATTATGTTTTTTTGATAATCGATTATGTTAAGACAGTGTAAACCGGAATTTACAAAACAGCAAAATAATCGATTATGTCTTTTTGATAATCAATTATGTGAAGACAATGTAAACTTGAATTTACAAAACAGCAAAATAATCGATTACGTAATATGATAATCGATTATCCTCTTTATTCGAATTATATTAAAAATTCCGCAGAGGTCAATAATCGATTATCCTATATAGCATAATCGATTACTCACTGACCGTTGCCAAAGTATTTTTAAACGCTGAAAGATAATCGATTATGCACAAGGCAATAATCAATTATGCTAGCATAAAATCAGCGTCTGATTTTTGAACGTTATCAGGTAATCGATTATGGAATTTGAATAATCGATTATTCTAGCTTAAACTCTGCATATGATTTTTGAACGATTTGCAGATAATCGATTATGCAAAACAGATAATCGATTATTCTAGCACAAAATTAGCAATTAGTGATTGGCAATTAAGCAATGGTCTTTGGGTCTTTGAGGACTATAAATACACCTCAAAACCACTCTTTTAAGCACAACAACTGATTACAATTCTTGCTTAAGCTTACATACTTTCATATCAATCATTTCATATTCATTTCATAGTTTTTGAGAGCCAAATTCTTGACGAAGTTGTTGTGTGCTTGAGCGTATTAATATTACTCATATCTACTCTGTAAGAGAGTCTTGTCTTGAGTACTAAGTGTTTGTATACACTTGAAGGGAAGTTCTAATCCCTTGTGGTTGTAAGAAGGAAAGGTTAGTTCCTTCACGTGAAGTCTTGAAGTGTGGTATCTTCGAGCAAGAAATTGCTGAGACTTGTGTTCTCAGTTTGTAACGGTTTGTTAAGCACCCGTAAGTTTAACAGAGTTAGTTGAAACTCGAGAGAGTCTCTCGGGAAACTGGACTAACCACACGTTGTGGTGAACCAGTATAAGTTCGGTGTGTTCTCTCCTTACTACTTTATCACTTACTTTACTCCTGCAATTTTAATTCCGCAAATTTATCTTGATTTTTTAAAAACTCTATTCACCCCCCCTCTAGCGTTAAGCGTATATTATAACAATTGGTATCAGAGCCTAACTCTCTGAAAGACTTAACAGTTTGAGAGAAACAATCCATGGCTTCTACTCGTAACGTTAATGCAGGACTAGGTGAAGCACAATGCTTCACAAGGCCACCACTCTTTGATGGCACCAATTACACTTATTGGAAGGAGAGGATGAGAATTTTCATTCAATCAAACAATTTCCAATTGTGGAAAATTATAAAGAATGGAGAACAACTACCCACTAATAAGGTTGGAGATGAACTCGTCCCAAAGTCGGAAGACGAATATGATATGGACGATATCAAAAAAGTGGAATATAATGCAAAAGCCATCAACATAATGTATTGTGCTGTAAATCCCGATGACTATCGAAAAATCTCATGTTGCACCACGGCCAAGCAAATATGGGACAAAACTGGAGATCACTTACGAAGGTACGGATCATGTCCGAGAAGCTAAAATTGATTTTCTAACCCATGAAATGAATTGTTTCATATGAAGGAGAATGAGAAAATAGATGACATGTTTGAGCGATTTTCAAAAATCGTAAATGACCTTCATGCTCTCAAAAAGAAATTTACGGATAAGGAGCTTGTCCGAAAAATTCTACGAAGCCTTACTCCGGAATGGCGTTCCAAAGACGACACTATTCAAGAATCGATCGGCATCACAAATGTCACCATAGACGGACTTCGTGGTAATCTCAAAACTTATGAATCTACTATTCTTAACCCTCCTTTGGATGATCAAAGGAAAAGAAGGATTGCACTCAAAGCGTCTATGACTCAACCTCAAAACGATGAGGATTCAAGTGATGAGGATATCGAGTTCGGACTCGTGATCAAGAAATTCCAAAAATTCATGCGGAAAGAGTTTAAAGGAAAGCGGCCAGGTGGACCACTCAAATGCTATGGATGCGGAGAAGCTGGGCATATCAAATCAAACTGTCCATATATCAAAACAGAAAATAAAAGAGGAAAATATATTTTATGGCCAAAGAAGCGCCGATGAACCCGAAAGTTCAAACAATGGTTGTACTTCATGCAAAACTCTAAAAGATGAAGTAGAAAAACTTAAGGGCACCTTGAATAAATTCAATTCCTCTCACAAAAATCTAAATGATGTTCTTGTAAATTTGAAATCTACTAAACATGGTATAGGTTTCAAAAATGAGTCTAACGAAAAAGTTGAGACCAATCCTAAACAACCTAGAAATAATAATCCCAGGATCACTATACATCCTAGAATGAGCACTAGAAGAAATGTAGAGCAATTTAGAACACATAGAAAAGATTTTCAAAAATTGCAACCTAGAAATATCCAACCCAGAAATAACAATCCTAGGATCGCTATACATCCTAGAATAAACTCTAGAAGAAATGTTGGGCAATTTAGAACACCTAGAAAAGATTTTCAAAATGTGCATCAAAATTATACCTCTACAAATAGAGTTAATGAGCTTAGACCCTCCAACTATTATCATCCTAGAAGAATGCATAACCCCAACGTCATTTGCCATTATTGCAATAGAATAGGACATATAGCCCCTGTTTGTTTCACTAGACATAGACATCTCACTACATGTCAATCACACCACTACGTTGCACCTAACACAGAAGGACCCAAAACGGCTTGGGTACCAAAAACTCATTAATTTGTTTTGTAGGTGTGTTTGAAGGGATCAAGTGTATGGTACCTTGATAGCGGATGCTCTAAACATATGATTGGAGATGCATCAAAATTCCTTCAAATAAAACCCACGGAAGGAGGAAGCGTTGTATTTGGAGACAACAATAAAGGAAAAATAATCGGCATCGGCTCCGTAGGTAAGAACGAATCCTCCTCTATTAAGAATATCCTATTTTTAAAAGGGCTTAAACACAATCTCTTGAGCATAAGTCAATTATGTGACAAGGGAAATCTTGTATTGCTTGATTCGGAAGAATGCTTAGTTATACGCCGCAGTGATATCAAAGTAATTCTTCGTGGTATTAGAATTGATAATATCTATATGGTTGACCTTGAAAATTCTTCATCAGATTATGTGAAATTCCTTTTGAGTAAAGATGACGACATGTGGTTATTGCATCCTAGAGTAGCTCATGTCAACATGAATCTTTTAAACAAATTAGTTTCACAAAATTTAGTAATTGGTCTTCAAAATCTAAAATTTGAAAAAGATACTATTTGTGATTCTTGTCAAAAAGGGAAACAAATAAAAGCCTCTTTTAAATCTAAAAATGTTGTTTCAACCTCTAGACCTTTACAACTTCTTCACATGGATCTTTTTGGACCATCTCGTATTGAAAGTCTTGGTAGAAATCGCTATGCTTTTGTAATTGTTGATGACTACTCTAGATTCACATGGACGTTATATCTTGCTCACAAAAGTGAGGCCTTTCAAAGGTTTAAAAGTTTTCTTAAACGTGTTCAAAATGAAAAGAACACAACCGTCACTTCCATAAGAAGTGATCATGGGGGAGAGTTCGATCATAATCTCTTCGCAGATTTTTGTGACGAACTCGGCATTGAGCATACTTTCTCTGCTCCACGTACACCATAACAAAATGGAGTGGTGGAACGCAAAAATCGATGTCTCGAAGAGATGGCTAGAACCATGCTCGATGAGGCAAAGATTCCCAAACATTTTTGGGCGGATGCCGTGAGTACCGTGTTAGAAAATACGCTTAATGCTAGGGGGTGAATAGCGTTATAATAAAAATTAGCATAAACTTGCGGAATTTAAAAATTACAGGAAAGAAATAAATGCGATAAGTAAATAAATAAGAACGAACGCACCGATGTATCCTGGTTCACCATAACCCGTGGCTAGTCCAGTCCCCGAGAGACTCTCTCGAGATTTCCACTTACACTGTTAAGCTTACGTGTGCTCAACAAACCTTTACAAACTGAGGACACAAGCCTCAACAACCTTTGCTCGAAGATACAACACTCCAAGACTTCAACCAAAGGAAACACAAGTTCCTTCTTACAATACAAGGGACTAACACTTCCCTTCAAGTGTATAAGACACTTAGCACTCACTTAAACAAGACTCTCTTAATAGAGTAGATATGAGTAAACAGATACGCTCAAGAATGCAACAACTTTCGTCAAGAATTTTGGCTCTCAAAACTTATGTAATGAATAGAAAGTGATGAACAATAGAGTATGCAAGCGACAGCAATAATATGATCAGTTGTTGTGTTTAGAAGACTGATTTGAAGCTGTATTTATAGTTGCAAAACCATGCACTACCGTTGCCTAATTGCCAATTAAGAATTGTTGATTTACTCAGTGACAATCGATTGTCAAAATGCCACAATCGATTGTTTGCCAATCATTCCAAAAATCATTCCCAGATTTTACGCTTAACAATCGATTATCTAAGATCAATAATCGATTACTGGCAACGTTCAAAAAATCATTTCCAGATTTTACTTAAAACAATCGATTGTCCGAAATATACAATCGATTACTTGGCAACGTTCAAAAAATCTTTTTTAGATTTTATTTAAAACAATCGATTATAAGAAATCTATAATTGATTACTTGGCAACGTTCAAAAAATCATTTCCGGATTTTACTTAATACAATCGATTGTCAGAAATCTACAATCGATTACTTGGCAACGTTCAAATAATCTTTTTCAGATTTTATTTAAAACAATCAGTTATTAGAAATCTATAATCGATTACCTGACGGTGTTCGAAAATATTTTGGCAACGGTCAATTACACAATCGATTATGCAATGAGAACAATCGATTATATATCAGTCTTTGAAAAATCAATTAGACACTGCCTTAATGCACTCGATTGTCAAAGGTACACAATCGATTATTTGATGACTTTGAAAATATCTGATAGACACTGCCTCAACACAATCGTTTATCATAAGTTCACAATCGATTATTTTGTAGCTCTGAAAAACTTTGATGTACACTGCCTCAACACAATCGATTGTCATAAGGTTCACAATCGATTGTCATGCAGATTTAAAAAATCTGATGCACACTGCCTTAACACAATCGATTGTCATAAGTTCACAATCGATTGTCATGCAGCTGACTTAACATAATCGATTATCATAAGTACATAATCGATTATCTTAGTCGAGATTTTAGAGGCATGCTTAAAAATCATTTTGACTAAAGTAAATATGCATGATTTAAAATCATTTTGCTTTAAATTAAATATGCATGATTTGATAAAAATGTTTTTACGAGAGAAGCCAAGTCTTGAGTCAAGTTATCGGATCAAGATCACAATAAAAGAACGACTCATGTATAACTTTATATCTTTGCTTGATCTTGGTCTTGTGCTTGAATCTCTTTATATATCAATTGCGCGCTTGTGCTTGGACCTCGTCATATGTCCATTGCGCATAGTTTGTCATTCATCAAAACCTACAATTATGAACACACGTTTTAGTATAGTGCCTTGAGAACGTGTTTCAACAATTTCCCCCTTTTTGATAATGGCAAACTTTAGTCGGGATATGCATATTTGATAATTCATAATGACGATTCAAGACAAGTAAAGATATGCAACAATATGCAACAAGTCTCTAGATGTGCAATTAGTCCCCCCTCAACATATGAATCCCCCTCAATTTTTGCCAAAAAAAATTAGTGCATATCCCTTATTCTTCCCCCTTTTGCCATTAGCAAAAATGGAAAAAGTAAAAGACATAATAAAGCAAATAATATCAACATAATCGATTATGGATACTAGATAATCGATTATATACTAAAGAGAAATCGATTATTCTGCATCAATCTTTATAATTCCCCCTGCCTTTAGGGCGATACCTGCAAAAATTCGTTAGACGTCTCCGACGCTCAAGTTAGAAATCATGTGAAAGGGAGAATGCAATGCATGACTTAGATCAACGTGGAGTCAAGAATCCCGAGTTCACTACGAATTCGGAAGAAGGACTCTTTCTCTAAAGGTTTTGTAAAGATGTCGGCCAATTGATCTTTGGTTTCAACAATTCCATTTCGACATCCCCTTTGAGAACGTGATCTCTTATAAAATGATGCCTAATTTCAATGTGTTTTGTTCTTGAATGAAGAACGGGGTTCTTCATCAAGCATATGGCACTAGTATTATCACATCTAAGAGTGATATGATCAAGACTTAGGCCATAGTCCAAGAGTTGTTGTTTCATCCAAAGGATTTGAGCGTAACAACTCCCCGCGGCTACGTATTCAGCCTCGGTTGTGGACAACGCAACACTTACTTGTTTCTTGCTAAACCAAGAAACAAGAGAGCTACCGAGCAAATGGCAAGTGCCACTAGTGCTCTTGCAGTCCAATTTGCATCCAGCAAAATCGGAATTGGAATAGCCAACAAGTTGGCATGAAGAACCTTTGGGGTACCATAGACCCACATTTACAGTACCAACAAGATACTTCAATATCCGTTTCACCGCAGTTAGGTGAGACTCCTTCGGACACGATTGATAACGAGGGCATAAGCACACGCTAAACATGATGTTCGGTCTACTCGCAGTAAGATAAAGGAGAGATCCAATCATACCTCGATACTTTTTGGTGTCGACTTCCTTACCTTTCTCATCTTTGTCTAGATGATCGGATGTGCTCATGGTAGTGGCCATTGCTTTTGCGTTGGTCATTTCAAATCGTTTCAGCAATTCTTTGCAATATTTAGCTTGACAAATGAAAGTTCCTTCTTTCATTTGATTTACTTGCAGCCCCAAAAAGAATGTTAGCTCACCCATCATAGACATCTCAAATTCGCTTGTCATTAAATCGGGAAATTCCTTGCACAAAACATTGTTAGTAGCACCAAATATAATATCATCCACATAGATTTGAACTAATAAAATATCATTGTTTTTATGCTTAACGAAAAGAGTGGTGTCAACTTTCCCCCTAATGAAATCATTTTCCAAAAGAAATTTACTCAATCTTTCATACCAAGCTCGGGGAGCTTGTTTAAGACCATAAAGAGCCTTTATAAGTTTGAAAACATGATTTGGAGATTTAAAATCTTCAAAACCCGGGGGTTGTTCAACATAAACTTCTTCTTGAATAACACCATTTAGAAAAGCACTTTTTACATCCATTTGATACAAATTGAAATTCATAGAAGATGCAAAGGCAAGTAATAAACGAATAGCTTCTAACCTTGCTACGGGAGCATATGTTTCTTCAAGTCAATACCTCTTCTTGATTGTAGCCTTTTGCTACAAGCCTAGCTTTGTTTCTAGTGATTACACCATTTTCATCTAATTTGTTTCGAAAAACCCATTTCGTACCAATTATGGTATGATTTTCGGGGCTTGGCACCAAATCCCAAACGTCATTCCGTCTTAATTGGTTAAGCTCCTCTTGCATTGCCATGGTCCAAAATTCATCCCCAATTGCTTCGGAGATGGTTGTGGGTTCAATTTGAGAAACAAAAGCAGTATGTCCTAAGGTGTTCTTAAGAGAGTTTCGGGTACTTACCTTTTCTCCAACGTCGCCAATTACCTGTTCGAGAGGGTGATCTTTGATTGTCCTCCATTCGTTAGGCATTTTTGTTTCTTTCTCCAATTGTGGCGCTTCCTCCGATAATTGTTCCAAGATTTCATCTTGAATTTCCTTAGAAGTTTCCTCTTGTACTTTGTCTTGAGGACTTATTAAGCTTAAGATACCTGCAGGATCAGAACCAGAATCCTTTCTCGCCAAGCGAGCATTATTTTCGGAAAACATAATATGAGGGGATTCCTCCACAGTTCCGGTTCTATTATTGAATACCCTATATGCTTTGCTACGTGAGGAATAACCAATAAAAATTCCTTCATCAGATTTGGCATCAAATATTCCCAATTGATCTTTTTCATTGTTATGAATAAAGCATTTACAACCGAATACTCCAAAATGGGAGATATTTGGTTTCCTTCCCTTGTAGAGTTCATAAGGGGTTTTCATGAGTATTGGCCTTATGACTACTCTATTCAAAACGTAGCATGCGGTACTCACGGCATCCGCCCAAAAATGTTTGGGAATCTTAGCCTCATCGAGCATGGTTGTAGCCATCTCTTCGAGACACCTATTTTTCCTTTCCACCACCTCATTCTGTTGTGGTGTTCGTGGAGCGGAGAAGGTGTGCTCGATACCGAGTTCGTCACAAAAGTCCGCAAAGAGATTGCGATCAACTCTCCCCCATGATCACTTCTTATTGAAGTGACGGTTGTGTCCTTTTCGTTTTGAACACGTTTAAGAAAATATTTGAAATTATGAAAAGCTTCACTTTTATGAGCAAGAAATAGAGTCCATGTAAATCTAGAATAATCATCAACAATAACAAAAGCATAACGATTTCTACCAAGACTTTCAATGCGAGATGGTCCAAATAAGTCCATGTGAAGTAATTGCAAAGGTCTAGTAGTTGAAACAATATTTTTCGATTTAAAGGATGCTTTTGTTTGCTTCCCTTTTTGACAAGAATCACAAATAGAGTCTTTTTCAAATTTCAAGTTTGGAAGACCAATAACCAAATTTTGTGAAACCAATTTGTTCAAAAGATGCATGTTGATGTGAGCTACTCTACGGTGCCATAACCACGTATCATCTTCTTTGCTCATAAGACAATCTACATATTCAGATGAAGAATTTTCAAGATCAACCATATAGATATTATCCATTCTAAATCCACGAAGAATAATTTTAAAATTGCTACGGCGAAAAACTAAGCATTCATTTGAATCAAATAAAACAAGATTTCCCTTGTCACATAATTGACTTATGCTCAAGAGATTATGTTTTAGACCCTTAACTAGCAATATATGCTTAATGGAAGAGGAGTCATCCTTACCGACCGATCCAATGCCGACAATTTTTCCTTTGTTGTTATCACCAAAAATAACGCTTCCTCCTTCCTTGTGTTCTAGTTGAAGGAACTTGGATTCGTCTCCAGTCATGTGCTTGGAGCATCCACTACCAAGGTACCAAAGTACACTTGACCCCTTCAAACACACCTACAAAACAGATTAATGAGTTTTAGGTACCCATGCCATTTTGGGTCCTTGGGGGTTAGGCAAACCATAGTGATGTGATCGAGTGTTATGTCTATGTCGTGTAAAACAAGCAGGAGCAATATGTCCAATTCGTCTACAATAATGACAAACAACATTAGGATTATGCATTCGTCTAGGTTGATAGTAATTGGACGGACGAAATTCATTTACTCTATTCTTGACAATATGACTATTGCGCAATTCATGAAATCATTTCTCCTACTATTTGTTCTAGGATATACAGCATTTCTAGGATAGTTGTTTCTAGGTTGAAAGCCATTTTTAGGTGTTCTACAAGGTTCAAAATTCCTTCTAGTGTTTGGCCTAGAGTATGCATTATTTCTAGAATGATTATTTCTGGGTTGCGATTGTTGAAAGCCATTTCTAGGTTTGTTATATCTAGGATGAGCGTTTGTTTTATTAATCCTAGGTTGAGCCTTAGGTTGTTGGGGGTTGGCTTCAACCTTTTCTTTAGGCTCATTCTCAAAGCCTATTCCATGCTTGGTCGACTTCAAATTAACAATTCATTCAAATTTTTATGAGAAGAATTAAACTTATCTAGGGTTCCCTTAAGTCTTTCTACCTCATTTTTGAGATGCATGCAAGAAGTACAATTTTTACTAGAGCTCTCAGGTTTGTCGGCGCTTCTCTTGCCGAAAAATTTGTTTTCTTCTTTCAACTTCTCATTTTCCAAAATCAGTTTTTCCAAAACCTTTTCTTTCAAAGAAGCATTTTCTTTTATGCTTTTAACAGTTTTGGAAGCTTTAATAAATTCACTATACAACTCATCAAAAGCATTTTGCATTTCCTCAAGAGAATAGAAATTTTTGGAAGAAATTTGACATACCTCTTCTTGATTGTTTTCGTGAGCCATGAGACAAAGATTTGCGGCTTCGTCTTCTTCTTCCTCACTCGACTCGTCACCGGAGTCGCCTCCCCAAGATATGTATGCTCGTTGTTTCTCGAAGGGTTTCTTCTCCTTTTTGGCATTTGGACAATTTAATTTAATGTGCCCGGTTTCTCCGCACTCATAGCACTTTATTTGATCTCCTTGCTTTTTGCTCTTTCGTTCATACTCTTTTCGCATGAACTTTTGAAATCTCTTAATAACGAGTCCGAACTCGTTGTCTCCGTCCTCATCATTTTGAGGTTGGCTTGTGCTTGCCTTGAGAGCGATCTTTTGTTTCCTTTGATCATCAACAAGAGGGTTAAGTATAGTAGATTCATAAGTTTTACGATTACCTCTTAATCCGTCGATGGTGACATTTGAAACGCCAATAGATTCTTGAATCGCGTCGGCCTTGGATCGCCATGCCGGAGTGAGGCTTCGGATAATTTTTCGGACAAGTTCCTTATCCGTGAAGGTCTTCTTAAGAGCATGTAAATCATTAACGATTTTTGAAAATCGTTCAAACATCTCATCGACCTTTTCGCGTTCCTTCATGTGAAACAATGCATATGCATGGGTTAGGAAATCAATTTTAGCTTCCCTTACCTGGTCCGTACCTTCGTACGTAATTTCCAGCTTGTCCCACATTTGCTTCGCCGTTGTGCAACATGATATTTTCCTGTAATCATCAGCATTTACAGCACAATATAATAAATTAATGGCTTTAGCGTTGTTTGGCACCTTTCGGATATCATCCGCATCGTATTCATCTTCGGACTTTGGAACATCTTTATTTTCAACCTTTTTGGTTGGAATTTGTTCTCCATTCATTATAACCTTCCAAAGATGAAAACTATTTGATTGAACAAATATTCTCATCCTCTCCTTCCAGTACGTATAGTTTGTACCGTCGAATAGTGGTGGTCGGGTGCAGCATTGTCGTTCACCTATTCCTGCAAAAGAATCACGAGTAGAAGCCATGGATTGTTTCTCTCAAACGGTTAAGTCTTCAGAGAGTTGGGCTCTGATACCAATTGTTAGAAAATACGCTTAACGCTAGAGGGAGGGTGAATAGCATTATAATAAAAATTAGCGTAAACCTGCGGAATTTAAAAATTGCAGGAAAGAAATAAGTGCGATAAGTAAATAAATAAGAACGAACGCACCGATGTATCCTGGTTCGCCACGAGCCGTGGCTAGTCCAGTCCCCGAGAGACTCTCTCGAGATTTCCACTAACACTGTTAAGCTTACGGGTGCTCAACAAACCTTTACAAACTGAGGACACAAGCCTCAATAACCTTTGCTCGAAGATACAACACTCCAAGACTTCAACCAAAGGAAACACAAGTTCCTTCTTACAATAAAAGGGACTAACACTTCCCTTCAAGTGTATAAGACACTTAGCACTCACTTAAACAAGACTCTCTCAATAGAGTAGATATGAGTAAACAGATACGCTCAAGAACGCAAAAACTTTCGTCAAGAATTTTGGCTCTCAAAACTTATGTAATGAATAGAAAGTGATGAACAATAGAGTATGCAAGCTATAGCAATAATATGATCAGTTGTTGTGTTTAGAAGACTGATTTGAAGCTGTATTTATAGTTGCAAAACCATGCATTACCGTTGCCTAATTGCCAATTAAGAATTGTTGATTTACTCAGTGACAATCGATTGTCAAAATGCCACAATCGATTGTTTGCCAATCGTTCCAAAAATCATTCCCAGATTTTATGCTTAACAATCGATTATCTAAGATCAATAATCGATTACTGGCAACGTTCAAAAAATCATTTCCAGATTTTACTTAAAACAATCGATTGTCCGAAATATACAATCGATTACTTGGCAACGTTCAAAAAATATTTTTCAGATTTTATTTAAAACAATCGATTAATAGAAATCTATAATCGATTACTTGGCAACGTTCAAAAAATCATTTCCAGATTTTACTTAAAACAATCGATTGTCAGAAATCTACAATCGATTACTTGGCAACGTTCAAAAAATCTTTTTCAGATTTTATTTAAAACAATCGATTATTAGAAATCTATAATCGATTACCTGACGGTGTTTGAAAATATTTTGGCAATGGTCAATTACACAATCGATTATGCTATGAGAACAATCAATTATATATCAATCTTTGAAATATCAATTAGACACTGCCTTAATGCATTCGATTGTCAAAGGTACACAATCGATTATTTTATGACTTTGAAAATGTCTGATAGACACTACCTCAACACAATCGATTGTCATAAGTTCACAATCGATTATTTTGTAGCTTTGAAAAACTTTGATGTACACTGCCTCAACACAATCGATTGTCATAAGGTTCACAATCGATTGTCATGCAGATTTAAAAAATCTAATGCACACTGCCTTAACACAATCGATTGTCATAAGTTCACAATCGATTGTCATGCAGCTGACTTAACAATCGATTATCATAAGTACATAATCGATTATCTTAGTCCTGATTTTAGAGGCATGTTTAAAAATCATATTGACTAAAGTAAATATGCATGATTTAAAATCATTTTGCTTTAAATTAAATATGCATGATTTGATAAAAATATTTTTACGAGAGAAGCCAAGTCTTGAGTCAAGTTATCGGATCAAGATCACAATTAAAGAACGACTCATGTATAACTTTATATCTTTGCTTGATCTTGGTCTTGTGCTTGAATCTCGTTATATATCAATTGCGCGCTTGTGCTTGGACCTCGTCATATGTCCATTGCGCATAGTTTGTCATTCATCAAAACCTACAATAATTAACACACGTTTTAGTATAGTGCCTTGAGAACGTGTTTCAACATACTGCAAGCTATGTCTTAAACAGAGCTGTCATAAGACCGATACTCATGAAAACTCCCTATGAACTCTACAAGGGAAGGAAACCTAACCTCTCCCATTTTCGAGTTTTCGGTTGTAAGTGCTTCATTCATAACAACGGAAAATATAACTTAGGAAAATTTGACGCAAAATCTGATGAAGGAATCTTTCTTGGTTACTCATTACATAGTAAAGCATATAGAGTTTACAACAACCTCACTTCAACTGTCGAGGAGTCTCCTCATGTTGTATTTTTCGAAAATGATGCTCGCTTGGAGAGAAAGGATTCTTGTGTTGATCTTGCTGATTCTTTAAACAAAATAAGTCTTTAAGACAAGGTACAAGAGGAAAATCCAAAGGAAATTCAAGATGAAATCTTGGAACAACCATCGGAGGAAGCACCACCACAGGAGGAAGAAACGGTGCTGCCCAACGCCTGGAGGACATTCAAAGGCCATCCTCTCGACAAGGTAATTGGTAACATCGAACAAGGGGTAAGCACTCGAAACACTCTTAAGAACACTATAGGACACACTACTTTCGTTTCTCAAATAGAACCCTCAATTATTTCCGAAGCAATTGGGGATGAGCATTGGACCTTGGCAATGCAAGAGGAGCTTAACCAATTCAAACAAAATGACGTTTGGGAATTGGTGCCAAGAACCGATAATCACACCATAATTGGTACGAAATGGGTTTTTCGAAATAAATTAGATGAAAACGGTATAATCACTAGAAACAAAGCTACGCTTGTAGCTAAAGGATATAATCAAGAAGAAGGAATTGATAATGAAGAAACTTATGCACCCGTAGAACGGCTAGAAGCTATTCGTCTATTACTTGCTTTTGCCTCTTCAATGAATTTTAATTTATATCAAATGGATGTAAAGAGTGCCTTCCTAAATGGGTTTATTCAAGAGGAAGTATATGTTGAACAACCCCCGGGTTTTGAAGACTTTAAATCTCCCGATCATGTCTTCAAACTTAAGAAAGCCCTCTATGGTCTTTAACAAGCTCCCCGAGCTTGGTATGAATGCTTAAGCAAATTTCTTTTGGACAAAGAGTTCACTACGGGGAAATTTGACACTACACTCTTTACTAAGAACTAAAACAATGACATCTTATTAGTTCAAATATATGTAGATTATATTATTTTTGGTGCTACTAACAATTCTTTGTGCAAGGAATTCTCTGAATTAATGACAAGTGAATTTGAAATGTCAATGATGGGTGAGCTAAACTTCTTCTTGGGGTTGCAAGTGAAACAAATGAAAGAGGGAACTTTCATTTGCCAATCTAAATATTGCAAGGAGTTGCTAAATCGTTTTGAAATGAGCAATGCCAAAGGAATGGCCACTCCAATGAGTACATCCGACCATCTTGACAAAGATGAGAAAGGTAAGGAAGTAGACACAAAGAAGTATCGAGGTATGATCGGATCCCTTCTTTATCTTACTGCAAGTAGACCGGACATCATGTTTAGCGTGTGTTTATGCGCTTGATATCAATCATGTCCGAAGGAGTCGCACCTAACTGCGGTAAAATGGATAATGAAGTATCTTGTTGGAACTATAAATGTGGGACTATGGTATCCCAAAGGTTCTTCATGCCAACTTGTTGGCTATTCCGATTCCGATTTTGCGGGTTGCAAATTGGACCGCAAGAGCACTAGTGGCACTTGCCATTTGCTCGGTAGCTCTCTAGTTTCTTGGTTTAGCAAGAAACAAGTAAGTGTTGCGTTATCCACAACCGAGGCTGAATATGTAGCCGCGGGGAGTTGTTGTGCTCAAATCCTTTGGATGAAACAACAACTCTCGGATTATGGTCTTAGCATCAATCATATCCCTCTTCGATGTGATAATACTAGCGCCATAAGCTTGACGAAGAACCCTGTTCTTCACTCAAGAACGAAACACATAGAAATTAGGCACCACTTCATAAGAGATCACGTTCTCAAAGGTGATGTCGAAATTGAGTTTGTTGAAACCAAATATCAATTGGCCGACATCTTCACAAAGCCTTTAGAGAAAGAGTCCTTTTTCCGAATTCGTAGTGAACTCGGAATACTTGACTCCATGTTGATCTAATACATGCATTGCATTTTTTCTTTTAACGATTACTAACTTGAGCGTCGGAGGCGCCTAACTCTTTTTTGTAGGTATCGCCCTAATGACAGGGGGAATTCTCGGGCACTGGTGATAAATAATCGACTTTTCTTAGTCAATAATCGATTATTACTTCTTTATGTTTTCCGATTATTCTCCTGGAAAAATAAAATAATCGATTATACAAATACTACAATCGATTATCTAACAATCTCGACTTTGCAGGAATTTGGCGATCATACATAAAAATCGATTATCAATGTTACTAATCGATTATGTTGAGGTTCAGTTTTACAGGTGATAAGCCACTGTGTAACAATAATCGATTATTGAAAACTGCGTAATCGATTTCCTCTTACCGTCTCGGTTTTTTCGTTACTGCACTTCCTGAAATAATCGATTATCTCCAAAACAAAATCGATTATTCCCCGAGTCCGTAAAACTCTGTACACTGTGTAACAATAATCGATTATCAAATTCCAGTAATCGATTATCAACGGTCAGTTCTTCAAAAATGTTACCGTTTTTTACCGTTTGGCACTACAAATCTGCAGCTTTTGTTCAATAAATGCCCTCAATTCCTCAAATCTATAAATAGGTGCTTCCACCCTTCAAATTCTTCACTCCAACATCACTCCTAGCTCCTAATATTCTTCAGAAGTCTTCAAACATTTCTGCAAATGCTCTCAAATTTCTTTTTAATGACGGGCAAGAATTCTAAACGACCTCGTTCTAGCAAACATATTGCCTCCTCTTCCATTGCTCCTCCACCCGTTCACTGCTATAAAGATGGATCTTATTTACGGTTCGACAGTGAAGCCGAACTTATTCATTTCGTCGAAAAATTTGAAAATCGAGAAATCCTTCCTCCTCGATTCTCCACTGATCGATTCCTTAGCCACATCGCCCCTCCATCCACAGCAAATATCCTCATGCAAAGTCAACTTCTTGAATTCATATATCTTCAATCCCCTTACATTCACCCTTCTCTAATTCGTTCCATCTATTCCAATCTCGGGAAGGACGAAGATGGTGAACTTGTCTCGAGCATCAATGGAGTTCCAATTGTTTTAAATGAGGAAAACATACAAGTCCTCACTAAACTTCCACGAAATGGGGAAGACATTTCACTCTACACTAGGGAAGAAGGTGCTTTATTTGATGAACAACTCCTTTTCAACCAAATTGGCATTGGCGAATTTATTGCAAGTCCGGAGCATCGTCGCTCAACCATTACGCACATTCTCCCAGAATATCGTCTAATCTTTTATTTTATTACCCGCGTTCTCAAACCGCGCAAATTCAATCATACCACTCTCTCTCATGAGGATTCAAAACCCATGCATGCAATTATCACCGGGGCTCGCATCAATTGGTGCAAGTTCGTCATGACTCACATGTATGATGCATTTGGGGACGATAAGCCACTCCCCTATGCTTTTGTCATAATGGCTCTTCTTGTAGCCTCCGGTATCGACACCACCGTCGGTCCTCATAAAAAGTCAACAAAACATTGGGAAATTCAAGAATCTTCATTTCCTAATATCGGTGAACAACCGGCTCCTCCTCATACTCAAAGACGTCGTCTTCAGGCCCCTTCCGTTGCTACCCTCCAAACCATTTCTGAGCAACTTGCCTCTTTGTCCACGTCTATGACTCGTAATGTCACCCGATTATCCCACGAGCTTCATGGATATTTTGACCACGTCCGCTATCCCTATGCCCAAGTTGCCCTTCTGGAAGAAGTGCCGGATGCTGAGGCGGATGTTAATGTTGACAATGAATAATGTCTTGTCTATTTTTTTCTTGCTTCCATTATGTATCGTTTGAATAATATTTTGTCTATTTTTCTTGCTTTATTATGTATTTTCAATATTGTTTCCTCAATAAAAGGTTATTTATTTTTGCTAATGTCAAAAGGGGGAAGAATAAGGGCTATGCACACTAATACATATTGGCATAAATTGAGGGGGAACTCATAAATTGAGGGGGAACTCATTCACATATCTATATACTTGTCTTGGATTGTCATTATCAATTATTTAATATGCATATCCCGGTATTGGTTTGCCATTATCAAAAAGGGGGAAATTGTTGAAACACGTTCGCAAATCGCTAAAACTAAACGTGTGTTCATCTTTGTAGGTTTTGATAAATGACAAACCGACGCGCATGGAACATTGACATATGCTGAAGTCCAAGCACAAGAGAAACAAAGAACAAGATCAAGTAAAGCAACGAAAATATACATGAGTCGTTTTATATTGTGATGTTGATCCAACAATATATTCAAGTCTTGGCTTCTCTCGTAAAATCATTTTCATCAAACCATGCATCTTTGTTTTAAAACAAAATGATTTTCAAACATTTTAATATTAGCCAAAATGAATTTTAAACATGTCTTTAAAATCTGGACAGAAATAATCGATTATGTTTTTTTGATAATCGATTATGTTAAGACAGTGTAAATCGGAATTCACAAAACAGCAAAATAATCGATTATGTCTTTTTGATAATCGATTATGTTAAGACAGTGTAAACCGGAATTTACAAAACAGCAAAATAATCGATTATGTAATATGATAATCGATTATCCTCTTTATTCGAATTATATTAAAATTTCTCCAGAGGTCAATAATCGATTATCCTTTATAGCATAATCGATTACTCACTGACCGTTGCCAAAGTATTTTTAAACGCTGAAAGATAATCGATTATGCACAAGGCAATAATCGATTATGCTAGCATAAAATCAGCGTCTGATTTTTGAACGTTATCAGGTAATCGATTATGCAATTTGAATAATCAATTATTCTAGCTTAAAATCTGCATATGATTTTTGAACGATTTGCAGATAATCGATTATGCAATTCAGATAATCGATTATTCTAGCACAAAATCAGCAATTAGTGATTGGCAATTAAGCAACGGTCTTTGGGTCTTTGAGGACTATAAATACACCTCAAAACCACTCTTTTAAGCACACCAACTGATTACAATTCTTGCTTAAGCTTACATACTTTCATATCAATCATTTCATATTCATTTCATAGTTTTTGAGAGCCAAATTCTTGACGAAGTTGTTGTGTTCTTGAGCGTATTAATTTTACTCATATCTACTCTATAAGAGAGTCTTGTCTTGAGTACTAAGTGTTTGTATACACTTGAAGGGATGTTCTAATCCCTTGTGGTTGTAAGAAGGAAAGGTTAGTTCCTTCACGTGAAGTCTTGAAGTGTGGTATCTTCGAGCAAGCAATTGTTGAGACTTGTGTTCTCAGTTTGTAACGGTTTGTTAAGCACCCGTAAGCTTAACGGAGTTAGTTGAAACTCGAGAGAGTCTCTCGGGAAACTGGACTGACCACACGTTGTGGTGAACCAGTATAAGTTCGGTGTGTTCTCTCCTTACTACTTTATTTACCGCACTTACTTTACTCCTGCAATTTTAATTCCGCAAATTTATCTTGATTTTCTAAAAACGCTATTCACCCCCCCCCCCCGCCTAGCGTTAAGCGTATATTCTAACAGATCTCTCCCTTCTGTCTTTGTCTTTTATTTCGTAAACCTTAGACGAACATGTATTAGGTTGATAAATCTGTATTAGAGGCTCAAACTTGTGACACTAGATTATTATAGGCTGTGTAGTAGGATTTTTATTTGGGATTTCCCAATGTTAAACGCTATTTCAGATTTCTAGTATTATAACTTGGTAAATAATCTATGTTAATCAATAATTAACTGTTATAAGTGGGCTGAGGTTGTAAATTTTTCAGGCTTGCCTAGCAGTATGTCCGGCACCATCATGGCCGGGGTTGGCGACGTGACATGGTTAGATAGATTAAACATGATTTAGTAACAAATAGCAAGATAAATATAACAAAATAATATTAACAACAGGGATAATTCAATCTACATATAGTCAAATAATAAAAGGAAACTTGGATGGAAATGATAGATTACCAAATAAATCAACTGGAACACCGAGAAGTAGAACAAACACAAGTAAGGAAGATAGTGTCAACTCAATCATATCATTTCTGGTGCACAACCCCAGCCATCTCAGAACTCGATGTCTCATATCATAACCTCAACTTTCAAACCATTAGAACACCCGACACCATGTGCTCGCATATTTTGTGTCACTTTGTACAACAACGTTCTTATGTTAATAAGTACATAGGACCCATAACTAAAGCAATAAAGATTTTCTAGGAGTCTCATTCACATAACATAAATTAGAGTACAACTTCTAAACCAATTAGGAACTCAATAAAAAATGATGAAGTTATTTTTAGAAATCATTTGAATAATGAAAGTACCATTTTCAACTTAAAATACATCATCGAATGAATTATTACCTTTAACATGGGATTTTGAAAAATTAACTTAGTAGAAATTTTCGTTTAAGTAAATTACAACTTCAGAAAGTTTAAGGAAATTTGATGGAGTAACTAATTGAATTAAAAATGTGAAGGAATTTGAATTTTAAATGTTGAAATATGTATATATTAATACGAAGAGGTATTGAAAACACTATGAATTCCAACATAAAGGATCACATCAGCAAAAGAATCTAAACAGTTAAAACACTTGAATTGATAACAACAAATAAACACAACAAACAAAAAGTGCACGAAATCATCCTTCGTGCCTTATCTCTCGTGCTTTTACTCTCGTTCTGACCATAAGAATCAATATTAACTTTTACTCTTTCTTGTCGCGGCGTGCAACCCCATCCCAATCATATAATATTGTTGCAGCGTGCAACCCGATCCAAATCATATAATGATGCTGCAGTGTGCAACACTGCACAAATCACATAATATTGTTGCGGTGCAACCCGATCCAAATCATATAATGATATTGCGGAGTGCAACCCGATCCAAATCATATAATATTATTGCGGCGTGCAACCCGATCCGGATCTTATAATGATGTTGCGGCGTGCAACCCGACCCCACCTGTCCACCCTTATTACTCTTTGTTGCGACATGCAACCCGATCACATATAATATTATTGCGACGCGCAAACCGATCCCAATATATAAATTGTCACGACCTAGATTTCCCACCCCTCTGTAGTCGCGATGGAGACTACTAATGTGAGCTAGGCAAGCCAATCCTTTAACTACTTATCTCATTATCTAATTATTTCATTTCTTTAGCAATTATAAAGTGACAACATGATAACAACGGAATTTTCAATTTAAGCGAAAGACATCGATAAAATATATGAAGACCATACCTATTACAAGTACTTAAGCCTTAACCACCCAAGACCTGATGTCACTGTGTCACAAACGGTCTATGATTTACTACATACAAATGTCTGGAGAAATAATAGTACATTGTCTATAAAAAAGGGAAATGACACAGTAAATAAGGATTGAGAGAGACTCTAGGGCCTGTGCATGCCTACAGGTCTACCTTTGATCTTCGCATGGACTGAAGCTAGTCCCCACACTACGGTCCAAAAGCTATTTCTGCACATAGTGCAGAGTGTAGTATCAACACAATTGACCCCATGTGCTCGTAAGTATCTAGACTAACCTCGGCGCAGTAGTGACGAGGCTAGAACCATACTACGAAATAAACATGTGCAGTTATATGATATATAACGGAAAGTAAAACAGAATAAACAAATAGTGATGGGAGGGGAAACATGCTTCGGGCAATACAGGTAAAAGCAGAATATTAAGAAAATAATAGGGAACTAAAATCCAACTAGTAACAAATATAAGGAAAACAACAACAGATTTTGAATTTCAGTATACATCTTATTGCAATCATGCAACCCGATCCCATTTTTCCTATCTTGTGGCAGGCGTGCCACCCGCACCAATTTCATTTACTTCGTGGTAGGCATGCCACCTGCTCCCATTTCATGTATCTCGTGGTAGGCGTACCACCCACTCCCATTTCATGTATCCTGTGGAAGGCATGCCACCCACTCCCATTTCATGTATCTCGTGGTAGGTGTACCACCCCACCCATTTCATGTATCTTGTGGTAGGCGTACCACCCGCTCCCATTTCATGTACCTTGTGGTAGGCATACCATCCGCTCTCATTTCATTATATCGTGTGGTAGGCGTACCACCCGTTCCCATTTACTTATGTCTTGTGGTAGGCGTACCTCACGCTCCAATTTACAAACCAATTATAATCACAAGGAATCCCGGCAAGGGAACAAAAGCAACATAATAACTTCCCATCAAGGGAATAATGATATTTCAGCAACATCGTAGCAAAGGAACAATACTATCAAACAAACATATCGACAAGGGAACATTAACATCAAAACAAACATTCCGACAAGGGAACAATGATGATAATAGCATATGAAGTGCAATAAAGCACAAAGAGTCATAACAATTACAAAACAAGACTCACGGGCATGCTTGACACCAACGTATAGATACTCGTCACCATGCCTATACGTCGTACTCCAAAATTTAACACGTAGAAAATAGACATAACTCTTATTCCCCCAAGCTAAAGATAGACCAAACACATACCTCAAACTTCCACGGCCAACTCAAGCTTCAAAAATGACTTTTCCTTTTGAATTTGGCTCCAAATCAATTGTATCTAGACATAATCGAATTAATAAGATCAATAAACATTAAAAAATCCAATTCAAATGCTCAATTATAGCTTTCTAATCATTCTTCCTAAAAAGTCAATTGTTGACCCCGGGCCCGCTTGTCCGAAATACGAGGTTCAGACCAAAACCCGATCACCCATTCACCCACAATACCGAATATATAATTTATTTTGAAATCCGACCGCAAAATGAGGTCAAATTCCAACATAATCAAAAGGCCCTTACTCTATCGAAATCCCCAAGTTTCTATCCTTAATTTCATGTTTTAATCCTAAAAATCTAAAGGTTGTGATAAAAATGGAAGGAAACAAGTTAAAGATTACATACCTAAGAGGTTATGGTGAAGAAGCTCTTCAAAAATCGCCCAAGAGGTGTGGAGAAGAAAAAGTTATGAAATTATGTGTAAATCCCGTAATGATACTATTTTTGGACTTTTAAAATAACTGGGCAGATTTTGCCTATGCGATCACGGACAAAGGGAAGCGATCTCACAGAGTAAATGTGACTAGGCATTGCGATCGCAGACAAGGCTATGTAATTGCATAGAGTAAAATGGTTTCCATCTCTGGCTTAGCTAACACATTGCGATCACGAAGGAGATAGTGTGATCGCATAGAACAATAACATTCCTCTCAGATTTAACTCTACGAGATCGCGGAAGGTGCTATGTTATCGCGTACAACAAAATACAACCCCTGAAGTTTACACTATGTGATCGCGAACTTAGCTATGTGATGGCATAGCACAATTATGTGGACACCAGCAGACAACAAATTTCTGCAATTTCCTATATCCAATAACACCTTGATGCCTATCAAAACTCACCCGAGCCCTCGGGGCTCCCAACAAAATATACACAAAAACTCAAAAGCATCGTATTGACTTGCCCGAGTACTCAAATCACCAAAATAACATCATGAACATCGAATTAAACCTCAAAATCAAAGAATTATTTCAAACTTCTTAAAACATCTATTTTTTGCAATTTAGGTCGAAATCACGTCAAATGATATCCGTTTCTTACCAAATTTCATAGAAACATCTTAAATCATATATAAAACCTATACCGAGCACCAGAACCAAAATACGGGTTTTAATGAAATTTCATTTTCAAATCGTTTAAACAATTATATAAAATATTTTTATTTAAAAATTCATTTCTCGGACTTGGGACTTTGAAATTCGATTTCATCCATATGCCCAAGTCCCATATTTTATTGACTCGAGATCGTCGGAATACAAATCTAGGTCTGTTTACCAAAAGTATTAACAAAATTCCACAAAAAACCAAATTTTAACTCTATAAATTACTATATTTTTTCATATTTTCACATAAAAACTTTTTGTTTTCATGCCCTGACTGTGCACACATGTCGATACACATAATACGAAGCTACTCGTGACCTCAAACTGCAGAGCTAGACAATATTGCTCAATGACCAGTCGGATTACGTCCTCCTCTACTTAAAGATATGTTCGTCCTCGAACATGCATGGAGTCGTTTTAAAGCCATCGAACCACTACATAAGCACCTCATACATACACCCGGGGTGGTTCTTTATCACATAAACCTACGTAGGACGTACACTGCAACTTAACTGATGGTCTCACCTCATTTTTAGTCCATAACCTTAGGACATAGCCCAAACCTTGTTGCCTGAAATTTATCATAGGACCCTAATCTCGCATCATCACGCTGCGTGAACCTGAACCAACTGAATCGAGCAAAAATTCCAATGCAGAATACAATCACATGATGTTCCACACAACTCAAAATGCTTGAAGCAATAACTTCTAACCACCATAGCTGTTCAAATAACATCCTGGATAATGGAAATTCACCTCATATTGAATATAACCTCATTCCAGACCTCCACAACACTGCCCATGATAAAGAAACATGCGAATGTTCATAGCTACTCATGAAGTCAACCAGTCAAGAAACTCTTGCACTTGCCAAGGGCTATTACCCAACTCTTAGTAGAAACAACCACATACATCCAAGCACTCATCACTCCCAATATCATAGTACAAATCTTTGGTCTAAGAACCTCATCTCTGCCAGTACAAGGATCCCAACTAAGAAGTCACCACGAAACCATGCAGATTATCACACTACATAGTTCGTACACCAAACCAATAATAACTAAATTATGCAGCACAAATAAGGGGAAGCCAAGTATAAGAATAATCTAACAAGTACAACATGTGTGACGAAAAAAGTATAGTATTTCATCAAATCGTCCCATAGAGGGAAAATACAATACCAAAAAAACACGATGAAAGGGTACCCCACATAACATCCGCTGCAGCGTGAAACTCGCTCCCAAATACTCATTAAGCCAAAATGCATGAGTTCACTGATCACATAAATACTGATATCAAGCACAACAGAGTGCACAAGTAAAACTGTAGGAACAATGAATATAAGTAATAAAATATGAGAGAATCAAGCACATAGAAGGTGCAATGAGCAAATCAATATCACGAGAGTTATCTCATCCACCTCACCATAAGGCCCGAATAGACATACAATATGCGTGGGGTATAATCATACAACCTCACCACCTAATACAACATAAAAGAATAACACATAACATAGGATAGGAGCACAATAATATCCCTTCTACCTGATCACACAACCAATATGACAATCTCACAGAGGCACACAAACTTGATCTGACATGACATACATATTCTTGCTAATCCTCCAAATAGCCAATATTCTTCAAAAGGATCCACAGCAACCTATCAATAATCCATGCTTCTAATTACCTCATTCTCAATATTTATTAAGAATCCGCAAACGAAAAGTGTCCCCACATGAGGGCATCTAGCCCCAAACCTTAGGAATACCAATTTTCGTACTCAACTCAACTACGCAAATTCAATGGATGATATATCACTCACACCCTATCATTCTGCTAAAGCACACATATAGCATTTCTGGCCGCCTAACGAAACATGAACCTCAAAAACTTCAAAAGCCAGTAATCACCATGCTACTAGCCATGCATCCGCAAACCAAAATTCAAGGTCCTTTACAAAAATGCACAATATTCACATATGATAGCCAACAATGCCACACTCTATAAATTCCAAATACTGATCCAGGAGAAAACCGCAATGTACCACATATTTGTTACCATCATAGTAGATAGCCAACTCAAGCCATTGCCAAACTACCGAGAACTCTCCGAGTTCTTCCTTCACGCAACTAAGCCATCAGGACTGCACCTCCCTAACTCAAACAAGTCACACAAACTGTCTAATCCAAGATAGCAACCACAAATAGCAGTAGAAAATTCCTTCTCAAAGGACCAATTACTTATTCGCTACGCTGACCGAACACCACAGAGCTGACCCATTTCTTCGAATAGTCAATATGAAATAATCCCAATCATTCCCAAATACAGGTGATCCTAAGACAAACAACGTAGCCAGAAGCTTATAGACCACTGCATTTCCCCTAAAGCACCCGTCCTGCTGTAACCACGACACCTATGCTGAATAGACCTTCTATGAATATGAAGTTGTTCTTCCGACTCCCCTTGATGCTGATATGTAGATTCATTAATGAAATAGAATCACTATAAGCCCTAACATCATCCCATGCAAGATCTCAAACCTTAGTCATACACAAAATCGGGGAACCCACTAATACCACATATACACATACCTCAGGCCAAATCTTATATAAATCTAACTCTGCAATCTGAATACTGATATTGAACTCCTCCACTTAGCGCAAAGCCATAGAAAATAACGTGTGACAATCCGCAAAACTAAACTTCAAACCTCGTACAACACAAATCATAAGGTACTCCAATACCACCAACTATTACCAATCAACACCGAATTCGTGGCCTTGCAATAATCGTGACAACTAGTTAACCAATTAAACCTTCTCACTCTTGCACTCATCAATCAAATGCCGAATACCGATGCACCTCTATACGAACAACTGAATAGTCTCTCAATGCCTTTGTGTCTTCAGTCTGGACAACACGTCAAGGCAATGCTGAGCATCCCTGACTCTTTCATAGCCTGCCTATAGCATCACGAACCAATGGTGCATAGCAGACACCGAGAGCGTAATATTACACATGAGTGGATGTGAAGGAACATAAGTTATATACTTCAAGATGAATTAATATAGCACAATAAGGAATGAAAGAAGTGGAATATCCTAATAGTTCTGTAGTCTCTCGATTATAAGTACAAACGTCTCCGTAAATTTTCACATGACTCAATTGAAGCTTCTCATGAGTCGTAGCACTTATGAACCTAGAGCTCTGATACCAACCTATCAAGACCCAAAATCCCTCCAAAGGAGCCCTGATGGAACATAGTCTCTAAACTAGGTAAGCCTAACATTAACCAAGATAACAATTATATTTGCTATCTTTAATTTATATAGCTCTTAATAAATTACAATTCCGAAAATCGGAGGTATAAGTTACTAGCCTTTCTAAGAGTATTTATACAAAATAAACATATCACTATTCTAAAAAAATGAACAAATAGAAGTAAGTAAAAGTGAAGGTAACTCCGAGGCTTATGAATGCCACAATAGGTTTACCTTGAGTCTCCATCGCAACGACCTACACGGCTACTACCGATCAAATACAAGGATTTGTACACAAAAATGTACAGAAGTGTAGTATGAGCACACCACAGCGGTGCACAGTATGTATCAAGACTAACCTTGATGGGATAGTGACGAGGAATTATAATGACCCAATCGATTGTTTTGAGCTTTTCTACTTTGCTCGCTACTTTTCAGGAATGACTTGCCCCATGTCACGTATTATGACTTATGCAAATCGTCAGTTTTGGTTTTCAGGGTAACTAGAGTGAATTTGCAAGAGCAGTTCTCATTTGAAGCTTCAAATTTACAAGGTTAGACTAAGATTTGACTTGTTTGTAAATGATCTCGGATGAAAACTTTTATGATTTGGTTAGCTCCATTAGGTGATTAGGGAATTTGAAGCACGACCGGAATGCATTTTGGAAGTCCGTGGAAAGTTTAGGCTTGAATTGGCGCAATTCAGTTTTTTGTATTTTTAGGTTGGTAGGTGATTTTGATATAGGGGTCGAAATGGAATTCCGGAAGTTGAAGTAGTTTTGTTGTGGCATTTGGGATTTGTATCCGAAATTTCAGGTCATCCGGACGTGGCTTAGTAAACGTTTTGATCGGAAGCGTAATTCAGAATATTTTGGAAGCTTCGACTTGAATCCGATGTATTTATGGTAATTCGATGTTTTTTGAGGAATTTATGTACATTTTGCAAGTTTGAATGGTGGTATGTGGCTTGTTTGTGCGCTTAGTTGAGGTTTCGGGGACCTCATGGTAATTTTGGATAGTTGATGGAGAGATTGGGAGTTTGGTGAATGTTGCAGATATGTTATTTCTGCTATTTCCACACCAGCGGCTTTAGTATCGTAGGTGCGCAGCCGCAAATATGGAAGACTGGTTGCATATGAGAAAATAGGCTAGGAATGATGTGACCGGAGAAGCAGTTGAGGAGCTGCACCTACGAAAGCGTAGGTGCGATTTATTGTGACTTTGGTGAAAATCACAGGTGTGGTTGTTTCAGTCACAAAAGCGCTACTACATAACTGGAAATGGATAGCAGGTGCGAAAAAACCTGGTTCAGAATGTATATAATGTTCCTTCGCAAATTTTTTCTAAGTTTTCCATTTTGAAGATAGGAAGTGAGGAAGGGCAATGAATCCAAGGCTAAATCGAGGTGAATCAATAGGGTAAGTTGCCTTACTTCATTACTTACGTTTACGATCATTGTTTCATTGTTTAATCATTGGATTAGTTGAAATTTAGGGAGAAAAATTAGGAATTAGGGTTTGAGATAAATAGACCTTTAAGTAGGTATTTGAGGGGCCATTTGAGGTCCGATTGTGATGCTCTTGATATGTATGGACTCGTGACGAGACGAGGATTCTATTGACATAATTTTTTTGGATTCCGATACGTGGGCCCAGGGGCTGTGTTTGAACAATTTCGGGATTTTGATGTAAATTTGATATTTTTGAGTGGGCTCTGATCCATTAGCATATTTTAATAGTTATGTACTGATTGAGGCTAGATTTGTAGCATCGAGAGGTTTATTCGTGAGTACAAAGGCATCGTGGGCTAGAGTTTGGACTAGATCGAGTGAGTAATGATTGTAAATGATGTCCCGAGGGTATGAAATCTCGAGTTTCACAACGTTGTACTACATTGGGGTTACGCACACGCTTGATGATAAGCCTGGGGTCGTTCACTATTGGGGACTGTCACTTAGTCAATCCCGAATGTCTAATTTACCATGTATTTGACTGAAAACTAATTGATATCATCATGTCTTGGGCTGAATGCCATATTTGGGCCTCGTGCTAACTATTTGAACCCTTAGGGGATTTTTATTGATATTTCCTCACTGTATTGATCTTATAATTGTACTCACTTATGCTATATTCTACTATTTTCATAAATCAACCGTGTTGACTATGTTTTAACATACTAAATGATATTTCAAATAATATTTTAGGCTGAGCATCATGTATTACAATTGCTCGGGTGGCTTATGTGATTTTGACTAAGTAAGGCCGACGACTTGTTGTGAGGATACTTTTGGGTCGGGCTCCATGCCGCATCGGTGATACACTGATTATAATTATGAGGCCGAAGGCCTCAGGTTTCGTATTCCACGTGGTGGCTTATTGATACGAGGCCGAGAGACTAATTATGATGCCACGAGATGGCTTGATATTGCGCTTGGGCCGTAAAGGGCCTCTCTAAAACTATACACACCACTAGTGAGCGTGGGTGCCCATGATGATGTGAGATATGACCCGAATGGCTGGAATTGATATAAGATATTGCCTAAGGGGTGGATTTGTTGACGTGTGCCCGAGGGGCGAACCTTTATGAGTTAATGTTTCATATTTGCATGTCCTTTGTTTGCTTAAACGTTAAAAAGTCATTTCATGATAAACTGGACTAAAATGATTTTTACATATCTTTATTGATTCATTGTTATACTGGCTTTTAGTACTTCAATATAGCCTGTAATGTGCCTTACGTTATTTAATATTTCTCAGTCATTATTTAAGATTATTACTCACTGAGATTGAGTACTCACTTTACTCCTCGAACCCCGTGAGCAGATTCGAGCGTTGTTGATCTTGCTAGCGAGAGTTGAGATCTCCCGGCAGACTTTAGAGTTCACAAGGTGGCTGCTTGGCATCTGCAGTCCTGTATTTCTCTCCCTTATCTCATTTATTTTCCCTTATTAGATACCTTGTAATAACTCTGTAGACTTTTCCGGCTTGTGTTAGAATTAATATAACTCATGAATAGTGACACCCCAATGTCAGGCTGCATTATGTTTTATTTTCTCAAATTATATTGTTAAGGGCTTATTATTTTGGATTTTATTGAGTTTAAGACTTAATTATTATCTTTTAATTGATTCAAAACAGAAATGGGTAAGTGTCGGCTGGCCTTGTTTTCACGAGAGGCGCCATCACAACTAGGTCCAGGTTTAGGGTCGTGACAAGGTGGTATCAGAGCCTAAGTTACATAGTTCTCACGAGTCATGAGTATGTTTATTCGAGTCTCGGGGATCGGTACGGAGAAGTCTGCATTTAACCTTGAGAGGTTGTGGAACCTTTAGGCAAAAAAACTTTACATTCTTGAATTCTTATTTTGCGCCCTTGATTCAGATAGAAAAGTAATGCTTGGAATCCTTTTCTCGCATTCGTATGCACGCATGAGTACTCAATATCAAATGTGTTTCTATGGCTTGTGATTCCCTAATCGAGGGGTGAGGTGTGATCTTTATGGGGTGAGGTGTTATCTCTATTTGTTGATATTAGGCAAGTCTTTAGGTCTCGAGGCCGGCTTTTGGCTATAGCTTGAGCCATGAGCTGTTGATTACGTGAGCATGTGCTTTTGGATCTATATGTTCTGTTGTGTCCCTATTAAGGGGAGTAATGACTGGATAGCTATGTGGTGAGTATATTATTACTGAGAAGTGTATTCATAGGATATAATAACTATAAGGCACTTGATTTTCATCTTTATTTGAGGTATAGCCTCGAGTTACGGGTGTGTGAAGAATCTATTCATGTTTCCTAGTTGGGAGTGAATTAAATTTTATGTTGCGGTATAAGTTCAGACTCGGGAAGATTTAGTGACTGTGTAATGTTTATAACGGTGGAAGGCATACAAAAATGTTAGTTTGAGGTAAAACATGTGGGTTATCTCTTGCGGAGTGTGCTATGTTGGTTCTAGTTTGAGGTGCATAGAAGAATTAGTTATGGCTTAAGGAGATTCAGACCAAGGATGGCTCGAGTAAAGGAAATGTTTTTTACAAAGGTTATATTATGATTCATAGGTGTGTGAGAATCCCAGAATATCTTGAGTGGTTATTGGTAAAGGGTGTGTGGGACATAGAAAACAAAGTGGCTTAGTTGCATTAAGGTAAGGTTCCCTTATGTGATGTTGGAGTGCTAATGAGGTACAGGTTGTTCAATTTATTTGATTAATCTAATTGCGGTTAGAGTAGAGTGGATGGTCCTCGAGTATGGTTCAAATGTGTTCAAGATTGTAGCTGTAATAATTGGAAAATTTCAAGTGTACAATTTGGCTAGAAACTGAGGTTCGCATGGCAGGGTGTCAAGACTTGTGTCATTTCTGTATCATCTATGGGATTCTATTCATTAGCATCAGGAAGGTGAAAGTAACCGATTTAGATTCGCAGGAAGCATCTTCAGAGTAGAATATTTCATATATGGTGTTTTTAGGGATATCTAAGAGAGTACTCAGCGACTTTTGAGCCTTAGACGGTGTGATTTTATGCTTGGGTCTCGTGTGGTGAGTCTGGGTTGAGGAATTGTGGTGATATAGCAAGAAGGAGTATTAAGTTAAAGGCAAATAATATGGTAACTTGGATAGATGGGATAGCTTGGTAGTAGGCCGAATGAGTATTGTAAAGATATGGTTAGTTCGTTGGATGTTTATGAGGTAATGAGTTCTGTGAGCACGTGATTTATGCCCTATATGAATTGCTCCCATAATTTCAAACAAAAACATTTCTTTCATTCTTATTTTAATTGTCGCTTTTCGGGCACTTTATGTTAATTTTTGACATGTTGTTTGCGCATTTTAATTCATAAAAAGTACAAAATTACGACATGAGAAATTAGGATTGAAATTTTACATATTTTTACGATAAATTGGTAATTAGGCTTATACGAAAATACCAAAATTATAAAGAAATTTTGATTTCTTTGGTTTGATTTTTATTTTTATTTTTTGGTTTGTTTATTTCTTTTTGGTATTAGGCTAATTGTATCTTAATTAGCTATTTGGAATTAGTTGTGAGGTTTAAATTCTTAGTTTGATTCTAAATAAAAAAAAGTGAAAAGGAAAAAAGAAAAGAAGGAAGAAAAGAGAGAGAAAACAAATAAAGGAAAAGAATTAATTGAATAAAACAAAGACAGGCTGCTAAAAGAAATATTCAGGCCTAAGTTTATTCTGGCCTAAACCAACCCTGGATACCCATTCAATTTAGCCCAAATTCGTAGCCCGATCCGGTCTAGTTCCCCAATTACTAAAACGACCCCATTTTCATGAGCATTTGATCCTCGCCGTCGAGGATCTTTGATCCTACGGTCAGGAACTAGGGACCATTTGATATAAAACGGTCGGATAAGGCCCTACCCCCCCTCCCACTCATATCTTCCACTCCCATTTTCAGAGAACTTATAGACACCATCTACCGCCCTTGACCGCCGCCAGAAATCGCCTCACGGTGGTGGCCGGTCACCAAACATCACTAAATTAACACCCTGAATTCCCCTCATTCTCCTCTTTCTAAATCCCTAAACCCCTTCCCTCGAATCCCCGTCAAAGTCTTCGAATCTTGAATCAAAGATTCCATTCAAAACCCTAAATAATCAAAACCCTCCCAGATTAACACCATAGCTTCCCCCCTCCTACACATTCACAATCCAAGCTCCGTTTTCCCCTAAACACGCTCGAACCCCTCGAATCTTCAATTAAATTCACGAACCCTAGCCGCCGCCTTAAGTCTCTAATGGCGGCGCGACCCTCAAACCTTACCCAATATAACACTTTAGGACTTCCCTGACCACTTCTTCCCATGTCTCAAGCAAACTCCTTTCAAATCCGGCCAAAACCAATCGAATTTCAAAATTTATGGTTCAGATTCAAGGTTTATAGAAATTTCAGTTGTGCTCGGATGTTCAAATGTTTGAGTGATCCAAATAGGTGGATAACATCGTTTGGGATTTAAATTCGAAAGGCAATTCAAAATCAGTAAGAGGGAAATTGTTGAAACACGTTCTCAAGGCACTATACTAAACGTGTGTTCATATTTGTAGCTTTTGATGAATGACAAACTATGCGCAATGGACATATGACGAGGTCCAAGCACAAGCGCGCAATTGATATATAACGAGATTCAAGCACAAGACCAAGATCAAGCAAAGATATAAAGTTATACATGAGTCGTTCTTTAACTGCCATCTTGATCTGATAACTTGACTCAAGACTTGGCTTCTCTCGTAAAACATTTTTATCAAATCATGCATATCTAATTGAAAGCAAAATGATTTTAAATCATGCATATTTACTTTAGTCAAAATGATTTTTAAACATGCCTCTAAAATCTGGACTAAGATAATCGATTATGTACTTAAGAAAATCGATTATGTTAAGTCAGCTGCATGACAATTGATTGTGAACTTATGACAATCGATTGTGTTAAGGCAGTGTGCATCATATTTTTCAAATCTGCATGACAATCGATTGTGAACCTTATGACAATCGATTGTGTTGAGGCAGTGTACATCAAAGTTTTTCAAAGCTACAAAATAATCGATTGTGAACTTATGATAATCGATTGTGTTGAGGCAGTGTATATCAGACATTTTCAAAGTCATAAAATAATCGATTGTGTACCTTTGACAATCGAGTGCATTAAGGCAGTGTCTAATTGATTTTTCAAAGACTGATATATAATCGATTGTTCTCATAGCATAATCGATTGTGTAATTGAACGTTGCCAAAATATTTTCAAACACCGTCAGGTAATCGAGTATAGATTTCTAATAATCGATTGTTTTAAATAAAATCTGAAAAAGATTTTTTGAACGTTGCCAAGTAATCGATTGTAGATTTCTGACAATCGATTGTTTTAAGTAAAATACGGAAATGATTCTTTGAACGTTGCCAAGTAATCAATTGTAGATTTCTGACAATCGATTGTTTTAAGTAAAATCTGAAAATGATTTTTTGAACGTTGCCAGTAATCGATTATTGATCTTAGATAATCGATTGTTAAGCGTAAAATCTGGGAATGATTTTTGGAACGATTGGCAAACAATCGATTGTGGCATTTTGACAATCGATTGTCACTGAGTAAAATCAGCAATTCTTAATTGGCAGTTAGGCAACGGTAATGCATGGTTTTGCAACTATAAATACAGTTTCAAATCAGTCTTCTATACACAACAACTGATCATATCTACTCTATTAGTTTACTCATATCTACTCTATTAAGAGAGTCTTGTTTAAGTGAGTGCTAAGTGTTTTATACACTTGAAGGGAAGTGTTAGTCCCTTGTATTGTAAGAAGGAACTTGTGTTTCCTTTGGTTGAAGTCTTGGAGTGTTGTATCTTCGAGCAAAGGTTGTTGAGGCTTGTGTCCTCAGTTTGTAAAGGTTTGTTGAGCACCCGTAAGCTTAACAGTGTTAGTGGAAATCTCGAGAGAGTCTCTCGGGGACTGGACTAGCCACGGGTTGTGGTGAACCAGGATATATCGGTGCATTCGTTCTTATTTATTTACTTATCGCACTTATTTCTTTCCTGCAATTTTTAAATTCCGCAAGTTTACGCTAATTTTTATTATAACACTATTCACCCCCCCTGTAGCGCTAAGCGTATTTTCTAACATCCTTTTCATCCGATATTCTATGTGATGTCCCCTCCCAGATCATTGGTTTTCTTTGTTAATTGATTTTGAATTCTTAGGGTTTTGGTTGATTCCTGCTCCCTTGATTCTGTTTTATTTCTCTTTAATTTTAGTCTTGTTTTTCTTTGATTTTCTTTGGTTTGTTTGATTTTTGTGTCTGATTTCAATGATATGGGCCATGTTAGCTACTGATTTTCTTTAGGTATTAGCTTTTGTTTTGATTCATTTCTGGTTTGCTATTGATTTTCTAGGTTTTATTCATGTTTTTCATTTTCATAGTATAAGTTTCCCGTTTGAATAACCATTTTGTTTGTTCATTATTTTGGTTAGTTCATTGTTTAATTAGCTTTAGGACATAATATTGATTAGAATTAATTTGCAGTCCTAATTATATTTAGTTGGATTTATAAATTCATTTTTAGGAGTTTTTTGGTTATAGCTGAATGATGCCAGCCCCGAGTAGTCGACCTTGGTTAATTTTCACAGGGCTGGGGGTTAGTGAACATAAGTAATAATTTCATACTTAGCTCAAGGGGTTGCGGCAATTCAAAATAGGCAATCTTTTAATAACTGAATTGGAAGCCCCTAGAACATTATAGATGGGGTTCTAATTAGAATTTTAGTAACTTAGTATAGTTACTTGGGCAACAAGCCAAGATTGTAGGGACTAATTGGTTTAAATTATTAAATAAAAAGAGGGACTAAATGTGTAAATCTGAAAATCCGAGGGAACCCTTAATTTTGCATGTTAAAGGCAGTCTTCACTGCCTTGTTTAGCAAGCTTGAAAATCTTAGAACACATACAAAGTTGAAAAAGGTTTTGATAGCTATAATTAAAAAAGAAAAAAAACCACAATAAAAGACTACAAAAATCTTGAAAGCCTTCACGGATGAAAACACTAATAAGAACACTGCTCCGTTGGTTTCTTGGTTTTTTGAAATCTCATATACAAGTCTTGATTCATTTTTGTTGAAACGAGTTAAAATCTAGGTATTTTGTAGTTGCTACAAGTCTAATATCCGAAGGATATATGTTACATTGTTGTTTGGACTGAATCTCTGCTGTTGATGCTCTTCTGCTTTTGTTGACCTCTTCCTTTACTCCTTCTTTTGCTTTACTAGGTATTCTTAGAAACAACGAATGGAAATGAGGCTCAAGTTGGGCCATATGTGAGGCCATCTAACTTAAGTTGATGAAATGACATTACTAGTTTTCTATTGATTCTTCATTGTTGTGTCTTGTGTTTTATTTGAGGGTCCTTTTAGTTCAGCCTTCATATAAATTGTTCATGTCACCATGGCCACATGTTTTGTAATTTTCTGCTTGAAGTGTAGTGGATTCATGAAACTATTTTAGATAAATTGTAATTCGTATAACCAAAGGATGCACTCGTTAATTTGGTTGTAGAATAGTAATAGCTACAGGTTCTGACTTGGTTTAAGCTATTTGGTTGTGATTTGTGTCTAATTACATGACAGCATAGGTCTTTAGTTTATTCAATTTTGTTTGGATTTGTTTTCTTCCAGTAATTCTTCCAAACTTGCTCGCATGGCTTGAAACGTGGGTTAATGGTTCTATAATATTTCACTAGTTCTTCATCTCATGTATATTGTGAGTCCTTCGGATTTAGGAAAGGTGGTTGTCTAGTGAACTGCATTTGATTTCAAAACCAGCTTTAGGATTAGTTCATTTTAGTTCTTAAGACAGTACGATTCAGCAAGACATGTCGATTCGAAACAAATGTTGCATAAGTCTGTATTTGTTGATTTATATATTATTGGTAAGCAATTTGGGCTTAAGTTTGGTTCAATAGCAGATGTTGACTGATTGATTATAATATGGAATTTTTTTTGTTAGCGTTCCTTTATTTAAGTAATGGGCTCGTAAGGACCAAGTCTGAAGGTAATCCAAATGAGTTCAACCCCCAATTTCTTATTAAAGCAATTTTCTCTTGAGTTATCGCCCTTTAATAATTGAATCCTCTTTAATCAATGGAAATAAGCCATACAAAATGCATAATATTTACAGCCCCCCCCCCCCCCCATATGTAGTTCCCTTTTGGATTCAATGATTGTGGAGTGCCAATCTCAATCAATAAACAATTTATATACCTTATAATATAGTTTAGAATTTCGGTTAGAATAATCCGAGGTGCGCCACGCCAAAGAAAATGACAATTGCGTGGCCCTGGTTTTAATTAGTTTGACTCAATCCTTAAAACTCGGGACGAGCCATTTAGCGAATATTCATGGCCTCCAGAAAAGCTAATAACATGTTAGCCACATTAGGCGTATTCTTTAATAATTTTACTTTCATAAATTCGGTTGCACATTTATGTGACCCAAATCCAAACCCCAACGATGTCAAAATATAACAAAACTTACGGGTGCATTTATCAGACGTGTTTTAATGATGTTGCAATTTTCTTTCAAAAAATAATAATAAAAGTGGCTAAAAGTTAAAATTGGCACATTGGTACAAATGCATTAAAATCAGATAATTAAGCCAAATATAATAGTTAAGCGATCGTGCTAGAACCACAAAATTCGGGAGTACCTAACACCTTCTCCCGGGTTTACAGAATTTCTTACTTGGACTTCTGTTTCGCTGACTGTTAAATAGAGTCAAATTTTCCTCGATTCGGGATTTAAATTAGTGACTTGGGATACCATTATTTATCCCTAGTGGTGACTCTAAAATCTCTAAAAAAAATGAATCCCACTTCGATTGTCCTTAAATTGGAAAAACTCCCTTTATCTACCCCTTTTTTTCAGGGGGTGTTGTGAAAAATGAGGTGTGACAGCTCAGGCGAATCTGCTGGGGATCGAACCCAGAATCTCTGGTTCAGGGTTCAAGAATTCGAACATATATTAATTGTTGTATTTGGCTTTGTTTATTATCCGATTTTTTTATTTTTACATGTTGACGTAATGTGCAAATTTACCGCTTTGATATTATTTGAACTGTACATATAAACTGTTACGAAACCCTTCTCTTCTTATATTCGGGGATGTGCTCGCTGGTCAAGACTCCCTATTATGTTAGTGTCATACCTTGAAATAAGAAAGAGGCTCGGACAAGTTACTAAGCCGGATGATCTTTCGGGTCCCCGAGACGTATCTCCCTCCTCGACTCAAGTTGTCCGCTCAGGTACATAGTCTAGAACATATACCCAGGTTTTAAACATAGAATAACTAATCCTCATGCTGGATCCCTAGTAGAAACACTTATCCTCAGGTCCGTCTATGACAAGTGTACCAGGAATAATGGACCACCATGATGTATCCTACTTGATCATTTATTTCTTTTGGAGTTGCATGTTCACTAGATTTTTAGTTGTAAGAAGAGTTAATCACCTGTTTTGGAAAAAGCTGTTTCCAAATACTGCCGAAGCTCTGCCCAATTTTTGAAAAAACAAAACAAACAAAAATGGAAAAAGCAAAAAAAAGAGTCTGTTTTATTCGCCAAAGAAAAAAGAGAAAAGCCTTGTTTTCGAAAATAATTTTGTTTTTTCATGAAATGAACAAAGGGGAGAAACAGTCTTATTTTCAAAAATAGCTTTGTTAGCCCGAACTACGCCAATTTGATTCTCACAGGGTGTGAGATACGCAAGCAACCCCCATCGGGTCCATATTCCCTTTTTGCAAAAAAAAATTAATAATAATAAGAAAAATAGCCCAAGAATGAAAAAGTTGTTCTCATTAAGGTGATGCCGTTGTTGTGAAGAATAGCCGAATGTTCCCGAAAGGAACACCGAAAGGCTGATTTTGCACAAACGGTCACCTTTATTTTTTATTATTTTATTTTTGGCAAATTGGCGGACACTGCCTTAAATCTTCCTCCGGAAGTGCTGAAAGGCCGTATTTGCAAAGCTGGGGTTTTTTTTTGAATTATATATATATATATATATATATATATATATATATATATATATATATATGTCAATTTTGATTTGGAGTCAAATAGAATAAAATCATATGTTACTAAATCATCTTAATAAATGCCCAGGATGAGCACAATCCGAAATGAACCTTTCTCATTCATAAGAAAAATCCCTTTGGAGTTGCGGCAGTGGTGGAATGATTCAGGAGGAGAAGAGTAAGAGGAGGTCAAGAAATATTTGGGGGGCCTTCTCAGACTGTTGGAGATTATGCCCCGGGGAGACATCATAAGGGCATGGGTTACATGATGGGACCCGGTCCACAATGTGTTCCCCTTTTCAAATTTTGAACTCACCTCGACCTTAGAAGAAATAACCGGGTACATTGGGAATGCTGAGCTTCCTTTGAGACACAAGCATTTGGTTACCCCAAGAACCGTAGCTGTGCACAAATTCTTGGACTCGTTAAAAATAAGCAGAGTGGTACACAACCCAGTCTTGGCAGCTAGTTTTTGTACCTTCTCATTCCTATATAGCAGATATGGTCATATAGGGGGCTTCAACAAACTAGAGAACAAATCTGCAGCAAAGGAAGCCGCATTAAATAGGAAGAACATAGACGCTTCGATTTTATGGTGGCTTTCTTGGGGCTCTTGGTGTTTGTGAGGAAAGACGGGAATATCGACATAAAAATAGCAGTGGTTGTCAGAACATTACTCACCGAAGCCAAGATCACACTCATGCCTATGATAGTAGCTGAGATCTTTCGTGCTCTTACAGCTTGTATGGCCGGGAAAGATTTCTTTGAGGGGTTTAATCTGTTGTAGCAAATGTAGATGACCGATCATCTATGCCACCGTCCCCATTTTATATGCTGTGGGTCAGCGGAGAAAACTTGCATAGAGGAATTTTACACAAGGATTGAAGGGCTCAGCTTGCCTGATGGAGTAATAAGATGGATATCTTACTTTCGGTCCCTCAGTGCCAGTCAAATAGAGTGGACGCTAGGATGGTTGTTTGTGGACGAGATCATATACATGCCAGCCACGGGGCCTCACGTCCTTTCTGGTGGGTCTTTGGAGCATCCAACCTTATGTCCTACATCGGGTCTTGAGACAGCTTGAGAGGTGTCAGATAGTGCCAAAAGACGAAGATCTCTATATCCGTGTAGTCGAGATTGGACCTGATGGTCAATTCCATGAAGCAACAGTCCGCAAAATTTTGAATGAAGGCCAATACGTAACAGAAAACACGTGTGTATGAGATCGGTCCAGAATCGAAGTGTCGCCGGGATACCTTGCTTGGTACAGGAGAGAAATTGATTTCGAGAGGCCATGAAAGAGGCCCCATCTCCAGGAATTCGTCGAAGCATCGCAAGAGTAGTGGGAATTGTTGGCTAAAGAACACAATTACAAGGCTACAATTGGCAAACCGGAGAAGCAGGTCATGAATTTGCAATTCGAGAAATATTTGCATGCCTCCGCAGATGAGGGCGAAAAGAAGAAACTGGTCAAAGAAAAGGAGGCCCTTCGGGCCCGAATTTAGAAAATGAAAGTAGCAGCGGAAAACCCCGTCCGAAGTGCCAAAGATGCAAAACTTATGGATAACTTGAGATAGAAGGTGAATGACTACAGTTTTTATTTGAACATAGCAGAAAGGGAACTAGCTAGGGCTAAAAACAATTGGCTAAAAATGCAGCAGAACAAGCATGCCTGTTAAGAAATTAAAAGAAAAGTTCGACGATGAGGTTTCATGATTAAAGAAAAGGGTCATCGTTGCAGAGAAAAAATGATAAAATAGGCAAAGGAGTTAAAAGTTTAGAGGGAACATTCTTACACAGCATTGGCGCAATTATAAATGGATTTGCATCAACTTTAAAAGCAGAATCAGGTAGCCGAACAAATTTTAGGAGCCACAACTAAGCAGATTGGGCGGTTATTGCAAGAGAAAGGTGTCATAAGAGAGAGAATCAGAAGGATCGCCCATTACATCGCAATAAAGTGTAGCAGCTGTGAGGATATTCCTAGATCTATATTCTTTGCCATCGTGAAACTTTTTATTCTCCGTGTAATGGAGGATCTGCATCACCTCCAGGGGATTTAGCTAGTCGACCTGCAGCAAGGCAGAACAGTGCCTCGCGGGTCCCATGCTTAATTGAAGCCCTAATGTTTTAGTGATTTCTGTACACTGTATTTTCCTTTCATTAAAGTCTGTCAATTTGTCTTGGAGTTTGTATATTCTTTTATGTAGGTTAGTTGTTCTTCGAATTTTTAGTTCGTCTTTCATCGGAGTCTGTTAGTTTCTTGTTTAAATCTGTCAGTTTTTTGTGTCTTTGTAACAAAAGTTTGTTTGATTGTCAAAATTGAAAATTCCAAAATGTTTTATTATTTCTTCACTTTTTGTCCACCAGAACTACGCTCGGTCTGATTGATGCGGAATCATGATACGTATGCAATCTCCATAGGATACGACCATAACCAAATAAAGAAAAAGAATAAAACGGATGAACATTACGGAAACATTTATAAAATAAAGATGAAAGCAAAGAAAATTGATAGGAAAGAAGTAACAGAAACAAAATGAGAAAAGAAAAAAGAAAAAAAAAGAAGAAAAATAGGAAAAAATGACACGGGATAAGAGTCGGGATGATGCAAGCAATCACGTATGTGCATCATGGAAACGAATAACTGCTTAGGTGCATTCATCCCCAAACATGTGGCTACCTATGCGTTGAAACCTAACCACTAACAAGTGGTTGTGTTGTCTTTCCTATTTCAGATAGGTGGTTAGTTCTTGCGGCATTCTGGCAACCCACTCCTACAAGATGAATTTCTAATAGTGTACTTTAGCCAAAGTTTAAGTCGGTCGGCATTGGAATGGTACACCCGAAAGGATCACACTCGGTGGTACACTTGGGATGACCTGGCACAAGCGTTTGCCTGTCACTTTCAATATAATCTCGAAATTGTCCCGGACTGTCTATCTTTGACAAAACTGGAAAAGAAACACAACGAGAGTTTCTAAGAATACGGTTTCCGTTGGAAGGAACAGACAGCCAGGGTTGAACCCCCAATGAAGGAGAGTGAGATGGTGGATTACTTCCTTCCAGCTTTGGAGCCAACATATTTTTGGGCATCTGGCGTCGGCAGTGGGTAAATCATTCAACGAGGTAGTTAAAATGGGAAGTATGGTCGAGGAAGGACTCAAGTCCAACAAAATCATGAGTTACTCTACAATCGAAGCGACCACTCAGGCCATCCAAGGTGGGGCTGGGATAACATTTGGAAAGAAGAAGAAGAAGAACTAGTGAAGTTGAGTCGGGAACTTTGTTTAGGCTTCACGCTCCATCCCATTTCAGCCAACCCCTTCCCCACCACCAAACATACCCACACACTCCATATGGCCCACCACGACATTACTATCCGCCGTTAGAACCTCAATTCTTAGTCCATCATGCACAAGCATATACCCAACCTCCCGCCCACACAAAATGGCGTGCGCCAGCTCTACAAAATAATTACCCAGCTCCACCGAACAGTTACTCCCTAAGATCCTACCAACAACCTTCCAGACCAGCTTTCCGGGCAAACCAAGTTCTAAAAACTAAGAGAGTGTAGAGGAACAAAAATTTCATGCCATTGGGAGACTCGTATACCAGCTTGTTCCACAAATTGAGGCAACTAGACATGTTGAGGCCAATTGTATTAAAATTGCCAAACCCTCCCCCAAAAAATCTAGATTATTCTGCCAGCTGTGAATATTGTTCTGATGTCCTGAAGCATCATACCAAAAAGTGTTGGCATTTGAAGAATGCTATCCAGGAACTTATTGACTCACACCAAAAAGTTCAAGCTCCAGAGGCACCCAACATTAACAAAAACCCGTTGCTGATCCATCATGAGCCCAACATGATAGAGATAGTGGAGAAAGGAGAGCCTAAAAAAGCCCTCACAAACGGTAATGATGATCATATCCAGTGAAGTCAAGCCAATTAAGAGTATGAGCAGTGATAAGTCAGTGATCGAGATAAAGGAAATAGACGACAAAGCTGTTGTTGTTCAAGGGAGGTCATTATGCACGGTTGCACCAAAGCAGGAAAAGGAAAATGTGATAGTACACGGGGCAGCTAGGGAACCCGTCCTAGTCGTGGAAGGTGCTTGCATAGAGACTGTCATTGTAAAACCAGTAATCCAGCCGCCAATCATCAACAGAAAAGCTGTTCCTTGGATATATGAACAAACAATAATGATGTACCAGAGGAAGGAAGTTAGGGAAGAAGTTTGTGAAGCCCGGGGTTTGACTCGGTTAGGGAGATACTTCGCCGTTAAGGGGTTGAGGAAAAGTAGGATCTCAAAGGATAACCCAGAATCGGTAAAGAAAGCTGTATCAGAAGAAGAGGCAGAAGAATTCCTGAAGAAAATGAAAATGCAGGACCACTCCATCATAGAGCAATTGAGGAAAACACCAGCTCAAGTCTACTTACTTTCCTTGTTAATCCATTCAGATGAACACCGCCGGGCATCGATGAAGATTTTGAACGAATACCATGTCCCTGACAAGATAATAATGAATCATTTGGAGAAGAATGCAAATAAGATATTCGAGGTAAATTGGGTCACTTTCTCTAACGATGAGCTGCCCATGGAGAGCACTGAGCATAATCGGGCCCTTTATTTGGCTATGAAGGGTGAAGATGTTGTGGTCACCTGGGTTCTATTTGACAATGGGTCCAGTGCAAACATCTGCCTGCTCTCCACATTGAGCAAGCTGAAGGTGGAAAATGGAAGGATCCACAAGAATAACATTTGTGTTCATTGGTTCGATGGAGGAGGCAATGACTTAGTAGGGGATATAGTGTTGGACCTTACAATAGGGCCCGTTGAGTTCACCATGGAGTTTCAAGTACTGGATGTGGTAGTTTCATATAATCTTTTGCTGGGAAGACGCTGGATTCATGCATCCAGTGCAGTAACCTCTACCCTGCGGTCAAATTTGAATAGGGCAGACAAGAGATTGTAGTACATGGTGAAGACAATCAGTGTGTTTCGGTTGATGCCACCCTACCTTTTATTGAATTTAAAGGAAGCAAAGGTCCATGGGTCTACCAGGCATTCAACACGGTGTTAGTTGAGAAGATACCGTAAGGTGAGGTTGTCACAACTCAACAAATAGCAGCCGCGTCAGCCATGGTGGCTTTAGAAATGTTGAATAATGGTTTCATGCCCGACATGGAATTGGGTGCTCGTATACAAGGCATCATGCAACCAGTGTCTCTCCCCAAAAATCTAGACACTTTCGGTCTAGGGTTCAAGCCTACAGCTACAGAAAAAAGACGATCCAAAAAGTTGAAGCAGAGGGCCTGGTGTTAGATAATACGCTTAACGCTAGAGGGGGGGTGAATAGCGCTATAATAAAAATTAGAGTAAACTTGCGGAAATTAAAAATTGCAGGAAGTAAATAAGTGCGATAAATAATAAAGTACGCACCGATATATTCTGGTTCACCACAACACGTGGCTAGTCCAGTCCCCGAGAGACTCTCTCGAGATTTTCCACTAACTTGTCAAGCTTACGGGTGCTCAACAAACCTTTACAACTTGAGGACACAAGCCTCAACACCTTTGCTCGGAGATACAACACTCCAAGACTTCAACCAAGGAAACACAAGTTCCTCACAACAAGAGAATCACAATTCTCTTACAAGTGTGCAAGACACTAAACACTCAAACAATACACTCCTTAATGAGTAGATATGAGTAAAAGAAGTAAGCTCAAGATCACAACAACTTTGGACAAGAATATGGCTCTCAAAACTTATGTAATGAATATAAAATGATTAGCAATAGAGTATGCAAGCTTATAGCAATTGTATGATCAGTTGTTGTGTGTTATTTAGTTCAAAACACTGAAATGAAGCTGTATTTATAGTTGAAAAACTTGGCATTACCGTTGCCTAATTGCCAATTAGGAGTTACTGATTTTACTGTGTGACAATCGATTGTCAAGAACCCACAATCGATTGTTTGCCAATCGTTCCAAAAATCAATCCCAGATTTTGCGCTTAACAATCGATTATTCAAGATCAACAATCGATTATTGGCAACGTTCAAAAAATCATTTCCAGATTTTACGTAAAACAATCGATTATACAAAATCAATAATCGATTATTCAGCAAAGTTCAAAAAATCCTTTTCAAATTTTAATTTCAACAATCGATTGTACAAAATCAACAATCGATTACCTGACGGTATTTGAAAACATTTTGGCAACGGTTAGTTATACAATCGATTATACTAAGTTAATAATCGATTATATATCAGCCTTGAAAAATCAATTTAGACACTGCCTCGTGACAATCGATTGCGATTATTTAATAACTTTGATAAAGTCTGGAAGACACTGTCTCAACACAATCGATTGTCATATGTTCACAATCGATTATTTTGTGACTTTGAAAAATCTGATGGACACTGTCTCTTCACAATCGATTGTCATTAACTTCACAATCGATTATTTTGAGCGTTGAAAAACTTTGATGGACACTGCCTCATCACAATCGATTATCATTAGCTTCACAATCGATTATTCTGAGTTTTAAAAAACTTTGATGTATACTGCCTCATCACAATCGATTGTCATATGGTTCACAATCGATTGTCATGCAGGTTTGAAAAATCTGATGCTCACTGCCTTAACACAATCGATTGTCATTAGTTCACAATGGATTGTCATGCAGTCTTGGCTTAACATAATCTATTATCATAAGTACATAATCGATTATCTTAGTCCAGATTTAAGAGGCATGTTTAAAAATCATATTGACTAATGTAAATTATGCATGATTTAAAATCATTTAGCATTCAATTAAATATGCATGATTTTGTAAAATTGTTTTACGAGAGAAGCCATGTCATGAGTCAAGTTGTAGGATCAAGATCAAAATTAAGAACGACTCATTTAAAACAATAAAACTTGGTCTTGTGCTTGAATCTCGTTATATATATCAATTGTGCGCTTGTATTTGAGCTTCGTCATATGTCAATTTGCGCTTGTTTGTCATTCATCAAAACCTACACATATGAACACACGTTTTAGTATAATGCTTTGAAAACGTGTTTCCAACAATTTCCCCTTTTTTGATAATGGCAAACTTTAAGCGGGATATGCAAATTAGACAATTCATAATGACGATTCGAGACAAGTAAATATATGCAACAAGTATGCAAAATTAGTTCCCCCTCAATTTAAGCTAATAAATATTGAGAGTGCATACCCGTTATCTTCCCCCTTTTGCCATTAGCAAAAAAAATGTAATAAGATGGCAAGGATTGAAAAAAAACTTGTTTATTTATTGAAGATAAAACGTGATTACTTAAAGAGAGTACAATAACTCAAATAATAGCAGTACAATCGATTATTGATACGAGATAATCGATTATTAGACGACAGAAATCGATTTTTCTGAGGAAGACTCGATTATTGTGCGTCATGCTTTATAATTCCCCCTACCTTTAGGGCGATACCTGCAAAAATTCGTTAGAAGTCTCCGACGCTCAAGTTAGAAATCATGTAAAAAAAATGCAATGCATGACTTAGATCAACGTGGAGTCAAGAATCCCGAGTTCACTACGAATTCGGAAGAAGGACTCTTTCTCTAAGGGCTTTGTAAAGATGTCGGCCAATTGATCTTTGGTTTCAACACATTCGATTTCAACATCGCCCTTGAGAACGTGATCTCTTATAAAATGATGTCTAATTTCAATGTGTTTTGTTCGCAAATGAAGAACGGGGTTCTTTGTCAAGCATATGGCACTAGTATTATCAAATCTAAGAGGGATATGATTAAGACTTAGGCCATAGTCTAAGAGTTGTTGTTTCATCCAAAGGATTTGAGCGCAACAACTCCCCGCGGCTACATATTCAGCCTCGGTTGTGGACAACGCAAAACTTACTTGTTTCTTGCTAAACTAAGAAACGAGAGAGCTACCGAGCAAATGGCAAGTGCCGCTAGTGCTCTTGCGGTCCAATTTGCATCCAGCAAAATCGGAGTCGGAATAGCCAACGAGTTGGCATGAAGAACCTTTGGGGTACCATAGACCCACATTTTTAGTACCAATGAGGTAGTTCAAAATCCGTTTTACCGCAGTAAGGTGAGACTCCTTCGGACACGATTGATAACGGGCGCATAAGCACACGCTAAACATGATGTCCGGACGACTAGCAGTAAGATAAAGAAGAGAGCCAATCATACCTCGATACTTCTTAGTGTCGACTTCCTTACCTTTCTCATCTTTGTCTAGATGATCAGATGTGCTCATGGGAGTCGCCATTGCTTTTGCATTGTTCGTCTCAAATCGTTTCAGCAATTCTTTGCAATATTTGGCTTGGCAAATGAACGTACCTTATTTCATTTGCTTTACTTGTAATCCCAAAAAGAATGTTAACTCACCCATCATAGACATCTCAAATTCGCTTGTCATTAAATCGGAAAATTCCTTGCATAAGACATTGTTAGTAGCACCAAATATGATATCATCCATATATATTTGAACTAATAAAATATCATTGTTTTTATGCTTAACAAAAAGGGTGGTATCAACTTTCCCTCTAATGAAATCATTTTCCAACAGAAATTTACTCAATCTTTCATACCAAGCTCGGGGAGCTTGTTTTAAACCATAAAGAGCCTTTTTGAGTTTGAAAACGTGATCAGGAGATTTAAAATCTTCAAAACCGGGGGCTTGTTCAACATAAACTTCTTCTTGAATAACACCATTTAGAAAAGCACTTTTCACATCCATTTGATATAAATTGAAAGTCATAGAAGAGCAAATGCGAGTAATAGACGAATAGCTTCTAATCTAGCTACGGGAGCATATGTTTCTTCATAGTCAATACCCTCTTCTTGATTATAGCCTTTTGCTACAAGCCTAGCTTTGTTTCTAGTGATTACACCATTTTCATCTAGTTTGTTTCGAAAAACCCATTTCGTACCAATTATGGTATGATTTTCGGGTCTTGGCACCAAATCCCAAACGTCATTCCATTTGAATTGGTTAAGCTCCTCTTGCATTGCCAAGGTCCAAAACTCATCCCCAATTGCTTCGGAGATGGTTGTTGGTTCAATTTGAGAAACAAAAGCAGTATGACCTAAGGTGTTTTTATGGGAGTTTCGAGTACTTACCTTTTCTCCGACATCGCCAATTACCTATTCGAGTGGATGATCTTTGATTGTCCTCCACTCGTTAGGCGTTTTCATTTCATTCTCCAATTATGGCGCTTCCTCCGTTGGTTGTTCCAAGATATCATCTTTATTTTCCTTAGGCGTTTCCTCTTGTATTTTGTCTTTCAAGCTATCTAAAATACCTGCAAGATCAAAACAGGAATCCTTTCTCGCCAAGCGAGCATTATTTTCGGAAAATACAACATGAGGGGATTCCTCCACAGTTTCGGTTCTTTTATTAAAAACCCTATATGCTTTGCTACGTGAAGAGTAACCAATGAAAATTCCCTCATCGGACTTAGCATCAAATTTTCCCAATTGATCTTTTCCATTGTTATGATTAAAAAATTTACAACCGAATACTCTAATATGGGAGATATTTGGTTTCCTTCCCTTGTAGAGTACATAAGTGGTCTTCATGAGTATTGGCCTTATGACTACTCTATTTAAGATGTAGCATGCGGTACTCAAGGTATCCGCCCAAAAATGTTTGGGAATCTTAGCCTCTTCGAGCATGGTTCTAGCCATCTCTTCGAGACACCTATTTTTCCTTTCCACCACCCCATTTTGTTGGGGTGTTCGTGGAGCGGAAAAGGTATGCTCGATACCGAGTTCGTCACAAAAGTCCGCAAAGAGATTGTGATCAAACTCTCCCCCATGATCACTTCTAATTGAAGTGACGGTTGTTTCCTTTTCGTTTTGAACACGTTTAAGGAAATATTTAAAAATTTGAAAAGCATCACTTTTATGGGCAAGAAATAAAGTCCAAGTAAATCTGGAATAATCATCAACAATAACAAAGGCATAACGATTTCTTCCTAGACTTTCAATGCGAGATGGTCCAAATAAATCCATGTGAAGCAATTGCAATGGTCTAGTAGTTGAAACAATGTTTTTCGATTTGAAAGATGCTTTTGTTTGCTTCCCTTTTTGACAAGAATCACAAATAGATTCATTTTCAAATTTCAAATTGGGAAGACCAATAACTAAGTTTTGTGAAATCAATTTGTTCAAAAGATGCATGTTTATATGTGCTACTCTACGATGCCATAGCCAAGTATCATCCTCTTTGCTCATAAGTCAATCCACATATTCGGGTGAGGAATTAGCAAGATCAACCATATAAATATTATCCACTCTAAAACCACGAAGATTAATTTTTAAATCGCTACTTCTAAATACTAAGCATTCATCCGAATCAAATTAGGCAAGATTTCCCTTGTCACATAATTGACTTATGCTCAAGAGATTATGCTTTAAACCTTTAACAAGTAATATATGCTTAATAGAGGAATTTTCATCCTTACCGACCGATCCGATGCCAATAATCTTTCCTTTATTGTTATCCCCAAAAATCACACTTCCTCCTTCTTTGTGTTCTAGTTGAAGGAATTTGGATTCATCTCCCGTCATGTGCTTGGAGCATCCACTATCAAGGTACCATAGTACACTTGATCCCTTCAAACATACCTACAAAACAAATTAATGCGTTTTAGGTACCCATGCCATTTTGGGTCCTTGAGGGTTAGGCATATTATAATGATGCGATTGAGTGATATGTCTATGTCGTGTAAAACATGCAGGAGCAATATGACCAATGCGTCTACAGTGATGACAAGTCACGTTGGGGTTATGCATCCTTCTAGGTTCATAGTAACTTGATGGACGAAAATGATTTACTCTATTTTCATTATGACTATTGCGCATTTCATGAGAACCATTTCTCCTACTATTAGTTCTAAAATGAGCAGCATTTCTAGAGTAATGGTCATGTCTAGATGTTCTAAAAGGTTCAAAACTCCTTCTAGTGTTTGGCCTAGAATATGCATCATTTCTAGGGTAGTCATTTCTAGGTGGTAAGTTATTTCTAGGTCTTCTAAAATGTTCAACATTTGGTCTAGCATGCATATTTGTTCTAGGATTGCTATTTCTAGGATAAGCATTTGTTTTATTCATCCTAGGTTGAGCCTTAGGTGGTTGGGGTTTGGCTTCAACCATTTCTTTAGGCTCATTCTTAAAGCCTATGCCATGCTTGGTTGATTTCAAATTAACAAGGACCTTATTCAATTTTTTGTGGGAAGAATTAAACTTATCTAAGGTACCTTTAAGTCTATCTACCTCATTTTTGAGATGCATGCAAGAAGAACAATTTTTAATAGAACTTTCGGGCTTGTCGGCGCTTCTTTTTCCGAAAAACTTGTTTTCCTCTTTCAGCTTCTCATTTTCTAAAACCAGTTTTTCTAAATCCTTTTCTTTCAAAGAAAGCTGTTTTTGAAAATCTTTTTCTTTTAGAGAAGCATTTTCTTTTATGCTCTTGACAGTTTTTGAAGCCTTAATAAATTCAGTATATAGCTCATCAAAAGCAGTTCGCATTTCTTCAAGAGTAAAGAAGTTCTTAGAAGAGATTTGACATACCTCATCTTGCTTGTCTTCTTGCGCCATAAGACAAAGGTTTGCGGCTTCGTCTTCGTCTTCTTCGCTTGACTCGTCTCCGGAGTCTCCTCCCCAAGAAATGTATGCACGCTGCTTCTTAAAAGGTTTCTTCTCCTTTTTGATGTTTGGGCAATTTGATTTGTTGTGCCCGGTTTCACCGCATTCATAGCACTTTATTTGTTCGCCTTGTTTTTTGCCCTTTCGTTCATACTCCTTTCGCATGAACTTTTGAAATCTTTTGATAACGAGTCCAAACTCGTTGTCTCCGTCCTCATCAACTTGAGGTTGGCTTGTGCTTGCCTTAAGAGCGATTCTTTGCCTCCTTTGATCATCAACAAGAGGGTTAAGTATAGTAGATTCATAAGTCTTAAGATTACCTCTTAATGCGTCGATGTTGACATTTGAGACGCCAATGGACTCTTGAATCGCGTCGGCCTTTGATCGCCATGCCGGAGTGAGACTTCTAAGAATTTTTCGAACAAGTTCTCTATCCGTGAATGTCTTCTTGAGAGCATGTAGATCATTTACAATTATTGAAAATTGTTCAAACATTTCATCCACCTTTTCACCTTCCTTCATGTGAAATAATTCATAAGCATGGGTTAGGAAATCAATTTTGGCTTCCCTTACCTGGTCCGTACCTTCGTACGTAATTTCCAGCTTGTCCCACATTTCCTTCGCCGTTGTGCAACACGATATTTTCCTGTAATCGTCAGCATTTACAGCACAATATAATAAATTAATTGCTTTAGCATTATTTTGCACCTTTCGGATATAATCCGCGTCATATTCTTCTTCGGACTTGGGAACCCATTCGGTTGCAACCTTTTCAGTTGGAATTTGATTTCCCTTCGTTATCAACTTCCAGAGATGAAAGTTGTTTGCTTGAACGAAGATTTTCATCCACTCCTTCCAGTACGTATAGTTTGTACCGTTGAATAGAGGTGGTCGTGTGGAGTATTGTCCTTCATCAATTCCTGCAAAAGAGTCACGAGTAGAAGCCATGGACGGTTCTCTCAAACTGTTAAGTCTTCAGAGAGTTGGGCTCTGATACCAATTTTTAGATAATACGCTTAACGCTAGAGGGGGGGGAATAACGTTATAATAAAAATTAGCGTAAACTTGTGGAATTTAAAAATTGCAGGAAGTAAATAAGTGCGATAAATAATAAAGTACGCACCGATGTATTCTGGTTCACCACAACACGTGGCTAGTCCAGTCCCCGAGAGACTCTCTCGAGATTTTCCACTAACTTGTCAAGCTTACGGGTGCTCAACAAACCTTTACAACTTGAGGAAACAAGCCTCAACATCTTTGCTCGGAGATACAACACTCCAAGACTTCAACCAAGGAAACACAAGTTCCTCACAACAAGAGAATCACAATTCTCTTACAAGTGTACAAGACACTAAGCACTCAAACAATACACTCCTTAATGAGTAGATATGAGTAAAAGAAGTAAGCTCAAGATCACAACAACTTTGGACAAGAATATGGCTCTCAAAACTTATGTAATGAATATAAAATGATTAGAAATAGAGTATGCAAGCTTATAGAAATTGTATGATCAGTTGTTGTGTGTTATTTTGTTCAAAACACTGTAATGAAGCTGTATTTATAGTTGAAAAACTTGGCATTACCGTTGCCTAATTGCCAATTAAGAGTTGCTGATTTTACTGTGTGACAATCGATTGTCAAGAATCCACAATCGATTGTTTGCCAATCGTTCCAAAAATCAATCCCAGATTTTGCGCTTAACAATCGATTATTCAAGATCAACAATCGATTATTGGCAACGTTCAAAAAATCATTTCCAGATTTTACGTAAAACAATCGATTATACAAAATCAATAATCGATTATTCAGCAACGTTCAAAAAATCCTTTTCAGATTTTAATTTCAACAATCGATTGTACAAAATCAACAATCGATTACCTGACGGTATTTGAAAACATTTTGGCAACGGTTAGTTATACAATCGATTATACTAAGTTAACAATCGATTATATATCAGCCTTGAAAAATCAATTTAGACACTGCCTCGTGACAATCGATTGTTATATACTCACAATCGATTATTTAATAACTTTGAAAAAGTCTGGAAGACACTGTCTCAACACAATCGATTGTCATATGTTCACAATCGATTATTTTGTGACTTTGAAAAATCTGATGGACACTGTCTCTTCACAATCGATTGTCATTAACTTCACAATCGATTATTTTGAGCGTTGAAAAACTTTGATGGACACTGCCTCATCACAATCGATTATCATTAGCTTCACAATCGATTATTCTGAGTTTTAAAAAACTTTGATGTACACTCCCTCATCACAATCGATTGTCATAAGGTTCACAATCGATTGTCATGCAGGTTTGAAAAACCTGATGCTCACTGCCTTAACACAATCGATTGTCATCAGTTCACAATCGATTGTCATGCAGTCTTGGCTTAACATAATCGATTATCATAAGTACATAATCGATTATCTTAGTCCAAATTTAAGAGGCATGTTTAAAAATCATTTTGACTAATGTAAATTATGCATGATTTAAAATCATTTAGCATTAAATTAAATATGCATGATTTTGTAAAATATTTTTACGAGAGAAGCCATGTCATGAGTCAAGTTGTCGGATCAACATCACAATTAAGAACGACTCATTTAAAACTATAAAACTTGGTCTTGTGCTTGGATCTCGTTATATCAATTGTGCGCTTGTATTTGAGCTTCGTCATATGCCAATTTGCGCTTGTTTGTCATTCATCAAAACCTACACATATGAACACACGTTTTAGTATAATGCTTTGAGAACGTGTTTCCAACACCTGGGCCCTCCCAAATCCCATCCCCATATTGTCCAGATCGTTTGTCAAGCCCAGTACTAACAAGTGCCAAGTGCCAAAGTTTTGTGGTCCGCTTATTGATGCGGATGGGGATTTGGATAAGGGGTTAGAGAGACTGTTCAATCACGTTGATATGGTTGAGGCGGGAAAAGGATCGAGAAGGGTAGATGTGCAGTTTGTGGGAGCACGTGCAAAAGTCAGCAACTAGGAAGCCACTCCTCTTCCCACCCGGAGGGAGTTGTGGTAGTCGACTTTGATTTTTCTTTCAAACTAGTTTTGATTAGCTTCAGGTTTGTCAATTCAACTTTTACTTCCTTCTGTTTGGATGTGTAAACTCTATTATTTTTCTGATTCTAATGAAATGCAATTTCTTTTCCAACAGTGCTGATAGTTTCCATTTTTCTTTATTTTTGTTTTCTCTTTTGTACAGTTATTTTTATGCTGGTTCCAATGATCTGACATGCAAAAGAACTCTTCGGCCCAGTCTTAAAAATTGTTCTAGTTCAGAATTAATAATTCAAGAAATAGAACATGAGGATGCATCAGACTACTACGAGGAAGGAGAATGGGATGAAATTAGTAAAGAGTTGAGCCATTTTGATTAGAAACCCAAACCAAACCCGAGCGATACAGAGGCAGTCAATTTAGGGGGGACAGATAACGTTGGAGAAACCAAAAAAATTGTCCATCTGGAGTCACAACTTACGAATGAAATAATTGAAGTGTTGCTTGAATACAAAGATGTCTTTGCATGGTCTTACGATAATATGCCCAGATTGAGCACTAACTTGGTGGTTCACAAATTGCCCACTGACCCAGCATGTCCTCCCGTCAAACAAAAGTTGAGAAAGTTTAAAACTAATGTGAGCGTGAAAATCAAAGAGGAAGTGACGAAGCAGTTTGAGGCAAAAGTTATCTGAGTCACACGATATCCCAACTGGCTAGCTAATGTTGTACCCATGCCAAGGAAGGATGGTAAAACTAGAGTGTGTATTGATTATTGTGACCTCAACAAAGCAAGTCCAAAGGACAACTTCCCACTAGCGAACATTCACCTATTGATTGACAATTGTGTGAAGCACGAGATTGGGTCATCCGTGGATTGTTACGCAGGTTACCACCAGATTTCGATGGATGAAGAAGATGGGGAGAAAACAACATTAATCATACCATATGGGACATATTGCTAAAGGGTCATTCCTTTTGGTTTGAAGAACGCCGGGGCAACATATATAAGGAAAATGACAACCATCTTCCACGATATAATACATAGGGAAATTGATGTCTATGTGGATGATGATATTCTAAAGTCTAGAAAGCAATACGATCATGTCACTGATCTGAGGAAATTTTTCTAGAGGCTCTGCATGTATGATCTCAAACTCAACCTGGAAAAATGCGAATTTCGGGTCCCTCAGGGAAGTTTCTATGGTTCATAGTCGGCCGCCGAGGCATAAAACTAGATCCATCAAAGATCAAAGCGATACACGAACTGACGCCGCCGAGGAACAAGGCAGAGGTGATGAGTCTATTGGGGAGATTGAATTACATCATTCGATTCATTGCTCATCTCACAACCATCTGCGAGCCCATTTTTAACTATTGAAAAAGGATGCTGCGGAGAAATGGACGAGAGAGTGCCATGAGGCTTTTGATAAGATAAAGGAATATTTGTCGAACCCACCGGTGTTGGTCCCGGCGGAACCAGGAAGGCCCTTGATCTTATTCTTGACAGTCTTAGACAACTCATTTGGATGCGTATTAGATCAGCACGATGACACCGGGAGAAAAGAGCAGGCTATATACTACCTCAACATATTTACGGCCTATGAGGTTAAGTATACTCATCTTGGAAAGTCATGTTATGCCCTGAAGTTGGTAGCCCAGAAGTTAAAACATTACTTGTCATCATATACCACTTATCTCATCTTACGTGTGGACCTATTGAAGTACATTTTTTAGAAGCCCAGGCCCACATGGAGGCTCGTAAAATGGCAAATTTTGCTTACTGAGTTTGACATTGTCTATGTGACTAGTACTGCAATGAAAGCACTGGCATTGGCTGATCATTTAGCCGAGAATCGGATAGATGAAGAATATGAACCTTTAAAGACATACTTTTCGGATGAGGAAGTAATGCATATTGATGAAATTGAACAAGGCGAGAAATCTGGATGGAAATTGTTTTCCGATGAAGCCGCCAACATGAAATGCATCGGGATAGGAGCAGTGCTCATTTCTGAAGAAGGGCAACATTACCCAGTCACAGCTCAACTCCACTTCTGTTGCACCAACAACATGGCAGAATATGAGGCATGAATATTGGCCTTGAGGTTAGCAGCAGACATGGGTGTCCTGGCAGTCTTAGTCTTGGGAAAGTCGGATCTTCTGGTACACCAAATTCAAGGGGAGTGGGAAACAAGAGATTTAAAGCTCATACCACGCCGGCAATAATTGCATGATCTTTGTCAACGATTCCGGTCAATAGACTTCCGGCACATCCCCAGAATTCGCAATGAGGTTGCTGATGCCTTGGCTACTTTGGCACCAATGTTACATCATCTGGATAAGTCTTATATTGACCCGATATAGATCCAAGTCCATAATCAACATGCTTATTGCAACATAGTGGAAGAAGATCTTGATGGTGAACCTTGGTTCCACGACATCAATGAATATATGAGGATGGGTGTGTACCCGGTACATGCCACAAGTGACCAGAAGAGAAACAACCATCGCTTGTCAAGTGGGTTCTTCTTTAGCGGAGGGAAATTATACAAAAGAACGTCGGATCTTCGCTTGATAAGATGCGTAGATGCTGGACACGATACAACCATCATGAATGAGGTGCATATTGGAGTCTGCGGGCCGCACATAAGCGGATATTTTTTGGCAAAGAAGATTCTCCGGGCCGGATATTATTGGCTCACCATGGAACGAGATTGGGATCAGTTTCGTGCGCAGATGCCATCAATGTCAGGTGAATAGAGACTTTATTCAGTCCCCGTTGTCTGAATTATATTCAAAGTCTACGCCATGGACTGTTGTTGCTTGGGGCATGGACGTCATCAGGCCTATTGAGCCAGCAGCTTCTAACAGACACAGGTTCATCTTGGTTTTTATTGATTATTTCACCAAGTGGGTTGAGGCTAAAACCTTCAAGGCAATGACCAAAAAAGCAGTGGTCGACTTTCTACATGCAAATAGTATTTGTAGGTTTGAATTCCCCAAGACCCTCATCACTAATAATAGAGAAAATCTCAACAGTCATTTGATGAAAGAGGTATGTCATCAGTTCAAGATTACACATCAAAATTCCACCCCATACTGCCCCAAGTTGAATGGAGCAGCCGAAGCGGCCAATATGAAGATAAAGAAGATAGTTCGCAAAATGGTAGAAGGGTCCAGGCAGTGGCATGAGAAGTTACCCTTTGCACTATTAGGCTATCGCACTACCATCCGCACTTCGGTAAGGGAAACCCCATTTTTGTTGGCATATGTCACAAAAGCAGTAATCCTAGCCGAAGTTGAAATCCCATCCCTTCGGATTTGGTTGAAGTAGGAATTAATGATGAAGAATGGGTTAAAATTCGTCTGGAGCAATTGAGTTTGATTGAACAGAAAATTGGGCAGCGGTGTGTCACAACAAGTTGTATCAATATAGAATGGCCATAGCATAAAACAAGAAAGTGCGTCCAAGAAGGTTTGAAGTGGGTCATTTGGTGCTGAAACGCATCCTTTCTCACCAGGCAGAGGCAAAGGGCAAGTTTTCCCCAAACTGAAAAGGACTGTTTGTCATGTCAAGAGTGTTGTCCAATAGGGCATTGTATCTAACAGATATGGAAGGGAAATGTGTGGAAATGTCCATCAATTCAGATGCAGTTAAAAGATATTATGTATGACTTTCTCTTGTTCGAATCTGGCATATTTTTTGTACTTGGCATGTTTTAGAGATTGAAATGACGAAAGCATTTTATTCAGCTATCTAAACTCTTTACCCTTTTGCTAACCCTGTTGAGCATCAATAAATTTCTTTTCATATCCCTCTTTCGGAATCAGTAATGAAAGTCAGAAATGTGAGAAAGCAGTGAAATGAGAGGAACGAATGAAAATAAATTAAAAAAAGGAAAAGAAAGAAAGAAAGAAAACATAACAAATAAAAGAAAAGCAAAACAGAAAAGCAGAAAGAGAAAAGGAAAAAGAGAAAAGACAAACAACAACAAAAACAAGAAGTAGGCAGGAACTACTTTTGACCTGATTCCTCTTGAGGATACGGAGGCAGCCTCACGGCTCGGTAATATTCAAATAAAATCCAAAGGCCCCAAGCAAGAAACTGAGAAGAAATTGTGTCTCTTATAATAAATTGGATTTCGAATGTTTTAAATTTTGAACCCATTATAGTGACTTTGAGCCTTTATACCCCTTTCTTTCTAACCTTATCCTAAAGACTACATTACAGTCCAAAGAAAGACCTTATGATCAGTCTTTAGGAAATGTCGAGGCAAGCAAGAAGAGATGTACCATACCCCGGGACATCACTCTAGGTCAAGCAGGAAAATGATAAAAATGAGAGAGTCTTATTGGTGAAAACCCTCACGGGCACCATAAGGCGACGAGAGTTGAGAGAAATAAAAATGAGAGAGTCTTATTGGTGAAAACCCTCATGGGAACCGTAATGAAATGAGAGTTGAGAGAAATAAAAATGAGAGAGTCTTATTGGTTACAACCCCCGGGCACCATAAGGTGAAGGCAAGGAAAGAAACGAACAATTGGAAAAAGAGTCCGTTGGTTGAAATCTGTTCGGAACATTGTAAGTCAAGCAAATTCAGGATTTGGTTAAAATAACTAGGCTAAAAAGGGTTGCAACAGCAAAAGCATGCAAATCGAAGGCCGGTCATTGGGACAGACAGGGTCGACTAAGCCAAAGTGCATGTCATAATCAGAAAAAACTAGTTGTTCTTCCTTAGATAAGTTTCTTTTCTCTTCCCCTCAACAGTAATTAAATTTTGAACTCTTTTACCCTAAAAGAGTTCTGAGTCCTTGCATTTCATTTTCTTTCGAGTCTCTAAAGCCATTTTGTTTAAGCAAACGGGAGATAAATTTCAAAGCTTACTACCGGCTCCCAAACAGAAAAAGCACATACCACCCAAAAACGTAATAAAGGCAGCAAAGGTTGAAACATCAAGTGGAGGATTCACAAAAGCATTAATGATTACAAATGCAGTAAAGGTTGAAACAGCAAGGGGAGGGATTCACAAAAGCTTCAAGGATAAAAATTGACTCGAGAGGCAAGAGTTTGTCAAGTGAAGGAGCATGACTCAAATATAGGGAGGCAAGGTAAAGCCATAAGGGCTTAAGGGTCAGCTGAGCATAGCACACTGACCGGTTAAGCTCAGAATGGATGCAAGGATTTTGGCAAAAGAGTCAGAAGCGCAATATAAAGATGGGAAAGGTCTTAGGGGTTAGATAAGCATAGTAAATTGACTCCACAATCATAAGAATGATGTAAGAGTTATGGCAAAGGGTCAGAAATGCAACACAAAGATGGGGAGCAGAATAAAGTTACAACTGTCAGAGGGTCAGCCGAGCTTAGTACATTGACTTGGTTATTTCAGCAAAGATGTAAGAATTATGGAAAAGGAGCCAAGAGTGTAACATAACAAAAGGGGAGCAAAGTAAAGTCATAAAGGTTCGGGGGTCAACCAACCAACTCAGGCAACTCATTATCAACATGGAAATTCAACATAACGGAACACGACAGTAGGGAGGCTGCTTCCAACAAGAATTTCCCAAGCTAACCACCAATTTTCAAACTAACAAATTTTCTTTGATTAACACAAGGGCAGAAAAATTCCAAAAGAGCCTAAAGGGGGCCATCCACTGGGGAAGGCAGGCACATGGCATGGATGATCAAAATCTCAGGGCCCACTAGGAATGTGGGAACCAGTTAAAACTCAAAAGGAACATAGTCCGTCCTAAATATTCTCCCTAGCAAGAGCACAATGGGACGAAACTTTTATTAGCAACACTAGCAGAGACAACTGAGAGTTGAAAGGGGGCATGCAATTTGAAATTTTTAAGACCCTCCTGGAAGCGGGACTCAGTTAATACTCAAACAGGTGTGGGCAACATTGGCAGGCGCAACACCTTCCCTAAAAAGAGGCGTCGGAACTCGTTTGAACAAATGATCCCCAGAAGAAACAACAGGAAGTTAGAATTGGCATTGAATCTAGAACCGTCAAAAATCTCCTGAAAAATGGGACTTAGTCTAAAACACAAGCAAACACGGGTAAAATGGGCGGGAAAATATTTCCCAAACAAGAGTCATCAGGACCTGTTTGAATAATGGGATATAGTTGTAAATACTAATCCCCAATAGACACATATGGCCATCTAATTAAGAGTTGTTAGTATTTTTCCCGGATAATGGGAAGTAGCTTCAATCACCGATCCCCAGTAGATCCCCAGCTAATATAACTCGGATAATAAGACATAGTGAAAAATAATACCCTTTGAGAACACAGCCTAATTTTAAAGTTCTCATGGGATTTGATTAACACTCACATATGCATCCAACACCAAACAGGGGCAGAAAAAACTTCTCTTGTTTTGTTTGTTTTGTTGTGGTACAAAGGTAGCAGTCTCAGGGAATATTTTTCAAGATGTAAGTTTTGGTAATAAGGCCCCCACCTGCACAGGTGAATAATTTTTGAGTTGCTAATTTTGGTAATTAGGCGTCCACCTGGAGAACAAGGGAATACTTTTCAAGTTGCGACTTTTGTAATCAGACGCCCACTTGTAGAACAAGGGAATACTTTTCAAGTTGCAAGTTTAGTTATCAGGCGCCCACCTATAGAACAAGGGAATACTTTTCAAGTTGCAAATTTGTAATCAGGCGCCCACCTGGAGAACAAGGGAATATTTTTCAAGTTGCAAGTTTTGGTAATGCGCCTACTAGAGAATAAGTGAATACTTTTCAAGTAGAGAGTTTTTGTAATCAGCTGCCCACCTGTAGAACAAGGGAATATTTTTCAAGTTGCAAGTACTAATAATCAGGCGCCAACCTATTGAACAAGGGAATATTTTTGAAGATGCAAGTTTAATCACTTGACCACCTGTAGAACAAGGGAATATTTTTCAAGTTGCGAGTTTTGGTAATCAGACGCTCACCTGTAGAACAAGGGAATATTTTTCAAGTTGCAAGTTTTGGTAATCAGGCGCCCACCTGTAGAACAAGGGAATATTTTTCAAGATGCAAGTTTTGGTAATCAGGCGCCCACCTGTAGAACAAGGGAATATTTTTCAAGTTCCAAGTTTTCGTAATCAGACATGACCTATAGAACAAGGGAATATTTTTCAAGTTGCAAGTTTTGGTAATTAGGCGCCCACCTATAGAACAAGGGAATATTTTTTTAGTTGCAAGTTTTGGTAATCATGCGCCCACCTGAAGAACGAAGGAATATTTTTCAAGACGCAAGTTTTGGTAATTACGTGCCCACATGAAGAACAAGGGAATATTTTTCAAAATTCAAGTCTTGGCAATTAGGCGCCCATCCGGAGAACAAGGAAATTTTTTTCAAAGTTCATGTCTTTGTAATTAGGCGCCCACCTGGAGAAGAAGGGAATATTTTTCAAGATAAGAGTTTTGGTAATCAGGCGCCCACCTGCAAAACAAGGAAATACATTCCAACTCCAACAATTCTCCGTCGAACATAGAAGAAGAGAATACAAGAAGTAAACAAGGCAATAAGAAGTTATACATGAAGAAATACAAGTCAACAAGAGAGCAAGAAGTTTACAGGAAGAAATACAAGGCAACAAAGCAACAAGAATTAAGAGCAAGTTTGAAGATGTCGATATGTTCTTTTGTAATCCATAGTTCGTAGCTTAGTCTAGCTTCTTTTATTCTTTTATATGGTGTAATAACGGGGTCTATTAGCAGTAGCACAAGCAACAATGAGATTACAGCTTTGGTAGTCCCAGCTACCAAACACTCCCAAACTACACTAATCTGATTTCTTTTTAGCCAATGATATGTAGAAAACCTTAGAAGCAGGGTGCAGTCAACTCTATCAAAAATGCTTCACAATGGAGTATTCAAACGGGTAAAAATCGCTCGTATCCGCTCAGTTATCATTTCCCAAAAACTCTTCGTGTTTCCGAACAAAAAGGGACAGCTGTAAGCACGTGATTTTTTCCCTATATGAATTTCTCCCATAATTTCAAGCAAAAGAATTTCTTTTCATTGTTATTTTAATTTTGTCGCTTTTCGGCCATTTTTTGTTGATTGTTGGCATGTTGTTTGCGCATTTTAATTCATACAAAATAAAAATTACTACATGAGCAATTGGGATTGTTAATTTCTTTTTGGTATTAGGCTAATTGCATCCTACAAGGTATTTGGAATTAGTTGTGAGGTATAAATTCTTAGTTTAATTTTAAATTTAAAAAAAACAAGAGAAAAGGAAAAAAGAAAAAAAGAAAGAAAAGAGTGAAAAACTAATAAAGGAAAAGAATTAACTGAATATAACCAAAACAGGCTGCTAAAAGAAATATTTGGGCCTAAGTATATTCCAGCTCAAACCAACCCCGGATACCCATTAAATTTAGCCAAAACTCGTAGACCGGTCCGGTCCAGTTCCCCCGTTACTAAAACGACCCCGTTTTAATGAGCTTTTGATATTGGGCGTCGAGGACCTTGATCCTATGGTCAGGAACTATGGACTATTTGACATAAAAAGGTTGGATAAACCCCTACCCCCAGTTTCAGAGAACATAACGCCACCGTCTACCGCCCTAGACTGCAGCCGGAAATCGCCTCACGGCAGTGGCCGATCACCAAATATAACTAAATTAACACACTGAATTCCTCTAACTCTATTCTTTCTAAATCCCTAAACCCCTTCCCTGAAATCCCTGTCAAAGTCTTCGAAACTTGAATCGAAGATTCTGTTCAAAACCCTAAATCATCCAAACCCAATTAACACCATAACTTCCCCCCTCCTCCTCATTCACAATCCAAGTTCCATTTTCCCTAAAACACGCCCAAACCCCTCAAATCTTCAACTAAAGTCATGAGCCTTAGCTGCCGCCTTTACTTTACAATGGCAGTGTCGCCCTGAAAACTTACCCAAATCAAACTTTAGGACTTCCCTGACCCCTTCTTCCCATGTCTCAAGAAAACTCCTTTCAAATCCAGCAAAAACCATTCGAATTTCAGATTTAAGGTTCAGATTCAAGGTTTATAGAAATTTTATTATGCTCGGACGTTCAAATGTTTGAGTGATCCAAATAGGCGAATAACATCGTTCATGGTTTAAATTCGGAAGGAAGTTCAAAATCAGTAAGAGTTACTTTTCATCTGATATTCTATGTGATGTCCCCTCCCTGATCATTGGTTTTCTTTGTTAATTTATTTAGAATTCGTTGGGTTTTGGTTGATTCTTGCTCCCTTGAGTTTGTTTTGTTTCTGTTTAATTTTTTTTTGTTCTGCTTTGATTTGCATTAGTTTGTTTAATTTTTGTGTCTGATTTCAATGATATGGGCCATGTTTGCTACTAATTTTCTTTAGGTTTTAGCTTTAATTTTGTTTTGATTTATTTCTGGTTTGATGTTGATTTTCTAGGTTTTATTCATCTTTTCCATTTTCACATTATAAGTTTCCCGTTTGAATAACCAATATGTTTGTTCATTATTTTGGTTTTAGGACATAATAATTATTAGAATTAATTTCCACCCCTAATTAGATTTAGTTGGATTTATTTCAATTTTGGGAGTTGTTTTGTTATATCTGAATGATGCCAGCCCTGGGTAGTCGACCTTGGTTAATTTTAATAGGGCTGGAGGTTAGTGAATATAGGTTGTAATTTCAGACTTAGCTCAAGGGTAGTTAGGGCAATTCAAAATAAGGAATCTTTTAATAACTAAATTGGAAGACCCTAGAACATTCTAGATGGGGTTCTAATTAGAATTTTACCTACTTAGTGTAGTAACTTTGGCAACAAGCAAAGATTCCTGGGACTTATTTGTTTAAATTTGAAAATAAAAAGAGGGACTAAATGTGTAAATCTGAAAATCTACGGAAACCCTTAATTTTTCCTATAAAAGGAAGTCTCTACAGCCTTGTTTAACAAGCATGAAAATCTGAAAATATACACAAATTTGAAAAAGGTTTTGATAGCTAGAATTCCAAAAACAAACCACAAAAAAGACTAGAAAAATCCTAAAAGCCTTCACAGCTGAAAACTCTAAAAAGAACACTGCTCCATTGGTTTCTTGGTTTTTTTAAAATCTCATAAACAAGTCTTGATTCCTTTTGGTTGAAACAAGTTGAAATCAGGGTATTTTGGAGTTGGTACAAGTAAAATATCTTGAGGATAACTATTACATTATTGTTTAGAGTGAATCTCTGCTGCAGATGCTCTTATGCTTTTGCTGACCTCTTCCTTTCCTCCTTCTTTTGCTTTCCCAGGTATTCTTCGAATCCACGAATGGAAATGAGGCTCAAATTGGGCCATATGTGAGGCCATGTAGCTTAAGTTGATGAAATGACATTGCTAGTTTTCTATAGATTCTTCATTGTTGTGTCTTGTATTTTGATTGAGGTTCCCTTTAGTTCAGCCTTGGTGTGAATTGTTCATGTCACCATGGCCACATGTCTCGTAATTTTCTGCTTTAAGTGTATTGTATTCATGAAACTCATTAATATCCAGTGTAATATGTATAAACCAAAGGCTGCACTCGTTAGTTTAGTTGTAGAATAGTAATAGCTACAAGTTCTGACTTGGTTTAAGCTATTTGGTTGTGATTTGTGTCTAATTACAGGACAACATAGGTCTTTAGTTTAATCAATTTGGTTTGGGTTTGTTTTCTTCCAGTAATTCTGCCAAACTTGCTCGCATGGCTTGAAACGTGGGTCAATGGTTCCATAATATATCACTAATTCCTCATCTCATGTATATTCCGAGTTCTTCGAATTTATGAAAGGCAGTTCTCTAATGATTTGAATTCGATTTCAAACCCAGGTTTAGGATTAGTTCATTTTAGTTCTTAAGACAGTACGATTCAGCAAAACATGTCAATTCGAAACAAATGTTGCATAAGTCTATATTTGTTGATTTAAATATTATTCGTAAGTAATTTGAGCTGAAGTTTGGCTCTATAGCAGATGTTGACTAATTGATTCTAATATGGTATTTTTTACTTGTCAACTTTTCTTTCTTTAAGGAATGGGCTCGCCGGGCCCAAGCTTGAAGGTAATCCAAATGAGTTCAACCCGCAATTGCTTATTAAAGCAATTTGCTCTTGAGTTAATTAGCCCTTAAATAATTGAATCCTCTTTAATCAATGGAAATAATCCGTACTAAATGCATAAATATTTACAGCCCCCCTCCCCCCCGATGTAGTTCCATTTTTGATTCAAGATTAAGGAGTGTCATTCTCAATCAATAATCAATTTATAGCCCTTATAATATAGTTTAGAAATTGGGTTAGAATAATCCGAGGTGCTCCATTCCAAACAAAAATAACAATCAAGTGGCCTTCGTTTTAATTAGTTTGACTTAATCCTTAGAACTCGGGACGAGCAATTTAGCAAAATTTTATGTCATCTCGCAAAGTTAATAACACGTTAGCCGTTTTAGGCGCGTTCTTTAATAATTTTACTTTTCTAAATTTGGCTGCGCATTTATTTGACCCAAATCCAAATCCCAACGATGTCAAAATATGTCAAAAATCACGGTATGTGACGTGGTTCGAGGCGTGTTTTAATGACGTTGTAATTTTCTTGAAAAAATAATAATAACAGCGGCAAAAAATTAATATTGCCACATAGGTACAAATGAATCAAAATTAGATAATCAAGCAAAATATAATAATTAAACGATTGTGCTAGTACCACGGAATTCGGGAGTGCCTAACACCTTCTCCCGGTTAACAGAATGCCTTACCCGGATTTCTGATTTGCTGATTGTTAAACAGATTCACACTTTCCTCTATTCAGGATTTAAACCGATGAATTGGGAAACCATTAATTATTCCAAGTGGAGACTCTAAGATCTATCAATAAAATGAATCTCGTTTCGATTGTCCTTAAATTGGAAAAACTCCCCTTATCTACCTCTTTTTGGAGGGTGTAGTGAAAAAGGAGGTGTGACAAGTTCATATAGGATTTTCGTGGCAACTCTCATGGATTTTAGTGGCCTGCATAGTTTGGTTGAGTTGGAAGGATTCGGTCTTGACGGTTTAGTGTTGTGCAAATGGAACTCATAGAGTTCTTAATGGTTTCTACCAAGATTAGAGATGTATATTTTCTACGAGTGTGAGAAGCATGGGATGTGCACTGATTTCCTTTTAAATGGGATCAATGGAACGTTCTTGGTTAGTTGAGTACGTAGTTTCTTGTGGAGAGATGAAGTTCTCATGTTATACTAGGATGGTATGGTATATGATGTATGTTGTGGAGGATGGAGATTTGCATGTGTAAGGTTATGGTTCAGTTCTGAAAGGAAGGTTATAAAAATTATTAAGTAGCACGGGCAATATCAGATGATAAATAAAATGGTATTACCTATTGGTGTGACTTGACGGAGGTATACGTTTCAGAAAAGAGGGAATGTAAATTGAGTTTAGGATACTTCAGTAGTATTGCAACACTCTCTTCTTAGATTGACTGCTAATATTCGAGTCTGCTTGGTGGCACGGAAAAATTCTCGGAGTATATATCTTAGAAATATTGGGTATTAGAGGTGTGGCATGTGTTCAGATGCAGAATTAGGATCGGATATGGTGATTTATGTGGTACATGGAGTTAGAGACTGGGAGTCTCATAAATAGGTTATGTTTTGGTTGTGGGTCGCGTATATCGGTACTATGTAGTGACTATCGGGGTTTGGAGACACGAGTGGATCTTTTGTTGCTTGGTAAGCTAGAATTTGATGTGATGTGGGGTATATACTGGTTGTCTTAATTTTGTGACATCCTAGGCTGGTGCACTAAGGCAGTGGCGTTGGCTATGCCGGGAATGCCATTGATTGAGTGGCGAGGTTTGACATATTACGTTCTTAGTAGGTTGGTTCAATTTTTGGAGACCAAACGGATAGCTAGGAAGGATTGTCTTTCTTCTTTGGGCCTTCGTACCATTGATTCAGTTCTGGTTGTGAGGGACTTTTCGAATGTGTTTCTTATGGCCAGACATGTCGCCGGACGTGGTTGTTGATGTTGGTATTGATTTGGTGCCAGACACCGTAGCGTATAGCACCAGCGGGGTTAAAGGAGTTGAAGGATTAGCTTTAGGAACTCCTTGATAAAGGTTCACTGGTAAACCTCTATGGATGTATGTTCTACATGGATACGACTTTCTTGACTTTGAGTGCCATTGGTGAGGAATGTGTTAATTCAATTTTTATTGAGCTATAAGTGTTCTGATGTGATCTATAAGTTATCTTTACGCATTGCGAGGCATTGAAATTTGTTGGTTAAACGCATATGTGGTACGGTTCTATTGGGGCCTCGTAGTGGAATTCAAGCGAGAGGAGTATTGGGTATTACTCGGTGGATGGGGTATTAGTTATGTCCTTTTGGGGTGTGTAGTGTTATGTAAATTCTTCGCGGTGGTTATGATGATTGCTTTGGTTTTAGACATCATATTGCGCATTGTTATCGATTGTGAGCATAGTGACTTGAGGTGTTTTGTGTGGACCAGTATTTGGGTGAAGTCGCGCGTTGGAGCTAAGCTACGTGGAGGTATGATCCTACAGATTGGATTTGTGTGATCTATTTTGTTTTGAGGTGGTACATGTGAGCTTGCAATACAGCTCTTTCATTTGAGTCATTTTCATGATTTGAGTATGTTCAGATTGTTGCTTATTGGTGCGTAGATTGCGCAATTTGTGGCTTTAGTCTGTATTGAGGTGTCATGTCACCAAAGTAGTTGTGTTGGATTAGATGATATCGTGGGATCTTTAATGAATACTAATGGATTCAAGTTCAGCATGTAAATAACATCGAGGTTCGGCTCAGAAAGTTGCTAGGGTGTTTTCCAAAGGAGAGGTGCCTTTGCGAATGTTAATTAGAGAAGTAAATATGGCTTACAGCGTGTTTCATTTATCATTGGCAGTATATGAAAGTGCTAGAATGAGACTTTAGTTTATAAGAGGTTTTCTATCGGCATTAGTTTGTTGTGTGTATCTGCTGTGATTAGAATTTAAATCTGCAAGTGTTTGAGTTATGTGGTATATCATTTAATTACACCTGAGGTTGCAGGTATGGGATATTACAACTTGTTTGAGCTTATTCAGAGTATAAATATGAGATTCTAATATTGTGGGTGATTTTGGAAGTGGTAATGTGGTATTAATGTTTATGGACTAGGTTGGATTGTGAAATTTCAGTTGCATTGTGTTATCGGACCTATATGAGATAGGGTGACGTGGGATCCCCCCCAGTTATATGCATGGTAAGGTTATTCAGCGATTGGTTGGCCTTAACACTATGGGCATGCTCGAGGACGAACGTATGTTTACGTGGGGGAGGATGTAATGACCCGACCAGTGGTTTTGAGCTTTTGCACTTTTCTCGCCACTTCGCGGGCATGGCTTGCCCCGTGTGAAGTATTATGACTTATGTAAATCGTCAGTTTTGGTTTTCAGGGTAATTGGAGTTAATTTGGAAGAGCATTTCTCAATTTGAAGCTTTAAAATTAAAGGTTTGACCAAGATTTAACTTGTTTATATATGATCTAGGATTGATATTTTTATGATTTGGTTAACTCCGTTAGGTGATTTGGGACTTTGGTATGTTATCGGAATGCATTTATGAAGTCCGTGGAAGGTTTAGACTTCAATTGACGAAATTGAGATTTTGGCGTTTTTCAGTTGATAGGTGAGATTTTGATGTAGGGGTCAGAATGGAATTCTGGATGTTGTATTATTTTCGTTGTGGCATTTGGAATGTGTGTGTAAAATTTCGGGTCATTCGGACGTGGTTTGGTACACTTTTTGACCGAAAGCATTGTTTTGAAGATTTTGGAAGCTTCGGCTTGAATCCTATGTATTTTGGGTGATTCGATGTTGTTTGAGGCGTTTCGAAGATTTGTACAAGTTTAAATGATGGTATGTGGCTTGTTAGTGCATTTGGTTGAGGTCCCAACGGCCTCGAGCTCATTTCGGATTGTTAATGGAGATATTGGGAGTTTGATGAATGCTACAAATTTGTTGTTTCTGTTGTTTCCGCACCTAAACATTTAGGACCGTAGGTGCTATGCCGCAAATGTGGAAGACTGGTCGTAGAAGTGAAAATAGGATGGGAATGCTGTGATCGCAGAAGCGGTTTGGGAGCACCACCTGCGAAGTCGCAGGTGCGATCGAGGCATTGCAAATGCCATTTTTGGTGACTTTAGTGAAAATCACAGAAGCGGTGGTTTCAATCGTAGAAGCAATACCGTAGAATTGGATATGGACCGCATGTGCGAAAATAACATGGGTTAGAAAGTATATAATATTCCTCCGCGAATTTTTTTCTAAGTTGTCCATTTTGAAGACAGGAAGCGAGCCAGGGCAGTGAATCCAAGGAAAAATTGAGGTGAATGAACTCGGATGGGAACGAAAGATAACCAAATAAATCAACACAAACATAGCTAGAACTCATAGAAGTAGAATGAACTCAAGTAAAGAAGACAGTGTGAACTCACTCAATCATATCGTTTGTGGTGCACAACCCTAGCCATCTCAAAACTCGATGTCTCGTATCATAACCTCAACTTCCAAACAACTAGCAAACACGGCACCTTGTGCCCACATATTTTGTCTCATTTTGTACAACAATGTTCTCATGTTACTCAGTACATAAGACCCATAACTAATGCAATTAAGAAGTTCCAGGAGTCACATTTATATAACACAAAATAGAGTACAACTTCTAAACCAATAAGGAACTCATCAGGAAATGATAAGGTTATATTTAGAAATCATTTGAATAAAAAAAGTACTATTTTCTATTTAAAATACAACATCGAATGAATTATAACCTTTAACATGGTATTTAATAAATTAACTTAGTAGAAATTCCCTTTTAAGTAAATTACAACTTCATATGGTTTACGGGAATTTAATTGAGTAACAAATTGAATTAAAAATGTGACAAATTTTAAAATTTGAAGTATTGAAATATGTATATATAAATATGGCGAGGTATTGAAAATACTATTAATTCCAACACAAAGGATCACATCAATAAAGGAATCTAAATAGTAAAAATACTTGAATTGATAACAACAAATAAATAAAGCAAACAGAAAGTTCACGGCATCACCCTTCGTACTTTATCTCTCGTGCTTTTGCTCTCGTTCACACCTTAAGAATCAATATTCACTTTTATTCTTTCTTGTCGCGGCGTGCAATCCGATCACAATCATACAATATTGTTGCAGCATGCAACCTGATCCAAATTATATAATGATGTTGTGGCGTGCAACCAATCCAAATCATATAATATTGTTGCGCGTGCAACCCCATCCGAATCATATAATGATATTTCGGCGTGCAACCCGACCCTATGTATCAACCCTTATATATATATATATATATATATATATATATATATATATATATATATAATATTAATTCTTCTATTTTCCATTTATTCATCACTAATAATGCTTGATATAGATTAATTGATATATGTCGAGGCGTTTTGTTTTTACTATTAATAGATATAGGTCAGCCATTTTATTTTTAATATTCAACGATGCATCCAAGTAAGTTATAAGTGGATGAATCAATTTACAAGTAGATATATTTGATGATAAATTATATATCTAGTTAGGATCTTCACAAGTCTATCCCTAAAAGAATCCGCCCCTGCCACAGGGGCAGATTTGTGAAGATCTTAATTAGTATATATGATTTATCATCAAATATATCTATTTGTAAATTGATTTATCGACTTATAACTTACTTGGATGCATAGGTGAATGCTAAAAACAAAAAGTTGGGCATATATATATATATATATGTGTGTGTGTGTGTGTGTGTGTGTGTGTGTGTGTGTGTGACATGCTTCGTTGTACTACTTTAATCACATATATAGCATGTTATAATATATATTAGTGTATTCAGTATTTGGTTAATAGATTACATTTATATTATTTAGATCGTGAATATAAAAGTGATTCATAATTTTTACCAATGTTGACCTAATAACCTTCCAACTTTGGTCGATTATTTTCCGAAATTAAAATATACCGACCAACGTTGGTCGTTAAATGCATCCCCTGCATTAACCGACCAACTTTGGTCGGTAATATTAAATAAATTTGTTTGATATTTTATAAATTATTTTAAATAGTAATATAACTATTAAATTTTAAAATTTTGGTCCACATTACTAACCAAGGTATGTCGGTAATGTGAAAGTTTCTTTGACTACGCAAGTCTAACCAGCTCGGTTAACTTTTTGACCAAATTACGGACTAACGTTGGTCGGTATTGTTTTTAAAATAAATATAAAATATGTTTCTCCCAATTTTCGTCAAACTTTGGTCGCTTTTTTTACCAACCAATGTTGGTTAGATAATTTTGATCGGCATTTATCCTTTTTTTAGTAGTGTTACGTAATTTCCCAGTTAAAAGAAAAATAAAAGAAAATTATGTTTTGCCTGATACAAATGTGTATTTCTCCATGTCTAATATGTTTCCCTTAACCTTAACTTTTAATTAAAGCAGCCAAATAATTTTCACTCTGTTTCTCTTATATTAAGCTCGAAAATTTATGAAATTAGAAACAAGGACTACCCAAGAGGGGCCGCTTGGCTTGTTATATTAACAAATGCAATCGCATCATAAAAATCCAAATAAGAAGTACAATGTATGGTACTTGTTTGATTGGTTGAGAACAAAATTATTTGGCGCATAACTGAATTATACATACGACGTTTTGTGTTTTGAATTACCAATATTCACAGACGGTATGGCGTGGGCTCATTTACTAGGCAATCTTGCTGAATACATTATTATTCACGAAATAACAAATAATCTTCATTTTTCATCCCATAGACAACAGCGCAGCTCGATACACAAGGTATACTATTTTCACACTGGGTTCGATGAAGGCTCATACTCTAAAGGACGTGATATAGACAATTTATTCTGATACAAATATTAATGACTGCTTTTATTACTTTATCCCTAAACTGTAGATCATATAAAAACAACTTTACCATTTCTTAAAGGCTTCCCTTCAAAATAGTCTATAATTCCTCCATAACATACTGCATATTAGGTTTTCCCCACGAGTTGACACAACAAAATATATGGTGCAAACTCACGTTGTATATAATACTAGAAATGATAGCTTCTGGTTTTGGGGGAGTCTGCAATTTTCAGAGTTCGTTCAACAAGCCTACGAGCCTTCTTGCTCCTAATCTCCACTCTCATACTGTCACTCTTCTCTATCTTTTGGTAAGGTTCTTTCATGATTTTTTGTGGTGTTTTCAGTTTCATCTTCAAGTTTATCATTAACCTCTCCAACCCCATCATCACCATTTCCTTTATATCTTTTTCACACCTACCTCTATATAGAGAGAGAGGGAGAGAGGGAGAGAGAGAGAGAGGGAGAGAGAGAGACAGAGAGAGAGAGAGTGATGTATAATAGCTAATTCTACTAATTTATAGTACTAAGAAATTGACACTAACAATATACAATAACGAATGACTTTTGACTTTTATAAAGAAAACAAGATAGCGAGAGATAAAGCAACCTCTAAGATCAGAGGGATCATGATTTGGTTTAAATTTTTAATTTTAATGAAATGGACATATAACCTAATACGATAGTTTGACGTCATTCGGACACGAATTAGAGAAGTTTTTGGCATATTTTTTAGGAATCAAATAAAGCACCAAAAGACGGTTACTTGGTAAGAAATATTTTAAGATTTGAAGTCAACTAATGTACGGCGGAATACGGCGCCGTACCGATCCATTTATGATTTTTTTAAGGAGACAAAGGTAGCTTTCATGACGACAAATTAGGAAGAATTGTTCTTGATCACGTCTACTTGCGTGTTCAATTTACTCGTAATGTTTTCTTTACTTCATATAATCACTTGCACTCAAGAGCTAGTTTTAGAGGTAGAATCGAATAATTACGAGATAAATAATGAGACAAACAAAAGCACTTAAATAATTTACTTTGAGTACAGAAAAATCTGTTAAAGAGTATTATATTTTTTCAAAGAGAGGATGAATCGATGTGATTGTAACGAAGAATTGGTCTAAAACGAAATACTTCGTTTATATGTTCGTAGTAATACGTTCATTCACCATCGTCCAAAAATAAGCTTTTTAATTCTACATCATAGACCAAATAAATTAATACTACTTGTATATCTGCAATATACGTTCGATCTTAATGTTCTCTTTTAAAACCCCTTAATGGTTGCCTCATTTTCTGCATTAATCTTGGATACTTAAGGGGATTCAAAATCATTATATGGTCTTTGATTCTATTATTAATGTGCGATAATTATGTTTTCCTGAGCCGAAGATCTATTGGAAACATCCTCTTTATTCTTACAAGATAGGGGTAAGGTTTGTGTACACACTACCTTCCTAATACCCTACAATGTAGGATAAATACTGAGTATGTTGTTGTTATTGTTATTGTTGTGGTAATAACTGTTGTAACACCGATATGATTGATTAGCTAATATGTATATATTAGTCTCTATGTTCGTGCATTATTGTCACGACCCCGGTTCGTCCTCCGTGAACCATCATGACGGCACCTAGTCTCTGCGATCAGGTAAGCCTAACAATGCAGAAAATAAACTAATTTGCGGAAGAAATAATTAAAAGCCAAAATTGTGAAATAAAAATAGTGATTTTCAATGCCGCTCAACATGCACAATAACAACTCTCGAAAACCAATATATTTCCATAAATCCAGAATCTTATGATCACAAGCCTTTGAATGTCCATAACATCTAATTCCAGAATATCTAACAAGGAAAATGAAAGTACAGAATGGCAAATAAAAAAAGGAAGAGTAGAAAGGTACTCTTCCGTCTACGGATGCAGCAGATATACCTTTGAGCCTCTATGAGCGCCTCGTCTCAAGCGCGATAAGTCTGAGTGGAAGTACCGGGATCTGCACATAAAAACACATCCACAAAAAGAGATGAGTACACTACATTAATACTCAGTAAGTACCAAGCCTAACCTCTGTCGGATAGTGGCAAAGAAGGTCAGGGCCCTACTGAGACTAAATAAAATATGATGTATAACATTATATTAGGTAAAACAATATAGTTGAAAGATAACAGTAAGAGTTAATACATGATAATAAGGATAACAATAATGTAAACAGAGACAAAACCAATCACAATAAATAACACTTTTAACAAGGATAAATATCTAGGGATCTCTCAGTATCCCGAGGATCTATTGGTATCTTCAATATATGCCAGTATCTCTTGTTATCCGGAGGATCTCTTGGCATTCTCAATATATGCTACGGATATCTTGGTATCCTTAATATATGCTGGAAAACTTCTGGTATCCCGAGAATCTCTTGGTATACTCAATATACGTGCTTGGGATCTCTCGGTATCCTGCACTTTAGACCAATCATAAATACGTATAGGGGATCTCCTATGATTCCGTCATGTAGTCCCAAGGTAAAACACGCAAATATAGCACAAGGAATATGCAATAAAACTCAATTCCATAGCAAAGTAACACAAACAATTCTAACCTAGCATGTTTCACGTAATACAAATAAGGTAGTTAAGGCGGATAAAGCAATTATGTCAATATGACATGCTTATCTAAGCTAACATCATACTTAAATTCAAAGTAGTATAAGTTGGAAAGGAAAAACACAATTAAAGTTATTTTAGGGAAAACAGGATTTTGAACAATTAGCACGCGTACGCACTCATTACCTCACATACAAGACATTTCAAATATCACAATATCAATCCTAAGGAGAATATTTCCCACACAAGGTTAGGCAAGGCACTTACCTCGAACCGGCTTAAAGTCAATCGGAAAAAACGTCTTTGCCATGATAACTCGACTCCAAATGGCTCAAATCTATTCAATTGCATAATAAAAATAACTCTTCAAGTAACTGGTTGTACAAATTAAGTCTAAGCTAATACCCGAAATGAGGTAAAATAACAAAAATGCCCCTCGAACCCATGTTTAGGAATTGGGTAAAACTTACTTTTTCGAAATCCTCATACTCTCATGAGTCTATACATATCATGAACACTGAAATCCAAGTTTAATTAATCCCTCAAACAACCACTTTAAGGTTTCTTAATCTCAAGACCTAATTACCCATTTTATACTGATTTTCCCTAATTTTTACAACTATTTAGACCTTTAACCATATATAAATGAGTTATGAAGTCAAGAATATTACCTTCAAGTGATTCCCCTTTCGACTTCCTAAAAATTCTCCGTCAAAAGCTTCAATCCTGTTAAAAAATGGTGAAAGAATAACTCAAATTCGCAAAGGCAATTATGTATATGTTCCGTGCAGCTAATCCGCTTCTGTGGTCCCACTTTTGTGGAACAATGGTCACATCTGTGACAAATCACTAAGCCCAGCTTTCATCACCTACGACTTCCCATACGCAGATGCGGTAAATCTCTTGCTTTTTCGAAAATCTCGTATTTCTGTGGCTCATGATGGTTCTCCCCTTCCGTTTCTGTAGTGATGCTTTTGCGGTCTCGCACCTGTGGTACCCAAGCCGCAGGTACGATTGTGACAGTAGCCTTGAGACTTCAACAGCAACTCACATCTCCAAACCTTTCTGTCAAACATCTGAAATCATCTTCAAGTCCCCGGGACCTCAACTAAAAGCACGAACAAGTCATATACAACTATCCAACCTTATAAAAATCTCCACAACACCTCAAACAACATCGAATCAACCAATTAGCATCGAATTCAAGCCTAAGAACTTAAAAAAGTATCAAGTATGCTTTCAATCAAAACGTCTATCAAACCTCGTCCGAATGGCCTGCGTCACATTCAACACTACAGAGCTACTTCAACTTTATTCCATCTCGACCCTTGGATAAAAATGTCGCTATCAAACTGGAAACTTCAAAAATTATACTTTCTGCATTTCAAGCCTAAAGTAGCAACGGACCTCTAAAACACAATCCAAACGCATTCTTAAACCCAAAAATACCCATTGAGCTAACATAATCATTGGAATTCCAGAGGTCGTCTTTACACTATTCCAACTAGGATAAAATTTCTGAAACTTAAGCTCTCATTTCGGAACTAAGTATCCCAAAACTCTCTGAAACTCTAAATAATTCCTCCTGCCAACTCAGAATAGCAGAAACAAACATGGGAAATGCAGTTAATAGGGGATCGGCATAAATTCTTAAAACGACCGGCCGGGTTATCACATCCTCATACAATAAAATGTTTTTTCATCCTTGAACAAGAATAGAGACATACCTGAAGTAGTGAAAGGATGAGGAAAACGACTGTGCATATCCTGCTCGGTCTCCTAGGTTGCCTCCTCGATCGGCTGACCCCGCTACTGAACTTTCAATGATGCAATGTTCTTTGACCTCAACTTTATAGCATGCATGTCCAATATTGGCACTGGCTCCTCAACATAGGATAGATCCTCGTCCAACTGAACATAACTGAAATCCAACACGTGCGATGGATCACCGAGATACCGCTGGAGCATCAAAATATGAAATATCGGATGAACTCTTGCCAAGTTGGGAGGTAAGGAAAGCTTATATAAAATCTCCCCAACATGCTACAATATCTCACAAGGACCAATAAACCTCAAACTCAACTTCCCTTTCTTCCTAAATCTCATAGCACCCTTCATAGGCAAAACCCGAAGCAGAAACCACTCCCCAACCATATAGGAAACATCATGAACATTCTGCGCTGCGTGACTCTCTTATCTGGACTGGGTTGTACGGAGTGTATCCTGAATTACTTTAACCTTCTACAACGAACCCTGAACCAAGTCTCTGCCCAATAATCAAGCCTCACCCGGCTCAAACCAACGCACCGGGGATCTACACCACCTACCATATAAAGCGTCATACGGTGCTATCTGAATGTTGGATAGATAAATGTTGTTGTATACAAACTTCGCCAATGGCAAGAGCCGATCCAAAGACCATCCAAACTCAATCACACACGCACGGAGCATATCCTCAAGAATCTGAATAGTGCACTCGGATCGTCTATTAATATTAGAGTGAAATGCTGCACTCATCTCCACCCAAGTACCCAACTCATGCTGAACGACCCTCCATAACCGTGATATGAACTGAAAACCTCTATCTGAAATGATAGAAACTGGAATACCATGCAGACAAACAATCTCCAGGATATAATTCTCCGCCAACCACTCCAAAGAAAAGTGGTACACACAGGAATGAAATGCCCAAACTTGGTCAGCCGATCCAAAATCACCCAAATAGCATCGAACTTCCTCAAAGTCCATAGGAGCCCAACTACAAAGTCCATGGTGATCCGCTATCACTTCCACTCTGAAATCTCTCTGCTGAAGCAACCTACTCGTTCTCTAATGCTCATACTTCACCTGCTGACAATTGAAGCACCGAGCTACAAACCAACTATATCCTTCTTCATTCACCTCAACCAATAGTGCTGCCTCAAATTCTGCTACATTTTCGCGGTGCCCAAATGGATGTAATATCGGGAGCTCTAGGCCTCCTATAGAATCAACTCTCGAAGTCCATCAACATTGGGTGTAAAAAACTGACCATGCATCGTCTATACCCCGTCATCACCAATAGTAACATCTCTAGAATTGCCATACATAACCTTGTCCTTGAGGACAAGCAAATGAGGATCATCAAACTGCCTCTTTCGGATACGATCAAACAAGGAAGACCGAGAGACCACGCAAGCTAAAACTCAACTGAGCTTTAAGAGATCCAATCTCACAAACTGACTTGCTAAGTCTTGAGCATCTATCACCATAGGCATTTCTACTATGGTAAATAAGCCAAACTCCCCAGACTATCTATTCGGTGGCTCAAAGCATCAGCCATCACATTAGCCTGGTCTGGGTGATACAAAATAGTTATATCATAGACTTTCAACGACTCTAGATATCTCCTCTAATATAAATATAGATCCTTCTGCTTGAATAGATCCTGTAAAATCTGGTGATCAGTATAATATCAAAAGTCACACCGTACAAATAGTGACACCAAATCTTCAAATTGTGCACAATAGCAGCTAACTCAAGATCATGGACAAGATAATTCTTCTCATGTACCTTCAACTATCTGGATACGTAGATAATCACCCTACCGTCTGACATCAATACCACTCCAAGGGCAATCCTCGAGGCATCACTATAGACAGTATAAAACCACGAACCTGTAGGAAATATCAAAATTGGGCCGGTAGTAAAAACGTTTTTGAGATTTTGAAAGCTTGACCCATACTCTTCTGTCCACTAGAATGGAGCACCCTTCTGGGTCAGTCTGGTCATAGGTGTTGCAATTGATGAATACCCCTCAACAAATCGATGGTAATAACTCGCCAAGTAAAGAAAACTGCGGATCTCTATAGCTGAGGATGGTATGGGCCAACTCTACACTGTTTTCACTTTATTTGGATCCTAATTTATCCCCTCACTAGAAACCACGTAACCCAAGAACGCCACGAAATCCAACAAAAACTTGCATTTTGAGAACTTATCATATCACTTCTTCTCTCTCAAAGTCAAAAGAATAGTCCTTATGTGCTGCTCATGATCTTCCCGACTCCAAGAATACACCAGAATATTATCAATAATGACAATGAAAAATGAGTTATGATATGGCTGGAACACATTGTGCAACAAATGTATAAAGGCTGCTGGAGCATTGGTCAGCCCAAATAACCTAACAAGAAACTTGTAATGACCGTACCAAGTCCTGAAACCAGTCTTCGGGATACTCTTGCTCCCGAATCTTCAACAAGCGGTACCCAATGCAAGTCAACCATAGAAAACACATGTGCACCTGTAGTTGGTTAAATAAATCATCAATTCGAGGAAAAGGATGACAGTTCTTCACTGTAACTTTGTTCAACTGGATAATCAATGCACATATGCATTGAACCATCCTTCTTCTTCACAAACAAGATAAGAGCACCCCACGTTGATACATTGGGCCTAATAAAATCCTTATCAAGCAATTTCTATAACTGATGCTTTTACTCCTTAAACTCAGGAGAAGTCGTATGACAGGGAGGATTAAAAATAGGCTGAGTGTCTGGCAACACATTAATGTAAAAATCAATATCTCTATCGGGTGGCATACCTGGAAGGTCAGCTGGAAACACATCAGAAAAATCTCGTACCACTGGTTCTAAATCAATAGAAGGGGTATCAATATTGACATCTATTACATAATGTATCACACCCCTTCTAAAACATTCGTTGAGGCTTAAGGAAAGAAATAACTCCACTGGGAGTGTGATATAAAGCACCTCTCCAGTCAACATACAGTACACCTGGCATAGTCAGTGTCAAAGTTTTGGTGTGAGAATCAAGAATAGCATAATGGAGCGACAACTAGTCCATGCCCAAGAAAATATCAAAATCAACAATGTGGAGCAATAATAAATTGGCACCGGTCTAAAAACCACTAAGAGAAACCAAACATAGCTGATAAACACGGTTCACAACAAGAGAATCTCCTACGGGAGTAGAAACATAAACAAAGGAACTCAAAGAATCCTGAGATACACTAAAATATGGAGCAAAATAAGAAGAAATATAAGAATAAGTGGATCTTGAATCGAATATAAACGATGCATCTCTATGAAAAACCAAGACAATACCCGTAATGACATAATCGGAGGCAATAACCTCGGTACGGGACGGATTGACATTATATCTAGCCTACCCCCCTCCTCTAGGGTGACCTCTACTTCCCTGACCTCCACATCTTGCTGGCTGAGTAGATAGGGTAGCAATTTGTGCTGTGATTATAGCCTGAGAACTCTGCGCAGCGCGTTGTGGCTGAGAAGTCTTTGGGGGCGCACTTCTCCCAAGTCTAGGTCAATCCCTCACCACATGGCGTGTTTCACCAGACTCAAAAAAAGCTCTGGGAGGACGTGGTGGCTGTGACTGACTTGAGCTAGGTCTGCTGGATGTAACTCTGAAAGCACCCCACGTATGAGGCGCATTTGATATTGGAGGTTCATAATAAGGCTCCTGGTGTTTAGGAAGGGCTGGAATACCACTGGCTGCTAGAAGAGCTGAATGAACATGCGACTCATATAACCGCTACCATGACAACCTACAGCTGGGAAACGTGCACCAGAATAATGTCCAGACTCTCGAGACCTTTTAGCCTCCCTCTCCTGTCTCTCCCTAGCGTACATACCCTCAATCTTCCAAGGAACGATCACTGCCTGTTGATAAGAGATATTAATCTCCAACTCACGAACCATGCTAGACCTGATGCTGGGAATATGGCCCTCAATAAACTAGCGAACCCTCTCGCGGACAGTAGAAACCAAGGCTGGTGCATGTCTAGCCAAGCTAGTGTAACGGACAACATACTCTGAGATAGTCTTAACACCCTAGCGCAAATGCTCAAACTTAGTGCCCCGTGTATTCCTGAGGCTCTGACAAACATACTCTCTCAGGATCATATCTGAAAACTCAGCCCAAGTCTGGGAAGCTGCTTCATTCGGACTGTCTAACTCAAAAGTACGCCACCACTCATAGGCGGCCCCTCGAAGTTGAAAGGTAGTAAAAGAAACCCTGCTTGATCCCAAAATACTCATGGTACGAAGAATACGTAGAACTCATCTAGAAATCCCAAAGAATCATCTGACACTAAACCACTAAAAATGGGAGGCTTATACTTCTTGAACCTCTCAAGCCTCCGCTTCTCATCCTCGGAAGCTACTGCCCTATCCTCGAGCTGATCTGGGACTACGGGCTGTACCAAAAAAATCTCTAGAACCTGATGAACATGCACTCACTGCTCAGGAGTGCGGGCGGTGGGGGTCTTTGCTTCTCCCCCGGCTTAATATGTAGTTGCAGTAAGAAGAATTAACCCTACCTGAGCAAAGTGGTGTACATACTCATAAACTGTGCCAGAGTCTCTGAAGTGTTCGCATAGTAATAGTAGTAGGTGTATCAGGTGCCTGGGATCCGACGTGCACTACTGGTATCTCCTTAGTGGCAGCTCGCGCGGGTTCTCTAGGCTACACCGTGTGCGCATCCTTGGCCTCTACCCCAACCCCGACCTCTAACACCTGCAGTAGGGGGCGCACACCCTGATCATCTCGGGCAGCATGTATCCTAACTATTTGTAAGAGAAAAGAAGATAGAAGTTCATAAATGTGATATAAAAAATTTCGTACAACAAGGAAATCATATGAAATGAAATTTTCCTAACACTTACATAGCATCTTTTAGATAAGTACATACGTCTCAATACCGATCAACGAGACTCTAATAAATCGACTTATGATTCATGACTCATATTAACGTAGAGCTCTGATACCAACTTGTCACTACCCTGATTCGCTCTCCATGAACCATCGTGATGGCAAATTTTCTTTACAACTATGTAAGGCTAATACGAAAAATAAACCAATTTGTGGGAGAAATAATTAAAAGCCAAAATAATGAAATAAAAATAGTATTTTGCAATGTCGCTCGGCATCCACAACTCTCGAAAACAAATACATTTCCCAAACCCAAATCTCATGATCACAAGCCTTTGGATGTCTACAACATCTAACTCCAGAATATCTAATAAGGAAAATGAAAGTACAGAAGGGCTAATACAAAAAAAAGAGTATAAATGGACTTTTCGATCTTCGGACATGGCAGATATACCTCGGAGTCTCTATGAGCGCCTCGTCTCAAGCGTGATAAGTCTGAGTGGAAGTATCTGGATCTGCACTTAAAAACATGCACAAAAAGGGCATGAGTATACCACATCAGTACTTAGTAAGTGCCAAGCCTAACCTCGGTCGGGTAGCAACGAGGAAGGTTAGATCCCTGCTAAGACTAAATAAAAAATAAGGTATAACAATATATGGTAAAATGATACATTTGAAAGATAAAAGTAAGAGTTAATATAGGATAATTAGGATAACAATCCAAAAACAGGAGACAAAAGCAATCCCCAGAAATACCACTTTTCACTAGGATAAATATTCGGGGATCTCTCAGTATCCGAAGGATCTCTTGATATCTTCAATATATGCCAGGGATCTCTTAGAATCCTTAGGATATCTTGGTACCCTCAATGTATGCTATGTATCTCTCGGTATCCCGAGGATCTCTTGGTATCCTCAATATATACTGGGGATCTCTTGGTATCCTCAATATATGTGTTGGAGATCTCTCGGTGTCTCGCACTTCAGCCCAATCATGAATACGTACAAGGAATCTACCGCTATGTCATCCCGTAGTTCCAAAGTAAAACGCACAACAACAGCGCAAGGAATACACAATAAAACTCAACTACATACCAAAGTAACGTAGGAAATTCTAACCTAGCATGATTCACATAATACAAATAAGGCAGTTAAAGCAAATAAAGCAATTAAGTCAATTATACATGCTTGTCTAATCTAACAACTGGCTTAAATTCCAGTTAGTGTAAGTAGGAAAGGAAAAACACAATTAAAGATATTTTAGTGAAAACAAGATTTTCAACAATTAGAACAAGTACGCACTCGTCATCGCACGTACAAGGCATTTCAATCATCATAATACCAATCCTAAAGGGAATGTCCCCCACACAAGGTTAGGCAAGCCATTTACTTCGAAACGACTCAAAGTCAACCGAAACGACATCTTTTCCATGAGTACTTGACTTCAAATGGTCCAAATCTATTCAATTCTATTGAATAATATAAATAACACTTAAAGTGACTGATTCAACAAACAAATTCTAAGCAAATGCGCGAAATTAGGTAATATAACCAAAATGCCCCCTCAAGACCATGTCTCAGGATCAGGTTAAACTTACATTTTTGAAATCCTCATACTCTCACGAGTCTATACATATCAAGAACACTGAAATCCAAGTTCAATTAACCCCTCAAACACCCACTTTAATGTCTTTTAATCTCAAGCCCTAATTACCCAATTTACCTTGATGTTTCCTAATTTTTAACCACTAATTAGATCACTAATCACATATAAACGAATTATGAAGTCAAGAATATTATATCCAAGGGATTCCTCTTTAGTTTCCTTAAAAATCTCCCTCAAAAGCTTCAATCTCATTCGAAAATGGTGAACAAATATCACATTTGTGAAGGCAACAATTTATATGTTCTGCCCAGCTAACCCGCTTTTGCAGTCACGCGACAACACCTGCATCTCGCTTTTGCGGAACAAAGGTCGCACATGCAACAAATCACTAAGTCTAGCTTTTTGCACATGAACTCCCCATATGCAGATGCGGTACCGCTTCTGTGGCTCCTGCTGGTTCTCCCCTTTTTCGCTTTTGCAGTTATACTGCCACTTCTGCGGTATTGTGCTCCCCAATCCGCTGATGCGGTTATGACAGCAGCCTTGAGACTTTAGCTGCAATTTACAACTTCAAACCTTTCCGTCAAACATGTGAAGTCATCGCGAGGTCCCGGGACCTCAACCTAAAGCACGAGCAAGTCATATACCACTATCCCAACTTATACAAATCTACACAACACCTCAAACAACATCAAATCAATCAATTAGCATTGGGTTCAAGCCTAAGAACCACAAAACTCTCCAAATACTCTTTCGATTAAATAGTCTATCAAATCTCATCCGAATGGCCTAAAATTTTACACACACGTCACATTCAACACTACGGAGCTACTCTAACTTCCAGAATTCCATACCGACCCTCAGATCAAAATCTCGCTATCGAATTGGAAACTTCAAAAATTCAACTTTCGGTATTTTAAGCCTAAATTAGCTACGGACCTCCAAAATACAATTTGAACACGCTCCTAAACCCATAATCACCCAACGGAGCTAACTGAACCATCGAAATTTCAATCCGAGGTTGTCTTCACACTATTTCGACTATGGTAAAATTCCTAAAACTTAAGCTCTTATTTAGGAACGACGTATTCCAAAAATCCAAATAATTCCTCCTGACAACTCACAATAGCAGAAATAAATATGAAAAACACAGTTAATAGAGGATCAGAGTGTAAATTCTTAAAAAGCCCAACCTGATTGTCATAGTTGCATGAGAAATCCATGCCGACGATGTAAAGTTTCAATTGCGTATATTGTTGAATTTGTACATAGTACGAAAATAATTCCATAAAATAAATAAATAAATACAGTATATCATACAAGCTGAGTCATGAATAATGTTTTGACATAATATAGGGCGACAAGTTTGAAACTAAACATTTTGGATTCACAACATTATGTGATTAATGTTGTAAAATAACTTAAACAATGCACTATTAGTATATGAAGTCTAATATAAATCACAAGATAAAGATATATTGCAAATGGAGAAAATAAAGCTTAAACGTCATTTAGTTATTTGTGATGACCCAAAGGGTCATCATCGTAATTCTCCATTTCCTTACACTTCTGAGGTCCTGAAAACCTCCTATTTGGTTCCTCAATTTACGTGTGCAGTCCGAGCGCGAAGGCAGAAACTTTTTATGCGGAAATATTTGAATTCTATGTTAAAAACTATGAATTTTGATAATAATATTGCTATTGTTTACTTTGGTCAATGTTTTGTGTAAATGGATCCGGACCCATGATGTGACGGTCTCAGAGGGTCAGTAAAGAAATTTGGGACATGAGCGTATTCCCAGAATCGATATTCGAGGTCCCAGGCTCGAGTACGAAATTTTTCTGTGAAATTGGTTTCTGAAAATGCTTAAGGAAAAATGAAAATGAAAATTGATCAAAAGTAATGGTATTCGGCTCGTATTATTGTTTCGACACCCGGTACAAGTCTTAAATAAGCGTTAAGCTCTATCTATAAAGTTTGGTTGAAAACAGACGTCGTTTGACGTGTTTCGGAGTAAAAATGGAAAATTTAAAAGTTTTGAACTTTGAAATGAAAATCATGAGTTTTGGAGGTTGCTTCTTTGATTTTGATGTTATTTTGGCGATTTGATTGCATGAGTAAGTCCGTAGGATGTTTTTGAGGTTAGGTGCATTTTTGGGATGGAGCCGCGAGGGCTCGGGTGAGTTTTGGATAGGCCACGAGTTCACTATTGGCATGTTTGAAAGCTGTTTTATGCCTGACCTGCAGTGTTTGCAAATGCGAACAAATGTTAGCATTTACGAACTCCCCCTTTGTTGCCCAGAGTTAGCATTTGCGAACAAATGTTAGCAAATGCAATCGCCCCCTTTGTAGCCAAGAGTTATCATTTGCGAACAAATTTTAGCAAATGCGAACTCCCCCTTTGTAGCGCAGAGTTAGTATTTGCGAACAAATGTTAGCATTTGCGAACTCCCCCTTTGTATCCCAGAGTTAGCATTTGCGAAAAAATTTTAGCAAATGCGAACTCCCCCTTTGTAGCCCAGAGTTAGCATTTGCGAACAAATGTTATCAAATGCGAACTCCCCCTTTGTAGCCCAGAGTTAGCAATTGCGAACAAATGTTAGCATTTGCGAACTCTGCAGATCCCTTCATGGTTCCCAATTGCAAACTAATAACTCGCATTTCCCAAGCCTACTGAATTAGCAAATGCGAAAAAATCTTTGCAATTGCGATATCTGCGACTGTGCATTCTATACTTAGACGATTTTAAACTTCATTTTTCATATTTTCATAACCCAAACCTCCATTGTAGATTTTCTCTCATCTCTTTATCACCCAAACCACTTGTAAGTCAACTTTTACTCAATTTCTTCAAACTTTAACATCTTTTATCATGATTTCAACTTACAATCAAAGCTTTCAATGTGTAAAAATAGGGATTTGGGGTAGAAACTAGGTTTTCAAAAAATTGGTCATTTGGACCTCAACTTGGGATCCGCGTTCAAAACAAATTGCATATATGAACTCGTGGGGGATGAGTAACCCAATTTTGGTTCGAACCTTGAGTTTTGGCCACGTGGGCCCAGGGGCATTTTGGAAATTTTTGGGTAAAACTTTGGGAATTTCATTATTATGCATTCGAATTGATTTTACTAGCATTTATTGATACATTTGAGCAAACTGTGGTTAGATTCGACCAGTTCTGAGGCGAATTTAAGGGGTAAAGCTATTCTAGAGGTGTGTGTTCAGTTGGAAGCTTTCGAGGTAAGTGTTTGTTCTAACTTTGGGGTGAGGGAATAGGATTAGGATAATATTTGTTATTTTCTATATGGAATCGGTGTATAGGTATGGTGAAAGTTACCTATGCGCCCGAGTCTATCATTATCGTGAGTCATAATTGCTATTTAAAATGACGATAGAAGTGAACAATTGTGATAATTACTTGTTAAATGAACTAAAGAGGAATATTTGGGTACTTTTTCCCTTGCCGGGACTTGTTGTTGAAATTTTCTCCCTTGCTGAGATGATTAATCATGTTGTCTACACCCTCACCCCATTTTTTATGCTATTATTTGGGTGAGGATGAGCAATAAAGCACTACGGGTGATGCCGTGTAATTACTTTATGCTAATTATTGGGCGAGGAAGTGTGATAAAGCACGATGGGTGATGCCATGTAACTACTTTATGCTATTGTTTGGGTGAGGACGAGCGATAAAGCACGATGGGTGATGCCGTGTTACTACTATATGCTATTGATTGGGTGAGGAAGAGCGATAAAACACGATGGGTAATGTCGTTTAACTACTTTATGCTATTGTTTGGGTGAGAATGAGCTGTAAAGAACGATTGGTGATACCGTGCAACTACCTTATGTTATATTTTGGGTGAGGATGAGGGATAAAGCACGATGGGTGATGCCGTGCAACTTTTTTATGCTATTGATTGGTGAGGAAGGGTCATAAGGTAAGATGGGTGATGCCGTAAACTTTAATTGATTATTTTCGCGAGGACAAGATTAAAAGCACGATGGGTGGTGCCGCGCAACGTTTGATTTACTGGATTCCTTGTATTGTTGTTAATTATACAGTTTCCATTTCTTTGCTTGTTGATTTTATAATTAAACCATTATACCCCCCAGCATGTCCCCTCCCCATTATCTGTTTAAATTTTGCTATCTTTTTATTATTGCCCATATATTTGTACAGGTTTATTATGGTAGGTCCGGTTTTGCCTCGTCACTACCTCGCTGAGTTAGGCCGGGCACGTACTAGCACATGGGGTCAGTTGTGCTGATACTACACTTCTGTGCCTTTTTGTTCACAGGTTAGGACACAGCCTACGGACCGCAACAGTAGTTAGGGGCGATCCTTTTAGTCCCGAGACTCCGAGGTAGTTCGCTGGCATTCGTGGGCCCTGATTCTACTCTAGCTTTTCCAATTTGCTTAGTTGTACTAAACAGACATGTTACGTATTTTTTTTAGACTGTTGTTTTTAATGCTCTTTTAGCCGTCCGTGAGTAGTGACACTAGATACTGGGTAGAGGCATGTTGTTAATTTCCGCATTTTGTCATCTCTATTTTTGCTAAAATTCTTCCGCGTGATTTATTTAATTATTTTAGTATTTAATTTGTATTAGATTTAGTTTTTGTGAAAATGATTAAAATAGTTGGCTAGCCTAGCTTCGCCAGTATGCGCCATCACGACTCCCGATGGTGGGAAAAATCTAGGTCGTGACAAGTTGGTATCAGAGCACTAGGTTACATGGGTCTCAAAACTCACGGACAAACTCGGTAGAGTCTGAGGGATCAGTACCGAGATGTCTATATTTATCCCCAAAGGCTACAACAGGGGTAGGAAAAAAATTTCACCTTGTTCTTCCTTGTCGTGCATTTCCGTTCCTCAAACAGCTATTGAATTTCTACTCTATTCTTTCACAGATGGCGTGAACACGTGCTTCCTCTTTTATCGCACAGCAGTCCGAGTCTCCAACAGAAGCTTCTAGCAGAGAGAGAGGGCGAGGCCGAGGCTGGGGTAGAGCTCATCCCCGAGCAGCTGCCCTAGAGGTGTAGCCTCATGTTGACTACGATATGAAGGTTCCAGCTCCATCCATTCTGGTGCGTCCAGCTCAGCTCCAAGAGGGGCTTATAGCCATCCCAGCTCTTCAGGATGCTTTGGTCCAATTAGTGAATCTTGTGGATGGTGGTATTCGAGCGGGTTTCCATACATGGTCTCAGCCAACGGTAGTAGATCATCGGGTGCAGCGGCTCAGACTAGGACTGGGGTCCCTCTCCAGGAGACGACAAATGAGGGCCGTGGTGTTGAGGTGGTACTGGCAAAGGGAGGCAGTGATCGATCAGATAAGAGGCCCCGTTATGCGGGCATATTCAGTGGTACCTCTTCTGGAGGTAGAGATTCTTATGGTAGAGACCATCCTTCTAGGCCCTTTCAGTCGGTTTCCCCTGCCCTTCATGGTACTTCAGGTGATCGTTTGGGTCGATAGGGCGAGCCTCAGTTTCGTCAGTTGCAGTGTGTCTGTAGGTGTTATGAGTATGACGAGTATGGTCACCTCAGGTGGGCTTGCCCGAGGCTGAGGGGTGCTCGTCCGCAGCAGTCAAGGTTTTGCCATGCTTGTGGCGATCTGAGGCACATGGTCAGATATTACCCTAGAGCTCTGAGTATCTCTCAGTATCAGAGTTATCCTACTTGGCTCCAAGCATCGGAGGTTCCACCGCCTACCCAGCCGGCTAGAGGCAGGGGTAGAGGTCTTAGAGGTGGAGTTCAGACCGCCAGCAGTATGGATCATCCAGCGGCCAGTTTGGAGGTTTAGACTTCAGATGCAGACATTACAGGCATTGTTCTGATTTGTATTAGAGATATTTCAGTGCTATTTTACCATAGATCTACGTATTCATATGTTTCGTCCTATTTTTCACCCCATTTGATTATGCCAAGTGAGGCCTTGGGTTTTTTGTATATGTGTCTACACCGGTGAGTGATTCTATAATGGCCGACCGAGCGCATCGTTCATGGGTGGTAGTATTTGAGTGTTTGGAGACCCCTGTCGGCTTACTGCTCTTAGACATGGTGGACTTTGATGTTATACTGGGATGGAATAGTTGTCCCCGTGTCATGCTATTTTTGGATTGTCGCACCAAGACCCTAACTATGGCTTTACCCGATTTGATCCATTTAGAGTGGGGAGGGATTTTAGATCATCCGACCCGTAGTGCGATATTGTATGTGAAGGCTCGACGCATAGGTAAGAAGAGGTGTTTAGCTCAATTGCGTATGATCGCAACTCCAGCGCAGAGGTTCCTCTCATTGGTTTTGTTCCTACTGTTCAGGAGCCTCCCCGATGTGTTCCCATCAGACCTGTCGGGCATGCCGCCTGGCAGGGATATCGATTTCTGTATTGACCTTGCGCCGGGCACTCAGCCTATTCCCATTTCATCGTAACGCATGGCCCTACCAGAGGCAAGAGAGTTAAAGATAGAGCTTCAGGATTTGCTTGATAAGGGTTTCATTAGGCCAGAGTTTCGCCTTGAGGCGCACCAACGTTAATGCGCAGAAGAAGGACGGTTCGATGAGGATATGTTTTCAATCAGCTTCAGAGCACCAAGATGTTTTCAAGGATAGATTGGAAATCTGGTTACCATCAATTGAGGATTTGGGCATTCGGCGTCCTTAAGATAGTTTTCTGCACTCGATTCGGGCATTATGAGTTCTTGGGGACGTTATTTGGGTTTACCAATTCCCCGAAAGCATTCGTGGAATTGATGAACCGAGTGTTCAGGCCGTATTTGGATTTTTTTTATCGTATTCATTAATGACATCTTGATACACTCCCGCGGCCAGGAGGAGCATCAGCAGCACCTCAAACTAGTTCTTCAGACTTTGAAGGATAGCTAGTTGTACGCCAATTTCTCCAAGTGCGAATTTTGGTTGAGTTTAGTTGCATTCTTGGGTCATGTTGTATCAGTAGAGGGTATTCAGGTAGACACGAAGAACATAGAGGCAGTCAAGAACTGGCCTCGACCAGCTTCAGCTACAGAGATTCGGAGCTTCTTGGGGTTAGCTGGTTAATACAGAAGTTTTGTGGAGGGGTTCTCATCCATCGCAGCCCCGTTGACTAGATTGACCTAGAAGGGCACCTAGTTTAGGTGGTCATATGAGTGATAGGCGAGTTTCCCGAAGCTCAAGGCAGCTCTGACTACGACACCAGTATTGGTTTTTCCCACGGGATCCGGGCCTTATATTGTATATTGTGATTCTACCCGCATCGGACATAGCGCAGTGTTTATGCAGAACGGCAAGGTCATAGCATATGCTTCGAGGCAGTTGACGATCCATGAAAATAATTGTCCAGTTCATGACCTAGAATTGGCAACCATTTTTCATGCCTTGAAGATCTGGAGGAATTATTTGTGTGGTGTGACGTGTGAGATGTACACGGATCACATGAGCCTTCAGCACTTGTTAAAGCAAAAAGAGTTGAATTTGAGATAGTGGAGGTGGTTGGAGTTGTTGAAAGATTATGATGTTTCTATTTTATACCACCCGGAAAAGGCCAGTATGGTGGCCGATGCATTGAGTAAAAAGTCCGCCAGCATGAGTTGGGCACCCAGGTTCAGCTGAGTGCAGCATTTCATCCCCATATGGACGGTCAGTCCGAGAAGACTATTTAGATTCTTGAGGATATGCTTCGAGCCTGTGTAATTCATTTTGGAGGCTCGTGGGACCAGTTCTTGCCTTTAGCAGAGTTTTCCTACAACAACAACTTCCAGTCTAGTAATCATATGGCTCCATATGAGGCGTTGTATGGTAGGCAGTGTCGGTCCCCAGTCGGATGGTTTGAGCCGGGAGAGGCTAGGTTATTGGGCATAGGTTTGATACAGGAGGCCTTGGATAAGGACAAGATCATTCACGACAGACTTCGGTCAGCTCAGTCTAGGTAGAAGAGTTTTTCTGATCGTAAAGTCAGGGATGTTTCTTTCATGGTTGGTGAGCGGGTATTGCTCCGTGTATCACCTATAAACGGTGTGATGAGGTTCGGGAAGAGGGGCAAGCTTAGACCTAGGTATATTGGCCCATGTGAGATTCTTGACCGTGTGGAGAATGTGGCTTATAGACTTGCATTTCCGCCTAGCTTGTCAGCTTTGCATCTTGATTTTCATGTATCCATGCTTCGGAAGTATCACGATGATCCTACCCACGTATTAGATTTCAGCACTGTACAATTGGACAAGGATCTGTCATATAAGGAGGAGCCGGTGGCTATTTTAGACCGGCACGTTCGACCGTTGAGGTCGCGGAGTTTTCCCTGAGTGTGTGCTCAATGGAGAGGTCAGCCTCCTGAGGCATTGACCTGGGAGTTCGAGTCTGATATGCAGAGCCGTTATCCCCATCTATTCCCCGACTCAGGTACTTTCTTCTTCTGTCCGTTCGAGGACAAATGGTTGTTTTAGAGGTGGAGGATGTGACGACCCAAGGGGTCATCACTGTATTTCTCCATTTTCTTGCGCTTCTGAGGCTCTGAAAACTTCTTATTTAGTTGCGTCGATTTACGTGTGCAGTCTGGGTGCAAAGGCAAAAACATTTTATGTGGAAATAGTTGCATTCTGTGTTAAAAACTATGAATTTTTATAATAATATTGCTATAGTTGGCTTATGTCAATGTTTTGGGTAAGCGGACCCGGCCCATGACGTTACGGTACCAGAGGGTCCGTAAGGAAAATTGGGACCCGGGTGTATTTTCGGAATCGAAATCCAAGGTCCAAGGCATGTTACGGAACTTTTTTGTGAAATTGTTTTCTGAAAATAATTAAGGAAAAATGAATATGAAAATTGATCAAAAGTAATGGTATCGGGCTCGTATTTTTGTTCTGACACCCGGTACAAGTCTTAAAAGGTATCGGATGTCGTTTGACGTGTTTCAAACTAAAAATGAAAAATATAAAAGTTTTGAACTTTGAAATGAAAATCATGAGTTTTGGAGGTTGATTCTTTGATATTGATGTTATTTCGGCGATTTAATCGCACAAGTAAGTCCGTAGGATGTATTTTAGGCTGGGTGCACGATTGGGTTGGAGCCTCGAGGGCTCGAGTGAGTTTTGGATTGGCCACGAGTTCATTTTTGGCATGTTTGATAGTTGCTGGTATGCCTGACCTGGAGTGTTCGCAAATGCGAATAAATGTTAGCATTTGCGAACTCCCCCTTTGTTGCCCACAGTTAGCATTTCCAAACAAATGATAGCAAATGCAATCTCCCCCTTTGTAGCCAAGAGTTTGCATTAGCGAACAAATTTTAGCAAATGCGAACTCCCCCTTTGTAGCCCAGAGTTAGCATTTGCGAACAAATGTTAGCATTTGCGATCTCCCCCTTTGTATCCCAGAGTTAGCATTTGCGAACAAATGTTAGGAAATGAACTCCACCTTTGTAGCCTAGAGTTAGCAATTGTGAACAAATGTTAGCATTTGCAAACTCTGCAATACCCTTCATGGTTCGCAATTGCAAACTAATATTTTGCATTTCCCAAGCCTGCTGAATTTAGCAATTGTGAACAAATCTGCCCAATTGTGATATTTGCGACCGTGCATTCTATACTTAGACGATTTTAAACTTCATTTTCGTATTTCCAAAACCCAAACCTCCATTGGCGATTTTCTCTCGACTCTTCTCTCCCAAACCACATGTAAGTCAACTTTTACTCAATTTCTTCAATCTTTAACATCTGTTATCATGATTTCAACTTAAAATCATAGCTTTTAATGGGTAAAAATGGGGATTTGGGGTAGAACCTAGGTTTTCACAAAATTGGTGATTTGGACCTCAATTTGGGGTCCGGTTTCAAAACAAATTGCATATATAAACTCGTGGGGGAATGGGTAACCCAATTTTGGTTCAAACCTCGAGTTTTGACCACGTGGGCCCGGGAGAATTTTGGGAATTTTTAGGTAGAACTTTGGGAATTTTATTCTTATGCATTCAAATTGATTTTACTAGCATTTATTGATATATTTGAGTAAATTGTGGTTAGATTCAACCGGTTCTGAGGCGAATTCGAGGGGCAAAGCTATTCTAGAGGCGTGAGTTGAGTTTGAAGCTTTCGAGGTAAGTGTTTGTTCTAACGTTGGCTTGAGGGAATATGATTAGGATAATATTTGCAATGTGCTATGTGGAGTCGGTGCATAGCTATGGTGGCGATTACCTATGCCCGAGTCTATCATGACCGTGAGTCATAATTGCTATTTAAAATGAAGATAGAAGTGAACAATTGTGATAATTACTTGCTAAATGAACTAAAGAGGAATTTTTGGGTACTTCTTCCCTTGCCAAGACTTGTTGTTGAAATGTTCTCCCTTGCCGGGATGATTAACACTGTTTTCTATACCCTCGCCCCATTATTTATGCTATTTTTTGAGTTAGGATGAGTGATAAAGCACGATGGGTGATGTCGTTTAACTACTTTATGCTAATTATTGTGTGACGAAGACTGATAAAGCACGATGAGTGATGCCGTGTAACTACATTATGTTATTGTTTGGGTGAGGACGAGCGATAAAGCATGATGGGTGATGCCGTGTAACTACTTTATGCTATTGATTGTGTGAGGAAGAGTGATAAAGCACGATGGGTGATGTCGTGTAACTACCTTATGCTATTGTCTGGGTGAGGATGAGCTCTAAAGCACGATGGGTGATGCTGTGTAACTACCTTATGCTATTGTTTGGATGAGGATGAGGGATAAAGCACGATGGGTGATGCCGTGTAACTTCTTTATGCTATTGATTGGTGAGGAAGAGTGATAAGGTACGATGGGTGATGTCGTACACTTTAATTGATTATCTTGGCGAGGGCGAGAGTAAAAGCACGATGGGTGGTGCCGTGCAATGTTTGATTTACTAGATTCCTTTTATTGATGTTAATTATACAGTTTCCATTTCTTTGCTTGTTGATTTTATAATTAAACCGTTATACCCCCCAGCATGTCCCTTCCCCATTATCTATTTATATTTTGTTATCTTTCCGTTATTGCCCATATATCTGTACAGGTTGATTGTGATAGGTCCGATTTAGCCTCGTCACTACCTCGCCGAGATTAGGCCGGGCACTTACCAGCACATGGGGTAAGTTGTGCTGATACAACACTTCTGTGCCTTTTTATGCACAGGTCAGGACACAGCCTACGGACCGCAGCAGTACTTAGGGGGCAATCCTTTCAGTCCCGAGACTCTAAGGTAGTTCGCTGGCGTTCGCGAGCCCTGATTCACCTCTATCTTTTCCAATTTGTATAGTTGTATCAAACAGACATGTTACGTATTTCTTTCAAACTGTTGTTTTTAGTACTCTTTTAGCCGTCTGTGAGTAGTGACACTAGATAATAGGTAGAGGCATGTTGTTAATTTCTGCATTTTGTCATCTCTATTATTGCTTAATGTCTTCCGCATATTTTAATTAATTATTTAAGTATTTAATTTGTTTTACATTAATTTATTTTGAAAATGATTAAAAAGGTTGGCTTGCCTAGCTTCGACAATAGGCGCCATCACGACTCCCGATGGTGAAAAAATTCTGGGTCGTGACATTATTATTCTTTTTCATGGAAATATTTTCACTTGAACGTTGTTCTATTTCAACTATTACATATTTTTATGTCTAAAAGTTTCAAATTTTTCAGCCACACATCGAAACCACATTTGTTTGATTATACCAAAAAAATCATATTTGTTATGAAATAATATAAGAACAAGAACAATAGAGAGAAAAGTAGAGAGAGGAGTATTCTTATTGATACTTTGGGATGGTTTACAATAGAATAGAACCCCTATATTTATAGGGAGGTGGTGACTTAGCCACCAAGTAGTAAACCCTAGAATTTCTCTAAATATAGACATTCACCTTAAATAGAGTTCTATTTATAACACTCCCCCTTGAATGTCTATTCAATAATGTGCCTCGTTAAAACCTTAACTAAAACAAAACCCAATGGGAAAAAATTATAGAAAAGGAAAAGGAGTACACATGTTTGAATATGCGCCTATTGGTTGCCTCGTTAAAAACCTTACAAGGAAAACCCATTGGGACAAAACCTTGTAAGGGAAAAAGAGTGCAACGCGCATTAACTCCCCCTGGAAAGAGGCATCAATTCACATCCTTAAGCATTTGCATTCCATTCTTGTGCACCATCTTCAAAACGATCTTTTGTAGAGATTTGATAAATAAATCAGCCATATTGATTTGAATAAATATTCCGCACCTTGAAATTATCATTCTTGATAGATATGAACATCTTCATATAATGTCGTGGAATGACTCTTCAATATCTCCATAGAGGTATTCTCGATGCCATCATGCTTATAGTTATAGCAAGATACATATGTACACAAGTAGCACTTAGGATGTGGTACTTCAGGACCAAGAATTCTATATGCTTCAAGCAACTTCAATCTTTCATGGATTGACATATAAGTTAAGTCATATAAGCCATATAATAGACTTTAGATGCATATCAAGTTTTCATGTCATGCTAAACAAATAAGATATCGAAAACTGATTACACATACCATTGACTTTATACTTTCATGTATTTGAACTACATGTCCAAAACTACATGTCTTTCATATGGAATCAATTCTGCTTGAATTGTATCTCTTCCATTTAGCCAATATTTTTGTTTGTATTCGACAAACATAAGATCCTCATCGATATTTAGCGCTATCATAGATGTCGTCGACGAACAGTTTATATCGGTTCCAATAAATTTTTATAAAGACATAACATGGAGTGTTATGTCATGTGACCTTCTAGATCACTTGCCTCCTTATTATGATCACATTGATCATTTGCTCATCTTCTTTATTAAGAAGTTCTTTTGAAACCGATTTGTCTATACGCCTTAAGCGTATCAAAGACTTTGTCCTTCTAGGACTTAATATGAGCATTTGCAGTGAGAATATAGTTACTTTCTTTGGGTCAGCAGATGCGCATGGCATGCTTTGCAATATGTTGCAATTGAATTATCCTTTTATGAACTTCAGGTTCATATTATGATATTCGAGGATCTATATATACAAATGATAATTCATTCCATGTAACCTTTTCTCAAGTGTTTATTATGTCTCCCCCTCATGTTAGAAAAGCTAACTTGTTTCCTCAACTTTGAGAGTTCATCTTTGTGCATTATGGTGTTAATGAAAATATACACCGCACATCAATAATAATAAAATGAAATTATTTGCTTCCTGACCCTGAACCACTTGTGAGGGGAGAATATAATATACTCTCGTATACAACGTATATCAAACTGATATATATAACTTTGTTCTCATAAGAAACAGTTTAGCTATTTAGTGGAGGCACTCAATAATTATCTTGCTAAACCAACTATGATATAAACCAACTTATCAAGATGAACTATCTTGAATAGAAAATCTGGAAATTATGCTCGAAGTTATATTACTGAGCAATTTACCTCGCAAGCACCGGCCAGGCTGTGGGTTAATAACAATCGCACATGTAACAATATCATAGATGCATCATATGTGGTATACATAGCAGGTGAATGGGCCCATATTCACCTTTGATATTTCTAGAATTTATGGGATTCAACCCGAACTCTTTAGTTGGTCAATCAATTAATGAGAACAAGTAATATAAGAGAATTCGTAAAGAACTTTCTAGTTCTTTAATATTTACCCATGTGAATTCTCTATTACTGCACATCATACTTAAAATGAGATGGCTAACCCGAATGCCAACTGAATAAATTATCAATATTGACAAACTTCAAATTTACACCATGACGTGTGCAATTATCAATAAACTTCAAGTTTATTATGGTATGGGTTTTTATACCAATAAATATCCACTTTATTGTGGCATTCTTTTGTTTGTGTAGTACAAACTGGAGAATAAAGCGAGTAGCTTTTCATATACAAATTATCCTGCTACAAGTTGTAGTAATAGAAGATATCAAATCTTTCCTTTATTTATAGTCTCAATATAATCAATCGCTTTCGCATATACTTTGGAAACTGAATAAGTTTCTTTGAGACTTACTACCACACAATACCTTATTGGTAATCAATTGCGTTTCTCCAACATAGTAATAATTGGCTCTTCTAGAGCTCTCAATTAATTTTGTACTACCACAGATTCATCAACATCCATGTGGTGAATATCTCTTTTAAAGAGAAAGTTATACCATTATGGTCATGGTCAAAATTATATGCAAGATATGTTTCTTGCATTATCGTTGTCCTTTAATAGTCATATTTCCAAAATATTTTGGCGTACAATAGGTACGTGACCAACGATCATTCATGCCATAACAATGAAATTATTTTCATATATCATCTCAAACCTCCTTCTAGGGATGAGTGTGGTATATTCAATACCAATGCGTCTGGCATTCGATTTGCTATTCTTTGCAAATGGATAATATTTTGCACCTCTTCTTCACAAATAGAGGTATGTGGATCAAGATGAGATAATGATGCATTTTTCCACAAAATTTCCCGTTTGGTTTCACCAACTTCTCCCCCTAATTTTGGGAAAAGTGTCTCATCGAATTGACAGTCTGCAAATCGTGCAGTGAACAAATCCCCTATCAATGTTTCGAGGTAGCGAATAATGGAGGGCGATTCAAACTCAACATATATTCCTAACCTTCTTTGCAAACCCATTTTGGTGCAATATGGCGGTGCTACAGGCACATATACTGCACATCCACAAATTCTTAAGTGGGATATATTAGGTTCATGACCCAAAACTAATTGCAACGGGGAATATTTGTGATAATTCGTCAGTTAGAGACGAACTAGCATTGCTGCATGCAAAATGGCGTGACCCCAAACCGAAGTGGGCAGCCTCGTTTTCATGAGTAAATGAGGTATTCAAGATTATACTCATGTATTGTCTCAATCTGATATCCATTTTGAATGATATCTTTAAAACTCAACAAGTTTCTCTTAGACTTGGAGGAGAACATTTCATTCTCTATAATAAACATTGTTCCTCTAGGCAGAGTTATAGTTGCTCTTCCGGAGCCTTCAATCAATTTACTACTACCAGAGATTGTAGTAACATCTGCCTTACACATACTTAGTTGGGAGAAATATTTCTTTTCTTTGAGTATCGTATGTGTAGTACATGAATCAACTAAACAAATATTTGATCCAAGTTTGCTTTGTGAGATATCCATATTTGCTTTCCAATGGTTTGACATACAAAAGAAAATACATGAACATGAGAATAAACAAATTCAATCCGTTTGGTTCACATTTAAACAATATTTTCAAAATCTGCTGAGGTTAGTTGACTAACTAAATCAGATAGTCGATTATATGTTTTTCATAATCGATTACTTTGCAGTTAGAAAATTTCAGTTTAAGCACTGTCTCAATGTAATCGATTGTTAAACATACATAATCGATTATTTGCTATTTTGAAAAACTTCAGATCACACTGTCTTAATATAATCGATTGTTAAACATACATAATCGATTATGTCTTAATATAATCGATTGTTAAACATACATAATCGATTATTTGCTATTTTGAAAAACTTCAGATCACACTATCTTAATATAATCGATTGTTAAACATACATAATCGATTATGTCTTAATATAATCGATTGTTAACAAGTATATAATTGATTGTTTTGAAGTTTTAATGCGAAATATTTGATAATCGACTAACTGTTAGGTTAGTCGATTAACTCTACTGAAAAATAAAAATATCTTTGAAATTTAAGCATATTGAAACATTCTAAAGAACTAATACTAACATTATATCATAAACTAACTAATACGAGTTGATACTAATGACTATTAGTTTATTCACTAACTGATACAAATAAAATCAAACAATTCCATCTTTCTTCATCACAGATCCATCACCGATTAAGTGGTCTATTTTCCCCTCAGGGTGCTCAAAGAAGTCTGCCACATCCAAGTGGGTGATGTCAAAATTGTCGTCAGAGACAGAATTGGTTTCAGGGCATTTACCTTTTAGAGATGCTTGATAAAGCTCAACCAAATGTATTTACACGGCAAATTTTCGCCCACTGCCCTTTTCCACCGCAACAATAATATATAGTTTATGAACTATTTGCTTTTGGATTCTCATCGCATCGTGCTTGTGGCAGAGTGACCAACTTCAGGTTGTCATACCTCTCCTTTAAGCCATTCCACAAGATAGGTGGATCTTTGACTGTGATATATTTAATTTTCAAACCTTCATCAAGGTGATGGCGCAAGAAAATCAAGGCCTTAGCATAGTCTTGGGTGGATGCATTATTTCTGTCTTTAATGGCGTCTCCAAGACCCATTGCATCCAAATGGATTTCAGCATCCAACACTCATGTCATATAGTTCTTGCCCAAAATTTCAAGGGCAACGAACTTTCTTTTCATAATGTCAGACATAAAACAAAATTACATCAAGAGCGTGTCCATACTTACGGGCTTTATTACAATTATCACATTCACTTCAGGGAATGGATCATAATCATCTGTATGTGCTATACACAATCTCATGTCAAATATTACTTTCATAAAGTGAAAGATTATTTTGAGAATCCTTATTGTTCTCATTACCACAATAATGACGATTATAATTTCGTCTATTGCCTCGTCCACATTCATTGATACCTTCATGGTAATAATTTTGTCTTCTTTCAGACTTATCACATACTGCTACCACATTCTCTAAAGGGAATGGAGCAAATTCAATTGGACGGATTTTGTCTTCTTTCAGACATATCACATACTGCTACCACATTCTCTAAAGGGAATGGAGCAAATTCAATTGGACGGATTTTGTCTTTGTTTGTATATGAAATCAAATCGTAGAATTTCAAGAACTTGAAAGGGAAAAGTAAATTACTTACCTTTAAGGTATACCAATAAATGTTGTGATATCAAATATACCTCTTGTGTAAATTCCTTTCTTTCTCTCACGTTTTTCTCTTTCTGTTTCTGTTTCTTTCTTCTTTGTTTTTCTTTCTTTCGTTTCCACCTTTTTTTTTTCGTTTCTTTTCCTTCTTTCTTCATTCTTTCTTTTTCCTTTTTGTCCGTATAGAAATTCTGGAAGAAGGAAGAAATCAATTTCAATTGGTTAGAGACTCGTGCTGATAACGTGTTATGAAATAATATAAGAACAAGAACAATAGAGAGAAAAGTAGAGAGAGGAGTATTCTTATTGATACTTTGGGATGGTTTACAATAGAATAGAACCCCTATATTTATAGGGAGGTGGTGACGTAGCCACCAAGTAGTAAACCCTAGAATCTCTCTAAATATAGACATTCACCTTAAATAGAGTTCTATTTATAACAATATTATACAAAAGTGATCGCTAGAAAATTATTCCAGCCATATTCTTATCAATCCAATCTTTTAGAAAGCACATGAGTCGGCATCTGTCTATACACAAGTATACTTGCTTATAAGGTGTACAAAAGAAATCAACAAATCGTATTAATTCGATAATTTCAATTAATCTAAGAAAAAAATCCGATTATGGTTTTGTTTGATTTGATTTGATGTTGAAAAAAAATATGACCGTAATTAGTTTGGTTTGATTTTAACTAAAGAAAGTCAAACCGAAACCAAACCAACAGGACATATACATATTTAATACGTAAATATACTTATTGTGATGTAATTTATATATATTTCTTAAAAAATTCATAATTTTATCTTTTAAGGTATTATTTCAAGGTTGGACTTAGAACTTTTGAATGTTTCAGTAAGTTTTATAGCCACTAATACTAGTAAATTAAATAATGCTTAGAGAAGCCCAAACCAAAATCAAATCAAACTAAAGCTAACGATAGACATTTAATGCAATACTACAAACGACACTGTATAGAATACTTACTTTTTGTTTTGCAATAATTTAGATTAAAATACATAACTTATTTTTATTTTTTAGCATTTAGTCATGTAATTAATACTCCCTTATTAGCCTACTTATTTTAACATGACCTGCTACTTTTAAATTATGTTTATTTTTAATATTACATTTTAATTAACAATATTTATATTACATAATTATATTATCTTTATAGTTGAATATGTTAAGATAATGCCATGACACATCTCATATTTTGTATTATTTTCTTGAAAAATATTTTATATAGTCGTATCTTACTAGGATTAAAGAAATATTTAATGCACGAGTTATATGCTTTGTTCTATGAAGATTTTACCAGAAAAAAACCTAAATAACCCGAAACCCGAGAAAATCCAAGATTGAAAAACTTGAGTTTTATTGGTTTGGTTTGACCTTTAGATTTAATAACCCGTTATAATTGGCTTAATTTCATAATTGTAAAATTTAAACCAACCCGCCCTATGTACACCCCTATTGCTCATATCAAAATAATTTAGTGTCTCCAAATCAATCACTATGAAGAACCTTGAGATTTTATTTAGTATATCTATTTTTGAAAGTAATTGATTTATTATGAGTAGTCATAATTAAGATTTAGCATTTCTGAGTTGCAAATTAGCGGTAATAGAAGGTAATCATACCGACCAAATCAATCGTTACATCTCATATTCTATTTTTCTTTGAAGAAATAATTCAATTTTGAAGGGAATAAAAGTATCAATATTTGAATTGAAAGGACATGTCTTTGGGAAAAAAGAACTAATAATAATTTACCCGCACTTTTTTAATCCTACATACTATTTCTGTATAAACAATGGAAAATAAAATTCTAATTAAAGACTATCTCTAATTTTGAAGCCAAAACAAGACAGGCTACTAATTATATGTTTTACGCGTTTAAACTTACTTTGAGTTTTTGTTTGTTTAGGTATTCTTTCATGTATTTAAACAAGAAGTTAGAAGGCATTGAAATATTACGTTATGTTATGACTTAAGAAAAAATTCTTTCTTCTTCTTTTTTTCCAGTGACATGTTGCTTTAAGAAGTTCTATTATTACTATTTGGTAACAAACTCTTATATTTTAGGCACTGTAACTTAATTCACACTGTTTTATAGTTTTAAATTTTTCTAGTACTAGTTGGTTTCATATTCCTATATTTTAGGCACTAAATATTGTAATTTTATCTCTAGTTATGATCTTTTTGTCACGGTCCACCATCATTAATCATTACTGTCACGATCCAATATTCAACTAGTCGTGATGACAGCTAACTCAACCTGTTAGATAAGCTAATTAATAATATTCAATTCCAATAAAATTAATAAAACAACTGAATAGAAGAGATTATCTAAATCTTATGCATTCTCCAAGGATTGATAATACAAATCATGAGCTTCTAAGAATAAAATTACAATGCTAGTAAGAAGTAAATGCATCATCTGTTCAAAAAGTACGTACATAGTTTTTGTCACGATTAAAATCGAGGGGCCGCGACGGGCACCCGGGGACTTACTCAACTGAGTACCAAAGTAACGTATCATTCTTATCATGCTATCATGAGTAAATGAGCCAGAAAATCTGCCATGAGATAACAAGAATAAAACATAAGGGAATACTCAACATATGAAGACCCAACATGATATATAAACTTATATATGTGACATACGGGCCTATAAGGCCGGCACGGCCATTTGTACAACTCACAACATAAGCCGAAAAGGCCATATAAGTATCCATACACCTGACATCTGTCTACAAGCCTATATGACTACCTAATATCATAAAGGTCCGGACAGGGCTCCAACATACCAATCAATACATATCCAAAGCATACTGACCAAATAGGCAACTACGGAACAAGTGGAGTGCACCAATACCTTCCGCTGAGCTGATAGCCTACTTGGAGGAATGTCATCCTGTCTATCGGGACCTGCGGGCGGGAAATACAGCGTCCCTGGGCAAAAGAAACGCCAGTATGAATAAAGTACCGAGTATGTAAGGCAGGAAACATAAATAAGAACAGTAATGTAAAGAGAGATAGAAGATATAAAACATGTAACATCTGAGTGCCTCTAGGGTCTACTGACATGAAATGCATAATGCATATATATACATAAACTATTATAAAGCATATGCCTTTATGAGCGTCATCATCATCATATCATACCCGTCCTCAAAGACGACTCGGTAAAAAAACGTACCCGACAATTATAAGGCCTGGTAGAATCGTACCCGTCCACGTGTAGCTCGGTAATCCCACCTATCAGTAGTTGCACAATAGGTTTCGTACCCGGCAACAATAGTGTGACTCGATAGAGTAAAATAGATACGTATATATAATGTATGCTCGGCTCATGGAATCACGTTCTAACGCTTTCGGAATGATGTAAGGTCATTGTACCTTCGATTAACATTACAGACATCCCTAGCATCAACATGAACCTTAGTAGAATATAAGGATCATACACACTTGTTTAGAATTACTTTATAAGGAAAGAACAACATAGACAACCTTAGTTTCTATGAGTAGATCCGTTATGAATTAGCGTACCGTTTATGTTCATGTCACTTTAGATCATGCCAAAAGAACGGCGTAAGTGCCTTAACATACCATATATATTCTTCCCAACCTCAAGTTGTGTAATTTCACAGCTCCTTAGTCTACAATATGAGAAATGATACTCTCGTTATCGTTTAAGCATCGTAACTATTATGTATCGACCAGAACCTATTTTACAATGAAACAGACAACACCTCCCCTATATATATGGCTTCATACTAGTCAAAACGATCACAAACAACGCACCATACCCCTATCAATTCATATACTACAACACAACAATAATAGTGTCAAACGATCCGAAAATATTACGACGAACGACCAACAAACAACCTTGTCATTATGTGTTATTTCTCAACACCATTCCTCCTCTCAACTCCATAAAAATAATAGCAATATAGAAAACCCAATTCCATCATGAAACAGCCTACAAAACAGTCCCACAATTTCATCAATTCAAAAATTAATTTTCGGTTTACTTAAACACGTTTCGACTTGTCTTTTCTTTCAAATTGAGAACACAACAAAAAGTACATCATTATACCTCTTGTCCAATAAACCAGACATGAATTCAACCTATAAGTATGTTCACAACCAGCCAACCATTACACAAGAACAAATAACATACCATTCTTTCGAAACTAGCAAGGTCTATTCTTTACGATCGAGTTACAACTCGCAAACGCATAGATAATAGAAGGAGAGGCATAAACTTACCTTGTGCAAAGTATAACCCACGAAACCTGAATTTTTTATTAAAAAGAAGTTCCTCAACATGGTTTCAAGAAGGAGAAAGAGAAACTGCGTGCTGTCCGAACTTTTCAGCACTAGAATTGCGTCGTAACACCCGGAATACCCTAGGTTGGGGTGGGTTTTTTGGGGAGGAGTTTCTGGAGTTCAATTTGGTTTTCTTGGTCCAAAAGATAGGTGAAATAACTTAGTTTATATTCCCTTAAAAGACCCTTTTGGAAGTCTTTGGGGATTCTAATTGAGTCGTCTCAAGTAGGTGATACACCTAGTTGTCACCTATCAGCCTGCGCAGTCTCGCAAAAATGCAAATATATTTGTAGTTCGATATTGTATCGAAAAATTGTTTAATGCGTTAGAAACTAGAATTGCATATCTTCAATCGGAAAATGGCTAAGTATACCCCTCTAGTTTCAAATGTTGTTTACATGTACCCTTCGTTATACTATTGGGCTATTCATACCTATTGTCATAGTATTGGGTTATCTATACCCATATTATCATACATTGAAAAAAAATATCCCTATTTTTTTATGGAGTGCCACATGGCAACACCAGATTAAAATGACCCTTTTCTTTACTCGACCTGTTTTTAAAAGAAACCCACAACTTGACCCTTATTTTCATCTTTTCCAGTTTTTTTAAAATTTTAGTTTAAAAAAACAAAAATAATTTGTAAACAAACAAAAAATATATTTTCCTTTTTTTACAAATGAGTTTTCCCAGTTTTTACAAAATAAATTCTTTTAAAAAACTGGAAAAAAATTTAAAAACGAAATATTTTGTTGAAAATATTTTTGTCCTTTTTTAAAAAACGAAAATATTTTGTCAAAATTTTTTTTTTCTATTTTTACAAAGAAAAATAAGTTTTTACAAGTTTGTTTTTCCAATTTTCACAAAATGAAAATCAATAAAAAATTAAAAACATAAAGAAAAAAAACATTTTTCAAAAGCGAAAATAGTTTGATGGAAATATTTTTTTCCATTTTTAAAAAACGAAAATATTTTGTTAAAAAAATTATTTTTTCTATTTTTACAAACTTTCTTTTCTATTTTTTACAAAATAAAGTTCTTTTAAGAACATAAGAAAAAATAAAGACAGAAAATATTTTATTGAAAATAGTTTTTTAAAAAGTGATTTTTTTTTCTTTTTTTACAAAAAAAATCAGTTTTTACAAGTTTGTTTTTTCAGTTTATACAAAAACAAAAATCAGTAAAAAACTGAAAAAATGAAGAAAAAAACATTTTTCAAAATCTTAAATAACTTGTTGAAATATGTTTTTCAAAATATTTTGTTAAAAACTGAAAATATTTTTTTCTATTTTTTTAATTTCTTTCAGTCTTTACAAATATGTTTTTACAAACGAAATATTTTGTTAAAAAATGATTTTTGCATTTTTTTAATGTTTTAGGAAAAGGAAATTCTTAAAAAAACATAAAAATTAAAATATGGTTTAGGTTGTGGGTTTTTTGTTAAACGGGTTGGGTAAGAGAAAGAAATGGGCCATTTAATTTGGTGTTTCCACGTGGCACTCCATCCATAATATGGGTATTTTTGTTCCAAAGTATGACGGTAAGGGTATGGATAGCCCAATAGTATAACGAATGGTACAAGTAAATAATATTTCAAAGTAGAGGGATATATTTGTCCCTTTTCGATCTTTAATATATATATATATATATATATATATATATATATATATATATATATATATATATATATATATCAGCCTTTGATTCCAAGTATATTGGGAGAAAAGAACAACTACATTTGACCTAACTTTCAGCTTATTTATGAATGTAACTTGTGATGACCTTTGCCAAATTTTGTTCCACAACATGCTTGCCCTCAAAACATAGCAAATGACTATCATACAACTAAAATAACTCATATTATAATCTCTTTATAATGTTAATCACCCTGGTTTCACCCGAAAAGTACATGGTAAACTTGTCGACTTTCAACGAAACTTATTTTCTTCAATTTCTTTAGCTTCTAAGCCTTCAAACGCTCTTGCTACTTGGTATCAATTATCTTAAATATTTGTAACCTCCATGTTAACATGAAAATCTAACTTTGTAATCTTTTGAAAGAAGATTCCATTTCTAAGCTTACATTAATTAATTTATGACGTACTTTTACAAATGAAAACATGGGGTGTAACATCATTCTCCCCTTTTAAAGGTTTGTCCTCGAATGTTGACTAATGCGCTTATCAGTTTTAAAACCTGTACCTCTTACAAATACTGTAATATTTTCCTTGACGTTACTGTTGTATAAATTAATCCAAGGGCCTGGGTATTCCCCTCCTTTCGGCCTCTTTCTCATACCACGACCCGTGGTTGGAATTCTTCCAATCTCATAACTATTGTTACCTTCTAACATGCATCATGTACACTGTGTACTTATATGTTTTCCTATGCAACTCTTTCTCCTTTTCTCTCTAGCTTTTGGCCAGTCTATAGGCCTTACTTTGTGAATATATATAGAACTATGACAAGATGTCCCTCTAGGCATTTATAGGTGTACTGAAGTTCTTCGCTTGGTACTTTGTCGAACTTACGACTATTGTTGTACATTGCTTCATAGCCTTGGTTACCTATGCTTATGGTTTTACTACATCTAGGCAGTTCATATTATATCCTAACACTTACTTCGGCTTATTATTACCGAGGTCTGCCACCTAGCATTGGGTTACTCTTTTGCTTCTTATCCTATATGTATAAATCTAAGTCCTTTAATGCTTCCTCATTACCGTTCATCTTAATAATGACAGTCTACTATCATCTCATACTTTGTAAGATTTATCTATGCATTGGCGATTCACCTTAGTGTTGGTCCATAATCTATCACTGATAACTTGAAACCTCTTACGTAATACATTGTCACTAGGGCTCACGTCTCATCGGGGAATATCTTAAGTAATTTGTCCAATGCACCTAGAGATGTTACTATACTTCTATAACTATATTTTATAGCATCCTAACATTATTCATCTTATGAGGGTATTCTAATCCTGTGCAATTCATAAAATCTATTTTCTTGAAATTATTCCTCTATAGAAGGTCTAAATGTCATCCTTTTATCTATCATAATTACACCCTTATTCTACTACTGGGAAACATTTCATCTCTTCTAATTCCTCCTAGTCTTATACTTGTCTATGTTCATTCAGGCTGTATCGAGCTTTTTATTACATATGGAGATCATCAGCTCACTTGTTTTGATGGGTTTAATCCCAAGGACATACATATTTTCGTCACCTTCTCACTCACATTTTCATTTCCTTACTCCTATCTACCTAAAACCTTGTTGCTCTATAATACTTTACCTTACGACCTACACATATCTATTTGTACTACTTACATCCTTCCTTTAACTTGCTTGCACCATGTATTTCCTTTTGTGCCTCCTCAGTTGTCTTTAAATGTAAGCAATTACTTTTCCCGATAGTTCTGCCACTTGTTGTAGTTTGTCTTACTACCCACAAATACTATAATTTCTTATACCTCATATGATCTCAAACATCACCTTTGATGACTTTTTTTTTGTTTTCATTCATTAGCCATGATAGGTGCCACTTTCTTATGGAGTGCATCCAATGTTGTAGTGAGACTGTTGTTACCATAGCAATTCTTCTTCAAGTTAATATGCTTTGGTTGAAGCCCCCTTCCTTATTTCCTGAGCTAGTCTTTTGTGGTAGTACTTAGGAGACCTTTTGGATCTGCTAAAGTTTCTGTCTTGTTATACTGTATACACGAAGGAATTTTTTATATTCTTACTCGCCTACAAACATCCTTAGTTACATACTTTCGTGCCCTCGTTCATGTAGGGTTACTTCTAAAATAATATTTTGATTGTCTCCTTTATGTAACTCTCTATTATTCCCATGACACTTATGCAATACCTTTAAATACCTCAACTCTTATCTAATCATTTAATGCGTCAAGAGAGATGCGAATGAGATGAATAAAATAGGCTCATCCCTAAAAGCCAAATTGAACTATGCGAACGCGATGGTTGGTATGCGAACGAGAAGGTGGAAATGGTAGGGCTTCGCGAATGTGGGGGCACTGAACGAGCACGCAAAGAAGGAATTGGTCCTTCTCCGGATTTACTCTACGCAAATGCGTGGAGGAGGACGAAATCGCGATCGCGAAAAGGAAAAAGGGATCTGCAAAATCTGATGGATTTCTGCAAATTTACACAACGCCAAAATGCTCCGTTGAGCATCCGAAACACACTCGAGTCCCCCGGGACCTCAAGAAAACCTACGGAAATATCCCATGACATCATTCAAACTTGCACTAATCCTTAAATCACCTAAAATAATGTTGGAAACTCGAATTAATCAATGATTTAAGCCTAAGAACTTCACTTATCTCAAAACATGTTTTCGATCAAAAACCTAACCAAACCACGTCCGAATGACCTGAAATTTTACACACCCATGACATATGACTTGACAGAGGTGTTGAAACCTATGGAATTCCATTCTGACCCTCAGATCAAAATCTCACCTAGCAACCAAAAACTTCAAAAATTCAAATTTCAGCATTTCAAGTCTAAATTAGCTAAGGATGTCCAAAACACATTCTGAACACGCTCCCAACCCCAAAATCACCTAATGGAGGTAACGGAACCATCAGATTTTCATTCTGAAACCGTCTTTACACTATTCCGGCTATGGTCAATTTTCTACACTTAAGTTCTCATTTAGGGACTAAGTGTCCCAAAAGTCTCCAAAACTGAAAACCGAACATCCCAGCAAATCATATTAGCAGAATTAACCTTGGGGAAAGTAGTTAATAGGAGATCAGGGCGTAAATTCTTAAGACGACCGGTCGGGTCATTACATCTTCCTACACTTAAACATTCATTCGTCCTCGAACAAGCTAATATTAGCCTCGAAGTCCTCAAGTCTCTGAGCGCGCACTTCCAATATACACCCGCGGGTGATCCCATATCACCCCCAATCTACTTAAGCATGATGACACCATCTCCACTAAAATTTAACCTTTTTTAGCAATACCAATGAGCCTTCAAGCCAGAATTCTCACCTTCCATCCCTTTCCAGAAGACCTAATTCTAATTCATGTCTGGTATCAGTCTCAACCAGCTGCTTCAGTTTATGCCCACACGCATAGGGTACAACCAAACCATCGTGTCACATCACACATAGACCCATAATAACATTTCTGATAGCAATACTTGTCTGAGATCAAATCCGCATCACCTCATATTCAATAGGAACTCTTTTCAAACATCCACAACACTGGAGATCATACAATAGCCAGAAAACCACATTTCAAAACACCTGAATAACCAAATCTCAGGTAATACCAACAGGCACGCACATCACAAACTAGAATGCAAGAAGCGTGCAATGAAAATGGATGAAGATGGGAAGGAAAAACACATAAGGGAACTATCAAACAAGTCGGACTAGTACAAATTTTCTAAATCACTAATCTAAAGAAAATTTTAACAAGAAAAAAAAACATATAAAAAACTCAAAAGGATCTTATACTGATATAACCCTCACTACGGTACACAGCCCGGTCTTAACACATCAAATCACCTGAAATCATGAGGGTCTCGCCCTCACTCTAAATCACAAGTTGGGTACAAATCAACCCATCTAAAGACTCTCACTAGATCAATTCTTTCTATAATTTACAACTCAGACTTGCTCCCAAACCGATGGCGCATAAAATCACAACTCGCAACCAAAATACTCACAATCTCATCAAACCTACCAGAACAGATAACAAGAGTTCTACTATTAGTCTCATAACTCTCGAAAATGGCTAGAAACAGATGATAGACATGGTTATCACTAATAGAACCCCTCAATAGGATAATCACATATGCAGAGTACAAATCATGAAACGCACACATAAATGGAACAACAAAATAGGGAAACTTATCTCGATAAACAGGGCTATAATGAACTACGGATGGTGCTCCTTAACAACAAACAGAGGCATACCTAAATGACATCACCTAGCATAGCGGCCTTAAGCCTACTATATGAAACACATAAATGACCAGGCCTCCCCAACTTGGGCGCCCTCTACTCGCCTAAATACCTCGCAGCAACACATTAGTATGAAGTTTGGGACAATCTCTCACCATGTGATTAGTATCTCCACACTCAAAGCACACTCTTTACGGACGAGACAATGGGAACTGTGCAATACTCGTACCCCGAGACCCATTAACAACTGAGTCACCATGCAAAGCATGAACTGAAATGGCTGACCCATAAATTCTCTACCATGATGCACCCTACCTCAAAAATAAGGAAAAGTATACCTCCCTGGCCTATGGGACCTCCTCGTCTCCTCGAACTCGCTCCCCTGATCTCGTCTGATATCTCTCTCTCACGACCCTACTTGCCCTCTCTCTCCCTGGCATGCATACCCTCTATCCTCCTACCAATTTTCACTACCTGCTGACACAAAATATCCATCTCCAACTCACAAGCCATGCTCGACCTGATTCTGGGAATAGCCCCTTAATAAGCCGACGAACCTTCTCGCAAATAGTAGAAACCAAGGCTGGGGCATGTCTAGTCAACCTAGTGTAATAGACAATATACTCCGAGACAGTCATAGTACCCTAGCGCAAATGCTAAAACTCGATGCACCATGTAGCCCTAAGGCTTTGAGGGACAAACTCTCTCAGGAATATGTCTGAAAATTGAGTCAAATTCAGTGAAGCTGCCTCATTTGGACTGTCTAACTCATACGTGCGCACCAATAATAGGCGGCTCCTCGAAGCTTAAAAGTAGTGAAAGAAACCCCACTCGATCCTGAGATGTCCATAGTAAGGAGAATGCAGTAATACTCATCAAGAAAACCCAGAGCATCCTCCAATGCTAGACCACTAAATACATGAGGCTTATATTTCTTGAACCTCTCAAGCCTCAACTCCTCATGCTAAAAAGATGCTGCAATGCCCTCGAGCTGAACTGGCACTTCATACCGTGCAGGATTAATCTTAGGGACTTGCTCAACATTTACTCGCTGCTCAAGAGTGCGGGCGGCAGGAGTCTGTGCTCTTCCTCCGGCCTGGGATGTGGCTGCAGCAAAGGGAAGCAAACCTGCCTAAGCAAAAGTGGTGTACAAGCTCATGAACTATGCCAAAGTCTCCTGAAAGGCTAGAGTAGTAGTAGCAGTAGGCGTGTCAGGTGTCTGGACTCTGGCTGGATCTGTTGGTGGTACCTCGGTGACAACTCGGGCAGGCACTCTTGCTGGATCACGTGTACATCCTAGACTTCTACCCCTGCCCCGACCTCCGATAGCTGCAACATGGAGCACGGGTGCCTGATCACCTCGGGTAGTACGTGTCCTTACCATCAGTTAGAGAGTTTAAAACAGGGGTTACGATTGTGATCTCAAAATCTCGCGCGACAAGGAAATCAAACGAAGTGAAATTTTCCTAACAGTTACATAGACTCTCGCAGATAACTACAGACGTCTTCTTATCGATCCATAAGACTTTAATAAACCGGCTTGTGATTTGTGACTCCTATGAACCTAGAGCTCGGATACCAACTTATCACGCCCCGTTTCACCATCCGTGATCCATCTTCAGGGCACATAGTCTCTACAACTAAGTAAGCCTAAAATGAAGAAATTAGACCATAATTGCGGAAGGAATGATTAAAACTGAACTAGAAAAGTAAAACAGTGTTTAAGGTGCCGCTCGACACATATAATAACATTATATTGAAACTAATAACATTCCCAAAACCCGGAATCTCACCAATCACAAGCTAAGGTATACATAAGAAGCTCTAAGTCTGGAAAACATCTAAACGAAGGAACAATACTGAAAGGGCTATTCTTATTACTGAATGATAGAAAGGGACTCTTCATTCTGCGGACGTAGCAGATATGCCTCGAACTCTTTACAGAAAGGCCTCTTTCCATGGCTGGCAAAGCTGACTGGGAATACCTGTATCTACATAACAAAAATTCGTAGAAGAGTAGTATGAGCACAGTAAAGAGGTGCCCAGTAAGTATCAAGACTAACTCCGGTGGAGTAGTGACGAGGAACAATCAAGTCACCTACCGATCAAAATGAACAATATAATTATAGGAACAATGGAACATAATATATATATATATATATATATATATATATATATATATATATGAAGACTGTACGTTATGATAAATAATGCTACAATCATAATAAGGGAAGAAACAACAAAGAACACGAGAATGATAAGAATGATGACACATAATCACAGCAAAATACAATCCAAAGGCTAAGATCACAAATACAGAAAAGAAACACAACAATAACTCGGGTCCAATAGGAGTGTCCACATCAGGTCTTATTTAACAATTTCCACAAATTCCAAAATCTCGGTCAAATCACAACATCACGAGTTTTAGCATCCGAAATCAACACCTGGCATCCTGTGCCTCTATCAATCTTACAGTCATACTGGCAACTAACTAGCTAACTAGGGCCACTCTCACATATAAAATGACTAAACATGGACATGTCTTCATACTTAGCAAATCAGGAGAATTTCACCTCCAATGGGAGTGTTTAAACAACATCCATGCTTGTGTGAGCTAACAAAGATAAGAAGAAGAGCGGGCAGCACACACAATGTTTCCTCACCACATCCACATAATAAAGCTCATACATGAAAGCAACCACAATCAAATATTAAATGAAAATAGAAATGCTTCCACAGGCCGTCAAAATCCTTACAATCAATCCCTGAAGTAGCCCTCCTTATTTCGCCACGTGTGCAATTAATAACATAATAAGTACCACCTTATTTCGCCACACGTGCATCATAATATTTCCCACCTTATTTCGCCACATCTGCAACCCACATATAAATAAATAAACAATTCCCGCTTTATTATACCACATGTGCAATATATCAATAGCAACAGTAGCATGATAAAGACCTTGTGCAACACATCAACCAACATCACACGACTGAAACCTCCTGCATCACAGTATCATCAAGCGTATGGCAAGAACCTCGTACATCACAATATCAATAACCACACGGCAGAAACCTCGTGCACCAGCAATATCAATAACCGCACGGCAGAGACCTCGTGCAACAACAATATCAGTACAATAGCAACAAATACAATATGTACAAGAGCATAACAAGTGAATTAACTCAAAATCTTTCATCCACCGAGGCGGTAAGAGTAGCTGGCAAGGGAAAACAAAAATAAAAAAAAATTAAATGTAATAAGAACAACTCAACAAGGGACAAAGATAATATGAAACAACGACCCCATAGCATGCAGTTCAACAACAAGGGAGTTAACAAGAGTAATGTATTTTCAAATAAGGAAATATCAATTTCACATGGAATAACTGATCTTCTTTTGAGATGGGGCCGGTTATGAAGGATATACGACAACTTCAATTAAGACTAAATAATTACATGAGAGATAATAATGATTTTCAATAAAACAAGCAGTTATGAAAGTTAATGTGGCAATGGAAGAGGTAAAGAACTTCAGTTAAGTAAGGTAAGTTTAAATTAGACAATAAGAATGAACCACAAGGACAATTTGTTCCAAATAAAACATGTAGACGTGGAACTAGCAAAAGAAAAAAAAATCAATCATATCAAGAACAACTTCATACTCAGTGCATATAAAGACCTAAGAACCTAGAAAGGCCAATTTCACACAAATAAATCCGAGCACCCACTCTTCTGCTCGCGTACATGGAATACAATCAGCAGAGAACTCAAATCCTAAGGGGAAGTCCCCCACACAAGGTTCGGCAAGATACTTACCTCGAAGCGGATCAAAATCAAGCATAAACCACGTTCTTTCCACGAGTATCCAACTCCAAATGTCCCAAATATATTCATTTCAATTATATATCATATATATAATCTCAAGCAACTGATTGTAATATTTAATTCAAAGATAAGATGCAAAATTAGGTAAAATAACCAAATACCCTTTAGGGTGATGTCTCGGAATAAGATGAATTAACAATTCATAACCCTCATACTCTCACGAGTCCAACCATATAAAAATCTCTCAAATTGGAGGTCAGACACCCACTCAAAACTCAATAATTTGGTCTATGAAGTTCTCACTAATTTTTCACTAAAAAATCGAAATTAAAGGAGGAATTCATGGTTAGATTAGCGGTTTAAAAGTAAAAAGGAGTTTAGAATCATTAATTAATCGTTGCCCTTGAAAATCCCTTGAAATCTCTCCCAAGTCCGAGATCCCTAGCATTAGTTTTGGTAAAAATGGCTAACCCTCGGATTTTGGAATGTTTATAATTGCCTAGGTATATAATGCATCACGGACGTAGAAGAAGTTACGCATTCGCGAAGAAGAAAAGCGAAGGCTGCCAGAAATGCTCTTCACGAATGTGAGGAAAAGTACACGAACACGTATGCTTGGGCTGGCAAGGCTACGCAAATGTGACAAGGGAGATGCAAACACGATGAATAAAATGGGCTCATCCCTCAAAGCCAAAGTAAACTATTCGAATGCAATTGTTGGTATGCGAACGCGAAGGAGGAAATTGCAAGGCTTCGCGAACGCGGGGGCACTAAATGCAAATGCGAAGAAGGTCCTCCTCCAGAATTACTCTACGCAAACGCGTGGAGGATGACACGATCGCAAAAAGGAAAAAGGGGTTTGCAATAGCTGATGGATTTATGCAATTTTACACAACTCCAAAATGCTTCGTTGAACATCTGAAACACACCCGAGGCCCCCGGTACCTCAACCATACCTACAGACATATCCCATAACATCATTCAAACTTGCACAAATTCTTAAGCCACCTAGAACAACGTCAGAAACTCGAATTAATCAATGATTTAAGCCTAAGAACTTTAATTTCTCTCAAAACACATTTTCGATCAAAAATCTAACCAATCCACGTCTGAATGACTTGAAATTTTGCGCACACATTCCGAATGACATGACAGAGCTACTGCAACTTCTGGAATACCATTCTGACTTTCGGATCAAAATCTTACCTATAACCAGAAACTTCAAAAATTCAAACTTCAGCATTTCAAGGCTAAATTAGCTAAAGACCTCCAAAACACATCCCGAACATGCTACCAAACTCGAAATAACCTAACGGAGCTAACAGAACCATCAGATTTCTCTTCCGATGCTGTCTTCATATTGTTCCAACTATAGTCAATTTTCCAATACTTAAGCTCTTATTTAGTGACAAAGTGTCCCAAAACTCTCAGAAACTCAAAATCGAACATCCTAGCAAATAAAATTAGCAGAATTAAGCTTAGGGAAAGTAGTTAATAAGGTATCAGGGCATAAATTCTTAAGACGATCGGCTGGTTCGTCACACATAATGACCAAATAGGCAACTCCGTAGCAAGTGGAGTGCACCAACATCTTCCACTGAGCTGATAGCCTACTTGGAGAAATGCCAACCTGTCTATCAGGACCTGCGAGCATGAAACACAACGTCCCTAGGAAAAAGGGATGTCAGTACGAATAAATTACCGAGCATGTAATCTAGGAAACATAAATAAGAACAGTAATGTAAAGAGAAATAAAGAAGATACAACCTGTAACATCTGAGTGCCTCTGGGGCCAATGATATGAAATGCATAATACATATATATACATAAAATTTTATAAAGTTATGCCTTTGTGGGCATCATCATCATCATATCAGACCCGGCCTCAAAGAGGACTAGGTAAAAGAATGTACCCAGCTATTATAAGGCTCGGTAGAATGGTAACCGGCCACAAAAAGCTCGGTAATCCCAACTGATCAGTGGTTGCACAATAGGTGTCGTACCCGACAGGTTATAGTGCAACGCGGTAGAGTAAAATAGATACAAATATATAATGCATGCTCGACTCATGGAATTACTTTCTAACCCTTTTGGAGTGATGTAAGGTCATTGTACCTTCGATTAACATTATGGACATCCCTATCATAAATATGAACCTTATAAGGATTTTAAGGATCATACCCACTTGTTTAGAATTGCTTTATAAGGAAAGAACAACATGGACAACCTTAGTTTTTATGAGTAGATCCGTTATTAAGTAGCGTACTGTTTATGTTCACGTCACTTTAGATCATGCCAAAAGAAAGAAGTGAGTGCCCTAACATACCTCGTATATTCTTCCCAACCTCAAGCTGTGCAATTTCACGGCTCCCTAGTCTATAATAAGAGAAATGACACTCTCGTTATTGTTTAAGTGTCGTAACTATTATGTATCGACCACAACCTATTTTACAATGAAACAGACAGAACCTCCCCTATATCCCAAAATACCCCTAACACTTCATACACAACATGACAACCATAATAGTGTCAAACAATCCGAAAAAATTACGACGAATGACCAACAATTAACCTTGCCATTATGTGTTATTTCTCCAAACCCTTCCTCCTCTAAAATCCATTAAAGTAGTAACAAAATATAAAACCCAATACCATCACAAAAAATCCTACAAAATAGTCCCACAAGTATATCAACTGAAAAATAATTTTTTGATTTACTTAAACACGTTTTGACTTGTCTTTTCTTTCAAATTTAGAAACACAACAAAAAGTACATAACTATACCTCTTATACAATAAACCAGACATGAGCTCATCCTAGAAAAATGTTCACAGCCAGCCAACCATTTCACCAGAATAAACAACATACCATTCTTTTGAAACTAGCTAGGTTTATTCTTTACAATCGAGTTACAACTCGCAAACTCATAGATAATGGAAGAAGAAGCATAAACTTACCTTATATTGAGTATTACCCACGAAACATGTTCCTATTTCATCAAAAATAAGTTCCTCAACACAGCTCCAAGATGGAGAAAGAGAAACTAGCAAGCTGTCCGGACTTTTCAGCACTAGAATCGCGTCGTAACACCCGCAATACCCTATGATTGTGTGGGATTTTTTGGGTGGTGTTGCAGGGTTCAATTAGGTTTTCTTGGTCCGAAATACAGGTGAAATAACTGAGTTTCTATTCCCTTAAAAGACCCCTCTTGGCTGACATTGGGGATTTTAATTGAGACCTCTCATTTTGGCAAGTAGGTGATGCACCTTCTTGTCACCTACCAGCTTGTGCAGTCTCGCGAAAATATTAATATCTCGCTAGGCTGATATCATACAGATTTATGGTTTAATGTATTGGAAACTAGACTTGTATATCTTCAATTTGATATATAGATCAACGTTTGATTCAAAGTATATCGGGACAAAAGTGCATATACATTTGACCTAAATTTTAGCACATTTATGAATGTAACTTGTGATGACATTTGCCAACTTTTGTTACACAATATTCTTGCCCTCAAAACATAGCAAATGGCTAACATACGACTAAAATAAGTCATATTATAATGTCCTTATAATGTTAATCACCCTAGTTTCATACCAAAAGTACATGGTAAAACATTCTAACGTGTCGACTTTTGACAAAACTTATTTTCTTCAATTTATTTAGCTTCTAAGATTTCAAACTTTATTGCTACTTGGTATCAATGGTCTTAAATATTTGCAACATCCACGTTAATATGATGAACTAACTTTGTAAACTTTTTAAAGATGATTCCATTTCTGAGCTTACATTAACTGATTATGTACTCTTATATACGAAAACATGGGGTGTAAAAGTTTTATGAATCTTAGGCTACGATGAACAAGAGGCAGATACAACTGGAACACATGTACGTCTTCAATTCTAGCTCCCGTAGATCACAACAACATCAGCAACCAACATCCGTAAGCAAGCTGCTAAACTGTAGTATGAGTATAACCGACCACATGTACTTAATTCGTAACAAACATAACCTTAGGTTGAAAATAGTGATGAGCTAGATAAAAGGTCGGGTACAAAACCAATAGCCAAAAAAAATTCATAACAACGTAAAGCAAGTAATAAAGGAAGTAACTCATAGATAAAATACTCAGCCAATTCATAGTTTCTAAAAAACTAGTTCCATTTTTCAAGTATATCAGTAAAAACCTAAATCCTTTACTAAAATTGTCAAAAATACGAGTGAGTTTGAAAACTATTATTTTTTTCAAAAATATCCTTAACAATGAATAAAATGTGCTATTTTCTGTCATGAGAGCAAGTGTAAAATTACCTCTTTATGCCTATATGTCAATGTGTTTGAGAATTCATGAATGACGTGATACCGTACATCATGAAGAAAATGTATCTTTATGCCAGTATGTCATGTGTGCATGTCAATGCAATGTATCTCAGAGATGAACTCATGTACTCACACTCTTAGAGTACTCAATCTCACTATCTCACACTTTCCTCTCATTATGCTCAATCACTCAGTATTGTATATGGCCAATCCGACCCAGGGAAGATCCATCCCGGAATATATACATCAACTAACTATCAGTCACTTAATACTGAGTAGCGCTAAATTCAACCAGTAGTGAAGATCCATCCCCACGTATATAAATATTTCAGACAAGATCCATGTCAAGGGAAGATCCACCCCTCAATATAATAAACCGCATTAACTGGGTGTGTGTAGACTCTGAAGTGGCTCCTTCCGCTCAAACGCTATCATAATTCAGCATAACCGTAGTGCATGCAATTCGATCTCATAAGTTTCACTCATAATAGGCCCTCGGCCACATTCAGTCATCAATATCTCTAGTCTCTCAAGCTCACAATGTCATGAAACTAGACTAAAATGATAATATGATGTGGCAACATAATGGTAATAGAGACTGAGATATGATATGTATATGAATAGGTATTACTGAGTATATAAAGCAATGAAACCATATAACTCCGACAGAAGAAAAGACCTTAGTGGGTCAAAACATGATAAGTATGTAGCTTAGACATAGTTTCTAACATGGATCACATCCCATTAGCTCATTTATGTAGAAATTTCATAGTTACAGGCAAGATCATGTAACTACGTAGTACAATAGAAATATCAAAGTTGCAATGCACACGGTGCACTCCCACACGCCCGTCACCTAGCATGTGGCGTTACCTCAACACCAATCACATAGCATGTATATTTGGGGTTTAATACCCTCATCACAATGTTTAGAAGCGTTACTTACCTCGAATAAGCCAATTCCAACACCGAGCAAGTCAAGCGATACTCAAAAAATATCATCCCGCACGTACCAACCTCCGAACGGCTTAAAAATAGCCAAATACATTTAATAATGCCAAAGGAAATGAACCCATCAATAAATGTTGATTCTTTAATCAAAAGCCCAAAATCATCCAAAATGTCCAACCCGAGCCTACATCTCGAAACCTGACAGCACTCACAAAATCCAATATCCCATTTTATTACGAGTCCAACCATACTAGTTTTACTCAAATCCAACTCTGAATCGATGTTCAAAACTCAAAATTTCACTTTATGAAACTCTAGGCTAAAACCCCCAATTTCCACTTTTGGAACCCTCAATTAAATGCTTAAACAAAGTTAGATTCATGATATAATATCGAAAAGAGTAGAGAACACTTACCCTAGTCCACATGGTAAAATTTGGTGCGAGAATCGCCTCAATCCAAGTTCCTTAGCTCCCATAATATCAAAAAATGGTCGAAACCCTCAAAATAGAGTACTTTATACTTCTTCCCAGACATCCTCTTTAAGCGAACACGGGAAAACCATCGTGTTTGTGATGAACAAAAATATAATGACACCAAAATACTCTATGTATTCACTGCACAAGCCTCAAGAACGTGATACAAACAGGAGATAGAACTACGCGAATGCAGCTCCAACTACGTGAATGCAGTGAAGAAGGCCTCCAACTCCAACTCCTAGCTCAACCTTACGCGAATGCATGAATACATGTGCGAATGAGATGCATAATCTGTAGAAACCTACGTGAACACGTAATTATTCTCGCGAATGCGAAGAAGGAATACTCAAGTCCAACTTTTTCCCTTAAGCGATCACATTCCTCAATCCGCAGTTACAATGAATAAATGTGACAGCAGAGACCAGAACACACAAGCAATGAAAACATGAAGAAACATGGCCGAAAATCAGTATGAAACACACCCGACCTCCTTGGGAACATGTTCGAACATCACAACAAGTCTCATAACTTAATACGAACCTAATTGTTGCCTCAAAACACACAAAGCAACATCGAAACGTCGAATCACACCTTAATTAAAACTTGATGACATTTGGACTTTTCAACTTCCATAACTTGTGCCGAAAAGGAAAAAATCAACACGAAATGAACCCTTTATGCACACAAGTACCAAATGACATAATGAAGCTATTCCAATTCCCGGAACCACCATCCGAATCCGATATCAAATAGTCATGTGATGTCCCAAAAGGTTATAACAAATTTTGAAAGTGAAATTTGTGTTTCAAGGCCTTAAAAACCTCTTTTTAGCACACCTCGATTTGCATGTGCAGTCCGGGCACGTTTTCAGAATGCTTTTATGTGAACCTAAGTAAAATAAGGAAATTCGCCTTTAAATAAATTAAAGTTGATATTAGTCAAAATTCTTGGTAAACATACCCGAACCCATGTTCAATAGTTTTGTAGGGTCCCTTGTAAAATATGGGAACTGGGCGTATGCCTAGAAACAAATTCCGAGGTACCAAGCCCGAGAAATAAGTTTTTAATAGAAATTGTTTAACAGAAATTATAACAGTTTTTAGAAATTTAAAGATGTTTAAATTTGAAGGTATCGCATCCGTATTTTGGTTTCGGAGCCCAGTATTTGTCTAGTATAATTATTAAGTTGAATATGTGATGTTTGGTAAAAATCAGGGTCCGTTTGGTATAAATCGGACCTTTATTTAAGGAAATGGAAATTTTTATGTTCTTGAGTGCTTTCACAAATTTGAGGTTTAATTCAAAGTTGCTAATGTTATTTTGTTGATTTGATTACACAAGCAAGTCTGTATAATATTTTTGGACTTGCGTGCCTATTTGGTTTTTAGCACCGACGGTTCGGGTGAGTTTTTGATAGGAAACGGAGTGTTTTGAACTTAGGAACAACATCTGGTGTGTTGCAGATCTGTAGGATGTCCAATTGTGAAGCCTAGCTCACAATTGCAAGCTCGCATTTGCAAAGAAACATCGCAATAATGAAGAGGGGCTGGGCAGGGAGACCTTTGTATTTGTGAGCCTCAACGTCGCAAATGGACTTCAGCAGGGATCGCAATTGCGATAGGTAGTTCGCATTTGCGAAGAAATCAGGGGCAAAACTACCTGCGCATTTGCAAAGCCTGGACCTTATTTGCGAGTTTTTATTTGTGAACCTGACTTTGAAAATGCAATAACTACACCTGTGCATGTTATAATTAGATGAAATTTCTTCATTTTTCAATTTCTCTCAAACCCTGAGCTCTCTTGGGCAATTTTCCAAAGAACAATTCTTCTCCAAACCTTTAGTAAGTCATTTCCAACTCGTTTTCTTCAATCTATAGCAACTTTTTACATGATTCCAATCCAAAATCAAAGGTTTTTATAGGGGAAATTGTTGGGTAGAACTAAGGTTTTCAAATTTTGGAAATTTGGACCTTGATTTGAGGTTCGATTTCAAAATAAATTATATATTTGAGTTCGTGGGTGAATGATAACCGGATTTTAGCTCGAACTTTGGGTTTTGACCAAGTGGGCCCGAGTTCAATTTTTACTTTTTGCTGAAGTCATTAGAAACCCTATTTTTTATGTATTAGAATTGATTCATTTAGCATTTATTGATATCGTTAAGTGAATTTTGGCTAGATACAAGTGAATTGGTAGTGGAGTCGAGAGGTGAAACGGTAGTTGAGTCATGATCGTGTTCGTGAAATTGATATAAGTATTTGGTCTAATATCAACTTGAAGTAATTAGAGTCGTGGTGCTATTTGCTATGTGTTAATTGTTGAGTAGGACGAATAGGTAAATTGACGAGTATCTATAGGTTGGTGTCAAGCATGCCCATGATCTTATACTATGATTGTTGTGACTCCGTTATGTTGTATCTATGCTTAATATGATGATTATTAACGTTGAACAAGGCCTATGGAAGTATTCTTGGTCATTGAACATCATAGAGTATTGGCTCAAGTTGAGATTTGTGTTTAGAACTGATTTTTGAAATGAGAAGAGGTTTATGATATTGTTTCCCTTGCCGGGATGTTATTGTTTATGATATTTTTTCCCTTGCCGGGATGTTATTTCTTATTATATTGCTTCCCTTGCCGAGATATTGTTGTTAAACCATTGTTCCCTTGTCGGGATTCTATAATGGTTTGTATTGATTCATTTGCCCGAATTGCTTGTGATTGTTGCTTGGGTAAGGATAAGTAGAAAGCACAAAGGGCAATGTCGTGTCTTATATTTGTGAGTGAGCATTAATGCACGAAGGGTGATGCCCTGCCGATATTGTCAATGTAAAAGCACGAAGGGTGATATTGTTCCATCATATGAGTGATAATTCACGAAGGATAATGTTGTGCCATGAATATGTGAGGTAAAAGCACGAAGGCTGATACCGTGCCGAATCTATTGATTCCTATGGTGAGGACGAGAGTAAAAGCACAAAGGGTGATGCTGTGCACTTTTTATTATTCTGCTTATTCTTGCTTATAATTGAATTTTGTTGTTCCTTATGTTTCTTTGCTAGAATTCTGTTTGTACTTGATATTCTCTGCTGCATGCTTTCCTTTCCCATCTTTACTTGTCAGTTACTGTTATTATTACTTTGCATATATGATTTACTGCACAGGTTTATAACATAGTTTTGTCCTACCCTCGTCACTATTTCTCCGAGGTTAGGCTCGACACATACCAGCAGATGTGGTTTGTTGTGCTGATATTACACTCTGCAATGTGTACAGATCCTGGTGTTGGAGCTTTTGGACCATAGTGAGGTTGCTGCTTTCGGTCCAACGACGGAGACCTAAGGTAGTCCTGCAATCATCCGCAGGCTTTGGCGTCCCCATCTATCTTTTCCATTCTATTCTTTTATGTATTTCAGATAGACTTGTATTTTCCATTCAGACCACTGTTTGTAGTATTCGTAGATAGTTTGTGATATTGTGACACCAATTCGGGATAGCGTTGTATTTAGGATTATAATACAAGTTTGTAGTTAAGCTATTAGATTTCATCTTCCACATTTCAGTTTGTTATGATTATTCCGTTGTGGATTACATACAAACTCGTAAATGTTAAAAGGTTAAGGAAACAAGTAGTAAAATCTGTAATGCCCGGGTTGCCTAGCTTTCACTAGTACACGCAATCATGACTCCCGAGGGTGGGAAATCCAGGTCGTGACAAGTCCACTCCTGGTCAAACTTTCCGAAAATCCAAAATTTTCCATTTTAAGCCAAATTCAACTACGGACCTCCAAATCACAATCCGGATGTGATCCTAATTCCAAAATCATCCATCGGAACTAACAATGCCATTAAAACCTCAATCCGAGCTCAAATACTAAAAACTCAAACTTGGTCAACTCGTCCAATTTAAAGCATCCTTGTTGTCACTCTTCTATATCAATTCTGAATAACTTGAAAACCAAAATCAACAATTCTCACAAGTCATAGTACATCATACGCAGCTATTTATGCATGTAAACTGCCGAGCGAAGTACAAATTCTCAAAATGATCAATCGGGTTGTTACATCCTACATATGTTTGTCCTCAAGCGTGCCCAAAGTTGTTCCAAAGCCTCCAAACCGCCATGTGATCTTACCATGCACATTGCCCTATTCCATATAAGCCCGACAACACAACATAACTGAAGATCATTACTTCAACCTTAATGCTTGAACCATAGAATACAATTTCCAACATCAAGAATTTACTACAAGACCCCAATCTTCACATCTACACTTTTTGTAAGTCTGAAAAAGTTGTATCATGCCATAACCACAACCCAAGATGTAATCACCCAACATGCCACATGACTGGCATACTCATAGAAAAATTTTCAATCACAGTAGCTACTCAAAACAACCTACTATCGATAATAAATTCATGTAAAACAAAATCTTGTTCTAGTGCCTTCGAACACTCACTATGATGAAAGAAACACGCATAACTCATCACCATTCATCAGATCAACATGTCGTGGAACTTCCTCTCATTCGACAAGAACAATAGTGAATTTCTAAGCCAGTCAGCAAACATTACCCTTCTAAATATACTGCAATCAAATCTGATAGAGCTCATTCTAGGTTCGGTGACATCACCTTGACAAATACATCCGCTCTACTGATAGGCCACACCTGTAGAACCTTAAATCACAAATCGTGTAATCCGTGCACCAATATACAACAATTCAAGTGTACTCAAACTTGAAAAATAACTAAAACGTCAGAACTGTCTTACAAGATCAATAAGTACCGCCGCAACAAAACGTTTAAAATCCATCACACACCGTAGAACCATAACACATGAATCCAACACAAAGGATCATAACCCAACATAACTCTGTTGTAATGTGCGACCCATCCAAACACTAATCCATATGAAATACTTTGAGCACAAATGTTCATAATCAACAACCACGCGCAATGCGACATCAAGTGCCCAAAGTACATTAGAATAACTAAGGAGAAACAAATGACACAATGCCATACAAAAACAACATTACCAATGCGCAATCAATCATGCAATACCCAAATACCTATCTCGCTCAAATTCCGCTATAAAGCCCAAATAGAACTCCACCATGTGTGCATATAACCAACAGATCCCAACCTCTCGTAGTATGGAAGAGTAACACATAGAACAAAGGCATTTTTGGAGCCGACCAATCCTACCCGGTATAGAATACACATCCTAACTGGGCCTACTAATAGGCTCCAAATCAACTCTGCTTATCAACAAATACAAAAATAACCCTCCTAAGGTCTACAATGACCTAACCATAACACATACCACCCTCTAACCAGCTTTGACCATATTTTCACAGTCTACAACTATGAAACAATCTGCTCCGAAGAACTCCTGGTCTCCAAATCCATAAAAACACAAATCAACATATTTGATCCCAACACCAATGCCTGAATGTCTTAACACATGTCGTAATACATCTCTCATACACGATCATCAGACAGAATTTGAGGGGTCCTAACTATGCCATATGTTCAATACAAAATCTGGAAAGCTGTAGGGATGACAAAAAGAAGGTACTTTCCTCTATTGCACTGAAAAAAGGACCTAAGAGCATTTTACTTCACCCATATATCCTAAAAGGTACAGTGGATGATTATGGTTAAGGTCCCTTAGCAATGAAAAAGTCTTCTTGAGAAAATGTTAGATCTGGCTCCTCCGCCTTCATCTTCTCTTGCATGTGCACGAGGATGTCTTCTCCAATTCTTCTGTGCCACATAGTAAAATTCTAAGATCAGCAGTCAAAAAACTAGGAGAGTGTCGCAATACCAATGAAGTATCTATAAATCAAAACACAATGCGCCTTTTAAAATGTGTAGGCAATACCAAGTAGTAATATCATTCGTCTAGATATCTAAAATCGTCCATGTTGCCTAAGAATTTGTGACCTTCCCTTCAAAACAAATGCACGACCTTGCACAAACAAATCTTGATCTTGCACGACATGCCACGTCTATCATTCCATCATATAGAAAATACGAAAATCTCATAATACACTCTAAGTCATAGCAAACAACATACTCAATCATTCAGAAAACTTCCATTTGATCTCATCTAGGAGAAAAATCCAATATGTAACATGCTCCACACACCAGTAGGAAATATACACCTTGAACTGTGGTAGAGACCATTGAGAGAACTTTGGTACCCATTTGTATATAACTATGTTATCATAACTGAATCTCCCTAACTAAAACAAGCCACACAGGTCACCAGGAACCTAAAGGGCATTGTCACAAAAAACCTGTAGAGACACCACATCATATGAACCATAAGAGCCCATAATATTCATTACCATACTGATCCAACCCATTATCAAGTTTTCCTTATTATTCGGGTTCCTCTTGAATTGCCTTCAAATGATACTTCTCCTTGCAATAACACTACGATCATTAAGCAAAACTCACGTCATGAGCTATATAATAAGACTACACTGCCCTAAGGATCATAAGTCATTGAATTCCCTCTTATGCACCCCAAAAGTAACACAACCCTGATACCGACTATGAAGAGACCGTTTGTGAATCTAAAGTTGCTTCCTTCCCCTTCCTCATACTGAAATGTAGAATCTATAATGATATCGTAATACCTCGAGGCTCGACAACCTTCAATGAAAATCTCAGTTCCTAAGCATATAAAAATCCTGAAAGTTCCTAATTGCTACATTTAAAACTTGCATCCGTTAGAATCATGCTCAAGGGCCTTCTAATCTTCTCAAATCTCAATTAAACTAACCAAATAGACCAAACAACCTATGCCCCATTACCACAGAAACGCCCAAGGAAGTAACCCCACCTTTATATAACCAAAATAATTTCTACTACATAACACTACATCCTTCACAAATAACAAATCAATCATTCTATAATTTTCATATAACTATAGAGTGTAAAACAACCCATATCCAGAAATTCCTCTACTTTAGTCATCCTCGATCTCAACCTCTACATGTCATAACTGATTAACAAGCATACATCAAACCGAAACCAATACAACATATAATCGTGCAATCAACTCGTCATTATCAGACTCTCCCACTTGGATCAACCCATGGAATAAAATATCAGATAACTTAAAATAACCATATCCCATTACTGCGATAATACCATAGTGAGATTCAACTAAATCCTTTATAAGATCATGTAACACAAACCATCTAATAGCTCAAATCATCTGTTAATCTCGCATTCATCCTCGTGATAGTAAGCCAACTTCCACAAGCGGTCCAAACTCAAATTGCAACACATATAATTCACCGGTAAAGGAGAACACTCTGCAAAAATAACATTAGGATCACACAACCTCAGGACACCTCGTAGGAGATAACCCATATGTTATGCCTCAAACTAACATCTCTCTATACCCTTCCACAGCCAAAACTACTACGCCATCACTTAATCTTCCTAATTTTTGTCACGACCCCGTTTTTGCACCCTTTAGAGTCGTGATGACACTTACTGGTGAAAGCTAGGCAAGCCAATTATTCCAATTATTTGACCCTTTTATTTTTAAATCACTTAAAAATGGTAAGTAAAAGTTGTATAAACAACAAAAGTAATAAAGCGAAAGGCTGAAATGTAACAATTTTTTCTTTATTCTAATAGCACAAGTACACTATTTTAGTAAACTTCGCTGGGCACCACTTGGGATGGGAATGGCTCAGCCCACATGCATCATTTTATGCAAGAACTCATGTCTCCTCCAATGATTGGTTTGTTAACTCTCTCTCGATACGTTCCTCAAAAGATACAATTCGGGCGAATTCTTCCCATAACTAAAAAAGAGATCTTGGCGGAACTGCCACATATGAACTTGAGCACATGTTTTCAATGAAATAGCCCACTTATTTATCCAGAAGAGATGGAAAACATGGTCAATATCATTTGATTGAATAGTTGATCAAGCCCCTTGTTGTTTGAAGAAACCCTCCACTTCAATTGTTATTTTTACATGCAACTTTGGTTATCACTACACCCTTTCTAGACAAACGATTTGATTCAAGCCACTCCATCATTAGTACAATAGCATATTGCCTTAAGAATAATACAGATACCAATCTATGACATACGCTACCTAGAACAGGTGTCACAATCTCACAGACAATCTCGGAATACTACAATCAAAGGTCCGAAAGATAAATACAAAGCTGTTTCTGGAATTCATAAAAGAAATAATACGAAAAGATAGAAGGAGACACCAAGGCTTGCGAACGCATGCTGGAATACGTCGGGTCGCCTGATGGACTGAAGACAGCAACCTCACTATGGTCCAAAAGCTGAAGCACTGGATCTTCACACAGTGCAGAGTTCACTATCAACATAACTGACCTCATGTGCTAATATGTCCCTAGCCTAACCTCGGCGAAGAAGCGACGAGGCTAGGACCAGACTACCCAATAAACATGTGTAGTTAAACCATACACAGCAGAAGAATACATCCATAAATTTATAGTGAAAAATAGAAGGGAGAAACATGATGCGTGGAACATCAAGTAACGGTAGAAAACGAATAGGTAAATGTAAACAACACCATAATTCAATTATCACCTAGAATTAGGAAAATCAAAGACAAGTGCAAGGCATCACCCTTCGTGCTTTTACTCTCGTCCTCATCATAAGAATCAATATAATCGGCACGACATCACCCTTCATGCTTTTACCTCACATAATTATGGAATGAAATGATCCTTCATGCATTATCACTCATAGCATGGAACGACATTGTACATCATGCAGCACGACATCACCCTTCGTGAATTACCTCACAATATCGACATGGTATCACCCTTCGTGGATTAACACACTCAAAATCATCCACGGCATTACCCTCCGTGCTTTACACTCTTCCTGACCAAAACAGCAATCACAAAGCAATTGGGGAAAGGGAATCAATACTATTATAATAAAATCACGGTAAGGGAAACAATACCTTGAGTAAAACATCCCTACAAGGGAGATAATATCAAAAGCAATAACATCCTGGCAAGGGAGACAATATTATAAACCTCTTGTTGTTTCCACATTTACTTCACAACTCAGTTCTCAACTTGAGCCAATGTTCTACAACATTCAGTTACCAATAACACTTCTGCAAGCGTTGTTCAACAATAGAAATTATCATATAAAGCATGAACAATACGAAATGTAGTCACATTAATCATAGTATAAGGCTCATGGGCATGCTTGACATCAACGAATAGATACTCGACACCATGCCTATACATCGTACTCAACATTTAACACATAGCAAATAAGACACAACTCAAAATTCCTCAAGCTAAGGTTACACCAAATAGTTACCCTGAAGCTACGAACATAATTCAAGCCTCAACTACAGTTTTATCTCTTATTTCTGCCACCGATTTGCTTGTATCTAGTCATAATTTACTTAACGATATAAATAGATGCTAAATGAATCAATTCTAATGCATGAAAATAGTTCTTCCAATGATTTCACCAAAAAGTCAAAAATCGACCCCAGGATCTCATGATAAAAACCCGAGGTTCGAACAAAAATCCGGTTACCCATTCACCTAGTAACTCAAATATGTAATTTGTTTTGAAGTCGGACCTTAAATCGAAGTCTAAATCCCAAGAATTTTAAAATCATAAGTTCTACCCGAAACATCCAATTTCCCCCAAGAAAACCCTTGATTTTGTGTTGAAATCATGTAAAAAGATGTTGTAGATTAAAGAAAATGAGTAAGAAATGAATTACAATCGATTTGGATAAGAACGTTTCTTTAGAATATCGCCCAAGAGAGCTTAGGTTTGAGGGAGTTTGAAAAATGAAAAATTCTTGGCTAAGTTATGATTTGCATAGGCACAGATACCGCATTTGCGATTATATATTCGCAAATGCCAAATCGCAATTATGTCAAAAGCTATGAAATTGCGAAAGAAGGCCTAACTCTGCTTTCATCGCAAATGGGAACACTGTTCGCAATTGCGGATACTGCTCAGGTCACAATTGCGACATAATATTCGCAAATGCGAAGGTTTTGTGCCCCAGCCCATCATCGCCATTGCGATGTTTATTCACAAATGTGAGATCACATTTGCGAGCCAGGTTTTGCAATTGCAAAGCTTGAAGACCTACAATACACATCAATTTTTCCTAGGTCCAATTTCACTACGTGGCATATCAATAACTCACCCGAGCCCTCTGGCTCTAAAAAACATGCACCTTAACCTAAAAACATCATACGGACTTGCTTGCACAATCAAATCATCTAAATAATATCAAATACTAGTTTAGGATCAAAATCAAAGAAAACCTCAAGAACTTTCAAAGTTTCAAATTTAATAACGAAGGGTTAGAATCACGTCATATGACCTCTGTTTCTTACCCTATTTTATACGCATAACTTAAATACTATATAAACGGGCTCTGGAACAAAAATATAGGCTCGATACCACCAAATTGAAACACATTTAAATAGTAAAAAACTCTTAAGATTTCAGTTAACCAATTTTCTTCAAATATTTATTTCTCAAGATTGGGACCTCGAAATTTAATTCCGGCATACGGCCAAGTCCTATAATTTCCTACGGACCTCTCAGATCGTCAAATCACGGGTCCAGGTCTGTTTACCCATAATATTGACCGAAGTTAACTAAAATTAAATTATAAAGGCCAATTTAGCATATCAAATTTCCACATAAAACATTCTAGATATATTCTCGAACTGTGCACGCAAATTGAGGTGAGACAAAAGGGGGCTTTTAAGGCCACAGAACGTAGAATTTTTCTTTAAAAATGAGTGGAGACCTTTTGCATCATCACATCTTCCATCTCTAAAACAATCGTTCTTCCTCGAACGAACATAGAAAGAAAGTACCTGAATCGGAGAAAAGAAGGGGATATCGGCTCCGCATATCGGACTAGGACTCCAAGGTCTCTCCCTCTACAAGGTGACCTCTCCATTGAACACGAACAGAACGGAAACTCTTCGATCACAACTGACTAAATTATCGGTCTAGAATAGCCACCGGCTCTTCTGCATAGGATAAGTCGTTGTCCAACTAGATAGTGCTAAAGTCTAACACGTAGGTTGGATCGACCTGATACTTCTGAAGTATGGACACAAGAAACACTGGATGCATGGTTGATAAACTCAGCGGCAATGCAAGTCTATAAAGCCACCTCTCCCACTCGATCAACAATCTCAAATGGACCAATGAATCTAGGGCTTAACTTGGCCTTGTTTCAAACTATCATCAATCCCTTCACAGGCGACACTCAAAGAAACACCTGCTCCCTGACCCCAAATGCCACATCACGAACCTTATGGTCGACACAACTCTTTGTTGAAACACATTCTCAAGTTGCTAAACTAAACGTGTGTTCATATTTGTAGGTTTTGATAAATGACAAACCGACGTGAACGGAACATTGACATATGCCGAAGTCCAAGCACAAGAGAAACAAAGATCAAGATTAAGTAAAGCAACAAAGTTATACATGAGTCGTTCTATAATTGCGATCTTGATCCGACAATTGATTCAAGACTTGGCTTCTCTCGTAAAATCATTTTTATCAAACCATGCATCTTTAATTTAAAGCAAAATGATTTTCAAACATTTCATTTTAACCAAAATGAATTCTAAACATGTCTTTCAAATCTGGACAAAGATAATCGATTATGTACTTTATGATAATCGATTATGTTAAAGCAGTGTACACCAGATTTTACAAAGCTGTAAGATAATCGATTATGTACCTTATAATAATCGATTATGTTAAGGCAGTGTACACCAGATTTAACAAAGCTGCAAGATAATCGATTATGTACCTTATGATCATCGATTATGTTAAGGCAGTGTTCACCAGATTTTTCAAAGCTACAAGATAATCGATTATGTGCCTTAGACTAATCGATTATGTTGAGGCAGTGAGCATCAGATTTTACAAAGTAGCAAAATAATCGATTATGGCTTTTCTGGTAATCGATTATATTAAAAACCGTTGCCAAAGTATTTTCAAACACTGAAAAATAATCGATTATGTACAATCAGACAATCGACTATGTTAGCATAAAATCGGGGATTGATTTTTGAACGTTGTCAGGTAATCGATTATACGATTTGGATAATCGATTATTCTACTTAAAATCTGGGATTGATTTTTGAACGTTGGCAGATAATCGATTATGCAGAATAAAATAATCGATTATCCTAGCACAAAATCAGCAATTTATGGTTGGCAATTAAGCAACGGTCTTGGGTGTTTTGAGCACTATAAATACAACTCAAATTCACTCTTCTAAGCACAACAACTGATTACATTCTTGCTAAAGCTTACATACTCTCTTTGCAATCATTTTATATTCATTTCATAAGTTTTTGAGAGCCAAACTCTTGACGAAGTTGTTGTGTTCTTGAGCGTATTTATTTACTCATATCTACTCTTCAAGAGAGTTCTGTTTAAGTGAGTGCTAAGTGTTTGTACACACTTGAAGGGATAGTCTAATCCCTTGTTGTAAGAAGGAAAAGTAGTTCCTTGGATTGAAGTCTTGAGGTGCGGTATCCTCGAGCAGGTTGAAGTCTTGTAGAGTGTATATCTACGAGCAAGTGTAACGGTTTGTTAGGCACCCGTAAGCTTAACGAAGTTAGTGTAAAACTCGAGAGAGTCTCTCGGGGACGGGACTAACCACACGTTGTGGTGAACCAGGATAAAATCCGGTGTGTTCTCTCCTTATCATTTTAATTACTGCACTTACGTTATTCCTGCAATTTTTAATTCCGCAAATTTACATTGTTTTATAGTATAACGCTATTCACCCCCCCTCTAGCGTTAAGCGTATATTTAACACTCTTTTGCCTGGACTGAGCTATATGAAGCCTATCTTGAATAATCTTAAACTTTTCCAAGGCATCCTGCACTAGATATGTACCCCACAACCGAGCCTCTCCCGAATTAAACTATCCAACTAGTGACCAACACTACCTACAATATAAAGCCTTATAGGAAGCCATCTGGATGCTCGACTGGTAGTTGTTGTTGTAGGAAAACTCTGCTAAAGGCAAGAACCGATCCTACAAGCCTCCAAAGTCAATAATACAAGCTTGGAGAATATCCTCAAAAATTTGAATAGTATAGTTGGACTGCCCGTCTATCTGAGGATGAAATGTTGTGCTCAAATCGACCCATGTGCACAACTCATGCTGAACTGCCCTCCAGAAATATGAGGTAAACTACGTACCTCAGTCTTAAATGATAGACACGAGCATACCATAAAGATGAACAATCTCCCGGATCTAGCTCTCAGCTAACCTATGAGAAGAATAGGAGCCTGCCACATGAATGAAATGTGCTGACTTGTTCAGCCTATCAACAAATACCCATACTGTCTAACTTCCTCTAATTCTGTGGGACTCTAACAACGAAGTCCAAAGTGATACGCTCCTACTTCCACTCAGGAATCTCAATCTTCTGAAGCCAAAAACCAGTTCTCTCATGCTTGTACTTTACCTGCTGACAATTCAAACATTGAGCCACATATGCAACAGTATCTTTCTTCATCCTCCTCCCCCAATAATGCTGCAGCAAATCCTGAGACATCTTAGCGGAGCCCAGATGAATAGAGTATCGGGAACTGTGGACCTCCTGTAAAATCAACTCTCGAGGTCCATCAACATTAGGCACACAAATACAACCCTACATCCTCAAAACTACATAATCTCCAACTGCAACCTACTTGGCACCTCCGTGCTGCACTATGTCTTAAAGGACACATAAATGAGGATCATCATACTTCCGATCTCGGATATGCTCAAATAATGAATAACGAGCGATTGTGCAAGCTAACACACGTGGGCTCAAAAAAGTACAACCTCACGAACTAGTTGGCCAAAGCCTGAACGTCCAAAGAAAGAAATCTCTCACCGATCGGAATATACGCAAAACTACCCATACTCGGCCACTACATTGGCCTTCATCAAATGATATAAGATGGTGATATCATAGTCTTTCAATAGCTCCAACAACCTTCTATGCCTCAAGTTTATATCCTTTTGCTTGAGCAAATACTGTAGACTCTTGTGATCCGTGAACATCTCATATGACTCGCCATACAGATAATGCCTCCAGTTCTTCGATGCGTGAACAATGGTTTCTAATTCCAAATCATGAACTGGATAATTCTTTTCACGAATCTTCAACTATCACGAAGCATATGCAATGACCTCGCCATCCTGCATCAACACCGCACCAAGTCCAATACGAGATACATCACAATACACTATATATGACCCTGAACGTTTAGGCAATACCAACACCAGTTTCGTAGTCTAATCTGTCTTGAGCTTCTGAAAGCTCTCCTCACACTCGTTTGACCGCCTAAACTAGACGCCCTTTTGGGTCAACAACGACATCAGGTCTGCAATAGATGTAAACCCCTCCACGAATCGACGATAATACCAAATCCAAGAAGCTCCTGATCTTTATAGCTGATACGGGTCTAGGCCAGTCCTTGACTGCCTCTGTCTTCTTCATGTTTACCTGAATACCCTCTCGTAATACAACATATTCCAATAAAGCAACTGATCCCACCCAAAACTCACACTTCAAAAACATAGCATACAACTGACTATCTCTCAAAGTCTGAAAACAACTCTCAGATGTTGCTCATGCTCCTCCCGGCTGCGGGAATAGATCAAAATATCATCAACTTAGACTATCACAAATATATCCAATTATTCTTTGAACAGTCGATTCATATAATTCATGAAATCTACTGTGCATTTGTCAACCCAAAACTCATAATGCGCATACCGAGTGCGGAAAGCTGTCTTAGGGATACTGAATGCCCTAATCCTCAACTGGTAGTAGCCAGATCTCAAGTCAATCTTTGAGAATATCTTGGCACTCTGAAGTTGATCAAACAAATCATTAATCCTCGGTAATGAATACTTATTTTTGATTGTAACATCCTCATCGACCCATCATGGTTCTTCACAAACTATACCGGCGTACCCCAGGGCGAGACACAAGGTCTAATAAAACCTTTATAAAGCAAGTCTTGCACCTGCACTTTCGATTCTTTCAACTCTAGTGGGGTCATATGATATGGCAAAATAGAAATAGGCTAAGTGCCCGAAGCCAAATTAATGCAAAAGTCAATATCTCTGTTGAGTGGAATACCCGGAAGGTATAAAGGAAATACCTCAGGAAAATCATGAAAAACATGAATATAATCCATAGAAGGAACCTCGGCACTAGAATCACGAACATACGCCAAATAGGCCAAACATCCCTTGTTAACCATATGTTGAGCCTTCATATATAAGATAACCCTATGGGTAAAATGACTAGAAGTCCCTCTTCACTCTAAAAGAGGCAACGCCGACAAGGCTAAGGTTACAGTCTTTGCATGACGGTCCAAGATAGCGTGGTAAGGTGATAACCAGTCCATCCCTAATATAACATCAAAATCAACCATATACAAAAGTAACAGGTCTACTCAGGTCTTGAGACCCCCAATCACAACTACACAAGAATGATGAACATGGTCTACCACAATAGAATTACCCACCGGTATAGGAACATAGACAAGAGTACTCAAAATATCACTAGGCATGATGTTTATTATGAAAACGGTAATAATAGTTATATTTATATATGAGATTCTGAAATTACGTGATCTATTTTTATGCTAGTAGTTTGAGTAGATGGTACTATTAATATAATGTTTAATGACAAAATATAAGCTAAAAAGGGCAGTAATCGAACTGATGGGATTGCTGCCCTGACTTCGGACTAATCGATGGAGAACCTCGAGGTCTGTATCTGGGCTCGATCTCGAGTTATTGGGGGGTTTTTGGGAATGGTATAGAAGTTAAGAAATGATTAAATATGGCTTTTTATGGCCTATACCAATCAATATATGAAAAACAATTGAAAGATTAGGAAATGCCAAATTGACCTCGAGCTAGTAAAGATGAGAAAGTTATAGACCTCTACCTCTTTATGGCCTATACCAAGTAGTAAATTCCAAAGTGACCTTGGCCGTTGAGGCTTGGGCGCACCAAATCTTTAACCTTTTGCTTTGGCAGGCCATGTCTCTTTTTTTCTCCCTCCTCTACATCCCCTCATTTTCCTCATATTCATGTTCTCTCTTGGTGGGGAACCCCTAGGGTGTTTGAGCTGGGAGCCTAGAGGAGGTGGCCGTCAAAGGAATCTCCCTCGAGATGCATGCTCAAAGGGGAAACATTTGGAGATGTTGATACTGTAGATAGACATTCGAGGATGGACCGAGCTCTCGGGTTTCATCGCATATACATCATTTTGTTCCTCTATTTTTGTGTAGAGATCCTCTTTACGCTTTTGTAATTGAATGTAAAGACCCTTCGAGAACTGTTTTACATGGATATTTATAAATGCAAACATATTTCCTTGACTTATATTTGGAATTTCTACCTATTGTTGTATGTTATGGTGTGCTTCAAAGCCTTCGAATATTTTCCTTTATTGTTGGCCGCTATTATCTAACTTAGGTGCGAGCGTTCTTTCTAATCCTCTACCAACTGACATGTCTCTTTTCCGAGCCCACCATCGTACCTTGGATCAAGCCTGAATTGATCTGATAGGCTTGGGCCATCAGGCCCTCCGAGTTGCACGGAGATAGTACGCTGAGTTTTGGAGCTTTCAAGAATGGTATCCTGAGTGAAGATCAGTTTCGAGTAACCGAGGTTCCATTTTGAACTTCGTACAAATAGCGCTTTAAAGCGTAGTGGATAGACTTCCATTGAGGGGTTGTCTTATACTTAAGCAATGCCTCGAGCCCTCCTAGAGCCTTCATAATCGGAGCTTCACGTGCTTGTTTTCTTTTTAGAAAGAAACACAAGGAGATCGGGTACTTTTTTGAAAGGCCAACCCTGCACTAGTATTGAGTAGCGACAGAGGTCGAAGCAGTTTTTACCCGATTAAGGTCGGTATCGATTTACTCAAGGAGCTAGATATTGGAGTAGGGTGTCTATCTAATGCGGAGTTTTGTAGTTGCTCCTAATTGTACTATTACACATTTTTGGTTTTGATTATTCTGATTTTATAAAACTATAATTCTCAAGTAAACAAAAATAAGCTAAGATTATACTATTGCGAGTTGTTCAAATGACAAAAAGGTGCTAGAGTAGTGAATTCCGTCTAGGTGGTCAATTGACGGACTCTTGAGTCTAATTCTACATTGCTACATCTGGGGAGTATGATATAACCATTGCTCGATGATACTCACTCTATACCTCTCAGTAGTTCGAGTGATTTTTCCCGAATTGACTATCTCAAGCAAATTTGCACAAGCAATCAGGGTCAAGTCGGGTATTACTATCTCTAGGTTTAACCCTTTAATTGGGGCTGTCAATCTTTTAAGTACACCCCAATTCCTTGTTGGACCAATTTCATAGGCTTAGGCTCTTTTTCCCATGAATAGCCAAAATTAATTAAATACAAACTAGTGTTTGCAACCACTAATTCAGCAATTAAAAATGAAATTAGTCCTAATATCAAATACCCATAGTCAATAAAGCCCACAAATGCAAGACCCGTCATTACCCACACTAAGGTTGAGCCACAACCCTATCTTATGGGTCTAGCTACTCATAATTAGATAAGAAAACCAAAAAATAGATGAATAAAAACTCATATTAATCTATTGCTAAATTAAACTTGAAGATTCAATGTTGAAATACAACTAAAATTACACAAAATAGCTAAAATATTTGAATTCACGTACGTAGCCTTTAGTACAAACTATTTGCTTGACCTAAAAATGGAAAAGAAACTATTTATACTAAAAGGAAAAATCATGAAAAAGATACCCATGTGGGGATAGTGCGGACAACACAAAATCATATGCGGCCGCACTAGAGTTTTGAACTTGAATAAACGGCTCTCTGAACTTGGGCAATGCGGATCAATGAGAATCAAGTTCGGTCGCGGTGGCTTCTAGTGCGGTCTCCATGAAATGGAACGTAGACCGCATTGGGCTTCAAACTTGGACTTGTAAACTCTCTGAACCTTCTCTCTGCGGACCGCACTAAATCGAGTGCGGTCGAATTGATCCTAGTGCGGACCGCACAAAACATCATGCGGCCATATTGCTTTTTGCCTGAATAGCAGCCTCTCTGAACCCCACTTCTGCAGACTGCACAGAATGGTGTGCGGCCGCACTGGCCCTGTTTTTCCTGAGCTTTGTCTTGTCCTGATACTTGAGCAAGCTTCACTCCTTTTTGAGCCGATCTTTGACACCTTGTCACTTTGTTGATCAAACATGCAATCTAGCACAACTTGTGAGCCTTTGGGACTATTTTGTACATATTTCTAATTAAAACTTGAGCATGAAGGAGTGTAAAGTGCATCATATTCCCTAGTTATCACTCCCCCAACTTTAAGCTTTTTCTTGTCCTTAAGCAAATAAAATAAGACCCACCCCTTATGAGAAAATCGATGAAAATTCAGTTGTCCTAATGTGATCTCATCTAGCATCAATTGGTACTAACCATTGCCGTCAATACAAATGAATCATTAACAACATTTACTCTTTTAAACACCATGGATTAAGTGAAACACAAGAGCATCAAGAATTGACTCAACACATCTAAGAACTCTTTTTATTACTTTGGTCATTGTGGAACCAAACCTTTTAGAATAATGGCACTTAGAACGACGTTGATGGAAATTCACTCATCCCTCTTAAGAATAGTCACAAGTCTGGCTCTAAGTACCATATGCTTGCCCCTTATGTGAGTCACGACTAATGTAAGCTTCATTCAACTAGAGATCATATAGGGATTATGTGGAGACATAGTGAAGGCTTTTGGTTTCGGGTAGGCAATGTTTAGTCTAAGTATGTTCCATCTTCCTTAAGCACTTGTTTTGTTTCAGTTTGGCACAAATTCACTTGACTTTTTGAGTCATTTCAATTCTTTCTAAGGGGTAAGAGAGATACACTGTCACTCTTTCTTATACATTTCAAATATTTTCTCCTTTCTCAAATATTTTACACCTTTCATTCTTTACTTTTCCTTAATCCATTATACTCAATTCTACATTGAGTATTCTTTTTGTCTTTTTGCTTTTCTTTCTTTTTCATTGCCTTTACTTCTTCATTTATACCTTATTACCACTTAGTTGCAATCCTTGTCTCTCCCCCCAAAAATATACTTTTGCCATGTGCTCAGAAAAGATCGGGTGCCAAGAGAGGATATCTATTGGAACGGGCAAAGGCTTGTATCATGCTTCTTGAAGGAAAAAGGTCTAAGGCTCAAAAGGGTTTGCTATGGATTTTATCACTGGTAAATTATGGAAATGTTCAATTTATTATTTTGGAGGAAGGAGGGCCTATAATCATGTCTCAAGTCAAAACTCACTTAGGATTTTTTCCTCAATAAACATTCAGGTAAAGTACTAGACCAATAGCTCGAGACTTTGACTTGTAATGCAACTTCTCACCACCCAAGCTATGGGATTGATAAAGACACAGAGTCGGGGGCCCACAACAATCATACATATGATTTTAGCACACATTGGTCCCAAAAAATCACTTGATGATTATCAGTGAACACGAGTCTCAAGGTCACAACTTTCACCATCCTAAACACAACAATTTATTTTGGAGCATGAGATCATAGGCAAAGGTGGTAGGCCCAGGTGAAGCTTCACTTGAGGCACCCTTACCACTAACTACTAAAAGAAAAAAGAAAAACGGACTCAAACCCTTAAGAAGGTTATCACATCATCCATCATTGGTAAGAGCCACCCGGTTCATATAAACTCCAACTTTAGAAAGAACCGTGGCATTAAGAAAATTGAAGGCTTATTGAAAATGCTCAAAACAAGAATCTACGAACATGAGTAAGAAGCTAAAAAGAACGAAAAAAATTGCGAAAAGTTAAATGAATATATACATTAGGGGATTTAATAGAATATATAATAGAGGGGATGAATACCTGCAATGTAACATAACTTTATATACAGACCCAAAGTGAAAAGTACGAAAAATGTAATTAAGTACCAAAATTATATACATACCAAAGATGAAAAATAAAGAAAGCATAAAATCTGTCAAATATATGTTATCATCCAACAAATCATTGTAGGGCCTACCTATTCAAATCAAAGCTGACATTATCCTCAATGCCAACTAAGCAAAATAAACATCAAAATAAATGGAAGATGATACAAAAACGCCCTATGGTTCATCTATCTCTATAGGATCCTGAGTGGTCCCTGGGTCCTCAATATGCTTGGGAACCTCAGACGGATTCCTTATGAAATGCTATTCTTTTGTTGAGACCTGGGCCTGGACCAGGACAGGCTCCTGTGCTACATCTTGTGGGGACTGGAGGAGGTATCCGGCGGGTCTTCCAACTAGATGACTACATCATTTAATTGGGGAATCTTCCTCTTCCTCTTCCTCTTGGAATGTGTCTGGGATTTCTCTGGCTGGGGGTGAGTAGCTGGCACAAGGTCTTGTAACAATAAATCCAAAGGCAGATAATTTGCCTTCAACTGTCAACCTCAACCCTCAACTCCTTTACGCACTATTTGGAAGCCCGCGTCTTTCTTATCTTCTTGGCCTCCCTAGCAAGTTCCTTGACAGCTTTCCCATGAGAATCCGTAGCTTCTGTAAGTATTTTCCGTGTATTAAGGATCGTCTTCTTGTTTTCCAAAATCTTCTTGAGGGAATCCTCAATAGATTGTGGGGCCTGCGAAGGTGGAGGTATTGACTGAGCTGCTTCTGTAGTGGTGAGGACAGACAACTTGGATGAAGTAGTTTGCATCTAGTTGTTGATGCTGAGAAGAGCTTGGCTCAACTGGCATGCAGTCACTAGGTAGGCTCGGGAAGAGTGTATATTTGGATCTGCTGAAGTGGATGGAGTAGGGGGAATGTCAGCAAAGGTGGAAGCAGGCTGAGTAGGAGCCACTACCATAGCTGGCTCTTCAGACTAGCCAGTTAGAGTAGTGGTTGTTTCCTTGTAGTTCTTGTTTTTCGAGTTGTCATCAGCCCGTATGCTATACCACGAGAATGGGGCCGTTGCCTTTATCCTGATATCAAATGGCCTTTTTTCAACCTTGAGGTCGCTGAAGTACATGGTCAGGAAGCTGGGGAAGGGGTAGTTTCTGTCACGCTCACTGGCTACCTTTGTGATTACCCGAGATATTACACTCCCGATAATAATTGGGTACCCCGCCATGTGAAGAGGGAGTGAGTTTTCATGAGTAGTGGGGTCCAATCTGCTACACACAAATGTTTCCCACCCCTTGGGCTCAAAGTTCAAACTTCTTCTAAAAATGTTTACTCTCATATTTAGACAACCGGAGGTGGTACCTGGGATTTTCAGATACTATGCCAACCATAGATGGACCTCCCCACCTAATTCCATCTTTGCTAAGTATAGGGACTCATCCTCTTTATCGAAACCCATGTAGTAATTTATTTACTTTCTAACAATCAACGCGTTCAAATTTTGCACCTTGGTCATTTTTGTGCCCTTTTTTATTTGGGCAGCATTGGTATAGAATTCACTGACCAAGTGCTCGTTTGCATCCACACAGTCCCCCAAGGAGTACTCCGAGCCTACTCCTCCCTTAATTGCCTCCTCACATTCGGGTTGTGAGGCAATAGGTCTCTATCAACGATGCTCCTCCCCGGGATCAATTTCCAAACCGACCACCATTCCTTGAATTTATGGTAAGCCACCTCACTTACAAACTGGTCTTGCCACACATCAAGTTTTCTTGATCTAGCAACACCTCCCACCTGAGGTCCACCCCCTTCTTTTACTACCTCTTCTCCCCTACTTCCTGATCTTCTATTGCTATGCCCTCTCCGGATAATGAAGTTGTGGGAGAGGTTGAGTATTCATCCCCACTACCTTCATCTGAGCCCTTAGACTACCCAGAAGAAACATCTACTGACGTTTGGGCAGTGGGGGAAGGTGAAGGAGTGTCTCTTAGCCTGTTCCTCTCCGGTAAGTCAGGACAAATTCTGGCACGGATCTTGAAGATACCTCTCAGGAGCGCTCGTACTCTCTCCCCGACTCTTCAGTAGCCCTATTGGCTTCTTTGATGGTCTTCCTTGTGTTTTTAATGTTTTGCAGTGCTTGGGAGTCAGTCTTATTATTTCCTGTTTCCCTCCCCAAGGGGATTCTTCTTAGCTTGCTTATTTAGAGCCCTTGCCTCTTTGTTTCACCATTGTCTACAAACAAATTTCATTAGGCTTGTTAGTATATGTAGTAGCAACTAAGATTAGAGTTGTAGAAAATAAAAGGTTGCAGGTAGTTGTAGATGTTACACATTGCAGACCACACAAAATGGAGTGTGGCCGCACAGTGGCTAATGCGGACATCACAAAATGGCAATGCATTTCGCACATAGGTGGGGTTATGAATACCCACTCGCTGAATCTATGGATTACAGACCGCACAAAGTGTAGTGTGGCTACCCAACTACCATTGCGGATTGCACAAAATGTTAATGCGGTCCGTGTTGAGGCACCGCTGACCGCACAAGATAAATGTGGTCGCGGTCCTCAATGAACATGTTCAGAACATCCTTCAATACAGTCCGCAAAAAAAGCCAATGTGGACCGCACAGGGAAATTGCGGACAACACAATTTCTATTGCGGTTCGCACTAAGGGCTCAGTTGTAGCACTGACTTAGGGTTCATAATATCTTCACTTTACGTCCAGTTTTACACTTAATGCATGGTCCGTAAGTGTTTGTCCGTTGTATTTAACTACCTAATCCTAAAGTTAATAAGAAATTAACTACCCTAAGCTACCACATAATACGAGAAGAATAGAAGAAAAGCTAAAATCTAATGAAAATAATAAAAAATGGGATAAAATTACCAGAAGTAAGATGCTATAATGAAGAATAAGCATTGGAAATCAGTTATGTGCAAGAAGAGGGGATGAACACTAACTTTGAGGATTTGAGAGTTAAAAGATGAAAAAATTAAAATGAAGGCCTCAAGTACTATTTATAGAAAAAGCCCTGGTGCTTATCTCACCTACCCAATGCGTACTACACCAAGCAGACTGCAGTCCGCACCAAACAGCATTTTCCTAAGTTTAAAAAGGCAACCTACTGCAGTCCGCAAAAAATGCTATGCGGTTGCAGTTGTCCACCGCAGACAACACAAATGCAATGCGGCCGTAGTGGAAAACTTCATAGAGCCGATATCTTTATCCTTCATCAGTGCGATTTGCACTAAATGTAGTGCGTACGCATTTAAAACTTCAGAGAATTGAACATTTTTTCCACTATGTCCTACACTGCATCAAAAAAAATCCTATACTCCCATGAAAATCAAAGAAAAAAAAGAAGTAACGCATGGTTTGCCTCCGAAGAAGCGCCTGATTTAGCGTCGTGGTACGATGCAGGTTACCTTTAGATTATTTAAGATGAAGAAGTGCCACCACGTGGCTTTCATAAGTTTTTCCCAAGTAATGTTTGACCCTATTACCATTCACTCTAAAAACTTCCCTACTTTTGTTCTTTAAATCAAGTGCACCAAATGGGGTTACACACACCACTTCCAACGGTTCACTTCATTTTGATTTGAGTTTTCCTAGGAAAAAATATAGCCGATAGTTGAATAAGAGCACCAAATTCCCCACCTTAAAATCCTTGCCCCGATTATATTTATCGTGAAGGTATTTCATTTTATCCATGTACATGGACGGACTGCAGTAGGCAAGGAATCTAAATACATCAAGTTCATTTAGTTGCTCCACCCGAAGATTAGCAGCTACATCAGAATCAAGGTTCAATTTTCTCAAGGCCCACATGGCCTTGTGGTCTAAGTCAAAAGGTAAATGGAAAACTTTCCCAAACACCAACCTATACGGAGACATACCAATCGGAGTCTTTGTAATAAGTTTTATACGCCTATAGAGCATCATCCAACTTCTTAGACCAATCGGTCCTATTTGCATTGACCATTTGAGAAAGAATATTCTTGATTTCGTTGTCTGAGACATTAACTTGGCCACTCGCTTGAGCATGATAAGGAGTAGACACTTTGTGACACCATACTTTGTAAGCAAGGTGTCAAAAGCTCTAATGTAAAAATGCGATCCCCCATCACTTATAATTGGACGAGGAGCGCTAAACCTTGTAAAAGTGCTCTTTTTGAGAAATGAAACCACGCTCCTAGCTTCATTGTTGGGCAAAGCAGTGGCCTCTGCCCATTTTGAAACATTTTCAACCTCCACTAGAATGTAGGTGTCCCACACGAGCTAACGAACGGGCCTATGAAATAAATGCCCCACACATCAAAGATATCAACCTCAAGAATGGTATTGAGAGGCATCTCATCTTTTTTCAAAATTCCATGAACTCTTTGACATTCATCGCATCTTTTCACAAGATCATTTGCAGCTTTGTACAAAGTTGGCCAATAAAACCAACAACTAAGAGCTTTGGAAGCAGTCCTCGCCCCACCATAATGGCCACCATAGGGAGAGGAATGTAAAGCCTCCAAGATACTCAATTTCTCTTCCTCTAGGACACACCTTCTGATCACATCATCTTTGCAAATCTTGAACAAATACAGCTCATCCCAATAGAAAACCAAACCATCTCGTTTGAGCTTCTTCCTTTGGGTAAAAGAGATGTCACACGGGATGATGCCATTCACATGGTAATTAGCAACATCAACAAACCACAGTATATCACTCACTGACATAGAAAGTGGCTGCTCATCGGGAAATGTATCATTGATCTCTAGGCCACAACATGGCTTTCCTTCCTCTTCCAAGCGGGACAAATGGTCCGCCACTTGGTTTTCACTACCCTTCCAATCCACAATTTTTAAATCATACTTTTGAAGTAATAAGACCTATTGCATCAGCCTACCTTTGGAGTCTTTCTCGGTCATCAAGTACCTAACGGCTGCATGATTGGTGTGCACGACCACCATGGCTCCCATATGATACGTCCGAAACTTTTCCATTGTAAAAACTATAGGCAACAACTCTTTCTCGATTACCGTGTAGTTCGTTTGAGCCTCATTCGTTGTCTTTCTCACGTAATACACCAAATGAAACATTTTGTTAACTTTTTGACCCAAAACTGCCCCAACTACTTTGTCACTTCTGTCACACATGAGCTCGAAAGGCAAACTCCAATTTGGTAAGGTAATGATAAGGGTGATGGTCAACTTAAGCTTAAGAAGTTCAAATGCTCGTATAGATCCCTCATCGAATAGGAACTTGGCATCCTTTTCTACTAGCTTGCACAAAGAGTTCAATACCTTCGGAAAATCTTTTATAAATCTCCGGTAAAACTCCGTGTGCCCAAGAAAACTTCTAACCCCCTTGATATAAATGGGGGGAGGAAGCCTTTAAGTCACCTCTATTTTGGTCTTGTCAACTTCTATGCCATGCTTTGAAATTTTATGACCCAACAGTATGCCCTCCTCAAACATAAAGTGATATTTTTCCCAATGGAGCATAAGATTGGTGTCTTCACAACCGACCAACACTCTATCCTAATTTTTTAAACATTCATCAAATAAACCACCCACCACACTAAATTTGTACATGAATACCTCCAAAATATCTTCCACCATATTAGTGAAAATTGCCATCATAGACCGTAGAAATGTCGCCAGTACATTACACAGCGAAAAACATCCGGAAAAAAAAAGCAAAGATGCCATATGGACAAGTAAATATGGTCTTCTCCTAATCCTCAGCAATCAGGATTGGTTGTGCCCAGAATATCCATCCAAGAAGCAATAGAAGTCACGCCCAGCAAGACGATCAAGCATCTGATCAAGGAAAGGCAATGGAAAATGATCCTTGTGGATCACCTTGTTCACCTTGTGCTAGTCCATGCAAAGCCTTCATCTGGTAACTGTCCGGGTATGAATTAGTTCATTGTTATCATTGGTCACCATGGTCATACCACCCTTCTTTGGTACACTGCACCGGTGAAGTCCGTAAGCTATTAGGGATATGGTATATAACCACGGCACCAAACCAATTGATCACCTCCTTTTTTACAACTTCTTGCATTACCTCGTTCAACCTCCTCTGATGTTCCAAGGAGTGTTTTGCATCATCTTCGAGAATAATCTTGTGCATAGAGAATGTGGGCTTATTCCTCGAATATCAGCTAAAATCCATCCAATAGACTTCTTTCGCTTTTTGAGCACCGCCAATGTGGCACCTACCTGCATGTTAGTAAGAGAAAAGGAAAGAATAACTAGTAAAGTTGAACTAGGGCCTAAGAATTCATAACTGAGGTGTGGAGGGAATGGCTTCAACTCTAACACTTGAGGTTTCTCAATTGAAGGCATTTTTGGAGGAGTTTTTCTATTTTCAATATCCAAGGAGAGTTTTGGAGGCTCGTAAGAATAAGAGCCCATTCCATGTAAAGCATTCACACACTCTACTCGGCCCTCATCATCACTGACACTAAGATTTAATAATATGACCTCCAGATGGCCTTCCACATTAATCATTACACTAGTATTATAAATGGTCATAGCTGTTACAAGATCAACAAATAAATATACTTCGGTACAATTGGGCTTCTTCATTGACTTGCACACATGAAGGACTACCTTTTCATCACCCACCCGAAAAGTGAGTTCTGCTGCTTCCACATCAACAATAGACTTCCATATAGCAAGGAAAGGTCTCGACAATATGATCGGGACTTCATAGTCTACCTCATAATATAAGATCACAAAATCAGCTGGCAAGATAAATTTGTGCACTCGGACAAACACATCGTCAACAATACCCAATGGTCGCTTCATTGATCTATTTGCCATTATCAATCTCATTGAAGTCGGCCTCGGTGGACCAATACCAAAAGGCTTAAAAACTGAGTACGGCATCAAATTGATGCTTTCCTTTAAATCGCATAAAACTTTAGAAAAATCTGCACTTTTAATAGTGCAAGGGATAGTGAAAGCACCGGGATTCTCCAATCTTGGAGCCATTGAATGTACAATGGCACTAACTTTGTGGGTCATCTTGATAGTCTCACAGTCCATGGATCTTTTCTTGGTCACCAAATCTTTCATAAATTTAGCATAACCAGGCATTTGCTCCAAAACATCCACCAAAGGCACATTGATGGATAAGCTCTTCATCATGTCAATGAACTTTTGAACGGAATCTCATTTTTTTACTTGTCTACCCTTTGAGGATAAGGTGGAGGTTGCCTAGGCTAGGATGCCTTGGATTTTGGCACAACCTCCCGGTATGTCTATTACGTGTTCCCTGGACTAGTTAACATTATTTTGCGTTTCCACCTTGGCATCTTCAATATAAATCCTCACTTCTTTGTACACATTTTCAACAACCATATTATCAACCTCCAAAGGAACTTCATCTTCTTTTAACTCAACTTCATCACCCAAAACTTGCTTTTGTTTCGAGGCATTCACATCAATGCCTCGTCCACTCCTAGTACTTACCGCCATAACATGATTGTTCCCATCATTCGGGTTCACTATCATATCACTTGGTAGAGCACCCTTAGGGCATGTATTCAAAGACATAGAGATTTGGCCTAGCTACACCTCTAAATATTTAATGGAAGTATTGTGAAAAGATAATTGAGCATCTGAATCCGTATTCTTCTTCATCATTTGTTTGAACATTGTATCAATTCTACACATATAATTGCTAGAAGAACTAGGATCCTGGCAGAAATAGGTGGTGGATCGCTCGGTTGTGGGTACATTGGGGGCCTTTGAAAGCCTTGCCCCGAATTTCCCTGGTTGTTGTTTCATCCACCCCGGTTGTTGTTGTTGCCCCAGTTTTCTTGATTGCTTCGATTGCTATTTTTATTGCCCCAATTTGGATTTTCATTATTGTTTCCTCAGTTGTTGTTCCCTTGTTGGCGATTGTTCCAATTGTTTTTGCCTTGTTGTTGATTACCCCAATTGCCTTGGGATGTCCATTATTGTTATTGGTTGGAAAAATTACCTCTTTGGCCTTATAATTATTCACATACCGTACCTCTTCATTTTTCCCATTATATTCATCATCTTTAAATCCACTACCATCATTGTCAAATTGATCTGAATTCCCCTAGTTTTGATGACCTCTTTGTCTTCTTTGGTTCACTATCATGTTAACACCCTCCATGGCATTCACTTGGTGAGGATTTTAGACTTGTTGCAACTTTGCCTTTGCTAGTTGGTTCATGGTTGTTAGCTATCACCTGCCAATTTCTTTGTGCAAATGAGTGACTTTAGGGTAGCCCTGGGTCACATTGGCTCTACTTCGCCAAGCGAAGGACGTGTCAGCGATCTCGTCAAGAATGGCACAAGCATCATCATACATCAGTTTCATGATATTACCCTGAACAAGTTGATTCACTATGCATTGATTTGTTGTGTTGATGCCCCAGTAAAAAATGTTTTGCAATGTATTCTCTATCATATCATGGTTGGGGCATTCCTTCACCATGGTTCTATATCTCTCTGAAATCTCATTCAATGGTTGGACGGACTCCTGCTTGAAAGCTATGATCTCCCCCCGCAATGCTTCCATATGTCCTGGTGAGAAAAACTTTACAATGAACCTGTCCAATAACTCACCTTAAGTAGTGATGGAATGGTTGGAAAGTCATTCAAGCCAATCTAACGCCTTCCCTCTAAGTGAAAATGCGAAGAGTCTCACCTAGAGTGCATCCTCCGACACATTAGTTTGCTTGCTCCCTAAAAGGTATCCACGAATCCCTTGAGATACTTGCAAGAATTTTGAGTGTCAAAGCCCGTGAAATACATACGTTGCTCCAGCAATGTCAGCGTCACATATATAATTTGGAAATTGCTCGCCCGGATCCGAGGTGGGACAATTGCACTTGCATAGACTTGGTTTGGGAGCACTCGATGAATAACTCTTGGAGGTGGCAGAAGAGGGTCTGGAACCTTTTCATTAGCATTAGACTCGTGGCCTCTTCATTGTCCTTAAGTACAAGAGGCATCTCATCCCCTCCATTATCATCAACCTCCTCCCCTGCAATCATGTTTCCGAGAGGGTCATTAGAATTTAATGCCATTTTGTACCTGGAGTTGTGACACACACAAATTAGTAACAAAGAAGGAAAGAATAACAAAACACAAAACCATTTAGACAGATAGATAAAATCGTTAGCTCCCCGACAACGGTGCCAAAAAGTGTTCGAAAGGCCAACCCTGCTCTACCATCGAGTAGCAAGAGAGGTCGAAGCAGCTTTTACCCGATTAAGGTCGGGATCTATTTTCATAATGAGCTAGATATTAGAGACGGGTGTCTATCTAAAGCGGAGTTATGTATTTTCTCTTACTTCTACACCCTTTGGGGTTTTGATTATGATTCTAATTTTATAAATCTACAATGCTCAATTAAACTAATATAAGCTATAATTAAACTATTGTGAGTTTTTCAAGTGATTAAAAGGCGCTAGGGTAGTGACTTTCGGCTAGGTGGTCAATTGACAGACTCTTGAGTGTAAAGCTAGATTGTCACATTTGGGGAGTATGATATAACCGTTGCTCGATTCTACTCACTCTATACCTCTCGGTTGTTCGAGTGATTTTTCCCAAATTGACTTTCTCGAGACCATTGTGTATTCAAATTTGTACAAGCTATCAGGGTTCAAGTCGGATATTACAATCTCTAGGTTTAAACCTTTAATAGGGGCTATCAATCTCTTGAGTATGCCCCAATTCCTTGTTGGACCAATTTTAGAGACTTAGGTTCTCCTTCTCAAGAAGATCCAAAATCAACTAAACAAAAACTAGTGTTCGCAACAACTAATTCAGCATTTAAACATGAAATTAATCCAAATATCGAACACCCATAGTCAATCAAGCCCTAAAACATAAGACCCATCAATTACCCAAACTAGGGTTGAGCCACAACCCTAACTTATGGGTCTAGCTACTCATAATTAGATAAGAAAATAGAGAAATAGATGAAGAAAGAGTCATATTAGTCAATTCCTAAATAAAACTTGAAGACTCCTTGTTGAAATACAGCTAAAATTACTCAAACCATCTAAAATATTCAAAGTCACGAGCGCAAACTTCAGTACAAACTATTTTCTTAACCTAAAAATAGCAAAGAAGCTATTTATTCTAAGCTGAAAAATCTAGACAAAAATACCTATGCGGGGTTAGAGCGGACGCACTAGGGTTCTGAACATGAAAAATGACTCTTTGAACTTGGCCAATATAGATCGCACAAAATTGAGTACGGCCGCGGTGGCTTCTAGTGCGGTCCTCATGAAATGGCAACTTTCTGAACCTTCTCTCTACGGACTGCACTAAATCGAGTTCAACCGCATTGATCGTCGTGCGGAGCACACAAATATGGCCGCATTGATCAATCGGCCATATTTCCTTTTTGCCTAAATATCAGCCTCTCTGAACCTCACTTGTACGGACCGCACATAATGGTATGTGGTTGCACTGGCTCTATTTTTCCTGAGCTTTGTCTTGTCTTGGTACTTGTGCAAGTTTCACTCCTTTTTAAGCTAATCTTTGACACCTTGTAACCTTGTTGATCAAACTTGCAGTCAAGCACAACTTATGAGACTTCGGGACTATTCTGTACATATTTCTGATCAAAAATTGAGCATGAAGGTGTGTAAAATGCATCATTTTCCATAGCTATCAGTACTTCCTCGAGTTCCCTGAGGGTGCTGAAGGCGTCCTAAAGCCTAACTTCTTTTTTGGCAGAGATCCTTGTGGTGCGGCACTGCCTCAAGACTGGAGACAATACAGTTGACTCCTTGAGGCCTAACGTTTTTTTTGATGGATGCCTCTGGGGTTGGGCAACACCCCTGTATCTATATGGAGTCCGTTGGCCTCTAGGGGCGTATTCTGGATACGCAAATCGTCGATGTTTCCCCCATATATGTGGGGTAGCCTTTTCTTCTTTGGGAGATCTAATTATTTTGGATAGTTATCCCTCTGCTTTGGCATCAGGTCCTTCATCTTATCAGGTACAAAAAATGTAGGCCCCTACTTTAGTCTGCCAATTCCACCGTAGCCATGGCAGCTACTTCAGGGCCGCTTGGCAGGGAAGGGAGAGTTCCACTCCCAGTGCTCATAATCTACTGGAGTTTACTCTGAAGACTGTATCTTAGATAAGAGAGGAACATCTATAGATGTTGAGGAGATATTGCGGATAGAGCGAGGGCGTAGCGTTGCAAGCGCTTTCCACAGACGAAAGTATCACAGACTCCAATGATAGATTCCTGAACATATCTTATACCTTTTTGCACTAATCTCCACTAATAGGGTCATGTTTGATTTCTTCTTGAAGTACCAAGTTACTTTTGCGTAGATACATCCATCATTTTGGCGAATAGTGTTGATGATATGATTCTTTGTGGAGAAGGCTGGGCTTGAATTCATGCTTAGCCAAAATTTTGGACTGTATCGACGCATTCATCATCGAGTCCTGCTACCCTTGTGGTGTCGTTCGTCCATGCCCTTTGTTTTTGATGATGAGAAAGATAAGGATCAAGATTTGGATAGCCGATTTATATAGGTCCCGACGGCTGACATTGTCCCTGTAAAGCTCATGCCATTTCACGAGGGATGGAATTATGTGACTAAGTGGAGTGTCTAATGCTTTCTTAGATTCGCTTATAGTGAAAACTAATTGAGTAATTGTGTTCCCTCCTTTTTTGCAGCAACTTCATCAACACCGAGAGAAGTTCCCAATCTGACCAGCTAGGTTCAAAGGTTGGCAACTCATTCAATTTGAGAAGAGCATAGGTGGTGAGCTACGTCCCATGGTCGATGGGAAGAAAAATTCCAAGGTATGTGCGTATGCTTCTTTTACCTCAGTCTTCATATATTTTAGATGATGTTTTCTACTTTCTTCTGTGCTAGATTTTCTGTTGCAGGTATCAGGTGGTCCCTAGGGACGAGCCTGTGTTCTTCCGGAGAGGAGGAGGAGTCATCGGCCTCCAAGCCAAGGGATAGTGTGATGGGGTTTTTAGTAGGGATAAATGGGCCCGTGTCTTCAACTAAAGAACATCACATGAGCCTGTTGTTCTTAGAGTATTTGCTTCCAGAGCGGCGGTTCCTTCCAGTGAACATGCCTCGATCGAGGTTGGTTCTTTCGGGGCTGAAGGGTATGGATCAAAGAAAGTGTGCTCGGCCTTCGAGGAAGTCTGTCGGCTTCACTTCGGTGTGAGTCTCGGCATAGTCCTTCTGAATTTTACATTTTCCCTTCCTTTTTAGATTTTTCTTCTAAATGATTTCAATTGGTTCTGGTTTGAGCTACTCCATCATGTGGCTAGGCTTCAAAAATCTCTGGATGATGGTGAGTTCCTTAAGCTCCTTAGTGAGGAAGGGGAGGTTGAGTTGATGCAGTGGCGATATAAGGCGTGCCAGAGCTCCAATTACACGAGTTGTTTGATGGAGTAGGTAACCTTCTGTGGTATGCGCTTTGCCCTATTAACCCTTAAGGTTAATCTTTTTGCCTATCTTAATTGCAGAAAAAGATGGAGTCTCTAGAGTACCTCAGGGGCGAAACCGATTGAGTATGGAATGCTTGCGATGAACTGAGGGTTTATATCCAAGCTCATGCTTAAGAGAAGAAGGGTGTTTTGGCTAAAGTTCTTGCCTTTACAATTGGCTCATGAAAACGCTTTAGTTCAAGGAGATATGATTTTGAGGTTCAAGTCCGAACTCTCGAAGGTTAGGGCTGAAATTGTTGATGCTCGGGACGAAGCAGAATTGAGTCGAACTAAGGCTGATCAGGAGATGGCGATTCATTTGAAAGACACAACTGATGCCAAAACCGAGTTGAGGAGGGACCTTGACGTGAGAAGAGGATTGAGGAATATGTTCATTGCAGACACTAACAAGAGGTACTCGAGGAGATTGGCACTGGGGATTTTGTTCTCTCGAAGGAGTTGGCTTGAGCAAGGGAGGACAAGCGCGACACTTGGTCCCTTCTTGCCGACGTCATAGAGAGTGAATCTGGGGCGGGTGGGCTGTAGCCTTTTAGAGCGGATAATAGATTTTATTGATTTTCCATTTTGTACTTGATATTTGCAGAGCATGTTTGTAGATGGAGATCGTGCCTTTTTCATATGTAAATAAGAGAAAACTTGAAGCTTTATATCTTTTGTATCTCTTTCTTTATTGTTTCTGACAAGGCGGGCTGGTTTTGGTATTTGGCGGGAGACCCGTGGGTCTGGAGCTAATTCAAGCAGGATCGGAGGCTCTTATGTACAATTTTTGACGTGAGTAGGCATTAGGGCATTTGTATTTCGCCTAGCTGTTTAGGCTTAGTCCCCGAGTCAGGCCTTAACTCGAGCTTACCTGACCTTCAATCTCTTGTGCCTGCATAGGCAAATGATATTATCTTTATTTCGTGCCCTTGGTCATTTGAAATTTAAATTATTTTGGGTTCAGTCTCCGAATCGCATTGCGACTCGAGCTTTAATTGACCCTCAAATGTTTTCCTACCTGCATGGGCGGATGACAATGGCTTTTCTACTTCTGGTCGAAGTGACCTTTCAATTGTGTGTCCCGGAGGCTTGTTTTACTGGAGAAGATGGTACTAATGATGTGGCCCTTCAGAATTTGAAGTTAACTATTTTCGATCTGATCTCCAAATTTGGTTATGACTCAAGCTCATTTTAATCATCAAGTTTTCAATTTTTGAGCTAGTGACAGTGGCTCTTACTTTTTTTAGTCGCTAAGACCTTTTAGTGTGCGACCCGGAGGCTCGTTTGGCTGGCGATAATGGCTCTTACTCTTTTGCTCATGGGAATTTTGTAGGCTTTATTTTCCTCTAGTTAAGGTATTTTTGAAATGATTTTTCCTGACCCATCTTCAGTTTTGGAAGAATCTCAATTTCAAGTTAGCGACAATGTTCGAGCACCTCAGAAGGTTCTTAGCTCGTAGACTTGAGTAGCGTGAAGCCTTGAGATTTGGAGCTGACATGGTCGAATCCTGTTTTCCTATTGAGGGAAGCCTATATTAACTGGTTCTTTTTTAAGTATATTCAAAGTGATGGTCTGCGATTTTATTAACAATAATCGAGCGTCCTCGAGTCGCGTTAATTTAGCTGGTGCAGCTGTTTTGATCGTAGTCATATATGTTTGGCCGAAGCTATTTTTGATCCCAAGTGCTAGTTAAGGCATATACACCGAGGGTATGACCTTTTGGGATTCTTACATATTCGACGTATAGCCTAAACTTCTGGATTGAGTTTTATACATGTAGAAAGGTTTTACAAAAAATTTCCATGCCTATTGAGGTCTTACAATTTGTCATGCATGTTGAGGTCTTACTATTTTTCATGCATGTTGTGGTCTTACAGTTTTTGTTGTTATGTAGAATAGATCCGGTTACACCGAGTCTGCGCACTCGGGGTCTTACAGCCTCGGGTTCTCCAATATACAGTGAATGGCGATAGTCTTCGATTCATCGAGTTTCCTTAGTCTTGAAGGTTGTTATTCCTGAGCTCAAAATTACCTTGGGCCTTATAAGCCTGGAGTTCCGACTCCGGGGTCGTGCAGGTGCCAAATTATTGAAGCTAAGTCTTTGAGTATTTCAAGACGCAAACGATGGAGGGATCCCTACCGAGAGTATGCTGAAATTTCCTTTATTTGAGTATGAGATGCTAAAAGATATTCTTTTCTTGCTTGGCGTAAATACATATTTTTTCATTGTTGCGAGCTTAGTCTGTGGGGCATGGCTTCTTGGACCATTTGGTCCGGTACATGATTCTCTATTGAAACTTAGTCTGTTGTTCCCCGACCCTGCCAAGCGAATGAAGCCTTTAAATAAAGGTCGTCCCTCAATGTTTGATTGCAGAAGAAGGCTTGTGGTCTTGTCAGATCCTCCTCAGGGGGGTACGTTTCTCTTCAAAGAACCTTTTTGGCCAGATCCTATTAGGGGCGAAGTCTGACATAGGGGAAATAGCACGACGGTTTCTATTAAGGCCTTGGGGTCTCCGGCTAGAGTTCGAACTTCTGAATGCCCCGGCCAATTGTCTGCACACAGGTTAGTGAACAAATAACGAAGGAGAGAGGTAGTTCTTCTTTACCGCAAGATGTGTAGGTGATGATCTGAGGTTTGGTATGTTCCTGCCAATTCGGGGTGTGGACCTTAGTAAAGCCCTCCATTGTGTTAAATCAGGCTTGGTCGATGATGTAGTTCGCTTACCCTTTGAATCTTTGAAGAGTGGAGATATCGGTGCTGGCAATTCTTCATATGATGCGGGATTTCTCCTTTTCGCGTATTGCTTCCTACCAAAAATTTTACTTCCGTCCCCCATGTGGTATTTCATAGCTTTTGCAAAGTGGGGGCGGACCTGTCCTCGAGTGATGTGCCCATTGGCATCCAGATAAGGCGTCTGTGTCCTGCACCTCATTTTATGATATGAAACTCGCATTCCGGTCTGGGTCAGTCATGTCGTTCTATGAAAATGTTCTTTCTCCTCGCCTTAGCGATTGCCGTTTGAGATCTGTTAAAGATTCGAGAGGTGGTTGTGTTTCGACACGGTTGTTCCGTAATGTTGATCGAGTAACATGAACTCTTGAGCACATGATTTTTTCTAAGATGGATCGAGTAAGGAAGAAGATTACCAGTGCATCTTTGTGAGTTCGAGACGAGGTTTTGGTATCCTCTATGCTAAATGTAAGGGTATCCATAGGGGTATATCCCCAGGTCTGTCTTTCTTCGGTGACGAGAAATATTGCTCTCCCTTTTACAAGTTCTTGGAAAGGGTGATCGTTCCTACATTATTATGGTAATGTGTTGCAGCCCGTTTTCTTCATTCCTCTAGGTCGCCTAACCTCGAATTCGGTCGCTATTCAGTTCTTGGCGGTGATTTTTGTCGAGTGGCTTAGTGCCTTTCTTTGGAGCTGGTGGCTATATTCGGCCTCGCGACCGCACTTGCTATGTGGTCCCGTTTCAGGCTGTAATTCCTTTGAGGGAAATTCGGCCAAGTTGGTCCGATCCATTTGATGTCCCTAATTTTGCTTACGACAACATGATGTCTAGTATATTTATATGGAAATTATACTCTGACAGACACGGCGCCCTTGCCAGCTATGCGTCCTTGTCGAATCTGGCTTCGTGATTGATTACTCTGATTGTTGTGACTTAGGGAGTTCTGACATTCCAGGCTTCTTTGAAATGGGTTCCAATAGCCGCTTCCTCGGGGAATAGCCATTGTATGAACTTCTACGAACCTTATTCAATCCTTTCGGACAGATCCCCAAGCACCTTTACTAATGTAAGGTAGGCTACCGATCCGTTAGTGCCTCATCTCTTGGGTGCTTGCTCGGTAGGGGGAGCTATTTCCGGTGCTGCTATGCTGGGAGTCTTTGGATGGCTTTCTAACTGAGCGATGGCCAACAGTTGTGCCTGCAACATTTCAAAAATAACATGAAGATTAACTTCTTGTTCTTTCCGGGTTGGAGTCTTTTGGGCATCCTGTTGGTCGTCATATTGTACGCTTCCATTGGTGCATGAGGTTTCATCCGCCCGCTGCATGTCTTATGAAACCGCAACAACTGGAATCGGTCCATGTGCGTCATTGTGGTTCTGCGATGGCGCGCCAACGACTGGAATATACATACCATTTTCTCCATGGTTTTCGAGGTTGTCATTCTTGACTCTGTTTACTGTTTCAAACATTTCGACTTGAAATCAAGAGATCTTGGACAAGAAAAGGCAAAAGATAACTTGCGTTTTTGTAATGGAACCAGCCACAAAAATAATCATTATTATTTTTAGCCCCACGGTGGGCGTCAAACTGTTTATCGTGAAAATGGTACAACAATTAAATTTGTAAAAGAGATTCTAAAAGTACCTGATCTATTTTTATGCTAGTTGCTAGAGCAGATGGTGTTAGGAATATGATGTTTAATGACAAAATATAAGCTAAAATGGGGCAGTAATCGAATCAAGAAGATTGTTGCTCTGGCTTTGGACTAGTCGATAGAGGACCTCGAGGTCAGTACTTGGGCTCGATCTCGAGCTATCGGAGATAGTTGGGAATAGGATAACATATAGATATGATTAAAAGGGCTCTTTATGGCCTATACCAAGCAATAAATTAAGAACAAATGAAAGAGTAGTAAATGCTAAAGTGACCTCGAGCTAGTAAGGACGAGCTAGTTTTAGAGAGAAGAAAGAGAGAGAGATATTATTTTGTGGAGAAATAGTTGGAGCAACATTAGTACCTTACAAAGTAGCATGGGTTCCCTTTATATAGGAGGGGAACCCGGCTATAGTACAACATGTATTAATTGTAATGTATGGAGATGGGACGGTTAGACGCAATGCTTCAGCATAAGCTCTGGATAGGCTGGCTGTGTTATACTTAATCATGTACCTTGGGAACTTCCGTTCCGTTCTAGCGTTGACCTTCATCTTCTTCGATTCGGACCTTAATGTTCCTCGAGGGAGGGGACTCGGTCGAAACTCTTCATCGTTGTGGTCTTGATGCATTCTTTCGAAATGGCTTGATAGCAACAAATTAAGCCCTTTGATTTTGCCGCATACACACGATCAAGTATGGTGCAAAATAAGATGACACATAAAATTATGTAGACCCTGGATCAAATAGTACTAAAGCATCCTTACTACAAACCAGAATAGTATCTGTGATAACTGCATTGGAAGCCTCAGCCTTAAGCCTGGCTAGAAGATCATAACAATGGGGATGGGCCTCACCATATATATCTGGGACGGCCTCCTGCTGGACAGCCTCCACCTTTAGCGGCCTGACCTCCACCTCTAATACATGTACCTCCATATCTAGAACCTCTACCCCGACCTCTAGATCACTGAGTGTGCGGTGGAACACTACATGCTTGAAATATGGCACAAGAACCCTGATGTTGAGAGCTGCTCGGTGCTCTAGGGTAAAATCTAGCAATATGCATCTTACCACGACAAATATAACAAGCCCTCGGTTGCTGAGACTGCTGACCCTGACGGCCTGAATGACCACCGTAATAACTTCGGAGCGGCGCTGCATGGATAGGAGATGGTGCACTGTAGGGCATCTTATTGGAATACTGCATATGAGAACTACGACTACTTGGTGCACTGTGAGAAACTTGAAGTGCTGAATAAAACGGCCAGTAAGAATGTCCCCGACCAAAAGAATCTCTGCCTCCAGATGGGGCATCACTGAATCTGCCTGAATGATGAGGCCTCTTGTCAGAAAACTAACCATCCCCCTGTGATAGAAGCATCTCAACTTTCCTGGCCACATTGGACGCATCCAAAAAAGAAATATTGCTCCCTGTCTCCTTAGCCATCTATAATCGAATAGGCTGAACGAGTCCCTCAATGAATCTCCTCACACCCTCTCCCTCTCTATGTGTGGGAAGTATAAGAAGAACATGATGGGCCAAGTAAATAAATCTTGTCTCGTACTGAGTAACAGCCAGAGAAACCTACTAGAGACGCTCAAATTTCCTTTGATAGTTCTCCTTCTTATGATAGGAAGAAACTTCTCTAGAAATAGCTGAGAAAAATGATCCCAATTCAAAGCTGGTGACCTAGCTGGTCTTGCCAAACAATAATCTCTCCACTAAGTCTTGGCGGATCCAGACAAATAAAAAGTAGCAAAGTCGACCCCATTGGTCTCCACTATCCCCAAGTTCCGAAGAACCTCATAATAACTGCCCAAATAATCCTGGGGTTCCTTAGAAGATATACCACCAAAAGCAGTACTGAAGAGCTTGGGGAACCTATCCAATCTCCACAAGACATCAGCAAATATAGCTGACCACTCTCCGGTCTATTCCACAATACAAGGATGAACTACCCCAACTGGCTGAGTTTGTGGAGTCTAGAACTGGGGAGCCATATGCTCCGACATGCGAGTAGCAGGAGTCTAGACTCCTCTTCTAGCCAAAGAGATGGCTAGTGTCGCGCCCCCTTTATTCCCTCCTCACATAGACAGAGGTCCGGGTTTCGATATTCCATGGGGTTATCTTTCGATATTCCATGGGGTGTGATAACTCATTTTCTTTTAGGAATTAGGTATTTTAAAGAGTTGCCACCTAAAGAGTTATGGTGCGTTAGGGAACCTAGAGTGATTAACTCTTGGATTGGTTTGTATTACCAGAGATTAGCGTAAGGGCTCGAAATAACCTCAAGGGAAAAGTGTTAGGCACCCTTCTTAGTCCACAACTGTGGGTGCTGGCTGAACTTATATTAACAAATTAGTCCATATAAATAAACATTTGTATCGAATAGGTTGCACGTAAAGCACGTTGGGTAACTCAAGTAACAGAATAAAGATTTTTTGAACAAAGTTGTAAACAAGGTTTTAAATAGAAAATGAATTTTGGTAATGGAAGATTCCTAGGTTAGTTAGCCTATAGGATCACACCACATAATGTCCGCTAAACACTCTTCGGTGAGGGGATACACCTGACATTATCTTGTAGTCATCATATCCTATATCTACCTTTCCCATCCCCTTAATGGTCATGCAAAGCAAGTGTTTGCTTAGCGATCTCTATTGTGTGTTGTTACCCATCCCTTCTTAATGGTCCTGGAGGGATTTAGGACCTCTACCTATATGTGGTTATAGACAAACCCCTAATGTTTTAAAGGTGAAAAATCTAAGGCACCAAGCAAAAAAATTAGGACTTTTAGCACATAAGATAAAAGTGAGCAATTAGAGGCTCGAAGTTTCCTTCTCAAAAAGGTACATAAACATCACGACTCAAACACAGTCAAGGGCATCAAACAGTATCCTAAGGCAAGATGTCTAGGTGAGTTTGCAGAAGACAAGCAATTTATTTTTTATAAGCTTGGGAGTAGTAACCCTAGCAGTTGCCTATTAGTTTTTTTTTAAAATCTCATAGGATCAGAAAATATATGAAGCAATAGAAACAGTTTTTGAATTGCAGGTATTGAAAACGCCCTAAATGCTTGCCTATACGCAGAGTGCTGATAATTACATTTTTATACTAAGACAATGTAGGTTTTCAAAAAGAATTTAATACTTATGGGCATGCTGTCCAATGATATATTGAGACCGTTTTAAAGAACATGTTTCGCGAAATATAAAATACTTAATTAAACCAATCCAGAGTTGTACAAAGCATGGACAGAGTTGATTTATTTAAACTAGTTTAGGTTGACAGGCAGAATTTAGAGTATGATTCTCTATAGGCATGATATCTAACTTTGAAACTGATTTTTAGCACTGGCAATCATGGTGACATATGGAAACATACATAAATACTTGTCATAATAGATTTGGGGTTAATTTATATCCTATAGGCATGTCATCTATTTGTTAAGCTAATTCTAAGACTTGCAGACATGATTTCGATTACGGAATTACTAGAAACCTATAGGCATTGTTTCTAGCACGGTGAGACGACAAAATGTAATGCCCTATAAGCATGATTTCTTCTTGGGAAAGCAATCAGATTTAAACGTAAAATCCTAAGAGCATGATTTCTACTTACTAAAGAAATCATATTTAAACGTAAAGTCCTATGAGTATGATTTCTACTGGTAAAGCAATCAGCTTTAAACGTAAAGTCCTGTGGGCATGATTTCTACCTGTATTACCCCATAGACAAGTAACCACCCATCCCTTTCACTAATTACCCCAATATTTAGTTACAAGTTAATATAGACCATATGAATTAACTACATAAGTAAATAAGACAATAAGAAGCTATAGGGAGCCTTCAATTAGACCTAGGTTTCCAAAGCCTCTAATTGCCTCAAATGCCTCAATCTCATAGATAATATCATACTCTAGGTGCATAAAAGTTTCCCTAAGGATCTCAAAGATCCCGGGAAGTGCTTAAACCTACACTTGGTAACGAAAATTGAGTAAAAGCATTGTGGAAGGGCTAGCCTCAGTATGCCAGAGTTCAGAGAGTTCTCAAGGGAGATCCCAAAGCAGTACATATACTGAAAGGGGCAGAACTTATTGACTTAGGAGTAGAGTGAAAGTGAATGACACAAGTTGAAAAGTTTTTATGGAAAAAACTATTTTAAAATGATGTTTGTTTAAAAATAATTTAGTGAAACAATAGATACAGTTTGAAAAAGGATTGGAGTTATGAACAAAGTCCAAACACAACACCCTTAAGATAGGTTCATACATAGACAGGAGCCACGAAACCAAAGCAAGTTCATAGTCAAAACATGGGTCAAGGGATTTATAGATACATAGAACACCTGATTGTAAACACCTAATTTAAGCAAAGGTCTAGGAATTAGTATACATACGCTCAGAAACAACTGCCCAGACATAGTCACAAAACTAGACATAAAGAACAAACTTACATACATGGCTGATAGGGATTCGGGGATACATGAAGAACATGGTGAGTAAATACATAATGTCACACCTCCCTTTTTACCACCCGAGGATAATATAAGATAGTTTTTCCAATTTAAGTGACATTATTCGAAATGAGATTATTTATTTATTTTTTAGATTTGCCACTTAAAATATTTTAATTTGTTTCCCAAGTCACCGGTATATTTTAAAATCTTAAATCGAGAAAATTCGACTTTCCTTTCGAAGTCTGCGAATCAGAAATTTTAAGTATGAAATTCTGTCAACTCGGGAGAAGGTGTAAGGCATTCCCGGATTTCGTGGTTCCAGCATGGTCGCTTAAACTATTATAAGTGGCCTATTGTCTGACTTATTACATGTTTTAGCCTATGGTTTATTTTTAGCTTATTAACCACTTTTTTAAGAAGATTCAACATTATTTAAAACACGCCTTAAACCACGCCACATGAAGTGCGCCTGCGGGTTGTGACACGTTTTAATTAACGTTGTTAAGAATTAAAATTGGCTCATATGAAATGCACACCGGAATTTAACAATTAAAAGAAAATCAAGTTAAATAGCGCTTCTAAAGTAACTACGAAAAGTTCAAATTAATAACAAAGTTGGCGAAGGCCATGAAAAGTTTAATAATGGCACACCTCGATTTTAAAAAGGATAAAGCTAATAAAATAAGGGCCATGGGTTATCCAGTTATGCTTATGTCGCACCTCAAATCTAATATTAAATGTGTGAACTAATATTTAAAGGGCCATAAATTATAGCTCTCATAATATGGCTCTCCCAGGCCTAATTTAAAAAGAGGATGATTAATTAATTAAATGACTAAGGGAATTTCGATCTATTTCAATGCTAACGTTGAACTTTTGTAATTAGACTTCCCTATGATAATACGAAGGAGGATTGGGATATTACAAAGCCCTGAATGCATGCATGATCGGAAAAAGGGCATATGGCATAATTGGACCAACGATACAGCCCAATAAAAACAAACCGAACAAGGTCACTTGGATTCATACTGGGGAAGGGTAATGGTAAATCAAATAATTAAACTAGGCAATGCTCAACTAACTATATTACATAGCAAATTACTAAACAAATTTCGACAGTCATACTGCAAGAACATCCATGTAAAGCATTTTTAAAGCAATACTATCCTTCATGATAACCATAGGGTCTAAATTATAACCCTCCTTGTTAATCTCAAAAATACTTTGCTAAACATGCTACTCATCGTACCAATATCACCTTCTGAGATTCATCCAAAAATCAAACATTGTGACATCCACATCTATTTTCATACTGACAATATTATAACTGATTTTTTTTTACTAAAGCCAACTTTTAAAAAGAACAATCTTAAACAATTTCTACTTAGTAAAATTACTAATATATACAAGAGGATCATAAGAAAACTCATTGTGGACTGATTATCCCTTATTAGTTTTAAAATAATTCAACCAACAACTTCTTGAGATAAGATACTACTCATCTACCATAACCATGCTACAACGGTCCAAATTAAATACATGGCAAAGAGAGTTCGAATTATGTCCAAATTACTCTATCTAAACATGATTGAATATAGAACATAGCTACTGATTCAACTAAGCATATTGTTCCTTAAGTTTCCACCATAAAGGACCAAACACAAAAGTACCAGAGCAATAAATTTTAACAAAATAAAAAACGGTACTGCCTCTACACTACTGAATACAGTACAACTTCAGTAGTAGAGCGCATTCCATAAAGAAAAATAAAATTAAACCTTGAAGAGTAGAGACTAATATACAACAAATTTCCATCAAATTCACAATGTCCCAATGATTTGAACAAATCACTTCACATTTTACTGAGGGCCAAGAAGTACCTAGAAAGATCAAAACAAAAGAAGAGTGAAGGAAAATCAGTAGTAGTATCAGCTTGCAACTCAGAATGAATACAATTCTTTGGAGATTTTGAAAGGTCTAAACGTGTCGTTCAAAAGTGAATGAGTACCGAGGTTGAGAGCCGACTGAGGTGCCGTTGAGGTTCCGATTCGCGGTGCCATTATTACATCAAAATCAAAAATGAAAAATACAAACTAAGCCTATCACCTATGAGTTACAAAATTCCTATCTATAAATCCTTTGAAGCTTGATCTTGAGTATTGGTTGGCTCTTGCTACAAACTCCGATTTGAATCTTGATGCTCGTGAATTGAAGGTGCTAGTTTTTTCCTCAGCTTTGGGTCAAGGCGAGACAATACGAAGCCTATGATTTCAATCATATCTTGGGCAGTCCGCGTCTTTCTCCGTGTCAGCATTCTGGGCTCACTTCTTTTTGTTTTTTCTTCTTTTCTTTATTCTGGTTTGAGATCCATTATTTTGGTCATCTCGAATCATGTTCCTTGAGGTCAAACCTGCTCAGACACAACAAAAAAAAAAACAAACGAACGAAATTTTTCTGCCACAATTTTCACTAGGAAAATTTTGTGAGTTATTTACAATGCAATCTAAACTATTTCTTTATGGAAAACAATAAAAGTCGGGATTGTGTATTCTTGGGAATGAGGAGTGGAACCCTAAATTTGGAGCATTTCCAGGTTATGCTGGAAAGCTGACCGGGTTATGCCGGAAGAAAAGAAAAAAGGTCCCTGAATTATGCTAGGGAGGTACACGGGTTATACCGGGTAAAATAAAAAAGGCCCTTGGGTTATGCCAGGGTCCATGGGTTATGCCGGGATAAAAGGAAAAATGTCATTGGGTTATGCCAGGAAGGTCCAAGGGTTATGCCAGGAATAAAAAAAAGGTCCTTGGGTTATGCTAGGAATGTCCACGGGTTATGTCGGGATAAAAGAAAAAAAGGTCCTTGGGTTATGCCAGGGAAGTCCACAGGTTATTCCGGGATAAAAGAAAAAAAAGGTTCTTGGGTTATGCCAGGTAAGTCCACGAGTTATGTCGGGATAAAAAAAGGTCCTTGGGTTATACCAGGGAAGTCCACGGGTTATGCTAGGATAAAAGAAAAGTTCATTGGGTTCTGCCAGGGAGATCCATGGGTTATGCCGGAATGGAAGTAAAAGGTCCTTGGGTTATGCCAAGGAGATATATGGGTTATGCCGGGATGAAAGAAAAATGGTCCTTAGGTTATGCCAGGGTGATCCACGGGTTATGCCGGGATAAAAGAAAAAATGTCATTGAGTTATGCCAGGGAGATTCACGGGTTATGCTGGGATAAAAGAAAAAAGGTCCTTGGATTTTGCCAGGGAGATCCATGGATTATGCCGGAATAAAATAAAAAGGGTCCTTGGGTTATGCGAGGGAGATCCAGAGGCTATGCCGGGATAAAAGAAAAAAGTCATTGGATTATGCTAGGGAGATCCACTATTATGCCGGGATAAAAGCAAAAAGGTCCTTAGGTTATTCCATGGAGATCCACGGGCTATGCCGAGATAAAAGAAAAAAAGTTCCTTGGGTATACCAGGGAGATTCACGGGTTATGCCGGGATAAAAGAAAAATATGTCCTTGGGTTATGCAATAGAGATCCACGGGTTATGCTAGGATAAAAGAAAAAAGATCCTTGGGTTATGCCAGCGAGGTCCAAAGGTTATGCCGGGATAAAAGAAAAAAATCCCTTGGGTTATGCTAGGGAGATCCACGGGTTATGCCAGGATAAAAGAGAAAAGTTCCTTGGGTTATGTCAGGGAGGTCCACGAGTTATGCCGGGAAAAAAGAAAAAAGGTCTGCGGGTTATGTCAGGGAGGTCCACGGGTTATGCCGAGAGAAAACAAAAAATGGTTCTCGGGTTATGCCAGAGATAACTAGGGAATGGGGCCCTATGTTGGAAAGGATGCAGGTAGAGGTTGGACGCCCTATGCTACCATGATTTTGGAATTTTTCTTCTTTTCTTTTTTTTTTTCTTAAAAAGAAACTCAATTTTCTTTGTTCTCTTTTCTTTAGTAAACATACAGGAAAGAAATTAGAGAAAACTTCCCTTTTGGATTGATTATTGTTGCGAAGCTGTTTTCAGCTCTTGCACATTTTTCCTTTTGGTTGCACCTGCTTCTTGCACGGTTACTTTGGATTACACGTGTTTCAACTTTTCAAACAAAGAACAATTGTTAATTTGAAACGGTGGTTGGTTTTGTGGCTTTGGTCGTTTTGATCAGTTGATATCGGCCCAACTCTTTTTTTTTGCGAGAACCTCTACTGTTTGCTGGTTGTTTGAATATTGATCTCTCTCCTAAAACTAAGGAACTCAACTTGTCAAAATTTCTCATGACGTCTCGCCCGTATGGGGCTTTTGCCCTTTCACTTTATTCTGCCTCTACAGGCTTTTGACTTTGGATTTCTTTTCATTTTCAATAACTTTGATTTCAGAGCATCGGGATTCCTTGGATTTTCAAATCTTTACCGAGACGGTTAGCCACGTGGGACTCAATCTTTTTAACTTCATTTTTCCTTTTTGGGCATTTAACTTTGATTTTCTTTCTTTTTAGGATTTTTTCAATTTCAAAACATCAGCCGCCATGACCAGTCGAGGTCGACTTATGCTCCTGACAAGGCTGTGTGCCTTTTTTCACATTAGCTCGCATGAAATGAGAACCCTATAAATCAGTCTTTCCATTCCTTCTTTGTCATAGTTTCGGAATAGAGTTATACCAAAAGTGATTCAAAGAAAATAAACAATGGAATGGAGAATGAGTAAAAAACAAGAAGTGTCCCTTTCGGGGAAAGGAAAGAAGGACTTATCTGAGTATATGCGACTTCAATGAACATGACATGACTTTTGGACTGGATGCCTGATCTGTTTTAACCGTTCGACTCTCAGAAATTCATCACAACTTCTTCTTCAAAATTCGAGAAACTTGATCTGTTGGAACAAGCTTGAGTACGATTCACCAATAGGGGTAAACCTATTCTTTCTAAAAGGCTCTCATGGGCGAGGATTGTATTGGGGATCATTTGGTTGGGAGTTATATGGAGATTGGTAAGGATGGGCATTTATGGGAGGTGGAGCTCGATTTTGTGTATGATGTTGTGGCTGCGTGTAAGATTGCGCACTTGTCACCGCATAAGGAGGCGGTGCCATGGTATAATCAGCATCTTGAAGGGGATAACAATGTGGTGGGACGATAAGAGGCACGTATGATTGGTTGAATGACCTACGGGCCCCCCTCTAGCTTGAAACCATCATGACTCCCTTTTCACTCCCATTTCTATTTATCAAACCCTCTAAACCATTCTGAGCAACCTGTGATGTTGCCTTAAAAGCAACATGACTCAAGATTCAACCTGTTTTAAACCGTTTTCAACCATTTCGCCAATTTCATAGCCTCAACAAATGGCTTACCCCCAGCAGACATCATGTTTGACCATTTCAACTTCATCTAATTTGGAGGCTTTACCCTGGAAGCTTGATCATGCCATTTGAAAGCGTATTCACGAAAGCATTCCGCGGTTTTCCTTTTCAAATTGGACAAAGTGTTCCTGTAAGGAGTGATGTCCATATTATATTGGAACTGGCGAACAAGTCTCGAGCCATATCATCCCACACATGCCAATGAGTAATTTTTTATTCCGTATACCACTCAGAAGCGATTCCGGTGAGGCTTTCCCCAAAATAGGCCATCAGCAGCTCTTTCTTTCCACCAACTCCCCTCAGCTGGTTGCAGTAACGTTTCATATTAGCGACCGGGTCTCCGTGCCCGCCGTATTTTTCAAATTTTAGCATCTTGAGGCCAACTGACAAGTGAACATGGGAAACACATACAGAGGTCATAGTATGAGACACTATTTTGGACACTCAGACATTGCATGTTTTTCAAGCTTTGTTCCAAGCTCTTCATCTTCTGAGCAATTTCCTCTTGCACAGGGTTTTTAACAACCTTTTCTTGCTCCACCGAGAAATCATACCGTGGAGGTTGAGTGAAAGAGTACGGGGTCACATATATTATATCCGATTGAAGTTGCAGACCCTGAAAGGTGAACATTGGAGGTGGTACCCTTGGAGCCGGTGCCTGGGGACGAAACACAAAAGACATGCCAGGATCATTGGAGGGCACTGGAGGGTGCCCGCATAGGATGAGCGGATAAGGCACAGAGGCAATGGTAACCTCACCTAACCTGAGGATCAACCAGGAACCGCATGGATTGAACTTGGCGGTTCCTTACCATTATACCAGGCGTCCCACATTTTCCATATGCGAAGACGCGACAACTTATTCTCTTCAACAGCTGTTAATTCTAGCTGTAGAATAGCTGATGTCGGGCTATCCTCAGGACCCATGATCGGTAGATTGCTTGCAGAGGCTATCTGTTCCTTTAAATCTTGTGAGAAGGGGAGGCTAGACTACCAACAATACCAACCACCAAAACCTTTAGTTTGCATATCCAACACTTTGTTAGTTTTGAAACATTTAACATAGAGGAAATCTCACGTTGGAATGCAATGCACCTAACAGTTAAACACTTCTACCATGTGTTTGCACCTAACAGTTAAACACTTCTACCATGTGTTTGAACGGTTGCATGTTTCCTCCTGGCCTTAACAAACTCTTTCAGTATGGACCTCTTTTCTTCATCTTTGTTTCTCTGTATCACTCTTGATTTTTGTTTTGTTTTTGTCGTTCTTTTATTTGCACTCTCTTTTTCTCTTTTTATTTGTCACTCTTTTATTTCCGTCACTCTCTTTTTTCATTTTTTTTTACACTATTTTTCTTCTTTTTTTTAAGTTTATTTTTTACTCACTTAATTTTATGGCTATGATCGAATCCGATGGGGATTGCCTACGCTTCATGACCTCGCATCAAATAGATCTTGCGTAGTTCGAGAAGATTGAGAATAAAGTAAATAAACTAACTCTTTTTTTTATTTTATAAAACTTAGACCATGAAGCTTTAAGGCAAAAGAAAAATATGTTTGATTTTTTGATTTTTTTTTTGGAATTTTCTAAAAAAAATACTTTAAAGTGAAGAAAAGGAATTTATTTTTTTGGATTTTTGATTTTGATTTTGTTTTGTTTTTCTAAAGAAAGACTTCTAAAAATTCATTAGCTTTTAATTTGAACTTTGAGAATTTTAAAGTAAAACTAAAATATTTTGTTTGAATTTTCATTTGTTTTCTCTTTTTCTAAAGAAGAAAGAAAATATTTTTGGATTTTAGAAGTTTCCTCTTAATTTTGTAAGAGGGACTTTTTAGAAACTGTTGGATTTCTGTGCTTTTATTTATTTACAAAAGCACTTTTGAAGAAAAATGAATATATTTTTGGACTTCAATTTTTCAAAATTTTTATGGACACTTGCAAAAGAAAGACATCGAAAAAGTATTTTTTTGAATTTTTTCTTCTAATTTTTTTTGGATTTTTGTTTTTGAAAGAATACTTCAAAATGAAGGAAACCGTATTTTGGATTTTGATTTTTATTGATTTTTCCTTTTTCACATGAAAGATATTAGAAAGAAGGAAATCACTTTTTTTGAGTTTAAAAACTACTTTTACTCTTTTTTTTAATTGTCTAAGGAAAGATTTTTTAAAGAAGGAACTAAAGAAAAATATTTCTGGATTTTTTGAAAATTGGGGTCGGACCCGATGAGGTTTTCCTAAATATCTCATATCCGGTGAGAATAAGATCCACGTAGTTTGGTCAAATTTGACAAAATACGGAGCTTGAAAATTTTGGTTCATTTTGAAATGAATTTTCTTTTCCAGAATTTCAGCACAATTTCAAAATTTTCTAAATACCTACCTCTCACTTTTTTTATTTTCTTCTAGAAGTCGGTCAACATGTAAGCTGAAAAAAATAGATGCGCAAGCAGCACATAAGATGCATCAGATGGTCTTTTTAATTTGGGGTACACCTGTCCTAATGGACCCAACCCCTGTGTTGAGTCCCTAAGGTCAAATGCATGTGATGCAAACAAACGTTCCTATTAGGGATCCGACATGAGGCTATGTTATTCTAAGTTTAAATCCTGGGTTTATTATTCTAGACCTATCTTACCACAGCGGACCTCTCGAGCCGAGGGAGGAGCGGCATACCGGGAATACAAAAGCTTCACCGGCTTTGCAACTTGTCCAAACCTCGTTCTAAAATTGGATACAACTCTAAACAGAAGAGAATTCACACGAAGTGCACACTCCCCAAATGATTTAGAAGACTCAGGGAGAAGAAGGGTTTCGTAGCAGTTTATATACAGTTCACAAAATACCAAAGCGGTAAAAGTGACATTTAGCATATGAGGCCCAAATATGTAAAAAAAACTTAGATAATAAATAAAGCCAATTATAATAGCTATTCTAAGCTCAAATTCTTGAATCCTGAACTGAAGTTATGGGTTTGGATTCCCTGTAGAGTAGCCAGAGCTATCACACCTCCTTTTTTACACATTCGAGGGGTAGTACAAGGGAGTTTTTCAAATCTAGTGACATTATTCGAAATGAGATTATTTATTCAATTCATTGCAGAGTCGCCACTTGGAATAGTTTATTTTTTGACGTCCCAAGTCATCGGTTTATATTAAAATCCCAAATCGAGGAAAATTCGACTTTCCCAAGTGCATGTCTAAAGTAGTAGTAGGAGTCTCAAGTGCATGTTCTCCGACTGGAGATATTGGTGGCTCCTCAGTAGCAGCTCGCTTGGGTGCTCTATCTAAACCATATGATAGTCCTCAACCTCTGCCCCGGCCCCGGTCTCTGGCGGCTCTAGCAGGAGGCACGGGTGCCTGGTCATCTCTGACTGCACGTGTCTTCACTATCTTTAAGAGAATAGAAGACAGAAGTCTAGAATTCCGAAGTTAATGTTTCACAAGGCAGGGAATTTTCCTAACAGTTCCATAGCCTCCCGAAGATAAGTACAGAGGTCTCTGTACCGATCCGTAAGAATCTAATAAACCAGTTTGTGACTCACGACTCCTATGAACTTAGAGCTATGTTACCAACTTGTCACGGCCCAAGTTCTCCTTCTATGAACCGTAGTGATGTCACCTAGTCTTTACGACTATGTAAGCCTAACATTTGCTGAAATGAAACGAAAACATAAAAGCTAATAGCTAACATGTAAATTTAAATAAAAAGTTAAGATATCGCTCGGCATATACAATAATCACTCTCGAAATGTACATAAACTCTCCCAAGACCCAGAATATTGTAAGTCACAAACTACAGAAAGAAAACAGTATTTATATACTCTAGAGTCTAACAAAAGGAAATGCAAGAAGTGGGAAAGAGTAAAAAGGGTCTCCTAGGTCTGCAGACACAGCAAACATACCTTTAAGTCTCTACAGCACTATCGCATCACTGATAATGCAGCTAATAAGCGGTACCTGAATCTGCACATAAAAAATATATGCAGGGAAGGGCATGAGTACACCACAATGATACCTAGTAAGTGCCAAGCCTAACCTCGGTCGAGTAGTGACGAGGCCAAGTCAGGGCCTTACTGGTATATATATATAATAAAACAAGAAAGAATGAAATACCACAGTAAAATAAAGACTGCAATTAAAGAAAAATGAAATCATAGAAGATAACAGCTCAGTACAGAGGGGTAACAACAGGGGATCTTCCGAGATACCGTCTCGTAGTCCCAAACATAAATGTGCAGGGGAATCTCTTGGAATACCGTTTCGTAGTCCCAATGTAATTATATAGATCATGGAGATCTCCTAATACCGTTCATAGTTCCAAAGTAAATATACAGTACAAAGGGATCTCCCAGAACACCGTTTCATAGTCCCAAAGTAAATATATAGCTCAACCAACGGAAATAACAGTTACAGCAAGAAAACCTACAATTGAGAATAAGTGCAAGTCAAGGAAAAGTATGGATTTTACTAAACATGCTGCACAGAGTTCAGATAAGCAGTTAAGACATGTCGACATTCTATTCTAAACAAATTAGAGTAGTTACATATGCTAGTGTAGTTCAAATAAGGAGAAACGGGTTATTAATTAGTAAAAAATAGAGTTTTACAACAAATAGCCCATGTACGTACTTATCACCTCATGTACACGCGATCACATATCAAAACAGTACCAAATCCTAAAGCGAGTTCCCTCACACAAGGTTAGGCAAGCCACTTACCTCGAACCAAGCTCAAATCAGTCTGTAACAATGCTTTTCCAACGAATATCCAACTCTGAATGGCCCAAACCTAGCCAACATCAATTATATAACATAAATATAACTACAAAGAACTAATCTAGCTAATGAAGTTAATGGCAAAGCAAGAAATTGGAAAAAATCACCGAAAAAATCTCCCCTAGCCAATGTAGCAGAATTGGGTAAAAGTCACAAAATATGAACAATAATTTACTCACGAGTTCAGTAGTACGAAAATCACTCAAATCCGATACCAAAATCTCGATTAAAACCCCAAAATTCGGCCAAAGAACTTTTCTCAAATTTTTTTCTAATTTTCACCCCAAATATGAAATTAAATAATAAAATTAATGATAGATTAGTGAGATACAATCAAAATCAAGTGTAGAATCATTACCAATTTGATATCTCTAAAAATCCCTCAAAATCTCGTCCAAATCCGAGCTTCCAAACTCAAGTTTCGATAAAAATGGCCAAACCCTCGTTTTGAAACTTTATATCTACCCAGTTAATTTCTTCTTCGCGAATGCGTTCAAAGCATCGTGTTCGCAGAAGCACAAGCTGCTTCAGTTCTAAAAATACTCATCGCGAATGGAATGCACCAGTTGTGAACGCCAAGCTTACATTGCCTGTCCCTACGCGAACGCGGGACACTTATCGCGAACTCATAGGATATTTTCCTTGGAACCTATCTACCTGTTGACTCTACGCGTATGCGAGGTCCTTATCGCAAACACGTAGCCTTAATGATACACATCTCCGCAAACGCGGGAACCACATCCCGAGCGCGAAGACCAACTTGGCTACCTCCCCAAGTGCCTTTTGCTAATGCGAGGCTTCTTTCATGAACACGATGAAGAAAATCTCTACAACAAAATATGTACTAGAAAATTTGCTACTTTCCAAAGTCCAAAAATGATCCATTAAGCACCTGAAAATCACCCGAGGACCCCAGGACCTCAACCAACCATACCAACCAATCCTAAAATACTATACGAACTTAGTCGAGCCCTCAAACCACATCAAATAGCCTAAAATCACAGATCATCCTCCAATTCAAACTTAAAAGAACTTGAAACTTCAAATTTCTACAACCGATGCCGAAACCTATCAAAACACGTCCGATTGACCCCCAATTTTTTCGCACAAGTCATATTTAATATTTCAGACCTACTCCAACTTTCGAAATCAGATTTCAACCCGATATCATAAATTCCACTACCGATCCAAAACTCCAAAAATTCGACTTTCACCATTTCAAGCCTAAATAAGTTATAGACCACCAAAATACAATTTGGACACGCCCCTAAGCCCAAAATCACTTAACAGAGATAATAGAATTTAAGAAACTCCATTTCAGAGTCGTCTTCACACAGTCCGACTACGGTTCAAATCCTAAAACTTAAGCATCTATTTAGGGATTAAGTGTCCTAAAATACTTCAAAAACAAAAACGAAACCTGCCGACAAGTCACATAAGCAGAAAAAGATACCGAAAAACAACAAAAAAGGAATCGGGGGTTATAACACTCAAATTGACTTGCCGAGTCGTTACATAATTCTATAAGAATGGATTTGTTAGGATGAAGAGTGCGTGCGCCTGAGAGAGATAGCAAGAGCATAAGAGAACAAATTCTTTTTTGTTTTTCAAAAAAAAAAAGGGAAGTTTGCCGGCGAAGCTGACGGAGTAGTGATAAATTTTTGTAGTGGAAGATGAAATAGTTTGAACTTTAAAGTACAAGGAAGAAAGAAGGTGTTTAAATTTTTATCGAGGACGAAAGAAAGTATTCTTTTCGAGAAGAAAGAAAGTAGAAGATTGCAAAAAAGTCAATAAACTGGTAGCATATAACACACTTTTTTATTTGTCAAAATTTAAGAGGAATCTCACACAAATGTTTGTTGTGCAAGGCCCAAAGTAAAATTTTCCTATATTATGAAGCTTTCCTTACATTAAAACCGAATTGTGTAAATACTTACATTGGTCAATCAATGAAGAGATGGCCACGTTTTAGCTTACTTTGCAAGTAACTTTCAATTTCAACCAATGTCATATAGGAAGAAAGATGGAAAGCACTATTGATCCCCTCTCTTGGAGTGGCTGAACGAGAGAATGCAGAAAAATATCTCGACCTTTATTGAAAACTTTGTTTGAAGAGTATTTCAAGTAAAGTAATACTTGCTAATTTTAACTCACCAAGGTTTAACTTTTTTTCCCCAAGTGAAATTTATGTCAAATGCAACATTAACTTCCAAATAATTTCTTTAACTTCAACTTTAAATATACATTTTTGTTTTATTTCGACCAAATATTCTAACACTTATTGTCACATTACACAAGGAAGACTTCAGTTTACTCTTTTAAGAGGAGTCAGGTTCCAATGAAGCGAATAAGTCTGCTCTTGGCCGGTTTAGTTGTCTATTCTGATTTATGTAGTTTTTCGAATCCAATGCATATTACGCAGGAAATTTACACTCCCCACTATTAAATCTGATTACCTTGTCATGACATGAGAAATATAGGTGTGACTTTATAGTACTAAATTTGGAACAACTAAACCAGCCAGTCAAGTTCCAATATGAAAAACAATACAAAACATAAGGCATTTATATTTTCTGTACAGCTCATAGATAAGAATACAGAAGCGGAGCCTTGCATAACTAGTAAAGTTGCTACCATGTGACCAGAAGGTTACCGGATCAAGCGTGGAAACAGTATCTTGTATAACTGCAGGGTAAGGCCGTACGATAGATCCTTGTGGTCCGACCCTTCCCCGGGCTTCCCTTTGCCTCATAGTCCAAAGATAAGAATACACAGAAGTCCCAGTCAACATCACTACTGTAAGAAAACAACCCTGGAAGCAGTAGCTTGTATAATCTAAACTTGTGAATTAGCACAAATTTGTGAAGCAGAACAATATCTACATTTAAATCATGCACAAGCTAAGCTGCTTCACGCATTCATATACCAATGAAATCACAAAAGGAGAATGCATCATGTTGAATAGATTTCTCAAGTAAAGACCTTAATGGTTTATACAAGAAACTCAACCCTAAGACGACAAAAAAGAGAGAAATTTTACAGTCTAAAAGGAAATGAAGTCAGTCAGCTACAAAATACCATTCTACACATCCACTCGTACATTACAGCAACAACCTAAATTGGGACTTCCATTTTTATTGGTGTCTGTAAAGTATTTACCGATGCATTCTGAAGCCAATCCTTGGCACAGATGAGCGCTTCCACTGTCTCAGGTCGCAAGGAACACCTGTAACGATCCATCTCTTTGCTTACTGTGCTAAATACAGAGTCAGCTGTTACAGTAGAAACTGGAACTGACAATATATCACGAGCCATTATTGATAGAGTTGGGTACTTCATTCTGTTCAGTTTCCACCACCCCACAACATCAAACTCATGAACACGAGGCAACAAAGACTCCTCCAAATATTGATCAAGTTCTGACCTTGACTGCTGACTTGTGGTCTCCATAATGTAGGCATCAAAATCTGTAAGTCCGGCCCCATTACTAGAGGCACCGACGCCTTGGGCATTCTCCTGCTTCATAGCCCCACCCTTTGCCTCTTCAGCATAAGTTGGGGTCAGAGGCAGAGGAAGTGCCACATATTCAAGGAAGAGCTCATGGATACCCTCTTCAACAATCTTCACATAGGAAGCAGCTTCTTCACCATATATTTTCGTAAAACTGAATTCAACGAGCTTCATTTTGAAGCGTGGATCCATTACTACGGCAATAGCTAACATCAGACAACAAGTCTTCCAGTATTTATCGAATTTCTCTTGCATAGTTTTGGTAAGGCTGCTGATGGATGGATCTTCACTTGCTGCACCACGAGCCAGTTCCAACTGAATCTTCCACGCTTCATGGAAGAATGTATTGGTTGTTGGAATTGTTGGTGCAGTCAGAAGATTGGCAGTGTCACAGACGATTTTCAAGTAAGTACACAGAATCTCAACTTGCTTCCAATCTTCAACTGATGGGGCATCCTGGTAATCAGGATCAGATGTATCCAAGCATGAAAATACTTCCTTCAGCTCTGATGCAGCCAACAACATCTCATATGTTGTGTTCCATTGTGTTCGGTCATCAAGCGCCAACGTCTTTGTGCTTGGCACCTGAAGCTGCTGTTTGAGCTCAATAAACTTTTCCTCATGAGATTCTGATGTTTTCACATATTTTACGCTATCTCTTACTTTCTTAACAGTTCCATGCAAAAAATGAAACACATCTTGGGCAATGCTGCTCAAAGTTCGAGCAAGACAATTTCCAACCAACAACTGACCGTTGAGCACAAGAGGGTTCTTCACTGAGAGTAAAGCTCTAAGATTATCAACAGCAGCATCACCAATTGGTTGATTAATAGTGACAGAAAACAACTTCCCCTCCATACTCCAGTCAGAAAGGCAAGCAGCAACTGCATGGCTGAAAGCCGTGTCAGAATCTGGATATGGTTCCATTATGACATTGAGTATTTTCCTGTGAATTTTCCACTCACTATCAATATACTGCCCAGCTATGAACACATAACCCACAGTGTGATGGGAGGACCACATGTCTAGTGTTAAGCAGATCCGCCCAGGCACTCTATCAATCACTTTCTGAATCGCTTGCTTCTCTCTAAGATAAGTTGCCACACAATCTCCTTGGACAGTGTTGAAGCTCACTATATCAAACCGAGGTTGAAGATGCTGGACAAAAGTAAGAAAGCCTGGATGCTCAACCATGTGAAGGGGATAGTCGTGCATGATGATCATCCTGGAGATCTCCTGGCGGCACCGGTCTGGATCAAAAGCAAGATAAGGAGCAGAAGCAGTTCGATATCGTTTTTTAGGTGCACCATTACTACCACCATATCCACTCATCTTTGAAGGAGCACTATATGGGGTCAATTGATCATTCTGCTGGTTGCGCAAGACTACTGGGCAGGTTCCTTTGGCAATATGGCGTTTCAGATGACTAGTGCCTGCTACTTTCGACCCTGTACTATATGCAAACGATTGCTTGCACTGGTTACATTGTGCCCTTCTAGTCCCAACAGCAACAGTTTCAATAGTGAAGTGCTCCCAAACTATTGATTTCTTTTTCCTACGCTTACCAGGTTGTATTTCTACATGGTTGGGTTGTGGCTCTGCAAGAACCATCTCATTTCCTGGAAACATCTCACTGTCTGAAACCATTCCATTTCCAGGGACTATCTCATTGCCGAGCACCATCTCATGTTCATGGACCATCTCATGTTCGAGGACCATCCCATGTTCGGGGACCATCTCATGTTCAGGGATCATTTCATGATTCTCAGTGGGAGTTGCTGGCGTAACAGGGGTTTCTGGGGTTGCCATTGTATGTGCAGAACACGCTTCTCAAATATCTGTGTAATATAATGATAAAAAAAAGAAACAGAAAAACGAAAATCATAAGTAATGTGAAGATGACAGCGAAAAAGTAAATATAAGCCTGAAAGTAGCACTATATATCTCAATAGACTCTTTTTTTTTTGGGGGTGCGGGAGGTGGGGGGGGGGGGGTGATAAGTTTCAGAAAACTCAAATTCTTTTGTCAGCTGCATGCTTGATTACTTATTATCAATATGGAACTATCTATGGGTCATATAAGAAGGGCCATGGAAGTTGAGCACAAGAAAGAAGATACTGTCAGAACATCAAACCAAGCACATCTACTACATAGTATATACTAAAAGAGGTAACAACATTTTACAATGAGCAGGTCAAAACTTATGAGCAATAGAAGGAACTTTAACAACAACAACAACTACCCAGTAATGTCCCACAAAGTGGGGTTTGGGGAGGGTAATATGTAGACGAGCCTTACCCCTACCCGAAAGGGCAGAGAGGCTGTTTCCGATCGACCCTCAGCTCATTGAAGGAGAGGAAAAACAAAAACAAAAACAAAAACAAAAACAAAAACAAAAGAGCATTAGTAAGTCCAGCAGAAATAGAGTTATCTAAACATAAGAACCATAAATAAAATAACATACAATAATATCATACAGTAACTACCATAAATAACTACCATAAGGGAGACACAATCCAAAACACAAAACATCTATAGATAGTCCTGTCAAGTCTAACCAAACCCCAGGTGAGTAGTACGAAAAACTCTAGGGGCCCCTATCCTACAACCCTGATACTAGACCTCCAGACTTTCCTATCAAGGTCCATGTCCTCGGAAACCTGCATTCTAGCCATGTCATGCCTAATCACCTCTCCCCAATACCTCTTACTCCTCCCTCTGCCTCGCCGAACGCCGACCATCGCCAGCCGTTCACAACTCCTCACCGGGGCATCAGGACTCCTCTTCCGCACATGCCCGAACCACCTCAGTCTTGCTTCTCGCATCTTCTCATCCACCGGGGCCACCCCCACCTTCTTTCGAATAACTTCATTCTTAATCTTATCTAACCTGGTGAGCCCGCACATCCACCTGAGCATCCTCATCTCCTCAACCTTCATTCTCTGAACATGAAAGTTCTTCACTGGCCAGCACTCTGCCCCATACAACATTGCAGGTCTAACCACAGCTCTATAAAATTTTCCCTTGAGTTTCTGTGGAACTTTCTTGTCACACAGGACTCCTGATGCAAGCCTCCACTTTGACCACCCCGCTCCTATACGATGAGTGACATCCCCGTCAATCTCTCCATCCCCCTGAATCACCGACCCAAGATATCTGACACTGTCCCTCTTGGCAATGACCTGAGATCCAATCATCACGTCCCTGCCTACTTCGCTCGGCTCGGCGCTAAACTTGCACTCCAGGTATTCTGTCTTAGATCTGCTTATTTTGAAACCCTTAGACTCGAGAATCTGTCTCTATACCTCTAAGCTCTCAATAACACCGACCCTCGCCTATCAAGACTATATCATCAGCAAATAGCATACACCAAGGCACATTCCCTTAAATGTGTAGGGTTAGAGCATCCATCACCAAGGCAAACAATAGAGGGCTAAGCGCCGATCCTTGATGGAGCCCCATAACCACTGGAAAATGTTCTGAGTCGCCACCCACCGTCCTAACCCTAGTCTTAGCTCCATCGTACATGTCCTTGAGTACTCTGATGTAGGCTTCCGGCACGCTCTTCGCCTCCAAGCACCTCCATGGCACCTCCCTTGGGACCTTGTCATACGCCTTCTCCAAGTCGATAAGCACCATGTGCAGGTCCTTCTTCTTATCCCTGAACTGCTCCACCAGCCTCCTGACAAGGTGGATAGCTTCTGTAGTGGAGCGACCCGGCATGAAACCGAACTGGTTCACAGATATAGATGTCATCTCCCTCACCCTCGCCTCGATCACGCGCTCCTAGACCTTCATGGTGTGACTTATTTGTGGAGGTCAAAAGCATGTCCAAATTTTAAAAGAGCCTCATGAACTGCAAGGACAGCAAAATAATGAAAAGAGATGCCTACTTTTTTATAATGAATAACTAAAAATAAAGAATAAGGAAGTTACCATAATGCATGAAGGGGTCGTTCGGTTGGTTTGATAAGGAAAATAATCTCCACATGGAATCCAACATTATTATACCATTTGGTTACTACTTCCTCTTCTCATAAATAATACTCATATAAGTTATGCAGGAGTTTTTGTATTATTTTATGCGGGCTACAATGTCAAATAAAAATGCGAGTAAGCATCCAACAAGAAACGATCCCTGCATTATAATCATGCATAACTAATCTCTATATTTCGATTCTTGCATTACTAACCTCTAAATAACTAATCGCTAAACCAAATGATCTCCAAGTGCATAAGGAGATTTCTAGTGGTAGCACCTTCACCTTTGCAAGTCACCAAGCAATGAGGTAGGGCAGGGTGCAAAGGGGGTTGGGGGGGACAAAACATTGGTGACATATGCAACACTAAAATCAAACCAAATTAATGAGTTGGTTATAACTAGAAACTCCAAGGAACATAAGATAAGTAGATATTTAGTACACTTTTTAATGTTATTTATTTCAGAAATCATTATATCCATCCCAAATTTGTCCGTCGATTTTGGTCAAAGTACCCATCATTGGTTGATCAAAACCGGTATAGCCCCCACCCCCACATTGAGTTGACACGGGTGTGGCACCGAAAGTGAAGAGTCCGAGCAACATAGGTAGCCATTATAAGGCTATAAAAATATCAAAAAGAAAACAAGAACCAATCACCTGCACTCAAAAGTACTACAATAGTTATCAACTTTTACTGTGAGCGTGTTAAGACTAATGAGAAACAGGGAACTTTTAAACTTTCTTTTTTTGTCTTAATACACAGATTGACATTTCAAGTAAAACGGCTTTTGTGAAGCTAGACCCCGTATTTGGAATATTCCCAAGTAAACACTTATACTTGCTAAAAGTACACACAGCAAAATGCTTCTGACAGTTTAGTATGCTTATGTGATTGAGTTAGCCGGTATGACTTAACAGCATGTGAACCAAACAAAAAGAAGGATTTTAATCCTGCACCTAATGAATGCATTGTGGAGTTACAAACACTAGGCTGCAACTTCATCACTGCAGAGCAGGCATAGTATTCACTCTTTGGACTAATAGAACAGGAGGCCAAAAGCTTTAGCCAACAAAATGCATGAAATTAGTTCCTCAGAGCTGAAGAATCCTGTCCATTGGCACACATTGGAGGGACTAAAATTATCTCCATCAAGGCCCAGCCCAGTCTGAACTCATCCCTAAACTAAGCTGACCCAAAGTTAATAGTAATACTGGAAAATTTTCACAAATAGCCAACTTTTAGCCCCTCCAAACTCCACTTATGGGTATTAGAGCTGTCAAAATGGGCTTGGCCCGTGAGGCCACCCCAACCCAGCCCGTTACTTGGTTAGGGTTAGGCTAGGATTTTTTAGCCCATTTAAACTGAGGCTTATAAGCCCGGTCCAAGTCAGCCCGCTCGCCCTTGAGGCTTGCCCGAGGGCCCGCCCATGGGCCAAAATTAATCAACTATAAAATATTTTTTTTAAAAAGTAAAAACTAAAAATACTATTAACTAAATCCTCATTCCCCAACCCTAGATTGCTCATTTACCCTTCCATATCAACTACTAATTTAGATTTGTATATGCATGCATGTAATATGACAAAATTACGTTTTCTTTTGCTAAATTAATAACGAACTCGAAAAGTTTTAGGTGGCCAATAATAATCTTTTTTCAAAAGAAAATATTACTTTAAGTGACCAATGATCAATCTGGATTACTTTAATATATTATTAGTATTTAAACTGCTCTTTAGTATATAAAAAGATCAATTTTAAAGACAAAAATAAAAGAGCTAGAGAAGAGCTAGCTTTAGCATATAAAAAGATCAATTTTAAAGACAAAAATAAAAGAGCTAGAGAAGAGCTAGCTTTAGTATATAAAAAGATCAATTTTAAAGACAAAAATAAAAGAGCTAGAGAAGAGCTAGAGATATAGATGAAAGAAGAGTGTTAAGAAAATATTCATATAACTTTAAAACAGAAGAACTAGCGATATAGATAATTTGCATTTCAATTAGGAGATTCCTCGTCTAATATCAAGTTTTTCGTATGTCCTAACCAAACAGAAGTTGTTTACATGATTAATCGACAACATCACGAAAAACTATTTAAAGATGTAAAGAAATTCTTTTTTCTAAAAAAATATTGAAGGGCCGGCAAGCCCTAGCTCGTGGCCCTCTTAGGGCTAGGTTGGGCTGGCCATTTTAAGGCCCATTCATATGGCGGGCCGGCCCATCCTAGCCAACCAAAGCCCACGAGGCTCGGGCTGGGCTGGGTTAGGCTAGGCTAGGCTGGCCCGTTTTGACAACTCTAGTGAAAATACACTGGGATGTTATTGTTATTGTTGTAGTCAAGTTTAAACCCCTATATAACACCTTGTTTGGATGGTTGTTACCCATTATATTTGTTTTGATTGTTACTTAAATTTTATTGTATTATATTGTTAAATTTGTCGTTACGTTTGACGAAAGGTGCCACTTTGTGGAACGACGAATTTGATGTGGTAGCACTTACCTTATTTTTTTTCTTTCATCTTATAATTATATTTTATCCTTTACCCTACTTTTTCATATAATATTTTTACTCTGTATTATATTTTTCTTAATAATGTTGCAAGTTTATTCTTTATATTGTTGGTGCGTGACATCATGAGATGACGGCAAACGATACAATATATCCAACGTTGTATTCATTAAACAATACAGTACAATATAATACGATACATTATGTAACAACAATCCAAACAAGTTGTAATTGAAAAATATACACTGTCTAGAGTTTCAAATTCCATTAATGTTATCATGGAGTTCCACTTATAAAATTTGAAACTCCAGTACAATGGTTATTTTTCAAAGACAAGGCAGAAAAATGGCCAATGCAGGCATTTGAACTAGTAATGCTCCTACTAAGGCAACACGGAGGATACTATTCTATTTTGAAGAAAGTCAGGGTCAGATAGGACATTTCTCAAAATATGGGCTAACAAGTATAAACATAAACTTACTAGATCTAACTCAGAAAAGTGAATCAGACATGGGCTTCGACACAAATTTAAACAAAGCCCATATCACACACTCTTACAAACAACTGATCTATTAGACACTCAGAAAGAAATCACCAACAATTTCAAGAACCATTTCACAGTCAGCCTTGATTTTAAAAATGACCTTCAACTTAAAGCCCAGAACATGTAAACTATAAAACTCATTTTTTGTAACATATCAGCAAACAAAAAATTGAATTAATCCAGAAAAGTCAAAATTCAAAATAACTACACCATAAAACAACAAGAACAAAATTGATACTGAAACAAAAATATTACTGCAGCAAAAAACTTTAAAAATTTTATTTCAACCATGAAACAGAGTATATAGCATGCATTTTCACCAGACTATAAATATAAAACTAACACAAATACCAAGAGAACAATCTTCACACTAACACAATAAAGCATTAAAAATATATCTAAAAAAGAAAAAATAAGTCAAATCTGAAATGATAAAAAAAGAAACTCAAATAAAATTCGATTTGGAGCAAAACCCAGATGCTAGAATTCGATTTTGAGCAAAACCAAGATAATGAAATGGAACTTACCGGGTTTTTCAGGCTCCGATAGTAAACCAGATCTAGGGTTTCAGCAGGAGGGAGAAAGGGGAGAGAAAGAGAGAGAAAGAGAATTGGGCTTGAACCCGATAAAACCAAACTGGACCTTTGTTATGATATTTTTGGGTCGTTTGGGGATTGGTATTTAGACTAATAAGTGATAAGGTTCATTGACAAGAAAATATGAATACCAAAAATATTAAAAGTTGTAGTACTGGACATGGACTTTCTTTTTAGGTCCATTTATTATTGTTATGACTTGTGAGTATGTGAAATTGAAGGTGTGTTAGTATGTGTGTTTTGGGTCACACCCTTTTTTGGGTCAAGTGGCTTGACATAGCCCACTTTTTATGGTATTGTTTGGTTACTGTAGCTACGTGCGGACTCAGTTTAAGATGGGGCCTACATTGGCTAAATTTGGAATTGGGGAGATGGGGTTTTTTCTTTAAGGAGAATTTTGAAATTTAGCCCATTATGGTGGGGTAAATTTTCACTTTTGAAATAAAACGGATGATATTTATTTCAAGTAAAAATAATATGGACTAGCCAGTTTATGAATTGATAATTAAAAATTAGTCAGTATTTATAAAGTTAATAAAAATATTCAGTATTTTGTTGCAACAGGAAGGTTTCAACATAATATACTAGAGATTGATGCATATGTATACGAACTTCCAACATATTATGTTGGAATTTTAGTACACGAAAAATTCCAACATAATATATAAAAGATTGCAGCAGATGTGTATAAACTTCAAGTATATTATGCTGGAACTCCAGTATATTATGGTAGAAGTTCACAGGTAAAAAATTCGAACTCCAGTATATTATGCTGAAATATTTTTCGAATTTTATACAGTATTTTCGTTAAATTTCGATTACTTTTAAAACATTAACTATTTTTCAATTATAACTTATAAATTTAATTATAATCTCGCCCTTATTTCAAGTCTTTCACCAAGAAAATAGACCTATGTGGCGCAGTTGCATAAAAAGCCATTCCTGAGACCACTATTTTGGTTCTGTTTACGTTAGTTCAGTGAGTTTAATTTGTTTGAAAAAAAAAAGTTAATTCACTTAACTAAAAAAAAAAAAGGCAAATCGATCTATATTAAGTTCTCGTTATGTGCGAAATTTGGAAAAAGATTATAGGAGTCTTTTACAAGAATAGTCCAATGAACTTTATGATCTAAACCCAAATTTTACGATGAGCCTCAACTTTTTTAAAAAAAAAATTATTTTTTTATCTAAAGTTTATTTTTCTAGATTTTTTAGATTCAAAGTTATTAATAATTTTCTTATAATCATTGTCTCCTAATAAGTCTTTCTTAATTGACAATATAGCTAATTCTTCTAACCTCTCTGGAAACATTGTTGATCTTAGTTAAAATTTTATCAGTTTTAATTTTGAAACACTTCTTTCCGCTAAAGTATCGGCAACAAGAGTTATTAACATTAATCTATAAGCAATATAGACATTTGGAAAAGAAACAAAACTTTTTATTTGATTGAGTTTATCAATTAAACTATTATCTTCTAATTGTATGCACTTTTAATTCTAGAAAATAAATCTAAATCATCAATATCTGATTGATTATTATGCTTTAAGGAACATTCAAGATTAAGGCAATGTTTTTTTCAAATTAGTGATCTCAGTTTTTTAATCGCTAAATAGAAAAATAAAAATATTTCCATATGCTTCGAATTGTTTAAATATAATTTGAAGTGAAAAAATAGTCTTGTTTACTATGTAAAAAAAGTAATTAACTCTAAAGGACTCTTTGAAAGATTTTGAAATTTCATTATCAGCATTCTGATCAAATTGTTTCTTTCTATAGATCATACGATTCTTACGAAATTCTAGTTCATATACATTTCAAATGCAATTTTCTTATGAGAAATTATAATAATTGTAAATCCTTCTTCTTTGTATTTGTGAAAGAAGAAATCAAACCTTTTCACTTCACAAAATTTTTTTTTAAAATTTATATGTAGTCTACTAGGTTTTAAAAAAGATGAGTGCCCCACAAATATGGGCCTTCGCAGTTATTTTAACTGCTTTAGGGAAGGAATGCCCATGGTCTTTTATACGCAGTTTTACCCTATATTTTTGCAAGAGGCTATTTCTATGACTTGAACTTGTAATATCTTGGTCACATAGCAGTAACTTTACCGGTTATTGAACTAACGAGAATATAATTTTAAAAATACAAAAAAAGGTCATACAATACAAATAATCCGAACTAGGCCACATACATTGACACTTGATATTAGGGGTGTACAAGAAAACCGATAAACCGCACTAATCCGATAATTCGAGTCAAATCGAGAAAAAAAAACAGACTATGATTTGGTTTGATTAGGTTTGGTATTGGAAAAAAAACCGACCATAATTGATTTCGTTTGGTTTTAACAAAAGAAAGTTAAACCAAAACCAAACCAACCCGACATTACATACATATATATATAAACCAAACCAACCCGATATTATATACAATACACACACACATAACCTATTTTATTTTTCTTTAGCGTTTAATTATGTAATTAATACTCCCTTATTAATCTACTTATTTTAGCGTGACTTAGTTCTTTTAGATTATGTTTATTTTTATTGTGGATTTTTAATTAGCAATATTTATATTACATAATTTTATTAGATTAATTGTTGAATATTCTAAGATAATGCCATGACATATCTCACACTTTGTATTATTTTCTTAGATATACCTTATATAGTTGTTTCTTACTAGGATTCAAGAAATATTTTGAGTACAAATTATATGTTTTGTGCAACGAAGATATTATCGAAAAGAACATTAAAACTCGAATAACCTTAAAACACGAGAAAATCCGAGATTGAAAAACCCAAGTTTTATTGGTTTGGTTTGATTTTTAGTTATAATAACCCGACAAAATTGGTTTAGTTTGATAATTACAAAATTCGAACCAACCCTACCTATATACACCCCTACTTAATATGATTCAAGAATTCTCGTCTTAGCTAAGCGGTTCAAAGGTGAGTACGGATAGAGTTTTTTCTTATCATAACTCTTCCCTCCCACAACTATAAATATGGGTCTTCATAACCAGAAAAGACACTAGAAGTTATAACAAGAAGCAAGAAATAACTCGTGGATCAAACGCTGCAAATTCCTCCACAAGTTCAAGCTTCAAGCAATCGAGTTCAAGCTCAAGAACGAAGAACAAACCAAGGTCAAGTTCAAGCAATCAATTTCAAGCTCAAGAACAAGATAATTGTTCGTGGCAACAACTACATATTCAAGATCAAGGTCAAATGCCCTTGAATTTATTTATTATTGGAAAGAAGAATTTGAGGATTCATGAATATTGTAACACTCAAATATTTGAAATAAATTACTATAATCGTTACGACATTTTTCGGTCTTGATTTTATTTTCATGAGACCAATTACTTCTACTCTATCATAGGGAAAAGATTCTGAAATGGCAATTTAACAAATATCTTGTCCAATCTTTTGAAAATGCACTCAGCGTTAGGCCTACCATTCCATCAAGTGAAAGGGCTCCCCTTATACCCTAGATTAAACAAGGGAAAATACCTTAAATAACTCCTAAACTTGGCTCAGATTATCCTCCCCGAACTATGCCTCTTAATTACCCTCCCCAACTTGGCCATTTGAGAGCCATCACCTCCCTAGACGCTGATGTGGCAAAAAGCGTGGGTGCATTCACTTGCCACGTGTATTTTCTGTCTATGTGGCATTTTTTTTTTTGAAAAATAAAATATTTTTTTACCTTTTTAAGAATATTACTTTTTAGATAAAAATTTTCGAATACAACTTATAATAAAACATGTATATTATATAGGTTGAATATTTTTATTTGCCAAAATAATAAAGTTTCAGTTAATCTTTTTTCGAATTAGACCTGAAAATAAAGATTTATACAATTGAAATAAATAGATAATACATCTAAAAATTTATAAAAAATACATAGTTTGAAATTAATTATTTTGGTTATAAATTTTTATATATCTCTAAATTACAATGCTCTAATTTTTTTTTCTTTCTTTTTTTTATAGATTTTACCTATAAAAGTAAAAATAGACAGTTGAAATAAATAGTCATTGCATCAAAAGAAGAAGTAAAAAGAGTTTACAATTGCAAGATTACAAGTACAATTGTACACTCTTTTTATTTCTTCTTTTGATGCAATGACTATTTATTTCAACTGTGTATTTTTTATTTCAATTGTATAAATTTTTATTTTCAGGTCAAATTTTTTTAAAAAATAACTAAAACTTTATTATATTTTGCCAGATAAAATATTTAGCATAAATAATATAGTTATATCCAAGTTTATTATAATTTTTTTAAAAATTGTCTAACAAAGAAATATTCCTAAAAGGGTAAAAAAAATATTTTATTTTTCAAAAAAATGCCACATAAACATAAAAATTCACATGGCAGACAAGTGCACCCATACTTTTTGCCACATCAGTAACTAGCGGATAATGAAGTTAAAGGAGATAATTAAGATTGGATATAGTTTAAAAAGAATATTAATAATGTAAGCCAAATTTATAGATGATTTAAGGTATTTTCCAATTAAACAATATACTAGAGTTAACACTTAACACAAAAAACAAAGTCCTCCTACTCAAAAGGATGTACTAGTAGGAGATAAAGCAACCTCTAAGAACAAAGGGATCAAGATTAGGTTTAAATTTTTAAAATTTACTTGATATCGACATATAGCCAATTACAATTATTTGACGTCATTGGGCACGAATTAGAGAAGTTTTGGCATATTTATGAGGAATCAAATAAAGCATCAGAAGATGTTTACTTGATCAGAAATATTTTAAGATTGAAGTCACCTAAGGCACGGAAAAATACGGCGACATACCATTTCATTTATGTATTTTTAAATGAGACAAAGGTAGCTTTCATGACAACAAATTAGGGGAACATCAATTGATTGGTTGCAATATTCAAGAAATTGTATATAATCTAATATTCAATAATATGATCTTCCCAGTGAATTGTTTGACTTAGTTGAAGGTGATTTTGATTTGAGACGAATTCATTTTTTTACTGAAAGTGTTTCTTGTCTTACTCAAGAAAACCAGGACGAAAAAGAATAAGCATTACCTCTATTGAAGGAAATAGTCCTTCCCTTTGCTTATTTATACTTGCATGTCTTTGGGTGTCATTTGAACGACTCGCTGGTTATTTAGTTATATCTTTTAATTATATAACAAAACTGTAGATGCTGGCCCCTCCCTTAGAAGCTCCCCATGCTGCGACTATCACCAATAAGTTGCATCGAATTAATGTCGGGATTAATATAAATTGTGAAAGCAACTAAGACAACTCCTATTTGCTAGCCTTCCATTTGTTTATTTATTCTTCCTTGTCTTTGGATCTCATTTGAACGGCTCGCTGCCTAGTTACATTTTTATTTTTGATTCCATAACAGAATTAGAGATCCTGGCCCCTCCTAGAAAGTTTCCGGTGCTCTAAGTATCACCGGAAGTTGCATTGGATCGACATCGGGATTAATATAAAATTGTAAAGCAACTAAGTCAACTCCTATTTGTTCGCCCTCCCTTTGATTATTTCTTCATGATCTTCGGGTCTCATCTGAACGGCTTGCTATACTACTAGAAACCTGATGAATACAAAACAAAAAAATCGATCGACCTAGGTTGGTTATGGCTAGTTACCGTCCAAAATGCGTTCAAATACGCTTGGACGGTATTTTGATGGTCGCTTTAATATACCTACCAAAGTTGGTCGGTCAATTAAATCAAAATATAATATTGCAAAAAAAATACCGACCCAAGTTGGTCGGTATTTTAATTGTGTAATCAAAAGATTCACCATCTAAGAATTGAATCGGTGTATGTATTGTGGCAGGATACTATTCAGCCACTAGATCATTGGTGCATTTTATTTTAAGATTGTCTTTTTATTTATTTATAATTTTTAATTGTATTTTCGCACGAAAATAACCGACCAAAGTTGATCGTTTTTCTTGATCGGTTTTTACCGAATTTCTAATAGTGCTATCTATTTAGTTACACTTTTTGTTTTGATTCTCGAATAGAACTAGAGATCCTGGCCCCTTCTTTAAAAGCTATTGGTGCTGTGACTATTATCGATAAATTTCATCGAATCAATATCGGGATTAAAATAAACTCTAAAACCAACTAAGTCAACGCCTATTTTTTGCCAAGTTAGTTGAAGAACAACACGCCCTACAATTTCTTTAAAACTAGACAAACAGACATGTTCATAAATCAAAGGGTTAATTTATTGATGGTCATTCAACTATCTTTTAATTTCACTAAAATTATTTAACTATTTTTTGTCACTTAATTAAACTTTATCATCGTTACTTAAAAGTTATTTTTGCTCAAACCATACCATAAATATGACATGACATAAAATTAATAACAAATGCCATAAATAAATACATCATAAGCTTTAATGGGTCATACCCGCTAAATTTATTTCTTCCTTAATGTGATTTGACCTATAACCCAAATGGATTTCAATAGGAGAAAAATGCACACCCATGATAAAATTAGATCTTGGAATTTTTTTGGGGGTTTTGATCGTACAAATACAATCTTTTTTTGTTTAAACAATTAGAATATGTTATGTGTAATTACATGTCTATTGAAAATTTTCATTATGCACTTTAATTATTTGTGTTGCTTACTAAGTAGGTTATTTGTATGCTGCTGTTGTTTAATAGGCAACATTTTGAAATTAATAGAATGGTAGCTTGGGAAAATAGATTTTTATTAGCCTTATCATTCTTGTATGCTTATGATACATTAAAATATTATTATGTGAGATGGATATAATACTATTTTAACTTTATTAGAAAATTATAAATATATTATGTAAGTTGGATACAGTAGTATTTTTAACTTTAGTAGAATTATAAAATGACCGGATATGGCATACAAACAAGAGAAGATTTTTTTAGTAAAGAATAATTATAAATGAGAATTATGTTACAGAAAAGCATGAATGTTGTAGTATATGATAGTTATTTTAAATTAATGTGGAATTTTACTTTATTTTATCGAAACCATTTGCATTATGCATCAAATCACATTAAAGGAGAAATGAATCTAAACTAGGTATGGTTCATTTAAGCATATGTATCATTTATTTTTGGATTTTTCTCATTAAATTTTATGCATTTCATATTTATGGTAGGGGTATGAGGCAAAATATCTTTTGAGTGATAATAATAAAATTTAGTTACTTTTAAGAAACAAAAAATAATTGAGTAACTTTAATAAAATTAAAACATAGTTTAATAATCATAGTGAAATTGACCCTAAATGTTAAGGTTCCAGATAAAACACCTGCACTTGATTTTGCCTACCTACCTAAGAGATGAAGGAAGCTTTAGCTACAATTGAAAGTCTTTATCCACTCTCAACTATAAAAATACTTCTTCACCAGCAAATCATAATCGGCATCTTGAAAGAAAATTCATACAAGTAAATATTGTAACACAGATGGGTCAATATCATTACCATCATTCATTTCATTGTCGATGGAAGGAAGAAACTTGTCATCTTCTACACATTTCAAACTAGCTTCATATCGACATGGCCAACAGGCATCATCATATGGCTTTGCCTTGTGTGGTTAGTGGCAAAAACTTCAGCTCGAACTCAAATCCCATGTTCAACCTCTTGTATATATAATTCTGCTTTCATAAGCCTTTTCATCACCAACCCCAAGCATTATCGATACAGCTATCAAAGATCTCCAAATATCTACTTTACTTTCTAATCTTCTAGAGAAATTAAAGAATGATGCTCAATCCTAAGAAACTCATCAAGATGGCCAGGAGATGGCAGAAGTTCGCAGCCATGCAGAGGAAGAGGATTTTACTTCCAAGAAATGGCAGCGATGCAGACAATTGTAGTACATCTTCACCTTTTACAGCCGGTAAAGGCCTGTTTGTAGTGTATACCACTGATTAAAGGTGCTTTATAATTTCATTGGATTACCTGAAAAATGAGGTCATTTTGCAATTTCTAAACCTGTCTGAAGAAGAGTTCGGGCTGCCAAGTGGCCGCCCTATTACATTACCGTGTGATTCATCATTCTTTAACTACATTGTTTCACTAATCAAGAAGGTGCGGCTGCTGTAGATCTTCACAAAGCATCGCTCCTATCAGTTACTGTTGTTGCTACTGTTAAAACAAAAAATCATAAAGACTGTTAGAATAAAAAAATGGAAAAAACCAGTAAAGTATAAAAAAAAATATTCTGAGTTCACAATTTGCTTGTGCGTCCTTAAGAAATTTTAACCCTCTCACACGTTGCCAAGGTAATAGATTAAATCCTCCCATAATGAAACGGAATAAACCTTCCTGTAACAGTGGCAATACAAACTGCAAGATACCAACGAACTCAAAAAATGGAACAAAATCACACTTACGAATTTAGAAGAGATTCTACAAAATAGAATGCAAGATTTCAGAAGGAAGGAAAGTTCTGTAATTTTTCTTCAGTGTATGGAAAACGAAGTCATACCTCAGAATTTATAGGCAATTATTGGAAGAGGTGTGATGTTTGTTCAGGAAAAAAGTGTATGTTCAAGAAGGGAAAATATTGGAAGAGGTGTGATGCCTGTTCAGGAAAAAAAGTGTCTGTTCAAGAAGGGAAAAAACAATGTTCGGCGTTTTTGGATCTCAGATTTCAGTTAATTTCGTTGTTTAACTGACTGGCATTTTTCTAATTTTCATTTCACTCTATTTTATTTTCCACCATTTCCTAATTCACACTCATAGATTTTAAAGACCAATTGCTTAAAGACCAATGCTTAAAGTCCAATAATTCACCATATGAATGGGAATGACTTTAACAAGAATGATCATAGATGAAAGGTGTGTGATTTTCAAGTAAGGATTAATTGCATCTGGATAAGTAGGTTTTCCTTTGAACTTTCCGTAGTGAACATACCGGATATACTCGGTCAATTGGTAGATTTGATATTTTTGAACCGTCAAACTTTAGTGTATACTTTGACAACCATATGTCACACAACAAACCTTTAAACGTCTTTTGGTTCTCATTGTTGTGTTCGTTTTAGCCATGAACACCGCTTGGTTTCATAATTGTGTAGAGAATCAGCCTTACAAAATTCTCATTGAAGCTGCTTCCACTTCACACTTACATACGTGATTCCTAAACGTGTAATCCTTTAGATTGACACTATTTGATAAATACCACATCAAAATTAGGTAATAATTAAAGAACATGTAAAGTTCTATCTTTGTTACTGAACATTGTCTTCATCACGAGAAGGGACCAAAGATTTTACTTTGACAATGTTGAACCGGTCAACCACAACTTTGTTTGAGCTCCTTGAACCTAGATCTCGGGATATCTAAAATTCTTAGGTAGAGTTACCGCCATGTTGACTTGTTCTCGTCCATAGTCCCATTCCCTTAGATGATTTCTCAACTCCCGCTCTAGTTAAGCCTTTTGTAAGCGGATCCACCACATTATCCTTTGATCATACATAATCAATAGTGATAATTCCACTAAAAAGTAGTTGTCTAACCGTGTTATGTCTTCGTCGTATATGACGAGACTTTCCGTTCTGCATAACGCTCCTTGCCCGTCCTACAGCAGCCTCACTATCGCAATGTATGCATAGAGGAGCCAACGGTTTTGGCCAGAACGGAATGTCTTCTAAGAAATTTCGAAGCCACTTCACCGACTTTAGCTAAAGCTATAAACTCTGATCCCATTGTAGAGCGAGCAATGCATGTCTGTTTGGAAGACTTCCAGTATACTGCTCCTCCACCAATAGTAAAAACATATGCACATGTGGACTTTGTTTCTGTTGAGCCAGTTATCCAATTTGCATCACTATATCCTTCGATAACCACATGATATTTATTGTAGTGCAAAGCGTAGTCTTGGGTATATTCCAGATATCCCAGAACTCCTTTCATTGCAACCCAGTGATGCTTGTTGGGATTACTTATGAATTGACTAAGTTTACTTATTGCACAAGCTATATCAGATCGTGTACAGTTCATGATGTACATTAAGCTTCCCAACACACGAGCATACTCCAATTGAGACGTGCTTTCACCTTTATTCTTTATAAGATGATGGCTTAAGTCAATTGGAGTTCTTGCACTTCTAAATTCCAAGTGTTTGAATTTTTCAAGTACCATTTTCACGTAATGTGATATAGACAAGGCTAGACGCTGAGGACTCCTCTGGATTTTAATTCCTAGAATTACATCGACAACTCCTAAGTCTTTCATATCAAACTTACTAGCAAGCATACGCTTAGTAGCTTGAATGTCGCCAATGTCTTTGCTCATTATTAGCATATCAGCAACATATAAGCAAATAATGACTATATGATTTGCAAAATTCGTAATGTAAACACATTTATCACATTCATTAATCTTAAAGCTATTTGACAACATTGTTTGGTCAAATTTCGCATGCCATTGCTTGGGTGCTTGTTTTAGTCCATAAAGGGACTTAACAAGTCAACACACCTTCTTTTCTTTTCCCGGAACCACAAACCCTTTAGGTAAACTTCTTCCTCTAGATCACCATTTAAGAAGGCTGTTTTTACGCCCATTTGATGGATTTGAAGACCATACAAGGCCGCTAACACTATTAGCATCTGAATGGATGTAATCCTTATTACCGGCTAGTATGTATCAAAATAGTCAATACCTTCTCGCTGTCTAAATCCTGTGACAACAAGTCTTGCCTTGTATTTGTCAATAATACCATCGTCTTTCATTTTCATCTTGAAAATCCATTTAGAACCCAATATTTTGTTACCTGGCGGAAAATCAACCAATTCCCAGGTATGGTTGCTCAATGTGGATTCTATTTCATTATTGACAACTTCTTTCTGATATTGTACTTCTGAGGAAGACATTGCTTCTTTGAAGGTACGAGGCTCATTTTCTAGCAGGAAAGTAAGAAAATCTGGACTGAATGAAGTAGATGTCCATTGATGTTTACTTCTTCTCGAATTTTCCTCATTAGGCATACCATCTGTTATTTCCTCATGAGGTCGTTTTGACTTTTGGTAGGTCAATTCACTTTCCTTTTTATACAGATAAATAGTTTCAAAGACTTCAGCATTATCTGATTCTATTATTGTATTAACACGAATCTCAGGATTTTCTAATTTATGAACCGGAAAATGATATGCCTTGCTATTGGTTACATATCCAATAAATACACAATCAACCATTTTGGACCTATCTTAACCCTTTTAGGTTTAGGAACTTGTACCTTAGCTAAACACCCCCACACTTTGAAGTATTTCAAGCTGGGCTTCTTTCCTTTCCATTTTTCATAAGGAATGGACTGTGTTTTACTATGAGTTACACGGTTGATTATTCGGTTAGCTGAAAGTATAGCTTCCCCCCGCAAGTTCTGTGGTAAACCATAACTTATCAACAATGCATTCATCATCTCTTTCAACATTTTATTCTTTCTCTCCGTGATTCCATCAGATTGTAGAGAGTAAGGGGCGGTTGTTTGGTGAATAATGCCATTTTCCAAACATATTTCTTCAAAAGGAGATTCATATTCACCACCCCTATCACTTCTTATCATTTTGATCTTTTTGTTTAGTTGTGTTTCAACTTCACTCTTGTATTACTTGAAACCATCAATTGCCACATCTTTATTATTAAGTAAATAAATATAGCAATATCTCGGGCTATCGTCAATAAAAGTAATAAAATGCTTTTTCCCACCGCGAGATGGTGTTGACTTCATGTTGCAAAAATATCTGTGTGAATTAAGTCTAAAGGACTTGAATTCCTTTCAACGGGCTTATAAGGATGCTTGGAATACTTTGACATTTGGAATCAATACAATCAAATTTTGGCAATACTTCTAAATTTATCATTTTTCGCAATATTTTGAAGTTGATATGATCTAGGCGTGCATGCCATAAAGTGTTTGACTCAAATAAGTAATAAGAAGAATTAACTTTATTGATATGAATTTCTATTACATTTAGCTTAAAAAGGCCTTCATTTAGGTAACCTTTTCCTACATGCATATTATTCTTACTTAGTACAACACTATTAGAAACAAAAATATATTTGAATCCATTCTTGACAAGAAGTAAGGTAGACACAAGATTCTTGCGAATTTATGGAACATGAAGAACTTGGTTTGAGTCACAATTTTTCCCGATGTCATCTTCAACGCAATCTTGCTAACTCCTTCAATTTTGTCTATAGACGAATTTCCCATGAAAATTATCTTGTTGGGTCCTGCGGGGGACATAAGAAGAAAATAACTCCTTATTAGCACAAACATGGTGGGTGGCTCCAAAATCAATCCACCATTCTTTAGGATTTCCTACCAAGATGCATTCAGACAACATGGCACACAAGTCTTCCATTTCTTCAGCATTGTTAACCATGTTAGCTTGATTCTTATTCTTTGGGGCACGACAATCCACGGCCTTATGCCCAGATTTTCCATAGTTGTGGCAATTACCCTTGAACTTTTTCTTGCTTGGGTAATTCTTTGGTCCAGAAGCCTTCTTTCTCTTCTTATTTTGTGGCGCCTCCTCAACAATGTTAGCTCTTATTATTGTTGAGTTTCCAGTGACTTCTTTTCAATATTTTTGTTGTCTTCTTCTATCCTCAAACGAACAATCAAGTCTTCAAGTGTCATCTCCTTCCGCTTGTGTTTTAGATAGTTCTTAAAGTCCTTCTACAACGGAGGTAACTTCTCAATGAAATCAGCGACTTGAAAGGCCTCATTTATGACCATACCTTCAATAATAAACTCATAACAAGATAAATCTTATTAATAAATTACTGATTCAGGTCATACCTTCACCAAGGGAGTCATGCACAATGGCTTGTAATTCTTGGACTTGAGTTTTGACCAACCTAGTGTCAATCATCTTGAAATCCAAAAACCTTGCAACTACGAACTTCTTAAGTTCGGCATCCTCAGTCTTGCACTTTTTCTCAAGCGCATTCCATAATGCTTCTGAAGTTTCCATGATACTATAGACATTGTACAAGCTATCTTCCAAACAACTAAAAATATAGTTTTTGCACAAGAAATCAGAATGTTTCCATGCTTCAGTTACAACAAACCGTTCATCAACTGGAGTGTCTTCAGCCAAGATCGGAGGATCTTCCTTGATGAAACGCTGCAAACTCAATGTGGTAAGATAGAAGAGCATCTTTATTTGCCAACATTTGAAGTCAATACCGGAAATGTTTTCGAGTTTTTCTGCTGATGCCATATCATGAGCAGGAGTTGAACGGCTTGACGAGGTAGCAACATTCGTAACAGTAGCACCGGTTCCCGTAACATTTCCATTAGTTTGGTTTTCATTCGTCATGTTTCTGTGGAGTTGGAAACAAAATAGAACTTGGTAAAACTAGTGAAGTTTTGATATCTTCAAACTAAATACCAAACCAAACATACAACACGTAACAATGGTGAAGTTATTATATACTTCAAACCCGTACGTTTATTATTCCGGTAAAATTTTTATATACTTTAAACCGGTCAGAATAATTATTGGAGTAGAAAGCACGAAGGCTTTAGTCTCCAAACCAGTATACAAAACATAGATAACATTTTAATATATATTTCGACACAGAAATGTTAGTTAAAAAATTCCTTTAGCTTGTTGTCGTTACTGTGTTAAAACACAACATAAGAAAGACTGTTAGAATAAAAAACTGGAAAAAATAATAAAGTATAAAAAAAAATATTCCGAGTCCACAATTTGCTTGTGTGTCCTTAAGGAATTTTATCCCCCTCACACGTTGCCAAGGTAATGGATTAAATCCTCCTAGGATGGAACGGAATAAAACTTCCTGCAACAGGGCAATACAAACTGCAGGATACCAACTAACTAAAAAAAATGAAGCAAAATCACACTTACGAATTTAGAAGAGATTCTGCGAAATAGAATGCAGAATCTTCAGAAGAAAGGAAGTTCTGTAATTTTTTTCCAGTGTATGAAAAATGAAGCCATGCCTCATAATTTATAGGCAAGTATTGGAAGAAGTGTGATGTCTGTTCAAGAAGGGAAAAACCAATGTTCATCGTTTCTGGATTTCAGATTTCAGTTAATTTCATTATTTAACTGACTGGCATTTAATTAATTATTACATAATTAATTAAATAAATTTTGTCCAAAAATAATCTTATTGATCGATTTTCCAAAGCCGAAGCTAAGCCGAGCGACGACGACAGTGCGAGGGTTCATTCTCTTCAACTCCTTTTAAGAGCTCTAAGAAGTGATCCTATATATATACATACAAATGTAGTTGTCCCTCACCAATGGGGGATAAAGTTCATTTGACAAGGCTCACTTGATTCAAATTTTCCAAATTTTTATTTCCCTCAATTTTATTTCTCACCATTTTCCAATTCATACTCTTAGACTTTAAATCCCAGTACTTAAAGTCCAACAGTTACTTCATGTTGTTGTTCAACTTCTTCTTTGCGCCAACAATGGCAAAAACAATAGCCTACTGTTCATTGAGTTGTGATCATTATCTATAGTAAATGATAGATCAAAACAGATTGTATAGCAGGTGAAAAATAGGCAATTGATACTGTATATTACGGATGGTATAGAACTTTTTCATTCAACTCTCAGTTAGGTGATTCACTATTAGAAAAGGACCAAATTCGTCCACATAATACCGACTAAAATCGATAAGAAAATAAGTAAATTAGTCGCAAAAATCAAAAAAAATATTTTTGACAACGGAAATAATGGTCCAACAACAAAGATTTAAAACGTCCGACCGATTTCGATCGGAAATTGGTCAATATTTGATCAAAACATGGTCATACTTGCATATTATCTATCAAAATAACTTTTAATTTAATACCGACTGATTTCGATCGGTATTTTGTTTTTGTTGTCAGTCAACACTTTGAAATAATCAACTGACTTCGGTCAGAAAATAACGACCGCTTAGCGGTCTTTATTTTTTCGACTAATTAAAAGCGATCGAAATCGATCGCTTTTCCTCAAATTTCGATCAATATAGGTCGATTTTAGTGGGACGAAATTAAGCAATTTTCAGTTGTAATTGAGAACTTTTACATGAAATTTGTTTTTATGTGAGTAAATTTCGTTGATATAAAAATGAGACAGGAGGGAGCACCATTTATTTCATCGATATATTGAACACTAATAAGGAACTAAGCTTTTCATCAACCATTTCAACTGTCTCACAAAGAAAATCATATATTCTCTATTTTTCTTTCTCTTATTTTTCTATTTTTAATAAAAATTATTAAATATTTAATTCATGTTAGTTTCAGGGTCCATATCACTTAATTTGATTTGATTTCATGTTCTTGGAATCTGATTTCATGTTCTTGGAATCTCAGTTGAATAAAGAAAAGGACTAAACTCGGAATAGAGCTATGAATAATAGGATATTAGAATAAACTAGTCCATTTCATCAACTTTTGAATACCATCCCAAAAAAGTATAATATAATATTCGATAACGCGTGATTGCTAGAATTGAATCTAGCTTAGAAAGAAATCAACAAAATATAATTAAGAAACCACAGTGTACATTCTTATGTTTGTTCCTTCCAACTAAATCATCCATCAACCCGTGATTGACAATTCACCAGTCAAGAACTATTTATTCGACAAAGTCATAAAATAATATAAAAATATATAGTAGACACATATCATACGTTTAATATGTTGGTACAAACACTGAGTACGAGTAAATTTGTTCACATCAGACAGGGGTTGGCGTTACATCAGGCGGAGTAGGTGCTGAACCGACACGCTTGCCACGCTCCGTCCGACAGTTTTCAGCAAACTTGATGCTATTTTGGTGCATACCCTTTTGCTTCTCAGCCTCAGTGTACTCAGAGGAAAAGTAATGCTCTTCAGTACTCTTAACAGGATGTTTAGTTGGAGGTAAAAACATACTTCCCCATTGTGGGAAATGTATCAAAGATACTGGAAGTGTACAAGCTATAACCATAATCCCCATATAAACCAGTCCAGTTTGTGTTGAGTACTTTGTACTTGTGAAAAATATGAGTTGTGTCAATCCAGAACCAAAATTCCCTCCAGCTCCTGTCATACCTGATATTATACCTAATGATCGACGCGAAATGAAAGGAACAATACCAAATAAAGCTCCCTCTGCTGCTTGAGCGGCTAAGGAGAATATGATCATCCAAAATACAGCCAAGGCAAGTGTATTAGCTTTTCCGAGAAGGATACAGAAAACTCCACCAAGTGTTTGTAATATCCATAAGTTCCATAGTCTTCCCCTCATTCCAAAGTGTTTGGCTGAGTAGTCTGAACACCATCCTCCGAGGGGTCGAGATAAGATGTTAGCCATACCAAATGTAGCAGCTATAATTCCAGCCATCTGAAGCTTCAGATCAAATCTATACAGTTTTTTCAAAATAGAGATTAATTTCCTTAATTAGGTCATTAACAAAAAAGTTTTAAGAAAAGCAGATCAAACCTATCAAAGAAGTACTCAGCAATCACATTATCTGTAGTCAGTTCAACTCCCATAGAATATCCATAGAGGAGAACACAGATCCATGTCCTGTAATTTGTTGCAGCATACCACAATATCTATGAAGAAAATAGAGAGATGAAATAGTTAGCTAACTCTTCTTCCTTTAAATAGTAACTAATTAAGGTAACAAAATTCTCTTTTTTCTCACCTTAGAAAATTTATCTTTAGAAACATCACCTTTCTTCTGTAGTGAAGCAAGATTACCGTCAGGCAAATCTTGGCCGAGAGTTAACACTAAAATTCCCATAATAACATGAAGCCAACCAGGAATAAAGAAAGCAATTCTCCAAGCTGTAAAAGGGGTAGTCCCTGCTCTTCTAATTATATCATACAGAATAGGCATAATTAGCTGAGTAGCTCCACCCCCCATATTCCCCCATCCAGCTGCTGTTCCATTAACTAGACCAATAATCTGACTATTAAACATCGTACTCATCCAATATTGACACGACACAAATGTCGCGAGTGAGAATCCAATCATGAACCTCACAGCAACGAAGCCACCAGCCGAAGACACGAAAGACATGCAAAAAACAGCTGGGGCTGTTAACATTATGAGAAATGCACATCCGTATCGTGGCCCTATCATATCACAAATCGCGCCCATTGCAAGCCTAGATAGAATACTTCCAGAAACAGAGGCAACTCCAGCATTACCAACGTCCATTTTGGTCAAGTTAAGGTTGTCCCTAATAATAGGAACTAAAGGAGCAGCAGCAAAAGTTGAAACAAAACAAGTAAAGAAAGAAATCCAAGAAAGTTGAAAAGTTAGACCGTGAGGTTTTGAAAATGAGTAGAATTTGAAAACTTTGGCCTTGTGTTCAGAATCAACTGAAACTTTAAAATGTGCAGTGGTATCAGTTGGTACCATTGGAGATGCAACTGAAAAAGCAAGAACTGGTTCTCTACCTGTAACTCCATGCATAGAACTACCTGGTGAACCTTCAATATCACCCATTTTTCTTCTTTAGAGGAAAAAAAGATCGATTAAAGAAGAAGCTAAGGCTTAGTCAGCCTGAGTTGAAGTTGATATTTTAATTTGCGACAATTTAGATGTGTTTATATAGGTGTGAAGGCGTTGACAAATTATAACACTCTGTAACCAATGGAGATTCTGAATGGTCACAATGTATTGTTTAATGGAATCCATTATCGCCGCATCTGTACTAGTAATAGTGTTAGTATTATCTTGCTTAACCCTTGTCTTTAAACTTTTAATATTAAATATACTACGGTAACCAGCAAAGGATGTGGTGCAACGGATGGGGATGCTCTTCCCTTAACCAAAGTTCTCGGGTTAGAACCCTAAATATGAAAAAATCCTTGGTATAGGGAGCGCTTCCCTCTGAGTAGGCCCCTACACAATGCAAATCCTGTTATTAAACTGTACTTGTAAAATAATTATGCAAAATATAGATGAACATAAACGAAAATAAAAAATAGAAACAAAATTTTAATCGAGCCATTGAATTCACGGTGTTTCCTTAAGGAATTTAATCTCCTCCTAGTACCCAAGGTTGTGGATTATTTCCTCTCAGGATAGAATGAATTACACACTGGTGTAGTTGTACTTCAAATCCATTGTTTCAACGAATAGAAAGTTCGTAGCAAATTACACTTATTATTGCTTTGTTTGATGTTAAAAGTATGCAGAAGAAGGATGAGAAATTAGAAAATCTTATTGAACTTCTTAGCAGAATAGTCTTGTATTTAGCCAAAGTTAGGCTGAAATTGAAGAGGTGCAACTCTTCAGAAAGGCTGTTTATGCAAAATGGCCACAACTTAAACAATAATGAGGGAAAATAAAGAGAAAAAATTAAAGAGGGCAGTTTAATTTTCAGTTACACAACTTAAAAATGGATTGAATTTAATATTTATTTTAATATTAATATTATGTTATTCAAATAAATATTTAATAACAGTTAATATTTTAATATTAACAGATAAATTTGGCCCAAAATATTAATCAATCAATCATTCATTTGACAAAATCCAAATCCGTATATGGATCCGAAGCCGAAGCCGAGCCATGCGAGCGACGACGACGACGGCGATGAGGCGTGGCTTGCCTTCTTCTCAACTCTTTAAGAACTAAAAGAAGAGCAATTGCTTATATACCCATAAAAGTCTCTTCCTCTTCCAATATGGGACAATGTCCTTTTGCCAAGGGGAGCTTACATTTCATTTAAAAATTTCATTTCCCTCCATTTCCCATTCACTTTATTTTAAACATATCATATACTTAATATCCCAAAATTTCCCCACGTGAATTGGGAATAGCTATATCACGAAAATATGCATGAAATATTTTGTGGTTCATAAGCAAGGATTAACTGCATCTGGATACGTAGGTTTCCCTTTGAACTTTCGGTAGAGAACTTATGTCGGATATACTCGGTCAATCGGTAGATTTGATATCTTCGAACCGTCGAACTTTGGGGTGTACTTAGACAACCATAAGTCGCACAACAAACCCTTAACTGTCTTTGGTTCTCATTGTTGTGTTCGTTTAAGCCATGAACACCGCCCGATTTCATAAATACATAGAGAACTGGCCTTACAAAGTTCTTCTTAAGAGGCTAACACATCACACTTCTATAGGTGATTCCTAACGGTGCCACTCCGTAGATAAACTATTTGATATACTGCATTTCAAAATTAGAAATCATTAAAAAATCTTAATGCTTTATCGTTGGTACTGAACATTGTCTCATCACAAGAATGGACCAAAAGTTAAGATGACAATGTTGAACCGTAATTAATGACTTTGTTTGATCTCCCTGAACCTAAATCTTGGGATCTAGTCTTCTTGGTATAGTTACGGCCACTACGACTTGTTCTCGGCCACAGTCTCATTCCTCTTGATGATTTCCCAAATACCTCTCTACTTAGGCTTTTGTAAGTGGATCTGATACATTATCACTTGACTTTACATAATCAATCAAGATAATTTCTCTCGAGAGTAATTGTCTAACGATTTTATGCCTTTGTCGTATATGACGACATTTACCGTTATACATAAGGCTCCAAGCCCTTCCAATTTTTTCTTGACTATCGCATTGTATGCTTATTGGTACCAATGGTTTGGGCCAAAATGGAATATCTTCCAAGAAATTCCAGAGCCATTCAGCTTCTTCACCGGCTTTATCTAAAGATATGAATCCAGCCTCCATTGTAGAGCAAGCAATATAATTTTGTTTGGACAACTTACAAGATACCACTCCTCCAGCAATAGTGAATACATATACACTTATGGACTTGGAATCAGTTGATCTGTTCATCCAATTTGCATCATAGTAGCCCTCAATGACTGTAAGATATTTACTATAGTGCAAAGCAAAGTCCTAGGTATGAACTAAATACCCCAAAACTTGTTTCATGGCCATCCAATGAGATTGACCTGAATTGCTCGTGTATCAACTCAATTTACTTATAGCACAAGCTATATCTGGTCGTGTATAATTCTTGATGTACATTAAACAACCCAATACACAAGCATAATCCAATTGTGATATGCATTGGCCTTTGTTATTTGCTAATGCAAGATTCACGTCAATCGGAGTCTTTGCAACTTTAAAGCCCAAGTTCTTGAAATTTTCAAGTACTGTTTTAATATAATGAGATTGTGATAATGCCAGATGTTGCGCCCTCTTTTTCTTCGTGAAATTGTGTTTATGACATTTGGTTGCGATAACGCTTTCCTTTTGGGAAAGTGGTTTTGCAAGTTCGAAGAGTCGCCACCTAACGATTTTAAGGTGTGTTTAGGCACCTGTGGGGTTCAACTACAACTATGTTTGATAACCAAAGATAGGGTAAGAGCTTGAAATTATCCCAAAGGGAAGGTATTAGGCACCTCTTAGGATTCACTAGTGTGGTTTCGGGCCAGATGGTTTTTGTGAATTTGTGCATTAGTAAGTAAAAAATTGAGGCTCGAGTAATATGAGATTTTAAATTTAGATACATAAATATTTGAAAACGATTGATGAACAAGGTTGAAAAAAGTTATAATCTAAGCATGCTGATGAATGTAAAGGGGTCCTAGGTTTGTTTATAATATGGATCATATCAATGCAATACCCGGTAATCACTCGTCAAAAGAGGAGCTATATGGGGTATTAACGCAACGGTCATCATATCCATATCTACCCTTCCCAACCCCGTGAAGGTATTAAAGTGGGGATAAGTCTTGACCTCTATTGCATGATGTTACCCGTCCCATTCCTATCAATCCCGGAGAAATTAAGGACTATTATTTCTATCAGAAGAAGGTTCTAAGATGAGTCTTAGGTTTAAAGGTAAAATTCTAAGGCGACATACAAAAACAAGTGGAACCGCATTTTTAGGGGAAATATATAAACAACTAAAAGGCTCAGGTATAACCCACAAATAATGTATATAAATATCGTGACTTAAACAGAGTTAGGGTCTAAATTTTAAATCCTAAAGCATGATATTTATTTCAGAACCAGATTCATTATATAACTCAGAAAAAAAGTCTGAATCAGGCCTGTCTGCTGGTTGTAGCAATTGATAATTAAACAGAGGCAGTTCCAGTGTTTATCATTACTTAAGGCTTGCCTAGGCATAATAATGATGTCCTATGAGCATGATATCTATATTGATTAACAAATGCAGTTGAGCAGTGATTAATTTTAAACATGACAACTTGAGATCCTATTTGCGTGCTTTCTAATAGATATTAACTTAAGGCAGTGTTTGGAAAACTTATTAAAGAAGCGGAATATTAATTAACTAATCCAATTCATAGTACACAACGTTAACTAAATGACTTCTCCAACGGGACTGGTTTTAAATTCTACAGGCATGATTTCTGTTATAGCTATTTGGATCCTATAGACAAGGTATCCAAGTATTAAAAGTTGACTTTGACCTTATAGGCATGATTTTTAAGGGAAATGAGTCTGGATACATACTTTCTAATTGTGTGAAAGTAAAGCATGCAGAGTTTATTTTAAACCAGAGCAGATCCTATTGGCATGTTATCTAACATATCTTGTTTGAAACCTATAGGCATGTTATCTATTTTTTTTAGGTACACTAGGCAAGCGCCTAAGGTTAGATTTCATAAATAATAGGATAAAGAAAATTACAGCAAATAGGAGAAATAAAATAAGGTGGATAACACCGGTATTGTTACCCATATAACAAAGCCAGCATAGACCTTACCTTAGCTATCCTATTGAGGCAAATAAAAGCCTCCAGAACTAGCAAGCATGTAAAAAGAAAGAACTCGCAAGAACTAAGAATTGAAAGATCATCACAGACTTTATAACATGCTCTGTGATGATATAATAAAGGATAATACTAATGTGATGGTAAAATAAAAAGATGAAGAAGCCATAAAGGTGCCCTCTTTTTTCTTTTTTTTGAAAACTTCAATTTGTAGAAAGATGTCTTCTTCCGCATAATTAATCAAAAAGACTTCAAAAATCATGCTTTATTCTTCACGCGATTGGACTTTGAAGGAATTGTTTGAGCGACCTATTTTTGTTTTGTATTTATCATTGAGGGCTCCTTATGTTTGCGTCTTCAAACACCCTGCCGTCCCAACTTCTTTCCCTTTGACGAGACTTCTTACTTCTTGCACTATGCGTTGGTGATAAATCACCTTTTGTTGAAGCTTCTACTCGTCATTGGTTTAAGATATTCTGTTCTTCCCCTTCTTCACACACACACACACACACACACACACACACACACACACATATATATATATATATATATATATATATATATATGTCTTCCTGTCAAAATAGGATTTGGAAATTCTTGAAAATCGCTTTGCGTTGTTAGTTGTGCATTAGCCATTACTGCGTTTTTGTTGTTGTTGTTTTTGCGATTTGTTCCTGCTTATGACACAATGACCAGAAGAAAGATTAGTATCTGTATTTACCATCGCGTCCAAGAGTTGTCTTTCCTCGGAAGAAATTACTGTAGCAGTTGTGACGAGCTGCCCCGTCTGTGAAATTGCTACTGTATTGCTATCAGCAGAAGGAAAGTTAGAAGGTGTATTTGCATTCCTTTGCTGCTTCTGGTTTGAAAGCAGAGTTTGCGTCATTGCATCTGAAAATTTCATGTCCTCCAAATTAGAGAATGGTTCTGTTGTTGTAACTTGATTCTGGCTAGGTGATGGCAGCGCAATTGCGATTTGATCACCAAGTAATGTTACAGCTGAGCTTAGTTGAAGATTTTGTGCTGTTTCTGTCTGGTCGAACTTTGATGTCGCTGCATTTGAAATAGCTGCTTTTGCATTATTTGTTGGAACAAAAACTAAAGCATTATGTTTCAAATTGCTGTTTGGAGTTGTTGTTTTTTGCTGAGTTGCACGACAGTTCTTAGCTACAGGCTTCCCTTGACATTTTTGTTTGACTGGATAGTCAATATCCTGTCCAGTACTATCCTGATCACTATCTTGGTCTTCTTCTTCCGATGAAAAACCAGCGATTCTGTCACCCCATCCCTCATCATCATAATCGCGTTGGTCTTTCGACAGTTTCGATTTAATGATAAAGTCCCTCCTCTTTGGTTGAATACCTTCTTTGTTTCTTGCAGTTGAAGGTTCCCCATAATATTTGATAATGTTGTTCACCTGAGGAGTGGAGATTGTTGGAGAACTTTGAACTTTGGATTGTATTTGCATATTTGGAGCATTAACAAGAGATGTATTCATTGCCTTTGGAATCAGTGAGCTATTTTGACAGTCAACCATCTGCATTTTTTCTCCCAAAAATTTCCCTCATCTTCATTGACATTGGCAAGTAAGGCAAATGAGTTTGAGAATGAAGGTAAAGCTGGATTGTTTTCTGCGATCTGGATTTTATTTTGGGGTTACTTTTTCACTGGACATCGATGACCATTGTCCAGCTTCCCTTGAGTTTTGTCGATATGAAGTAGGCTCTAAATCAAAATTATCTTGAGTTGAGGCAGCATTAGATACAACATCAGCCTTTGTACCTGAAGAAATGGTCAGACAGCCCTGTTGGACCCTGCCCTGCTGGTTAGAGGTAAGTCGTCTGGACGAATTCAGAACAATATCAACATCTAAATGAGTTTCTTATATGTGAAGAATTTCATTCACTGCATCATGGTTGTCAATCTATGATGCAGCTCGATCATCAGAACATTGCATAGACAGTGAAGATTCATTTTGTACTGTCCAATTGGCAGTGTTGCAATCCTTTGTACCAGATGCTGCAAACTCCAATTCCATAACATCACATTGGACATCCACCACTTGATTTTGCCCAGACCATTTATTGCCATCCCCTGCTATATATGGCTTAAGAATTGGATCTAAACTAGCTGTGACATTTACCTTCCCTGTTACTAATTGCTGCACAGTTGAATTGAAATGCTGCCCTTTGCATAAATCATTTGAATTGGTATGCTTAACTAGAGCTGACGCGTTTTTGAAAACGTTACATCCTGCAGTACTGTTAGAAGCATCAAGCAGATTTGGAACTGACGACTTTTCCCATAGTTGAAATGGTAAAACAATATGATCTTTAATAGGTTTGACAGTATCCGTAGCCTCCAAATTTGTGACATTTCCTTGACGAAACAGTGAAGGTTTCTTATTTTTGTTATTCTGCAACAAATGTTGCTGGTCAATCAATAAGTGTTCAGACCTGTTTGTATTGTAAGGTGCTGCCACAGCAGATGCAACAGCCACAGTTGACACAATCTGTTTGCTGAGGCCATTCAAATTTGATGGAATAGCAGCCAAAGATGACACCACCTGTTCACTGAGACCATTCAAATTCGATGGAATAGTAGATGGATTTTTACACAGGTGTGGAGAATCAGCATTTGGCCTTGAATGAGGTTCTGTATCTTGAAAAATTGAGACAAAATTAATATTTTGTCCTGCATCATCAATCACATAAAGAAGAACCCCTTCACTACTTCGAGCTACAAGATTAGCCTTCAAGTACTCCCTGGCATCACCTCCTAATTTAGTCAAGTTGCCTCGGACTTCAGATTCTCGATCATGAAATGCTTGTTCATTCAATTCCTCTGTAATCCAACGACACGATTTTACATCATGACCTTGATGATTGCAATATGTGCAGTATTTAGGTATGTTATCAAAGACAATCCGCTATTCGACTATTTTTCCAAATTTGATATCAACTATCTTGATCTTTATTTTCTTAGGGTGTTTGTCCAGTAAATTAATCAAGACTTTAACTCGCGCCGTACTAGGTCTTGTTCGATCTTTAGTAGACTTATCTAATACTAGAGGCTTTCCCACTGCAGCTGCGATTGACATTAAGGATTTTTTTGTGAAGAAATTTGCTGGCAGTTCAGGAAATGAGATCCAAGTGACAGCTTTTGACGTTTCTTCACGTGGATTAAATCCCATTGTCCATGGGAATGTCCTAAAGAAGAACTCGTCTCCTTTTGCCTTAACATAACCAGTTGTTCTAGACACGACATGAGCAAAATTTTCAAATAGATTGAACCTTACCAGAATATGCCGATATTCTAACTCTTCTATATGCAATTACCTGTGACATCGAGTTGCTTCGTTAAAATCTGTCTCAGCTCCTGAAGCTCGGGTTTCCCATATGAGAATTTAATCACAACTGCTTGTTTAAGACCTTCCTCCCTGGTGAATGAATTCACTTCATCTACTATAAATTCAACAGTAGGAATTCCATGCTAAAATGAAACAGGACAGAGTTCAAGTTTTGAGTTAGTAGCGACAGTTTATTGTCGAACAAAATGCGATGCGTATGTTTGTTTTGTATCGTGAGAAGTTTGCTTTTCTATATGGTTTTGAATATCCTCTCCTGCAGCATAAGGATGGGGAGAGGGTGAGGTTTCCATATTTGCCTTAAACGTCAAGCAGGATCCATCACAATCACTCTATCGGAAAGTTGTAGCGCTGAAAATTTTAGAAAGTGAGAGTGCTACAGTAAAACGATGAAACAAAATTTAAGATGCAGGAAATTTGGCTATAGATTTGAGGAAATAATCTATTGGGTATTGTTAGCAAAGAGAAGGGGATGTCGTGACACCAAAAATGTGACAATCCACCACCGGATTCCGGCGATATGCCCGACGAATAGTGACAGAAACACTATTCAAAGCGAAACACAATTCACAGAGCAAAGTTTCTCATCATTTTGGGGATTTTCGGTTGGTATCTTATATGTTATCTATTCAATTTATCCATAGTATACAATTGTCCCCCTTTTCAATAATTACCCCGATATTACAAATTATTACATGCCAAATGATTGAATTACAAAAGAAGTGCATAAATTAGAAATTACAACAAAAGGAAGCCTGATATTGACTTCCTCTCTGAGTTATATAATGAACCACTTCAATGCTGATATTTTCAAGCCTTTCTTATAACTAGGTGTGTCAAAGTTCCCTAAAGAATTCAAGGGATCCCGGGAAATGCTCACACCCAGATTTGCATAACCATACAAAATGAGTGCAGTATGGAAGGGCCAGCCCTTATGTGTCCATGTTTAGAGGGAGCTCAAGGGTCCCAAGGCAAGACTCACACGGGAGGGGGCAGAACCTAGATTCTAAGAGCATAGTGGAAGTGCAGAACACATGTTTAATGAGATTCATTTAAAAGCTGGACTGATAGTCCATTTCGAAAGCAATTAGTGACATAGGTGATTGAAATCAGTTTGTAGTAGTAAAACTCAAATTTACACAGAATCAATAGTCATACAAAAGTGGTCAAGGGATTTTGGGGATATACTATCTGTAACCACATGACCCCAACAGGGGTCTGGTTTGGTCATGCACATCAATAGTTGATGCTGGCATGACCATAAACCAACCAAAGAAACACAAACACATAGAGGGGACATGGGATTTTGGGCTTCATAAGACAGCAAGTAAAAGAAAAAGGCTGACAGGTTATGCTTCAAAACACACGTAGGGGAAGCATTAATCTAAGGGGAAGGGAACATGTTACATCATTCTAGTAAATGTAACTTGACTATAGAACCATAAATAGGAGTAGACAAGAAAAAGGAAAATTTAAACAATTAAAGAAACATGTTGTTGTTGAGGATTAAAAATCAACTAGGACATACCAGTAGAGAAGCAAAGTGCAAAAAGGAAGAGTAAGAAGGATTCCACAGTCTAGCTTTGGTTTTTAGCCGGCTAGACAAAGTAGTAGCACAAGTAGTAGTAAAGAGAGGGAGTTTTTGAGTGTATGCGTGTGTTTTGAACTCAAATTGTTCGTGTGTTTTGAACTCAAATTGTTCATGTGTTTGCAAGAATATAGGGTAGGGTATTTATAGTTTTGAAAACGAGTGAAGAATAAGGTAACCAGTACAGTTTCAATTCAAACATGGAAATAACTACACTCAAAATCAATTAACACAAGTACTTCCCTTTAATCAAGGGATTACTGCTCAAACATATACTAAGAGGGTTAATTAAGTAAATAAATCAGTTTGAAAAAGATTGATTCTTACCATATAAGGGGGACGTAAAAGTATGAAGTAAATAGTTGAGACTAAGCACAAAATATGCTTACTTTTGGGAAAGGATTCAGCAAGGTAAAATATCATAGTAATTAAATAAGGGGGATCAATTAATTAAAAAAAATGAGTAAAAATTAGGGTTTATAAGTGAACCCTGTGGAATCAATAGCAACATTGAGGGAATCAGAATCAATCAAGAAAGATTCATGATTATGCACCTTGACATATAAATAGAACGAACAAAAATATCAGACATGCAAGTCCAAATGCATTGGCCAAAGAAAAAACTGGATACATAAAAACATGTAGCAATAACAAGAGTAGGCTAAGGATCAGTAAAATCAAATAGTTAGGGCTCACAGCCAAAAATGAAGAAACAAGTCCAACAGGTAAAGAAAGTTAGAAACAAGTAAAGGTCTCACAGTAACAAGTGAGGAAAACCTTTTAAGAAATTAGGGTTTGAACAATAGTAAAGTTTAAAAGATGGTAAGAATTTAGAATCAGATAAGTCAAACAAAGAAAAGAGAGTTAGAAACAAATAACTTAATTGAACAAGTATAAATTTAAACAAACAACAGCGTTTCAGAAACCGGATAGACAAAAAAAATGACCAAGGATTTTAACACGATGAAAGAGGTAGAAGAACAACATGAGCAAATCGTTTCAAACATAGTAAAATCATAAATGATATTGAAAATCAAAGGAGAGATCTTTAAAAAGAGTTATAAGCATCCCTAATAGTTGAAAACGAAGAGTTATTTTAAAAAAATTGGAAAAGTTCAAAAGAAAACACTTGAGAGGTTCACACCATTAACAGATCTAAGATAAATCTGAAGAAAATTGAAAGATCTTAAAGGTTAGGGTTTTACAGAACCCAGAAAAGGTTAAAAAGACCTTGAGAAGTTACCGATATGGCTGGAAAGTCAAGGATCTGATTTGAACGACCATGGATGATAGGAGAAAGTCCATGAATAGAAGTTGAGCAAGAACTGGATCGGATTTCTTCGAGATCTGTCCATGAAATCACATGAACGGGCCACTAGAGGATGTAGGAGGTTGGTATACATCTCTAACAGCCATGAAGACCATGTATTAGGTGGGGATTGAGGCGGCAGCGGCTAAGGTTTATGTGAGGCTGCAGAGAGAATCAAGAGGAGAGGGATTCAAGGGTCATAGGTGGTGAGAAAATGAGTTTGGGTAAGGGGCCGTTAGACGGCAAGGTAGGGATCTGGGTTTGTGTCGGTTACAAATTAGGCTATGGTCGGGTTTACTTGAAATTGGATAGGGAAAATTGGATTTTATTTGGGGTTAAATTTTGGCTAAAAATTAAATACAAATGGGCTATTATTTATATAGTCAATTTTACCCTTTTAAATTGTAAAAAATAATAAATAAATTTCTGAAAAACATTAAGAAGAACTAATATGATTCAAAACATGTAATTAATAATTTAAAAATATAGGGCTTTATTTTATCAATATAAAATATAATTAAATCTTAAAAGAGCTAATATTGAAATTATATGCAATTAGCTTTACAAAAAAAGAAATAAAATTGTTAAAACATGTAAAAATTACCTTAGCATACTTTGGCATAAATATAAAAATTTAATAGATGTATCATCAAAAATAATATTTGAACATAATTATTGAGATTCTATAAAGAAATAAATCAATTTAAACCTTTGAAAATTATGAAAAAAAAACTTGGTCAGACTTAATATATATATATATACACGATATCTTAAAAGTATTTTGAATATTGAAACTAAATAGGGAAATTTGGGTGTCAACAACTGCCCGTCTTGACCCGGAAAGGATGAAAGAGTTGTCGGTAAAGATATGATGGCCAAGTTTTACAAAGCGGAATTATTTTGGAAGATTCAGGACGCACCCTAGTTTTTGAGATGTCTACATATCTCTAGTTTTACAGAATCAGGCCGTATGTAGTTCAGCATCCGTCAGCGGAGTATGCCGATGGATGCTATCCAAGAACAATCGTAGTATCCAGGGCGGGGTGAGTGGTTGGCTTATCGGAATTTTTAGGTTTGATATGGCTGCGGGCACTGGAGCGGGACCGCTCCCACCGGGATGGCTATTGCTTGTCGGTTTACCTACAAATAAGCAATACAAGCATATATTGTGCATAAATTTAGATATGATACAAAATTCCGTTGCACAATGAATGCTGTCTTTGGACGGTTAGGATGATGTCTTTAGACCGTGATGTCTTGGGCCATGAAGCGTATAATAAAGGAGCCGCAGGCGATGCAATGATATTCATGGGCTATGAGGATGGTGCCTCCAAACCATGATGCCTTTGATTGATGATATGCAAAAGATTGATTGAGATCCTCGGGCCATGACATGGTGTTCTCAATCTATGAAGATGGTGCCTCCGAACGATGACGCCTCTAGATGAGTTGGCGATATTTCAGCCCATGAAGCATGTGGCGATCTTTCAACTATTCAATGTGGCGATCTTTCATCCATCCAATGTGGCAATCTTTAGCCCTGCAATGTGGCGACCTTTCAGCCATGCAATGTGGCGATCTTTCAGCCGTACATTCTGGCAATCTTTCAGCCGTGCAATGTGACGATCTTTCAGTTGTGCAATGTGGTGATCTTTCAGTCATGCAATATGGTGATCTTTCAAACATGCAATATGGCGATCTTTCAGCCATGCAATGTGGCGATCTTTCAGCCGTGCAATATGGCGTTCTTTCAGCCATGCAATATGGATGGAGACAGCGTTTAGTCTAGGAAGGTAGAATAGTAGCCTTATGCAATGTAGATGCAGATAGAGGTTGAGCTTAACCTCGGAAGGAAGAATAATAGCCTTATGCAAGTTATAACACAGAATGGTAACCTTATGCAGTGCAGATTTAGATAGAGCTAGGGCTTAACCCTGGAAGGCAGAATAGTAGCCTTATGCAAGTTTGAAGGCTGAATGGTAACCTTATGTAATTCAGATGCAGCTAGATGTAGAGCTTACACTCAGAAGGCAGAATAATAGCCTTATGCAATAAATAAGATAACAAATGGAAGTCGAGTTTTCTTAGCTGATAGCATATTGCGGCGTTGTGATAACCAGGAGCATTGTAACATACGGGACATCACTGATGTGCGGATAGCAAATGTTGACAAGTGTAACGGTGAAGAGAGTCATATCCTTGAAAAATGTTTGTTCTATGAGTGTGCAATATGTTTTAATGATTTCGTGATCCTCGTACCTGCATCCAAAGAAAAATTGTGAGTTGTGTAAGGGGGAAAGGTTAATTCGTATCCCCGCTGGCTTTTCTTGACTCCTTCTGCTTTGATCTTGTGATACCATCTGCATCATTGGGGTAGTGTTGCCAACGAAGCAGTTTTAGAAAAAAATAAAGACGCATGATTTTGTAAAAATATAACACAATGTACAATTAAAAATAGCTTTTAGATGAATCGATGACTGTGACGTAGTTCAAGACATTGCAACCTTCCCTACTATGGAATTTTGAGGGTCCTCCTCAAAATTCTGTCCCATTTTGGTGAGTTGACGCTTCTGACTGTGCTCGGGAAGCGATCAGCTGAAATTACTTCGCGATTATGAGGGTCCTCCACAAAATTTTGTCCCAGTTTTTAATTTGGGGAGGGGGGTTAATGTTTTATTGAATTTTGACCAAACTCATATGGCTGTCTATGTATCCCCTCTTAAACATGAATCAAGTCAGGGGTGGTTCAATTTACATCATATAAAGAAAATATAAAGATTACACATAGTAACGCTTGACTGCATCTGAGTTGATCGTCTTTGGTCAAACTTCTCCATTCATTTCTGCAAGTCTGAGGGCCCCTCCTATCAAAACCCGGTGAACCATGTATGGGCAATGCCAGTTGGGAGAGAACTTCCCTTTAACTTCATTTTGACGCGGGAAAATTTCCTTTAACAGTGTGAACTATCTTGGCTTGACTCTTTTTAAAGGCCTTGGACATTCTGTTATGATAGACTTGACCATGGCAGACTGCATTTATTCTCTTTCCGTCTATAAAGGCTAGTTGCTCGTAACGACTATTCACCCATTCTGCTTTGTCGAGCTCAACTTCCAATATGATCATTAGGGAAGGAATTTCTACTTCAGCAGGGATGACGACCATTGTACCATAAACCAACATATAGGGGGTTGCCCCAGTTTATGTGCGGACTATGGTGCGATACCCCAATAGAGCTATGATAACTTATCGTGCCACTATTTATGCTTTTTTATCATTTTCCTCAATATCTTCTTGATATTCTTATTGGAAGTTTGTACGACTCCATTCATTTTAGGCATGTAGGCTGTGGAATTCTTGTGTCTGATCTTGAAGGTTTCACACATAGTTTTCATCTAGTCACTATTGAGATTGGAGCCATTATTAGTAATGTTTGACTCTAGAATACCGAATCCGACAAATAATGCAGTCGCGGACAAAGTCTATCATGACATTCTTAGTCACTGCTTTGCAAGATGATGCTTCGACCCACTTGGTGAAATAGTCAATTGCCACTAGGATAAACCTGTTTTCGTTTGAGGCGGTAGGCTCGATTTGTCCAATAAAGTCCATTCCCCAGGCGACGAACGACTACGATGAGCTTATTATGTTGAATTTGCTTGGAGGCACCTTTATCATGTCTGCATGTATCTGATAGCGATGGAATTTTCAGACGCACTAGATGCAATTTGTTTCCATAGTCATCCAAAAGTAACCAGCCGAGAGTATCTTCTTTGCCAAGACAAACCGTTCATATGTGGACCACAAGTCCCAGCATGATTTTCCTCTAGCAGCTTGGATGTTTCCTTTGCGTCAACACATCTTAATAATCCCAAATCAGGAGTTCTCCTATACAGGATTTCTCAGCTGTGAAAGAAGTTGTTGGACAATCTCTGAAATGTGCATTTTTTGTATGATTGGTAAGCACCGGATACTCTTTTTTTGCCAAATATTCCTTGATATCATGAAACATAGGCTTTCCATCTACTTCCTCTTCAACATAGGCCTTCTACATTAGCTGATTATGAATTTTCATCATGATGGAATTGATGAAATTCTTGTCGGGATGCTGTATCATAGATGATAGGGTAACCAATGCATCGACGAACTGATTCTAGACTCTGGGAACATGTTGGAGTTCTGTTTTGTGAACCTCTTTCTCAATTCCTATACATGATGCAGATACAAGTGTATCTTGGAGTTCTTGGTTTCCTATTCTACTCGTACCTGATGCATAAGTAAATCTGAATCTTCAATCTCTAGCAGCTCTTGCACGTTCATGTCAATGTCTATTTTGTGCCCTATAATTCATGCTTCATACTCGGCCATATTGTTGGTGTGAGGGAACCTGAGTTTGGCAGACACTGGATAATGCTGGTCGATGTTTGATACCAAGACTGCTTCTATACCAACACCTTTGAGGATTTCTGCTTCATTGAAGAAAATCCTCCAATCGCCATAAGATTTTGCAATGTCTTCTCATATGAATGATACCTCTTCATAAGGAAAATACATTTTAAGGGTTTGTATTCTCCATCCACATGGTTTTTAGCAAGGTGATCTGTTAGTGCCAGTCTCTTGACAGCTTTGTGAGTCACGTAACAAATGTCGAACTCACTCACTAGTATTTTCCATTTGGCTAGCTTGCCAGTGGGCATGGGTTTCTAAAAGATATATTTCAGAGGATCCATCCTCGATATGAGATATTTAGTATAGGCACAGAAGTAATGTCTCAGCTTCTTAGCTACCCAAGTCAAAGCACAACAGGTGCATTCCAAAAGAGAATATTTGGCCTCGTACAGGGTGAACTTCTTACTAAGATAATTAATGGCTTGTTCCTTAATTCCTTCCCGTTTTATCATGCTACCCTAGAACGCAACCGAAACCTTTATCTAACACTACAAGGTAGAGTAATACGAGTCTACCTTGCTCGGGCAAAACTAATACTGGTGGTGTTAACAGGTACTCCTCGATTCTGTCGAAAGCCTTTTAGCAGTAATCGGTCAATTTGGTAGCAATGTCCTTCATTAACATTTTAAAGATTGGCTCACAGATAACTGTAGACTGTCCTATAAATCGTTTGATATAGTTTAGCATTCCCAAAAAACTCATCAAATATTTCTTATTCTTTGGCGGTGGTAGTTCTTGGATGGCTTTCACCTTTGATGGATCCAGTTCTATTCCTTGGCGGCTCATAATAAAACCATAAAACGTCCCAGCAAAAACCCAAAATGCACACTTTACAGGGTTTACTTTCAGGTTGTACCTCCGAAGTCTATTGAGAAACTTCCTCAGATCTTCTATATGGTCAGTGGGCTTCTTGGATTTGATGATAACATCATCCACATACACCTCTATCTCCTTGTCTATCACATCATAGAAAATGGTAGTCATGGTCCTCGTGTAGATGGCCCATGCATTCTTCAGGCTGAATGGCATCATCTTGTAAAAATACACTCCCCACGGCGTAATGAACGCCATTTTCTCATCATCTTCCTCATCCATCTAGTTCTGATGATAACTAGCGAAGCAATCTATGAATGATTGCAGCTCATGCTTGGCGTAATTGTCAAATAAGATGTGTATATTCGGTAAAGGGAAATCGTCTTATAGACTGGCGTGGTTGAGATCCTGGTAGCCAACATAGACTCTGACCTTCCCATCCTTCTTTGGTACTGGCACATTGTTGGCTAACTATGTCGATTACTCAACTACCCTAAGAACCTTAGCTTCGATCTTCTTGGTGACTTCTTCCTTTATTTTCAAACTCATATCAGGTTCGAGCTTTTTGAGATTTTGCTTTACTAGTGGACACATTAGATTGGTTGGCAGTTTGTGAGCCACATTATACGTACTGAGACAGGTCATGTCATCACATGACTAGGAAAATATTTCCTGATACCCATTTGGAAACTCTGTGTATTCTTTCTTCTCTGATGGAAATAGGTGAATGCTGATTCGTGTTTCCTTGACATTTTCTACCTCTCCCAGGTTAACAATATCGGATTCGTCTAGGTTGGACTTAGTCGTGTTCTCTAAGTTCTCAACTTCTTTGACAATCTCATCAGGTATGTTATCTTCCTCTTAATCAATGTCCGTTTGTTGTATTGTCTCATTGCAGGTCACCGTAATAATTCATCAAGATAAGTAATAATAATGTTTATTGGTAAAGTAAGGAGGAAAATGATAGTAACAAACATTAATTTATAAGAAAAATCAAACATGCTTTTGATAAATTGAATAATTGTTTCAAACATTGAATATATTAATGCGAAAATTGAAAAATGCAGAAAGAAAATCATTTAATAAATAAAATAGTCAATAGTGCTTGTTTTAGCCTTGCTACCTCGAGGCTCGTCGGGCTCTGATTGTCTTGATGGTCCAATTGTTAAGATGTGCCCCTCTCCTTACAACATTTATGGAAGGACCTTCCTCCCCCTCCTCCTCGAGAATAACACAGCAATCCATATTATTTTCCTTTAGAAACAAGTTTTACCCTATTGCGAGTGCTTCTTCTTCATCTGTCCTATAGACGACGTTGGCATGTTGGAAAATCTGATCCAGATGCGGTATCAGTTGCTTTAACGGGTAGTAAGGAGTGCGCCATTGTAGCGACCAATTACTGAACTCTTCCCAAGTGTATTCATATCCCAAACTGATGATGGTGTATGTTTCTTGAGCTTTATAGGTTTAGAGATCCCTTGGAGGTTTTTGCGGAGTCCTTTTCCAGGTTACGCACTCCAATTCAATGTACTATTTTGTTATCCCATTGTTTTTCTTTGTCGACAACATTGACCCCCATCGATTAGGATTCTGGTGATGAAATAGTCTTCACATTATACGGTGATGTCCAGTGCTTTGTTGTGACCTAGTCCTTCAGGCGGTAGCTTGTCCTCATAAAAGATGATCTTACAACTTTCCAGTACTTCTCCCACAATATTATGCCATTTCCCACCGCTAGTGATGTTACTTGGTGCGTAGGCTTCACTCAGCACCTTGAACAGAGCATTCTTATGTGTTTTGGAATTCTGCAGCAACGAGAGGATGGATATTTGTGTTGGCGTCTTTTTTAACTATTCGATCACCGAATACTGTATTTTCCTCTAAAGGTCATCTGGACCTGTCTCGATGAGGGGTGGCTGATTGGAGACCTTCTTGCTTGATTCAACAAGGTATTCAGGGGTATAGTCTCTACCAGTTCTTGTTATACCCTGGGCTACGATTATATCTTCAATTATGACCTTACCTTTACTTCTTGACTCGGCTGTATAATCCCAGGGTACAATATTTGTGTAAAATGGTGGCATCGTGGCCATCGCCATTAGGATCGACTGGCCATCTTCACTTCGAATGGAATATGATCCTTAGGCGGCAAGACTGCCACCTCAAATGGTTCTGGTGCCTTTGTTGATGGAGCTGCTTTAAACTTATGAGGTATAGACACATCTACCTTAGTGTCCTTAGATGGTTAGATCTGGACTATGATCAGATTGAGAGTTACTGCTAGTTTCTTTAGGTCATCACATTCTGCGATGAACCCGATAGATCCTTCGGGATCCCAATCATCCTCTACTTCAATCATGTTAATACCCCCACCCTTAAGGTCCGGTAGAGGGTTTTTCCAGATATTTGGAGAATCTTTCTTAGCAACAATGACTTTGTTATCAATAAGAGACTGTATCTTGTCTTTGAAGGAGCGACATTCATCGATGGCGTGTACTTTCATGATGGAGTGGCATGTACATGACTTGTTTAGGTTAACCCACTGGAAGAGTTCTCAAGTGTTTTAACCGGGACCAGGGAGACATAACAAGTGGCTTTGAGTCTCTCATATAGCTAGTCGATGGGCTCGGCGGTGGGTGTGTATTATTTTTGAGGCCTTCGATCAAAATTAGGTCGAGGCCTAGGGAAATTTTGGCGTGCATGTGGTGATTGATAATTGGATGGTTGGGCATTGTAAGTTTTGTAGACCTGAGCGGGTTGGGAGTAACTGGGTGAGATAGGTTGATATGCAGGAGGTGGAGACTAATAAGTTGGTGGTGGAGCTTGGTAAAAGAGTGGTTGGTAATTTGGGGTTGGCTGGTATGTGAGTGGAGGTATTGGGTAATTTGGTATTTGACGGGAGATTTGTTCCTTTGTGCTACTATCACGGACCCTACTTCCCTCTTCTTAGACACAGCACCAGACTGCAAGGCCTTATTTGTAGCTTGTAAGGCTTCGAAGTTTGTAACCATACCACTCTTAATACCTTCTTCAATTCGTTCCCCCCAGTTTCATAATGTCAGAAAATTTATGGTTCTTAATCACCATCAATCGTCCATAGTATTGCAGGTCTTGATCCTAGACAAAGAACTTGTTCATTTGTTCTTCTTCTAAGGGGGGTTTGACCTTAGCAGCTTCAGACCTCTAGCGAGTAGCATGCTCACGAAATGTCTTTGTGGACTTCTTCTTAAGATTCTGGATGTAGAACATGTCTGGCGTGTTCTCTGTATTAAACGTGAACCTATCCATAAAGTTAGATGCCATACCTATCCAACTTGACCACTACATGGGATCTTGGCTGAGGCACTAAGATAGCGCATCTCCTTTCAGACTCCTCATGAACAGTTTCATGCAGATCCTTTCATCTTTTCCTACTCCAACTAGCTTTTCACAGTATATCCTCAGATGGACCCTTGGATCACCTATACCATCAAGAATTTCTAACTTATGAGGTTTGTACCCCTCAGGAAGTTCGATATCCGGTTGTATGCAGAGGTCTTCATAGTTCAACTCTTCGATCCTTTTGCTTCCTTCGACGCCCTGAATTTAGTTGGTTACTTTTTTAAGCTCCTCAAGCAAGTTTCTGATATGCAAATCCTTTTCATCAGACTCAAGTGTGCGAGATACAAGTTGTGTGGAGTGTGGCATGATTTCCACGTAGATGGGATTGTTATGGTGGTATGGAGTATGGGCATGGAAATGGTGATTTGTAGAGTTTTGAGGTTCTAGGATGAGTAGTGGAGTGTTGTTTGGAGTATGACAAGTTTAGCATTGGTTCTTTGGCAGAGTAATGAGATGATTTTGTTGTTTTGGGATATTTTGTGGAGGCGTGGGGTTTTGTACATTGGGGAAGTTGGCGTTTGGGGTGCTGAGAGAGAATGATAGGTTGGACAGATTCCGAACCTGATTGAGCTCTTCTAGGAACTTCAATATTTTCTGTTCAAGTTGTGACACATTTTCATTAGGAACACGAATACCCTGCCATCAATGGCCTTTGCTATTGTGTTCTCTTTTCTGATGTTACTCAAATCTTCCATTTTGCTTTTATTCTCGCTTGTTACATGACTAAGAGGAGGAGTGAGTGGAGGGCCGCTGGATCTCGTGGAATAAGATAATATTTCCAGAGTTCATGAACTAACCTTTGGGGAGGTGAATAACCTAACAAAAATAAACAAAAAGGTCAACAAGTTAGTGAGGATCAGAAAAAGTATTTCAATATTTAAACAGATAGTGTGGGAATGTAAAGCGTGTACTAATTTGGGGACCTTATTGTGCCCGAGGTGAGCCTAGAGACAAGTTGATTTGGAGAACTTTAAATGCTACATGCCTCCTTTCATTGATAAAAATAAGACGAAATTCAAATCGACATTAAATAAACAAGAAAATAGATGCTACTAATGGCCATTAGCCTTGTTATATTTTTAAAGTGAAAAAAGGAAAACTCATATCTACTTGCTCCCAGAAGGACCTTCCCCAGATTTGGCATCCTTGAATCTGCCAAACAGCTTCCCCAACTCACCAAGTCCCAGAAATAGGTACGGTGTAGCTAGATATCCACCTTCTGTCCCTTCAGTCTCTTGACAATCTTCAACCCTTTTGAGAAACTTTCTTTCCAGCTCTACTATGCCTCGCTCCAAATATCTCAGCCTTTTGTTCGCACAGACTCTTGTATTTTGTCGTGTGTGCTCTCACATTCACGGATCCCTTTGTGTAACTAGTTGCACTTCACTTGCGCTCGGCCTTTTCACCTATTATAATATGGCCTCGAACAAACACTAGTTAACCTAAACCATCATGATTGTCTTCCAACCAACCCAAATAGAAAGGAGTACAATCGGCATGATATCTATCAGGCTCTATGGTGTCTCTACCCATTACAATCTTGCAATTCCACATGCATTGGGCTTGGCCCTTGTATGGACTATCATCATTCTGGAAGTCGGCTCGAAAGTGGCTCATCTTGTCGACCCTGAGTATGACTTGCTTCCTACTGTCTTTCCTCATAACTTGAAAAGGGACATAAGGGTAGGTTCCCCTGAGACCAATAGTATCAAGAAATGTGAATCTCTGGATCGGGCGATGAACTCCTCTGTCAGAAACCATTCGAATATCCATTGAACCTATTCTTCGATCCGATTATAAAATAGCTCAACCCACCCCTTAGTATTCTCAGGCTGAGGGAACATGTCGAGGATGTAATTCGTTCGCTTTAGAGGGTGGAAGCAATGTGATCATCCCAGTCCCTTCACTGAATTTCTTATCAATATTCGCCCTTTTGGAGATGATGTATGAGCCAAAGTTGAAGTAGCAGATTGCAGCATTCAAAGTGTCTCATTCCTTGTTGACATTTCTCTAAGGCCCAGTATATGTCTTCAATGATCATGGGTACAGTGCTGAAGGCCTGCCTACCAATCCCCTCCATTAGTGTTTTGGTTACTATAGCCAGCCTAGTATGAATTCTACCTTTCTTTGTCATAAATACGATCAGACCCAAGAGGCAAAACATGAAGATGAAAACCCTGCGATGAAAGTGTCCCAAGGACGTAATGGCAAACTCACCAGAGTAGGTACAGTAAGATTTGCTGTGATAGTAATTTTCATACAGGTAGTCAAAAGGGATGTATGATTCCGTAAGGCATGTTAATTCTAGATTCTTCTTCAAACCCATCAATTTAAGAAAGCCCCTACTGTTACGATTCTTAGGAATTAACAAACTTGGAGTTTCCCGTACTAGACAGGCCAGTCCCCGTATCTCCTCTTAGAAAGGTGTCATCTCAATGTCTCCAAAAGCGGAACACGGCCCTTTCACAATCCTAAAACAATATGGCATCTTTTATGATCATGTCATTTAGTTGGATATCCAGGAGGGATGGTAGATTTTCCAAATGTTTTCTGACGAGATTTTGGTCACTAGAGTGCAGATCTTTCCACCAGCTTAGCAATCATGGGTGGATGTTGGTGACTATGTTGAATCTAGGACTTCATGCCTCATATTTCTGCAAGGAAAAAGAGGTTAGGCCATTACTCCAACCAAATTCAACTATTTAATATCAACAATTACATGAAGCATCTAGTTCTCCAAATAAATGCACATAAGGTGGTGACGTCCATTAGGGTTTAGGGAAACCTAATGGACTTTGGACAAGGCTATCTTAAAAGATCATTATATGGACAACATAACTGATCTGACTAGATTTGACCATGATTCATGCACAATTTGAATAGAGTATGGTTTTTATGGGGTTTTAGACTGGTACTCTTGAGCAGACAACTCAAGGGGGAAGGCTCGAAATTTTCGGCTGCATTCGCTGATCGATTAGTTTTACCACAAATATGCTTTTACGAATCTAGGGGTAATGATATACGAAGAGTGCAACCACTCAGTATAAGTGTTGCTCTAGTATTTTTTTTTGGCACGAGTGGAGTATGATGTTGAGCATGATTATGCAATAATTAAAAGAATGTTGACATGTATTTTTATATTAAGAAAGCAATAATACAGTAGTTTCGTAATTTAAAGCAATAAAGGAATGAAACAAGGGAGATATGTTAGTTTTTCTTTCAAAGAAATAATTAGATGCTTAAAGGAATTAAACAAAGAGGGGTACAAATTCACAAGAACAATCTGAAATGGTAAAATCCTAAAATCCCCTGCAGAGTCGCCATGCTGTGCCCTTTTTCTCTCGCGAAATCAGGTTTTTTGCATTTGGTTGAGACAACTCTTTGCTTTTGGAAAAAAGGTATTGCAATTTTGAAGAGTCACCACCGAACGATTTTAAGGTGCGGTTGGGCACCTATGGGGTTCAACTAGAACTATTTTTGATAACCAAAGACAGGGCAAGGGCTTGAAATTTTCTCATGGGAAGGTGTTAGGCACCCCTCAGGATCCACTAGTGTGCTTCCTGGCCAGATGGTTTTTGTAAATTTGTGCAATTAGCAATTAAACAAATAAGGCTTAAGTTATAGGGGATTTTATATTTAAAGACACAAGCGTTTGAGAACGATTAATGAAAGCAAGGTTTTAAAAAGAGTTATAATCTAAGCATGCCGATGAATGTAAAAGGGTCTTAGGTTTGTTTATAATATGGATCACATCAGTGCAATACCCGGTAATCACTCGTCAAAAGAGAGTCTACACGTGGTATTAGCGCATTGATCATCATATCCATATCTACCGTTCCCAACCCCGTGAAGGTATTAAAGCGGGGATTGGTCTCGACCTCTATTACAAGTTTTTACCCGTCCCATTCCTATCAGTACCGAAGGAATTTAGGGCTACTATTCCTATAAGAAGGAGGTTCTAAGCGGACTCCTAGGTTTAAAGGTAAAATGCTAAGGTGACATACAAAAACAAGTAGAACTGCATTTATAGAGGAAATATATAAACAATTAAAAGGCTCAGGTATACCTCTACAAATAATGCATATAAACAGCATGACTTAAACACAGTTAAGCTCTAAATTTTAAATCCTAAAGTAGGGTGTTTGTGTCAGAACCAGATTTATTATAGAACTCAGAAAAGAAGTCCAAATTAAGGTTGTCTTCTGGTTGTAGTGATTGATAATTTAACAGAGGCAGTTTTACTGTTTATCATTACTTAAGGCTTGCCTAGGCGTAATAGTGATATCCTATGAGCATGATATCAATATTGATTAAGAAATACAGTGGAGAAGTGATTAATTTTAAACAAACAACTTGATATCCTATTAGCGTGGTTTCTAAAGGTATTAAGTCAAGCCGGTGTTTGAAAAACTTATTAAAGAAGCGGCAGATTAAATAACTAATCCAATTTAGAGTACACAATGTGAACTTAACGACTTCTCCAATGGGAATAGTTTTAAATTCAACAAGCATGATTTCTATTATTGCTATTTAGATCCTATAGGCATGGTATCTAAGTATTAAAAGATGAATTTGGACTTATAAAAATGATTTCTAAAGGAAACGAGTCTGGATACATGCTGTAATGAAAATTGAACTTCAATTACTTTACATCCTATGTGCATGACATCTAAATATAAAGATGATTTTTAACCTTAAAGACATGTTATCTATTATTAAAGCAATTTAGATCCTATAGACAGGGTTTCTAATTATGTGAAAGTAAATCATGCAGAGTTTATTTTAAACCGGAGCAAATCCTATAGGCATGTTATCTAACAGACTATGTTTGAAGCAAAATGGACTATGTAAGAGTGTTATCTACACAATTTACCCACAATATACAACTTTCCCTTTTCACTAATCACCCTAATATTGTTTAGAAATTATTACAAGCCAAATGATTGAATTACAAAAGAAGTGCATAAATAAGAAATTACAACCAAAGGAAGCCTGATCTTGACTTCCACTGAGTTATGTAATGAACCACTTCAAAGCCAATATTTCAAAGCCTTTCTCATAATTGGGTGTGTTAAAGTTTCCTAAGGAATTCAACGGATCTCGGGCAGTTCTCACACCTAGATTTGCATAACCTGACAGATTGACTGCAGTGTGAAAGGGCCAACCCTTATGTGTCCAAGTTCAGAGGGAGCTCAAGGGTCCCAAAGAATGGCTCACACATGAGGGGCAACACCTAGATTCAAAGAGTATAGTGGAAGTGCAGAACACATACTGAAAGAGATTCATTTCAAAACCTGGACTGATAGTTCATTTTGAAAACAATTAGTAACAAAGGTGATTGAAATCACTTTTTAGTAGTAAAACTCAAAACTACACAGATTCAGTTGTCACATAAAAGAGGTCAAGGGATTTTGGGATACATTGTTTATAAGCACATGATCCCAGTATGGGTCTGGTTTTGTCATGCACAACAATAAGTGATGTTGGCATGACCACAAACCAACTAAAGGAACACAAACACATAAAGGGCATATTGGGGTTTTGGTTTCATAAGACACCAAGTGCACAACAAGTGACTGACATGGTATGCTTCAAAAAACAAATAAGGGAAGCATTAATCTAAGGGGAAGGGAACATGCTACATCATGCTAGTAAATGTAACTTGATTGCAGAACTATATATAGGGGTAAACAAGAATAAAGGAAATTAAAATAATAAAAGAAACATGTTGTTGTTGAGGCTAAAGAATCAACTAGGACATGCTAATAGAGAAGCAAAATGCAGAAACTAAGAGTAAGAAGGATTCCACAGTCTAGCCTTGGCTTTCAACCGACTAAACAAAGTAGTAGCATAAGTAGTAGTAAAGAGAAAGAGAGTTTTCGAGTGTAAGTGTGTGTTTTGAACCCAAATTATTCATATGTTTGAAAGAATAGAGGGTACGGTATTTATAGTTTTAAAAACGAGTGAAGAATAATGTAACCACTAAAGCTTTAACTCAAACATGGAAATAACTACAATCAGAATCAACTAACACAAGTACTCCCCTTTAATCAAGGGATTACTGCTCAAATTGATACTGACAGTGTTAATTAAGTAAAGAAATCAGTTTGAGACAGATTGATTGTTTCCATATAAGGGGGCAGTAAAAGTATGAAGTATATAATTGAGACTAAGTACAAAATATGCTTAGTTTTATGAAATGATTCGGCAAGGTAAAACATCACAGTAATTAAAGGAGGGGAATTAATTAATTTAAATAAGAATAAGTAAAAATTATGGTTTATAAGGGAACTATTTGCAATCAATCGCAACATTGAGGGAATTAGAATCAATCAAGAATGAGTCATGATTTTGCATCTTGACATATAAATAGAACGAACAAAAATATCATACATGCAAGGCCAAACGCATTGGCAAAAGAAATAACAGGATACATACAAACATGAAGCAATAACAAGAGTAGGCTAAGGCTCAGTAAAGTCAAATAGTCTGGGCTCACACGTGGAGCCCAAAATAAAGAAACAAGTCCAACAGGTTAAGAGAATCAGATACAATTAAAGGTATGACAGTAACAAGTGAGGAAAACCTTTTACGAAATTAGGGTTTCAATAATAGTCGAGTTTAAAAGATGGTAAGAATTCAGAATCAGATTAGTCAAACAAAGAAAATAGAGCCAGAAACAATGAATTTAGTCGAACAAGTATACATTTAAACCAACAGGATAGTTTCGAAAACCGGATAAGACCAATAAAAAGACCGCGGGTTTTAACACAATGAAACAGGGAAAAGATTAGTATGAGTAGATCATTTTAAACATAGAGAAATTATAAACGATACTAAAATCGAAGGAAAGATCTTTAAAAAGAGTTCTAAGAAGACCTATTGTTGAAAAGAAAGAGTTATTTTGAAAACAAAATCGAAATATTTCAAAGGAAAACACTTGAGAGGTTCACACCATCCACATTTATAAGATTGATTTGCAGAAAATTGAAAGATCTTAAAGTTAAGGGCTTCAGGGAACCTAGAAAAGGTGAGAAAGATCTTGAGAAGTTACCGATCTGGACGGAAAAGTCAAGAATTGGACTTGAATGGCCATGGATGGCTGGAGAAAGGCCATTAATAGAAGTTGAGCCAGAACTAGACCATATTTCTTCGAGATCCGTCCATGAAATCACATGAACGAGCCAACATAGGATTTATGAGGTTGGTATACATCTCAAACAGCCATGGGAGACCATGTATTAGACAGGGATTGATGTGGCAGCGACTAGGTTTATGTGAGGTTGCAGGGAGAATTGACAGGAGAAGGATTCAAGGGCGGCATGTTGTGAGAAAATGAGTAAAGGTAAGCGGTCATTTTTTGGGTTTAATTATGGTAGGTGAAGTGGTGGCCGTTGATCTAAATGATTAACAGCCTAGATTAAATAGATAAGTAGTGATCTGGGTTTGGGTCGGGTAAAAATTTGGCTAGGGTCGGGTTTAATTGAAATAGGGTCAGTGGAATCGGGTTTATTTGGGGTTAAATTTAGGCTAAAAATTAAATACAAATGAGTTGTTATTTAAATAGCCTATTTTTTCCCTTTTAAAATATAAAAAATAGTAATAGATTGAAAGCACTAAAATGATTCACATCATGTAAATAACAATTTAAAAAAAATAGGGCTTAATTTTATGAATATAAAACACAATTAAATCTTAAAAGGGCAAATATTGCAATTATATGAAATTAGCTTTAACAAAATACTAAATAAGATTGGAAAAATATGTAAAAATTACCTTAGCTTTACTTTGGCATAAATATAAAGATCCAATAAATGAATCATCAAAAATAACAATTTTGGACATAATTATTGAGATTTTATAAAAATCTGTCCTTCAATTTAAACCTTTGAAAATTATGAAAATAAATAAATAAAACACTTGGACAGACTTATATATATACATATATATGCTGTTTTGAAAGTATGTTGAATATTGAAAATATGTAGGGAAAAATTGGTTGTCAACACCAGACCTTGAGAAGTCTTATGGATCTTAATTCACTGAATTAAATCAGCAACTCCCAAGTCTTTCGTACCAAACTTGTCAGTCAACATGCGCTTAGTCGCTTTTATGTTGACAATGTTATTACTCATTATTAGCATGTCATCCACATATAAGCAAGTAATGACTATGTGATTTGGAACATTTGTAATGTACAAACATTTATCACATTCATTTATTTTAAAACCATTTATCAACATTATTTGGTCAAATTTGGCATGCCATTCTTTGGATGCTTGTTTTACTCCGTAGAGGGACTTAACAAGTGTACATACCTTCTATTCTTTATCTAGAACCACAAAACCTTCAGGTTATTCCATGTAAATATTTTTCTCCTACTCTCCATTTAAGAAGGTTGTCTTAACATCCATTTGATGAATTTCAAAACCATAAACTGCAGCTAACGCTACTAACGTTTATATGGACATAATTCTTGTATTTGGAGAGTATGTATTGAAATAGTCAACATCCTCTCGTTGTAAATACCCTTTGACCACAAGTCTTGTCTTAAATTTGTCAATAGTGCCATCATCTTTCATTTTCCTCTTAACGACCCAGGTAGAATCCAACGGTTTATTTCCAGGAGGAAGATCAACTAATTCTCATGTATGGTTGTTTAGCATGGATTCTATTTCTTTATTGGCTGCCTCTTTCAAAAATAATAATTCCGAAGAATACATAGCTTGTTTAAATATTTTAGGCTCATTTTCCAATAAGAAATTCACAAAATCTGGTCCAAATGAAGTAAACGTTCTTTGACGTTTACTACATCTTGGATCCTCCTCATTAAGTGTACTTTCTTTTGTTTCTTTCCAAGGTCGTTTAGATCCTTCACCAATCGACATACATTCCTTTTTATACGGATATATATTTTGAAAGAAGTCAACATTATCTGATTTTATAACTGTATTATTATGAATGTCGGGATTTTCTGATTTATGAACCAGAAATCGATATGATTTACTATTAGTCGCATATCCTATGAAAATACCATCAAAGATTTTTAGTCCTATTTTTACCCTTCTAGGTTTAGGAACTTGCACTTTTGCCAAACATCCTCACACTTTAAAATAATTCAAGTTAGGCTTTCTTCCTTTTCATTTTTCATATGGAATGGATTGTGTTTTTCTATGGGGACTCAATTTAGTATTCGGCTAGCCTTAAGAATGACTCCCCCCCCCCCTTCCACAAGTTCTATGGCAAACCATTTATCAAGAATGTGTTCATCATCTCTTTTAATGAACGATCCTTTATTTCTACAATCCCATTGGATTGGGGCGTGTAAGGGACCGTCGTTTGATGAATAATTCCATACTCTAAAATATTTGTTCAAAAGAAGATTCACCACCCTTATCATTTCCTATCATTTTGATTTCTTTTTAAGTTGCGTTTCGACTTCATTTTTATATTTCTTGAGTGCATTTACTGCTTTATATTTACTATTAAGTATGTAAACATAGCAATATCGAGTACTATCGTCAATAAAAGTTATGAAATACTTCTTTACGCCGCGATATGGTATTAACTTCATGTCACAAATATTTTTGCGAGTTAAGTCTAAAGGATTTGAATTCCTTTCATATAAGGATGTTTAACTTACTTAGATTCCACACATACTTGACATTTTTATTTGTCATATTCAAACTTAGGCAATCCTTCCAAATTACATGACCTAAATGTATATGCCATAATTCATTTGATCAAGTAAGTAAGACGAAGCAGAAATATTATTATTATTTTCAATAACAATTACATTCACCTTGAAAAGGCCCTCGGCGAGGTAACCTTTTTCTACAAACATCTCATTTTTACTTAATACAACCATATAAGATACAAATATACATTTAATAGAATTCTTAACAAGAAGTCCAGCAATGACTAAATTCTTCCGAATCTCGGGAACATGAAGGACGTTGTTCATAGTCGCCACTTTTCCGGAAGTCATCTTGAGAAATATCTTCCCATATCCTTCAATCTTGTACTTTGCAACATTTCCCATAGAAAGTGTCTCATCGGGTCCAACAAGAGCATAATTACCAAAATTTTCTCTAACAACACAAACATGGAGAGTGGCTCCAGAATCAATACACAACTCTTTAGGATTGCGTGCGAAGTTGCATTCAGAAAATATGGAACAAAGTCATCAACATCATAATGCTTTTCAACCATGTTTTCGTGACCCTTCTTCTTTTCTTTCATCGGAGCACAACACTCCGTAGATTTGCGTCTGGATTTTTCACAGTTGTAGCAATTTCCACTGAAACTCTTCTTGCTTCCGTTATGTTTCGATCCAGAAGCCATCTTCCTCTTTTCGTTCTCTTCAACAATATTTTCTCCCATTATTGTTGAGTTTCCATGGCCTCTCTTATTAGCAACTTTTGTGATGACCCAAAAGCTCATCACTTGTTTTAGAAATGAATTCTATGCTTCGAGGCCTTAAAAACCTCTTTTAACAATACCTCGATTTGCGTGCACACTCTGGGCACGTATCTGGAAAGCTATTATGTTACAATCTATGAAACATTATGAAGTTTGACTTAAAAATGAATTTAAATTGATTTCGATTAATATTTTAGGTAAACGGACCCGGACTCGTGATTTGACGGTCCTGGAGGGTCCATAGGAAAATATGGAACTTGGTTGTATGCCCTGAATCAAGTTTCTAGGTCCTAAGCCCGAGGAATGAATTTTTAAAGAAAATTATTTTCTGGAATATCTATGAGTTTTTGAAAATACAATGTGTTTAAAATTTGATAGTATCAAGCTGGTATTCTGGTTCCGGAGCCCGGTACTGGTCTTATCTGTGGTTTTAAACGATTCTGTGAAATTTGGAAATAAATGGGCTTGAAATGACGTGAATCAGACCGTATTTGAGAAAATTTGAATATTTGAGGTTCTTAAGTGATTTCATAATTTTGATGCTAAATTCGTTGTTGTTGATGTTATTTTGGCGATTTGATCAAACTGATAAGTTCATATGATATATTTGAGTTAGTATACATGTTCGATTTGGAGTCCTGAGGGCTCTGATGAGTTTCGGGTAGGTTGCGGGCTGTTTAGATTTAGGAAAAACATTATTGTTGTATCAGTCCGTTATAACCGCACATGCGAGTCAAGCACTGCAGGTACGCAAATAAGGTCTTAGGTGTTGTCCATCCTCTCGCAAATACGGACAAGCTTCAGCATAAGTGGTAAATTTTCTGCGGTAAATTTTCGCAGAAGCGGTAAATTTTTTGCACGTGTTCGCAGGTGCAACTCAAGCACCGTAGGTGTGATAGTCGGGCAGTGGAGTCTTTTAAAATAAAACTTCAGCGTTTTCTCTTTGAAATTTTCACAAAGATAGAAGTCCTAGGGCGATTAACTGAAAAGATTTTCTTCCCAAATCATAAGTGTTCATTAGCTAATCTCTTTCAACTCTCTAATATTTTTCATCGACTTTTATCTAAAATCCTAGGTTTTTAGCGGTAGAAAATTTGGGATTTGGGTAGAGTTAGGGATTTTGATTAAGGGGGATTAAGGCCTCGTTTCGTAGTCGAATTTTAAAACTTATTGCATATTTGGGCTTATAAGTGAATGGGTCACGGGTTTTGGTCCGAACCTTGAGTTTCAACCAAGCGGGCCCAGGGTCGAATTTTGAATTTTGGGAAGAATGATAGGAAATCTATAATTAAGCATTGGGTATAAATTCTTTAGCATTTATCGACGTTGTAAATCAATTTGGATTAGATACAAGTTGTTTGGAGGCAAATTCTAAAGGAAAAGCGGTGTTTGAGGCTTGAGTTAGCTGTGGAAGCTCGAGGTAAGTGTTTCGTCTAACCTTAGCTTGAGAGATAATGAGTTCTGTCCTATTTGCTACGTGTTATTTTTTGAGTACTACACATAGACATTGCGACGAGTATCTACACGTGGGTGTCAAGCATGACCGTGAGTCTTAAAGTGAAATTGTTGAGTTCTTAATAAATATTATGAATTCCTAAGTGGTTGATTCTTTGTGTTGAGCAAGGATAATGATTATTCTCGTGGAAATTACTTATGATTGAGTATTGGTGTTAGTTGAGGAAGTTAGATATTGGAACAAGTTTTGTAATAGCTGATTTTTCCTTGCCGAGACGTATTTACTTATATTGTTGATTCCCTTGCCGAGATAGTGTTCTTTCTTTATTGAGCCCTTGTCGGGACTCCTTTTGTGATTTGGTGTTGAAATTTATATGTGGAAGGGGTTGCACGCCGCAAGAATACTATGATTTGGATCGGGTTGCATGTCACAATAATATTATAATTGGATCGGGTTGCACGCTGCAACAGTGATAATTGATATGGATCGGGTTGCATGCCGCAATAGTGGTTTTATGATTTGGATTGGGTTGTACCTCGCAACAGCGATAAATGATATAGATCGGGTGCACGCTGCAATAGTGTTTTTATGATTAAGATCGGGTTGCGCCCCGCAATAATATATGGTAAAAGTGCTTATTGATTGGTTACGATTTCCTTATTCTTTTGCGGTGAACGTTAAATTATTCTTAGTGCTTTATCTCTTTTCTGTTAGTAAATGATATTTTCCCCTTAGCAAGTCCCCCCTCTATCCTTACTTGTTTATTTTTGTATTATATTAAGATGTACACTATATAACTGTACAGGTTTATTTAGTAGTCTGTTCCTGGCCTCATCAATACTTCGCCGATAAGCTGATACTACACTCTGCACTGTGTGCAGATCCCGGAGCAACAAGATTCGGACCTTAGCTTGGGTGGCAGCCTTCAGTCCAGTCGGAGATTTCGAGGTAGTCCTGTAGGCGTCCGCAGGCTCTGGCGTCTCCATCTATCCCTTCATCCTGGTTCATTTACTTATTTAGAAACAGTGTATCATTTATCTTTCCGACCTTGTTTGTTGTAATCTTAGACTGTCTGTGTAGCTGTGACACCAGTTATGGTTAGTATTTCCTCAAACACTTGTATTGGATATATTCACATAGCTTTACTACTTCTCTTCTGCTTGTTATAAATTCCGTTGTTTAAAAGTTATTGCTTCATACTTGTTAAAGGATTAAATTGGAAAAAAGGTAATTTGTTCAAACAGTCGGCTTGCCTAGCTTTCATTAGTAGGATCTATCACGACTCCCGAAGGTGGGAAATCCGGGTCATGAGAGCTTTATTGTCCTCTTCGATTCTCAACCGAACAATGAGATCTTCTAGGGGCATCTCCTTGCATTTGTGTTTCAATTAATTTTTGAAGTCATTCCACAACAGAGGCAACCTCTCAATCATCACTGCTACTTGGAATACTTCATTGATGACAAGACCTTCAATAAAAGTTATGTTAGTAAACATAATAAAATTAATACTACCAACACTAGTATTAATTCTACTTATACCTTCAGCAAGGAGATCATGCATAATCACTTGCAATTCCTGGAATTAGGTGATAACGGACTTGCTATCTACTATTTTGTAGTCCAAAAACATTGCAGCAATGAACTTCTTCAACCCGGCATCTTCGTTTTGTATTTCTTTTCAAGCGCAATCCACAGTTTTTTTGACATTTCCACGCCACTGTAGACGTTATAAACAGCATCCTCTAGCCCGATTAGAATATAATTCTTGCACAAAAAATCTGAATGCTTCAATGCCTCAATTACGAGAAAGTATTCAGTCTCTAGAGTTTCAAGGGACAACACACGAACATCCTCCTTGATGAACTTCTAGAGATTTAGAGTAGCTAACTAAATGAACATCTTTTGCTATCAGCACTTGAAATCAATCCTGAAAATTTTTTCGGGTTTCTCTGCCGGTGTCAACGTTGTCGGTGTTTTTCGGCTCGTTGAGACATTAGCAGTCACCATTGGATTAGCTTTGTCTACATTATCATTAGTCATTTCTGTAAAAGAATGACACAAACGTGAAAATCACGTAGATTTTAATGTCGAATAGAGTACAAAACCACAAAGGTTTTACTCTCCGGAAGTACTGAGTACAAATACAGAAAATATATTAAATTCCTTAAACTTGTTATTAAACTGTATTTGTAAAATAGTTCTTCAAAATATAATTGAACATAATCGGAAATGAAAAATAGAAACAGAATTTTAATCCGAGCCCACTCAATTCACAATGTTTCCTTAAGGGATTTAATCTCCTACTAGTACCCAATGTTATGGATTATTTCCTCCCAGTATAGAACGAATTATCCACTGGTGTAGCGGTACTTCAAACCACAGTGTTTCAGCAAACACAAAGTTTGGTAGCAAATCACACTTATTGGTGCTATGTTTGATGTTAAAAGTATGCAGAAGAAGGAGGAGTAACTCAGAAAATCGTATTTAAATTCTGAGCAGAATAGTTTTGTATTTATAGCCAAAGTTGGGATGAAATCTGAAGAGGTACAACTCTTCATAATGGTTGTTTGTGCAAAAAGACCACAACATAAAAACCATATCATAAATGGCTATTTATTCACATATAAAGAGGAAAATTGAAGAGGGTAGTTTAATTTTTAATACACAACTGAAAAACATATTGGACCTAATATTCATATTTGTTTTAATATTAATATTCTATTATTAACATAAATATTAAATAATATTTCTATTAATATTTTAATATTAACAAATATAATTTGGTCCAAAAAATTAATCAATCAATTGACCAAATCCAAATCCAAATTCGCAGCAGAAGCCAAAGCCGAGCCGAGCAAGCGATGACCATGACGTCGCGAGGCTTGCCTTCTTCTCAATTCATTAAGAGTTAGAAGAAAAGAAATTGCTTATATACCATAAAAACTCTCTTTCTTTTCCAATATGGGACAATGTCCTTTTGCCAAAGGGGAAAACTTAAAATTTTACTTAAAATTTTCATTTTTCACCATTTCCCATTTACCGTATTTTAAAGCGTATCATATACTTAAAATTCCAATAAATCCAAATATAGTAGGACTCCAATGCAGAGAAACAAAAAATATACTACAGTAATAGTCAATATTCTTTTGTTATAGGTGAATATATTTTTCTAAGCGAAATCTAGTGTTAGTGAAATAAAGTTGCTCCTCTTTAAAGTATTTTTAATCCATCTGACATGGTTATGCAGAAGAGAAAAACAAAGAAGAATTAACCTTAATCATCCACTCAACCGCTTAAACTAAAAATAGCCATTAAATGTATATGATAAGTATAATTTATATATAATATATATACAATAACAACAACACAATCTAGTAAAACTCCACTAGTGGGGTTTGGGGAGGGTAGAGTGTATGCAGACCTTACCCTACCACAGAAGGATAGAAAATCTATTTCCGGTAGATCCTCGACTCAACAGAATAGGTAATAATATTAGAAAAAATGAATAGATCTGTAACAACAAAAGAAACAAGAAAAATTGTATCAGCATCGTAAGAGACATCAAATAAGTTGAAGGCAATAACACATAACTATGAAAAACAAAAAATAGTGTGAACACAACATAAATCTCTTGAAGTCCTAGACAAAAATCTATCAGACTATCCGGTACAAAGAGAAAAAAGCTTGACTAACCTTTAGCCTGCAACTCTAATGCTCGATCTCCACACGATTCTATCAAGAGCCATGCCCTCGAAAACCTGAAGCCGCGCCATGTCTTACTTGATCACCTCGCCCAAATACTTCTTAGGTTTCCCTCTATCTCATTTTGTACTTGCCAAAGCTAACTACGGTATCTAGGCTTCTCTTCTGCATGTTATCGAACTATATAAGCCTCGCTTCCCGCATCTTGTCATCCATGGCATCAACGGCCACCCTCTCATGAATATCTTCATTCCTAATCTTTTCTAGTCAAATATGTCAGCATATCCATCTCCGCATCCTCATTTTAGTGACTTTTATCTTCTGGATACGCGAATTCTTGAATGGCCAACACTCAGTCCCATACAACATGGGCGGTCTAACCACCACTCTGTAGAACTTACCTTTAAGTTTTGGTGGCACATTCTTGTCACACATGACTCTAGATGCTAACCGTTATTTCATCCAGCAACCCCAATACGATGTGTGACACCCTCATTGATCTTCCCATTTTCCTAGATAATTAACCCTAGGTACTTGAAATTTTCTCTCCTGGGAATGACTTGGGAGTCAAGCCTCACTTCCGAATCTGCTTCCCACATCACCATGTTGAACTTACACTGTAGATATTCCGTTTTAGTCCAACTCAACTTGAAACTTTTGGACTCCAAAACCTGTCTCCTTACCTCCAGTAATCTCTCATTAACACCTCCTCGCGTAACATCAATCAGAACTATATCATCAGCGAATAATATATACCTTGGCACCTCCCCTTGAATATGATATGTTAGGGCATCTATTGCCAGGGTAAATAAAAACGGGTTGAGCACACATCCTTGGTGTAACCGCATAACCACCGAAACAAGCTCTGAGTCCATATATCGCAGTCCTAATCCAAATCTCAACGCCATCATACATATAATTTATCGCTCTAATGTACGCTACTGGCACACCTTTCACCTCCAGGCATCTCCAAAAAATGTCCCTAGGGACCTTGTCATACGCTTTCTCTATGTCAATAAATACCATATGCAAATCTCTTTTCATGTCCCTGTATTGTTCCATCAACCTCCTAATAAGGTGGATAGCTTCCGTATAGAACGGCCCGACATGAATCTGAACTGGTATTCCAATATAGACACCGCCCTCCTTACCTTCCCTTCCACCATCTTCTCCCAAGCTTTCATGGTATAACTTAGTAACTTGATGCCCCTGTAGTTGTTACAATTCTGGATATCACATTCGTTCTTGTATAATAGAATCATCGTACTATATCTCCACTCATCTGGCATCATCTTTGTCCTAAAAATAATATTAAATAGCCCGGTCAGCCATACCAAGCCTGCTCTACCCATATACCTCCAAAATTCTACTGGAATCTTCTATGGTTCGGCCGCTTTGCCCCGACTTATCTTTCGTAAAGCTCCCACGATCCCTTCAATCTTAATACGCCTACAGTACCTAAAGTCTCGGTGACTCTCGGAGTTCCCCCAACTCCCCTAGCACGATGTTATCGCCCCCTCCCCCTTCTTTCAAAAGATTATGAAAGTACGTCTACCATTTATGCTTAATCTGGGACTCTTCCATCAATACTCTACCTCCCTCGTCTTTGATGCACCTCGCTAGATCAACGTCGCGAGCCTTCCTCTCTTTCGCTTTGCCCAACTGAAATAACTTCTTATCCCCATATTTTCCCCTTAGTTCCTCATACAACTGACCAAATACAACGGTCTTAGCCTCCGATAATCAGCGAAAAATCTATATATAGCGGCTCACAAAAGTAAACCATAAATCTATCCGGCTATTTGGCTAAATATAATTGAAAGAGTATTAGAAACCACAATCTAATTGACCTTCTTGGCGTGATGCATCGAGCTCTTGTAATCATCTTTCATATAATAATTTAGTTATAACTAGCAAAGCCAGGATGCTATATTGAGGAAATATAATTAAAAGTTTAAGTTCTATGCATAATAATAATATATTTACACCATCAGATCATTTAAAAGATAGTTCAACGTATGTAACTCTATTTAATAGTATTGATTTGGGGTAATTTTTAGTAAATGGTAAATAACCTATGTTAACCAGTTCAATCGCTCCAAGTTACACTTATAACATAAAATATTTATAACACGATCAATGAATAAAACTTAAATCGAATTATTAAAAATAATTTTATTCCAGGAAGGAACTTTATCATGGGAGTTAGAAACATAGAATGGAGAAGAAGGGAAAGAAAGTAAACAACAACACCAATAATCTGGCAGCATGAATAGTTGCAATTTATTGCTTTGTTCTTTTTCCTTTCATTTTTCTTTCAACTGTTTAATTTCAAATGGTTATCATAGGTCTGATTTATCATATATTTTTTTATTATTTAAATTATGCCCCAATAATAATCCATGACAAACCATAATTCATTTTGTTTACTTGGTCAATGTTGAGCTCATGCAATGCAATCATTAAAATTAAGGTCATATTATTCGGTTTAAAATAATGTACTATAATTAACAATAATGCGACAACAAAGCTTAATGTACGTAGGACAACTTTCAAGTCTATGAAGAGCCAAACAAGTTGTACGGCAGTCATTCCTTCGACATAATTGGCTTCATCATTCGAACATTCACCAGTGGAAGATGTATCTAGTTTAACTGAATTTAATATTTTTCTTTGAAGTTCAGATATATATGTAACTAAATGAGAATAAACTTTTTAATAACAACATAATATAATGTTAAAAAGATGTGTTTGCATTACACCCGTTTTATTTTTATTGTCTCGATTCAGTCCTGTAGTCATAGAATTTGATGGCTCAAGTCTTGATCAATAAAAATAATAAACGTAGCATGATTCCTAAACGATACACTTATATGTGAATGAATCTCTTTTTTGGCTGTTCAATTAGACTACGATAAGTTTATTTTCTTACCCAAGAGAATATGGGATCATTTTGATAACTTTCAACTTCATAATGATTTTTAAGTATAGGAAATTTTATCATCGAGTGGGGGCAATCAGTCATGTAGCTATACTTCGTGACCACTAATATGATATTAATGTTCATAATATATTTTCTTCTAATAAATATTTTTAATAAGTATATGATAAAATAAATTGGTTGTTTTTTTAACTATCAAGTATATATGCTCGAATATTTTTAGTTCAGTGGTTTGGGAGAAATTGACAAATAAGCATATAATTTTTCTAGTTCCTAGATAGAACACATCAATGTAAAATTACTTCATATTAATAATATTTTTATTCAGCAACCGGACTGCTTCATGTATTATTACTTTGTGTCTAGCTTTTTTTCTTTGAGCAAACAAGAAATATATATATTAAAAATTAAGGAATATGTATTACATGAGATTTGTAGTTAGTGTCATATAAGACACCTTGATTGCCTAAGCTTCCTAAGGTATTATAAGAATCATAGGATAAGAGTTTTTCAAAAACATATTGTTCTAGTACATCATGTTCTACTAGGATTTAAAATCAACTGACGGATCAACAAAAACTTTCTTCTTCTTCCTGGCATTAGCATTTCCCATCTGTGCTAGTTGGTGAGCTATCTTATTCCCTTGGAGGAGCTCGTGTTGGATGATGACCTGCTTCTGTTGGTGCATTATTGACCTGCATTTTGAAATAGTGTTAGCATATAGATTATTTCCTTGTTGGATTGACATAATTACCCCCGTTGAGTCTGTTTCAATTTATAGTGGAAACAATTTTTAGTCCTTCTAGTAGGGCTTTGATCTCAGCTTGTAGACAACCGTTTGCATGTGCAAATTTGTTGTAGCCAACAATCTAGTCACCCTTAGCATTCCTGATTATCCCACGTAGGCCACACGCTTGCATGTTTTGGTGGAAACTAGTATCAATATTTAATTTAAATCATCCTATTAGAGGTTTATGCCATCTAACCTTAATATGGGTTTTTGGAGATGGTAACACATTTTTTTTAGTTAAAAGGTGAAATACAATTGCTCTATCCATGATGAGATTGATTTTTATATGATTCGTAGTGTTTTTATTTTTACTATTCCTATAATTCAAATACGCCAAACAACAAAAGGAAAGAAAAGATTTCAATTTAACAAATTATTGTTGAGGGGGTAGTTAAGTATTTTTATTGGATTAGCCAGTGATCACCATCTTCCCAATAAATTTTTGCCATCCAAGGGTTTTGCCAAAGATGTTTGCTTGCTTGGAATTTATGGAAGATATGAGTAATAGATTCATCCATATGATTTCTAAATATTGGGCAATGAGGGTCTATATTAAGACCAATTTTTACAAGATATTGTCTACAAGAAACTCTATTGTGAATACATTGCCAAAGAAATAATTTGATTTTATTTGGGCATGGCAAGTCCCAATTCCAGTTAAAATTCATATTTTTACTCTCATTAGTGTTCTTTAAGGAGTAGCAAGTTTTGCTTTAGAAGAGGCCTTTTGTATTGAGGGACAAACTAGGGAAATCACTTTTTGAATTTTTAACAAGGATTTTTGCCTTTGATATTGAATCCTTAATATCATAGAAAGAAATGGTGGATATACTACCAAGTACCAATTCTTGCTATCAAAGATATCTCTTAGTTTTAAAGAATAATCATTCTTGAATAACGGGAATTTTACTGTGTTTCTAAGACTACCCAGGTTAGTGATCCAATTGGTCTCCCAAATATTCATGTTTGAGTGCCAGTGAAGTTGCCAATTGATACCTTTGTAACACATTTCCAACCTCTTTTGATTACTTTTTCATATAAAAGAAGTATTTCTATTGTTGTAGTTGTTGGCATAGGAAGAAATGATAAGGTGAGACCATGGGTAGTAAGGTGTGTAATGTTTCCAGGGTAGATCATCAAGATTACAAATATTTTTATCCTTGGCTTATGGAGACCCAGGCTTCCAATGCTTTTAGGTTGGCAAACGAACGACCAATTGATGAGGTGAATTTTTCGCTTCTCATTTGTAGTACCCTATATGAAACCATGTTGGACTTTATAAATTGTTTTGAGGATGTTCATAAGGAGGAGGGTAAATTGCATGTGGTGGTTAGGGATTGAGTTTAGACAGGAAAAAGAGAGAGTTGTCCGGCCTGCTGTATTCTGAAAGTTTATTTTTCAAGCCATTAATTGGGCTCTCATTTTGTCAATGTTGAAGTGATAGTCTTTTTGTCTAGGGTGTTTATTAAGGATAAGAAAGCCTAGATAAGTACCAAATGAATCACTTTTTTTAATGTTGAGAATATTGGCAATTTCATTAGTAAGATTTTTAGGATAGTTTGTGGAGATGATAATTTTTGACTTAGAAGTATTAATACATTGTCCTAATAGATTACAAAAGAGGTCTAGGCCATTTTGAATTGTATGGCTTGACTTCATATTGGCTCTGGCCATTAAAGTAAGATTGTCAGCAAAAAAATAGGTGGGAGAATTTGGGACCTTTTTTTCCTACGATAATTGGATCCCAATTCCGAACATCAACTTGATAATTTATATATTGTGACAATATTTCTAGGTAAATGATGAAGATATATGGAGATACCCTTCTATTTATAAAGCTAGCTTGGAAAGGACTGATAAGTTGGTCAAGGAAATGTTTAAGTCAATTTGCAAGGATTTTTGTGATTACTTTATAAATGGTGTTACAAATACTAATGGGTTTAAAATTTTCTATGTTATTTGCATTGGGTAGTTTTAGGATAAAGCACATGTAGGTTTTGTTCAGTTCAACGGGGATCTCTTGAGTTCTAAAAATTTCATGGCATAAATTTGTAATAGAGATTCCTAATATATCCCAATAACTCTTGAAAAACGAACGGATGAAGGCCATCTGATCCAGGTGCTTTAAAAGGTTTAAAGGGAGAAAATAACCTTTTAACCTCAATACTAAGAAGAGGGTTATCTAGGCTATTGAGGTTTGCCGAATTTTGAGATATATTTTTAAAGGACTATCCCTACTAGAATTTTTGTGAGTGGTGGTAAAAGTAATAGTGGAATAGTTACAAACGTGGGAGGTAACTAGATGAGGATCATTAATCTAATTTCATGCTTCCAACTTTAAAGATATTGATCTTATTTCTTCTTTTTCTGTTGGTTGCTGAAATATGATAGAATTTGGTGTTTGCATCTCCCTCGTTGAGCCACATAACTCTTGACCTTAATTTCCAATAATCCTCTTCTATTATTAGAAGGTCATTGTAATATTTTTTAGGTTTGTTTCTAGGCTTTGAAGGAAAATACTATTTGGGTAATTTTTGGAATTTTGAATACCTTGTAGCCGGGCTAGTATGTTGAATTTTTTTCCTACTATATCCCCAAAAGATTGGTGTTTCTAAACCTTCACTTTTTCTATAAACAAAAGACTAGCCCTATTATAATCATTATTTGTCCAATTATCCTGGACTAGGATTTTGAAACTAGGGTTCTTACACTAGTAAGTTTCAAGTCGAAAAGGAGGTTTGTATTGATAATCATTTTTAGGGATTAATTCTACTAAAATGGGATTGTGATCCTAGTGGATCTTAGACAGATGTATAATAGAACTTTTAGGGAAAAAAATTAATCCAATCCTTATTTTCTAACACTTTATCCAACCTTTCCATAATCAAACCCCTATTCTTGTGTCTATGGTTTGACCATGTATATTTACACTCTTTATAACCTAGATCAATTAAATTACAATTGTTAACCTTAGACCAAAGATATTTTACCCGTCGTTTATACTATTACCACAAAATTTTCCGTTTGAGCAAAAAACATAATTGAAATCTCCTCCTAATAACCAATGTCCATTATATCTTCTGCTAATGTTCTCAAAATTATCCCACATCTTATTCCTCTGAAGCATGTATGTACTAGCATAAATAGCACTAAAAAACAAGGTTTGACGTATGTGTTACCTAAATTGTAGCATGAATCTCCTGATCACTTCGAACAATGTTTTGAATAGTGACAATCTCATGATTGTACAAGATCACTATCCCACCTTCCTGACCTTTAGTTGGAACTTCTATGAACTTAGTAAAACCATAATCATACAGAAGCTCCATTTGAATCCACACCCTGGCTTCTAGCAAAGCTACCATGCATGCTCTATGCTTGTCCCCCATTTCATTAAAGTTCCTCCAAAATTTGTCATTTTTCGCCCCTTATTTTCAAAACGATAATGTTAGTAGGTCTATTCATGGAAATATTAAGGTTTGAGTTTGCCCGATTCCCATTCTCCCTCATTTCCCCTAGTACTGGGTTTCTCCTCAATGAAGGAAATGGGATCATGGCCCAGTTGCGCAAAGTTGGATCCTGTGGAGGCCTTATGTGCATCGAGCATTTATATAATACTTTTGGGCAACTAAAAACGTGCCTCTTCTCTTGCCTCTCCAAAAAAAGAAACACTTTTACTCAGTCGAGAGTTGAGATTTCTAGGACTCTTTCTAAGAGTAGGTTTATGGGTTCCTCCTCCTCTTCCATTTCTGCCTCTACTGGATCCGGCACATGCACTTGATTTAGGGGAGAAGAGGGAGGTTGTTGTTGAGGGTGTGGTACTTGTGGTTCTTGGACTGGTTGAGGTTGTTCCCATGGAATTAATATAGGGTTCAGTTGAGATTGATTCTCTGGCATGAAGAAAAGGTATGTCCATTAATGCATTTTGGGGATAGATTGGATTGAAATGTGGAGGAAGGTTCCACTGGTTCCTCATTTCATGAACCAGCTGTGGATTCATTGATGGTGCTAATGACTGAAGGATCTTGTTGAGCCATGCCTGATTGTGGTAGTTGTTCATGGCCAACCTCATGCCTTATGTCACTAACTAGGCTAGGTATTCACTATCGTGGAGGATGATGATCGAGCCCTGGACATTGATCTGGACATTGAACGAGCATGCATAGCCCATCAGACCCATCTCCATCCACGATACATGTTGATAGTTTTGAGCTTGAGGTGGTTGGACATAAATTATTTGAGGGTTTGCTGGTTGAGGGTGAAGGGGTGGAATATTTTCCATTGTGATTCTGGTTTGGCAAATTAATTGGAGAAGTCTTTGTCTCCTCCTTAGAGATTAAGGTAAGCTGGGCATTGTGAACGATGTTCTGTGTACTTAAGGATTTTAACTCAAGCGTGGGGGAAATGCTATTGGGTATATGGGAGGGATTGATTGATAGGGTAATGATTGGGTGATTGAATATCGTTTGAGTCCCTAAGCATAAATTTTATAGGTTGAGTTCTTATATCCTTGGTGTGTTCTTAGTTAACAGCCATTTGGCTAGGTTTCTCTTTTTCTCTTGCCATTTTGCTAACATGCTTAGGCCGTTGAGGACAAGCGAATCCTGTGGAAGGATCTTGCTTGTGATTTTGGTAAATAGTAAGATTATTACTAATTTGCTTTCTAGGGAGGTTAGTATTATCAACATTCTTGTGATTTTTAATAGGGGGATTAGGGTCATTTGGGTGGTAATATTGCATGGCCACCTTATCTAAATACTAGTACGAATCGTAAAAGTAGATACGTCCATGTCCAAACATTTTAATATCTTTGGTTGTCCATGACATTTGTTCAACTGCATGGTAATATTAAAAATTTCTTTTTGATTTTTTCCCATTTTAATGGTTTCTTCCAAAACCAATGGTTCTTCATAGAGGAGAAATAAGTTGTTTTTTGATGTCAAAGTGTTTTGATCATCACTCATAGTGGTCGAAGATTGAAGATTGTGATTGTGGGATTAAGTAGTAGCATTTTTGTATTCTTTTGATTTGTATTGTAAAATTTGAGTATCTAAATACTTATCATTGTTGGCATTGAAAAATTTGAAAGAGATACATGTGCCATTTATTTGTTTGATCGTATTAGCTTTGTGTTGCTTTTGAGGGCATTTTGCACTTTGATGTCTTCCTTTGGAAAGGGAACTATTTTCTATTATTCTTTTTCATCATCATTTGTAATTGGTGATATTTTCTTGTTTGTATCTTCATTGTCTCTAATTTGATGAATGATATGGAGAAATGTTTATGTGCCCTAATCGTTCATAATTTTTGCAAAGAAAATTTTCACCTTCATAGTGTATTACTTGTTCATGGTGGTCAACATAGATGAAAGGTTGGACCGGAACTTTCAATGGTAGCTCCATAGATAATCTTGCATAACGACCTCTTAGAGTTGTTTATGTGCAAATATTTATTTTAGTAGCCGGCCAATTGCATTACCAATTTTCTCTAGAATTTTTCCATCGTAAAATTCTGTAGGTAATTGAGGAATTCTAATCCATACTGCTGAATTTGTGATTTTCTCTTGCGTGGCAACAAAGTTAGGCTTTGCATCTTGTGATGGAGAGAAAGTGTCCGTTAATGAACCAAGGTCCTTGATGTATTGCCTTATCCCTATTTTCCTCTTTCTTGAATTTAATAATATAGTAGTCTGCGCTAAGGTCGATCAATTGAAAATCTTTAGTTGGTCTCTATAATTTTTGGATTTTTTTCTTTAGATAGTGGTGTAACATTCGATTGCCCACTAGCTTCACAATGATGAAATTTTTCCATAGCTCATAGATTCTTACCTTCTCCTCCTTAGAGAAAGTGATGAACTTGATGCTCTTTGAAGTCATTAAGGCCGGTTGATCAACTACTTGTTCTTCTGAGTCGATAAGTGGGAGGTCTATGTTTGGTTGATTTTTAATAGAAGTGAAGAGTAAAGGATTTGATATGGTTAGCATTTCTTCGAAGCAATGTTTGATCATGTTTTGATCAATATCTAAGGGTTTGAATGGTATTGTATGTTGTTGTGCATATACTTGGGCATCCATTTCCCTGTTGAAGAATAGCTCACTTGATATGATTTAACGTTACCTGAAACTATTACTTCGTGTTTAGTCTTTAAAGGATGCTCCAAAACATATTATCAATATTATTTAAATAATAATAATTTATGTGTTTAAACAAGTATACTTTTGTAAGAGTACTTCGTATCAAAATTGGGAGGATTTTGTTGCTTTTTCTAACTTCGTATGAGATATACAGCTCTCTTAAATAATAGAAAAATTAATATATAAAATTTAGTTAATTCAAAGCACATCAAATATTAGGAAAAGTAACATAAAGAAGTTATAATTATGTTATATAGTCAACATAATTTTTAAACATTACTTTTTTCCCTACTGCTAAATTGACAGTAGAAATATTATTACGGTTAAGTACAGGGGCCCTACTTGATTTTGTCCTTGAAATTGTGAATGTATTAATATTAAGATTGTGAATTTTTCTTGGTAAAAAGTAAGCCTTTACCTATAAAATCTTGTCCATGAGGAAGATAAAAGATTTTTGTGATAATTCAAACTTTTGATATTATATAGTTTTTGATTGTCCATAGTCTTTAATTTTTATACTAATAAGCTAATCCGCGTTTGAGAAAATAAGCCAGCAGGGAGATAAAGAGAATAAAAGATTTGATTATCGCAAAAAAAAAAAAAAAAAAACAAACAAACTACAGCTCCAATAGAATATATTGACTGGGTGGATCTTTATGGATTACGGATACTGACAGACGCAATCTTTGGCTTTTGGCTTGATGCTTACATAGTTATTAGTTAAAATAAATCAAAAATATATTTAGTTATTGTGGTCACAAAATTAATGTATGTTGTGATACTTCGTGTCAATTAATCATTTTAGAAATTTTAATTTGTATCTACTCGTGAATTCCTTTCACAAGATCTTCATGTGAAAGCTAATTTGTTCAAGGACCATATCAGTGGAATGGATTGCTTTAAACATGTCAAAAGATTGCAAGCATGAGCGTCACGGCAAATCATAAACCCCAAAATATTAGGATTGCTTACATAGTTCAAATAAATAAAAATTTAATTAGAAAATTTTTAGTTAAATTAGAAGTCCTAAATATTAAGAAAATAATAAAATGATTATTTTGTCCAATATAAACTCTATTTTGAAGGAATAATAAAGTCGAACGATATTTCGCTAAGGATACTTGTACTTTTAATATAATATACTAGATTCAATGTGAGTGTTTTGCACGAATATCTTATGTCAAATATTATAGAATGCGTATGATAAGTTATAGACTTTAATTGCGTTGATATTTTAGAAGTAAAGCTATTATCCAATATGTATAACTTCAATACCTTAAACTAGAAGAAGAATATAATATCTCATTAATAAAGTTTCGACACAATCAAAACACAAAAACGAACAATATATTCCACAATATATCACAGTGTTATGCAATTAAAGTTGTAAACAATAATATATTTAATATTATAATGCAATACTTTACTTTAGTTAAGCCTGTATTAATTTAAATCTCATTAAATTGTAAAATTCAGATAAACGGAGAGGTGATAAGATTTTACAAACCAAAATCCCAAGGGGAATATCTAGAGATGTCAAAAAGGGCTAGCCCAATTCAGTCCAACTTAAGCTTCGCTAACTTTTAAATATGGTGGGCTAGTATGGACCGACCGCCATATGAACGAGCCTTAAAATGGCCAGCGCAATCTAGCCCTAAGAGGGCCGTGGGCTAGGGCGGGCTAACACTTCAATTTTTTTTTTTTATGAAAAACAAATTTCTTTAAATCCTTAAATATTTTTTTGCGACATAATCGAATAATCATGTAAATAACTTCTGTTTTCTTAGAGCATAAAAAAGCATGATATTTGACAAGGAATCTCGTAATTGAAATGCAAATTCTCTATATCTCTAGCTCTTCTATTTTAATGTTACATGAATTTTTTCTTAACCTTTCTTTCATTGTTTACCTTGAAAATGGTAATAACAATTAGATTTGATTTTATGGTTCTAAAAATACGTGATCTATTTTTATGCTAGTTGTTAGGCAATAAATGCTAACTGAAAGCCTAGACGATAGAAGAGCTTGTAGATAGTGTAATAACCAAACCAAATGGTCGGAAATCAGGGCCTCGAGCTGGCATATACGGGGTCTCGTGGTCCAGTTGGATGCTCGACTAAGGGTAATCGAGGGAGGACTAACAGTTATGAGAGTTGCGATGACAGCTCTTTATGATAAATAATGAGCAATAAATGATGAACATGAAATAGAACATGATGAATATAAGCAATTAATGTAAGTAGTGAAACCAAGGAAATATGTTTATGTTAGGGAGCAAGAAAATATTCTTGTATTGAATGTTACGAGTAATGTTATCTTCCTCTACAAAATGGCAAGGGTCCCCTTATATACATGACGGAAAAATCTCGATATGACATATGTGTAATTATTACATAAAAGGGCCGGTACAACCACTCAGTCAGCCGGGTCTAGGCTTTCACTATTAGTGCATGCGTTGTCCGAAAAACACCACTCCTAGGAAACTTCCTGCTTACTTGTGATAACCACCAGTTCGTTCTGCCTCGACACGGAACATGAAGAACCTTCAAAGACTTCGAACCCTGAGCTATTTTTCGGGGCCCTTCGAGGTGAATTTGCATAATGCCTTGCCGAATGACTGATGTAACAAACTGCCTTTCTAAAGGTCGCGTCACAATGTCCTCAAAGCCTTTGAATTAATTGTAGTGGTTGGCTGCCCTTTGGTCTGTTCCAACTGCATATGTAGGAATGTCAGACAGTGCGGGGTGGGTTCTGTCTGAACCCGCAAAATTTAAACCTGCATTGTTATACCCCGCATAGAATTTAAACCCACATTCAACCGCCCCCGCACTCCACCCGCGTTCACCCGCCCCGCCCCTCACGCATAAATTTTTTTTATTTATAAAAATTGTTTTTTAGAAAGCTAGACTTAAATATGATTTTTTTAATAAAACAATTAATTACATCCAAAATGTTCTTAAATCCCATATTCTGCCTCTAAATCTAGTAATTTTTCATATAGAACAATTAAGCTCCATAACTTATGGAGGTGAATATAGTAAATTGACAACTAATAGGAAATGCGCCTCAAATTATTGGCGGGTTTTTTTAGCAAATGAAGGTTTTTGTGGATATTTTTTCAAAGGTCCTTATTGGACTAATATATTTTTGGATTAATATATTTTGGACTACGTACACTTTTTCATACTGATACTGCTTTATACTGATATAAAATCTAGTACTATATATGATGATGATTATGGTAGAAGGTAGAAAATGCAGAGAGAACTTTGCAGAATGTTATAAATGTCTTATCACAAGATTTTATTTTTATTTGTCAATAAAGGAAATATTAAATAGAAATGAAAGGCACATTTACCTTTGCCTTTAATTTGCTTTAAAGAAAAGCACCATTAAAAATAAAAAAGTTACTAAAGTGCATTTTTAAATGCATAATTTTATGAACTAAAATTTCTATTACATGAACTACCTATAATTCAAATAGGAGAAAAGACTTTATAAAGATTTCTCTATTAGTTTAAAATATTAAATTCCCACCCGCAGCCGCACTCGCCCCGCCCTGCATTTTTTTTTTAAATTTAAAAATTGAACCTGCCCTGCAATCACAAAATCTCAACCCCCCCCCCCCCCCACTAACATTCAAACCCTCACCGCCCTGCACCCGCATTGTCCTATTGCCATCCCTACGCATATGTTAGGATTCAATAAATACTCGTTTCTTCGTCCCTTCCTTTCTACTGCAACATCAGGCTTTCAACAGAGTTTTTCATTCTTCTTACCTTCCTCCCGTGTTCTTTTCTGAAGTGCAATTTTTCGTTTCTTTTTTGTAACCTTTGGTAAAAATGGCGAACACTTCAACCTCTGTCCCTCAGTAAGATGTGCCTTCCTCTTCCATGCTCTCCTCTGCCTCCTCCAAGAGTCGCTCCTCGGGTGCTTCTAAATGAAGGGTATGCAAGTGCAATTGTCCCATCCTGGATCTAGGCGAGCAATTTTCAAATTACAAATGTGATGTTGACTTCATTGTAGTAGCGAGACTACTTCACATGCGCTCTCCATCATAATACATATAAACATATTAAAGGCTTTGTGGATACCTGCTGGGGAAGCAAACAAACAAATATGTCTGAGGATGTATTGATATTGAGATTGTTCCCTTTTTCACATAGAGGGAAAGCTTTGGACTGGATAGAAAGACTTCCTAACCATTCCATCGCTATGTGAGATGAATTGGAGAACAGGTTTATAGCTAAATTTTTCTTGCCGAGGCATATGGCTTCATTGAGAGATGAGGTCTTGGCCTTCAAACCGGAACCTAATGAACCACTTCATAAGATATGGAGAAGTATTGGACAACAGTGAAAGTATGTCCGAACAATGACATGACCAAAGCAATGATCCAGCAAACATCCTACCATGACATTATCACGATCAATTAGTGTGTAGTGAACCAGCTAAAAGGTGGAAATTTAATCCACACCCCTATTCTGAGGCGTGTGAGATATTAGATGAAATGGCAGATACTTCTTCGGCTTGGAAAATTCGAGCTAATGGGCCAAAGGGTGATCCTACTTTTATTCACCTGCACAAAGATCTCCACGACCATGGCCAGGCAAAAGTAGAGTTAATTACTGTAATGAACCAGTTGGCATAAGCTCAATCGCAGAAATTTCAAGCACCGAGACAAGTAAATGCTATGGAAGGTGTATACATATTACTTAAGAAGAGGCGACAAAGAGATCAACAAGGTCAAACAAGTCAGATTAATATGAGCAAGGTAACAGTGATTTCAATAACGACGATGGGTATGATGAGCAAAGTGAAGAAGTCTAGTATGTGAACAATTACCAACCAAAAGTGGCAATGATCCTAACCAATAATAACAGTGGAGATCTTAAGGAAAATGGGGGAATCAAAGCCAACAGGGAAATAAAAACTAGGGGAAAAACAATCAAAATTTGGGAAACCAGAACAACCAAGGCAATTTGAGTGGCAACAACAATGATTGGGGAGGAACAACAACCCAACGGGGTTGGAATAATCAAGGTAATTGGTCCTAGCTTGTCAAACTAGGAGATGGGAAGGATCGAGATGATGTTCGAACAAATGATGAAAAAGAATGCCGACACTGATGCCGAGTTAGCATCCCATAATACTTCAATCCAAAGCTTAGAGGCTCAACTTGGTCAGATTTCACAATATTTGAATACTCATCTTAAGAGGGCTCTACCTAGTGATACGGTAGTAAACTCGAAGGGTGGGAACAATATTGGGCATTCAATGAGTGTGATAACAAGAAGCGGTAGAGGTGGTGAAGTGAATACCTCCAAGCAAAAGGAAGTTATGAGTGACGAGATTGAAGAGAAAGATGATGAGGTTCCTATAGTTGATGAGCAAGTTAGTAAAGAGAACTTGAATGCTGGAGTGAGAATTAATATTCATAATAATGAGGCGGAGACTTAAAATGACGTGAATCCGTCTAGGGAACACGTAATAGACATATCGAAAATGATAGTGCCCAAGGCTAGGGCTCCTTTGCCAAGGCCTCCTCCACCTTACCCTAAAATGCTTGAGAAACAAAAGAATGAAAACCAATTTAAGAAGATTATTGGGATGATGAGAAACTTGTCGATCAATGTTCCTTTGGTGGAAGCTCTTGAGCAAATGTCGGGTTACGCCAAGTTTATCAAAGATTTGATGACTACAAAGAGATCAATGGATTGTGAGACCATCAAAATGACTCATCAAGTAAGTGCAATTGTACATTCTATTTCTCCAAAGATTAAAGATCCCGACACTTTCACCATTCCATGTACCATTAGGAGTGCAGATTTTGCAAAGGCATTGTGCGTTTTGGGAGCAAGTATAAATTTGATGCCTTACTCACTGTTCAAAACATTGGGTATTGGTCAACCGAGAGCTACTTCAATAAGATTGCAAATGGCCAATAGGACAATGAAGAGGCCGTTTGGTATTATTGATGATATCCTTGTCCAGGTGACAGCTTTATTTTACCTGCTGATTTTCTGATTCTTCACTGTGAAGTCGACTATGAGGTGTCGATAATAATGGGAAGACCTTTCCTTGACACAGGGAAGGCATTTGTTGATATGAAAGTAGGGGAGCTCGATTTCTGGGTGGGTTCCAAAAAAGTTATCTTATATGTGTGCAAATTAATAGGGCAACTAACAAGTCCTGAAGCTTGTTCTTTTGTGGATCTTGTCACAGAGGTGATAGTTGATGATACTAGCACCATGATCAATGTGGAGGATATTTTAGAAGCGGTATTGTTGAACTTTTATGTGAATGAGGATGAAGGTAGGGTGGAGTATGTCAATACTTTGCATGGAATGGGTTCTTATTCTTATGAGCCTCGTAAGCTCTCTTTGGATCTTGTAGAACCTCCCATTTTGGAGTTGAAGCCTTTGCCTTCACACCTCAGGTATGAATTCTTGGGATCTAGTTCAAATTTACATGTTATTCTTTCGTCTTAGCTTACTAACGTGCAGGTAGATGCGACACTAGCAGTGCTTCAAAGAGGGAAGAAGGAAATTGGATAGACTCTAGATGATACTGGGGGGGTTAATCCCCCTTTGTATGCATAAGATTATTGCCAAGTCCTCTGTGGAACATCAAAGGAGGTTGAACGAGGCTATTCAAGAGGTTGTAAAAAGGAGGTGATCAAGTGACTAGATGCAGGGGTTGCGTACCCCATCTCAGATAGTTCTTGGACTTCATCGGTGCAATGTGTGCCAAAGAAGAGTGGTATGATTGTGGTAACCAATGAGAAAAATGAGTTGATTCCCATTAGGACTGTTACCAGATGGAGGGTGTGTATGGACTAACGAAATCTGGATAAAGTGACCCGCGAAGATCATTTTACATTACACTTTCTTGACCAGATGCTGGATAGACTTGTTGGGCTTGACTTCTACTGCTTTTGGATGAGTAATCAAGTTAAACCAGATTTTCATTGCTCCGGAAGATCAGAAGAAGACCACATTCACATGTACGTATGACACCTTTGCATTTTCTAGGATGCCATTTTGTTTGTTTAATGCACCGGCCACCTTTCAGCGGTATATGATGGCTATATTTAACAATATGATGGAGGACTTCTTGGAAGTGTTCATGGATGATTTCACTGTTGTGGGTGACTCCTCTGATGAGTGTTTGAAGAATCTTGATAAAGTTCTAGCCCGATGTGAAAGAAAAATCTTGTGCTTAACTAGGAAAAATACAACTTTATGGTCGAGGAGGGCATTGTCATCGGCCATAATATCTAAAAGAACGGTATGGAGGTGGACACGGCGAAGATCGAAGTGATTTCAAAGCTTCCTCCTCCTACTTCAGTCAAGAAGGTTTGGAGTTTTCTTGGTCATGCGGGTTTCTACCGAAGACTTATCAAGGATTTTCCAAGGTAGTGAACCCCTTGTGCAAATTATTGGAGAAGGATGCAAAATTTGTATTTAATGATGAGTGCATGAAAGCCTTTGAACTTCTCAAGTACCAGTTGACAACCACTCCAATTATTACCACACCCAATTGGGGCTTACCTTTTGAGCTCATGTGTGATGCAAGTGATGTTGCGATACGAGCGGTCTTGGGTAAAAGAGTAAATTAGATATTTTACCCAGTGAATTGTGCAAGAAAAACAATGAATGATGCTCATGCAAATTACATGATGATGGAAAAAGAGTTGCTAGCAATTGTGTTTGCAATGAAGACTTTTAGGCATTATCTCATGGGTGCCAAGGTGATAGTTCATACTGACCATGCCACACTCCACTACTTGATGACAAAGAAAGATTCTAAGTCTCGGTTGATGACATAGGTTCTATTGCTTCAAGAGTTTGAACTTGAGATTGTTGATGGAAAAGAGAATGAAAACCAAGTGGCTAACCACTTGTCCCGCTTAGAGAAGAGGGAGGCCCTGTAGTGGCCTAAAAATTTAGTGATTCATTACCTAATGAGCAAATTCTCTCCGTATCCGTGAATAGAATGCCTTAGTTTGCAGACGTTTCCAAATTTCTTGTGATCGACATTGTTCTGTGTGAGCTATCTTCTAACCAAAAGAACAAGCTTAAACGGGAAAGCTTGGACTACTACTGGGACAAGCTGTATTTGTTCAAAATTTGTAATGATGGTGTGATCCGAAGATGTGTTCTGGAAGATGAGAAAATGAGTATTCTTGATGCTTGTCATTCCTCTCCCTACGATGGTCATCATGGTAGGGCAAGAACAGTTTTAAAGGGGCTTAGCTGTGTTTTTATTGGCCTACATTGTATAAAGATGCGGGTGAGCTTGTGAAGAGATGTGATGTCAAAGAGATGGTGGAATTTTAAACAAGGATGAAATGACTCTCACCAGTATTCTTAAGGTTGACATATTTGACGTGTAGAGCATTGGCTTCGTGGAACCTTTTGTGAGTTCATGTAGTACACGTACATTCTGGTGGCCGTTGATTACGTTTCCAAATTGATTAAGGCCATGTCTTTACCCAACAACAAGGCCATGATTGTGGTGAATTTTCTTAAGAAGAATATCTTTACTCGGTTTGGCACTCCTAGAGCAATCATCAGTGATGGGGGTTCTCATTTCTGTAATAAGGCATTTGACACTTTGCTTGCAAAGTATGGTGTCAATCACAAGGTTTCAACCCCTTACCATACTTAGGCTAATGGGAAAGTTGAGGTCCCTAACAGGGAAATAAAGAGCATATTGTCAAAGACTATTAGTGAAAATAGGACTAACTGGTCAAAGAAACTGGATGATATTTTGTCGGCTTACAAGACTGCTTACAAGACTCCAATTGGTATGTCTCCATAGGGTTGGTATTTGGGATAGCTTTCCATCTACTGGTTGAGTTAGATCACAAGGACATGTGGGCTTTGAAAAATTTAAATCTTGAATGAGATGTTGCAGAAAATCTCCAGGTAGAGCAACTCAATGAGCTTGATGAGTTCCAGGTTCATGTCTACTCCAGCTCGTCGTTGTATAAGGACAAGATGACGTACTTATATGACAAATATGCAACTACCAAAGAATTCAAGTGAGGTGATTTGGTTCTCTTATTCAAGTCTCGGTTGTGACTCTTCCCGGGAAAGCTCAAGTCAAAATGGAGTGATTCTTTTGAGGTGGTGCATGTAACTCCATTTGGAAAAAGTTAGAAAAATTTGGTAAAGTCTATAGTTGGACCACTGACAATGCCCTTTTTTGCATAGAAAGTGGTGGCTAGTTCGTGGAGGCGTAATATTTGTAGTGGACGCAAGCTTGAAAAGTCTAAAATGAGACTTTTCTGAAGTTCCATCCGCGTTCGCGGAAGATTTTTTGCAGTCAGCGGTGCAAGTTCGCAACCGCACCTCATTTTCTACTCTCAGCAAAATGCTCAAATCATCAGCCTACTGTAAGTCAAACACATCGACCGCGGTGAAATTCCGAGCCGGTACCAGGTATAATGGGTGGGTCCACGGTACTTTGGATAAATAGAAGGTCAAGACACCTTTTATCCTTTTGGATCTCTGAATTACAAAGATTAATTTCTACTGTTCATCTGAGCCCTAATCCCCACAAACGTAAAAATTAAAATCTGTTCTCATCACTCATCACACAACTTGTAACTTCACTTCATAATTGTTGTTCAATTTGTACTCATTTTTACTTCTTGGTCTTCTTTCCTTTTAAGTTTAATTAGGATTCATTAATATTATTAAATTATACTTATATAGTTAGGGTTGATTAATTAATACCCAGTTAGGGTTAATAGTTTATCTTATATCCTCTAAATGCAAGAAAAATTGAAACCCTAGGTTTCCCAGTTAAATTTTGATTTCGGCAGCCATGGATGTTTTTCTGCGGTCATCGTTCATGTGCAAAATTTGAGTTTGGGAAGTTTGAGTACCGTGGTCAGCATACGTGGCTGCGTTGCTTTTGTTTTTGTGGTCAGCGGTACATAAGTTCAGAGAAGTATACAAAATGGGATCGCGATCGCGATTGTTTTTCTGCATACAGTGGTGCAACGTGCATCTACTTCTATTTCTTTGTTGCTAGTACCCTTTTGATTCAGCTTTGAACTTGTGCAAGTTTTACTCCTTTATGTGCTGGTTATGACTTTCTTGTCTCTTTTTTACTAGACACTGCAAACAAGCACAATAAGTTAATTTTCAGTAATACTTGCACACGCTTTTAATCCAAAACCTAAGCAAAAAGGAGCATAAAATAGGTTAGAATCCCTAGTTATCAGGATTTCTAATGGGTTATAAACTATAGGGAAAGTTTGATTTATCGGGATCGTGGTATAACAATCACATGGAATTGCTCACTCTAAACCTTTCAGTAGTTTGAGTGGTTTTGCGCATTTGGCTTTCTCAAGCCTAAATGGGTATTGCACAAATTAAGTGATATATGCTCAAGTCGGGTCTCACTATCTCTAGATTTGACCTTTTAACTGGCGCTATTAATTTCTTGAAATCAACCCAATACCTTGTTATCCTATATTTTCTAAACCTAGTTTCTCTTTCTCAAGCAAAGACTAGGTCAAAAAAGCATGAATCAATGTTTGCAACCATTAATTTGAGGATATAGCATAAGCAAGGCTAAATATCACTTACCTAATCTCAAACAAGCCCTAAAATTAAATACCCATTAAGTAGCCATACTAGGGTTGAGCCACAACCCTAGCGAAAGATTTAGCTACTCTTGAAAAATGAAGAAATACAAGAAGAAATTATGGCAGAATGCATAATCATAGGTTAAACATAGAAAAACTAATGTTAAGAAGTCAATCTAACACAAAATTACTTAAAGAAGTAAAGAAAACCGTGCAGGTTCACCTCTGCAAACTAAACTTAACCTAAAAATGACAAAAAGTTGTATTTATACTAATCTTGAAATATCTGATAAAAAATCCCCTATGGAGGTTGTGCAGCAACAAGCTTCTGCGGCTGCACAGTTCTAGCATGGTCCGCAGTCTTGGGAAATTGGGTTTGAAATCTTCAGGCTTCTGTGGTCTCCATAAAAGTGGGTGCGGACGCACTCAGGATTATGCGGCCACACAAAAGTGAGGCGGTTCCCACTCCAAAGCTTTCCAGCTCTTTGAATCTCACTCTACGGTCTGCACAAAATGGATGCAGCCACAACTGACCTCCTGCGACCACACAATTTTAGTGTGGTCTGCACTCCCTAAACTTGCCAAAACATAGTCTCTGAATCTCTTTCTCGTGCCACACTAGAATTGTGCGGTCCACACTGCTATCGCATTTTCCCTGTTTTGGTTCTTGTTCACTTTAAACTCCTTTATCAATTGATTTTGACCTTTTTTCTCGTTTCTTAATATTCCTGCAAGTAAGCACATTTTGTTAGTTTTCGGGAATACCTTTGAGGATTTTTGAGCTAAAACGCAAGTAAAGAGAGAAAATACGCGGTCAAAATCCCTACTTATCATTCGTAGGAGCGCAAAAATTATGATCTACGCCATGCACATCACAAAATTTAGCAAACTTAGAATTTTTAAATTCAGTTTCATGATCAATCCTATTTGATGCTAGTTGATTACATAGTTGTTTATGAGTTTTCTAATAAAAGAAGTAAACATGTCAAATGCTTCATCTTTAGATGTTAAAAATAATGTCCAGGTAAACCTAGAGTAATCATCAACACACACCATCACATATCTTTTACCACCTCTGCTTAATGTTCTCAATGGACCACAGAGTTCCATATAGACCAGTTCCATCGTTCTGGTGGTGCTTACCATTTTCTTTCATTTAAAAGAGGATCTCACCTTTTCACAAGCCTCACAAAATTTTTCTTCCTTGAACTTGATGTTAGGCAGTCCAATCACCAGGTTCTTGAAGTCTAATTCGTTGAGTTGACTCATACTTGGATGTCCAAGTCTCTTGTGCCACATGAGGGGATCATTGTCCAACACACTTAAGCAATTTTCTAAGAGTGTGGAAAGATATATAATGTAAATATTTTTTTACACTTTTTCTTTGTAAAATAATCTTGTCAGTCGTAAGATTTATCACAAAACAATTGATTGAGGTGAATGCTACCAAGTTACCTCTATCACACTGTTGTGATACGCTGATTAGGCTATATTGGAAGCCATCTATCAAGTAGATATTCTCAATAGAGTGAGAGTCTTTCTTACCTACCTTTCTAACCCCAATGATCTCACCTTTCTTCAATTTCCAAAGGAGACATTTCCTCCTCTGAGTTCTTCAAGTGAAAGAATCTGGTTCTTGCTTCTTGTCATGTGCTTTGAGCAGCCACTATCCATGTACCATATATTTCTGCTCCCCTTCACTTGGACATGGAAAATGAAATTAAGGGTTATTCTTAGGAACCCAAACTAGTTTGGGTCCCTTTCTAATGGCAAAAGGGTGAATCAAATTCTTTTAGCCCATCCTGACAGCCTATTTTTTCCTTCAACAAATGTTTTATTTTCTTGACTAGCCTTTTATTTTGAAGTACATTCACTTTTGTAGTGACCAGTCTAACCACAGTGTGTGCAGATTTTGTTCTTAGGAAGTGTGAGATACTTGCTTTTGGGATCCCACTTAGGTGCATGGCTCAAGTAGACAAGTCCTCCTCTTATTTCTACTATGGTGTTCTTGTAGCAATGAAGTGCATCACAGTGTCTAGATAATGCTTGACTTTGCTTAGATCCTTTTTTAGGATTCTTATATGCTCATCTCTTTTGTACAACTCTTCTTTCATTTTTTCTAAAGTTTCTTCTAAAGTGAGTTGTGTGTGATAAACTTTCTTTTTACCTGTTCCTAATTTCACTTTTAGATTTTCAGATCTAAACTCTAGGACTCCGGTGTCAAGTTCAAGAACCGTGTTCTTCGACTCAGCATTTTTACTATCACTTTCACTAGCCTTATGATCGAATTTTTTTTACTTAGCTTTCAAAATCTCACACTCCTTAGACAGTTGTTCCTTTTCTTTGTTTAGATCCTCATCTTCATAAATGAAATACATGAGTAGTTTAAATAGCCTTCCTTTAGACAAAAATTTAATTTTGTCTTATAGATAAATTACACTTACCTCAGATTCCTCATCAGTTTCTCCAATGTCTATAAGTGCTTGTACATCTCCATCTTCATCCTTAAATCCTCATATGAGCTTTCTCCTTGGGAGCAACCACAACCTTTGTTGATCTTTGTTCTTATTGGGATGAACTTGTTCCTTCTTCTTGTTTCAGCATTCTGCTCTTTCCTTCTTCCATTTAATTTCCCATTGAGGGTACTTTTTGATGTGGAGATTAGTATTCCCACACTTGTAACATCCCTCAATAGATTTCTTTCAAGGAACCCTTGGTTTTATATAGTTTCCACTTCTGGAAGGACCTTTTCCTCTCATTAGGTACTTCTTAAAGTCCTTTGTGATCATAGTCATTTCATCCTTCTCTAGATCAGCAACTTCAATGATTCGGAGAGCCAGACTCCGTTCCTTCTTGGGTACATTCATCTTCATGGTTTGCCTTCTAAGTTCATAGGCACTGAGATTTTCAATTAGTTCATCCAACTTAAGAGTGTGCAATCTTCTTTGATTTCTGAATGGCAGTGATTTTGCTTTTCCAAGATACTGGCAGAACCCTTGCCAAAATCTTCTCAACTTTTCTTCTTCAAGAATAACCCTTCCAAGAGACTTAAGTTTATTTGTTAGTATGGTAAACTTTGGGTAAATTTGTTTGATAGATTAACCTTCCTTCATTGTGAAATTCTCATATTGAGAATACATCATTGTTCTTCTAGACATCTTCACTTGAGGTGTTCCTTCATGTCCACTTGTAAAGTGTCCTAAATTTTCTTACAAGTGGTACACCTTTGAATTCTGATGTTCTCATCTGGACCAAGTCCATACACAAGACATTTGATGGCCTTAGGGTTCTTCTCCCATTTCCTCAAGTCCTCTGTAGTGCAATCAACTGTTGTTTTTGGCACATATACTCGTTCAACATTATTCTCAGGGTAGCTAGGGGATCATCATTGACAACGTCCCATAGCTCATAATCTTATCCGATGATGTGATCTCTCATCCTATTTTTCCACCAAGAGTAGTACTGGCCATGAAGAGTAGTGGCCATGCAATAGATGGACCTTCCTAGTTTTTAGGGTGGTGCGCTCATCTTGATATTTTCCTAAGGTATTAGCCTCTTAAAGGATAACCCGCTCTGATACCAATTGATGTTTTAACTTCAATACCGGGGGGATGGGGTGATTTATATGGTATCCAATTTCTTGCTTAAACTAACTATGGAAGGACCTAGTTCTTCTAAGTATTTCTTAACCTACTATTGCTAAAATAGAAAATGCGTAATATAAAGAGTACAAATATTTTACGTGGAAAACACGTAACTCAAAAGGTGAAAAAATCATGACCTACTTTCCAATAGGCTTTTCCCAAACTCTTCACTATATTTACAAAATACTTTTGTAAACTTAGGATTAACTCTAATCTCGTTGTAGCAAACATCCTCTAACTGTTGCGACAACCTCAAGTTAACTCTAACTTGAATACTCTAAGTACCTATTATATTTGCCTCTAGATAAAGCTGAAGGTACAATATGAAAACACCTACTACAATTAAACTATAATGAAAGATAGACACTTGAAACTGGTTCTTCTATCTGGTTGATGTAGCTTCAGGTTTACACACTTGAATCACACATGAACTTCTTGCAAAAAGCCTTGCTATTTTGCTCTCAGTTCACCTTTAACTTCTTGTTTGTGCATCACCTGTAAAGTGAGAATATCTTGCAGTTTATAGAGTTAGTAGATGAAGAAATAACTAGAGTTCTAATGCTACTCTTCCTCAGTGGAAGAATTCTAGTTGATTTCAACTTCTAACTCCTTCCCTATCGTGGATAGTGTTCTCGTTGATTAAGGAGTCCTTCTCCTTATCAATTATGCAACATTTTCGATCAGGAGATATCAGATATACCAAGTTAAGCTTATCTCTTTCACGTGCTTCCCATATGCTCGAATCTGTCAGTTTCTATGCACCACAAGGGATGGACCCAGTTCATGCCTGGGCTTCATTTGTCAATCTTCATAACTAACCTTCACCTGGGCCAACACTCAATATTTTAAATTCATCTACAAAAGACATAACATATCGTGTAGCCGCCGCAAAAATAATAACCAAAAAGTTTTTAAAAAATTATATATATATATATATATATATATATATATATATATATATATATATATCGAGGGGGGGGGGGGATTAAAAGTGATAATACCACATTCCTGCCCCACGTCGTTGTACTAAACTACATGATAATGTACCTTAACCTTTCAAACGATCAAATCACCAAATATGACTACATTTTAATAATAATGTGCAAGGAAATTGCGATAAGGAGACAATGAAGAGGTGGATATTGCTGTCCAAAAACCGATCATTAGGTGAAACATCCTTTTAAAGAACTCCAATATTTTCCATTTACCTTCCCTTTTTTTTTTTTGTAATTTTAGTTGGACTTTGTTTCCCCCAACAGTTGATATTGTAATAGCTGAATTTTATTAATAGTATTATCTACATTATATAAAAAAAGGCTAGCTAACCATAAATAAGAGTTTACGCGAAATTAGTAGCTTTTGTTATAAATACTATATTTATATTAGAAAATCCGTTAAATATGTATTAAAAGAACCTATCAGTAACTAAGATGAGCAATGGATCAGGTACGGATTTAGAAATCATGAACTTCAATTTGTTTCTCCGCCCCTGCCTCTACAAGAAATGGATTGAAATTTGGGAAATGGTATTAACTATAATACCCACTGTAATCTCAGGATGTTGGAGCTCGCGTGCAAGTTTTATCGGGTTAAACCAGTAATTAGAGGCATCAAGGGTACAACGCCCTTGACCTATTCTCAAACTTTTCTGAATATATTGTACTGTTATGACTTGGTCTCAGTGCTTCTTTTATCTTCTTTAGCTGAGGATCTATCGGAAAGAGTCTTGCTGTCCTTCCAGAGTAAGGGTAAGGCTGCATACATTCTACCGTCCCCAGGCTTTACTTATATGATTATATTGAGTTATTTTTATATTAACTATTAAGGTGGCGATGAGGTTTCAAAATACATAGCCCTAAATTTGTCTAATAATTATTAGAAAGCTGAAGGAAAAACTTATTTACTTTAATCAGTTTTAGAACAGATGTTCTTTTTGGCTAAATCTCTTTTTTTTGTATAACAATTCTATCAATCTTATAGTCAAAGGTTGTTAAAATATTTGATGAATTCTTTTTTTTTTTTTTTTGTAAGAGTGAAAACTCATGTCCGCTACAATCTCTGATATTGCTTTTGCCCTTCGGGTGAGCAGTCTGTGGTAAGCACTTTGTGCCCACTGGGTAGCCTAAAAATCACACAAAAAATATAAACCGCACTAGTGATGATATTTAAAAATGTTTATTTTTAGCAAACGTAAAGGATTAAAACTGATCAAAAGGAGTTGTGCAATTTTATTCTTACATGACGTCTCCAACCAAGGGAGAACTAATAGAAATGAAATAGACACCACCAGAACCATCGGATATAAACTCCATGCACCTTGATACAACCAAATACAACCACACACCAACACTTTAGAATTTCACCACCACCACCACTCACCTTTGCCCAAACCTTACTCAGTAGCAACCAGTTCACCCCCTACTCAACTAGTTACCAACAAACACAATCTCACCTTGATATAATGAATGAATCTAGCATATATGATCTACAACACGATACCTTTATTTCACTTACCTCCGCTGATAAGTCAAGATTATATTTACCTTGGAAATATTCAGTTATAGTTAAGGTATTCGGCCGGAAAGTGGGTCATCAAACTCTACGCTCCAAACTTATAGCACTATAGAAACCAACAGAGGATATACCCCTCATTGATCTAGGGTGTGATTTCTACCTAGTAAAATTCCAAAAGGAAGAAAATATGCTCACTTCCCTACATAATGGTCCTTGGTTTGTACTTAACCACTTTATTTTCATTCGTAAATGGGAGCCCAAATTCACGGCCTCCAACACACAACTAACCTACACAGCTATTTGGTTAAGACTCCCTGAATTATCTACCGAATTTTTTGATTTGGAATTACTTCAATGAGTTGGAGAAAAGATTGTAACACTACTCAAAGTCGATACATGTACGTATGCAACTACAAGAGGTCTCTATGCAAGAATATGCTTTGAAGTCCTGTTATAAATACCTCTCAAACCCCATGTCTACATTGGATCCCATAAACAACAACTAGTATACGAAGGTGTCAATATGTTATGTACTGCTTGCGGTGAACTTGGACACACAAAGAACATTTATTCGTCCACCTCTAATCCAATAACATCCACATCCACAACTGTACACACACCGTTAGCTACTCGGCCTTCAACTTCACAAAACTCCCTTCCTAACACCTCCCACGCTATCCATCCACATTCCAAATAGCCACTGATTAGTGGAAAACTATTACTTTTCTCTCCAAAAATCGTTCAAGAGACAAATCACCAAATTCAACCAATGTCCAGTCCTACAACTCCAACAATGGCGGCACGGGACCCACATGTATCTCCTAACCCCAATTCACTTATTTCCCATGTTGGTACACACTTACACCCAAAGAAATTACCAATTACCACTAACCATTTAGTTCAACCTAAATTTTTAAATAAAAATAATTTAAACATTCTTAATGACCCTGAAAATTTGGATCAAACGACCATTTCTACTAGGTCAGACCTTGCAGCCCAAGCAAATAACCACAACGCACCTAGCCCAAAACCCATCTCCCCACAATCTTTACACTCAGTAACTTATATTGCTGATTCATCAATCTCTAACATAAAAAACACATCAAATAGCCACGTGGAACACAAGCACAATCCATCTGCCAATCAAGACATATGCATGCACACCCTCTCCCAAACATTAGTAACTCAAGTGCAAGCCTATCTCATGGCAAACCACTCCTCCAAAACATTTAACTAAGGCCCAACACCCTTACACCCTACCTACTTATCTCGCACATCTCCCGAAAAAGCCCAATATCCCACACAAGCAAGCGGCTCAAATATTCCACACGAGCCTACCTACACACTACCCATATCTAATCAACCGACCACATTAACCACTAACATTTTTTCCAACATTGAACCATCATCATCACCTTCTCAAACAAATACTTATTCATATAACCATCTATTACCAGTTATATCACAAGCTAATGAACCAATCACCTCACAACCTTCAACATAAGAGAACATGATCCTTTACAAACACCACTCTTCTCCAACATCCATTCTTCATAAATACCATCACCATGCAACCATCACGGGTCCTCCCTCCACAACCAACCCATATTTACATCACGCAATACCTACCAATTCAAGCCTACCCCCAGTCATGGATGGAAATAAGCATGTCGGAACATGCACTGACCTTCACCATGGAGTTAGACAACCAAGATGTAATAGTGATGATTGAAAATCCGACGGATATAGCTGATATTGTTACTGAAGGGATGCACATAGGAGTGACTCTTTACAATCAATTTCATATGGGCAATGCATCCCCCATCAGTCATTCATAAACATCCATTAGTGACACCACAGGCTCTCTCTCCACTACCATTGTTCTTGCCACCATCACCACCAACAAACACCATGGACCTTCCATTTTACCCACCACAGCAGCCACCAAAGACCTTCATTCATGGATACAACCTCAAAAAACAATCACACCCATAATTCCGTTTCATGTACAAGCATCTCCATACCACTCTCTAGCATATCCAACAAGCCCACAAGCACCTCGCAGTCCATCTCACTACGAACTAGACAAAATAGCTCGCTTGGAAATGGGAGAAACTAAGGAAAAAATAAGAGAGAAACTTCCTATACTTTGTTACCTAAATGGAAGAAAGACATACATCCTCAAAGAACAGTACGGTAGAAAAGTGATCATAACCTGTTCAGCAGAGCTGCAAAGTGTACCACTAAATATCCGTCCAACAAGAAATCCGGAGGTGTGGAAGTTTGCAATAGTCATGATCCCAGCACTGATAGCCACATCCTCAATAACGGAGAGGGAGACTCAACCCATCCCACTCATTAATCAATCAATGCACTTTGTTATATGGAACTATCGCAGGGCTCAGTCACCGAAGTTTTAAAGGAACTTTCGATCGATGCTTAACTACCACAATTCATCTCTTGTGGCATTACTAAATGCACATACAAGATGATGAATATCTTAAAGCTGAGTTTGGTTTATCACACTTAGTACAATTGCATGTACAAGGAATTTTTAGAGGAATTGCTTTATTATAGAAGGATGAGGAGATTAAACTTGGCCAAGTTGCAGTCCCTAGTAAAGAAGTTCAGTCCATTATTTAGGTATACCTTAAAACTAATGCTTGGTTACTATCCATTGTCTATGCAAAAAATGTTTTCCATACACGCAATATACTATGGGATAATTTACGTACCATATATGATCAAATTATACTGCCTTGGTTAATAGGAGGCGATTTTAACGAAATTATTACATCAAAAGAAAAATATGGAGGCCTTAGTATAAATAATAATTGCAATTATTATTTTTCTAAAATGCATTAATTATTCAAACCTTATGGACCTAGGGTATATGGGTAGTAGGTACACTTGGTCTAGTAATCGTCAATTAGTCAATAGAATTCTAGAATGATTAGATAGATGTTTAACTAATTACGAATCGCTCAATATTTATTTTGACGCTTCAGTGCATCATTTGCCTAGAACTCACTCGGACCACAGTCTCTTACTATTAACTTTAAAAATGCACAAAGCTCCTCAGGAAAAAATATTAGGTTTGAAATAATTTGGACCATTCACTCTAAATTTTCTTCTATTATTACCCAAAATTGGACACCTAATAAACCTATCTGTATGCCATTAAAGATCTTCAAAAACATATCACTGAATGGAATAGGATTACTTTTGGTAATATTTTCAAGAAACAAAATACTTTGCTAGCTAGGTTACAAGGAATACAAAAATCCCCTAAGTATCCAAGTAGCCAGTTCCTTCAAAATCTAGAAAAAGAACTTATTGATCAATTTAATGATATTTGCAAATTTGAAGAAGAATTTTGGAAGTTAAAATGAAGGATCAACTGGCTTAAAAATGGTGATGCCAACACAAAGTTTTTCACTTAACAACCCTACAAAGGCGCAGATGAAAGTGTATAACGACTCTAAAAGACTGTTGGAAATTGGACACTAGGCCAACAAATTATAAATACGTCTATTGATACTTCCTACCACACATTATTTACCACTACTCACTCTCACCACCCAATCACTCAACAAAACACAACCCTAAACAATTACAATGACTACTCGGTGATTGAAAACAACTTACACAAGTTGAAATTACTGAAGCCCTTAGATCTTTCCAAACCTTTCAAGCACTAGGCCCGGATGGGTTACATCCGTGCTTTTTCCAACAATACTGGCCCCAAGTTAAATCACAAGTTATTACCGTTTGTGATGACATTTTTAACACTCAATAAATTCATTCAAACTTAATGAAATCTAATTATGTCTAATTCCTAAAACAAATCAACCTTCATTAATTACTCAATACATACCAGATAGTCTTTGCAACACACTCTACAAATAAATTACTAAAATATTGTCAAAAAAGTCAAACCTTTTCTAATCAATATTATTAGTCCTGAGCAATCAGCTTTCTTACCTCATCGAAAATCTCCTGATAATGTAATTATAGTACAAGAAATTATGCATCATTTTAGAAAGAAGCGAGGAACTCAGGCAGCTATCTTGCTCAAATCTATTATATAGAAAAGCCATCATGGTCGATCAAGGGCAAAACTATTATTTCATACTAATTTCACAATTTTGTTCTCACATGCACTAAACCTAGGTCAAAAAACATCTGACTTTTCCTTCTTCTCTACTCCTTCAATTCTCCTTCTTCATACTTTCACTTCTGGAGAATACTCTTTCAGTTATGCAAAAAATAGAGAGCAAATTTATTTTTGGTAGAATAATAATTTTTTCATGTTATATTGACCAAATTTCTTCTCGCTTCGGAATTAGCTAATTTTGAGTTTTCTCATACTTCTTTTTGTTTAAACCTTTGCCTTTATGCTATATGTAATTGCGGTGGAAGATTAACAGAGCAGATGAAGTATCTTAAATACTCATCTTTATTTCATATAACCAGGTTAGCAAAATCTATTGTTCTATCTACTTTCTTCAAACAATGCTTTCAGATTTAGAATTTTGAGTTTTTTAATCTATGATCAAAATTAGAAGAATATTTGCTTTCTTTGAAGTGTGTTTGTTGACATTATTTATGCTGAGTGATGTCTCCTTCAAACACTTACTGGACAAATTCTGATTTGTTAGGATGCTTCGTCTATTTATTAAGTTTGAATTTGTCATTTTCTTCCTTTAATCGCTTGTTTGAAAATTGTCTAATATGAGCACTATCTTTATGCTTTTCGTTCGTGAATAAAACTTCCTGCTACTGTTATGATGTAATATTTTGATGATTCTTAATAGTTATATTGTTTCTTTCAACCGAACTTGGATATTAGTAATTTTTGTTTTAGCTAAAGAGGAAGAGTTAGAGACAATTAATAGCAATAAATTATTTATTGTCTTCCATTGAAGAGAGTTCGAAAAGGACATGAAATTGTTATAGGGTAAATTTGACTACATCATTCTCCAATATTAGGAAACAATAATACATCTCGTTGATATGTGAATATGATACATTTCAATTATTTTGCTCTTGTAGAGATATGCTTTCGTGTTCAAGTAACATGACGTTCCATTTATGATATGTTTTGAAAGGCCTTTTGTAGCTTCTGGTTAAGAGTTCATTAAGCCTTTTTTCTTTCTTTCTTTTGACTATACTCTGATAAATTTGAGATCTTTAAACATAAATTCTTATAACAACATGAGTTCTTATAATATGACCTATCTTTAAATATGACTTCCTAAATTTTTGATTTGATGATTATCTTTAAATGACTCAAACATTTGTCAAAGTATTACTGTTCAATATTACAAAATCAATTATTTTGTAATTATTTGTATTTGTTTCCTCATAGCTATATTGGATAAATTCCTTTTGAAAACCCTTTCTTAGAAGAAACTTCTCAGCCAATTTCGTTTTAACTATGAGTATTTTCCAACGCCTATCCTGAGGGTTCTCTTCTCGAGTTCTTCATGTAATTGTTACTAGCTTGCAATAACACTTTTTCTTTGAAGTTCCAGATAAACTATGATATTATTCTCATAAGTAGGTCATACATTTATTTTTATAGTCTTTTTTATGAGTTTTTTTCTCAATCTTATTAATGTCGTAGATGTTTATACTTGGAAAAACTTAACTTTTTATAGACAGTTTTAACATTTAGGTACTCCTAAAATATCATCTTTTCATGTTGGTAGTCATTTTTATGTGAATTTTAAAGCTTTGATTGGAAGATTGTCTTATAGACCTATACTAATCGCGTTTCTATATTTAGCTTCCTAATCTCCTTTCAACTACTATATTTTTTTTATATTGTTTTATTGCACTTTGGCTTTTAGTATTCTGATATCTAGAGTCTCATTTGCTTAAGAAAAGAGTAAAACACTCATAGAGTTGTGTACCGACCAAAAGGGTCATCACCTGATTCTAGTTAATTTTGTACTTTTGATGTCTTGAAAACCTCATTTAGAGTCACCTCGATTTATATGCGCAGTTCGGACGCATAGTTGAAAGGCTTAAATATGAAATTATGTAAAAATTGCTAAGTTTTGATGTTAAAATGAATAAATTTGACTTTTCTTAACATTTTGGGTAAAATGATCCGGACCCATGATTTGATGGTCCGGGAGTGTCCGTAAGAAAATATGGGACTTGAGAATATGCCCGGAATCAAATTCTGAGATCTCAAGCCCGAGAAATGAATTTTTAAGTGAGATTATTTTTTGAAATTGTTTGAGGAAATTTGAAATGAAAAGTGATGGTATCGAGACCGTATTTTTGTTCCGGTGCTTGGTACATGCCTTATATATGACTTGAGTCATTTCTATGAAATTCAATTAAAAACGAACGTCGTATGATGTGATCAGGACCTTAATTGGGAAATTTGATGTTTAAAGAACTTTTGAGAAATTTCAGTGATTTTGAGGTTTAATTTGTTGTTAGTGATGTTATCTTCGTAATTTGATTACACGAATATGTTCGTAGAATGTTTTGAAGTTGGATGTATAGTTGGATTGGAGTTTCGAGGGCTCGAGTGAGTTTCGGGTAGGTTCCGGGATGCCTTAGCTTAGAAATCAGATGTTGCGGGTTCAGAGTGGTGCCAAGCAGGGCAAGAAGATAAAGTCCAATCTGACCCTAAGCAGATTTTTGACGCTTTTAGGTTTGACATGATATTAGAGCTCTCGTACTTAGTGACGAGTTCGAGTCTTATAAGCATGCGAAGGAATAAGGTCTGGAATAAGTCTTGTATGAGTCCTTTAATCGAGTCCCTCTTTGTTAATAGGTGCTTTCAAGTAGCAGGTTTTTATTATCTTTTTACGATTACGATTCAAGTATTAAATATCTCTGCATCCTCATTCCTTTATCAAAGTCTAGTACTTATGGGCCCAAGTCAATCTCTTCAAGTGGAAGCAATCATAGGGGGTTCGGGTCTGAGGTAAGCCTTCCTCTATCATTGGTAGGCAAAAAAGGGGTACGCGAACCTGGCTGTCTTTGTTAATAATCAAATGGGTAAGTAAGCACAAACAGTACGAATCTCTTTCTGTATTCAAGCCTGCTCCTGGTCACTCAGACTCTTGTTGTAGTGTGAGACTTGAAAGTACCCGAAGTTAGGCAATCAACATGAATTCCTTTAAATGGATCCCTCTTTCTTAATGACTCTTCTTATGGAGTAGGATCTGTTGTCTAGGAGCTCAAAGAAAGATAGCGAAGAAATATTTTATTTTGAAAGCAAAGAGGAGTGTGGCGGTCGTGCAAGCAAGCGAAGTCGAATATATTAGATGAGCTTACTTAGTACGTTAAGACACCCATTGCACAGGAAGGCTATGTCATTCCTGGACTATTGCTAATGAGATTTAGAAAGTCCCAAGCTGGTTTCCAATACCAACTTAGCATTCCATGGTCCGCTAGATCAGAATAGATGTCTTTCAATAAAGATAGGTCATTCACCACTTGTTCCCCGAAAACCGCTTGGCAGAACTCTTTCGGACTCCATTCTGGTGTAAATTCTTTCCCACTTCCATCGTTGCTCAAAAAGAGCGGTGATATCACTCAAAACTTGAGTGCTAGTAATATCCCTCGAATTGGTGTCCGACAGAGTGCTACTAGTCGAACCTTCATGGGACCTCAGAGATAAACCTAAATCCACCGGGGAAAATGAATTAGAAGGAGAATTTGAAAATAAATTGGTTATCGATAAAGAGAAAGAAAGTTTTCTTCTAGTTCCGCTTCTTGCTCTTCCAATTCAGAAAGACTTGTCGTAAAAAAAATGGTTCGTTGGTTGTTGACCAACGGAAAGCATAGGAGAAAAAATGATGCACAACCTTCATTGCTTGCGCATCTTCTCTTATGATATTTATTGAAAATTGGACCCTTCTATCAGAGCACGGTTACGAGAAGGGTAACGTGCTTGGGCGAGACATCATGGCAAGTGACCAAGAGGGCATTGCCGTGACCTCAACCGGTCGTGGACGTGAGGAGGCTTCAACCAAATCAGCCCTTCTTATGAAATGGCTATGGAAATTACCAAAGGAAAAGAAAAGGCCATGGTGCTCATATTTGGCTGCTAAGTGCCTCCCCAATAGCAAAAATGGATTGACCAACTCACCTCTTGAATATCATGCACAACCAAAAGTATTATTTTTTTAAAGAGAGACTTTCAGGCAGAACTTGGGCTAGACTTTGGTTGGGCAATGGTAAGCTGATTTGCTTCTGGGATGATGTTTGGCCGCGCCACTCTCCTTAGAGATGCATGCCATAATTTATATCAAATCACAAGGTCCTCATTACCTCAAAGTGATTGACTACATTCAATATAAAGGAGAAAAAGGGATTTATCCCCCTATTCAACTACCCATCCAAGAGCATTTGGCTTCAGAATACTTTCTTCTTTTTATTTTTCTATGGACTACATAAATCTTATTTTTCAGCCCAAAGGAGGATTATCTCTTTTGTCATCTCAATCCTCACGGTAATAATTATGCCAATCTGGCTAAAAATCTCTTAAGGTGATCAAGGGGGCTCCCTTTTTCAGTAGATGGGCTTTTAAAAAAAGGTATTATCTAAGCGCTTCTTTTCTCTGGCTTGCTCTTTTAAACAAAATTTTGGCCTGCAGTAATGTAATCGGGATTTCATCTCCTAAATTCTTTGTTCTATGAAAGCAAGATGTGGAAAGTATTTTTAGAAATTCTGCCTTATTCCATGAGATCTAGAAGCACTTCTGCTACTTTCTCTCTTCCCTAGCGCTCTTTTTTTTTTACTTTTGTCAAAGGGCAATGAAGGCCTTCCTTATAAGTTCTCGCTCGATCGAAAGGATATAACACATACGAAACCTTAGCTTCACTGACTTATGAGGTCTAACCTTCGCCACGACATTAGTGGCTTAGCTCTTTGCGTTTCCCGCGGGCTTTTTTATAGAGAGAGAGTAAGGGGGGCGGCACAGAAGATTGGTCCGCTCCGAAAAGCTGAGTTTTTCAGTTCGCCCCCTATGTGGTCGGCCTTTTAAACAACCTGCCTCCTTTCTCTTGATGGAATATATCAATACCCGAGCTCCAGCTTTGCTTGCGTTCTTCACCAACGCCCGCCAGATGTATCACTCATCCCGCTCCCCACTGAGCGGTAAGGAGTCTTTTTGTGTGTTATAATCTTTACGGGAATGAATCGCATATGTTGGTTGAGAATTGCTCGGGAATTAATTGATAATGAATTTGCCAGGTTCTAGGGAGGCTACTCTTCTTTTTTGTCTATCGAGCCGCTTTCCCTCATTCCACTCGTCCATCCCTCTTCACGAACTTGTATAATTGATGCCACAAAGATAACCAATTCTATTATCAAAGAAATAAGGAAAGGGGCGACAATTTGGTACCAGATATCCGGAGGTGTGGAAAGAGCAGCTGTGAGAAGCAGAAAAACCATAAAAAACGAAGATTGTTCATGGAGGTTTCTACAGAAAGACCCCTTGGTTCTGCCAAACGGATCACAATTACAGGTACCTGGGAGTATACCGATGGAATGAACGAAATACGAACAGTTAACATAATATGGTCATAGATCTTAAGTTGTAACTTTATCATGAGCGAATTTGTTGATGTTGCACCCATGAAGTATGGAAAGTGCCAAACATTGGGAACTACCCGGGGAGGAGTTAGGAACATGAACAAGGAGAAGCGAGAACCACTTAAATGGAGGAATTGATTGTATTTCGTCCTTTGTTACACATAGCAACTGGGGAACAAAAAGCACCAAATTTGATGACTTATTAAGGGAAAGACGAAGTAAGAGCATGCTATTTGAGACGTTGCAACATATGTCGGGAAGGCCTCCGTTGATTTTGTACGAACAAAATACGAATCCAAAGGCAGGGTAAGAAAGGGTTTAGCTAATGGAGATATTAACTCTTCCGGGAACCAGTAACGCGTAAACCATGTCAAACCAAGACCAATCAATATCCGAACGGAATAGATTCGAACTTCTCCTAGAATAGTTTCCGGTGCGAAATGAAATTCATAGATATATATGAGTAATTCAAAGGATAAATATAAATATTTGATAGGATTTGATTCACTTTAGTAATGAACAAAACAAATAGGACTGATTATGTATCACAATTTCATCACTACATCGAAGGCTTTTTGTAAATATATTGATAAGATAGCTTGGTGTCCAAACATAAAGGATTATGATCCTTCTTGTGTACATAAGTAATTGGGTGGGTATAGGGCATATAACAAAAAGGGTTTCCTCGATCATAAAATAAAAAAAGAAAAAGCAGACAGAAAGAGTTTGATTCTTTAAACAAGCAGGTTTTGGCTTCTTTTTTAGCAACCTAATTCTCTTGTTGGCTTTGGTACCCTGAAATAAAATAGAGAGAAAGACCTTCAAGAGAGTATATAAATAAAACCATTTTCACGAGACAAACTCCACTGAACCCATTTCCTCCCATTCATTGCCTTTGGAAGAAGTCAAAATAAAAAAAGAATCTAATGCTCTAGTCGAATTGAAGACTTTCAACGCTCATACTATTTGAAAGAGCTTTCAACATGGAGTGGAGACTCCATAATGTACACAAAGAGTAAGTGATCTATGAATATCATCCCAATTCAGGTCTTGTTCTGCACTTAAATGGATAACTCAAACCCTTAGCTTGGCCAGTTTGTAGTGGAATACCTCAATGACATAATTGTTTATACTCACTCAGTGGAGGTTTGGAACCCTTAGTACAGTGTTCCCGGTGTAGCATGAAAAGAGGTTGTACGTGAAAGAGTACTCAGACGACAGTGTTATTTCTTGTCCATTGGATCAGCAAGGGTGTGATTCATATGGATCAAGAGAAGACTAGGTCTGTTGTGGACTAGGAAGTGCCGAAGAAGGAGAAAGCAGGCAACAGTGGTGAAGCTGGATGCTCGAAGTCATTTTAGATACTGCAAGACAGCCCAGGAGGAGTAGAAAGTTGCAACAACCTAGGAGGGGTTTATAGGAAGCCAAAAAATGTGAGCCTTTTTACATACTTCTTAAAGGGGGAGAGCGCCAGGAGAACATCGAGATGCCATCAGTTTGGAGTGGGACGCCAGCAGAGCTTGCTGCAGAGGAGATAAGAAAAAGCTCAGCAGAGTGGATCTGGTAACTGTTATGAATGTGGATGAGTGGGGCATTTTTCTCGTTAGTGTTCCAATGTTTAGATGGACGAATGCTGCTGGTGGAGTGCAAAATAGACCCGCTGAAAATGGAAGAGTGAACGTTGTCGAGCCTAGAAGCTGGGAAGCTCTAAAGGTAACTTCAAGTCGGAAACATAGCGGGGGTTCTCAAGATTAGGAGAGGAGACAGTTTCGCTGACGTTAGATTGTGTGGAAACGTCAGCAGAAAGGAGGAGAAAATAGAAGGTTGTATTCAAATCTATGTCGGAATTGGCCAGTGCAAAGATAATCATTGATGCTGGGAGTTTGTATAAGATAGCGTCCACGGAGATGGTAGATCATTTGGGAATAGGGAATTTAAAGCAGGACGTATGGTGTGACATCGTCCTTATGGACGTATTAGATATCCTACTCGGAAGACCTTGGTAAAACGAGTAGGGTTCTACTTGCGTAGAGAGAACACCGCTTTAGTTTGAACTGGAAACGCGGTTATTGCCATAAGAAGACTTTGGTTGGCTAAGGTGAAAAGGTGTTTGTTGGCATACCATTTCTGGATGTGGGAAAGAGTCCATAGAATTCTATGCCTTGATAGCAACAAAGCCAACTAGCAGAGCCGAAGCGGGGTTCGGTGGGATGCCGTAGCTTTAAGAGGTAGGCGCGGAGGAAATGGGAAAGGCTTTTTAGGAACAAGGCCCCCTCCCTCCTATGTTTTAAAAGGGAAGTGCATATCATTATCTTTCTGCGACACTCTTCCGACTTGATGTCGCCCCTGAATCCATAAGTACCGTCTTGATTACCCCCTAAGATAAGAGGAGGACATAGAAGCAGATTTAGTTGCAGGTAGGAGAGAGTCTACCTTGAAAAGCGGCTTCTCGCTTATTCCCGTTTGAAAATGAGTAGATCCGACGTCAAGTGCATGAATTGCAGTCAAAAGGGCGGGAGAGTCTCAGTCCGTGTTCAACGCCTGCTTGACTAGCTCAAAAGGAAGCAGATGGAGTGTGTAGATGGTCTTTGAATAAGAGTTGGGTGATTTATTTCCAATAATGCCAACGATGGATGATATTATGGATTAATTTCCTGTCGGGAGCGTGTTACTTTTCAAAGCTTACCTTATATTATCAAAGAAAAGGGAAAGGACTTTTTTTGATAGAGAGAGAGTAAGTGGGTTTTTGGTGCTTTGAAGCGGGGCCACTTATATTGCAAAACTTTCAGAGACGGGATGGAAAGTCTTTCTTAATAAGAGATGGTAGGCTTTATACGGATACAACTGCTTATCACCCACCTTAGAATCAAGCAGTTCAGTTAGACTATACCCACCTTAATTCCCGCATTTAGGACATATGGAAGCAGGTTATGGATCTGTTCTAGTTGGTCGATCAACCCCTCCCTTCTTTCCCCTGCTTCCGGACACCTTAGAATAGATTTGATTGGAAGGAGGGTGACGAACGAACACATTGGTTTGACTGCTGGGATCCCAATCGGTCTGCATCAACAGAAAATGGAACTATCGAATCACGGGTGACTCGCTATATCGTGATGGGAAGAATTGCAACATCAGCATTTCTTTACTTCCCTAAATCTATCCACTAGTAGGTAGCGGTAGGAGAGATCCATTATGGTGGGGTGGATCGTCTCCAATTCCGGCCGGCATTTCTGTCAATCGGCGAAAGACTCTCGCATATTGGGAGGGTACGACTTCAAGGGATGGACTCGATCGAACGGCCAACCACTTGCTATTTTTGTAGGAGATGAAATCCAAAAGACCATTATTAGCGTGTAGTAGATTGGCCCGAGTGCGTAATAGGCCAGTCGATAAGAAATAAAATCAATAGATTGAACGGTAGATAAAGGATCAGAGGATGAGAGGGGTAGATCTACCCAATATGGACCGATAACGGATGGTCCCCGCCAACTGCTTATCTCTCTTCCTTGCATTCCATTCATGACCTAACGACTATCCCTCTTTCAGGGAGGGAATCACTTGCTAGATCGAACCCAATGATAGGTTTGATCACCCGGGTGTTGGATCGAATGAACATTCAACCGCGACATCACGACAGGGATGGATCTCCAACCTTTACATCTCTTCTTTCTCAATAAAGGCGGGTAAGGAAAGTATGAAGGCTAATCCGGCAACTGCTTGTTAGAAGGCAAAAACCGCTTTTGCCAAACAAAGCCCCAAAACTAGTAAGGGCACGAGTGCCCTAGCAAGCCACCACAACCCTACCGCCAAAGCTTGAATCTACTAAACAAGAAAGAAAGGCTCTATCTATCTTTTAATCAAGCGCTAATGAGCAAGAAAATGGATATGCCCTAAGAAGTAACTTAGTGCAGCTACTGCGTCCTTACTTCTTGCTTTAGAAAGATTGCTCGTTAGCTAGGTCGTTTTCAATAAGGCTCGCACTAGGCGCTCACCTTTATTGGCTAAGCCGTATCGTATTTTGCTGGTAATGGATTTATTCTTGAATCTTGCTTGGTTTAGGCAGGTAAGTGTTAAGAGGATCTTGTTGGCTTTCATTAGGTATACATAGGTACACATAGTACTTTCTTGCAATACATAGTGGTTGGCTTCAAATCACATGAAGCCCATATAGATGTCCACTCCTATTTCCTCTAAAGATCTTCCTGTGGGGAACACAATCAGCCCATACAATGACCTACTGAGTCATCCACCCTTGCATCTATTTGATGCATGATCACATGGACGTCGTGTAGCTCCTTGAGAATCATGTCATTCTCCTGTCACGTGTTGCCACCAGTGTCATAAATACGTGAAGTAAGCTCCTGACTCGCCCCTATCTCTAAAGGGGCTTACGAACGAGCGGAATGTTTACGGCTTTGGTAGCTGCGAGCCTCCTGGGTCTTTCTCTCTCATCTTTTTTCCTCCGCCTTCCTCTTGTAATATACCCTTTATTTTCTCCTACGCCTATCCATCCGTCAAATTGACATGCAGCAGGGTGAGCGATAGCGGCTCCTATTTACTAATAGATCTACCGCCGCTAGTATAACAAACCAAAGCACATAAGGATCCAGAATATTAAAATATACTGATCAGTGATTAGGATTATATAAAGCACGGCATACCTAAAAAGGATAGTCGTGATGTCCCTTCATGGTCGGCCTTTTCAATATGGAGCCAAAGGCGAGGGTTTCTAGCAAGCCCCCTTCTCTCGCTTTTCCTTTAAGTGACAAGGGGGTGAGGTAAGGAGTAGTATAAGAGTTGTTTGGTCATCGATAAGCCTCTCCTTATTCATTCTATAGGGTAGGGCGGCGGACAACCAATCTAGCAAAAGGGCTGAAAAGCTCCTTTATTAAACCTTCCCCTTTTAATAATAAGAATGTAAGCATCAAAGCCCAGAAAACCCAACCTATACAAAGAGCTCTTTTTAGCCCCTACTCCTAACAAGTAAAAGTTGCTGGCACCCACCATATCTTGCTTCGGGGCCGATCTCTTGTATCGGAGCAAACAATTCAACGCTTTTCTATATTCTATTTATTTCTTTTTATTGTTGAGTTTTTCCACCACAAACAGATTTGCCGCATGGATTGGATAGAGTCCCCTGATCTCGACATTCAAGCACGAATCCCTTGAGCGCTTCCGCGGCGGATAGCAGCATGGGCAAAGAACTCTGATGTGGCAAGCAGCCGGTTCTTATTGCATTCACCAAATATAGTCTTGCTCGCTTCTGAACTCTGCGGCAAGTTCAGCCACCACCTCTGGATCTAAGCTCTGCTCGAGCGTAGTCAGCCAGCTTCGTGACTTTGCTTAGCTTCCACCGTTGCAAAGAGATAACCTTTCACTATATAGGCGCCCTCGAAGGAGGGGTCCTACGGGCTTCTTCCGCGAAGGTCAAGCCGTAGTTCCTGTCCCTGGGAGAATTGGAAGGAGTTAGGAGGATGATCGCCCTTTGCCCAAAGAAATAGGCGGCTTCGCCTTCAAGCTGTCAATAAAATCGAGATAATATGAGATCATGACAATACACTGATGCATAGGTCTTCTTTAATTTACGGCCTTTTGATTATGATGCATCATGAACGTGCCAATATGTGATCGGGGTGAGCGGTGGTTAGATATAGGGGCGGCTTCGCCAGCTTGGATTTGAAGGAAGGGCTTCGATTTCCGATCGCTTTTTGAGGCTAGTTTGGATGAGCGTGGGCAAGTTCGGGATTCACTATCGCTTTCCGCTTGGAGCAGCTCACCCCCTTTTCACTTAAAGGCGAAGTCGCCGAAGCGAGTCTAAAGGCCAAAGAGTCAACTTTGAGGCTACTATGCATCCTTATCCATAGTATAGTTTAAGGTAGGTTTGGGTATAGCAGGACTTGAACCTGCGACCATTAGGTTAAAAGCCTAATGCTCTACTAACTGAGCTATACACCCCAAAAAAGATGTAGTAGTAAATAAGGATTGGAATGGAAAAGAGGTTGTCCCCCCTTCTTCTCATCATATTAAAGGAGCGCGGATCTGTATGAGGCTCATGCTGCAGAGCAAGCGGAAGAAAATGTAAGGTCGCACATTAGCACTCCTGCAAGAAAAAGAATGCGCTAAGGCGCAAATTCGCGCATCTTTTACGCCCTTTCTTCTTGCCAATTATTTCAAACTCAAGGAAAGCCTTGATCGATATGAGAAAGATACGCTCAAGCGCCCAACCTAATAAAGGGGCTTGGGCTCGAAAGCCGTCCTTACTCAACAAGTACCTTTCTTAGTAAGGTTGCTTGTTTCCACTCATTGAAGATTCTATCTACAAAAGAAGGTCAATGGGGGATACTCTAATAGCTCTCGCTGAAACCATAGAAGGTGAGGTCCTCTTTCTTTCCATCCGCCATACGGTTTGCCATAAAGCCTTAAGGATTAGGGGAGGAGCATCTATCTATGTAATTACGTTGTTCGCCGTTGTTTCGGTCGAGCACTATCTTTTCTTTGTCCAATTCCGTCTTACCAAACAACACTGACTTCTTACCAACCCGCGAAGGGTTGTGAGGGAGGACCAGGTACGAAGAATGAATCTATATCTATGCACGGAAGTTGTTGGCTGGAGGCCGCTCAACTGTTCGAGCGCAATGCAGTGGTGTTGGTTCCGATTCGACAAAGGTAGAACTCCTGGTCGAAGGTCCAGTACAGTAGGTAGAAAGCATGTTTGTTTTGGCTCCCGAGCGAGAATGATAAATAGGCGATGCACCATCCTTGCTGCTCTGTACGTTTTCCTTGACTTGACAGATTCATTCAAGTGAACCCACACTCAAAGGAGGACAACAAGCTCGGGGCTTGACGAAACGGAAAGTTTAAGCATGTTGAAATGTCTTGGGTTTAGTAGTGAAAGAAAGATCCCGGCATTCATTTCTTCATGAATATTCATAGCTGAGTCTACTAAAAGAGGGACCAGCCTCGTCGTGGTGACCAGCCTCGTTGGGTGTCCGCTTTAGTGTGATTTACGAAGGCTAGGCTAGGTTTGGTAATATCCGAAACAAATGAAAAGAGGTCGGGGTTGATAGGTGTCAGTTAGCATCGAACTTGATCCCCCCCCCCCCCAAAACAAAAAGGGGGAAGCCGTGGTCGAACTCTTATTCTGGAAATAATTCAGGGCCCTTTTACCAAGTCTACTAGATAGAAGATGATAGAGGGCCAACTAGCGTTGCCTTGCACAAGATGGTGCCCTTTCACTTCGAGTTCCTTCCGTTGTAGTCAAATATGATGATACGCTTTGGCGATGTTACCTACCAAATAAAAGTCCTGCTAGGTGATCGAAATCGCTTAGGTCAGTGAGGACTCACTCACCTACTCCTTATCTATTTAATACTTTCTTCTATCTACTTAATGTAAAAGGCGACCCGCCGCGCCGGGCTATAAGATAAGATACAGTTCTTGTACTACTTGATTGACTGGTAAGAAAGAGCTTCCATAGGAACTGGAAGACTCTTGTATGTACGGTAACCCTCTCTTCCGCTACTGGTTGACTGTTGCACAGAAAGGGCGACAGAAGCAACCTTTCTTAGCGCGCTTTTCAAGTGCTTAGCTTCTGCTAGTGGAGGGGCGGCAACGCCATGTTTTCAGTAAGAAGCCTAAGCCAAGAAGGTACGAACGAAGTGACGGGCCCCTTTAGAAGATAGGGGGCAGCATTCTTGTGGTTGTAATTGAGAACATCTCTCCTCTTCTCTTAGCGTGCACAGTTTGCTTACATGCCGCCTTAGGCACATCTCTCTTTCTTAGCTTCACGCTGGACTAATGATAATGAATGAAAGTCAGTCTTTTAGTAAACGTATATAAGCAGCTGTTTAGTGTATAAGCAATTCTTTAGTGGTCGTACCGAAAGTACGGTGGAGGTTGGTTGAAGATGATGTTAGGAGGCGTTCAGAACCAGTATTGAAGTGAATGAATTAGAAAGAAGTAAGGAAATGAGACGACTCTTTCTTGAACTATATCATATCAAAATAGATGTTCCCCTCCACACCAATCACGAGTTTTTCTCTATTCCTCTCGTATATCGTCGTAACGCCCTTAATGCTAGGTTTTGAAAAACACTTTTCATGTCATTCCCATTTAGGTCCGATTCGGATCCCTCCGTTGTTTCCTTTTGCTTCCGCGCCTTTTCCTTGAAATGAGAAAGAAGATGTACACTTGAATTGTATTATTTAAGTGCTTATTGCTTGCCAAAAATCCTACTTCTACAATTGGTAGGTCACCGGGTTATTCAAATAAGTCGTGTTTTCCGTGGTTTTCCCATGTTACAACTTTCGTACCAATTCGGTCGATCCGGAATGGATTGGTTAAACATTCCATTAGGGAGCCCAGTCTTGACTCTTCTGTGTGGTATTCATTCTCGTTCGGCTCTTGGAAGCACATCCAGTTGTGGTTGGTAGAGCTCGCAAAATCCAACCACTTCACCTACTTAATTGCCCCCAACAGTTTCTCGTACCTCTATTGAAACAGAATGGTTTCATGTTCTTTCATCGATTGGTTATTCCTCTCCATTCGTATCTCTTTTTCCAATTTCGGTCTTGATTAGTTCACAAGATTGAATGGCCAATTCTCCTCCGAACTCCCAATTCGATTGTTTTCAAGGAATGTTGAGCCGGGTATATAAGCCATGTATCTAGGAGGAACTTAAATAAAAGAAGGGCTTTCGGTTTTTTGCACCCCGATTTGGTCTTGTAGCTATTTTAAAAATATATACATAAGAAACCTTTTTTAGAAGAAATATTATATATATATGTCCAATCTCTAGTGGTGGTGGAACCAACCAAGATGTATGTCGTCCGACCCGACCTTAGACTCTTTCTTCCCGACCTATTTGACTCCCTGGCAGTAGTTAATTAGGTGGTATTCTGAGATTAAATTCCTCCCAGGAACATACAAAACAAAGATATAAATTGGGTAAATAGAAATGGAAAAGAGATGTTTCTATTTCATCCAAATTAGAAGCTTTTTCTACATCCATATGATCTACTAAAGTAGATCAGTATTGACCATATTATAAAAGCAGATCTTGGTCCATGGAGTCCCAAGAAGGTAAGAACTCCAACCTGTCTGATGCTTCTTTGGCCAAATACGATATACAAGTGAGACATGCACTATGATCAACCTGTGCGAAAAACCGCTTCCTTTTTCCGGTTCCGAAACAACTTGGGCGAAATAGGGTTCTACCGGGAAACCGTGGATATTTGAGTTTTCGCCATTGGTTACTGGTTGAGCCACTGTAATGGAATGAGATAAGAATCCCAGGAGATCTTTCCTCTCCACTTACTCGTAAAGGCTTTTCTTCTGTAGAAGACTTCTTCTGAATGGCATAATTGTCCGACACTACATTCCTCGATCTTCAAAGAAAACTGACTCCTCCTACTCCTCCTTCTCCTTTAGGATAGGATCCTCCTTGGTCCTTCTTTCACTAATGGTCTCACCATTTTCTACTAGTAGTAGTAGTAGTTCGTGCAAGGGACTCTCCTTTCTATCGCTTTCCCTTTCCTTTCACTCTCATTTGGTCTCTTTCTTCTATAAAATAAAGCCAAGCAAAGCGCATGGCAAAGAAGCAGTCAGTTGCCTGCCCCCTTCCACTCGACCTTTCTTCGCCGTGTGAATAAGGTCTTAGTCTGTATGGGCATTCTGGGCCGGTCGCAATAAGTTGCTAGTCGAAGGTTTAGACCAATCGGATTTCATCACCATCTTTCCCGCTTCCAATTGATGACTCGCTATTATATATGTGTTGACCTAAGCCCCTGCACAGGGGCTCGGCTCCCAAACCGTACGTGAGCTATCTTGTACGGATCTTCCTAAGAACTTGAAGCCCCCTCTCTCTAAATAGGAAAAAATGCATTTCCAAGACAAAAAAGACTTTTTCAAAAAGCCTTCGCCCTCCTATTTAACGGGGCTATTAGTGAAGCAGCTTCGTTCCTTGACTTCTTTTCTCGGTCAAGCTTCTTTGTTCCTTAGTGTAGTCTCGGTCTATATTTGTTGACTCTGTTCCTTATAGCCTAGCATATATCCACAGATGACGTGACTCTGTACCGACGCCTTTCCCTTTGCATAGTAATCCACTAAGTGACTTCGTAACCTCAACATACTTTTTTCTTAATGTAGCATAGGCCTTCGTCGGGCTTTCGTCCCTTTGCCTATAGACAACGGCTTGGCTTTGATATCGCTCATGACTTGGTATAGAGCCGTGTAGTCGTCGGCTTTACCACCAGAATGCATATGAGATAGTGGTCAGACTTTCGAATGCCTTCTTCCTGACTTTTCTGAGAAGCCCTTTACGACTATTCTATAAAGGACAGGGGGGTGTTTACCTTTGGAAACTTAGCTACTTAAGTCCTTCTCAGAAAGTCAACGTAAAGGCGAACGACATCCTGTTCTACCGCTACAACACTGAATATTTCTTATTAATATAAACATCTTAATGGTAGAACTACTTTCGTACTACTAAACAAGGAAGCATTCAGTTCCCTTTGTTTGAATAAACGCTGCTTATTTTAGTTTACATTCAAACCAAAGTAAACCAAGCCTAAGCGGTCACGATATCTTGTTGATATTGATTGAGGAGTTTGATGGAGTTTAGCTGACTGAATCGATAAACCTAGAAAGTCGTCGTCACTGGTACTTTTTTATTTTAATTTGACTCGATAGGTAGGTATCTGCGGGGCTTGCGTAATGTAGTTATAGCTAAGGATGAAGTAGCGTTTTGTATTTTAGAAGATCTGTTGAAGTACCAAAGGCGAACGGGGCTCCCAGGCCGGGATTTCAGGCAGAATGCTTGGCCTCCTGCGCTAGAAGCGAGACCCGAAGGGTTAGCTTATGGTGGTTAGCTTCTAGTACTAAATAATAGGCATTAGGCATTCTGAGATGAAAGGAGGCAAGCAAATGAAGGGAGGCATTACGGGCCGACTACAAGAAAAGCAAAGGTTCGTAGACTTGGTCAAGTCTCTTATACAATGCCGACGACTATTTTCCACTTAATTAATAAGTGAAGGGGCGAGGGTAGCGAGGCTTAGCGAGCTTTATAAGGCCGAACACTACATAAGCCGCTTGCAGAGAAAGCTCAAAGAGCTTCCCTTCATTCATTACTAAGCCAAGGTCCCAGGTCTCCGAGTCAGCCCACACTTTTTCGAAGAATCAAGCACCCATCGGCATACGGCCTCGCAGGCCTTCCCTTTCCACCGGAGCTTTATGGGCGTTGCCCCATTCCCCAATCAGATATTTGGATATGAGCTATACTCCGTGAGGAGCCAAACAGGCGTATGGCCTTGCCATTTGACCTCTTTTCCCATGTGACTAGGAATGCTCAGTGACAACCTCTCAATTATCACCGCTTGACCTTCTTGCTACCACGGTAGCACCTAGTATGGTTAGCACCAATCGTGTTCGGGCAACGAAGCGTACACTTATTCACATTGGTTCATCCAGCTATGCCCTGGGCCTTTTACTCTTCAAACGTAAATGTTGGCCGGCCATTCGTCAAGGCCCAGGAATCCGCTGGACATCTCAGGCGGTGGGATTTGATACCTGCATCCGATCGAAGTTTCATTTTAGTGCTCCCCAAACATAAAGGGGAGATTTTTCTAAGTGGGTCGCTTCGCGCAAGACATTGCTTAGGACCAACGGGTCACATGACAAGTGCACGATCTACTTTGCACGTTCCATCCTTCAGCTCTTCGCCTATCGGCTTGGCAAGCAAGCTGCTTTGATTCGTCTTCGGCTTCAATTCGTTACGCTCAGAAGCTCCAACAAGCCCTAAAGTATCTTGCTGCCTAATACTCTGCCAAGAGAGTTCTGTTTTACGTTTAATCCTATATACCCATAGAACGTTATGCGTTCTCCACTTTCAGATCTCGCAAAGAGAGAACGTGTTTTTTCCTCTGACTTTCTCTCTCATTCGCGGAGCGAAGAAAGGGGGCTTTGCCCCAGCTACCGCTATCCTTGGGAAACTAAAAGAGCTACCGAAGGAAAGGGATAGAGTCTCTCCCTTGGCCTTTGGAGAGGAGAAGGCAGAGAAGAAAATGTCCTTCACGCTAGTCTTTTTGCTTCCTGCGTCCTTACTTGTAAAAAAAGGGCTATTCGACCAAGAAGGCATTCTGGTAGGAAGACCGACCACTACATAAGTCGTCATCCGTCCAGGAGAGAAGCAAGCTACCTTTCTTTGATCCCCCTTCCCGGGCAGGGAAGAGAATGAAAATGGACTGCAGATGGTAGTCGTGGTTTATTCGAGTATCTTACGCGGAGGAGATAACTCTTCTATCGTCTTGCATTTTCTCTGGCGGACCCCCCGGTCCATCATACTTGAGCAATTCGAGAAGAACGACTAGGCTCATATTCTTTCCTTTCTACAATGCCTATAGACGAAGTGCTTCGTTTCAGATCAATGCTTTGCTGCAATCGCTTCGATCCACCCCCTCGGTGAAAAACCGTAATACGCCCTAAGGAATTCCTACCAGCAGACTTCCCTTTACTCAAAGTGAATTTTCTAAGTGCTCTCCTTCGTCTCATTGTTTATCTCGTAATCATTCGATTCCGCCCCTAAAGCTAGCTCCTACTCCTCCTTTTCCTTTAGGATAGGATCCTCCTTGGTCCTTTTTACATAACATTCTCGGCAGACTCCGTTATGGTAGGTCGGTCGCCCTCTAGCCAGTGACCAGCCCATCTATGGAGCTAGGTCTACACCGCCACGTCGAGACTCTCTTTTGAAAGAGAGATACCGGCTTTCATAAGAGGGAAAGATCACTCCGTTATGCAGCAGAGCAGTGTTCATCTAACTAGAAATTTCATAAGAGAAGAAGAATCGTAGCGTAGGGTCGACATAAACAATCACTTAAAATAGTCTAATGAGAAAGCATCTATTCACGTTCGTAGTTTCAATAAGTTTTCTTTTGTTAATGGAGATTGGCTTGGTATTCAATCTACCCAAATGAAACCTAAAATCTCACTCCCTCGCTTTCACTCCTAAATGCAGCCGTGATCTTTCCGTGTAACTCGAGAAAGAATAAGAGAGATGGGATCTCCTTTAGGGGTTAATCTATCTGAATGTCCTAACTAGGAAAAAGAGGTTGTCTCAGTTCATGGGAGAGTCATCCTCCGTCTAAGGAGAAGAGGCACCGGGAGATTCAATGACCAAAGGTCTTGTCACGAGCTGGACTCGAACCAGTGTTCTCTAGATGCGATGCATGACCTGGATTTCAGCCTTCCTTATCGTGGCTTTGATGACCCTGTTCACCTTCTAACTATATCCGGGGGTTACTAGAAGTGAAATCTTAAGAAGCCATCTGTCTGTGCTCCTCCCCTGACCTTTGTCCGGCCTCAGGCTAATCTGTAAGCTCGAGCTCCCGTCTCTCACTGCTAGAGCGTAACAATTCACTTCGTTCACCCTCCCTCGCCTACGCTATGAAATGGATAACCCATGTTCCCCGTAGCTGCAGGATTATTGGGGCATCGTTCATTATCTCACTCGATGGGCCCTTATCCAGAAAAAGACAATAGGTCGTGGCGAGACTGTCAACATCGGTCAAATCCGGACTGATCGTCCTTGAAATGATAGTCCTTGTAAGCTCAACCCAGGAGTTCCCCCCTTGAAGTGATTCAATCCCTTGTTGATCAAAAAGGCAAAATTGCAAGATACTGGACATTTCATTAATATATACATCAGCCGCCCACGAATCGACATTCTCATGTTCCAGATGAATCTTGTCTTATCATGCCAATCCTTTCAAACTTCTGAATTTCCTGCACTAGCGCGCTTCCTCTTGATATACCGCTATTGTTTTTTTTGTGCATTTTTCTGTTCTCATCCTCAAAATCATTTTCGTGTAGAAGCAAACTTACCAAAGTGTTGACCAACCTTTCGTTCTTCCATCTTCTCTTTTCCTTCTCCCTTTGGGGCGTTCGCCACATTAGAGCCCCAGGAATGGAACCCAGGTAGGCCACAACTCCTATAAAAAATCATAAGCAACTCTACGGCTTCTTTATCTATTATATTATGCCACCCTAAGACTTAGCATGGTGCGAAATTCTATTTCTGGGAACCTTTTTTTTGGGGGCGCAGGATAGACCCCTGAGCCCGAGGAGTAACCTAACTTTGGCACCGCTGAGGTAGGGATCCCGAATCTATGAGAAAACAATCAAACCATGTCATTTCAGCCTACGCACAGGTCTCTCCATAAACGAGAAAAGGCAATAGGGGATAGATGTAGGTGGGGGTCGGGTAAGCCCTTTGGCGAGACCTAGCTTTGCTTTCCCTTGAAGGCGAAATATTGAGTCACAGAGCCATCCGTTCTCCCTCATAATCTAGGCTACGAGCTCATGCCAAAATTGACGAGGAGATGTACGGAATGAAGATTTCCAGAAATCATGTGTTAAGCACGAGTGGGAATAAGAGCCTAGAAGAGAGCTTTTACTGGCTTTTTCTTACTATGAGGATTGATGTAGATATAAGTCATCTCTTGGCTAGGGCATTAGAAGAGCAGCTTTAACTAATCATCAGACTCTCCCCTTTTTGGCACTGGACCTAGTTTTCGCTCCATGAGAACATCTATCGATTCCGCTATCGGGTCATGCACTAAGGTAAGGCTAAGACGGTCGCAATGTTCATTTAGCTGTAACAATGACATGTTCGTCTGCTACTACTGCTGCTATCCATTTTATTACAATGCGGCTCTTATTTTTATAAGAAATTCATGTTCATCCAGGCTCGTGTTACTCCAAAAGCAAAGGTTTCTGAAGTATGCTATTCTCGGTGATGACATTGTCATCGGGGATAGGCACGTAGCAGAACTTTACGAGGAAGCCATGGAGGAGCTTCAGATGACCATATCAAAATAAAAATCTCTGATCTCTGACCGGGGATCGTGGACGCCTAGAGTTTGCTAAGTAGTTTTTAATCAAGAAAGGTCAGATCAACATTAGTCTTGTATCAGTCCCGACGGTGAGGGCTCTAGTACATAGTCTTTCTATTGTTGCTGTTATCCGCAAGGAAAGGGTCACTGAAGTAGGGGACCGCAGCTAGCGAAGTGAACCGTTAGAAACCAGGGTATAAATAACAAGAAGTCAGGCATGAAGGCCAAGTGAAGTGACCAGAGGGTTAGGGTGCGGTGCCAATTCTTAAGAGTGGTGTGAGGCAGTGAGCTAGCCTGACAGTGAAATCAATGAATTTTCTGAAGTGAAGCAAGGATATTCAGTATACGTAGTATAGTTAGAACATCCTTAACTAACAGATTAAGGCATTACGGTACGGGCTCATTCCATAAAGGAATAGCGGGACGGGAACGCAATAAGTCTTAGATTATCCCCTCAGCTCAGTCCGGAAAAGCGTACTCCTTAAAGGACCGTAGCCCCTTCTTCCTGATCATCTTATTGGACTTTCAGGAGTCATCGTCCTAAGAGCACCAAGAAGGAGAACAGCTACAAAGAGGCAACTAGCTCTAACAGCTATATTCAGCTACATTCTTGAAGCAAAGTACGAACTAGTAAAAGGACCTCAACACCCTCTCCTATAAGAGCTTTTGTCAAGGCAAAAAGGTCTCTAGACCCGTCATCAACTGTCGTAATTCAAACTATGAGCTAGTAACAGCTTTTATCACCTCTTTTTCTAACTTTAGTAGACATCCGAAACTTAGGAGCTTCCTTAACTACTTAGCTCAGGAACTCTTTAGAATACCAAAACCCTAATGGTCCCATTTATGAACTGGCTTGACCCTAGCTACAACTGCAAGAGCTAGTTTCTTTAGGCTTGTTGGCGTATAAGTAATAATGGAAGAACGGAGATATCAGCACAGATGTCTTTCCTTGACCGAAGTACTGCAAATGAATGAAAATAGCGTATTTTTTTCAAGGGAGAGACTCTATATATTCGCACTAGCCTGACCGCTGACTTGCCTTCCTTCATCAAGGATAGATAGCAAAGAAAATGGAATGCCATAGCCTAATGCTTTACTGCTATAAACCTTGCTTTGACTTCGATCTGCCTATGAACTCTTCCTTTAGACTTATAGCCTTTACTCCTATAAGGAAAATCCCTAAACTCAAAAAGTCTATTTCCCCTCGATGAACTTCAACTCCCTCTCTATCGGATCTACTCAATGATCTTTAAGGCCAGCAAAATGCTTCCTTTCCTTAATGCCATGTCAAAGCCTAATGAGCCAGAGCTTCATGCCCTTCTTTAATGGCAGAGTTTCATTGAACAGCTAATCTTGGACTTGCAAGCTCTCTCGAGGGAATCACTTTTAGCAAGCTTTCGAGATAGTTTAGCTCCCATCCTTCGAGTCAGAGTTTCTTTTGTCTGATTCATGCTGATTGGATCACTGAACTTGGTTTACTGAGGCTAAAAGAAGACGGAAACACTCGGACATGGACTAAACCCTTAAAATAGGAATAGTGAATGCCCCGGGGACACGCGCGGTACTTACCGGTTCTCAATTCTCTCAATTGTGTTTACGGCGCCTCCTACTTTCGATCAAGTGTGGGTTGAAGCTGCTCTGCTACCATCCCTGATTCGGTCACAGACGGACCTGATTCCATAGCTACGGTCACACCACCTACTGGAGTGAGACTCGGCCTTGATTGACTATTGAAAAAGATTTCCTTAAAACATGTGCAAATTCTGGGGTTTGTACTATAATGATGAAAGCAAAGCCCAGTTCTTGTTTAATCTCTATAGATCGGGTTCCGCTATGGAAGATTTATCATTTACTGCAGCCTATAAGTATAAGGAAAGAGAATGGAGAACTGAACTGGCCAATCCGGTTGTGCTTTCAGGGCTGTCCATCCCCTACCTTATGATTTTGCATTAGTCCAAGTGTTGCCCAAGCTTTTCATTCTAGTCCATCACTGGCATCCATAAAGTCATTAAAATCTCCGTCTTGCTTGGTGATTTCCTTCTGTCTTCAGTCAGCAAATCAATCAGTCAGCGAATAAGCCTTTTAGTGCTTGACGAACTCTCTCCATGGCCGCATTCAGTCCTGTCTTCCTTGTAGTATTTTTTTCTGTTATCAGTCAATTGTATTTTGAATTCGTCTTTGTTCAAGTACCACAGCTCTTAGTCCGTACGCACTCTAGCCCTATTTCAACCTCTCTCTTAGCGAGTCCTTCAGTTTTTTGAAAAAGATTGTAGAATATTCTTTGATTGAGATTGAGTCTACTTGCAGGTATCTTCCCATTTCCCTATTCCGCAATTTTCCCTTTCACAAAGGGCACATCAAATGTTGTATCAACCAGCAAGTTGTTATAGGCCAACGCGAACAATTCTCCCAAGATGACAGCTAAGAGACGCCATTAAGAAGTAAGACAGGGACCCCTTTTTCTCTTTACAACGTCTTACTACCACAGCTATTCCACTCTGGTAGATACGAATAGTCCAAAAACATATCTTCGGGTGAATAGCCTTTAATTAAGCAAGGGAGAGACCAAAGCACTTAACTATATAAATTACTAAGAATAGTGAAAATCGGCACTACACATGCCTTCTTATCCACGAGTGCTACTCGCCCAAGGAAGTCTCTAGCGGTTCAATTCAATTAGGTGAAAACTGTCTCGGATGCCCCTTCCTCCTCAACCCGGGAGAAGATCGGGCTTTACCCGCTTGAGCACACTCGTCTCTCTCTTTTGGGGCCTTTGGGAGTCTTGTTCAATGGGTAATTCAGCATCCACTTTCCAGGCGGTTGATGATGTGGCATTTCTTCCTAAACCTTCAGTCTTGTCCTAAGCGAAAGGAATCGGATTCTTGCACAAGCCATTCAAAGAACTTATTCTAGCAAGACCTACTCGTGCACAAGGGAATCTGTCCATTTACAACAAGAAAGCCGCAAACCCGAAAGAGTAAGACATGGTAATTGATACGCTACTCTAGCCAGTCAAATGATAAAGGGGAGTGGAAATGGAATTGATTTAAGAAAAACTGCTAGTTCCCCATCAAGACCGCTTTCACTTGAGGAAGGAGAAAAATAAGACATACTTTTATTAACTTTTCTGTGCTATTATTCACTTTCCCAAGAAAGCGTTATGCTAAATGAAATGGTACTGGCACTTCGTCAAACCTTCCATGAGCAGCAGATTCAATAGCATTTGCAGCTACTTCTATCATCCTTATTTGATTTAGCTACGGTTACGTCAGCATGGCAAAAACACTTTCAGTCAAGTGTCAGTTCCTTGTCTGATTCTTGGTATCTAGATCGATTACCAACAGTGGAAAGCTAGTAGCCTTTGACAGAAGATCTTGATTTCTTTCTCACCCCCGTCCTATTTCTTGTCGTCTACTCAGGAAGAACCAACCAATGTAGTTCGCTGGGCCTTCCCAACTTGACTAGTGAGCACTGCTCGACTAATAAGAGCTTCAATGCTATCTATACAAAGCGTCATAGCATAGTCGTTCTTGTTCGTTGTTGTAGTGAGATAATTGGGCTCCATTACACTTTCTTTCAAGCCTTCTTTCTATTAGAAAGGAGAGTCCTAAGACATAAGATTAGGATAAGGAAGTTTCATAAGGGGTCGGGGATATACACACGAATGAGTGGTTCAGTCCGGTCCTGAAATAATTGGACTAACCTTCAATAATGACTTCCGCAACATAGACATGATGGCTTCATCTTTTACATAAGGAATGCACCCTAAGGTGTCAACCTAAGGTCTCGTGTTAATCCTTCCATTAATTTCGTTATCATTTGAATTTTTCATACCTATCTTTTTTATCATGGGTTATCAAGATACACTCATACCCACCTAAGAAAGGTGGTATTTTATCTCCCACCAGACTGCCTATCCAGATTACCATACTCACTAAGAGACTTGATTGCTTACTCTCCCTTTCTTTCTTGTTCTTTTTCTACATTTGCTTCCTCCGCACTCAATGAACAATCAGATGCAGGATTACCTGTTGATTGCGGTGTGTTTGTCTTGGTTGATTTCGCATATCAGTTGCAGTTGGCATATATAAAGAAGTCTAATATCATGTCTTCTTTTATTAAGGAATTTCTATAGAGGAATCCCCTGGCCTTGGCTCATCTAGCAGTAGCTCATTGGGCGTATTGCTTTGAATAGCCAAAGTTTTTTTAAAGAGAAGAATCAACATTCTTGGATTAGGTTGGTGCTATATCTTATTTAAGAGAAATAATAAGGAGAAAGGCTTCCCTAGGTTTAGGAGTTTCGAGTTTTCTCTGCTTTCATAGGCTATCGCTTCTTGGTGCCTAGCCTTCTGCTTCTGCTATCGAGAGAATAATAAGAATGACTGTTGTTGAATCAGCTATGAAAGACGCTCTTTCCCCAGTTTTTGTTGGTGGAATAGACCCTACGGGAGCCCCGTGAAGGCTAATTTCTCTGTCCGGCTATCCCTACTATGTCACCAATTTTTTCAACGAGGGTGACGTCATTGAGTCCCTCAAGGACATGCTTAGCAAAGGTATGAGAAAATGTCGCCACTTCTATAAAGTCAAGGGCTGGAGAGTCTAAGAGCGCACTTTGGGACTAAAAAATTCCACCCTTCATCAATGCTTCAAATACGTTGATTAGAAGGGGGTATTTGCTGACAAGAAGCCCTTTTCTAAAGGAGTTTAGTCTGTACGGATGCGCGTCTTTACAACGACGGCCCATCCCAGACAGTGATGGATGACGAAAGCCCGCCAGCGAAAACCGAATCACAAGTTCATAGACCTCTCAGAATCCCAAAGTCGAAAGCTAAGGGATTTACGATCAACGCTATCTAAAAGAGCATGACCTCGTTGACGAAATCTCTAAGCTGGGGTTGAGGGAGAATTATTTCAACTCTCGGTAAAGATGCCACTTCCTGCATTACAGCAACCTTCTCAGGCAGAGGTGTTTATAAAACTGGAGCCACATTTTTCCTCTCAATGGAAGGTTTTTTCCTCATCTTTCACAGAGTAGCCCGGAAGTCTTCTTCTACGCTAGAATGAATCGTCACTGTCACCGATGGTGAGATAAGAAAGAGAAAGTACAGTCCGATTGCAAAGAAGTGAAGGACATGGGCTATATGACCTTGAGGAGCCTTTCGGACTAAAGTGAAGAACGGTCGAGGCAGAAAAGTACCCCTCTTGCCGCTCAGCATGAATGAAGTTGAATACCCAATCTTCTCGGACAGAGCTTAGTCCTCTTCCCTGCTTTCCTTTCTTTTTTGTTATGTTAGCGGGATATTGAGACTTCTTAATTGGCTAGTTGTAAATAGCCCCAGGGCTATGGAACAAAGGATTATATTGGACCTAGACCGAGGTATTGATGGTGATTTTCTAATCTCGAATAACAAAATGTGATACGATGAGATAGAATGCAATAAAAACAAAGACAGGGAACGGGTTATCTACTCTTAACGGGCAAAGCGAGCCACTTTATGTTGAATGCTTTAATTCAAAATCAATCAAATCTCCCCAAGTAGGATTCGAACCTACGACCAATTGGTTAACAGCCGACCGCACTACCACTGAGCTACTGAGGAACAATAGGAGATTCGATCTCATAGAGTTCAATTGCCGTTCTCAACCCATGACCAATATGAACTCAAAGCTTCCTTCGTAACTACCGGAACTTCTTCGTAGTGAATCCCTTACATCCCTCATTTCAGAGGGAACCTCAAAGTCTATTTCACTATATTCCATCCATATCCCAATTCCATTCATTTAATCCCTTTGGTGTCATTTACATAAGAGATGTTGTTTCTAGTCTATCTCTTTCTATTTCTTTTCTTATATGAAAAGTTCAAAAATCATCTTATAATAATCCAAAAAAATTACAATAGAAAAGAAATAAGGGAGGTTTGTGATGATTTTTAAATCTTTTCTACTAGGTAATCTAGGATCCTTATGCATGAAGATAATCAATTCGGTCGTTGTGGTCGGACTCTGTTATGGATTTCTGACCACATTCTCCGTAGGGCCCTCTTATCTCTTCCTTCTCCGAGCTCTCGTTATGGAAGAAGGAATCGAGAAGAAGGTATCAGCAGCAACTGGTTTTATTACGGGGCAGCTCATGATGTTCATATCGATCTAGCATTGGGTAGACCTCATACAATAAGTGTCCTAGCTCTACCATATCTTTTCTTTCATTTCTTCTTGAACAATCACAAAGAATTTTTTTAGTATGGATCTACTACCAGAATTCAATGCGTAATCTCAGTACTTAATGTGTATTCCTGAATAATATTATTTTTAAATTATTCAACCATTTCATTTTACCAAGTTCAATGTTAGCCAGATTAGTCAACATTTATCTCTTTCGATGCAACAGCAAGATCATATTTGTACAAGTGGTTTTGTTGGTTGGTTAATTGGTCACATTTCATTCATGAAATGGCTTGGATAGGTATTAGTCTGGATACGGAAAAATCATTCTATTAGATCTAAGAAGTACATTCGATCTAATAAGTACCTTGTGTTAGAACTAAGAAATTATATGGCTCGAACCTCTAGTATTCTCTTATTTATTACCTGTGTCTACTATTTAGGAAGAATACCCTCACCCATTCTTACTAAGAAACTGAATGAAGCCTCAAAAACAGAAGAAAGGGTGGAAAGTGAGGAAGAAAGAGATGTAGAAATAGAAAGAGCTTCCGAAATGAAGGGGACTAAATAGGAACAAGAGGGATCCACTGAAGAAGATCCTTCTCCTTCCCTTTTTTCAGAAGAAAGGTGGGATCCGGACAAAATCGATGAAACGGAAGAAATCCGAGTGAATGGAAAGGACAAAATAAAGGAGAAACTCCACTCTCACCTTACAGAGATAGGATATAATTGTAATTTTGAATTAAAATCAAATGTGAATTAAAAAATAAAAAATAAGTACTTTCATTATTATTAAATGTTAATAGACAAGACTTTTTCTTAACTCCTCTTTTACTTTACATAGCTTTTCACTCCTTTCCCTCATAGCATAATAGTAGGTTTTATTACCTACAAACAAAAATACCTGCATTAGCTCTCCCTGAAAGGAGAAGGAAGGCTGGAATGCCAACAGGCGTCTATTATTGAATTCACCTGAACCCTGACTCATTCTACTAGTTACTGCTATAGCTAGTGTTGTATTGGTGTTATGCTAGTGAACTTACAGAGTGAGCTGCAAAAGTAGAAAAAAAACAGATCAATCAAGAGATAGTGGTTCTAAGCAAGGAAGGGACTTTGATACCAATTAAGAAGTATCAGTCTCAGGAAGTAGAAGGAAGGGACTTTGATACCAAAGTGAAACCAAAGAGGCCATTTTCCTGGTACCGCCTTCAGGGTCCGGACAACCCCAAATCCAAGGGCAAAGCCACCACTTCCACTAGCCAGTCTGAAGAGCCAGGCGTGGTGGCCACTTGTTCCGAGCCTTCCACTGCCATGCCACATCTTTCCTCTCGACCATCTTCTTCTATTCCGACTTTAGTGCCTTCTTCATCAACATACCCTATGACTGCACTACGAGTTAATCAGACTCTATCCAGCATCAACAATTGGATACATGCAGCTAAATCAAAGTTATCTGTCCTATCCAGCGTAGTGGCAGCTCAATTAGCTCCAGCCCAGCTTCAGGCGCCTGCGACAATGGAGGAATCACTAAATGAGCTTCTAGACAACTAGAAGAATCTCATGGACAACCAGAAGCTTATCATGGCCACTTTGGATGCTCATGGAAAAGCAGTCAAGGAACTGGGCAAACAAACGAAGAAGATGAAAAAGACTCGGGCCTCAAAGGAGTCAGTAAAGCTACTGAGCAAGAAGGTTGAGAAGATTAGATCAGCTGGAGACATCCTATTGGACTTACTCTTGGAGGAGCCAATTCTAGCAGCTCAGGGAGCACAAGCACCAGAGCAGGAAGCTGACAGATAGCCCATGAGAAGAGTGATGATCCCCCAGAAAGGACCCAACTAATGACCCCATGTAGACAGAGGCATAATAGGGAGTTTTTCTTCACTCTTTACCCTTCCCCTATTCTACTTTTACTGATACCGTTGAGGACAATGCTAATTTTTATTTGCGGGGGGGGGGGGGGGAGGGGGGGAGGGGGTGGCATTATTTGGATGATGATTTGGATAACTGGTCTGCAATAAACTTGATACTATTCTTTTTCTTTATTTTCTACTTATTGTACTTTATTTTCGTATTTTTTTTACTTTTGGTATGTATATAAAGTTACCTTTCCATATATATATGCATTCCCCTTTTATGTATATTCGTCTCAATCCCCTATGATACACATTCAATTTACTTTCCATAGTTTATTTTATAAATTATTTTGCAATTGTCCTTAATAGCATAGCTTTTTATTTCATTTAGTAATTTCTTTTTCAATTTGTAGCTTCTTACTTTTACAAGTTTACGTGATCAATAAGCATTTGGTTTTCTTAATCTCATGGTTCTTTCCAAAGGTGGAATTTGTGTGAACCGGACGGCTCTTCCTGATAACGGATGGCGTGACAACCTCTTTAAAGGATTGAGTCCGTTTTCTTTATTTATTTATTTTTTTGTAAATAGTAGTAATGAATAAAAGGTGTCTCAGGCAAAGCTTCACTTGAGCCTACAAAATTTACCTTTGACCATATGGTTAAAAACAAGTTGATTTGCAAAGAATGGTTCTAGTTGTGACCTTTAGACTCTTCTATTGACTAAACAATCATCGAGTGGTTTTTCCGAGCCATTTGTGTTGCTCAATCTTAGCTAAGTTTTTTGTGGGCCGACTCTGTTCTCTTTAGCAATCCAAGAGCTTGTGAGGTGAGGTCTTGATTTGCAAGTCCAAGTCCCGTGCCAATAAGTCTAGAACTTGCCCTGAATATTTATCTAGGCAAAGTTCTAAGTGTAGATCTATTTGAAAAATGATTATAGGCTTTGTTCACCAAATATGATATCCCTAGTCAACCTCGTCGAGCCGAAGCCCTTTTTCTTTCAATAACCATGATACAAGCCTTTTTCCGTTCTAAAATGAACCTCTCTAGGCCCGATCTTTCCTTAGCACAATTGGCAAAAGCATAAGTTTTTGGGGGAGATGAAGTATGCAAAAGTGATAAAAGGTACAAAATGAATAAAAGGGATGGCAAAAGGAAGAAAAAAAGTGAATAATATAGAAAAAAGGAAGGGATGAAAGCAATCATGAAAGGCTTGGAATGATTAGAAAGGAGAAAAATTATTTTTATGAACAAAAAAGAGTGATAGTGTGTCTCTCTAGTCCCCCAAGGAAGAAGAAAAGGACTTAAAGAGTCAATAAAATGTGAGCCGAAATGAGAAAATGAAGTGCTTAAGGAAAAGATGAAACCTTTATAGACCGATATATCCTACGTTGAATCAAAAGACTTCATTACATTCCTGAAAAAGCCCTATATAATTTCTAGTTAAGTGAGCTTACATTGGTGGTGGTTCACATAAGGGACAAACTTATGGTACTTAGAGCTGGACTTCTGATATTCCCTTGTGAGAGATGAGTGTGTTTCTTCACAATACTTGTTTTGAGTGCTTCAATTCTTAAGTGAGATTGCTTATGGATACTAGCGAAGAAAGAGTTTAAGTTCAATAATGACCCACATAATATAGCGAGTTTTCTTGGTGAATTCAGTCAACTCTTGATGATTTTGTATCCACTAGAACTATAGTAATACAAAGGTTCTGTGTTGTTGATAATGTATTTGTGTTGAGGGTAATTGTTAGTCCCAATTGATTCTTGATGAAGTCACCTTAGGACAACTGAAATTTTCCTTTCTTTTGTCTTGTGGAGGTGGGAATTACCTTGTTTGCTTGAGGACAAGCAAAAACTTAAGTTTGGGGGAGTTGATAACTATGGATTTTAGTCTATTTTATGCTCGCTTTTGCTTAGGCTTTGGATAAAAAATGTGTAAAAGCATTCTCGAAAACTAATTTTAGGTGCTTACTTGCAGGTTTTGGTCAAAATAAAGCAAAAAAAGCCAAAATGAACTCATAAATTAGTCGAACTTGCACAAGCGCAAAGAATGGAACTGGAGTGTTGTCAACACTATTATTACACAGACGCGTATGATACTTCGCTGAGGTGATTAAAAATATGTTGTAGTGAAAGTGATATTCAGAGAAGCTACAACCAAGTGCTAACACTACCGCTGACTGCGTCCAAATTATGCAGCCGTGAAGTTACCAGGCGTGGATCCGGTGCAAATTTCGCTGAGGGCGAGATTCAGAATCAGAGACCTTACAATATGAGCTCAAATGGGCAACGCGGTCCACGAACATTTTACGCAGCCGCGATAAAAGCCAACACTTATGTGGTAGACTTTACGCTATCCACGAAGCTTAGCCCAGACGCAGTCCAAAATTAAAGAAACGCGGTCTGCGCTGGTTTTTGCGCGACCGCGAAAGTTCATGCGCTGAGAGGCCCGGTATTTTATCTGCCAGCATAACCTTCGTAGGGGTATTTTTGTCTAGTAATTTCAGCTGTGTATAAATAGATTTTTTTCACATTTTTTGGTTATCTTTTGTTTGAGGAGATCGTAAATAGCCGTATTTTAGCACTTAGAGTAATTTTAGAGCATATTTAGTTATTATTCTTAGATTTTATTCTTGTAATCAACTTCTATGGCTTATATTTCATCTCCATCTTTTATTTCTACCTTGATTATGAGTACTTTAACCTATTAGCTAGGGTTGTAATCCAACCCTAGTGTGGGTATTTAATGGATCTTCAAATTTAGGGTTTAATTGTTTATGGGTTAGTGATATTTATCTTGATTCGTGCTTTAATTGTAGAATTTGGTGGTTGCAAATATTGATTCATGCCTTTATGACTTAGACTCTTCTAGGTCTAGGAAATTTAGGCTAACAAGGAATTGGGGTGCATTCAATAGATTGATAGCCCCAATTAAAGGGTTAAACCTAGAGATAGTAATACCCGACTTGAGCCAACTTTATTTGCATTGTTTGAACACCTAATTGGGCTTGAGAAAGCCAATTAGGGAAAAGTCACTCAAACTACCGAGAGGCATAGAGTGAGTAATTATGTGTAAAGATTATATTATGACCCCAAATATAACAAGTTTGTCCTAATTTCTAGACCCCATGAGATACTCGGCTAGGTGTAGGTCACTTCTCTAGTACTTTTTATCAATTGAGAAATCCTACAAAAATATTATACTTAGATTATTTTCAGCAATCAGTAGCATTTAAAGTATAATAGCAACAACTCCAAGCATGGTTATAAGTGCAATTCATAGCAATATGCATATCTAGATTGGATAGAAGTCCAAATCCCAATCAATACTAACTCCATGTGGATATCGATCCCGACCTTTCGAGTAAAAGCTACATCGACCATTCCTCGACATTATATAGTGGTGCAGGGTTGGAGCCGATCAACTGTATATTTACTTTAGAACTATGGAACGGCATTCCGAGAGATCCCTCAACACTGTATATTTACTTCAAGACTACGGAACGGTATTTCGGGAGATTCCCCAGTACTGTATATTTACTTTGGGACTATGAAACGGTATTCCATGAGATCTTCTAGCACTATATATTTACATTGGGGTTACTGAATAGTATTCCAGGAGATCCCCCAGCACAGTATATTTACTTGGGACTACAAAATGGTATTGTTGGAGATTTCCCAGTACAATATATTTAATTGGGACTACATAACAGTATTTTGGGAGATTCCCTTGCTCATTTACATTTGGAACTACGAGATGGTATCACGGGAGATCCCTTGTTGCTATTACTGTGTTTAAGTTGTTGTCTTTCATTGAATTCCATTATTGTTAGATTTTCGTATTTATTTTACTGTAATACTTCTTCTATCTTATTTCACAATATTTATACCAGTAGGACCCTGACCTGATCTTGTCACTACTAGACTAAGGTTAGGATGGACACTTGCTAGGTACCGTTGTGGTGTACTTATGCCCTTTCCTGCACATGTTTTTCTGTGTGAAGATCCAGGTACTAGCAATCAGCCTTGATTCTAGCTGTGTGGTTGCTTCTTTAGGAGACTTCAAGGTCATCTACCCCCGTTCGCAAACATCGGAGTCCCCTTCTATCCCCTGTGTAAATTTTCTTCTTTTCTGTAGAGATAATGTATAGAACAGTTAAGACTTCTTAGATGCTTGTGACATTGCGACATTCCGGGTTTTGGGAAAAGTGATTATTGTATATGTCGAGTGGCGTCGTTTATGCTTATTAACTATATTCATTAGCTATTATCTTTGTGTTTCTATTTCATTTTCACAATATTAGGCTTACCTAGTCGTAGAGAGTAGGTGTCGTCACGACAGTTTACAGAGGAAAAACTTGGGTCGTGAACATTAGGGAGTAGAAACATTACCTTTTTGTCGTTCAATCCATTGAATTCGGGTTCTAGAGTTTCTTTTATCAATGATGATTCTCAATCAAATATTTAATGATTTGAAGGATTTACCCATTTTAATAAGGTATTTGAGAATTGCAATTAACTTAAAATTATCGTTAGAATTACCTTGGATGATTGAGGGAGCTTGGGGGTGTTAGGTTCTTGAGAGCCTCCATTTCTAGAGGAAATCTACGTGTTTGGTACTGTAGGGAATGAGGTAGTGTTTAAATAAGTGTACGCGTCCCATAAATTGAGGGGGGAATATAAGTGGCTCGGATAGATATTGTCGACGTGGGACATCATCAAAGGCGCCAAAATAACAGCGCTAAGGTTAATGCCCTAGACAGTGCAAATGGTTGCAAGTTTTAAAGGCCTTGCACTGTCTAAGGCTCTAAGACGGGCCTCTCATAAATTAGTCAATTCTATCAAATTTTAAGAACCTCACTCTCGTCTTGAATCCAAAACAAATATTTTTATAATACTTATCCCGATAAGACTTCACAACCTAAAAGGTCCCATTAATACTCATTTAATATATCCATACTTATTTCGAATTTATGGGGCACATGACAAATAGTAATAGAGGATAAATTATAACACGTGAAAGAATTTACTGTGATATGATATTAATTATTTGGATTTATAAGATGAATTTATTGTTACAATCACCATTTAAATATATTTCTTAAGGCTTAAATATTTATGATTAAAACGTAAGAGTAGTACCACCGTTTCAAATGTATTTGGTGTGGTTATGTTTTATTTATGTATGGCCTTTGAAGTATAAGTTAATTCATTATAGGTTTTCTATACTTTTTTCCTAATTAAATTACTATGATATTAATATGTGACTTTCCTAAAAACTCGCATATTTCTTGATTAACATATTTTGAGAAGGTGATATTCATAAGTCTCATTATGACTAAATTTAATTATGCATATGATTATAAAGAGTAATTTTTATGGCTTTAAGAAGTTAAGACGGTGGGTTTACGTCCCATTGCACTATGTGGATACGACATCTAATTCGATTCTTCGAGTCCTAGTGCACCACGATAATGAAATATTAGATTTGAGTCCCATAATTTTTTTAATTAATATGCCTTTACGAGGGTAAGATATTGGCTCAGAGTCCCACTGCACCACATTAATGATATTATGACAACTAAGATAAAAAAATACTTATAAGGAAAAGCATGAAGCCCATTCAACTAGATCTACTATGTTCCTTGAAGAATGTGATAACGATTGATCAAAGTCGAAAAAAAAAGGCTATATAATTATCGGGGACATATGAATGTACAAGGGCGTAGTAAGGAATGAAATAATAATCGTCATTATGGATGTATTTATAAATATGAGAACATTAAGGGTTCTCAAAATAATCATTCAAATGGTAAAGGTAATGTTTGTCATTGATGCGGTATGAAAGGGCATTGGGCACGTAAATGTCATATGCTTATAAATTTTACCAAGCTTTATCAATCCTTTATCAAAAGAAAGGAAAATAAAGTAGAGGAATATTTAACCTTTTAAAATAACGTTGAGGCGGACCATACAAATAAATTGTTTATCGTGAAAATGGTAACAACAATTAAATTTGTAAATAGAAGTCTAAAAATGCATGATCTATTCACGAGCTAGTTTGGCAGGGTGATTAGTGTTGAATATAGAGCAAAACAATAAAGATCTAGTTAGTCAAAATGATAATCGAACCAGTAGGGGACGTTCCCGAGCTTAAAGCAAGCTAGTAGATACCTCGGGGCCAGGCCTCGAACCTACCACGGGCCTATCGAAGGTAACTTATCAATGGTAGTCGGGAAAGGGATAACAGATAACTATGCATATACAAGGCTTTATACCGTCAATCTGAGCTAAATGATGAGGAATAAATAAAGAACAATAAATTTCATAAGGCAACCTCGGGGTCGAAGAACATAGGTAACTTAGAAGAAAGAGAGAGAGACAGACAGACAGAGAGAGAGAGAGAGATTATTGCTTAATGGATAAGTGGAGCAACATTAGTTCGTTACAAGGTGGGGTGAGTCCCCTTTAAATAGGCGAAAAGACTCGGCATAGCACATGTATATTAATTGTAAGAGTACAAAAATTGGACGGCTTGACGCAAGACCTCACAATAGGCTCCAGATAGGCCGGATCTGTCAAATGTAGCCATGTGCCCGGGGGACTTCCTCCTTTGTCTTGGCTTCGAGCCTTGCTTTCTTTGTGCTGGACCTCAACGAACCTTGAGGCCGAGAATTCGATCACGTCTTTCCTCCCTCGAGGTCTCGAGGAAAACTTCCAAAATGTTCTTGATAGCAAAAAATCAAGTCTTCTGATTTTGCCGCGTATAGATAGTCCCCGCATTTCTCATGATGAAGTGATGGGAAACGATTCTGATACTTGACTTCTCGAGCTCCCTTTGGCGACATTATGCTATCGATTCAAATCGCGGCACAATATTCTATGGCAGATGTCGTGTCTCATAGATCAATATTCGATGTCCTATCGTTTCTGCTCCTCGAGGCGAAAATACTGTCGTCAGTTCATTTTATTAAGGAAGTAGTTATTACCTCCACCGGTCCACCTTCCAGGGCATCGATGACCATGTCATTTCATCCCTATAAATAAGGGTGTTTCGTGGCATTACATCCTTCATCCCAATACTTTTGTAGGTACACATTGCTTCTTTCATTCACATCACCTCTTTTTGTCTTTTGATTATCATGATGAGAGCTTTCCATCTTGATGATGTTTGGAAGGGATCTTCCGGGCCATATCGAGACCTTCTACTGGGGTCTACCTTCGTGGAATACAAACGTGTTGTTCCAATATTGATGTGGTTGCCGAGATACAGGCCATTGTTGCTATCGTTGGCCCGAGATGGCGATGGATGGAGAGTTGGATTTCCCTTTTCGTAAATTGTCGTTCGGATAATTCACCACTACTCAATTTTACACCCTGGCTTGACATGGATATCCACCCCGAGCCGGAAGCTTGCACGGCTTAATGCTCGAAGATGAGTGTTCGAAGAAGCCGTGCAAGTGGGACCGATGGTTGTTTGGTCTGCTGTCTCTCCGAAGTTTCCTTGGCCAAAGAGGGTCTTCGAGCTTTGGAGAGATGCCGCGCTTTTTTCCCCCTCCCTTTCTCCCTTCGTCTTCTTTTTTGTCTTCTTCTTTGAAGTGCTACTTTGAGGGGCCAGGGCGAGGCTGTCGGAGGTGTGCAGCCAATGATGTAATTCTTGAAGACTCTGTCGCCCAGAGTATGCCTTCGAGGGTAGAGTAGGTTTTAGGCCCTTTCTTCATGTAGTCCCTTTTTCTAACTGAATGTCGTGACCCCTCGGGGGCTATTGTATTTGAACACTTCATAAATAAGAAATGAACTTTGTTGACCTTTGCTTTCAAATTTGTTTATCTTCTGTTATGCGTTCATGCCCTTCGAGGCTCTTCGAATGTATCTTTCTGTGTTGATGATTGCTGATACTTGACTTGGATGTAAGTGTTTGTCTTGATCTTTCATAGATCGACATGGGTTCCTTTTGGTCACATTGTCGTATCTCGAGACAATCCCTGGGTCGGTCTGATAGATTGGCGCCATACGACTCTCCTGAATTATGCTGATATCTAAGGCCTCTGTGGGTACCGCTCTGGATGTTATCTTTGGGTACCCCGAAGCCTTTGTTGGTTTGAATGATGATGATCCCTTAAGGTTGCATGAGATAGATTTCTGCTCCTTTTTTGGCGTTTGTTTGCTCTTATGCCCTTTGCAGTTTTTAAATGCCTTCATTAGTTTACGGGCCATCGTAGTCCACCATAGTAGCTTGTTCTATTCTCTAGCTAGTTGGCCAGGCTCTTCTCTGATCTTTTATATCGCACTTAGGCTTGACGAGGGACCGACCCGATAGGCTCGAGCTGTCGGGGCCCGTTGGTTCATTTAGAAATCATACATCGAATTTCGAGGCCTTCGGGAACACTACCCTTGATGAAGGTGATCTTCGGGTGTCTCGATGAGCCCTTCTAATTTTGAAGTAGATAATTCTTTCAGGGAGTGTAAGGTTGGCTTCTGTTTATGGAGTTTGCCTATGTTTAGGGCGCTTCTTCGGGGCCTCATGGAGCTTTGGATATCGGAGATCTAGGGGTTAACTCCTCTGGAAAGGTAATTGCGGTCCCTGGCACATGCTTTGCGTCTGGTACTGGTGCTTCAGAGCTCATCGTGACCCTGTTTCTTGGGGGCCGGGGGGCTCCGAATGCAAAATGCTATCTCGGGTCATGGAGATAATTCAGGCGGCTCATCAAGCTTAGCTGTTTGTTGGAGGGTGCTTCCTAGGTTGGGCATCAACCCGTTGATTCATACAGAGGCCATTGGCTTCTTGGAGATTACATCGAGCAGGCGACTCACCATTACCTCTTACATATAAGAGGAGTGGCGCTCCTGCCGTTCCCCGAAGAGTGGAACTATGCACGTAAGTGAGGCTCTTCGCCCTTCCTTCCGTTTTTATTCATAGTGAAAGTCAGCCAAGTAACTAGTATTACTCCCTTTGTTGCAGCAGCTTCGTGGACGCCGGGTCGAGTTATGATTTACCTGGATGGGTTCGAAAGCTGGTAACCCATCCGTCTTGCGGCGAATGCAGGTGGCGAGCTATGTCTCGCATTAGGTGGGGAGCGGACCATCAAGGTACGTGCGTGTGTTGCTATTCTTCTGCCGGTATGTAATTGAGGCAGCCTTTTTCCAGATTATTTATGCTTGTCACGTTGTTTTTGTAGATATCATGCGGTTCCTCGGGGCAAGGCAGTCTTCCCATGGAGAGGATATGGAGTCATCGGCTTCCAAGCCGAGAGATGGTAGCAAATAGAGGGTTCGGGACCCACCATGGAAAAGAGCTTCTAGTGGCGTTGGTCGGGCTCGTATTTCTGAGGGCAGGGCATCACCCGAGTCGGTTACCCCCGGGGCACCTGCTTCTCGGTGAGCGGCATTTTCAGGAGAGTTTCCTGACTTGGAGAGATTTTGTCTTCTACTTTTTGCGGTGAGTTCGTGCATAATTCTCTCACACCCCATGTCTTCCTCCCCTCATTGAATCTTTCATGTGCAGGCTTGTGATAGGCTCAAGTCCGAGTTTCTTTGTCAAAAGGCCAAGTTTCATAGGGTTCGGGATGAGGGAGAATCCCTTAGGCTTCTTTGCAAGGATAAAGAAGTTAAGCTGCAGCATTGGCGGTATTAGGCGTATCAAAGCTCGAACTATGAGAGCTATTTAGTGGAGTAGGTAACTTCCTGTAGTGCGTTCCTCGCATCTTTCTAATTTGAGGCTAAATTCTTCTTGCCGTATCAGTTGCAAAAAAGGGCAAAGGCCTAGGAGTACCTCAAGGGTGAGGTGAATCGTGTCAAGGCAGCTCGTGAGGAATAAGGGTCCATGTGCGGACTCAAGCTTTGGAGGAGATGAGCATCTCGGCTAGGATCCTGCCTTCAAGGTCCAGCTTAACTTGACCCATGATAATGCTAAAGTTTAGGCAGATATGATCGATATACTTGAGTCCCATATTTCGAAGGTCAGGGCCGAGATAATCGAGGCATGTGTGGAAGCAGCGCTAAGCCGAAGTACGCCGGATCATGAGATGGCAATTTGCATAAAGGAGGTTGCTGATACCCAATCCAAGTTGAGGCAAGCCCTTCATCATGAGAAGAAGATCAAGGAATATGTCCGCTGTCAATCCCGGAGAGAAGTGTTCGAAGAGGTGGGAGCGAGATGTTTTATCCTCTCGAAGGAATTGGCTCAAGTAAGGGCGGACGAGAGAGACACTCGGTCACTCCTCATGGACGTTTCAGAGGGCGATCTTGACATACTGTAGCTGTTTGGTGCAAAATATAGATTCTATCATTTGGTAACCTGATCTCCAACGCGCACAGGGCGTTCCCGCAGGTGAACAATGTTTTCTTTTGTATGTAATATAAGAAGAATTTTTAAAGCATTATTTCTTTTGTACCTTTTTTTCATTTCCTCTTGATTATGTAGATTGGTTTATAGGATCGGTCCTTGATCTGTGCTATGGCTTGAACTTTGATTGGCCTTCCAGCTTTTTCCCGTCTTCATGGGTGGCGAGTGATGACCCTATGTTGGCCTGGACCAATCCATTTTTTCGGGCGCGTGTCCTGGGGTTTTGCCGAGACTGTTGATAGCGTCGTCGGGGTTGTTCTTTTAGGCGTATGGTGATTGAATTGCCCTCGGTCTCAGTCTTCGAGTCGGGATCCGCCTCGAGCTTACCCTTGCGCCTGTTTGGGCTGGCGACAATGATTCTCATTTTATGCCCTTAGGCGTTCGACAATTTTCCGCGTCCAATCTTCGAGTCGCATTGCGGTTCGAGCTGTAATTGACTCTTTAATCTTCTAGGAGGTTCCGATTGAAGATAATGGCATTGACGCCATGCCCATTGGAGCATGATGATTTTTGGGTCTAGTCTCCGAGTCATGTTGCAACTTGAGCCGTAACTAACCCGTAAATCTCTTTTGAGTTCTCGGTCAACGATGGTGGCCTTCTTGCTGTTTGGTCATTGAGACCTTTCAGTATGAGGCCCGGAGGCTTTCTTTATCCTGCGACTAATGTCACTTATGTTGTTTGGTCGTAGAGACCTTTTGATATGAGAACCGGAGGCTTTGCTTATTTTAACTATTTTGGATCTGGTCTCCGAATCGGGTTACGATCCGGGCTCACTTTAATGCTCAAGATGTCAAATTTCAAGTTGATGGTCGTAAAGACCTTTTAGTTGTTAGGATTTATGCCCGTCACTAGAGGGGGGTGAATAGTGCGGCATGAGAATATTGATAAATATTGCGGAATTAAAATTGCAGGAGTAAGTAAATACGGTAATTAAAATAGTAAGGAAAGAACACACCGAATTTATACTGGTTCACCACAACGTGTGGTTAGTCCAGTCCCCGAGAGACTCTCTCGAGTTTCCACTAACTCCGTTAAGCTTACGGGTGCCTAACAAACCGTTACACTTGCTCGTAGATGTACACTCTACAAGACTTCAACTTGCTCGAGGATACCGTACCTCAAGACTTCACCTTGCTCGTGGATACCGCACCACAAGACTTCACACACTAAGATTGAGGGTACTTAGCAAACCCGACAATCAATAAGAAGATATGGTCTTCTCAAACACCTTTCTCTTTTACAACAAGAACTCTCTAAAAAGAGTAGATAAAGAGATACAAGATTAGCTCTATGAACAACTCAAAGTTGTCTCTCAAATGGCTCAAAAAAAGCTCTAAAATGATGCCCAAATAATATCAATATGTATATGAACAATGAGAGGTGTTGTGTCTGTAAAATCAGCTCAAAAGACCTCTATTTATAGGTGGTAGAAGTTGTATGTACGTTGCTTAATTGACAATCAATTATGCTGATTTTATGCAAGGATAATCGATTATCAGATTTTGATAATTGATTATCAGCTTACCGTTACAAAATCGGAAGCTGATTTTATGCAGGATAATCGATTATTGTGATATGCATAATCGATTATGTTGTTACAGCGTTCAACAACTGGCAACGGATAGAGAATAATCGATTATGCTCTTGAGGATAATCGATTATTGACTCTTCCGGAAATTTCCAATAAATGGAATTTCCCAGAATAATCGATTATCACTTTTGCATAATCGATTATTCTACTATGCTGTCCAGAATTGACAACTTACTTCAAAAACCATTTTAGTTAAAATGAAAACGTTAAAATCATTTTGTTTGAAGTATTTGAAATATGTTTATGATAAATATGATTTGATAAAATGATTTTATGCATATTTATGATGACCTATGTTGAGCCAAAAGACGAGATAACTTAAGCGTTGCTCTTACATTGGTTCTACCTAACGACCTACGCCTTGGGTCTTCGGTCTTGAACTTTTGAGCTCGTCTTTGGCTTTTCCATGCAATCCGTTCATCAATATGCTTCTCGGCATTCGATCTTGATTGTTTGTCATATAATAACTTTGTTCGACACTTGACTTCATTGTTTGTCATTCATCAAAACCTATACCTGAAAATCATGCTAATACAACCAAAGCGCACATATCATGGATAGAATGATTTTCTACATTGGTATGAGGCCCGGAGGCTTTGCTTAGCCGGCGACAATGGCACTTACGCTTGATGTGAAGCTCGTAGGCTTTGTTTCCTACCAATAAGGTCTTGTTGATTATTTTTTCCTCACCCATCATTGGTTTCAAATGAACCTTGATTTCAAGTCGTAGTCAGCAATGTTTCGAGAACCTTGAAAGGTTCATAGCTCGTAGGTCGAGTAGATCGATGTTTTGCGATTTTAGAACTGACGTGGTTGGGATTTGTTTTTTGCTTGTTGAGGGAAGCCTCTGTTTAATCGTTTCTTTCCGAAGTAGATTCGGAGGACTTTTTAGCAATAGTCAAGCGTCCCCGAGTCGTATTTTTGGGCTATTGCAGCCTTTGACCGTAGTTGTGTGCATTTGGACGGGGCCATTTTTTAATCCGAGAAGTAGTTTTTATGTGTCCACACGGAGGGTATGCCCTTTATAAATTCTTACAAATGCGACGTGTAGCCTATAACTGCGGGATTTTTCATGCATGTTGAGGTCTTACAATTTGCCAAGCCTGTTGAGGTCTTACAGTTTGCCATGCCTATTGAGGTTTTATAGTTTGTCATGCCTATTGAGGTCTTACATTTTAGGGAGAATAGATATGGTTTTGCCGAGGCTGCCCGTTAGGGTCTTACAATTTTGCATTTTCCAATGCGTGGCGATTGGCGATAGTCTCCGAGTCATCAATTTTGTTTGAAGACAGCTTCTCGTGAGCTTGGAGCCATTTTCTGGAGGCTTGCTGAGCTTAGAGTTCCGACATTGGGGTCACGCAAGGTGTCGAATTACTCATTGCGAGTCACCAAATATATTAGACCATTCTAGGCCTGAATACCGCTTTTTGTAGTCTTGGTGCCATATCGCGAGGGCGTTCTAAGCCCAGAACCCCAACTCTGGGGTCGCGAGGGTGCCGAATTGATTTAATCTCTAAGTATCTCAGGACGTATTTGATGCAGAGGTTTTTCGCTGAGGATAAGCGGAAATAATTCTCTTCAAAACGTTGAATGCTTGGAAAATATTCTTTATTGCTTGGCGAAAATATAGGTTGTAAATACATGTTGTTCTGTTGTTGTGAGTCTGGTCTACACGGGTGTGACTCCCCTTCTTATCTGATGTACTTGTATGGTCCTATACTGGAAAATAGAGAGGGATCATGGACTTTTTGGGTCCATTCCTTAGGGACGTGCAGTCCTACTAATGATCTTATTGGTGGAACCCTCTTCCTGATAGAAACACGATTGAGGGAGAATTGCCACCGCCCCTGTGGCAGCAGCGGATCCTCGAGCGGGGTCTAGAACTACTGAATGTCTTGGTTGCCAGCCTACGTACAAATTAGCAACAAGAGAAGGAAAAAGGGAAATGATAAAAGAATGATGTGTTCCTGGGAGTATGCCCATCGGCAGTCGCATTCTTTGTCCGGTCAGGCTGGGCCAAAGACGTGAGTGCTCTTACCCTTTGATCTCATTTGAGGGTAGGGTGGGTCAGGGGCGTAAGGCGAGGAATCTCCTTCCGCCACTTGTAGCCAAATGCTTTGGCTCCACGTCTGCCTTGGAGTTTCATGCCCGTGGAGGAATGGGGCTGGAATTGCATCCCAGACGACGTACTCGCCATTGTCTTTATAGAGCGTCTGCACCTTGTGTCACCTGATGTAATAGCCCGAGCTCTGTCCGCGTAGGGGAGCAATTTGCATTTTGTGGCAATCGCCACTGGGGACATATTAGCGATCTGGCACGAGTGCGACATTGGTCTGGACTGTCTTATTGGCTTTGGCCCGCCATTGTTGGTACAACTTTGGCTTATATATTAATGTATGTTTTATTTGAAAATGAGCTCGAACAAAAGAATGGATTAACAATATGTTAAGGCGATGCCGAGGTGGAGTCTCAGCATCCTTTTTCTTCATACGAGAGGGTGTACTCAGGGACTACTCCCCGATATCTTCCCTTTCTAGCGACGGGCACTTGCATTTTACATTATTCGGATCTTAGCGAGGTGCCACCATCCTTTAACGGTTGTGACGATATGCCGCAACTTGCTGGCTCTACTTTAATTTCCCCTTGTCCGTTGAGCTGGATTCAAGGGTTCACTTGATTGGCGATGCTTTGTGGTTGCCTTTGTTGGATGGCACAGCTGGTGCTCTCTTGGGTCCGTAGCTCCGAGCATTTCTTGACTTTCATGGTGGGCCACGGTTTCCTTGGGGGACTTTGGTTTAATAGGTCCGAGCCACTCAGAGTTCCCGGTTTGACTTATTGCGACCATTATGCTTGGAACTGCAACGTTAAAGTTGAGCTCTATTGGGCGAGGTTTCTTTGTCGGTTGCATCTTGTTTAATCTGGTACCATCTGGGGTTCCTTTGTCTTTGGGCTACCGCCTTGTTATTGCGAGATGCGCTGTACCTTAGACCGTTTCTTCTATTCGTGCCATGTGGATGACGACTCCATTTGTTCATTGTCAGCTTCTCTGCAGGGGATCTGCCTGGTATGCCGATCCAGTGAAGGTTGCTCGAAGGTTATCTACGGCTCTGACTTGGGTCTAGTGTTGGTTGCTGGTATATGACCAAGCCTTGACCGGATATTTCACCATGCTTCGCTTAAATTTCTCTGGAGTTTCCGGGTATGCTTTGTTTAGGTTTTGGGTGAAGGCCTGTGCCGCACTACTATTCGTAATTGGTCTCATTTGTCTTGTCATATAGCGAGGCGTGGTTTCCCATGATATTTTGTTTCTTCTTCTTCTCTCGGCCATCGGTGTATTGAGCCTTTTTGGCATTGTTTTGATGGCGTTGATATGTGGTTCTACGGATCGTTGTGGTATGGTAAGCGGGTCCCTAAGATCCGATGTCGAACAATGATATTACGCCGTGGTCTCTTCTAGGGGAATTTCTTCGAATCTCCTCCTCGAGATAGGCCCGAGCTCTCAATTGTAGATGTCGTCATTCTCGAACGGGCGTGCACGAGTGGTGATGTACCTATGAAGACTTGGGGCCTTGCCATCCCTAGGGAATTTCGTTGTCTCTGACTTCCGCGGAATGAGTCCCAGGATAGTATCTCCAGGAAATAGTTGTTATAGGAGTCTCCATGAGTGAGTCAATATTTTTAATAAAGTCTTCTAGCATCCTTACCATTACAGGATAGGTCGTTGGTTTTTCGTCGCCCGATACCTCGGGTACTGGCTCGAAGCAAGGAGATATTTTTTTGTGCTGCCATACCAAGAGTCTACGGGTGGTTCTGCAGCTGACAGATAGCCATACGCTATTCCTACAATATTTCAAAAATAATAGGAAGGTTAACATCACGCTCTTACTAGGCCGGGATTGTTTGGGTTTCCTGTTGGTTAGCGTGTTGAGTGCCACCATCAAAGTGCAAAACTTCGATACCCCACTGTACAGTGTGTGAATCTATATCACTTAGACCGATCTAGATGCGTAATCGGGGTCATGCGGTGTTGCACCAGCCATTAGGATGACCATACTGTTCTCTTTGCGATTTTCGAGGTTATCGTCCCCGATTTCCCTATCGAGCTAATCATTAACCTGAAATCGAAATATTTGGGCAAGAAAAAGCGTGAAAGATATCATGCATTTAAGTGATGAAACAAGAAAGAAAATAATCACTATTATTTTTAGCCCACAGTGGGCGCCAAACCGTTTGCCATGAAAATGATAACATCAATTAAATTTGTAAATAAGACTCTAAAAAAACATGATCCATTCCCGAGCAGTTTGGAAGGGTGATTAGTGTCGAATATAGAGCAAAGCAATAAAGATAGAGTTAGCCAAAATGATAATCGAACCAGTACGGGATGTTCCCGAGCTTAAAGCAAGCCAGTAGATACCTCAGGGCTAGGCCTCGAACCTACCACAGAGCTATCGAAGGTAACTTATCAAGGGTAGTCGGGAAAGGGATAACAGATAAATATCAAGGCTTCATACTTTCAATATTGAGCTAAATGATTAGGAATAAATAAAGAACAATAAATTTCTTAAGGCAACCTCGGGGTCGAATAATACAAGTAACTTAGAAGAAAGAGAGAGAGAGAGAGATTATTGCTTAATGGAGAAGTGGAGCAACATTAGTCCGTTATAAGGTGGGTTGAGTCCCTTTTACGTAGGCGATGGGACTCGGTACAGTACATGTATATTAATTGTAAGAGTACAAAGATGGGCAACTTGACGCAAGACCTCACAGTAGGCTCTAGATATGTCGGATCTGTCAGATGTAGCCATATGCCCAGGGGACTTCCTCCTTTGTCCCGACTTCGAGCCTTGCTTTCTTCGAGCTGGACCTCAAAGAGTGGCCGGGAATTCGATCATGGCTTTCCACCCTTGGGGTCTCGAGGAAAACTTTCGAAATGTCCTTGATAGCAAAAAATCAAGTCTTCTGATTTTGCTGCATACACAAATATAAGAGATACTAAAGAAAAATAACAAGCTTATACCGAGAAGTCATAAGGTATGTTCATATATGCTACATTTTGAAGCTTATCCCAATATTGTATATTTACTTTGGGGCAACATAATGGTATTTCGGGAGATCTCCAGCACAGTATCTTTACTTGGGACTATGGAACGGCATTCCAGGATATCCCCCAGCATAGTATATATACTTGTGACCACAAAATGGTATTCTGGGAGATTCTCCTACACATTTATATTTGGGACGGTATCCCAGGAGATCCCTTATTACTATTACTGTGTTTGAGCTATTGGTTTTCATTGAATTCCATTCCTATTAGATTTCTGTATTTATTTTATTGTAATACTTTTTCTGTCTTATTTCATTATATTTATACCAGTAGGGGCCCTGACCTGATCTCGTCACTAATCGAACGAGGTTAGGCTTGGCACTTACTAGGTACCATTGTGGTGTACCCATGCCCTTTCTTGCACATGTTTTTTCGTGTGCAGATCCAGGTACTAGCAACCAGCCTCGAGTCTAGACGTGTGGTTGCTGCTTCAAGAGATTTCAAGATATATCTGTCGGCGTCCGCAGACCTCGGAGTCCCCTTCTATCCCCTATGTTCAATTTCTTCTTTTACGTATAGATAATGTATAAAATTACTAGGACTTCTTAGATGCTTGTGACATTGTGACATTCCGAGTTTTGGGAAAATGATTATTATATATGTCGAGCGGCATCGTTTATGCTTATTAACTATATTCATTAGTTGTTATATTTTTGTTTCTATTTTATTTCCAAAATATTAGGCTTACCTAGTCTTAAAGATTAGGTGATGCCACGATAGTTCACGGAGGAAGAGCTTGGGTCGTGATAAGTTGGTGTTAGAGCTCTAGGTTCATAGCAGTCATGAGTCACAAGTTGATTTGTTCTTACTTATCTTTAGGAGGATATGGAGCTGTTAGGAAAATTTCACTTTATTTGATTCCTTGTCGTGCGAGATTTTTGACTATGAAATTCTAAACTTCTGTCTTCTATTCTCTCACACATTTTGAGATCACGTTCTACCGGATATAACTAGGCACTCTTACCCCCTGTTAGAGTTGCTCGAAGCTGGGGTAGAGGCTGAGGACGTGCACGTGGTGTAGCTAAAGCACCCATGCGAGCTATTGTAGAGGAGACACCAGTAGCTGCAAACAAAGCACATGCACTTGATTTGCCTACTATTACTACTCTAGCTCTTCAGGAGGCCCAGGCACAGTTCATGAGCATGTACAACACTCTAGCTCAGGCCAAGTTGATACCCCTTTGTTGTAGCCACATCTCAGGCTAGGGGAGGAGCACAAACTCCTGTTGCCCATACTCCTATGCAACAGGTTTAGGTTGATTAGATCCTAGAGGTTATACCGGTACCACCTGTAGCCCCAGTCCAACCTGAAGGTAGGATAACAAGTTTAGAGGAGGAGCAACGAAGACTCAAAAGGTATAAGAAGTATAACCCTCCTACATTCAGCGGTCTAGCATCGGAGGATGCTCAGGTATTTCTGTAGAAGTGCCACCGTATCCTCTGCACTATGAGAATAGAAGAGTCTAGTGGGGTTTATTTCATTATTTTTCAACTTCGAGGGGCAACCTATCAGTGGTGGCATACTTCTGTGTTGGACAGACCGGCTGAGGTAGCTTCCCTTTCATGGATGCAATTCATAGACATGTTTTTGAGAGAGTATATTCCTCAGAGCCTCAGGGACGCATGGCGCGCATAGTTTGAGCAGTTGCGCTAGGGTGCTATGCTTGTTTCAGAGGATGTTGTCTATTTCAGTGACTTGGCTAGACAAACACCGGCCTTGGTTTCTACAGTTCAAGAGAGGGTTCATCGGTTCATTGAGGGACTCATTCCCAGCATCAGAGACTAGCATGGCCCGGGATTTAGATATAGATATCTCGTATCAGCAGGTGGTGAGTATTGCAAGGAGAGTGTGGGGCATGCTTGCTTGGGATATGGAGGAGAGAGAAGACAAGAGGTCTCGAGAATCGGGCCATTATTTTGGAGCCTATTCCCCTGCTGTAGTTTGTTATGGTAGGGGCTATGTGAGTCGCCCCGTTCACTTAGCTCTTCCAACCGCCAATGGTGTTCCATCTCCTCCTAGACCTCAGGAGCCTTACAATGCATCGCCAGTATCTAATGTGCCTCCTACAAAGGGTGCTTTCAGCGGTTAGTCTAGCAGACCTGGCTTGAGCCAGACAAAGCCGTCATGCCCTCCTAGAGCTTGTTTTGAGTGTGGCGACTCCCAACATATGGTGATGGATTTCCCCATACTTAAGAGAGGTGCACCTCTAAAGACTTCTCAGCCATAGCGTGCTCCATAAGGTTCCCAGGCTATGATTACAACACTAGTTTCCACCCCACCTGCTCGACCAGCTAGAGGTAGAGGTTAGGAAGGTAGAGGTCTCCCTAGAGAGGGAGGCCAGGCCAGGCTAGATAATATGCCATTCCTGCTCGTACAGAGGTTGTTGCTTTCGATTCTGTCATTACAGGTATTGTTCCATTCTGTCATCGAGATGCATCGATTTTATTCGATCCAGGCTCTATTTATTCTTATGTGTCATCTTACTTTGCCCCGTATTTGATTGCTTTTAGAGGTTTTGAGACTAGAGCCAATTTATTATTTCTTAGCATAGTAGATTTTGATGTTATCTTGGGCAAGGACTGGTTGTCTCCCCGTTATGCTATTATTGTTTATCATGCCAAGATAGTGACGTTGGTATGTCAAGTTTACCGCGATTAGAGTGGAGGGGTACCTTTAATTACACTCCCAGTAGAGTTATTTCATTTTTTAAAGCTCAGCGAATGGTTGAGAAGGGGTGTGACGCATATCTATCCTATGTGAGATATGTCAGTATTGATACCTCTACAGTTGCGTCAGTCCTAGCAGTGAGGGATATTCCTGATATGTTTCCAACTAATCTTCGGGGCATGCCGCCTGATAGAGATATTGATTTGTTTGCCTAGAACTCAGCCCATCTCTATTCTTCCTTACCGTATGGCTCCTCCTAAGTTGAAAGAGTTGAAGGAACAGTTACAAGAATTGCTTGATAAGGGCTTCATTTGGCCAAGTGTGTCACCTTAGGGTGTTCCTGTCTTGTTTGTAAAGAAAATGAATGGTTCTATGTGTATGTGTATTGATTATCGCTAGTTGAACAAAGTTACAGTGAAGAACCAGTATCATTTGCCTCTTATTTATGACCTATTTGATCAGTTACTGGGTGCCCAAATGTTTTCCAAGATTGATTTGGGTTCATATTATCATTAGTTGAAGATTCGGGAGCCAGATATCTTGAAGACTGCTTTCAGGACACGATATGGTCATTATGAGTTCCTTGTGATGTCATTTGGGCTGGCCAACACCCAAGAAACATTTATGGATTTGATGCACAATGTATTTCGACCTTATCTTGATACATTCATCATTGTCTTTATTGATGGCATTCTGGTATACTCCTGGAGTCGGAAAAATCATGAGCAACATCTGAGGATTGTACTTCAGACCTTAAGAGAGAAGAAGTTATATACAAAGTTCTCAGAAAGGTGAGTTCTGGTTGAATTCCGTGGCATTTTTGGGTCACCTGGTGTCGAGTAAAGGGATTAAGGTGGATTCAAAGAAAGTTGAAGGGGCGTAGAGTTGGCCCAGACTGTCCTTAGCTATAGAGATATGGATTTTTCTTGGTTTGGCGGGCTATTATCGTCATTTGTTAAGGGATTCTCATCTATTGCAGCACTTATGACCATGCTGACCTAGAAGGGTGCTCCATTCAGGTGGACGACGAGTATGAAAAGAGTTTTCAAAACCTCAAGACAGCTTTGGCTACAGCCCCAATATTGATATTGCCTACAGGTTCAGTGTCTTATATAGTTTATTATGATGCATCGCAAGTTAGCCTCGGCAAGGTGTTGATATATGACCATAGGGTGATAGCCTACGTGTCCAGACAATTGAAGGTGCATGAAAATAACAATCATGTCCACTGTCTTGAGCTAGCATCTATTGTTCATGCCTTGAAGATTTGGAGCCATTAATTGTATGGTCCCTTTTGAGATCTACGCTAATCACAGGAGTTTGCAATATATATTGTAGTAGACGGATCTTAATTTGCATTAGAGGAGGTGGTAAGAGCTGCTTAAGGATTACGATATCATTATTTTGTACCACCCTAGGAAGGCCAATGTGGTGGATGATGCTTTGAGTCGCCCGTCAGGGAGTTTGGGGAGTTTAGCATATCTAACAGCGGCGGAGAGGCCCATGGCATTGGATGTTTAGGCCTTAGCCAGTCAGTTTGTGAGATTGGATAAATCTGAGCCTTGTCGAGTATTGGCTTGTATGATCTCTCGATCTTCTTTTTATGATCGTATCAGGGAGCATCAGTATGATGACCCACATCTGCTTGTCCTTAAGTACGCGGTCCAGTATAGTGATTCTAAGTAGGTCACTATTGGGGACGATAGTTCATTAAGGATGCAGGACACGCTATGTGTGCCTAATGTTGATAGTTTATGTGGGTTGATTCTTCAAGAGGCCCACAGCTCACGGTGGTCTATTCATCCAGGTGTCGCTAATATGTATCAGGAGTTAAGGGAGAATTATTGGTAGAGGAGGATGAAGAAAGACATAGTGGAGTATGTTGCTCGGTGTCCAAATTTCCAGTAGGTTAAGTATAAGCATCATCGACCAGTGGTTGCTTCCTAAGTTAGAGATATCGGAGTAGACATAGGAGCGAATCACTACAGATTTCGTTGTTGGACTCCCACGAGCTCAATGAAAGTTTGATGCAGTTTGGGTGATTATGGATAGACTGACCAAGTCATCTCATTTCCTTCCTATGATGACTACTTATTCTTTTGAGCAACTGGCTCGAGTTTATATTCGAGATTGTTAGACTTTATGGTGTGCTGGTATCTATGATCTTTGACCGGGGCATGCATTTACATCAAGATTCTGGAGAGCTGTAATACATAATTTGGGTACTCGGGTGGAGTTTGCATAATATTTCATCCTCATACGAACGGGTAGTCTGAGCGCACCATTCAGATTTTTCAGGATATGCTTCTTGCATGTATGATGGAGTTTTGAGGTTCTTGGGATCAGTTCTTGCCACTTGCAGAGTTTGCCTATAACAACAATTATTAGTCTAACATTCAGATGGCCCGTTTGAGGCTCTGTATGGTAGGCCGTGTCGGTCCCCAGTGGGTTGGTTCGAGCCAGGAGAGGCCTGATTATTGGGTAAAGACTTGGTTCAGGATGCCTTGGAGAAGGTTAAGGTGATTCAGGAGAGACTTAACACATCCCAGTCCAAACACAAGAGTTATGCGGACCGGAAGGTTAGTGATATTGCATTCATGGTTGAAGAGCGGGTCTTGCTCCAGGTTTCGCCAATGAAGGGCATCATGAGTTTCGGAAAGAATGGCAAGCTAAGTCCCAGTTTCATTGGTCCATTTGAGGTGTTGCGGCGTGTTGGGGAGGTTTCCTATGAGCTCACCTTGACTCTCAGTATAGCATGAGTTCATCTGGTATTCCATGTATCTATGCTCCGAAAGTATCACGGTGATTCGTCTTACGTGTTGGAGTTCAGTTCAGTTCAGTTGGACAAGGATATATCTTATATTGAGGACCAATGTCTGTTTTGGACTAGCAAGATCGAAAGCTATGCACAAAGAATATTGTATCAGTAAATGTTCAGTAGCGGAGTCAGCCGGTCGAGAAGGTGACTAGGGAGTCTGAGTCGGACATGTTGAATAGATATCCCCACTTTTTTACTAGCCCAGGTACATTTCTATGTCCGTTCAAGGACGAACGGTTGTTTAAAAGGTGGAGAATGTGATGACTCGATAGGCCGTCTTATGAGTTAAAACCAAATTATGTGTTTCGCAGCATAAAAACCTTATTTTATCCGTCATTAATTTGTATGCACAGTCCGGACGTGTTTCTAGAAAGCTTTTGTGTTGAAAGTTGATAAAAATAAGATTTTATTATTATTAAAAAACTTATTTGAGTTAACTTCATTCAAAACTTTTTGGTAAATGGACCCAGATTCGTATTTTGACAGTCCTGCTGGGTCCGCATCAAAATATAAGACCTAGACATATGCCCGTAAACAGAATCATAGGTCTCTAGCTCGAGTTATGAATTTTTGTTGAGAAAGAGAGCCTGAAAAATTTAATGGTTTTAAGAAAGTTCTTAATGTTTGATCTTGTTGGTATCGGGTCCGTATTTTGGTTTCGGAGTTGGGCACAGGTTCAATATAATACTTAAGATATGTATGTGGAATTTAATGAAAAAGGTAATAGGTTTGACGTGATCCGGACGTCGATTGAGAAAATAAGAATTTCAAAGTGTTCTTGAGAATTTCATTTGATTTGGCGCTAAACTCGTGGTTTTATGTGTTATTTGGCAATTTTATCGTACGAGCAAGTTCGTATGATATTTTAAGACTTGTGTGCATGTTTGGTTTGGAGCCCCGAGGGATTAGGTGAGTTTCGGATATGCTACAAAGTGATTAGAACTTGGAAATATTTGTTGGTGTAACTGAGCAGGTTGCAGGCCTCTGATCTTGCAAATGCAAGATCAGGCATCGCAATTGCGACCTTTGAGGGGTCCCCATTTGCGAGCTAATTTGCGTAACTGTGAGGAGAAGCTGGGAAAGCAATGTTCTCAATTGCGAACATTCCTTCGCATGTTGCAATAAATCACGAGCATCTACTAAAAAAAATGAATACAATTATGAGGTCTGAAATATACAAAATAGGACTGATAGACAAAAGGAAGAAATGCGGTGCTGCGAACACTGGCAGTCACCTCGCTAAACTCCGATAACTTAGCCCCCGATCCGCTCAAAACCCGTTACCGAGGGAACAAATACCTGCATCTGCACGCGAGGTGCAGGGAGTAAAGTCAGTACTCCAACTCAGTGAGCAATAAAAATAAATAATGACTGAGCAGTAAAAAATCACGTAAGGCAAATCATCATGTTGTATAGAAGCAGTATAAAACCCCTTGAGAAAAAGTAGTGAAGCTGTGAAATCTTTAGAAAACATCTTAGCTCAATTTAAACCTCTTTTGAAAATGACTTTTTCAACAATTATGCAAATGAATGTAAAACAATTATTGCAAATAAGCACAGAAATCCGCCCTTCGGGCACAGCACCCACTCAACAGATAATGCCAGACAATCAGGTAGATACCCCGTGAAGTAACACAGACAATGGATAATGATAGACAAATGAAGCAAAGTAAACACATAGATCAGCATCATATAGTTACCGCTTCGTCGTGCAGCCCGATCAAAATATCATTTCCACATGCAGCCCGATTCATATATTTCGTCGACTTCACTCACTGGGGCGTGTAGACTCTGAGAGGGGCCCCTTACGGTCCAAGCGTAATGACAAACCATTTCGTGACATCAAATCTAGGCCCTCAGCCTCATATTGGTACCGGTATAACATTGATGCAATGCGCAGCCCCATCCTATAATATCCTCACAACACAGGCCCTCGGCCTCACTCGGTCAGATAAAATCATCACAAGCCTCTCGGGCATTACTAAAATAGTAGTTCTTTTTCAGCCCAAAACATCATTTAGAAGTATCATTTGAGTCTCAAAACTGAGTAAAAATGGCTGAATTGTAAAGTAGTGGAAATCAACTTGACTGAGTTCAAGTAATAAGTCAAAACAGTGAGGAAACGGTGATAATAATCCCATAAGGGTGCAAATAGTTGGCAATCAGCCCAAAAATAGCAATCAACCCAAATCATGATAATAACAAGTAAGTATTAGTCGAATACACGGTAAATTCATCAATCGAGATGGACCAAGTCAAAATCCCTTACGATGCTCTACCCCATGCTCGCTTTCCAGCATGTTAGTCACCTCAAAATAGCACTATGATATGCAAATTCAGGGCTTTAAGCCCTCATAATATCATTTACAATAATTACTCACCTCAAACCGGCGAAATCCCTAGATTGTGATGCCTTTTCCCCTCAAATCTTCCTCCACGCGCGCCGAATCTATTCAAAATCAGAACGAATACATCAAAATATACTAAGGGAACAAAGCCCAAGTGAAAACAATCAATAACTGGCACAAATCTCGAAATTACCAAAACCCGAGCCCCATGCCCACTCCTCGAAACTCGGAAATTTTCACCTCAACAGATTTCTTATATCCTCACGAGTTCATACATACCAAAAGTTCTCAACTACGACCTCAAATGGTCCTTCAAATCCCTAAATCAAATTTTAAAATCCCAAGCCCTAGTTTCTTCCATTTTAGCTTAAGTTCCATGAATTTCTAGGTTAATTTCACAATAAAATCACGTTTTAGGTTCAAAACTCTTACCTCCAATCAATTCTCCTTGAATCCCTTTTTAATCACCTTCAAAAAGCTCTAAAAATGCTCAGTAATGGAGGAAAAATGGCTCAAAATCGCGGATGAAATGTTTTATAAACTTTCTGCCCAGTTTTGGAATTCCTTCAACGCGTTCGCGACTACTGTCTCGCGCATGTGTATCACATTTTTTAATTTCCCAAAATTAACCTTATATGAACGCGATACGCACCCCGCGAATGCGATGCTTCAACCTTTCTCTCTTACGCACACGCGACACTACTCATGCGAACGCGAAGACCAATAACCCTTGAACCCCTATTCCATATGCACGAACACAATAGGCCTTGTGCGAACACGAAGCACAACCATCTGGCCTTCCATGAACGCGGACCATCAAACGCGAATGCAAAGAGCACATCACCTGCCTCCCAAGTCCTTCTTCGCGAATGCGAGATTCTTTACGTGAACGCAAAGAGTAAATTCTCTGCGACACTTGAAATGATAAATCTACAACTTTTAAACTTAGAAAATGGTCTGATTAACCACCCAAAACTCACTTGAGGCCCCTCAGACCTCAACCAAAAGCACCAACACATCCTAAAGTCTCGTCCACCAATTCACATCAAATTCAAGCCTACGTTTTCTAAAACATCCAAGACACGCCTTTGATAAAAAAAACCAATCAAACCACGGCCGAATGACCTAAAATTTTGCACACATTTCCGAAATGACATAACAAAGTTACAACAACACTCGAAAATTCAATTCCGACCCTCAGATCAAATTATCGCCTACCAAAAGAAAATCGCCAAAATACTAACTTCACCAATTCAAGCCTAATTATACACCGGGCCTCCAAAACCAATTCTGATCATACTTCTAAGTCACAAATTACCTCCCGAAGCTAACCGAACTATTAAAATTCACATTCGAGCCCTCTAACACATAAGTCAACATCCAGTTGATTTTTCTAACTTAAACCTTCTTAAAAGAGACTAACTGTCTCATTTCTTCCCAAAACCACTTCGAACGCAAACTATTCAACTGATCACATGAAACACGAATAACAAAACATAAAGAAGCAAAAATGGGAGAAACGGGGCGGTAACTTATGAGACGACTGGCCGGGTCGTCACATCCCCCCCAACTTAAACTAACATTCGTCCTTGAACGTGCCCAGAGTTGTTCCAAAAGCCAACCAATCACTAAATAACCTTACCGTGCATATACCCGGGGGTGATCCCATGTCACCCTATCTTATATAGGTCCGATGACACATTGTAACTGTAATTTCACAACCCAATCTAGCCCATAAACCTGAGAACCACATTTCCATTTCCGAAATCACACACAAGATCAGAACCTCACATCTGTATTCAGAATAAGCCTGAATCAGCTGTAATAACCCATACATGTAACCTCGGGGTGGAAATACCTAATATACCACATAACTCAAATACCTGTAGCATTAACTTCCATTCAAGGCGCACACAATTCCTGGATACCGGTAGAAAACCTCTTAACAACTAATGTTTCATTCTAGCACTTTTACATATAATGCAACTGATAACTAGACACGCAAAAAGCCTTCCCCATTTCTTAGATCAACCATTCATGAATCCACTTCCCTTTTGGCTAATACCATAGCAGATTCCCAAGCCGAACCTCGATATTATCCTTCCAACAAGTTGAAATCAAATCCATTCGTATTCATTAATGATCCCAGCGATCACCTCGGATACAACACACCACTCTGGTGACATGACACATCAATACATGTCTATGCCACAACTTGCCTAATATGCGCACTAACAAGAAACGACCCGAGCATACTCAAATCAAGAAAAAAATGACTCAAACAAAAGAGTTGCATCCCAAACTCACCAGTATCGTCACAACACAAGGCTGAGAACCCGTCTCGCATCATAGAAATAGAACACATGAATCTAACCCGCAAGGTCATATCTCCATATAGATTCATTTCAGTGCGCGATCCCATCAAACACTGCTCCACATGAAACACCTCAAGTCACTATGCTCGAAAGTGACAACCACGCAAAATTTGATGTTTGGAACCAAAGCAAATCATTACACCTACGGCAAAACAAATAACATACGCCATGCAACCTGATAGGACATAATTAATATGCCATTCACTGAACAACGCGCAATTACTCTTCCCGTTTGAATTCCACTAAGAGACCCTAATTGAACATCACCATATGTGCTTATAACCAACAAATCATAACACCTCGCAACACAGAAAAGAAACTCATAGATCTCCCCAAATTACTGATAAGCTCAATAATAATCGAATCAACACATCCCTTGACATTACAACTCAGAGCCAACCAAGCCGACTCAAGATAGAACACTCACCCACATTGCCCTGCTAATGAACCCTTTATCAAGGAAACCTGAAGCTGCTCCTTCCACCTCTATAACTCTGATAGTGCCATACGATACAGTTCAAGGCACCAAATCAATACCAAAATCAACAACCTTGCCCGGCGACATGCCCAACCACAAGAAACATACCCTAAAAGTCCCTCACCATCAGAGCTGAATCAATATGAGGAGCCTTAGCACTGAAACTCATCACAAGAGCCCAAATAAGAAAGACAAATCCTTCCCAATCATCCACTGGGTCTTCAAAATATAAGAATCCCTAATATGACATAATCCGACGAACACTGCCACTCAATCTGTGGCATTTTCCGGCATAACCAACAACGTCGTCTTATCGCAATATTCAAGAATAACACAACATGGAAACAACCAGTCTGAACCCAATATCACATCTAAGTTCAAATATCCCAAACAATAAAAAGGTTCGCTCGGGTCTCCAAACCCTGATAGTCACTAAACAAAGTTGACGCACACAATCTACAACCATAACATAACTGAATATGAGAACCTCCGGTCTCTAACTCCATGTAGCACACAAATCACCATACCTGATCCCAAATTCTGTCGTCAGAATACATATCACACCTCAAGTACCCAAATCATTCCACGAAAGATATTCTAAAATTCCTCTATGCCATCAATCAAACTCGAATATCGGCAGTCGATCTAACAAGAAAGCATCACAGTACAACCAAAGTACTATCAACTTAATCACATTGCCTTTTCTTAAATATATACCCTCGTCAAATCACTATGATTAGCAAAACCATCCCTTTATCATCTGAAGATCATTTACCCTAATCATCTGAAGCTCATTTCTCTAATCACCTAAAATTGCCCTACTGCCGAAGAATTTTATGACTTTTCATTCAAAACTGAACAGTAACCTTACACACGCAAATCACAATCCTCCACGACCTATCGCACATACCTTACCATCCTAGGATAACATGAGAATCTCGTCTCCCTTCCGAGCCACAAACATCTACGTACTCCACTAGTCAAAAGCTTTCCATTCGTCTCTCCTAGAATAAAATCACTATACATCCCATACTCTGCACGCCCATAGAAATATACATCTCCAAAATGTGGTAAAGACCACCAAGGACTCTCCGAGTTCCCTTCGCACAAACCAGACCTGCTAGGACTGAATCCTCCTAACTCGACCAAACAAGCAAGCCATCCAAACCCAAGAGCATTACTGCAAGATACCCGTAAAAACTCATTACCTCGAACACACATAAGGGGTTAATCATCCCTTTACCATACCGATTCAGTCTACCATTAAGCTACTCCATCTATCTAAGTTTCCTTCTGATTCATCTTTAACTTGATATTCCCTCTTGTTGTAGCACCACAATGCCTCAACCCAGGCTTACCACACGGAACCAAGCATCAAGAAACACCGTCGAAGGATCATACATCGCTGAATACTTTCTTAATAATTCCCAGAAACACCACATTCCAAAATACTTTACTCTGAGGAACTTCCTACGAATCTAAATCTGTTACCTTTACTTTCCTGATACTCATACATATAATCCCATAATTAACATAGAAATACCACAAGTCTTGACCTCTTCCAATAAAAATCAGTTCCTAACCACGTATACAATTTTAAGACACTTGATTGATACATGTAGAATCTTGAACACATTAGAACCATTCTTGATACTCATTTGCTCTATTTACACTGCAATTAGCCTGATCAAATGAACAGATACACCTATGCCTCATTAGCACTCTAACATTGCAGGATCTGACCTAATCCCAATACAAACAAGCATCTTCCTGCTCTATGCACCGAGCATTCTTTCCCAACAACAACTTAAGACATCATTGTTGGAAACACGTTCTCAAGGCATTATACTAAAACGTGTGTTCATATGTGTAGGTCTTGATGAATGAAAAACAAGCGCAAATTGACATATGACGAAGTTCAAGTACAAGTGCACAATTGATATATAACGAGATTCAAGCACAAGACCAAGTTTTATAGTTTTACATGAGTCGTTCTTAACTGTGATCTTGATCTGACAACTTGACTCGTGACATGGCTTCTCTCGTAAAATTATTTTTACAAAATCATGCAAATTTAATTTAATGCTAAATGATTTTAAATCATGCATATTTACTTTAGTCAAAATGATTTTTAAACATGCCTCAAAAATCTGGACTAAGATAATCGATTATGTACTTATGATAATCGATTATGTTAAGCCAAGACTGCATGACAATCGATTGTGAACTAATGACAATCGATTGTGTTAAGCCAGTGAGCATCAGGTTTTCCAAACCTGCATGACAATCGATTGTGAACCTTATGACAATCGATTGTGATGAGGCAGTGTCCATCAAAGTTTTTCAACGCTCAAAATAATCGATTGTGAAGTTAATGACAATCGAATTTGAAGAGACATTGTCCATCAGATTTTTCAAAGTCACAAAATAATCGATTGTGAACATATGACAATCGATTGTGTTGAGACAGTGTCTTCCAGACTTTTTCAAAGTTATTAAATAATCGATTGTGAGTATATAACAATCGATTGTCACGAGGCAGTGTCTAAATTGATTTTTCAAGACTGATATATAATCGATTGTTAACTTAGTATAATCGATTATATAACTAACCGTTGCCAAAATATTTTCAAATACCGTCAGGTAATCGATTGTTGATTTTGTACAACCGATTGTTGAAATTAAAATCTGGAAAAGATTTTTTGAACGTTGCTGAATAATCGATTGTTGATTTTGTACAATCGATTGTTGAAATTAAAATCTGAAAAGGATTTTTTGAACGTTGCTGAATAATCGATTATTGATTTTGTATAATCGATTGTTTTACGTAAAATCTGGAAATAATTTTTTGAACGTTGCCATTAATCGATAGTTGACCTTAGATAATCGATTGCTAAGCGTAAAATCTGGGATTGATTTTTGGAACGATTGGCAAACAATCGATTGTGGATTCTTTACAATCGATTGTCACTGAGTAAAATCAGCAGTTCTTAATTGGCAATTAGGCAACGGTAATGCCAAGTTTTTCAACTATAAATACAGCTTAAATTCAGTCTTTTGAGTACACAATAACACACAACAACTGATCATATAATTGCTATAAGCTTGCATGCTCTATTGCTTATCATTTTATATTCATTACATAAGTTTTTGAGAGCCAAACTCTTGTCGAAAGTTGTTGCGATCTTGAGCGTATTCTTTTACTCATATCTACTCATTAAGGAGTGTCTTGTTTGAGTGCTTAGTGTTTTGTACACTTGAAGAGAATTGTTATTCTCTTGTTGTAAGAAGGAACTTGTGTTTCTTTGGTTGAAGTCTTGGAGTGTTGTATCTCCGAGCAAAGGTAGTTGAGGCTTGTGTCCTCAAGTTGTGAAGGAACTTGTGTTTCCTTTGGTTGAAGTCTTGGAGTGTTGTATCTCCGAGCAAAGGTGTTGAGGCTTGTGTCCTCAAGTTGTAAAGGTTTGTTAAGCACCCGGAAGCTTGACAAGTTAGTGGAAATCTTGAGAGAGTCTCTCGGGGACTGGACTAGCCACGGGTTGTGGTGAACCAGAATACTTCGGTGTGTTCTTTCTTATTTATCGTACTTATTTATTTCCTGCAAATTTTAAATTTCGCAAGTTTACGCTAATTTTTATTATAATGCTATTCACCCCCCCCCCCTCTAGCGTTAAGCGTATTATCTAACAATTGGTATCAGAGCCCAACTCTCTGAAGACTTAACAGTTTGAGAGAAACTTCCATGGCTTCTACTCGTGACTCTTTTGCAGGAATAGAGGAAGGACAGTGCTCCACCCGACCACCACTATTCAACGATACAAACTATACGTACTGGAAGGAGAGGATGAAAATCTTCATTCAAGCAAACAATTTTCATCTTTGGAAGGTGATAACTAAGGGAAATCAAATTCCAACCAAAAAGGTTGAAAACGAATGGGTTCCCAAGTCCGAAGAAGAATATGACGCGGATGATGTCCGAAAGGTGCAAAATAATGCTAAAGCAATTAATTTATTATATTGTGCTGTAAATGCTGACGATTACAGGAAAATATCGTGTTGCACAACGGCGAAGGAAATGTGGGACAAGCTGGAAATTACGTACGAAGGTATGGACCAGGTAAGGGAAGCCAAAATTGATTTCCTAACCCATGCTTATGAATTATTTCACATGAAGGAAGGTGTAAAGGTAGATGAAATGTTTGAACGATTTTCAATAATCGTAAATGACCTACATGCTCTCAAGAAGACTTTCACGGATAGGGAACTTGTCCGAAAAATCCTTAGAAGTCTCACTCCGGCATGGCGATCAAAGGCCGACGCGATTCAAGAGTCCATTGGCGTCTCAAATGTTACCATCGACGCATTAAGAGGTAATCTTAAGTCTTATGAATCTACTATACTTAACCCTCTTGTTGATGATCAAAGGAGGCAAAGAATCGCTCTAAAGGCAAGCACAAGCCAACCGCAAGTTGATGAGGACTGAGACAACGAGTTTGGACTCGTTATCAAAAGATTTCAAAAGTTCATGCGAAAAGAGTATGAACGAAAGGGCAAAAAGCAAGGAGAACAAATAAAGTGCTATGAATGCGGAGAAACCGGGCACATAAGATCAAATTGCCCAAACATCAAAAAGGAAAAGAAACCTTTCAAAAAGCAACGTGCATATATATCTTGGGGAGGAGACTTCGGAGATGAGTCAAGAGAAGGAGAAGAAGAGGAAAGCGCAAACCTTTGTCTTATGGCACAAGAAGACAAGCAAGATGAGGCATGTCAAATCTCTTCTAAAAATTTCTTTTCCCTTGAAGAAATGCAAAATGCTTTTGATGAGTTATATAGTGAATTTATTAAAGCTTCAAAAACTGTTAAATGCATAAAGGAAAATGCTTCTTCAAAAGAAAAAGATTTTCAAAAACAACTCTCATTGAAAGAAAAGGATTTGGAAAAACTGGTTTTAGAAAATGAGAAGTTGAAAGAGGAAAACAAGTTTTTCGGAAAAAGAAGCGCCGACAAGCCTGAAAGCTCTATTAGAAATTGTACTTCTTGCATGCATCTTAAAAATGAAGTAGAAAGGCTTAAGGGCTCCTTAGATAAGTTTAATTCTTCTCACAAAAATTTGAATGAGGTCCTTGTTAGTTTGAAGTCAACCAAGCATGGCATAGGTTTTAAGAATGAGCGTAAAGAAAAGGTTGAAGCCAAACCCCAACCACCTAAGGCTCAACCTAGGATTAATAAAACAAATGCTCATCCTAGAAATAACAACCCTAGAACCAATATGCATGCTAGACCAAATGTTGAACACTTTAGAAGACCTAGAAATGACTTACCACCTAGAAATAACTACTCTAGAAATGATGCATATTCTAGGCCACACACTAGAAGGAAGTTTGAACCTTTTAGAACACCTAGAAATGGCCCTCAACCTAGAAACAATTATTCTAGAAATGCTGCTCATAATAGTAGGAATGACTTTCATGAAATGCGCAATAGCCATAGTGTCGAAAATAGAGTGAACAATTTTCGTCCGTCTAATTACTATGAACCTAGAAGGATGCATAATCCCAACGTGACTTGTCATTATTGTAGACGAATTGGTCATATTGCTCCTGCATGTTTTACACGACATAGACATATCACTCAATCGCATCATTATGATATGCCTAACCCTCAAGGACCCAAAATGGCATGGGTACCTAAAACGCATTAATTTGTTTCGTAGGTGTGTTTGAAGGGATCAAGTGTACTATGGTACCTTGATAGTGGATGCTCCAAGCACATGACGGGAGACGAATCCAAATTCCTTCAACTAGAACACAAAGAAGGAGGAAGTGTTATTTTTGGTGAACACAATAAAGGAAATATTATCGGCATCGGATCGGTCGGTAAGGATGAAAATTCTTCTATTAAGCATATATTACTTGTTAAAGGTTTAAAGCATAATCTTTTGAGCATAAGTCAATTATGTGACAAGGGAAATCTTGCCTTATTTGATTCGGATGAATGCTTAGTATTTAGACGTAGTGATTTCAAAATTATCCTTCGTGGTTTTAGAGTGGATTATATTTATATGGTTGATCTTGCTAATTCCTCACCCGAATATGTGGATTGCCATATGAGCAAAGAGGATGATACTTGGCTATGTCATCGTAGAGTAGCACATATAAACATGCATCTTTTGAACAAATTGATTTCACAAAACTTAGTTATTGGTCTTCCCAATTTGAGATTTGAAAACAACTCTATTTGTGATTCTTGTCAAAAAGGGAAGCAAACAAAAGCATCTTTCAAATCGAAAAACATTGTTTCAACTACTAGACCATTGCAATTGCTTCACATGGATTTATTTGGACCATCTCGCATTGAAAGTCTAGGAAGAAATCGTTATGCTTTTGTGATTGTTGATGATTATTCTAGATTCACTTGGACTTTATTTCTTGCCCATAAAAGTGATGCTTTTCAGAATTTTAAATATTTCCTTAAACGTGTTCAAAACGAAAAGGAAACAACCGTCACTTCAATTAGAAGTGATAATGGGGGAGAGTTTGATCACAATCTCTTTGCGGACTTTTGTGACGAACTCGGTATCGAGCATACCTTTTCCGCTCCACGAACATCACAACAAAATGGGGTGGTGAAAAGGAAAAATAGGTGTCTCGGAGAGATGGCTAGAACCATGCTCGAAGAGGCTAAGATTCCCAAACATTTTTGGGCGGATGCCGTGAGTACCGCATGCTACATCTTAAATAGAGTAGTCATAAGGCCAATACTCATGAAGACCCCTTATGAACTCTACAAGGGAAGGAAACCAAATATCTCCCATCTTAGAGTATTCGGTTGTAAAGTTTTTATTCATAACAATGGAAAAGATCAATTGGGAAAATTTGATGCTAAGTCCGATGAGGGAACTTTCATTGGTTATTCTTCACGTAGCAAAGCATATAGGGTTTTTAATAAAAGAACCGAAACTGTGGAGGAATCCCCTCATGTTGTGTTTTCCGAAAATAATGCTCGCTTGGCGAGAAAGGATTCCGGTTTTGATCTTGCAGGTATTTTAGATAGCTTGAAAGACAAAATACAAGAGGAAACGCCTAAGGAAAATCAAGACGAATTTTTGAAACAACCAACGGAGGAAGCGCCACAATTGGAGAAAGAAACTAAAATGCCTAACAAATGGAGGACAATCAAAGATCACCCTCTCGAACAGGTAATTGGCAACGTCGGAGAAAAGGTAAGTACCCGAAACTTCCTTAAGAACACTTAGGACATACTGCTTTTGTTTCTCAAATTGAACCAACAACCATCTCCGAAGCAATTGGGGATGAATTTTGGACCTTGGCAATGCAAGAGGAGCTTAACCAATTCAAACGGAATGACGTTTGGGATTTGGTGCCAAGACCCGAAAATCATACCATAATTGGTACGAAATGGGTTTTTCGAAACAAGCTAGATGAAAATGGTGTAATCACTAGAAACAAAGCTAGGCTTGTAGCAAAAGGCTATAATCAAGAAGAGCGTATTGACTATGAAGAAACATATGCTCCCGTAGCTAGATTAGAAGCTATTCATCTATTGCTCGCATTTGCCTCTTCTATGAATTTCAATTTATATCAAATGGATGTGAAAGTGCTTTTCTAAATGGTGTTATTCAAGAAGAAGTTTATGTTGAACAACCCCCCGGTTTTGAAGATTTTAAATCTCCCGATCATGTTTTCAAACTCAAAAAGGCTCTTTATGGTTTAAAACAAGCTCCCCGAGCTTGGTATGAAAGATTGAGTAAATTTCTATTGGAAAATGATTTCATTAGGGGGAAAGTTGACACCACCCTTTTTGTTAAGCATAAAAACAATGATATTTTATTAGTTCAAATATATGTGGATGATATCATATTTGGTGCTACTAACAATGTCTTATGCAAGGAATTTTCCGATTTAATGACAAGCGAATTTGAGATGTCTATGATGGGTGAGTTAACATTCTTTTTGGGATTACAAGTAAAGCAAATGAAAGAAGGTACGTTCATTTTCCCAGCCAAATATTGCAAAGAATTACTGAAATGATTTGAAATGAACAATGCAAAAGCAATGGCGACCCCCATGAGCACATCCGATCATCTAGACAAAGATGAGAAAGGTAAGGAAGTCGACACTAAGAAGTATCGAGGTATGATTGGCTCTCTTCTTTACCTTACTGCTAGTCGTTCGGACATCATGTTTAGCGTGTGCTTATGCGCCCGTTATCAATCGCGTCCGAAGGAGTCTCACCTTACCGCGGTAAAACGGATTTTGAAGTACCTTGTTGGTACTACAAATGTGGGTCTATGGTACCCCAAAGGTTCTTCATGCCAACTCGTTGGATATTCCGACTCCGATTTTGCTGGATGCAAATTAGACCGCAAGAGCACTAGTGGCACTTGCCATTTCCTCGGTAGCTCTCTCGTTTCTTGGTTTAGCAAGAAACAAGTAAGTGTTGCGTTGTCCACAACCGAGGCTGAATATGTAGCCGCGGGGAGTTGTTGCGCTCAAATCCTATGGATGAAACAACAACTCTTGGACTATGGCCTAAGTCTTGATCATATCCCTCTTAGATGTGATAATACTAGTGCCATATGCTTGACGAAGAACCCCGTTCTTCATTCGCGATCAAAACACATTGAAATTAGACATCATTTTATATGAGATCACGTTCTCAAGGGCGATGTCGAAATCGAATTTGTTGAAACCAAAGATCAATTGGCCGACATCTTTACAAAGCCCTTAGAGAAAGAGTCCTTCCGAATTCGTAGTGAACTCGGGATTCTTGACTCCACGTTGATCTAAGTCATGCATTGCATTTTTTTTTCATGATTTCTAACTTGAGCGTCGGAGACGTTTAACGATTTTTTGCAGGTATCGCCCTAAAGGTAGGGGGAATTATAAAGCATGACGCGCAATAATCAAGTCTTCATCAGAAAAATCGGTTTCTGTCGTCTAATAATCGATTATCTCGTATCAATAACCGATTGTACTGCTATTATTTGAGTTCCTTTCTTTATGAAATCACGCTTTATTTTCAATAAATAAACAAGTTTTTTTAATCCTTGCCATCTTATTACATTTTTTTGCTAATGGCAAAAGGGGGAAGATAACGGGTATGCACTCTCTATTTGAGGGGGAATTCATATATTGAGGGGGAACAAATTGCATATCCATATACTTGTTGCATATCTTTACTTGTCTTGAATCGTCATTATGAATTGCTTAATATGCATATCCCGCTTAAAGTTTGCCATTATCAAAAAGGGGGAAATTGTTGGAAACACGTTCTCAAGGCATTATACTAAAACGTGTGTTCATATGTGTAGGTTTTGATGAATGACAAACAAGCGCAAATTGACATATGACAAAGTTCAAGTACAAGTGCACAATTGATATATAACGAGATTCAAGCACAAGACCAAGTTTTATAGTTTTACATGAGTCGTTCTTAACTGTGATCTTGATCCGACAACTTGACTCATGACATGGCTTCTCTCGTAAAATTATTTTTACAAAATCATGCATATTTAATTTAATGCTAAATAATTTTAAATCATGCATAGTTACTTTAGTCAAAATGATTTTTAAACATGCCTCAAAAATCTGGACTAAGATAATCGATTATGTACTTATGATAATCGATTATGTTAAGCCAAGACTGCATGACAATCGATTGTGAACTAATGACAATCGATTGTGTTAAGGCAGTGAGCATCAGGTTTTTCAAACCTGCATGACAATCGACTGTGAACCTTATGACAATCGATTGTGATGAGGCAGTGTCCATCAAAGTTTTTCAACGCTCAAAATAATCGATTGTGAAGTTAATGACAATCGACTGTGAAAAGACAGTGTCCATCAGATTTTTCAAAGTCACAAAATAATCGACTGTGAACATATGACAATCGATTGTGTTGAGACAGTGTCTTCCAGACTTTTTCAAAGTTATTAAATAATCGATTGTGAGTATATAACAATCGATTGTCACGAGGCAGTGTCTAAATTGATTTTTCAAGACTGATATATAATCGACTGTTAACTTAGTATAATCGATTGTATAACTAACCGTTGCCAAAATATTTTCAAATACCGTCAGGTAATCGATTGTTGATTTTGTACAATCGATTGTGGAAATTAAAATCTGGAAAAGATATTTTGAACGTTGCTGAATAATCGATTGTTGATTTTGTACAATCGATTGTTGAAATTAAATTTGAAAAGGATTTTTTGAACGTTGCTGAATAATCGATTATTGATTTTGTATAATCGATTGTTTTACGTAAAATCTGGAAATAATTTTTTGAACGTTGCCAATAATCGATTGTTGACCTTAGATAATCGATTGTTAAGCGCAAAATCTGGGATTGATTTTTGGAACGATTGGCAAACAATCGATTGTGGATTCTTGACAATCGATTGTCACTGAGTAAAATCAGCAGTTCTTAATTGGCAATTAGGCAATGGTAATGCCAAGTTTTTCAACTATAAATACAGCTTAAATTCAGTCTTTTGAGTACACAATAACACACAACAACTGATCATATAATTGTTATAAGCTTGCATGCTCTATTGCTTATCATTTTATATTCATTACATAAGTTTTTGAGAGCCAAACTCTTGTGAAAGTTGTTGCGATCTTGAGCGTATTCTTTTACTCATATCTACTCATTAAGGAGTGTCTTGTTTGAGTGCTTAGTGTTTTGTACACTTGAAGAGAATTGTTATTCTCTTGTTGTAAGAAGGAACTTGTGTTTCCTTGGTTGAAGTCTTGGAGTGTTGTATCTCCGAGCAAAGGTAGTTGAGGCTTGTGTCCTCAAGTTGTGAAGGAACTTGTGTTTCCTTTGGTTGAAATCTTGGAGTGTTGTATCTCCGAGCAAAGGTGTTGAGGCTTGTGTCCTCAAGTTGTAAAGGTTAGTTAAGCACCCGGAAGCTTGACAAGTTAGTGGAAATCTCGAGAGAGTCTCTCAGGGACTGGACTAGCCACGGGTTGTGGTGAACTAGAATACTTCGGTGTGTTCTTTCTTATTTATCGCACTTATTTATTTCCTGCAAATTTTAAATTCCGCAAGTTTACGCTAATTTTTATTATAACGCTATTCACCCCCCCCCCTCTAGCGTTAAGCGTATTATCTAACAATCATGTGATTCTCACACACATACGAATCACTATATAACCTTGTCAAAAATTTTCCTTCACTCGAGCCATCCTCAACTTCAATCTCCGTGAGCCATCACTGACTCACCAACACACCTCAAACTGGAACCAACATAGCACCACATCGTGCAAGCAACTACTCACAGCAGACTCCCCAATTGGCTCGGAGCCATAGATAAAAATACACTCAATAACTCATAAAACTTATTCTCTATTGATCCAAAATACCATAGTGAGATTAATCTTGTTAGAATAAGTGCTTAACGCTAGAGGGGGCGTGAATAGTGTTTTAAAAAAAATTCTGCAGAAATAAAAATTAACTTGAATCAAATTGCGGAATTAAAAGAGTATGGAAGAGATACACCGATTTTATACTGGTTGGCCACAAGTGTGGTTACGTCCAGTCTCCCGAGAGACTCTCTCGAGGTTCTACTAAACTCGTTAAGCTTCCGGGTGCTTAACAAACCGTTACAACTGAGAACTTGAGTCACACAAGCCTCAACAACCGTTGCTCGAAGATACCGCACTTCAAGACTTCAAACGAAGGAATAAAATGTTCCTTCTTACAACAAGGGATTATAGAATTTCCCTTCAAGTGTATAAACACTCAATACTCACTTATACAATTGCTCTCTGAAAGAGTAGATATGAGTACAAATTAATAAGCTCAAGAATACAACAACTTCTTCAAGAAATTGGCTCTCAAACGTAATGAAATAAATATAAAATGATAAGCAAGAGTGTGTAAGCTTTAAGCAATGATAATGATCAGTTGTTGTGCAGAAACAAGTGATTTTGAGGTGTATTTATAGTGTTCAAAATCACTATGACCGTTGCTTAATTGCCAATTAGTGATTGCTGAAATTTTGCTCATATAATCGATTATCCGATTCTATATAATCGATTATTTAAGATCAGTCAAAAATGATATGTAGATTTCACGCTAAATAATCGATTATGTTTGACTTAATAATCGATTAGTTGGTAACGTTAAAAAATCAATCACCGATTTTACGCTCATATAATTGATTATAAGAATCTATATAATCGATTGTTTTTCGGTGATGCAAAAATCGTTGGCAACGGTCTTAACATAATCGATTACTTGAAAACACATAATCGATTATTTTCTTACTTTGAAAAATCTTATGCACACTGCCTCAACATAATCGATTACTTGAAAACACATAATCGATTATTTTCTTACTTTGAAAAATCTGATGCACACTGCCTCAACATAATCGATTACCTGTAAGGACATAATCGATTATTTTTGTACTTAGAAAAATCTGGTGCATACTGTTTTATTATAATCGATTACTTGGAAGTGGATAATCGATTGTTTAGCTGTCTTTTAAAATCTGGGACACACTGTCTCAATATAATCGATTGTTAAAAGTATATAATCGATTGTTTCGTTGTTTTTGAAAAACCCAGTTTTGGCGGTCTTAATATAATCGATTGTATAGTTCATATAATCGATTATATAGGTCCAGATTTAAAAGACATGTTTAAAAACCATTTTGACTAAAATGCAAATCATTTTGTACACAACGATGCATGATTTGTTTAGAAATGATTTTATGAGAGAAGCCAAGTCTTAAATCAATTGTAGGATCAAGAGCATAAATATAAAACGACTCAACTATAACTTTGTTGATTTTCTTGATCTTGCTCGTTATTTCTCATGTGCTTGATCTTTGGCATATGTCGATATTCCATGCGCGTTGGTTTGTCATTTATCAAAACCTACAAGGATGAACACACGTTTAGTTATATCGACTTGAGGACGTGTTTCAACAATTTTCCCCTTTTTGATAATGGCAAACCAATATTGGGATATGCATATTAGATAACGACAATTGAAGACAAGTGAATGAATTCCCCCTCAATTTATGAATTCCCCCTTAATTTATGCCAATATTATTAGTATGAATAGCCCTTATTCTTCCCCCTTTTGACATTAGCAAAAAATAATGAACTTTTCATTAAACGATAATAAGCATACATAAGAAGGCACGAAAAATAGATAATAGATTAATCAAACGACAAATAATAAAAAAAATAATTTATCCTTCATTGACATCCGTCCCGGCGTCCGAAACTCCTTCCTGAGGTATAGTTTGGGCATATGGATAGTTGACATGAGAATCGATTTGAAAGCTGACCGTTGGATAATCGATTGTGGAGATATGAGAATCGATTATTGCGTGACAGAGACTTTAGCGTTTTTCGGAATCTGGGAGATAATCGATTATGGATTTGGGAATAATCGATTTTTGCTTGACAGTGAGCTCAGAGTTTTGCGGACACAGGAAATAATCGATTGTTGATTTTGAAATAATCGATTATATGGTAGGCAGTGAGTTACGAACATCCGAGACGGTAACATACTAATCGATTAGCTAGTGTCCCATACTCGATTATTTACTAAACACCTACAAAACATACGAGACGGTAATATAATAATTGATTAACCAGTTATTAATAATCGATTGTTTACTTAACACCTGCAAAACTTAACATTCAATAATCGATTAGCCAGTTTCAAATAATCGATTATTTTGCCTGGTGCCCAAATTCCTGCAAAATCGATACGTTAGATAATCGATTATAGTGTATGAATAATCGATTATATTTCACCAGTGACTGAAAATTCCCCTATCTTTGGGGCGATACCTGCAAAAAAAAATTAGGCGCCTCCGACGCTCAAGTCAGTAATTATTCAAAAAAAATGCAATGCATGAATTAGATCATCGTGGAGTCAAGAATTCCGAGTTCACTAAGAATACGGAAAAAGGACTCTTTCTCTAAGGGCTTTGTAAAGATGTCGGATAGTTGATATTTGGTTTCAACAAATTCAACTTCGACATCGCCCTTGAGAACGTGATCTCTTATAAAATGACGTCTAATTTCTATGTGTTTGGTTCTTGAATGAAGAACAGGGTTCTTCGTCAAGCTAATGGCGCTAGAATTATCACATCGAAGAGGGATATGATCGATACTAAGGCCATAGTCCAAGAGTTGCTGTTTCATCCAAAGGATTTGAGCGCAACAACTCCCCGCGGCTACATATTCAGCCTCAGTTGTGGACAACGCAACACTTACCTGTTTCTTGCTAAACCAAGAAACTAGAGAGCTACCGAGCAAATGGCAAGTGCCACTAGTGCTCTTGCGGTCCAATTTGCAACATGCAAAATCGGAATCGGAGTAGCCAACAAGTTGGCATGAAGAAGCTTTGGGATACCATAGTCCCACATTTATGGTTCCAACGAGATATTTCATTATCCGTTTTACCGCAGTTAGGTGCGACTCCTTAGGACATGATTGATATCGAGCGCATAAGCACACGCTAAACATGATGTCCGATCTACTAGCAGTTAAATAAAGAAGAGAGCCGATCATACCTCGGTACTTTTTGGTGTCGACTTCCTTACCTTTTTCGTCCTTGTTGAGATGGTCGGATGTACTCATTGGGGTAGCCATCGCTTTGGCGTTGCTCATTTCAAAGCGATTTTGTAATTCCTTGCAATATTTCGATTGACAAATGAAGATTCCTTCCTTCATTTGTTTGACTTGTAACCCCAAGAAGAAATTAAGTTCGCCCATCATAGACATCTCAAATTCGCTAGTCATGAGTTTTGAAAACTCCTTGCATAAAGACTCATTATTTGCACCAAAAATAATATCATCAACATAAATTTGAACAATTAGAATATCATTGCCTTTCCTTTTGATAAAAAGCGTAGTATCGACTTTTCCTCTATTAAATTCATTTTCCAAAAGGAATTTGCTCAAGCGTTAATACCAAGCTCGTGGAGCTTGTTTTAGACCATAGAGTGCTTTCTTGAGCTTGAAGACATAATCCGGAGATTTAAAGTCTTCGAACCCGGGGGGTTGCTCAACATATACTTCCTCTTGAATAAATCCGTTAAGGAAGGCACTCTTAACATCCATTTGATACAATTTAAAATTCATTGATGAAGAAAAGGCAAGTAATAGACGAATTGCTTCTAAGCGTGCTACGGGTGCATATGTTTCTTCATAATCTATTCCTTCTTCTTGGTTATAACCCTTAGCAACTAGCCTAGCTTTGTTTCTAGTGATTATTCCATTTTCGTCTAATTTATTACGAAAACCCATTTCGTACCAATTATGGTATGACTATCGGGTCTTGGCACCAATTCCCAAACATCATTACGTTTGAATTGGTTAAGCTCCACTTGCATTTCCAAGGTCCAATGTTCATCCCCAATTGCTTCGGAAATGGTAGTAGGTTCAATTTGAGAAACAAATGCCATATGACCTACGGTGTCTTTAAGAAGGTTACGAGTACTTACCCCTTGTTCAATGTCACCAATTACCTTATCGAGAGGATGGTCTTTAGACGTCCTCCAAGCCTTGGGCATCACCGATTCTTCCTCTTGTTGAGGTGCTTCTTCCTATGGTTGTTCCATGCCTTCATCTTGAATTTCATTTGAATTTTCCGTTTGCTCCTTGTCTTGAACATTCATCTTGTTTAAAGATTCTGCAAGATGATCACAAAAATCCTTTCTCGCCAAGCGAGCATCATTTTCACAAAATACAATATGAGGGGACTCCTCGACAGTTTCAGTACGATTATTGAATACCCTATATGCTTTGCTACGTGATGAGTAACCAAGAAAAATACCTTTATCAGATTTAGCATCAAACTTTCCCAAATTATCTTTTCCATTATTATGGATAAAACATTTACAACCAAAAACTCTAAGATGGGAGATATTAGGCTTTCTTCCCTTATAGAGTTCATATGGGGTTTTCAAGAGTATCGGTCGAATGACTGCTCTGTTTAAAACATAGCAAGCGGTACTCACGGCATCCGCGCAAAATTTCTTGGAAATCTTTGACCCATCGAGCATGGTTCTAGCCATCTCTTCGAGGCAACGATTTTTCTGTTCCACCACTCCATTTTGTTGTGGTGTACGTGGAGCCGAAAAGGTATGTTCAATACCGAGTTCGTCACAAAAATCCGCGAAGAGATTATGATCGAACTCTCCCCCATGATCACTTCTTATGGAAGTGACGGTTGTGCTCTTTTCATTTTGCACACGTTTAAGAAAACTTTTGAAAGCATGAAATGCATCACTTTTATGAGCTAGAAACAATGTCCATGTGAATCGAGAGTAGTCATCAACAATTACAAAAGCATATAAATTTCCACCAAGACTTTTAACTCGAGATGGTCCGAAAAGATCCATGTGAAGAAGTTGTAAAGGTCTATTGGTTGAAACAATATTCTTTGATTTAAAAGAAGCTTTTGTTTGTTTTCCTTTTTGGCATGAGTCACAAATAGAATCTTTTTCAAAAGTAATATTTGGAAGACCAATTACTAGATCTTGTGAGACTAGTTTGTTTAAAAGATTCATGTTTATATGAGCTACTCTATGATGCCATAGCCACATGTCGTCTACTTTACTCAATAAGCAATTTACAAAGCTTGATGAAGAATTTTCTAGATCAACCATATAGATATTATCTATTCTAATGCCACGAAGAATAATTTTGAAATCACGACGACGAATAACCAAGCATTCTTCGGAATCAAATAAAACAAGATTTTCCTTGTCACATAATTGACTTATGCTCAAGAGATTATGTTTTAAACCTTTAACTAACAAGATATTTTTAATAGCGGAGGTTTCGTCCTTACCGACCGAGCCAATGCCGATAATTTTTCCTCTGTTATTGTCACCGAAAATAACGCTTCTTCCTTCCTTGGGTTCTAGTTGAAGGAATTTAGATGCATCCCCGGTCATGTGTTTGGAGCATCCACTATCAAGGTACCAAAGTACACTTGATCCCTTCAAACATACCTACAAAACAAATCAATGAGATTTTGGTACCCAAGCCATTTAGGGTCCTTGTACGTTAGGTGCAACGTGGTAGTGTGATTGACTCGTGTTGATGTGCCGATGTCGAGTAAAACACACGGGAGCTATATGCCCTATTTTGTTGCAGTAGTGACAAATGACATTTGGATTATGCATTCTTCTAGGATGATAGTAATTGGAAGGTCTAAATCCGTTCATCCTATTTTTATAAAAATAATTTTGATGCACTTTCGAGGATTTTGTCTAGGTGGTCTAAACATGCTAACATTTCTTCGAACATTTGTTCTAGGATGATTAACATTTCTAGGGTTACTATTTCTAGGTGGATTTATTTTAATTTCCCTAGGTTGAGTCTTAGGTGATTTAGGAATGGACTCAACCTTTTCTTTAGGCTCATTTTTAAATCCTATACCGTGCTTAGTGGATTTCAAATTATCAAGAACATTATTCAAATTTTTGTGCAAGGAATTAAACTTGTGTAATGTGCTTTTGAGACTGTCTACTTCTTCTTTCAAAGATTTGCAAGAAGAACAACCTTTGTTTGAGCCTTCGGGTTTGTCCATGCTTCTTTTGCCATAAAACCGATTTTCTTCTTTCAACTTTTCATTATCGAAATTTAATTTTTCAACTTCCTTTTCCTTTAAAGAAATTTGTTTTCTTAAATCAGTTATTGTTTTTGAAGCACAAATAAACTCATCATAAAGTTCATCAAAGGCGTCTTGCAATTCTTCAAAAGTGAATTTATTTTTGGAAGTGGTACATACCTCGTTTTGTTTCTCTTCATTTGCCATGAGACATAAGTTTGCGGTCTCCTCTTCTTCTCCGTCGCTAGATTCGTCGCCGGAGTCGCCTCCCCAAGAGATGTAGGCTCTTTGCTTTTTACCTACCTTCTTCTCCACTTTGGCGTTTGGGCAGTTTGGTTTAATATGCCCGAGTTCTCCGCATCCATAGCATTTTAACTCACCTCCTTGTTTCTTACCTTTTCGTTCATACTCCTTTCGCATGAACTTGTGGAATCTTTTGATGACGAGGCCGAGCTCGGTATCATCGTTGCTTGAGTCCTTATCAATTTGAGGTTGAGCCGTTTTTGCTTTTAAGGCAATTTTCCTTTGCCTTTGATCATCTAAAGGGGGGTTAAGAATAGTAGACTCATATGTTTTAAGGTTACCTCTTAGCCCGTCGATTGTGACATTTGTTACCCCGATTGATTCCTGGATAGCATCGGCCTTTGACCGCCATTCCGGATTAAGGCTTCGGAGAATTTTACGGACAAGTTCCCGATCCGTAAATGTCTTCTTAAGGGCGTGAAGATCATTGACGATTTTTAAAAATCGTTCAAACATGTCGTCTATTTTCTCACCTTCCTTCATGTGAAACAATTCATACTCGTGAGTTAAGAAATCAATTTTTGCTTCACGTACCTGGTCTGTGCCTTCGTATGTGATTTCGAGCTTATCCCACATTTGTTTTGCGGTTGTGCAGCATGATATTTTCCGATAGTCATCGGGATTTACTGCGCAGTACAACATATTAATTGCCTTTGCGTTGTTCTCTACCTTTCTTATATCATCCGCATCATACTCCTCTTCTAATTTTGGGATGAGTTTATCACCATCCTTTTTAGTTGGTAGTTGCTCTCCATTTTTAATATTTTCCAGATATGAAAATTATTAGACTGGATGAATATCTTCATTCTCTCTTTCCAATAGGTGTAGTTGGTTCCATCAAATAGTGGTGGCCTTGTGGTGCATGAACCTTCACCTATTCTTGCATAAGCACTACGAGTAGAAGCCATGGAAAGTTTCTCTCAAACGGTTAAGTCTTACAGAGAGTTAGGCTCTGATACCAACTGTTAGAATAAGTGCTTAATGCTAGAGGGGGGGGGGTGAATAGCGTTTTAAAAAAAATTCTGCAGAAATAAAAATTAACTTGAATCAAATTGCGGAATTAAAAGAGTATGGAAGAGATGCACCGATTTTATACTGGTTGGCCACAAGTGTGGTTACGTCCAGTCTCCCGAGAGACTCTCTCGAGGTTCTACTAAACTCGTTAAGCTTCCGGGTGCTTAACAAACCGTTACAACTGAGAACTTGAGTCACACAAGCCTCAACAACCGTTGCTCGAAGATACCGCACTTCAAGACTTCAAACGAAGGAATAAAATGTTCCTTCTTACAACAAGGGATTATAGAATTTCCCTTCAAGTGTATAAACACTCAATACTCACTTATACAATTGCTCTCTGAAAGAGTAGATATGAGTACAAATTAATAAGCTCAAGAATACAACAACTTCTTCAAGAAATTGGCTCTCAAAAGTAATGAAATGAATATAAAATGATAAGCAAGAGTGTGTAAGCTTTAAGCAATGATAATGATCAGTTGTTGTGCAGAAACAAGTGATTTTGAGGTGCATTTATAGTGTTCAAAATCACTATGACCGTTGCTTAATTGCCAATTAGTGATTGCTGAAATTTTGCTCATATAATCGATTATCCGATTCTATATAATCGATTATTTAAGATCAGTCAAAAATGATATGTAAATTTCACGCTAAATAATCGATTATGTTTGACTTAATAATCGATTAGTTGGTAACGTTAAAAAATCAATCACCGATTTTACGCTCATATAATTGATTATAAGAATCTATATAATCGATTGTTTTTCGGTGATGCAAAAATCGTTGGCAACGGTCTTAACATAATCGATTACTTGAAAACACATAATCGATTATTTTCTTACTTTGAAAAATCTTATGCACACTGCCTCAACATAATCGATTACTTGAAAACACATAATCGATTATTTTCTTACTTTGAAAAATCTGATGCACACTGCCTCAACATAATCGATTACCTGTAAGGACATAATCGATTATTTTTGTACTTAGAAAAATCTGGTGCATACTGTTTTAAAATAATCGATTACTTGGAAGTGGATAATCGATTGTTTAGCTGTCTTTTAAAATCTGGGACACACTGTCTCTATATAATCGATTGTTAAAAGTATATAATCGATTGTTTCGTTGTTTTTGAAAAATCCAGTTTTGGCGGTCTTAATATAATCGATTGTATGGTTCATATAATCGATTATATAGGTCCAGATTTAAAAGACATGTTTAAAAATCATTTTGACTAAAATGCAAATCATTTTGTTTTAACACAACGATGCATGATTTGTTTAAAAATAATTTTACGAGAGAAGCCAAGTCTTAAATCAATTGTAGGATCAAGAGCATAAATATAAAACGACTCAACTATAACTTTGTTGATTTTCTTGATCTTGCTCGTTATTTCTCATGTGCTTGATCTTTGGCATATGTCGATATTCCATACGCGTTGGTTTGTCATTTATCAAAACCTACAAGGATGAACACACGTTTAGTTATATCGACTTGAGGACGTGTTTCAACAAAACTCAAATCCCTTTGTAAGCTTGTGAGGACACAGATCATCTGGTACTTTAAATCTTCGGCAATCTAGCAACCGTTAAGCCCACTTTTTAAGCGACCCAAAAATCCAAATTTCAACACATACATTTCACTTGCACCTGAGATCTTCTACAATCACATAAGGGTCACACCACCCCAAAACTCTTCGCAGAAGATAACTCACCTGCTCTACCTTCAGCTAACATTTCTGTATATCTTCCATCGTCATAAACTGTACGCGGTCACTTAGTCTTCCTGAGTCTGAACTCATACCGCAACATAAAATTTACTTCACCCTCAACTGGAAAACATAAAAAGATCCTTCATACATCCATAATTCGGGGCTATACCTCGAATCACAATTGAATTCAAGCACCTAATAGTCTTTCTATTATCCGCAGACCTTCCTCGTCACTTCCAAGTCATATAGATACATCTCGCAGTACTAACATACTCATCACATAGTTACCCAACCGTCACTCTCACTAATAGGGACAATACCGAACATATAAGTTCAAAAACACATGTTCACACAATCAGCACCTCGATGCTCAAGCCATAGGCAAGGATCCGGCCTTAAGTCCTCCACACTGGCCCAACATAAACTTACAGAGATTATATCTTGCCCATAGATCGGGGAATCACAAGCCATCAAGGCATATCTGATACTGAGTGCTCATGCGCGCATACGAATGCGTGGAAGGAATTTCAAGAGTTACTTTCAAGTTGAATTAGGGACGCACGATGAGAATTCAAGAATGTGAAGTTTTCCTAAAGTTTCTGCAGCCTCTCGAGGATAAATAGAGACGTCTCCGTACCGATCCGCGAGACTCTACAAAACCTGCTCATGACCCGTAAGACCTATGTAAACTAGACTCTGATACCAACTTATCACGACCCAAACCTAGACCCGGTCGTGATGGTGCCTCTCGTGGGGACAAGCCCAATCAACTAAACCCAATTCATCCTTTTAAAATAATTGAACAGTTCGCAAGCAGTTTAAATATGGTTTAATAATAATAATTAGTGGAAGTACGACCCGACACAGCCCAAACTGGGGTGCCACAGGTCACGAGCATATATTAAAGTAAGGATACAACTACTAGGTCTGAAATACACAAAATAGGATTGATAGACAAAAGGAAGAAATGCGGTGCTATAAACACTGGCACTCACGTCGCTAAACTCTGATAACTTAGCCTCCGATCAGCTCAAAACCCGTTACTAGGGGAACAAATATCTGCATCTACACGCGAGGTGCAAGGAGTAAAGTGAGTACTCCAACTCAGTGAGTAATAAAAGTAAATAATAACTGAGCAATAACAAATCACGTAAGGCAAATCATCATGTTGTCAGTATAAAATCCCTTGAGAAAAAGAAGTGAAGCTGTGAAATCTTTAGAGAACATCTTAGCTCAATTTAAACCTCTTTTCTGAAAATGACTTTTTCAACAATTATTCAAATGAATGCAAAACAATTAGTGCAGATAAGTACAGAAATCCGCCCCTCGGGCACAACACTCACTCAAGAGATAATGCCAGACAATCAGGTAGATACGCCGTGAAGTAACACAGACAACAGATAATGACAGACAAATGAAACAAAGTAAAAAAATAGATCAATATCATATAGTAACCATTTCGTCGATGGCACCCACTGGGGGTGTTCAGACTCCAAGAGGTGGCCCTTTACGGCCCAAGCACAATATTAAGCCATCTCGTGGCATCAAATCTAGGACCTCGGTCTCATATTAGTACCAGTATAACATTATTGCGGCGCGCAGCCCGATCCCATAGTGTCCTCGCAACACAGGCCCTCGGCCTCACTCGGTAAATTCATCACAAGCCTCTCGGGCATTAGTAAAACAGTATTTCTCAGCCCAAAACATCATTTAGAAGTATCATTTAAATCTCAAACTGAGTAAAAATGGATGAGTTATAACAGTAGAAAACAGCATGACTGAGTTCAAGTAATAAGTCAAAACAGTGATAATAATCCTCGGAGGGTGCAAATAGTTGGCACAAAGTCCAAATATGGCAATCAGCCCAAATCATGACGATAACAAGTAAGTTTTAGTCAAATACATGGTAAATTCATCAGTCGGGACGGACCAAGTCACAATCCCCAACGGTGCTCTACCCCACGCTCGCTTTCCGACGTGCAAGTCACCTCAATATAACACTACAATGTACAAATCCGGGGTTTCAAACCCTCAGAATATCATTGACAATCATTACTCACCTTGAACCGGCGAAATCCCTAGCTCGCGATGCCTTTGCCCCTTAAGTCGGCCTGTACGCGCTCAGAACGAAGACATCACAATATGTTAAGGGAACAAAGCCCAAGCAAAAACAATCAATAACGAGCACAAATCCCGAAATTACCAAAACCCGAGCCCCATGCCCACTCCTTGAAACTCTGAAAATTTTCACATCAACAAATTTCTTATCTCCTCACGAGTTCATACAAACCAAAAGTTCTCAAATCCGACCTCAAATGGTCCTTCAAATCCCTAAATCAAATTTCAATATCCCAAGCCCTAGTTTCTTCCATTTTAGCTTAAGTTCCATGAATCTCTAGGTTAATTTCACAAAAAAATCACGTTTTAGGTTCAAATATTACCTCCAATCAATTCTCCTTGAATCCCTCTTTAATCACCTTCAAAAAGCTCTCAGAATGCTCACATATGGAGGAAAAATGGCTCAAAATCGTGGACAAAATGTTTTATAAACTTTCTGCCCAGTTCTGGAATTCCTTCAACGCATTCGCGACTACTACCGCGCGAATGTGTATCACATCATTTAATTTCCCAAAATTAACCCTATATGAACGCGATACACACCCCGCGAACGCGATGCTTCAGCCTTCCTCTCATACGCGAACGCGACACTACTCATGCGAACGCGAAGACCAATAACCCCTGGACCGCTATTCCTTATGCGCGAACACAATAGGCCTTGTGCAAACACGAAGCACAACCATCTGGCCTTCTATGAACGCGAACCATCAAACGCGAATGCAAAGAGAAAATCACCTGCCTCCCAAGTCCTTCTTCGCGAATGAGAGATTCTTTACGTGAACGCAAAGAGTAAATTCTGTGCAACACTTGAAATTATAAATCTACAACTTTTAAACTTAGAAAATGGTCCAATTGACCAACCGAAACTCACCCCATGCCTCTGGGACCTCAATCAAAAGCACCAAAACATCCTAAAGCCTCATTCTAACTTGTTACAATCATCAAAACACCTCAAACAACTCCAAATCCACCAATTCACATCGAATTCAAGCCTAAGTATTCTAAAAACTTTCGAAATACGCTTTTGATAAAACATCCAACTAAATCACGTTTGAATGACCTGAAATTTTGCACACACATCACAAATGATATAAAGAAGCTACAACAACTTCAAAATTCGATTCCTACCCTCGGATCTAATTCTCGTATACCAATCGGAAATGACCAAAATACTAACTTCAACAATTCAACCCTAATTCTATACTGGGCCTCCAAAACCAATTCTGATCATGCTCCTAAGTCACAAATCACCTCCTGAAGCTAATTGAACTATCAGAATTCACATCCGAGTCCTCTAATATATAAGTCAACATCTTGTTGACTTTTCCAACTTAAACCTTCTTAAAAGAGATGAAATGTCTCATTTCTTGCCAAAATTACTCCGAACGCAAACTATTCAACTTGATCACATAAAACATGGATAAAAAAATATAAAGAAGCAAAAATGAGAGAAACGGAGCGGTAAATCATGAGACGACTGGCCCGGTCGTCACACCCTTTCTATTCCCTATGTTCATTTTCTTCTTTTCTGTAGAGATAATGTATAAAACAATTAAGACTTCTTAGATACTTGTGACATTTCGGGTTTTGGGAAAAGTAATTATTGTATATGCGAGCAGCATCATTTATACTTATTAACTATATTCATTAGCTGTTATTTTTGTGTTCCTATTTCATTTTCGCAATATTAGACTTGACCAGTCATGGAGACTAGGTGCCGTCACGATATTTCACGGAGGAAGAACTTGGGTCATGACAATTAGGGAGTAGAAACATTACCTTTTGATGCTCAATCCACTTGAATTCAAATTCCAGAATTTATTTTCTCAACAATGATGTCTCGGTCGAATATCTAATAATTTGAAAGAATTACCGTATTGGAGAATTGAAACTAACTTAAAAATCATCGTTAGAATTACCTTAGATGATGGAGGGAGCTTGGGGAGTAAGGTTCTTGAGAGCTTCCCTTTTTAGAGGAAATCTATGTGTTTGGGGTTGAAAGGAACGAGGTAGGATTTAAATAAGTGTACACGTCCCATAAATTGAGGAGGAAATAAAAATGGCTCGAGTAGACATTGCCGATACAGGCATCATCAAAGGAGCCAACATAACAGTGCAAGGTGCCATCAGAGGCGCCAAAACTACATGCCCTTGCATTGCCAGGGGCGCTAAGGTTAATGCCAGACAATGTAAATGGTTGTGAGTTTTAAAGGCCTTGCACTACCAAAGGCTACGGGTTTTATGGCCTTGCACTGTCTACGGTTGTAAGACGGACCTCCTATAAATTTAGTCGATTCTATCGAATTTTAAGCACTCTACGCTTCGTCTTGATTTCAAAATAACTATTTTTTATTATATTCATCCGATAAAACTCACATGCCTAAAAGGCTCCATTAATACCCACTTAACGTATTCATACCTAATCCGAATTATAGAGTGTCACATGTAACAAATGGTAATGGGAGATGAATTATAGCATGTGAAAGAATTTACTATAACATGATTTTAATTGTTTAGACTTATAAGATGAATTTATTGTGACAATCACCATTAAAATATATTTCTTAAGCCTTAGATATTTATGATGAAAATGTAAGAGTGATACCACAGTTTCAAATGTATTTGGTGTGGTTATGTTTTATTTATATACGGCATTTGAAGTATAAGTTAATTCATTATGGGTTTTCTATACTTTTTCCTAATTAAATTACTACAATATTAATATGTGACTTTCCTAAAAACTCGCATATTTCTAGAATAAAATATTTGAGGAGGTTATATTCATAAGTCTCATTCTGACTAAATTCAGTTATGCATATGATTATATCGTGTAATTTTTACGGCTTTACGAAGTTAAGATGGTGAGTTCACGTTCCATCGCACTACCAGGGTAAGACATCAGATTCGATTCTTGGAGCGCTGGTGAACCACGAAAATAAAATATTAGATTTGAGTCCTAATGCATTTTCACTTAATACACCTTTACAAGGGTAAGATATTGAGTTCGAGTCCCAATGCACCATATTAAAGATATAAGGTTGAGTTTAGAATTTTATCCATGTATATTAGGAACGTATAATACATCTATGGTATGATCACATGTGCGCTTGTTGTCAACTTACAATTTGACTTTTGCAAGATTGTTTGCTTAAATTGTTACAACACAATTCCAAATTATACGATTATGATAATTTATCTTCATAATGCTATTTTAAATATGATGACTTAGCGGAAAGTGTATGCCTTCAACTATAGTTAAATCATTGATTATGAGAATAAATTTTCAAAAGAAAAATTGATATGTGATGTATTATTTAACATGTAGAAGTACTTATATGTATCAAGCCAATATGTTATCCACAAATTTCCTTATCGCGATTGGTTCAGGGTCATGAACCAAATTATTTCCATTTATGTATTTGGTTGTAAGATTTATATTTTAATTACTACACAATAACACACAAATATAGGTCCCCAAATATGTGTTGGTGATCCCAACATTAGGGGGATAAAATGGGCAGCTGGAATGTTATACATAAAATGAATTCTCTGGATTCTCGTACAAGAAAATATGAACTAAAAGTTCAAGAAATAACTTATTTGCAAAATGTTGTCAGGCATATTTGCTGGCCCAAAGCTAAACATCACATTCTAGCTGGAAATACTCTAAATAGAATAAAGTCCATGATGGATAGAGTCTATGGTATGCATGAAGCGTAATAGACTAATCGTTTCTAAAGATAAACTCATTGAAGAAGGAGGGAGCAAATGATCAAGATTGTCATAATAAGGAGGAAAATGCTCTAGAAGAGCAAGGAGGGAGTAAATGATCAAGATGGTCATAATAAGGAGAAAAGTGATCTAGAAGAGCATCACAACATAACACTTCATAAGACCTCATGGAAGAGGCTCACTTACCTAAAAATAATGAGATAAAACGATCTCGATAAATTATGTCTTTATTGGATAATATTGAAACCGATACAAAAGAATCGTCCATGATATCTTTGATATAATAATGCGTTCAATATTAGAATGATGATGAGGATTTTGAACTCAAACTTGTCATAGAAAATGGACAAATAAATGATTGACAAAAAAAAATATATATACACAATCAAGTTTGACTTCACGTGAAAATATGAAGTTGAACATATAATCTCAATACCTTAAAGTATAAAGCCAATGTAGGTCCAAATATGTTCTTGGGCAAAAAATAAAATGAAATATAAAGCCGATAGATATAAAGACGACTTTGGCACAATTTTTTTTTGTAAATATCCTGGCATTAGTTGTATGGAGACATATACGCGTTGTATTCTTTTTCCCGTAGCTAAGGTTTTATCCATTGGATTTTTCCAAGCAAAGTTTTTAATGAGGCATCACTCGATTGTATTATAAGACATGTGTACTCTTTTTCCTTCATCAAACTTTTTTTCACTGGGGGTTCCCTAATAAGATTTTAACGAAACACATTATTTTTTAGATGAACATCCAAGTGGGAATGCTATGAATATATTAAAATGGATGTCCATTTAATACTGCTAGACATCCTTATCCCATTAATCATTTGAATTCATATATTTAGTTAATTCATCACTTAATATTTATAACCTTTAGGTGTATTCTTATAGCCTTTCATGTATCTTATATACGATAAAGTAGGGTATTCGTTAACTTATGAAGATCACACCAAAAACATACTTGAACAAGAGAACATCTATATTCTCCTCGTATATGTTCTGTCTTCATTTATATTGTTTTATTTAACATCTTGGTAGTTTTAATTCTATTAAATCGAGCACTTTTGATCTCCATCAACATTTAACATTATTGGCAATTAGATTTTATGGAATTTGCAAAATAAAAAAAAGATGATGTAAGCAAACAAATTCCAGAAAATTTCAAAAAACTGCATCACTAATAACTACATGTGTCTAGAGGATGTGTTAGATAATATTCATATAGATAATTGAAAATTAGTTATCAATTGCAAAGTTATCGAAGAATAACTATTATTTTATGCGAAATAAAATTTGAATAAACTGAAATATAAGAAGTTTCAGTATAATATACTGGATTATAGAATTTTTATTATATTTTATTTGAACACTAGTACGTTATAAAATTTCAGCATATTATACTCTAATCTCATATGTAAAAAATTCGAACTCGAGCATATTTAGCTGTAATTTTTGGATTTTAAGGATATTTTTATATGAAAAAATAACTAAATTTTAATTATTTTTGAAACTATGACTAATGTTCAATTATCAATTGCACATCAGGTTATTGTGATTATGAAATTTAAAAAGATTTTCCTGGTATTTTTGGTTAATAACTTTTTTCTCAAAATATTTTTATATCAACTTCTTTTATGTACATTTATTTATTTTTTCTCTTTTTTCGGTATCTCTCCCCTTTGCTTTAATAAAGAAAAACCCTCCCGTCGCGGCCTCAACTCCAGTCCCCCACCCTTGGCGGCCGTTGTCTTTTTATTCTTTTGGTTCATACAATAAATCTCTTGAAAAGGGTTTTAACCTCTTTGGTTTCTTAAACCCTTTGCCTCATTCCTATAGTATTATACACAATGGGAAAGAAAGCAGGAAAGTTCAAAAAGAAGGAAAATAACAACCTTCCAAAAAAAGCAAAACGTGATTTTTACAATGAAGACGATGACACGATGAATGATGCTATCGATGCCTGTAAGTTCCCCTGCAATTTTTTTTAGTGGAAAAAATTCTTTTTGTTAAACCCCAGTTGAATTTAATTTCAGTTTCTAGCTATATGGTTGAAGAATTGGAAGTAAATGGTAAATTTAGCAACATATACCAGAAATAATTATGCTGAAAATGGGGTTTTGAGCGAAAAATATACTTTTTGTTTTACCCAGTTGAAGTGTTTTGTGGTTTAGTTTTTAGCTTTATGGCTGAAAAATTAGAAATAAGTACAATGAAGAATGAAACTAATATGATTATCGTTTGAACTGAAGGTTTTATCTCTGTTATAAGTTTGAAGGTCATTTGTAGCTTTACTGCTTTGTTATTAGCAATAGTTGCTAGAAAGAATGAGAATGATATATCTTTGAGCTCAATATTTCATTTTATCGTATGCCCAGTTGAAGTGTGTTCAGGGTTTTTGATTCCAGTTTTACAGCTCAAAGTTTAGCAATTCAATAATAAGATTTGAAGAAGAAAACTGGAAACAAACTAGAAATAAAAAGAGAAATGATTTCGTTTTGAGCTGAAAAGTTTCTCTCCATTAATAGTTTTTTTTGGGGGGGGGGGGGGTGGATATTAAAGATTTGCTCCTAAAATATTATCTGTAAATGCACAACAAAAAGGATGGAAAAACACATTTTTCTGAGCTCAAAATTTAGCTTGTGTTATGCCAAGTTAAGGGGTGGGGGTGGATATTAAAGATTTGCTCCTAAGATATTAACTCTAAATGCACAACAAAAAGGATGGAAAGACGCATTTTCCTGAGCTCAAAATTTAGCTCGTGTTATGCCAAGTTAAAGTTTATTAAGGGGTTTGATATTTTCAGTTTTAATGCTCCTACAAGTAGCCACAAGAAAGAAAAAATAAAAAAAAATATTAAAAGAAATGATTGCTTAGAGTTGAGAATTTACTTCTCATATTGGCTGGTTCAATTTATAGCACTAAAAAGTTAGAAATAAATAGAAGAAAGAATGCAAAGAAATATCATCTTTTGAGCCAAAATTTTCCTCTGTTTATGTCCAGTTGAAGTTTTATTTGGTTTTTAGGTATAAGAGAAGACAAAGGTTTATAGTTTATAATTGATAGTAGTTTGCATTTGTTTGTGTGCTTGCCTTTATTTGACTCCAGGGGGAGAGAGAGAATTTCAGAGAAAATGCTTTTTATGTTAAAAGATTTTTGATGTTATTCATCTACTTCTTTAAATGTAGTTCATGAACAGAGAGACATGATCCCACTGAATGTTAATGAAGATGATGCAGAGTCGGATGAAGATAATGAGCATCCTGTGTATGATCTTAAGGTGATACGGATTTTCTTTTCCAACTTTTATCTTTATACTAAAAGTTAATAAACTGTATCAAGTAATCAGATTGCTAATTTGATTTACGCAAGTCAACTAATTGCTCAAAGTTGGGTAACTGTTTCCTCCTTTATATAGGAGGATGAAGATGAGGAGGATGAAGATGACGACCTTGATGATGCTGAACTTACTGGTCTTGGTGCTAAAAGTATGCAACAAAACTCGAACTTGTGACTGCTTTTTCCGATTGAAAAGAAATACCATAGCTGAATTGCATATCTTGTTTCTCCCATAATGATTTTTTTTTCCTGATATTCCTTTTGAATGCTTCTGAAGGCAGCTTAGAACAGATGATTAGCTTATATTTATTCTAGGAGTTTCCTGTCCCAAAAAAGAAGCAAAAATAAAGATTAAGAAGAAGAGAAAAAATAACAGCTTGTACTATTTCAACCTGTCATTGAGATTTTGAAAATGCATGTAAGGTGGTGTTAGTGATGGTGGGAAGAATTATGCAATTCCTATTGTTTGATTAGTTAATTGATGCTAATTAGTTCAGAGATTAAATAAATAATGACGTGTTCGAACTGCATAAATACTGCACGAAGCTGAGTAGGTCTAACCACTAAGTTATACTATTTCTACTGTGGCTCCTAAATATGAGTTTCTCTGCACTGAGCTGCTACACATAAACGGCAGCAGAAAGGTCTTTCGGTTCTCATATGACTGAATTGATAAGCTGATTGGTTTCCTTCAAATTCTAGTTTTTTTTTCATTTGTTTTGGTTCTTGATCTCTTACCGTTTTCTTCTTTTTTGCATCTTCTGCTTGGGGCAATTTTTTAATATCTAATTTGAGTACCTATTTTTACTTTAGTTGCAAGGACACAGAAATATTTACGAGCTACAATGGGCGGGGTTGAGGATGAAATGCACGATGAAGCTGAAGAGGAGAAAGAAGAGAGGCCTCTGTGGGGAAGAGGAAAAAATATCTATTATTATCAAGATAAGCAGGTTGGATTTTGCCTAATTATTTGGTTCATTTTATTTTATTATGACATTATATACAGCATGCTTGGAGAAACCAGTATTTACTGGCGGTAAAAAATAATCCGATGTCTGAGGAATATCGTCTCCTTACTGTTTCAACTGTACCTGTAACATAGTCCTTTGATCATGTTGTCATTTGTGTGCAGTACTTGATGTTTGAATATTTTGTTTGTTAGGGTCCCGAGCAAGAGTCGAGTGATGAGGACCTTATCGCGGAGGAAGAGGCAGAGGTCTTGAGATTGCAGCAGAAGAAAGCTAAATCCTTATCTGCAGAGGATTTTGGTCTTGAAGATGATGAAGAGGAGCTTACATTGGAGGTAAGAGATTCAATTTCTATACAACGTCCATTGGATGATTTGTTTCTACCTTTTGTGGTCGGATGTGGATTCTTATGGATAGTATTGCAGGAAATTTTGGCCCAAGGAAAATCTGGTTTAGCAGTTTCTGCTGATGGAGAAGCCAAAAATGAAACTGGCACTGCATACGAGGAAGTGCAGAAGGATTTGAATGCTTTGACGAAAGAAGAGCAAATGGATGTTGTCTATAGGTGAGCTTCTCTATCCTGCATATGCTAATTTCATTGTGACATGTCACCAAGCATCATAACAATATCAATATGGAAAATTTTGGGGGAGGCGCATAGGTTATAGTCACTATCATTTACCATGAATGTTGCTAGCATTTTTTATAAATTTGAAATAGGTATCACTATGATTCTAAACAAATAGAAGAGAAAAAGGCAGGTGATCAAAAATTAAGGTGTCATTAGACAGTGTATGCTTAATTTTACTGGTAAAGGTTGTGGAAGTTGACAAAGAACAAAAACCCAATGTGTTGCTCAGTTCAGACTTCAGTAATGACAATAATGTTTGAGGACTCATCTGTGCGATGTCCTCAGTTTAGCCATTTAAAAAGGGATCAGGTTATATATTTCTTCAGGTTTCAGTAGGAAGTTTTCGATAGTTAGCAGCTGTCCCACTGATCTGCCTGAGGATGTTGGACTTGAGAGTATTGAACACCATACTTAACAGAAAAGCTTACTGATTCTACTGCTTCATAAATAAATAAAACTTACTGATTCTACTGTCATTGGCTAGATGTTAGATCATCTCTGGTAGGTAGCGAACATCTATTGCTTGCAGGATAGATTATGCTTTTGACTCTATGATCTTTTTGTGATTACAGTTCTGCACCTGAATTGGTTGGTTTGCTATCTGAGCTTAGTGAAGCGCTTGAGCAGCTCGATAACAAAGTTAATCCTATACTCAACAAGGTATGTGCGTTGTGAGATTCCACTAGCTACAGATTGCTTGGTCTCCTCATTATGCTAGTGGAATTTCTGAGTGCTCCATCTCAAAGAAAAAAGATACTTGTCTGAGCGCTTCTGGCGAGATTCTGTTTTGAGTATTCTATTCTGATTTTGTATTTATTTAAAATTGTAGAAATAAACTTGTTCCTCTTGTAGCTAATGTTACTATATCTTTTTTGTTTTTGTTTCATTAAAAAAAAATCTAATTATCACTTCATATTCTTATCTTGGAAATAATGATGTCATTGAAATAAGAAAAAAAAGAACTATTCTAACTTGAATCTTTTGTTTTCTGATTTAAATAATGTAAAAATGGAATGTAAGTAGGCGAGGGGGTGGATGTAGCCAAGTGGATCAAGGATTGAATTTACATTGTGAAATCTACTGCTACATTCTAGACTTGCTTGGCTGTGGTTCCTTTTGAATACTTTTGGGTTTCTCCGGCGTTGTAAAACCTCTATAGTTAGTAGTTGCATTGGCTCTGATACTGGTATAAAGGTGTTCTGCTGAAAGGATGAAATAATTAAGCTTTAGAAATTATTGGTTGGAGAGTTGGAGTAGTAACGATGGTGTCAGAAATTGAATGCAGCTTTTTGTAAGATAGGCTGATCTTGAAATGATATTCCACGTGTCAGCATTTAACTTCCATTTTTCTCTATTAAGGTTAATGGAGAGAATATGATAAAAGGTGGGATGCACTACATCGAGGTGAAGAAGCTACTTCTGCTGTCATATTGCCAAGCTATCACCTTCTATCTTCTTCTCAAATCCGAGGGACAACCAGTGCGTGATCATCCAGTCATTTCACGCCTCGTGGAGATCAAAAATTTGTTGAATAAGGTGACAACTCTTATCTTATGACTCAAACAACAAAAGATGGCCAAATTACTGCGCCCCTGTTTTTGTTAATTTTGTTAATGATGACATTACTTGCTGGAAATCAACCACTTGATTATATGGTCCAGATATGCATTGTTGATGAGATATGAGTCATATGACTGCTTTATTTCCTCTTAGATATCTGCTAAGCAAATTGAGCTCACATACACATGTTCACAACATTTGCTTGACCACCTCATAAGGTAATATCCATAGACTTGCAATTTTAAGGATAACTTAAGCTGTTAAAAATGGAAGACGTTAATACAAACTGTAACGAGTATAATTATTCAGCTCATGGAAAAAGTTAGAGGCCACTTTATTATCTATTTGATGCTTATGGTTTCAATTTTTTTTAACTTATTCTTGTTCTAGAAGCCTATATCTGGGCTAGAAGTCTATGCTGAATCTGTCTGTATCTGGGCTGTTTCTTCATTAGTTTAGTGCAAAAGGTATCCTAGTTCACTCTTTTGATTAACAAATAGGAAAAGCGGAGGTTTTTGGAAAAGCAAAAATGATGTGAGATGTCTCGTCTGGTGAAACTAATCAAAGTTTCAACGAACCCACTTATAGGGAAATCATTTCCTTAAAGTTTAAATCATAGCAAAGCTCCCTTATCGTCTACTCCATCCTAATGAACCCAATCTCTTGTAAAAGTAAAATATAAACTACTTTAACAAACGGAGAAAAACAAAAAAGTGCTAGATTATAACAAGACAAATTCCATTGAAAGAAAATAAACAAGGCGTATAAATGACCTGACAAAAAGTCAAAAATTACCAGAATGATAGTCTAGATAAGTGCTACTCTGAAGTGCAAAAAGTATAACCTCCACACGACTGCATGTGTATAACCTCCTATGCTTTCTTTCCTGCCCCTTTTTACCCCCCCTCCCCCAACTTTTGCAGCAGCATCCTATTATCCTTTCTCCTCAAAATACATTCAGCATTAAATTCCACACGATGTCACAATTTTTTTTTGATTTGCACCGGGTGTCCAAGTCTTTAAGAGCCCCGACTAATATCGGTGGGTGCACAGGCCCTCGGCAAGGAGTTTTCCGCAAGTGCACCACAATTAATTCAGGTTTTATCCAGTCGGATGACTCTCATAAATTGTTAGCACCCAGTGGGTTTCGAACTTGTGACTTTGAAAGGGAGCAAACCCCAAGGCTCAAGTCTATTACCACTAGGCCAACCCCTGAGGGTTACATGATACAAGTTTTAAATGTAAAAGAAATGATAAGCATCTTTCACTTTTTCTGAAGTTCCATTGATGCCTCCACAAATTTCAGCTCTAACAAATGGATCAATTTTCTATGGTGCTCTGCTGTTCTACAGAGCTTTGGAAAGGAAAACCCCTTTTTTTCTCTTCTGCAGTTCTTTGTAAAAGGACATAACAGTCACTTATTCCTACCAGCCCCAACTGTAACGTCCTTTCCGTACCCCCGAGTATCTTTCCTTTTTCTTTCATGTTCGTTTACAAAAGTTTAATTCCTCAATTTCCTACTCTTGCATAGCTTCTTAAGCAAATACCCCATAAAATAGTCTTCAGCATTCTTATTGCTTTATTTGATGAACTAAATCTTCAGTCTAGCATAGCTAGCTAGACTCGTACATGAAATAATTTAAATACACGGATTTTGTGTCAGGGATTCTTTAGTTCTTGAATCAAGTTTAGAGTCTTAGAGAATTTGAAGTGGATATGATATGTTGACTGATCGTTACCAAACATATTAAATTTGTCAAATGTGTAGTGTTAGTTTCATTGTATAAATAGTAGTAAATAACCCTAATCCCATATGTATTAGGAGTAGGACATGTATCTCATAGGTACTAGGAATATGACATGTATTGTGTGTATATACACACACAGGACTCATTGTATTATTGTCATAATTTAATCAATAATAATTATCTCTTGTGCATTCTCACATAGTATCAGAGCTACTGTGAGAATATCATAGATGTGGGTCATTTCAGCAACTTCCGGGAAGAAAGACCTCGTCGCCATACAATTTTCCGGCGACTTAAGAGGCCGTGCGTAACAAAATAATTTTACACCACCGCTAGGTTCCCAAGGCTCCCTCGACCAAACCCCAGTAAACCCCACCGGAAAATTCCTCTTCACGCGCCCTCACGCGCCAGAAATTTCTCGTCAGATCCGACCCATGCGCCCACACGTCGGCGCGTGAGCACTGTTCCTATCAGATTTCTACAAAGTTTCTTCAGAACACTTGGGCCGCCTACTAATTCCGACCCTACCCATCCTGTTTTCGTTTGATTCCACCACTTTGAGTTTTTTCTGGCGAGCTACAGTGATTTTTCCGGCGTGAACAGTGATCTCCAGCAATTTTCTGCTTTTTCCGATACAATATTATAATGGAATCCGTACCTGAAGCCTTTAACTCACAATCTGTTGGATTAAATGCAATAAATCCAATCCAGATAATTTCTTTACCGGATTATATTGAGTTCTAGTATAAAGCACGTAAGCAGACGTCTTCAGGATTCACCTCCGTTGTTCCAACAAATAGTAGCCTGACTGGTGTCTCCCAATCTTCATGTTCTGAGTCTTGGGTCATTGATTCAGGTGCATTTAATCATATTTCTGGTAACAGATCTCTTTTCACTAGTATCTCATATTCTCAATCTCTTCCAACAGTCACAATGGCCAACGAGTCTCAAGCCATGGCAACTGCAATAGGTCAAGCAGGTCCACTTCCTTCCTTACCTTTGGACTCAGTTCTTTATATTCCTGGTAGTCCTTTTAATCTCATAGTCGTTAGTCGCTTAGCCGAATCACTTAAATCTGTTGTTTTATTTCTAGATGACCTTGTTTTTATACAGGAACGCAATACAAGGCGGATCATTATTACCAGGCGTGAATCAGATGGATTTTATTACCTTATCCTTGCAAAATCACATGGACTCGCATCTTGTCTTCCTCTAATATCTTCTCCCATTACTGATTCACCAGATTTACTACATAAATGGTTAGGACATCCCAGTTTGTCAAAACTTCAGAAAATGGTACCTGGCTTATCTCACTTGTCCACTCTAGAGTGTGAGTCGTGTCAGCTCGGTAAGCATACCCGCTCGTTTCCCGCGTCGTCTTGACAATCGAGCAGTGTCACCTTTTACTTTAGTCCATTTAGATGTTGGGGGTCCTAGTTGGGTTAGCTCTACCTTATGATTTCGCTACTTTGTCAGTTTCATTGATGATTATTCCAGGTGCACTTTGATATTTTTGATGAAAAATCGATCTGAGTTGTTTTCTATGCTGAAATTCAAAATCAATTTGGGGTTTCTATCAACACATTTCGTAGTGATAATGCCCTAGAGTATTTGTCTTCCCCATTTCAGCAATTTATGAATTCCCATGGGATTATTCATCAAACATCTTGTCCGTACACATCCTAACAAAATGGGGTAGATGAAGAAAGAATAGACATCTTATTGAAACTACTCGCACCCTACTTATACAATCTCATGTTCCGCTGCGTTTTTGGGGGATGCAGTTCTTACATCTTGTTATCTTATTAATCGTCTGCCATCTTCAGCTATCCAAAATCAAGTTCCATTCTCTGTCCTGTTTCCCCACTTACCTTTGTTCTCTCTTCCACCCCGTGTCTTTGGGAGTAGGTGCTTTGTTCATGACCTTACTCCAGGAAAAGATAAGTTAGCTCCTCGTGCTCTTAAGTGCATATTTCTAGGTTACTCGAGAACGCAAGAGGGATATCGATGTTATTCTCCTGACCTTCAGCGATTTCTTATGTATGCTGATGTTACCTTCTTTGAAACCCAATCATACTTCACAGGTCCAATTAATCGCTTAGATATTTTTGAGGTGCTACTTGTTCCTTTTTTTTTTGAGATTCAGTCCCTATCTCACATTCATCTTTCTCCATAGCTCAACCGTCTACAGTTCCAGTTACAGCTCAACCACCTATAGCTCAAGGATCACCACCGAGTCTAGTGCCACCACCAACTCCAGTGCCACCACCTAGTTGAGTTCAACCTTCTACAGCTCCACCACTCCTGAATTATCATCGTCGTTCGCCCCAAGCATCAGACCCAGCTGCTTCACGTCCTGCACCTAACCCTGCTAATACTGCGGACTTGTCTCCTCTTAATCAACCGATTGCATTACGAAAAGCTATACGGTCCACAGTTAATCCTAATCCTTATTATATCGGTTTAAGTTACCATCGTCTCTCATCATCCCATTGGTGCATTTGTGTCATCTTTGTCCTCTATTTCCATTCCTAAGTCGACAGGTGAAGCTCTGTCTTATCCCGGACGACGACAGACTATGATTGACGAGATGTCTGCTTTACATACGAGTGGTACTTGGGAGCTTGTTCCTCTTCCTTCAGGTAAATCGACTGTTGGTTGTCTTTGGGCGTATGCAGTCAAAGTTGGTCCAGATGGCCAGGTTGATCGACTTAAGGCTCGTCTTGTTGCTAAAGGGTATACTCAGATATTTGGTCTCGATTACAGTGATACTTTCTCTCCCGTAGCTAAAATTGCATCAGCCGTCTTTTTCTATCCATGGCTGCTGTTCGCCATTGTCCTCTCTTCAGTTGGACATTAAGAATGCTTTTCTTCACGGTGACCTTGAGAATGAGGTTTATATGGAGCAACCACCTGGTTTTGTTGCTCGGGGGAGTATTGGCCTTGTATGTCGGTTGCGCCGGTCCCTCTATGGTCTAAAACAGTCTCTTCGAGCCTGGTTTGGTAAGTTCAACACATTTATTCAGGAGTTCGGCATGACTCGTAGTGAACCTGATCACTCTGTATTTTATCGACATTCTGCTTCAAATCTCTGTATTTATCTGGTCGCTTATGTTGACGATATTGTTATTACCGGCAATGATCAGGATGGTATTAGTAAGTGGAAGCAACATCTCTTTCAGCACTTTCAGACTAAGGATCTGGGCAAATTAAAGTATTTTCTAGGTATTGAGGTCGCTCTGTCTAGCTCAGGTATTGTGATCTCACAACGGAAGTATGCATTAGATATTCTTGAGGAAACAGGAATGACAGGTTGTAGGCCTGTTGACACCCCGATTGATCCGAATTCTAAACTTCTGTCAGGACAGAGGGAGCCTCTTAGCGATCCTGCAAGATATAGGCGGTTGGTTGGTAAACTAAATAACCTCACAGTGACTAGACCTGACATTTCCTTTCATGTGAGTGTTGTGAGTCAGTGTATGGATTCTCCTTATGATAGTCATTGAGATGCAGCTATCCGCATTCTTCGGTATATAAAATCAGCTCCTGGCAAAGGCTTATTATTTGAAGATCGAGGCCGTGAGCAGATCTTTGGATACTCAGATGCTGATTAGGCAGGATCACCTTCTGATAGACGTTCTACGTCTGGATATTGTGTCTTAGTAGGAGGAAATTTGGTGTCTTAGAAAAGCTGAAGCAGAATATTGAGCAATGGCTATGGCGACATGTGAGCTAATTTGGATCAAACAGTTGCTCAAGGAGTTGAAATTTGGAGAGATTAGTCAGATGAGACTTGTGTGTGATAATCAAGCTGCTCTTCATATTGCGTCAAATCTAGTGTTCCATGAGAGAACTAAACACATCGAGATTGACTGCCACTTTGTTAGAGAAAAGATACTCTCGAGAGATATTGTTACAAAATTTGTGAAGTCGAATGATCAGCTTGCTGATATTTTCACCAAGTCCCTCACTAGTCCTCGTTTTAGTTATATATGTAAAATGCTCGGTACATATGATTTATATGCACCAGCTTGAGGGGATTGTTAGTTTCATTGTATAAATAGTAGTAAATAACTCTAATCCCATATGTATTAGGAGTAGGACATGTAATCCCATAGGTATTAGGAATAGGACATGTAATCCCATAGGTATTAGGAATAGGACATGTATTGTATATATATATATACACACACATGACTCATTGTATCATTGTCATAATTTAATCATAATAATTTTCTCCCGCATGTACTGAATTAACACGTTTAGCTTGCTTAACTGCTAAATGATGTTGCCAAATAGTTGCTAGTCCTCTCCTTGTTCATCTGATTTATTTGATTCTTGGCTAGCTTCAATCCGCATACCTTGCTCCCCGCTTCCTATCTTTCTAGGTGTTGATGTATTCATTTATGCAGATGAAAGAACTTGATGGAAATCTTCCTTCTGAACTAGAAGACTTTTTGAACAAGAATGTTGATAATGTAACTTGTGTAAAGTTGGCGGAAAGTAACTTGGATTCTGAACCTCTCCCCATTAGTCACAAGCCTTCTGTGGCATTAGCTGATGTTCAAGAAACAGAGGTAATTTCCAGTTTGATTCATCTTATTTTGTTGCTCAAGCATCCCATCATCATTTGTTTATTTGGGCTAATTTGATTGAAAACCTTTTGTAGTTTTTATTAAGCAACCATTAAAAATTTAGTGTAAATTTTTCCTTCTTTGTAGCCTCATGAAGCTGAGTTGATGGAGGCAAATGGTTTAAAGAGTCAACAGAAAAACGAATCAAAACGCAAACGTCAGGTAAATGGTGTTTGTGTCTAAGCACATCTCTGTTCTGCTTATGTACTATCAGCAGGCGAGTCCACTGTCACCGTTACAATGCAAATGAAATATCACCAGACTAGTACCAATGTCATTGTCTTTTTTATTTCTAACAGCTTTTTCATCCATGTTCCTATTTGTTGCAAGACCACCAACCTCTTCTCTTTTACCAGTAAGTTCAAATTAGCTAATTAAAGAATTGTGGCAGGATGATCAAGTTGGTATCCAGAGCAGGGAAATGTTAAAAGTGAGAGCTGACCTTGAGGAAAAATGGAAGCAGACAGGTGTCTTAAGTTCCATTGCACGGAAACATGAAAAACAAAACAAGCGCTTGCGACTACTGAATGGGTATTAATTTGCTTCGCGATATGTTGCTCCATATACGTCTTCTGCTACATAACCAAATGCAAACATGAAATCATTGATGGGAAGTCCAATGAATTATATGCAGGCAGTTGGCAACACCTGATGATTTTGATGATGATGCCATGGTTGCTGGAGATGATCGTGAGATACGGAGTTTAAATAAGCTGTCTAGGCTTGTAACTCCTCAAGTAGCAAGACCCAAGGTGTGGATCAGGAATACTTTAATTTTGTGTTCGTCTTGTTGATTTTTATGTAAATAAATAACCTATTTCTTTTATGTGAGTGTATGCAACTGCATTGAGGTTGATACTCTGTATGGAATTTGACAGTCCTTTCAACTTCTGTCTCTGTTTGTGGCTCCCTTTCGCAAAATAGTGGCCCCCTTTTCCTTTATTGGTGATCTCTTGACTGTTTTCCCTTATTCCTTCCTGCCTCTTTTATAGCAATTCCCAGGTATTTCAAAAAAAGAAACCTGTTTGGCCTTGATGATCATAAATGGCTCAACTGATTTGTGACGGAGGGAGTATATCTTTGCATGTATTTCATAGAAGTTACATCTTTATATGTGCTCTTCTTAAGAGTTGAATTCTTCGTAATATGTAATTTGAGTTATATTCATCTGTGGCAATTCAGATTATTTAGAAACCCTTCATGTTTGACACATTCTGTGTTAAACTGCCTCTCTTCGAGTTAAACAAATACAGTGTGGTAGACCGGGAGTAGTATTATTGTGCAAGCAGTTTTTACTGATGATATTCAGGTGGCTGCCTGCTAAATTGGCTTTGTGATCTGCACTTCTTCTCCTTCCGTGTTTCCTTGGTATTTTTTTTTATATATTTAGATGTGTGTTTGTGTGTGTATTTTGATTTTGTTTAAGTAGATGTGTGTTGTAATCATTTTTCCGGGCATGGAATGTTTTTTAAGCTTTCAAACTTCTTTAGTATGTCTCGTGTGGCTTAACCTAACTAGATGCATTATAACAACTTCTATTCTTTTGAAAGGTAATTTCTGGTGACGATGATTTACCAAAGCGAGACGACATTGGAGAAAGGAGAAAAAAGCATGAACTAAGAGTTCTAGCCGGAGCCGGAGTTGAACCTTCTGATGATGTTGAAGATGAGCCCGGTAACTCTGCAAGTGATGGTATTGCTAGTTCTGACGATGGTGAAATGGACTCAGATTTGGAATTCTATAAAGAAGTGGAGAAGCAACATTCAGCTAAGCTTGCTGCTAAAGAAAAGATGTATTCCAGGTTAGACTCATATTGTTTAATATTTTTAAAAGCAAGCTCGTTCCACCTGCTAAACTACTTTCATTTGAAAGATTTTTAGGATACCCCATCGATATGGATTATTATATATTATCCTTCTGAGTCCCGCATCTATTTTTGATAAGATCCTCCAGCATTTGTTTCTCTAGCTGAATGGCATCCTTTGCTTGGCTATTTTTTCTTTAGTGCATAATTGGGTAACATACATGCATTTGTTCACTTTGATTCACTTTCACCATAATTTGCCACAGTAGAGCCCCAGTTATTTCGTCGACAACAGAAACACTTGTGGATGGGAAGCGCCAAATAAATTACCAGGTATGACATACCAGCTATGTTGCAAGTTGCACTCATCACCTACCTTTTTTCTTCTTCTGGTAGTTTCACTAAAGTCGGGTTTCTTTTATTTCTAGATGGAGAAGAACAGGGGCCTTACACGTCATCGTAACAAGCTGACTAAAAATCCAAGGAAGAAGTACAGGGTAAGTGGCTAAAGCAGAATGCTTGTACGCGAACTAGATTCCTGATATAACAATGTTGACAAAAACACTGTTTATCTCTCTCTTAGGGGAAACATGAGAAGCAGCAGAAACGTAGGAAAGGACAAGTCCGCGATATCAAGAAGCCAAGTGGTCCTTATGGTGGAGAAACTACAGGAATTAATGCTGCCAGTAGGCGAAGTATCAGATTATAGGAATGAGTTCTTGGCATCTTTCTACACCTGGAGTATAGGAGATGGCTTTCTCTTTGCACCTAGAGCTTTAGTTTTACATTTACATTATGTGTGGGTTAACGTACGTCACAGAGATCCAAACCCTTCTCAAGACAAAAGCCTACGATTTATGTGGAGCGGAGTAGAGGGCTCGGCCGTCGGCCCATTACACAGAGTTCCCAACCAATCTCCAATGGCCTATATATTTTTCAGTTTTTAAAAAAGATGGTATTTTCTTTTCTGCAAGCGTTTTTGTTGTGGTTAAAATTAGTCTTTTCTTTTCTTCCTCCCAATTTTCCTCCCCTGGAAAAGGTGAGTGGAAGGCATGTATAAGATGAATCTGAAGTGCTTGTGTTTCTTATTTAAGCTTTTTATTCGTTTGTTTCGTAGTGGTCTCAGCTTTTATAAAGTTGTCATAACATTTCATACTTTGTGATCCTATACGGTCTGTGTACTATACCGTATATACATATATCTCTGCGACTGCAACCAATCTAATTTTCTCTTTTTATGTTTTGCTCTTTGTCCTTGCAACTTAATTATTTACGTATATCATTAATCTCAAATTATGGATGTGTTTCTTACTTTTGAAAGTATATGACAATGGAACATACAGTGTATGCTACATTTTCATATCGTATTAAAGTTATTTTTCGATTTTATATTATGTTGCGGGAGATGAGCCTATACATTATGTATAACATGCTCATTTGTTTCAGGTGTTTTTTTAGCTATTAGTCTTGAAATTTGATATATTCCTCTTGAAATTTGATTGCTCAAATAGACAATGTTGGAAGAAGCATTCTTTGATCAACTTTATTTTTTCTATATCTTTCAGCTGTAACAGTATCAATTGCGCCTTGAAATAATTGTCTTATCAAAGATTGATGGCTCTTTTTGGGAATATTCAAGTCTCGCATTTTCTATTTTTATGTACATGCAATGCACAAAATCTCCAGCTTCATCATATAGACCTATAAATAATTAGTATTAAGTAACTGATATAAAAGTTGAGTTTCATTAGGTAATTGTTATGAAAGGTTGAGTTGCATAAGTGTTAAGAGTTCAAATCTCTTAAGTGATTGAGTTCCCTTAGTTTTTATCTAGTTAATGAATATTAGGTAAAATACTAAGATAAAATTAAGGAAACAGATTCAATTTCTTATTTTTCAATAAAAATTCAGAGTTTGATGTATTCCTCGGGTGACCATGGTCCTTTCTTTACATTAACCTTATCACAACAGGGAATTCTCCTTTGTCTCGCCCATTTAATTGCTAAATTGGACTTACATAAAAGCTACATAAGTTTAACCAAGAAACATTTATAAATGTGAAATTAATTAAAAATAAGACTTAGATAATGAGAAAAACATAGAAGGAATTAATACATTATCAAAATGATGGATTTTAGTGTTTCTTTGTCCCTTTACTTTCAGGAAATAATCCAGAACAAATAAAATAATATTACTCCAATTTGTAAGAAGTATATTGCCTATATTAATGTAATTTCAGGAATGTAACAAATTAAAAATGTAGAATGGTAACTCACAGAGCTGTACATGAAGGTAAATATATATATGAAATTTCATCTTTTTCGAATATATATCAAATCTTGTGTGCAAGAGCAAGAAGTAAATAATAGCAGAATTGTAAGTCATATGATAACATCTTTTATATTCTAAATTTATTTATATTACAAAGATTTTACTACAAATTTTTTCAGTACTTCATCAAAGTTTAAACTGAACTTACGTCAATTTATATTTTTACTAGTATCTATAAACATGAGTTACACGTTAATAATGACACATAATGGTTTAAATATTTATTTATATGAAGGAACAAAATTTAATTAATGAGACAAATTTTATATATAACAATACAATAATCTTTTAAATACCGAAAAATATTGTTACATTAGCATAATACGTAAATTCAAAATGAAAGGTTATCATCAGAACTAAAAAAAATTATCAATTTTAGTCGTGTTAAGTAGATAATTATGTATTGTAGTTTATATTAGGATTTATGTACAGTCTTATAGTTGATAGGATTAGGATTTACAGTCCTATAGTTGATAGGATTAGGATTTATGTACAGTCCTATAGTTGATAGGATTAGGATTTACAGTTCTATAGTTTATAGGATTTGATACCTCTCTATACTCTATATATATACTTTTGTTAGCAATAGACAATTGGACTTCTCCCAAAACTCTCTACATGGTATCAGAGGCCAGTGGCTTATCGCCAACGAAACCCTCTCCGCCGCCGCCGCTGTACTAATCGGCAGCCCTCTACGGCGTCCCTCTCCGGCATCTTGCCGCGCCGCCGCTGCACTAATCGGCAGCCCTCTCCGGCGTCCCTCTCCGGCAAAGAAGATCAGCCGCCGACCTTCACGGTCCTCTCCGGCCTCTTGCTGCGCCGCTGCTGCACTAACCGGCAGCCCTCTCTCTCAGCGCCTTTTCTCCGGCGTTTTGCCGCGCCGCCGCTGCACTAACCGGCAGCCCTCTCTCTCAGCGCCTTCTCTTCGGCGTCTTGCCGCGCTGCCGCTGCACTAACCGGCAGCCCTCTCTCTCAGCGCCTTCTCTCCGGCGTCTTGCCGCGCCGCAGCTGCACTAATCGGCAGCTCTCTCTCTCGGCGTCGATCAGCGCCTCCTATCCTTTGCCTCGCGCTTCATGGCCGCTACGACATCAAACGATCTTCTCCAGCCTATTGCCATAAATGCATCGGCTCAGATCCCACTGAAATTGGATTCCACTAATTACCTGGCGTGGAAATTCTTCTTACGGGTTACGACCTCCACGGCTTCTTCTGCTGGTGTCCAAGATTGGCGTGTCCTCCGGCCCTCCATCTTGAGGGGGCGTATTAGGATTTATGTACAGTCCTATAGTTGATAGGATTAGGATTTACAGTCCTATAGTTGATAGGATTAGGATTTATGTACAGTCCTATAGTTGATAGGATTAGGATTTACAGTTCTATAGTTGATAGGATTTGATACCTCTCTATACTCTATATATATACTTTTGTGAGCAATAGACAATTGGACTTCTCCCAAAACTCTCTACAGTTTAAAGGTATCTAATGTGATGGTATCTTACTGAACACTTCTTTATAGACGATTTTGTGAATGTTTCCTTCCAATACTTTGGTTGCTCTACCATAACCAGAACTCTTGTTGTCGATATTGATATCTCTCTTGAAAGTGCAACATATAGTTATTCGAGTAAAAAAATACATTGTTGTAAATATAACCCAATATTTAGGATATTTTTTCCTTGTGCTTTATTTATTATAACTACAAAATATATAAACTAATGAAAATTATTTTCACACAGATTTAAAAAGAAATTCTCTTTAGTTTTGAAAGACAAAAGTCGAATTTGGGGGTAAACACATACTAAAAATCACATTGATCAGTATCATAAGTTCTGCATGTATGATGTTATTGTCAAAACTTCTATGTACCATATGTATACTATTCCATAAGTTATTGAACGGATCTAAGTTTTCAATAGCATGACGGGCATATTTTTCTTCAAAATCAACCTATGTGCAGCGGAAGATCAATTTTAACTTAATCTATTATATATACGGTAACACTAACATACGTAAAAAATAATAAACTTGACGACAAATATATATGGTAGAATGCTATTTGGTATTAGAGTATTTAAGTATTCTTCTTGGTACTAGTTGTTGATATCATCTTCTACTAAATCAAAACTGAAAAATATTTTATATTTTCCATACAACTTAGTAATCACTCTTTTATTTAGTTAATTAATATATTAATCATTTCCGCTAGCTAAGATAACTCTTTAATTTCTATCATGTAATTGCACAAATTACGTTTTAATTTAATGATGAAAATATTTTCCTTATTAAATGCACTACTACTACCGTTGGAATTGATAACCAAGTGTTTTAGAAGAATCAAATCATCATGTATTAGATGCTCTTCTTCGTTTTTGACACGAAACAAGAAGTCATTGAATGTTGGATCTATTCTTACTTTAATATTTCTTGTCATTTAAATATTTTTCATTTGAGGCATAAATATAGTTTTGTCAAGCTAGCTTTTACGGGTTATGCTTTCGTCAATTTTGAACTACTGATATTACTTGACAGAAATTACCTCCCAACCTATTACTTTTCACCAAAGGGTTCATTGATATCCAATATATCTCTAAAACTCTGATTGTTTGATGCTTAGCCAAAATCGCTTCTTCCCATATTATCAATTTTACTTTCCTTATAAATTTAACACTATTGCTCTACTTTGATGTGTTTGTGATGGTTATTTCAGTTGTTTGAAGAGATATAAAAAATCTAAAATAAATTGTATGACCTCATAATAAAATCGTTAATGATACACTATTTTTTTTTATTGCTAACAATATCATGCCTCTTAATGTGACACTTGCAAGTAACGCATGAATTAAGAATATTATTTCAATTTCGCCGGAAACATCTACCAAAAATAATCTCGCTATGCTAAAATTGACTTTATAGTATAGTCTTCAAAGCTTATTCTTGAGTTTTCATTATTTTATCATTTACAACTCTTCAAAATCCTTTAGTTTTGGAATTCACAAAAAGAAGCTTGGTTAATGTACCCATTTATAAAAGAATAAATTCGTTTTCTAACAGGTGTTAAAGTACATAACATTTCAAGGCTAATTCTTTCTATTACAAGAACAGATGAAGGATAAAATGGCCATTCGATAAACTATTTGGTAATTCGATTTTGCACTTTGGAGCTTTCTAATTTGAATATAATTAGTTTTCGGACACGTGTGATATATATATTCCTTGTCAATCAATACATAGCTTGTTCCCGAAAAATAATGCAGTAACTTATTAATTGCATATAAATTCTAGTATATTTTGAGTTTGAAATAGAACTTATATATAATATACAAAATGCTAATAGTAGTTACATTCTTATAATAATTTTATTAAGCACAAAAATATCATCTTATTTTACTAATTTTATTATAACGGATGCTCTTCATGAAATCTAAGCCATTTTATTTAACCAGCCAACTATCCTAAGAAGATTGTTTATCTTCCCAAATATCTTGTTGGTAGACCACTTCAAGAACCGTCCCTTATTCATTTTCGAGAAAGTTGCACAACAGTACAACCTAACATACTAAAATATTCATCTTTTTAAGTTTATTGCCGCATAACTCATTATTCTTTTGCGACAGTGTTTATACATCCGGTATACAATATTATAAATAATATTATGATATTGTATAATATTGGGCCAATTTTGGTTTTGTGTTTCACTTTCACCTACATATATTATAGTGTACTTGTTTCTAGTTTTTCCTCATACCTTGTCATGTTTGCCTTAAGCAATAATCATCTTTTTTTTGTTTCAGAAATACTAATAATTACCAACTTTACAAAATTAAAATTTAAGAAATAAGAAACAATTGATTAAAGTACATTGCAATATTTGAATGAGAAAAATAAAAACGATGACATATGATTGGAAGTGATATATAAAGATTATTTGCTCTAAAAAATAATGATGTGGTAGACTTAAGTACTAGAAAGACGAATAAAAAAATATGGCATGAATATCTTCTTTAAGAGCCTTGTTTCAATTGGCCTATCTTTGATAGATATTCAACCATTGTTGAGAAATTACTGCTATGAGCTTCGAATTTGGAAGGAACGACACAGTGAAGATACTCAAATAAAAATAATTGAAACGACCGTAAATCAATATTTGGACTTAAGTCAAACTCCCAAATTGCATGGATAAAACTTATTACCACCGTAAATCCTTCTTCTTCTTCTACATCAATGTGTCTCGGATTTGAATGAGATTGCATAAGCCCGAGGCCGATCATTCCGTTTCCCAATACAGCAGAGAGTCAGTCAATTCAAGCAGTTCCTTAGCTCTAAGATAATGCAACCGCTCATCCTCATTTTATCCTGAATGAGGGACTCCTGGGTTTGCACTTTCTCTCTATTAAATGTCTTTCCACCTTCTTTTTCATTGGATATAACATGAATCATAATTTCTCCCAAGCTATATATATCTACATCTTGACTTACATGGATTCTCCTATCCGTATGATCAATATTTTCCAAGCAAACAGAAAAGGAAAAGATTTTGGTCATAAAGATAAAGGCACGACAACCAATTCAAGGCACAGTAAGAACCTTTGACTAATATTTGTTTAGAAATCCATCTTGCTTAACTATCGGTGAGTTATGAGAAACAATTAACCTTCAAAGTTTCTAATTGAACAAGATAAAAAACTTACCCTCTTGTTTATCAACGTACTTACTATTCCATGGAGTGGCATCAATTCTTCCAACTTCAGCAGAGAGGCCAATGTCACAAATTGCTGCTCTCCCCTCCTGAAGGTGTATGTTTGATAAGTTTAGTTTTTTTGACATAAGGGGAAGAAATCTTTTTATTTAGATCATTCACAATGCTGCTTACCTTATCGATCATTATATTATCTGGTTTTAGATCATAATGAACTAAAATGGGTGTGCAGCAGATGCAGTGCATCAGACACATCAATCAGAATGCTCAGTGCGTGATCATATGTTAGGTCTGCACCAAGAAAATTATAACATATGCTCACATATGTAGAAAGAGAGAACACTTTAATATACGTATGGTTAATGAGACTCCAGTTGAAGGGAATAGTATAATACATTGTTTCTTAAGAAATTGCCAACACAACATAAATAATAAAGACAAGACAGTTTCAAGGAGAAGCTAGGATGTGTTAGTGCTCTATCTTTATTTCTGGGGAAATATGATTTTTTCCTACAGATAAATTGCAACTTGAGGCGATCAATGATTCGATGCAGTAGATTACATTAAGCATTAAACATTTTATGCGTTTTCAAAATGTGGGGTGAAGGAGATAAATAAAAAGCAACATACCACCAAGTTTCTCCCCAAGAGTACCACCAGAATAGTAGTGCATAACTATGTAACACCCAATACGTTCATCGCTTCCATATCCTATCAGTTTAGGGAATAACTTGATAAGAACTCTTTATTAGTACGTCCAGGTAACCAAAATCTTCACTCATTGTGAAATCCACATCTAGAAGATGGAGACAAAAGACGATAAGGAAGAAGAGGAGGAAAAGAGAAGCCGAAAAAAAAATAGCATTAAACAGTAACAGTCAGGGAAATATGATACACGAAGCGGACAAAACAACAGGCAAATACTAGAGATCAAAGAATACGAAAATATAAGAGTGCTACTAATACTACTAGTAAAGAATGGAGAACTCTCGACTACGTAGTAGCCTTGTATCCTAATCCTCGAGCTCCACGCCCTTCTATCCTGGGTCATGTCCTCGGTGAGCTGAAGTAGCGCTATGTCGTGCCTAATTACCTCTCCCCAATACTTTTTTGGCCTACCTCTACCTCTTCTTAGACCTGCCATGGCCAACCTCTCACACCTCCTAACATGAGCATCTATTCTCCTCTTCTTCACGTATCCGAACCATCTCAGTCTCAACTCCTGCATCCCTTTAAATTCAACAGAGCTCCCATCTTTCTACTAGCAGTACACCTTAAATCCACAGGCTTGATTATATGGAGCTTGCGCACATCCTTCCTCTAAATAAAAATTCACTCTCCAAATTAGACTCGTGCAATCCAAATCTCTACTCTGAGAAAAAAGAATAAAACATAAGAACAAAACAAATGCATGAAACTTAGAAGAAAAGGTCTTGCTCAAGACACTTCTCATGCTTCCCTGCATAAAGTGGCCACAATTCACCACTCTAGATTGAAGGATTTCTCAACCAACATGATGACTTAAACAGTGTAGCGAACCCTCCAAAGTTTTACTATATTTCTTTTTCTTCACCCAATTAAGCATGCACTATGGTGCGAATGCACCATATGCCTGTGCGTTTAACTTCCTGTTTGTTTCTGTCAAAATCACAACATACAACCCTCGCCCATATTCTCATTAACTTAATCCTTTTATCTATCACAAACTTTAACACCTCTATAGGTAAGTGTGGGCAAGGTTAGACAAAAGAATAGCAATTTCTGAAAACTAAAGAGAAATTGAACTTTTCCATGCCTCTTTCTCTGTTATATCAGTTAATTCAACAGTACTCTTTAGATTCTTAAGTCTCTCCCTTGCCCAGTCAGACAATGTGACCTTACACAGATAATGCAACATGGTGAATTCTAGTATCTTCAACTGACGCGTCATTCTTTGTTCAAATGATCCAAAATCAGGGTGTTGGTGAGCTGTATGCTCAATATCTTGGCCAGTCAAAGCCTTCATTTCCTCAAATGGTTTATGCTCATCCACTTGGTAGTCCTTTGACGAAATTTGCAAGAACGGAACTAGCAAATTTATACAAGAAAGATTTATTAACTTGATTTGCAGTCAACCAAGATTTTGTAGGGCAAAGAGAGAACCATTTTCTGCGCATGCCAAAATGGGCAAATATCATGGAGAATCAAAACTTAACAAGCTACAACCTCTGGCTATCCCCAACCGCAAAACTTTTGAAGTAAATAAAGTGAAACATCAAGATGTATACTTCAACAACTACATAATATGAATCAAAGACATCACTTTTCAAAAATTGTTACACTTGTACTGCTCAAACAAAATCCCAGAACAGATAAAAGTGAATACCTCTGCTAGTGTATGTTAAAATTATAAAGTGTAACTTTTGGAAAATTATAGAAAAGTGTAGAATATTATAGAAGTTAGGAGATATTTCTAGATTAGTGTAGGTGATAAAAATATCTAGGTATTTTGTAAGACAAGTGTGGAGTATTCTAGAAGACGAATCTCCACCGTATGATTAAATAGATCATGACCGTCCATTGAGGAGGTGGAAAGCCTATATATACCCACCCCCTCCTCCACATTTGTATCATCCAAAAAAAAATCCAAGTCTTCTTGAGTTAATAAAGTATTCTCCAAGTTATTCAAGTAAGTCTTCCACTTTCTTAGTTCTAGTATTTTTGGAGCTATATTTTCTTCTTCGTTCTTCTTCAATTGTGGTTGTGAGTCTTGGGCTAGTGAAGCATAATTCACTACTCTAAGGAAGCAATTTTCGGAATTTGGGAAGTTGTTTTTCTTCACATGGTATCAGAGCTACAAGGGTGTTAGCTTGGAATCTTGTCAAGTCACTCTTGGTGAAGAAGTTCGTTGGCGTTCCAAAAATGGATTCAAGTGGAAGAGTTGTCGGCCTTGGAATTGAGGTGCTTAATCAATCCAATTACAAGGTATGGAAGTCTTGCATGGAATCTTATCTTCTTGGAGAAGATTTATGGGAGGTTGTTGGTGGAGACAACAAGGTTGCCCCTACACCCACGGATACTAATGCCGATGCCGTAAAGAAGTGGAGGACTTCAAACGCAAAGGCGGAATTCGTGTTGAAGAGATCAATCTCTCACGATCTATTTGATCACATTGTTGAGTGTAAGTCTGCATCTCAGATTTGGGATACTTTAAGTGCATTGCTTAACAAGAAGAACGTTGCTCGGCTGCACTTAGAGAATGAGTTGGCACGAACTACTCAAGGTGAGCTCTCAATCTCCGAATTTTTCTTAAAAATTAAAAATATTTGTTCGGAAATTTCTTCTCTTGATCCGGAGGAACCTATTTCGGAGGCTCGAATGAAAAGGAATATTATTCGAGGATTAAACAAAGAATATATTCCTTTTGTCACTTCTATTCAGGGGTGGGCTAATCAACCCTCCCTTGTTGAGCTTGAGAATCTTCTCTCTTCTCAAGAGTCTCTAGCAAAACAAATGGCTGGAGTCTCCTTATCCTTTCAAGGTGACACCTTATTCTCTGGAAAGAAGAAAGTCTATAAACCAGAGAAGAAGAATGAAAGAGAGAGAAGAAAAGATGAAGGGGGAGAGCCACCAAAGAGTGCCAACGGGAAAAGAAGCACTATTCGATGCTATCGGTGTAACTTGCCTGGACACATCAAGAAGAATTGTAAGGTGAAGCTAAAGGGAGGAAATGTTGCTGATAAAGCAGAACAAACCGAAGAGAATTGGGGTGGTTTCTTCTCAACGGAAACTACCTCGGTAAATGCTTACGCTAGCATCAACTTCAAGGATGACTGGATCGTGGATTCTGGTTGCGGTCATCACCTTACCGAAGATGATTCAAAGTTCACATCTCTTCAGAAACATGAAGGTAACGAAGTTATTCTCACCGTGGATAATACCGTTTATCCGGTAGAAAAGGAGGGTACAATCATTCTCAACAATGGAGGAGATCCTATCACTATGAAGAGTGTGTATCATGTACCTGGGATGAGGAAGAATCTTTTCTCGGTGGCTAACGTTGTCGATGCTGTGAAGTTCTTCCGAAATATCACTAAGGTGGAAGGAGATGTCGTCCACACCGGTAAGCGAGTTAAAGATTTATTTGTTTTGTCAGCATCTACATCTTATATTGACAAGATGAGCACGAATGATAATGCATCACTTTGGCATGCTAGACTGGGGCACCTTAATATGGATAAGTTAAAAGTTATGGTAAACAAAAATTTGGTTGATAGTTTGCCTCATATTACTACTTTTGGTAGTGGAACATTATGCGAAGGGTGTCAATATGGTAAGGCGCATCGTCTTCCATTTGATAGATCCCAAACAAGATACGAGGCACCACTAGAACTCATTCACAGTGATGTGATGGGTCCTACACGTACACCTACCTTCTCTGGTTATCGCTATATGGTGGTATTTGTTGATGATTACACACGATATACTTGGGTATATTTCGTGGTGCAAAAATCTGAAGTATTTTCCAGATTTTTGGAGTTCAAGGAGAAGGTCGAAGGTGAGTTTCAGAGGAAGATAAAACGGCTGAGGACTGATAATGGGGGAGAATATACTTCCCGGGATTTAATCAATTCTGCTCGAGGCAGGGAATACGAAGGCAGCTCACATGTGCATACACTTCTCAGCAAAATGGCATTGCAGAGAGGAAGATTCGACATCTTACTGAGACATGTAAGAGCTGGTTATATGCTAAACATTTGCCCAAAGTTCTTTGGGCCGAAGGTATGGCTTGTGCGGCATATGTGATTAATCGGGTACCACTCAGTCCGATTAATATGAAGTCCCCGTACGAAATGCTCTACAACGAGAAGCCAAATGTGAAAGACTTTAAGGTCTTTAGATCGATCTGCTACGTCCACATTCCAGATTCACAAAGAACTAAACTAGATGCTAAGGCAAGGAAGTGCATCTTCATCAGTTATGATGAAAGGAAGAAAGGCTGGAAATGCATGGATCCCGAGACAAGCAAGTGTAAAGTATCTCGGGATGTAGTATTTGATGAAATCTCTTCCTACTACAGTCCCGGTGGTGTTCCTGGAGATGCTCCTTCACCAGCTATAGAACATGAAGAGATGACCGTAAGTCTTCCAGTGACTTCTTCAGCTCCTTGCTCCAATATTTCATCATCGCCATCATCACCAATGACGTATAATAGTACGTCATCTTCAGAAGCAAGAGATTCTGGTGATAGGGGGAGCAAGGTTACTTCTCGCGTGGATGAACAAAGGGAAAATATCAACCTCGAGGAGACAAATGGTCAAAGAACAACTCGATATGGAAGGCAAGTCATCAAACCTATTCGCTACTGAGATGGCAACATGGTAAGCATCTATCATTGCTTCAGTGCCGGTCCTATTTATGAAAATGATCCTTCTTCCTATAATGAAGCAAAAGGTGTTAAGGAATGGGAAGAAGCTATGAATGAGGAGATGCACGCACTTGTGAAAAATGAAACTTGGGATCTTGTGCCAAAGCCCAAGGATGTGAAGCCGGTATCTTGCAAGTGGGTGTATAAACTAAAGAAGAAGGCAGATGGGAGCATTGATAGATATAAAGCAAGGCTGGTTGCACGAGGATTCTCTCAAGTTTATGGAGAAGACTATGAGGAGACTTTTAGCCCAGTGGCGAAGATGACATCAGTTCGAGTTGTGATCTCCTTGGCGGCATCACTTGGGTGGAAGCTATGTCAGCTTGACGTGAAGAATGCTTTCCTGTATGGCGAGATTGATAAGGAGATCTACATGGAACAACCTTTGGGCTACATTTCTCCTACTCATACTATGTATGCAAGCTGAAGAAAGCGCTTTTATGGACTCAAGCAAGCTCCCAGAGCATGGTACGGAAAGATTGCTGAATACTTGCAATTTTGTGGCTATCTTGCATCAGACTCAGATTCTAGCCTGTTCGTGAAGAAGCAAGGTACGCTCCACATGATTGTGCTACTATATGTGGATGATATGATTATTACAGGTAATAACGAACAGGAGGTTGCAAAACTGCGAGCTGAACTCTCGATCAAATTTGAAATGAAAGATTTGGGAGAGCTTAGTCACTTTCTTGGTTTGGAAGTGAAATATGTGAAAGATGGAATATTTCTTTCACAAGAAAGCTATGCGAGGAAGCTTGTGGACAGGTTTAGAATAAACACAAGTAAGCATTGCTCTACTCCTCTTGAGCCTACCATAAAAATTAGGCGTGATGAAGGAAAGCTTTTACCAGATCCACGTCCTTATCGGGCTCTTGTTGGTAGCTTGATCTACTTGACTATTACAAGGCCAGACATTTCATTTTCTGTTGGACTTGTTAGTCGCTATATGCAAGAGCCACGGAAACCTCACTTTGAAGCGGCGAAGCGCATATTGAAATACGTGAACTCAACATATGACATGGGACTTCTTTACAAGAAAGGAGCTGATTTTTCATTGCTTGGGTTCACTGATGCTGATCTAGGAGGTGACTTAGATGATAGAAGATCAACTTCCGGTTATGTATTCTCCTGTGATTCAGCATGTGTTTCTTGGTGCAGTAAAAAGCAAGACTCGGTCTCGCTCTCTACTACTGAAGCAGAATACAAGGCTTCTACTCTTGCTGCTCAGGAATGCACGTGGCTTCGTCGGCTTGTTGGGGATGTATTCACACCAATTCATAAGCCTACAAAACTTCTTGGTGACAATCAAAGCGCTATAAAGTTGGCTACTAATCCGGTGTGTCACGCAAGAACAAAACATATTGAGATTGCGCATCATTTCATCCGAGAGAAAGTTCTAGATGGTACCATTGAAGCATTGGAGGTTCGGAGTAATGATAACGTTGCAGACATCTTTACAAAGTTTCTGTCCAAAGGACCATTCAAGGATCTCTGTGGCGAGCTTGGACTTGTCTCCAAAAGTTCACTTTAAGGGGGAGTGTTAAAATTATAAAGTGTAACTTTTGGAAAATTATAGAATAGTGTAGAATATTATAGAAGTTAGGAGATATTTGTAAGAGATATTTCTAGATTAGTGTAGGTGATAAAAATATCTAGATATTTTGTAAGACAAGTGTAGAGTATTCTAGAAGACGAATCTCCACCGTAGGATTAAATAGATCATGACCGTCCATTGAGGAGGTGGAAAGCCTATATATACCCACCCCCTCCTCCACATTTGTATCATCCAAAAAAAAAATCCAAGTCTTCTTGAGTTAATAAAGTATTCTCCAAGTTATTCAAGTAAGTCTTCCACTTTCTTAGTTCTAGTATTTTTGGAGCTATATTTTCTTCTTCGTTCTTGTTCAATTGTGGTTGTGAGTCTTGGGCTAGTGAAGCATAATTCACTACTCTTCCAGAATTTGGGAAGTTATTTTTCTTCACAGTGTAGTCGACGTCAAAGTGTTGTCCAGCATATTTCAGATAACAATACAACGGAAGGCTTAAGGGATCAGTAGATGGCAAATCGCCAGGAATGGCCCTTCTCATCTTCAAGATCATACTAGAACATAATTAAAGTAAAGGTATTAGAATCAAAATTGGAAGCATTAACTATGGAGGAAATTAAGATTGAGACGAGTTGAATTGTATGGTTCAGTTTTCTTTACCCAGGACGTTGAGGTTTATATATCCCTTTTCTCTTGAGTTTCATTGATAACTTTTGGTTTCTCCATAATTTTGTTTCCACCCTTTCTTTTGAGGATTGAATTGTGTCTTGGCTTCCTCATTGTCACGTTAGAACAAGAATTTATAATAGTACAGGAAATAAACTTAAGATGCAACTGCAAAGATCATAGAGGGCCAGTACTAATCGAATTTACGACCTGCTTTTGATTTTAATTTCAATTAGAGGTTAACTTCCATCTAATGGAGATTACTCAATGAGAAATACCACGAAATTATATATCACAGTACAAATCTAAGTTTATACTCTTCAAGCACATTGATAAGATTAGTTAGACGTTCTTAAAACCTCCAACGGATCATAATGAGCAGGAGAGTCAACATCAAACCTCACAAAAAGAAGTAAAAAATGGAACCATTTAGAAAATGTGGATGAAAGCATGAGCAAACACCAGTTAACATATGGGCGGTCTGTAATCTTACTTTGCTTTTTAGCACAAACTATGTGAACATTCTTCAAATGGTAGCAAAACTATGTTCAAATGGCAGCTTCCCGACTCTACATTTCCAATCGTCTCTTGCTTATTCTCAATGTAAAGCTCAACAACAACAACAACAACAACAACAACTACCCAGTATACTCTCACCAGGTGGGGTCTGGGGAAGGTAATATGTAGACAGCCTTACCCCTACCCAAAAGGGCAGAGAGGCTGCTTCCAAGCGACCCTCGGCGCATAGGACAGAATGAAAAGCTGCATTGGAAAACAAAGATAAAGTTAGGAACCAAGGCAAGACAAAACACAATGACAAAACAAAGCATAAGTAATCATGCAGAAATAACGTAAATGATTATGTAAACATAAGAAACATAAATACCGTCGCATGCGACAATAACAAGCGACAACTATCATATTACCAACCAAGAGGGGACCTACGCTAAAACACTAGTCATCTACGGGTAACCCTACTATCCCACACCCAACCCCGGGTGGGGCGATTGAAGGACTCTAAGAGCCCCTAGCCTGCAACCCTGATCCTAGACCTCCAGACTCCCCTATCAAGGGTCAAGTCCTCGGTAACCTGCATTCTAGTCATGTCCTGCCTAATCACCTCTCCCCAATGCTTCCTAGGCCTCCCTCTACCCCGCCGACCACCAACAATCTCCAGCCGCTCGCAGCTCCTCACCGGGGCATCGGGACCCCTCCTCCGTACATGCCCGAACCACCTCAGCCTCGCTTCCCGCATCTTCTCGTCCACCGGGGCCACCTCTACCTTCTGTCGAATAACTTCATTCTTAATCTTATCTAGCCTGGTGTGCCCACACATCCGCCTAAGCATCCTCATCTCAGCAACCTTCATTCTCTGAACATGGGAGTTCTTCACGGGCCAGCACTCTGCCCCATACAACATCGCAGGTCTAACTCGTCAAGCTAAAAACCGAGCTAGGTTGTGAAGGTGATATGTGTTTACTTCGTCAGCATATTGTCCATTTACAGTTATTAGGAAATTTGACGTATAACATTTTGAATCTTTTTTTTCTAAATATGTATGTATTTGAAACAGCCTCTCTGCCCTTTCGGGTAGGGGTAAGGCTCTTCTACATATTACCCTCCCTATACCCCACTTTGTGGGACTATACTGGGTAGTTGTTTTCTAAATATGTAGAGTATATTTATTTTAAAACAATAACACACCGATTATTAGGTGTTTTTACTATCACTCTCCAAACACTCCCATTCTTTGAGACAGAGGGGAATATAAAGTTTCTATAAACAGTCACAGAAATAGGGGTGGATCTAGAGCTACTCGGTAGCTTTTGCCCGGACCTCATATTTATACTAATAAATGCACTAAATATTTATAAATATTTGATTGCAAGCACAATTATTATTGTAATATTAACTTGAGGTCAGAGATTCGCAGTAGGATCCACCTCTAAGAGTGTTTTAAATATTCACAATGAGTGTTTTAAAACTTTCCTTTTTCCTTCCTTAGCCGAGGGTCTACTAGAAACAACTTATCTACCTTCTTAAAGATAAGGATAAGGTTTGCATACACTTTACCCTCCCCAGACCCCACTTGTGACTATACTAACTTGTTGGAAAAATTTGAAAGATTATAGAGAATAAACAGTTTAGCTTGAGGCGTGTCAAGGACACTGTCCTTAAGGATAATTCGCCCACACCAAGATGAATAATATTAGACGTATCCCCCAGGATTCAACAAGCTCTTCTAGTATAACTAGGAGCAGAAACAACAAAGATTAACTTCATAAAACCCAACACTGAAAAATATAATATATAACATAAGTTTTTACTCTTAATTTTCCCCCCTCCAAGCAAAAAAGAACTTGAAAATTATAGATAAGAAAACACCATCTCATAGATGGCTAGCTTAAAGCAATAAATCTCCAACGTATATTACATTAAAGGATTAACAAATAATGAGATGCTAATGACTGTTACAAAGCAAATTCTTTAACATTTTGTAACTTTTCAAAGCCATTTAAGGCTATTGATAACGGTAGTGGTTTCGAAAGAATAACTTTTCAAAGCCATTCAAGGCTATTGATTATGGTAGTGGTTTCAAATGAATTTAAAGAATATGAATGTTAATTAAAGATTTTTTATAATATTATAATAATGATTATTAATCATGGCTAGTAAAGCATAAAGAATATATTATAATGTTTGGTTATATATATTAAAATATATTCAATTAATTGGTCTAATAAAGATCCATTAAAAGAATGAATCTAGACATCAATTTAAATATCCTTTTTGGGATATTAAAATTATTTTTTAACAACCCCCCACATAACTCAAAAAGAATATTAAGTAACAGAGAAAAATAAAATATTTCGCTGGGTTTTCACAAATGAGCAAGAATTCTTTTGTAAGTTTAGTGTCTTATCTATCACATTATACCCACACAACTTTGTTGTTTGTCGCGGTTTTGCGCTAATAGGCCATGCGCACGCCTGATTTTCATGAGTGCTCTAGAAACTCTTTGCTATATATTTCATTGGAGCGTCCCTATTCCACACTCATATAGGCCTATCAATCAAGTTTATTCTGCAGCACAATACACCACCGATAAAAGGCTATAGATTATTAGACTAAGAGTTTAATAACTCAGCTTCTCATTCCTTGCAATCTTGCACAATACACACACACACACCATAGGAAGGGATATAATTTAATAGTGTATATTTGATCAACTAATGATTTGTTGTTACCCATATGAACCTATTTCATGGGATCTCCAATCACATAGGTTGGGTTACCGTCATAGTTGATATAACTCAAATTGGCAAAAGTCTCATTCCCCTCGATGTTTCGGATATTAATTTTCTTCCCAAAGTTTTAGTCAGAGGATCGGCCAAATTCACTTCTGACTTCACATAATCTATGGAAATAATTCCATCTCTCAGCAGCTGCTTTATCACATTATGTCTCAATAGGATATGTCTACTTTTCCCATTAAAAGATTTATTTTTTGCAATGGCTATTGCAGCTTGGCAATCACAATTCATCGACACAGAAAGTGTCGGTTTAATTCCAAGTGGAATACTCGCCAAAAGGATCTTTAACCACTCAGCCTCATTGCCAGCTAATTCCAATGCCACAAACTCAGATTCCATGATAGATCTAGGTATTATTGTTTGTTTAGCTGATCTTCATGCCACAGCACCCCCACTGAGGGTGAACACATAACCACTTGTGTATTTTGTCTCATCTGAATCAGAGATCCAGTTAGCATCACTGTATCCTTCTAGTACAGTGGGAAATCCATGAAATTTAATACCCTAGTTCATGGTACCTCTTAAATATTACTCTTACTAAAACATTCCAATGATCATGACTCGGGTTTTGAGTATATCTACAATCTACATACAACATATGCAATATCAGGTCTAGTAAAATTCTTCAAATACATTAGACTACCAATAACTTGAGCATATTTATTTTGATCTATAGCATCTCCCTTATTCTTTTTTAATTGACTACTAGCATCATATGGAGTGCTTACAGGTACCACATAAAAATTATCAAATTCTTTAAGAATCTTCTCAACATAATGTTCTTGAGTTAACATCAAACTATTGTCATCTCTTATAATTTTCATGCCTAAAATAACACTAGCTTCTCCCATGTCTTTCATCTCAAAATTAGAAGACAAGAAAATTTTAGTTTTATGTACCAAATCAAGGATAGAACTAAAAATAAGCATGTCATCCACATAAAGGCAAATAATAACACATGTACCATCTACACATTTTGTATAAACACATTTATCTACTTCAATTGATGAAAAACCATCATTAATCAATACTTGATCAATTTTTTCATGCTACTGTTTAGGCGCTTGTTTTAGACCATATAAAAATTTTAACAATTTACATACTTTATCTTCTTGTCCAAACACTATACAACCCTCAGGTTGCTCCATGTAAATTTCTTCTTCCAAATCACCATTTAAAAAATCAATTTTTACATCCATTTGGTGAATATAAAGTTTATAAATAGAAGCCAAGGCAAGTAAAACACGAATCGAGAAAATTCTAGTTACAGGAGCATAAGTGTCAAAATAATCAATATTTTGCTTTTGAGTAAAACCTTTTGCAACAAGTCTAGCTTTGTATTTATCTATGGAACCATCCAGATTTAGTTTTTTTTAAAAATCCATTTACAACCAATGGTTTTAGCTCCCGGAGGTAAATCAACTAAAATCCAAGTTTTATTTTGTAAAATCGAATTTACTTCTACATCAATAGCTTCTTTCCAAAATGATGCATCGGAAGAAGAAATAGCTTCAGCATATGTTAAAGGATCATTATCCACATGATAAGTATAAAAATCATTACCAAAAGATTTTTCTTTCCTTGGTCTTTTACTTCTTCTTAAATCCTCACTTTCAAAATCATTTTGAATAACTGGAACATGTGAAGTACGATCACTTGGGATAATAAGAGCATCAGAAATTTTCTGGAAAAATATTTTCAAAAAATTCAGCATTTTTTGTTTCAACAACAATATTATTTTCAAGTACATCACTTTTTACTACCAAAAATCTGTATGCTGCACTTCTTTCAGCATACCCAATAAACATACAATCAGATGTTTAGATCCTATTTTTCTTTTCTTAGGATCAGACAACATAACTTTAGTAAGCACCCCTACACTTTCAAATATTTCAAATTCGGTGGATAGCCCTTGCACAACTCATAAGGAGTCTTACCTGTTTTCTTATAAGGAATTCTATTTTCTAAATGACAAGCAGATAAAATGGCTTCACCCCAAAGATTATACGGAGCACTAGAACTAACAAGCATGCTATTCATCATTTCCTTTAATGTCCTATTTTTTCTTTCCGCTACACTATTTGATTGTGGAGAATATGGCAGATTTATCTCGTGAATTATACCTTTTTCTCACAATAATCATTCAACAAAATAAATTCACCACCTCTATCAGATCTAACTCTTTTGATTTTCTTATCTAATTGATTTTCTACTTCAGATTTATAAATTAAAAACTTATCAAAAGCTTCATCTTTATTTCTCAAAAAATAAACTTTTGTATATCTAGAAAAATAGTCTATAAAAGTCACATAATACTTTTTCTGTCCTCTAGTCATAATTTATTTCAAATCTCCTAAATCAGTAGGAATTACAGTTAATAATACAGATTCTCTAAATGCTGAAGCACATGATTTCTTAGTTTGTTTAGCTTCTGCATAAACTTCACACTTATCAATATTCAAAAAATTAATATTTGAAATAAGACATTCAGAATGCATTTTTTAATATAAGATAAACTAACATGTCCTAATCTAGCATGCCATAAATTAAAAGAATCAATCAAGTAAGCAAAAGTACTAACATTTTCATTGTTAACATTGAGTATAAACAAGCCATGGTTATAATAACCCCTGCCAACAAAATTATTATTCTTGGTCAACACGACCTTATCAGATTCAAAAGAAACCTTCACCCCCACTTTTCCTAATAATCCCACAGAGACCAAATTGGCTCGGATACTAGGAACATGCAACACGTCATTCAATGCTAGAATTTAGCCATATGTGAGTTTGAGAAGAACTTTGTCTTTTTCAAGAACTGGAGTAGTCCTTGAGTCACCAATATATACAACTTCTTCTCCTTCCTCAACTTGGGTGTAAGATACAAAGTCTTTTTTGTTAGCACATATGTGCCTAGTGGCACCAGAATTTAACACCGAGTCTTTCACATTGGCCCCAAGGTACAATTGGGAAACAACATCCGCAATTATGTCATCCTTTTTGGTTCGGTTAAATTTACTTTAGCCTTAGCGTGATTGTCATTCCCTAGCCTTTTCCGTCATTGAGCAGCATGATGGCCAGGTTTTCCACACACAAAGCAGTTACCTTTCTCTTGAAGGTTTGATTGTTGGTTTTGGGCTTATAACCATTTCCTTTATCATACATGTTATTTGATTTGTTCTGCCGCTTATTGTTCTCCACCAGGTTAGCTCTTGTAGTAATCTCCTTTCCTTTGTCAGCAACAGCTTGCTTGCGATTTGTATTTTTAATTATAATATGTTGACCACTCGACAATTGTTTGTGTTTGTGTTTCAATTGTTGTTTGTAGTCACTCCAAGATTTAGGAAGTTTTTCTATAAGTATACCAACAAGAAACTGTTCGGGCAGAGAAATATCTTCAGATTTAAGATCTTCAATCAACTTGTGATGTTAATTGATTTGCGCAGTTATGTCCTTCTCCTCCGCCATCTCCCACTTGTAGTAGTTTCCAATTACAAACTTTTGTTTAGTAGCATCTTCAGCAGTGTACTTTGTTATCACTGACTCCCAAATTTCTTTTGCCTCCTTGTAGGAAACGTAGACATCGAACAATTCGTTAGAAATAGCATAAATTATAATACGTCTACATACCTTATTAGCATGAACCCATTGATCCATCTGAATAGAAGCTGCTTCATTTGGCTTAGGATCAGTCAGCGCAAATGAAACTCCATGTATATCCAAAATAGAACGCACCCGTTCTTGCCAACGCTTAAAATTATCTCCACCAAAAACCTCAATTTTTGAAACATCGGGAAAAGGTTTAGCGTTGGTAATTGGTGATGGAACAGCAACAGAAACAGCTAGTACAACTGGTGTAGTAGCATCAACAACAATATTAACAGCGTTATTCTCCATAATAACTACGTGGAAATATCGTTAAGATTTTTGGAAAAATTTGGAAGATTATGGAGAATAAACAGTTTAGCTTGAGGCGGGTCAAGGACACTGTCCTTAAGGATATTTCGCCCACACCAAGATGAATAATATTAGACATATCCCACAGAATTCAACAAGCTCTTCTAGTATAACTAGAAGCATAAACATCAAAGATTAACTTAATAAAATATATAACATAAGTTTTTACTCTTAATTTTTTCCCCTCCAAGCAAAAAAGAACTTGAAAATTATAGATAAGAAAACACCATCTCAGCAGATGGCTAGCTTAAATCAATAAATCTCCAACGTATATTACATTAAAGGATTAAGAAATAATGAGATGCTAATCACTGTTACAAAGCAAATTCTTTAACATTTTGTAACTTTTCAAAGCCATTTAATGCTATTGATAACGGTACGAAAGATTAACTTTTCAAAGCCATTCAAGGCTATTGATAACTGCAGTGGTTTCAAAAGAATTTAAAGGATATGAATTTTAATTAAAGATTTGTTATAATATTAATAATGATTATTAATCATGGCTAGTAAAGTATAAAGAATATATTATAATGTTTGGTTATAGATATTAAAATATATTCAATTAATTGGTCTAATAAAGATCCATTAAAAGAATGAATCTAGACATCAATTTAAATATTCTTTTTGAGATATTAAAATTATTTTTTTAACATAACTTACCCTTTCGAGACCTTACTTGTGAGACTATACTAACTCTATCCTTTCGAAACCCCATTTGTGAAATTATACCGGGTATGTTATTGCTGGTAGTTTTAAAACTTAAACAAAGTTAGATTGGTTTTTGAAGGGGATAAGACAAATCGTACTCTTTCTATGAATATGTGAGTCAAACCTCAGGCTTGAGAACAAAAGTGAAAATGAAAGACGTGACTCGTCTTCAGAAATATGATTGAGATTACATGGACAACTTTTGTATCAACACAAGAATACAACAATGAACCTTTTTGAAAAATTTCCTCATTATTTTTTAACAGATATGAAATTATCTTACTCCAAAGCATATGTTATGTTCAGCAAAGCGGAAAAACCGAGTAAAAATCAAACCTTTGACTTACCTTGTCTCTTTCTCTTTATCTTTCAATGGGGCTGTGTCTTGCTCTTCAGTCCAGCTAAATGTACACCATGAACACACTAACACAGTGAAAGAAATAAATACGTGAGCTTGAACCATAGCATCGTGAGAGAGTGAAATAGAGATGGAAGCTTACCAAAGGCAAAGAGTAGAGTGCATGCAGTATGAAATTATGTAATCTCAGGCCAGTATGTTCCTATACACCGAGCGGAACTGTAAGTTGTAATTGTTAAGTTAAATTTTTTTGTTTGGGTTCCGTGGTTTATTTTACTACTTTACTTGATTTTCTTTTTTGAAAATTAAGGCCCTAAGTTATATTTGCTTGTGTTTGGGTCCCGTGTTTATTTCACTACTTTGCTTGATTTCCTTTTCACTTTGAAAATGTAGAGGTTTATCTGAAATTTTATCTTTATAAAGGAGATTCCAAGTTAAGCAACTGTGTTTTCTTAAATGGTAGTAAAAAAGGGAATATTTCATATTAAAACAACTGGGCTGCCTCCTTTTCAGTTTTATAGTCTATATTTCAATTTATAATTGAGTAGCTCAAAATTTAGAGACCCATATCCGAATAAAGGGCGTTATTTTCTTTTTTGGAAGTAAGAAGCGGAATTTTCTTTGTTTCAGCTGGATTTTCTCTAATTCTTTCCAATTTTCTTTCTCAAATACTACAAAAACGAGATCTTGTGATCAATGAGCTCCAAAAACCCTAGAATTTCTTCTTCATCTCGAATTAACAGCAAATCAAACATGAAAAGTGAGATTCTTTTGCTGCAAATCAGCGCAATTTTCATTTTTGCTGCAATTTTGATTTCAATTTCTTGTTGGATGGAGCCTTTTCCAGTTTACGTTCTTCATAATAGTGAATGGGAAGAAAATAAGTTTATCAATTTCGTCAGCGATTATCTAATAATTGAGTCGACACAGCTATAACAATTTAGTTGCAACTATTTCGAAACAGGTTAGGATCGATAGTGAGTTAAACACAATAGAGATTAACTTTCTCCCAAATGATGGTTTGCCACCGATCTTGATTTACAATGATACAGGTGTTAAGGTGTATATCGAATTAAAGAAGAAACATTTGAATTTCACCGAATATCTCTTGTTTGTGACATTGAAAGAGATTTATGACAATTGTATGGTTGCTACAAGTTCTAGTTGTGTGGTTGCTACAAGTTCAAGCTGTTTGGTTCCTACAAGTTCAAATTCTAGAGATGTATCCACAACTGATAGCACTGAGATTGTTGATATCGAATTTATTGAAAACATGAAATTTAGTGAAAACACGGGTATAATATACGATATATTGAACGAATTTGTTGAGGGAGATCAAGTTTATAAGGATAAAGAGACAGTTGTCAGTGTGATAAAGAACATGGTTGTACGCGAGAGGTTCCAATTCAAGGTGAAGAGATCAAGCGCAACAAGGTATGTAAATAATTGTATATTCCGTTATATATATGTATAAATATATATAAAGTAGTATATATTTGTATATAGGTAATAAAATTAGTATGTATGTAGTTATGCTTTTGTAGACAAGTGTATTTAGAAGCTGAATGATCTTTAATCCTAGGTATCACCTTATATGTATGGATGACAACTGTGCTTGGAGTTTCAAATCTTCTGTGGTTTTCAAGGCAAACATATTCAAATTGAGATGTTACAATAATAATCACACATGCGGCTATGATGAAAGATACTTAACACAACATCAAGCTACTTCGGGTGTAATTTCTAGTATAGTCAAGAACAAGTATGTTAATCCAAAAAAGGATTACACCGCAAATGACATAATAGAGGACATACAAAAGCAACATGGGATTGAAGTGAGCTACATGAAAGCATGGAGACCTAAAGAGATAACAATGACAATGATAAGAGGGAGTCCGATTGATTCATATAAGGAGTTGCCGAAGTATTTTTATATATTGGAACATACAAATCCAGGGACGATTACAAAGTTGCACAAATCAGAAGATGCATGCTTTCTTTATGCATATGTTTCACTATATGCATCTATCAAGGGTTGGGAGCATTGCAGACCGATAATGGTTGTTGACGGAAGTTTTCTTAAAGCAGCATATAAGGGTACCATATTGACTGCTTGCACACATGATGGAGCTAGTGAGTTGACTTCATCTACCTTGTTTCTGCAGTTTGTATAATGTTGTAGTTTCATGTATAAAAGTGTATACGATTTTACAGCTGTTGTTTTTATGAAATTTGCTGTTGGTATAAAGTTGTATAATTATGTATAACTGTGTATAAGATTTGTATAGTTGTTTGAATCCTAATATCTATTTTTTAACAACAGGAAAATCCTTCCACTTGCATATGCAATTGTAGATTCAGAGAATAACAAATCTTGGGAGTGGTTCTTTGTCCAGATAAAGGGTACTTTTGGAGTTAGGGAAGGGATGTGTATAGTTTCAAATAGAAATGAAATCATCTTCAATGCCACAAAATTTGTGTACCCAGAAGTACCATATTGTATTTGCATGTTTCAGTTGTGGCAGAATGAAAAGCACACATTCAAGAAACATCAAAAATAATTGAAGGATATCTTCTTTACTTTGGCTATAGCTTACAAGATAGAGAAGTTTGAGTACCATATGATAGAGATGTGCAAAATTGATCCGAGGGTGAAACCTTACTTGTTCAAAATTGGCTAGGAAAGGTTGACTAGGGCACATTCCAAAGTGAAAAGGTCGATGGTAATGACTTCCAATAGTACAAAGTCAATTAATGCAGCAAACAAGGATGCTAGAGAGTTACCAGTAATGCGATTGCTGGAGTACATGACAAATTTTCTACAATAATGAAACAACAAAAATATAAAAAGTGCAATGGAGACATCTACAGAGCTTGGCGAAAAGTACGACAAACTCCTTCGGGAAAATCTGATTGCATCGGAACAATGACGGTAAAATGAATCAAATATACTGATGCTTGGAACTGCTGACTTGAATTTTACTACTTGTATAAGGATGTATAACTCTGTATAATAATGTATAATATTCTTTAAATTTTCTTCAAAAAACTTTTGCAAGTGAGGCCTGCTATGGAGCAGTTATATACTGTGTTTGAAAGGGTAAGGGAAACATAGTGTGCCTTGAAGAGGGAACATGCAGTTGCAGAAAATTTAAATGGATGAACTTCCATTTTGATGATAACAAACCAATACAATTATTAATCAAAGAATATTTACTTGTGGTAATCTTATTTTTGGTATAGGTTTATTCAAGAAAGGAGACGCTGGTAAAGATCCAAAAAAATATGGGAAAAGAGATATCATGTGAAGAATTTATCAAGAAAAATTATTTTCAAAGATTTGATCTCCAAGTGCCATAGAAGGAATAATATTTGAAAGTGAAATTTCAAATATTGAATGTCTTACTACAATATCAGAAGAAGAATCTACGGAAATTATGGATGGGAAGTTTTTCAACATTTTGAAAGAAAGTTGCTAAAATCATGGAGAAGATCTATTATTTTGGGGAAGGGATATTATATGGAAAAGATACTACAAGGACAAGGAAGAATATATTTTCTATGGAAAGAAAATATATTATGAATGTAGTACAATCTATATTATAGAAAGATATTATTTTCCAAGATCAAGAAAGAAATATCTTCAATATAATGGGAGAAGAATATATTTTCTATGGAAACAAAATATATTATGGGTATAGTATATTCTCTATTATGGAAAGAGATCATTTTTTAAGATCAAAAAATGAGTCAAAGATTTATTGAGATCTATCAGAAAGGAAATATTTTAAGAAAAATATTTTTACTAGAACAAGTACTACAAGAAATTAGCCAAGTCTTGCATTTAAGGAATGTTGCACAAAGAAACTTATTACTCAAAATATATACTACGGGGTGATATGGAAAGTACTATTCGTATGATTTACTGGAATCAATCAACAATTTACTACAATAATGGAAAAGTAAATCATGAGAATTTTTGATTGAATCACCATGACTATTCTCAAGTAGACATTCATAAAGATTATGTATTGTAGATAATTATTAATCATGGATCTGTTCAAGGAATTGATATTGGCATTATGACTGGAATTTCAAATTGTCCAATTCAAAAGGAAAGCTTGCATTAACAGAAGATATCAAAATTTGCTTTATAGATTGCGATCATGTTCAAAAGGGCAAGAAGCAGTAAAGGAAAGTTGGAGCATCGACAAAAGAAACCCGTTTCCAAAATTAGAAGACCACTACAATTGCTAGAATACTCAAATGACCAAGTATAAAAGAGAAGATAGTGTAACAGTAAATTTACGCAGCCTTCTATACAAATTATCTATCCAACTACAAATTCTTTATTCTACTCTTAACAAATATTATAATTTATTTTTGTAGATTTATTGTGTACACAAAAGAAAGAAGAGAGATAAAAAGTTGGAAAGGCAGTGTGTTCAAAGAGGTTGTGTCATTGTTTGTTTCTTTGGTGAGCGAGTGAAAACTAAAGGGTCGTTGTTGGTGAGCAAGTGAAAACTATCCCTGCAAACGTTGGTGGTGAACGTTGAAAATCACACAAATTGTACTTAACCCAAATTACAAAGAGCTCAAGACATAACATCCTTGCAGCCCAAGGAGACTGGATTAGGATACCACACTGGTTCCGAACCAGTATAAAATTATCGGTGTTATTTACTTTATTGCTCTTATAGTATATTCCGTTCCTTTACTATTTTATTGTGATTAACACTTGTTTAAATCAAAAGAACTAACGGTTTTGTGCAGGCTGTCTCTGCGTAAGTCGACTAGATCTGAAAAGTAGTCGACTAAAAATTTAAAAAGGCTATAATTCACCATCTTCTTGTACTTTCACTGACTTAAGAAACTCAAATTGAAACCTTATTATTTAGAGTTGATCATCTCTAAAAGGAAAGACATGATGAAAATTGACAAAGAATTTAATATACGATTATTCTTAATTTTAATCATTTCATCTTGAGGTTATTTCAAGTTATGTTAGAAAATCTTCTCTCTTGGCTATTTTATTGATAAATTTGTTTAGGTATTGTCAAAAAAATAAAAAAAGGGTTATTGTTGCATTATATATGTGAAGTTGTATACGAATCCAAGGAGGAACCATAACTTACATAAGTTTTTGAAATTATATGGGTCCATTCAAAATACATATCGACAGTTACCATGCGATTTCAGAAGGTAACGGAATATCAATAATCAATAATAAAAAGAGCAGAATAGAGAAACATGTGTGAGGAATTTACTTCAATTTTATTCTAAATGAAAGAGAAAGAACAAGCAATAAAAGAGAAAAAAGAAAAAGAAATCGATCTTTTTTTAGTAAGAATTAATCCAAATGATGACAATAAAAAGGTAGCAATAATTGATAATAGACGTAGGGGTGTGCATTTGAATCGGCTTATTGATAAATCGAATCGATTATTTGTTATCGAAATCGAAAAAATCAAAATCGAAAAAATCGAAACCTTATTGAATCGATAACGATAAGCATATGTACAAATCGATAATCGATAAGTAATTATCGATAAGGGTCAAAATCGAATCGATAAATTGAATGCACACCCCTAGATTGTAGACATTTGTAAAATAAGTAATGTATATATATTCCGCTATTTTGAAAGCGGCTATACAATATCATTTTCCCTAATCTATACCCTTTCCTTTACCCTAAGTCCCTTACCCTACTATTTCCTCTACCACATTTAAGGAATGATCATATTTAAAGATCAAGGGAATGAAGTTCAAATTAATGGAAAACAAAATTAGCCGTGATGATGTATGTTGTTTTATTTTATTTTTTTATTCCGTTGGAGTGTTGGTGGCATACATTTGATCACTTACTTTAGTTTTGTTGCATGTGGTTGTTGATACAATTTTTATGTTATAAATGGTGTTCGTCTTATTTTAGCTTCTTTTTGTCCATATAAATTAGGCGCGTTTATAGCGATATACTTTATGTGGAATCCCGCAAATTTTCTTATTGGTGTAATCGATAAACGAATCGATAAGCCCCCAAAATTGATAAATCGAAATTGAAAAAATCGAAACCTTATCGAAACGATAACGATAAGCATATGTACAAATCGATAATCGATAAGTAATTATCGATAAGGGTCAAAATCGAATGCACACCCGTAAATAGATGAACAAAAAAGTGAAGAAATAAAATTTTGATGAGAGATTTTCTTTCAAGAGTTGGAAATATAGATCCAGTGTATGAATCCTAAGTACTGGCCAGTTTCATCATCCAGTAAATATTGGCTTTATCTTAATATCATTTATTGCATTTCTAACTCTTGCCAGATAATGACGAAATTCAAATCTATGTTGTGGCTTGAATCAGATAAACTCGTAGGAAGGCAAGAAGCTGATATGCATTAGTTCCTCATTTAATTTTTCTTTTTTAATATCGTAAGCATTATGATTTTTTTTCTTGCTTAAATAAATAAAAATATTGACTTGAATATATTGTTGTAATATAAGTTTCATACCATCCCATACATTGAAATTAAAGTAACACATGATCTTATTCATGCAACCATAGAATATGCCAATTAATTATTTTTAGTTTAGCAATGACATAATAAATTTAGTTGCATATAACATTAACTAATCTATATCATTATAAAAGTATGAAGACCATAAATTAAAAATTATATATAGACTATCGATTATAAGTATTGAAGTTATAAGAGGGTAAAACCTAATTTTGTTGCTATTTTCTCTTTGTGTTCACTGTGGTTTGATGTTGTATCTGACCATCTTCATAGTAAAAGTCGTTTGAGATCATAAGAAAAATATTTCACACCTTATTTTCTTCTTCGGATTTTTGCAAAAATTAACCACCAATCCAAGATTTTGTATGGCCTTTCACTCCACAAGATCGAAGCAGTAGCACCACTTAAAATAAAAAAAGGGAGTCATTTTGAATTTAAGCTGCTTTCGGGAAAAAAGGCGAGAAGATTCAGACATTTTTTCTTTAAACTCTTAGATGATTTCATCCTTAATTTCCAAAGTCGTGTTGAGGCAATATTCTTTAGACTTGTGATCCCAAAAAAATTAAAAAAAAATAAAAAGAAGGCAAAGGCTTGTACCCTCGGGGGTTCTTGTACTTTGTAAAGTTCATAAATGAGAAATGAACTTTGTTGACTTCTGCTTTCGAATTTGCTCTATTTTCATACGCTTCCATGCCCATCGAGGCTCTTCAAATGTATTCCTTTGTGTTGCTGATCGCCGATATTAATTTGGGATGTGAGCATTTGCTTTGATTTCCCGTCGATTGACATGGGCTTTTTTGGTCCCACTGTCATCCTTCCAGACAACTTCAGGTCAATCTAATGGGTTGTAGCTTCTTGACACAAGATATAGCTCCTATCATTTTATAGGCTTTGTTTTCTCCTCGTTAAGGTTTTATTGATTGTTTTTCCTGACCCATCATAGGTTCTAAAAGAACCTCAATTTCAAGTCATAATCGGTGATGTTTTGAGCACCTCGGAAGGTTCATAGCCCATAGGTCGAGTAGATCGATATTTTTTTGATTTTGGAGCCGACATGGTCGGAACTCATTTTTTGCCTGTTGAGGGAAGCCTGAGTTTTAACCGGTTCTTTTTGAAGTAGATTCGGAGGATTTTTTAGCAATAGACGTGTGTCCCCGAGTCACATTTTTTGGGCTGTAGCAGCCGTTTTGACCGTAGTCGTGTGCATTTGGCCGGGGCCATTTTTTATCCCGAGAAGCAGTTTTAGGCGTCCACACCAAGGGTATGCCCTTCAGGGATTCTTACAAATGCGATGTGTAGCCTAAACTGTGGGATTTTTCATATATGTTGAGGTCTTACATTTTGCCATGCATGTTGAGGTCTTACAGTTTATCATGCATGTTGAGGTCTTACAGTTTATCATACCTGTTGAGGTCTTACAGTTTATCATTCATGTTGAGGCCTTACAGTTTATCATGCATATTGAGGTCTTACAGTTTATCCTCCATGTTGAGGTCTTACAGTATATCATGCATGTTGAGGTCTTACAGTTCGTCATGCCTGTTGAGGTCTTACAGTTTAGGGTGAATAGATCTGGTTTTGCCGAGGATGCCCATTAGGGTGTAAAAATTTCGGATTTTCCGGTCTCCAAGTCATCGAGTTCACTAGAAGACAGCTTCTTGTGAGCTCGGAGCTGTTTTCCGGAGACTTGGTGAACCCTGAGGTCGTGCAAGTTGTCGAATTGCCCATGGTAAGTCTTCAAATATATCGGATCATTCTAGGCCTAAATACCACCTTTTGTAGCCTTGGGCCGTATTGCAAGGGCTTTGTGAGCCCGGAACCCTGACCCTGGGGTCGCAAGGGTGCAGAATTGATTTAAGTCTCTGGGCGTTTCAGGACGTATTTGATGTAGAGGTTTTATGCTGTGGATAAGCCGAAATATTTTTCTTCGAAGCATTGAATGCCTGGAAAATATTCTTCATTGCTTGGTGAAAATATAAGTCGTAAATACATGTTGTTCTATTGTTGTGAGTCTGGTCTGCATGAGTGTCAGCCCTATGACCACCCCTCTGCGATAATACCCATCTCAACCCTCCGGGCCATATTGGCCGCTTCCTGGAAGGATATCTCACTCCCAACCTCTTTGGCCATCTGAAGATGAATTGGCTGGATGAGTCCATCAATAAACCGTCCGACGTGCTTGTATGGTCCCATATTGGAAAATAAAGAGAGATATTGTGGACTTATTGGGTCCCTTCCGTGGGAACGTGCAGTCCTGCTAATAATCTTGTTGGCGGAACCCTCTTCTTGATAGAAACCTGATCGATGAAAGAATGCCGGGTGGGCCCATGGCAGCGGCAAATCCTCGAAGGGGATCCAGAATGACTGAATGCCTTGGCTGCCTACCTTTGTACAGATTAGCAACAAGAAAAGAAAAAGGGAAATGATAAAAGGATGATGCGCTCCTAGGAGTATGCCCCTCGGCAATCGTATTCCTCGTCCGGCTAGGCCGGCCAAAATTGCAAGTGCTCTTACCCTCTTACCTCGTTTGAGTGTAATGCCGGTCATAGGCGTAAGGCAAGGAATCTCCTTTTGTCTCTTGTAGCCAGATGCTTTGGCTCCACGTCTATCATAGAGTTTTACACCCTTGGAGGAGTAGGGCCGGATCGCATCCTGGGCAATGTATTCACCGTTGTCTGTACAAAGTGTCTGCATCCTTTGTTACCCGACGTATTAGCCCGAGCTCGGACGGACCGTGCAAGGGAAGAAATTTGGATATTGTGGCAACCGCCATTGGGAATATATTAGCTGTCCGGCACGAGGGCCATATTGGTCCCGACTGTCCTATTGGCTTTGGCCCGACATTGTCGTTTCAACTTTAGTTGATATACCTGTAGTTATTATGTTTTATTTGAAAATGAGCTCGACTGAAAGAAGGGATTACCAATACGCTAATGTGATGCCGAGGAGGAGTCTCGGTGTCCTTTTTCCTCGAGCAAGAGGGTGTCCTCGGAGAGTACTCCCCGAGATCATCCCTTTCTGGCAATGGGCACTTGCATTATACGTTCTACGAATCTTAGTGGGGTGTTGTCATCCCTTAACGGTTTGTGATGATATGCCACAGCTTGTCGGCTCTACTTTGTTCGATTTCACCTTGTCCGTTGAGCTGGATCCGACTTGGCTTGCTTGGCGATGCTTTGAGGTCACCTTTGATTGATGGCGTAGTTGCTTCTCACTTGGGTCTGTAACTCCGAACATTTTGTGACTCTTGTGGTGGGCCATGGTTTCCTTGGAGGGAATTTGGTCGAATAGGTCCGAGCCACCCGGAGTTCCCAGCTTTACTTATGGTGACCACTATGTTTGGAACTGAAACGTTGAAATCAAACTTTATTGGGCGAGGTTTCCTTGTCGGTTCTGTTCCGTTGAATCTGGTATCATTGGGGATTCCTTGAAGGTGTCGTCTTCGCGCCATTGCGAGATGAGTTGTGCCTCGGATCGTTTCAACCATTCGTACTATATGGACGACCACTCCGTTCATTCAGTATCGGTTTCTTTGTTGGGAATCTGCCTGGATATGCCGATCCAGCGGGGGTCTTTCGAGGGTTATTCACGGCTCTGACTTGGGTCTAGTGTTGTTTGTTAGCATATGACTAAGCCTCGATCGGATATTCGACTGAGCTTTGCTCGAATTGCTCCAGAGCTGTCGGTATGCTTTGTTTGGATTTTGGGCAAAGGCTCCCGTTTGTCTTGTCGGGTAGCGGGGCGCAACTTCCCATGATATTTTATTTCTTTTTCTTCTCCCATCCTTCGGTGCATTGAGCTCTACTGGCATTATTTTGATAGCGTTGGCGCGTGCTTCCACGAATCACGATAATATGGTGAGCGAGTTCCCGAGATCGGATGTCGAACAATGATGTCGCGACGTGGTTTATTCCGGGGGAATTTCCTCAAATCTCCTCATCGGTACGGGCATGAGTTCTCCATTTTGGGGGTCATCGTTCCTAAACGGGCGTGAGTGAGTGGTGATGTACCTGTGAGGACTTGGGGTATTGTCATCCCCAGGGAAATGAGTCCCAAGACTGTATCTTCAAGAGACGGTTGTTGTAGGAGTCTCCACGTGCATGAGTCGATATTTTCGATAATGTCCTCTAGCATCCTTACCGTTACAGGATAGGTTGTTGTTTGTCGCTGCCCGATACCTTGGATACTGGCTCGGAGCAAGTAGATATTTTGGGTGATATCGCGCCAAGAGTCTCCGGGCGGCTCTGTAGCTGAGAGAGCCAAATTTTGTTCCTGCAACATTTCAAATATAACACGAAGATCAACTTCCCATTCTACCGGAGCTAGGATTTTTCGAGTTTCCTGTCGGTTAGCGTGTTGCATGCCGCCATCGAAGTGTAAGACTTCTTTACCCTGCTGTTCAGCTTACAAATCCATATCCACTCAGACCAATCTGGATGCGTTATCAGGGTCCTGCAGTGTCGCGCCTGCCGTTAGGATGGCCACATTGTTTTCCTTGCGATTTATAGGGTTATCATCCTTTATTTCCCTTATCGAGCTAACCATTAACCTGAAATCGAAGGTCTCGAGCAAGAAAAAGTGTGAGAGATATTGTGCGTTTAAGTGACGAAACTAGCAAGAAAATAATCATTATTATTTTTAGCCCCACGGTGGGCGCCAAACTGTTTACCGTGAAAATGGCAACAACAATTAAATTTATAAATGGGATTCTAAAAATACGTGATCTATTCCCATGCTAGTTTGAAAGGGTGAATAGTGCTAAACATGGAGTAAAATAGTAAAGATTGAGCTAGATAAAGCGATAATCAAACTATCCAGGGATGTTCCAAGGCTTAGGAGAAGCTAATAGATACCTTGGGGCAAGGCCTCGAGCCTACCTCGGCCCTATCGAAAGTAACATTATCAAGGGTAATCGGGAAGGGGATAACATATAAGTATGCATACAAGGCTTTATACCGTCAATCTTGAGCTAAATGATGAAGAACAAACGAATAATAATAAAATTCTAGGGTGACCTCAAGGTCGAAGAACACTGATAATTTAGAAGAAAGAAAACGAGAGAGAGAGAGAGAGAGAGAGAGAGAGAGAGAGAGAAAGAGAGAGAGATTTTTGCTTATTGCAGAAGTGGAGCAATATCAGTCCTTTATAAGGTGGGGTGAGTCCCTCTTAAATAGGCGAGGGGACTCAACAAAATACGCATATATTATTTACAAGAGTAGAAAGATGGGACGGCCTATCGCATGTCATATCAATAGGTTACAGATAGACTGGCCCTGTCAGGTGCAGCCATGTGCTTCGGAGACATCTTTTCTCACTCTGACCTTGGGCCCTGCTTCCTTTGATTCGGACCTCGATGAACCCCGAGGCTGAGAACCCGATCATAGGCTTCCATCTTCAGGGTCTCGAGGGAGACTTCCCAAATTGTCTTGATAGCGAAAACCAAGTCTTCTAATTTTTACTGCGTACAGGGTCCCTTCGCAAATGCGAAGTATGCTGGAAATGCTTGAAGTCGCAAATGCGACATTTTAGATCGCAGAAAGCCCAAATTTCCTGAACGGTTCGCAAAAGCGAGCCCTGTTTCGCAATTCCCAAGCTAGTAGAGGTCGGGGTTCGCAATTGCAAGCCCCTGTTCGCATTTCCCACATCTGCGACCTGCAACTTTTATACTTAGATAATTTTAAAACCATTTTTTACATCTTTTCAAAATACAAACTCCCTAGAACAATTTGCCAAGAACAACTCTTCTTCCAAATCGATTGTAAGTTAATTTTGACTGGTTTCCTTCGATCATTAACATCTTTTAACATGGTTTCAACTCAAAATCAATGATTTTCATGGAGAAATTGGGTGTTTTGTGCAGAACATAGGTTTTACAAAAATTGGAGATTTGGACCTCGATATGTGGTCTGATTTTAAAAAAAGTATATATTTGCGTTCTTGGAGGAATAGGTAATCGGGTTTTGGTACGAACCTCAGGTTTTGACCATGTGGGCCGGGGGATGATGTTTGACTTTTTGGGTAAAAACTTTTGAAAACTCTTTTTCATGCATTGGGTTTGATTCATTTAGCGTTTATTGATGTAATTAAGTAACTTCTGACTATATTCAAGCAAATTGGTGGTGGAATCAAGACGTAAAGCTATATTTGAAACATGAATTGTGCTCGTGGCATCGAGGTAAGTGTTTGGTCTAACCTTAGCTTGAGGGATTAGGAGTTGTGTCATAAACAAAAGCAAATGCATGATGATTAATAAGATTATGTAGCCACTAGAGAATAAGATTATGTCATAAACAAAAGCAAGATGATTAATAAGAGGTCCATTCTTACTCATAAAAACCTGCAAAACTACTAGAGTTATATAGTATTAAGTTTCCTAGAAAGAAATTCAGCACAAAGAATAAATAAAGAAGGAGAAACAAGATCTCCCTGTCTTAAACCTCTTTCTGATTTGAAAAAGTCCTACCTCGTACCATTGGTGGACACATGCCTGAAAATCATATCAATCCAGGCTTCATAAAACCCCATTTTCCTCATTAAGATGCATAAATATGGCCAAGATACCATGTCATATGCTTTTGTCCACTGTCAGTACAATATTGCCATGAATATTCGGTTTACCAATATCTTGAATGATTTCTTGGTCTAGCAAAATATTTTCTGTTATAACTCTCCCTTTTGCGAACCCACTCTGATTGCCACTGATCAGGTTAAGAAGTAATCTACTCAGCTAGTGTTGAGACCTTTGGAGAAAATCTTACTCGTGACATTTCATAAGCTAATAGGCCTTATATCAGTGAAATGCCAAGGAGAAGGCACTTTATGAAGCAACACAATGCAGGTGTAGGTTAACCATTTAGGAAGATTAGCCCCACAATAAAAGATTTTCATAACTTGAGTGATATTAGGAGCTACTATATCCCAGCATTTTTGAAAAATATTCGTAGTAAATCCATCATGCCTAGGGGAATTGTCAGGATCCATGCTAAAAACACATTATTTAATTTCTTCATCAGTAGGAACGTTAGTAAGCATACCATTGTCCTCTTCGGTAACTTGCACTTCAATGTCTTTGATGTTTTACACTTCAATACCACACAAGGGGGAGGGGGGTTGATTTGTGCAGTACTCAATTTTTACTTAACTTGATTATAGAATAACATGGTTCTTCTATGTATTCCAACTACTACTGTTGCGGAATAATAAATATGAAAAATAAAGAACACAGAGATTTTTACGTAGAAAACACCTAGCTCAAAAGGTAAAAAACTACGATCTACCTTCCAGTAGGATTTTCCCAAACTCTCCACTAAAATCACTAAGCCAAAAACTTCATTTACAAAAACTCTTTTGTAAACCTAAGATTAACTCTAATCTCGTTGTGGCACACAGCCTCAACTGTTGCGACAACTTCAAGTTAACTCTAACTTGAAAACTTTAAGTACCTAATACGATTTCTTCTAGATAAGTTGAAAGGTACAATAATCACCTACTACAATTGAACAAAAATAAATAGACAAACACTCGGAACTGGTTCATCTATCTGATTCGAGTAGCTTCAGGATTGCACGCTTGAATCATACCTAAATTGTTTGCAAAATTGCTCTCAATTCACATTTAACTCCTGCTTATGTGCATTACATGTAAAAGAGAACAACACTGATATTTATGGAGTTAGTAAAGAGATTGACTAGAATATAGATGCTATTTTTTCTTGGTGGAAGAGTTCTAGTTGATCTCATACTCTAACTCTATCATTTTCCTAAATTGTGTTCTCTTTGTGTAAGGAGTCTTTCTCCTTATCCAATATGCAACCTTTTCGATTATGATCATGAGATATCACTTCTGATAAGTTAGGTTTGTCTCCTTCAAGTGCATCGCACATGTTTGAGTTGATCATACTTGTGCTTCACAAGATGGACTTGGTCCATGTCTGAGTTCCTTTGACAGTCTTCAAAACTTCACCTTTACTTGGTCAATAAATTCCCCCTTTTTGATAATAACAAACTCTATGCTTTTCACTCACTTAGACCCTGTCAGAACTTAGCTTATTCATCAATACAAAGTTAGTTAGAAAAATTTACTTATCATGAAGGACCAGGTTCATTAGTTTATAAACATCACATATTCAGAATATATAAATCACAATATCTCTTCCCCCTTTTGGCATCATCAAAAAGTTGCATAAATAAAGTTGGATTCCCAGAATTTTAACAATTACTCATGGCCAATGGGGCAACTGCAAGTGCAATCATGGATTCGTCATCAGTAATCAAGCAAACATATTCAAACTATCAAAGAAATATTAACAATCAAAAATATCAAAAGTAGTAAATTTCATTGATAGGAGATATGTTGCTACCACAATCCATAAAAAGAAAGCAAAGATATTCAAAACATGAGCAAAAGAAGGAGAAATCTCTACTCTTGGGTCACTGGTGGTACTGTACAAGTTCAGGAGATGAAGGCTAGAAGTCCTAAGGCTTCGGAGAGCTAGAGGGTTGGTTTTGGTCTTGGAAAAGATTCAACATATTTTGAAGAATGCCATCATTCTTCTGGTGAGCTCAGTTTTGAGAACATCCTTATTAGATTAAACATCTGCTAAGTGAGCCTTCAGCCTAGCTATCTCAGCATCCTTGGCCCCACTTTCCTAAACTAGAACCCTGACTTTAATATTGATAAATGTCTTCTTGGATGAACCAGGTTCATTGGGAATGGCATTGATTGGATGGTCACAAGCAATCAAAGTATTAATGCCAAAATAGTCCTTGCTTGTGGTCATTTCCAATTTCTTCAGAGGCTCCTTGCAACGGTCCAGAACAGTAGTCAGAATAAATCCATAAGGGGTGGCATGGGCCTTGGAGCCATTGATAACCCTGTCCAATAGCTTGATGATAAATGCAAGCCAGTTGATTTGCCTTCCACTTTTGAGACACTCCATCAGAGCTAAGTCCATATAGTTAGCAATGTGCCTTCTTTCCTGCCTAGGCACTAAGCACTTGTTGACAAATTCAAACAGGACTTTGTGTTGGGGCTTAATTTCACTCTTGTGAACAACTTTGGCCACATTTACTTCTGAGACATCACAAAATCTCCTGGTGATTGCAAGGGTAGTAGGAAGGGAGTCCAAACTTGGCCATCTTTGCCTTGTGTAGTCATCATATTTCTCAACATGGATGTCAAGAATCTCACCCAGCTTCTCTGCATCGAAGATCACTTGAACCCTCTTTCACTTGGTTGGTAAATCTGCCATCCTTGACCTATTAATTGACCAAGAATTCAATGATTTCATTCCTAGCTAGCCTTCCATCCATCTGAAGGACCATGTCCTTTCAGCCTTGAGCAGCTACTGCATCAACCAATCGAACCATTCATGGTTCCACCAAGTCTTTCAGCAATCTACCCTTCAAAATTTTTCTTTTGCCTAACTTGGCCAGTGTATCTTGTTCACCATCAGACTCACTCTCTTATTCACCACACCATTCTCCATCCTCAGCGATTCTAACTGGTTTATTTTCACTACAAACCTTGTCCTCTTGGCCAATGAAGATTCAGCAACCTTAGACCCTGATGAAGACTTCTTGGAAGAAGTCTTGGTCATTTTAGGCTTGGAGGTCTAAACCTGCACAGTTGTATGTTTCTCATGATGGAGTATGTTCCATCTCCTCAACATCAACAGCCTTAGAGGGCTCTGCAACCTTAGCTTTTCCTTTATCCATCCTCTTCTTCTTGCTTTCAGCCAAAGCCTTTTATAATTCACTTTCTCTCTGTTTCACCATACTTCTTGTGGCTCTCCCCTTTGGCAAAGGAATTTCAGCAGTTGTTAAGGAATTAGCCTTTCTTTTCTTGGTATTCTTTGTAGTGCTGGGAACCGTAGGTTTTGGTGTTCTCCTTTTCTTGGGATTAGAACTGGCACATATTTTCTTTAGAAGGTCTGCTAAGGTTTATTCAATAGATGAACTGGTTCATCCATATGAGAACTTAAATTTACCAAACCCTCAGCAACCTCCTCTAATCCATTTTTCCCTATTTTCTTGCCACTTTCTCCTACAATTTCATCCTCAGTCCCACAAATTGTTGGTCTAACCATCTCATATGTGGGTGACGAATCAACCACTTCTATCCTTGTTCCCCTCACATCACAACTTGCACCCTCATTTTTTTTCATTTTTATTTTACCTCTCTCTTTCTCAAATCAGGAATTTCCACATCTCTATCAAACCCAACAAGAACAAACCTATTTTCTACACATTCAACCAAAACAGAACGTACCTCATAAAGGGTACTCTAAATATTCTCAGAATCAGAAGAACCAGTTCTTTCCCCCTCACTTCTAGACTTGAAGGAATCGTCAGAATGTTCAGATTCTTGGGCTTGAGTAAGCATCTTAACACGTCTCTTCCTAGGCTGGGGGTTGTACTGGGTTGAGGAGGTGTGGAGGAATCAGAAAGGGGTAGGTCATGGAGTAGTGCCTAGGTTATCTAGAGGATTCGACATAGTGACTGATGTCGTGAGAGAATTTGTAAGTTTGGCTTTTGGAATAAAGAACAATTGAGAGTGAAAGAAATTTTGATGGTTTTGGAATAATGAGGGTGGCAGAAGGTGATGATGAGTTTTTAAAGAGAGAAACTTAATTAATGACTAGCAGTAGCTTTTTGTTGTCAAAGTCCAATCAACCTGAAATTTCAGGTTGAATGAGCGGTTAAGCTTCCCTAGATTTAGGCGATTTATGTAGTGACAATTCTAGCAGATACGGAACTGATTCAAAAAATAAAACGGATAGGATTTTATGATGTTTTTAAACATAGGTAGGACTCTGCTCATGATTTAAATATTTATATTTCTAATTGTGCAGAGTATAGAGAACATACCTCGTTATTCAAATGAACCAATACTGATGAACCAGGTTTTTCATTTAAAATCCTCTTGATCATGCTATTTCCCAAAGTAGAGAAATTTGTTAGAGATCAGTAAGTCATATCAACACATGTCACAGGAGTATCTGTTTACAATATAAAACTGAGTAAAGTTAATCTAAATATTTAAGACAAGTTCCTGATTTCCTAGCAAAAAGAAATCTTTTATTTTTCCATTGTGCATTCTTAGCTGGTCTTATTAAGTGATCTTAATCATCACTAATTCTAACATGTTTCTTTCAAAGCTTTCTCCATTCAGTGCTTTAGTAAAGATGCCAGCAATCTTCTTATCAGTAGCACAAAATTCTGTAGTAGTCAATCATTTCTCATAGTTGTCCCTTCAGAAGTGATGTCTAACATCTATGTGCTTAGTCCTCTTATGATGAACTGGGTTCTTAGTCATACTAATAGCACTAGTGTTATCACAAAAAATAGGGATGCAACCAACTTCAATACCAAAATCCATCAGTTGTTGTTTTGATCCACATCAGTTGAACACAACAAGAGGCAGCATCAACATATTCAGCCTCAGTAGTGTAAAACCACTGAATTATGTTTTTAGTGGCCCATGATACCAGACATGAACCAAGAAAATGAGTCATACCTATGGTGCTTTTCCTATCCACAAGGAATCATGCATAGCCAGCATCAGCATATTCTATTAGATTAAAGTTACTACCTTTAGGGTACCAAAGGCAAAGGTCAGTAGTGCCTTTCAAATATCTCAGTATTCTCTTGACAACAGTCAAGTGGTATTCCTTAGGATTTTCTTGAAAACGAGCACAAAGCCCTATACTGAAGACAATGTCAAGTTTGCTAGCAGTAAGATACAAAACTGAACCAATCATACCCCAATACAACTTCTGATCAACAGATGAACCACGTTCATCTATGTCTAATTTAGTAGTTGTTGCAATGGATGCGTTTATTTCCTTTTATTCATCCATTTTTTAACTTCTTAATTAAACTCTTTTGCATATTTCTGTTGATGGATCATGGTTCCATTTGGGTTTTATTTGTTCTGTAAGCCTAAGAAGAAGTTAAGCTCACCCATCATATTCATTTCAAATTCACCCCTCATTAATCTAGCAAATTCCTTACTCAAATTTTGCAGTGGTTGCCCCAAAAATTATGTCATCAATATATATTTGTACTACTAGTAGATCCTTGCATTTTTCCTTCAAGAATAGAGTGTTGTCAATCTTACCTCTTTTGTATCCATGTTCAAGCTGGAATTTGGATAGGCGTTCATACCATGCTTTAGGAGCCTGCATGAGTCCATATATGGTCTTGTCTAATTTGTATACATGGTTTGGACACTCGTTGCTTTCAAATCCTGAAGTTGTTTGATAATGACTTCTAGTTATGACCAAATTAATATGTATAAATATTAAATTATTATTTTTTTGCTTGTATAGTGTGTCTTTATAATTGTGTTACATATGTAAAAATAATGTACCGCTTCTTGACCTAAGAGGTGTAGTGTCAGATTAATTTTTTTATTTTTGACCTTGTTGTTACAAAAAGTGGTTATATTTGTTCTTATGGACTTATAAAACTAATTAGCATGATTTGTCGTCATGTATATATAATTTAATTACATAAAAATGTCAAACTTGCTCCTGAACTATATGAATAGGCGAAATATAATTGTTCTACATGTTTCATAATTTAAGAAGAATCTTAGTATTTTTAGAACCTGGTAAGTTAACCTTGTTCACAATTCAAAATGTACATTGGAAAATAAATAAATAGGATTACATAATGCTACTAAAAACTAAAAAGAGGAAAAAAAGGAAAGCGCAGTTAAAAGTAAAAAAGAAGGGGTAAGAAAAATAGAGAATAGGGAAGCCCTGGGTCTAGCATATCGAACAAACACAGCCGAAAGATTACGATAGCAAAAAACGAGTTTCACATTTGTGCTGCCGAAGAGAGAAGAGAAAAAAAGAGATCGAAAATGAGCGGAGCGGGGAAGAAGATCGCCGACGTGACATTCAAGGCCGGTAGGACTATTGATTGGGAAGGAATGGCGAAGCTTCTGGTCACCGATGAGGCTCGCAAGGAGTTCTCTAACCTCCGCCGTGCCTTCGATGATGTCAACTCTCAACTCCAAACCAAGTTCAGCCAGGTCATCTTTCTGTTTTCCTCTATGTATAGTCTATCTATAAGTATCTATGTGGATCTAAGGTTTCATTGCTGGATCTGTGCTTAGCTTGGTTTTTTTCTTTTTTAAAAAAAATATGAAGATTTAATGTATTTGGTGTTCCAAGGGACGGATCGTTTTGTTGTTAAATTTTGGTATATGTGTTTTGACTTATGGTTCAGAGAACTCTCAATTGGGCATTTAAAGATGTATAGTCGTGGGGACAAATGGAATGTGTATAGATGATTTTAAAGCGGGCCTAATTAGCTTTCGGATTGAGGTTTAGTTGATTGAATCAAGAGCTATGTGTGTGTGCAGAGTAATGTTTATATGGTGATTTACTGCTATATATTCTTATGCGAACTATAGAATTGTTTTGGTTGTAGGATTAAATTTGACTGCTTGAATTGATTGTAGTATCATTTGGAATGCTATTATCGTCTTTAGGTATTGCAATCTTGGCTGCATGAATTGAGTTTGATGTTTGTTCAACATTCTATCGTATCGTGAAAAATAGTATAATCTCTTTTGCATTGACTAACTTTGGTTGCCATATCTCGGTGAACTTTTCTATTGGGAAAAACCTCCGTTTTCTTAGCTTTCATTGTCAATCTGTAAAGGAGAAAAAAAAAAAAAGAAACTTAATGAGCTTCTCTTCGCCATTCTGTAAAGTTTTTTATTCGATGATGCAAATAAGAATTTTCATTATGGAAAAACTTGCATGAATCAACTCTTCCATTTGATTTGACTAGTGTTACTTCTTCCAAGATTCAACCACTACAGTATTCCCTAATCAAGTTTGCTGATTAATCATGTCTTTTGTTACATATTCTCACTGATTTCTGGTTTTTGTTACATTTTTGAGTAATCAGTCTTTCGTAATATTTGTTTAATTGGAACTTGGATCTATTTGGAGATTCTAACGCAGAATGGGTCTTCGCTTCTTGCTTATGCAGGAGCCTGAGCCCATAAACTGGGAATACTACAGGAAAGGAATTGGTTCTCGCTTGGTAGACATGTACAAAGAGGCCTATGAAAGTATGTGGAGCATCATCGTCTTATTCCGTTTAAATCTTTTGTTTACTCTGTGTTTTTTGTTGTAGTCTTTTTGATGATAACATCCGGCATTTATAAGAGTTTTAGTTAGAAGTGCTGGCCAAAAAATGCTTTTTAGCACAGTCTAGGCAAGACAAGCACATGATTATAGTGTCTAATCTTTGTTTAGATCAGTCATCAAGTAAATCTTTCTAATTGAAATTGGTCGACAGCTTTCATTAATGATTGTTAGTGGCTATAATCATCTGTTTCAATTTCAAATTCACGAGTAAGAACTTTATTAGTTGATGAATCTACTATAATGTGCATTTGACATGCAGCATATACTGTCCAATTTCCATTAAAAATTTCCCTTTGCGTCTGTATGGAAAATATTCAAATTATCGCTGGTAAAAGGATATGTCAAACCATTCCAGCATATTTTCCAAAGTCTTCCCTGAAAATCCTTGTTGAAGGATGCCTCACCTTGAGAGTGTTGGACTTCAGTGTAGCAGTTAATGCATGAGTAGTCTACGTTAGTAATTTCTAAGGATGAAGAGCTCTGGAGTGAGCTATTTGTGCAATTTCTTTTCTCAGCCGAGATCATTTTCCATTTTCCTGATGTAATGAAGATTATTCAAAATGGTCTTTGTATATTTGTTGTTTGACGTGTTGTATAACTTGGAGTATTTTACTATCTAGTCTGCTGGAGCAGTTATTTCATAAATTCTATGTGTATTACTTACTGCATTCCTGTTCTTCAGATATAGACCCTGTCATCATGTATCATGTCAAATGGGACTTCAGTATATTTCTCGAGGTTCCACGGTTAAAGGACTTTCTTGATTTTTTTAATTAAAAGCTAAATATTCCTGCTGGTGGCTGATTAGCAAGTTAGGACGAGTGAATTTTGCTTTTCCACGGTAGCGAAGGTTTAGAGCAATAAAGGTCAAGTGGGGCAGCAGAACTTGATGGATCCTGTGAATTCTGCCGTGAATCATCTAAAAATAGAACTTCTCCTGGGAAACTAAAAATAATAAACAATAAAAAATTAGTCATAAGAAAAATTTCTTATTACATTTTTTTAATAAGGTAAATTGTATTAATCAAAAGGGAGAGAACTCCGGTATACCTTAAGTATATCAAAAAGTAGAGAATTTACATCAGAACATGATTTTCTACGAAAGGCACCCAATCTTCTATACAAATAAGAGCTATATGAGTGCACCAAAAAGCGATCAAAGATAAAAGACTATTCTTAAGATGTGAAAAATGAGACTCAATCCCCTTAAAAGCTCTCCTATTTCTCTCCCCCCAAACTATCCACATGAGAGCTAACGATGCGAACTTCCACGCCTTTTGCTTTCTTCTTCTATGAAAACCGGCCCAGCTATATAGCATTTCCTTCATAGTGCTTGGTATCACCCATTGAACACCAAAAAGGTTCAGGATCGCCCTCCACAAAGCCGAGGACACAGGGCAATGCAACAAAAGATGATCAACTTCTTCCCCTGAGCTTGTACACATATAGCACTAACTGACAAGTGTAATTCCCCTCTTTCGCAGCTTCTCAGTAGTCAAAATCACTCCCCTCGCCGCATGGCTCGCCGCTAGCCATGCAAAAAAGCACACCTTCGTAGGCGTCTTAGGAATCTAGATCGAGGAATATGGAAAACATGCCTCCTCTCTCACCATTAACTGTGGTAAAAGGACTTTACGTTAAACAGACTATCGCCTCGCAAACCCCACCTCCAAGTATCACAAGATGGCTGAGGCCTGTCTTGCCCATATAGCAGTGTCAATAAATCTTGGAGCTCAGCAATCTCTCAATCTTGCATGTTCCTTCTAAATGAGAGGTCCCATACGACCCCCCCCCCCTACATGCTCCTTGCGAATCTGTTGGACCATCAATTCCTTCTGGTTTGAAACCCTGAAAACTTGGGAAGGAGACCTCAGAGTATCCTCTCCACACCACCTATGATTCCAAAAGCTGATTCTCCTTCCATCTTCTACCCTGTAAGAGATGTTGCCACTGAAGGATTCTCAATTCTTCATGATGCTCCTCCACATGCCACACCCGAAAGGTGTTGTGATTGCCTTGGTCCTCCAATCCCCTCCCGTGGATCGTACTTTTTTACTATGACCTCCCTCCATAGAGCATGCTCTTCTACCCCAAATCTCCACATCTATTTCCCTAACAAAGCTCTGTTGAATACCCTAAGATCTTTCACTCCAAGTCCGCCCCACTTCTTTGGGGAAGTGACTGTGTGCCAATTCACTAGATGATACTTTATAGTTCCATCCGCTGCATCCCAAAGAAAGTTCCTTTGAATTCGCTTTAGTTTTACTGTGATGCTCACAGGAGCTTGCAACAGGGACAAGTAATAGCTGGGCATACTCGATAAAGTGTTTTTAATGAGTACTTCCTTTCTGCCTTTTGACAAGTACCGGTTTTGCTAGCCTGGTAATCATTTTTTAACCCTTTCGATCACTGGATTCCAAACCGTAGTATCCTTATGCTAGGCACCCAATGGGAGACCCAGGTAAGTAGTGGGAAGGGAGTCCACCTTACAACTGAGAACATAAGACAACGCATCGATGTTAGCAACCTCACCCGCTGGGAAAATCTCACACTTGCCGAGGTTGATTTTGAGACCTGATGCTATCTGAAACCACTGTAGGACCTGCTTCAATCAGGTCAACTGATCAATATCGGTATCACAGAAAACCAGGGTGTCATCCGCAAAAAGCATATGAGATACTCTTCGGGCACTGGGCATCCCGATCGGAGCCGAGACACCTCTCAAGAAGCCTCAGCCCGCCGCTCGATCCATCATTTTACTCAAAGCATCCATCACTAAAATGAATAGCATGGGGGATAGGGGGTCTCCGGCTGGAGCTGCTAAAGAAACCACACAGACTACCATTAACCAGGACAGAGAATCTGACTGAGGAAATGCAGAACTTGATCCATTCCCTCCATCTTGCCCCAAACCCCAATGAAATCCAGGAACTCCCAGTTTACATAGTCGAAAGCCTTCTCAAGGTCTAACTTGCATAGTAAGCCGGGATCTTTATTTTTCCTTCTGGATTCTACAGGTTCATTTGCCACCAAAGCGGCATCCAGGATCTGCCTACCTTCCAGGACGAAACAAACACGTCGAGGACCTTCTTGAGCCTATTGGAAAGCACTTTAGAAATAATTTTGTAAATGCTCCGTACGAGACTAATAGGCCTATAGTCACTGATAGAAGATGCACCTTCTTTCTTAGGCACAATAGTAATAAAAGAAGCTTTAATACTTCTCTCGAAAATACCATTGACATGGAAGTATTCAATGGCTTCCATCAACTCCCCCCTTGATGGTGTCCCAACGGAGCTGGAAGAAGGCCAAGGAGAAACCATCAAGGCTGGGGGCCTTATCACCAGCATAACTCGACATAGCCTCGTGCACCTCCTCCTCGAAAGCCCTTTCTAGCCACTCACTGTCTCTCTCCGTTATGTGGTTGGACTTTATCCCCCCAAAGTCGGCCTCCAACTAACTTCCTCTTTGTATAAGTTCTCATAAAACCCCACGATCGCTTCTTTTACCTCCTCCTCTTCCTCAATCCTCACCCCATCCATAACTAAGGACTCTATGAAGTTTCTCTTTCGATTTGCGACCGCCACCCTGTGGAAGAATTTGGAATTCGAATCCCCTTCCTTTAACTATAGTGCCCTCGATCTTTGCCTCCAGCTAGTCTCCTGAGCTATTGCTAACTCGACTATCTCCCTCTTAACCTCCCCCAATCTCTCTTTCTTAGATTCATCTAACTCCCTCGCCCCTTCCCCTTTCTCTAGATCCCTCAATCATGCATAAGCTCCCTCATTTTAACCTCTACCCTCTCAAAAACCTCCTTATTCCACCTAATAATATCTCCCTTGAGCAATTTAAGTTTCTTTGAAAGACGGAATGAAGGTGTTCCTGATACCTTGTAGCTTGTCCACTATTGTTTCGCCTGTCACCAAATCCAGCCACCTATAACCACATTTTCTCGAATCGGAAGAGAGCACGCACTCCCCTCCCTCTGCATCCATCTAGCAAGATATGCAAATGATCCAAAGTCAGCCTAGGTAAAGGAATCTGCAGCACATTGCACCAGCTCATCCCCGGAGAGCGATAATAGAAATCTATCAAGTCTAAACCTTGAGTTGGAGTCCTCCACCCTGGCACAAGTAAACATTTCCCCTGACAGAGGAGGATCAATGAGAAAGTGATCATTGCTGAAGTCAGAGAACTCCTCCATGGCCCTTGAAATCATACTATACCCTGATCTCTCCTCCGGGAATCTAATAGTGTTAAAGTCTCCCCCCTCCCAACCCCCCAGAACCCATGGAATATCCCATCTCCCCATCATATTGGCCAGTTCCTCCCAGAAAAACATCTTGGACCTTTCTCCTCCCGGTCCGTTCACTCCCCCAGATCCCCACTCACTCCCACTCACTCTATCTTTGACAATAGCTGCCAAAGAAAAAACTCCCTTAATCTCCTTTACCTCCAAGCTTCTATCATCCATTTCTTATTACATGAAAGTTAAGTCACAACACCATTCAAACTTGGCCTAAGGACTTCAGGTTTATTACTTTTATTGCTTGGCTAAGTAAAATTTCGCCTTCTGTTTTACATAGACCCAAGTGTGCGGAAGACATAATATCTTTGTATAGCTGTCAAGTCCGCCAGAGGCTTAAATGTTGGATACCTTGTTACAGCTGAGTGAAAACCTGGATTTTGGCGGTCAACGTGAGGGTATTATAATTGAAAAACTATGCTTTAAGTAGCTAATTGGGGGTGGGAGAGTTCAGCTTGAGTTGAAGTTAATGAACAGGTCTGGAAACATGAAGTATCCTCGACGTCTTGTGTATTGTTTTTTGATAAAGTAAATGTTATTAATAAAAAGGGAGAAACTCCCGTATACAAGAAGTATACCAAAAGGTAGAGAATCAGATTTTCTACAAAAGACACCCAATCTTCTATAGAAGTAGGGTCTACATGGGTGCACCAAAAAGCAATTAAAACTAAAAGACTATTCCTTAAATGTGCAAAAATCATTTTCAATCCCCTCAAAAGCTCTCCTACCCCCCTCCCCTCCCCTCCCCACCAGGAGACCCACATGAGTGCTAATGGAACAATCTTCCATTCCTTTTGTCTTCTTCTCCTACGAAAACTGGCCCAACGATGCAACATGTCTCTAACGGTGCTTGGCATTGCCCATTGAGCACCAAAAAGATTCAGGATTACCCTCCACAAGCCCGTTGACACAGAACAATGCAACAAGAGATGATCTAACTTCTTTCCCTGAGCATTTGCACATATAGCACCAGCTCGTGTGTGTAATACCTCTCTTCCTCAGATTGTCAGCTGTCAAAATGGCTCCGCTCGCTGCCAACCATGCAAAAAAGCACACATTCGTAGGTGCCCTAGCAATCCAGATCGACGAGTGGGGGAAAGGGGGATCTTGTAAATCATATATTTTTCCTGCAATCTTGTACCAACAATAATTTGCATTTTTTGATGTTTGAATGGACGTGGAATGAACAGTATGCTCTGACTGAGCTATGGAGGTTGAATTGCTTTCTTCACAGTTCACACGGCTTGCTTAAATTGTGCCTCAAAATTAACTATCTGCATGCAATTTGCTAGTAGTTCCCTTGGTGTATAGACTAACCATTTTGAATGTATGCCTCGTCATTCTTGGAATGTTCCTGTCTTCCTGTTATGTGTGATTAACAAATAGAAGTTTAGCAGTCCATAAAGTTATATGAATTTCAGATACCTGTCTCTTGGTAATTTTCAATGTAATCACTTGAAATTTTTGATTGTGAATTCTAGACAACCTTGCTTTCTATGCAATTCCGTCTATCACTAGTGGATCTATGTAGCTCATGCCAAATGTAGATTAAAAGATCAAAAGACAATCATCTGAAGTTTGTTAATCGTGGTTTTACTTATACATGTTAAGTTAATTCTTCTTCAAACTAAGGTATTTTTGTCTGGAGCTATTGGTTTGAACAATGTTGTATTGCAGGCATTGAGATCCCCAAGTTTGAGGACACAGTTACTCCTCAATACAAACCCAAGTTTGATGCCTTGGTAAGGAAAATCATGATACTATCCTATCCTCTTCCCTGAGTGTTTGGTCTCGTAATGTCTTTTTCATTTTCCTGATTATATGTATTAATGTTCTTATGCTAGTGGAATAGTTAGTTATAAGATAAGAGTCCTATGAACTGAACGAACACTCTGAACTCTCATGTGCCAGTTTGAATTCTTAAAGATGGGTAGTCTGTAGTCTAGCCACTTATAGAATCAACCTCTTCAAATAGAACAAAAACGCAAAGTAGGTTGAAGGTAGTGTTGTCAGATGGCATACTTGTAATAGGCACCTATGTTCTTGTATCCGACTGTTACTATTTGCATGTTTTAAAAGTTTTGATGCTAAAATAAAGTTTCATGTCTCGGAAATTGTTTAATCAATTTATTTGCACTAAACTGCAGTTGGTGGAACTGAAAGAAGCCGAGCAGAAATCTCTAAAGGAGTCTGAAAGACTAGAAAAGGAAGTTGCCGAAGTCCAAGAGTTGAAGGTGATGTAGAGTTTCCTATTCATTTCCTCTACCTCCATATAAATACACCAACTTATATTTCTTCCTCTATATGTGTATTCAAACATGGCTCTGTTTTCATTTACAGAAAAAACTTAGCACCATGACAGCAGAAGAATACTTTGAGAAGCATCCTGAGTTAAAGAAGAAATTCGATGATGAAATTCGAAACGATTACTGGGGCTACTAGGTGGCTTCATGAGCGGTTTTCTGGATCCCCTGTGGCGTGGATTTTCCGAGCTCATCTGTTATTTAGAAATAAAAGGGAAGAACCAATTGGTTTGTCTTTACATTTTCTGGGTTATTTTGAAGATTTTGAACTGCTACAATGTACTTTGGCTCTGAGATAAATTTAGCCTCTGGTTGGAGGCAAAAAGATGTCTCAAGTGATTTTAAGTATATCATAATTCCATTACTGAAGCACATCTTTGTGAGTAGGTGTTTTGCTAATTTGAATACCATGATTGGTATGTCCTTGTTTGTTGACTAAAGGAGAGATGGATCTCAAATATTTAATTTAATAAGTCCAGTTCTGAGTATATTAAAGCGCATCCTAGATTTTAGGATATCATGAGTTCAAAAATGTTTCCCCAGTCAGGGCATGTTCCATGCATTTTTGTATTTTGGGCTAAACATTACTCTTGTGCAAAGAAGACTTGCATTTCCATTCTTAACCGTGTTGCTGAAATTTATTTTGCAGTCTTTGTGATGAATAACCTCTCTATGTTCATTAAGTAGGAGTAAGATTTGCATATAGATTACCTTCCCCAGACCGAAGACCGAATATACTGGGTTGGGTATATGCTGGGTCTGCTATTACTGTAGTCTTTGTGATGGCTATCTCTATTTTCCAACTTCTGGTTTGCTCGTCTATGAAAGTTTTGCTGTAATGTTGATAGAGAATATGGCAGCACTTTGATAGGATTGCGGCGGGTTGGTCAATATACGGAATGAGCCGGATAATGAATGCCCTTAGCATTTTTGAGACGAGGGGTTGCTCTGATGGTAAGCAACCCCCACTTTCAACCGAGAGGTTGTGAGTTCGAGTCTCCACAAGAGCAAGGTGGGAAGTTTTTGGAGAGAAGGATGTCGGGGGTCTATTTGGAAACAGTCTCTTTACCCCAGGGTAGGGGTAAGGTCTGCGTACATACTATTTTCCCCAAACCCCACTAAGTGAGATTATACTGGGTTGTTGTTGTTGTTGAGTTGGGCATAGCCCTCTCCCTACCCTAAACGCCCAGAATTAGGAGGAGTTGATCTGGCACTCTCTTCCCTCAAAAGAAATGCCCATAGTCCAAGCAGAGTGAAGGATTGAGTAGGGGAAATAATATTGCAGCGAAAGCTTTTGCTGTAAAAGAATTTGGGATCGTTGATCGCTTTCTTTTAAGCTTGAGTTTACTAGTAATATAATATCAAATAAAGGTGCCTTTAAGCTTGACTTTACTAGTAATATAATATCAAATAGGTGCAAGTCAGTTGTATTCAAAAAGGGCTATATTAAGCCAGCTTTTTTGGAGACATTAAACGTGACCAGCTATCATTCCTATTATTCTCTCTCAGCCCCCACTTCCAACCGAGAGGTTTTGAGTTCGAGTCTCCCCAAGAGCAAGGTGGAAGTTCTTGGAGGGAAAGATGCTGGGGGTCTATTTGGAAACAACCTCTCTATCCTAGGGTAGGGATAAGGTCTGCGTACACATTACCCTCCCATGATCCCACTAAATGGGATTATACTGGGTAGTTGTTGTTGTTGCTAACAAATATAATTGGACTCTCTAGCAACAACTGGAAATGCATGCAAATGTAGGGGCAGCTCAATCTTACATCATTTGAATAAGGATTGCCGAGCAAATAGTTACATGAATTTTTGAAGAAAACTCCAACTAGAGTTGCATACAACTTATCTACTTGGCCAAATAAGTGCTCCTTTTATCTTTTCTTGTCCAAACAAAAACAAACAATTATACTTTGAATTCTTTTCCTCTATTACACGGGAAGGTGGACAAGTAAGAATTGAACCCACAAATACTGTGAGATAAATTTTCATCAATATTCAATACTGCTAAGACTATAACATTAGCAGTAGAATTCCTAATCGGGACTGCTATTTCTGTTTTTCTTTTGTACTTTTTCTCTTACTTCTGAATAATTGAGAATTCTTTTACTTCCAAGACCCGAATTTGGTAGAGTTTGAATAGGGAAAAATTAATGAGAAATAACTATATTTATAACTGGTAATTGAAAAATAGTCATAGTTTCAAATGTAATCAAAATTTAATTATTTTTTATGTAAAGAAAAATTTGAACAAAACACTCTTAAAAATTTTGAAAATATATATGCTGGAGTTCGAATTTTTACATACGAGCTTCCAGCTAATATGCTGGAATGTTATAATGTGTTGGAGTTCTATCATAATATGTTAGAAATTTATATACAAGAATTCCATAATCCCGCATAATATGTTGGAACTTTCTGTATGTTGGAGTTCCAACATAATATGCTAAAAGTTTATATGCACGAATTCTATAATCCTGCATATTATGCTAAAACTTCTCGTATTTCAATAAAGTAATAACTATTTTTTATAACTTTACAAATTTTAATTATTTTTTAATTATCAACTCAAAAAATAGCTAGCAGTAAACATAGTCGGCGCAATTGACTAACGGATCACACCTCACTTAGTCAATATTTTGCTTCAAAAGGGGTATAATAAATGGATATAATTAATGCTTCTATATTTTTCAAATAGGTAGGATGAGTCAGGCTGACTCATTAAGTGATCATCATAGCTTAAGATAGAGACTACGTTTATTTTTGGCCAAAACAATTTTGCCCTATGAGGACAAAACTTTACCATTTTATCATTATAAAAACAGATGAATTGACAGTAAAAATTATACCTCTATTTATTTTTTTTACTTGTCTACTATATTAAAAATATATTTTTATTATACTAAATCAAGAAATAGAAAATATTTTTCCCCATATTTTACCCTAATTATTAATTACGTATTGCTCAAATCATTTTCCAGAACTTTTACAAATGCTATATTTTTATAGGTAAAATTATAAAATATATGTTTTATTCATATTTTTTTTAGAAGGTATATAAAGTCTTAAGTGAAAAGTAAAAGTGAACGGAAGGAAAAAGATCAACGAGGGACACGTAATTATCATCATTTCTTATAAGAAAAACGAGATATTCCCAAATTAAACAGTACATAATTTTAAAAGGAAACTTCTACTGTTCTACATAATAGATAAATGAGTACTTTCCTTCTTCTTTTTCTACCTGACTTCGTCACAAAAGGACAGCAATAATAAAATTACAAGTTAAGTGGATTTCCTTGCACTTGCATCTTGATAATATAAGAATTTTAATGTTAGTTAGAGTAAGTAATAGAAAATTAAGTTAAAATAACTGTAAGGAATACTATTTTTATTCATAAGAGGGAAAAAATTTTACATTTTGATGGAAAATCTATTTTTAGACAAATATTTTAGTCATCACATCCCAAATTTACTTCCTAGCAAGAAATATTTTTATAATTCGTCTGATGCGTGTAAATTTACATTTTTCTCCTTTTTCCACTTGACTGTTAAAATTAAAGTGTAACTTTTGGAAAATTATAGAATAGTGTAGAATATTATAGAAGTTAGGAGAGATATTTCTAGATTAGTGTAGGTGATAAAAATATCTAGATATTTTGTAAGAAAAGTGTGGAGTATTCTAGAAGATGAATCTCCACCGTAGGATTAAATAGATCATGACCGTCCATTGAGGAGGTGGAAAGCCTATATATACCCACCCCTTCCTCCACATTTGTATCATCCAAAAAAAAAAAAAAAACAAAATCCAAGTCTTCTTGAGTTAATAAAGTATTCTCCAAGTTATTCAAGTAAGTCTTCCACTTTCTTAGTTCTAGTATTTTTGGAGCTATATTTTCTTCTTCGTTCTTCTTCAATTGTGGTTGTGAGTCTTGGGCTAGTGAAGCATAATTCACTACTCTAAGGAAGCAATTTTCGGAATTTGGGAAGTTGTTTTTCTTCTCATGGTATCAGAGCTACAAGGGTGTTAGCTTGGAATCTTGTCAAGTCACTCTTGGCGAAGAAGTTCGTTGGCGTTCCAAAAATGGATTCAAGTGGAAGAGTTGTCGGCCTTGGAATTGAGGTGCTTAATCAATCCAATTACAAGGTATGGAAGTCTTGCATGGAATCTTATCTTCTTGGAGAAGATTTATGGGAGGTTGTTGGTGGAGACAACAAGGTTGCCCCTACACCCACGGATACTAATGTCGATGCCGTAAAGAAGTGGAGGACTTCAAACGCAAAGGCGGAATTCGTGTTGAAGAGATCAATCTCTCACGATCTATTTGATCACATTGTTGGGTGTAAGTCTGCATCTCAGATTTGGGATACTCTAAGTGCATTGCTTAACAAGAAGAACGTTGCTCGGCTGCAATACTTAGAGAATGAGTTGGCACGAACTACTCAAGGTGAGCTCTCAATCTCCGAATTTTTTTTAAAAATTAAAAATATTTGTTCGGAAATTTCTACTCTTGATCCGGAGGAACCTATTTCGGAGGCTCGAATGAAAAGGAATATTATTCGAGGATTAAACAAAGAATATATTCCTTTTGTCACTTCTATTCAGGGGTGGGCTAATCAACCCTCTCTTGTTGAGTTTGAGAATCTTCTCTCTTCTTAAGAGTCTCTAGCAAAACAAATGACTGGAGTCTCCTTATCCTTTCAAGGTGACGCCTTATTCTCTGGAAAGAAGAAAGTCTGTAGACCAGAGAAGAAGAATGAAAGAGAGAGAAGAAAAGATGAAGGGGGAGAGCCACCAAAGAGTGCCAACGGGAAAAGAAGCACTATTCGATGCTATCGGTGTAACTTGCCTGGACACATCAAGAAGAATTTTAAGGTGAAGCTAAAGGGAGGAAATGTTGCTGATAAAGCAGAACAAACCGAAGAGAATTGGGGTGGTTGCTTCTCAACGGAAACTACCTCGGTAAATGCTTACGCTAGCATCAACTTCAAGGATGACTGGATCGTGGATTCTGGTTGCGGTCATCACCTTACCGGAGATGACTCAAAGTTCACATCTCTTCAGAAACATAAAGGTAACGAAGCTATTCTCACCGCGGATAATACCGTTTATCCGGTAGAAAAGGAGGGTACAATCATTCTCAACAATGGCGGAGATCCTATCACTATGAAGAGTGTGTATCATGTACCTGGGATGAGGAAGAATCTTTTCTCGGTGGCTAACGCTGTGGATGCTGGGCACTATGTTCTGTTCGAGCCAAATGGAGTGAAGTTCTTCCGAAATATCACTAAGGTGGAAGGAGATGTCGTTTACACCGGTAAGCGAGTTAAAGATTTATTTGTTTTGTCAGCATCTACATCTTATGTTGACAAGATGAGCACGAATGATAATGCATCACTTTGCATGCTAGACTGGGGCACCTTAATATGGATAAGTTAAAAGTCATGGTAAACAAAAATTTGGTTGATGGTTTGCCTCATATTACTACTTTTGGTAGTGGAACATTATGCGAAGGGTGTCAATATGGTAAGGCGCATCGTCTTCCATTTGATAGATCCCAAACAAGATATGAGGCACCACTAGAACTCATTCACAGTGATGTGATGGGTCCTACACGTACACCTACCTTTTCTGGTTATCGCTATATGGTGGTATTTGTTGATGATTACACACGATATACTTGGGTATATTTCGTGGTGCAAAAATCTGAAGTATTTTCCAGATTTTTGGAGTTCAAGGAGAAGGTCGAAGGTGAGTTTCAGAGGAAGATAAAACGGCTGAGGACTGATAATGGGGGAGAATATACTTCCCGGGAGTTTAATCAATTCTGCTCGAGGCAGGGAATACGAAGGCAGCTCACATGTGCAGACACTTCTCAGCAAAATGGCATTGCAGAGAGGAAGATTCGACATCTTACTGAGACATGTAAGAGCTGGTTATATGCTAAACATTTGCCCAAAGTTCTTTGGGCTGAAGGTATGGCTTGTGCGGCATATGTGATTAATCGGGTACCACTCAGTCCGATTAATATGAAGTCCCCGTACGAAATGCTCTGCAACGAGAAGCCAAATGTGAAAGACTTTAAGGTCTTTAGATCGATCTGCTACGTCCACATTCCAGATTCACAAAGAACTAAACTAGATGCTAAGGCAAGGAAGTGCATCTTCATCGGTTATGATGAAAGGAAGAAAGGTTGGAAATGCATGGATCCCGAGACAGGCAAGTGTAAAGTATCTCGGGATGTAGTATTTGATGAAATCTCTTCCTACTACAGTCCCGGTGGTGTTCTTGGAGATGCTCCTTCACCAGCTATAGAACATGAAGAGATGCCCGTAAGTTTTTCGGTGACTTCTTCAGCTCCTTGCTCTAATATTTCATCATCGCCATCATCACCAATGACGTATAATAGTACGTCATCTTCCGAAGCAAGAGATTCTGGCGATAGGGGGAGCAAGGTTTCTTCTCGCGTGGATGAACAAAGGGAAAATATCAACCTGGAGGAGACAAATGGTCAAAGAACAACTCGATATGGAAGGAAAGTCATCAAACCTATTCGCTACCGAGATGGAAACATGGTAAGCATCTATCATTGCTTCAGTGCCGGTCCTATTTATGAAAATGAGCCTTCTTCCTATAATGAAGCAAAAGGTGTTAAGGAATGGGAAGAAGCTATGAATGAGGAGATGCACGCACTTGTGAAAAATGAAACTTGGGATCTTGTGCCAAAGCCCAAAGATGTGAAGCCGGTATCTTGCAAGTGGGTGTATAAACTAAAGAAGAAGGCAGATGGGAGCATTGATAGATATAAAGCAAGGCTGGTTGCACGAGGATTCTCTCAAGTTTATGGAGAAGACTATGAGGAGACTTTTAGCCCAGTGGCGAAGATGACATCAGTTCGAGTTGTGATCTCCTTGGCGGCATCACTTGGGTGGAAGCTATGTCAGCTTGACGTGAAGAATGCTTTCCTGTATGGCGAGATTGATAAGGATATCTACATGGAACAACCTTTGGGCTACATTTCTCCTACTCATCCAGACTATGTATGCAAGCTGAAGAAAGCGCTTTATGGACTCAAGCAAGCTCCCAGAGCATGGTACGGAAAGATTGCTGAATACTTGCAATTTTGTGGCTATCTTGCATCAGACTCAGATTCTAGCCTGTTCGTGAAGAAGCAAGGTACGCTCCACATGATTGTGCTACTATATGTGGATGATATGATTATTACAGGTAATAACGAACAGGAGGTTGCAAAACTGCGAGCTGAACTCTCGATCAGATTTGAAATGAAAGATTTGGGAGAGCTTAGTCACTTTCTTGGTTTGGAAGTGAAATATGTGAAAGATGGAATATTTCTTTCACAGGAAAGCTATGCGAGGAAGCTTGTGGACAGATTTGGAATAAACACAAGTAAGCATTGCTCTACTCCTCTTGAGCCTAACATAAAAATTAGGCGTGATGAAGGAAAGCTTTTACCAGATCCACGTCCTTATCGGGCTCTTGTTGGTAGCTTGATCTACTTGACTATTACAAGGCCAGACATTTCATTTTCTGTTGGACTTGTTAGTCGCTATATGCAAGAGCCACGGAAACCTCACTTTGAAGCGGCGAAGCGCATATTGAAATACGTGAACTCAACATATGACATGGGACTTCTTAACAAGAAAGGAGCTGATTTTTCACTACTTGGGTTCACTGATGCTGATCTAGGAGGTGACTTAGATGATAGAAGATCAACTTCCGGTTATGTATTCTCCTGTGGTTCAGCATGTGTTTTTTGGTGCAGTAAAAAGCAAGACTCGGTCTCGCTCTCTACTACTGAAGCGGAATACAAGGCTTCTACTCTTGCTGCTCAGGAATGCACGTGGCTTCGTCGGCTTGTTGGGGATGTATTCTCACCAATTCATAAGCCTACAAAACTTCTTGGTGACAATCAAAGCGCTATAAAGTTGGCTACTAATCCGGTGTGTCATGCAAGAACAAAACATATTGAGATTGCGCATCATTTCATCCGAGAGAAGGTTCTAGATGGTACCATTGAAGCATTGGAGGTTCGGAGTAATGATAACGTTGCAGACATCTTTACAAAGTCTCTTTCCAAAGGACCATTCGAGGATCTCCGTGGCGAGCTTGGACTTGTCTCCAAAAGTTCACTTTAAGGGGGAGTGTTAAAATTAAAGTGTAACTTTTGGAAAATTATAGAATAGTGTAGAATATTATAGAAGTTAGGAGAGATATTTCTAGATTAGTGTAGGTGATAAAAATATCTAGATATTTTATAAGAAAAGTGTGGAGTATTCTAGAAGATGAATCTCCAGCGTAGGATTAAATAGATCATGACCGTCCATTGAGGAGGTGGAAAGCCTATATATACCCACCCCTTCCTCCACATTTGTATCATCCAAAAAAAAAAAAGAAAAAAAAACAAAATCCAAGTCTTCTTGAGTTAATAAAGTATTCTCCAAGTTATTCAAGTAAGTCTTCCACTTTCTTAGTTCTAGTATTTTTGGAGCTATATTTTCTTCTTCGTTCTTCTTCAATTGTGGTTGTGAGTCTTGGGCTAGTGAAGCATAATTCACTACTCTAAGGAAGCAATTTCCGGAATTTGGGAAGTTGTTTTTCTTCACATTGACCTCCTATTTTTGATATTTATGATCATTTTTATTCAGTAACAATAATAACATGTGAGTGCGATCTGGATAGAGTAAAGTGCATGCAAATATTTTTGTTGATTTGTATGCGATAGATAAGAGTAGAGGTGTACATAGATCGGGTTGGTTCGGATTTTACAATTACCAAACCAAACCAATTGTGTCGGGTTATTAAATCTAAAGACCAAACCAAGCTAATAAATTCGGGTTTTTCAATATCGGTTTTTCTCGGGTTTTTTCGGGTTTTCGGGTTTTCGGGTTTTTTCGGATTTTTTTCCGGTAAAATCTTCGTAGAACAAAATATATAACGTATGCTCAAAATATTTCTTTAATCCTAGTAAGATACAACTATATAAAGTATTTTTCAAGAAAATAATACCAAATATGAGAATGTCATGACTCATGACATTATCCTAAAATATTCAACAATAAAAAACAATAAAATTATGTACCATAAATATTGCTAATTAGAAAGTCATAATAAAAATAAACATAATCTAAAAGCACTAATTCATGCTAAACTAGATAGACTAATAAGGGAGTATTAATTATATGCCTAAAAGCTAAAGAAAAATAAAAATAGGTTATGTATTTTTATCTAAATTATTGCAAAATAAAAAATAGACATTTAATACATTCCTGTTCGTAATATTGAATTGAAGGCCTTTTGTTAGCATTAGTATTGATTGCTAGCATTATTTAATTTACTAATATTAATGGTTATAAAACTTATTGGAGCATTCAAAAGTTCTAAATCAAACCTTGAAATAATACCTTAAAAGATAAAATTATGAAATTTTTAAAGAAATATTTATAAATTACATTACAATAAGTATATTTATATATTAATTATATCTAAAATTGCTATATATGTAGTGTCGGGTTGGTTTGGTTTCGGTTTGACTTTCTTTAGTTAAAACCAAACAAAACCAATTATGGTCGGGTTTTTTTTTCCAACACCAAACCGAGTCAAACCAAACCATAGTCGGGTTTTTTTTCTCGATTTGACTCGGATTATCGGGTTGGTGCGGTTTATCGATTTTCTTTGTACACCCCTAGATAAGGGGGGTTGCTAAGCAATCCCCACTTCCAACTAAGCGGTTGTGAGTTCGAGTCTCCCCAAGAACAAGGTGGGAAGTCTTGGAGGGAAGGATGCCGGGTTTCTGTTTGAAAACAGCCTCTCCACCCAAGGATAGGGGTAAGGTCTGCGTACGCACTATCCTTCCCAAATCTCACTAAATGATTTATACTAAATTGTTGTTGTTGTTGTTGTATGCGATAGATTGAGAAATTATTTTCGATATATTATATTTTGATTTATTAACGTGGAATTATAATGAGTCGGGATTTTGGAGGATCTCGTGGTTGTAATGCATAAAGTCTGTGTTTTGCATCACTTACGCTGGACCACCACCTAATTTATTCTTTTAACCACTTCCTATATTATTGTGTATGGGCAATGGTATAGATTCCACGTGCAAAATTTCAATTATTCTCCTCCCCCCACCCCCACCCCCACCCCCACCTCCCCTTTCATTCCTCTAATTATTTTCTTCTTTTTATATTAGTCCCCTAAAGTTACATTCTTTGATACATACATCCCAGTTTTTTCAGCGTGTGACCTCTCCCAGTTTAATACGCTCAAAGCACTTCTCACTGTATTCATCACAAGTGCTCTTTTCTAGTTTCACGCCATCTCACTAATTTTTTACAATAATGGTACTTAACCTAATTCATTTAGAGTAAATTTTATGGATGATCACCTAACTTCTCGCTTATTAATCTAAATTATTTTTTTTGTTATATAAATATTATTTTACTTTGTTCCACTTTTCACAGTAAATAACTTTCATCATTTTTTTTGTCAAAAAAACTTAGAAAATGAAAAAAAAATAATGCTTATATTTGGGGTAAATTCAAATTGCGCCTTTAAACGTATTATATTTAACTGTTTTTATCTCACAAAATTGACAAACGCAAGCAATTTTGATTTTCATCTAATATTTAATAATCATAACTTATTAAATACCCTGAAAACTAAAATTTAGTTAACTAGAGTTTCCAATAGAGTCCCATCATGTCATGGTCCGAACCTGAGCTTGGACGTAACACGACACTCGATGCCTGACTACATATGTCCGAGTGAACTAACTGGCTGGCTGAATCAACATGTGGTATAATAACATACTGAATGCGAAAGATAAACTAACACATGCTGATATACTGAAAGTCTGGATGATATAAATCAAAGTGCGAAAATACTAATATAATTCTAAAACATATTTGTAGCCAATGTAACTTAATATGAAAAGCATGTGACTCTGTCTAATTGTTTACTCTAGTCTATGAAGCCTCTAATTTATACTAAAAACATTGACTGTCTGAAAATACTGAAGACTGTAGTAATGATAATGCCCCGAAAGTACTGGGATCACCAAATAGCTGGTACAAGAATCCTAGCGCTCTAACCATCAACCTGTAAATCATTATCTGCATCGCGAGATGCAAGTCGCGGGCAAAAGGGACGACAGTACATTTGAATTGCACTGGTATGTAAAGCAATTGAAAGAAAAAATTGTAAATGTTGAAACTGAAACTAAGCTGATAACTGAGAATTTATAATTGATAACTATTGAAATAGAAAATGAAATGATAACTGATAATTGACAATGAACTGATAGCTGAACTAATAAATGGTAACTGAAATGACAACTGATAAATGAAATGACAACTAATAATTGAACTGAACAAAAGAAGTAAGGATATGAATACTTCCTCTTCTAAATGATGAACAATTGTTTATCTGAATAAATAAACTGTAACCTCAGGCCAATAGATATATATATATATATATATATATATATATATATATATATATATGCACAAATGCGGCATCGGGCCCAAGTATACGTATACATAACTGAGACCTCATGTCCAAAATGCATAAAGCATAAACTGCGGCCTCAGGCCGAAAGATGTATAAAGCATAAACTGCGTAAAAATAGCATGTCGTAGCCACTAATTAAGGGTGTCTTTAATCTTTATACACTAATTATAATGCTCAGCAAAAATAGCAACTACTAATAGGAAAAGAACAGTTTTACCCTTTCTTCAATGGTTATATTCCCAAACCTCTGCAAAAAGAAAGACTCGATGAGGGTGAAGTATATATCAAACTCAGTAATGGTAAATGTGAAAAACCCTTCTGAATTTCGAGCTATACTTCAACACCTCACTAGGAAAAGCCCTCCAAAATAGTCCAATTTTCATCAACAATATGCAAAGACAGAGAATTATCATAATGATGAAGTTGCAGCTAAATTAGCTCCTGGTCATAATTCAAAAGAATTTTCTAGATTTTGGTTTCCCTATTAATATATAGTGTAGTAATTGAGCTTTTCTTTGGCTTTGTTGCTTCAGTTTACATGTCTTGACATGATCATTTCATATGTTACTCAATGACTAGCTAGCTAGCTACTTTGATTTAGTTTTAGAAATAGAAATATTTTGCTCACCAATAGTAACAGTTTAGCCCCAAAGGGTGGTCAAGTTAGTTGAGTAGAAGATCCCCAAATAGAAGGTTGCAGGTTCAAAATCACCCCATGCATTTGCCTACTGTGGTTTATCTTTCCAGTGTGGTTTGCAAGATATATCCACTTATGTTTATAGACTCTTTTAAGTTTTTGCTGTAAATTGGATTCATTTAGATTATTCTTATATGATCAAATGTCTGAATTTTCAAAATTTCTTTCTTCTTATCCTGTTTTTGTTTCTTTTGTGTTCAAAGATTAAAATTTAAGGACATGAGTCCTTAAGTTTGACATGCATGTTCAAAAGTTAAGGACATGCAGTCCTTAACTTATAGTTTGAAGTTCAAAACTTAAGGACTCGGTCATTGACTTTGAATTATACGTTCAAAAGTTTAGGACGTGCAGTCCTTAACTTTGAGTCAAACTTCAAAACTTAAGGATTTGTCTGTCCTCAACTGTACAAATTTTAAGGACATGAGTCCTTAAGTTTGACAAGTAGGTTCAAAAAATAAGGACATGCGGTCCTTAACATATAGTTTTAAGTTCAAAACTTAAGGATAGACAATTCTTAAGTTATTGTTTCAAGTTCAAAACATAATGACTTTCCTTAACTTTGAGTTTCAGGTTCAAAAGTTAAGGACATGCAGTCCTTAACTTAAAGTTTCAGGTTCAAAACTTAAGGTCAAGAAGTCCTTAAGTTATTGTTTCAAGTTCAAAATTTAAGGATCGTTTGTCCTTAACTTTGAGTTTCAAGTTCCAAAGTTAAGGACAAGAGTCCTTAAGTTTGACTTGCAGGTTAAAAAGTTATTGAAAGACAATCCTTAAGTTTGAATAATACGTTCAAAAGTTAAAGACAGACAATCCTTAACTTTGAGTTCAAAGTTCAAACGTTAAGAACATGAGTCCTTAAATTTGAAATGCAGGTTCAAAAGTTAAATACATGCAGTCCTTAAGTTTGAATTACACGTTCAAAAGTTCAGGACAAGGAGTCCTTAACTTTGTGTTTAAAGTTACCTCATTTTAATAACCTCCTCGTCAGAGGCTCAAATAAGTTGTACGTAGTTTAAATTACTTCGAGTCCTCACAGTCTTTAAATCTTCAGAGCGCGCCAGTTACACATCCTTCTCCGACACACTTACCCACTAAATTGCCAATTTTTCCATATTTTTTATCTCATGAATTTCTTATTTATAAACTCCAAATCTAATTAACAAACTTCTGTAAAAGTCCAGCCAAAATTCTGATAAGATACACATTCTCCTGAAATTCAAATAAAAAATTTGGATGTAAATCTCACGAACGGGAAGTCCGCAACTATAAGAATTATTTCATGTCTTCTTTCCTCAACTTGTTAAAGATGGACCATATCTTTGTATATAATTTATTGATGGGTAAATAAACGAGGAAAATAAACTACCATGACATCCATATCTGTGTCTATCAAAGACTAAAGACATGTATAAGTAATAGCAGAAGGGTACTTTCATCCATTCAAGTATAAGTTTATTAAATCAGTGGCTAAAGACTAAAGACATTTAAAATACTGGCTTTAAATAAAGACAGATGTTGTTAGTGGCTATTTTTGCATATTGATAAACTGCGGCCTCATGTCCAAAAATACATAAAGCATAAACTGCGGCCTCGGGCCCAAGACATGTATTCAACATTCAGGAACTGAGAATCATACTGAAATAAATGATAATGAAATACTGAATCACGCTAAGTTACATGATACTGGAATACTAGATCTACTGAGTTACATAATACTGGAATACTGGATCACACTGAGTTACATAATACTGGAATACTGAATGAGACTAGACTGAGACATATATTCTTGAACTGATTATGAACACTAAAACTTTAACTGTTTTTGGAATACTGAGTAATCTACACTAGGACTCAGGGGCATCAAACCCAAGTCTATATTGAATACGCACTGAGCTCACAACGTTCAAAATGAAAGTGGTGAACGAGTTATGAAGCTAGAGAATAGAAGTTCTGCAACTATTCAAGGAACTTGGCTTAACTATATTTCTGTGGCAATTAGTAATGTCATAAAATAAATATAGTGTAGGGAGAATTATTAACATTCCCAAACATAGAGATTTAGCCTCACATATCTTAACTTCCCGCTCTTGAGCAAAATACATTGTTCGTCAACCCTTTAACTTTAATCTATATCAACACAAGTCAAAGGGATTCCATATTAGCAATATTACTCATGTTTTGGTTATTTAGGCATCTTATCAAACATCCGGTGGCATAAAGCTTCATAACCCTTATAATGGTGTCTCTACACCCAATAACCCATTCTCTTGCTCCTAGATAAATTCTAAAATCTCAAACGATATACTCAACATTATTATTCATCACCTATAAGGTAAACAACACTTTAACTAATAATCAACAATCAATACCCTAACACTATAATTATTCATGCTTTTCTATCAAACCCAAGAAATCTTATCTCATGAACTAGGATTTATAATCATTAAACCAATGCTAGAATCAATTTGAGGGTGAAGACATTACCTTTTTGAAGTTCAATCCATTTGAATTCGAGTTCAAGGCTTCCTTCTCTTAACAATGATGTCCCAATCAAATATCTAATGATATGGAGGGTTTACCCATATTAATAAGATGTTGGTAAATTGAAATTAAGTTTGAATTACTATTAGAACTTACCTTGGGTGGTGGAGGAACCCTTAAGGAGTTAGGTTTTTGAGAGTTTTCCTTTCTAGAGCAAGTTTTTATGTTTTGGGGATGTGGGGGATGAAATAGGGCTAAAAACGACTTCCCAAGTTGGACATCACGTCCCAGTAGGCCGACCGCGGTAAATCGCTGGAACACTGCCTCATCACCACGGTCGCAGTCAAAACGCGGTGGTTACACACCATTCTGTAAAGTGGGCATAACTTATTGCACAAAGCTCCATTTGCGCAGAAGCTATTTCAAAGGCCTACAACTTATATGAGTAGCGTTTTTCCAAATTATTACACATTTTCACTAATCTGATGGAACACAGACCTTCTGCAAACTTTGTCGATTTTGTCAAATCTTATGCACCGCATTTTCCATCTTGATTTCTAAATAACTATTTTTACCCACACTCATACCTCTAAAACTTCATATGTTTAAAATATTAAATTAATACTCATTTAATATGTCCACACCTAATCGGAATGTAGGGAATGTTACACATCAAATCTAATTATGGGTCAAAATATTCAAAATCATAGGTGCTCTGTTAACTTAAGCAAAAAGGTACTATAAAAAATATATTATAAGTGTTAAATTAGTTAAAAAGTAAGTAAGAAAGCAACAACAAATTTTAGCTTTTCATCCTCCTATTACATTTCTTCCAGACCAAATTAAATTAGTTAGTATTTGATTCTTTAAATGATTGAAAAAACTAATAATTTATCCAAAAGTCGAACAATACATGAGCGTAAATTCACCATTCACCACAATCGACTTTAATGCCACTAAATTATATTTTACTTGGAAAATGAGTTAACTCCTTTTAGATCTTCATGCCGCATAATTAATTATAAAATAATAAATTCTGTTATGAAATAATATACGAACAAGAACAATAATACAAGAACAAGAATAATAGAGAGAAAAGTACAGAGAGGAGTATTCTTATTGATACTTTGGGATGGTTTACAATGGAATAGAACCCCTATATTTATAGGGAGGTGGTGACTTAGCCACCAAGTAGTAAACCCTAGAATCTCTCTAAATATAGACATTCACCTTAAATAGAGTTCTATTTATAACACTCCCCCTTGAATGTCTATTCAATAATGTGCCTCGTTAAAACCTTAAAACCAAAACCCAATGGAAAAAATTAAAGAGAAGGAAAAAGAGTACACATGTTTGAATATGCGCCTATTAGTTGCCTCGTTAAAAACCTCGCAAGGAAAACCCAGTTGGGACAAAACCTTGTAAGGGAAAAAGAGTGCAACGCGCATTAACTCCCCCTGATAAGAACATCAATTTATATCCTTGAGCATTTGCATTCCAATCTTGTGCACCATCTTCAAAATAATCTTTGGTAGATGTTTGATAAATAAATCAACCATATTGACTTGAATAAATATTCCGCACCTTGAAATCATCATTCTTGATAGATATGAACATCTTCATATAATGTAGTGGAATGACTCTTCAATATCTCCATAGATGTATTCTCAATGCCATCATGCTTTGACTTTATACTTTCAAGTATTTGAACTATATGTCCAAATCTACATGTCTTTCATATGGAATCAAGTATTTGTCTATACGCTTTAAGCATATCAAAGACTTTGTCCTTCTGGGACTTAATATGAGCATTTGTAGTGAGAATATAGTCACTTTCTTTGGGTCAGCAAATGCGTATAGCATGCTTTGCAATATGTTGCAATTGAATTATCCATTTTATGAACTTCAGGTTCATATCATGATATTCGGGGATTTACATATACAAATGATAATTCATCCCATGTAACCTTTTCTCAAGTGTTTATCATGTCTCCCCCTCATGTTAGAAAAGCTAACTTGTTTCCTCAACTTTGAGAGTCCATCTTTGTGCATTATGGTGTTAATGAAAATATACACCGCACATCAATAATAATAAGATGAAATTATTTGGTTCCTGACCCTGAACCACTTGTGAGGGGAGAATATACTCTCGTATACAACGTATATCAAACTGATATATATAACTTTGTTCTCATAGGAAACAGTTTAGCTATTAAGTGGAGGCACTCAATAATTATCTTGCTAAACCAACTTTGATACAAACCAACTTATCAAGATGAACTATCTTGAGTAGAAAATCTGGAAATTATGCTCGAAGTTAGATTACTGAGCAATTTACCTCGCAAGCACCGGCCAGGCTGCGGGTTAATAACAATTGCGCATGTAACCATATCATAGATGCATCATATGTGGTATACATGGTAGGTGAATGGGCCCATATTCACCTTTGATATTTCCAGAATTTATGGGCTTCAACCCGAACTCTTTAGTTGGTCAGTTCATTAATGAGAACAAGTGATACAAGAGAATTCGTAAAGAACTTTCTAATTCTTTAATATTCACCCATGTGAATTCTCTATTATTGCACATCATACTTAAAATGAGATGGCTAACCCGAATGCCAACTGAATAAATTATCAATATTGGTAAACTTCAAATTTACACCATGACATGTGCACTTATCAATAAACTTCAGGTTTATTATGACATGGGTTTTTATACCAATAGATATCCACTTTATTGTGGCATTCTTTTGTTTGTGTAGTACAAACTGGAGAATGAAGCGGGTAGCTTTTCATATACAAATTATCCCGCTACAAGTTGTAGTAATAGGAGATATCAAATCTTTCCTTCATTTATAGTCTCAATATAATCAATCGCTTTCGCGTGTACTTTGGAAACTGAATAAGTTTCTTTGAGACTTACTACAGCACAATACTCAATTGTGTTTCTCCAACATAGTAATTGGCTCTTCTAGAGCTCTCAATTAATTTTGTACTACCACAGATTCATCAACATCCATGTGGTGAATATCTCTTTTAAAGAGAAAGTTATACCATTATGGCCATGGTCAAAATTATATGCAAGATATGTTTCTTGCATTATCGTTGTCCTTTAATAGTCATATTTCCAAAATACTTTGGCGTACAATAGGTACGTGACCAACGATCATTCATGCCATATATCATCTCAAACCTCCTTCTAGGGGTGAGTGTGGTATCATCTCAAACCTCCTTCTAGGGGTGAGGGTGGTATATTCAATACCAACTTCATGTTCATATTCTTCCAATAATGAATATGTATTCGTGAGTCAGATGTTGTCACATTCACTGCGGGAATATGTGATCTTGTTATCCTTTTCAAATCTGTAAATGCGTCTGGCATTCGATTTGCTATTCTTTGCAAATGGATAATATTTTGCGCCTCTTTTTTCACAAATAGAGGTATGTGGATCAAGATGAGATAATGATGCATTTTTCCACAAAATTTCCCGTTTGGTTTCACCAACTTCTCCCCCTAATTTTGGGAAAAGTGTCTCATCAAGTTGACAGTCTGCAAATCGTGCAGTGTACAAATCCCCTGTCAATGTTTCGAGGTAGCGAATAATGGAGGACGATTCAAACTCAACATATATTCCAAACCTTCTTTGCGGACCCATTTTGGTGCGGGATGGCGGTGCTATAGGCACATATACTGCGCATCCAAAGATTCTTAAATGGGATATATTAGGTTCATGACCCAAAACCAATTGCAACGGGGAATATTTGTGTCAATTCGTCAGTTAGAGACGAACTAGCATTGCTGCATGCAAAATGGCGTGACCCCAAGCCGAAGTGGGCAGCCTCGTTTTCATGAGTAAATGAGGTATTCAAGATTATACTAATGTATTGTCTCAATCTGATATCCATTTTGAATGATATCTTTAAAACTTAACAAGTTCCTTTTTGACTTGGAGGAGAACATTTTGACTGATATCATTAAAACTCAACAAGTTCTTCTTAGACTTGGAGGAGAACATTGCATTCTCTAAAATATCGTTCCTTTAGGCAGAGTTATAGTTGCTCTTCAGGAGCCTTCAATCAATTTAATTCACATAGTTTGCCATACAAAAGAAAATATACGAACATGAGAATAAACAAGTTCAATTCGTTTGTTTCACATTTAAACAATATTTTCAAAATCTGCTGAGGTCAGTTGACTAACTAAATCAGATAGTCGATTATATGTTTTCCATAATCAATTACTATGCAGTTTGAAAATTTCAGTTTAAGCATTTTCTTAAAACAATCGATTGTTAAACACACACAATCGATTATTTGCTATTTTGAAAAACTTCAGATCATACTGTCTTAAGACAATCGATTGTCAAACATAGACAATCGATTGTTGACTATTTTGAAAAACTTCAGATCACACTGTCTTATGACAATCGATTGTTAAACATAGACAATCGATTATTTGCTATTTGAAAAATTCCAGATCACACTGTCTTAAGACAATCGATTGTTAAACATAGACAATCGATTATTTGCTATTTTAAAAAAATTCCAGATCACACTGTCTTAAGACAATCGATTGTTAAACATAGACAATCGATTATTTGCTATTTTGAAAAAATTCCAGATCACACTGTCTTAAGACAATCGATTGTTAAACATAGACAATCGATTGTTGAACATTGACAATCGATTGTTTTGCAGTTTTAATGCGAAATATTAGATAATCGACTAACTGTTAGGTTAGTCGATTACCGCTACTGGAAAATAAAAATATTATTGAAATCTGAGCATATTGAAATATTCTAAAGAACTAATACTAACATTATATCATAAACTAACTAATACGAGCTGATACTAATGACTATTAGTTTATTCACTAACTAATACAAATAAGTAAAATAAAATCAAACAATTTCATCTTCCTTCATCACAGATCCATCACCAATTAAGTGGTCTATTTTTCCATCAGGGTTGCTCAAAGAAGTCTGCCACATCCAAGTGGGTGATGTCCAAATTGTCGTCAGAGACAAAATTGGTTTCAGGGCCTTTACTCTTTAGAGATGCTTGATAAAGCTCAACCAAATGTCTTGGTACACGACAATTTTTCGCCCAGTGCCCTTTTCCACTGCAACGATAACATATAGTTTCTGAGCTATTTGCTTTTGGATTCTCATCATATCGTGCTTGTGGCAGAGTGACCAACTTCAAATTGTCATATCTCTCCTTTAAGCCATTCCACAAGATAGGTGGATCTTTGACTGTGATATATTCAATTTTCAAACCTTCATCAAGGTGATGGCGTAAGAAAATCAAGGCCTTTAGCACAGTTTCAAACCTTCATTAAGGTGATGGCGCAAGAAAAATAAGGCCTTAGCACAGTTTCAAACCTTCATCAAGGTGATGGCGCAAGAAAAACAAGGCCTTAGCACAGTTTCAAACCTTCATCAAGGTGATGGCGCAAGAAAAACAAGGCCTTAGCACAGTTTCAAACCTTCATCAAGGTGATGGCGCAAGAAAATCAAGGCCTTAGCATAGTCTTGGGTGGATGCATTATTTCTGTCTTTAATGGCGTCTCCAGGACCCATTGCATCCAAATGGATTTCAGCATTCAACACCCATGTCATATAGTTCTTGCCCGAAATTTCATGGGCAACGAACTTTCCTTTTATAATGTCAGACATGAAACAAAATTACATCAAGAGCGTGTTCATACTTACGAGCTCTATTACAATTATCACATTCACTTCAGGGAATGGATCATAATCATCTGTATATGCTATACACAATCTCATGTCAAATATTACTTTCATAAAGTGAAAGATTTATTTTGAGAATCCTTATTGTTCTCATTACCACAATAATGACGATTATAATTTCGTCTATTGCCACGTCCACATCCATTGATACCTTCACGGTAATAATTTTGTCTTCTTTCAGACTTATCACATACTGCTACCACATTCTCTAAAGGGAATGGAGCAAATTCAATTGGACGGATTTTGAATTCTTTGCCCACAATCATACATGACTTTGATCATGGCAAGGCATAGAAATTTTACCACTTCATGTGAGTGTAATTTCTTACGAACTCCATTAGAGTTATAATCAAACTTTGTTGTCTTTGTTTGTATATAAAATCAAATCGTAGAATTTCAAGAATTTGAAAGGGAAAAGTAAATTACTTACCTTTAAGGTATACCAATAAATGTTGTGATATCAAATATACCTCTTGAGTTTCCATCCCGTTGCATTACTTTATGATGATACCATCTCTTCTATTTTTCCGTAGAGAAATTAGAAAAAGGCGGCGATTGAGTTGAGAGAGCCGAATTGGCTATGAAGCAAAAACCCTACACAAACAAAAGTTAAAATAATCGAAAATTTCAATTGGTTAGAGACTCGTGCTGATAACGTGTTATGAAATAATATAAGAACAAGAACAATAATACAAGAACAAGAACAATAGAGAGAAAAGTAGAGAGGGGAGTATTCTTATTGATACTTTGGGATGGTTTACAATGGAATAGAACCCCTATATTTATAGGGAGGTGGTGACTTAGCCACCAAATAGTAAATCCTAGAATCTCTCTAAATATAAACATTCACCTTAAATAGAGTTCTATTTATAACCAATTCAATTATCTTATACCTACTTGCAATTAAGACAAAAAACTTTGACGGGTAGAACTTATCAAATCTAGAAGTCGTAAAACCAATGCAAAAGATGTTAGAAATAAATTTTAAAATAGCATACTATACATAAAAAAAACTAGACCAAATTTTATAATAAGTCAAAATAGTTGAAATTGTAAAAACACTTCTAAATGTGATTCAATTAAATCCCTTTTTCACATTTTCACTAAAGTAATAATTATAGTTTGTTAAATACTTGAGGAAATCAAAAGTACTAATTTTTGACGGCCTTATGGTATTAAAGCAAGTAAGAAGTATATTTAAGGGTGCATTTTAAACTTACCCCAAAATTTAAGGATAATTTTGGTTGTTTTCTCTCATATTTTATATGCATTTTAACCAGAAATTATTAAAGTTATTTCTGTAAAAGTGAAGGAAAGTAAAAAGAATTTATGTAGCAAAGAAAGAATAGTAACTTTTGGGTTAATGCGTATAAAGTCGCACGATCACCTATAAAATTTATTCAATTTAGATATATTTGGATTATTTATTTGTTACACATTATTTTCTGTCAATATAATATCGAATTTTTCTTACTGTATCGTAGATAGATAGGAAGAAACCAACTTTAATTGAGACTTGAACTTATATTATTACTCTATAAAAGAAATGATATATTTTGAAATATGACAATTAATGCATTCAAGTATAAAGAAACTAAACAATAGTACTTTATGGATTTAAGGGGGACCAGCATACTAGTATACTGGTCAAAATAAAATGCGCAACTCCATATGCTAGGACTCTTTTTTGAAAAAAATTATACTATATAGTCGTTTTTAAAATAACAATCAAAAAAATAATTTTTTTTGTATATGTATATATATATATTATATACTATAAACAAAATTTATGTAAATTTTATATACTTTTTTGTCTATCAGATATAAATAGTTTCTGATGCAAGTTAAAAATAATTTTTTTTTACGAACGTCGTGAGGTGGTTTTTTTTAGCCGGGGTGGGAGGAGGACCATATATCCATCAACTGTTAATACATTGCTTTCATTTCATTTACGATTGTTACGTGACTTCCAGTTATTACAACCCATCCAAGCCTGTGAAGAGCAAAGAAAAAGACTTTAACAGAAAAAAGAAAAAGAAATAGACTTTGGGATATAAATTCTCTGCACTATTCTTAAGTTATATAAAGGAACAAGTAGCTCTTCACGACAAGTATTAATAAATTAACATGAAATAATGGCGTCATATGTTATTTTATTATTTAAATTGCACCTACAGTATAAAAATTTGTTTCGCTGTCGACATATAATTTAATCCAAAGAGTTTTTGTTTTAATTTATTTCTTGTTGGTCTAATTTAAATTTCCGGTTTAGTCACGGAAATATAGAAAATAAAGAAAAGAAAAAAACAAAAGACTGACGAAAGTTTACCGGCAAATACAGGTAACGTTCGTTACTCTCTCAAGTCTCGATAAAGCCACACGTCCCCACCACTACGCAACCACCACTGTCACTACCTCACTCCATTCCACTATCTCTGACGCCGCTCTTTCCTTACGTGGCAAAATCTCAGCCCTTTATCCACCTAATCACCTCTACCTACTGCCCCCTATACTTTCCTCTAATTACACTTCAACCCCTCTTCACTTCACTTAAACCTCAAAGCCAAAAAAGCTTCAACACAAATCACATATACAAACACAATAGTAATATACGCATTTCTCATAGATAGAGATACATACAGCTTTGTTCATAAACTTACCTTTGATATAAATATACGCAAAGGTAGAATTTATACATATTCGGTGTACAAAATACAGGAATCTATACATACATATGCACGTGTATATGTATATAGTGAGAGAAGAGAAAGAGCGATAGCTTATTGTTTACGCTGTTGAAGAATTCCGATTCGGTTTTTGAAACGGAATTTTCCATGTCTGAAGTCAACGAGTCATGGAGAGAAGGCATAGGCACTGGAATCCGGTACAATTCGAGCTACTCCGCCGTCGGTGGCGGAATTTGTGTGACAAAGGCGGCGGCGGTGGCTGGTAATGAAGCTGAGAACTGGAAATTTCATGCGGTGGAGTTTGCTAAAGGATTTGCGGAGATGAGTGTGGAGTTCGGGAAAGGAGTGAGGGATGTGGTGAAGCAGAGTGTGATCAGAGAGGATTCGGTACTCGTGAGGAAAGTTGGAACGCTGTGTTATAAACTTTGCCGGAGGTTGAGTTTTCTGAATGAATACTTGCCGGAAGATCGTGATCCGGCTCAATCTTGGAGTGTGATATTTTTTGTCTTATTTATTGCTTTTTCAGGTACTTCAATTTAGTTTTTTATGGCTTGCTTTTGAGATAATGTAGGATGAATTTTGGTAGAGTTTAAGTTCTATGCACTAAAACTGTAAAAAATATTGCACAATCAGTTAACTTGGTAGTTAGAGAAATCCGTAAAGTGGCAATGTATGTTACTTAAATCCATTTTGGAAAACTTTCTCTGCCTTTCTAGAGCTTACACAATTTCAAGTATGAGCATGAGATGATTTTAGTAATGTTGATTTTGAAGTAACGTATTAACTTAAACTTGTGAAATTTATACTATGATCGCAAATATTTCTTATATATGGACTAGTTTGAAATTAGGCTATGCAATATGGTGTTACTTGTTATCTGGTAACTGATATATTGTCATTTTGGCTCTGAGGATGGTTTTACGACATGTTAATATTGGTCTCAAGAGGACAAACCTTGGCGACTGTTAGAACTGTAATTACAAGTTTGAATCTCAGAATTTATTAAGATTGCATTTAGAAACCGTCCTTTTCTTGAATTCTCATACATGACCCCCCCCCCCCCCCCCCCCAAAAAAAAAAAGGGAAAAGGAATTGGATTCTTAACCTTACAGGAATTGATTTATCTCGGTTGATTGTTGTAGTCTTTGCTCCTCAGAAATGTTTTGAACAAGTTTATGTAACTGCGTTATTCAATTGATGGTGCTTTTAGAATGATTAATATTGCCTTGTTGATTGATTCTCTGCTTTTTGGTCAATCCTGCAACATTGTCTTTGGCATTTAATAAAATCTTCATCCTTTTCTTCTCGTGTTAAGAAGTTAATGTCCCTGCTGTCCAACTTCTAACTTCCTGTAAACTTTCAAACATACGGTCTAACGTGGTTTGGAAGCGAATTCTTGTGTTCTGGAGCACAAGGAATCTAGTTGATTAACAAAGTAGGGCTAGGCTGTTATAAAAGGAATAAAAATGAAACTTATTGATCAATAATCTGCAGAAACTATGCTCATGGAGTCTGATATATGTGGACGGAGAAAGGAGTGTCTGCATAAATCAGACAGATACAGCTTCTCCTTTAAACTTTTAACACCTGAGCTTATGCAATTGGAAAATTGCCCATTCGCAACCTACACACAAATTGAGGTGCTGCAACCAATTCATACTTGCAAAATGTCTTGAAATAATGTGCATGATTACTGCTTGAGCTTCACGTCTTTTTTCCTATTAGGATTATAATGCTCTCAGTAATTGTGTTCCTCTCACTGGCCCAATTGCATTTGTGAAAATAGTAATTTTAGAGTGGGTTGATAACTTGATATCGTTCATTGTTGTTAATCAAATTTACTAGTTTTTGCAAATATCCTCATGTTTTCAAGACTGATTGCCATTTCTCCTTTTCTATGCCTCTATTTTATAATATTACTAACAGAAGCTAATCTGCAGTACTGATTGTAAGTAGTGATGATGCATCTCCAAATCCATTGGTCAAGAAAGTGTATGTACATCCTCCAAATGCTAGTCGAATTTTGCTCCCAGATGGTAGACATTTGGCTTATCATCAGCAAGGTGTTCCGGCTAAGCAGGCTAGATTTTCTATTATCGCCCCACATTCTTTCGTATCGTCCCGTCTTGCAGGTATTGTACCGAACTAAACCTGAAAACCTTTCCAATTAACATTCTGTATGGTTCAAGGGAAGGGGAGACCATAGAAAGAGTGAAAGGATTGGTTGGTTCTGATTATTGGTGTAGTAAATCAAATTACCTTTGAGGAGATGGAATAGCTTTTTCGGCAATATGTGCAACCCCATCAGTTCTCTTCCTAATCAAAAAAGGTCACCCTGCTTATTTACTTCCCTTCTCCCTGTTCGTTCTATTTTCACTTGAAACATAGGTAAAAGTGGTTTATTTTGCAAGTCATTTGTACAAGCATTTTCATATGCATTAATGGGGTGTGTTTGTTGTCTTCTTAAAACAAGCAGGAATACCTGGCATTAAGACTCCTCTACTGCAAGAGTATGGGGTTCGCTTGGTTACATATGACCTTCCAGGATTCGGAGAAAGCGATCCTCATCCTTCTAGGAACCTTGAATCATCAGCCATGGATATGCTACACTTGTCATATGCTATCAATGTTACTGACAAATTCTGGGTGGTGGGATTCTCTGGTGGAAGTATGCATGCTTGGGCTGCCCTTAAATACATTCCGGACAGGATTGCAGGTACGGTGGTCTTTGAATTTGCTTTTGTTGACAGTATGTCATTCTCATCTTAAGTGCACATGCAAGGATCTTTAATCATCCTGCAACAGACTTGTCGAGACATCTAGGTGGCTGCTGTCACACTCAAGGTTTGACGGCTTATCACAGACAGCCGTAGACTTTACAACTCCATAGCTTCTTTTCAACGCCAAGTGGACATAATAATTCCCAAAGAAATGATATATCGCCAGCGTCTATGAATCTTGTCAAATGAGTGAAACATTGTGCAAATTAACATAGTGCTCATTAAACTAAAGTGCCATGAAGGCCTAAAACATACTCAGTGGAGTTTGAAATTTCACTGGTCTTCTACAGTGGGTGAAAAAAGGTCTCAAGATACTGATGTTGCTCTTTCTTGATTCTGGGTCCCTAGGGTTCTTCAGTTACTTCATTGCAACTGAGGAGTATGGCAAAGACTTCAAAATCCCCATTTATACTTTAGTCTGGTGCACTTGAGATGCAAGACAAAATTTAGGTTCGCTTCATATCCTCTCAGCTGAATCTAAGTGCTGATTGAATTTGCAGGTGCAGTCATGGTTGCTCCAATGGTTAATCCATATGAACCAAAAATGACCAAGGAGGAGAAGAATAAAATGTGGAAAAGATGGACAACAAAGAAGAAAGTCATGTATATGTTAGCTAGGAAGTTTCCCAGACTACTTCCTTATTTTTACCGTAGAAGCTTCCTGTGTGGAGTCCATGGCCAGATTGAAACATGGCTTTCCTTGTCACTAGGAATTAGAGTGAGTAACCTTAATTCTTGTCAGAACAATAGTGTAACGGTAACATCTCAAAGTTGACTGTGCACATCTTATTATATTAGATTCAAGAATTGGAAATAAAGTTTTCAAACAGCAATGAAATGATTACCAAAGTTTGCTGGTCTCTCAATTTGTAGTTACAAAAAAACGTTGTTATGCATGAGATTGTGGTTGAATAGTTTTGGAATATTTATATTCCCAGGTCAATTAACCGAATGGGTTATTTTGCCAGGATAAAGCTCTGGTGGAACACCCAACATTTGAAGAGCTCTGGCACAGAGATCTAGAAGAATCAGTTCGACAAGTGAATGTAAAGCCATTTGTGGAGGAAGCTGTATTACAGGTTTCAAATTGGGGTTTTAGCCCTGCAGACCTCAAAGTGCAGAGAAAACACCCAGGAAAAGGTATTCTGCATTGGATTAAATCTCTGTATGGTCAAACAGAAGATATCTTGAGTGGATTCCTTGGTCAAATACATGTATGGCAGGTTGGTTCATCCCTTCCTTATTTTTAAGATAGTCTACTATCTTCTTCTTTATGATACTTCTCTATTCTCCTTATTCAAGCATGATTTATGTACATATTTGTACCAGAGGCAGATGCAATGTAGCGGCATCAGGTTCAATTGAACCTAGTACTTTTGACGCGGAGCATAAATTTATATGTAAAACTTCATTAATTTTGCAATATATAACAATATGAACCCATAGCTTTAAAAAGACAATGAGTTCAATGCTAAAAACCTTAAAGGTTGAACTCGTAAAACTTAAATCCTAGATCCACCTCTGATTTATATACCAACATGTTTCTCGATCTAGTGAGTAATTAAACTTTCTGACTTCTTATAGGGGATGGAAGATATGGTGGTACCACCATCCACGAGTGATTTTTTGCAGCGAGTCCTACCAGATGCAATGGTACATAGGCTCTTATATGAGGGTCATTTCACTTATTTTTACTTTTGTGATGAATGCCATAGACAGATATTTAGCACTATCTTTGGAAATCCTCAAGGACCTCTTGCCCCAGAACCAGAAGCAGATCAATCTCCCATAAAAAAGGATGACGGAGATATACAAGATATAATAACGAGTGATGTTGCAATTGATGAAGAGAATGCATCTCCACTAGTCGATTCTGGTAAAGAGGGCTTTATAGACTAGCTTGACCACTTGCTGTTTGCAGCCAAATCACCTAAATCTCCATTATCTATATAGCCACAGTGCTATCTTCCTACCTTTGTGAATAATACGAAGCATAGATTGCCTAGGAGGAAATAGTTACAGTAAAGATGAGTTTACCACACTTTTATGTAGTCTCAGATCTATTTATTACAAGATCACAGATATAAGCACCCCAATTGAACGCCTAGCCTTAGCTGAGTCTCGTTATATGATTTTGGTTAGGCTGGGTTCAGTTGATAGCAGAAAAATTACAGAGCCTTTCAGTAACATTGGCAAATTTTTGCGACTTCTTATCCTTTCCTTTTTCATTAACATTTTCGTTCGTTTATGAAAGGTCCAAGAAAGTTTGGAATAATGACGAACTATTTCTTGTATTCTTTTTTGTGGTGTATTGAATGTTGAAAAAATAATATCTCCCTCCGCTGATGTCAAAAGAGTATGTGAATCATGAAAAATTAATGGAATAAGATTGATTATCTAGGGCAATGATGGTTTACTTTTACGTACTTGATATTTGCTTCTCACAATGTGAAACCACACTTACCACGCATGGCCATCAAAGTAACTAGCAATGTACTTTATATTCATTTGTCCCTAAAAATAATCATGAAATTGCTACTGCTGTTACTACTGATTCAATAAACATTTTCTTCTTTCCCTGCACGGTAATAAAAAAGTTCCCGTTTTGGAATTATTGCCGGTAGCAATAACTGAATAACCTCATGAAATACTCGACCAATATTTCGCTCGTTTGTTTCCCATTTCTTAAACTAATGACACAATCGAGTAAAGGTTAAATAGTTAAACAACTGGAGTACATGTTTTTGAATATACAATTACTGTAAATAAATTTACATCCAAAAATATTTTAAAAGTTGTCATCCAGAAAATTTTATTAAGACTTTTATATTGTTACTGTGCCAGAGGAGATAGTAGAAGCCTAGAAGATCAGTAAGGAAGGGAACATGAGTATAAATTAACGGCGGAAATGTTTACCGAGCATAGTAAGGTAGGTCATCGCATTTCACAATTTTATTGTTTCTTTATTCCAACAAAAAATTCGGGTTCTGTTATAAATAGAACTCTATTTAAGGTGAACGTCTATAATTAGAGAGATTCTAGGGTTTACTATTTGGTGGCTAAGTCACCACCTCCCTATAAATATAGGGGTTCTATTCTATTGTAAACCATCCAAGTATTAATAAGAATACTCCTCTCCCTATTCTCTCTATATTGTTCTTGTCTTTTATATTATTTCATAACACGTTATCAGCACGAGTCTCTAACCAATTGAAATTTTCGATTATTTTAACTTTTGTTTGTGTAGGGTTTTTGCTTCATAGCCGATTCGGCTCTCTCAACTCAATCGCCGCCTTTTTCTAATTTCTATACGGAAAAATAGAAGAGATGGTATCATCATAAAGTAATGCAACGGGATGGAAACTCAAGAGGTATATTTGATATCACAACATTTATTGGTATACCTTAAAGGTAAGTAATTTACTTTTCCCTTTCAAATTCTTGAAATTCTACGATTTGATTTTATATACAAACAAAGACAACAAAGTTTGATTATAACTCTAATGGAGTTCGTAAGAAATTACACTCACATGAAGTGGTAAAATTTCTATGCCAAGACATGATCAAATTCATGTATGATTGTGGGCAAAGAATTAAAATTCCGTCCCATTGAATTTGCTCCATTCCCTTTAGAGAATGTGGTAGCAGTATGTGATAAATCTGAAAGAAGACAAAATTATTACCATGATGGTATCAATGAATGTGGACGTGGCAATAGACGGAATTATAATCGTCATTATGATCCACTCCCTGAAGTGAATGTGATAATTGTAATAAAGCATGTAAGTATGAACACGCTCTTGATGTAATTGTGTCTTATGTCTGACATTATGAAAAGAAAGTTCGTTGCCCTTGAAATTTCGGGCAAGAACTATATGGCATGGGTGTTGGATGCTGAAATCCACTTAGATGCAATGGGTCTTGGAGACGCCATTAAAGACAGAAATAATGCATCCACCCAAGACTATGCTAAGCCTTGATTTTCTTGCGCCATCGCCTTGATGAAGGTTTGAAACTGTGCTAAGGCCTTAATTTTCTTGCGCCATCGCCTTGATGAAGGTTTGAAACTGTGCTAAGGCCTTGATTTTCTTGCGTCATCGCCTTGATGAAGGTTTGAAACTGTGCTAAGGCCTTGATTTACTTGCGCCATCACCTTGATGAAGGTTTGAAAATTGAATATATCACAGTCAAAGATCCACCTATCTTGTGGAATGGCTTAAAGGAGAGATATGACAACCTGAAGTTGGTCACTCTGCCACAAGCACGATACGATGAGAATCCAAAAGCAAATAGTTCATAAACTATATGTTATCGTTGCGGTGGAAAAGGGCACTGGTCAAAAGCTTGCCGTGTACCAAGACATTTGGTTGATCTTTATCAAGCTTCTCTAAAGAATAAATGCCCTGAAATAAATTTTGTCTCTGACGACAATTTTGACATCACCCACCTGGATGTGGCAGACTTCTTTGAGCAACCCGATGGGAAAATAGACCACCTAATCGGTGATGGATCTGTGATGAAAGAAGATGGAGTTGTTTGATTTTATTTCACTTATTTGTAATAGTTAGTGAATAAACTAATTACTCATTAGTATCAGCTCGTATTAGTTAGTTTATGATATAATGTTAGTATTAGTTCTTTAGAATGTTTCAATATGCTCAAATTTCAATAATATTTTTATTTTTAAGTAGAGGTAATCGACTAACCTAACAGTTAGTCGATTATCTAATATTTCGCATTAAAACTGCAAAACAATCGATTGTCAATGTTCAACAATCGATTGTCAATGTTCAACAATCGATTGTCTATGTTTAACAATCGATTGTCTTAAGACAGTGTGATCTGGAATTTTTCAAAATAGCAAATAATCGATTGTCTATGTTTAACAATCGATTGTCGTAAGACAGTGTGATCTGAAGTTTTTCGAAATAGTCAACAATCAATTGTCTATGTTTAACAATCGATTGTCTTAAGACAGTGTGATCTGGAATTTTTCAAAATAGCAAATAATCGATTGTCTATGTTTAACAATCGATTGTCTTAAGACAGTGTGATCTGAAGTTTTTCAAAATAGCAAATAATCGATTGTGTGTGTTTAACAATCGATTGTCAATGTTCAACAATCGATTGTGTGTGTTTAACAATCGATTGTTTTAAGAAAATGCTTAAACTGAAATTTTCAAACTGCAAAGTAATCGATTATGGAAAACATATAATCGACTATCTGATTTAGTTAGTCGAATAACCTCAGCAGATTTCGAAAATATTGTTTAAGTATGAAACAAACGGATTGAATTTGTTTATTCCCATGTTCGTATATTTTCTTTTGTATGGCAAACCATGAGAATTAAATTGATTGAAGGCTCCTGAAGAGCAACTATAACTCTGCCTAAAGGAACGATATTTTAGAGAATGCAATGTTCTCCTCCAAGTCTAAGAAGAACTTGTTGAGTTTTAATGATATCAGTCAAAATGTTCTCCTCCAAGTCTAAAAGGAACTTGTTGAGTTTTAAAGATATCATTCAAAATGGATATCAGATTGAGACAATACATGAGTATAATCTTGAATACCTCATTTACTCATGAAAACGAGGCTGCCCACTTCGGCTTGGGGTCACGCCATTTTGCATGCAGCAATGCTAGTTCGTCTCTGACTGACGAATTGACACAAATATTCCCCGTTGCAATTGGTTTTGGGTCATGAACCTAATATATCCCATTTAAGAATCTTTGGATGCGCAGTATATGTGCCTATAGCACCGCCATCCCGCACCAAAATGGGTCCGCAAAGAAGGTTAGGAATATATGTTGAGTTTGAATCGTCCTCCATTATTCGCTACCTCGAAACATTGACAGGGGATTTGTACACTGCACGATTTGCAGACTGTCAATTTGATGAGACACTTTTCCCAAAATTAGGGGGAGAACTTGGTGAAACCAAACAGAAAATTTTGTGAAAAATTGCATCATTATCTCATCTTGATCCACATATATCTATTTGTGAAAAAGAGGCGCAAATATTATCCATTTGCAAAGAATAGCAAATCGAATTCCAGACGCATTTACAGATTTGAAAAGGATAACAAAATCACATATCCCCGCAATGAATGTGACAACATCTGACTCACGAATACATATTCATTATCGGAATAATATGAACATGAAGTTGGTATTGAATATACCACCCTCACCCCTAGAAGGAGGTTTGAGATGATACCACACTCACCCCTAGAAGGAGGTTTGAGATGATATATGGCATGAATGATCGTTGGTCACGTACCTATTGTACGCCAAAGTATTTTGGAAATATGACTATTAAAGGACAACGATAATGCAAGAAACATATCTTGCATATAATTTTGACCATGACCATAATGGTATAACTTTCTCTTTAAAAGAGATATTCACCACATGGATGTTGATGAATCTGTGGTAGTACAAAATTAATTGAGAGCTCTAGAAGAGCCAATTACTATGTTGGAGAAACACAATTGAGTATTGTGCTGTAGTAAGTCTCAAAGAAACTTATTCAGTTTCCAAAGTACACGCGAAAGCGATTGATTATATTGAGACTATAAATGAAGGAAAGATTTGATATCTCCTATTACTACAACTTGTAGGGGGATAATTTGTATATGAAAAGCTACCCGCTTCATTCTCCAGTTTGTACTACACAAACAAAAGAATGCCACAATAAAGTGGATATCTATTGGTATAAAAACCCATGTCATAATAAACCTGAAGTTTATTGATAAGTGCACATGTCATGGTGTAAATTTGAAGTTTACCAATATTGACAATTTATTCAGTTGGCATTCGGGTTAGCCATCTCATAAGTATGATGCGCAATAATAGAGAATTCACATGGGTGAATATTAAAGAACTAGAAAGTTCTTTACGAATTCTCTTGTATCACTTGTTCTCATTAATGAACTGACCAACTAAAGAGTTCGGGTTGAAGCCCATAAATTCTGGAAATATCAAAGGTGAATATGGGCCCATTCACCTGCCATGTATACCACATATGATGCATCTATGATATGGTTACATGCGCAATTGTTATTAACCTGCAGCCTGGCCGGTGCTTGCGAGGTAAATTGCTCAGTAATCTAACTTCGAGCATAATTTCCAGATTTTCTACTCAAGATAGTTCATCTTGATAAGTTGGTTTATATCAAAGTTGGTTTAGCAAGATAATTATTGAGTGCCTCCACTTAATAGCTAAACTGTTTCCTGTGAGAACAAAGTTATATATATCAGTTTGATATACGTTGTATACGAGAGTATATTCTCCCCTCACAAGTGGTTCAGGGTCAGGAACCAAATAATTTCATCTTATTATTAATGTGCTGTGTATATTGACATGATAATGCACAAAGATGATTTCCCAAAGTTGAGGAAACAAGTTAGCTTTTCTAACATGAGGGGGAGACATGATAAACACTTGAGAAAAGGTTACATGGGATGAATTATCATTTGTATATGTAAATCCCCGAATATCATGATATGAACCTGAAGTTCATAAAAGGGATAATTCAATTGCAACATATTGCAAAGCATGCTATACTCATTTGCTGACCCAAAGAAAGTGACTATATTCTCACTACAAATGCTCATATTAAGTCCCAGAAGGACAAAGTCTTTGATACGCTTAAAGCGTATAGACAAATACTTGATTCCATATGAAAGACATGTAGATTTGGACATATAGTTCAAATACTTGAAAGTATAAAGTCAAAGGTATGTATAATCAGTTTTCGATATCTTATTTGTTTAGCATGACATGAAAACTTGATATGCATCTAAAGTCTATTATGTGATTTATATGACTTAACTTGAAAGATTTAAGTTGCTTGAAGCATACACAATTCTTGGTCCTGAAGTACCACATCCTAAGTACAATTTGTGTACATATGTATCTTGCTATAACTATAAGCATGATGGCATTAAGAATACATCTATGAAGATATTGAAGAGTGATTCCACGACATTATATGAAGATGAACATATCTATCAAGAATGATGATTTCAAGATGCGGAATATTTAATCAAGTCAATATGGTTGATTTATTTATCAAACATCTACCAAAGATTGTTTTGAAGATGGTGCACAAGATTGGAATGCAAATGCTCAAGGATATAAATTGATGTTCTTATCAGGGGGAGTTAATGCGCGTTGCACTCTTTTTCCCTTACAAGGTTTTGTCCCAACTGGGTTTTCCTTGCGAGGTTTTTAACGAGGCAACCAATAGGCGCATATTCAAACATGTGTACTCTTTTTCCTTTTCTTTAACTTTTTTCCCATTGAATTTTGTTTTAGTTAAGGTTTTAACGAGGCATTATTGAATAGACATTCAAGGGGGAGTGTTATAAATAGAACTCTATTTAAGGTGAATGTCTATAATTAGAGAGATTCTAGGGTTTACTACTTGGTGGCTAAGTCACCACCTCCCTATAAATATAGGGGTTCTATTCTATTGTAAACCATCCCAAGTATCAATAAGAATACTCCTCTCCCTATCTCTCTATATTGTTCTTGTCTTTTATATTATTTCATAACAGGTTCCCTTTTATTGAATACTCGTCCACGTTTTCTCAATCGACTTAGCCTTCTCATTAACTTATACATGACATAGAATTATTTTTTGTTTTGAGTAAATTATAGTAACACCTTATGACTCAAACATTTGAACAATTTGTATAATGGAAATAATGCAGTACCCTTATATTTTAAATTCAAATATTTAAACTCTCTACATACAAGAAATTACAAGAAGCATACCCACTTTGGTAAATTAATGTACAATTGAAGGGACATAATTAAAAGGAAATTGCTACTAAAACTTGTATGGGTCAAAATTAGATCAGCGAAATTCACATGCAAAAACATAAAGTTGTGGTCGGATAGACCGAGGTCGGATAATCATCAATAGTTGAGGTCGAACAGGCCGAGGACGAACGGTCATCAACAAGGCCGAGGTCGGGCAGGCCGATGACGAACGGTCATTAATAAGGTCGTGGTCAGACAACAATGAAATAGCTAGTTTGCTTTGGAATCCTCAAGGGAATATTCTACTAAATATTCACTTTAAATTGTACTTTTTTGGATTTTTCTATGAATATCCCTTATAAATAGAAAGAGATGACTTCCTAAAGAAAGGGGGCTCTCTCTCTCTTCCCCTCCCTCTTTCTAGAAAATATGTAAACACACCTCTCCAAAGAAAGGATATGATCTGTGATCTCATACCTCCATTAGATCCAAAAAGAGTCATGAGGTTTTGTATTTGTCTGTCACTCGTCTTTATTAAAAGAAAGAAGATCCGTCTTACTGAAAATCGGGTGAATCTTTCCTTTATTCATTGATCACGCCCAACTCTAGTCCTAAAAAGGATAAGTGGTTGCTGCAAATATAATTCGATTTAAAAGTCCGGAGTCGAATCCCACAGAGAACTAAGGCTTAGCTGTATCTGTTTAATATCACTAAGAAGACAAGATTGAACAATTATATTTCTAACTAATTAACTAGCAAATACTAAAAAATGGTAAAATTATCAACTAACTAGACTAAGGGTTGGAGACTAAATTAAGGAGGTCTAGAGTTATGATTTCCGCAATTGTCGGAATCCTTTTAGTTATGTTCCTTACAATTTTCGCCACTGTATTCTGTACCGATCGTAGCACTTTAGATGTCATAATTCTTTCTCGAGCAACTACAACAATTTACTAGACATATTCTCTCGAACTATGCTAGTTGGCTTTGTCCAATCGCTCATTATGACCACGTCAAGGCTTTGTTATTTCTAAACCTGCCTTTAAACCCAATATATTGATTTCTCACATACGTTAGGAGTGACGTTGTTCAAAAACTACCTAAATATGTACTCTCTCTCAAGCAGTACACACTAAATAGGCACAGTTAATTGATGGACATTCAATCAACAACAACAAACACGTAGTTGAACAAGTAAGAAATCCAATAGCTCAAATATATAAAAACATAACAAGAATTTATCTTACAAAAGGTTCTATCAAAACTCTAGAAAACAAATTAGCTATTCATAATAATATGTAAAACTACAATATTAAAAATCATAACCAACAATGAAAAATAGGAAGAAGAAAGAAAAACTTATTGAAGAATTATCCGCCTTGCTCTTACTGTGTCTCTGCCTTCTTAGGTAGAATCTATGTAAAAAATATGTCCAACCCCGCAAAAATACTATTTTTTCATGTATATATAACAAGTAGGGTCAGCGCAAATAATTATACCTTATACTACTCGAAAAAGGACAATATTTCACGTTTGGACTGTCGCGGTCAACCGTGGTATATGGTAGGTATACTGCCTCAGGTCCGCGATTGTGTTTTCTATCGTATTTGTTACCCTGTTTTGTTTGGAATTTGAAAAAATGTAAAACATAAAAGTTGTAGCCCTTTGAGTTAGATTTCCAAATATATTTTGGAACCCAAATGGAGTTTTGAGCAAAATGTTATGTGTATTTTACTAGACAATGCGCAATATGCCTACTCGGTTCTTTGTTTTGTTGCTCTATCATCTGTTGATCCCCGAATACAATCTCGGCTTAATTCCTTGAACTTTTACTCAGACTTCAAAGCTCCAAATCACTTGAATTCTTTCATATCATCTATATAGCTCGAAATCACTCCTACAAGGCATAAAACACACCGTTAGTGCAAAATACTATCGATTAAAGCGCAAACTTAACTAAAGTGCAGTAAATTATAGTGTAATAATCGACTAAAATATGTAATTATAACCTATCATAGGGGTGCATTGTGGGTCGGGCCCATCCCGAAACCGACCCGGGACCGCGAGCCAAACGGGCCTAACAGGCCGATCCCAAGTGGTGCACTAAGCCCGTAGCGGGCCGGTCCTACCCATTAAGCCCATGAGCCTGGGACCGCTAAGCCCGGGACCAGCAGGCGGGCCTTGTCCAGTTCAACCGGGGCTAACGGGCCCAAGCGGTCCTAAGGGATATTTTTTAAAATTTTTTGTTTTAAAAATGACCAACGGTCAGATTTTAAAATCTAGTCGTTGGCCATCAAAAAATAACCGTTTGGGACTTTAAAAAATGGCCATTTGGCCCCCAAATTTTATTTTAACACCAAACCTTTTAAAATTACACTTTTTTCCCATTCTCAACTATAGATACCCCCATTCTTTCATTTTTACTCACAAATTCATCAACCTCTCCCAATCGCTCTCTAATTTTCTTCTACAATTGCTTACTTTATTATTGCAATTTCGTGAAAAATTGTGAAGTTGGTGAATTGAAGTATTCAAGTCTTCAACGATATTCAATTTTCAAGAAGTTGTTCGTCAATTTGGTAAACTCTTTCCAACTCTTAAGTTTAATATTATAATTTTGTTTTTTTAGCTTGTATAATTATAATTAATATGGCATTTTCTTTGAAAAAATTTTTTGGTAGTAAGGGAAAAGCTAAAATTGGTGAATCTAGTCGCCAAGATACTACTCTTCCCCCGGCTCCCCAACCTAGACCTGTTAACCGTCCTCCTTCACATGTTATTCTTGATAGTGATAACCGTTGTTTTTAATTTTTCGATAATCAATTTTGTCATAATGTTGCACCATGTCAACAATTAAATGAAGAGTACTGAATGCTCTTTATCCTAATAAAACTATCTTTGAAAATGATAATTTAGATGAAACGCAACCGGATTTAGATGATACACCTACTAGTCCAGTTAATAACTCAACTGATGCCCTACCTGACCCTCCTTACTTTTAATAGACAACCTTCTAAACGGCCCGAAACATTTCTTGATTGGCACTTTTTTTACTCAACAAATAGAACAAAATAAGGCTAAGTGTAATACTTGTGAGGCTTTCTTGGTTCATAAATTTACTGGAGACCGTAGTGGTACGGGTAGTTTGAATGACACATAAAGACACACCCGAGAGATAAAGCTAACTTTTTTCAAATGAAATTTGCGCAAGAGGAGAGAAGTGAAGGTTAACCCTAATACATGTTCAAATGTAGTTCAAACGGGAATTAACACTGTTACCGGTGGCATTTTATATTATGATCCAAATAAATATCGTGAAGAATTGGCAAAAATGGTTACTGTTATGTGCTTACCATATAGTTTTCCTTCTAACCCTTATTTTTTGCATTATATTAGAAGAGTTTTTAATCCCACTTATAAAGGATGACCTCGCACTACTGTAAAGAGAGATATTTACAAATATAAACATGAACATGAACAATATAGATTGTCGCATTGCTATTACTACTGATATTGGTAGAAGTGGTAATTATTGTGATTATCCAAGTCATTGGATAGATGAGGAGTGGATAATGCAAAAGCGCATTATTGCTTATAGAGTAATTAATTCATGCTGCACAGGTAAGTTTATTGCTAATACAGTTGCAGATATTTGTAGATATTTTTGCTTTAGAGATAAAATTATGTCGGTTTCAATAGATAATGCTTCTAGTAACACTAACGATGAAGGCTTGCTTACAACCATACTAAACCTGCATTTAATACTATTTTCATGTTAGATGTATTTGTCATATTTAGGTGCTGGTATGAAAGTTTTAAATGTAGAAATTAAAAAGGTTAAAATGACTCTTAATTTGCTTTTTTATTCAAACCGTAGAAATAGGCTTAGAGAATATTTTTGAAAATATGATGAATTTAGGCGTAGAGAAAGAAAGGTTCCTAAACCTTGTCTACTAGATGGAACTACATGTATGAAAGTTTAGTTGTTGCATATGAATATAGGAACCCAATAAGCGCAACATATAATGCTCGTATAAGTGATGGTGATGGTGATGGTGATGATGATGATAATGAGCACCTTATAAATTAAGATTGGAGTAATGTTAAAATGTTTGTAAACTTTTTAGAATAATTTCGTATTGCTACAAATGAATTATCTGGCCAATATTATCCTACTATTTCTAATTGTTTAGTTTATATTGTAGCACTTGTAGATTTATTTACAGCATTTTCAGATGGTGGAGATATTTATCAAGAAGTTATTAATTATATGAAAGCTAAGTTTAAAAAATATTTTTTCCCTATCCCCCTATTTTTGGTGTTGCTGCAGTTTTAAATCCTACAATAAAATTAGGAGGTCCTCACTTTTGGTATTAAAAAATTTATAACGCTTTACCACTTTCAGCTGAGGAATAGCTACACTTGGAGATGCAAAAGCCTCAGTTAAAATAAATGCTCAAACGATTTATAATGCTTATCAACTTGCTATAGATCATGCTAGACCAAATGTTCTAACTCCTACTTCGTCTAGTTCGCAATCATCTAAAAGAACTGCGAGCCTAATAGCCCTTAGTTCTTGGACGGATTTCAGGGGTTTTTAAGGTGATAATTTTGGTGATAGTTCACAACTAAATTAGCTTCAAGTTTATTTATCGTAGGGCCTTGAAACCGAGAATCCAAACGGCACTTTTGATCTTTTGGAATGGTGGAAGGACAAACAAAAATACTATCTGGTTCTTTCAAGGATGACTCGAGATATTTTAAGTGTTCAAGCTTCAACAGTAGCATCAGAGAGCACTTTCAGTCAAGCGAGACTTCAAATTGGTGATCATAGAGCGTCTATTGGGGAGAGCTTGGAAAAATCGGTACTCTTCAAAGATTGGATCCGTTTGAAAAAAAGAATTTGGACTTGCAGTATCGCAACCGGAGATAGACGAAGCTTATGAAGAAATGCTAGTGGAATTTGCGCAGGATGCTTTTTCGCCTGGAAGCGGTGATGAATAAGCCTCTTTTCCAATACCAACAACGGAAATTCCTCCGAGCCTTGAAAGATTTATGAGATTTGTTAGAGATAATACATAGACTAATATGTAAATTATACTTTGACACATCTTTCTTAGTTTTTTTCTTTTAATGGTGGTATTAGTAACTTGTTGTGCTCATTCCATTGGGGGGAGGAAGACTACGAAAGATATTGCCATTTTTGTTAATGTTGTAATAATAAAAATTATAAGACAATCCCTTGAATATCTCTTTGCAATTTTTTGTGTGTTTAAGTTTGACTCTTTAGAAGATTTAACTTACAATTCTATGTAAGCTATAATATATTTACAAGAACTTATATAAGGAAATAAATATATATACATATACACATATTCTAACACATATTCTATAAACATCTAACACACAGACACATATATACATATACATATACATATATATATATATATATATATATATATATATATATATATATATATATATATATATATATATATATATATATATATATATATATATATATATATATATATATATATATATATATATATATATATATAAGATATATTTAATTTTTTGAAATGATGGGCCCTACTGATCGTTGCCAACAATAATATTGCACAAGTAGCCTATTTTTTTTACACTTTTTTAATTTACAAAATAACCTTCTCTACAACTATAAATACCCCCCCCCCCCCTTCTCTTCTTCATTTCTTCACTCATTACTCAATTCTCAATCTAAATATCTCTTATTCTCTCAATCTCCAATTTCCAAGACTTCAAGTCTTACTCTCAAATTCTCAAATCTCAAGTTAAATCATGTCTCGTTCGGAAAGAGTGCGCTCATTTGTTTGGCAACACTTTGAGGTGCTAGAAGAAAATGAAGAAGGTCATAAATTAAAGTGTAAGAACTGTAGTCAAGTCTTAAATTTTCGTTCAGGGTCTGACACAGGCAGTTTAAGGAGGCATATAAAGTATTGTCTTGAGAATCATCCGGAAATTCGTATTTAAGATTTTTCGACAATTTGTGTTATTTAAAATTATTAGACGTATTTATGCTTAATGTTTTATTTTGTTAGATTAATTTGAAGTATTATTAATTTATTATGCATGAAAATTTAGTTTTACTATTTTTTTGTTAATTTACTTATTAAATGCAAACTTTAATACATAATTATATATACAATATATACATATTATATATACTATATATATATATATATATATTTATATAGCTATGTACAAGTAATATTTATTAGTATATACATATATAGTTTACAAGAAATTGCGTTAACGAAAAGCCTGTTAGGCACGTGGGCCCAGCCCATTTAGCCTGGGTCCATGTGGGCTTAGGACCGTCGTAGGCCGATTCCACCCATTGGGGCCGTGAAGCCCAGGACCGCCAAAGACCAGCCCATCTAAGCCCGGGGATCGTTTGGCCCGGCCTATTTGGCCCGTTTAGGCCCGGGCCCCTCCCAGAATACACCCCTAGCCTACCATCAGCACCCCACACTTAAACCAATGCTCATCCTCGAGCAATCACATTACAGTTTTTTATAGATATAACTTTTTTAAATGATTCTCCTAACTCATCACACCAAGAGTATTTAAAATAGACTAAGCACAAAAGCATAATATTTTCACCTCAAGATTTGACTCATAAGTACCACGCAATATCCACAACTCACTCACTTACTCTAACATAGAGGTCACCAACATTACCTTTTCTTCATGAATCTAGTGCCCTTACACAACAAAAGAGAGCAGTCCACACAATAAATTTAAGAACACTTAAGATAGAAAGAATTGACTCACTCTCAGACATAACATTCATATGCCACAAAATATGCACCATAAGCTTGTCTGTACTGTACTACTCCACTAATCGAGCTCATTCAATCTAAGATCGGGTATGATACATTTAAATATAAGAGTGACTTCACCACCCTAAGAACATTAATGCATATACTTTAACATTCAAACCCTATACTTATGTCAAACCGAAACTCCATCTTACATCACTTTATTTTACCCCATACTTCTTTAAGCACACTTACATCAAGAGCCACCACTTATCAAGGAATTTTTTTTCACAGCAATACAACTATATTTTTTTCCAATTTAAGTGGCTCTTACTTTTTTTCTTCAAAACAGTGCACCTTTCTCCTTATTTAATTAGTTCCACTCAAAAGCCAAACCAACCACCCCACACTTTAACTTTTACACAGTTCATAATAATTCAAGTGCTCATGAGAGGTTAGAAGGTTCAAATAGATGGTTAATTCAAACAACTGAGTAAGACTTGTAATTGGTTGCCAAAGAAACATGATTACAGGTTCAAATGGGTTAAATACGATTTAGGTTGGTAAAATATACATATCTGGCTCAACAAAGAAACACCTATATCATTCCAAGATTGAACAAAACTATTATTTGGCCTTTCAAACATACGGGGAAAGTTCTAGGCATCAAATGAAATGCACAGAATATAACAAATCCTTACACACACATGGCACATAATTCACTCAGGATTGGTTTCATCAAGACAGTTTAGTCAAAGAAGTAAAGCAAAGTTAAGTTACTTATACTAGAGTCAAAACTGAGCGTAAGCGTCACAATCAAAGTACTCGCAATTTTCAAGGCATAGCCAAGTCAAGAGATATTACTTCAATTCATAGCACAACACAATGGCTCCTACTCTAAAAAAAACTAACTACACCTGGTTCATATAAAACCCTTGAAAAAGAATCGATGTTTAAAGAAAAACCAAGGCGTAATTGCTACACTACCTAACAAAAGAAAATCTTTTTGTTTGTGTTTTCTTTAGACTTAAATCCATCAAAAATATTGTCTAATAGATCCATCATCATGAAAAGTCCAATCTTTTCTAATTTTTTTAAAAAGATTATTCAATTAAACTAACACAACTAAAATAGCATAGAAAGTCACCTAGACAATCTCCTCACCCTCACTTAAAATTATGCATTGTCCCCAATGCACACCATAATTAATAAAAGGGTAAAAGAGACTTTCTGGTAGGCCAAAGGCTGAAGCACTAACAGCTCATGGGGTACTCAGACTTCTCCCAAGCTTGGTCCTTCATACGGATACCTCACATTTAGTTCCAACCATTTGGTTTGTTGTTGCATCCTTTCAATACCTTTGCTTTCCATGCTCCTAGAAAATAAAAAATGGACAATACAAAAATAATACAATAAAAAAAAAAAGTAATAAAGTTGGGTTGCCTCCCAACAAGCTCTTGATTTAACTCACGGCACGACGTGAATCACTTTTTGCCTCCACCTCGAGCTTATAAATTGAATCACAAGTTTTGATTCAAGCTTATGATTATGGTCATGGGCAGGTGGAATGAATCTAACTGGGCCAAGGAAATAATGTAGTATTCTGCACTCCTTGGTCTTTGTATGAGGTATGTAATCCTAACTTTCTGGCAAGAAGAATTCTAGAATATATGCACGTTGTTCCTCATTCCTTGACTCTTCGATTGGTTCAGATGACTCTATTTCCATATCATCATCCAAAAGTAATGTGGAAAAATGCTTGGATGTGGACCAATGCGCTCAAACATATGAACTTCAGGATTTTCAACATCAATGATACTAGAGTCAACAAAATTTGTATCCTCAATGTCCATGACTGACTCTAGTCCCACTTCTTCAATATTGACATCCTTAAATTGTAGTTGGCTAGGTTGATGGTGTTCTACTCTGACCTCCCCAATTAACACCTCAAATTTCTGCTCTTCTTGGCTACTATCCTCAATATTGGCTTGTTGAGCAATAAAAGCTCCAACCACTTGATTCAATTGAGCCTCCTACTTGTGAATAGTTGCCTATTGCCTTTCTATGTGCAATTGTTTCTCATTGTTTTGTTCTAGAAGGCACTTTAGCATATCATTGATCTCCTTCAGGTTCGCATTCCCAGGCTCTTTATTCATATTAACTTCAAAAGAAAAGGTAGAACCATCATAGTAAGGGGTTAGGGAAAAATAAGAAATATATGCACAACTATAAAAGTGACCATTTTTACCACCACACACATCACATACATTCCACAAATAAGATTGAGTTGGTGTACATAACTCGATCTCATGAATATTTTGCTAACTTTTATATGGGTGGTTTCCTTCACAATATGTATGACGATCAATAGTAGAACTATCTACACTTAATTTCCATAATTTCAAGATGTCATGTTTCTCAAATCATTAGTTATAATAAAATAAAAATAAAAAAACAAAAAAAAACAAAACAAAATAAATGTTCAAACTCGAAACCTAGCAATAAGTACAGCTACAACTATGCCGTTAGTTCCCCTACAACAACGCCAAAATTTGATCACGTCCAACTCTAGTCCTAAAAAGGATAAGCGGTCGCTGCAAATATAATGGTCTAAAAGTCCGGAGTCGAATCCTACAAAGAACTAAGTCTTAACTGTATCTGTTTAATATCACTGAAAAAACAAGATTGAATAATTTTCTAAATTATAAAGATTGAGATTTATATTTCTAACTAATTAATTAGCAAATTAAAAACGATAAAATTATCAACTAACTGACTAAGGGTTGGAGACTAAATTAAGGAGGTCTAGAGTTCTGATTTTCGCAATTGTCGAAATCCTTCTAGTTACGTTCCTTACAATTTTCGCCAAAGTATTCTCTGCCAATCGTGAGCACTTTAGATATCGTAATTCTCTCTCGAGAAACTACAATAATTTACTTGATATATTCTCTCGAACTAAGCTAGTTGGCTTGATCTAACCGCTCATTATGACCACGTCAAGTCTTTGTTATTTTAAACCTGTTGTTAAACCCATTATATTCATTTCTCACATACGTTAGGAGTGACATTGTTCAAAAACTACCTAAATATGTACTCTCTCTTAAGAAGTACACACTAAATAGGCACAGTCAATTGATGACCATTCAACTAATAACAATAAATACGTAGTTGAACAAGTAGAGAAATCCAATGGCTCAATTATATAAAAACATAAAAAGAATTTATCTTACAAAAGGTTCTATCAGAACTCTAGAAAACGAATTATCTATTCATAATATATGTAAAACTATAATATTAAAAATTATAATCAACAATGAAAAATAGGAAGAGGAAGGAAAAACTTGTTGAAGAATTCTCCGCCTTGCTCCTATTGTGTCTCTGCCTCCTTAGGCCGAATTTGTGTCAAAAATATGTCCAACCCCGCAAAATACCACTTTTCCATGTATATATACCAAGTAGGGTCGGGCCAAAATAATTATACCTTCTCCTATAGAAAAAGGACAATATTTCACGTTTGGACTGCCGTGGCCGCGGTCAACCGCAGTATATGGGCAGGTATACTGCCTCAGGTCCGCAGTTTCGGTTTCGACCGCGTTGTTGACCCTTTTCCGTTGGAATTTGGAAAAATGTTAAACATTAAATTTTTAGTCCTTTGAGTTATCTTTCCAACCATATATTACGAAGATCAAATGAAGTTCTGAACAAAAAGTTATATGCATTTTACTAGATAGTGCGTAATATGCCTACTCGATTTTTTGTTTTGTTGCTCTATCATCTGTTGATCCCCGAATACAATACCGACTTAATTCCTTGGCTTTTACTCAGACTCCAAAGCTCCAAATCACTTGAATTCATTTCATAACATCTATATAGCTCGAAATCACTCCTACAAGGCATAAAACACACCGTTAGTGCAAAACACTAACGATTAAAGTGCAGACTCAAGTAAAGTGCAGTAAATTATAGTGTAATAATCTATTAAAATATGTAATTATAGCCGATCATCATTCATATTTTTGTTATTTAATGGATCTTCCTTTATGCTAAAATGAATCTGGTCATAATCGTCATCAACATTTATATTGGGCTATGTTTTTTTAATTCGTATTATTCGTCTCAGATTTAGAGTTAATTATTCTTAACTAGGATTTATCTTTTCATCTTTTTTGATTGATTTGTTCAAAAAGTTTTAATATTTTTTTGAGTCAAATAATTTGGCGCCGTCTGTAGGGATTTTCTAGTTAAAATTTTAATTTTCTCTAGATCTTTAAAATTTTTGTCAAAGTTATTTTTCCTGATAAAAAAGAAATATAAGAATAAGATATCCAACCCCGATGAGTGATATCTTCGACCTAATCATTCATATTTTTCTATTCTCCTCCCTTATGTACTATGTGACTTAATCTAGGTCCAAGATATGGTTGTGCATTTTTCAACCTTTTAACAACCTCTATTGGTTTCTCTGTGGCTTTTGTATCAAATGCGGAAGGATATTTAACTATGAGATTTTTAATGGGATTTTCAGTAGCTACATTTGTGTCATGTTAATGTTGGACTAGTGTTATGTTTAATAGCCATATTGGACTTGTTAATGGTGTTACTCAACTCCTTATGCCTTTTCCTTTTTATATAATTAAAATAACTGGGGCTACAAATTATAGGACATGGGTCTTTTTCCTTCTCTATGGATTTTCCATGGGAGTCGAGCTCTGTGCCAACAATGTCATAGCAGAATATTTGTGCGACAAAATAAGATGAGACTATTTACTTTGGCTTCTCTATTGGATTGAATACTTTATGTCATCCTAGTTCTTCCAGAAAGAAATATTAGTTTTGGCCACCTACTCATGGAATTAACCCTCATACACTGGGTGACATATATGTAGTCTAGTAACGCCCACATTCTATGGGGCTTGAACGTGAGATTGGTTTATTAGTAGATATATAACTTTGCTAAAGCGGGCAGTCATGCCAAATTGGTCGCAGCCACTAAAAGCATAACCGGAGAAAGAAACGTGGTCACTCGTCTCCACTGGTCGAATTCGAGATAACGAATGCTTTCATTTTGTTTTAATGGACTATTTCTCTAAGTGGAATAGAAGCAAGAGCAATCACCCAAGAAACGTGTTGTACTCTCTAATGCAAGCAAAATTTAGCAAATTGGTACTCACCCAAAAAACGCAAAGCTAAGCAAAACTGGGACTCCCTCAAGAAACACCCAATATTTTCCGGTAACTGACTATTGCTTTAAATAATATTTTACATTTGGTACTCTTCAAAAAGTGGTTATTAGCTACAAGGTGCAGATTGTAGTGCCTTGTTGCACGGCTTCAATGCCCGCATTTAAGCAGCACCTAAGTGAGGTGAAGAACCCAACTTGTGCCTTTAACTATACCTGAGTCTATAGCAACACTTAAGTATGATTACAATAGCGGATTCAGAATATATAGGATATGAGTGCTTCATTAATTTTAATTTAAATTCTAGATGGCCAAACGTGATTATAGTGGGTGCTCATGGTTAATTATTGAAGTATTAAAATATTTTTTATGAATATATTACATAATTTTGCCAAAGCTAATGGGTGCTTCAGTACCCATATGTCCAAAGGTGGATCCGCCACAGAGTATGAAAACTATATTGAAATTTCACATATCACATATGAAGACACATATTTTTACGCGTTGCGGTCAATGTGATGAAGTTAACAGTCTCCTCAAGTTTATTATCCCCTCACCATTTGTTATATTACATATTTACTTATGTCTGCCATGTTGAGGTTATTTCCACTCAGGTTATTGTAGTGGCTTATGCTATCATGACGACAAGATCACTTGAGCTAAGCTGGTAAGTTAGAGAACTTCGTGTTTTACCAATATTTCTGTTGCTCGGCTTATCCTTTGTTCCATATCCCCTACGGCCAAGGGCCTTCGCCAAAGAAGAAGAGTTCTATCTTAATCGAACGACGACGGGTTGACATTTTGATAAGTTCGAAATAACACCCTTTAAGGTCAAGGGCCTTCGCCAAAGAAGAAGAGTTCGACCTTGATCTAACGACAATGGGTTAACATCTCGAAAGTTCGAAATAACACCCTCTAAGGCCAAGGTCCTTCGTCAAATAAGAAGAGTTCGACCTTGATCGAATACAACATTTCGATAAGTTCGAAATAACATCCTTTAAGGCCAAGGGCCTTCGCCAAAGAAGAAGAGTTCGACCTTGATCGAATGAAGAGGGATTAACATTTCGATAAGTTCGAAATATAATCCTTTAAGGCCAAGGACCTTCGCCATAGAAGAAGAGTTTGATCTTGATCGAACGATGACGGGTTAACATTTTGATAAGTTCAAAATAACAGCCTTTAAGGCCAAGGTCCTTCGCCAAAGAAGAAGAGTTCGACCTTGATCGAACGACGACGGGTTAACATTTTAATAAGTTCGAAATCCCTTTAAGGCCAAGGGCCTTTGCCAAAGAAGAAGAGTTCTACCTTGATTGAACGACGATGGGTTAATGTTTTGATAAGTTCAAAATAACACCCTTCAAAGACAAGGGCCTTCGCCAAAGAAGAAGAGTTCGACCTTAATCGAACGACGAATGGCTAACATTTTGATAAGTTCGAAATAACACCCTTTAAGGCCAAGGGCCTTCACCAAAGAAGAAGTGTTCAACCTTGATTGAACGATGACGAATTAACATTTCCATAAGTTCAAAATAACACCCTTTAAGGCCAAGTGTTGGAAACACGTTCTCAATGCAATATACTAAAACGTGTGTTCTTTTATATAGGTTTTGATGAATGACAAACGAAGCGAAAATTGATATATGACGAAGTTCAAGAAACAAGCGCACAATTGATATACAACGAGATTCAAGCTCAAGAAAAAGTTTTATAGTTTAATTGAGTCATTCTTAATTGTGATCTTGATCCTACAACTTGACTCGTAACATAGCTTCTCTCATAAAACTATTCTCCAAAATCATGCATATTTAATTTAATGTCAAATGATTTTAAATCATGCATATTTACAGTAGTCAAAATAATTTTTAGACATGCCTTAATAATCTGGACTAAGATAATCGATTATGTACTTATGATAATCGATTGTTTTAAGCCAAGACTGCATGACAATCGATTGTGAACTAATGACAATCGATTGTGAGTAAGACAGTGAGCATCAGGTTTTTCAAACCTGCATGACAATCGATTGTGAACTAATGACAATCGATTGTGACTGAGGCAATGTCCATCAAAGTTTTTCAAATCTCAGAATAATCGATTATGAACTAATGGTAATCGATTATGTTGAGACAGTGTCTTCCAGTGATTTTCAAATTTATTAAATAATCGATTGTTACATTGGACAATCGATTGTCAAAGAGACAGTGTCTAAAATGTTTTTCAAAAACTGATAAGTAATCGATTGTTGACTTTGTGCAATCGATTGTGAAGCTGACCGTTGTCGTAAAGTTTTCAAATACCGTCAGGTAATCGATTATTGATTCTGTATAATCGATTATTTTGATTAAAATCCGGAAAAGATTTTTTGAACGTTATTGGGTAATCGATTATTGATTTTGTATAATCGATTGTTTTGATTAAAATCCGGAAAAGATTTTTTGAACGTTGCTGAGTAATCGATTGTTGATTCTGGACAATCGATTGTTTGTGGTAAAATCTGGAAAGAATTTTTTGAACGTTGCCAGTAATCGATTATGGATTGTAAGTAATCGATTATCAAGCGTAAAATCTGGGATTGAATTTTGATCTGACTGGCAGACAATTGATTGTTGGGGTTTGACAATCGATTGTCAGTGAGTAAAATCAGCAACTCTTAATTGGCAATTAGGCAACGGTAATGCCAAGTTTTTCAACTATAAATACAGCTTCATTTCAGTGTTTTAAACACAACATACTACAACTGATCATTACATTGCTATAAGCTTGCATACTTTTGTTTATCATTTTATTTTCAATTTCATAAAGCTTTTGAGAGCCATATTCTTGTCCAAAGTTGTTGTGATCTAGAGCTTACTTCTTTTACTCATATCTACTCATTAAGGAGTATTTTGTTTGAGTGTTTAGTGTTTTATACACTTGTAAAAGAATTGTGATTCTCTTGTTGTAAGGAACTTGAGTTTCCTTGGTTGAAGTCTTGGAGTGTTGTATCTCCGAGCAAAGGTGCTAAGGCTTGTGTCCTTAAGTTGTAAAGGTTTGTTGAGCACCCGTAAGCTTAACAAGTTAGTGGAAAATCTCGAGAGAGTCTCTCGGGGACGGGACTAGCCACGTGTTGTGGTGAACCAGAATATATCGGTGCATTCTTTCCTTTTTGTTTATTTAACGCACTTATTTATTTCCTGCAAATTTTAATTTCCGCAAGTTTACGCTAAATTTTATTATAACGCTATTCACCCCCCTCTAGCGTTAAGCGTATTTTCTAACAATTGGTATCAGAGCCCAACTCTCTGAAAACGTAACAGTTTGAGAGAACCATCCATGGCTTCTACTCGTGATTCTTTTGCAGGAATTGATGAAGGACAGTGCTCCACACGACCACCTCTATTCAACGGTACAAATTACTGGAAGGAGAGGATGAAGATCTTCGTTCAGTCCAACAGCTTTCACCTTTGGAAGGTGATAATGAAGGGAAACCAAATTCCAACAAAGAAGGTGGAAAACGAATGGGTTCCCAAGTCCGAGGATGAGTATGACGCGGATGACATCCGAAAGGTTCAAAATAATGCTAAAGCAATTAATTTATTATATTTTGCTGTTAATGCTGACGATTACAGGAAAATATCGTGTTGCACAACGGCAAAGGAGATGTGGGACAAGCTAGAAGTTACGTACGAAGGTACGGACCAGGTAAGGGAAGCAAAAATTGATTTCCTAACCCATTCTTATGAATTATTTCACATGAAGGAAGGTGAAAAGGTGGACGAAATGTTTGAGCGATTTTCAATAATCGTAAATGACCTACATGCTCTCAAGAAAACATTCACGGATAGAGAGCTCGTGCGAAAAATTCTTAGAAGTCTCACACCGGCATGGAGATCAAAGGCCGATGCAATTCAAGAATCCATTGGCGTTTCAAATGTCACCATCGACGCATTAAGAGGTAACCTTAAGACCTATGAATCTACTATTCTTAACCCTTTTGTTAATGATCAAAGGAGGCAAAGAATAGCTCTAAAGGCGAGCACAAGCCAACCGCAAATTGATGAGGAAGGAGACAACGAGTTTGGACTCGTTATCAAAAGATTTCAAAAGTTCATGTGCAAGGAGTATGAACGCAAGGGCAAAAAGCAAGGCGAACAAATCAAATGCTATGAATGTGGTGAAACCGGGCACATCAAATCAAATTGCCCAAACATCAAAAAGGAGAAGAAACCTTTTAAAAAGCAACGTGCATACATTTCTTGGGGAGGCGACTCCGGAGATGAGTCAAGCGAAGGAGAAGAAGACGAAGCAGCAAATCTTTGCCTTATGGCACAAGAAGACAACAAAGATGAGGTATGTCAAATCTCGTCCAAAAACTTCTTTACTCTTGAAGAAATGCGAACTGCTTTTGATGAATTATATGCTGAGTTTATTAAGGCTTCAAAAACTGTTAAGGGCATAAAAGAAAATGCTTCATTAAAAGAAAAGGATTTTCAAAAACAGCTTTCTTTGAAAGAAAAGGATTTAGAAAAACTGGTTTTAGGAAATGAAAAGCTGAAAGAGGAAAACAAGTTTTTTGGAAAAAGAAGCGCCGATAAGCCCGAAAATTCTACTAAAAATTGTTCTTCTTGCTTGCATCTCAAAAATGAGGTAGATAGACTCAAAGGTACCTTAGATAAGTTTAATTCTTCCCACAAGAATTTGAATGAGGTCCTTGTAAATTTGAAATCAACCAAGCATGGCATAGGATTTAAGAATGAGGTTAAAGAAAAGGTTGAAGCCAAACCCCAACCACCTAAGGCTCAACCTAGGACTAATAAAACAAATGCTTATCCTAGAAATAGCAATCCTAGAACCAATATGCATGCTAGACAAAATGTTGAACATTTTATGAGACCTAGAAATGACTTACCACCTAGAAATAGTTACCCTAGAAATGATGCATATTTTAGGCCAAATGTTGAACCTTTGAGAAGACCTAGAAATGGCCTTCAACCGAGAAACAATCACTCTAGAAATGCTGCCCGTCCTAGAGCTCATAGTAGGAGAAATAATTCTCATGAAATGCGAAATAGTCATAGTGTTCAAAATAGAGTAAGAAATTTTCATCCGTCTAGTTACTATGAACCTAGAAGGATGCATAACCCAAATGTGACTTGTCATTATTGTAAAAATATTGGTCATATTGCTCCTGCATGCTTTACACGTCATAGACATATTACTCAATCGCATCATTATAATATGCCTAACCCCCAAGGACCCAAGATGGCATGGGTACCTAAAGAACATTAATTTGTTTTGTAGGTGTGCTTGAAGGGATCAAGTGTACTATGGTACCTTGATAGTGGATGCTCCAAGCATATGACGGGAGATGAATCCAAATTCTTTCAATTTGAGCACAAAGAAGGAGGAAGTGTTATCTTCGGTGATAACAATAAAGGAAAGATCATCGGCATCGGCTCGGTCGGTAAGGATGAAAATTCCTCTATTAAGCATATATTACTTGTTAAAGGAATAAAGCATAATCTCTTGAGCATAAGCCAATTGTGTGACAAGGGAAATCTTGCTTTATTTGATTCGGATGAATGCTTAGTGTTCAGACGTAGTGATTTCAAAATTATCCTCCGTGGTTTTAGAGTGGATAATATTTATATGGTTGATCTTGCTAATTCCTCACCCGATTATGTTGATTGTCTAATGAGTAAAGAGGATGATACTTGGCTATGGCATCGTAGAATAGCACATATCAATATGCATCGCTTGAACAAATTGATTTCTCAAAACTTAGTTGTTGGTCTTCCAAATTTAAAATTTGAAAATGACACTATTTGTGACTCGTGTCAAAAGGGGAAGCAAACAAAAGCATCTTTCAAATCTAAAAACATTGTTTCAACTTCTAGACCATTGCAATTGCTTCATATGGATTTATTTGGTCCCTCTCGCATTGAAAGTCTAGGAAGAAATAAATATGCTTTTGTGATTGTTGATGATTACTCGAGATTTACTTGGACTTTATTTCTTGCCAATAAAAGTGATGCTTTTCAAAATTTTAAATATTTTCTTAAGCGTGTTCAAAATGAGAAAGAAACAACCGTCACTTCAATTAGAAGTGATCATGGGGGAGAGTTTGATCACAATCTCTTTGCGGACTTTTGTGACGAACTCGGAATCGAGCATACCTTTTCCGCTCCACGTACACCACAACAAAATGGGGTGGTGGAAAGGAAAAATAGGTGTCTCGAAGAGATGGCTAGAACCATGCTCGACGAAGCTAAGATACCCAAACATTTTTGGGCGGACGCCGTGAGTACCGCTTGCTATGTTCTAAATAGAGTAGTAATTCGGCCGATACTCATGAAAACCCCCTATGAACTTTATAAGGGTAGAAAACCAAATATTTTCCATTTTAGAGTTTTTGGTTGCAAATGTTTTGTTCATAACAATGGCAAAGACCAATTGGGTAAATTTGATGCTAAGTCGGATGAAGGTATTTTCATTGGATATTCCTAATGTAGTAAAGCATATAGGGTCTTTAATAAAAGAACCCAAATTGTGGAGGAATCCCCTCATGTTGTATTTTCCGAAAATAATGCTCGCTTGGCGAGAAAGGATTCTGGTTTTGATCTTGTAGGTATCTTAGATAGCTTGAAAGACAAAATACAAGAGGAACCACCCAAGGAAAATAAATATGAAACTGAGGAACAACCAACAGAAGAAGTGCCACAATTGGAAAAAGAAACAAAAGTGCCAAATGAGTGGAGGACGATCAAAGATCACCCTCTTGAACAGGTAATTGGCAACATTGGAGACAAGGTAAGTACCCGAAACTCTATCAAAAATACCTTAGAACATACTGCTTTTGTTTCTCAAATTGAACCCAAAACCATCTCAGAAGCAATTGGGGATGAATTTTGGACCTTGGCAATGCAAGAGGAGCTTAACCAATTCGAACGCAATGACGTTTGGGATTTGGTGCCAAGACCCGAAGGTCATACCATAATTGGTATGAAATGGGTTTTTCGCAATAAACTAGATGAAAATGGTATAATCACTAGAAACATAGCTAGGCTTGTAGCAAAAGGCTATAATCAAGAAGAGGGTATTGACTATGAGGAAACATATGCTCCCGTAGCTAGATTAGAAGCTATTCGCTTATTGCTTGCATTTGCCTCTTCTATGAATTTCAATTTATATCAAATGGATGTGAAAAGTGCTTTTCTAAACGGTTTTATTCAAGAAGAAGTTTATGTTGAACAACCCCCCGGTTTTGAAGATTTTAAATCTCCCGATCATGTTTTCAAACTCAAAAAGGCTCTTTATGGTTTAAAACAAGCTCCCCGAGCTTGGTATGAAAGATGGAGTAAGTTTCTTTTGGAAAATGATTTCATTAGGGGGATAGTTGACACAACTCTCTTTGTTAAGCATAAAAACAATGATATTTTGTTAGTTCAAATATATGTAGATGATATTATATTTGGTGCTACTAACAATGTTTTATGCAAGGAATTTTCCGATTTAATGACAAGCGAATTTGAGATGTCTATGATGGGTGAGTTAACATTCTTTTTGGGATTACAAGTAAAGCAAATGAAAGAAGGTACATTCATTTGTCAAACCAAATATTGCAAAGAATTGCTGAAATGATTTGAGATGAACAATGCAAAAGAAATGGCAACTCCCATGAGCACATCCGATCATCTAGACAAAGATGAGAAAGGTAAGGAAGTCGACACCAAAAAGTATCGAGGTATGATTGGCTCTCTTCTTTATCTTACTGCTAGTCGTCCGGACATCATGTTTAGCGTGTGCTTATGCGCTCGTTATCAATCGTGTCCGAAGGAGTCTCACCTTACTGCGGTAAAACGGATTTTAAGGTATCTTGTTGGTACTACAAATGTGGGTCTATGGTACCCCAAAGGCTCTTCACGCCAACTTATTGGCTATTCCGATTCTGATTTTGCTGGATGCAAATTGGACCGCAAGAGCACTAGTGGCACTTGCCATTTGCTCGGTAGCTCTCTTGTTTCTTGGTTTAGCAAGAAACAAGTAAGTGTTGCATTGTCCACAACCGAGGCTGAATATGTAGCCGCGGGGAGTTGTTGCGCTCAAATCCTATGGATGAAACAACAACTCTTGGACTATGGCCTAAGTCTTAATCATATCCCTCTTAGATGTGATAATACTAGTGCCATATGCTTGACGAAGAACCCCGTTCTTCATTCGCGAACGAATCACATTGAAATTAGACATCATTTTATTAGAGATCATGTTCTCAAAGGCGATGTCGAAATTGAATTTGTTGAAACCAAAAACCAATTGGCAGATATCTTTACAAAGCCTTTAGAGAAAGAGTCCCTCTTCCGAATTCGCAGTGAACTAGGGATCCTTGACTCCACGTTGATCTAAGTCATGCATTGCATTTTTTTTACATGATTTCTAACTTGAGCGTCGGAGACGTCTAATTCTTTTTTGCAGGTATCGCCCTAAAAGTAGGGGGAATTATAAAGCATGACGCGCAAGAATCGAGTCTTCTTCAGAAAAATCTGTTTCCCTCATCTAATAATCGATTATCTCGTATCAATAATCGATTGTAATGCTATCATTTGAGCTACTATACTCTCTTTAAATAATCACACATTCTTTCCAATAAATAAACAAGGTTTATTTCATCTTTGGCATCTTATTTTTATTTTTGCTAATGGCAAAAGGGGGAAGATAACGGGTATGATGCACTCTCAAGTTATAAGCTTAAATTGAGGGGGAATTCTCAAATTGAGGGGGAACAAATTGCATACTTGTTGCATGTATATACTTGTCTTGAATCGTCAATATAAATTGCTTGTCTTGCATATCCCGCTTAATGTTTGCCATTATCAAAAAGGGGGAAATTGTTGGAAACACGTTCTCAATGCAATATACTAAAACGTGTGTTCTTTTGCATAGGTTTTGATGAATGACAAACGAAGCGAAAATTGATATATGACGAAGTTCAAGAAACAAGCGCACAATTGATATACAACGAGATTCAAGCTCAAGACAAAGTTTTATTGTTTAATTGAGTCATTCTTAATTGTGATCTTGATCCTACAACTTGACTCGTAACATGGATTCTCTCATAAAACTATTTTCCAAAATCATGCATATTTAATTTAATGTCAAATGATTTTAAATCATGCATATTTACAGTAGTCAAAATAATTTTTAGACATGCCTTAAAAATCTGGACTAAGATAATCGATTATGTACTTATGATAATCGATTGTTTTAAGCCAAGACTGCATGACAATCGATTGTGAACTAGTGACAATCGATTGTGAGTAAGACAGTGAGCATCAGGTTTTTCAAACCTGCATGACAATCGATTGTGAACTAATGACAGTCGATTGTGACTGAGGTAGTGTCCATCAAAGTTTTTCAAAACTCAGAATAATCGATTATGAACTAATGGTAATCGATTATGTTGAGACAGTGTCTTCCAGTGATTTTCAAATTTATTAAATAATCGATTGTTACATTGGACAATCGATTGTCAAAGAGACAGTGTCTAAAATGTTTTTCAAAAACTGATAAGTAATCGATTGTTGACTTTGTGCAATCGATTGTGAAGCTGACCGTTGTCGTAAAGTTTTCAAATACCGTCAGGTAATCGATTATTGATTCTGTATAATCGATTGTTTTGATTAAAATCCGGAAAAGATTTTTTGAACGTTATTGGGTAATCGATTATTGATTTTGTATAATCGATTGTTTTGATTAAAATCCGGAAAAGATTTTTTGAACGTTGCTGAGTAATCGATTGTTGATTCTGGACAATCGATTGTTTGTGGTAAAATCTGGAAAGGAATTTTTGAACGTTGCCAGTAATTGATTATGGATTGTAAGTAATCGATTATCAAGCGTAAAATCTGGGATTGAATTTTGATCTGACTGGCAGACAATCGATTGTTGGGGTTTGACAATCGATTGTGAGTGAGTAAAATCAGCAACTCTTAATTGGCAATTAGGCAATGGTAATGCCAAGTTTTTCAACTACAAATACAGCTTCATTTCAGTGTTTTAAACACAACAACATACTACAACTGATCATTACATTGCTATAAGCTTGCATACTTTTGTTTATCATTTTATTTTCAATTTCATAAAGCTTTTGAGAGCCATATTCTTGTCCAAAGTTGTTGTGATCTAGAGCGTACTTCTTTTACTCATATCTACTCATTAAGGAGTATTTTGTTTGAGTGTTTAGTGTTTTATACACTTGTAAGAGAATTGTGATTCTCTTGTTGTAAGGAACTTGAGTTTCCTTGGTTGAAGTCTTGGAGTGTTGTATCTCCGAGCAAAGGTGTTAAGGCTTGTGTCCTTAAGTTGTAAAGGTTTGTTGAGCACCCGTAAGCTTAACAAGTTAGTGGAAAATCTCGAGAGAGTCTCTCGGGGACTGGACTAGCCACGTGTTGTGGTGAACTAGAATATATCGGTGCGTTCTTTCCTTTTTGTTTATTTAACGCACTTATTTATTTCCTGCAAATTTTAATTTCCGCAAGTTTACGCTAAATTTTATTATAACGCTATTCACCCCCCCTCTAGCGTTAAGCGTATTTTCTAACACCAAGGGCCTTCGCCAAAATGAAGAGTTCGACCTTAATCGAATGATGGCGGATTAACATTTCGACAAGCTCGAAATAACATCCCTATGGCCAAGGGTCCTCGCCAAAAAGAAGAATTTGGCCTCGACCGAAACAACATTCGGCCTCGTCCGAATCAATCTTTGGCCTCGTTTGAATCAGCATTCGGCCTCGTCCAAATCAACATTCGGCCTCGTCCGAATCAATATTCATCCTCGTCTAAAATTCGAATCGACCTTCGGCCTTGTCCGAATCGACCTTCGACCTCCACCGAATCGACCTTCGGCCTCGTCTAAATCGACCTTTGGCCTCGTAATCAACCTTCGGCCTCGTCCGAATCGACCTTTGACCTCAACCAAATAGACCTTCTGCCTCATTTGAATCAACCTTCGGCCTCGTCCGAATCAACATTCGACATCATCTGAATCGAACTTCGGCCTCGTCCGAATCAACCTTTGGCCTCAACTGAATCGAACTTCGACCTCGTCCGAATCAACCATCAGCCTCAACCAAATCGACCTTCGGCCTCATCTGAATCAACCTTCGGCCTCGTTCGAATCGACCTTCGACCTCAACCGAATCGTCCTTCGGCCTCGTCCGAATCGACCTTCGGCCTCGTCTGAATCAACCTTACGGCCAAGTGCCATCGCCAAAATAAGAGGGGGTCGCCCTTACATCCAAGGGCCATCACCGAAAAAGAAAAGGTTGACCCTACGGCCAAGAGCCATTTCCATAAAGAGGAGCTTGTCCTTGTTCAAACCATGATGGTTAACATTTTGACAAGCTCGAAATAACACCCCTACGGCCAAGGGCCATCGCTGAAAAGAAGAATTCGGCCTCGACCGAATCAACCTTCGGCCGAAACAACTTTTGGCCTCGGCCGAATCAACCTTCGGCCTTGTCCAAATCAATATTTGGCCTCGTCTGAATTGACCTTCGGCCTCATCCGAATCGACCTTCGACCTTGACCGAATCGACCTTCGGCCTCGTTCGAATCGACCTTTGGCCTCATCCGAATCCACATTCGGCCTCGTCCGAAATCGACCTTCAAGTTCGCCCAAATTTACATTCGGCAACCTCGTCCGAATTCACATTCAGCCTACTCGCCCGTCCAGATCCGAGGACGCGAATTACCTCCTTCGATGCTGCTATCCTTTCCAAAACTTCCATCCCGGCCTCGACGACCTTCTCCAACTCTACCGTCTTCTCGATCGACTCATCACTTGAGTCATTGACCCTGATTGAGCTCTGCTAAAGTTCAGCCCACTGGGATATCACTTTGACCTAAATATTGACACCCTCAGCCGCGATCCATACTAGTCGACCTTCCCATCCGAATTTCTCAAACTATAATTAATGAAGTCCGCTCACCGAGCTCAACCAAGAGATAACCTCAGTAAGTAGAGGGATTAACTGTATGGGTCAAAATTAGAAATCACGAAATAACACAGAGTAAAGCTATCTAGCAATTCTATACAATACCAGTCTCAGAGATATACAGAATAAGCCACAGTTAATAAATATATGAGGTGCAATGCAATACATGAACACTGTGGAACGTGCAACCCGATCCATATGGGTACCCGCGCTCACTGTGGGAGGGTTCAGACTCCGGAGGGGCTCCTACAGCCCAAGCGCCACATCATACATTGTCAATAGTTACCATTATTTTCATCACAACACACGGTGTTCTTTGTTACCACCATTTCATTACAATCGTCCTCAGTTACCACCGTTCCAATACAATAGTATACGGTGTCCTTAGTTACCACCGCTCCAATACAAAAATATACGGTGTCCTTAGTTACCACCGTATTCATTTAAAATAATGTACAGTCCCAAAATAGCGAGATAATACTCGTCAGCCCGAATTATCATTTAAAAATCATTTGAGTTTTCAAAACGTATAAATATGGATGAGTTTGCAAAAGAAATAGTATTTAGACATGGACTGATTTCAAATAATATGCAAATCATGAAAATTCTGAGATAACATTCCCTGAAGGGTCCTACAAGTCCGCACAAGGCCCCAAACATGGCATCAAGCCCAGATAACATCAATATAGTATGCAAAGCAATCGCCAACGTAGTACCATTTGTCTCTCGGATTGGACAGAGTCACAATTTCCAACATATATGACCCCACACTAGCCATGGAGTGCGTGTCTAGCCTCATAATAGCGTCACAGTGTGATATACCGGGGTTTCAAACCCTCGGGTCATCATCTACACCCATTGCTCACCTCAAGCCTGCCGTAAACTAGCCCAAAATGCCTTTCCCTCGAGATCCGCAGACGCCAAATCTGATCAAAACCAATAGGAATACGTCACAATAGGCTAATGGAGCATAACCCAATCGAAATAACTCAAAATACACCCAAAAACACAAAGTTGGCGAACACGAGCCCCAGGCCCACTTCTCGAAAAATTACAAAATTCACATTTTCAGAATCCTCGTCTCGGCACGAGTCCATACATATTAAGTTTACAAGAATCGGAGTCCATTTGACCCCTCAACTCAACACTTTAAGATTCACTTGGGTTTCAAGCCCTAACCACCATTTTTGACATTAAAGACCTTGATTTCTAAGTATTTAATCCATGATTTTGCACCATAATAACATATTCGAGGTCTACGAAATAATACCTGAAGAATTCCCTCGAAAATCTCTCCAAAACCTCTCTCAATCGCCTCAGCCCGAAGTCCTATTGTTCTTCTCCTTTTCAAAATATTGAACCCTCTGATTTCAAAATAACTGGACGATTTCCTCTTCCGCGGTATTTTTTCGCTTCAGCGGTCCTCGCTTCCGTGCCCAGTTGACCGCTTCTGCGGTCTCTGACTTCCTTTTGGCCGCTTATGCGGCTCATTGTCCGCTTAAGCAGTCTCCCAACCGCTTCTGCAAAAATACCAGAAGCAGCAGTCATTAATCATGCTTAACTCCAAAAATTCCTCGTTTAACCATTCGATATCACCCCGAGGCCCCCGGGGCCTCAACCAAAAGCACCAACATGACTTAATACTTCATTCAAACTTGCTTGGGTTGTAAGAACGCTATCTTTAACATCAAAAATTATCAAAATCATTGAATTTCATTCTAAATTAAACTAGAATTTTCCAAATTCGCTTTCGTTCCAAAACCCAGCCAAATGACGCCCGAATGACCTGAAAATTTGCAGACATATCCAAAATCACCTAAAAAATTTGCTGCAACTCTCAAAATTCCATTCTGACCCTCGGATCAAAATCTCACCTATCAATCGAAATGCGTCGAAATTCAACTTTAGCCAATTCAAGCCTAATTCAACACCGGACCTCCGAATTCACTTCCGTTTCCACTCCTAAGTCTTAAATCACCATCCGAAACTATTCAAATCGTTGTAAATCCATTATGAGCCCTCTAACTCATAAGTCAATGTCGGGTTGACCTTTCCAACTTAACTTTTCCTTAATGAGACTATTTGCCTCATTTCTATCCAATTCCAACCCAAATCACTTCGAACTCACAAAACACGTATATCAACACGTGGGGAGACATATAACGGGGATACTGGGGCTTAAATACGAGAAATGACGGTTTGGGTCATTACAGTTTACCCTTTCATTCTCAAATTATATTCTTTAATTCCTCCTTCTAGAACTTTCTTCTTTTTTCAATCTCGTTCTCTCACATTCAGCAGCTCAATCTTCCCTTTTCCCATGCCAAACAATCAAGTATAACTATGCTGTAAACATCGTTAATTATTTCTTACGTTATTGATCAAATTTTGATATTCATATTGCATTTCTTGTTTCTTCTAATTTTGGTTTCGTTTATTGAGATTATTGATTGATCTGTAATATACTGCACTTATTCTTTCATTGTTTCATAATTGTATTCATACCTGTATTGATTATTAGATAGTTAGTTAGCTCCTATAAATAGGATATTAATTTTGTATTTTCTTTTCTTAGTTGAAATAATGAAATTAGCTCCTTTCTTTCTAGAAGGTTCATTCCTCTATCTGCTTTCTCTCTCTCTCTCTCTCTCTTGTGCAATTCAATCCGCCATTAGAGCTCACACTGAGCTCACCTCTGGTATCAGAGTGGGACAACGACCTCAAGCTTCATTTTCTTTTAATTTTTCGTTCTTCTACTCACAAAGTCATAAATTGACCATCGTTACTTATCTTAAGACATCTACATTGGATAAAATTATAATTGTAAATACAAAAAAGTTAAAAAATAAAAATTAAATTGCCATTGTTATCACTTTAAGATTTAGCATTATATTTTAGAAAAGAAACGATTTCCATAGTAATTTATGAGACTACATTTATAAAAGTACTTCTTGCTAGGTTTATATTTTAAAGTCTAAGTAAGTTTTTGTTATCTCAATTTTTCGATATTATTTGTATATTATGTCTCTTTATAATTTTTTTTCCGAGAGCACTCTAAATAACAATTTTAGAACTTGCATTTTTTTCCTTCTATATATTGACATTAAATTTATTGCTAAATAGGATTTATAATTTTTTGTTAATTTATATTATTATAATATAAATACATCTCTTAAATAAATATTCATGTTATTTTTAGAAGTTAATTCTCCTTAATACGAGGGACAGACGCAATCCGCCTACAGTAAGACTAGTAAGCACAAATCCTCTACTAACGAGCTGAAAATGGAAGGAAAAGACTCAGTTAGTTCAGTTATTGGAACCCATGAATTCGAGATCGCCTCAATGTGGTGCCAATCTTCTCCCTTGAAATTACTCGCCTCTTTTGTAGTATATAATATTAGCTTAGTCTTCCTTGTCTCTAGCACTGAATGTCGGTATCACATAGGTTCGTTTACCCTTTCATTCTCAAATTATATTCTCCAATTCCTCCTTCTAGAACCTTCTTCTTTTTTCAATCTCGTTCTCTCACATTCAACAGCTCACTCTTCCCTTCACCCATGTCAAACAATCAAGTATTACTATGTTGTATTTACATCGTTAATTATTTCTTGCGTTATTGATCAAATTTTGATATTCATATTGCATTTCTTGTTTCTTCTAATTTTGGTTTCGTTTATTGAGATTATTGATTGATCTGTAATATACTGTATTTATTAGTTCATTATTTATAATTGTATTCATACCTGTATTGATTATTGGGTAGTTAGTTAGCTCATATAAATAGGACATTAATTTTGTATTTTATTTTCTTAGTTGAAGTAATGAAATCAGCTCCTTTCTTTCTAGAAGGTTCATTTCTCTGTCTGCTTTCTCTCTCTCTCTCTCTCTCTCTCTCTCTCTCTCTCTCTCTCTCTTTCTCTCTCTCTCTCTCTCTCTCTCTATCTCTCTCTCTCTCTTGTACGATCCAATCCTCCATTAGAGCTCACACTCTCACCTCTTTCTTTCTGATTATCCTTGAACTTTCACATGGTATTAGAGCGGGACAATGACATGAAGCTTCATTTCCTTTCACTTGTTCATTCTTCTACACACAAAGTCAGAATTGACCATCGTTACTCATTTTTTAGAATTAGGGTTCCTGTGTGGAAATCGATCAATTAGTCGATTCTTTCTAGCAATTCATCTTCACCGATAACTATTTCATCCTAGTCAACTTGAATCATGGCCGGAGAAGATGGAGTCCCGTTGACGAATAAAATCCTTGATTCAACAAACCCACTATACATGCACCCATCGAAAAGCGCTGAATCTGTGTTAGTTCCTATAGCTTTTGATGGAACCGGTTAAAGATCACGGAGAAGAGGAACCCTCAGAGGACTCTCCGTAAAAAACAAATTAGGGTTCATCACCGGAAAGTGTAAAAAGCCAGTCTCTAATTCTCTTGACCTTAATCAATCGGAGTGATGCGACGATATAGTAACTTCACGGATCTTAAACTCGCTATCTAAGGACCTAACGGACATCTTGCAATACGTCAATGATGCTAAAGAGCTTTGGTAGGAACTAGAAGATAGGTACGATCAAACTAATAGCGCCAAGTTTTATCAACTACAAAAGGAGATAAATCATCTAAGCCAACGAAGCCTGGACATCACTCGATATTATATGAAAATGAAGAAAATTCGGGAAGAACCTAACACCCTGAATATTCATGCGAAATGTGCTTGTAGATGCACCTGTGGAGAAAGAGAAAATATAAATAAAGCTGAACAGGATAGAAGATTGATTCAGTTTCTGATGGGGCTCAACGAAGTGTGTACTGTCGTGACAGGGAGTATTTTGATGATAACCCTCTCCCAACAATAGCTCAAGCCTTCTCTATTCTTATTCAAGAGGAGAAACAAAGGGAAGTTAAGCCAAGTAACAGTTTTTCAATGGACTCTGCTGCCTCGAATGTGAGTGGATCGGGAAATAGCAATTTCAGAACTGACTACAATTAACAGGGAAACAACAACACCTACAGTAGATATAAGGGAAACCGGCTTAACAACAGACCTACACCATTCTGTGACTGTTGCAAGAGGCCAGGGCACACTAAGGACAAATTCTACAAACTTCATGGATTCCCACAGAGTTCCAAGTTCAATAAGGGAAGAAGAATTGTTGGAAATGTATTTGGACCATCAAATGAAACTGTTGCAATGAAGGATGATGGGAATGGTCCTCAGGAACAGGAACAAAGTCGACACATGCACAGATAAATCCAACTAAAGTATTAAACTTATGGTCAACTGCTCACCATCCTGGAAAGCTTTCAAGGAGGAGAAGATAAATCCATAAGCAATACCATAAATGGAGGAGCTGTAAACTTTGTAGATATTTCAGTATGCTCTACTCATTTTGACTCTAGTAATCATTTATGTGATAGTTCTAGTTCAAATGCTGACACCTGGATCCTTGATTCTGGAGCCACAAATTATATGACACATAACAAATCAATCCTAATTAATGTTAAAATCTTAGTTTACCCATACCTAGTCACCCTACCAAATGGTTACAAGGTTAAGGTGACATTGATTGGTGATGTAACCCTAAGTCCAAAATTCAGTCTCAAGAAGGTCCTTTTTGTTCCCAGTTTAAGTTCAATCTGATATCAGTCCATTATTTAACAGTTCAACTTGATTGTATTGTAGTATTCACCAAGTACATTTGTATTCTTCTACTGGGCACTTCAGTGAAGAGGCCACTGGAGATTGGTAAAGCCAAGACTAGTTTGTACCTATACTGTTCAAGCAATTGAAACACTGGTTCAACCCTACCTAATTCTTTAAGTGCATCTATTCCATGTTTTACCAATAATGAGGACAAGATACATCCGTAGTTAGCACATCTAGCTCAACTTCTTCTTCTCAACTAGGTAACACAAGTAAACTAATTTCTACGGTTCATGTTGCTTCTACCATGGTTACCCCATCTTATAGTATTAATAGAAATAGCTCACTTCCACATTCAAATCACTCTGTAAATAGTTCAAGCTATAAAAATGGGTCGTCTTCATCTAGTAGCTCATCTACTACAAAAATTTTACTTGATCTTTTGTGGCATAACAGATTAGGACATGTACCTTTTGTCAAAATGAAATGTATTTCCTCTATACCTGTTGCCTTTGCACCCAAACGGCCTTTTCTTTTCCCTATCTGTCCAATGGCAAGACAAACCAGGTTGTCTTTCCCAGAAAGAACAACACTAACTACCAAATCCTTTGAACTGGTACATATTGACTTATGGGGTCCATAACATGTTGCAACGCACAATAAATATAAATACTTCATTATCCTTGTAGATGATTACGACAGGTCCACATGGACCCATTTATTAAGCTATAAAGTAATGCTCTACTCACCATTAAGGCTTTCTTTGCTATGGTAGAGCAGCAATTCAATACCAACATCAGAACTATAAGAACTGAAAATGACCCTGAGTTCACCAGTCTTGAGTCCACTTTATTCTTTTAATCAAAGGGCATTATTCATCAAAGAACATGCCCATATACACCTCAACAAAATTGTATGATGAAAAAAAACACAAATATTTGTTAGAAACTCTACTCTATTAATCAAGATTACCCATGTTGTATGGGGGAGAGTGCATTCTGACCTCTACCTACCTAATAAACAGATTACCCTCTTTATCACTCAAAACCAAATGTCCCTTTGAACTCCTGTACCATAAAAAGCCAAGCTACTCTCATCTCAGAAGTTTTGGTTGTTTATGCTTTCCTACAACTCTCAAAACACACAAAGATAAGTTTTAGCCAAGAACTACTCCCAATATTTTTGTAGGATATCCCTTTGGGACAAAAAGCTATGAGGTACTAAATCTGACCACTAAGAAGATAAGTATTTCAAGGGATGTAGTATTCGATGAGAATGTATTTCCATTTTCCATGTTCACTGAATCAAGTAAAGTTTTTCCCTCATTTCCTCAAATGAAGTCATATTTGCCAGATGACTTGTTTCCTTCCAGTGACATAGGTAGTGTTCCACGTTCAGTAAGTGATCATGCTCACCATGAAGCATCACCTGGGAACCTGTTCAGGCCTAAGCCCTCATCACCCCAATCTAAATCTCATAATGATGACTCCAGACCTTCTCAATCACCTTTAAGAAGCCAGACATCATGAAGCTTTCCTGTTGCTAACAGTCCAGGAAAGGTCCCTCCTGATGCACCTCACAGTCCAACTGCTATAATCTAGAATCAAGGAAATACAGTCTCAAATCAAAACAGACCATATAGAACTTTGAAAATTCCTACCTATCTTAAATATTATGAGCGTACACTTCCCAGATTTCAGCAATCTCATCAATACCAATCAACCTCTCCAAATGATAGCCAGAGTACACACTCTTTTTCTCTCAATACATATGCCCCTAAACCTCTTGATAACTCACCTAATGAAACACATTCCACCTATCAGCATTTGATAGGAACTGGTCCACATGAATATAAACCTAGCTCATATGAGGAAGCTGTTGTGAATCCTGCCTGACAAGCAACAATGAATCAAGAGTTCCAAGCATTGTATGCAAACAAGACTTGGGACCTAGTTCCTCTTCCAATGGGAAAGAAGGCAATAGGGTGTAAATGGGTATATAAAATCAAACATAAGGCAGATGGTAGTGTAGAGGGATTTAAAGCTAGGTTAGTAGTTAAGGGGTATACACAGCAAACTGGGATAGATTACACAAAAACATTCTCACATGTAGTAAAAATGACAAAAGAGCAGCAAGGCAAAAAGTGGTCTCAGGCATTCCAACTGCATGAACGTAAATCGTATCTACGTCACAGGTTTGATGATCGCTAACGCACACAAAACCATTCTCATAACTTTTTTTGCAGGCAGAAGGAAAGAGAAAACGAGCGAAACGAAGTGGAGCGAGGGGGAGGGAGGTGTTAGGGCTCCAATAGCAACATCAGTCAAAAAGGGGTGGCAGGTCTTGAAACTAGATGTAAATAATGCATTTCTCCATGGGGATCTCTATAAAGAAGTGTGTATGGAGATACCATCAGGCCTAGTTGTGGACTCACCAGGTTTAGTATGCAAGTTGAACGAGTTCCAAGATGGACTCAAACAAGCAAGTAGACAATGGTATGAGAAATAAACTGAAGCTTTACGTTCTAGGGGGTACAGTCATTCAATGCTTGATTATTCTCTGTTCTATTAGAAGAGTGTTATGCCTGCTTTTTACACATCTAACCCGAAAGGTAATGTATATGGGAGTTTTTCCAATTTATGTGACATTATTCAAAATGGGATTATTTATTTATTCAGAGTTGCCACTTGGGATAGATTTGGCTTTTGGTGTCCCAAGTCACCGGTTTGTTATGAATTCAAAATCGAGAAAATTTTTTGACTTCCCAAATGGAATCTACGAACCAAAATTTCTTGAGTAAGGAATTTCGTTGACCCGAGGGAAGGTGTTAGGCACCCCCCCCCCTCGTGGTTCTAGCACGGTCGCTTAAACTCATATAATTGGTTAAAAATATGATTTTAATACATGACATCATATGGTGAAATTTTTAGAATTATTTACTGCTTTAAATTAATAATTTTTAGCAAATTGAACGTCGTTTAAAACATATTTTTGGATCACGTCACATGAAATGCACCCAGATCCTCGACACGTTTTATTCAACGTTTTGGGATTTGGATTTGGGTCGCATGAAATGCACACCCGTATTTAAGAAGGTAAAGATTATTAATGAACGCACTTAAAGCGACTAACGCGTTGTTCTTTGTGAGAGGCTATGAAAATTCGCTGAATGGCGCGTCCCGAGTTCTAAGCATTTTAATGAAATAATTAAAGAGGGCCACACAGTTTGTGAATATTGTTCGCCGTGCTTCCCCTCAATTTATTTTTAAAGGACATCCTAAAGAGGAACTATTATTATCTATTAAGGATTGTCTCTAAGAAACTTAATTAATTGGCATTAGTAATTAACTACTATTAAAAGCATTCAACAAAACTTGGGCCTCCAGATCAAGTCCAAACTCAAATAAGAGGATCTTCATTATTGAGGACTCTTTAATTCAAGTTTTCTACTTAACTTCAAAGGCCCAAATCATGGATTACAAATTTAAACCCATAGCTTTGATTAAGGCCTTCAGCACATTGGGCTTCGAAACTTGCCCAAGAAGAAAGATAATTCGATCAGCTTTATAAAGGGGTTGTCTAATGCTGGTCTCAGCTGTAAAGCTGCTCGATATTTTGGTCCCTTAAAAACAAACCCATTTTTCGTTCACTTGGCAACTTATTTGTTGCACTCCATTGGTTCACAGACGGGCCCAACCAAAGCTGGACCTCAGTTGGATTTTAAAATGCTGAATTTATTTCAAAGCTGGACTTAATAAGTTTTTGTAACAAATGAACTATTTAGATTCCTTCAAATCGAACAACTGCTTATTTTAAAGTCAACATTCATATTCAGATCATGTTCAAGCTAATGCATTACTTCAAGCATTTAAGGAATTCAACAATTCAACTAAAGTGATTAACAATTACACTGAAGCATCAGCCTTAAAAATCCTTAAAATAATGAGATGTTGTTTCTCTGTTTTCAAAACCAAACTACTGAAATTAACAAATCAAGCATAGAATCATTTCGCACATTTATTGGACCCAAACTTAACATTAACGCTGAATACCAACACTGATCCTAAAACTAACTTCAGGCCCATGTTATATTCTAATTCTAATCATTCAACTAATCATGATAGCTAGCCTTAAAGCATTAAACTTAATCTAACACTACTACATGGATATCCATGAGTCCCAACAGTTCTATATTCATGTGAATACAAATAAAAACTAAACTTCATTAAACAAATGAATATCACTTAACATATATTCAACTACTGATACATAATGACTTAATCAAGCACACAGCTGGAAGCCAATTCATCATGTTGTTTTATTTCAATTCAAATTCAAGAGCTACATTGAGGCGGATTAGAGGTGTGTACCTGGAAAGTGAAATACAATAATAAGAAAGAGGAGGCAGCGGCAAATTTTGTAGATAACAGCGCCAAACAGCAGGTCAGAGCAGCAGGAGAATAATTTAAAACCCAAAACCATGTTACCAAAACCCCAGGAACGAGTGACGGAGGTACAACACCAATAAAACACACAAAAAAACTTGATTGAACCCAAATACACTCGAAAGTAACCCAGGACAACTTCAAAAACTTCAGCGATCAGACCTTAAGCTAGAAGTTGCAAATCAGCCACAAAACTCGAAATTAACCCTAAAATCATTAATAAAACAGTGTCTTTGAGTTTTGTGTTTTTAAAATTCAAGGCTTATGGAATTTATAAGGGGAAATTTTTTCAAATTGTTCCAAATTCTCCTCAAAACAAGGCAATAGGCATGCCTTTTATAGGCAAACTTAGGGCAACCTTCAGATTCAATTTTACACCCTAAGCCCCCCCCCCCCCCCCCCCACATTTTTGTTTCTAGCTCATATAACCCTATATTTCTGACTTGTTACCCAATTTAAACCATCAAACGTGTAAAATACCTTATAACCCTTTCCTAGAAGCTTCTATTTCTGTTATGAAAGATTCCCCTTGCTTAAACTACTTAAATTACCCCTGACTAACCCTGTTTTTAACCCTGAACCTTATATGGATAATGGGGTAAATTAAAGAGGAACTCTATTTCAAATTGGGTCCTAAACTAGAAAGGATAGAAATTGAACTCAAAGGACTCCACTAGTTTCTGAAACACTCAAAAATTAAGCAAACAATTCAAACGAATCTGAACAATTAGATTATGCAGACTAAAGACATGATTTCAAATTTTTATAAGACTAATTAATTCCAAGAACAAATAAACATGCAAAATTAGAAAAAAATATTGACCAATCAAAATTAAAGACTGCTGCTAATCTATTATCGATCAAAATAGAAAATTAGGAAACAAAATAAAACGAAGAACGAAATCATATCATCTAAAGAAATTAAAAACTTAAACAAAGATTTTAATAAAACTAACTAGAAAATGAAGAAATAAACTAAAGCAAATAATCAACGATGAATTTAGAGTTTAAAATTAAATAGGTAAAAGCATACATCATAAAAAATGAAGCAAGATACGAAGTTAAATTACAAAGACTTAGCTTAAATGAAGGCAGGCAATCCAAATTTAGGCTAACCGGACTATAGCTGTCCTTAATTACGTGTTTCCCTGAGAAAACACAAGATTAAGGGCTTATTATAATCCGGAATCCATGAACCCCTAAGCATTGAGAGTCTAGGGTTCCCAACCAATCTTTAATTCTAAATTTGGGGCAGTCCAGTGAGATTTGAGGGAGACTGGTTAGGGGTTTAGGAAGAGGGGAGTGAGGAGGTTATGTGGTATGAAATTTGGGTCATTTGGTGATGGCGCCGTCGTGGGCGACGGAGGCGACGTCCACAAATTTGAATACTTGAGGGGATTGGCTATGATTCGAAGTCTGGTATTTAGGGCGTTGGAAATAGAAGGAGGAGATGATTCAAGGGTGTAAATTTTCTTATTGATCGGAGTATCGCACCAGCGAAGGCGGTTTCCGGCCAGCGGAGGGACGGTCGCTGGCGATGGTCTTACATCGGCAAAGTTAGGGTTAGGGAGAGACATGGTACGAGGTTTTTGTGGGTAGGGGTAATTGGAACATTTATATATTAATCCTACCCTAGCTTTCGCACCTTTGGATCAAAGGAGATGGACGGTTATGATTAAAACGTCCAAACGACGTCGTTTTGATTTTTGTGAGGTTGGATTGGGTTTTGAGATTAGGCTGGGGTTGTGACGGGTCTGGGAAGGAATTTTTGCTTGGGCTGGTCCAAACATTGGGTATTTAATTAAGACCTTTAATTCTTTGAATTTTCTTTTCATCTTTTCTTCTTTTCTCATTTTTTTAGATTTTTGTAAATACAAAATTAAAAATGAAAAGACTGGATTCCAATCTCAAAATAAGATAATTCCTTATTCTAATATTAATTAAATCCTAATTTTAAAAGAAAACTATGACAAATTCGAAAAGTAAAAGTAAAAAATGCAAAAGAACTATTTTTTATTATTTTCTTTCATTTTTGCAATGTTAATTAACAAATAAACCTAAAAATATTAAATGGGGTCCTAAATGCAACTGCACTTTTTTATATTTTTTATGAATTATAACAATTTAGAATGCATACTAAAATACGAACAAACACAAGAATTATGTAATTAATTCCCTAAAATTAAATAATTAAAGGAAAAGCCCTAATTTTAAGAAGTCTATAGGAATAATTTAAGCGAGGCAAAAATCACGTGCTCACAGGTGCCCCTCTTTTCTCGGAGACACGAAAGATTTTCGGGCAAAGATAAATGAGCAATTATGAGGGATTTTTGCCTGCTTGGCATTTCATTGAGAAACATTTTTGAGAATGTCTAACCGAACCTTGCTTCAGAGATTGCCTACATATCATTTGCTATAAAGGAATCATGTTAGTATAGTTCTCGAAGGTTTGGTAGCTGGGACTACCAAGAGTTGTGATTTCGCTGCTGATGTTGCTGCTACTGCTTGCTGACCTCCTTATTACACCAATAGCAAAATCAAAAGCTAAGCTAGCTATGCCAATAAACTATGAGTTACAAGATTCCTATCTATAAATATCTTGAATGTTGATCTTGAGTCTCAACTGGATTTGCTATGGGCTTGATCTGAATCTTGATGCTCGTAAGTTATAGGTGCCAGTTCTTTCTTTAGCATTTTAGCGAAATGGGCCATGCGGAGGGGAAGGACCTGGTTCTGTCAGTGATGTCTGCATGGGAGAGGAGCAGATTTGTGGTATCAAGGACGTTGGCCCCAAGTAGCTGCAGGAGGTGGTGGTGTATGCTATAAAGTTTCAAAAAAAGCTGTATCAAAGCTATGTAGAAGTACCAAAACTTATTTACTTTTTATTATTCCAGATAACTGTTATTCAACCATAAGCTCTCTTGTTTTTGTCTTTCCTTCACTGAGCCGGGGGTCGATTGGAGCCTCTCTACCCTTTCGGGTAGGGGTAAGGCTCGTCTACATATTACCCTCCCCAGACCCCACTTTGTGGGACTATACTGGGTAGTTGTAGTTGTAGTAGGGCCATGCGAAACTTGTGATTTTGAATCAAATTTGAGCACTCTACATCTTTCTTCTTCAATCACTGTAGATTTTTTTCTTTTTTTTTCCGGATTGAGACTCATTCTTTTGGTCACCTCGAATCTTGTGTCTTGAAGTAAAGACCTGTCCGGACACCAAAAACAAAGAGACGAACGAAATTTTTTCCCAGTTTTCACCGGGAGAATTTCATGAGTTTATTTGCAAAGAGAGTTTAACCTATTTCTTTATTGAAAACAGTAAAAGCTCGGATTGTGTATCCTTTGGAAAGATTGCCAGGTTATGCCAGCAGAAGGCCTGGTTATGCTTGTAAAGGAAAAGGTTCCCTGCTAGGGATAAGAGGAGGATCCATGGGTTATGCCGGGATATGAATAAAGGGTCCCTACTAGGGATGAAAGGGAAAATCCATGGGTTATGCCGGGATGGAATGAAAAAGATTCCTGGGTTATGCTTGGGAGATCCGCGAGTTATGCCGAGATGAAGGTTCTTGGGCCGTGCCAGGGGGATCCACGGGTTATGCCAGAATAGGAAGAAAAAGGCTCCTGGTTATGCCAGGGGATCCACGAGTTATGCCGGGATGGGAAGAAAAGGGCTCCTGGGTTATGCCAGGGGGATACACGGGTTATACCGGGATAGGAAGAAAAGGGCTCCTAGGTTATGCCAGAGAGATCCAGGGGTTATGCCGGGATAGGAAGAAAATGGCTCATGGGTTATGCCAGGGGGATCCACGGGTTATGCCGGGATAGGAAGAAAAGGGCTCCTGGGTTATGCCAGGGGGATCCACGAGTTATGCCGGGATAGGAAGAAAAAGGCTCCTGGGTTATGCCAGGGGATCCACGGGTTATGCCGGGATAGGAAGAAAGGGCTCCTGGTTTATGCTAGGGTAATCCACGGGTTATGTCGGGATAGAAAGAAAAGGGCTCCTGCGTTATGCCAGGGGAATCCACGGATTATGTCGGGATAGGAAGAAAAGACTCCTGGGTTATGCCAGAGGATCCACGGGTTATGCCAGGATAGGAAGAAAAGAACTCATGTGTTATGCCAGGGGATCCACGGGTAATGCCGGGATAAGAAGAAAAGAACTCCTAGGTTATGCTAGGGGAACCACGGGTTATGCCGGGATAGGAAGAAAAGAACTTCTGGGTTATGCCGTGGGATCCACGGGTTATGCCAGGATAAGAAGAAAAGAACTCCCGGGTTATGCCTGGATATGAAGAAAAGAACTCCTGGGTTATGCCAAGGGATCCACAGGTTATGACGGGATAGGAAGAAGAGAAAATACCCTCAGGTTATGCTGGGTAGAAACTAGGGAACATGGTCCTATGTTTGAAAGGATGGAGCTAGGGATTGGAGGCCTTGTGCTACCATTATTTTATGATTTCCCGTTTCTTATTTCCTCTTTTATTAAAACCACGGGAAAGGATTTGAAGGAAACTTCCATTTTGGGGCTGATTGTTTGTTGTGAAGCCACTCCTATCTCCTGCATTATCTAGTTACATTTGCCTTTTGCATGATTGCTTTGGATTGTGCATGTTTCAGATTTTCAAACAAAGCAAGATTATAAGTTTGAAACAGTGGTTGGTTTTGTGGCCTTGAATGCTTGATCCTGGCCCTGCTTCTGTTGAGAAGACCTCTGACTTTCCATTTTTTTCCTCGTTAGTAAATCATGGGGACTCAACTTTCAGATTTATTCCGCCTTCATCGGTCTTTGATTTCCTTACTCCAACTTCATTTCAGAACCTTTGGGTACCTTTGCTTTTGAAACTTCGTCGAGCCAATTATCCTAGTGGAACTCGACCTTTTTACTTCTCTGTGCCTTTGTGGGCATTTTGAATTTGATTTTCTTTCTTTTCAAGCCCTTTCTTCTTTCGAAGCATCAGCCATCATGGCCAGCCGGGATCGGCTAGATGCGCCCGCTGAGACTGGGTATTCAACTTATGTCAGGCAGAGCCCTGTAAAGCCAGATCTTGCCATCTTTTCTTGGTATTAGTTTAGGGAAACCGTGTTAGAGATTCAAGCCAGAGTAAACAAGAAGGAATGAATTTAAAGAGGAGAATCCCTTTGGGGGAGAAAAGGAGGACTTATTTGGGGTCCACGTGGACTTCAAATAGATGTGACATGCTTCTTGGGCTGGGTTCCTGACCCGCACAAAACCTCTCCCACTTTTATAAACTTAGTGACCCGCATTTCGAAACCAGGGAATCTTTCCAGGATCTTCTAATGGTGAGCGAAGTCTTCTTTTCGATCGATGACGCCCTTTTTAGGGTTTTCGCTAATCGACCTCTCTCATTTCTCATCTTACCATCGCCCGAAAGTGCTCTTTGGACTCTCTCATTTTTTGCTTCTCTGCTCATCGTCGCCTTATGGTGCCCGCAGGTTTTCACCGATAAGACTCTCTCTTATTTTATTTCTCTCCGTTTTGACTACATGACGTTCCAGCAGCGGTGTCTCCAATTCTAACACCTTTGCCCATTGATCGGAAGGACTTGGAGGGGTTTTCGGGGTGCAAAGGGATTAGATTGAAATTACAACTTTGGAACCATTTTGGTGGGCTCATGGTTGAGCCATTATATCATCTGCCCCAGTTTTATTCTTTGGGGGGATTTTGGATTTTATTAACGCGACTGAACCCCAGAGAGAGGATGCCTACGTCTCCTTTCGGAACAAGTCGAACGTAGTTCAGGAAGTGTTTCCTAACTATTTTTGTTTTGTTTTTCATTTTTCATCACTTTTTTCATTTTGTTATTTGTTTTCTCTCTTTTTTTTCTTTTTTTTTCTTTGTTTTCTTTTGTTTGTTTTTTTTCAATAAAATTTCCAGGTTCCAAAGAGGGTAGTCAACGAAAAGTAACATGCTCAAATGGGTTTACCAAAGTTGATAGTGTTTGGGTAGTAGGAAGGAAAGCCTTCGTCATCTCAAACGGACTGAATCATTGCTACAAGGAGCCTAGACGTAGTACCTTTTTACTGCGTCTGCATTCACTGCTGCTTCGGGATCATCCCCTTCAATGTCGCCTAGGTACAATGCTTCTTTCGGCAATATCTTTTTGATAATGTATAGGCCTTTCCAGTTAGGAGCAACTTTTCCTTTTGCTTCCTGAGGGTGAGGAAGAATGGGCCTTAATACAAGCTGTCCAACCTCAAAATTCCTGGGGCGCACTTTCTTGTTTTAAGCACGTGCCATCCTTTGTTGGTACAACTGCCATGGAAGACCGCCGCCATTCATTTTTCATCAATTAGGGCCAACTGTTCTAGGCGAGTCGTAACCCACTCCATGTCTTCAATCTCAACTTCAACAATGATCTGGAGAGACGGTATTTCCACCTCTGCAGGTATTACTGCCTCAGTTTCGTAGACCAAGAGATAGGGAGTTGCTCCAATTGATCTGCGCACGATTGTTCGATACCCCAATAATGTGAAAGGTAGCTTTTCATGCCATTGCCTGGAGTTTTGAATCATCTTTCTCAAAATCTTCTTGATATTTTTGTTTGTTGCTTCGACAGCACCATTGGCTTTGGGCCGGTAGGGGGTGGAGTTCCGATGTGTTATTTTGAACTGTTCGCGTATCTCCCCCATCAATCGGCTGTTCAAATTTGCGGCGTTGTCCATGATGATAATGGATGGGATGCCAAAACGGCAAATGAGATTGGCATGCACAAAATCCACCACATCTTTCTTGGTTACCGATATAAGAGATGTGGTTACCGATATAAGAGTGACGGCTTCGACCCATTATGTGAAATAATCAATGACAACCAATATGAATCTATGTCCATTTGAAGTTTTTGTCTCAATCGGCCCAATAACGTCCATGCCCCAATCTGCGAATGGCCAAGGTGTTGTCATGGGATGCAGTTTTATGGGAGGCGCATGAATCACCGTGCACCTGACATTGATGGCATTTTCGGAAAAAGCTAAAATAATCCCTTTCCATGGTTATCCAATAATAGCCCGCTCGGATGATTTTCTTTGCTAGAACATACCCTTTAATGTGTGGTCCGCAGACTCTCGCATGTACCTCGTGCATGATTCGTCCAGCCTCTTCGGCGTCAACACATCTTAATAAATTGAGGTCCGGGGTTTTTTTGTACAAAACCTCACTCCTTAAAATGAAACCACTTTCCTGCCATCTGATAGTTATTTTTTGGTCCCTAGTGGCTTGCTCAGGATATTCTTGAGTTTTCAGAAACATCTTGATATCATGGTACCATGGATGGATGTTTGGTTCTGCCTCAACCGCATTACAGTACCCATGCCTTCCCCTAATTTGGATTTCCAAGGGATCGATGTAGGCGTTTCCTGGATAAGGGAACATCGAGGCCAAAGTAGCAAGTGCATCGGGTAGTTCATTGTGACCGCGGGGGATGTACTTGAACTCTACAATATTGAACTGCTTGCTAAGATCTTCCACATGCTGCTGATAAGGGATGAGTTTGACATCTCGAGTTTCCCACTCCCCTTGAGCTTGCCGGATGATTAGATCTGAATCCCCCAGGATTAATAGTTCTTGATGTCTTGGTACATAGCCATGTTCATCCCCATGACGCATGCTTCATATTCGGTTGTATTGTTCGCGGAAAAGAACCTAAGCCGAGCCGTGGCTGGGTAGTGTTGACTGGTGGGTGAAATTAAGATTTCCCCAATTCCTACACCTTTTGCATTTACCGCTCCATCAAAGAACATATTCGAAACGGTGGTATCCTCGGACATTACGTCCACCAAATTTACCTCTTTGTTTGGGAAATAAGTATTCAAGGGTTGGTATTCATCATCAACCGGGTTCTCGGCTAAATGGTCCGCTAACACTTGGGCCTTTATTGTTGTGCGAGTGACATAGACTATGCTGAACTCGGTGAGCAGGATTTGCCATTTTACCAATCTCCCCGTGGGCATTGGTTTTTGAAATGTGTACTTTAGAGGATCCAGCCTGGTTATGAGGTAGGTGGTGTGGGCTTGTAGGTAATGCCTCAATTTCTGAGCGACCCAAGTTAAGGCACAACAGGTTCTTTCTAGCTGGGTGTATTTGGCCTCCTAACTGGTAAACTTCTTGCTCGGGTAGTATATTGTATGTTCTTTGTTTCCAAAGATATCATGCCGCCCGAGAATGCAACCAAAGGAATTTTCCAGAATTGTCAGGTACAGAAACAATGGCCTTCCTGATTCCGGCAGGAACAAGACTGGTGGATTGGACAGATAATATTTAATCTTATCAAAAGCCTCTTGACACTCATCCGCCCATTTGATCGCTGCATCTTTCTTTAGCAATTTGAATATGGGCTCGTATGTGGAAATCAACAGAGCGATGAATCGACTAATATAATTCAGTCTCCTCAACAAGCTCATTACATTCTTTTTGGTCTTCGGAAGAGGTAGATCTCGAATAGACTTTATCTTTGTTGGATCTAACTCAATACCCCTCCGGCTGACTATGAACCCCAGAAGTTTACCCAAGGGGACCCCAAATACGCATTTAACTGGGTTTAATTTCAAATCGTACCTGCACAGTCGTTCAAAGAACTTTCTTAGATCCCGCACATGATCATCTTGCATTTTGGACTTGATGATCACATCGTCCACATACACCTCTATTTCTTGATGCATCATGTCGTGGAAGATAGTGGTCATGGCTCTCATATATGTTGCTCCAGTGTTCTTTAACCCAAAAGGCATAATCTTGAACCAACAGGTCCCCTAAGGTGCGGAAGGCAGTTTTCTTGGCATCCTTCTTGTCCATCAACACCTGGTGATATCCTGCATAGAAGTTCACGAAAGACTGTATCTCGTGTTTGGCACAGTTATCAACAAGGATGTGGATATTGGGAAAAGGAAAATTGTCTTTGGGACTTGCATTGTTCCAATATCTGTAGTCCATACGCACTCGGGTTTTCCAATCTTTCTTTGGCACTAGAACTACATTTGCCAGCCATGTGGTGTACCGGACAACTCGAATTACTCCCGCCTCCAACTGTTTTGTGATCTCTTCTCTGATCTTATCACTGATATTAGTTTTGAATTTTCTCTCCTTCTGTTGGACTGGAGGGAACTCGAGGTAAGTAGGCAACTTATGAAAAACTAAATCGATGTTCAGCCCTGGCATATCATCGTATGACCAAGCAAACACGCCTTTGAATTCAAACAGGAGTTGGATCAGTGCGTCCCGAGTTTTCTCATTTGCGTGGATGCTTATTTAGGTTTCTTTGATTTTGTCGAGACCACCCAAGTTAACCGGCTCCATATCATTTAAATTTGGCTTTGGTTTATTTTTGAAATGTTCCAATTCTCGATTGATTTCCTTAAAAGCCTCTTCTTCGTCGTACTCCGGTTCTTGGTTCATTAATTCATAATTAGACGACATGTTTGGATCGGGGCACGAGGTTAGCAAGCATGTAATATTATTTAAAGCCGCATTACTAGAACTGAAATAAATAAATAAAAGGAAACAACAAGAATAGAAAAGAATAAAGGAACATAGACGATGAAATATTGATGCATTTATATAGAATTGGAAGATAACACGGTTTACATATGGAAAATTTAAAAGACAAAGCACTAAAGAAAAACATCCAAGTTACACCATGAGATAAATCGGGATGCAGAAAAGATGGCATGACAGGACTACCGGGACTCCCACCTGATTGGAAATGGCGTGGCCTTCCAATTTTGGAACTTGGCGTCGGGTCCCATGTATAGCACCTCAGCGGTGCTTGAGCGTTCTCCTGGCTGAAGCATGTGGGTTTCATATAGTATTTTTTTCATTGCCCCACATATTTCCTCGATTTCTTCAGCTGTGAAGGCCCTATCCTCTTCCTCCTTGCTGTATTTTGGCCTTACAAATGTTTCATACAAGTGTGGCAGCGGTTGAGGCAGAGCCCGTCCATCATGTTTTCTACGGTTCGCCTATGTTATATCCTCTAGCGTCAGGTGGAAGCCTAACCCGAAGAACTTCTCTGTAGTGGGCAAATCAATCGTCTCAGTTATCCCTTGCAAAGACCTTCCAAGTCCCTTCCCCGGTTTGAATCCATGTCGTATCATCTGTCTAGCCACCTTGATTGAGGCATTAGAGAGGAAAGGTTTGGGACAGGGTTTGCCCCCGGTCCCGAGAGAACCCGGGATGTTAGAGATTAGTCAGTCCAGGTCCAGCTACTCTTGCACTTCACTTTAATATCGGTCCTTCAAACAAAGGCTTCTCTTCTAACAAAGGACTTTCCCTGGGTTGGGAATCTTTGGACAAGACTAGTTGCTTTTTCCACTCATGTCAGCTATATCCCCCCGAGCCAAGTGGAGTATGCATGAAGTAGTCAGATGCTTCTTCTATTCTTTTCCCTGGCAGGTCCGATGGCTCTTTGACTGGTGTGCCTAAAAATGTGATTGATAAATGGGCTTTTGAAACTCGATTTGTCTTCAATCGATACGCAGTATCTTTGACGAGCTGGGACGTGGAACCTCCAAGAACAGGAAGACCTAATTGTGGGTGTGTCATCCGTGGTCGCCAGGGAGACTAAAATAGAAGAGCCCGTCGGATCTCCTTCATTAGCTTTGAGTTCATTGTTGTTCTTCTGGTTCTCCTTTAAAAGGAGTCGTGGGGGAAATGTCATGCTGATGAGCTACCACAATTTCTAAGGCTTGATAGACTATATGCTTATTACCCTCTCTAGCTTCGAGGCAGGGGATGGAGGGATCCCGATAAATTGACTGCTCGTCTTCCCCATGGACCATGATTTCTTGGTCCTCATGTTCAAATTTTATCATCCGATGAAGAGTGGAAGGCACAACCCCTGCTGTGCGGATCTAACACTTGGAAGGTTACCTCAAAATCAACTGGGCCAATCGTCAAGACCAGATCGATCTCTCTAATTGTGCCCCTTTGATTCCATCGAAGGCTCGAACACACACATTGTTGGGACGAACCCTTTTAGTCCCGATTTCCATTCTCTGTAATGTTAAAAGTAGGCATATATCCACCCCAGAGCCTCTATCTACCATTACCTGTTTGGCATATTAACCTTCACATTTGACAGTTAAATACAAGGCTTTGTTTTGAGCAGCTCCTTCTAGAGGCAAGTCATTTTTACTGAATGTGATCTAATTGATAGCGAAGAATCTTCTCGCCATCCTTTCTAATTGTTCCAAAGAGGTTTGAGTTGGCACGTATGACTCATTGATAGTTTTGGCTAGTACCCTCTGGTGCTCAGGAGATTCCATCAACAGGGATAGCAAGGAGACTTGTTCAGGGGATTTCTGAAGCTGGTCCACCACTTCATAGTCCGCCATTTTCATCTTTCGAAAGAAAACTTTCGCCTCTTCGACGCTCGCTGGTTTCATGGATAGTAATCGCTTCTTGGTGGCGTTGTTCACTTCTTCCAAGTCAGAGTATTTCTTCACAGGGTAACTTTCTTGAGTCTCTCAAGAGATTTCTCATATGTCACCACTGTTTTATGATAATTCCAAGGGACTACAGTGGGGTCTGTCATAGGCCTTTGAGGTGCACGACCAACCACCACGGGCTCACTCAGCCTTGGTGGATTAGTTGGCCCCCGTACTACATAGGTTCCTTTGGGCACATACATCTGGGTAGTCCTGTTCAGCTCGAATCTCTTAGGGGGAGTCAGAGTCAACTGCTTTTCTTGACGACCTCGTGGGACATAAAGGACAGCTTCTTTGACGAGTGTTGTCTCAAGTTTAATCTTAACTTTCTTTTCAATTTCAGGGAGTGTGGTTTTGTTCTTCTTCTCCCCTTCATCTTTCTTCGGGGAAGCTCTTGGCTTTCTATCTGCATCGGCAATGGCAATTATGGCCTTCAAAGATGGGTCGAATTCTTCATCCTCACAAATCATTCCGATTACCGGTCCGTTGTTGTGGGCCGGAAACAGGTTGTTAGTCACATTAGGGACATCCTCATACCTTAACACTATTTTCCTCTACTCTATCAAATCTTCCACGACTCGCTTCAAGTCTAGAAATTCCCTGTGTCATGCCCATCAGCTCCCGGGTGATAAGCACATTGGGCACCCCGTTGGTAGGAAGGCGATTAAGGGTTTGGTCTGTTCGGAGGGACAGGCTGCAGCAGCCCCAATTGGACAAGTTTTGGGAAAAGACTGGAGTATGACACCCCGGTTGGAGTAAAATTTTACGTTCTGGGTGGCTCATGGGGACGGAAGTTATTTTGAGCAGGACGAGGATTGTAGTGGTTTTGATGAAGAGGCTGGTTTTTGGGAGCTTGGTTCCTGTTGGCCTACTGATGCGGTCATGCAAAAGGTTGAGCGTTCATGACCGCATATGGTTGAGGATCATAAGTCATGTCCTGGTGAGGATAATAATGTTGAGGGGTCCTTCCTGAGAACATGGGTCTAGGAGCATGATGTCTTCTCGTACCCAATGCTGCCATCGAGGTTTCTTCTTTCTTTTTGCCCCATTTGACTCCTCTAGATCCGTCTTAGATGGCTTGAGAGGTTGCTATGATGGCCGACTGACTAAAAATCTTGCCCGTTTTCAAATTTTTCTCTACCATTTTACCAATCTTGATTGCCTCTGCAAAAGGTTTGCCAATGGCCGGCATCATGTTCCGGAAGTAATCTACTTCCTGGGCCTAAAGGAAGAAAATGACCATTTCTACTTCATCCATGGGAGGTTTCACCCTCGATGCTTGTTCGTGCCACTTAATAGCATATTCTCTGAAACTTTCCGAAGGATTCTTCTTCATAATTGCCAATGAGTTCCTGTCTGGAGCGATGTCGATGTTGTATTAAAACTGCCTTACAAAATTGGCAAGATCATCCCAAATGTGCTATCGTGAGACGTCTTGGTCCATATACCACTCTAAGGCAATTCCTACTAAACTTTCTCTGAAGTACGCCATCAACAACTCTTCTTTTCTACCAGCTCCGCGCAATTGGTTGCAATATTTCTTTAGGTGAGCGATAGGATCACCATGCCCATCGTATTTTTCAAATTTTAGAGTTTTGAATCCTATAGGAAAATGCGCGTGCGAGAACATGCATAGATCAATATATGACACACTCTTCTGCCCACTCATACCCCGCATGTTTTTTAGGCTCTGTTCTAGGATTCTAATTCTTTTTGCCATTTCATCATGTTCGGGAGTCTCGGGGGTCTTGTCCTGTCCTGTTGTGAACTCAAATGGTGGCTGAGGATAAGTGTAGGTGTGGTACTGAGGAGGCTTAGTTAGGTAAGTGGGTGTTTGGAATGTAAAGGCCGATGGATCAAACGTGGGTCTAGGCAATGCGGACTGAATTGTGGCCGCACATGGGGAGCCGTAAAGATATTGGGGACTGTTCCGGATGTGAACACATGGGGGCGGACCTTTGAAGGTGCTCCAACAAAATTGGCCGGTATGGTGGGTCGTCCCAATGAGATGTTTGGATGACTAATATGAATAGTGGAGGTACCCCCTGATCTAGGGAAGAGCTCGGGGAATCCAGGGATGACGCTCGGAGGCTCTTTTCCATTCATCCATGCATCCCACATCTACATAATACTAAGGCGTAGGATCCTAATTTCCTCGGCTGCTGCAGACTCTGAGGCCGGGATGCCTGAGATTGGCTATCTTCCGAGATGAGAATTGGTGGTAAGGTCATTTCAGACGATATTTATGTTCTTCCTTTTGATCTAGTAAAATACCGATGTGATGCCAGCTTACCAAATACAAACCACCGTTTCTATAACCTAAACTGAAATTGACAGAAACAAACTATTGGTTTGAGACAAGTAATAGATAGGGAATCGCATGTTGGGGTGTGATGCACCCATACAGTTAAACGGATGTCTACATGTTTGCAATGGTTGCATGTGTTATCCCGGCTTTTCACTCCCATTTTTCTTTCTTTTTATTTCCACTCTTTGTTTTTCTTGCTTTTCTTTCTCTCCATTTCTTTTCCTCTCTTGTTCTTTGTTTATTTTCTTCCCTCTTTTGTTTTTCTCTTAGGGTTTTTCTTTTCTTTTCTTTTTCTCTCTTCCCCCTTTTTTCTTTTCCTTTTTCTCTCTTTTGGGGTTACGGTCGAATCCTATGAAGATTGCCTACATATCATGGCCTCGCATGAATTAGACCGAAGCATAGTTCATAAAAAATAAATGTGAATAGAAACAAAATGTTTTGAGATTTCCGAGTTTCATAGATGGCAAATACTTTGATTACAAAGACTCAATGCTAGCAGACTAAAACATGAACAAAGAAATACAGACTCCAATTTCAAATATCTTTCTTCAAAAGAAAATACAGACTCGAACAACTTGACAAACTCTAGCGGAGATAAAAGTATAGACTCTAGTGGAAATAAAGACTCAATATGAAAATCATGAATACATTAAAGCTCTTGGTGCCTGCTGGACATCGTTCGGTCTCGCCTCAGGGCTGTATACAAGATCCCCTTGAAACCTATCCAAGTCACTCATTATTTGTTTGACAAATATCATTACTGCCGCAAAAAAGGTGGTACGAGTCATGTACTCGCACGCTTGGCATTCCTAGTGATGTAATGAGCAATGGTCAGGATCCTCTCTCTGATTCTGCCCTTTTCTTGGAGCAACCGCCCTATCTGATCATTCCGAGCTTCCAAAACCTAGGCATCATGAAGGTGCTGACCTTGTTATTGTTGTATCTCCTCCTCCATTTGGGCCATCAGGTCATAGCAATGTTCCCTATCGGTTTTAAAGTCTTTGGCTTGTTTGGATGCTTCATTCTCGAGGGTGGTCCTTTTCCTTCTCAAATTAGTAATGGTTCCCTCATAATTTCTTTTCATTTGTTGCACAAATTGGGCTATTTCCTCTATCTTCTTTGCCCACTGTGCCCGGAATTTTGCCATAGTCCCTTCAGATTTCTCCAACTCTTCCTAGCACTCTTAGACTCGCTTTTTCAGCCATTTTATCAATCTCTCATCGGTGAAGCTTCTTTATTTGTTTTTAGCAGATATTTTCATTTGTTGGATTTGGGCGTTGAGAGCTTCATTCTCTTGGGCCAGCTTCTTTTTGTCACCTTCATCGGCCGTGGCTTGCAAGCTATTTTCAAACTGGAGATCCTGAACTTGTTTTTCCAATGCTCCTATTCGGGCCCTGTATTCCTTCTGTTTTGCTAACCAATCACATTGTATCTGGGGCCGGTCAGTAGATTGTTGTACATGTGGCCTCTTGGCGGAATCTTTTGCCAAACCAAACCAAGTATCTTGGGTCCACTTCGCCTTTAGCCCGATCCTGCACTATGGTTTTAGGCTCAAGATACCTGCATTTGTTCCATATTTGGCGAATCTTTCCTTCTGGGAATGCAGCTTTTGGGCCTAGTTTGATGACTTTTTTACTCAGATCTTCGCCACCGTGGACGGTTTGGAATCTTCCTAACTACCACAAGACTCGATAAGGAATGTAGGGTTGGATGCTCCGAACGCCCATCAAAAGAATATAAGGCACTTATGTCGATGTGTACACAACCTCGGTAGCGGGAAGCCATCCGAAAGCCCATTCAATTTAATCCGCAGTCAGTAATCTCAAGCATGACAACCAAGCCTCAGTGCCCTTAGGGAACTCAATAACTGTTACCCGGGCCCCAAATTCTTCAATGCAACTCAAACCGGTCAAACTGTAGTTCATGTACCCAGCTCGGTAAAGGTGCTCTTGCATCCACAATTGTAGCAACAGATTGCAACCATGAAAGAACTTTCCCCCTTCTCAGCATATGGTCAAAGGTCGATAAATTTCATATACGATTAGAGGAATCACCATGTTGTTGGCTCGCTTGGTTGCAATATCTAGCACTCCCACAAGGCCTATCTATATATGACCATCTTTTTGTGGACAAACCATAACTCCCAAGAAAGCTACCATGAAAGCTAAGCCCCGTCTTGCCTCCCACTTATCTTTGTAAAAAGGAGGTGTGAAATTTATTCTAAGCTCGAATTCTTGAACCCTGAACTAGAGATTCTGGGTTCGATCCCCAGCAGAGTCGTCAGAGCTGTCACACCTCCTTCTTACACATCTACCCTGAAAGGTAATGTATATGGGAGTTTTTCCGATTTTAAATGATATTATTCGAAATGAGATTATTTATTTATTCAGAGTCGCCACTTAGGATAGGTTTGGCTTTTGGTGTCCCAAGTCATCGGTTTGTTATGAATCCCAAATCAAGGAAAATTTCAACTTCCCAAATGGAGTCTGCGAACCATAAAATTCTTGAGTAAGGAATTATATTGACCCGAGAGAAGGTGTTAGGAACCCCCGGATCCCGTGGTTCTAGCATGGTCACTTAAACTCTTATAATTGGCTAAAAATCTGACTTTAATACATGACATCGTATGGTGCAATTTTTAGAATTATTTACCACTTTAAATTAATAATTTTTAGGAAATTGAACGTCGTTTCAAATATATTTTTGGATCACGTCACATGAAATGCACCCGGATCCTCGACACATTTCATTCAACGTTTTGGGATTTGGATTTGGGTCGCATGAAATGCATACCCATATTTAAGAATGTACAATTTATTAAAGAACACGCCTAATGTGACTAATGCAATGTTAACTTTGCGAAAGGCTATGAAAATTCGCTAAATGGAGCGTCTCGAGTTCTAAGTATTTTAAATAAATAATTAAAGAGGGCCACACGGTTTGTGAATTTTGTTCGGCGCGGTGCACCTCAATTTATTTTTAAAGGACATCCTAAAGAGGAACTATTATTATCTATTAAGGATTGTCTCTAAGAAACTTCATTAATTGGCATTACTAATTAACTACTATTAAAAATATTCAAGAAAACTTGGGCCTCTAGATCAAGTCCAAACTCAAATAAGAGGATCTTCATTATTGAGGACTCTTTAATTCAAGTTTGCTACTTAACTTCGAAGGCCCAAAGCATGGATTACAAATTTAAACCCATAGCTTTGATTAAGGCCTTCAACACATTGGGCTTCGAAACTTGCCCAAGAAGAAAGATAATTTGATCAACTTTATAAAGGGGTTGTCTAATGCTGGCCTCAGCTGTAAAGCTGCTCGATATTTTGGGCCCTTAAGAACAAACCCATTTTTTGTTCACTTGGCAGCTTATTTGTTGCACTCCATTGGTTCATAGACGGGCCCAACCAAAGCTGGACCTTAGTTGGATTTCAAAATGCTGAATTTATTTCAAAGCTGGACTTAATAAGTTTTTGTAACAAATGAACAATTTAGGAAATCGAAAAATTGCTTATTTTAAAGTCAACTTTCATATTCAGATCATGTTTAAGCTAATGCATTACTTCAAGCATTTAAGGAATTCAACGATTCAACTAAAGTGATTAACAATTACACTGAAGCATCAGCCTTAAAAATCCTTAAAATAATGAGATGTTGTTTCTCTGTTTTCAAAACCAAACTATTGAAATTAACAAATGAAGCATAGAATCATTTCTCACATTTATTGGACCCAAACTTAACATTAACTCTGAATACCAATACTGATCCTAAAACTAACTTCAAGCCCACGTTATATTCTAATTTTAATCGCTCAACTAATCATGATAGCTATCCTTAAAGCATTAAACTTAATCTAACACTACTAGATGGATATCCATGAGTCCCAACATTCCAATATTCATGTGTATACAAATCAAAACTAAACTTCATTAAACAAATACATATCACTTAACATTTATTCAACTACTAAGACATAATGACTTAATCAAGCACACAACTGGAAGCCAATTCATCATAATGTTTTATTTCAATTCAAATTCAAGAGCTACATTGAGGTGGATTGGAGATGTGTACCTGGAAAGTGAAATAGTCAACAACAGATTGTGTAGATAGCAACATCAAACAACATGTCACAATAGCAGGAGAATAATTTAAAACCCAAAACGATGTTACCAAAACCCCAGGAACGAGTGATGGAGGTACAACACCAATAAAACACCCCAAAACAAACTTGATTGAACCCAAATACACTCGAAAGTAACCCATGACAACTTCAAAAACTTCAGCAATCAAACCTTAAGCTAGAAGTAGCAAATCAACCACCAAACTCAAAATTAGCCCTAAAATATTTAATAAAACAGTGTCTTTGAGTTTTGTGTTTTCAGAAATTCAAGGCTTATGGAATTTTTAAGGGGAAATTTTTTCAGATTTTCCAAACTCTCCTCTAAACAAGGCAATAGGCATGCCTTTTATAGGCAAGCTTAGGGCAACCTTCAGATTCAATTTTACACCCTAACCTCCCTCCCCCCCCCCCCTATTTTTTGTTTTTAGCGCAGATAACCCTATATTTCTGACTTGTTACCCAAGTTAATCCATCAAAGGGTATAAAATACCCTATAACCCTTCCCTAGAAGCTTCCATTATGTTATGAAAGATTCCCTCTTGATTAAACTACCTAAATTTCCCCTAACTAACCCTGTTTTTATCCCTAAACCTTACAGGGATTATGGGTCAAATTCAAGATGAATCTCTATTTCAAATTGGGTCCTAAACTAGAAAAGAAACAAGAGATGATAGAAATTGAACCCAAAGGACTCCACTAGTTCCAGAAACACTCAAAAATTAAGCAAACAATTCAAACGAATCTGAACAATTAGATCAGACTAAAGACGTGATTTCAATTTTTCCATAAGACTAATCAATTCCAAGAACAAATAAACATGCGAAATTTAAAAAAACTAACTATTGAGCAATCAAAAATAAAGACTATTGCTAATCTATTATCAATCAAAACAGAAAATTAGGAAACAAAAAATAAACGAAGCACGGAATCATATAATCCAAAGAAATTAAAAACTTAAACAAAGATTTTAAGCAAACTAACCAACAAATGAAGAATTAAATTAAAGCAAATAATCAATGATGATTTTAGAGTTTGAAATTAAACAGGTAAAAGCACACAACATAAAAAATGAAGCAAGAAACAAAGTTAAATTACACAGACTTAGCTTAAATGAAGGCATGCAATCCGAATTTGGGCTAACGGGACCATAACTGTCCTTAATTACATGTTTCCCGGAGAAAACACAAGATTAAGGACTTATTATAGTCCGGAATCCATGAACCCCTGATCACTGAGAGTCTAGGGTTTCTGAGGAATCTTTGATTGAAAATTTGGGGCGGTCTAGTGAGATTCGAGGGAGACTGGTTAGGGGTTTAGGAAGAGGGGAGTGAGGAGGTTATGTGGTGTGAAATTTGGGTCATTTGGTGGTGGCGCCGCCATGGGCGGCGGAGGCGGCATCCACAAATTTAAACATTCGAGGGGATCGACTATGATTCGAAGGCTGGTATTTGGGCGTTGGAAAGAGGTGGGGGAGAGGATTCAAGGACGTAAATTTGGTGTTGATCGGAGCATCGCTACCGGCGAAGGCGATTTCCGGCTGGCGACAGATTACAGAGGAACGGTGGCTGGAGGCGGCGTTACATCGACATAACTAGGGCTAAGGAGAGACATGGTACGAGGTTTTTATGGGTAGAGGGGTGATTGGAACATTTATATATTTATCCTACCCTAGCTTTGACACCGTTGGATCAAAGGAGATGACGACTATGATCAAAACGTCCAAACGACATCATTTTGATTTTTATGAGGCTGGACCGAGTTTTAAGATTGGGCTGCGGTTGAGATGGGTCTGGGAAGGGGTTTTGGCTTGGGCTGGTCCAAAATTTGGGTATTTAATTAAGACCTTTAATTCTTTGAATTTTCTTTTTATTTTTTCTTCTTTTTCTCATTTTTTTAGGTTTTTGTAAATATAAAATTAAAAATAAAAAAACTGGATTCCAATCTAAAACTAAGAGAATTACTTTTTCTAAAAATTAATGAAATCCTAATTTTAATAGAAAACTATGACAAATATGAAAATTAAAAGTAAAAAATACAAAAGAACTATTTTTGTTATTTTCTTTCATTTTTGCAATGTTAATTAACTAGTAAACCTAAAATTATTAAAATGGGGTTCTAAATGCAACTACACTATTTTTGTATTTTTTATGAATTATATCAATTAAAAATGCACATAAAAATGCAAATAAAGACAAGAATTATGTAATTAATTCCCTAAAATTAAATAATTAAAGGAAAAATCCTAAATTTAAGAAGTCTATAGGAATAATTTAAGCGAGGCAAAAATCACGTGCTCACAAAGAGTGAGGGATCAGTAGTGTTTGTAGTTGTATATGTGGATGATGTTCTTGTTACTGCCACCTATCTACAAGAGATTGAATCCCTAAATACTTTTCTACACAATACTTTTAAGATAAAAGACCTAGGGAGACTTCATTACTTCCTAGGATTGGAAGTTCAATACACAGAGAAAGGAGTTTCAATGTCGCAAAGGAAATTCACTATTAATCTCTTAAGAGAATTTGGATGTACAGATTGTCCTTCTATGACTTCTCCTATGGACCCCTCTGTGAAATTAAAAGTTGATGAGGGAGCACCACTGCCTAACCCTTCTTATTATAGAAAGTTGATAGGCAAACTTAATTTTCTCACTAACACTAGGTTGGACATTGCCTATAGTGTACAACATCTCAATCAATTCATGCAAAGTCCTAGGGAACCTCATTTGAAGGCAACATACCATGTCCTAAGATACTTAAAAGGTGATCCATCTTTGGGCATCTTCCTCAAACAACAATGCAAACTATGAAGTAAATGCATTCTATGATTCAGACTGGGCCACTTGCTCCTAATCCAGAAATTTAGTTAGTGGAGAAAATTAGCTAATGGGTACATTGTGTTGCTTGGTACCAATCCTATTAGTTGAAAATCTAAGTAGCAGTCTACTATTTCACTGTCCTCTGCAGAAGCTGAATATAGGTGATCCAGAATGGTGGTTGGTGAACTTGTATGGTTGGCAATAATTCTCAATGAACCTAATGTTCCATTGGCTTTGCCTATCCCGTATTCTATGATAGCCAAGCTGCTTTACACATAGCAAGAAACCCTGTGTTTCATGAACAAACGAAATATATCGAAGTGGATTGTCATTTTGTGAGAGATCTACTACAGGAAGGGTTGATTACCCTTCATTATGTTTCTACTAATAATCAGGTAGCTGATATCTTGACCAAGTCTTTAACAAGGATCAAGCATGCTGCACTTCTTAGCAAGTTGGATGTGAGGTCCCCCCTCCAATTTGAAGGGGGGTGTTGAGATTACTGATTGATGTGTAATGTACTATATTTATTCTTTCATTCTTTCATACTTGTATTCATACCTGTATTGGTTACTGGGTAGTTAGTTAGCTCCTATAAATAGGACATTAATTTTGTATTTTCTTTTCTGAGTTGAAATAATGAAATCAACTCCTTTCTTTCTAGAAGGTTCATTTCTGTATCTACTCTCTCTCTCTCTGTCTTGTGCGATCCAATCCGCCATTACAGCTCACACTGAGCTCACCTCTTTCTCTCTGATTATCCTTAAACTTTCACATCGTTTGCTTTTCGGTTTCCCGTTATGAGATTGCATTTTAAAACGAGCGAGTTTTTGATAAATTGGATGTTGTTATTCTGACATTTCTATTAAATTAATAAATATTACACCTGATAATGCTGTAAAAAAAGCTTAATATTTATTATCACGTTGAAGCTCAAATATATCTAGAAAAAGATGATTATTTGGTATCAAGTTTCAATTTTTATTTGTAAAAAACTAATCTGCAGTGTACTTTGGAGCTAGTGATTAAATAAAACAACAATTCACCAATGTATGCAATTTTAGAGAAATACAAAAACGAAAGCCTAAGGATCACTTCTCTAAATAGATAACCAACACCGTAAAACTGTCTTTGCATTGCATAATTTGGTGTTGAATGATTCTTACCTCACTGACAGCTCTGCACTTATTATTGTCGTTCATTGCTTTCTCCAATAGCCATTAATGGTATTGATGGACCTGTTCTACGGGTCTCTACTTTAACAAACAGAATACGAAACACTAGGCCTGTACAGCTCAAGTTGAGGCTTAGTTGTTGTCTTCATATCTATCAATAATTGCCATTAAGGAGAGCTAAACAAACCTGCAAAGTGTGTTCTATTTTTATTTTCTCTCTTTTTCCAATTCTGTTTTGAATCTTTGTTTATGTTCTGTGCTTTTATAGTCACCACAGTAAGAAACCCTTTTTTACTTGCGGTTCGCTTGTATTGTCAAAATCTTGGTAATTTCTTGACCAGTTCAAAATCCAAACTATGGCAGTGGTGTCACAAACTTTTTTCGGTACTAGTTTCTCTTTATGCCATCATCACCATTACCTATATGCGAGCTTCTTGTGTAGTACAACTGTGCTCGTTGTTTGTTTTTTCCCTTCATATTATATTATTTGTCTGTAACAACAACAACCCAGTATATTTTTACAGGTAGAGTATTGGGAGGGTAATATGTACGCAAACCTTACATGTACCCCGACCAGAGATAGTATCTAGGAGACCCTCGGCTCAAGAAGGAAACAAGTAACAGAAACAAATGATAATATATTAGTACTAGCAGTAGACTCATAATAAAGAAAACACAATACACAACATAACATAAAATAACAAAGTAACAACAATATAAGAAATATAGGAAATACGAGAAAAAGAAAAGTATAATAATATCTAGAATATAAAGCCTTGTATCAGTAGCTGATCATTGACATCCTAATCCTAACTCCTAACTGTCTAGTCTCACTCTCATTTCTACCACTCTCTCCCAAACTTTCATGATATGACTCAGTAGTTTGATACCCCTATAGTTGTTACAGCTCTGGATATCACCTTTGTTCTTATATAACGGGACCAATGTACTCCACCTCTACTCTTTAGGCATCCTATTAGTCTTGAATATAATATTAAACTACCCAGTAAGTCATTCCAAGCCTGCTCTACCCACACACCCCAAAAGTTCAACCGGAATTTCATTTGGCCCGGTAGCTCTGCCCCTCTTCATCTTACGCATTGCCTCCACAACCTCATTGACCTTAATGTCCCTACAATCACTTATCTCATGTGGGCTATCAGCATTTCGCAAATCACCTAGTACAATATCCTAATCCCTTCTCCATTCAGAAGTTTATGAAAGTAGATCTGTCATCTCCTCTTAATCTGGTCATCCCCCATTAAAATTTTACCGACATCATCTTTTATGCACCTCACTTGGTCTAGATCCCGAGCTATCCTCTCTCCCACCTTAGCGAGTAGGAATAGCTTCTTCTCCCCGCCTTTGTTCCCTAGCTACTCATACAGATGAGCAAAAGCTGTCGTCTTAGCCTATGTAACTGCCATCTTCGCCTCCCTCCTCGAAACCTTATATCTCTCACTGCTCGCTCTCTTCTCCTCCTCGCCAGTGCTCCTTACTAATCGCAGATAACCTGCCTTTTTCGCTTTCACTTTACCTTGGACAACTGCATTCCACCACCAGTCTCTGACTACCAATACGTCCCGAAGATACCCCTAACACCTCTCTCGCCGCTGTTCTTATACAATCTGCTGTCGTCGACCACATAGTGTTTGCATCCTCACTACTTCTCCAAGCTCCCAATGCCGATAACCTTCCTACCAACTCCTGAGCTTTATCCTCAGTCAAGGCGCCCCACCTAATCCACTGGTGGCCTCGTACTGACCTCTTCTTCCTCCTTATCATAATACCAATGTCCATCACCAGAAGCCTATGTTGCATTGAAAGGGTATCACCTGGGATAATTTTGCAATCTTCGCACAACCTTCTGTCAAAACTCATGAAAAGGAGATAGTCAATGTGAGTCCTCGCTACCGAACTTTGGTAAGTAACCAAATGCTCCTCCCGCTTAGGAAAACTAGAGTTCACAATCACTAGATCGAATGCCTTGGCAAAGTCCAACAGCGAAATGCCCCTTCATTCCGCTCCCCGAAACCAAAGCCGCCATGTACCTCAGTATAACCACCTGCAGACGACCCAATGTGATCATTAAAATCTCCTCATATAAATAACCCCTCGAAAAGCGGAATACTACGAACAATGTCATCTAACCCTTCCCAAAAGTTCCTTTTAATGTCCTCATCCAAGCTTACTTGCGGGCGCGGTAACGACATTTAAAATGCACTCATCCACTACCAATTTAATGGTCATTATCCTATCACTTACCCGCCTGACCTCAACCACAGACTATCTAAGGTGGCTATCTACTAGAATACCCACTCCGTTCTTACCCCTCAGTACTCCAGAGTACCACAACTTATACTCATCCACGTTTTTCGCCTTCGATCCGACCCACCCAGTCTCTTGGACACACGCTATATTAACCTTTCTCTTCCAAAGGATCTTCGCCAACTCTATGGATTACTCGTTAGCGAACCTATGTTCCAAGACCCGATTCTCAACCAATAGGCTCCCTTGCCCCCTTTACCTCCCCTGCCTCCCGTTCCACACCCTGACCCCGGCCCCACTCTCTGCCCCACACGAGGACATGCCCTTAATTTATCATCCCAGACTGCAGCCACTACACCTACGGTCAATCTAAAGAAGACTCGCTAGTGCATAACGGACAATGAATCAAACTAGAAGGAATTAAGTTACTACAACTACACAAGTAAAATGACTCAACTAGTGTGAACTAAAGTAACATCAAATTAGCTAACACCCAAAGGGAAACCGTACAACCGGAGGTAAAACAGTAGAACGGGAGGTACCTAACTCCCGAGAATCAAACCTGTCGTTGGCTTGCTGTTCTCGATATACACCGCCCTTTGATGCCGCTCTTCCTGGTTGCCTTTGCTAGTGTTTGTGCGGCCAACTTGTCTTCAACAAGGAGAATTTCCCAAGGGAGTGTGTGATTTCGCAGGTCAATTTTCTCCTGTATGTTTATAGAAAAAAAGAAAGGAAAAGGTCCTCCTTTGAAAATGTCCACAGTCACGCTTTCACCCCGAATTTTGTGCTCTACTCCTTTCTCGTTTTCTTCTTTTCCAGCTCCCACCCCTTTGTGTGTGTGTGGCTGCTGTTAGTGAAATTTACAGAAGAAGGAACTCAAACCCGAGCTCGAGGTGGATAATTCATCACCATGGTATGGTTAGTTAAATTACCATTATTTGTCTGTAAGTGCATCTAAAATTTGGGTTTACTTTAATCACTTTAATTTCGGAAATGCAGAGAAAGGGTGGTCATAAAGAGAAAAGATGGCAAGTGAGGCCAAGTTCCAACAGGGTAATATGCTCGTCCTCAAATGGGGAACCTGTATCTGCTGCAGCTACTGGAGCCATTACCAACCGTCTAAATTCCTTGGATATTGGTGAAGGCGTTGCGCAATCTAGTGCTCCAGTGGCATCTCTTCAAGTTGGGAGCGTTGGATTAGCAACCCAGTCACCTGTACAGAATCAAAAAGTCATCTGGAAACCCAAATCATATGGAACAGTGTCTGGACCCGCAACAATTGAAGCTGAAAAAACATCAAATGAACAAAAGAATGCCAATTTAAGTAAATTATTCAAGGGTAATTTATTGGAAAACTTTACTGTAGACAACTCAACATTTTCCAGAGCCCAAGTAAGGGCTACTTTCTACCCAAAATTTGAGAATGAGAAGTCTGATCAGGAGGTAGCGATCTCTCCAACTTCTCTTTCTTCTGTGGTTCATGATGCTTAAGAGACGCGATTGATGAATGGTAGTATGGTTTTTCAGATTAGGACAAGGATGATAGAGATGGTGTCCAAAGACTTGGCTACTATGGAGGTAGGGCTCAAGCTTGATTGGCTTTTGATGTTATGCGAATTTAATTTCTCTTTATTCTTTTTATTGGGAGGGTACGGTTTTCTTGAACAAGGCAGATTTTAGGTTTAGTTTACCTTACAATTCTCGTTCCTTCATCAAAACAACACTCTAGCAAGTTGGATATTTATGAAGATGCAGACACCATTTTCACAACCTTGGTTATCACTGCAGCTGGGTTTTCTTGTCATACTCTCCTTTTGTGTTTCTTTCACCAGTTGTTAAAATTTATATCTTATAGGTGTTTTATGCTGCTCATGCGGGAAATAGTTTTCTTTCAGGTCTCACTTATGCATTCTGGATCTCTTTTTATGTATGCTGGGCATGCGGGTGGAGCATATGCCAAAAATAGCTTCGGGAATATGTATGTATACTTGTATCTACCGCATATATATATACATATATATATATATATATATATATATATATATATATATATATATATATATATATATATATATATATATATATTTAAGCATCTTCTACTTCTTTTACGTAGGGTTTGTGCAAAATTTTGAACTTCATCAATGTGGTCATGCATCCATTGAATTTTTTGATACCATGTTTATTCATTTCCTTGTTTGATTTTTCTTATGTAATTTGATTCTTTCCTTCTATTAGCCCTGACCCGTGTGGGGCTGCATTGGCAAGTAGTTGAATATTCAAATGCTGTCATGTTTTCTATTCGAAGATTGTTGGTGTAACTATTATTTTTTGTAGTCTTAATTGTGTGCTCAGCAGGTTGTTGCTTCAAACAACTTTCTGGAGTCATGGCTGTGTTATTATCAATAAATGGTGGAGCCTTTGAGGAACTTCACTTGACATTATTCTTCTCTTTTTTGAAGTGTAATAAACTCATCAACTACTTTTTTGAACGGATTTATGTTGTGCATCGATGCTTCTCATTTCGTGTAGAGAATGGTATAGGCCTGGGAGCACCATTTATAGCAAAATCATCCATTCTAAACCTCCGTGGCCTTCTAAATAGTTGGATAATCCATTACCTGGTAATTTTCATGGTGGTTAAACTCTTTGAATCTCAACTAAAGCTTGCTGTTCTATTTGCATTTTGTAGTTACACTGCTGTTGGTGTCTTTGTTCTTGGACGGATGTTTCGTGAGGCATGGGGTACTCAAGCAACCAAGAAACAAGCAGAGTTCAACGAGTTTCTTGAGGTATTGAACTAAAACTTGTTCCATATGTAGAAGACTTCATAATACTTAATAGATATTGCTGATCCTTCAGTTCAACGTTTTCTTATCACAAGCCTCAAGAATTCATGAATGATACATATTTTTGAGCTAAAAGGCTGTAAAGCTTCAAGGAATACTTAATGTAGTTTATCAGTAAAGGATAAATTTTCTCAATCCTAGGTCTTAGCTTTTTAGTTTCTCTTCAAAAACTTTGGCTTACTTCTACTTCACGCACTTGCAGAATCCTCTTTATCTGACTACCACTGAAGTGATTTCTACCATTTCCTTCCTTTTGTTTTTACTTGTAGTAGATTTGTTCTTTGAATTTCTTCTCTTTTTTGATCTCCTCTCTTGTTCTATCTCTTTTTCCTTTCTGGCCTATATCTTTTTGATGTGCAGAACAAATTGGTTGCGCTGATTGATTACTAATTATATGTGTGTGAGTATTTGTATGTCTCCAACTATGTATTGCCTAGATCAGGTGGAGTATCCAACCCTGTTATTCATTACTTGAGCAAAATGTTACAAAATCATCAACTTGAATTAAAGAAGATCTGCTGCCAAAGACAAATGGAAGTCTGTAGGTTTTATTTGCATCCTTGGCAACAAAGAAATTGCTGCGCCTTCACCATTACGTAAACATGCAAGCATCTGTGAGTAGATGAAACTGTAATCCAGATAATTGAAACTCTTTTTTTTTGGGAGAAGGTATCATATTAGTATATAGCGATTACACAAAGCAGTGTAGTCCTATGCAATTACAAGGAGAATTGAAGCCTGAGTTCATAGCCCTTAAAAAGTAATCTAAAATCTCATAAATAGACTCAGCTTCTTGTAAGTACTCCCGTTTACACTAAAATAAAAGAGAACTAGAGAATTCATCTTCAGCTTCTGAATGGAGCTTCTATTATCCTGATGAAACTCTTAGTAAAACGAATCCTGATGATCATTTATTGCTCCTCACGAAGGCTGGGATCTGCAAGGTTGAAGCCTGGTATTTGCTGGCTTGAACCAAAAGAAGAAATGGCTTTAGAGAGTTTGTTTGATTGAGAGGAAGAAAGTGACAACTAAAGTTGTGGGTGAAGGGAGAAGATTGTTTCTTAGTTGGAGGACTTTACCTCCATGGTTCAAAAGGCATAGAATGTGGGAAAAAGTTGAAAGTTGTTGGATTGAAGTGATTCTCTTATGGTAATAGCTTGAATGGAAAGCTTTAAGCACGAAAAGAGTATGCAGTGATAATCAGGGTGGATTTTGGATTTTTGTATGAGAAAACTGAAGTCCTAGAATTTGAGAAAACTGAAGTCCTAGAATTTGTTAGATAACAAAGGAAGGCCCAAAAGCCATTCCCATGCCTGTCAGGGGAAATGCAACCACCTCTTCTTTCTACGGACACAAGAAGTCCGGCGAATTAGTCGCCTCCAGTCTTTGGTTGGTTTAGTTGTAACAGCACAACCTATGATGTGTGGGCTAGACGCACGCCATGGTTCTGGATTTGGATTCTGCCATAGATGAAAGCCTAGTTTTTAAGTGGAGAAGGGCAGTGATGCAGGCCCATTATACACCGAGTTTCATGCCGTGCATGATTGGCTATCGGAGATTTCTCTGTTGCAAAAAAAGAAGCCTAGGAATTAGTCTACCCAGTGCTAAATGAATCATTATGGGAAAGTATATTTTTGTAGAAGGAATGCATTTAATTAAATGGGATATCATAGGAGGGATATGGAAGGAGAAGGACTAGGAGTTAGAAATCTCAAACAACAACAACAACAACAACCTAGTATTATCCCACTTAGTGGGGTTTGGGGAGGGTAGTGTGTACGCAGACCTTACCCCTACCCTTGGATAGAGAGGCTGTTTCCAAATAGACCCCTGACATCCTTCCCTCCAAGAACTTCCCACCTTGCTCTTGGGGAGGCTCGAACTCACAACCTCTCGGTTGGAAGTGGGGGTTGCTTACCATCAGAGCAACCCCTCTTGTCTTCAAGAGTTTGAAATCTCAAACTCCATAATAAAAGTCTGCTTTGCAAATGGCAGCGGAGGCTAAATGATCGCAAGGAGGTTATGTGGAAGGATATGTTTGATATATTTTATTAAATATGGGAGAAATGGATGTTGGGCTGCTAAGCATGTGAAAACTCCCAGTGGTTTTGCCATTTGGAAACAGATTGCAAGTTTATTGGGAGAATTTAAAAATTCTATGAAACTGGAAGTGGGGAATGGAAGAAAGATTAAGTTATAGACCGAATCTTGGCTTGAAAAGGAGGATGCTCTGTGGACGCTTCCCTAACCTTTATAGACTAGGTCTGGTGCCCGATGTTACAATGCTGACTGCTTTAAGGAAGATGGCTGGAACTTCCATTTTAGGAGTAGTTTATATGATCGTTAAATGGTAGAAGTTGCAGAAATTTTACAGGAAATGCATTATGTTGTGTTGGACTGTACAGGGAAGATACTATCACTTTGGACAGCCTGCAAGATGGTGTTTATTCAGTTAAATCCTTTGACAGTGCATTGAGAAAGCAAGGGGAGAACTCTGATGCTCAATGGCCTTGGCAGATGATATGGAAACCTATGGTTCCAACCAAAGTAGGTTCTTTTGGATGGTTGGCTTCATATTGGATTAACTCATAAAAGTAACAAAAGAGGGGGTTCATGCTCTATAGCAGATGTTTTCTGTGTGAGGGGGTATTTTCCTACATTGCAACTTCACATAGCTGATTTGGTCCTTGTTTCCGTACTTATTTGGATTATGGGTGTAGCGCCTCAAAATCATCATGATTTTATTTAGCTACTGGAGATCACTGAATTCTGACAAGAGGGGAAAAAAAGACCTGGACAGACTTCCTTTATGCATTGCTTGGACTGTCTGGTTGAAGAGGAACAGAAGGATCTTTGAAGAAAAGAAAATATATATTTCCTTAGTCAACTACGGATGTATCCAGAACTTGTACTGTTGGTCGTAAGGAAACATTTTAGTAAATTTGTTTGATCTGATGGACTTGTTAACTTCTCTGAGTCTGATGTAAAACAAGTGCAGTTTTTTTGTAATTTTCTGCAGTATTACTTTAGTAATGCCCATCAATAAACTTTACCTTATCCGAAAAAAAAGCTGAAGACGTTATGGAATGACCTTTTCTCTCATAATTATTTGGTATATAATGACTTGACTTATGGTTTTGAAAGCGTTACAGTTACTTGTAGATGCTTAGGTAGTTCTACTCAAGGATTCCGTAGGCCAACTAGGAGTTGGATAATCAATACATTTTCTGACAAATTCTAATTCCTATAGCTCTGTCTAGACTTTTCCAGTTTTTGCCTAACTGTCTCTTTAAAATCACTGGAAATACTCCTAAACTTGAAATTCTAGGAAGTATTGGTTATTTGAAAATAAATAAATAAAGGAGTCTGAAATGAGACACTTAAAACTTTACGGGATTTGGTAGACCTTATGTGTGAGCATTGCCTTGAGTAGATCTTGCACTATAACCAGCTGCCTAGGATAGATCTTGTGCTAGAGTTATGTGGGAATAGTTTCTTTCTCTATATTTTAATTTGCTACAGTGGCAATCTTTTTCTTGGAGCTTTCATCTCTTGAGTATGGTTCATTAGGTCGCATACTTTCACCATTGATGGCATCACCTTTTGTTTGGAACTATCACTCTGAAAATATTACTCTGATGGAATGCCAATTGTCAGAGCTCTATCCGTTTCTCACGTCGTGTTAATTTTGCACTCGCATGTCTTGTCATGTTTCATTTTCACTCTATTTTGTTAATTTAGCTGCAAAAACATTGTAAAATCATTACTGTTTAGCTGTGTGCTGTCTTGGACTATGCCTTCAGACATAAAATCATTACTGTTTCACTGGCAAGGACATAAGACAATAAGAATAAGAAGCAGCTTTGGAGGACCATTTCTTTATGCATTTTCTAGACCATTTGGGAAGAAAGAAACAATGCTTGCTTAGAGAATAGGAGGATTCACATCTCTAGAATTAAAAATAATTTTATGCAAATCTTTTTGGGTGTAAACGACGTTTAGTTGAGAGTCTGGATCAGTATTTAGAGTTTGTGGATTCGTTAGGACACTTGTAACTGAAGTTCTGCTGCTGCAGGTGTTTGGCTGCTTTGATGTAACCTTTGTACCATCTTGGTACCTTTGTTAATAAAATCTTTACCTTATCAAAATAAAAAAACACTGTAAAGCAGCTCTTATTCTGACTTATTGTTTGTAATTCGAATTATTAAATCTTTGATGTTGCAGCGCAATCACATGTGCATATCAATGGAGTTGGTTACAGCAGTATTGGGGGACCACGGACAACGCCCACGAGATGATTATGGTAAGGTTTAAAAGGAAGCCTAACATCTCCATGAAGTTATATCCTTGGAAGAGGTCATATTTCTTGGTTTCAAATAGTCTCAGTCCTCTAAATGAGTGCTTTGACTATTTTTTGGGTGAAAATTGGCTCTCAACTATATGTTGGTCTTAAGAGATGAAAATCTGTTAGTCGTGCTGAATCACAACTTAAAGATCTGTAGGTGCTTGCTATGTTGAAACCTTCATAGTTTTGGAGGTTAAATGAGAACGTTGATTTATGTACGGTCTGAGCACCACGTTTTTTGATATTCCAAAATGTAGTTCGTTGTTGAACAAGGTTGTTTATCGTTATGTGCTTGTAATTGACTATTGCAACATCTTTTAAACTGGCACCCTTTTGCTGACGCTTTTCCCAATCTTTCTTTGAACAGCGGTTATGACTGCAGTCACGGAGTTGGGAAATGGAAAACCAAAGTTCTATTCAACTCCCGATGTAATCGCTTTTTGCAGGGAATGGAGACTACCAACCAATCATGTATGGCTGTTCTCAACAAGGTATGGGTCTCAGTATGTCTGGTTTCATTCTTGTTTAAAAACTATTAGTGTCACAGTTGATACAAGCAACCGTGTGGTTTAGGACATTATGGTTAGTTCGAAGATGGTTTCTTATCCCATTTTTCGAAGATTCTGTCTCTTGTTTACAGATGGCTCTTCATATTTTTTATTAGCTCTCAGTGTCAATTTCACTGGCCTGTTGTTTCACATTGTCTCATTTCCACTAAAAATAAAGAATATTAAGTTTGGGTCTGTTTTTGTCTTAATGGAGGTATGATAAACTATCTATTTCTGAAAAAATACACTTGTTTCGACATGAAGGAAATCAGTGACTTCTTTCTTTGCTGCGTTTGATGCACTCTGCGAGGAAGGAACAGCAACAACCGTTTGCCAGGCTCTTGACGAAGTTGCTGATATTTCTGTACCTGGTAAGTTTGACATTTTATAAAATATTCTTTAAATTGTTCAGCTATTTCATTTGATTGGTCATCTTCAGTACCATTTCTATGGCCTGTTCGACACATTCTTATTCCAGTTATCTGCGACTAACTTTTTCTGGTAGGAGGTTCATTCAACGAGTCTATTCTGTTCTGCCTTTTCTGTGCTGAGATGATGTAGTTTGACCAAGAGTTGGGTGCAGAACTGCTTGGTACATTAGTCTGGAGTGGGAAAAGGTTGAATTGGTAGTTTAAAATATGTCAGGTGATCATTGGGATAAAAAGTTGTAATTATACTTATTGTATGTCGTTGCACTTCTGTAGAAGGAAATGTTTTTTAAGCGATGAAGTGACATAACTTTTGAGGTTTAAGTAATCTAATGGTGGAAGAGTTTGGTCAGATGCAGTGTCATACATATCCTGAGCCCCTCCATATAACATGTTGTTGTCATGGTGTTCCATAACTATAAAGCAAATCAATATTGTGAATAGCAGGGTCACTGACCTGATAAAGAAATACTGCGCAAAATTGCTGCAAATCTAAGTTACCAATTTTTAATTGACAATGAAAATAAAGCCAGGTGACCTACATTCTATATCTCCTTGACTTTAAAAAAGTTGATCAATGACCGAAATCTAGAAGCGGTTACAACAACAACAACAACTATATTCCCACAAGTGGGGTCTGAGGAGGGTAGGATGTACGCAGCCTTACCCCTCCCCTGGAAGGGCAGAGAGACTGTTCTGTTTTCGATTAAATCTAGAAGCAGTTGGATAAGGTGAATTTAGAACATAATATTACAACTAAAACCTTTGAACATTTTCAGAGTTCATCAAAGTCTGTCAATCAATTACAACTTAATCTCAAAACACTTGGGTTTGACAAAATGAATTTCCTGAATTTCTCTATTCAGGTCTCTTTACAAATTAGAGGTTCTAAAATCTCACGCATATCGTATGCGAATAACTAGCTCAACTCCAACTAGTTATTACCGCCTATATGGGTTCTTTGCTTGTGCTGAACTCTTGTTGCATTGATCTCGAGACATTTTAGTCTACCGAGATAGCGTTCTTCCATTTAATTTTGAGCCTACCTCATCTAATTGTACCACAATCAGCTCATCATACTTGGCTAGCTTCCTTGTGACCTATTTTTATATTCATTGGATTCGCTTATTGCTATGTCTATGTGTTGGGCGTGCAATTATGTGGTACATTACTTCAAACTTTTATTAAGCTTCCGTGTATTTTGAAGAGCCTGTACGAAGACCTATAGTTGTGTCACACTTGCTAAAAACGAGTATGTCAAGGAAAACAAAGGACTTTATACAACATTGCTTTCTTCTTACATATGAGAAATATGAGTGAAAAGAAGATGGCATATATCAGATGGTATCTGTGTAAGAGGCGGGAGGAAAATGGATCATTTACTTATCTGTTACCAAGTAACGTGCAGATTGTGGGATAGAAATTTCGATCTCTTTTGGCATGCAATGCAGCATGCCAAACACCTTCAAATGTTTGTTTCTTTATGGGCTTCTAGAAGGGAGAGAAGGAGAAGTACAGAAATATTTCCGCTAGAAACTAGATCTTTGTTGTTTTTGAACTTTCATAGCACCTGCAGGGTTTTCAGTTAGTCTAGATGATTGGACACTTGATCTTAGCCAAAAGGCTGAGAAAGGTATAATCTAGATGATTGGACACTATTTCTATAAAATCATCTTTGTCTAGATTTTCTACTGCTTTATACCATTTGTATGCATGAATATTGTACAACTATCACCTTATCAAAAGGGGGAAAAAGAAAGGAAAAAGAAGGTTTAATGTGACCTTATCTCTATGTCATGCTAGCTCAAGCATTTCTTTTTTTGGATCCCTCACGCCTTCCCTTTTGGTACATTGTCTAAGGTTTTACCCTGGATTTTCCTATTGCGTTTTAGCTTCTCTTCACTCTCTTATGCTTTTCAAAGGCCTTATCTATCTTCAATCCTTAACCTTCACATACGTCGTCAGATTATTTTCCTGCTACAGAAAATTGCCACGTGTCATAGCATCTTTTCTGTTTACTTATTTTAATACGCACTTTGATTTGTCTGGTTCTTTTATGGATTTCTAAGAGCATATTAATTAGAGCATATTGGGTCGCTAAAAGCAAAATGCTTCATGTGCTTTTGAATTTTGAATGCTGCTAAAAATTTACATCCTATTGGGAAGTTAAGTGGCAGTCTTGTAATGCCCATTCTGATTGTCTGTATTTGTCCGTATATTTGCGATTGACTTTTGGAAATCTAGTATTAGTTTTCTTTCTAGTCTAATCACTTACATATGCATTATTTGTTTATGTTGTGTGTCCTCTGTCTTTGAAGTTGCATTTTTCTCCCTTCATATACTTCGGTTTGATGTGGAGGATCAAAAGACCATATAAAAGTGCAGGGTGAAATTTTGGAGGGCCTTGTGGCTCGCATTGTAAAGCGCGAGAGCTTAGAGCACATGGAACGGGTTCTGAGAGATTTTCCTCCTCCGCCATTAGAGGGTGGTAAGCTGATTATTTCCTATATGGTCTCACCATGGGTTTTTTGATATTTTATTTGAATGCTTAAATGAAGTAGTTAGAAAATTATTTTGTTAGGTGGTGTAGTTTTCATTTGAATGGTTGGAGAAGCCTAAATAACAAGTATGAGTGACCCACATCACCTTGTGACCGTGTATTGGAAGTGTATCTTCTATTCATCATCTCCTAGTTGTCTTAGTCTTCCTACACCCAAGTTGAATCGTGAGAAGCACGAACTAAGCTTGAGGCTTCCTATTCAGTGTATCCTCTATATTACTTCCCTTTATCTCAATATATGTGATGCACTTTCCTTTTTAGTCTGTCCCGAAAAGTTTGATGCATTTATTTTTTAGAAGCAAATTTAACTTTAAACTTCTAATTTTATTCTTAATGAGATGATTTATAGCCAAACAAATTTAAATGGTTTGTTTTAGACCACAACAACAACAACAACAACTACCCAGTATATTCCCACCAGGTGGGGTCTGGGGAGGGTAATATGTAGACGAGCCTTACCCCTACCCGAAAGGGTAGAGAGGCTGTTTCCATTCGACCCTCGGCGCATAGGATAAAATGAAAAGCTGCATTAAAACAAAAACAAAAACAAAAACAAAGACAAAATTAGAAACAAAAACAAGACAAAACAAAACAATAAAGCATTAGTAAATCCCGCAGAAATAACATAAATAATTATGTAAACATAAGAAACATAAATACAGTCGCATGCAATAATAACAAACCGTAACTACCATACCAACAACCATAAGGGGACATAAGCTAAAACACTAATCATCTATGGGTGACCCTGCTATCCACACCCAACCCCGGGTGAGGCGTACGAAGAACTCTATGAGCCCCTAGCCTACAAACCTGATTCTAGACCTCCATACTCCCCTATCGAGGGTCATGTCCTCGGAAACCTGCATTCTAGTCATGTCCTGCCTAATCACCTCTCCCCAATGCTTCTTAGGCCTCCCTCTTCCTCGCCGACCGCCAACAATCTCCAGCCGCTCGCAGCTCCTCACCGGGGCATCGGGACCCCTCCTCCATACATGCCCGAACCACCTCAGCCTCGCTTCCCGCATCTTCTCATCCACCGGGGCCACCCCTACCTTCTGTCGAATAACTTCATTCTTAATCTTATCTAGCCTGGTGTGCCCACACATCCACCTAAGCATCCTCATCTCCGCAACCTTCATTCTCTGAACATGGGAGTTCTTCACGGGCCAGCACTCCGCCCCATACAACATCGCAGGTCTAACCACGGCTCTGTAGAATTTCCCCTTGAGTTTGTGTGGAATTTTCTTGTCACACAGGACCCCTGAAGCAAGCCTCCACTTTGACCACCCCGCTCCTATTCGATGGGTGACGTCCCCGTCAATCTCTCCGTCCCCCTGAATCACAGACCCAAGATATCGGACACTATCCCTCTTGGCGATGGCCTGAGAACCAAGCATCACGTCCCTGCCTACCCCACTCGGCTCGTCGCCAAACTTGCACTCCAGGTATTCTGTCTTTGATCTGCTTATTTTGAAACCTTTAGACTCGAGGGTCTGTTTCCACACCTCTAACCTTTCACTAACACCGACCCTCGTCTCGTCTATCAATACTATATCATTAGCAAAAAGCATACACCAAGGCACATCCCCTTGGATATGTCGGGTTAGAGCATCTATCACTAAGGCAAACAACAGGGGGCTCAGCGCCGATCGTTGATGGAGCCCCATTACCACAGGAAAATGGTCTGATTCGCCACCCACCGTCCTAACCCTAGTCTTAGCTCCATTATACATGTCCTTGATTACTCTGATATAGGCTTCCGGCACACTCTTCGCCTCCAAGCACCTCCATAGCACCTCCCTCGGGACCTTGTCATACGCCTTCTCCAAGTCGATAAGCACCATGTGAAGGTCCTTCTTATCCCTGAATTGTTCCGCCAGTCGCCTGACTAGGTGAATAGCCTCTGTGGTGGAGCGGCCCGGCATGAAACCGAACTGGTTCCCAGATATAGTTGTCGCCTCCCTCACCCGCGCCTCAATCACCCTCTCCCATACCTTCATCGTGTGGCTTATTAATTTGATACCCCTATAGTTGTTGCAGCACTGGATGTCCCCTTTGTTCTTGTACAAGGGCACCACTGTACTCCACCTCCACTCATCCAGCATCCTTTTGGTCTTGAAGATCGCATTGAACAGCCTAGAGAGCCACTCCCCTCCAGACTTACCCATGCACTTCCAGAACTCCACCGGGATCTCGTCAGGCTCGGTCGCTCGACCCCTACTCATCCTACGCAACGCCCCTAAGACCTCCTCTACCCTAATGCGCCTGCAGTACCCAAGGTCTCTATGTTGCTCTGAATGCCCCAACTCTCCTAGCTCTATGCTCCGATCCCCCTCCTCGTTAAGAAGGTCTCGAAAGTACGCCTGCCACCTCTGTTTGATTTGAGATTCCCCCATCAGAACTCTACCATCCTCGTCCTTGATACACCTGACTTGGTCTAGATCACGTGCCTTCCTTTCCCTTGCTTTAGCCAACCGGAATAACTTCTTATCCTCACCTCTCTCCCTTAGTTCCTCATACATGCGACCGAACGCCGCGTCTTTAGCTTCCGTGAGTGCCATCTTAGCTTCTCTTCTCGCGTCCTTGTAGATCAACCTGTTCGCTCTCCGCTCCTCCTCGCTTGTGCTCCCTGCCAACCTAGCGAACGCCGCCTTCTTCACCTCCACTTTTCCTTTGACTACCTCGTTCCACCACCAATCACCCTGATGTCTGCCTGAATATCCCTTAGCTACCCCGAGCACGTCCCGTGCTACCCCCCTAACCAAGTTTGCCGTCACTGTCCACATAGCGTCCGCTTCCCCATAACTTCTCCAAGCTCCGCCCTCCTCTAACCTCCTTTCCAACTCCTGTGCTTTCTCCTTAGACAAAGCTCCCCATCTAATCCACGGTTGACCCCGGGCGCCCCTCCTCTTCTTCTTCACCCAGAGATCGACATCCATCACTAGTAGTCTATGGAGAGTTGAAAGAGACTCTCCCGGAATAACCTTGCAGTCCTTGCACAAACCTCTATCGCTCCTTCTGATGTGGATGTAATCAATCTGAGTCCTCGCCGCCGAACTCTTGTAGGTGACCAAATGCTCCTCGCTCTTCCGGAATGTCGAGTTCGCAATCAGGAGCTCGGAAGTCCTGGCAAAATCAAGCAGCGAAGTGCCTCCTCCGTTCCTGGCCCCAAAGCCAAATCCATCATGCACTTCATCATAGCCACCAGCCTCAGCCCCAATATGACCATTAAAGTCCCCTCCAATAACTAACTTCTCAGATTGGGGAATACTACCCACCAGATCATCCAAGTCCTCCCAAAAGCGCCTTTTAGCCTCCTCGTCTAAGCCTGCTTGCGGCGCGTAAGCGCTGATGACGTTGAGGACGCCACCCCCAATAACCAGCTTAATAGACATTAACCTATCATTCACTCGCCTAACCTCGACCACGGACTCCCTTAGGTCCCTATCAACCAAGATGCCCACTCCATTCTTACCCCTCACGAGCCCAGAATACCACAGCTTAAACCCATCAACATTCCACGCCTTCGTCCCTTTCCACCTAGTCTCCTGGACGCATGCTATGTTAACCCTCTTCTTCTGAAGAACCTTCGCCAACTCTATGTACTTACCCGTCAGAGTGCCTATGTTCCATGACCCAATCCTTAATCTATGGGCGTCCGCTGCCCTCTTCCCACCCTGACCTCCCGCCCTGCCCGTAGGACCACCCCCTACTCCCCTACTTACCCCCGCTACCACCCCCACCCCCTGAGGACATGACCTTACGCTATCATCCCCCGCCGCGGCCACTATCCCACCAACCGATATGGGGTACAGTGGCACACACACGCACTATAGCGAAAAACGCAAATGTAGCAAACTAGATAACAACAGAATAGACCACACTCGAAATGCTAGCTAAAATACGTAAAAAGGTGCACAAAGTAAACAAGTGAGCGGGAGGTACCAACTCCCGGTGGAAAAACCTGAAAGTGTGCTTTGATGCGCCCAAGTTTTCCTGAAGCTTAGCAGAATGTGCAGCTCTATTGTGTCCTGCCGCGAGTCTGAACGAGAGTTACCGGAGATCCTCGCCGGTGAAATAGGCACCTGTCCAAGAAAACAGAACACACCCACAAAAGCAGAGGAGAGAATAAAAAGGAAAGGTGCAGGGGTTGCCAGAAAAATTCCGGCGAAAACAAAAATTCCAGACCTCTGGGCAGCACCGAGATCTGTTGTGGGTAAGCAGTGGGAAAAATGGGTGGCTAAGTGGGACAGTGTAAAATGAAAGTGACCAGGGAGATATTCCGGAAGTACCGAGTTGGTCGGAATTGTGGGGGGAAAAAACTGTCCAAAAGGAGCCGATGGAAAAAGTGACCGGAACAGTGTTCACGCGCGTGGCGCGTGGGTGTCGCTGGCGGCGCGTGAGTGGTCGTCGGCGGCGCGTGAGGTAGCTTCCGGTGACGAAATTTGCAGAGGGTGTGCGCCTGACGCTGTGTGTCTCGACGGTGTAGGAGGTGTCGAAGAAAGACCACCGTGAGTTGTCGGAACAGTGTTCCGACAGCACTGTGCAGTCGGAAAAGACGAGAGAGGAGAGAGAGAAGAGGAAGAGGAAGAGGAGAGAGACGTACCTGTCGGAACCGGCGACGGTGGTCGCTTCAGACGGGAAGAGAGAGAGATTGAGGAGAGAGAAGAGAGAGAGAAGAGAGCCGTTAGAAAAGCAGTCTAACCTCATAGGTCAATAAAACCGTACAATGCACCTAAATCAAAACGCATCACAAGTTGCAAAATTTTTTATTTCTTTCTTGAACAACGTCCTTAGTCAAAGTGCATCACATAAATTGGACGAAGGGGGTAATTTATTTAAACGTGGTACGACACTTGTTTCACTCCATGGGACAACCAAAAAATCTAGTTGTCTACATTTCTTTCGATAGTTATTTAAGGGGAGCAAAATTAATGTTAGGACGGACTATTAGATTCTTTTCTCACAAGAAGTAAGACTTGATGCAGCCACAATTCTCAATTTTCTCGGCCTTATTCCAAATTTCAAAAGGATAAGAGATATTATGCTGCTTGTCTAACAAATTAGCTTTTGGTTTATTGAGCTTGAGAGGGCAAAATTAGGCTGATATTTTTCGTACAAAAATGGTAGTACATGTAGTATAATATAAAAAATCTAAGTACATCTTGAATAGTTATTGAAGTACAAGATTTTTGATGAATACTTTCGGGTGAGTTCATTAAATTGTTGAAATGGTGCATATTCCAAGGTATTATCTCCATAAAGGATGTGAATGGAACTCTCAAATTGATATTGTATTTTAGTGCAAAAAATTAGAAAATAGAAACAACTTTGAACTGTTTCTTCTTTAAAAATTCAAGTACACCTTGAACTTATCAAATAAAAAAGAAGAAGAAATTTCAAGTACATCTGGAATATATTTCATCAATGATCAATCATAGTAATAAAAACATGAAGATTCAATGTGAAGTGGCTCAAGTAGGACTCAGCCATCAGATGAACTAAACAGAATGAATTCGTAATAAGCAAAATAGTAATGTCCTCTCTCGAACAATTCATAAGAAGTGAGGCAATTAAATACAAGCCTACACTTCCAATTTTCTTTGGTTGTCTATGCTTCTTATCTTTTTCTACTTTTGCCTGTCCTTGATATGAGCCAATTTTTTTAAAATTTTGCTAGGTATTTGGAGCGTAGATCTTTTGACAGGAAAGTTGATGGAATTAGTGGTATTCCTTCCAGAGGTGTAAAAAATATAGAGGACTCCTAGTTCTTTTTATTTTGTATAATATTGGCCTATGAGGAGCCTAAATGGAGGGACATATTCAACGAGGATTCACCAGCCGACCCAGTAGTTGTTGTTGCTAGACATTTGGTTTTAATTTTTCTATTTATGCACATAAATAATTTAAATGGGTAACATGGTCACTGAGGATTTATATAGACGACCCCAACTTGTCTGGGACTTTGGTGTAGCTGTTGCATGCACATAAATGTTTTTCTTTTTTTTCCAGAGGGCTTGGACCTGGGACCTACACTACGTGAAATTTGTGCTGCAAATAGATCAGAAAAGCAGGTATTGGATGTGTTCTATGAGATCACATAATGTACCAGTTCAGCAGCTAAGGGTAATTTCTTGTGACCATAGTACCTAACTCTATGTCTATTCTACGTATGCAGCAAATAAAGGCACTTCTTCAGAGTGCTGGCACGGCTTTCTGCCCGAATTATGTGGACTGGTTTGGAGATGAAGATTCTGGTTCACATTCAAAAAATGCTGATCGAGCTGCTGTCTCAAAGTTCTTACAAGCACATCCTGCTGATTTTTCTACCAGAAAATTGCAGGTTTGGCAAAATTCTCTGAAGAGAACCAATTAAAAAAATTCCAAAAACCTGATTGATTGTTGTAAGATTTTAGTTATCTATCAACTTTGTTAAACATTATTTGGGATATATCCACTTACTCCAGGAAATGGTTCGTTTGATGAGAGAAAAGCGCTTTCCTGCTGCTTTCAAGTGTTACTATAACTTCCATAAAATTAATGATCTATCACGTGGCAACCTCCCTTTCAAAATGGTGATCCATGTATATAGTGATTCAGGCTTCCGCCGGTACCAGAAAGAGATGAGGTCTATTTTGAACTATTTCAATAGAAATTTGTCACCCCATCCCTCTTTTTCTCATCATTCTTGCATAATAATGTTTTACCTTTTGGGTTCTGCTGCATATCTCATGTGATTTTCTTGATTAAAGAAATTCTTGTCATGTCAGGCAAAAACCAGGACTGTGGCCTTTGTATCGAGGTAATAATTGTTCTTCTATTGTTTCCAACCAAAACTGAACTGATCTGCTAGCTGTTATAGTTGTTAACCTGTAGACCCTTTTAACATTGCAATCCTGTAAAGTCTAAAACATGGAAATGAGACACCGTTTTCTGTTGTAATTTTACTATAAGAGGAATTGTCAGGGATACAGCTGAAACTACTCTGTCTCCACAGGTTTAAGAGGATCCTTCTTTCTCTTCTGGGAGTAAACGAGCGGTTTCATTGCTGGTGCTTGAGATGATGTGAAACTTTCTGTTAGTCCTATTTAAGGACAGAGTTATGGTATTAAAAAGGTTTTGACGCAAGGGTAATTTTAAGACTCTCCTCCAGGGGAACAAAGAGTTACATGGTCATGTTATATATGAACAAATTATAGGGCATCAACCAATTCATCAGAGTATATCTGCATTTGACTTTTGAGTTTCAATTCAAAAGTAAATGCTAGTTGAATGTGTTGGCAGATAATTCATGATTATTTTCTGTGGAGAGAAAATTGGAAGGTTAAATTGCCAATTCTCATTCCTTTCATCTCTTCTAGGTCGTGAACCTCGTGAGAGGATCAGCTTGCCGAAAATTTTCTGCTTCAGAGCTCTATTTTAACCCCCCCCCCCCCCCCCACGCACACACACAAAAAAAAAAGAAGCTCCCTCTTTGTCCTGCTTTATGATTGATATCTTCATTCATTTCACTCCAGTTCTTCACCTTGTATTTTCTTTTATGTATTCATTAGAAGGGTAGGGTAGTCTCCACTCAGTGAGAGTCCCCTGTTACTCATAGCATCATCTTTTGCACTGTAAGTTGCTGATGTAGTTGTTCACAGGCTTTTTTGTTGACCTGGATTTATTCAAGGCCAATGAGGAGAAAGCTGCTGAAATTGTACAAAGTAGCAATCATATGGTAAAAAATGAGGCAGACGACAGCAGTTTAGCCAATGAAGATGCAAATCTGATGGTGAAATTGAAATTTCTTACTTACAAGGTAATGTAGCTTTCAAATAAGTTTTCATTGACGGTGAGTTGATGTCACTCTTGCCTGTTTGTGAGTTGAAACTGGTCGTTCTGCTTCTACTAGTGGCATACATTTTCAAGCTGTGGTTATCATTTGATTCACTTGTTGTATCTTAATGCATGGCTTATGTAGAATAGAGTAGTGCTTGGAATAGGTTTTCATTATTTCGTGATTACCAACTATAATCTAAATAATAAGCTTGTGAGAATTGAGACTGGAAAAACAATCTTAGGTCGTGTCACTATGAGGTAATTCAACTTACAAACATGCTGCCTATATCTTGCATGATCACTAAGGGGTTCCCCCGTCTGGGCAAGAGCTTAACATTTGGATCAATAGCAGTGTCAATGAGTCTACAACCTATCTGTTTTGTCTCCTCAAGAATGTGAAATGGCAATACCTGATTTAGACCGAGAGACCTGGATACCTAGAAAATACTTCAAATCTGTCTAGATCTTTAGTTTGGTAGTGCTAAAAGGGATGTTGCTTCAATTTAGTGAAATCATCTTGATCATATTATCAAACAAAAACTGTCAAACAAGTGCATAGATCTGGAGTGGAATGCCGGTGGAATACATAAAGGTCAGCTTCACTATGAGACATGTTAAACTCATAGAATACGTAATGGTCAGCTTCATTACGAGACCTGTCAAACTCTTAAATAATTGTGTCAAAATTTGCCAAATCAGGCTTAAGGAGACTGTTCAAACCATAGAGTGACCTGGGCAACTGACAAACAAGAAAACTATACTTATCCTGAGCAACAAAGCTAGGTGGTGGCTCCATATAAACCTCATCCAAGCATTCTTAATGTCCAACTAATAAAGAGGCAATGACGAATTAATACCATGGATAGAAAAGACGTACATATGTTATTTTTACTGCAGGAGAAAAGGTATGACTGTAATCAAGCCCAAATATTTGCATGTAACCTTTGCAACAGGTGAGCGTTGATCAATTTGACTAGACCAAGTAATGATAGATTTACAAAAGGATCAAGCTTCACCACTAGTGTGAAGAGCCAACATCTTTCCGATCATAGCCTCTCGCTATCTAGGATGAGAGAGCGCTTCACCTATAGACTCACAGAGGACAAATAAGACAAAAAGGCATAAGGGTCTGACAATAGACTGAACTCGTCACAATTAGGATTAGGATAACAAGTGGAGTGAGAACCTTTTTGAAGAGCATTGGAGGACTAGGAGTCAAGTCCATAGTAGTTGATTGTTCCGGTGCAAGACGTGAATCATTTGGACCTAATATTGGATGTTGACGGAGATTATAAGTGAAGAGTGGCGGAGATGTAGAATGTGGAGTGGTAGGTAGTCGAACTTGTGGTAGAAGATGCAGGAGAAATAATGACAGAGGCCCCAAAAGATGGAGCTGGTAACACTTCATAAATGTCTAGGTTTTCTCATGGATATGTGAAGTATGGATGAGTTTGAAACCTCAAAGAAAGTAACACCATCAGAGATAAAGTACTGCTGGAGTTCAGGTGAGTGCATCCCACTGGTCGATGAAGTTGTAATGTGGACTACCACATACCAAGGCTCAAATCGCAGTGGAGGCAAAGAAAAAAATAAGTGGTTTCCATTTGTATAAGTGTTTATGAATTGTGTGTAGAGTTCCGCTTATTTGTACTTGTGGGAGACGGATGAACTAGTAGAGGTACGCACAAGGTGCCTTGAAAATTACCCCCTTTTCAAAGAATTGATGTAAAGTCGAGGAATGGGTGAGATATTGAATTCATAGTTTTTAGATCACTAGTCTTCACGTTCGTGCGATGCACGGACATTTTTAGTGGCGGAACAAGTTTGAAAAATGATAATTCACTTGAATTTTCTACCTTTGAAAATTATACCAGGGTGGGTTCATACCAGGGCGATCTACCACAAAAGCTATCCACCTTATTAGGAGTATGGTGGAACAAATACAGGGATAAGAAGAAGAATCTCCACATGGTGTTTATCGATCTCGAGAAAGCGTACGATAGGGTCCCTAGGTAAGTCTTATGGAAATGCTTAGAGGTTAACGGGGTCCCGGTTGCCTATATTAGGGTGATTAAAGACATGTATGATGGAGCTAAGACTCGAGTTAGAACAACAGGAGGTGACTCCGAGCATTTTCCGGTTGTTACGGAGTTGCACCAATGCTCTGCGTTCAACCCTTTCCTATTTGCCCTGGTGATGGATGCCATAATGCACCAATATCCTAGGGGAGGTGCCATGGTGTTTGCTATTTGCTAATGATATAGTCCTAATTGACGTGACAAGACACATCATCAACGAGAAGCTAGAGGCTTGGAGACATGCCCTTGAGTTTAAAGGTTTCAAGTTGAGCAGGAAGAAGATAGAATATATCGAGTGCAAATTTGGGCCTGAGCTGACGGACGCGGGAGTGGAAGTGAGGCTTGACTCCCAAGTCATCCCTCAGAGGGGTAGTTTCAAGTACCTTGGGTCAGTTATTCAGGGGACCGGGGAGATCGGCGAGGATGTCGCGCATCGTATAGGGGTGGGGTGGATGAAGTGGAGGTTAGCAACGGGAGTCCTGTGTGACAAGAAAGTGCCACCGTTACTAAAAGGTAAATTTTATAGAGCAGTGGTTAGATCGGCCATGTTGTATGGGACCGAGTGTTGGCCGGTTAAGAACTCACACACCCAGAAAATGCAAGTAACAGAGATGAGGATATTGAGATTGATGTGTGGGCGTACAAGGATGGATAAGATTAAGAATGAAGATATTCGAGAGAGGGTGGGTGTGGCGCCCATGGAGGACAAGATGGGGGAAGCAAGACTCAGATGGTTCGGGCACATTCAGAGGAGGAGCACTGATGCACCGATGGGAAGTTGTGAGCGACTAGCTGTGGGGGGCATGAGGAGAGGTAGAGGGAGACCTAAGAAGCATTGGGGAGAGGTGATCAGGCAGGACATGACGCGACTTAGGATTACCGAGGACATGGTCCTTGACAGGGGATTGTGGAGGTCGAGCATTAAGGTTGTAGGTTAGGGGGAAGTTGGGAATATTTCTACAACACGATAGACTGAGACTAGACAGTTAGGAGTTAGGCTTAGGATGCCACTGATCAGCTACTGATGCAGAGCTTTATATTCTAGATATTATTAGTATACTTTCCTTTTTCTCGTATTTCCTATATTCCTTATATTGTTATTATTTTATTATTTTATGTTATGTTGTGTATTGTATGTTTTTTATTATGAGTCTATTGCCAGTACTAATATATCGTCACTTGTTTCCTTCTTGAGCCGAGGGTCTCCTGGACACAACCTTTCTGCCCCTCGGGGTAGAGGTAAGGTCTGCGTATATATTACCCTCCCCAGACCCCATCTATGGGAATATACTGGGTTATTGTTATTGTTGAAAATTATTCTATACAAATAGGATAAAAATAAATTTAAAATTATATGTAAGCTGTTAAAATTCTTTGAAAATATTATGAAGCACATATTACAACTAATAAAGTTTCAGTTGCATACATAATCTAAATCTCAACCTGTACAAAAGTCAATGATTGATTCCTCAAAATAAAAAACTTAAAATATATAACTCAAACAAACTCATTAATAAATTTTTGATGCAATCAAAGAACAAAATGGAATTAAACATTCTCGCACGCCGAAGTTACACGATTAAAATTGCCAACACTTAAAGAATGTAACAGTATCAATATCTTGCCAGAAGATTCTTTTCATTAGAAATACCATTAACTATCTGTGGTTACCTCTATTGGCATTTCAATATCCTCAGGTATAAGTAAGTGTTAGTGAATCCTTACATTCATCTCCAACCTTGCAATAATTTTTCAAAAACTCAAGAAGAGCTAAAACCAAGACATCAAAAGAAAAAGTTATGTTGTCAAAATTATCAAAGAAAGAAAATAATGCTGTAAAACTATGAAATATAGTCATTAAGCAGATGCACCAACACCAATAGAATACTGCATATTTTTGTAGCTACCAACAATGAACAAAATCAAAACAAAAATCAATCAACTACAGCAGAGGACAAATTTTGTAATTGTTAGAATATGTAAATAGTAGTAAAATAATCTTAATCCAACATGTATCAGGAGTAGGATAGATTATGTGTATATATAGGGCTCATTGTATCATGTTTAATATCAATTAATATATTTCTCCCATGCTTTCTCACTTGGTATCAGAGCTTTGGTGAGATAATTATCGTTGTGCGTCATTCCAACGACATCCGGGAAGAAATAACTCAGTCACCGTGCAATTTTCCGGTGACTAATTGCGTCAAAGTCACTAATTATCACTGTTGTGCAAAAACCAACACCTCCACAAGGTTCCCAAGAGAGATCCGACCAAACCCCAGCAAACCCCACCGGAAAACTGCCCTTCACGCGCCCTCACGCGCCGGAATTATCAAGGCAGATCCGACTCACGCGCGCACTGTTCCGGTAAGATTTTGACGAAGGTCCTTCAGGGCAGTTGGATCGCCCTCAAATTCCGAGCCTACCCATATTTTTACTTTTCAATTCCGACCACTTTGAATTTTTTCCGGCATCTACAGTGAACGTTTCCGGCAACTACAGTAATTTTTCGGCAAAAACAGTATTTCCTTCATCTGTTTCAGCAAGTTTTTACGATGTCTTTGGGAGTCGATGCTTTCGGGCCTAAAAACTCGGCTTTTGGCAATTCCGGTGTTATGATTACCTCAGAACCTTTAATGGGAGGTTCCAACTACTTAGCTTGGGCTTCGTCTGTCGAGTTGTGGTATATAGGTCAAGGTGTTCAAGATCATCTAATCAAGGAGTCTAGTGAAGGAGATGAAAAAGCCAAAGCACATTGGGAGAAGATCGATGCTCAATTATGCAGTATTTTGTGGCGATCTATTGATTCCAAGTTGATGCCCTTGTTTCGTCCATTCCAGACTTGGTTTGGGAAAAGGCTCGTACTTTATACACTAATGACATATCTCGTTTCTATGATGTGATATCGCGGGTGACAAATTTAAAGAAACAGGAATTAGATATGTTTACTTACTTGGGACAAGTACATGCAGCTATGGAGGAATTTGAGATGTTGATGCCAGTTTCTGCTAGCGTTGCAAAGCAGCAAGAGCAACGACAAAAGCTGTTTCTAGTTCTTACTTTTGCTGGGCTTCCTAATGATCTCGACTAAGTACACGATCAGATTTTGGCTAGTCCGACTGTCCCCACAGTTGATGAATTATTCTCTCGATTACTTCGCCTTGCTGCAGCACCAAGTCACCCAGTGAGCTCATCACAGACACTTGATTCATCTATCCTCGTATCCCAATCAGTGGACAATCGGGCATCTCATACTATGGAGAATAGACGAGGAGGAGGTCGTTTTGGAAGATCTAGACCCAAGTGTTCTTATTGTTATAAACTTGGTCACACTCGTGACGTATGCTATTCTTTACATGGTCGACCACCCAAAAATGCTTATGTTGCTCAGACCGAGACTACAGGTAACTAGGTATTTTCTGTATCTGAAGGGGAGTATAATGAGTTCCTTAAATATCGAGCAAGTAAGCAGACATCTCCACAAGTAGCCTCTGTTGCTCAAACTGATACTACTGTTGCTGGTAATTCTTTTGCTTGTGTTTCCCAGTCTAGTCCTCTTGAACAATGGGTTGTGGACTCAGTTGCTTCTGATCATATCTCTGGTAATAAATCCCTTTTGTCAAATATTGCGTATTCACAGTTTCTTCCCAACGTTACTTTAGCCAATGGGTCTCAAACTAAAGCAAAAGGACTTGGACAAGCGAATCCCCTACCCTCTGTCACTCTAAATTCCGTTCTTTATGTCCCTGGCTGTCCTTTTAATCTTGCATCTGTTAGTCGTTTGACTCGTGCCCTCCATTGCGGTATATATTTTATTGATGATTCTTTTATTATGCAGGACCGCAGTACGGGACACACGATTGGAACATGACTTGAATCAGAAGGACTCTACTACCTTAACTCACTAAAATCCTCCAAGGCCTGTCTAGTTGCAGATCCTCCAGACCTACTTCACAGTCGTATAGGACATCCTAGCTTGTCCAAACTTCAGAAGATGGTGCCTAGTTTGTCTAGTTTATCCACATTAGAGTGTGAGTCATGTCAGCTCGGGAAACATACCCGAGCCTCCTTTCCTCGCAGTATTGAGAGTGGTGCAAGGTCTGTTTTTTTTAAGTTCATTCGGATATATGAGGTCCTAGTAGAGTCAGTTCAACCTTGGGATTTCATTATTTTGTTAGTTTCATTGATGATCATTCAAGATGTACTTGGATTTTTTTAATGTAAGATCGTTCTGAGTTGTTTTCTATATTCCAGAATTTTTGTGCTGAAATTAAAAATCAATTTGGTGTTTCTATTCATACTTTTCGCAGTGATAATGCCTTAGAATATTTATCCTCTCAATTTCAGCAGTTTATGACTTCTCACGGAATTATTCATCAGACCTCTTGTCCTTATACCCCTCAGCAAAATGAGGTTGCAAAGAGAAAAATTAGGCACAATATTGAGGCTGCTCGCACACTTCTCATTGAATCTCATGTTCCGCTGCGTTTTTAGGGCGATGCAGTTCTCACATCTTGTTATTTGGTTAATCGGATGCCTTCATCTCCCATCCAGAATCAGATTCCGTATGAGGTATTGTTTCCCCAGTCACCCTTATACTCTGTTACCCCTCGTGTTTTTGGGAGCACTTGTTTCGTTCATAACTTAGCCCCTGGGAAAGATAAGTTAGCTCCTCGTGCTCTCAAGTGTGTCTTCCTTTGTTATTCTCGTGTCCAGAAGGGCTATCGTTGTTATTCACCTGATCTTCGTAGGTACCTTATGTCAGCTGATGTCACATTTTTTGAGTCTAAACCTTTCTTTATCTCTTTTGACCATCTTGATATATATATGAGGTTTTACCTATACCGGTCTTTAGGGAGTCTACTATAGCTCCTCCTTCACCATCCGCCACAGAAGTCTCACCCGAGTCTACTATAGCTCCTCCTTCAACTTCCTCTACAGAAGTCTTACCCATTCCAACCGTTGGAGAGTCTAGTGTGGCTCCTCCTAGACTCCCTGCCACAGAAACTCTAGTCTTGACATATCATCGGCGTCCTCGCCCAGCATCCGGCCCGGTTGATTCACGTCCTGCACCTGACCCTACTCCTACTGCGGACTTGTCTCTTCCGATTGCACTTCGGAAAGGTATACGGACCACCCTTAATCCTAATCCCCATTATATCGGTTTAAGTTATCATCGTTTGTCATCACCCTATTATGCTTTACTATCTTCTCTGTCCTCTGTTTCCATCCCTAAGTCTACAGGTAAAAGCATTGTCTCATCCAGGGTGGCGACAGGCTATGACTGACGAGATGTCTGATTTACATACGAGTGGTAGTTGGGAGCTCGTCCCTCTTACTTCAGATCTGCTGTTGGTTGTCGTTGGGTGTATGCAGTCAAAGTTGGTCAAGATGGTAAGGTTGATCGTCTTAAGGCTCGTCTTGTTGCCAAGGGATATACTCAGATATTTGGGCTTGATTACAGTTATACTTCTCTCCCGTGGCTAAGATAGCATCAGTCCGCCTTTTTCTATCCATGGCTGCTGTTCGCCATTGGCCCCTGTATCAGCTGGACATTAAAAATGCGCTTTTACACGGTGACCTTGAGGATGATGTTTATATGGAGCAACCACCTGGGTTTGTTGCTCAGGGGGAGTCTCGTGGCCTTGTATGTCGCTTGCGCCGGTCACTTTATGGTCTAAAGCAGTCTCCTCGAGCCTGGTTTGGTAAGTTTAGCACTGTTATCCAGGACTATGGCATAACTCGGAGTGAAGCTGATCACTCTGTATTCTATCGGCATTTTGATTCGAGTCTCTGTATTTATCTGGTGGTCTATGTTGACTACATTGTTATTACCGGCAATGACCAGGATGATATTACTAAATTGAAGCAACATCTCTTTCAACACTTTCAGACTAAGGATCTGGGCACACTAAAGTATTTTCTGGGTATTGAGGTTGCTCAGTCTAGCTCAGGTATTGTGATGTCACAACGGAAGTATGCCTTAGATATTCTTGAGGAGACACGAATGACAGGTTGTAGACCTGTTGACACTCCGATGGATCCGAATTCTAAACTTCTTCCAGGACAGGGGAGCCTCATAACGATCCTGCAAGATATAGGCGGTAAGTTGGTAAATTAAATTATCTTACAGTGACAAGACCTGACATTTGCTTTCCTGTGAGTGTTGTGAGCCAGTTTATGGGTTCTCCGTGTGATTGTCATTGGGATGCAGTTGTTCGCATTCTTCGGTATATAAAATCAACTCCAGGTAAAGGTTTATTGTTTGAGGATCGAGGCCATGAGCAGATCGTTGATACTCCGATGCTGATTGGGCAGGATCGCCTTCTGACAAACGTTCTACTTCTGGATTTTGTGTCTTAGTAGGAGGAAATTTGGTATCTTGGAAAAGTAAGAAACAAAATGTGGTTGCTCGGTCTAGTGCAACAACAACAACAACAATCCAATATAATCCCACTTAGTGGGGTATGGGGAGGGTAGTATGTACGCAGACCTTACCCCTACCCTTGGGTAGAGAGACTGTTTCCAAATAGACCCCCGGCATCCTTCCCTCCAAGAACTTCCCACCTTGCTCTTGGGGAGACTCGAACTCACAAGCTTTCGGTCTAGTGCAGAAGCAGAATATCGAGCAATGGCTATGGCGACATGTGAGCTAGCTTGGATCAAACAGTTGCTCAAAGAGCTGAAATTTGGTGATGTTAGTCAGATGTGACTTGTGTGTGATAATCAAGCTGCTCTTCATATTGCGCCAAATCCAGTGTTCCATGAGAAAACTAAGCACATTGAGATTGCCTGTCACGTTGTCAGAGAAAAGATACTCTCGGGAGATATTGCTACAAAGTTTGTAAAGTCAAATGATCAGCTTGCAGACATTTTCACCAAGTCCCTCACCGGTCCTCGTATTAACTACATATGTAACAAGCTCGGTACATATGATTTATATGACCAGCTTGAGGGGGAGTGTTAGAATATGTAAATAGTAGTTAAATAACCCTAATCCAATATGTATTAGGAGTATGATATGTTATGTGTATATATAGGGCTCATTGTATCATGTTTAATATCAATTAATATATTCCTCCCGTGCTTTCTCACTGTAATGAATAAAACAAAAACAAAAATCAATTAAATCATACAAGAGCAGTAATTTTGTAATGAATAAAACAAAAACAAAAATCAATTAAATCATAGCAGAGCAGTACAATTATGAAAATCAAATATTAGAAAAAGAAGGAAAAACCATACCTTAATCCTAAAAGATAGACGAAAATAAATTAAATGAGCCATAAAAGTAGCATAGTAAGACAAGAGGGGTTGCTCTGATGGTAAGCAACCCCCACTTCCAACTGAGAGGTTGTGAGTTCGAGTCTCCCCAAGAGCAAGGTGGGAAGTTCTTGGAGGGAAGGATGTCGGGGGTCTATTTGGAAACAGCCTCTCTACCCAAGGGTAGGGGTAAGGTCTGCGTACACACTACCCTCCCCAGACCCCACTAATTGGGATTATACTGGGTTGTTGTTGTTGTTATAAAAGTAGCATAGTCCCAAAGACGAAAAAGAGAGTTATAGTGCAGGTTTTTATTTATGGACTCTCTCTTCTTTTTACCTTCGATTTGACTTTAAATCCTTGAAGTAGTCATCGGATAGGAAGCTAGTTGCATACTTTTGGATTTTCTATTGTTATCCAAATTTGTATTCTACTCAAGTTCTAATTAGTTGATTCTACTATTGTACGTGATCTTCAATGCACCTTTAATCATTAGATATTAATCCTTACATGAATATTCAAAATAACTGTGATATATTTGGTTTAGGAAGTATGGCTTAACAACGTCTGAAATTCATAAATTCATGGGCCGCTGGAACCGATTCGACCAATAAGTTTTTTGGTTTTAGGATAAGCAATATTTGCCATTCAAAATACAAATTAGAATTATACTTGTATTCTGAAAAAAAATCCATTAATTATGGTGTTCTACAAAGCAACTTCAATATAACATAAACAACTAAGTCTAGCTCGAAGGTAAATAGTAAGAATGCAATGACACTATGATTGTCGACGTATAAAATAGAAAATCATTTGCAGTGAAACACCATGATAGCAAACACTAATTTAAGTAATTTTAAATATTTGTAAATTCTTGCCTCATGTGGTACAACGTTGGAAAACTGAAAGAGGTGGTGGTAAGTTCCATACACATTGGTTTCAATTAGTCAACCAAACCTAATCAAAATCATAACTATATCCTAGTTAAAAAGAAATAGGATTATCTATCCTAACATTTACTATTACAATTATGTCCTTTCCTGGTGACTTCTTATATTTAAGGCTATTTTGGTCTATCAATAAGTCGTTAGATATTTGGAGTGGGAAGTTAGAAAGATGTGAGAAAAAATTGGCCAAGTTGAAAAGCCAGTACATATCCCTGGGGGCAGAGTAACTTTGGTTAACAATGTCGTAGATGCACTTCCCACATACATGATATCCGTTTTTCCTATTCCTACAAAAATATAGAAAATGATCAATGTTATGAGAAGGAATTTCTTCTGGCAAGGAAATAAAGAGAAGGGAGGTTACCATTTGGTAAAATGGAATGTTTTGACGCAAAGCAAGAAATCTGGGGGCTTAGGCATAAGAAACTTGAGACTACATAATAAAAGCCTACTCATGAAATGGCTTTGGAGGCTTGGCAGGGAAAATCAAACTCTATGGCAACAGGTCATCATTGTAAAATATGGATTAGAAGGACAATGGATGCCTAGAGCAGTGACAACAACATATGGGGTTAGAGTATGGAGGTCCATCAGGGCTTTTTGGCTGCTTTTGGTGGAAAATGTTTCTATTGTAGTAGAGAATGTGAGGAAAACATCCTTTTGGAATGATAACTGGCTAGGACATGGACCTCTAAAAGACCTTTCCAGTGACATGAAAGTTCTGAGTTTGAATAATGCAGCCACGGTGGAAGACAATTGGGATCAACACGGATGGATTTTCAACTTTAGAAGAGAGCTAAATGACTGGGAATTACCTAGATTCACTGAATTTCTGAATGTTCTAGATCAGTTCAAGGGGACTACAGTGGAGGAGGATATGTTGAAATGGACAAGGCATAGAAGTGGCTCTTTTACAGTAAACTCAGCGTACAAAATGCTCAACAATCAAGGTCAGCAAACCCAATTATGGAGTTGGAAAACAATATGGCAAGCCAAAATACCAACTAAAGTAGCATGCTTTGTATGGTTGGCAGGCAGGAATGCTTGTCTAACACAAGACAATCTAATGAGAAGAGGCATGCTATTTTGCTCAAGCTGTTATATGTGTGGAAATGAGGCCGAAAGTAGTAGCCATTTATTTATACACTGTAAGTTGGCTACAATTTTATGGCAAGTATTTTTGAACATGAAAGGGCTATCATCGGCCATGCCCAGGAGTTCAAGGGGACTACAGTGGAGGAGGATATGTTGAAATGGACAAGGCATAGAAGTGGCTCTTTTACAGTAAACTCAGCGTACAAAATGCTCAACAATCAAGGTCAGCAAACCTAATTATGGAGTTGGAAAACAATATGGCAAGCCAAAATACCAACTAAAGTAGCATGCTTTGTATGGTTGGCAGCCAGGAATGCTTGTCTAACACAAGACAATCTAATGAGAAGAGGCATGCTATTGTGCTCAAGCTGTTATATGTGTGGAAATGAGGCCGAAAGTAGTAGCCATTTATGTATACACTGTAAGTTGGCTACAATTTTATGGCAAGTATTTTTGAACATGAAAGGGATATCATCGGCCATGCCCAGGAGTACAGGGGAGCTGCTTGCTTGCTTGCTGGAATTTCTCAGGAGACCTGATCAAACAAAAAAAGTGGTGGAAGACTATCCCGGGATGTATATGGTGGACAATTTGGATGGAAAGAAACAATAGGTGTTTTGAAGGACACAACAACTCCTTATAGAAGATCAAGATGAACTGCTTATGTTTGTTTCACTTTTGGTATAAGGAAGATTTTGTACACGATGTAGATTCAAGGATAGATATCATAGGATCACTGAAGTACGAGTTAGAAGATAGCGTGGCTTTGCTCGTTTTTGATACATGTATCTGTGAGAAAGCACGGGAGAAGAATATATAATTGATATGTAAACATGATACAATGAGCCCTATATATAATACACATAACCTAGCCTACTCCTAATACAGTTTAGACTAGACTTCTAATACAGTTAGACTTCTGACACTCCCCCTCAAGCTGGTGCATATAAATCATATGTACCGAGCTTGTTACATATGTAGTTAATACGAGGACCAGTGAGGGACTTGGTGAAAATGTCTGCAAGCTGATCATTTGACTTTACAAACTTTGTAGCAATATCTCCCGAGAGTATCTTTTCTCTGATAAAGTGACAGTCAATCTCAATGTGCTTAGTTCTCTCATGGAACACTGGATTTGACGCAATATGAAGAGCTGCTTGATTATCACACACAAGTCCCATCTGACTAACATCACCAAATTTCAGCTCTTTGAGCAACTGTTTGACCCAAACAAGCTCACATGTCGCCATAGCCATTGCTCGATATTCTGCTTCTGCACTAGACCGAGCAACCACATTCTGTTTCTTGCTTTTCCAAGATACCAAATTTCCTCCTACTAAGACACAATATCCAGAAGTAGAACGTCTGTCAGAAGGCGATCCTGCCCAATCAGCATCGGAGTATCCAACAATCTGCTCCTGGCCTCGATCCTCAAACAATAAACCTTTACCTGGAGTTGATTTTATATACCGAAGAATGCGAACAACTGCATCCCAATGACTATCACATGGCGAACCCATAAACTGGCTCACAACACTCACAGGAAAGGAAATGTCAGGTCTTGTCACTGTAAGATAATTTAGTTTACCAACTAACCGCCTATATCTTTCAGGATCGTTAAGAGGCTCCCCCTGTCCTGGAAGAAGTTTAGAATTCGGATCCATTGGAGTGTCAACAGGTTTACAACCTGTCATTCCTGTCTCCTCAAGAATATCTAAGGCATACTTCCGTTGTGAGATCACAATACCTGAGCTAGACTGTGCGACCTCAATACCCAGAAAATACTTTAGTGTGCCCAGATCCTTAGTCTGAAAGTGTTGAAAGAGATGTTGCTTCAATTTAGTAATACCATCCTGGTCATTGCCGGTAATAACGATGTCGTCAACATAGACCACTAGATAAATACAGAGACATGAATCAGAATGCCGATAGAATACAGAGTGATCAGCTTCACTCCGAGTCATGCCAAAGTCCTGGATAACAGTGCTAAACTTACCAAACCAGGCTCGAGGAGACTGCTTTAGATCATAAAGTGACCGGCGCAAGCGACATACAAGGCCACGAGACTCCCCCTGAGCAACAAACCCAGGTGGTTGCTCCATATAAACTTCATCCTCAAGGTCACCGTGTAAAAATGCATTTTTAATGTCCAGCTGATACAGGGGCCAATGGCTAACAGCAGCCATAGAGAGAAAAAGGCGGACTGATGCTATCTTAGCCACTGGAGAGAAGGTATCACTGTAATCAAGCCCAAATATCTGAGTATACCCCTTGGCCACAAGACGAGCCTTAAGACGATCAACCTTACCATCTGGACCAACCTTGACTGCATACACCCAACGACAACCAACAGTAGATTTATCCGAAGGAAGAGGGACGAGCTCCCAAGTACCACTCGCATGTAAAGCAGACATCTCGTCAGTCATAGCCTGTCGCCACCCTGGATGAGACAATGCTTCACCTGTAGACTTAGGGAGGGCAACAGAGGACAAAGAAGATAGAAAAGCATAATAGGGTGATGACAAACGATGATAACTTAAACCAATATAATGGGGATTAGGATTAAGGGTGGTCCGTATACCTTTCCGAAGTGCAATCGGAAGAGACAAGTCCGCAGTAGGAGCAGGGTCAGGTGCAGGAAGTGAATCAGCCGGGCCGGATGCTGGGCGAGGACGACGATGATATGTCAAGAGTGGAGTGTCTTGTGCATGGAGTCTAGGAGGAGCCACAGTAGGTGGTCCAACGTTTGGAATGGGTAAGACTTCTGTAGCGGAAGGTGAAGGAGGAGATATAGACTCCCTAAAGGCCGGTATAGGTAAAACTTCAGATATAGCCAGATGGTCAGAATGATCAAAAGAGGTAAAGAAAGGCTTAGACTCAAAAAATGTGACATCGGCTGACATAAGGTACCTACGAATATCAGGTGAATAACAACGATAGCCCTTCTGAACACGAGAATAACCAAGGAAGACACACTTGAGAGCACGAGGAGCTAACTTATCTTTCCCAGGAGCTAAGTTATGAACAAAACAAGTGCTCCCAAACACACGAGGGGGGACAGAGTATAAGGGTGACTGAGGAAACAATACCTCATGCGGAATCTGATTTTGGATGGGAGATGAAGGCATCCGATTAACCAAATAACAAGATGTGAGAACTGCATCGCCCCAAAAACGCAGTGGAACATGAGATGCAATGAGAAGTGTGCGAGCAGTCTCAATAATGTGCCTATTCTTCCTTTCTGCAACCCCATTTTGCTGAGGGGTATAAGGACAAGAGGTCTGATGAATAATTCCATGAGAGGACATAAATTGCTGAAATTGAGAGGACAAATATTCTAAGGCATTATCACTGCGAAGGGTGCGAATAGAAACACCAAATTGATTTTTAATTTCAGCACAAAAATTTTGGAATATAGAAAACAACTCAGAACGATCTTTCATTAAGAAAATCCAAGTACATCTTGAATGATCATCAATAAAACTAACAAAATAACGAAATCCTAAGGTTGAACATACTCTACTAGGACCCCATATATCCGAATGAACTAAAGAAAAAACAGAATCTGCACGACTCTCAATACTACGAGGAAAGGAGGCGCGGGTATGTTTCCCGAGCTGACATGACTCACACTCTAATGTGGATAAACTGGACAAACGAGGCACCATCTTCTGAAGTTTGGACAAGCTAGGATGTCCTAAACGACTGTGAAGTAGGTCTGGAGGATCTGCAGCTAGACAGGCCTTAGAGGATGTTAGGGAGTTAAGGTAGTAGAGTCCGTCTGATTCAAGTCCTGTTCCAATCGTCTGTCCCGTACTGCGGTCCTGCATAATAAAAGAGTCATCAATAAAGTATATTCCACAATGGAGGGCACGAGTCAAACGACTCACAGATGCAAGATTAAAAGGACAGCCAGGGACATAAAGGACGAAATCTAGAGTGACAGAGGGTAGAGGAGTTGCTTGTCCCAACTCCTTTTGCTTTAGTTTGAGACCCATTAGCTAAAGTAACGTTGGGAAGAAACTGTGAATACGTAATATCTGACAAAAGGGATTTATTACCAGAGATATGATCAGAAGCAGCTGAGTCCACCACCCATTGTTCAAGAGGACTAGACTGGGAAACACAAGCAAAAGAATTACCAGCAACAGAAGTATCAGGCTGAGCAACAGTGGCTACTTGTGGAGACGTCTGCTTACTTGCTCGATATTTAAGGAACTCATTATACTCCCTTTCAGATACAGAAAATCCCTGGTTACCTGTAGGCTCAGTCTGAGCAACATAAGCATTTTTTGTTGGTCGACCATGTAAAGAATGGCACACATCACGAGTGTGACCAAGTTTATAACAATAAGAACACTTGGGTCTAGATCTTCCAAAACGACCTCCTCCTCGTCTATACTCCATAGTATGAGAAGCCCGATTGTCCACGGATTGGGAGACGAGGATAGATGAATCAAGTGTCTGTGATGAGCTCACTGGGTGACTTGGTGCTGCAGCAAGGCGAAGTAAGCGAGAAAATAATTCATCAACTGTGGGGACAGTCGGACTAGCCAAAATCTGATCGCGTACTGAGTCAAGACATTAGGAAGCCCAGCAAGAGTAAGAACTAGAAACAGCTTTTGTCGTTGCTCGTGCTGCTTTGCAACGCTAGCAGAAACTGGCATCAACGTCTCAAATTCCTCCATAACTGCCTGCACTTGACCCAAGTAAGTAGACATATCCAATCCCTATTTCTTCAAATTTGTCATCCGCGATATCACATCATAGAAACGAGATATGTCATTAGTGTATAAAGTACGAGCCTTTTCCCAAACCAAATAACATTTTTGGAATGGACGAAACAAGGGCATCAACTTGGAATCAATAGATCGCCACAAAATACTGCATAACTAAGCATCAATCTTCTCCCAATGTGCTTTGGCTTTTGCATCTCCGTCACTAGACTCTTGGGTTAGATGATCCTGAACACCTTGGCCTTTACACCACAACTCGACAGACGAAGCCCAAGCTAGGTTGTTTGAACCTCCCATTAAAGGTTCTGAGGTAATCATAATACCGGAACTGCCAGAACCCTGGTTTTTAGGCCCGAAAGCATCTAGTCCCAAAGACATCGTTGGATTATCAACTGAAAACTCGTTGAAACTGAACAGAGGACTGAAAACTGGTGCTGCCGAAAAAAAAAAGAAACACTGTAGCTGCCGGAAAAGCACTGTAGCTACCGGAAAAATTCAAAGTTGTCGGAATTGAAAAGTAAAAATATGGATAGGCTCGGAATTCAAGTAGGAGCAAACTGTCCTGAAGAAATATTGGCCGGAAAGTACTGTAGCTGCCGGAAAAATCACTGTAGGTCGCCGGAAAAAATCAAAGTTGTCGGAATCGAACAAAAAGTGGATGGGTAGGGTCGGAATTGTATTCCGAGCAATCTGTTCTGAAGGAGCGAAGCCAAAAAATGGCCGGAAACAGTCCCACGCGCCGGCGCGTGGTCTGACGCGCCGACAGCTGTGGTGGCGCGTGGGAGCGCGTGATGGGGATTCTGCCGGAGAAATTTCTGGGGTTTGGTCGGAATTGTGAGCCGAACCTCGCGGTGGTCTCGGATTTTGCACAACACCACCAGAAAAGGTAGTTTAGGTATACTGACAGATTGTTTAGTCGCCGGAAAATTGCACGGCGACGAGGTCTTCTTCCCGGAAGTAGCTGGAATGATGCACAGCTATACTATTCTCACCAAAGCTCTGATACCATGTGAGAAAGCACGGGAGAAGAATATATAATTGATATGGAAACATGATACAATGAGCCCTATATATAATACACATAACCTAGCCTACTCCTAATACAGTTTAGACTAGACTTATAATACAGTTAGACTTCTAACAGTATCTATGGCCTTAGCACAGCCTTTGTGCTACGATTAAATAATATGTTACTTTTATCAACAAAATATATATATATATATATATATATATATTATTTATAGTTGGAACTTGGTTACCCTTTCACGGAAAAAAATCATATAGCTGGAAGGGGTGAGATACATAATTCATAGTTGCCTAACCCTTTTGTTCTAAAGTTCTTTATATGTTGAGCCCGTGAAGTGCATTAAAATAGTGAAAGTGACAGTATCAGTAATATGGTTCTCGGTTATCCGTCCACTTAATAAGATCTTAATTTTGGAGCATAATTTGTTAGCATGCTATGTTGCTTTGAAATTTATCACATGTTGCAAAGCAATTTCATGTTAGTTTTATTTATATACTGTGCAGTTGAGAACTTTTTTGATCCGTAATGGCTTGTCGACTCTTTTCAAAGAAGGCCCTTCTGCGTACAGGGCTTATTACCTGAGGTGAGATTTATCTTGACGGTCCTTTGTTTTTCAATGGTCAACCTCTAGTTTGAACTCCTTGGTGGCTTCATATGCGTTGTATCTGCGTTTCACTTTGTTTATTAAAGAGCCGCTTTTATGTTGTAGCCCGGCATAATTCAATAATTATATTGTTCCATCCACATCTTTGTTGGTCTTTTAAGGGATGTTTATTGTCATATAATGAAGTGCTAAAGTTTTAATGAATTATCTAAGTTATCTGAGATGCTCATATTCATTTGTCATGATCAGGCTTTACATTACGGTTTTGTATAGCCAAATCTCTATTGAATCCCCATGCTTGAGATTACACTGGGTTTGTTGTTGTTCGAATTTTCAGATCTTATTGTCCAGTCTGACTAATATATCTACTTTGAATATTGGCTTCTTCTGTTTTAATAGCTGTTATTTTTACCCAAGTTTTCGAGGGTGTCTTTACCAACTTCCATTTTTTCGTGTGTTGGAACCATCAGGCTGTATTTTTGCATAGCTTCTGTTTTTATGGCTGTATTGTCTTATCGATTCTCAAGGATAAATTGTAATATATATTTAGCTCTATGACAATACGGTTAATACAGGCAAATGAAAATTTGGAATACTTCAGCAGCCAAGCAACGGGAACTCAGCAAGATGCTTGATGAATGGTAATACTAAATGAGTTTATGATTTTCTACGATTAGTCACTTTTCTTTTCCCAGTGTAGCATCTTACAGGGACTACTTTTTCAGGGCAGTACATATATGCAGAAAATATGGGAACAAACCATTGTCATCATCCACATATCTAAGTGAAGCTGAGCCCTTCCTTGAACAATATGCAAAGCGTAGTCCACAAAATCAGGCTTTGATAGGATCTGCTGGAAATTTAGTCAAAGTTGAAGATTTCATGGCTATTGTTGAAGGACAAGATGAAGAGCATATTGCACCTTCAAGCCCTAGTATTCCCAGCAAAGACATGGTCGGGAAGAATGAGGGTCTCATTGTTTTCTTTCCAGGTAAGATTGAACTGGTTTTAAATTTCCAGATAGTATACAAGATCTGACTTTTATGGTTGTTTGGTGTTATCTTGCTTTCTAGTAATTGGCCTGTACCCCACTTGTGCAATCATACTGGGTTTGTTGTTGTTGTTGTAGTAGTAGTTGGCATGTAGTGTCTGATGTAACTCGGGAATCTTTTATGTATTTTGTACGTAATGTACCTCTTTTATTTTAGAACCTTCTGCACCTTTAATTATGCATTCTTTTTGACTTGCTATGCTAAATGGCAGGAATACCAGGATGTGCTAAATCTGCACTTTGTAAGGAAATACTGAATGCTCCAGGAGGGTTTGGAGATGATCGACCAGTTCATAGTTTAATGGGTGATCTTATCAAAGGTACGAGGTGATTTTCAACTTCTTTTGTAATTTTCTTTATTTATAAAGGAATTTAATTTTGCATGTCCATGTGTGTTGTGCCATTGAGTTGTTGGCAGTATATCATGTATTCCCTCTGTCTCATCTTCTACAATAGTATTTGACAAGAACATGGTCTCAGATGTGAATTTTCCTTATATATTGAACCAGTAAGAGTGGAAGAATATCTTCAAACTAATGGTCGAAAGTTAGTTGATAGAAAAAAAACCACGTGAAGATTTAATTTTTTTCGTAGTATAATGGATTTGGATTCTTAAATGTTGTGAAAGTTGTATAGAAATAGAAGGGCGTAAACATTTTGGGACATCCCAAAATGGAAAGAGTTTTGTGTAATTGGGACAAAGGGAGTATCGATTTTACTCTCACAGCATTTGCTCTTGAATACAGGTTGGAACCAATTGAAAAAAATTTAATCCGTCTCTGTAAACTTCCCACTAATAATCTCCTTCTTTTTCTTGCTCGAGGACTTTATTTTTCTCATATAATAAAATTTGATCTCTTTATGTCCATATTAATAGGTAAATATTGGCAAAAGGTTGCTGATGAACGCCGAAGAAAACCTTACTCGATCATGCTTGCTGATAAGAATGCACCAAATGAGGAAGTATGGAGACAGGTAGGTTTTTGTATTTGCTAAACTGTCACCTGAGTAGTACAGATCATTTGACGCAAAAGGCACTTTTTATGGTTATTCTCACTTTCAAATTCGAATAAGATGCAGTGGTAGTGCTTCAAATAATGATACATGAGATCAGGAAATCTAGTTATAGCAGCTGTTCTCTGTACTTCACGTACAACTTTTATAATGCCACCGAATTCATCTTCTAGTTTTTGAGTGCTGCGGAATTCATATAAAGAACTTGAGTTTTTAAGGTTCTTTCAGTTCGGAAATAACATAAGATGTATTGGCGATGCTTCAAATAATGATATCCAGATTTGCCTCACGGGGTTTTATTCTCATTGTTGCAGATTGAGAACATGTGCCTAAGCACCAAGGCATCTGCTATTGCAGTTGTACCTGATTCAGAAGGTCTTGTTAGAAAGTTCCTCTGTAGTTTCTGTTGCATACATTTTGGATAACCTGTAATGCTGCTCTCATGCAAGTCTGCTTTAATTTATGAAATGCCGGGGCACTTGATTTAGTAATTCACCCAGTGCTCCAGTGGCTTTATTTTGCATTTCTTGCTATGTTGTTTCAGATTTGTGTTATTGACAATTCTTGTTTCTTGCTGAGTGAAAAATTACGTCTGATTCAGGTGGAAGCATGGAAAATGCTTCCTACCTACACCTCTGACTTTGCAGTTGTCTTATCTGAAACTTAGAGTCGAGAACTCCCTATCATCTTGTTATATGCTTTTGTTTTTTGAGATGAGGCAGTACGTCCCATCTATGCTCCTGGCTTTGCATTTGTGTTCTCTTTAACTTAGACTGGTGAAGCTCTGTATCATCTTGTTATACCCTTTTGTTTCTTGGAGACAATTATAGGCTAGTATGCTTCATGGTGCTTGCACAAAAAGATGTTTTACGTTACCTTGCTTTACGGCCAGTGACATTAGTAGTGGTAGTAAGAGAATTACAACAACAACCCAGTATAATCCCACAAGTGGAATCTGGGGAGAGGGTAGTGTATATGCAGACCTTACCCCTACACTAGGGTAGAGAGGCTGTTTCCAATGACCCTCGGCATCCTTCCTTCCAAGAATTCCCCACCTTGCTCTTGGGGTGACTCGAACTCACAACCTCTTGGTTGGAAGTGGATAGTTCTTACCGTCAGAGCAACCCACCTTGTCTAGTGGTAGTAAGAGAATTGTTTACTGGAAATCATTTGTTTTATCTTGGGTCATATCATCTATGTGTACATATGGCTCTTAGTTACTGCTTGGTTAATCATGCAGGAACCGAAGTCAACCCATTCTCTGTTGATGCACTTGCGGTTTTTACATTCCGAGTACTTCACCGAGTTAATCATCCGGTACTTAAGTCTTTACATTACTCTTGTAAACTGCTCTTCAGCCATTTACTCCATTCAACTTGGATATCAATATCTTAGACCTCTCTTTTCTGCTGTGATCCTGAAGGGAAATCTTGACAAGTCATCTCCAAATGCTGGATATGTGCTGCTAATGTTTTATCACCTTTATGAAGGAAAGGTACAAAATCTTATTGAGCTAACAACATTATGTGAGATCTTCCTCTTATATGAACTGTATTTCATTACTTATTAGAATAAATAAATAATAAATAAACGAGGCATTTGTATCTGATTCTTTTGGTACACTATCACACTCAGAGTCGTCAGGAGTTCGAGAGTGAGCTTATTGAACGTTTTGGCTCACTTGTCAGAATGCCTCTACTGAAACCTGAAAGGTTAGTAATATTTCTTTCTTCTGACCCCCTTACTGATGGTTGGCCTCTTCAGCTTGAAGTGATTGTATTGGTCATTACGGTTTAGACAGCGTCTTTTCTTTCCTCTTTGTTTGATTAGTTCATTAGATTGTAGTTCGAACTCGGCCACAGACAAAGCCTGATATATAAATAGAGAAGGGCAAAGGGGTGAGCCCATTATCTATCGAGTTTCGAACTGTGCGCCAGTTGGTCCTTGATGAAATTTCGGTTATAAGAAAATGTTAGATTGGAGTTAGTCGCAGCAGTCACATCAACTGAAGTGTGTTTGGGGTTTAGGGTGATAGAATAGCAACTAACGTGTAATAATAAAAGCATGTGTCTCTTTGTGGCATTTATCTTTGATAATGTACAAGCAGTACAAGTACAATATTGGTACCATAAAGTAAATCCACAAAAGGATGATTCTTTACAAACAAAACTGATCTTTTATACAAATATGAACATTATTGGTACACCAAAATAATTAGGAATAACAGATTGTTCCTTAAATGCACATGGTCATTCTTTATTTCTTAAAAAGCTCTTTTTCTCTTCTAGTGGAATAGTCAAGGCGCACACAAGCTGGCCCAAACACCACTGTCATGAAAAAGACTCTGTTTCTCTTTTTCCACGGGACCCCATAGTGCTAGTAAGGTCACATCCTACGCTCTTCGGTTTTTTTTTTCTTCTTTTAAACGCTCACTTGCCTCCTTTACTGTGTCGGACATCTCCCATTTTACTCTGAAATACACAATCTTTCACCACAAGTGAGTTGCGGCCTGACAATGTAGCAGGAGGTAGTAAATATCTTTACCCGAACATTTGTTTGTAAGTAAAGCATAAGATAAAGTATGTAATTCTCCCTTTTCCCCTCAAAATTTCAAATGTCAAGAAGCGTTTTTGGTTGCCTTGGGGATTCAAATTGATAATCGTGGGAAACATGACTCCAACATAACCAAGAGCTTGTGATAATATGACTATTGAGAAAAATTCATTTCTCCCTACCCTCTCCCATCACGAGTCTTGGTTAGCATGTCATGTACTTTGCTTGTTAAGTATTTAAATTAGGCCTTGGAATTTAGCGACCTCTCAATTCTGAAGATATTTTCTCAAGTCCGAATGAACTCCTAGTTGTGGCCTACAGATCGGTTGTACTGTTATCTCCTTTTGACTTGGACATATTGTAAATGCACGGGAATATGAGTCTCTAGTGCGCTCTCCCACCCCTTGTGATTCCAGAAGTGCATTTCGGATTCCATGTCTTAGCCTGAGAATGATGGAGCCACTGCCACTAAAATTTGTTTCATGATTTCTATTGATGGTACTGATATATTGCTTCTTTTCGTCTTCTTGAGCCGAGGGTCTTTTGGAAACAACCTCTCTATCCCCTCGGGGTGGATTTCACTGGGTCGTCGTCGTCGTCGTTGTTGTTATCTACTGAGCCTTCCATATATTCCTCCAAAGACCGTACCCAAGTGAAGTATGACATGTTTAGTTCTTCATCCTGCTTTCACAAGACTTACTCGTAAATCTCCAATCATTTTGTTAATCGGGCCTTGTTGAAAACTTGGATTTTCTTTACCCCCCCATGCCCCCCAAACATCCTCCTAGATAATTAAAGCGAACTCTTCCTAGCCTCTCTGCTGCATCTCAAGAAAAAAAATTCCATTGGAAGCTTCTCAACTTACCTGTGAGGCTGTGACAATGCTCCATGCATGAAGCAATGACATGAATTGTGTGGGAATGCTCAATAATGTACTTTTCAGTTTTCATTAATGTTGCCCTTGAAATAAGTTTCTCTTCCACTATCTTACTAGCCTGCTCTTAGCTCTTTCCGTCATCGTGTCCCATGCTGATTGGTCATTATAAAAGAGGCAGTACTAACACATGATAACTTAATCAAAAGAGGATTTCACATGTGCTCTAGATGTTATTTATGTGGAGAGGAGGCAGAGACAATTACTCATCTGTTTTTGCACTGCAAAGTCACCGTACAACAATGGAGAATCTTCATCAGTTTAAGGGGAATTTCATGGGCAATGCCAGGAAGAATTAAGGATGTTCTAACTTGCTGGAATAAAGATGGCAACTTTTCTAGCTATAAAGAAAGATGGAGAGTAGTTTCAGCATGCATATGTTGAACAAACAATCTGGGAAGAGAGAAACCAAAGATATTTTGAAGACAAGTACAGTATCATCCAGAAGATAAAGATGAAATATTTGGCTCTTTTCTATTTTTGGTGTAAAGGAAAGTTAATGGAGGATAATGAATCCACTTTTGATGTTCTAGATTCCTTGTAAGATGAACAAGGTTTCATTTGCACTTTCTCTGTAAATATGGGTGACTTCACTTTTTTGGTGAAGTCTTTTTATTAATATATAAATATGTTACCTTCTAAAAAAAAACACAAATAGTAAGGGGAGAGAGAGATAATAAGAACTATTAGCTTCCCAATGAGTAAAAGTAAGTAAGATATTTTATGAGAATTTGGAAAAAGAGAAGGGGGCAAGGACAAAATTGGAGGGAAAAGGGAGTGTATATAATTGATCAAGGCTATAAACATTGGGTTTGGATATCATAGTTGATTCCTCTTCATAATCTATGTCGGTCCTTTTTTCCCTTTTGCTTGCAAGCTAGTGTGGTATTTGTAATGCAATTCAGAACAAGAGGGTGTTGGTGTAATTTCTTAAGCTAGGGGAAGTATACATAATGTTGCTGAAAATCGAGAGAAATTACTTGTAATTTGCTCTGAATTTTCTCCTCTATAATGTCTTAGTATTATGAAACATATCAAATAAAAAACTTGAAAGGTAAATTCCTCATATTTCTCGGCAAACAGCAAGCTGAGGTCGTTCAACTTTTTTAAATTCTCTAAAGTTCTGAATGCTCATTTCCAGGGGTGTAACTGGCTTGCTTGCAAGCGAGTTTGGTCATAAGTCTCCTTTATTTAGAAGGAAACGAAATTTCTTCTTTTTTTTTTTAAAATTCTATTTTCCAGCCACATGGGAAGAAGGACAACCGTTGTTGTTGTCTAAGACATGAACGATGCAACAGGCCCTGCATAGTATCATCGTATTTTGGTGTTTGACACACGTCTGATTGGTTGTCTGTGCTTTCACCTAGTCACTAATTTTCATTAGCTAGAACGAACATAGCTCTAATTTAGGTAAACATAAATTGTAACGCGTACATTATATAAAACAGTCTTCGAAAATTTTGAAGGAGATTGCCAACTTTGAACACAAACTCCAATACTTGTCACCGTAATTTTTCTCGACCAAAATAAAGGGAAGGAAAAGAAAAAGAAGAAAGTGGGTGTTATCTATAAATCCAACTGTTTAAATAAATGCTAATTACAGCAAGTTATGCGGTCCAATATGTTCAACTCTATAGAATATTAGACAACTAGAAGTTTCAGTGATATAACTGATTCATAGCAATTCAACCAACAAAAGGCCGCAGATAGTGGTGGAGCTGATAATATTCTTACTATCATGTAAGATGACTTTTTGCCTTGATGTGGTTAAAATCTGTGCCCTGTTGGCATTGCTGTGGATATTTGGTATTTGACCTATATAGTTTGGATCTGTCAATTCAAGGACATGTAGGTCTTCCCTTTTTCAGTTGCTTTACTTGCTGCTGATATTGTTTATGATCATATGAAGGTCTCCGCTACCAGATTCTGTGAGGTCTATTATTGAGGAGGGAATCAATCTGTACAAGCTTCACACAAACAAACATGGAAGGTCAGTGTTACATTCAGCTACTGTCAGCATGTGCAGCTAATGAGTTCCTCACTTGAGTTCTATGTTGCTTGGACTCTCCAAAATGCTGCCGCACCCGTGTCGGATCCTCCAAAAATACACTACTTTTGGAGGATCCGACATGCACCCGGCAAAATTTTCGGAGAGTCCGAGCACATAGCTTGAGTTATAGTGTTCATGGTGAAAAGCAGTATGCCTTGCTATACAACCCCGAGCTATCTCTCTTTTACATCCTCAGCTCAAGAAATTGTTCTCAAAGTAATAGTTTATGTTGAAGTAATTATGAATTGAATTTGAGTTTTCCGGTTCTTTCCCCAGAATGCTTTAGTAAAAGTAGGGTTATTATGTGTGATAAGCTTTCATCCAACTTCTTCATATGGAGGCTTCGACTCTTAGGACTTTGTGATGATTGAGTTGTATTATGATGCATAGAGGTCTTGATATATTATGTTATATGTTAATACTTCTGGTTGGTAGAGAAGATTAGAAGAATATTACACCTTAAAACAGTGATTCTGCCAGCCAACTATTGGTCTGTCATCCTTAGTTTCCTCTTTCTTTGGGCTGGCAAAGCATTACTTAAAATCTGATATATTCATTGATTTCCAGTGTCTTGGCTCTACTCCTTAAATATCTTTGAGCATGATCTGGAGCTATGAAACTCCTTATTACTCTTGAATGTATAATTCTGCTTTTGTTGTATTGCTTTTTCCTGATGATAACTTTGTATATCCACATATATGTATGTATACATATATATAGTGTACTAAATTAATTGCAATACAGATATGAACCTGCATTTTCTCTGCATGTTTCAGTAGGTTCCTGAGCATTTATATGCTTTTTCTTTTGGGGTTATAAGATGTGTTTTCTCAACCATGTTCTATCCTCAAGCACCCGTCACAACCCCCCCCCCCCCCCCCCCAAAAAAAAAAAAACCCCAAGAGAGAGTTGGATTAAATAAAAGAAAAAAATCTTAAAATACAAGCAAGAAAGGAAAGGCGGGGAGGAGAAAAAAGAAGAGATGTCGTTATGCCCAGATTTTTTCTAGCAAAATCATGTCATCTCTCTAGTTATTCGTATTTCTTAAATTTAGAAAATCGTGTTTCTGATTGACTGATTGCAGTGATGAATTTTTCTCATTGTGTGTGATTTTGTACATTCAATCCTGTAGATTGGAGTCTACAAAAGGGACATATGCAAAAGAGTGGGTGAAGTGGGAGAAGCAATTGAGGGATATTCTACTTGGGAATGCTGACTATCTCAATTCAATACAGGTAAGTTTGTTCTAGATCTCTCAAGGCATGTAATTGATCTCTGATCTTACCTTCCACTTGAAGAAAAAAAAATTAATTGCTATAACGTTATTCAAAGCCTTTATTTCAAATGTGACCCATGACATGTAGCTGTACTACATGCATACTTTATTTGTGTCGACGCACTGGTGTAGGAATTGTGTGATAAAAGGTTGGAGAACGTCATGTGGGTTCTTCAAATATGCTAAAAATCAGCAACAAATTTGGATATATATACCCGTATACGGGTCCATGTAACATTGACAATGACCAAACAGAGTTTTCTTTACCTGTGCTGTTTGCAAAGTTCTTTCTCTACGTAACTCTTCTTTGACATGGGGAATGATGAGGAATGCCTTTCTAGTTGGAGGGGTTAGTTGGATGCTTCAGTGTTCCATGATCAGTAACACCCCACCCACCCCAAAGAACCCCCTGGCTCAGTGGGAATAGAGAAGAGTAATCTCAAAAGAAATTTACCACATTGTGGTAAGAGAGATTTTGGCTAATGATTCTGCAAACTTCTATTTCAGGTTCCATTTGAATTTGCTGTTAAAGAAGTCTTGAAACAACTGGGAGCTGTTGCGAGGGCCGAGTATGCAACGCCTACTTCTGAGAAGAGGAAGCTAGGATCTATTGTGTTTGCTGCTGTCAGTCTACCAGTTCCAGAAATTCTTGGTCTTCTGAATGATGTGAGTGAATTTGCAGATTTATGAATTGCAGTTATGGAGAGTCTTGATGGCTGGAAATTTATTTCTTGATAGTTGTAGTGAGTGGTCTATGCGCTTACCGTACTGATTAGTTTATGCAGAAACATATTATTCCTTGTGGCTAGATTGCTTTTGTTGGTTTTTTAAATGTGGCAGCAAAAATATTAAAAATAAAGATTGAAAATGTCTCTCAATAATTTTATTAAGCATAACAAGGCTTTAAATAGTCAATTAGGAACATAATCTGCATAAAAATCTGCATAGGAGGAATTTAAAAATCCCAAAATATCTCAACCAACCTAAAATTGAAATTTGAATTCAAAAAAGTAGTTTATCCTAAAACTAAGTAACTTATTATGCTAAAAAGTTACTGCAGTAACTGAAAGCAACAAAATTTCAACGGTTCTCTTGGCAGGTTGAAGAGAATGATAGTCTTTCTTGCTTATCTGGTTGCTGACTTCTTTTTCTTTCAATTAAATAATATGTTTGTTCGAGAAAAGCAAATTTTGATCACAAAACACAGTATCTCTTGCTTATCTTTCCTTTCAATCTTCGTGATTTCCTATCTCATCCGAATATTCTGCATTTCGTTTAAAAGTCCTTTGGGTGAACGGTGAGTAAGGGACTGAGGAGAGGCACTTTAGTTTTGCATTAAGGAACTTAACTATATTATCTGATGCTTTTCATTATTTTGTGGACAGCTAGCCCAGAAAGATCAGGAGGTTGGCGCTTTCTTGAAGGATAAAAACATAGTGAGCTGCACTACAAAGGCCCATTTGACCCTGGCTCATAAGAGAAGTCATGGTGTCACTGCAGTTGCCAAGTATGGTTGCTTTCTTCACCAAAAGGTGCCAGTAGAGGTGGCTGCTTTGTTGTTCTCCGAAAAATTGGCTGCACTATAAGCAAAACCTTGCTCTGTTGAAGGTGAGAAGGTTGATTCTAAAAACCAATGGCCTCATGTCACATTATGGACAGGGGAAGGAGTTGTAGCCAAAGATGCCAATACAGTACCGCAGTTACTTTCACAAGGGAAGGCTACTCGCATTGATATAAACCCACCAATCACTATAACCGGCACTCTCGAATTCTTTTGAGCTCTACCTGTACCTTGTCTTGAGTCGATCTACATTGCTTGAACCTTAAACGTGTTCTGAGTGCATATCGTGTAATGAATTATCCAAATTGTAGGAACAATGTTGTAGGGTTATGTGCTTTTGGCTGGAAAAAGTTTTGCAGGATAGATTTTTATGTAGAGAAAATGTAAAATGCTGAGGAAATGAAGTAGTCTAGAATCGCAGTACTTTTGAAACCGCATCTAGCAGTACTTGAATAAAAGAAACAATTTTCTACCATATATTAGTTCTCATTCTTGTCGTGTTTGCATTGTTCCTAAAACTGCTATGCTGCAATCTCAAATTTGTTGTTGTCGATTATATGAATCATCATTGTTCATGTTGCTCTATTTAAGTTTGTCTCCAATAGTCCAATTATAATAACAATACCAATAAATTTGCGCCGGCTCTGCGTTTGACAAAATTATATTTACGATGTGATTCTGTTTTATAGCTGTACGACAAGTTATCAGTTACGTTGTTTGCCGAAAAATAAAATAAAGAAGTTATCAGTTACGCATTTTCCTATAGCCAATTGGATATCTTGCTAAAACATGCATGTGATGGTTGTCTCTTAAAAAAAATTGTTATGGTTTGGAATTGTACTTCCAAATTTTTTTGTTATTGTGCTGCGGTAGGACATAAGTACCAGGGTTCCCAGTAGTTTTAATGTCATTTAACTTCTCCCAGTTACTCTTAAAACTATTAACTGTGAAGGTCATCTAGTATAACAAACATTGCACTAATAAATCCCGAAAAGCTTTAGTCTGCGACGATTAACGGAAAGCACATTGGTCTACAGAATTTCTGTTTATATGGAAAGAAGGGTACCTCCCCCAACAGCCAAAACCACTATAGAATATCGTTAAGAGTACAATAATGAAACATGCAATAGAAGACACTTGTGATATCTTAATCATGAGACAGGGCTCCAACTACTAATCCAATTGGACAGTGTCTCCACATTTTTGCTAATATCCTCAACAGAATCACTTCTTAATGCCACCACAATATCCTCTGGATAACTCTCTTTTGCTTCGTCCAGCAAAATTTGAAATATTTCACATTCGATATTATTGGAGAGCTTTTGACCTGTGTAGCCCCTGGTCCAATCAAGCAAGTCAAGAACAGATCTGAGTGAGCAACATTACAGAGGCATGGATGAGAAAAGAAAAAGGAAGTCAATTGATAGATTACCTCCTACTCAATCTATCATACAAGACCGTATTGTCAGTTTGGAGCACCACCACTTTATCGAACCAACGTTCAGGGAAGAAATCGCAGCCATGATGATCAACAATATTTCCACCTTGTTCCATCATGTCCTCAAGCTCATCACATACCTACAGTTGCGACGCCATGAAATTTAGAATAGAACAAATTTCTTCATCATCGATTGTAGGAAATTTGACTTCACCCTTTTCAGAGCTGGCAAGTAGCTTTTTGTGCATCAATTTACACAATCAATTAAAAACCCAAAGCAACCATCACAGATGAAAAGTGCAATTTTGAGTCTCTCTTCAACAGTGACAATACCAGCTAACCATATATTTTGAAAATAAATTCATCACTAGCTAATTCACTATCAACAAAGAGCCTTCCTTTGATTTCCTGTCAGATAGGAAATAGTGGTTTGCTTAGTTTAAAAGACCAAAATTTGACTAATTGCTAATCTGCATTTTGCAGGTGTTGATGAGTGCAGATAGGAAAAAACATTGACAAATTAGCTGCAATGTGGCATGCAAAAGCTCAAACTGCACTGGTAACAGCAGAAAAGTTCTCTCTTCTTATTCTTTGACAAAAAACCTCTTATATACCTATCCTTTCTCTTTAGTGAACATCTTAACATAGAAAGAAGCATTTGGGATGCAAACCATATAGGAAAGTTATATGCCAAAAACGGACATATTAAGAAGATGAGAACTTTATTCCAATGCACTGCAGTCCCAACAGAAAGTGCCTTACATTTGTTAATCCTATCAAGTGAATTCGCATTTTCTATTGCTAAACTTCAAATATCATTGTTTATCCCACATTCAGATATCATCTCCTTATTTTGTCAGAGGGTTTCTGCACCTCCCTCCAACCATTATCTTTGATGATATTTGGGGGCATTACCCCAAATAACTTTACAGCATCAAAGGACCAAAAGGAGGCAATAAAGAAGAAACAGCCACCATAACTTAAATTGGACCATCTGTTCCAAAGGAATAATGATATATACTCCCATTAATGAAAGTTTCTACTTTGCAACTAATTATAGCTTGATATATACTCCATTAATGAAAGTTTCTACTTGAAACTAATTATAGCTTAAATAAATGCCAAGTTAAAGCCACCATATCATTTCCTACAACCAATAGGACGCACTAAAGTTATCAGAAACTGCTCATAAATCAAGAAATTTTAGACCTTGGAAACTGGTTTCGCCGAAAAAGATGAAGCGACATGACTTTTGATATGGGATCCAAGCAAAATGGGATACACCTCCAGATGACCTATTTTTATAAATAATCGCGAATAGTTTAAGAACTTTTTCATTGATGTTACAAGACACTCTTAGTCATTTTCAACATTCAATTCAATTCAATTCACCAGAACAAACATATATTATGATTATTTTTTGGTTTAAAGTTTGGAACTAACTACAAGCAGCTCAAAACTTAAAACAATAATGACCATCTCTATAGTTTCTACATAAATAAATCTCCAAACAACTAATAATATCCTTAATATTGGACCTAAAGCAAACGAATCAACATGTTATGCCTTAATCACAACTCAATTAGATCTTCTATCACTAATTCTTCAAAAACATAAAGAACTTAAAGCCCTAATATTGGACCAAAAGCAAACGAATCAACATATTATGCCTTAATCACAACTCAATTAGATCTTTTAGTCCATTGTGTTGTTTCTATCACTAATTCTTCAAAAACATAAAGACCTTAAAGCCTTTCGAGACAACTCCTCAACGTGACTTTAAGCACACCTTGTTTCCTCTTAACACCTTCAATCCGCTACATTTAGAGGCCTATGTTTCTCATTTTATCTTTATCTCTGCTACTTGTACATTGCAAAAAAAAAAAAAAGAAATACTAAGTAAATAAACAACTTGAACAGCAACAATTCTCTCAATCGTCAAAAAATGAAACAAGAAAATAGAAATTGAAAAGACAAATAGGAAAAGCTGATTATTTTACATTTTTATTCTCCTATTGAACTGAAATCAAAGTCAAAAAGAATCCCGCAATTATTCCGGAATTAAGAGTTAGGGTATTGTAGTTTCAATGTTTAAGACTCACGAGGTCTTCGTTGATGACATAACAGTCGAGAGTGTCGTCCCATCCGTCGTGCAACTTCTTCTCTTTAACCAGGTCACCGACGTTGATGTGCCGGAGCTGCGTCGCCTCCGCCAGCGCAGACGACGTCGTCGTTTTTCCGGTGCCCGGCGTTCCGGTAATCATTATGTTAGGTCTTCTTCTGCCGCTGCTATTTTGCGCCATGGTGATCACTGCGCCTACTGAAAGCAGTGAAACGCTTTTGGCGAAATGATTTCGGGCCATTTAAACTTGTAAACTTTGTATTTTTTATTTAAACACTCGAAGTTATAATTTCCTTAATAAGTGGTGTTCACGATTAGAAACTCATTTTCTTTTTATTTAGATTGGTTTTGATTTTAAATTTTAAAAATCGATAATATTTGATTTGATTTTGGTTCTATTTTAAAAAATAAAAAAATAAATCAAATCAAACGATTAATTATATACAATAGTTAATAATTATTTATATACAATATAATATCTTTTTATTAATAATTTTAATTGTTATTTTGAATTTTAGTTTATCTTGTTATATTTTAAAAGATCGCCTAAACCCAAAATAATAGGATTCGATCAAATTTTTTTTTCATTAATAGACTTTAATTCTCCAACCTTCCGCACATACTTTAGCCTAAAAGAAGAGTTAAAAAAAAATCACCACAAGAGTAAAGAAAGCACATTCAAATTGCAAGACAACAATGGCTAAAGCTTGAGAAAGCAAACTTTTAGTTTGTTTTTTGTTCATTCTTTTTATATAAACATGTAAATAAACTTTTAATTTTTAAAAAATATATAAAAAGCATAAATTTAGCAAATTATTTTCAGATTGTTGTCTAGCGTCTTTTTAATATTATCGTTTTATCATTAGCTTACTAAGAACTGTAAAATTGAACCAAACCGAACCAAACCAACAACAATCAAACCGATAGTTTGTATTTAATTTAGTTTGGTTTTGGTTTAAAATTTTAAAAATCGATTAAATTGGTTTGGTGTTGGTTTTAATCAAAAACCAACCAAACCAAACCGTGAACACCCCTGCCTTAACAAATAAACATATCTGACCCTTAAGCCTATTGCACGTGTATTACATATACATACGCGTGTCCATCAAGTTAGCAAATGACCAATCCAAAAGTAAGACCCCACCCAACTAATGACATGTGTAATTTTTAAACAAAAATTATCGCCTATTTATATTTTAAAAATAAAATAAATATAATAAAAAAGCAAAAACTTAAAACATTCCAGCTTCCTCTTCCCCGTTCCTCCCCTCATCCCCCCCTCCCCTCCTAACACCTGCAACTCATTCGTCTACTTCCATATCAGCACTTCCTTCATAGGTTCTTCTTCGTCCTCTCCTTACTTTTCAAATTTTTCTTATTTTCTTCTAGCTAGCTAGATAGTCGGAGAAATCTTCCGATCAGCACTGTCACAACATTAATTTTCTTCAAAGTTGTGACAATTAATTCGTTGCAGTGGCCAATTGGCATGACATCCTTAGCAACATGAATCGATTGTCATTACTCTTGGGCAATTTGGTCCAATGGAACCCATCTCCAATCAACTGGAGCCCGCCGGAGAGTTGCAAGTCATCAGAAGTGGCGATTCCTACAGTGAAATCTCCTGAATTTTGGTGGAAAGGTAGTTCCTGGTTTGGAGAACAATTTTTACGGCTTGGAATTACAAGATTAAATGGTTAAAAATTGAAAAATAGTCAGGCCCGATGTATTGAAGTGCCTAATCTCTAAATCTAACCAGATAAATTATTATTTTTTAATTAATTATTTACCTTTTTAAAATTATTTATCATATTCACACGTCTAATATCGGCGATTAACATGCAATTGGCTACATCAGCTATAATATATCACCTAAGCATAGTCAACGGTCAAACGTATTTATTAGTCGATATTTTCTCAAGTAGAGGTATTCAAATGGAAAAATCCAAAGTTCGTATGTCGACTTTCAGAAATCCAACAAATTTAAGTGACCAGGAAGCCATTTCACCAATAATTTTTGGTCAAAGTAACCTAATTATTGTGTGAGGGTATCTAGTATACAAACAGAATATACTTATTTGCTGCTCCTATTTAATATAAACTTTGTAAAGGCTTGTTTGTTTTTAAGCATACAAAAATTTAATCTCCTGGTAAATTATGTTATTGTTATAAATAATAAAAGAAGAAGAGCAATATTGCAGAAAAAGAGAGAAAGAGAGAGTTCTTATTGAATTTTGGGGTGATTTACAATGGGGTAAGACCCCTCTATTTATAGGAGGAAAAATGACTTAGCCTCAAAGTAAAACTCTCTACAAGATAGACATTCACTCCAAATAGAATTCTATTCTTAACACTCCCCATTGAATGTCTACTCAATAAGTAATGTGCCTTATTAAAAACCTTAACTAAAATAAAACCCAATGGGAAAAAAATTCTAGAAAAGAAAAAAAATACAAATATTTAGAAATGCGTCTATTGGTTGCCTCGTTAAAAACCTTGCAAGGAAATCCGAGTGGGACAAAACCTTGTATAGAAAAAAGAGTGCAACGCGCATTAACTCCCCCTGAAGAGAGCATCAATTCACATCCTTGAACCTTCGCATCCCAATCTTGTGCACTAGCTTCTTGAAGGTTGACGTCGGTAGAGATTTGTGAACAAATCAGCCATATTATCACTTGAATAAATCTGCTGCACATTGATATCACCATTCTTCTGAAGATCATATGTGTAAAATAACTTTGGTGAAACATGCTTTGTCCTATCTCCTTTTATGAATCCTCCCTTCAATTGAGCTATGCATGCTGCATTGTCTTCATACAAAGTCGTGGGTAGTTTGTCACATTTCAAACCACATTTGTCTCGAATATGATGTATTATAGACCTCAACCACACACACTCTCGACTTGCTTCAAGAATAGCAATTATCTCAGCATGATTAGATGAAGTAGCCACAATTGATTGCTTAGTCGATCGCCAAGATATGGCAGTGCCTCCACAGATAAACACATAACCTGTTTGAGATCGAGCTTTGTGTGGGTCAGATAAATATCCAGCATCAGCATAACCAACAAGATTAGGACTGCAATTATTGCTATAAAATAAGCCCATATCGGTAGTCCATTTTAGATACCGCAATATATGTTTGATTCTATTCCAATGTCTCCTTGTAGGAGTAGAGCTATATCTTGCTAAGACATTAACTGAAAAAGTTATGTCAGGCCTTGTAGTATTTGCAAGATACATTAGTGTGCCAATTGCACTAAGATATGGTACTTCAGGACCAAGCAGCTCTTCATTCTTTTCTTGAGGTCGGAATGGATCCTTATTCACATCAAGTGACCGAACAACCATCGGAGTACTTAAAGGATATGCTCCATCCATGTAAAATCGTTTCAATACCTTTTCTATATAGGCATATTGATGAACAAAAAATTCGTTTGCCAAATGTTCAATTTGCAAACCAAGACATAATTTTATCTTTCCGAGATCTTTCATCTCGAATTCCTTCTTTAAATAATCAATTGTCGTTTGGAGTTCTATAGGAGTTCCAATAAGGTTTATGTTATCAACATATACGGCAAGTACAACAAATTTCAATGTTGTTTTCTTTATAAAAACACATGGGTAAATGGCATCATTATATAGCCTTCCTTTAATAAATACTCACTAAGACGATTATGCCACATTCGTCCTGATTGCTTCAGACCATACAAAGATCTTTGCAATTTGATTGAAAACATTTCCCAGGACTTTGAATTATGTGTGTTTGGCATTTTGAATCCATCGGGAATTTTCATGTATATCTCATTATCAAGTGAGCCATAAAGGTAGGCGGTAACCACATCCATTAAATGCATGTCAAGCTTTTCAAGGACAACAAAACTAATGAGATAACGGAAAGTTATAGCATCTATAACGGGCGAATATGTCTTTTCATAATCGACACCAGGCCTTTGTGAAAATCCTTGTGCAACAAGGCTTGACTTATATATTTGTACCTCATTTTTCTCATTTCTCTTGCGTACAAAGACCCACTTATAGCCAACAGGCTTAACACCATTAGGTGTTTGAACTATAGGCCCAAAAACTTCACGTTTTGCAAGTGAATTCAACTCTGATTAGATTGCTTCTTGCCATTTTGGCCAATCAAGTCTTTGTCGACATTCTCCAACAGATTGAGGTTCAAGATCCTCACTTTCTTTCATAATGTTAGATGCAACATTATATGCAAAGACATAATCCACCACTATATCCACTCGATTAAAATTTGTCTCAATATCGATTGAATTTATTGATAGTTCCTTATTTTCTTGAGTCTCGGGCTCAATGGATTCTTCATGAATCTAAGAATTTATTAAATCGTGAATTTCCTCATGAGATTCTTTCGTAGTATCATTTTGATCATTTGCTTTCCTTTTTCTAGGATTTCGATCTTTGTAACCTAATGGTCTGCCACGTTTTAGGCGTGCTTTCGACTCATTAGCTATGACACTAGAAGATTGTCCAATAGGGACATCAATACAGATTGGAACATTCTCTGCGGGGATATGTGATTTTGTTATCCTTTTCAAGTCCGTAAATGCGTCTGGCATTTGATTTGCTATTCTTTGCAAATTGATAATATTTTGCACCTCTTTTTCACAATTGAGGCACGTGGATCAAGATGAGATAATGTTGAATTTTCCCAAAAAATTTCCCGTTTGGTTTCACCAACTTCTCCCCCTAATTTTGGGAAAAGTGTCTCATCGAATCGAGAGTCTGCAAATCGTGCAGTGAACAAATCCCCTGTCAATGTTTCGAGGTAGCGAATAATGGAGGGCGATACAAATCCAACATATATTCCTAACCTTCTTTGCGGACCCATTTTGGTGCGATATGACGGTGCTACAGGCACATATATTACGCATCCAAAAATTCTTAAATGAGATATATTAGGTTCATGACCCAAAACTAATTGCAACAGGGAATATTTGTGATAATTTATTGGTCTGAGACGAACTAGCATTGCTGCATGCAAAAAGGCGTGACCCCAAACCGAAATAGGCAGCCTCGTTTTCATGAGTAACAGTCTTGCTATCAACTGTAGATGTTTAATTAAATACTCTGCAAGACCATTTTGAGTGTGAACATGAGCTACATGATGTTCCACTTTTATCCCAATTGATAAACAATAATCATTAAATGCTTGGGATGAAAACTCAGCAGCATTATCTAGTCTAATAGACTTAATTGGATTATCGGGATATTGTGCTCGTAATTGAATTATTTGTGCCATTAATTTTGCGAACGCAAGGTTGCGAGATGACAATAGGCACACATGAGACTATCTAAAAGATGCGTCTATTAAGACCATAAAATATCTAAACGACCCACTAGGTGGATGAATAGGTCCTCAAATGTCCCCTTGTATACGTTCCAAAAATGCAGGTGACTCAATTCCAACCTTTGTTGGTGATGGTCTAATAATTAACTTGCCTTGATAACAAGAAGTGCAAGAAAATTCATTATTTAAAAGAATCTTTAAATTCTTTAATGGATGCCCATTTGAGCTTTCTATAATCCGTCTCATCATAATTGATCCAGGATGTCCAAATCGATCTTGCCAAAGTACGAAAGTATTGGAATCAGTAACCTTTTGGTTTATGGTAGAATGTGCCTAAATTGCACTAATTCTTGCCCAATACAGGACACAAGATAAAGATGGGAACTTCTCAATTACCCTCTTTTGGCCAGAGACATTCTTTGTAATAATGAGATATTCAAGATTATTCTCATATATTGTCTCAATATGATATCCATTTTGACGGATATCTTTAAACTCAACAAGTTACTCTTGGACTTGGAGGAGAACATTGCATTTTCTATGATAAATATTGTTCCCTTAGGCAGAGTTATAGTAGCTCTTCCAGAGCCTTCAATTGATTTACTACTACCAGAAATTATAGTAACATCTGCCTACACATACTTAAATGAGAGAAATATTTCTTCTCTTTGAATATTGTACGTGTGGTACATGAATCAATTAAACAAATATTTTTACAATTGAATTCTGATCCAAGTTTGTTTTGTAAGATATCCATATTTGCTTACAATGGTTTGACATATAAAAGAAATATATGAATACATATTAGTCTAAAAGGGAAGTTCAGAAAAATATATAAAGAAGAAAATGTATTTAATTATATGAAAGAATGCACATAAATACAAAATAATGGTATTACATACACATAACATCTGGGCCAACATGCAAATTTTAACAAGACATCAATTTTATTTTAATTTATTAGGAGTAATAATACAATTATAAGTGCTCTAGTTTGATTTTTGTGTTTGGTTATTAACATTACGAGAAAGTTTCAAGATTATCACATTGCTTTTTCACTTGTTAGCACTATTAAACAGTGAAATCACGATATGCCTTTTCATGTACTACTCTATGATTGCATTATATATTCCTTATGTATGCACACTGCTGAAAACTATTGTTACAGTTATGATGAATTTTCATTACAATATTACAATATGTAAAGGCAATAATTACACACTAAGTTCGTAATATAGTACAGAATATATACATATGTTTTTTTATATTTATACTCAACATACACTTTAGTGTTAGAAATACTTGATAAGAATTTATGTACGGAGAATATTAAATACTAAAACAATATTCCATATTTGAATTCTCACCGCATGCATGTGTATGCAAATAATTATGATATGGTCAGAGGTTGAAATATTATTTAAAACGGATACCAGAACGAACTAACACTAATTCTTGAAATAATACTAATCATACTAATGGCTCCTAATCATGTAAAGAGCTATGATTACATGATGTTTATCACTAGCTATTACGAATAAGCAAAGATAAAATTTAAACTATTCAATCATCTTTAATCACGGATCCATCACCAATCAAGTGGTCTATTTTTCCGTCAGGGTGCTCAAAGAAGTCTACCACATCCAAGTAGGTGATGTCAAAATTATTGTCAGAGACAAAATTGACTTCAAGTTCTTTAGTCTTTAGAGATGCTTGATAAAGCTCAATCAAATATCTTCGTACACGGCAAATATTTGCCCAGTTCCCTTTTCCACCGCAGCAATAACATTCAGTTTCTGAACTATTTGCTTTTGGCTTCTCATCTTTCCCTTTCCGCTTTTGGTGGTTATATTTCTTTGAGGGGTGATTGACACCAAGAAAATTTCTTCCTTGTCCACTGCCACGGCTACAGCCATGACCACGACTTCGACCACGACCACGATTAGAGTCATGGCCTTTTCCACGCTTAGCATAATGGGAATACACCTCATCCACTTCAAGCAATGGTGTAGACCCAGTGAGTCGATTTTCATGATTTCTCATGAGCAAGTCATTGTTTCGCTCAGCCACAAGGAGAAGAGAAACCAACTCAGAGTACTTCTTGAAACCTTTCTTTCTATACTGCTGTTGCAGAACCATATTGGAGGCATGAAACGTTGTAAACATTTTTCAAGCATATCAACATAGTTTCAATTTAGAAGTAATTTTGGACATCGCAGAATTATATTAAAAAACAGACATAAAGTCTTGGAGCCTCAGATGAGCCCAATCATGTCGTGCTTGTGGCAGAGTGACCAACTTTAAGTTGTCATATCTTTCTTTTAAGCCATTCCACAAAATAAGTGGATCTTTGACTGTGAGATATTCAATTTTCAACCCTTCATCAAGGTGATGGCGCAAGAAAATCAAGGCCTTAGCACAATCTTGGGTGGATGCTTTATTTCTGTCTTTAATGGCGTCTCCAAGACCCATTGCATCTAAATGGATTTCAGCATCAAACACCCATGTCATATAGTTCTTGCCCGAAATTTCAAGGGCAACGAACTTTCTTTTCATAATGTCAGTCATAATTAAAAAGAGGAGAAAAATTACCTTAATCTTCTCAAAGAGCTTCTTGAGACGGTAGAGTCTCGTGCTGATAACTTGTTATAAAATAATAAAAGAAGAAGAACAATATTGCAGAGAAAGAGATAGAGAATTCTTATTGAATTTTGGGGTGATTTATAATGGGGTAAGACCCCTCTATTTATATGAGGAAAAATGACTTAGCCTCAAAGTAAAACTCTCTACAAGATAGATATTCAAATCCAAATAGAATTCTATTCTTAACAGTTATTAGAATATCTTGTATATTAATACTTCCCCCGTACTCATTTTATGTGAGATTTTTTAATTATATAAAAAATATAAGAAAGAAATATGGTTCATGAAAGATTTTGGGGCCATGAATCATCTTATTAAGAGGTAAAATAAAAACTTTAAAGTTAAATTATTTATATATATATATATATATATATATATATATATATATATATATATATATATATATATATATATATATATATATATATATATATATATATATATATATATATATATATATATATATATATATATATATACACACACTCTAACTCCCTTCACTTTTACTTATCCAATATAGACTATGCACATTCCTTAAAAAATAATAAATGAGGTTCATAATTTACTGTGATACCTATATTACTTGATGTATATTTTTAATGAATTTGAGAAAATAATTTAAAAAGAGTAATTTGTGGGTATAACAAAAGAAAAAGAAATTGTATATGCTAAAAGTAAAAATTTATTTTTAGAATACTGGACAAGTAAAAGTTGACGGGGGGAGTATATATAAATGATAGGCGCAATAGCTTCCTGACCACTTAAACTTGTATCGATTTGTAAAGCCGATAAATTAATTATATTTTTTTTATTTGAACACTTCAACTTGACAAAATGAATGATAATAAATACATTTGACCATTGACCAAGCTTATGTAGAGGTGGCACAATTAGCATAGGTAAATTATGTGCAAATCACACAGCCAAGGCGCGTGAATAATTTTATTTTTGTTATAAAAATATTAGAAATAGAATAAAATATAAATAAGAAAGAAAAAAAAAATGAAAAAAGACCTTTCTCTTTCCCCTTGTTTTTTCCCTCCCCTCCCACGTCTCTCATCTTCCCAAGCGAACAACCCCCTCCCCCCGTCCCGTATTTTTTTTTTCTATCATTCATGTAAAATGTTGCATAAGAACTGGACGCATTACACATTTCGCCAATCATTCACGTGAAGTATGCAAACTCATCCTTTACCTATTTCTCTGCTCTTTTAATGGTTTTATTCTCTTGGGATAAATGTTTCTTTCCATATTTTTGCAGGACCCGTATTGGATGGTGAAACCCCGTGTGTTGTTGCTATCATAGAAACCACCTCTTCAGTAGCAGCAGCAGTGAGTAATCGTTTCTTGACTGGAACTCGAAGTGGATGTCAGAAATTTTGCCTTTGCAAGTGAAATTTCATCTTCAGATTCAGCAAGAAGAGCAATGGTGGAGCCCACAGGAATGAACCCACCTTTAGGAACAATAATAGTAGCTAAATAACCATCATTCAACATCCATGTCAGCTTTATCTGATTCAACAACAAGAACTGTTTTGGCTTTAGCAAGTTTATCACCTTCAGTTTCCAATTGACAATCTTGCCTTTAGTCATAGTAAAACTGAGTGCATTAAAATTTCACGGATCTTGAATTTTATCATATGAGTTATGCGTAAATGGGTGGCTCGGAAGATGGAAGCACGGGAGGGTGATTGGGATGGTGGGGAGAAGGTGGATAAAAAAGAGAAAGAAAAAGAAATTTAAAATTTTTATAGATTAATTTTTTTCTAATAATATAGGACCTGCAAATATACATGTCATATAATAAAGATCAAATATATGACACGACATTCATGTCAGGGCGATTGGCGAAAACGTTCAACAGAAAGTGTTTAATAGTATCCATTCCGTCAAGTTGAAGTGTTCATATGAGAAAAATATAAGTTCATTATATCGGCTTTACAAACCAATACAAGTTAAGTGACCAAGAAACCATTACGCCTAAATGATAGTATGGTGTCTATTTTCGGTATTAAACTCTGCATAAATTATAAGGAGAATAATACTCTACATAAATTATTCAAAATTTAATACCTAAAACAAACACTGCACTAGTAATTCCAATATAACTTATACTTTTTTCCAGCAATGTAACTTATACTTAATTTTATGTTACTTTATGCATGATAAGATGTGCTCAATGACCGAGCCAGCTTTTTCATTAAGGATGTCCAAAGTATGAAAAACATGACTTATATTCAATGGCAGAGCTAACTTTTTCATTATCAGATACCAAAATATAAAAAAGTAAACTGAAAAAAGTCAAGGTGATTCAATATATACATAATTAAAAAAAAAACCTATCTACATGTTGTAGCTCCACCACAACTTGTATTAGCAATAAATTGATTGTTATTTACCACATAACAATTCTTGCATTATAATTCATGCATAAGAAATTAATCAATCCCTATACAACAATCCATGATCTGATCTGCGTACACATTACCTTTTTCAGACCTCACGGTGTGAGATTATACCGAGTATGTAGTTATTGTATACAACAATCCATGTATTATTGTTCACCGCCCTAACAATCTCTCTTATAATCCACTATAAATAATTTTTGTATTAATATTACTACATAAACAATCACTACATTATATATCTGCGCATAACTAGATAGTAAACCAAATGATTAATACATTAAAAATAAATAGGCTGCTTCATCTACAACAACAACAACAACAATAACCCAATATAATTTCACTTAGTGGGGTCTGGGGAGGGTAGTGTGTACGCAGACCTTAACCCTACCCTTTGGTAGAGAGGCTGCTTCATCAACAGTCCTGCGTATATCAAACACAGTAGTCATCTCAATACATTTGACATTACAAAACAACACCGACTTCAGGCTCAACAATTTTATCGGATGTCCCTGAAGGGACAAGTTCAGGCTCAATAATAATTACAAAAAAAAAAAAAAAAAAAACAATGCGAGAAACAAGAGTTGGTACAACAATGAATTTTCAGATTCAGCATCTACCTACAGCTAGGAGTATAAAAACTGCTAGCTTCTTTGAACACAATTGTGTACCCAAATTTGTTTTCGAGTTTAAACTAAACACCGATAGTGTAAAGAATTTTTACACTATCAATGCAATTTAACTAGTTACAGCATAGTAATATTCTCTATGTTACCTATCCGGCTTGATACAGAGAGTCATGTTATCGGTCGACTCAATCTGATAGTGTAAAATTTCTTTACACTATCGGTGTGCGGAACATATTCTCAATTTATTAAGGGTTTCGTTGGCAACTGATCTTGTCAAACTTAGCTGTTAGCATTCAGTGTCCTTTCCTCTTGGGAGCCACAATTGCTGGCTGGACATTCAGAAGCAAACTTGCAAGATCTGCATTTCCAGCGCTCCTCTTCGGGGGTGTAACTGGCTTCTCTTTCTCCTCGCCAAACCTCTAAAGAAGACTTTATTTGACCCTTTACCCAGTTAAGATCATACTCAAACTGATCTTCACCAAGCAAGGATTGATCTTCTTGTAATTCATACCTGCAGAGAAAGAACACACAATTTAGTTTCTAATATATAAAAGGGTCTGTTCTAATACATGAGATGAAGCTTCAGCCAATGAACTTTCTCGAGCCTGTTTGGTTTGGATATTGAATCTGACCAATGAAACTGTCTAATTGTAAAATGTGATTAATGAAACTAAAACAATCAGGAAAAACGTATAAATTGAAAATATAGAGAAAATATAGGAAAACTGGGTGAAAGGATAGAAGCATGAAGACAATTCTCCAGAGGTAAAGAAATTAGAGAGTCATCAAATAATCAACTCTGAGATCACTTCTTCATGAGAGTCCAACCTTGAAATCTCCTCCATAAAAAAGTTCAGCTCATGCTGAGCTTCATGTTTCTAACAAAAGAACATAGAAAGCAACTAAAAAGATGAAGAAACTCTTTCTAGTTTGGAGTTTTTACGTAATGATTCTGAAGGTCAACTTCAGACATCTCACTAGCCAAATGACAGCAACAGAGAAAGAAGTCAATAACAGAAATAAAAGCAACATCGACACAGATATAGTGGTAGAAAAAGTTGGAAACACAAGAATGCAGCATATGCATTCATTTTCATGAAGTTGATCCAAAAACACAGTGATGCTTGAAAAAGCTCTATTTCTACCATCTGAAAATTGTGAAACATTAGCATACTATATGAAATTTCAATCCACCTCAACAGTAGTTGCTCATGTGCTGGTGGAAGCATGCTCCAAGTATTGCGAAGGTACCTTAAAATATCAGTGAGAGTCTGCACCGACACCAAAGAGTAAGATGAAACAAAAAAAAGCTATCAACAAAATATTTCCAAAGGCTAAAACATCAGTAAGATTTCCATAGCAGAATTAAGCTGGCTCCATTTTTTTACTAACTAGGTGCCCAAGGGATGCTATGTGAAAGACATACAACATACTGAACCACATCTTTTAGTCCTTTCCTGCGAAGTAAAGTTGTAATTATTTTATCCAGGTATAATTAATCATCACGATTCTAGAGTTCATTGAGGTCCATTTCTAGTCTTGATCAGACTACGAAGATGGATGGAGAAGAGGCTTCTAAGAAAGGAAAAATTTTGACAAATAGCAAAGTAAAATGTTAAGAGAACTCAAGATATGGCCTAGAAACCAAACAGTTGGCTGCTTCCTGCACATGATATTCTGCAGGCATGAGCAAACTTATTCAGGTACTTGGCTCAAGATCCTACTACATCAAATTATGTACCCATTTCTCCTGTTCTTTTCATAACAATAAGAAACTATAAACTTTATCCTGAAAAAGTTAGCATCTTTGGGTAATACCTCTGCAGGGAATCCACATTTAGCAGTATTCTCTCTGATTTCAGCAGATAAAATCTGATGTGGATTCAGAGAGAAGAAATCAAAAAATTGTCTGGAGGGGAAATCATCAGCCACTAAGCTGTCCCACAGATGCTTGTAGCACATTAATTGAAGCCTGCCAAAGAAGGGATCACCAGATCATTAGATTTTGTACCTGTAAGCACATTTGGAATAATAAAGAAATTTCATTATGTTGCATATCTACTTCTCATCAGAGAGCTTTCAACTTAAGTGCAAAACTATACCTTCCATTCCTCCGTTGAGGTTCACCAGGAAGGCTAGGTCTCACTCGTGTTTTTGTGTCAACTAACATTGGGTATATATCACTTTGTCCTTTCGGCATTCGTATCTCATCAATAACTCCCACCATCCAAACACCTTCAGCAAAACCTACTCTGATGAACCAAATGAATTAGCCCAGCTGCTCTTAAGGATGAAAATAGTGAAGGATATTTCATAATTTTCTTTCCTACTATGCAGGAATGACTGAACTTGCTAAAGAGGAAAATCCTATAAGTCATGTGCAAAGATAAGGTTGAGGTGATTAGTGTGCGAATATGCATTCAGTCAAAGTGACTATGGATGGACATCAAGGAATTGCATACATGCACAAGTGCATGCAAGGACATGCACTTAGATGGTCATTGTGTCAACAGGAGTCGGCATGTAGGGACAAAGACAGATACTTCTTATGGGCATTAACTTATATAGTTTCGTATGTGCTTTACAGGAAACCAACTGGACAAGAATAAATGGAAATGTAGATATCCAGTGAAACATGCATTGACACTCTCTATTTCCCAGGTCTGCAGTCTAAAGAGGAAATAAATAATGAAATTCAGTGTGTGGGTCCCTAATCTAAACCATGTAGTTCAAGATGAGTCAGCAATTTTATCTGCATAATGTTGAAGCAATGGATCACAAAGTCTGTATATGACACTAAAATATACACACCAGCCTTTTTTTCTTAAATGCTTATAGATACACACAAATAAATAAGATCATCAGTTTAAAAAAAATTGTTGATATGGATACTAGTCATACTTGTAGGAATATTAGAAGTTATTATGAACGAACAAAAGATTCAAATAAGGCTTACAAAGGCAATTCACGTGTTAATCCATCAAATAATAGTTGGTTTGCGCCAACTATGAAATTCAAGAACTTCAATGCCCATACATCTTCAGCTGACGTAACATGAACTTTAACCTTTTTGATCACCTGCATACAATCAAAATCATGGTACGGTAAGAATGAGCAATAACTAAAGCACAAGAATATAATATAGACAACAACAACAACAACAACAACTACCCAGTATACTCCCACCAGGTGGGGTCTGGGGAGGGTAATATGTAGACGAGCCTTACCCCTGCCCGAAAGGCAGAGAGGCTGCTTCCAATCGACCCTCGGCGAGTAGAGTAAAAATGGGAAAGCTGCATTAAGGAACAGAGATAAAATTAGAGACACAAGCAAGACAAAATCAAATAATAAAGCATAGGTACTCCCACGAAAGTAACGTAAATAGTTATGAAAACATAAGCAACATAAATACAGTCGCATGTAGTAATATCAAGCATGAACTACCATACTAAAACACTACTCACCTATGAGCCCCTAACCTACAACCTTGATTCTAGACCTCCAGACTCCCCTATCCAGAGTCATGTCCTCGGTAACCTGCATCCTGGCCATGCCCTGCCTAATCACCTCTCCCCAATGCTTCTTAGGCCTCCCTCTCCCTCGCCGCCCACCAACAATCTCCAACCGCTCGCAGCTCCTCACCGGGGCATCGGAGCCCCTCCTCCGAACATGCCCGAACCACCTCAGCCTCGCTTCCCGCATCTTTTCGTCCACCGGAGCCACCCCTACCTTCTGTCGAATAACTTCATTCTTGACCTTATCCAGCCTAGTGTGCCCACACATCCACCTAAGCATCCTCATCTCCGCAACCTTCATTCTCTGAACATGCGAGTTCTTCACGGGCCAGCACTCCGCCCCATACAACATTGCAGGTCTAACCACGGCTCTGTAAAATTTCCCCTTTAGTTTGTGCGGGATTTTCTTGTCACACAGGACCCCTGAAGCAAGCCTCCACTTTGACCACCCCGCTCCTATCCGATGGGTGACGTCCCCGTCAATCTCTCCGTCCCCCTGGATCACAGACCCAAGATATCTCACACTGTCCCTCCTGGCGATGGCCTGAGAACCAAGCATCACTTCCCCGCTTACCCCACTCGGCTCCTCGCCAAACTTGCACTCCAGATATTCTGTCTTAGATCTGCTAATCTTGAAACCCTTAGACTCAAGGGTCTGTCTCCATATCTCTAACCTTTCACTAACACCGGCCCTCGTCTCGTCTATCAATATTATATCATCAGCAAAGAGCATACACCAAGGCACATCCCCTTGGATATGTCGGGTCAGAGCATCCATTACTAAGGCGAATAACAGGGGGCTCAGCGCCGATCCTTGATGAAGCCCCATTACCACAGGAAAATGGTCTGATACGCCCCCCACCGTTATGAAAACGAAAAACGGTAAGCACTGAAAAACTGTTCGGATTGCACAACTCTTAAACATTATCTCTGTAATGTCCTCTCAGCAAACTGACATATAGGATAATAGAAAATATATGTCATATCAAAAGTACACCTGCCTTCAATCACTCAAGCTGCGATAGGGAATACCTCTTCTTCAAGTGCTTCATGACGCATGCTACCAGCTTTCATAGCTTTGGTCTTTTCGGGCCTACCACAGAGAAGAGAATACTCCATCTTTTTTTCACACCATTCCTGAAGGCAAACTTGTGATAATGAGGACTAATAATCAGTAGACTTCATGTTTTGGGGATTAAAACTGTATTAGGGATTAAAACTATCTCCCCCGACATTCCACAGCGACTTTAAAAAAAGTACTTTCATTTACACTAGATGAAATTATTAAATAGTTCTATCCTAGTAATGTATCTTACCTAGCAAACTGATTCACGATGAGAGGGTTAGAAACAAAAGGAAAAAGAGTTAGCAATACAAGTTTAGGCCAGACAAGGCCTAATTTCCAAGAAGCCCAGCAACTCATATTGGTCCACACTCAACAGTACCAATCTGCTTCTTAAGACCAAAGAACAAAACCAAATTTGTTACTGAAGACAGCAAAAAATTGAATTTGAGACAAATGTCCTATCTGTCCTTCCAATAATCAATTGATTACAACATATTCTAGAAAGGTTACCAAAAAAAGCATCAGGTGGATGCAATACATGCACAACGACAGGGGATCGTAAGGAAGGAAGTTGTCTGGAAGACCTACAATCTCTGGGAAACCACGCAAATCTAGCGAAAGATATGGCACAATGGAAGGAAAAGATCTATATAGAATATACATATTAGTGCAGAATGAGCAGAATTGGGCTCTATATATGCTTTCTAGGAGTGATTTAGCCCTTCAGATATTACACATGTAGACAATATAGACAACTTTAAGGAGTATTTCTTATAAATGGAGTAACATGGCCGGTGTGGATTCATGACATAAACAATTTGGGACTAAGGCCTAGTTGTTGTTGTTGTTGCTGTAACTCAAATTAATATCTTAAACTATCAGGAAAACCGCAGTAATTCAAATTACAACATTAAAATACATAATTGTAACAAAATTAAACCAAATTGTATTAAAACAAATCAAAAATCATACTGTGGCAGTAATATCAGTAACAGACAAGCCTCTCTTCCTCCGAAACCGATGCAACAACGAATCAACAACTCTATTCCTCTTCTGGCTACTTGTTAACCTTCCAGAATCTTCTACATCGATCACTAACGGATCACTCTGCGAACAACTCGAAATACTCCGTTTCGATAATAGAGTAATTGACTTAATCGACCCAACGTTTTCACGGAAATGAGCCGATGAAGAAGCGCGTGGTGGAGACGACACCAGAGAGCGCGTGGAGGCGAAGGCAGCTTCGATTAGCGCCATTTCTTCGTCACTGATTATCTCTACAGCAACGTGAAATGGTGTTTTTTGGTTTTGTGTTGGTTCTTCAGGAGGAGGGGAGTGACTCGGTGATTGTGACTCGGTCATTTTGGACGAGTTGGTACCGAGTCGTGGCATGTGACCGTTAGGAACGTCAGGAATATGGTATCGGAGCAATGTTTTTGGTATTAAGTAATATACTTCTTTTATCAAGTCGGTCAACTAAAATTTAAATTTAAAAGAATAGGTACTGTTATAAACTAAAGCAAAAGACAAGAACAATAGAGCAAGAACAATAGCAATAGAGAGAAGAGTAGAGAGAGTTCTTCTTATTGAGTTGAGAGGGGTCTCAAGGGATGATTTACAATGGTAGAGAGCACCTCTATTTATAGGGAGGAGGAAGATCTTGCTACCAATAATAGGACTCTAAAATCTCTCTAATTAAATACATTAAAGACATTCACCTTAAATAGAAGTGTAAGAATCTTCTATTTCATAACACTCCCCCTTGAATGTCTATTCAATGATGTGCCTCATAAAACCTTAAAACCAAAACCCATTGGGAAAAATTAAAGAAAGGAAAAAGAGTACACATGTTTGAATATGCGCCTATTAGTTGCCTCGTTAAAAACCTTGCAAGGAAAACCCAGTGGGACAAAACCTTGTAAGGGAAAAAGAGTGCAACGCGCATTGACTCCCCCTAATGAGTACATTGATTTATATCCTTGAGCATTTGCATTCCAATCTTGTGCATCATCTTGAAATCATCATTCTTGATAGATATGAACATCTTCATATAATGTCGTGGAATAACTCTTCAATATCTCCATAGATGCATTCTCAATGCCATCATGCTTATAGTTATAGCAAGATACATATGTACACAAATTGTACTTAGGATGTGGTACTTCAGGACCAAGAATTGCATATGCTTCAAGCAACTTAAATCTTTCAAGTTAAGTCATGTAACTCACATAATAAACTTTAGCTGCATATCAAGCTTTCATTAGTGATACTGAACAAATAAGATATCGAAAACTGACTATACATACCTTTGCCTTTATACTTTCAAGCATTTGAACTATAGGTTCAAAACTACATGTCTTTCATATGGAATCAATTCTTCTTGAATTGTATCTCTTCCATTTAGTTACTTTCTTTGAGTCAGCAAATGCGTATAGCATGTTTTGCAATATGTTGCAATTGCATTTCCCTTTTATGAACTACAGGTTCATATCATGATATTCGGGGATATACATATACAAATGAAAATTCATCCCATGTAACACTTTCTCAAGTGTTTATCATGTCTCCCCCTCATGTTAGTAAAGCTAACATGTTTCCTCAACTTTGGAAAATCATCTTTGTGCATTATGTCAATATACACAGCACCTTAATATAAGATGAAATTATTTGGTTCCTGACCTTGAACCACTTATGAGGGGAGAATATACTCTCGTATACAACTTATATCAAACCGATATATATATAACTTAGTTCTCATAAGAAACAGTTTAGCTATTAAGTGGAAGCACTCAATAATTATCTTGCTAAACCAACTTTAATATAAACCAACTTATCAAGATGAACTGTCTTGAGTAGAGAATCTGGAAACTATGCTCGAAGTTAGATTACTGAGCGATTTACCTCGCAAGCACTGCCAGGCTGCGGGTTAATAACAATGGCGCATGTAACCATATCATAGATGCATCATATGTGGTATACATGGCAGGTGAATGGGCCCATATTCACCTTTGATATTTCCAGAATTTAGGGGCTTCAACCCGAACTCTTTAGTTGGTCAGTTCATTACTGAGAACAAGAACTTCTAGTTCTTTGATATTCACCTATGTGAATTTGCACATCATACTTCAAATGAGATGGCTAACACGAATGTCAACTGACTAAATTATCAATATTGGTAAACTTCAAATTTACACCATGACATGTGCACTTATCAATAAACTTCGGGTTTATTATGACATGGGTTTTATACCAATAGATATCCACTTTATTGTGGCATTCTTTCGTTTGTGTAGTACAAACTGGAGAACAAAGCGGGTAGCTTTTCATATACAAATTACCCCGCTACAAGTTGTAGTAATAGGAGAATCAAAGCCTTCCTTTATTTATAGTCTCAATATCATCAATCGCCTTCGCGTGTACTTTTGGAAACTGAATAAGTTTCTTTGAGACTTACTACAGCACAATAGTAAATTGTGTTTCTCCAACATAGTAATAATTGGCTCTTCGAGAGCTCTTAATTAATTTTGTACTACCACAGACTGAGGTTCGAGATCCTCACATTCTTGCATTCCGTATTTTCAAGAGTCTCAGGCTCAATAGATTCTTCGTGAATCTCGGAATTAATCAAATCATGAGCGTCCTCATGTGATTCTTTCATAGTGTCATTTAGATCGTTCTTTTTCCTCTTTCTAGGATTTCGATCTTTGGAACCTAATGGTCTGCCACGCTTCTGGCGTGCATTTGACTCATTGGATATGACACTAGATATTTGTCCAATAGGGACTTCAATACGGATCGGAAAATTTTCCCGCGTGAATGTGTGATTTCGTTATCCTCTTCAAGTCCGTAAATGCGTCAGGCATTTGATTTGCTATTCTTTGCAAATGGATAATCTTTTGTACCTCTTTCTTTCAAATAGAGGTATGTGGATCAAGATGAGATAATGATGCATTTTTCCACAAAATTTCCCGTTTGGTTTCACCAACTTCTCCCCCTAATTTTGGGAAAAGTGTCTCATCAAATTGACAGTCTGCAAATAGTGCAGTGAACAAATCTCCTGTCAATGTTTCGAGGTAGCGAATAATGGAGGACGCGTCAAACTCAACATATATTCCTAACCTCCTTTGCAAACCCATTTCGGTGCGGGATGGCGGTGCTACAGGCACATATACTGCGCATCCAAAGCTTCTTAAATGGGATATATTGGGTTCATGACCCAAAACCAATTGCAATGGGGAATATTTGTGTCGATTCGTCAGTCAGAGACGAACTAGCATTGCTGCATGCAACATGGCGTGACCCCAAACCGAAGTGGGCAGCCGACGAACTAGCATTGCTTCATGCAAAATGGCGTGAACCCAAACCGAAATGGGCAGCCTCGTTTTCATGAAGAGTTCAAGATTATTCTCATCTATTATCCATTAACTTTGCAAACGCAAGGTTGCGTGATGGCAACAAGCACACATTAGACCATCTACAGGATGCGTCTATCAAGACCATGAAATACCTAAACTACCCACTAGGTGGGTGAATAGGTCCACAAATGTCCCCTTGTATACGTTCCAGAAACTGGGGTGACTCAGTCCCAACCTTTGTTGGGGATGGTCTGATAATCAGCTTGCCTTGATAACATGAAGTGCAAGGATATTCATTACTTGAAAGAATTTTGAAATTCTTTAACGGATGCCCATATGAGCTTTCTATAATCCGTCTCATCATGGTTGATCCTGGGTGACCCAGTCGATCATGCCAAAGTACAAATGTATTGGACTCAGTATTCTTTAGATTTACTGTTGAATGTGCCTCAATTGCACTAATTCTTGTCCAATACAGGCCACAAGATAAAGACGGGAATTTCTCAATAACCCTCTTTTGGCCGGAGACATTCTTTGAAGTGAGGACGAGATATTCGAGATTATCTTCATCCATTGTCTCAATATTGTAGCCATTCCGGCGTACATCTTTAAAACTCAACAAGTTTCTCATAGACTTGGAGGAGAACATAGCATTCTCTATGATTAACGTCGTGCCCTTGGGCAGAGTTACAATGGCTCTTCCGGAGCCTTCGATCAATTTACTTTCCATGGTATGACATACAAAAGAAATACAGGAACATAAGAATAAGCAAGTTCAATTCTTTTGTGTCACATAATATTTTCAAAATCTGCTACTAACAGTTGGCTAACAAAATCAGATATGTTATCCATAATCAATTCCTTTGCAGTTTGAAAATTTCAGCGTTTTTCATAAGACAATCGATTATTAAACACACACAATCGATTGTTGGAACATAGACAATCGATTGTTAAACACACACAATCGATTATTTGTTATTTTTGAAAAACTTCGTAGCATACTGTCTTAAGACAATCGATTGTTAAACATCGACAATCGATTGTGGATGATTTTTGAAAAATTCCAGACCTCACTGTTTCAAGACAATCGATTGTTAGACAAAGACAATCGATTGTTGGCTATTTTTGAAAATTTCCGGACCTCACTGTTTTCAAGATAATCGATTGTTAGTCGACGACAATCGATTGTTGATCATCTTTGAATAATTCCAGGCCACTATTTTTAAAGACAATCGATTGTTGATCATTGACAATCGATTGTTTTGCAGTTTTATGCGAAACGTGAGATAACCGACTAGTTTTTCAGGCTAGTCGATTACCTCTACTGGAAAATAAAGGTTTTATTGATATTTGAGCATATTGAAAACATTCTAATGAACTACTACAAATATCACATCATGAACTAACTAATACGAGCTAATGCTAATGACTATTAATTTATTCATTGACTAATACAAGTAGAATCAAACAGCTCCATCTTCTTTCATCACGGTTCCGTCACCGATTAGGTGGTCTATCTTTCCATCGGGTTGCTCAAAGAAGTCTGCCACATCCAGGTGGGTGATATCCTCATTGTCGTCATAGACAAAATTTGTTTCAGGGCCTTTTCTCTTTCGAGATGCTTGATAAAGGTCAACCAAGTGTCTTGGTATACGGCAAGACTTAGACCAGTGCCCGTTTTCACCGCAACGATAATATATAGTTTATAAACTATTTGCTTTTGGATTCTTATCGTATCGTGCTTGTGGCAGAGTGACCAACTTCAGGTTGTCATCTTCTTTAAGCCTTTCCACAAGATGGGTGAATCCTTGATGTTGAGATATTCGATCTTCAAACTTTCATCAAGGTGATGGCGCAAGAAAATCAAGGCCTTCATACAGTTTCAAACCTTCCTTAAGGTAATGGCGCAAGAAAATCAAGGCCTTAGCATAGGTTCAAACCTTCATCAAGGTGATGGCGCAAGAGAATCAAGGCCTTAGTATAGTTTTGGGTGGATGCACTATTTCTGTTTTTAATGGCGTCTTCGAGACCCATAGCATCAAAGTGGATTTCATCATCCAACACCATAGTTCTTGCCCGAAATTTCGAGGGCAACGAACTTTCTTTTCATATGACACAATTACATCAAGAGCGTGTTCATACTTACGGGCTCTATTACAATTATCACATTCACTTCAGGGAATGGATCAAAATCATGTGCTTTACACAAGCTGCTACCACATTCTCTAAAGGGAATGGAGCAAATTCAATTGGACGGAATTCTTTGTCACGTCCACAATCATACATGAATTTAATCATGGCAGGACATAGAGATTATACCACTTCGTGTGATTATAATTTCTTACAAACTCCATTAGAGTTGTATTCAAACTTGATTGTCTATATTTGTATATAAAATCAAATTATAGAATTCCAAGAATTTGAAAGGGAAAAATAAAATACTTACCTTTAAGGTATACCAAATATATTTTCAATATTTTCTTCCTTTCTTTCTTTCCTTTTCTTTCTTTCAACGTTTTCCTTTCTGTCTTTCCAGAAAGATTTTCCTTTCTTTCTTTCTTCTTTTCTTTTCAACTTTTTCGTTCTTTTCTTTGGCTCTGTTTGCCCTCCAGCATTCGTTCCTTTTTTTTTTCTTTCTTTTGTTTCTTTTCCTTTTTTTTTTTTTTCGTTTTCTTTCTTTGAAGCAAAATCCTGTAGACAAACAAAAGTTAAGACAATCGAAAATTTCAATTGGTTAGAGACTCGTGCTGATAACGTGTTATAAACTAAAGCAAAAGACAAGAACAATAGAGCAAGAACAATAGCAATAGAGAGAAGAGTAGAGAGAGTTCTTCTTATTGAGTTGAGAGGGGTCTCAAGGGATGATTTACAATGGTAGAGAGCACCTCTATTTATAGGGAGGAGGAAGATCTTGCTACCAATAATAGGACTCTAAAATCTCTCTAATTAAATACATTAAAGACATTCACCTTAAATAGAAGTGTAAGAATCTTCTATTTCATAACAGGTACAGTATTTTAGCTCATTTTTACTTTTTCTCCTATTGTTAAATTCGGAAGAGTAAGCTTCACTCCGTTTCAAAAAAGTTATCACTATTTTCTTATTAGTATGTTTCAAACATATTAACACATTTATGCACTTCTTAATAAAAAGCGATTGTAACTATACAATTGTAATAGTTTGTTTAAGATAAATTTAAAATACTTTATAATCACATAAATGGTATGATATATTTAGGAGCATAAATGTAAAAATTTTTCTTTTTATTATTAAACTTTGTGTCAAGTCAAATTAGGACAAATAAATTAAAATAGATATTATTTTTTCTTGAATTTTATTTGATGGTATTTGTTTGAAGATAGATAAACAACAAAAAATAATTATTGACATAATGTTATACAATATATATTTTTTATAATAATATTTTACTATAATATATTTATCTATATCTATATTATATTAAAAATAGGAAGCTCCTAACTTAAAGGTCAGATTACTAATTACCCTTATCCAATTAAATTGAAGAAGAAGAAAAAATCACACGCTGCATACCCAATAGTTGCACGTTTCATTTCACTGTTTGTAAAAGAGAAATTTTCATAAAATATTATCTTTTAGTAGTAATTGGCCATTTATAGATATCATTTACTATATTAAAGATTATAGACACCTTTTATGTGGTTATAAGATGTATTTGATATATTTAAGCTATTATATTCATGAATACGGTAGCAAAAATATGCGTGAATCAGGGAAGTCCAGCAAATCAGTTGTTGCATTCGAGTGTATTCGATTGTATTCATCGAGTGAAACATTGGATTACAGCTGGACAGATTATTGTATTCGACTGTATTCATGGCGTGAAGTTGGGAATTACACTATTTTTAAAACGGAAAGTGAATCAATTAGCATTATAGACTCATAATATAATTCAACAAACTCAATTATAACACACAAAAATTATATTTTCAGTTATAAAAAAGAATCTCAACCAAAAGATATCCCAAAAAGCATAGCAATCTTCAGAGAAATTATATAACACATCTGAATACATAAACTATATTAATCAAAAAGAACTTATGAATACATTCATGACATATAGCGAGATAGTGAATACGATGAAATATATAGAATACAACTGGATACATTGAAAAAAAGACAGAGAATACAATAAAATACATAGAATACAACGAGATACATTGAATTACAATGAAAAAAAAAAGACAATGAATACAATGAAAATCATCAAAATACAGCGTAATACGTTGAAATTACATTGAAATATATTAAAAGAAATCTTCTTCTTCATCGAAAGAACGAAATCATCACTCAGTGGATCTCCGAAACTGAATCCTCTTTCCGCGACCGCCGCCATCTCCTCGTTGGACTTGACGTCGAGTGGTGGCCTAGTTTCCACCGCAACTAGCAATTCAATGTTGCATCTCTCCAGCTCTGCGTCGAGCGTCGTTGCCTCATATTCCAACTCCTCTACTGCAGTTCAATTACAGAAGAAGACAAAGCAAAAAAAAATGAGAAAAGTCTGATATCGCCGGACGATGAGAAGAAGAAAAGTTAAAGAAAGTGTAGTTGTAGAATCCTTTAAAGAGGGTCTTAAAGAGGTTTTTCAGCGACCGGAAAACCAAGAATGGCAGCGGAAGGATGGGAATGTTGGTGTAACTGATTTTAATTTTAATGTGATGGTGAAGAGAATGTGATGTATCATAGTAGAGAGAGAAAGAAAATAATGCATCTGATTAGCGTATTTAGTGGCTTAGGGCTAGGAGGTAACCAAAATTAAATATTTTGCTATAAACTGTCATGGCCTGAATTTCCCATCCTCGGGAGTCATGATGGCGCCTACCAAAGAGATCTAGGTAAGGCAATCCTTAACTACTTACTTTATTATCCAATTTCTTCTCTTTAACAGATATAAGGCGATAATATGAAAACAACGGAAGTTTAAATAACTAAGCGGAAGATGACAATTAATATATGAAATATGCATATATTACAACTCTTAAAACCCAAACACCCAAAACCTGGTGTCACAGTGTCACAGGCTATTTAAGATTGCTACATGCAAAGTCTGAAGAAGTAATAGTACATTGTTCTTGAAAAAAGGAAAATGAAACAGGAAATGAGGATAGAGGAGACGCTAGGGCCTGAGGACGCCTGCAGGTCTACCTTGGATCTCCGTATGGACTAAAGGTAACCTCCAACTACGGTCCGAAGTCAATAGCACTGGGATCTGCACAAAAGACTGTATAGTGTAGCATTAACACAACCGATCCCATGTGCTGGTAAGTGCCTAGCCTAACCTCGCCGAGTTAGTGACGAGGCTAGACCAGACTACCACATAAACCAGTGCAGTTCAAATATATACAACGAAAAGAAATACAGGAATAACCAGTCAAAATAGGAGGGGGAGCATGTTGTGGGGGGAGATAGCGAATCTGAATAGAAAAACATCAAATAAATGAAAGAAACAATATAACTTGAATATCAACAAATTATCAGAAATCAATTAATGCACGACATTACCCTTCGTGATTTTACTCTCTTTCTCACCAAGGCAATCATATAATAAAAATGTGAACGACATCACCCATCGTGCTTTTACTCTCTTTCCTCACCAGATAATCAATAATATCGGTACAGAATGGTACATCATGTGGCACGACGTCACCCGTCGTGCTTTACACTCTTTCCTCATAAAACAAACAATGCACGGTATCACCCTTCATGATTTAGCGCTCTCCCTCACCCAAACAACAATCACAAACAATAGGGCAAGGGAATAAATGAAATTGCAATAAAGATCCCCGCAAGGGAATAAAGATTCAACAAATAAATCCCTGCAAGGGAACAACATCAATAATATCAACATCTCGACAAGGAAGATAACCAATAAATCAACAATAGCCCCGCAAAGGGTATCAACATAATAACTTCTTTGCTTTCTCACTTTTACTTCACAATTCACTTCATATCTCGAGCCAATTCTCTAGAGATTCAATTATCACTTACACTTTTACAATTCGTTACACAACTTGAGCCAATGCTCCTCACTGTTCATAGGTCACAATTACTTCCACAAACTTTACACAACATATAGTAATCATTTACCAATGTATGAAAGATACAACGAAGTCATGAAAATCACAATATAAGACCCACGTGCATGCTAGACACCGATATATAGATACTCGCCACCATGCCTATATGTCGTACTCAATAATCACCACATAGAAAACATGACTCAACTCCTTATACCTCAAGCTAATGTTAGACCAAACACTTACCTACCTTGAACACAATTCAAGTTTCAATTATAGCTTTACCCCTTGATTCCACCGCCAATTCCCTTGTATCTAGCCACATGTTACTTAATTATATTAATAAATGCCAAATGAATCAATTCGAATGCATAAAAATAAATTTCCTAAAGTATTACCCAAAAAGTCAAAAATCATCTCCGGGCACACATGGTCAAAACTGAAAGTTCGAACCAAAACCTAATCACCCATTCCTCTACAAACTGAAATATATAATTTTTTTTGAAATCGGACCTCAAATCGAGGTCCAAATCCCCAATTTCTGAAAAACTTAGGTTCTACCCAAAACACCCAATTTCCCCCATGAAAATCCTCGATTTTAAGTTGAAATCATGTTAAAAGATGTTAAATATTGAAGAAAGTTAGTTAAAAATGACTTACAATTGATTTGGAGAAGAAGGAATTCTTGAAAAATCACCTAAGTGTGTTTGTGTTTGAGAGAATATGAAAAATATGGTTTAAAATCGACTAAGTATAAAAGTTGCAGGTCTCAGTTATAGGAATTGAGAATAGGGGTTCGCAATTGCAAACCAACCTCTGCTGGCTTGGGAAATGCGAACTTAGGAATTGCAAAAAAGTTTGGGAAATGCGAAGCCTGAGAATTGCAAAGGGAGTCTAGGAAATGCGAATCTAGGAATTGCAGAAAAATTTGGGAAATGTGAAGCCTAGGAATTGCGAAGGGAGTTTGGGAAATGTGAACCTGGGAATTGCAAAGGGGGTTTGGAAATGTGAAGCATGCAGGCCTGCAATTCCTCAAGTCCAAATTTTCACCCCGTGGCCTATCCAAAACTCGCTCGAGTCCCCGGGGCTCCAAACCAAATATACCCACAACATCAAGAACATCATACAGACTTATTCGTGTACTCAAATCACCAAAATAACATCATGAACATCGAATTAAACATCAAGATGTATGAAATTTCTCAAAACTTCTTTTAACATCAAATTTGCATTTAAGTTCCGTATCACATCAAACGACATCCGTTTTCCACCAAAAATGTCTTAAATCATATATACGACCTGTACCGGGTGTCGAAGCCAAAATATGGGCCTCATACTATTATGTTCTAGTCAAATTTTATTTTAAATTTCCTTAAATAATTTCAGAAAATAATTTCCTTTAAAAATTTATTTCTCTGGCTTGGGACCTCGGAATTCGATTCCGGGCATATGCCCAAGTGCCGTATTTTCCTATAGACCCTCTAGGATCGTCAAATCACGGGTCCGGGTCAGTTTATCTAAAACATTGACCGAAGTCAAATTAATTCATTTATTAGCTAAATTTTATCATTTTCACAGATTTTTATATTTAAGCTTTCCGGCTACGCACACGGACTGCACACACAAATTGAGGTGACTCTAAATAAGGTTTTTCAATGCCTCGGAAACACATAATTTAATTTAAAAATAAGTGATAACCTTTTAGGTCATCCCATTCTCCACCTCTAAAACAACTGTTCGTCCTCGAATGGACATAAGAAAGAAGTACCTGAGTCGGGAAAACGATGGGGATAACGGCTTCGCATATTGGACTCGGACTCCCAGGTCAATGTCTCAGCAGGTTGACCTCTCCACTGCACATGAATAGAGGGAAAAATCTTCGACCTCAACTGATGAACTTGTCGGTCTAGAATGGCCACCGATTCCTCCTCATAAGACAAGCCTTTGTCCAACTGGACAGTGTTGAAATCTAACACATGGATGGATCGTCGTGATACTTCCGAAGCATGAATACATAAAACACTATATGCACGGCAGATAAGCTCGGCGGCAATGCAAGTCTATAAGCCACCTTTCTCACTCGGTCAAGACTCTCAAACAGACCAACGTACCTAGGGCTAAGCTTGCCTTTCTTCCCAAATCTCATCACGCCTTCACAGGCGACACTCGAAGCAATACCCGCTCACCGACCATGTAAACCAAGTCTCAAACCTTGCGGTCGGTATAACTCTTTTGCCTGGACTGAGCTAAACAAATCCTATCCTGAATGATCATGACCTTGTCCAAGGCATCCTGAACCAGATATGTACCCAACAACCGAGCTCTCCCGGCTCAAAGCATCCAACCAAAAAATGACACCGCCTACCATATAAAGCCTCACAAGGAGCTATCTGTATACTCGACTGGTAGCTGCTGTTGTAGGCAAAATGTGCTAAAGGAAAAAACTGATCCCACAAGCCTCCAAAGTCAATAACACAAGCTCGGAGCATATCCTCCAAAATCTGAATAGTACGCTCGGACTGCCCGCCTGTCTGGGGATGAAATGATGTGCTCAACTCAACGCGTGTTCCCAATTCTTGCTGAACTGCTCTCCAGAAATGCAAGGTAAATTGCGTACCTCAGTCCGAAATGATAGACACAGGCACACCATGAAGGCGAACAATCTACCGGATATAGATCTCAGCTAACCTCTTAGAAGAATAGGAGACTGCCACAAGAATGAAATGTGTTGACTTGGTCAGCCTATCAACAATGACCCATACTGCGTCGAACTTCTTCCGACTCCGCGGGAGTCTAGTAACAAAGTCTATAGTGATCCACTCCTACTTCCACTGGGAATATCAATCCTCTAAAATAAACCACCGGTCTTATGATGCTCGTACTTAACCTACTGACAGTTCAAACACCGATCCATATATGCAACAATATCGTTCTTTATTCTCCGCCACCAATAATGCTGCCTCAAATCCTGATACATATTTACGGTGCCCGAATGAATAGAGTATCGGGAGCTATGAACCTCTTCTAAAATCAAATCTTGAAGACCATCCACATTGGGCACAAAAACTCGACGCTGTAATCCCAAACCTCCATCATCACCTATGGTAATCTGGTTGGCACCTATGTACTACACCGTGTCTCTAAGGACACACAAATGGGGATCATCATACTGTCGATCACGGATACGCTCCAACAATGAAGAACGAGTGACTGTACATGCCAGCACATGACTAGGCTCAGACAATATCCAACCTCACAAACTGATTGGCTAAAGCCTTAACATCCAAATCAAGGGGTCTCTCACCGGCCGGAATATAAGCAAGACTTCCCATACTGGCTGACTTCCTACTCAGGGCATCGGCCACCATATTGGCTTTCCCCAGGTGATATAAAATGGTGATATCATAGTCATTCAACAACTCCAACCACCTCCTCTTTCTCAAATTCAACTCCTTTTGCTTGAACAAATACTGCAGACACTTGTGATCCGTGACACGTCACATGCTACGCCATACAGATAATGCCTCCAAATCTTCAATGCGTGAACAATGGCTGCCAACTCCAAATAATGAACCGAATAGTTATTCTCATGAATCTTCAATTGTCATGAAGCATAGACAATGACCTTGCCATCTTGCATCAACACTGCTCCAAGTCCAACATAAGATGTATCACAATAAAGTGTATAAGTCCCCGAACCTGTGGGAAAAACCAACACCGGTGCATTAGTGAGAGTTATCTTGAGCTTCTGAAAACTCGCCTCACATTCATTCGACCATCTAAACTGGGCACACTTCTGGATCAACCTGGTCATCAGGGTTGCAATAAATGAGAACCCCTCTAACCGATGATAGTAGTCTGTCAATCCCAAGAAACTCCAAATCTCTATAGCTGATGCTAGTCTAGGCTAGTTCTTGACTGCCTCAATCTTCTTTGAGTCCACCTGAATACCCTCTGCTGATACAACATGACCCAGAAATGCAACTAAACTCAGACAGAACTCACACTTAGAGAACTTAGCATATAACTGACTATCCTTCAGAGTCTGAAGAACCACTCTAAGGTGTTGCTCGTGCTCCTCCTGGCTGTGGGAATATATCAATATATCATCAATGAATACTATCATGAACGAGTCCAGATACGGCCTGAACACTCGGTTTATCAAATCCATAAAAGCTTCTGGGGCATTTGTCAACCGAATGACATAACCAAAAACTCATAATGCCCCCACCGAGTGCAAAAAGTTGTCTTAGGGACATCGGATTCCCTAATCCTTAACTAATGGTGGCCAGATCCCAAGTCAATCTTTGAAAATATCCTGGCACCCTAAATCTGATCGAAGAAATCATCAATCATCAGCAGCAGTCACTTATTCTTGATTGTAAACTTGTCCAATTGCTGGTAATCTATACACATTCACATCGATCCATCCTTATTCTTAACAAACAACATCGGTGCACCCCAAGGCAAAATATTGGGTCTAATGAAACCCTTCTCAAGAAAGTCTTGCAACTGCTCTCTCCTTCAACTCAGGCGGTGCCATACGATATGGCGGGATAGAAATGGGCTGAGTGCCCGAAGCTAAATTAATGTAAAAGTCAATATCCCTATCAGATGGCATACCCCGCAGGTCTGAAGGAAATACCTCAAGAAACTTTTGAACTATGGGCACAGAATCAATAGGAGGGACCTCAGCACTAGAATCGAGAACATAAGCGAAATAAGCCAAACACCCCTTCTTGACCATACACCGAGCATTCACATAAGAAATACCACTACGGGTAGAATGATCATGAGTCTCTCTCTACTCTAAACGAGGCAAACCCTGTATGGCTAAGGTCACAGTCTTAGCGTGGGAGTCCAAGATAGCATGGTAAGGTGATAACCAGTCCATCCCAAATATAACATCGAAATCAACCATGTCCAGAAGCAATAAATCTACTCGAGTCTCAAGATCTCCAATCACCATAATACAAGAATCATGGAATCGATCTACTATAATAGAATCACCCATTAGTGTAGACACATATACATGGACACTCAAGGAATCACTAGGCATAACCAAATACAGTGCAAAATAATATGACACATAGGAGTAGGTAGACCTGGGATCAAATAAAACTGAAGAATCTCTGCCACAAACCAGATAGTACCTGTAATAACTGTACCTGAAGCCTTAACCTCAGGCCTGGCTGGAAGAGCATAACATCGGGGATAGGCCCCACCACTCTGAACTACATCTCTGGGATGACCTGCTGCTGGCTGGCCTCCACCTCTCATAGTTTGAGCTCCACCTCTCATGGTCTGAGCTCCACCTCTAGTACCTCCACCTCCACCTTTAGCACCTCTACCCCCACCTTTAGCTGGCTGGGAGGGCTGTGGAACACCTGGTGCCTGAACAATGGCACAGGAACCCTGCTGCTAATATCTACTCGGTGCTAGGGGAAAAACCTAGCAATGTGACATGTATCACCACAAGTGCAACAAGCCGTCGGTTGTTGAGACTGCTAACTCGGTCGACCTGAATGACCACCTTAGAAACTCTGAAGCGACGATGCACTGATAGGAGCTGGCGATGCACTGTAGGGCTGTTGATAAGAATACTGCATGTGAGAACCATGGCCACCTGAAGTAATGTGAGAAACCTGGAATGCTGACTAAAAGGGAATAGGAGGATGACCTCTATCATACGAATCCCTGCCTCCAGACGAGGCACCACTAAATTTGCCTGATTTATGGGGTTTTTTGTCTGCCCTATGACCACCCCCTGTAATAATACCATCTCAACTCTCTGGGCCACATTGGCCGCTTCCTGGAAGGATATCTCACTTCCAACCTCTTTGGCCATCTGAAGACGAATCAGCTGAATGAATCTATCAATGAACCATCTCACTCTGTCCTTCTCAGTAGGAAGTATGATAAGATCATGGTGAGCCAAATCAATGAATCTGGTCTCGTACTAGGTGACATTCATGGATCCCTGTTGGAGGCACTCAAATTGCCTCTGATAGGCCTCTTGCTGCGTGATATGGAGGAATTCTCCAGAAATAGTTGCGTAAACTGCTCCCATGTCAAGGCTAGAGATCCTACTGGTCTAGCTAAGCAATAATCTCTCCACCAAGTCTTGGGGATCCAGGCAAGTGAAATGTGGAAAAATCGACCCCGTTGGTCTCAACTATCTCCATGTTCCGAAGAACCTCATGACAACTGTCTAGATAATCCTGGGGATCCTTAGTAATGCACTGCTGAAAGTAGTAGTGAAGAGCTTGGTGAACCTGTCCAATCTCCACAAAATATCGGTAGACAGTCGCTCCCTCACCAGCCTGGGCTACCACACCTTGCTGAGCTGCTCTAACTGGCTAAACTGCTGGAGTTTGGAACTGGGGAACCACCTGCTCCGGAGTGCGAGTAGAAGGAGTCTGGGCTCCTTCTCCAGCCTGGGAGACGACTGGTGCGACAAGAAGCAAGCCTGCCCGAGTGACACTCTCCATAAGGCCCACTAGACAGAACAGAGCATCCTGAAGAAATAGGTGGCAACAAACCCCTCTGGGACCTGAGTTGGGCCCACCGAAACTGCTGGGGTCAGAACCTCATCATCAGAATCAACCTGAGGCTCTGCTTCTAGTGCTGTTGCTGGGGGTTGAGCTCTGCCCCTACCTCGGCCGACCTCTGCACCTCGTGGGAGCTGCTGGTCAACAGATGAGGAAGCACATGTTCTCGGCATTTGCAAGAGAGCACATTTGAAATTCAATCAGCATTGAGAAACGAAACACCACGACATGAAAGCAAAGATGTGAAATTTTCCTAACTCTGTAGCCTCTAAGGGATAAATACAAACGTCTCCCTATAGATCCCTCATACTCTACTAGCCTTGTCTGTGAGACCTATGTAACCTAGAGCTCTGATACCAACTTGTGACGACCCAGATTTCCCACCCTCGGGAGTCGTGATGGTGCCTACATTTGAGAGCTAAGCAAGCCAATCCTTAACTACTTACTTTATTTTCCAATTTCTTCTTTTTAACAGATATAAGGTGATTACATGAAAACAACGAAATTTGAATAACTAAGCGGAAGATGACAATTAATATATGAAATCTGCATCTATTACAACTGTGACAATCCGGCCGGTCGTCTTAAGAATTTATGCCCTGATCGCCTATTAATTGCTTTTCCCAAGTTTATTTCTACTATTTTGAATTGTCGGGATGTTCAATTTTGAATTTCAGAGAGTTTTGGGACACTTGGTTCCTAAATGAGAGCTTAAGTCTTAGAAATTTGACCATGGTCGGAACAATGTGAAGACGGTCTCAGAATGGTAATCCGATGATTTTGTTAGCTCCGTTAGGTAATTTTGGGCTAAGAGGTATGATCGGATTGTGTTCTGGAGGCTCATAGCTAATTTAGGCTTGAAATGCCGAAAGTTGAAGCTAATGCGGAAAAGAAATACAGGAATAACCAGTCAAATTGGGAGGGGGAGCATGCTGTGGGAGATATAACAAATCCGAATAGAAAAACATCAAATAAATGAAAGAAACAACATAACTCGAATATCAACAAATGATCAGAAATTAATAAATGCACGGCATCACCCTTCATACTTTTATTCTCGTCCTTACTAAGGGAATCATATAATAAAAATGTGCACGACATCACCCTTCGTGCTTTACTCTCTTTTGTCACCAGATAATTAATAATATTGGCACAGAACGGTACATCGTGCGGCACAACATTACCCTTCGTGCTTTACACTCTTTCCTCACAAAACAAACAATGAACGACATCACCCTTCGTGCTTTAACGCTCTTTCTCACCCAAACAACAATCACAACAATAGGGTAACGGAATAAATGAAATTGCAATAAAGATCCCGGCAAGGGAATAACAATTCAACAAATAAATCCCCGCAAGGGAACAACATCAATAATATCAACATCCCGACAAGGAAGATAACCAATAAATCAACAATAGTCCGGCAAGTGTATCAACACAATAACTTCTTTGCTTTCTCACTTTTACTTCACAATTAACTTCATAGCTCGAGCCAATGCTCTAAAGATTCAATTATCACTTACACTTTCACAATTCGTTGCACAACTTGAGCCAATGCACCTCACTGTTCATAGGTCACAATTCCTTCCAAAAACTTTACACAACATATAGTAACCATCTAAAAGGCATGAAAGACACAATGAAGTCATGAAAATCACAGTATAAGACCCTTCTAGACGTTAACGTATAGATACTCGTCACCACGCCTATACATCCTACTCAACAATCACCATATAGCAAATAGGACTCAACTCCTAATACCTCAATCTAAGGTTAGACCAAACACTTATCTCGATGCCATGAACTCAATTGAAGTTTCAATTATAGATTTACCCCTTGATTCCACCGCCAATTCGGTCGTATCTAGTCATAAATTACTTAATTACATTAATAAACGCTAAATAAATTAATTCGAATGCATAAAAATGAATTTCCCAAAGTTTAACCCAAAAAGTCAAAAATAGCCCCCGGGCCCACATGGTCAAAACTCGAAGTTCGAACCAAAACCCGATCACCAATTCCCCACGTACTCAAATATATAGTTTGATTTGAAATGAACCTCAAATCGAGGTCCAAATCCCCAATTTTTGAAAAACCTAAGTTCTACCAAAAACACCCAATTTCACCCATGAAAATCCTTGATTTTTAGTTGAAATCATGCTAAAAGATGATATGAATTGAAGAAAGTTAGTTAAAAATGACTTACAATTGATTTGGAGAAGAATGATTTCTTGAAAACTCACCTAAGTGTGTTTGTGTTTGAGAGAATATGAAAAATGAGGTTTAAAATCGGCTAAGTATAAAAGTTGCAGGTCTCAGTTATAGGAATTGCGAACAGAGATTCGCAATTGCGAACCAACCTCTGATGGCTTGGGAATTGCGAAAACAGTTTGGAAAATACGAACCTGGGAATTTCGAAGGAGGTTTAATAAATGCGAAGCCTGCAGGCCTGCAATTTCTTAATTCCAAAATTTCACCCCATCGAATATCCAAAACTCACCTGAGCCCTTGGGGCTCCAAACTAAATATAAACCAATCTCAAAAACATCGTACGGACTTATTCATACACTCAAATTACCAAAATAACATCATGAACATCGAACTAAACCTCAAGGTCAATGAAATTTCTCAAAACTTCTTTAAAAATCAAATTTGCATTTAAGGTTCGAATCACATAAAACGACATCCATATTTCATCAAATTTTACAGAAATTTATTAAATTATATATAAGACTTGTACCGGGTGCCAGAATCAAAATACGGGTCTGATACCATCATGTTCTAATCAAATTTTATTTTAATTTTCCTTAAAATTTTTCAGAAAATAATTTTCTTTAAAAATTTATTTCTCGGGCTTGGGACCTCGGAATTCAATTCCGGGCATACGCTCAAGTCTAGTATATTCCTACGGACCCTCCAGGACTATCAAATCACCGGTCCGTGTCCATTTATCCAAAAAGTTGACCGAAGATAAATTATTTATTTATTAGCCAAATTTTATCATTCAGATTTTTATATTTAAACTTTCCGGCGACATGCCCCGACTGCGCATGTAAATTAAGGTCATTATAAATGAGTTTTTTCAAGGCTTCAGAAATATAAAATTTAATTTAAAAATAAGTGATGGTCATCACATTCTCCACCTCTAACACAACTATTTGTCCTCGAACGGACATAAGAAGGAAGTACTTGAGTAAGAAAAAAGATGGGGATAATGGCTCCTCAACATGCTGACCTCTCCAATCACACGAACAAAGGGAAAACTCTTCGACCTCAACTGATGAATCTGCCAGTCTAGAATGGCCACCGACTCCTCCTCATAAGACACGTCTTTGTCCAACTGGACAATGCTGAAATCTAACATGTAGGATGGATCACCATGATACTTTCGAAGCATGGATACATGAAACACTGGATGCACGGCGGATAAGCTCGGTGGCAATGCAAGTCTATAAGCCACCTTCCCCACTCGGTCAAGAATCTCAAACGGACCAATGTACCAAGGGCTAAGCTTATCCTTCTTCCCAAATCTCATCACGCCCTTCATAGGAAATACTCAAAGAACACCCACTCACCGACCATGAAAACCATGTCTCGAACCTTGCGGTCAACATAACTTTTTTGCTTTGACTGTGCTGAACAAAACCTATTCTAAATGATCCTGACCTTGTGCAAGGAATCTTGAAACATATATGTACCCAACAACTGAGTCTCTCCCCGCTCAAACCATCCAACCGGAGATCGACACTGCCTAACATATAAAGCCTTATAAGGAGCTATTTGGATACTCGACTAGTAGCTGTTATTGTAGGCAAACTCCACAAAAGGCAAAAACTGATCCCACAAGCCTCCATAGTCAATAACACAAGATCATAGCAAATCCTCCAAAATCTGAATAGTCTTCTCAACTCAACCCGTGTACCCAACTCTCGTTGAACTGCTCTCCAGAAATGCGAGGTAAACTGCATACGTCGGTCTAAAATGATATATACGGGCACACCATGAAGGAGAAAAATCACCCGGATATAGATCTATGCTAACCTCTTTGAAGAATAGGAGACTGCCACCGGAATGAAATGTGCTGACTTGGTCAGCCTATCAACAATGACCCATACTGCATTAAAAATATCCGAGTCTGCGGAAGTCTAGTAACAAAGCCCATAGTGATCCACTCCCACTTCCACTCGGGAAGCTCAATCATCTAAAGTGAAACACCGGGCCTCTGATTCTCGTACGTAACCTGCTGACAGTTCAAATACCGAGCCACATATGTGACAATAACCTTCTTCATTCTCTGCCACCAATAATGCTGCCATAAATCCTGATACATCTTTGCGGCGCTCGACAGGAAAGCAAAGATGTTAAATTTTCCTAACTCTGTAGCCTTTGGGGGATAAATACAAATGTCTCTGTATCGATCCCTCAGACTCTACTAAGCTTGTTTGTGAGCTCTGAGACACATGTAACATAGGGCTCTGATACCAACATGTTACGACCCAGATTTCCCACCTTTGGGACTGGTTATGGCACCTACCAATGAGATCTAGGCAAGCCAATCCTTAACTAATTACTTTATTATCTAATTTCTTCTTTTTAACAAATATAAGGTGATAACATGAGAGCAACTAAACTTTAAATAACTAAGCAGAAGATGACAGTTAATATCTGATATCTGCATCTATTACAACTGTGATGACCCGGCCGGTCATCTTATGAATTAATGCCCCAATCCCCTATTAACTGCTTTCCCCAAGTTTATTTCTTCTATTATGAATTGCTGGGATGTTTGGTTTTGAATTTCGGAGAGTTTTGGGACACTTAGTCCCTAAATGAAAGTTTAAGGCTTAGAAATTTGACCATAGTTGGAACAATGTGAAAACGATCTCGAAATGGAAATACGATGGTTCCGATAGCTCCGCTAGGTGGTTTCGTACTTAGGGATGTGATCGGATTGTGTTTTAGAGGCCCATATCTAGTTTATGCTTGAAACACCGAAAGTTGAATTTTTAAAGTGTCCAGTTCGATAGTGAGATTTTGATCCGAGGGTCGGAATGAAATTCTGAGAGTTACGATAGTTCCTTTATGCCATTTGGGATGTGCGTGCATAATTTCAGGTCATTCGGATGAGGTTTGATAGACTTTTTGATCGAAAGTGTGTTTTTAGAGTTTTTAAAATTCTTATGGTCGAATCCGATGAAAATAGGTTCTTTGAGCATTCCGAAGGTTGGAAAAAGTTTGAATGATATTTTAGGGTTGGTTTGCATGTTTGGTTGAGGTCCCGGGGGCGTCGGGTGTGTTTCGGAAGGTTAGCAGATCAATTCGGACTTGAAGAAAACTGCTGAAATTTTAGCTTCTGTATTTTTCGCTTCTGTGGTGAATAGTAACCCCATTTGTGATGAACAGTACCGTACCTTTAGTGACCAGTAACCACATCTATGGTGAACAGTAATCTTGCACCTGCTGTGAATAGTACCACATCTGCGGTGAACAGTAAAACCGTACCTACAGTGAACAGTACCGCAGATGCAAAAATTGCTGGACAGATTTATTTCAAGTTCTGAAAATGAGACTTCATCCCATTTTTTCATTTTTGGAGATTTGGAGCTCCGATGAGGTGATTTTTTGAGAGATTTTCAGAGGGAACAACATCGTATGTGTTCTTAACTTAATTTTTGTTAGATTACTCGAATCTATTACTAGTTTTGGCATTTAATCTATGAATTTAGTTGGAAATGTTTAGAAAACCCTCTCGGACTAATTTTATGATTTGAGGATCTAAATGGGATTTGGATAATTTTGGTATGGTTAGGCTCGCGAGAGTGCGAGGTTTCTGGAAATATAAATTTTACCGGGTTTCGAGACGTGGGCTCGAGGGGCATTTTGGTTATTTCACATAATATTCCGTATAAGCTTAGAATTTAATTGTAGAATCGGTTACGTGAAGTATTATTTACAATATGCGATTAATTGAATAGATTTGGGCTATTTGGAGCCGTATACTTGTGGCAAAAGCATGATATCGGGTTGACTTGCAATTGTTCGAGGTAAGTAGCTTGTCTAACCTTGTGTGGGAGACTCTCCCCTTAGGATTGGTATTGTGGTAATTGAAATTCCCTATACATGAGGTGACGAGCACGTACTTGTGCTAATTGTTGAAAATCCTATTTTCATTAAAAATAGCCTTAAATTGTATTTTTTTCCTTTCTTGTTTATACTACTTGGAATTTAAGTCTTCTGTTAATATGGGGAAGCATGTCTAATTGACTTAATTGATTTACTTGCTCAAAATGCCTTATTTGGATTCTGTACAGCATGCTAGGCTAGACTATTTGTTTCTTTTATTGTGAACTTGATATTTTTCTGAGTATTTCTCTGATTATTGTTGTGTATTTACATTGGGACTACAGATGTGGGATTCCGGGAGCTCCCCCTTGTTTATTTACTTTGGGACTATGGGTTAGATTCTCGGGAGATTCCCCGCACATTTATATTTGGGACTACGTGTTAGATTCCCGGGAGACCCCCCTGCATACTTATATTTGGGACTACGGGTTAGATTCCCGAGAGATACCCCTGTATATTTATATTTGGGACTACGGGTTAGATTCCCGGGAGATCCCCCTGCATATTTATATTTGGGACTACGGGTTTGATTCCCGGGAGATCCCCCTGCATATTTATATTTGGGACTACGGGTTAGATTCTCAGGAGATCTCCTTGTACATTGATAGTGTCACGACCCAAATTGGAGGGCCATGACTAGCACCCGACCATACTTGCCGAGCACCAACGTACATTTTATCTAACCTTGTTTTTTTATCTTTTAGGGCTGACGAGATCAATATAAATGGTAGACATGGATCATGGAAAACCAACCATAAAATATGATGGCATGAATATACATAACATGGGATGACCAGACAATCAAGAAACTATAAATATGGTACGTGCTACCATGAAAGACTATACAACGAAAACCAACCGACAAGACATGCAAGCTATACATGAGTTGACGCTTGACTATGAGCCTCTAAAGGAACATAAGTGCTGCAATGCAGCCGAAACAGGGCTTCGACATACCGATAATGTTTATAACAAAATGCATACCAATTCCAAGGCAAGTCTGGAGAAGGGATCTCACCAATCACCCTAAACTGGACAACCTACTGTGGTGAGGGAGTTGCACCTACCTGTTTATTAGGACTTGCAGCATGACATGCATCGTCCACAAATAAAAGGACGTCAGTACAAATAAACTACTAAGTATGTAAGGCAGGGAACATAAATATGAATAGTAATGTAACCAGGGATATAGAATATACAACTTGTAACATCTGTGTACCTCTGACATGAAATGCATGATACATATGTATAAATACATAAACGTTTAAAACATACACCTCTATGGGCATCATTATCATCATCATATCATACCTGGCCGTAATAGGCTCGGTAAAAACGTACCCGGCCATCATAAGGCTCGGTAGAATCATACCCGATCACATGGAGCTCGGTAAAACCCAACTGATCAGTGGGTGCACAATAGGTGTCGTACCCAGCCGACTATAGTGTGGCTCGATAGAGTAAAATAGATACATATATATAATGCATGCTCGACTCATGGAATCACATTCTAAACCTCTCAGAGTGACGTAAGGTCGGTATCCTCTGTACACGTCATTAGGACTAACTCTTCACTATGAACCTTATAAGAATCAGGAAATATCAACAACATTGATAACATATGAATAAGAGAAGCAACATTAACATCAATCGTTCTATAAGAGGGGAAACACTACAAGTACTTCTAGCCTCTAAGAGTAGAGTATCTTTGGAAGTTCTTTCATTACATTTTCTACAATCTGAGTCGTGCAAAAGAAGGAAAGGGATAGCCTCACGTTATCATTTAAGCGTCATAACTATTATGTATCGATCACAACCTATTTTATGATGAAACGGACAACACCTACCATATATATATGACTTCACACCATTCAAAAAAATCACCAAACAGCCCAAAAAACATCAATAATAAACATATTGATCCTCCCAAAACACTTCACGCACAACTTAATCACTTCATACATGCGACGACCACCGTAGTCGTGTCAAACGACCTAGAAATGTTACGAATAATTATCAGACCAGAACCCTACATCTATATTGTGTTTATTCACACCCTTCCTCCTCCAAAACTCCACAAAATAGTAGTAAAATACGCAGTCCAATAGCATAACAAAACAGTCCATAAAATAGCCCGCTACAAGTGAATAACTCGAACTCACAGCTTCCGATCACCGTCCCATGATTTCTTACATATATGGAAGGAATTACATGAATTCACAGCAGCAAAATGTACGAAAGAGGGCAATAAACTTACCTTACTTGGTGGATAAATCAGCCCTTCCTTTGGTTCTTCAAACTCTAGGTTTTACTCCCATTTAGAACTTGAAAGAGAGGAAGAATCGATTAGGGTTTGAGTGGGATTTTTGGGATGAGTTTTAGGGGTCAAATTTTGTTTTTAAGGTCTAAAATATGGGTGAAATAACTGAGATTATAATCCCTTAAAAGTCCTCTCTTGGCCGACTTGGGTCTTTTAATTTTGTCCGATCATTTTGGCAAGTAGGTCATGCACCTACTTGTCATCTACAATCTGCACAGGCTTGCGAAAATATGAATATTTTTATACTCCAAGATCGTATTGACAAATGGTTTATTGCATTAGAAGCTAGACTCATAGATTTAATTTGGTGGGTAGATCACCCCATAATTCCTTGTAAATTGGGAGAAAAGCTTAGAAACATTTGACCTATTGTTTATAAGAACCTAAGTCGTGACAACTTTTATCGACTTTTGTTTCACAACTCGTGTCACTTCAAGACTTATGATATGGATATTATATGATTCAAATACCTTAATACATGACCTCTTGAGTGTACTAAGCACCTCTAGGTTTACCTGAAAATACAAGTTACAACTGTCGCACCTCCTTTTTTACACACCACCCGAAAGGATAGTATAAAAGGGAGTTTTTCCACCTTAAGTGACATTATTCGAAATGGGATTATTTATTCAATTCAGAGTCGCCACTTGGGATATGTTTGGTTTTTTGTGTCCCAAGTCACCGGTTTATCTTGAATCCCAAATGGAGGAAATTTTTGACTTTCCAAGTGAAGTTTGCGAACTAGAAATTCTGTTGACCCGAGGGAAGGTGTTAGGCACCCCGGATCCCGTGGTTCTAGCACGGTCACTTAAACTATCATAATTGCCCTAATATCTTGTTGTAAAACATGTTTATCCTATAGTGCAATTTAAAATTACTTACCGCTTATAATTGAATTTTTTAGGAAGATTGAACGTCGTTTAAAATGTGTTTTTGGATCACGTCACATGAAATGCACCGGGATCGGAAACACATTGTATTTGACGTTTTGGTATTTGAATTTGGGTCACATGAAATGCACACCCGAATTTAGGAAGATAAAATTATTAGAGAATGCGCCTAAAACGACTAACGCGTTGTTAACTTTGTGGGAGACCGTGGAAATTTGCTAAATGGTATGTCCCGAGTTCCAAGGATTTTAAAAATATAATTAATGAGGGCCACATGATTTTGCAAATTTTGTTTGGTGCAGCGCACCTTAATTTATTTTTAAAATGACACCCTAAAGATTAACCAATATTATCTATTAAGGGATTGTCTCTAATAAACTTATTTAATTAGAACTATGAATTCACTACTATTAAAAAGCATTCGAGTAATTCGGGCCTCAAGATTAGGTCCAAACTTAAACAAGTGGATCTTTATTATTGAAAGCCCCTTTAATTTAAGTTGCTACTTAACTTGAAAGGCTCAAAGCATACATTGCAAATTCAAACCAAATAACCTTAGTATGAAGTCGAGCCTTCAGCATTTTTTGGGATTCGAAGTCACCCAGGAAAATGGAAAATACGGTCAGCTTTATGAGAAGCTGTCCAATTGTTGGGCCTCTGCACAAGCCGAAATCGAAGGCAAGCTATAAATTGGGACTGAAGATTTAATCCCAGGTCAGTCCACCACTTAGGACACGTGGACCAATTAAAAAGGTCCAGTAAAACTGGGCTTTTTATTATATAACTTGGCCACATTAGGCCCAGTTCAAAGACCTCAAACTTTTTTCCAGCAAGTTGTTAAGCTTTGGCCCAAAATATGAGCCAAAATCAAATGTTAATTTTTTAAATAGGACCTCGCAACACTGATTTCAAATCAAAAGTTAAATTTAACAATTTATAAGCAAATGGACAATTCAAACTCGTCTAAATCAGACACCTGCTCATTTTAATTCAAATTTCAAGCTTGTATGCTCATCTTATTCAAACTATGAATTATTATAATAATCTCTGAAATTAAGTAACAAAACTAAAGTGATTACCATTTTAACCAAATAAGATGCACAAATTTCAAACTCAGGGATCTCGAGTGTAAACCCATGGAACTAATTATTGCAATACTAATGCTTTCAAATATCCAACAGGTATGAATTAATACTGCTAACACTACTACAATTACAGTAAGTCAGAACTAACACTACCAGAATAGGCGTTCATGAGTTCATAGTCCTCTTATTACAAATAACAATCTGTTCATGCTATACAACTTTCACACTTCTATGGAACCTAGATTAAACAGATATGTTCGCAAGTATTTGAAGATACACTAGATAAAATAAGTAAATCTAATATGAATCTTATAATATGAAATGGAATTTAAAAGGAGACATGTGTAACACTTTTCCATTCCTTTACATTTGATCACACATTTGATTCAAACTTCATACATCATTCGAGGCTAAAATGTACCTGGAAATTAAACAAACGAAGAAAGGAGGAGAGTCAGGAGTAGTCAATAACAATCAGCAACAACTTTGAACCAACTTCAAACCCAGAAATGACACCAAGCAGCCCAATAATTAGTTTCAAATGAATATCACCAGTAAACACCCAAAAAACCAACTCGAATGAACCCAATTAAACTCAAAAATGACTCTAGGAACTTCTGAAAACCTTATCTGGAAACAATTCAATGGAATGGTGATATTTGGGAGTTTTTGGTCGCCTGAGGTTTCAGAGCCTTTTCAGTGTTTTTCATCCTTCCCCTTTTTTGAACCCCAAGTAACAATGCCTTTATAGGCAAGTTACTAGGGTAACCTTCAGCTTATATTTTTTAGCCTTTAAACAATTTAATTTCTATTTTTGGCCAGTTAGTCCCTAAATTACTGACTTGTGGCTCAAGTCAGTACCCTTATGCAGCTTTTAGGAAAATTCCTAAGCTGTTATTGAGATATTCCCTAGCTGAATTACCTTAATTACCTTCAAACACTTCTAAAAATTACTGATAAGACCAGCTTGGGTTAGATTGACCCAAGGCAATTCAGACCTGGGCTTTAACTAATTGGACTGAACCTTTTTTTCCTGAATGGGTCATAAGAGTTCCAGGACTCAAACAACCCATCAGCCTAATTAAGATTCTGAACCAAATAACCGAAATGCAATTTCGACCTATTTATCAGAACTAAAATGGCAGACCAAATCAATGGGTTATCATTACTGTTTGAAGATACTATATGAAAGTAATCATGCATGAACAAGGTAATTGCAGAAGAACTAAAACAAAACTTAAGCATTGAACAAAAGCAAATTGAAATCAGAATGAACTTGTGGATTAACAGAATAAAATTAAAATGGGTATTAAATTATGGCTATCTGTGTATGCAGAAGTAAAATAAGAAAAAATAAGAAGATAATAAGTGAAAAACAAAAGGACACTCTGGTCACACCTGTCGATATAAGCGGATGAAGAATCAGATTCAAACCCTTGAATTAGCCTTGTTTATGGGTTGAATTTACACATTCATCGCATGTTCTTGATGAAAGACACTTGACTAATGTCTAATTCGAACCCAAGATTTGCGTGACTGATCATTTTGAAATTAAGGCTTAGACTTCGATTCAAGATTTGAGGAGTTTAGCCAAGATTCAAAAGAAGCTAGTGAGGGATTCAAGATGAGGAGGTGAAGGGGAGGAGACGGTCTAAATTTGAGACCATTTAGCATCGCGCTGCCGTATACGGCGAAGCAGCCGACGTTTCAATCAAATATTTGACGAGATTGGCTATGATTTGAGGGCTGGTAATAGTTGATTTGGAAATGGGAAGGCTAGGGGAGTGGTTAGTGTTATTTAGGTGGCCATTGGACTACCGCCGCTGGCGATTTGCGGCGGAGGATGGTGTATTAGGTTTGGGTCTCCAAAGTGTTAGAGACGGTGAGATGGGGGGTAGGGTATGTTAGGATTTTTTTTATCTAGGCTTCTCATCCGTTGGATTAAACAACCTAGACGGCTAGGATTAGTTTTGGCCAAACTTCGTCGTTTTGTGGGAAGGGATTTGGGCCGGACTGGGTGTTAATTTGGGTCGGTTTTGGGCATTTGGACGGGTTTGGGGTGTTTGGGTTGGGATTTTATTTAATAAATGGTCCAAATTTAATTTCTTTTCATTTTTCTTTCATTTTTATTTTCGCAAATTATTAAAAATCCTAAGTTAATCACAAAATTTCAAAATTTAAATTTTACCTACAAAAATGTGAACCAATCTTATATAATTATTAACAAAACAAAATTAAAGGAAACTCTACCAAAAAAATCCAAAAATTAAAATTAACTGAGAAAATTGAACCTATTTTTGGTTTTTCCTTTTATAAAATGATTAATTGCTAATTAATTCTTGAAAATAATCAAATTAACTTTAAACTACGCATGCAACACATTTTTGTATTTTTAAGAATTATCTAAATTAAAGATGCAAGCAAATACAAAAATTATGCAATTAATTCCCTGAAATTAAATAATTAAAAGAAAAACCCTAATTTTATGAATCCTATAGGAGTAATTCAAGCGAGGCAAAAATCACGTGCTTATAGCTGCCTCTCTTTGCTCGGAGATACGAAGGGTTTTTGGGCAAAGATAATGAGCAATTACGAAGGATTTTTGCCTGCTTGGCATTCTATGAGATGCATTTTTGAAAACCGTTTGACCGAACCTTGCTTCAGAGGTTGCCTACGTATCCTTGGCTATAAAGGAATCATGTCAGTGTAGTTGTGGAAGTTTTGGTAGCTGGGACTACCAAAAGCTGTGATTTCATTGCTGTTGCTGCTGTTACTGCTTGCTGACCTCCTTATTACACCAAGAGGAAAATCAAAGATAAGCTAGCTATGCGTATCAACTATGAGTTACAAGATTCCTATCTATAAATCTCTTGAAGCTTGATCTTGAGTCTTAGCTGATTTTGCTATGGACTCCGATCTGAATTTTGATACTCGCAAGCTGTAGGTGTTGGTTCTTTCTTCAACATTGGATCAGAGTGGGACATGCGGAGCTCGTGACTTCAAACAAGTTTTTAGCAGCTCGCATCTCTGTTCGCTTCAGCATTTTGAATTCACTTATTTTGTTCTTCTTCTTTTTTTCTTTATTCTGGATTGAGGCTTATTCTTTCGATCGTCTCAAACCCTGTGCCTCGTGGTCAAACTTGCTCAGACAACCAAACAAATAAACGAACAAAATTTTTCTGCCCCAGTTTTTACTAGGAAAATTTTGTGAGTTTTTTGTGACAAAAGTCTGAACTCATTCTCTCTTTTGTTTTTCATGTTCTAGAATTATATTTGTCTATGATAGAACAAATTGGGGGGTGGATCCCTATTGCTAAAATGTCAACTCAGGAATTGGAGCCCTAATGTTGGCAAAAGGGGACTAAGGAATGGAGGCCCTATGTCTAAAGGCGTAACTCAGGGATTGGGGCCCTAATGTTGGCTGAAGGCGACTAGGGAATGGAGGCCTTATGTCTAAAAGGCGCAACTCAGGGATTGGAGCCCTAATATTGGCTAAAAGGTAAAACACTCAACTCAGGGATTGGAGCCTTAATATTGGTAAAAAAGCGGCTAGGGAATGGAGGCCCTATGTCTAAAAGGTGCAACTTAGGGATTGGAACCCTAATGTTGGCTAAAAGGTCAAAAGCTCAACTCAGGGATTGGAGCCCTAATTTTGAAGAAAGGCGACTAGGGAATGGAGGCCATATGTCTAGAAGTCACAACTCAGAGATTAGAGCCCTAATGTTGGCTAAAAGGTAGCTCAACTCAGGGATTGGAGCCCTAATGTTGCCAAAAGGCGACTAGGGAATGGAGGCCCTATGTCTAAAAGGCGCAACTCAGGGATTGGAGCCCTAATGTTGGCTAAAAGGTAAAAAACTCAACTAAGGGATTGGAGCCCTAATGTTGGAAAATGGAGTCTGTGAATGGAGGCGTCTAAAAGGCGTAACTAAGGGATTGGAGCCCTAATGTTGGCTAAAAGGTAAAACACTCAACACAGAGATTAGAGCCCAAATGTTGGGAAATGGCGACTTGGAATGGAGACCCTATGTCTAAAAGGTGAAACTCAGGGGTTGGAGCCCTAATGTTGGCAAAAAGCGACTAAGGAATGAAGGCCCTATGTCTAAAAGGCGCAACTCAGGGATTGGAGTCCTAATTTTGGCTAAAAGGTAAAACACTCAACTCAGGGATTGGAGCCCTAATATTTGCAAGTGGCGACTGGGAATGGAGGCCTTATGTATAAAAGGCTCAACTTAGGGATGGGAGCCCTAATGTTGGCTAAAAGGTAAAAATCTCAACTCAGGGATTGGAGGCCTAATGTTGGCAAAAGGTGACTAAGGAATGGAGACCCTATGTCTAAAAGGCGCAACTCAGGGATTGGAGACCAAATGTTGGCTAAAAGCTAAAAAGCTCAACTAAGGGATTGGAGCCCTAATGTTGGCAAAAGGCGACTAAGGAATGGAGGCCCTCTGTCTAAAAGGCGTAACTTAGGGATTGGAGCCCTAATGTTGGAAAAAAGGTGCAAAGTTGGTATTGGTAATTCTAAACTATCCTATTTTGGGATTTTCTTCTTTTGTTATCTCATTTCCTTTTTTTTATTTTGATAAGATGCAGGAAAGAACTTGGAGGAAACTTCCCTTTTGCATTGATTATTTGCTGCAAAGTTGTTTCAGCACTTGCGTGTTCACCTTTTGACTGCACCTACTTTTTGGAAGTTTGTTCGTATCACACCTGTTTCAATTTTCAACGAAGAACAATTGTTTGTTTGAAATGGTGGTTGGTTTTGTGGACTTGATTGCTCGATCCCCGCCCGACTTCTGTTGAGAACCTCTGCTACTTGTTGGTTTTGAAGATCATTTTCTCTTTCAAACCAAGGGCATCAACCTTCAAGATATCATGATACCTCGCCCGCATGGGGCTCCGGCCTTTCAACTCATTCTTCTCATAGGACCTTTGTCTTTGGACATTCTTTCCTTTTCAATATCATTGCTTCAAAAGCATCAAGAATTGTAGCCATTCGGGATTGGTTTAGTGCACCCGCTGAGGCTGGGTACTCCCTTTTAACTCTCGCTAGGTAGAGTCCTGTAAAACCAGTCCTGCCACCTTTTCTTTGTAATAGTTTCAAAATCAAAGTTAGATCGAAAGAGATTCAAACAGAAAGTAAATAAAGAGCAAAATGATGAAAATAGAAGCGTCCGTTTCGGGGGAAAAAAAGACTTATCTGGGGATGTATGTAAGCTTCAAATGGACATGACATGCTTCTTGGACTGGATGCCCGACCCACACAAACTTTCTCAACTTCTTGTAAGCCGATTGACCCGTATTTCAAAACCAGGGAACCTTGCCAGGACTCTTTGAGTGATGGAATGTGTCTTCTTTTCTGCCGACGGCGTCCTTTGCGGGGTTTTCCCAATTGACCTCTCTCATTTCTCTTCTCACCGTCGCACGATAGTGCTATTTATGAGTTTTCACAAAATGGACTCTCTCATTTTCAATTTCTCTACTCACTGTCGCCTTATGGTGCCCATAGGTTTTCACCGATAAGACTCTCATTTTATTTCTCTCAATTTGGGATGCATCAGATTCTAACAATGATATTATTCATACATTTATTTGGTCGAGCATTACGATTTGAGTAGAAGAATAAAGGAACATGTTTTAACCTCTAAGGTTGTCACTGCAAGCTATAGTTAAGGTGCACGGGGTCTTACCGTCTAGCCGTTAGTACTCCGCATCTTCACGGAGAATTTAATTTCACTGGGTCCATGTCGGAGATAGAGGGACAGTCGTTACACCATTCGTGCAGATCGGCCATTTCAAACAAAGTCTACAGGAAATATTCGTTGTCGATTTGGGGTTCTGATGGAAGATACTGCTGAGGTTATACACCAAGTACACACGTGATTCTGCTCTGGCAGAAGTGCACGCGCAGTTCAGCTCTGGAAAAACTCCCTGAGGTCCAGAGAGAGATGAAGTTTATAGTCAACCTCTACCTCTATGCGGATTAACTTGACACAAAGCAATAAATTAAGCTACAATTGAAATATACAATGATAAAGTAAATTCAAACCACACAAATTGAACAGTTAAAGTCTTGGGAGGTCAGTCACACTAGAACTTGATGCACTTCGATCAATATCAAGATACAGAAGAATAAGAGCTGAAAGAGAGCAATACTAATATATTGCTTTGGAATGTGTGGTACAATATCTTTTACAAGTAATCAGACCCCCTTTATATAGTAGGGAAGTCCTATAATAGGTACAACTCTAAAAAAGGTAAAAATTCACTAGTTAACTAATTGCCGATCTCATTGATATATGCCGAGATATCCGCCATGATATTTGGTCGGTCATGGATATCACGACCTTATGTTGGTCGAGCTTGACTACCTGACAACGTTCTTTGAAGTTAATCAACGCCGGGATCGATCTCGAATCACAACCTCGATATCCTCGTGGGCGCGCGTAATGTTCTGGACTCAGAATTGCTGAAATATTTGCCTCGATCTAGGCCACTTGTCACCATATCTCGAGCTTGACTTATCATGTTGGAGAATGAGGTGTACTACGAGACCAGTTTTAACCTATGCAGATAATCCCACCAAGCCAACTCCACCTCCACATCTGCTCCAACCTCACCGCACCTGCAGCAATACCCTCGCAATAGCGGTTACACCAATAACAAATCCAGCTTCAGCAAATCTTCACACTTCAAAACTTGTTCGTTAACCACCCGAAATCCACCCGAGTCCCCCGGGGCTTCAACCAATCGTACCAATAAGTCTTATAACCCGATGAGAACTTAGTCAAAATCCTCAAATCACTTCAAACAACATCAAAATATGAATTACACACGGATTCATGCCTAATAAACTTTGAAAATTTTTAATTCTACAACTGACGCTGAAACGTATTAAACCACGACCGATTGACCTCAACTTTCGCACACAAGTCCTAAATGACACGACAAACCTAGTCCAACTTCTGAAAACCAATCCGACCCCGATATCAAAATTTTCTACTGCGGCCAAATTCGCCAAAATTCTAACTTTCGCCAATTCAACCCTAATTCTACTACGGACCTCCAAATTACAATCTAGACGCACTCATAAGTTCAAAATTACCTAAGGGAGCTTACAGAATAATCAAAATTCAAATCCGAGGCTATTTATACATAAGTCAACATCCGATCAACTTTTCCAACTTAAGCTACCAAATAAGAGGCTAAGTGTCTCAATTCACTCTGAAATCACTCCGAACTCAAACCAACTAACCTGGTAACTCATAATACAACTGTATAATACAAAAGTAGCTGAAAATGGGAGAACGAGTCTACAACTCTCGAAACGATCGGCTAGGTCATTATACCATATTACTACGTGTTGTTTGTTGTACTTCGGTTATCTTAATATTTTGTTGATGTTAATGCCCTTTTTTCAAATACTTCTTAATGCCTTCCTTATTTTTTATTGCTTTTTCATTGCCAGCTTTTTAAAGCTATTTTGGAATACTTTATTAAGTTGAGGGTCTATTGGAAATATTGAATTATGATTCAAAATTTCTTCAAGGCACGACAATACATAATCCTACCCGCTAGGCAAGCCAAATAATAAATGACACAACTCAAATAAAAGAATATCAATAATCAATACATAAATGGCTTAACTCAATACAATATCACAAGGATAGCCCTCCCCTTTTTAATTAATTTACTATGCTTCCTCATTAATAACTTAATAAAATATATTTATAATATTTCTAGAAGAATTATTTAAATTATTTATTACACATTTTGCCAAAATATATTTAATAATTATAAATATAATTATTAGCAGTAATTATAACTCTAAAATAGGCAAATAATCTTAAATATTATGATTATATCACCTTTAGTTTCGAATAGATTAATCAATCGACCATTTGCGTAAGTTATATTATGTATGTATAAGTTTTCACTTCCTTAAAATATAAAATTAGTACATAAATATATACATACATATATGCGTGTGTGTTTTTAGTTCATATATAAATTGTTAGGATCAAGGAAGCTTAATTAAATAAATTTTAAAGGGGGCGAAATTCTTCAAGGGTTCTTGCAATTGTCAATTTTTAATCGAAGTGGCTATATGTGCAATTGCTATATCCCACCCCAATCATCTCTACAGGTCCAATAAAATGGTCCAATACAAAATTGACCCATCCAGGCCCAAGACTAAACCAACACCCCTGCCTACAGGCAATGATGCCATCCCTTTTTCACCAATCATTACTTGCCACATCAGCCGTTCAAACCCCTCACAGAAGAAACACACTAATCAGTGACCGTTGATCAAGTTCATCAACGGTCCAGATTAGTCAATGTTTTTCTATTAATTTTAATTCCACCAGGCTTTAATCCCAATCCTTGGATCATATGATCCAACGAATCTTGTAAATCTCCAATAATATTAATGGAAAATATGATTATAGAATTTAGCACAGCTTGGGTCTGTTAAATACTGCTTGTTTAGAATTTACCGGAGACTAACTTAAAGGACCAAACATGTTAGCTGTAAACAAAAAGGATGGCCTTTAAACCTACTCCCAAACATAAAAGAATTGAATAGATAATTGGTACTCCCTTGGTTCGTTTTTATTTGTAAAATATAATATATTTTCACTTTTATATGTTATTTTTAACATATTAAGAGAATATATATGTTTTTCTTATTTTACCCTTAATTCATTTATCAAGACTTCTTGAAAACCTATTGGTCAATTTTAGCTAACCAATGCTTAGTATTTGGATTGATATAAACCTCTTCGTTACCCCTCTTCATCCTTTTAAAAGTTATGGCACCAGTAATGCAACTTCTATTTTTTTTTTTACCGTTTCTCTTCAAGTTTATATGAGATTTTGTTATATTTTAAGTAGGTAAATGGTCAAAAATATTTTTTTTACTGTGCGAAAAGAATCATCATATATTATGTTATACCTTTGGTTCACTCTTACTCCGACATTACAAAAGTGATATAAAAACATCTCTCCTCCGTTAAGGCCTTCTACCATGACTACCACCATCCAACATGGACTAGTATTTAGCTGAGGTGGATATCGCATGCCATGCCACTTCACCGTTCCAACCCCATTTTACCTCTTTCTCCACATTATCTTCTTCCACCATTATTTCCCATTCGCCCAACTATCACCCAAAAATAAATAGTTTAAGGCAAAATACATACTTTATCCAGCGATTTTATACCCAAATCCATCTTACATATTTGTTTAATGGAGAATAATATTACACACCAAAACTTTTAAAATTGTATTAATTATACACCACTTCGATGTTTGACCACATATATTTAAAGATTGCTATTACGCGCACCAATCAGCATCTGACACGTGTTATAAATAAAGAAAAAAAAGTTGAAAAAGAAAATCTCTAACCCCCCCCCCCCCAAATCTTCCCAAAGAAAAAAAAACAGAAAAGAAACCCCCCTTCCTCGTCTTCTCAACCCCATCATGTTCTTCACCACCACCAACACTTCCACCACAAGCAACTTCTTCCCAAATAATAGATTCAGTTCTTTGTCAATTTTTAGAAAGTTTTAACAATATTCATCACTAATCCTTATTCAAATTTAAATTCTAGTTCAAATCCAAAGCTTCAAACTTGTTAATAGTGTTTTTGAATTTTATCAAAATTAACCACCAAATTTTCAGCATATTTTTAGAAAATTTTTACTTAACAATAATCATGAATTCAAATTAATTTTCTAGGTCATGGAATACCAAAATCAACAAGACTCTATTAAATTTTCAAGCTTTTTTCAAAGGTATTGATTTTTACAAGACCCAATAGCTCCCCTTTTCTTCTTCTTTTTCTTTTTCTTCTTAGTCATGGAGGTTGGAGAAGCGAAACATGAGGGGTAGACAAAACTAGGATGGAGATTGGGAAAGAGCACGAGCGAGGGGATTGGGGGGGAAGGGAGTGCTGGGGTTTGGGGGTTGAGGAAGAAGACATGGATTTGTATTTTTTGTTTTCTTTAATTTAAAAAGGAAATAGTTTAAAAATGGAAAAAATAAAAAAACTTAATTTCAGATAAATTTTTTAGTTTACACGCACCTTTTTTATGTGTAATATACGCGTGCAACACGTGGCAAAAAATGTGTAGTTGACATATTTTTAAAAGTTTTAGTGTGTAATACAATTTTCGTTAGGTAAAATATGCAATTTGCCATGTTTAAATGAAAAGTAAGATCTGTTGATTGTTAATTTCTGCTGATATTTAGAGGCATTTAATTTTTCATGCCCAATTTTACTAATTTGTGTCAGAAATTCTTCTTATTTTTTATGGCGAATTTAAGTTTCCATTATGCCTGTGATTCTTAGTTTTCAGTGCATGCTATGGCGAAAAATGTGCGCACTGAAAAATTAAGAATCACAGGTATAATAAAAAGTTAAATTCGCCACAGAAAATAAGAAAAAATTCTGACATAAATTAGTAAAATTGGGCATGAAAAATAAAGTATCTCTAAATATCAGCGAAACAGATCTTACTTTCATTTAAACATTTATTTTTGGAAGATGGTTGGATGAATGGGGGAGATAATGGTAGAAGACGGTGAAGTGACATGCCATGAAACATCCACCTCAGCTAAATATCGACCCATGTGGGATGCTGGTGGCCATGGTGGAGAAACAGAGGAGGGGATATATTTGCACCACTTTTGTAACATCAGATGTAAGGGTGAACCAAAAGTATAACAGAGGGTATAAACGATCCTTTTCGCATAGTAAAAGAATATTTTTGACCATTTTCCCTTTTAGGTATGAATTATACCGTCTTTGACTCTTCAGAAAATACACAATCTTCTCGGGCTGCACCGCGAAAAATGAAAGAAAGGAAATCTGAAAGCTGTAAGAAACAACATGGAGTGACCATGACAATACGCCACAAAATGTGCTAATTTCTATAGCAAATTCCCCAGCTTGACCAAATATTCAGAATAGACAAGTATGTATATTAAGTAGAGTCAAGTACCACCATAAGGAATGATGCAACAGGAAGCATGCCACTACAACACTCCAAAATAATCATCAGAATCAGAGTCATAATAATCATCATCATCAAATTCCTCATCATCTTCATCAGAATCTAAAATGTAATCCTCGTCCCAAAGCTTACAGGAGCAAGTTGCTTTCTTGTCCTTCCATGGTTTCCCGCATGTATAACAAAATTCATAGCCACATCTGTACAAACAGGCAAAAATATTGTTAATATAATTATATATATACAACGCTTCACAATTTTAATCAACAGAGACAGAAATTGAGTAGTCAAGTAGGTATCATATTCGGTCTTCGGGCTCTATTACACAGAAAATCAAAATATAATAGTCACTACCTCTACCCCCTCAGACTTTTGGTTGTCATTCTAGCACTGTAGCACATATTATGATCTCATAGGAGTATTTTTTAATGATAGAAATAAATTCATATGCAATAATCTAATATGATCAATTAAAGCAGAAAGTGCACATACTAACCCGAACATACAAGTGTTAGTTGGAAAGTGGTCACTACCATAAGTTGAAAAAAAGACCAAGACATATTAGCCAGAATAGTTAAAGAAAAAAAAAGAGCCAATATACTTATTCTGAATTCAACCGATGACATTAATACGGAGAATAGTCATATGTATAAGAACCCAGGCTTACACAAGAGATGTCATCCTCCCATTATCCGCAAAGAGCAGAGGTAGCACTTTCATTACGTTGGAAACATGTACCTCTACACTGAAACTGGAGAGTAAACTTCCAGTAAAATGTTGCAAAAATACATTCACTAAAGTACTTCCTTTTCCTGATGATGGTGGTGTACAACCACTTTTGCGCACCTCGACTAATTCCACTAGGTACCTACTACCTCCCACCTATATAGGTATCGGGTAACTCCCACCAAGGCTTCAACAAATGAGAAGAAACTACCTAGTGTTTTATTGCCACCGCTTCGATTTTCTTTCAGGCTTCATTGACCACTAGGCGACACCTTTGGGTGCCTAACTACTTTCTTTATTGATAAGTATAATCACTAAAATGCTTAAGAATATGTCCAGCGGATATTGAACCAGCTGGGTAACCTATGTGCTCCGCTCCACCAATATGGAGGGGAGGGGGGGATGAAATAGAAAAGCAACAGTGTAATGCCAGAGCAGGACACCACAGTTGAAAGATCTATTAATATCACTGAAATAGGAATGGAACAAGTAATTAGAGTGCAAAAATAGCTAGCATGAATATCTTTAAAAGATCAATAGCAGGCATAAGTATGTAGAACAAACTATTTTATCGCTGAGGCCTCGCATGCAACAAAGTCATGTTAAGAAAGAATGGATACTGCAATAGAGGTACAAGTGAAAAGAAAGAGCAGTCAAAAAGTAACCAAAAAAAGATCAGCAGGGTTTGGTTCAACACATGAATATGTAGAACAGACTATAATAGATGCCATATGGTTCGGTTCAATAGGCATGCCCAACAACATGCAACAAGTTGGGTTATTCTTGATCTTTTTATTTTTTTTTGGAGTGGGGGGGGGGGGGGGTGTTTGGTGATGATGCAAGGCAGCGACAAACTTCCAGTTCAACAATAGAGTGAAGCACATAGTTTAATAGTGTTTACTTGAACCAGTCTAATCATCATGGAGATCATAATGGTTATAGTTGGGTTCACATCCTGAAATCACATCAAACTGAAGAATAATTCAGATAGCACGAAACATATTGAGGACATACTACTTGAATCAAGGAAAAAACGTCATTTGACTAACGTGATTCCAAAATTTGAGAGTTTACTTATTTCATGTTTGGGTCAAACAAATGGAAATTGAACATCCATGTCTTTACCTGCAAGTCATGTGATAGCACCCTGCAGCAAGTTCAATCATGTGGTTGCACTTTATACATTGGCGCCACAAATTCGCTGCTGCCAGATTTTTCAACTTAACATCTTCTGGAGGATTAGGATTTCTCCTTCTATACTCAAAGCACGTGATACCGGAGTGCCAAGGAACTTTGCAATCGATGCAAAACAAGCCATTGCATGTCGTACATTTTCTGATTCCACATCTTTCAGCTACTACAAAGGCCCCCTTAGAATATTCTAAAACTTCAGATTTTGACATTAATGCTGAGCACTTTGGGTAAGGGCAATAAACTTTTTCAGTCACAGGGATAGAAGCTTCCTTGATGCGTTGCTTCATCATATCAATTAACTTGGGGGTCAAAAATTTACTGCAGCTATCCAGTTTTAGATCAGTATTGCAGTCCGCATGAGGACACTTAGGCACCATACCATGAAGCAGCTTCACTTCAACATGTTGTTTCATACAGGAGACACAATAGCGGTGCCTACAACCATCAACTGAGAAAATCTTGCCAATATCTGTCTCTTCCAAACAAATAACACAAGTTTCGTACACATTCCCAGAAGCAGCTGACTCTGCTACTTTCTTAATTTGGGAAGCCATCACCTCTCTTGCAAATTTAAATGCAAACATAATTTCATTTCGAGACACAAATGAAGGCTGGCAAAACAAAAACTTTTGTCGAAGCAGAACCACTTGATTTAGTAAAGCAGCAACCTTTCGCTGTTTGGCTGACCATCGGCCTGTAACCTACAGTTCCCAAAACACATGATTTCAGCAAATTAAGCACTGTAGAAAGCTTGAGTGATATTCAGCAGTTCTTGAATTTTATGCTAAAACTTACCCTACCAAGTATACAATCTCTTTTTCCCTTTACTGTTGATAGACAAAAATAAATTCAATTAACAAAGGCAACAAACCAGTTTGAGCCATAACTTTTCGGAAAGATAAATTATTCTTTAGTCAAGGTAGGGCAGCTTAAAAGAAAAGACTGCAGAAGGAAACCTTCGACTTTTGTAAATCGTAAAATTGAGATAACATCCAATTAAACAGCTCATCAGATATCTATGTAGGCTTACACATGTGAGATCATTCTTCTAACAATACCAGGCAGACAATGCAGCCATCCCGTACTATTTTTAGTTAGGAAAATCTTTAGCTTTTTAATCCAGAACATAGAAATGTCCTTTATTGATTTGCTTCATGAACATGGACAAACATTATATTTTACATGTATCCTGAAATGTATTTTTTGATAACCATGTAACCTGATATGTTTTGTTAACAGAAGAACAATGTGCCAGTAGATAGCTAGGAATGAGCTCCAGTCACTAATCTTCTGGAGTCCCAGAAGTCAAAAACAGATTTACTGAAAGCCCAAAAACTCTTTACTGAAACTAGTTGCTTAGACTTTACGGTGTGAAGCTTAATACTCCCTTCGTCCCAGTAATTCAAGTTTGGGATGTCACGAATCATTCAACATCATTCCACTTCCATACAACTTTCACAACTTCCAAGAATTCAAACTCGTTACTATTCACATGTTGCATTTGATGTATTTTTTCTCAATCAAACAAATCTTTTAATCATTATCTTAATCTTTCTTCTATTGTCCAGTCAAATACTGTCTACAAAATGGAATGGAAGGGCGCCCAAGGGTGCTGTGGCAGAGCAACATGTAAGGAAGTGGGGATTGAATCCTCTTCACCCAAAAATTACACTGCAGCATGGGAAACATAATTTTTTGTGTAGAAATATATAAATTTTCGAATCCTCATGAAGTAAAACAAATGGCTTTTAGTGCAGTGGCAAGTGGTTCAAAAATACTAGATGTGGCATTTATACATTTTGTATAAAGTCCTTTATAAGAATTTCTGGTTCCGCCAAGGGTGTGACGTAATGGTCAATGATTATAAATGAATCTCAAGAGACCAGGGTTCAAATATTGGCTAAGGCAAAAAAAGGTTAGGTGCTGGGATATCTAATTGTGTATAACTACCCTATGGACAACAAAACCTCAGATTGCAATGCCAATATTGAAACAACATGAATATTAACTGATAAGATGTTAGGTGATGAGATAACAAATGTAGCAGTATTAGCAATACTGTACAGGTATTATTATTCTTATAGTTATATCCCTTATATAGACAAGAGGGGCTTGCTCTGATGGTAAGCAACCCCCACTTCCAACCAAGAGGTTGTGAGTTCGAGTTTCCCCAAGGGCAAAGGTGGGAAGTTCTTGGAGGGAAGGATGCCGGGGGTCTATTTGGAAACGCCTCTCTACCCCAGGGTAGGGGTAAGGTCTGGGTACATACTAACCTCCCCATACCCCACTAAGTGGGATTATACTGGGTTGTACTTTTTTTATATCCCTTATATAACTAGCCTATGGACCAACCAAGCGGAGTTACCCTACCCCTTCATGGGAAAATTACACTCTGTATATAGGCCAAAATTCTGTGTTTTTAAATGTATATGTAATGTAATTTAATATATTTTGAATTATCCATCAAAATTTATAATATATGTTGAATTCCCTTAGACTTCTTCATGCATTTACTTCATATTTTGAATCCCTCAAGTGAAAATCACATTAAATACCAAGACAAAGTTAACTGATAAAATGAAACATGCGTGCTGGACTTACAAATTGGAAAATGGGAAAGTAATCACAATAAAACACGACCCTTTTCAAATCCAAAGCGATGGCAGCATTCAGACCCTCAATAAGGGCCTTAAACTCAATGCACTGGCGATTCATCGCACTTCCATAAAAAGGCTTCCTCATTTCGAACAACAATTCATCTCTCGAATCGCAAATGGCAACTCCAATCCCACCAAAAACCACCTTCGGTGAATAACTCTCCACCAAACCCTTGAAATAAACCCTAAAAACCTCCTTATCCACATTTTCTGACGTGCCTTCCCCGAACGGACGCTCGAAATTATGGCCATAATTTTGCCACTCATCCTCCGGCATACGAAGTATCTCCAGAGCAACACGGTGATCGTGAATTCGCTGGTGAAGATCGTCGCATAATTTTCGAAATTCCAATTCACTGAGCTTGCGATCGTCGATTTCTCGCTCGAGATTAAGGAGTTCCGATGACTGTACTTCGGCGAAAGAGGGATTCGGGTTGGGGTTGGAGGGGAGTGGAGTGGGCGTGGGTGTGGATGTGGAGGTGGAGGGTTGAAGAGAGAGGGAAGCGCTGATAGCTTCTTGGAGTTGGAGTTGGAAAGCGTAGTCCAAGTCGGAGTCGAGGTCACGCGCCGCCATGAGTTCACGGCGTTGCTCGACGGCGAGAGTTTTGAGGTCTTCAGTGTCTACGTCGAATGACATGTTGACTGTAGCAGTATTTGTGTTTTAGTATTATGGGTCCCTGTTACCCCTTTATATATGGACTCTAAAGGACTGCTGTACTTTCCCGCTATTAGAATGTCCCTGTAATATATCCATATTTCCACATTCTCAAATCTCAAATATGCATAAAAAGTTGGTATTTGTTATGAAATAATATAAAAGACAAGAACAATAATGCAAGAACAAGAGCAATAGAGAGAAGAGTAGAGAGAGTTCTTCTTATTGGTACTTAGAGAATGTTAGGAGTGATTTACAATGGTAGAAGACCCCTTTATTTATAGGGAGTGGAATGATCTAGCTACCAATAATAGGACTCTAGAATCTCTCTAATTAAAGACATTCACCTTAAATAGAAGTGTATTTATAACACTCCCCCTTGAATGTCTATTCAATGATGTGCCTCGTTAAAACCTTAAAACAAAACCCAATGGGAAAAATTAAAGTAAGGAAAAAGAGTACACATGTTTGAATATGCGCCTATTGGTTGCCTCATTAAAAACCTCGCAAGGAAAACCTGGTGGGACAAAACCTTGTAAGGGAAAAAGAGTGCAACGCGCATTAACTCCCCCTGATAAGAACATCAATTTATGTCCTTAAGTCTTCGCATCCCGATCTTGTGAAATAGCTTCTTGAAGGTTGACTTTGGTAGAGATTTTGTAAACAAATCAGCCATATTGTCGCTTGAACGAATCTGTTGAACATTGATATCACCATTCTTTTGAAGATCATGTGTGAAGAATAACTTTGGTGAAATATGCTTCGTTCTATCTCCTTTTATGAATCCTCCCTTCAATTGAGCTATACATGCTGCATTGTCTTCATACAAAGTTGTGGGTAGTTTATCACACTTCAAACCACATTTGTCTTGGATATGATGTATTATCGACCTTAACCACACACACTCCCGACTTGCTTCATGAATAGCAATTATCTCGGCATGATTAGATGAAGTAGCCACAATTGATTGCTTAGTCGATCACCAAGATATGGCGGTTTCTCCACAGGTAAACACATAACCCGTTTGAGATCGAGCCTTGTGTGGGTCGGACAAATATCCAGCATCAGCATAACCAACAAGATCCGGGCTGCAATTCTTGCCATAAAATAAGCCCATATCGGTAGTTCCCTTTAGGTACCGCAATATGTGTTTGATCCCATTCCAATGTCTCCTCGTAGGAGCCGAGCTAAATCTTGCTAAGACATTAACTGAAAAGGATATGTCAGGCCTTGTAGTTTTTGCAAGATACATTAGTGCGCCAATTGCGCTAAGATATGGTACTTCAGTACCAAGTAACTCTTCATTCCTTTCTTGTGGTCGGAATGGATCTTTGTTCACATCAAGTGATCGAACAACCATCGGTGTACTTAAAGGATGTGCTTCATCCATGTAAAACCGTTTCAGTACCCTTTCTGTATAGGTAGATTGATGAACAAAAATCCGTTTGCCAAATATTCAATTTGCAAACCAAGACATAGTTTAGTCTTCCCGAGATCTTTCATCTCGAATTCATCCTTTAGATAATCAATTGCCTTTTGGAGTTCTATAGGGGTTCCAATAAGGTTTATGTCATCGACATATACGGCAAGTACAACAAATTCCGATGTTGTTTTCTTTATAAAAGCACACGGGCAAATGGCGTCATTTATATAGCCTTCTTTTAACAAGTACTCACTAAGACGATTATACCACATTCGTCCAGATTGCTTTAGACCATACAAGGATCTTTGCAATTTAATTGAGAACATTTCCCGAGATTTTGAATTGTGCGCGTTTGGCACCTTGAGTCCATCGGGGATTTCATGTATATCTCATTATCAAGTGAGCCATAAAGATAGGCAGTAACTACGTCCATTAAGTGCATGTCAAGCTTTTCATGGACAGCAAAACTTATGAGATAACGAAAGGTTATCGCATCCATTACAGGCGAATATGTCTCTTCATAATCGACACCAGGCCTTTGAGAAAAACCTTGTGCAACAAGGCGTGCCTTATATCTTTGTACCTCGTTTTTCTCGTTTCTTTTGCGTACAAAGACCCATTTATAGCCGACAGGCTTAACACCATTAGGTGTTTCAACTATAGGGCCAAAAACTTCACGTTTTGCCAGCGAATTCAATTCTGATTGAATTGCTTCTTGCCACTTTGGCCAATCCTGTCTTTTTCGACATTCTTCAACAGATTGAGGTTCGAGATCCTCACATTCTTGCATAATGCTAGATGCTACATTATATGCAAAGGCATTATCCACCACAATATCCACTCATTAATATTTGCCTCAATATTAATTGGATTTAGGGATAGTTCCGTATTTTCCAGAGTCTCGGGCTCAATGGATTCTTCATGAATCTCAGAATTTGTCAAATCATGAGTTTCCTCATGAGATTCTTTCGTAGTGTCATCTCGATCGTTCTTTTTCCTTTTTCTAGGATTTCGATCTTTGGAACCTAATGGTCTGCCACGCTTCAGGCGCGCATTTGACTCATTGGATATGACACTAGATGATTGTCCAACAGGGACATCAATACGGATTGGAACATTTTTCGCGGGAATGTGGGATTTCGTTATCCTCTTCAAGTCCGTAAATGCGTCAGGCATTTGATTTGCTATTCTTTGCAAATGGATAATTTTTTTGTACCTCTCTTTCACAAATAGAGGTATGTGGATCAAGATGGGATAATGATGCATTTTTCCACAAAATTTCCCGTTTGGTTTCACCAACTTCTCCCCCTAATTTTGGGAAAAGTGTCTCATCAAATCGACAGTCTGCAAATCGTGCAGTAAACACGTCGCCTGTCAATGTTTCGAGGTAGCGAATGATGGAGGGCGATTCAAACCCAACATATATTCCTAACCTTCTTTGCGGACCCATTTTGGTGCGGGATGGCGGTGCAATAGGCACATATACTGCGCATCCAAAAATTCTTAAATGGGATATATTGGGTTCATGACCCAAAACCAATTGCAACGGGGAATACTTATGGTAATTCGTCGGTCTGAGACGAATTAGCATTGCTGCATGTAAGATGACGTGACCCCATACCGAAGTGGGCAGCCTCGTTCTCATAAGTAATGGCCTTGCAATCAACTGTAGGCGTTTAATTAACGATTCTGCAAGACCGTTTTGAATGTGAACATGAGCTACAGAATGTTCAACTTTTATCCCGATTGATAAGCAATAATCATTAAATGCTTGGGATGTAAACTCAGCAGCATTATCCAGTCTAATGGACTTGATTGGATTATCTGGAAATTGTGCTCGTAGTCGAATTATTTGTGCCATTAATTTCGCAAACGCAAGGTTGCGTGATGACAACAGGCACACATGAGACCATCTACAGGATGCGTCTATCAAGACCATGAAATACCTAAACGACCCACTAGGTGGGTGAATAGGTCCACAAATGTCCCCTTGTATACGTTCCAGAAACGTGGGTGACTCAGTCCCAACCTTTGTTGGTGATGGCCCGATAATCAACTTGCCTTGATAACACGAAGTGCAAGGATATTCATTATTCAAAAGAATTTTGAAATTCTTTAACGGATGCCCATATGAGCTTTCTATAATCCGTCTCATCATGACCGATCCTGGGTGTCCCAATCGATCATGCCAAAGTACAAAGGTATTGGAATCAGTAACCCTTTGGTTTACTGTTGAATGTGCCTTAATTGCACTAATTCTTGTCCAATACAGGCCACAAGATAAAGACGGGAATTTCTCAATAACCCTCCTTTGGCCGGAGACATTCTTTGTGATGACGAGATATTCAAGATTATCTTCATCCATTGTCTCAATATGATAGCCATTCCGGCGTACATCTTTAAAACTCAACAAGTTTCTCTTAGACTTGGAGGAGAACATTGCATTCTCTATGTTTAACGTCGTGCCTTTGGGCAGAGTTACAATTGCTCTTCCGGAGCCTTCAATCAATTTACTACTTCCAGAGATTGTAGTAACGTTTGCCTTACACATATTTAGTTGAGAGAAATATTTCCTTTCTTTGAGTATTGTATGTGTAGTACATGAATCAACTAGGCAAATACTTTTACAGTTGGACGTTGATCCAAGTTCGCTTTGTGAGATATCCATATTTGCTATCCCATAGTTTGACATACAAAAGAGATACACGAACATAAGAATAAACAAGTTCAATTCTTTTGTGTCACATAATATTTTCAAAATCTGCTGCTAACAGTTGACTAACAAAATCAGATATGTTATCCATAATTGATTACTTTGCAGTTTGAAAATTTCAGTTTAAACGTTTTCTTCAAACAATCGATTGTTAAACACAAACAATCGATTGTTGAACATTGACAATCGATTGTTAAACACACAATCGATTATTTGCTATTTTGAAAAACAGATCTTACTGTCTAAAGACAATCGATTGTTAAATATAGACAATCGATTGTTGGCTTATTTTGAAAAATTCCAGAACACTGTCTTAAGACAATCGATTGTTATGCATAGACAATCGATTGTTGACTATTTTGAAAAATTCCAGATTACACTGTTATAACGACAATCGATTGTTAGACAAAGACAATCGATTGTGGATGATTTTTGAAAAATTCCAGATTACACTGTCTTAACGACAATCGATTGTTAGACAAAGACAATTGATTGTTGATGATTTTTGAAAAATTCCAGATTACACTGTCTTAACGACAATCGATTGTTAGACAAAGACAATCGATTGTGGATGATTTTTGAAAAATTCCAGATTACACTGTCTTAACGACAATCGATTGTTAGACAAAGACAATCGATTGTTGATCAATTATTTTTCAGCTTTAATGCGAAAATAGTAGATAATCGACTAGTTTTTCAGGCTAGTCGATTACCCCTACTGGAAAATAAAAATATTATTGATATTTGAGCATATTGAAGATATTCTAAAGAACTACTGCTAACATTGCATCATGAACTAACTAATACGAGCTAATACTAATGACTATTAGTTTATTCACTAACTAATACAAATAAGTAGAACAAAATCAAATAACTCCATCTTCTTTCATCACGGACCCATCGCCGATTAGGTGGTCTATTTTCCCCTCGGGTTGCTCAAAGAAGTCTGCCACATCCAGGTGGGTGATGTCCTCATTGTCGTCATAGACAAAATTTGTTTCAGGGCCTTTTCTCTTTCGAGATGCTTGATAAAGGTCAACCAAGTGTCTTGGTATACGGCAAGTCTTTGACCAGTGCCCTTTCCCACCGCAACGATAACATATAGTTTCTGAACCATTTGCCTTAGGATCTTCATGACCCCGTTTCTGCTTTCGGCGGTTATCTCTCCTTGGGGGTTGACGGACTTCATTGGAATTTCTTCCTTGTCTACGTCCCTGGCTATGACCCCGTTTACGACCATGACCATGGCCCTTTTCATGTTTGGCATAATGAGAGTGCACCTTATCTGCTTCAGGCAGTGGTGTAGACCCAGTGGGTCGATTTTCGTGATTTCTCATGAGCAGGTCATTATTTCGCTCAGCCACTAGTAGAAGAGAAATCAGTTCAGAGTACTTTGTAAAGCCTTTCTCTCTGTACTGTTGTTGCAGTACTATATTGGAGGCATGAAACGTTGTAAACATTTTCTCAAGCATATCATAATCGGAGATATTATCCCCGCATATCTTCAATTTAGAAGTAACTCTGAACATTGCAGAATTATATTCAGAAACGGACTTAAAGTCCTGGAGCCTCAGATGAGCCCAATCATATCGTGCTTGTGGCAGAGTGACCAACTTCAGATTGTCATATCTCTCCTTTAAGCCGTTCCACAAGATGAGTGGATCCTTGACGGTGAGATATTCAATCTTCAAACCTTCATCAAGGTGATGGCGCAAGAAAATCAAGGCCTTCGCACATTCTTGGGTGGATGCTTTTTCTCTATCTTTGATGGTGTCTCCGAGACCCATAGCATCTAGGTGGATTTCAGCATCCAACACCCATGTCATATAGTTCTTGCCCGAAATTTCAAGGGCAACGAACTTTCTTTTCGTAATGTCAGACATAATCGAAAATTAAATTAGGAAGAGGGAAATACCTTAGATTTTTCGAGAATGGTTCTTGAGACGGTAGAGTCTCGTGCTGATAACGTGTTATGAAATAATATAAAAGACAAGAACAATAATGCAAGAATAAGAGCAATAGAGAGAAGAGTAGAGAGAGTTCTTCTTATTGATACTTAGAGAATGTTAGGAGTGATTTACAATGGTAGAAGACCCCTTTATTTATAGGGAGTGGAATGATCTAGCTACCAATAATAGGACTCTAGAATCTTTCTAATTAAAGACATTCACCTTAAATAGAAGTGTATTTATAACAGTATTCTCTCTTTTTCTCTTTTTCTTTTTCTCTTTTTAATTTATCAGATATTTGTTATCTTCCATGTCATCATGACCCGAAATTCCACCGTTGCAATAGTAAGGGACACTTAATATTTCACTTGCTAGACAAATCAATATTAGTTAAACTAATTAACTATTTTTACCAGTTTAAAATAAAACATTGACAATAATAATAATAAAACTCTGAAGTAGAGTGATATAACACCGGACAATAAAATCTAAACATATCCCACAACCTAAAGTCATGAATACACGAGAATTTAGAATATTATAAATAAAGTTTGAATAATATACGAATGTTTTGAAATAAAATAAACAGTAATGGGGGAATAAATGGGACTTTAGAGCTGCGGATGTCATGCAGCTATACCTCAAGTTTCTTCAAATAGCTAATCCGAGCAATCTCACTATGCATTACTAGGATCAACTTTGGTATCTACAAGAAATGTAAAAGTGTAGCGAGAATGCAACCGACCTAATGTACTCCGTAAGTGTCAAGCCTAATCTCGATGAGGTAGTGACGAGGCTATGATATGACACCTACATCAAACCCTGTATAGATATCAAACTCAACCTTCAAATATCCAACATCTTTGAAACAAACAATAAATACGAAACGAATAATTAAAAGAAGCAATAATCTTACCTAAGTATGGAAAACTTAATCAATGGAACAATATATTACCAAGAATTTTTTTTACTCGCATGCTTTAACCCAATGACAACACATAGATACTCGTTACATTGTATATATGTTGTCTCAATAGATAAAACACGTATATGCCAACAAATCCTAATCATTCAAGATTAATCACAATACTTACCTCATTTAGCAACCAAATTAAAGCACAATCGTAACTTTTCCACTAGAATTAGACATCAAACCAATCAAATCTAGCCAAATATAGTTCAAATAATTCAAAAATAAGTTTTAGAAAATACTCATGAGTGAAAAGGATTCAATATTCGGAAAAGGGCCTAAAATGCCCCTTTACTATATGAAATAGGACAGGCTAGCCCTCCGTTAAAAGGTTGGTCTCTATTCTGCCCTTGATGTCAATAAATGGGCTCGTATATGCCCTCCATCACTAACAAAAGACTCATAAAGCCACACGGAATATGTGTGAGGGCAAGTTAGACCTAGTTCGAATTGTATATGGGCATATATAAATAAGTTATAATAGTCATTCTCAAATATTTTCCAACTCTATATCAGTTTACTTAGACACCTATTTGACAACACAAACTAATTATCACAGCAAATAAACTAAGTCATAGACACAAAAATTCAAATGAACGGCAATGACTTTATTACATCCTAATAGCTCAAAGGGGTCGAATCATAACAAAAGACAACAAGAAAATGCTGGAATGTTCTAGTAGCTCAAAAGGGTAGAATAGGAGGTGTCGTTATGGACTTACTGCCAATTATTTCATGGCATGAACACCTTTAAATGCTGGGAGAAGGTTTTTCAAGTGACCGTAGTATGAGGTAAGTAAATTTTTTGATGGGTTCTTTTAATTATTTCGATTTGCTTGTAAATTTATTTTATTTATTTTTGCTTTTTAGGATGAAAACTATTTCTATTGGAAATGGCAAGATGAAGAGCTTCCTCCCAGAGTTTTAAATCTCATATGTAGTTTAAAGAAGGAAAAGAAAGCTCTAATTTTTGAAAGAAATGCTCTCCAAAGGAAAATTTGATCTTGCGAATGTTATGGTGCTCGTCGATCATGGAGGAATAGAAGCCTTGGAATTGGAAAGAAATGTTCTAATGAAGAAAGTGGCCGATTTAGAGTACTCAATTGTGCTTGATGCTAAATTTCGAAAGAAAATGTGAATTTTCATATGTGTGATACTGGGATGTCTTGTTATGTTCGTTGGATCAGTGGGAAATGATATGTAATACTAGTGTTATTGTGACTTAATTGTTGTCTTTTATTATGTGATGAAGCTTTATATTTTTTTACAAGAATTTAATGAAGCCATTGCCATTGTTTTTTTGTGTCTATGACTGAGTTTATTTGCTACGATAATTAGTTTGGTGTTGTCAAATAGGTGTCTAAGTAAACTGATATGGAGTTGTGAAGTATTTGAGAAATAACTATAACAACTGACTCATATATGCCCCTGTACAATTCGAACTAGGTCTAACTTGCCCTTATATATATTCTACATGGCTTTATGAGTCTCTCATTAGTGATGGAGGTCATATATGAGCCCATTTGTTGACGGCAAGGGCAGAGTAGAGACCAACTTTTAACCGAGGACTGGCATGTCTTTAGGCCCTTTTCCGTTCAATCTTTAATGATTTTGAAAGAAGTCAACAAAAGTCAACCCGGGACTACTTGGTCAAAGCCCGGGATTCAAATCAAAATCCAATTATGCATTCACTCCTGAGCTCGATTATGTAATTAGTTTCAAAATCTGACACCAATATGAGATCTAAATCCCAATTTCTCAAAATCCCCAATTTCTACCTAAATCCCTAATTTCTACCTTGAAAAAGCATAGTTTAAAGGTTAAAAATCAATGGGTGTTTATGAAAATGTAAGGAAATAAGTTAAAATGTACTAACCAATGATGTGGGGATGAAAAAACCTATTCAAAATCGCCTCTAGGCCGATCACAAACTTGAAAATGGTGAAAAATGAGAAGAATCCTGACTCTTAAATGTTTTAAATCACTGGCGTCAGTGTTCTTCGCATTCGCGAAGCACCTGACAAATCGCGAAGCACAACGGCCAATTGGCCTCCGCATTTGCGAGATACTCTTCACGTTAGCAATGGCCTCACCCCCTGTCCGTCGCGTTCGCAAGTCCATCACAAGCCTGGGCTCGCATTTGCGTAGAGTACCAGACCCCTCCCCCCCAGAATCCCATATCCCTTCACATTCGCATAAGTACGTACGTGTTCGCGAAGGGTAATTCCTCTACTACTTCGCGTTCGCGACCATGTTCCCGCGTTATGATGAAAAAACTCGTCCCCATCCCCATTTCCCATTCATGATCGCTAGAGTAGCTTCGTGAAGCACAATGCACCAAACATCAATAATTTGCCGAAACCAACAAATTTTCAAGCTCAAAATGGTTCGTACTCTATAACTAACTCGAGCTCTTCGGGCTTCAAACCAAACATGCACACAAGTGTAATAACATCATACAAACTCGCTCGCGCGATAAAAATACCAAAATCAAAACCTAGAACTTCAAATCAGATATCAAAATGCCTGAAATATTTAAAGAAACTCAAGAACTTCTAATTCACAACCGAGCGTATAAATCCTATCAAATCAAATACGTTTTCACCAAAATTTGCAGATAAGTTTCAAATAATAAAATGAACTTATACCAAGTCACGAAATAAAATTTGAACTTGGTAGACATAAAGTCAACATACGGTCATATCTAGGAAATCTTTAAACGTTCAAGTTATTAGTTTCGGCAAAACATATCAAATCAAGTTGGGAACTTCCGAATTCAATTTCGGGAATACGCCCAAGTTCAAAATCATGATACGGACTCACATGAATTGTCAAAATGCCAATTCAGGGTCGTTTATATAAAATGTTGCCCATAGTCAACACAATTCATTTTTCAAGCCAAAACTCACGGTTTTCTTTAATTTTTCACATAAAAGCATTTCAAAACAAGACGCAAACTGAACACGCAAATCGAGAAATATAAACGAAGCTAATAGATGTCTCGAAACACTAAAATAAGGGCTAGTACTCAAAATGACCTATCGGATCATCATATTCTCCACCTCTAAAATAAACGTTCATCCTCGAACGAACATAGAAAGGTACCTAGATTGGTGAATAGGTGTAGGTTTCTACTTTGCATGTTGGACTCGAACTCCTACGTGGCTTCCTCGACCGACTAACCTCTCCATTACACTCGAACAGAAGGATAACTCTTAGACCTCAATTTATGGACCTGCTGGGCTAGAATAGCCACCGGCTCCTCCTCATAAGCCAAATCCTTGTTCAATTGGACTGAGCTGAAATCTAATACATGAGATGGATCGTCGTGATATTTACGAAGTATGGAGACATGAAACATCAGGTGAAACGCTCTCATTTCTACTCCGGAATCTTAAGCCTCTAACACAAACTGCCAAGCCTCTGATGCTCATACTTCACTTGTTGGCAATTCAAACACCGAGCCACATACACAACTATATCTTCTTCATTCTTCTCCACCTATAATATTGCCTGAAATCCTGATATATCTTAGCGGCACCCGGAAGAATGGAATATCGTGAACTATAGGCCTCTTCAAGAATTAACTCATGAAGCCCATCCATATTGTACACACAAATTCGGCCTTGTATCCGCAACACCCCATCATCCCCCATAGAAACATCTTTAGCATCATCGTACTGCATCATGTCCATAAGGACAAGCAAATTGGAGTCGTCATACCAACACTCTCTGATGCGCTCATATAAAGAAGAATGAAAAACCACACAAGAAAGAACTCGATTGGACTCCAAAACATGCTACCTATACTCACAACCTTTCTACTCAAGTCATCGGCCACCATATTGGCCTTCCTAGAATAATACAAAATGATAATATCATAGTATTTTATCCACTCTAACCACCTTCACTATCTCAAGTTAAGATCCTTTTGCTTGAACAAATACTGTAGACTCTAATGATCTATGAATACCTTGCATGACACATCATAGATTTAATGCCTCCAAATCTTCAATGCATGAACAATAGCTACCAACTCCAAGGCATGAATGGGGTATTTCTTCTTATGGGGATTCAACTGACTTGAAGCATAAGCAATCACTCAACCCTTCTACATCAAGATACACCCGATCCCAATCCATGAAGCATCATAATAAACTACATATGAACACGATGCTGATGGCAAAACTAGAACCAGAGTTGTAGTAAAAACAGGCTTGAACTTCTGAAATATTAACTCATACTCATTAGGCCACCTGAATGGGGCACCCTTCTAAGCTAATCTAGTCAATAGGGCTGCGATAGATGAAAACCTCTCCACGAATCGGCTATAATAGCCCGCCAAACCCAGGAAGCTCTGAATCTCTAGAGCTGAAGTAGGTCTAGCCAGTTCGAACCGGCTCAATATTCTTAGAATCCACTTTAATGCCATCTACAGATCCACTAAGTCAAAGGAAATCGATCCCAAGAAAACTCACACTTTAAAAACTTGGCATATAACTGTTTGTCCCTTTGAATCTGAAGTATAATCCGAAGGTGTTGCTTATGCTCCTCTCAACTGCGGGAGTAGATCAAAATATTATCAATGAAGAGCACAAAAGAATCCAAATAGGGTTTAAATACCCTATTCATCAAATCCATAAATCTTGCTGGGCATTTGTCAAGACAAATGACATCACCAGAAAGTCATGATGCCCTTATCTAGTTTGAAAAGTTGTCTTATGGATATCTGGTATTCTAATCTTCAACTGATGGTAGCTAGATCTCAAATCAACCTTCAAAAACACATTGGAACCCTGAAGTTAATAAAATAAGTCATCAATCCTCGGCAAAGGATACTTGTTCTTGATATTGACTCTTTTCTATTGTTGATAATCTATACACATCCTCATCAAACCATCCTTCTTCTTCAAAAAGAACCTGCGCACCCCAGGGCGAAACACTAGCTCTAATGAATCCGTTATCAAGAAAATCTTGCAACTACTCCTTTAGTTCTTTCAACTCAAGTGGGGCCATACAATATGGTGGACTAGAAATGGCTGGTGCCTGGAGCCAAAATAATACAAAAGTCAGTGACATCCCCGGTAGATCTACAGGAAATACCTCTGGAGACTTGCACACAACTAGTACTAAATCTATGGAAGGAACCTTCGTACTAGGATCAACGATATAGGCCAAGTATGCTAGACATCTCTTCTAGACCATACGAGAGCTTTCACATAAGAAATAACCCTGGGAAACCCCGGCATGTCTAAGGTCATCGTCTTAGCGTGACAGTCCAAGATATCATAATAAGGTTATAACTAATCCATTCCCAAAATAATGTCAAAGCCTACCATATCAAGAACTAGAAGATCTACACTAATCTCAAGGCTCCCGATAAAAACCACACATGAGTGGTAAACAGGACCTACAACAATAGAATCTCTCATAAGGGTGAACACATATACAGGAGCACTCAAAGAATCACAAGGCAAACCAGGTATGAAGAAAAATAGGATGACACATAAGAATAAGTAGAGCTCGAATGAAATAAGACTGAGGCATCTCTATGACAGAACATTACTTGTGATAACGACATCGGATGGATCTACCTTAGGTTAAGTTGGTAATGTATAAAAACAGGGATGGGCTCTACCACTCTGACCTCCACCCCTCGGACGGTCTCTAACTGGCTGGCCTCTTCCTCTAATGGCCTGACTTACACCTGTAATCGTCTGACCTCTTCATCTAGCAGCCTGACCTTACCTCTGGCTGGCTAAGTGGGCGGTGAAGAATTCAATGTTGAAACTATGGCACGAGAACCCTATTGTGGCATGCCTCCCTGTGACCTAGGGCAAAATCTTGAAATATGCCTCGGATCTCCACAAGTATAACAAGTCCTCGGCTATTGTGACTGCTGACCTTGGAACTCACTCTATCAACTTGAGTAACCACCCTTATAACTTTGGACCGGAGGTGCAATAACGGGAGCTGAAGGTGCATTGTAGGCTAGTTTTTTAGAATAACATCCATAAGAACCACGACCACCCAAAACACCGTGGAATACTTGAAGCGCTGACTGAAATAGTTGGGAGGACATCCCCTACAAAATGAACTCCTGCCTCCAGATGAGGCACCATTAAAACTACCAGAATGGTGAGGCCTCTTTTCAGATACTGCCTCCCTACTCTAACCATGATTCATCTTGATCCGTCTAGCAATCTCTACGACCATCTGAAAAGAAATATCATCTCCGATCTCCTTGGCTATCTATAGCCTGATACCGAAGGTAAGTACATCAATGGATTTCATCACTCTCTCCCTCTCAGTAGGGAGTAAGATAACTGCATGGTAAGCTAGGCTCACAAATCGGGTCTCATACTGGGTAACACGTATGCTACCTTGCTAAAGGCATTAAAACTGCATGCGTTACTCCTCTCTTAGAGTGAAAAGAATGAACTTCTCTAGAAAAAGCTGTGAAAATTGATCCCAAGTATGTGGGGGTGAACCAACTAGTATGCTCCGCACATGATCCTGCCACCATCTCTTGGATGAACCGGTCATCTGAAACACTATAAACTATACTCCATTAGAACCAACAATACCCATGTTGCTCAATACCTCGTAGCAATGGTTCAAATAATCATGTGGACCCTCACAAGGTGCACCACTGATGTGAATAGGGAAGAGCTTTGTGAACTTATCCAACCTTATCAAGCCCTCAGAAGACATTGCGGGCTTCTCCCCCGGCTATGAAACAATAATGGGCTGAACCACCTGAACCGTCAGAACTGTTGTGTCACTCCCCAACCTAGGTGAGGCATGACTAGCACCCGGTGCCATACTGGCCCAAGAAAACCACTTTGCGAATGTTGAATGCTAGATGTAACCCAGAACATATGTTGGCCAACATGGTTGCAACTCGTAATATATCGCAGGCGGCATACTCAAAACATCAATACATATTTGGGCCGAGGAGGCCACTATGAGTATCAATGCCAGACAACCCAAAAAAAAAAATTTAAATGAGGGTCGAAAAGGCCACTAACATACTGTACATACTGAACTTGTGTCTACAAAGCCTCTAAGAATATCTGACATCAAAATATCGCCAGGATAGGGCCCCAGCTTACCCCTAAGTCTATAACAAAATTTGATATCATGACCTATCGACTCAGCTATATTTTGAAAGAGATGGAGTCTTACCGATTTTCCGTTGAATTTCAATCCCGTCTACTTTGAGGGCTCGTCAAACTGATTACTTCCACCTACAGGCATGATGCAGTGCACCAGTATAATGAGATGTACCAAGTATGTAAGGCAGAAAGCAATGCATATAAATAAATTCTGAAAATTGAACAACATGAATGAATACAAAAATAGTTTGCTAAATGATAAGAATAAGAGTGAGCTTACCATGTACTATTGATCCACTTACTAGATCGCTGTCACTTGGACCACTTGGTCCTTCAATCTGATTGAACAACTCAACTTATCATA